>JAZGTN010000047.1:2771557-5543115 GCA_037783415.1 Leptasterias polaris
TGAAGCTGAACTCCAACTCTCGGATCGCCATAGCGTGATAAATACAGCTGTGGCGTGTTTGTGCAGATGGTAAACAACTTCTGTCAGACCTGGTTTTATTTAAAGTAGAAACTTTTGCCATTAGCCCGTAGAGTTTGTCAGAACGTAAGAGATCACTAAAAAACTTGCTTTGAGAATTGGCTGAAAGATTTTAAAAACTTACACCACAAATAATATGTCCACTTGAAATGGTTGTTTATGTTTATTTACAATTTGCAGAACAGCTTCTAAATAACATCCCTCCATGTGAGCTGCACCAGTGCCATACATACAACACTTCAGATCCTATGTTGGTGCACGATTTGTGTGTTACAGATAACGTGTTTCAAAACCACCTTTGCATTCTACCGGATTTTGTATTGTCATTACTGTTTGTTTGAAACCCAAATACAAAAAAAAGAGTTTAACAACATAAACTCAATTAAAGTTCCTTTATTCTTTTTTATTATTAAATATCTCTGATCTTCGTGTAATATTAAAGTCAAAGTATACCTTTGGTTTTTGGAACTGTTCGATTGTTTCAATCCTAAATGTACATAATTCAACAAAACTCACCTGTGATAATTTCATTTCGAAAGAATGGCCGCGTTTTTAAGATATCGCTGAAAATCAGCGGTAATTCTGTCCACACAGGAATCCATAATAAGAATACACAGTCTGAGAAGCGTTTCTGACATAAACGTTTCTCAGATTCAAGTTTCGGGCATTTAAAGGCACCTGGCAGTGGTATTTTTTCAAAATAAAGCGTTTGTCATTAATATATACATTTTTACGAGTGGAATGTGAATAAACAATTTGCTAAGGTTAAAACATTGTATTTTTCTTTTAATTACAAATTAAAAAATAGGCCCCCCTTTACATGGCGCTGTTCGTGACGTCAATCGAGGCAGGAGATAATGTGTAGTCTGGCCCCGTACATTACGTCTGGGTACCTGATCAGTATGATGCGTCACTGTGCGAAAAATGCTGTTTCCGTCAAAGAAAACTTGCTTCGAAATGGGCTGGAAACCAAGCCATTTCTTGCTCGTATCCTGCCGTTTTCCGGCATCTCGTTTATAGCCCGTTTCGGGAAGCGTAATTGCACCCACCGATTCCTAAAATTACTGCGCCTGGAAACGGCTGGAATTGTGCACCCTGTTTCCCACGCTTACAAAGACTGGAAACGGCTTGGATGTGCACCCACCGTTTTCCATGCTTACTGCGCCTGGAAACGGCTATAGGATGTGCACCCTCCGTTCCCTATGCTTCCAGCGCCTGGAAACGGCTGGTATATATGCACCCTCAGTTCCCCATGCTTAAATACAGCGCCTTGGAAATGGCTGGAAATGCACACATCCCTTATTGTAAAGAAGGATGGAAACAGCTGATGGAAATGTGCACCGGCCGTTTCCTATAATGCTTAGCACGCCCTGGACTGGAAGTTGCTGGTAATTGTGTGCAAATGGCCTAAATAATTTTGGGTCAAGACCCCCGACCATCGGCCAATAGTAATCCATCACCCTTTAAAACATTAATCCAAAACAAATCATAAAATAATTATGAAAATGCCATTGCCTTAAATTTCATTCTAACTTATTTTAAAATGTCTTGTTCCGATCACAATCTATAATAAGAAACACAGGAAGGCGAACTTTAATGTTGATGCTGGTTTATTTATTTTTTGTTTGTAACTTTTTTTAACCAGTTGAAACTTACAAGGAACTTATAAATAAAATAGCTTAAACAGTTTGAAATAGTAGCATGGTTAGTTTGTGCAATTACAATGTCGTTCGCATTTTTAGGAAAGCTCCATTAAAGAAAGGGGTCTCAATAATAAATTGTGTATTTACCAACTCACACTGGATCATGAACAAGCCAGCAGTCCTGCTGACTGCCCCAGGCAGCTAACTGCTCATCCATTATAAGTTTATTTACCCAAGTAATGACATTGTGAACACACTTAATCACTGAAAAGGATGTATAGTTCAAAACTCAGATTATTGGAGCTTTCCCGTAATGAGAACTCAAATTATCAAAAATAATGGCACACAATGGCCGACTTAAATACTCAATGAAAAAAGTAAGGTAGTATAGTAAAGGAATGTCACCAAACAAACGAATGTTAATATCAAGACCCATTTTTTTAAAACATTTTAAGGGGCAAAAGCTTCAGGTAAAACCCTAACTGTTTCCCCGTAACGTCAGAACATTATAATAACGATACTTATACCGCGCTTAAAGGCACTGGACACGTTTGGTTATTGTCAAAGACCAGTATTCTCATTTGGCGTAACTCAACATATGCATAAAATAAACAAATCTGTGAAAATTTGAGCTCAATGGTGGTAATCGAAGTTGCAAGAAAATAATGAGAGATAAACACAATGTGTGTGCTTTCAGATGCCTGAAAAGGCTTCTGGCCTGAAATATTTTTCAGATTCAAATATTTTAGTGAGAAAATACCCCTTTCTCAAAATCTACCTTACTCCAGAGGGAGTCGTTTCTCACAATGTGTTATCAACAGCTCTCCATTGCTCGTTACCAAGTAAGTTTTTATGCTAATTATATATTTTGAGTAGTTACCAAAAGTGTCCAGTGCCTTTAATACAACATGTATGTTTATAAAGCGCTACAGCAGATCGACCCATTCCTTTACAAATTACATAGCACCATGTTATGGTTTGTGGGTCAATGTAGCCAAATCAAACATTTGATGTGACCCAATAATTATATACATAAAATAACAAACATGTGAAAGTTTCAGCTAAATCGGTCTTCGGAGTCACGAGAAAAACAGTCAAAAACTCCATAATATGTACTGTTTTCAAAGATCGGCATTTATCATCAATTTTAAAGATCGATTATTTTACTCATTTTCTAAAAACCCAAACATTAGCATATTTTTATGCAACGGGCAACGCGCAAAATGCAAGTGATTTGCAAATGTTTATAAGGACGTTAATTAATGTGAGGATCCCAACAATAAATATGTTTAAAATTAACTTACCAATATTGGCATTGGCGGATTGCTTTGTGATAGGCCTACTGGAAATGAAAGCATAACATTTGTCGAGGCTTATGATTATGGGCCTCACCATTAAAAACAGCTGTTTTAAATTTAAACCTAAATGTTTGTATCAAATCGGTAAAAAAAAAAATCGGACCAGCATCTGTAGACCAATACACTGACTTAATGAGAAAATCTCGGAATAAATATTGAAATTGTAAATTACAGAAAACAGCTATGTTGTTGATACCGTCCTCGATCCTGATCCTCTGCTTCTAGTTCGTTGTTCTCTCCAGTCGCGGTAGTAATCAATGGCCACTTTCCCGGATGCTTAATCTGTCAATCTTTGCAGTGCAGTTTTCATCCACTGCAATTAAAATGGTTTTGATAAAACAAAACATTAATATATTAGTATAAAATACTATGTTACAATTATGCAAACAATTTCGGTTTACAGACAGATACAGATATGACTCAACAAAGTGTAGACTATTAAACTCTGTCTCATGACAGGGTGAAAAGTACACAATTTAAAACACCATTTCACAGGTGTTGGTTTTTGATTTTGTATTTATTTCATTGTTTTTAGATCGAGCTCCCGAGGCTGAATCTAGAAGAAACTTAAACCCTTAAATACGTGAAATGAAATTAAGAAGTCAAAAAGAACACTCAATGGAAGAAGTTTATTACATCATCATAGTGTCCGCTATAACATCGAGTATTTGATAATTGTTTGGAAACTAAAATTACTGATGCTAAGACTAATTGTTAATGACAAATGTATGTACATTACAAGACACTATTTTCAAACAACAATACACCTGATATCAATGAAATAAATGTATTACACTCACTTTAAATTCCCGGTAAAATCGAATCATCAGCGCGTCTGGTGTTTTCGAACTGCAAACATAACACTTGACAGTGTACTCATCAGTATAATTCCCTGTTTAAATATAAATAAATAAATGTTTCAGTTAATCATACATTGGTATAAATTCATAACGTTGTGGAGTCTGTTCAGTGATCAATTCATAGGGAGTTTGATATACAGAATGAGTATTAATAATAATACTGATGGTGCAGGATACGTTATAAAACAGATGGTCAGTCCACGTGATTGAAAACAGTTTCACCATGGCATTTTCTTACCTCATGGTTTCATATAATTATAAAATATGAAAATATACATTTAAATCAGGCTTAAAATATCCAATCTCAAGAGTATATTAATATTATAGCCTAAACAATCAAACTCACCAACTCCATGTTTCTTGTGGTGGATGTGCTGACTAGAAGTTATACGAATTGGTTGCGATTTTTAGAGTAAAGGGCTGTAGTGGCACATTGAAACGACTTGATAAAAGCAGAGTACTCGGTAGCTATTATGCCCCAATGATCGACCGTTTGTTTTGTGAATTTTTTTTCCTTCAAAATGTCGTGTCCTTCGTGGAGCCAATGAGCTTAGGCCTACTGATCCGGAATAACATGTACACCGAGGAATTTCTGGGGTGCAGGCGAGAAAGATTTATCACTCGGCAGCCCTGCAAATCGCTTGCGTCCGGCTGGCTACCCTTTGACCTGCGGTCAGCCACAATAAAAAAATGTTGATTATTCTGCATCCAGCCAAGGTCGTTTCCTTTGGCTGTACAAGTCTTAGTGAATGAAATGTGTCTTAAATTCTTGGTTTTGCTGAGCCTATAGTTTTATCGGGGATCGTCTTTGATACTCGCCCTTACTAAATCCATGACCTCCATGCTAAATCATACGGCTATTTCTAAATAAACTTATTCCCCAACCTACATTCTCATTTAATATTGTCCAATCACTTTCGGCGATATACATTTTTCACAATACAATCGAAACAACTTTGATTCAAAGGATGGCAAGTTTTCTGATAATACTTCAATTGTTTTCGTAGTAAAATATGAAATCCCATCTATGCATATTTATAATTGTCATAAGACAACTTCATTAGGTGGTTTTTTAAAGAGCGGATTGCCAGTCATGGAAATGTGAGCATAATGGTGAGGTTTGAACTATGTATTTATAGAAATGTCAATTTTAATATTATAGAAACAATTGCTTGTTTGCTCCATGGAGGTATAGCAATAAATCCATGGTTGATCACAATTATGTTTCGAATACTAGAATATTTATTCATGTTTAATTGATAGATTACAAAATTAATTGGGCCGTTCTTCTGAACACCAGAAGAATTAGTCCAATATCTCTATCAAGACAACGCACTGATATGATGGGCTATACGTCAAGGACGGATTTTTAGTATTTTCCGTCTCAAACAATAGACTATATCGGAAATTAAGGGGGCATGTTAGGGTGGAGATGTTTTCCCCCGTTGATCGTGAGTAGCGTTCTGAGAATGAATTGGCTTTGAATTATTTTTTAGCCAGCTATCTAGACATTAATTACAGGTGGCTAAATTCATTAAGTTTTAATTCAGTATTCACCAATTACGCAATTTCAAAAAAATCCACGTACGCAATATTTCGACAAAACTACTGTCACTTATTAAGTTTAACAAATAGAAAATTCATCATATAACATGAACAATTTACTTGATTTTCTTTCGATAAAAATCATGATTGTTCTACGTTTTGCATACAAAAGTTTTGAAAAGAGAAAATGACTTCAAGATCCAGTGGGGCTCGTCCTTGGGGTTATTAAAGAGGGTGACTAGAATATATTGACCCTTGACTGAAAAAATGAGAATGGTAAAAGCATGTAGGAAGGAATAGAAAGTAATTCAGATTTGTTTACCTCTTTTCTGAAAGAGATCGACAGTTGTTTTTATGCTCCCACCGCATGCACCGGGACGAATAATACTTATGCATTGTGACGTAGCAGGTACTTTTTGTATATGCTTAGGCCTATATCTAAATTATACAGGAAGTTCAAACCATCCACAATGCTCAAACCCCATCGGGTCGTGGGGGTAATTATTTTGTACCCCCTAGCTCCCTTCCTAAAATTTGTGAATGCACTTGATGGAACATACATAGCAAAAATATTATTGACAACAAGTAAAAGACACAACTTGAAGAGTATTTCATTAATGTTCTAAGTAATGGAGAGATATTGATATTTGACTAAACATTGTTGTTATAGAAGCTATGTCGAGGTATGAATACGACCATTGATCAAGGGATTTTTTTGCCAAGTCCGTTTCTCAATGGATCCCCCGCTGCGAATATTTCAGCAAAGTTATAGCATATACTATAGCTACTCGTATTATGGACATGCCCAGTGTGACCTTCATGGTGTGGCAGTGTGACCATGGTGTGGCTATACACACACACCATCAATTAACAGTGCCCCATGCTGTTAAATGGTTTGTAAAGTTGAAAAAGGATTACTCTTATTTCGCACTATGAAATAACGTAGTAAAAAAAAAACACACACAAAACACAAAACAAAACAAAGACAATTGGTTTAACATCTGGGCTAGGTCTACTTAGGTCATACCCGCGGCAACAACAATTACAAATCGTTCTGGCAATGTATTGCTGCAATTGTTATAGACAATTGGCTTGATCTGTTAACGTTTTAGTTTGCATTGATTTCTCATTCTAAATGGTGCAGTAACTTATTGAGCATATAGTTCACTAAAGTTTAGAATGTTCCATCACATTAACCGGATGTGTTGAAAGACTTTGAAACATTCCCAATAACATGCGAGTCAGATCTGACAACAGTTCGTCATTATAAAATAAAGAGCTGCAAGAGAATTGGACATACTTGTTCGAGTATTTGAATAGCAAGAGGGATTGTAGTTTTTAAAAATATTAACGCCAAAACAAATTTATCATTTATAATAGCCAACAATGAGTAGGTTCACACTAGTTCCAAACATGCCCTTCCCCATAAACAACCTGATGAATGGCTTTTGCTATGACACACCTGGATGAACCTGCTGCCTGAATGAACCATGGTTATAATTAGATAGGGGGGGGGGGGGGGTTTGTTTATTTTAGATGCTACGTGGAAGACTTTTAGGAAGCAAAGTACAGTTTGCAACATCCTAAATTTTCTCAAATGGGGCAAACACTCATGCCTGTCTATTGTCGGTTTACATGGCCTACACAAAAGTTTACAATGGGAAAAACTAAACAACCAAAACACGCATGTTTTGATTTACAGGGATTTTGACATTAAAAGAAAAACCTTAAAAACAAATGTTCTCATATTTTAATACAATTATATTGAGACTTTTAACAATGATTAATACATTCAATGTTGTTTGTGTTCATTACAAGGCTTTCAAATACCAAGTATTCATTGTTAGGTATTGGATTGTAAATACATTATCGATATAACTAGGGTCTATTTTTACTGTTTAATTCTTTGTATTTCTTCAGAAAAGAGGATGCATTGATATTGGCTCCAAAATGATGTCTGTGTTCGAATGCAATGTTGGTTTTGGATTTGTGCTTGTTTTATTTGTGTTTTACTTTTAAAAATAGCTAGACACAAAAGCTTATAAATTTGTGAAAAATTTAGTCAATAATTCTCTGCAATACTCAACTTATTTACGACGGAATGGTGTTAGGCTCTGTACGGTGCTAAGGTTTGTTGGCTTGCATTTGTCCATGGATGTATACTAGGAACATACTTCAATGATTTTTCCTTGCTCTATACACTGGTGGGGGTTAAGTTTGAAGGCCAGGTTTTGATGTGTCCAATGTTGTCGAGCCATTGTAGGGGTCAAGCCTTTGCCGTTCTCCCGTAATTAATTCATCCTTGCAACCGTCGCTCAGCAGTGCAAAGGGTTTCTTAGCCGATCGTAGAATCCATGTCTGATTTTCTTGTAGACCTACATATACACCTGGCGGTACAATAGTCAGGGCTTCAGAAGAGAAAATGTATGCACGCTTGGACCAATGTTGTGTTTTATCCTTTCTATAGTTTCTGGTATAAATTGGCATAACTAGTCAATGAATATAACGTATGATACATTTTCATGGTCAATTTCTCTCACCCATATGTCTTTTTCTGAGTGTTGGGGGGGGGGGGGGGGCACGATGGTTTTCTTTTCTTGTTCGTTGTTATTGATATGCACTGAATAAGTTGATGACAATGGGGCACTCCGATTCCTATATTGCACAAATAAAACAACTTTATATGTTTCAAAACATCACCGTGGCATATGCTATAATTCAAGCCTGTTTTGAAAGAAAGCTTTTGATAAAGCGTGATACATTTTGTTAGAATTACATATATGCCAACAGTCTGACTGATTCCTCATGAATGATGACTACATCACCATAAAGTCAGCTTTTCCTATGAACGACCTAGACAAAATAAAACGAAACACATTGGGCTTTCTACACCTGTGTCCGAATGATGTTCATTAAAATATTTATATTAAGGCAGTACATGTTATTGCACATGTGCATCAAACAGATGCATGAATTAACATGGATAATTTGTTCTTTATTAAAACTCATATCAATAAAACATACTATTGAATTAAAAAATAAATTGAAACTGGCAGAAAATAGTCTTTTGTTGTGAGAATTTCTAGATGAGTCAACCATTTGGTGATTTGAAACGTCAGAAGAGCTTGGCTACTAATTCTTATAAACAAATAAAACAATCAGACCCCATAAAAATTTCCCTTTACTCTTTGTAGGCCTAATGTACACATTAAAGCTACATCACTGAGTTTGCCATTGACAAAAATCCAACTTTGAACTGTTTTGGTAGGTAGCATGGTTAAGACTTTCGAAACAGAAAACCATTTTAATTTTTTAGGGGTTTCGGCCTAACAGCCGAAACGCCTATTGTAATCGTCCAGATTCCCTTTTTTTTTTATTATTAGGGGTTTCGGCCTAACAGCCGAAACGCCTATTGTAATCGTCCAGATTCCCTTTTTTTTTATTAGGTGTTCGGGCACTCCGCCCGGAACACCTCTTGTTTTTGTTCCGGTTTTTCTTCTTACTTTTTAGGTGTTCGGAGAGCTTGCTCCGAACACCTCTTCTTATTGTTCGGGTTTTTTGTTTTCTTAATACTTCTTATTCTTCTTCTTCTCTCCGTCGATTGTCCGCTAACAAAAGCACACTTTCCAAGCTCATATAAACTTGCAATTTCTACCATAGTTAGATAACCATTAGGAGACGAAACCGCTTCAATTACGTCATGATGACGTCATCAGGTGTCAAGTTACAAGGTTTTTTAAATTAAAAAATTAAAAATTTGAAAATCCATATCAAATCAAGATGAAGAGACCGTCGGTTACTTTTTGCGGGATTATATAGAGGTAATATGGGTCTTCATTTTGTATTGTGTGCGTGACCTGACTTGACCTCTACTTCCGGTCGAAACAGGAAGAAACAGGAAGTGCCTTGTAATTTAAAAGTGGCACACTTTTTGAAGTTTTTTTTAACGGTGTTATAGTCGAGCAAGAGTCTGGTTTATCAAAATAAGACAAGTGACGTCATAAAAGTCAAGAGCGCCCTCTAGCGGCAGGTTGAAAACAATTAAAAATACACTTTTACTAGATGTCTGTGGCGAAGTTTATGATAATCGTTTCGAAATTGGTATACATAATGACCTTCATGCAGACAACATATGTGTGAAGTTTTAGATTGATGACGTCATCGTGTGTCACGTGGTATCGACTTAAAGGTTTACTTTTTGAAGCCGTGTATTTACAAAACCACAAGTTCGACTGAGTTGAAACTTGGCATGTTAAAAGACAGTGATATTGACTATGTAAATCTAAAGAAACAACATGATGACGTCAATGCCTTTTTTTATACAAATATTTGAAATATTGACCAATTATTACGTGTATTTATTGACCCGCTGTCAAACCACGGGCTACACACACACTACGCGAACAAAACCAGTTTACTGTTTTTTATCACGTAGTGTGTGTGTATACGTTGAGCAAAAATCATCCGCAAGGTTCAAAGTCCATCAAACATGCTTGTGGTCTAGTCTCTGTTCAAGGTTCGCGCAACCTGCTTTTGACAATACGCTTTGTTAGTCTCTAAAACAGCCGTCCATGCAAACCTCGTTAACAAACAAATGCTAGGCTTTTGATCGTGTGCTTTTTAACCAAAAGTTGAACATTTCAAGAATTCATATCTCGTCGTCTTCTTTTCCCTCAAGATTGTCCAATAAAAAAAGACACTTCCTAAGCTCGCATAAACTTTAATCTTCACACATAGATATATATGCATAGGTAGATGACACCGCTGCAGTGATATCATCGTGACTTCATCGGATGTCAAATTACAAGGTTTTTAAATATTAATTTTGTAATGTTTGAAATTCCACATCAAATCACGGACATGAGACCGTAGGTTGCTTTTTGCGGGATTATACCAAATTAATTTAGGTCTTATTTTTGTATTGTGTGTGTGACATTACGTTACCTCTACTTCCGGTCGAAACAGGAAGTGCCTTGTTATACTTCAGTTTTTGACCGATTAATATTGTTCTCTCCCGTGCAAATAAGACTGAGAAAAGAAGGGAAATACTCAGGTCCAATTTTGTCGATAAATAACGACTTTTTAATTGTTGCATTCGTATACACAGGAAGTGTGGCAGCTTTATTTATTATTTTGAATAACATCTTTAGGAATTGTAATCAAGTGGATAATCATTCAAAAGCATGCAGCTATACTTTTAACATATTAGTTAAAAGATATTTGACTCAAGGTCCACTAGTCATGACATGTTTTTGAGAATATTAAATGTAACACTTCACGTTACCACTTGTATTGAAAAACTGCTCTTCATTCCCCCAACCCCGGACCCGAACACCTTGAGTTTGTGGTAAGACAAACTCTGAATTTCTAGTTAATACTTCTTCTTCTTCTTCTTATCCCCCGCGATTGTCCGCTAACAAAAGCACACTTCCCAAGCTCATATAAACTTGAAACTTTACATATAGTTAGATAACCATTAGGAGATGAAACCGCTTCAGTGACGTCATGGTGACGTCATCAGGTGTCAAATTACAAGGTTTTTAAGTTTAAAAATTTACCATTTGCTATACGCTGTATGTCTTTGAATTTTACAACTATGATATTCATAATTGAGCATCTGATAGATCAAGACTGGGGCTATATTTGAAAAGTTAACGCCAAAATCGTATGACCCCTTCTTCTGGTCGTACCGGAAGGTCAAAGTTTGCCTTTGAATATTTTCTTCAAAATCGGACGATAAAGCCCACGTATGTATTAACCTGCATGTTAACTACACAGCGCTGTGTGTGGCTGGCTGTTCCGCTCCATTGATGACAGTGTCGTAAGTCCACGAGGCTTGTGTGTAGTCCAGCCATGTATTGTGTACGTGTGCAGCTGGACATGTCAAACGTCATCGAACAAAACATGGTGTTTGGCACGATGAGTTTATCGTTAACTCGTGCGAAGTTAAACTTAAGTGATTTCCCTTTTGCCCGTCTGATGGTTTGATGGTAAACAACGAACAGAAGACGAGTTCTCACTGAGATGTCCACCTGATTTAGTAATATGTATGACGTTTAATAACTGACTTAAACTCAATCTGAAAAAGATCGAAATTGGTTCGCTTCTCATCAAACATCGAGACCGACGGCACGTTGATCGACGTGACAATGCCTGCCGAAGGCGCTCTAGGACCGCTGAGTATGTCTCTCAGACACGGCGATGAAAATTGTAAGATTTATGTAAATATCATCGTTTACAAAAAACGTCGCAATTTACTTCGTGTACAGTACTTGTCATATATTTTGTCCATTACTTGACAAGTGATGGCTTTTAAAAAATTACGAATACGACAGCTGGGATGTATTACGACCAACATTTTAATATCATGCCGTACACCTCGTTTTTGTTATGCAACAAAAATTTAAGTCTAGTTATTATTATTATTATAGGTTTTCTCGGTCAATTTCGGCAAATGAGCAGCCGATTTCATTTGTGTGCGTTCGAATTAAAGCTATTTTGCCTCTCCAGTTGTTACTGCGTTTCAAATTCAGAATTCGGGCATTCAATTTCGTATTGAGGCATTCAAATTCCTTTTGCACTGTGTTCAATTTAGCATATCGTCATTCTTTTTCGTGACGCACAATCATCATTCAATTTAGCAAAGCTGGTTCGACTGGAGATTTTACTGGTTTAATTTTTTTCAATTTCGTAAAGAGGCAATCAATTTCGCTAAATGAGAATTCAAATAAGTGCGACGAAAGAAATACGAATAAACAGATAATCCTAAAATTAAACGAGTCTAATTTATTAGGCGAAGTTTGATTGAGATTCTACCGATCCATTATGACGAACGAAAGAGATTACGTGAGATAGCGCTTACCAGCCAGCTACAATCAATCTTTAAAGCACAAGTCAAAAAGTTCGACAATGACGAAAAAGGGAGGTCATTATAACTTTAAGAACGGGTGGGCACGTAATCTCTTTCGTTCGTCATAATGGATCGGTAGAATCTCAATCAAACTTCGCCTAATAAATTAGACTCGTTTAATTTTAGGATTCTACCTCACCATTATGACGTCACTCCAGAGACCACGTGAGATGTTTAGAGCAAGAACATTTTGACTTGTTAAACATAGATAAGGACTCACAAAAAGGAGTACCAAGAGAACAATACTTACGTCTGGTTCAACTATTTTAATGTAACTCATAGAAAATACACCTCCTTACTAAAATAAGGAGTGAACAAAGGCTACATGACAGTTTTCACTTCTTGTTTATAATTGAAGTAGAAAATGCAGGGTCTCTAATCCATCTGCTTATACTGTCTGTAGATAAAGCCTTGAACGGCTTTTGAAAACTTACAAACAAACGTTTCTCATCACCACGAACATTCTTTGTTCGTTTTAAATATTCTGATAAATTGGTAACAACGCAAAGATCAAGATTTTCTGATAGAATGGGTAAAACAAAATTGGCTTGATGTACTCCTGGTCTACTTTGTTTTAATAATTTTCCCGCTGTAATACGACACTCTGTGTCAGATATTGATACATCATCAATGCATATTAGATGCAGTGTTTGGGTTCGTTGGGCTGTAACTAGAGCCAACAACGTTACTACTTTCTTACTGAGCACCTTCAAAGAAAGTTCATTTGTATTACCTAACGACTTCAGGAAATTAAACAAAATACCAACATCCCATATAGCTTTATATCTTGGGAACGATGGTCTAGAATTAAACACTCCTTTCATAAATCTTGTGGTTAGAACATGACTACCAAAAGTAACACCATCTATGGGCAAAGTAATTGACGAAATTGCCGACCTGGCACAATATGGAACTATAACCGAGTCCTTCGTCAAATAATTCTGTTAAAAATTGTAACGCAATGCCTATATTTGGCTTGATAGGATTTATGCTGTGTCTGCGGCAAAAAGATTCCCATCTTCTGATATACGAAGCATACTGTTTTTGTGTGGAGTTTCTCCACGAAGCCACAATTATTTCAGTTGTCCGAACTGAAATACCTGTTCTTGCAAGTCGCTCCCGGATACATGGCATGCCAGTATAGTGACAGCTTCGATTGAAGTGGGTGCACCGCTGATTTGTTCTGCGGTAGCTGTAATGGGTGCAGAGATGCCGAGATGAGTATTGGCTCTGCTTTCATATCAATTTCGGATACCAGAACTGGGTTGGCCAGTTTGGAACAACCAGAAGTCCCTCTGCCTTGTCGTTGTGTATCTTTTGAAGAACTCTGCCGATAAGGCTAAAAGGTGGGAAAGCATAAAAACTGTAATTGTTCCAAGACAACATAAATGCATCTATCTCAATAGCCTCTGGGTCATGTTTCCACGACACATACGGCTTGACCTGATAGTTTAATCTAGAGGCAAATAGATCAATATTCGGTTCTATAAACCTAGCACTTATTTGGCCAAAAATGTGTGGCTTAAGCATCCATTCCCCATCGACATTCTTTCTTCTTGATTCAATGTCTGCCACTACGTTTTGTTTGCCTGGAATGTGAGCTGCACTAAGCCAAATATTATTGCCTTTAGCCCATTGCCACATCTGGCGTGTGACTTTGTCACACTCTATCGATTTTATTCCGCCCATGTTATTGATGTATGCAATCGCTGTTGTATTATCAATATACAATCGCACATGTGAGTTCATGCATTTCTTCGAAAAGGACTTCAATGCAAAGAAAGAGGCAAGAATTTCAAGAATATTTATGTGAGCATGTGCTTCTTGATGTGTCCAATGACCCCCTGTGCGGTTGTCATTACAAACAGCACCCCATCCTGTAAGGGATGCATCTGAAGTAATAATAACACTTGGTTTTGAGTGTATTATACTTAAATGTATTGTGGCTTCAGTGGATTTAATATTTGTAATCCACCAATTGAGGTCATTTAACGCCTCTTCTGACAAATTCATTTGAGAATCAAAGTCTCCGTCATTTTGTTGCAGTGCTCTTATTTTGTCTCTTTCGACTTGTCGGTAAAACAGTTGGCCAAACATTACGCCTGGAAAAATTGACACCAGTATGCCAATAACCTGAGCCCTTCTCAAATAAGCACAGATTCTTATATAAACAAGTTTTGACATTTTTCTTTTAGCTTTTTAGCTTTTCAGCTTTCTGTGATGTCGGGGAAATTGACATATCATTCGAGTTAAACACAAAGCCAAGGAAAGTTATTTCCTGTACTGGAATAAAAACCGACTTTGTGTCGTGAATTATGAAGCCTGCTTCGGACATAAGTTGTTTTGTCGCCACCGTATTATTGTAACATTCCTCGTAAGTTTTTCCCAACAATAAGGAATCATCAATGTATGCAACTGATTGAAACCCTTGGCTTCTGAGAGCCGAGTATATAGGTTCCATTAATTTTGTGAATAAACGTGGAGCGGAAGCAAGCCCATTTGGGAGACAGGTGTACTGATAAAGGGTATCACCAAACTGGAATTTCAGATACTTTTTATGTTCATTTGCAATCGGCACTGAATAATAGGCGTCTCTTAGGTCGATAGATGACATGAAACAACCTTTTGTCATTAAATGTGTTGCAGACTGTAAAGTCTCCATCTTAAAATGATGGTATTTCACATTTTTATTTAACGACTTTAAATTCAATATCGTTCGGTATGTACCGTCTTTCTTCGGCCGCAAAAATATATTTGACAAGAATTCTTCTGGTTCATGTGAAGTTTTCTCAATAACTCCTTTTGCAAGGAGCTTATCAACTTCCTTGTGAACAATTTGTTGTTCAATGTCATTCAAGGCATGTTGCTTTGGTATGAACATTTGTCTCGGTGTGGATTCGAACTCAATTTTGAGTCCTTTTACTATGCTCAAAATAGATTGGTCTGAAGTAATATTACTCCATGATGAAGAATAATTGTGTATTCTTCCTGCAATAAATGAGCTTGCTTTAGCTTCACTGATTTCAGCAATAAATGTGCTAACCTGTGCTATTCTGGAAGAACTTGGCGCATTTACGGGCCTGTCACTGTGCTTTGGCTCCGCCTGTATCCTCGTCCCCGGCTGTGGCTGCTTTTTGCCGATCGATTCCCTTGGTAGGGATGGGAGTAGGACTGGTTGTACTTTTTTGCCGACATTGAACGGCCTGAGTAATGTCTATACCCAAAGTTTTTATTACGTCCATCAGCCTGATGACCAAGTTTATTTCCAACTTTGTTGGTTGTTTTTATGTCATGAACTGCTTTGGTCAATTCATCCCCAAAAAGAAGTTTGGTAATTGGGACCGAAGGAGCGCAGAGGCGCTGGTACTGTGTATTGAGATCGGGACGCATTAGTTCCCTACGTCTCAAGTTTAGCTCAATGTTGGCATTAGCCATTAAAGTTATAGTGTCCGTAGCTAGTTTTACCTCTTCTTTGACACCTTGCTTTGCTAACAACTTCTGTTAGTTGCAGTAGAGGAACAAATGCTGAAACAAGCAATTTTTGAACTCTCAAGAACTTTAAGTTCCGTGTCCGAGTACTAGGCTTGAGTAGCGCCCATATTTCTGGGTTCACTTTCGTTTTTATTAGATTGGTACAATTTTGGGGTCTGCTGTAAGCTTTTTGCTTTTCAGACAGTTTATCATCAGACAACTTTGTCATGAGGATTTTGTCAGTCAAGGTAGCAAGCTTGTCTTTAATTTTGGGTCCAATCTTATCATCTGCTTCATACTCCTGTTGGACATCGCCCAAAAGATCGTCACTTGACGAGCCATTTTGTTCATCCTCAGAGAACAGGCGTCTTAGTTCAGCTTCTGTGTCATCAGAATCTGCTTGGTTTGAAACAACCACGACTGATTTCAGCCGTTTGGCTTTCTGCTCGGGCACATTGGTGCTCGAGGAGCTACGCTTGCATTCCTTTCCTTTGTTATTAGTCGCCTCAATGAATTCACTTGTGAATTGGGCAAAGCCCTCTTTCATTGCTTGCATTAAGGTGTTGTTTAACCCTTGCCACGGTTCATTGGGCGTGGACGTAGTGGCAACGCCCTGGAATGGCGTACTGACTGTATTCGGGATAATGTGTAGAGTTTTTGACAATTTTGTCTTACCTTTACACTTCAAAGTCCCTTTTCCCATAACTTCTGCTGGTTGTTTAACTTCCGTTTCGGAAATTTCGGAAAGGTTGGCTATTGAGCCATCTTCCATGGGTAAACCAGAACCCCGTCTCAGAGGTGCCGTTTGCGGAGATAAATCTGAGAAATCCCCGATGTCCAAAAACTATCCATAGCTTGGTTTGTTACACCTAAAGAACTAGGCCTATCATGTAAAGGCTAAAACAATTTAGTGCTATAACTCAGTATAATACATAAGCATTGGCCTATGCAACACGGTGTTGGTGAGAACGGAGCAGGAGCGTCCGTTCATCAGCTGGCTAGATTACACAATGATTGTAGCTGGCTGGTAAGCGCTATCTCACGTGGTCTCGGAGTGACGTCATAATGGTGAGGTAGAATCTGTATTAGGTAACTGTTTCGTATCTTCACTTTAATTCAGGCAAACCTTATTTTCTTTATTTATGGTTCCAGGAGACTTTACATGGGGCCCATGATGTTTTTTCTTCTTTGTTTTCTCCTATATTCTTTTTGGGGGATCTTTATTGGTTAACTGGCCTAATTTTGTATTGTGTTTGAATGGGGGTGTTTCTTTATGTTTTTCCTGGTTTTTTGTTGTTTATGTTGTTTCTTCCTCAACCATCAATCTGTTGGCGTGCCAGACATCTTGGCGTATATGTTTAGGTATGGTTGTACCACAAGCTGCAAACTTATTGAAATATGCGTGTAAAACTGTAGCAAAAAGCTCGTCTTCGAAGTACAAAGTGACTCAAGTGCAAATAAGTGAACCGTATATGCCTTATTAACAAAGCGTTTTTTAGATTGCACAAATTACAGAAATGACTGCCCAAAAATGAATTTGAATGACTAAACACACGCCTCAAAAAGCTCCGGAGAATTTGAATGCTGCTTTGATGAATCGTTAAATTGAATGATTATTTTGTTAACCCTGCCGTCAGCGGATGGTCTCAAGCGGTAGAACAATTTTTCTAATTTTGTTAATTAAAACACTTTAAAAAAAAAATTTTCGCTGAACTTAATTTTCATCCAACCCTGGACACCCCTTAACAAAGTGGCTGAACCGATTTTGCCCTAGAGGTTGTTCACCGGGTAGGCCAGCTGTCACAAAGTGGGTCTGTGCCAAGGCGCCAATTCCCTTGTGTACACAAATTTCCGCCATTGCATATATGCACACACGCTGTCTGTCATATGTCTGTGAATGGAAACCAGAGCTGTTTGTTTACAATCCTGACCAGAAATACCCTCAGGGTATATCTAGGTGACCTGGTTACTGCTTGTTTTCACCCTGTGGCTGTTTCATGTGTCAATTTCACTAATTACATAATGCGCCTACCGCGTGAGCCACCTCGTACCTCGGTCCGCTATTGCATGCACACATGCTGTCTGTCATATGTCTGTGAATGGAAACCAGAGCTGTTTGTTTACAATCCTGACCAGAAATACCCTCAGGGTATATCTAGGTGACCTGGTTACTGCTTGTTTTCACCATGTGGCTGTTTCATGTGTCAGTTTCACTAATTACATAATGCGCCTACCGCGTGAGCCACCTCGTACCTCGGTTCCGCTATTGCATGCACACACGCTGTCTGTCATATGTCTGTGAATGGAAACCAGAGCTGTTTGTTTACAATCCTGACCGGAAATACCCTCAGGGTATATCTAGGTGACCTGGTTACTGCTTGTTTTCACCCTGTGGCTGTTTCATGTGTCAATTTCACTAATTACATAATGCGCCTACCGCGTGAGCCACCTCGTACCTCGGTCCGCTATTGCATGCACACATGCTGTCTGTCATATGTCTGTGAATGGAAACCAGAGCTGTTTGTTTACAATCCTGACCAGAAATACCCTCAGGGTATATCTAGGTGACCTGGTTACTGCTTGTTTTCACCATGTGGCTGTTTCATGTGTCAATTTCACTAATTACATAATGCGCCTACCGCGTGAGCCACCTCGTACCTCGGTTCCGCTATTGCATGCACACACGCTGTCTGTCATATGTCTGTGAATGGAAACCAGAGCTGTTTGTTTACAATCCTGACCAGAAATACCCTCAGGGTATATCTAGGTGACCTGGTTACTGCTTGTTTTCACCCTGTGGCTGTTTCATGTGTCAATTTCACTAATTACATAATGCGCCTACCGCGTGAGCCACCTCGTTCCTCGGAGCAAATCACAAAATATTCGCTTCTCGCAGGGTTTTAAATGACGCAACAGTACATTTGACTAGTCATAAAACGAAATCGAATTACCCTTTTTAGTAGCATTCGATTTCGCGCGAAATAGAATAGCGTGGTGGTTAAATTGGCTGCTCATTTGCCGAAATTGACCGAGAAAACCTATATTAAGGGTTTCGGCCTAACAGCCGAAACGCCTTTTGTTTTCGTCCAGATTCCTTTTTTTATTTTTTTATTAGGGGTTTCGGCCTAACAGCCGAAACGCCTATTGTAATCGTCCAGATTCCTTTTTTATTTTGTTATTATTATTATTATTATGATTATTATTTTTCTTAACGGCCCTTTTCTCATTTATTTTGTACATGGATTTTGTTATCACTTGATCTCAGGAACTACATTCTTAAAATTCACAAACAATATATCAAATGAAAGCATGGACTCTAACTTAGATCCAACACCAGTTTTTTTGAATGTGTTTTGTTTCTTTCTTGACGATATTACCGATTTAAAAACAAATTTTTGATAGAATAGTTCAAATGCTCCGTGTGTGATCGCGCGTACACTGTACGTAGCATACGGTCCTCTGTCACGACGATTCATACAGAGCCCGTCAGTGCAACGGCAACGCGATATCGTTACCTTCCATTCATGGTTTGTCATCTAACGGTGGCAGGATATAGCGCCCTCTTGCTTCTCTGAAAGTGGAACTAGGGAAACACAAGAGGGTGCTATACAAGCTGACCATTAACATTTCTCGGATTTCTCAGCGCTCAAAGGGTTATCAATTAATAGCATCTCTCGTTCACCACAACCCAATAGATACTTATTTCTACTCGTGTGAAACAATTCTCATGGACACAAGAATTACAGAAGGCAGTTTTTGAACACACTAACGGCAAATGTAACTATTTATTTTTCATTTTTAATTTGTTATTATATTTTTCTTTTAATGCTTTCAATTACTAATAATCATTACGTCACCACCTTTTATAGCGCCTTCTGTCAACGTGTGTTAAATCTACACCTAAAGGTGACAATTTTGAATTTGCATGGTTTTTGTTCAAAGGTATTGCATGGGGACAACTCTTATACCATATTGTAGGTTATAATATCTTACTATGAAAAAACAATTAGATTTCGCCATCGTGACGTCATCAGTTGTCTGATGACAATAATTCAAAGTTTATCATAAATAATATTTCAAGGCGCTATGTCTTAGCTTTGCAGCCAACCTTATAAGCACCATATCTCAAGAATTACACAGCCGATTTTAATTTTTTTTTCAGTTATAGACTCCCTGGGCTTTGGAGATTAGCCTTAGGTTACCGTGACCCAATGTTGACCTTTACTTCCGGGTCAACCGGAAGTGGGACCATATCTCAAGAATTACACAGCCGATTTAAAAACTTTTTTGTTTACATAATCCTTGGGCATTGGAGATTAGTCTTGGGTAACCGTGACACCATGTTGACCTTTTTTTTTGTTTAAAAGTTCCTTTCGATTCAGTATCAGAATGAAGACCAGGTTTAAGTTTTTAGGCAGACTTAAGTGAAAAAGGGCCTGTCACAGGTCAAGAGTCTACTTATCTTGAAATTGGACCAACTTTAAAGCTTTGAAGCACTTAATCGAAGCAAAAGTCATTATTGTTGTGCAGTCTGCTAGCTTATGGCACATTTGACATTTTATTGAAAAACATGACTCTCGATTTAACCTTTCCTTCCGGTTCAGACAGGAAGTTCAATATAAAAGAAAAAAACTAAATTTCCTGAACCACATGTCGTAGAGTTATATTTTTTTTTTTATATTTTTCTTTTTCTTCCCCAAACCGAAACCCCTGTGTTCGTTTTAACGAACACTTAATTTCTAGTTATTTTTATTTTTGGGGGGTAAAGTTTATTTACATTGGAAAATTTTACCTCGTTATCTCTAAAACCATGGAGGTAGAATTAAAACACTGCACCACTCATCGGGGAATGTTTTTTTTTAAGTAGGTCTAAAGTATGGCATACTGCAGGTGGATGGAACATCCCGTCGGATTTTGTAATTGTTCTAGGCGTCAGAAATGTTTTTAAAGTATACATTTCTTGTTTCTTGGACTGCTATTATCTGCTAAGTTGTATCTTGTACTGTTCGTTGAAATCTTGATCTAAATTTAGATAGTGTTATAAAACAAGCCTTTTTGTCTGTATATACATTTTCTAATCGCCGTCTTTTGACATGCATATGCAATTCTATAAATAAACACCCCCCAAATTGGCTGGCTGGCCCCGGGCCTGAGAGGGTATGATCACAAAGTACGTAGTTGCATGCAATTGCCGGTAGACTGGCGTGGAGCCCAGCGGAGCTCCGCTCTCCACAAGGTGGCTGGAGCAGACCGGGCAAGGGAGAAAAAACACCCCGATACAACCAGCTCTGTTCCACACGAAGTAGTTGATGATAACGGAATAGTTTGACCTCCTCATGTTATTATTATGTACAGTTTATGCTGTGACTCCAAAATATGAGCTTTACTTCTCTATAATTATGCATACGTAATTGCGATTGGAAATTATTTTCAATTTCAGGACTCGGGCAGGTGGTACACAAACTTGTTTTAAATATTTTTTTGAATTGATGACATCAATTTGTTTACATCATTAATATTTTTGTGTGACAGGCATCTACCCTTTAAAAAAAATTTTTAAGATACCCTTTTAGCACCATTATTTGTTATAAATTATTCCTCAGTAGACAAATTATAAGAGCCACAGTAGTCTTTCCATTATCAAGCTACAGCATTCTTGGAGTTATATCAATGAATATGTTCTTTTTAGTGGTTGTTGAACTTGTTGTAGACTCAGCTTACTGTCAAGCATGCAACACAGAGATCATTATAATTATTTGTGTCATATATGCAGGGAAGCTAATTCGAAAAATCACAATGGATGATAGCCCAATTCCCCTTGGTTGTCGTCGATGTTATTGTTTTGATGTTGTTGTTGTTTTGTTTGTTTGTTATGGTTTTGTTCTCTCGTCTGGTTATTTTTTGTCATCTTTGAAATAACCAAATAAAACATCGGATGCATGTTCTGAATCTAGCACGTTGCTGATAACATGGAGGTAGAAATAATAATGAAAAAAAAAAAAAACGATATACATTTAATCAACTTCGATATAAATATACTACCAACCAGCTTGCTGTGTGGATTTAATCGTCGAAAAAACAACAAAAAACCCGAACACAACGGTATTATCATCGCAAGAATAAAGGCCAATTATGTCGTGCCATCAGATTTGACAAAAAATAATTGCTTACAATTTTCGTGTTTGAACCGAGTCGACTGGTGAAGTTACACAGGACAGCTCATGAGAGCTTTACAAATGGCAACGGATTGGATGTTTTGTGGTTTGTTTTTGTTCAAATTCCGAAAGAATCCTTCATGCAAAATTAGGTGTGTTTGTGGAGCTATTGTGGAGTTTGTTGTTTGATTTATTTTCCTTGTTGGGGTGTTTATCTGTTTGTTGTTTGTCTGTTTTTGAAAATATAAAAAGAAACAAGCGAGGGCATAATCCCACGGTGTGTAATTTTTTGTATGGACCCTCTGTGTTGCAAACGACGTCGGAAAGCCTTGACACACGGATGACCTACCGGGGTAAATCCCATACTCGTATTTAGCCTTCTATGGAACTGTTGTGTGATTATAATAATGGTGATGTAAAGCGGTAAGCAGAGCCGTGAAATACGACCCAGGTCTACATATTGGCTTATTTTGGATTGTTCTCCTAAATACATGGCTGGAGAGTTTTGTCAGTAGCGGTGTTGGGGCGTTGGAGTGTTGGTGGTGTTTGGTGGTGTTTGTTTGTTTGATTGTTTGTTTGTTTAATTGACGTTTTCTTTTACAGTAGTAAAACAGATATTATACATAAACAGGACGGTCATAATAGTCCTGCAGTGCGCGTGGGTGATTTTTGTATTGTACGGATCTTCTCTACGCCGATCGGTTGACATTCTGGTGTCACGGTCTCGACTCTCAGCTAGCTGCCAACAGTATATTAATGCCACTAATGCCCGGTTACGTCACCCAGATAGCTGGATAAAAACTGAGACAGTATAATAATAACACCGGAAAGCCTTGACCCACAGACTTCGATTGACCCCACGAGGTAAATCTCATACCTCACATGCAGACATCGCCAAGTAATCTTTGTTATACCCACCACGGTAACTACCTATGGCTAGAGCCATTATGGGATATTAGATACCCCAGGCATTTTACGGCAACAGACAGTGATGGGTTAAATTCGTTTCGATAGCTGGCGCATTTCTCGGGCGATGGTTAATAACCGATAGCTTTGAAACGGGACCACTAAATTTCAATAGCTACATAAACTTACAACATTCCCATAATGCCTGGAAGTCCACATTCACATTCTCTAAGACACATTAATATTATAAACTGATCGTGTTAAAAATACTTCAAAGTTCAAGTACACAACCCAGTAATGCTTAAGGGCGCTATATAGATAAAATACTTCACACCCTTAAACGACCCGGCTTTTGTAACACGTAATAATTATTTGATGACACAAGCTATTGACAAAACAGTTAATTTTGTTGTGAATGACTATGGGAAAACATACACATTTAAATGGCATGCACATTTTGTTCACATTATGATATGAAGGGGGTAATCTCCATCATTTGTCTTGACAACATGGGCTAATCTGAAATAAATCCCGTATACCATGTACATGCGTATTGACTGACATGTAATGTATATTACTGCACATGTACATGTAAATAAGAGTGATATAATGTGACATTTTGAACATAAAACAAGGAGTTTCGACACGCCAGAAACAAAGGAAACTCTTACACTGTTACAGTGTTCAGTTTCCTGACGATGTGTGATGCCCAACGGAAACTTGCCTGTTATATATGTATTGGCCAGTTTACTAAGAAGTTTAAAACACAGAAAACGAAAGAAACCCTTTCAACGTTCAGTTTCCTTACGACGTGTGATGCTCACCGGAATTGTTGGAAACTGGACTGTAATTGATACGCCAGTTTACTTCGCCGGTAAAGCCGCCACGGATTTGACTGGGTGCAAACACTGCATCCGTTTATATGGGGTGGGTGATTCTGGAAACTCCCGCCGTTCGCGCGGTGTAACATGTCTTGACTTGCATCATTTGTACAAGTTAACAATGCACTGTACCCTTATAAGCTGGAAAAAAAATATCGCGTACGGGATGGCCAAAAAACCCGCGAAAAACCCTTCAAGGGGAAAAGGTGGGGAAATTCCCAAACCGGTTCCATTAATCACAACCAAGCTTATTGCTTCGTAACATCAGCTTGGGTATATTTCCAAAGACCAAGGATTTACTTTAAGCCCATATTAGCGGAGCTTAACTAATTTAAGTTTTATTTTGGTGTATAGAACTAATTGCGTGGAACATAAACTCTAGGTTACCTGAAATTAACTAAACGTGACATAACTCTATTCTGTGCGATTGAAAGAACTCTGACCATTTAAACTAACTGAACAATTTGGTGGAAGGATGGGGATGGCGGAGGTGGATGAAATGTTTTGCACCATAGCAAATGGCTCTCGTAGTGTAAGTGTTTCTCAACGGTATGGAACACGGATCTTGATTTAGCTTGGGCGTTTTCTTATTCGATAGCTTTGTATTTTGCCTTGCCTATTCTTACATGTGGAATTTATATTCGTTTTCGCACGACAGGTGCGAGTGCATTGGCACACAATGCTATTACGCAACCAATGCACATTATATAAAGGCCATACTGGCCCCGAGCTCATTCTCGGTCAAACAGTCTACCTCACCGTATAAATTATTGTTGAAGTTCTACATTACTGCAATTTAACGGTACATTATATTTTGAAACCGCCACGTTCATTTTTGAGCGTACATTGCAATGTCTGAAGATAATAATCAACCAAGCCACGGCGGAAGCGATATTTTTTTCCAGCTCAGTTGCGGCAGAAACATATGGGGCGCCGTTTGTCAATTAATTGTTTGGCGTATTAATTGTTTAGCGTATTTTTGACGTGTTTTTACCATGGTTTGTAATAATTAGATGTAAACCATAGAAAGTGCTGTCAATTTATTTTGTGGTTTACATACCATAAATGTACATCAAAGCTTATAAATTATGGTTTATAAACCATGAAAATTGAAGCGTCATAAAACATGGTTTATAAACCATGAAAATTTAAGCGCCTTCAAAACATGGTTTATTAATTGACAAACGGCGCCCCATATGTTTCTTCCGCAACTGAGCTGGAAAAAAAATATCGCACGGCGGAAATCAGGAGATTTTGCAGGCTATCCAAGCCCTCACCAACTCCCTGGACACCCGCGTTGAGAGCGCATGTAAGAAGCAGCGCCTGTCTTCGGACATTCCTACATTCAAGAGAGGGGGGAATAAGCAGCAGTTCGACCACAGTGAGAAAGTATTGACCTTCGTTGAATTCGCTGCGATGAATACACATGGAGAAGTCGTCTGGGGACTTTTGGTCTCACACCATCTCATCATGAAGGCCCAAAACCGTGCTAAGTTAAATTTGGTTTTTTGGTATACATTTTTTACAGGCAGACAGGAGTACAATAATCATTCCATGCGCCTGAACTTTAGAATAGCACAAAGGAACAATTTTTAATGTTAAAATCGTTCAAGTGTTGAGATTAACACTGACAGGTTTACATTACAATACAACCATACCATGACAATTTATTAAATAAAGTTGGCCTATTTCATTTGCAATGATGAAATTTCATTAATTTATTTTGTTTCGTTGATTGCTACAAGCATGATTTTACTTTCAGTTTGATTTTCAAATTACTTCAGTTGAAGTTGATTGGCGCGATCTTTACAAGTGCATTTTTATAACTTTACGTGATGGCACGCGAACTTGTTTTATTTGCTCATTTTTTATTTTTTATTGTTTATATAAATATTTTGCGCAATTGCGCTGGATTTACGCGTGGTGTTAAGAAATTGAGTGCGCAAATAATATCAAATAATATAAGAAAAAACAACCACGCTTGTTTTTTGTATTGCGTTCAACAAAAACATACATTTATACCCTAGGATCAGAAAGTATATTTGTGTGTTCATTGTTTTCAAGAAAAAATGCAAGGATGCACAACATTTTATTAAAGATGTTATTTTATATAATGTAAATTTGGGGTGTAGCCATATGTCACCTCATAAATTATTTTCATGGGGACGTCAATAAATACAATAGAGTTTGCACTGATGGTGATACATTCCCCGTATGCATTCCCCGTAAGTGTTGTTAAGTTGCACTTAAGTAAATCTCTTCAATGTAGTTTGCGGTAACACCATGTGTTTATTACCACATACGACAAATATAGACACATGGCGTTTGTACTGTGTGGCTTGAGCAGCCCTTTTATTGTATGGGATCTCCGGCAGTAATTTAATCCGCGAGATCTTAAACATTAACAAAATTGATTTCCGGTAGTAATCCAATCCGCGAAATCTCATACAATTGTTATCAAAAAATTGATTTCCGGTAGTAGTCCAACCCGCGAAATCTCATACCATTATTATCAAAACTGATTTCCGGTAGTAGTCCAACCCGCGAAATCTCATACAAATGGTTATCAAAACTGATTTCCGGTAGTAGTCCAACCCGCGAAATCATCATTTAATAAATGCAAGGGGAAGAGTTAAATAACATCTCAAATGGCATACGCCGGGTTGCATGTTAATCAAATCAAATCAAATACCACAGTGGTAGCAGGTCAATGGCAGAATAAGTTTCAAAGCTAAATTTGCCAACATGTATAGAACAAAATAAGAGCAAATGCTTCAGAAAGTAATAATTGAATAAATACACCCGAGGACTATGAAGGTGTACACAATGAAAATCCGCCGATGTGCTTGTAAAGACTCCAATCGGGAACTCGCAAACTCGAAACCCAGTGGCCAAATTGAGATCGTACGTTGGCCCCATGCTTGCTATCTCATGCCAACATGATGATTGGAGTCATTACAAGCTATCATATTAAAAACACACCAAAACATGACAAGGTGGTATGCACGGGAAGGTGGCGGGAATTTAACAAAACTGAATTTATTAAGCACAAGAAAACAAGTTATCACAAGGACTGCTCAAACAAAAGTGACTGTCTTTGCCATGTGGACAATGGATCCAGAGGGGGACGCTGCCCGCCAGCCGTAAAACAAATAACAGACCAATGAAATGTTAATTGTACCACATAGTCAGTTAATGGCACCAACTTCCGACCGCGAAGCAAAATATGCCCCACGGCAACCCCAGCTTGTCTAGTAGTAATAAATTATTTTAGGCTCAAAGAATTGGCCTAAAATCAATTATTACCACATACGACAAATATAGACAAACGGTCATTATGGAATAATGACCTCCGCCACAATAGCCTCGTTGTGAATTTATCAAATCGTGGAATAGTGCGATACCAGTGCAACACAAATATTATCAAGTAAACATTCAGCCGACTTATCCGTTAGGTGTACTCCATCCTGCACGAACAGTTCGGGTTTGTCCCAGACAATTTGTGGATGGGCAATTAATTAACCTCCCTGGAGCAGCACGAAACGGGCCACCAACTATGCGGTTAATGACCCGCCGTGTCCGCTCCACCTTATTTTGATTATATGCACCCATATAATAGATACGGGGCAAAATACTTGACCAAAACAACACCGCGTTAGGAAGCAATTGCCTAGTGTAGCACAGTATACGTTGTAGGCCCTTTTGGGGCAGACGGCCGAGGTCGTTCGACCTCACGTGCAGGATACAAACATCCGGGGTCTGGTTGGCTGTAGCCCATGTCTCATGAAGAAAGTCATTGAATTGTGACAGGCACAGACCACGCCTTCCATAGTAGCGAACTTCAAACTCCCGAAGGCAAGCTTCATCACCGCACCTCGCCGCCGGCCGGACATCCAGTGCACAATTGAATCACCAATGACCCACACCACGGGCACACCGTGATGTATGGTCGCTCAAAAATAAACATAAAGAAAGGAAAGGGTGTTAGTTTGGCAATATCAACTGATATTAATGGTACATGAATCATACAATAAAGTCAGGTGCAATACGAATGTATTGTCTGTAAACATTGGATTTCCAACGTCCCATATAACTAACAAAATGCAATAAATTGAACAAGGGACTGCAGAGACTGGGAAGTTGTATTATTGAAGTCATGATTTGAGCAAAACCACTGGAAAAAATGCCAGGCCCTTTGGTAAAGCAAGTGCGAGCGGGGGGCCAATAAATGGTGCAACAAGCCCTGTACCTCTAACTGAAGTCGTCCCAAAGGTTGAAGGGTAAGGGAGTCATAACGGGGTCTGCCCCGGGAGCCAACAGGCGAAAACGTTTCATCTGAAAACGGGAAAGAGCATCGGCAATAGAATTATCAACACCAGGTACATGACGTGCCTTGAAGTGAATGTTGAATTCCAGACAATGCAATACCATTGAACGAACCAATTTCATGATCTTAGGACAATGTGAGGTCTGCCGATTGATAATAGACACAACAGCCTCATTATCACACCATAAAATTACCATGTTATTCCGCAAGGCGGGACTCCATAAACGCAGAGCAAGTGTAATAGGGAACAGCTCAAGAAATGCTATGGACAATTTCAATGAACGAATCGCATCTGGCCAACGGCCTTGCGACCAATTGCCATCAAAAAATGCCCCATAGCCTAGTTCTGCTGAAGCATCCGTAACAAAATGAAATTAACCATTAGACATCCAAATATCGGGTGGAAACATAACTGAACCATTAAATCGTAACAAAAATTGTTGCCAAGCAAGCAGATCTTCCCTAGCCCCTGCTGTAACACGAATGCGATGATGTGGCTTAGAAACACCCCGTGTCATATCAAATAAGCGCCTCAGAAAAGCACGACCTGGCCGTACTGCCCTACACACAAAATTCAAACTTCCTAACAAAGATTGGAGATCACGGAGTGTGACCTTCTTCCTAACCAACACACTGTCCAGTTTAACCTGCAAGGCCTCTAGTTTGCCCTGAGGCACCGTAACTTCCTGAGATATTGTATTAATTGACAAGCCCAGGAAAGTTAATGTAGTTGTCGGCCCCTCAGTTTTCTCAACCGCCAAAGGCACCCCGAATTCCTTGCAAACGACTTTAAATGACTGCATGGCACACTCACACTCGTGAGTTGCCTGCTTACCAACGAAGAGAAAATCATCAAGATAATGCAAAATGTTGGGGGTAACAGCGACTTTGCGGGCACTGTACTCAAGGAAGGTGCTAAAACGTTCAAATGTGGCACAAGAAATAGAACAACCATTGGCATACATTTGTCTAAATAGAAGTGGCCATCAAGAGTGAAACCTAGCAAATTAAAATCATCAGGGTGAACCGGAAGCAAGCGAAACGCCGATTTGATATCAGATTTGGCCATAAGAGCCCCAGTACCCAAAATAGTCACCATGGCAACGGCATCATCAAAACTAGCATAGGTGACTGACGTTAAAGATTGATCAATGTGATCATTAACTGAATCCCCCAGCAGCGAAGAAAGGTTATGAATCAGGCGAAATTCTCCAGGCACTTGTTTTGGTACAAGACCAATTGGGGAACAACGGAGGACCGGCAAAGGAGGATCTAAAAATGGGCCAGCCACCCGGCCAAGTTCAACTTCCCGGTCAACCTTCTGCCTAACCATGGATGGAAGGATTGTCAATAATAGAAGTCAAATTACGAGCCAGTGAACCGACCCGAGGACCAACGTAACCAAGCCTAAAGCCATAAGAAAAACCATGCAAGAGGATGTGAGAATCAAATTTGTTAGGTTATGTATGCAAAAACGGAAGCAACTTATTGAGTTTAATTGGGGTTGGTGCTAGCTTTGGCTCTGCAATGCACGGCGGCATGACCGGCGGAGGAGCAGTTAGCGCATTGGTGCGCGTAACGGCAGGCTGTACGCACGCATTGGCCACGGTTGAAGCCGTGACAGGTACGGGGCATTTGGGTTGACTGCCGGTGTCCCACTCCACCATTGCGGTCGTGCTGCTGAAAGGCGCCATTGTTTCCGTAGGGACGAAAATTATGTGGCTGTACCGGCGCACCAACCAAAGTGAGCCATAACTCTGCGTCAATGGTAGCCCAGGAGCGGGATGGCATACGGGCTTGCCTCAATCTAAAATTGATGTCTTATTCGCGCCAGCCAAAGCCCGTACGCCTATTGGCAGCAGAGCGCACAATATCGGCATATTTCAGCAAATAGCGCGCTTGCTCAGGGTGCCGCGTGAGAAAAATGGAGGCAAAAATTAAAAACGCCGATGTCCATTGCTCAATGGACTTTACACGCCGTGGCTGCTTATGCGGCCTAAGTTGCCAAGCGGAAGACTCTTGGGAGCCGACCATAAAAATACTACTAATACAATCATTACTAGAATTGCCCGGAACCGGCCTCAACGAGGAGCCAAATTCAACGAACTCCCCTTTCCAAATTTTCTCTTGTACCGAAATAGGCACTTCAGCACCAAGCTCATCACACACGCTCAGCAATGGGGATTGAGTAACCCCTACCGTTGCCGGGTTAACCGCGGTGAAAAATTTGGACCAGGAGAATTTAAAACAGCATTGAACTCACCTATCCCATAAGAAGCCGATAATGCGGAGGCGGACACCGTAACTGGATGTCCCGATGCAGCCGGCTCCACGTCTGCCACCGGAGTGGGGGCCGAGGATGAGGCCGTCACAGAACCCGCAATGGTGGCCGTCGAAGAACGCCCCGATGAGCCGCGTTTCGGGCGCTTAGATCCACTCGCCCCAGTAGATTTCGGGGTGTCAGGGGTACGTTTCGTCCGCGGCATCCTCGAACCAATAAAGTGGAAGGCAGAGGTAGCAAAAACAACCAACGAAACTCCAAATAACAGCGAACAAAGATGAAGGATAACAACCAACGAAACTCCAAATAACAGCAAACAAAGATGAAGGAATTAAAAAATGAATAAAACTGAAATACCTAAGCACAAGAAAACGAGTAAATTTAACAAAACTGAATTTCTTAAGCACAAGAAAACAAGTTATCATAAGGACTGCTCAAACAAAAGTGACAGTCTTTGCCATGTGGACAATGGATCCAGAGGGGGACGCTGCCCGCCAGCCGTAAAACAAATAACAGACCAATGGAATGTTAATTGTACCACATGGTCAGTTAATGGCACCAACTTCCGACCGCGAAGCAAAATATGCCCCACTGCAACCCCCAGCTTGTCTAGTAGTAATACATTATTTTAGGCTCAAAGAATTGGCCTAAAATCTAATATCTACTTGCTAGGTAGGCCTGTAGGTTTTGTTCTTTGTGAACTTGTCTAGCTATTTATTATACTGCCGCGGAGTAGATTATTCAGAATTCGGGGACTTCAGCATTAGGGAAATTGTTCTTGGATTCTTTTCATTTTAGTTTCCATACAACGTGATTAGTAAATACAGCGTAATTAGTATTGAAGACCACGACTATTCTGCTGACGTTTTGCAATTGAATGTTACAATTCTAACCACTTGTTATTTCATGTCTTTTACCTTCATCTATGAACAAGGTATTATGGCGTCAAGCTGGCGGTTGCTGTGGAGTCTAGGAACCCTGCTCCATTTACTGACAGAGTACATATCCTTTTATAGTGGTTCATTTTGTTTATAATATTGTAATTTACATGTAAAATATCAAATGTCAGAGCAGCAAGTTGGATTTGCTTTGGTGAAAGCATTAATCAATGATGACAGTAGTTTTTGGTGGGAAAATAAACTTTGGAATTCGTCTATGCACACCGACAACGACTGCACAACATGTAGAATCGATGAGCTTGTTTTGTTCGCAGTGAGCCCCTCTTTGGCAGACAAGTAATAATATAAAAACACTCTCTTCAGGCTCTCCGGGTACATTATAGTATTATTATAAACCTTTTTATTGCAACGTCACAGCCCGATTTTTTGCCAACCGAGATTGGAAAACTAGGGAAAGCCATAACTGCAAATCAAAAACAGATAGCCATCATTGGTAACAATGTTACACGCAAAAAAAAAAAAAAAATATTTTTTACTATTCATGGAGCGTATTTCAGTTCATGAATCTTTACAGGAAAGGTTGAATTTGGTCAAAACATTTTTAAAGCGATTTTGCTAACATGATGCCGTCCATGCCAACCGGCGCACTTCGTTTTTCAACGATGAAAATGTCTATAATATAATAATATAATAATATAATAATGATGTCCAATGTCAAATAAGGTTGATGCACGGGATAAAAGGCAACTTTTAAGTTGGCAATCTAATGAAGTGATAAGGCCAGACGGATTTGGGTTCAATTTTGAAAAGTTCAAACGGGTCTCTCTTCCGCTCACACCTTATTTGCTATACCACACCAATAATGCTGGGATTGTTACCCTCAACCACTGTGAGCTATTGCTGAGTGGCTGTTTTCAGTGTGGCCAAAGCTGAAACCATTTTGTCTAAAGCAATGAATTTCAACACTTTTTCCAATAATAAATGGTATTAATACATGCATATGAATGCAGGTAAACGATATATTATTATAGAGTAACATGTTTTTGTAATATTGATTTAATAGTTAATGATTGGTTTCTCCTAATAACTTCTCAAATATCCATCCTACGTAAACGTTTTCCCGAAGGTTTCTGTTGATGTTTACGTAGCAGGCTACTATCCGGTTGGTTCTCTATACAGGGCCCAGTTTTCGTAGAGTGTTTAAGCAGAAAGTGCGTAAAACATCTTGCTGCTATGAAGCAAGTTAACCCTAATTTGGTCTGCATAATTTATGATGCTTGGCAATTTGTTGGGAGGCTTAGCAGCTCTGCGAAATTGGTCCAGCTGTATGGTGTAAATTAAGCCTAATGCCATTCTTTCCAAGAGAACAATAAAAGTAAGCAAGAGAACAAAATAAGGTTGTCTAACTTGGAAGATATTATAATAGAGATTGAGAAATGTGGAATTATCTAGAGTATTCTAGTTTGTTTGTTTGATCTTTATCTTCGTGTGGATGAACCATGGGCCCATAGCCACATGTCGGTCTTGTTGTATAAAAGTTCATTAAAGGAGCGCATGGGTCATCAGACATGCAGGATGTTGGGTGCATCATTCATTGAAATTCCTAAATGAGTTGATGAGTGCTTTGCCCTTACGTTGTATGTCCGCATTGTACGAGACCGTTCTTTTTCGGCTTGTTTTCACTTGCACCTTTATGCAGGTTGGTAATTTTGATAGAGGTAGAAGGATTTGTTCAATTCAGTCACGCAATGTGCCCCTCCACGGCCGGTACGTTGTTTTGTCATTTCGACTGGCATTCATTGTCTAGGTACCAATTTAATGTTGTATTACATAACATAGGGCAGCTGTTTCGTCTTAACAATCGGGGCTTTCATTACCGGTTATTCAATTGGGGCCAATGCCTTCTTTCTTACAGACAGGCTTAGCACTGCGTCAATAGGTTTCTGTGTTGTTGCATGGTTTTGTAGGATTTTTCCCGCAACTATTCTGGTATGAATAATTATCTGAAATTCCACCGGGAGGATTTTTACATCGGTGCGCGTTCCCAATGGGCAGTTGAGCGAATATAGCTGAAGCTCAAGTTGCAGCGTTACATTATTGTGCGTTTTGAAAGTAAGGTCAACACTGCTTTGCCGACTATAAACTGGTGAGGTGGCTGGCTGTCTTTCCTTTTCGGCGCGCTTTACGCGTGTGGCAGGTTTTTAGCTGTTCAGACAGCCACCACATACATTTTGTGATACTTTTTGGGCTTATTAAGCCAGTTGTTAAAGATTTCTGTATCAATTTGTATTACTTTTGACTTGGTATAGTTGCCATAGCGCTCGCAAGTTTCATGGGGCTAGGTTTCCGACCGAAGGTTACATCGGTGGAAGCGCAACTATACTTAGATGACATTTTGAGGTCATCAGTGTTAATCAGTTGTTATGAAATACGTACTTATTGGGGCCTGGGGTAAGGCTATGGTTTTCATGTGATCGATTTGCCGAAACTGAGGTAGCCGGGGTGTTCTGAATAAAAACAGTTTAGTTGAAGACTGTGGCTTGAATTCACACAACAAAGCTTTTTTGTTTATCATTTTGGAGTCTGAGCATAATGTTGGATCAACATTGATTTTAGGTTGTTATTCGCAACGCAATAATAACCTTAATCCAACATTGCATTAACCTTTATTAGTATACGTTGAAACAACGTTACCCAACTGCGATGGATCAACATTGATTAAAGGTTGTTATAGACTGTGCAAGTCTCGCGCGTATCCGAACGAGAAAACACGTCAAACGAAGAACATTTTTATTTCTGAAATCAAATCTTTGTTTTAAATTATATCTCATGACAAAATCTGAACAACAAAAATAAATCATTACAATTTTATGAAATTAGTTTTAGCTTTAAAAAAAATACGCCAATTCTGTGTTATTAAAAACAAATTAAAACTCTGGGACAAGGATGCTTTTTGGATGTTAACTTTTTAGAAACCCCTTACGCAGATTCGTAAAGGTCAAACGGGTTTTAAATTGACCCGTATCGCAGTTTAAAGAGGAATGCCGACGCCTCAACACCATAGACTGCAATGAAAATGGTTCGCTTTGCAATTACAGCATCTGGCGATTATAATCGCGCATCCAAAACAAGCGTTTACATGAGTTTTATGATCAGAGGTGAGCACAAAATTCTACCTTTTTTTCAATAACCGGAAGCTGAGGTCAAGTTTAATTCTCTGGTTTTCTTCGTTATATTGTTGAATTGGTTTTACTTTCATATTTTGTTATCACATAGTATTACATTCCCAACAACATGTATAATTTTCTAGGTCATAAACTACGTTAAACTAAAATAATTGACTAAACAAAATCTCGCCCACGTAAAACTCCATATGGTTGGGACCACTATGGTCCCGGAAGTTCGAATGCGCGCGAGACTTGCACAGTCTATTATCGCGACGTAATAACAACCTTTATCCAACATTGTACATACGTCAAAATCGTTACGATGAAAAACGTTACCAGAATGACGTTGGGTCAACAATGATTTAGGTTGTTATCGCGACGCAAAAACTGCCTTTATCCAACATTGCACATACACCAAAAACGTTACATTGAAACAACGTTACCAGAATGACGTTGATCAACATTGGTTTTAGGTTGTTATTATCGCAACGCAATAACAACCTTTATCCAACATTGCATTAACATTACGTTATATCCGGTGACTTTTGCCGAAATTAGCGTCGCCAGAATGAAGTCTGTTATATCCCATACATAAATAACCACCCTTTGTCTTCCAATTCCGATTTTTGTTTATGGAGAATTAAATGAAACTTGGCGTTTCTAAAATGTCTATACAAATAGTACACCGAATGAAAAAAACTGTTTGCCGCCTGTGTTTTTGGACGATGTTGCGGTGTGTGTGACTTGTTTGCGCTGTGGAGCAATTTGCCGGAAACTACATGTTTTAGGGTCCTTGTGCGACCGCAATACTTCAGGAAATCACTGTGTAGTCAAAAAACAACTTGATGGGGGTTGCAATAGGGCATTAAAAAGAGCTGATTAACGAAGGGTGTATAAAAGAAAAAAATGCCTTTTCCTTAGCTGTACGGTCAGTGTTGGAGTTGCGGATGAAGAGCAACAATTAACAAAAAACTCATCATAACTATTTACTGTTTTAGCCTAACAAGAATAAAATATTCGATCTGTATTAAAGGGCACAATAATTGTAACAATTAATATTTTACACAGCATTTTACAAGCTTTACATTGCCTGTGCATTCATGGTTATTTTTGTAATCGTGTTACCGTTTCTGAAAAAAATTTTGAATAAAAAAAACGTATTAACACGGCATGATGCCATGGTTGACTTATTGAGTAACAGTTTTTAATTAAAAAGTCAGTACTCCGCAATTATATAATAATATATATTTTAAATTCCATATTCCCCAACTACACCTAGCCAAATAGCATGGCAACTGTCTTGTTACCAACGAGGTTGCTTTTCACTGAAAAAAAACCCACCAAGGTCCAGCGCCACTATGGTAGTAGTAGTTGGAAGTCAAAACATACACGTATTCCCAGTGCACGAAACTGATTGAAGTCATTGCACAGTAGCTTTCTGGTTGATTTGTTGTGGGCAGGCATAAAGTGTAGGTCTGAAAAGTAAAGAGGGCAACATAAATTGTTGTTTTTACAAATAACAAAGCCACATTGTGTGCTGGAAGGACCAACTTATTCCAGAGGATCGTATTCCATATTGTAGCTTAAACAAAAACAACATAAAAACATGTCTCGTGTCTCGTCATCGTGCCGTCATTAGGTGTCAAGTTACATTATTGCAATATTTATTGTTTAACCCTTAATAAGTGCCTAACCCTACCAGTCAGCAACTGGCCGATTAAGGGTGTTTTTGTTATTACTTTGTGCATGAATTTAGCTGTAATTCCATTTTTCTTGACTTTTAAGAGAATACGCTTGAGATACATAATTGAAAGTTTGAGTGGCCAGGGCAAGGTAGCCTGCACGCTTCGTTGTTTAGAACTTCCACTAGTCGACTGGACTCAGTGGATTTCCCCAAACAATCCTTAGTCATGGGGTAATTGAACTCCCCCATTCAGTTTTTTATTAGCAAATATTCGTGGATCCGCCCATGAAATGGTGAAATACAATCTCTATACCCTCTGGAAGACTGTGGGGTTGCTATCAATTATTTTGTCCCTCAGTATACTGCCAGTATACTGAGATAAGCATTGCCAGTTGTCAATTGGCAGGGTTTTGTAACAATGTCCCAAATGGACTCTTGCGCACTTAACATTTCTGAACATTCTGAACTGCATAAATTCTAAATCTGCTGAAACGCATTGCAAAGAGTTATACTCCTTGTACCGTCATGCAGCTTACAGCACATGTAACATTTTATTTAGAAACGTGACCACACTCTGACTTTTATTTCCGGTACAAATATGAAGCTCTTAAAAGACAAACAAATCCCTTTTCTCCGGAACCACTATTCATTAAGTCATAATCTTTGCGCCATCTTGTAGCTTATGACACAATTAACAATAAATTAAAAACAAGACCCAAACTTGTGTTTTTCCCGGTCCAAACAGGAAGTTCAAATGAAAAAAAACTCATGTTGTAGCTTATGACACGTAAACAAAAATCCACAACATGATTTAAGCTTGAACTTTCCTTCTGGTCCATACAGGATTTTCAAATATAAATTAGACATTGTGTTTGTGAACAAACACAAAGCTGTTAGGTGTCCTTTTCCTTTGAGGCACTACTGACATTCAAAGTGGGTCTGACTTCGAGATAGAAGAACCTTCACCTTTAACAGACTAATATTTTGACTTAAGGTGTGCCTATGAAAACTTTAAACTAACCTTCATTCGCTGACACTGACCCTAAAACTTAACAGGTCTGACAAGTTAGTACGTAAAGCCAAATACCCCTAGTGTCAAGGAACAGGTTTCACAAGTTAGTACGTAAAGCAAACTACCCGTCATGTCAACGAACAGGTCTCACAAGTTAGTACTATGTAAAGTGAAATACCCCTTATATCAAGGAACGGGTTTCACAAGTTAGTATGCAAATTGATTTACCCCTCATATCAAGGAACAGGTATCACAAGTTAGTACGTTAAGCGAACTAATCCCCCTATCAAGGAACACTAAATCTCACAAGTTATCATGTAAAGTGAATTACCCCGCATATCAAGGAACAGGTCTCACAAGTTATTAATACGTAAAGTGAACGAATTACCCCTTCTATCAAGGAACAGGTCTAAAGTTAGTATGAAAAGCGAATTAACCCCTTATATCGAGGAACAGGTCTAAGAAGTTAGCATGTAAAGTAAGCCTTCGACGGTTACACGGTTAATCAACCAATCATCCGCCTAAACGGTTGCATTTTTACGGTTCAGATAAGTGCCGCGAAACGCTGACCATAATATTTGCGATAATGATTTACACAGCACACTATCCCGTGCTTCATACACACACATTGTTTTTTAAATTTACAGGCTCGTAGTCTTCGTTATTTCATTACTGTGCGTGCGGCAATAAATGCGGGAGACATTGAACGCTAGAGGGCGTTCCACAACTATGCTGCAATGAAGGAACAATGTTTTTGATAACATGCGCGGTTGTGTTAACAGGATTTTTTTACTGGAAATTGTGTTCATGATGCTGACGGTTACTTTTGTAACTGACCATTTCAGAAACGGTTAAACGTTTACAAAAAATTACCGAAAATGCACATGCTTATTGTAAAGCTAATGCTTTTGTATTAAAATCGTAATAATAAAAAAAATGTGTACCCTTATGTTACAGTCCAGTAATTTATTTACATATGTATTACCCAATTGTGTTCACGATCCTTTGTTAAAAACCACTCTTCCATTTATAACACTAGCTGTAGTAGCAATAAAATTCAATTCGGAACCAGAGACGAGTGAGAACACCATGTTTTATTTCTACCAAATATGAGGGAGTTAATAATGGCGTAGTCGGCAGGATTTGCTGGTCGATGGACATACCTAAACGAGTATTTTACTAGTTTGAGACATTTCTATCGACACTCTTCGACCAATATTTGCCTTTGTAAGAATTCCTCGAGAATTTGGTTCTGAGGGCCGGCGACAGATTGCCCTTGTTATTCGAATTGAATCTGCCGCGAATCAACTGGTTGGCCACTGGCAGGCACCCGGCGGAGGACCAGGGTGAGACTGAAGGACCAACGGGCTGGAAAGGAAACTGAGCTTCCTAGAGCCAAATTAACCTTAACAATTTTGCCGTTTTTAACCACAATTGAATAAAAACGGTGAGAAGATTTTCAAGAAGTCCCTGAACCAAACCACCGGAAGGCGTGTCCTTATGTGTGCTGAGACGTTAATCGTTGGAAGTTGAATTAAAACGAACAACGTGAACTTTGATTTCGACCCGAAGTTTGACCGATATTGTAACTGGACTTGCCCTGCAAGTTGCATCGGACTCTTGAAAATACAATTGGTGACGAGTATTTAAAATCATTATTTAATATTGTAATCAGCTCACTCTGGAACAGATCTAATTAGTTAGCCTATATTGATCAATATTGTACTGAATGATTTTGTACACTTTGCGTTAGAGTTTACACTGCTTCTATTTCGTGAAAATTCTTGTTTTGGTCTGGTACCCTGTTTCCCCACGGGTGAGCTCTGTGATTTATACTATGGCTTAGATATTTACAGACTAAATTGTATTCAGTATTCTGTGCTCGTAATTTAGGTGGTGTGAATTTGATTTATGAATTTGATTTATGTTTAAGTTTGCCTTATTAATTTTTGTGGATTGAGGTTCTTGAGCAAGTGAATTGTATATTTATTTCTATTTAAATTATTCATACCAATTAGTGTCATTATGGCAGAACCCACAAAGCCATTTCACAGAATGAATGTATCTGAATTGATGGATGAATTATCAAGTAGAGGTGTTACTACTGAAGGGAAAACTAAAGATGAGTTGATGTTGGATCTTTACGCTCATGAAATACACACTGGTGTGACTCAAAAAGATGTCACTGATTTTGGTTCAGATTCTGAAGGTAGTGATCAGAGTACATTCAAGCTTGATGAATCAAAAATGCATTTTGAATTTCTGAAAGAAGAAAAGGCCAAAGATAGAGAAGAAAGAGAACAGATCAGACAGTCTCTTTACGAACAGAATGAAAAACAGCGTCATTTAGATGAAAAGAAACTTGATCTTGAAACACAAAAACTTGAGATTGAAAAACTGAAGCTTGAACTTGAAAAGAAGACACTTGAAGAAACTCTTAAGCAAAAACAAAAGCAGCATGAAGAAACTTTAGCAAGTAAGAAAGAAACTGAAAAAAAGAAACTCATGCAATCCTGACTTACTAAAATGCAGCCCCTTAAGGACAGTGAGCGTGTTGAATTGTACCTTGAACAGTTTGAAAGGTGGGCAAACACCCAATCGCATTTAGATCAAAGAAACTTTCCGAGACACAACAAAAATGGTCAACAATAGAACGATAACTCTATGCAATCATCTTCGCCATTGAACAATTCAGGTACTATTTGTATGGCACTAATTTCATTGTCCAATCTGATCACAAACCACTCTCCTGGCTGCAAACCATGAAAAATCAAAATAGCAGATTAATGCGATGGTCTATGCAACTCCAGCAGTACCAATTCACTGTCATGCACCGCAGTGGCAAAGCCAGTGCAAATTGTGACTTTGTAAGTCGCCCTTTTGAGTGATTAAATTATACTCATGTCAGATTTAGCTGTGTAAACCAAGTCAAAAGGTTATGCTAGTAGTTTAATGTAAATTAATGGAAAAAGTTACTATATTGAAGAAAATTTAGTTAACTTCTTACACTCACTAGGTTTGTTTTTGCTACCAAAATTGTGCATTTAACTACGTTGTAGTTCGAAGACTAGTGATTTAAGAGGCTGAAGTTTTACCCTATCAATTAATTTTCTGTCCTGTTACTTTGAAGTTATTATCATTTATTTTGTTCAACTTTTCACTGATAATAACTGAAGGAGGGAGGGGAGAAATGTTACAGTCCAGTAATTTATTAAGCTTGTAGTAATTTATTAATACCGATCGCGTATGTTAGTCTTGTTAGGCTACAATAGTAAATATACATGGGATATGAGTTTTGTTGTTAATTTTGGCTCTTCACCCCCAAATCCAACACTGACCTTTTAGCCATGGAAAAGGTCATTTATCTTGTCTATACCTTTCCTTAATCAGCTCTTTTATTGCCCTATTGCCATCCCCACCAAGATTTTTGTTTGCTACACGTTTGCATAAGAAACCTAAAACATATGGTTTTCCGGCGAACGGGTCTCAAGCGCAAACAAGTCTGCCACACCCGCACCATCGTCCCAAAACACAGGTGTTCTGTTTTATACGTTCACGCTGAAACCTGAATAAGGAACTGAGTGGTGATACACACGACGCTGAGAGCAAGAACAACTCTTCTCGAATCTTGTGAATAAACGTCACAACGCTGAGAGGACGAACAATTCTTCTCGAATTGTGTGACATAGTCGTCGGAAGATGTACTGTTTTCGTCAAGATTTGTAATCTTTTGATCTGTCAAAAACTAAGAGGTTTTGTACATGTATTTTGTTAGCTCAACGAACCATACTTGGCTTAGTATAAAAGAGTCAGATTCTATATCATATTAAAGCTTAGGTCATGAAGTTATAGGTAAATGTAATAAGCTTAAAGGGACACACCGGCTTCGTTGGGCAATTTCGGCTACAAAATAGACTAAAACATGACTCCAAAGGTCTTCCAGGAATGGATGAGAACGGTTCCTAAAAGAAACCATCAATTTTGGCCGTTTTGAGCATTACAACAAAATTCCGAAGGTCACGTGGGTTATCCGAACCACTTTTGGGGGATCGGATAACCATCGTGATCTTCGGAGTTAGTTTTACTTCCAGCCGTATACAAATTAATTAATGCACCGAAATTAACTCTTTTGAGTATTTTACAAAAGAAAATACGTATTAAAATTATGGATACAAAATGTAAATAAAATTACAAAAAACGAACGTAAGATTTTATTTTAGAGAGTCCGAGCAACGGAAGCGTGTTGTACAGTGCACAACGTGGGCATAGCTACACGTAACACAGGGGCAATCGTGTAGCTGGCTGGCAGAATGTCTCAGCGGGGCTAGCGCGACGGAAACATGTGGGAGGGGTAGGGAGCAAGACCACCAACTACATTGTTGTCATTGCGGGTTTGCCAGTCGGTACACCTCACTGATCGAATCTGCTGATTAAAAATCGCAACGCTTCAATGCTCTGTGTACGTTCCTTCCCCCAATTTTTACTGAATTTCTTGATAATTAGATAATATTTATGTAAATACATAGGAATACCACTTTTATAGTGAGAGGGACAGGTGACAAGTTGGAATAAAAATACGTCACTAGAAATTTCTATTTCATTTCTCGACACACAAAAGCCCAACAAGATCATGTCGTTTCCTCAAATTATTGTTTTATTCAATCATAATATAATTTTGTTGTTTCACACAAAATTTTAATTTTTATTTTGTGAACGAAGTTTGTTTTTGTCAGGTAACGAAATAGATTATTCCTAGAAAGTACGTTTCGTTCCCTCAAACACGCTTTCTTTCCCCCAAAATATGATTTCGTTCACTAGAATCACGCTTTCGTTCCCTAAAAATACACTTTTGTTTCCTCGAAATATAATTTTGTTTGCCCGAAATTAACTTTCGTTCCCTAAAAATACGATTTTTTTCCCCGAACTGAGATTTCGGTCTCTTAAAAAAGCTTTTGTTTGCCCGAAATATTCTTTCTTTCACCCGAAAAATGCTTTCGTTCCCTAAAAAATACGCTTTCGTTCTCTTGCAATGAGGTCTCGTTCCCTAGAAATATGCTTTTGTTCCCTCAAGATATGCTTTTGTTTCCTCGAAATACAATTTTGTTCACCCGAAATATACTTTCGTTCCCCAGATTTCCTCTTTCCTTCCCTCAAGTTAGCTTTCGTTCCCTCAAGATAGCTTTCATTCCCCTGAAGTCCAATCACAACAATTTGTTACATTCCCTTGTGAGGGGCGACTTTGAGAGGGGCGAGTTTGTATGTGAGGGCGCGACTTTACTAGTGTGCGACTTTGTAGTGGGCAACTTTGTAGTTGGCGACTTTGTAAGGTGCGACTTTGCTCGGGGCGATTTGACTGGTTTTCGTGTCCGTTGTTTATACAATACACACTTACAGATGGATAACGTAGACTGGATCCTCTTGCCTTGCCATAGTAAAACATTTACATCAACAGGGCACCAGTCTACTTGCAACACTGTCGGTGCTATACGGTCAGTGTGGGTTGAAGAGCCAAAATTAACAATAAACTCATATCCTATGTATTATATTTTCTATTTTAGCCTTACAAGAAAAACATATTTGATCGGTATTAAAGGGCACAACAATTGAAATTGTTACGATTACGATTTTAATACAACATCTTTGACCAAGCTTTTATTAAGTCTGAGCATTTACCGTTATTTTTTGTAAACGTGTAACCGTTTCTGAAACGGTCATATGTAACCGACCGTTTTTTGAACATCAAAAACATTGCGCCTTCATTGCACTATTTTGATTTCGCGCAACCACTCTGCAAACAAAACCGAGCATACGCAATCGAAAATGCAAAATTAACATCCATTGAGTGTACACAACGCAATAACTATACATTACACTGTACATGTACATTTGAACATGTACAATGCATACATTTTAAGAGTTTTTGTCCTTACTAGCAATGTTCAAATAATCATAACTAAAAAACTTTAACAGTGCCCATCCCAAATCTTTCTGAAAACGTTGCTTACATCTTAAGCTAACAATGGGGGGAAAATTAGCAGGTCATGCTAATTAGTCAAAAGTTCGTTAACCCATATCTCAAAAAAATATTAACCAAATTACATAACATTTCAGTTCTGGGGGTTTCTCAAGGAGTCCAATCAGCACACCGAATTTCATTTCAATCCGTGACGGTCAGGTCCAAAAGCGTGTTGAATTGACACGGAATGACCCACCTGTTTATTGATATGAGGGTTCCTTGATATGAGGGTTAGTTACCAGTTCACTTTACGTACTAACATGTGAGACATATTCCTTGATATGGGTTTTAGTTTGCTTTACGAATTGACTTGTGACACCTGTTCCTTGGCACTAGGGGCATTTTGCTTTACATACTAACTTGTGAGACCTGTTTAGTTTTAGAGTCAGTATCAGAATGAAGTTTAGTTTTAGGTTTTTCATAGGATCAAATTAAGTCAAAATAAGAGCATGTCAAAGGTGAAGGGTCTTCTATCTCGAAGTCAGACCCACTTTAAGAGTTCTGGAGTGCATAATCAAAGCAAAAGTACACGGAACAGCTTTGTGTTTGTTCACAAACACCTAATGTTTAGTTATTATTGTTATTGATGAAAAGTAATAACGAGCGGATAAGAGCACCAGACTCAAGCTCTGGTGTTTCTGTTCAGCAGAGTGTGGGTTCGAGCCCCGGTCGTGACACTTGTGTCCTTAAGCAAGACACTTAACCATTATTGCTTCGTCCTTCGGATTGGACGTAAAGCCGTTGGCCCCGTGTGTTGTGTAATGCACGTTAAAGAACCCAGTGCACTTATCGAAAAGAGAAGGGGTTCGCCCCGGTGTTCCTTGTCTGATTGGCTGCATATTGCGCCACAGCACCTTGTAAACCATTACATGGTGCTATGTAAAGGAATAGGTCTCAAACTTCAAAAAGTAGCTCCACATATACACCTTGCAGGAAAAATACTGTTGGAAGCGCCTTGAGCGTCACTGAGTGACGGATACGAGCGCTATATAAGAAGCCACTATTATTATTATTATTATTATTATTATTATTATTATTACAATACTGCTACTGTGATTTAAATTCGCATTAAACAAAATTTTCTTCAAGATTGTGGTCCCGATGAGTTTGCATGTCGCGACCATGTACTATGTTTACCACAACACCAGAGGTGTGATGGTACACCGCAATGCCCGTCTCTAGCTGACGAAAAAGGATGCTGTGAGTTGTTTTATAATTAATTTTTGTTTGAGTGATATGATGCAAACTGCTCTACCAACAAAAGGGACCCAAGGGGTAAATGGAAAAACAAAACAAAAACGTTATGGGCTTGACTCTAGAAATATTTATCAAAAGCTCTGCTAGTGTCAAAACCTAAAAGCCATTAACTATTTATTTATTTACATTTGTTTTCTTTTAACAAGCATGTATTTTGTCTCGAAGGGCAGCATGGTGGGGAAGGGTCTCTTTTTAAGACTCAGCGCTATGGATGTTCCTTTTAATCCTAAATGCAAACTTATATAAATGCACGACCTGTCTTTTCTTTACAGCTGAATGTGATTCCAGAATAATATCCTGCGGTGAGCAATGCTTGGACGTTGCCTTTGTTTGTGACGGGATAGCACAGTGCGATCAGTTTACCGACGAGTATTTTTGTGGTATGTTATGGTGTCGCTGAAAACAGCAAATCGCTGTGCTATTATTTAGTTTTCAAAATAGTGCGCCACCTAGATTGTGTTTTCAGAGTGTTCTAAATCGAGATGAATCGCTATGAAGGCCACTTTTCAACTTTTCTAGAATATGCTCGACGTCATCATTGGAATCCAAATCAAGGCGCAGTGCCACCAATGCACCGTTTCTGTAAGCCCCGCCCCAATTTGTCATTGACCAATCACAGCCGCAATTTTTGCGATCACCGTTTTTGAGCTAGGCCCTATTCCTGTAGCATCGTTTTGTATTACAATGATGGCGTCGTGCATATTTTAGTATGAAAGGTAATTATATACTGTGAATTTTGTTGTGGATTCCAACCCAAGCCCTGGGTATTAGCACACGCACAAAAGCTAAATGGTTTGTGGGGGATGCACGTCTTTGAACATGGCAGTATTACTTGAGTGTTGTACTGTGTGGCGGAACGTTTCTACAAGATGGCGCCTATCCTTGCAGTGGGTGTGACGTCAATAAAATCAATGTTTCGCAACACTCACTGTGCTCAAGTAAACTTGTTTTCATAATCTTGTTGTGAAGCCTCATGTCCCACCATTATTCTATGCCTAACACCCCTTGTAGGGGCTACAATACTTATTGCCTTAGCGACGGAATGGATCAGTTCTTCACAAATCTATTTTTTTGTTTTCAGAAAGGTCAATATTACGACCGCCCAGAGTCTTCCAGGTCACAAGCGTATTGCCTAAAATAGACAGACTATACCCAAAACATTCGCCTCTATGTCCACGTTATTTGTGAAGTCTTCAAGCTAAATTGAATAAGGCTAATTGATTATGGTTAAAAAACTAGACCGGCTGAAAATTAACTCACAAACTCTTTGGCAGAGATTGAAAATTTCAGTCTGTCCACATTAATAGTAATTCCCTCAACCACATCATTTGAATTGATATTTGCAAAGTGAACTATCACAGTGCATTCAACTACTAGCGATATTTGTAAAGTGAACAAACTATCACAGTGCATTCAACTACCAGCGAAATGGTTTTGTTCAATTTGTTGGTATGCTCAGCCTGTTGAACAATCAAAATGACTGATAAAAATTAATAATTTGTCGAGTAATTATTTAGCAAAACATACCATAAAATGTTGACCAGAGAGTGGTCTTTTTTTCAATAGGTATTCATGAAGTCTGACCCCATAATGTGTTGTTTTATTTCAAGAGTATTTAAATTATAAGATCATTTTGTGTATTTTGTATTTGGATCCAACAAACACTGTTAATACTTTATACATTCCACAAATAAATATTGTACATTCTAAAAACTGTGTTTTCAGGAGGATGTGGCCTTCCACCAGGCATTCCACCATTGATAGACGTCACCGATGGTCTAGATCATGTGATATCGTATCGTCCATTCGACAGGCAATCTATGGATTGCTTGTTTCTCATAACTGCGTCGAATGACCATCGCGTTTCTCTCAATTTCCCCTTCACCGAACAATTCACTATTCATCATCTGACATTAAAACTATCCGTTGGCGAAGGCCATGATTTTTCCGACCAATCAACAGTACTTAATGTTGTTAAAAACGTCGAATTTCCACCATTAACATATCGGGAGTATGTGACGACAAAAAGCTCCCGGATGTGGATAAAGCAGGAAATGCTGGCTTCGCCACGGGAATTGTCATTGTTAATACGGGGTTATTACCGTAACCATGGTAACCAAATGTTGAGAGCTATAGTTAGAGAAATTGCACCAAACGGTAAGTGCATTGACTTCCTACATATTTCTCCTGACCCATTACTTCATCAGCAGACGTAGTCTTGGTTCCAAGACGCTCCAGTAGTGTATTCACGAACAGATGTAGTCACTAAAACCTAACCGTTTTCGCTGTCTAAACTGCTATCGCTCCACGAACCACATGTTAGCCCCTTCTAACGGTGACAATGAGTTTCTGCGACTACACTATGTTACAATCCAAGAAACTGCAAACTATCCGTGAATTCAAATCACTCAAAAAACCCGTGTTTTCACAGATGTAACAAAGAAATAAAAGATTTAACGAAAACATAATCGAATTGATTTAATAATAAAACTAATATAAACCACTTCAATTTATGGAATTAACAAACGTTTAATGTTTATTAACAACAACAAATTACATTTAAAACAGATCTTTGAAGAAAAAATATATAACGGGCGAATACGTCAAAAGAGATGAGATAGGGGCGAGGACTTCAACAACAGAAGATACAGCGAGCGTCAAACACACTATGGCAAACGATCAACGTCAGGGGCGGAAAAAGTTCTCTGTCAATGTGACTTTATGATCTATCTTGGGGCGAATTCACTCCGACAATGTTCAGAAGAAGACAAACAAACAAAGGTTTCACAATCTTACACCCGTCATTATTTAGTTTGAAAATGTACTTTCCGGATTCAAATTCAGCTCACAACCGCTCTCGGTCAAATTGCTCCTCACCAGAGTCGTATAAAAAACAACTGAAGTCGTAGCTTCCACCAGTTTTGAGTATTTGGTCCTGTCTATGGTTGTTAAGGCGTCAGCGTCCTCTGGAAAACTGAGCCATGCCTTAGTTTTACGCATATATACCAGCCTTTAGTAGTTGCATCATTCGGCCATGGAAGTTCAAAAGGAATTCTTTAAAGATCAATAGCATCCTTGTCCCACATTTTTAATTTGTTTCAATAATATTTAAAAAAATTACTTGTTTATTTATCAAAGAAGCTAAAACGCATACACTGTACATGATAATTGTAATGAGTATTTTGGTTGTTAAGATTTTGTTAATATACACACATTAAAACAAAGATTTGATTTTATAAAAAACAAGATTCTTCGTTTGACGTGTTATCTCGTTACGATATGCGCGAGACTTGCACATTCTATACAAAGGATTTGCAATATTTTCTGGAAAGTACTAACACTAAATTTGAATTTATAGAATAACCATTCACCATTCATAAACAAATTAGCGCCACCCAATAGGGTCAACGGACTTATACTTAGAGAACGATTGACAGAGTGCACTGTAAAAGTACATGTATTAGGGTTTCAAAACAATACTTACTTGTGAGTGCACAACTTTATCGCATTGGAACAAAGACTATACATCACAAAGGCTATCGCTGCTACGTTTGTAATTTTTGTTGGTTACCTTTCAGATTGCAGCGTAGGTCAGTACACGTGTCCGACTGGTGCATGTATACAAAACTCGTCTATCTGCGATGGTTATGTGGACTGTGAAGACTATGGGGACGAGCTTGGATGTTGTGAGTATTACCTGTTACAGTAAAAAAGGGAAGATGGAAAGTCTTTGTAGGCGTTTCTTTTTATGACCGATAATTGAGCGTCAGAGATAATCCATTTAGAGTTAATGATTTAATATATAAAAACAATTCCAGACAGTGTACATCCATAATAAGTGATAATCCCCACCAAGATGACCCAGGCGTAGACAATTCAGCGAGTAATCCATTAAGTGTTAATCCTTACAAAGATTATCCATGAAGAGAAAATCAGTGGTTATCTATAAAAAGACTGTGATTATCCTCGATATGCTAATCTACGGAAGGGTAAAATGTTGCCAAATTATACATCCTTTGTATGACTCAGTGTACTAGTATACACAAGTTTTATATTATGTAGTTGGGGCACCTTCAGTCAAAAATGAGCCTCGTCGCAATTTTCACAGACAATGCGGGGAAAAGGCCTTTTTAGGTTTGGATCTATACATAAAGTAGTGTCAAAGGAATCATCTCACACTTTGTTTGTTTGTTGCATAAATAATTTATAGTAATTTCACAAAAGTAATGCCCACAACAGTTGTTTAAAACAAACAATACTGATCTGGTTCTCTAAAGCACAAGGACAAACATAAAGGTGAGTATAAAACAGAAAGACAAGAAGTGGTTTCTGACCTTTTAGTCTAGTCAATCTGTGCCAAAATGGCTTGACCTAGACAAAATTGCAACAGAAATAATTGTTTTGCAAGTGTCTCTTGAAACCCTCCCAAACAACATATCAAAAAAGTAGAAAAAGGGAAGTAGGAGAAATATGCCTAATTTGCATAAATAAAAAATTGCCGCCTTTGCTTCTATTTTCAGTAATATGTACGCACACCCTCCAATGCTAGTAGAAATCTTATTTTTTCCACACAGTATTTTCAAGGGTATGGTCACATCATATTCTCCAAACACAACGAGCAAGACAAAAATCCAAGATGGCTGCCATTTTTCAAGATGGCTGCCATTTTTCAAGATGGCCACCATTTTCCCGCCAAAGTCAAACTATCGCTAGTTCCTTCAAAGGAGGCACCCGTTTTCGCCTAACTTATTTTCGGATGATTGTAATACTAACTTATTTTCGGATGATTGCACACGTAATAAATCACTTTAGAGGGCTTGCAAGGGCTTATCTCCCATTTTCTAACCGCATAAACGACTGCAAGATATCAACGGACTCCCAGCTAGTTAGGGAACAGATGTGTTCAATCAATTCAATGGGTCCAGGACTTTTGGCGACCACGCGCGTGACCTCGGTGTCATTGACATTAATCGCCTGATTAATCGCGGCCATTGCTTTGTGTACAAACCAACTCACAGACGCAATGGGAGGATTTTTTTCTCAGCCCCTCTGACCCGAGTCACCGACCTCTGTCGATTGACACCCCTTTCAGACTGTGTCTAATGGTATTGCTGAGGATATCATGGACTATCGCATGCCTGGGATTTACCACGTGGTGCTGTTATGTTTTTCTTGACTTGTGACAGACGCTTTGACAGCCGAACTATGAATGTAGGATAATTAAACAATCTATTTTCCAGCAAGTTGCACATAAGGGGAAGAGTGAATTCACGTAGCCGTGACTGCGCAAACAAACCATAAGATGAGACTTGTGTGACCATAAAAACATTTTGATGGTATTAGATATAATTATGCATCATATAGAGTGTTTTTAGCTTCAGGTTAAATATTTCTGAAAATGATTTCCTTGTTGATGGAGAATCATGTATGGAAACTAAAGCTTTAAAAAACCGCGCGAGGCGTCATGTGTATAGTTCTTAATAGGGAAGGGGGAAAGTTAGCGGGTAAAGGCAGAAGGGAAACAGGTGTTGGTTGGGGTGGGGTCTGGATAGGATGGAGGGTGTGAGAAAGAAGGAGACTGCCCAATTAGTTTTAAGCGAAATAGCACTGTGATTCGGGTGGAGCGGGAAATTTGAAACTAATTCCGGTCGTAGCCAGCAAAGGATAAATGGGCAGAGAGAGGTTGTGAAAAATAAAACACAAGTTTTCGGTGTGGTCTGTAGTAATATAACATCCTATGACTGTTTGAATGCTGTTTTTGGAGCTACGTTTTTTTCAAAACAGTCAAGGCGATAGTTAAAACAGACCTAATATTTTATGTTTGCATGCATCTTCACGAAAGAAAGAGTGGGGGTAGGTGTTAGAGAAGGGGGAGGGGTTTTTTTGGATGGGGAAAGAGAGGTAAGAACTCACTAAAAAGAACTTTTTCGATGATGTGTGTAAGAGGAAGAGTGAAATCATACATGTGACCGTGTCCGAACAAACCATAAGATTATACTAGTGTGACCACAAAAAACATTTTGATGGTATGAGATATATATATGCATCATATAGAGTGTTTTTAGAGAAGGACATGCAAGGAAAATAGTGTGTGTAAGGGGAATATTTGACCTAAAGCTTTTTGAACACTTTGTGTGCGTTCCGGTCCTACTATTTTATCTGCGTGTCTCTAAAACTCTCTACACGGCCACATGTATGATTTCATCTTCCTCTTACACTTTTAGTTCACATAACTCTTTAAACCAAGTCATCTGGGCAGTGTTACAACAATTCTGTATAAAACGATCGTTTTTCATATTACCTTTAATGCAAACTTCTTAATTGTGATTTTTCTGAAACTGGGATAAACTAATTTATTATTGCATTTGGGGGTCATACACTTTATTGCAGCATTTTCCTTTGATGAGAAATTCAACCTCTCCTTTAAACACTGCATGCAAGTAAAAGTTACTTTTGAATGATTCCTGAAAGTTTAATAAAGTTGACAAGTGTTTATTCGAAGACCTTTGGCATAAGTGGAAATTGTATATTGGGATTACTAGTGATAAACACTGTAGATAAATGTCATACCACCGAGTCTGAAACATAATATTAGCGCAGCAATCATTCAAATCAGATTATTATCTTACTAACTAGTGAGAATTTGACTTTGGCGGGAAAATGGCGGCCATCTTAAAAAATGGCAGCACTCTTTGATTTGTTCTTGCTCATATGTGTTTGGAGAATATGCAGTGACCATACCCTTGAAAATACTGTGTGGAAAAAATAAGATTTCTACTAGCATTAGAGGGTGTGCGTACATATATTACTGAAAGTAGAAGCAAAAGCGGTAATTTTAATTTATACAAATTAGGCATATTTCCCCCACTTTCACTTTTTCTACTTTTTTGATATGTTGTTTTGGAGGGCTTCAAGAGACACTTGCAAAACAAATAATTTCTGTTGCAATTTTGTCTAGGTCAAACCATAGACTGACTAGACTATTAGTATTAACAGGAAACACGATCTTGAACGAATCCGCGTCTTCAAGGCAAAATACCTCGAACGTTCCACTGTGGAGCTTGTTATGATGGATTTAGGAACTGAGTGTGACGTCACCTTCTAACAAATGACGTTACATCATCAGACAGATAGATATTCGAGCCTTTGCAAGGGTTATTCTCTTGAGAGTGTGGTGTACTTGCGTATCCAGGTACTTGGGAACTGTCGATTAAAAAGGAGTCACAGTTTGCCGTGATTGTGTGTGTGCATGGCGTTGTTATCCCTTTCAGTACCAACACATATTGGCTACTTATGCCATGGTGACCAGAGACATTTCCTTGACATGGCTACCTGGAGACCAACACTATTTGGCAAAGTTTCAGGTTACAGCGCCCTCACAAGGCAGATTGGGGTTAGCCTAGGTCCTACTCACATAATGCAAGTTGAGCAACCAATAACATATTAATGTTTCCTTTGGCATATTGCCTTGGACTAAATCATTGCCTTTAACATATATTTGAGGTATGGTATTATGACCACTAAATACACAATTGAGTAGTTTAAATGTGAAAGCTAAACATTTGTCAAGTAGCTGTTCATACCAATCTGCATGAGACATATTTTTGAAACGTTAAATAAACATAAGGTTTTAAGAAATTACTTTTGAAACAGCATCCTCCCCCCCCCCCCAAACCCGCAAAAAAAAATAAAAAATTGGTTGAGCCTCACAGATACTGGGGGTTGGTGACTATACCCATGTTTTCAGGATGAAATAGTTGATCAATTGGTTAAGGCGGCCATTTAGATAGTAGGCAAATTATGAATCCTCCAAAAAACAAAAGGTTTTAAGAAATTGTTTAGGAAGCACCCCCCCCCCCCCCCCCCCCCACCCGCTCCTAGGATAGGACATTAAATATAAACAAGAGAGTTTGGATTACGCACAATATGACTTAGAAATAAATGACTGGTAAAATCAAAAGTATTATTTTTTTCTACATTTAATGACAAAGAAGGAACTGACATAAAAGAACATTAAATATTGCCCATTTCTAAATGTCCGCCAATCAATTTGGTTTTGGCCCGTATCTCCGTCTACGAGCCTCACATACAAACATTATAATTGCCATGGTGGTTCAGTCGCTTTTAAAAGGCGGCCATTTTGATTATTATAACATTGGTTTATGAAACCAAAAATAAACAGAAGGTTTTAATCCAACAACATTTTTGTGACCACATTTAATGACAAAGAAGGAACTCGCATTAAATAACATTATATATAGCCAAAGTGCTATACTTGTACTTTAAAACAATCATCCTACCCACCCCCCCCCCCCCCCCCCCCCCCCCACCCGCCTCAATGTAGGAAACTTGGATTAGCGCTCATAGGATTCACCGGTATTATACATTAAAATTAAACAAGAGAAGTTTGATTAAGCACAATATGAACGTTACTCGAACAAAATAACTCCTCAAATTAATGTTTTACCTATCATTAACCAATATGTAAAGAAGGAACTAACATAAAATATTTCCAAAGTGCTATACTTGTATTTTCTAAGTACCATCCTCCCCCCCACCCCCGCCTCAATGTTGGAAACTTGAATGTATTAAGGATCCAGGAACCCAACAAGACACATAATTAAATTATTGGATCAGTCGGTTAAGGCGGCCATTTTAATAATAAAAATGGCCTCCAATCAATTTGGTTTTGGTCCGTAACATAAAATATTGCCAGGTTTTCAGGATGCAGGAACCCAATGAGACCAAATACAAACAATGTGGTACAGTTGCTTAAGTCGGCCATTTTTATTATTGTAAAATTTGTTTCTGAAACCTAAAATAAACATAATGTTTTAATAAATTCCTTTTGAAGCACCCCCAAACCCGCTCATAGGATTGCACATTCAATAAAAACAAGAGAGTTTTGATTACGCACAATAGGCACTGGACAAAAATTACTCCTCAAATCAAATGTACACCTATCATGAAACAATATGTAAAGAAGGAACTAACATTAAATGTTGCCAAAGTGCTATTCTTGTTTTTTCTAAGTACCATCCCCCCCGGCCTCAATGTTGATTGTTGGCAGGCATGCGATTGTGGGATTCAACATTGTAGCGGGGGGGGGGGGGGGAGTTTTCAGAAAGTATTGAAAATTATTCGTTTGGTGTGGAAATTCTCCAATAATGGTATAACCGCTTTACAAATTGTTTACATAATTAACTTAATAGTTGAATTGTTGACCTAATTTATCGCTTGGTGTGGAATTTTTCAAAGCATGGTATAACACACATTGGCTTGATACACTGCTTACAAATCATGCGAGTTTGTTTCCGATTAGAGGTGGAACTGCATACAACACAGTCACGTTTCTTCCCGCCAACATTCGGACCCGGAAAGTGCCGAGTTGAAAGGGCGTTTGAAGCACTTGACACTTGACGGGCATGGTCAACTGGGTTGTTCTCGAAGCTTGAAATAAGTGCCTCTATCACCTTGACCCGAAAATCCAAAGTAGACAAGCTCTTGTTTGTATGGATGCTGTTGTGTACGACATTAGCATTAAGCAAACATATGTCTAGGATTGTCATAAAGACACGTTTCCACCATTTGAATGTTTTGTGGGTATGAGTATAGTACGTGCATAATTGTCCTGCCAGATCCGTGCCCCCCATGTATTTATTGTAATCCTCGACTATGCACGGTTTTTTGATATGACGAAGTCCTGTAGAAGTTTTCCGGCTCCGAATCTTTTTACTAGTGACACTGCAATCGCCATAGTTTGAGAGGAGAGTGACACGTTTTGTGTCCTGCCACATAACGCATAGTTGGCCTGCTTTCTGAAAAAAATTGGGATCTGCACCGCTTTTCATAGGAAATTTTTTGGAGTTTGCTACGTCGGGTATCCCTAGGGTGGTATAGCGCACAGTTCCACAAGCTCCGAATCCTAGCTCAGACAACTTGGAGAACAGAGCCGGGCTAGTAAACCATCCATGTAGATGCAATGTCCTTTATTTTCGAGTCCCCGCAAAAGGTTCAATACTATGTTGCCTGGTGCCCCTATTTCGGATGGATGGTTTGTCTCAGGATCACTTACAGAGGACTGTCCTTGTGGGCACCTGGGCTGCGATCCTGTGAACAACTCCCAGGCACATGTGTACCCTGTGTCGGATTCGTTCAATGAGAAAGATTTCAATCCCCATTTTGCGGCTTTTCTTGGCATGTACTGTTTGAAGCTCAGTCGTCCTTTGAATTTGACCATCGTCTCGTCCGGTGAAAGGCTTCGTCCCGGCTGGTACACCCGGAGGAATGATGGTAGTACAATGTTTAACAGTGGGCGTAATTTAGCAAGTTTGTCACGGGGAGAGTCGCCCTCGACATCTCTGTTATTGGCGAGGTGAAAAAATCTTAGGATTGCAGTAAATCGGTTACGAGCCATGGTTGCTGAGTACAGGGGACTTCGTAGAATTTCAAACCTGGACCAATGCATGGAGTAACGAGGCCTTTTGTTGATTCCCATGCAAAGAGGTAGGGCCACGAATGCCATCATTTCAGGTACATCAGTTGGTCTCCATGCACACTTATTTTCTGCCCCCGCTCCCAATATTTGTTCAGCATAACGATTAGTCTCTAGTACCATCATCTGCCACACTGCTTCACAAAAGTACAGTTTGAAGATTTGTATGGGGGAGAACGAACTGAAGTATTCTGTAGCCCCGGTGTTTGCTGTAAATTTAACAGGCGGTCGCCGTGTGTAACAGTTGGCTTCACGCCATCCACACCTGAAATTCGGCTTATTCTTGGTCTTCTTACCCTTCTTAGAACAGGTTAATGTTGCTGTTGATGTCGAGGCCCTCAGCTCTGTATCATCACTGTCTTCTGACGTGTCCGAGTCATAAAGTGGCGAATCCTCGTCAGATGACATTTCTGAACCACTGTCTGCGAAAATTTCTTCCAATTTGTTTTCATTTTCATCGGCCATGTTGTCAGAATGATCTCTTACTCGAGAATGCGTGGGGGGGGGACGCTTAACGTTCCCGCTTAAATTTTAAAACTTGCGACGCTTCAGGGCACACGCGGCCAGCTTGTTGCCGGGGGGATGGACGCAGGCGATTGAGGGGGCTATTAACATTTTGATAACTTACTTTTTGTCGATGTGCCAGAGAGGCTCATTGGTCACCAAGAATGCAAATAATTACGTGCCATACGGACTCATTGGTCACCAAGTGGGATGTTGTTTTGAGCCGCTATGGCACGGCGGTACTGAAAGGGTTAAATCTACCCGTTCTACAAGTGATGTTACTCTGCTGATCCGTCCCAGAGCGAGGCTGGTTTCTGCAGGTGATAGAATGTTCTCTGTAATTGGCCCTCAACTGTGGAACCAGCTTCCTAAGCAACTTTGGATAGCCAACAATGTTGATATGTTCAATGGCCGACCGTGTTAATTCGCAAAGTAAAAGGAAAACCACGCAATTTCGTGGCATTTGTGTGGATCATTTCTAACCATATGCATTTCATAACAAACGGTTATGACAAACGCTTTTTATTAGACCATCTCGCCCGATCCAAGGCAACGTGTCCCTTTTTTAAGACAAACCTTTTACGTGCTTTTTAAACCACTAAGTTACTACTTTTAGCAATGCTAGGTTTTTGACTTAGTTTTTTTCCTAACTGTATTTTACTTATTTGATTTGTTAGTGTACCAGTAATGTGTTTCTATAATTACATTTTAGCTGTAATTTCTCTAAGGTTTTATAACCGTATGGATTTTAAGGTGTTTTTCATTTAATTGTTAAGCGCCCAGGAGCATGTTTCATGGATGTACGCTATATAAATAGTCATTATTATTATTATTATGAGGAAAACCTTAGCAAATGAGTAAAAATGTCCGTAATAAGATATTCAGACAGGACTTAAACTAAGATGCATGTGTGACATGATATATTGTATAGTTTTAAGACATTAAGGTATACCTTTAATTGGCAGATTGACGTGATTGGTGTGTATACATGGGTGCGTTCACATTGGGTTCACATTGGTTCACATGGGTGCGTTCAAAGATGGCATATGCATAATTATTCCAAGCTTAACACATACCTTTCACAACAATATATCATTCAGTTCATAAATTTACAACCTTTGAGGTCAACAGCGTGCACTGTTTTAACTTTCACAATCTTTGTTGACACAAATGTTATTACGTCTTGATGGTTTTTGTTTGCGCTACGTTAACGTTTACGTAGATAACTCGGCAGGATCCTTAAGTGAGGACGTAAAGCCAATTGGTGCTTGGTTGTTGGTGGAGTGCAGATCGGACACAAAAGTGCTAACTTAAACAAAACTTGAAGAACTGAAAGTGCTGAAGACAAAAACATCTTTGACTCAATTGGTGCGGGGAACAGTGCAAGTAAAAACTGAGCTGCTGCTTACAGACTTGAAATGACTCCTCCCCTGAAGGCCTCTAGATTTGGGGCAGCCGACACCACACCTGGGAGCGAGTTCCAAAGTTTCACTGTTCTTGGAAAGAAGGAGCTTCCATATAGCTGAGTGCGGCTGGTGATAGTCAGTAGTTTACATGGGTGGTAGGATCTGTTGTTGGAGGGTATCATTGGGGACAAATAATGGGTGGTATTGATGGCTACAAGGTTGTGTTGAATCTTGTAGAGCATTGTCAGGCTGGCGGCTTGTCTTCTCCATTCTAGTGACTTCCACTCCAGATCATGCAGCATGGAAGAAACACTATCTCTGCGTTGGTATCGCTGGAGAGTAAACCTAGCTGCTCTTCTTTGTATACTCTCAACTCTGGTGATGTCTTTTTGGGTATGGGGGTTCCAAACTGTGCTACAGTACTCTAGGTGCGGTCGAACTAGGCCTATGTATGCTTTCTCACGGATCTTACTTGAACAGCGTCTTAGGTTCCGGCGTAGAAGGCCTAGCATTCTGTTTGCTTTGTTGGTAACTTTGTCTATATGATTCTGCCAGGACATGTTGCTCGAGAACGTGAGACCTAGATAAGGGTACTCTTCAACTGAAGTGAGTTGGTTACCTCCCAGGTGGTATTGGGTGCTGGTGATCTTACGGCGGCGAGTAAACCTCATCAGATGGCACATTTCTACATTGAATTTCATCTGTCAGTCCAGAGACCATTGGTGGAGGCGGTCAATGTCATGCTGTAAGTTGGCACTGTCACAGGAGGAAGAAATTGACCGGTACATGATGCAGTCGTCGGCAAACAAGCGCAGCTTGGAGGTGATGTTAGTTGGAATATCGTTGATAAATGTTAGGAAGAGGAGGGGCCAAGCACAGTACCTTGGGGCACCCCAGGTGTCACCGGAACCCAATCTGAAGCCTGACCATCGATGACTACTCGTTGGTTGCGTAGAGTCAGGAAATGAGATGTCCACTGTAGGATGGATCCTCTAATGCCATAGTGTTGGAGTTTTCGTAAGAGTCGCTGATGGGGAACGCGATCGAAGGCCTTTGAGAAGTCCAACACTACTGCAGCTACCTGCTCGCGGTCGTCAATGGCTTTGGCAAGATCTTGAGCAGTAATAATCAGTTGGGTTTCGCAAGAGTGACCCGAACAGAAACCATGCTGGGCTTCAGTGAGTATATTGTGATGGTTGTAGTGGTCCATGATGTTACTATAGATGATGTGTTCTAAGATCTTACTGCAAATTGATGTGATGGACACTGGGCGGTAGTTGGATGGTGCACTTCTATCTCCCTTCTTGAAGATTGGTGAAATATTGGCAGTACGCCAATCAGATGGAAGAAAAGCCGGTGTCTAGGGACTTTTGAAAGATGTAGGTGAGGATTGGTGCGATCTCCATGGCAACTTCCTTCAGAACACGAGCTGGGAGGGTGTCTGGCCCAGTAACTTTCTTAGTATTCAGACGTGATAGAAGTTTAAGGACTCCATCACATGAAACATTGATGTGGTTCATTTCAGGAAATTTACCATCACCAAGGTTCGGTATATTGGAGGTATTTTCAGATGTAAAAACAGAGCTGAACTGGCGAGTGAATGCGGTAGCTTTACCTCTGCTATCGAAGATAACTTTATTACCAGATTTCAAGGAGGAAATGTTGGCAGGCTCCTGTTTTTTGAGTTGATAAACTTCCAGAATGACTTGTGAGAGCTGTCAGATGGGTCGCTGAACATATTATTTTTGAATTCCCAGTAGTTTTTCTCGCATTTCTTCTGCAGTTGCTTTTGGTAGGTACAAAAGGCTGACCAGTCGCTTGCTTTCTGAGAGGTTCTTGCTGTATTGAATAATTTCTGCTTCTTCCTAGAAGATTGCCTCTTTATTTCTCTGGTGATCCAAGGTTTGCTTTGGTTAGAACTGCACATTTTAAAGGGAATGTGTTTGTTCATCAGGTCAGTGACTCCAAATTTAAACAAGTTCCAATTTTCCTGGAGGGAATACTGGTCTGGGTTTGCATTGAAGAAAGAGTGTTGAAAGGCTGCTACATCTGAATGCAGACTGGGCATATCACCCCTACTGTAAATGAAAACTCTCCTTGGTTGTTTCTTATTGATTTTTGGCTTGAGGTTGAGTGTGAAGCACACCATGAGGTGATCGCTAATACCGTCAGTGACGCTGCAAGTTTCGATGAAGTTTGAATGGGACGTCAAAACCAAGTCAAGAATATTTTGGGTGGCATCTGCTATTCTTGTCGAATCTTTTACAGCCTGGTCCAAAAAGTGTTCGTTGCAAATATCCAGCAGTAGGGAACATTTAGAAGACTCATTTGCATACGGCTTAACTATTCTGTCAATCCAATCGATGTCTCCTAGATTGAAATCGCCTGCAACCACCAGGACAGCATTTTTGAACTTGTGTTGTATCTCGACTATATTGTCAGCAAGCTGTTGAAGGTTAGATGGGGCAGAGTTTGGAGGCCGGTAGAAGGATCCAATGATTAGTGGTCTATGGCCTTGGATGTGAATTTCGATCCACAAGAGTTCGGCATCAGAAACTGAGATATTAAACTCAGTTGCGATGAGGTGGTTTCTAATCATGATGAAGACTCCACCTTTTCGTCCGCTGGTTCTGTCCTTCCTGTAGGTTGTAAAACCGGGTGGGGTAATTTCTGCAGTACAGATGTTGCTGTTCAGGTGAGACTCTGTTCCAACAATAATGTCAGGCTTTTGTACCTCTATAACGGTATCCAGACGTGGTATCTTACTGTATAAACCATTGCAGTTGACAACTATGGCTTTTAGCTTGTGGTGTTTACGTTTGGCGGGGGGAATCTGTGGGCCAAGATTGCTAGTTTTCGTAGGTGATGATGTTGCTACGGTAGGCCTATTTCCTCCCCTGAAAGCAAAGTATCCTCCAGATGATTGAAGGAGTTGGAAAACAGGTTGGGAGAAATGTCAAAAATTGAGGGAAGATTACCACTATTTGGAAGACCACATTCAGAACAAATCCATGTAATGTTACTCTGGGCATAGGATTGGTAAGTATCAATGGGCATACTCATACATTCTATGTGAAACCATCCCTCACACTCTTCGCATTGGAGACAATGCTGACCCCACTTTGCAGGCTTCTTGCATACCAAGCATGGATACTTAATGGGACGAGGGCCTGGGTTGACTTCGGTATCCCCAGCAAGTAGGATTAACATCAAAATACGAGTCGAATTGTTTTTGTAGTTGTACTTAGATTTTGGTCTCAAGGGTTGGAGCTTAAGAGCACCATGAATACAAAGTGTACTGTTTTTATCTATAAGCAGTGAAGAGGGTGTGGCCATTGGGCTATCAAATTTGAGGCCCATCATTTCAATCCAGTATATGACAAAGTTAGGTGATGGTGGGGGATTGTAACATACATCGGGAGGGTCAGGAGCGGCAGTGTTGTTGTAGACATGGCTAGTAAATGCTGCTCTCCAGAAGCATAAAAGACATGTATAAGGACAAAGTATGGTACAACAGCATCATGGTGGAGCAGAAGCAGTATACTATCAGAAAAATGAATATATAAATTTGTATACATACAGTTTCCCATCTACATGCACTCTAGTTGAATGTGGGAAACAATGATGATGATGGCCAAATGATGGATCAATGGCACTCAAGTCAGCAGTAAACCGCAGGGAAAGGATCCGAAATTTAGCACCTGCTGGAACTGCAGTAGAATTGTATACAGTGGGACACACAGGGGTGGCCCAGCGGGGGGAGAAACTAGCTCCAAAATGCACAAAAATTGAAGATCTGAAGACCAGACTTGAATCAACCGATGTCAGTGGTAGGTTTGTAAAGGCGATGTCTGCTAGTTTGAAGGATTTGGCAAACGTTTGATACACAAAGAAAGAAAGAAATACAACAATATTGCCACAGCGCGGCACAAGCACGTCCGATCTGCACAACAACCAACAACCAACCAAGCTAGGTGGCATACTCACATTTTTGAGCACGTTTATTTTTGATAGGTAGTCTGCTGCCACCTAGCTTCGCAAGGCTGACAGTTTCTTATCGATATTTTAGTATATTTTTTGTACTTTGTTTTATTTTTGTATGTTTTTTTGTCAGCTCCATGTGGTCGCAGATCTATCGAGCTTTCACATCACGCTCAACCTGTTACCCTATCTTCTCCAAATAATCCCCGTATTGGTAGGTACTACAACAACCTGGAGTGTATTTGGCTGATAGTGGCACCCCCTGGAAACCATGTTTTCGTTACTGTAGAAGTATTACAATTGCGAGGTTCACCCGGTCGTTTCCCATTATCATTCGGCTGGGGTAACACAGCCGCAAAAAAGACAACACAGATTGGACCAAAGCTGACCATTGGTGAAAACCCACTGGTTGCATTTGCATCAAGGAACGCACTCATGTGGATTGCCTTTGTGGCAAATGTCGATGAAGTGAAAAGTCGGTTTTCGTTTCAATTAGAGTCAAGAACAAATGGTAAGAGTATACAATCTGCTAGAAGGCAGGCTGCATTCGCTAGAGGCAAAATTGAACAAATTGTTGTGCCTCCACACCTATGCATGCAGGCATGTGAATGAAGCCTCTCCTGTCCACTTTTACATACAAAGTAATCTCGAGATAAATCTAATCTGTATTCGCTAAAGTTAAAAAACATTTTGTCACTGTGTGGTTTGCAGTTTGGACAAGGGCGGGCATTTTGCCGCGATTCATCATTTACAAGCATGTTTATTCCTAAAATCGTGAACCCTAGGGGCTTGGAGTAGCCGCGTTCATTGCCATTAGGCACAATTCAGTTTTCAAGGCATGAACACCAATTGCGCTTAAAAACAAACACGAACCAGGACTAGCTGCCTGCTTCTATCAAAATACTTTTTGAGAAAAGGCACCAGTACCACATTTAGCCACGCGCCAAGAGTGTGGGCTACCTGTGGAAGGCATTTCAACACAGTGATGTAATTGACAGTGAGGGTCAGTTTCTAGGGCGGAACAATTTCACAGTTCCAACCCCCTTCTGTTCATTATTAAAACTGTCACAATTTGTTACCATGAGCCCCTTTCTAAAACTCCGTATCATTGTGATATACAATCCTTTCACAATGGTCTAAACAGATGGATAGAAGCCCTCTAGAACCCAGGAAACACCTTCAATAACAAATGAAAACATTACCCATGGTTATTATTATTAATAATAACTATGACATAATTATGCTCATTTTATGCATGCAGTTCGGGTAAGCTACCATTACGAGGTGGTACTGTTTTAACAGTACGTTTGAATAGTGTGGGATAAAACCTTGAAACGCCCTTGTAACAGTCTATGTAAACAATGCATCCTACTTGAATGGCCGATTCTAAACAGGGGCAGACCTGTCCTTTGGAGAGCAGGGCCTAACTCAATCACATCAGCTGGGATTTATTAGTATTGCCCCCAAGGCATGAACAAATCTGTTTGTTTGGGTGTCATTTTATTGGTCATTGACATTGAATCCCCTACCAGACGATACTTTTACCAGGCGTTTTGGCTTGACTTCAATATGGATTGAATGGATTTAAAAAGATAAATTAAGACCCTTTTTTACAGACGGACTTCCAAATAGGGGCTCATGCCACACCATAGAGTTTTAATCTCCACTACATTCAGACGCAGCTCCATAAATCAAATCTTACCATTAAATGCCAAACATGCAGCTCACTTTTTAGAAGTGGGCTATGGATGTCTTATATATTTGTCTTTGTTATTTTTTTTTGCTGAACTCTTGTATCGATTTAAAAAAAAATCAAGTTATGATTCCCGAGTCGTTTTAATCACTCAAGCATGAAATGGTGGGTAGGGTTTCGCACAAGTGAGTGGAATTTGACTACAGTATTGACTTTAAAATTACTGGTTAAACCGCAACCTTTTTGCTGACACTTGTATCAATTTAATGCTATTCCAGTTAGTTGTGAGGAGGATCAAATAACGTGTGGTTCGCCGGATCTATTATGCCTCGCAGGACATTTGACTAGGATCACGGTACTACAACATTGTGGAAGTAAGTTACACCTTATGACCTACAGTCATGCATTCATTGATTCATTTATTTAATTGTCAATTTGGTTTAAAACGATATAAAATGATTAGTCACGCAGTGTGAAAACATAAAAATAATATTAAACAGAAAACAAATAACATCTTTGCTTTTCAAAACTGAAGAAAAAAAAAGAAAAAAAAATAATAATAACCTTACTAAACATCAAGAAGATTAAAACATTCAATTATAAAATAAAATTAAACTAGAAGCAACGATTACTTTTAAAACTGGACCAGCTAGTTAAAACATTAGCAAAAAGCCTCGATTTTGGGGCTTTCAAACATACAGCTTGGAGTTGTGTTCGTACGTGGGGGAAGGACTCTTCCTGAATCGTTTAAGATCACATAGGCATGATGTGGGTGGGTATGGTTACGCACGATGGAGTGGAATTTGAACAAAGTATAGATTTCAAAATTTTTACTGGTTAAAAATGTAACATCCTCGATTTTTGTTTTAATGCCTCCTTAGTTAAAAGCTCAATATTTTATAAAGTAGTCTTTATAGAGAAACAGCTGTACCACAGAATGAGACAATACAAGTTAATCAAAAACATTGAAATACTTAAGTTTCCTTATTACATAAACACGTTGGTTTGCCTTGCGACGAGTTTTGAGGTGTTGGTGTTTCATTTGATATAGTTACCCAAACACTTGTAGTCATTAACCAAGTCAATGTGTGTACTCTGCAAGCGTACTTAATCGTGCAACACTAAGGAAAAAAACACATACAATACTAGTATACAATGAGAAAAGAACGGGGAGAGGACACAACATATAGGGCACCAGTACTAGTAGTAAAAACCTCATAAATTGATTGCCTTAAATGCACTCTATGTGTATGGTTTGAGATAAAACCACTTATCCACAATGTTAAATAAGGATTAACATCCATATTTCTAATTAGTGTTTGTAAAAGTAAATGCGGCTGTATGGTTTTAAATGCTGATGGAAAATCTACAACGAGAGCTCTAACTTAAGTGTTTGACTTTGTCTAAATGCCCGTAAACGTTGTAATTGAGTAAAAGATTGGAATCCCTTCTCCTAGATTAAAAGGCAAATTGTTGGGACCAGCAAAAACCTTGTTTGATCGCAGCAAGTGCTTTTAGTTTATACTTCTTTAAAACAACCAGCTTTTAGACATTTTTGAATTTAGTATGGTGTCAGATGTTGTCCATGAATAAGGAATAACATATTCCAGAGACATGTGTGTCACTTGCTAACAAAAGGTCCCGTTTTGAAGTTAAATTTAAGATAATGTGATAAATATGTGACTAGTTATGTGGTTTAGAGCATCAATTTCAAGTTCGAATCCTGGTCATGACACTTTAGTTCTCGAGCAATCTGCTTTACTATATGATTTATGTTCTTCACCCAGGGTTATAAATGGGTACATGCAAGGGAAGAGGTTGATATTGAGTTTGAAAAAGCCTTCGGCGCCGCAGCAGCTTTGGGTTGTATACTCCCCATGGATATGATTAAGATTAAAATAAAGTCTTTCACTCAATTACCCAATTGCAAATAATCACACCTTTTTCTTATACAGTTGATCCATGCGGTGCAAGAACAATCTACCTCACGGAGGGTACTACGTACAACATCACCTCTCCACTCTACCCAGACAACTATCCAAATAACTTGAACTGCAAATGGAGTATACTGTCAGACGACGCCGACACGTCCATACAAATCAACATTCTTGATTTTATAACTGAGTACAGAGACGACATAGTAACCATCTCTAGCCCAGGTTTAAGCCTGGGTGATTCTAGTACTCCATGGCTTGGGGAAACAATTACGATAACTGAGTCAGGCGGACTGGAGTTATCTGATCAGACGAAAATAACTTATATTCTCTCTGGAGGTAACCAAACTTATGTCATGTTTACATCCGATTCTACAACAACGAGACGTGGGTTTAAGTTGGAAGTCAAAATGAGGAAGTCATGTAAGATATTGATATATTTTTGTCAACAAATAGCTACCATTCTCTGACCGCTGAACCCTTTGGTGGCCTGCCGGTCTGCAAGTTAAAGACCGCAAACACATCGTCTTTTATAACTGGTCGTTCAGTTTTAAGCAAAACAAGGTGAAACCGTTTAACTAATGTTTTGTTTTTTCACCATTGGCCATGCCATCGTATTTTTGAACCGAAACACCACTCTGCGGAGTGGTGAAGGTTGTTTTTATTTGTCTCTATGCATTTCCAAATTGATTTCTTTGGATCGTTTCCTATTCTTTCAAGTGTTTTTGTTTGTTTGCAATAACTTGTGTAAGTTCGTATCATGACTGTCGTTGAATTTCAAGCATCGATTTGTTCTCTTAACAAAGTCTCGCTTGAATTCAATTGGAGCGCTCAAAAGTGTTATTTTTTAATGAACACAATAGTTACGTGAGCACTCAAATAATGAAGAAAGTAGTTTCGTGAGAACTCAAATAATTCAAATTATAAATGTTTTGCTGTATTTTTATTTTAAACACATGTGATTGTGTATGTAGGCCTACCCTTTTGGCTCCTATAGTAGCCTCACTGGCATTTGGCTATTTTATTGGTTCCATGATCTACTCATACCAACCATCCATAAAACAAAAATTTGAAGTAAATAATTCAAAAATCCGTCTTGAGAAAAAAATATCTTTAAAATGTATCATATTTGGTCACTATAATAATGTTGATGGGCGCAATCTTTTAACATGGCAATTTCACTAGTACGCGCAAGCCACTTTTAGCAACTGAGCGCTGCATTTTCTAAACTAAAGTCTGCCCACACAAGAACAAATTGTGCGGCTGAGGCACGAAACTGACACAAGCTGCACGGTTTGCACTCGTTTGTGCTGCCAGTTGTTAAATCCGAGTGGCTCAGCTCGGCAAACGTTGCAAATGCCTCTCCGAGTTTTGTCCGGTCCCTTTTCTCGAGAACTCCCCTGGTAACTTGAACTTGTATCACCCTTATCACAAATGATTGACAGAAAACCTTTTCTTCATCAAATTGTTTTCGTTTCAGAGAAGCCTTTTTGCAATTAATAACACACTCTCGTATTTTTTTCCCTACTCACTTATGAACTTTTTCTTTTGGAAAATGAGATCATCAAAACTTGAAATGGTCATCTCCCTTCCTCTTTAAATACAATATTAAATTACGCACTGAAACTACGTGTACGCTACACAATTACAAATAATATTAACACTTGGCCTATAAAAACCAGTACAAAGCAGCAGTCCCCCACAATTAGTAATCAATCACTAAACGAATTTGACCTTAAATTGAAACGTCTTGCAACAATACTCTGAATACTTCAAGGTTAGTTTACTACCACAATCTGACCCTTCTTGATCCATGTTACAGCCACATATCCCCAACATATCAGTATTACAATCATGTGTCAACATTACTCTGATTTTCCCAAACGCAGTGTTACTATCAAAACCCGACCCTTACAAGGTCAGTATTACAGCCACACTCTGGACCCTCAAAGATCAGTTATGTAAGCTTCTGATTCTTCCAAGATCAGTTTTACTATCACAATAAGACCATTTCATATTAGTACTACGTTTCACTTTGACCCGATCGCGATCTGTACTACAAACATCTACCACCAATGATCTTACTCTTTAAAGGGTCAGCAGTAATGTTACAACTTGACCTTTCAATAATCATTATCACAGCCACACTCTGACCCATCCAATATCAGTATTACAAGCTTACTGTAATACTCTGACCTCAACAATCAATCACAGCCTGACCCTGTCATGATACGTAATCAAGCTTCTAAAAACATTCATTTTACCCTTTGGTGATCAACATTACAACCTCATTTAATGAAACTTTGACCTCTACAACACCATTCCCCCGAGTTCAGTATTAAAGGCCCTTACTGACTAATGTTGGTACAATTGGCTCCTTTTAACAAAATCACTGTCAATTAAAGTTCTCTTTCAAACAATATAGTACGTTTGAAGTCATGAATCTCACTTCTGCTGAGTGCTCTTTATTTTTGTTTTTTATTGTAACAACATTCATGTCGAGACAAAGTAGGTTGGCCAATCCCGGTGAATTAGTTGAACTTGAGTCGTCTGTATTAAAACATAAATTTTGCAAATGAAATAATTGAAATGCTGTCTTTACTTACAGCTGAAGATGGAATATGCATTAGAGACAGAGACTTCCGCTGTGTTGATACGCCAATCTGTGTGTCAACAGACGCCGTATGTAATGGCTTCCTTGATTGTGGTTATGGAACAGATGAAAGCCAATGCTGTAAGACAACCTTATATCCAATAAATACCAAACCTTAGCAGCTTTTTAAACCTAAACTATTTTACTAAAGGTTACAAAATCATTAACACTTGCAGTTCACCAAATGGTACTTTGTACTGACGTCATTCAACCGATTTCTGATAAGTTATGGATAATGATGTTACCATTGATGATGGTGCAACGATGGAAACGCCACGAGCGTTGCACCTTGGGGTTTTCCAAAACGAGAACAATTATGTTGGCTTACTATGAGGGCGCCCCACGTCACTGACTTCAAACAAGTCCCGAATGTAACACTTATATACATTATTCGATAAATTCCCGATAGTTGCACAAATCACTGGATAATTTATTACGAACAATCATAAATTTAAATTTGTTTCCCCCGTCAGCATCCATAAGTTGCCCGGAGTTTTTTCAGTGCAGTAGAAGCGGTCAGTGCTTGTTATGGGAACAAGTATGTGATGGAACGGAGCAGTGCCTTCTTCGTGATGATGAAGACAATTGTGGTGAGTTTTCTGCCGCTCTTACATCTTCTTAATGCGTTAATACCTGTGCACATCAGAAAGTGATCTGCTGTGGTTGCTTTTTAATAGCTGCAGTAGCTGGTTTCCTGTAAATGCTACTCAAGACAGCTTCTGCAACTCAACAGTTTTCTTGTATAAAGAAACTTGTGCCACTCAAAAGGTGGTAAATCCACTTCTGCTATATACACAAACATGAGCATTATGTGGTGTTCTACCCACAAGGGGTTGACCAGGTCTTTCCACAGTTATGCTTTCCGTATTGGTCTTTGCAGTATTTTACCCACATGGGTTGCCCAGATCATTATCACTTAATTTATAATGTATTTTAATTTTAAATCTTGATTTTCGGGTTGACCTCGGATTAACTTGCTGGCGCTCTACCATCTGAGCTATCTAGCCCTATGTTGGCGGTTTCCCTTTTTGTCAGTATATATATTTTTTTTGGGGGGTGTCAGTCAGAAGCCATTCAACCGTAAACTGCCGTCTATAGCCAGGGGCCACACCAAAGTATACGAACAAACCTGGGAAGGCCGGGGCAGCCAGGGGATGCGACTTTTTTATCAGATAGGCTACAAAGTAATAAACCATAAGGGAAACTGACTGACAATTACACAAAGACTACAAGTTGAACAGTGGCTGCCAAGGGTATACACTAGTAAACAAACTGTCACTGAGAGATATGTACAAGTAGACCCCCTGCCGACGATCCTTTATATAGTTATTAAAATGCATTTATAACCAGTCAAAGGACTAATATTACTGTTGTTTATAATGTAGTGAATTTACTACTACCAGTGATGACTTAAAAGTAACATAATAATACTTGTTCCTTCGAGATGATCAGTTATATTTATACAAACAACAACAGAAGACGAAAAAGAAGAACATTAATGGGCGTCAAAGTAAAATAGATTGGGACTCACCCAGCAACACACCAGAATAGCAAAATTTTCAAGGATCAATCTTACTCTTACTCTATCGTCAAATCTTGCAGCCAACTACTTTACTGAAATAAAGTTTAAGACATCTGTCTAATTACTAAGTTTAAGATCCATAATTATAATGCAAATAATTATGTTTACATCTAAGAGACTTCTTTGCATGCCCAGATTTTGTCTTAAATTAAATTTGAGTCAATTAGTTACCCATCAGTAATGTAATTGATTTATTACTCTATTTAGCTAATATGAAACACCAAGACTTTATGCTAAGGAACGTAAGGGCCAATAATTACTACCACACAATCTAGTAATATATTTCAAAAATTTAAATTTGCATTTCCCTATCTCTACATCTAAGTGACTTTTTTACATGCACAGCTATTGTCTAAGAATATTTTTAGTTCTTAAGCTACCCATTATTTGATTGATTACTCTAATTAGCTAAGCCTTTAAGGGTGCGAAAACACCCCCGACTTTACGCCGAGGAGCGAAAGGGCCAATACTTACTTTCACACCATCCATTATTTTTTTGAAAAATCCGGTAAAACAACAAAATAAGATTAATCTGGGGCCTGATCCCCCTCATAAGTTGGTCCATTATAGGGTATCAATTAATTTGACAACCCCCCCCCCGTCATTACCATTTGGAGAAATTACTTAAACAGTGATTATGTGGTATCATCTATTGACCCTTCCGCAAACGAAGCCACAAAACGTGCACTGTATTCACTTAACTGGGAGGTTTAGGTAAATCTGTATGCGTGTGTAATAAGGGTGCTTGCAATGGACCAGAAACACCGAGGACCTGCAACTTTTCCAAGATAATGTTGTTCTGCGTGCTCAATACGGAATGCACCGCTTTACATGTACGACCTATCCAAAGGACGAATTAATTATTGTAAATCATCTTGCTCTAGGACACAATCATAGTGACCAACATGGTGATGGATTCGAACTCACACTTTATGAATACACGCTTTGAAAAACACAACTTGGAATAGTTGTGGAAAAGTTGTTCATAAACGCAGATAAAAGGGATTAACACATGAAAGGGGTGGCCATTTTAAATACCTTTTGGGATAATGACTTCAAAACAAACAAACACAATTCTAAAATCATGTTGTTTTCTTTATAGATAGGACTCGCTGTCCAGATGAGTGTGACTGCAGGTACGAGGATGGCAACCTCTACGTTGTGTGTCTGTCAGGGTGGACGATTGAAACACTGGACAACATGGCAGCCATAACTGACATTATGTTAGTATAAATATGGGCTTAGTATAAATACTTTACCTTACGAAGACAAGAGTAGGCTGGTCGAAACGTTAAGACCAATTAAGAAACCAGTTTGCGGCAGTGAAGTTAATTTCGGGAAATTTCTTTGATCCACTAAGCGGAAGTATAGGCCTAGTCCAGGTTTTATTACCTATCACCACGATTGTATACACTGTAGAAAAATGGACAAATAAATGCCCAACTTTTTACCCAACTAATACAGCGAATAGTTAGTTCAACAATTGGGCAGAATATTGCCCATTAATGTTGGGCACACAGAAAGCCCAACACTTGAGCAAACTCATCTTTCCCAACAGTTGGGGAAGTTTAATTACCCAACAATTTGGTATTTTTTTGTACTTATTTTCTGGGTACCTGATAAACCAGCTGTTGGTTAAAAATTAACCATTTTATAAGTGATTATGTTTACCAAGAAATGGTCAAAACTACCGATTTGTTTTACCAACTACTAAGCATATTTTCAAAAGTTATTTTTCACCCAATTATGTGGTAGATAATATTAACCAACGATTTACCCAACTTTTGTCATATAATTCGTAACCACCTTGGGCAAATTTTATTGCCAAATACTTGGGCAAATGTTATGACATTTATTGGGCAAATAAGTGCCCATTGTATCACAGTTCCTCCTGTGATACGTCGTACAACCAGGCATAAACACCTTTTTTCCACAATGGCAAACGGTGGCGAGCTGTGACCCATGGCGTCTCTCTCAAAAACGTGAGGGTGCCCAGTGGTTTGTAGATGTCTCGGAAGGTTTATAGTTTTTAACTAAATAAAGTTTGTTTCCTGTTCAGTTGTTGTACACAGTCGTGACAGTTGCAGCGCAAGCAATGCAGTGATAGTTCCATGTATGTATTGTCATACATGTACTACACACACATACAACACAACATACACGCATACACATACTCGTGTTTATGGTGTCAACCAAGGACTTCTCTTTGTTCTCCCATTGTTTGGACATAGTTTTTTTTTGAGACGTCCCCATTGGTTTTGTACACGGAATTGATTCGAGGACGTCCTCGGTGTGACTTTTTCCCGGATCCCTTTTGTTAAAACCCTCTCCAAGTCCTCGGTTTGAATGCGTGGACATGTTCACATGCCACGTGCCGGCGTTGCACATAATGGCATGATAAAATAATTCAACGGTAGTGTCACTGTGTTGCTCGCTCTGCATCTGTCACGACTATGTACGACTGAATAGGAAACACAACTTCATATTTCGTGAGAAACCATAACCACCGGAAGTAAAGGTCAAGTTATTTTGGAAATAACTTTTCAAATGTTGCCCGTGTCTTGATCTATCATATGCCCAAATATGAATACTGTAGCTTCAATATTCAGAGACATACAGGCATCGGCATGAGGGCACCTTTTGAGCTAAAATGGCTTGTAATTTGACACCCGATGACGTAATCGTGACGTCACAACTTACTCGGCTTCTCCTAGTTATGTTCTAACTTCACATAAAGTTTCAAGTTGATCAAAGATTCGCGAGTATGCGTTTGCTTGCGGACAAAGCTCGGGGAGAAGAATAAGCAAAACAACGAAGAAGACAAAAAAAAGACGAACAAAAACAAGGAGTTGTTCGGGCGTAAGGCCCGAACACCTAATAATAATAATAATAATAACTAGTTCTCTTAAACAGCTCATTCTACATAACCTCTCAATGCTATTTACATTAGTGTCCTGGTCATTTGGCCAATAACAATCTCAGCTCCCTGGGAAGTATACAGCCCCGAGCTGCCGTGGCGATCAGACGGCTTTTTCAAACACAATATCAACCTCTACCCTCGCAGGTACCCATTTATACCCCTGGGTGAAGAGAAGCAATTATAGCAAAGTATCTTGCTCCAGGACACCAAGTGTCATAACCGAGACTCGAACCGACACCCCGATGACTAACCAGCAGAACTTGAATCTGAATATCTACACAACTCGGCCATGACACCCTGAAATAAAAGCGGCAATAAACATATAAGATCTGGTAATTAAAACCAGAAAAAAAAGTGTGGACAGAGCCAACTTCAAATTATGAATATTTTTAAGTTATTCCAAATTTGTCTGTTGATTTATAAAGGCAACTTTCAGGCGGGAATATGAGCAAGCTTGAAGCGGGAAACTTCAAACGTTTCTTCAAACTTCATACACTGTAAGTATTACAAACAATGCTGGGAGTGTGTAGACACAGACAACAACTTCACTCCGCATTATTTTTGTTACCATTTAAAAATAAGTTGAGCTCGACTAGTTTTGTCATTGTCCTGTTAAGACCCTTGAACCAACGACATAACCCACTGTGACTGCATGCCCGTTGACCATTATTTAAGTCGGTGTGCACGTTATGGTTAAGCGTGTTAGGGCCGCTAGTCTTAAAATGCGCACCACACTGTTAAACAAATATCGGGACATAGGCTTCCAAAATGGCGTAACCTGATCATTATGGTGATGACGTCAGGTAAATTGGGTCAGTGATAATTAGCGCGCGGGTGTAACCGTGTGATTTTTAAGTGATAGTTTGATATTTGCGTGAACAACATTTTTGGGGAGAATATAAATCACTTTTAAATCGCCCAAACCATTGGATATAGACCCTCGTGACTAAATAAAATATAGCAACATTTCCTTTGAAATTAGCCCATATTATTTGTCTCTATTTATAGTTTATACAAAATTGTTAATTTCACCTATTAGTGGTAATTATGTCCAAGGCTAAGTAATTGCTTTACAACTCCTTTGGGAAAACCGGGAGAGCTGGTCCTTTGTGGATTTTGTTTCAGTAAAAAAAAAAAAACCCGATGGTAACAAGACAGTTGGCATGCTATTAGTTTTGGCTAGGTGAAGTTGGGGAATATGAATTGTTATATGGCGGAGTACTGACTTTTTAATCAAAAACTGTTACTCAATAAGTCGACCATGGCACCGTGGAAGGGTAATACATAATGCTTTCTTGATTGTATTAACAATGTTTGCATCTATATTGTTTATGTAATGTAAATGCCTAAATTTGAATAAACACAGCCAATATTTTTGTACGGGGAATTTATTAGGTAATAAATTACATACGAAAATATCAATACAAATCAAGAGAATGTATTGATTACAGATTTAAAACATGACTTCACCACTTTTGTTTTTAGATACCTAACGAACAATAACATCGAGGAGTTTGAACTGTTGGCATTTGAAGGATTGGGTAAATTGTCATGGCTGTAAGTACACTCTCTCTGCAGCATTATTGTATTATCTTGATTATAGAAATGCACAGCGACTTTCAACTTAATAACATGTTGCTGGTCGAAACGTTAAGTAAAAATCGGCTCTCCTCAGACCTAAACACTACTTTTACATGGTGTTACTTTATAACTCTTATTACTGTATATATGTTTACACCTTATATACGTAGCCTCAATATAAATCCGTAAACCATTGTTATTATAATAATTTTTGGGGTCCACAAATATGAGGCACAATTAATTGTTTCTAGTTACAGTAAGTAAACAAACTTTTGCTCTTGTAAATCTGCTAAATTGATACATTGGTAACAAGGAAATTGCTTTTGACAGTTAAAGTCTACCGCCCCCTATTACCTGAAAAGGTCTCCGATACCGATGTTTATCTATTATTAGTTGTTATTATGTTTCCATAATGTAAGATGGTTCAAAAAAGAAAAATTATAGCTTTTTTAGACGAATGACACAAGGAAAGCTTGGCAAGGTCTGCAGACCATTACAGGCTATAAACCCAAGAAAAATAGTGTCTTCGTAGAGAATGAAGCAAACTTTGACAACGAGTTGAACTCATTTTACAGCAGGTTTGACAAATTTAATTTCCATTCAGAACAGAGCAAAGTTATGCGTGAGTTACTCAATTGTCAAGCAGAGAACAAACACATACCAGTTGGGGAAATAAAAGCATTATTTAAAGCCACTAATCCACGCAAAGCATTAGGACCAGAGAACATTACTTCAAAAGTGCGTAAGGTATGTGCTGACCAGTTAGCGATCCCTTTTCAATCATTGTTCCAGGCACCTGTTGACACTGCATCAGTGCCAGCATTGTGTGGAATAAATCTGCAATTGTCCCAATTCCCAAAATGCGTAATTTCAAGGAATTAAATGATCTGCGCCCAGTGGCTCTTACATCAGTACATATGAAGTGTCTGGAAAAGATGATGGTCAACAGGTTACTACCTTTTGTTACTGAATCCATTGTAAAATACCATGTTCGCTTATCGCCCCAATAGGAGTGCAGAGGATGCTGTTCTTACTTTGTTAAATTGAATCTTTGAGCACTTGGAGAAAGCAGGGGCTTTCGTTAAAGTTCTTTTTGTAGATTTCTCAAGTGCCTTTAGCACAATTCAGCCACATCTTCTCGCCCGTAAACTAATCAATTTGAATGTTAACCCCAAACTTATTCTATGGATCAACGATTGTTTTACTGAATAGAAGTCAACGAGTTAGAGTGAACTCTACCCTGTCATCTGTTAAACATACTTTCACAGGTGTCACACAGGGATGTGTTTGTCACCCGTTTTGTACACTTTATATACCAATGATCTAACGGCGGTGAATTCAACGCATACAATTATTAAGTATGCGGATGACACGGCTATTGATAGGTTTTTTGGATGGTAAAAGGAATCTCTAGATTGCTTCACTGATGAAGTAACACAGTTTGGTGTGATGAAAACTATATAGAGCTCAATGTCAGTAAAACTAAAGAAATGGTGATTGATTTTAGGAAAAATCTTTTGTTGCGCAAGTTTTTATTGAAGGTGTATGTGTGGAAGCAGTGTCCGAATTCAAATATCTAGGAAACGAAATTGAAAACCAACTGAATTTTGTAGCATGTGCCAAATAAAAAATCAGTAAATTGCAACAACGTATATTTTTTCTACGCTAGCTCAAGTCTTTTCGTGTTGACAAAACGACCTTGCAATTGTTCTGCCAGTCTATTGTACAGAAAATTCTCACATTTTGTCTTGTTTGTGTTTTCGGAAATATGAGGTCCAAGGATAGGATTAAGCTAGAAAGAATAGTCAAGTAAGCAAGTAAACTAATTGGCCTTCAACAAGAGTCTCCAGAGGTACTATATACATCTAGTGTGCAATATAAATAATTATATTCTTTCTGACCCCGACCATCCACTACATGCCAAATTCCAGACCAACTCCAGAAGTAATGTAATTTTTTAAGTTGTATTATATCGTTACTGATCGTTTGTATTGTATTTGCATATCAGTTCTTTGTCAAGGCCGTTTTAATTTCCCCAGTGAGAGATAATAAAGTGTTATCTATCTATCTATCTATCTAATAGCTCAAAACTTGAATTTCAAACAATAGGCCTACTAAATGTAATTTTCTTAGTTTAATACATGCATATTTTTTGGTTAACTTGCAGAAACATCTCGCAGAATCTCTTCAAGGTTTTAGAAACAGACACATTTAAAGAACTGATTAATCTGCAGGGAATGTAAGTATAGCTTGAAAAGTATAAAGTCATCAGCCCATCACATGGCTCTTAGATGAGGAAAAGTAAAATCATCAAACAATGATGTTATGTTTAACCATGGAGGAAGGAACCTTCCTCCATGGTTTAACTAAAATGCCCACAAATTTGGCATGGTGGGTTGTAAACCTCTTTGCCAAATTATGTAAGAATATTACAGACTAGACCCATCAGTTTTGAATTAGACTGGTTCGTTCAAGGGAATCACTAAAACTAATACTTGGTTATTATTGGCACAGCGGTGACACGTCTGGCGTATGACTCATTTAAATCAAGTCTGCACATTTTGTATGGGACGAAATATAGGTCTGCAACATGTAGAAAAAACAAACACACATTTTCCAATTACTCGTTCATTTTTTTGCAAATACAAGGGAAATATTTTAAGTTCTATCTCCCCTCAAACGAGGCACCTGTTTCAGCGTAACGTTTCTGCGGCACCTTGTCAGACATGTCTGACTCTTGTAATTAATAAGTTAAGAGGGCTTTTTTCGCAACTTCTGACCAAATAAACTGTCGGCAAGACATCGAAATACTACCACTAGTACCAGCCTCTTGGTGAACAGATGTTTTCGATCATCTTTCTGTGGGCCTCAGACTTGTGGCGACCTTGCGCCCGACTTGCAGCATCATTGACATTAACCAGCTGGCAATTACTTTGTACACAATAATGCTGAAATGTTTTTTACGTCAGCAATGAAGTTTTTTTTTGCTCCGCCCACTCTGACCAAGTCACGGACCCCTGTTGATTGACACCTTTTCAGACTTGTGTGTAATGGTACAGGGGACCCTATCATGTAGTATGGCATGGCTAGTATTTACCACATGTTTGTTGTAATGTTTTTCTCTATTTGGGAAGCAAATGTCTTCCCACGTTACTCCTTTGAGGGTTTTAAGACCCGAATGACATGGTGTATGACCCTTTAGTCATTATGACTCGTGATTTCTGAATGTATGTTAGATAGTGCACACAAATAGTTCGTTTTCGCAGTATAACAAATTAAATTTACCCGCTAAAAAAATCTATATATAAATATGTCTTGTATATTATACATTGTTTGTGTTTTAAACTATCTTTACAACGTCAGGAAAGGTTATTTGCTTTGGAAACGGGTTTGAATTTAACATTGCAAATGAGGTAGACACGCTTTCCCAACAGTCTGGATGCTACTGTATCCAATAACATTCATGCATTATTTGACAGTATATACGGGCATCGTGGGTGTTGTTGAAATGCACATTTATAACAGAGACAATGTCTGCTGTGATGTTCCTAATTTATTTGACGTACAGTCTGAGCCCACTAAAAAAACCGGGGTGTTAAAAGTGAGTGCTTCTCATTATACCGGGGAAAACAATTCAACATCATGTGATCTTAAAATATCACCAATTGTTTTTGTTTAAATTATTGATAATATTCAACACCATAGGCCTACTGTTTGAGTTTTGAAAGCGCACGTGGTGTCTATTTTAACAACCAAGCTCTTGCAGTGTAACTAAACCACAGTTTTATCACCTTAGGCCTAACATTTGAAAATAATATTCGCTTATTTGCGTAATCTAAACAATTTCATTCCTTTGTTGCAGCATTATTCAAGACGTCCCCTTGACAACAATAAGTCAATCAGCTTTCCGTGGATTAAATGAACTCAAAACAATGTAAGAATACTACTAGCATGAACACTAAGTCTTGAGTAGAACAGTTTTTGGCTCGATTTCATAGAGCCGCTTATAGGCAGAACAAACAGTTTCCTGCTCAGGTAATCAGTGAAAAGTGATACATGTAATCAAAGCTGGTTTTCGCAGTCTCTTAAACATACCGTTACTGTACTAAGCTACATTTTGTGCTTCAATAGCTCTCTAAAATTTGACCCTGGTTACAAAAGGTAGACTCAAATCCAACTCAAACCAATAACGTATCTTCATTGAAAAAAATGTGTAATTACACAGCCAGTTTTCCTAGTGGTTTATTACTCTATTTGTGTTTATTGCAAGCCTCTTGCTGGCTCTCTATCCTGATATCTAAAACACGGTCAATGGAAGTAAGTTGTTTAGGCTAGTTCGTGATATTTGCGCCACTGTGACTTGGACGCGCATAAAGATAATGCAAGCGGATAACTTGAAGGAAACAGTTGACGACCCTGCAATAATACTTAAGATGATTGACTGGTTAGGACGCCCTCAAGTGTAATAGCTTATAACATTGAACAACTACAAAACTGAATCTCAATAGAAACATAAATACAGTGATTATAGATAATGTTTGAATTGCTCATAGCTGAACCGCTCAAGAGTTAATAGTTGATTCGAAAAGGTTCAGTAAAACTTTTAAAACACTATAGAATGACTTGTTGGTCAATGGTGCACATCCAACCCACACACATAAGTATTTGCCTATGTAGTATTTCTTATAGTAATCATATGTTGTTGTGTGTCTTTATTGTGCTTAAAATCTGAATCACCTTTTCCTTGATCAAAGTTCTCGTAAACTTCAAAAAAAAATGTCAACTATTTGTTAGCAACTTGAATAAGTATACTTGTTTTATATTTTATTGTGCACTTTCAGCGTGCTGATGCGAGGGCGGTTCGCTAAAGACGACCCGATCACCGTAGACCCGAGTGCTATTCAGAACTTAGCAAAGTTGCACACACTGTAAGGATCTTTGTCTCCCCCCCCAACCCATTTGTCTTTAGTAATGTTGTTTTTAGGCAAACCTGTCTCACTATTTTGTATTATTATTTTGTTTGTTTGCGGGTTTTATTTTTCACACTTAACTCTGAAGCAAATCGTTACGGAATATCGAAATGCGGTTTTTATCCCGGATGATTCGAACCGAGTGAAGTAGTAAAAATACTCAAACCTATCATTGATGCAACATTTTACACTCTAAAAACCAGCAAGACTGCGGCGCTCACACAAAAAAGCGCAATGATTGCATACAATTAAGTTAGGGGTAAAATAATGCTCGTAAATTACACACAATTAAATTTTTGTATAAGTGTTTCCTTGATGACATATTCACAGCGAAGTGGCAATTGGCAATGACAGATGAGCGAGGTGGTTACCTTGAGTAGGTGTACCGCCTCATGTTTGGATATGATGGGGGAAACATAGCACTTGAAAACTGTGTAGTCGGTCAGTTATTTAGTTCCAGTGCTCTGAAAATATTTTGTTCAAAACATAAAATAAAAAAGGCTTCCCAATTATACCTTTAGCCAAATAGCATTCACAATTTATTGTTACCGTTGGGTTTTCTATTTTCACTTAAAACAATCGATGCCCAGCTCTCCCGGAATTCCTAATTGTACATCATGCATTTACTTAGCCTTGATGTTAATACTAGCCTACACAAGGGTGGTGCATGGATAAGGAAGACCATGAAGCTCCGTTGTATGAAACGCTTAATAAAAAACCGTTGAAAACTGTCCAGTTATAGGTTAAGCGTGTTATTTTACAGTGGTGTCAAGAAAACTTGTTTAAACTCTACCAAAAAACACGTAGGGTCCTCTATATATTATTGTATGCCTTAAACTATTTTAAATAACTAGAAGGGCCTATATCTAATGGTTTGGGCGATTAAAAAGTGATTGTGTTTTCTATAAAAAATGTTTTACTTGCTAACATCAAAACGGACACTAAAAAGGGTGTCCGATGCAGCTGCTGTCCGACTGTGATTGTTTTGATGGTATTACGCAGGGTTGAGTCAACCAGAATATTTATTCTCTACTAAAGTTTCGTAACAAAGGTACCAAATCATTCACTTACACAAACATCACTCGCGTGTCATTCCTTTTCTGCACAAACAAATTAGTTTGAACTATAGTTGTTTTTGTTTTCAAAGGTACGTGGATGACCATCGACTTTGCTGTGAGTTCAAAGGTCTCCAATCTTTTGATACTGAGCAATGTTTCACGACGCAACAACAGTCACCTCTATTCAACTGTGGAAGTCTCATGCAGAACACATTCCTGCGAGTGTTTATGTGGATACTAGGTCTGAGCGCCCTCATCGGTAACATTGCTGTAGTAGCATGGCGATGGCGAATCGCTGTGACGCAAACCCTTGGCGATGGCACCAAGTATGTCGTGAACTTCCTTGTCCTGAACTTAGCGATCTCAGACTTCCTGATGGGTATTTACATGATCACTATAGCAACTGCTGATATAATTTTCGGTCAGCTCTACTACACTGTAGCTACGTCATGGCGGTTGGGGCCAGTTTGTAAATTTGCCGGTATTGTTTCTGTGTTATCCAGTGAGGCGAGTGTTTTCTTCATCACTCTTATCAGTCTTGATCGATTTTTCTGTATAGTGTATCCCCTTGGCACGATTCGTTTGTCCAGATTCACGGCTCGTATTGCCGTAGCGACCATCTGGGTGATTAGTTTCATACTTAGTAGTCTGCCAACAATCCTGGTTGGTGCTGAGTCCGATATATACGGTCTATCAGACGTTTGTATCGGTCTGCCTCTTATCACTAAGCCCAGTGCGTACGAGCTCCAGGTAGGGAGCATTGGCAACCCAGACAGTAGGCAGACATTTCGCATCCCAGTCCCAATAGATCAAAAGCCCGCCTGGATATACTCCATCATTCTCTTTTTAGGTGTCAACTTGGTCTGCTTCTTGATTATCACAATCGCATATACCGCCATCTTCTTCGATTTCAGAAAATCGCATCTTAGAATGAAAGCATCCAGAATTAATTTGAGTGGCAAGGAAGAAATGAATATGGCGTTGCGTATGGCGGTTATTGTAGGTACAGACCTCATGTGTTGGATGCCTATAATTATTATGGGGATATTATCACAGACCGGTGCTGTAACCATTCAGCCTGACATTTATGCCTGGACTGTGGTATTCATCCTCCCAATCAACTCATCCATCAATCCATATCTATATACAATATTCAATATTGTTTCTGATCGTCGCTCAAAAGGTAAAGCTACATCTGTTAACCTACCGTGCTTCTCAAAATGCTGCACAAAGACAAAGACCAAGGAAGTGACCAGCTTGAAATGTACTTGTAAGAACGCGTGCCCAGCCCAGGAAACACGCCTCTAACAATTCACGGCGCATTATAGATTGTATGACCTTAGCGTAGACTAACATGTGTACGACTTCAATAGTGATTATATTACTTACACATGATTGTGAATGAAATAAAGTCATTTATTGTTGTAAACATTCACTTTGATAAGCGATCCACGGCGAAAAAGAAACCCAAACTGATATGTATATTTCATTTGTGGTTGTGATCTATCAGCACGGACAAAACCTCACAGCAAATGCAGCCGTTTACGTCCGTTTGGTAGTGCGTGACTATCACGGAAAATGCTGGTAACAATTGGGTGAGGTAACTCATCAATACATAAATCAAAGATTAAAGGGGTGTGGGTTGATAGGCTATTTCGATCGAAACTCGCATCATTTGATAGGGGGTAGCAACATGTCATACAAATAAATGTTATTCAGCTACCGACCTTATGACATACTTGGCACAAGTTCTACTTTAAGATCACCAATTGTTACCCGAGATGACTTTAAAGAGACGAACATGACCCTGCTAAACATTGTCCAAATGATTGCAAAACATACTAGCCAAAACAATTAATATAAATAATACAATACAAATTAGTTCAAGAATACGCTTTACCAAACATACTTGAAATCTGAAAGGATTTTTCAATTACAAAATTGATTTAATGATGATTATGATTTTAATTTATTTCCCTCAACATTATAGTAATGATAATCATTGAGTAAGCCTAATTAACATTGTATTAAAAATGTTTTGGATTTGTTGTTTTAGTTATTTTGTTTTCATTATTCTAAATTTTTTTTTTTTTACAATTACAAAAACAGTTTTAATCTAAATAATTATACAATTCTAGTCCCACATTGTAAGAAAACCATTTGAACTAACCTTAAATTTGAAAGAGTAGCATGAAAAAGCCCCTTCAAAAAGGTTTAAAATAACTGAAAGTTGTTATGGTTGCATCGCGTCATCGAAATATGGCAGATCGGAACGTGTCCAGAAAATTAAAAGACACTATAGGTTGTATTTTCAGTGTATTGTTGTAATTGTGCTCGAACGGAAATATTCTCTAATTTGCGCCCTCAGTGTTTCAAAAAAATTAATTAGCCTAAACATTTACAAAGAAGAGTGAAGTTTGTGTCTGCGACCTTTGAACCTCTCCTGTCTCTATTCTTGTGTATTCTTGTATTCTTGTGTGACTTATTTAAATTTTCTTGAACTTCACTCCGTGTTGTAATGAGTCTGCCTCGATGGCCATGCCCCGAGTACTGTTTACTTTGCAGGGAAAATGTCTTCGAACTCTCTGTGAGTATTTTTTATTTTTTTAACCATCTTTTTATCGGATAAATATAATTATTGTATTTTTAGAACCAGTTGAATCCAGTATTGTAAACTTGTCTGTATGTAGCCAGCCTCGTATTGACCTTTCGCCCTGCAGTCCACAAAAGTGACTTTAGTGTAGTATTTGCATTGTATGATATTGAGACGGAGAATTAAAATAAGTTCAAATGCAGGAGATCAGGCCCCAATTTCATAGAGCTGTTTAAGCAGAAAATATTGATTAACAATTGTCTGCTAAGCAGAATTAAGCAGGATACCAGTCACAAATTGTACACGTGACATGGTAATTTGGTTGGTAATCATTTTCTGGTAAGCACAATTTTGTTGTGCTTAGCTACTTGTTGTGCTTAAGCAGCTCTATGAAATTGGGCCCAGCTTCTAATCGAGACGTTTTCGTACGGATTTTGCGTGTGGTACTTTAGTGAATGTTCGTCCCTTTCAAGATGGCCGGCCTCTTTGCGGAGCCTCTACAGTAATCTGCGTTGTAGACAGGATTGAGCATTCCACTCCTTTACTTATCTGTTGTTGGTATAGTTCTGTCTACGTCGAACCTCTACATAATTGAGTGTGTTTTTTTGCATCGACGTGAGGACATTTTTCTACATAATTATTATTTACAAGCTATGTTTTAGAACTCTCCTTTTACAATTATATTTGACATTTAGTAAAAACCAAGCTTTGTAGATCGATTTCAATAGTTTATTATTAGGCAGTTGTACCTTTTCCGGATCGCTTAAAGATTATTTGTATTTGATTAATTATTTTTAATAATAATAGAAAACTTTTGATCGAGTATTTGGCCACTTTGTTTATTGATTAAGTGTTGTTGAGTTATGTGGATTGAATGATTTTTGATTACACATTTATGTCACTTTCAATGTTCAGTTATTTTAAATGAGTTCATGTATTGTGTTATTTGTAAGTCTCTGTAAGAGTGCAAGTTGGAAATGTTTAATTTGCAAATGTTGTTTTTATTATTCTGTATACGCTTTACTCTGCATAACTCAGATAGACAGGACTAAGTTTCTCTGCAAATTTTTATTTTTTATTTGAACCTTTCCAAAATTACGTCCGTTTGCTAGAATTTGTTTGTTTACTCTAAATTTTCTCTAGCAGAAGAGCTCTAGTTGTGTTTGATTTCGCTTTTGTAATGTGTTCAAACAATGGATGGTCATCATCTGATTACTGTGTGTTAAACATCGACGTGATGACTGCAACTACATTTTGGTATATAAACAGTTTATGTTTTGCAACTTTTAATTAAATTACAATTAAATTTGGAATTTGGTATAAAACTAAGCTTAGTAGAACCTTTAAAAAATTTTGTTTACTAAATGTAACGCTTGGGAATCTTTTAAACTATTCCCAAGCGTTACATTTAGTGAAATAAAGATTACTTCAATTTAGAAACAAAACAGTTTCGATCGAGTGTTGGGCCACTGTGTTTTCGATCACGGTGTCGTTGAGTCAAGTATATTGAATTGTTGATCGCATAATTTTGTCACTTTAAGTTGTCTGTTATTTTGCATGACTTCCGTTGTGTTTCAAGTATCATTGTGTAAAAGTAGGCCTACGTGTAAGTTTGACATTTTTAGTGTTTGGCCACTGTGTTTTCGATCACGGTGTCGTTGAGTCAAGTATATTGAATTGTTGATCGCATATTTTTGTCACTTTAAGTTGTCTGTTATTTTGCATGACTTCCGTTGTGTTTCAAGTATCATTGTGTAAAAGTAGGCCTACGTGTAAGTTTGACATTTTTAGTGTTGGGCCACTCTGTTTTCGATCACGGTGTCGTTGAGTCAAGTATATTGAATTGTTGATCGCATAATATTGTTGTCACTTTAAGTTTTTGTGTTATTTTGCATGACTAATTCCGTTGTATTTCAAGCAGTGTTGTATGACTCGAGTCCAGGACTCGGACTCGAGTCCGTCTCGAGTCACAATTTCGGTGACTCGGACTTGACTCGAGTCACGTCTGCAAAAGACTCGGACTCGGACTCGGACTCGACTATCATGACTCGGACTTGTCCCCGAGGACTCGTGACTCGAGTCACGTATTTTTTACAAACAATACATTTTTTAAATATTAAAAACAATTCCGACGATCCGATCGTCATTCCCGGAGTGCACATGTCATAGAGTTAACGTCCAGCACAATAAATAAGTACTGTCGTATGGTGTTGCAAGTATCGTGATTATTGTGTAGATGGCCATCTAAGTAGTGGCATGTCTGGTACCTGTACAACACAGCCTGTATATTGCACTGTGATGGCTGTGTGTTGTTTGCACCAGTTTCTACACATGGTCGACACACAAACACGACGTCAAGTTTGGTCACGTCACTAGTAAAAAGTAGAATAATTTTTTTTAATCATGGCATCTGCCGTTCCGCCCCGTATTGTTTTATTTTGGTTATACCAACTTTAACAAAAAACTTTAACAGAACTTTGTTTAAAATAAATGTGTTTTATTTTGTCATTTCCAATTCTTATTTTACGACATTTGGTTTGCAATCAATATTTAAACAAGTGACTCGTGACTCGGACTCGGACTCGGACCAAGTGACTCGTGACTCGGACTCGGACTCGGACCAAGTGACTCGGGACTCGGACTCGGACTCGACCCAAGTGACTTGAGACTCGGACTCGGACTCGACACAGGTGACTCGACTACAACACTGATTTCAAGTATCATTGTGTAAAAGTAGGCCTACGTGTAAGTTTGACATTTTTAGTGTTTGGCCACTGTGTTTTCGATCAAGTGTCGTTGAGTCAAGTATATTGAATTGTTGATCGCATAATATTGTTGTCACTTTAAGTTTTTGTGTTATTTTGCATGACTAATTCCGTTGTATTTCAAGTATCATTGTGTAAAAGTAGGCCTACGTGTAAATTTGACATTTTTAGTGTTTGGCCACTGTGTTTTCGATCACGGTGTCGTTGAGTCAAGTATATTGAATTGTTGATCGCATATTTTTGTCACTTTAAGTTGTCTGTTATTTTGCATGACTTCCGTTGTGTTTCAAGTATCATTGTGTAAAAGTAGGCCTACGTGTAAGTTTGACATTTTTAGTGTTGGGCCACTGTGTTTTCGATCACGGTGTCGTTGAGTCAAGTATATTGAATTGTTGATCGCATAATATTGTTGTCACTTTAAGTTTTTGTGTTATTTTGCATGACTAATTCCGTTGTATTTCAAGTATCATTGTGTAAAAGTAGGCCTACGTGTAAGTTTGACATTTTTAGTGTTTGGCCACTGTGTTTTCGATCAAGTGTCGTTGAGTCAAGTATATTGAATTGTTGATCGCATAATATTGTTGTCACTTTAAGTTTTTGTGTTATTTTGCATGACTAATTCCGTTGTATTTCAAGTATCATTGTGTAAAAGTAGGCCTACGTGTAAATTTGACATTTTTAGTGTTTGGCCACTGTGTTTTCGATCACGGTGTCGTTGAGTCAAGTATATTGAATTGTTGATCGCATATTTTTGTCACTTTAAGTTGTCTGTTATTTTGCATGACTTCCGTTGTGTTTCAAGTATCATTGTGTAAAAGTAGGCCTACGTGTAAGTTTGACATTTTTAGTGTTGGGCCACTGTGTTTTCGATCACGGTGTCGTTGAGTCAAGTATATTGAATTGTTGATCGCATAATATTGTTGTCACTTTAAGTTTTTGTGTTATTTTGCATGACTAATTCCGTTGTATTTCAAGTATCATTGTGTAAAAGTAGGCCTACGTGTAAGTTTGACATTTTTAGTGTTTGGCCACTGTGTTTTCGATCAAGTGTCGTTGAGTCAAGTATATTGAATTGTTGATCGCATAATATTGTTGTCACTTTAAGTTTTTGTGTTATTTTGCATGACTAATTCCGTTGTATTTCAAGTATCATTGTGTAAAAGTAGGCCTACGTGTAAGTTTGACATTTTTAGTGTTTGGCCACTGTGTTTTCGATCACGGTGTCGTTGAGTCAAGTATATTGAATTGTTGATCGCATATTTTTGTCACTTTAAGTTGTCTGTTATTTTGCATGACTTCCGTTGTATTTCAAGTATCATTGTGTAAAAGTAGGCCTACGTGTAAGTTTGACATTTTAGGAAGTTTTATGATTTAGGCCTGATTAACCAGACGGGCAGTGTTATCTACCATTATGATTATGGTAGATTACACTAAACATTAAACTCCTAAACAGTAAACAATATAAAAATGTCGCTCCAAATTGTTTATATTATCTAAAAGAATTACCCAATATATGTATATTTAGCAAACAACAAAAACAACCCCCCCCAAAAAAAAAAAAAAAAAAAAAGAGAGAAAAAAAAAAAAAAACCCAAACAACAGCAAAAATACCCACCCCACAAATTTATATATATATATATATATATATATATATATATATATATATATACATATAAATGACCCATAAAGGGCCAGGCTGACCCATAAAGGGCCAGGCTGACCAATTTCAGGGTCAGACTGACCCAGAAAAGAGCCAGACTGATCCAGAAAAGAGCCAGGCTGACCCAATTCCTGGTCAGGCTGTCCCATAAAGGGCCAGGCTGACCCATTTTAGGGTCAGATTGACCCAGAAAAGAGTCAGGCTGACCCAGAAAAGAGCCAGACTGACCCAGAAAAGAGCCAGACTGACCCATTTCCCGGTCAGGCTGACCCATAAAGGGCCAGGTTGACCCAGAAAAGAGCCAGACTGACCCAGAAAAGAGCCAGACTGACCCATTTCCTGGTCAGGCTGACCCATAAAGGGCCAGGCTGACCGGAAAAGGGTCAGGTTGAACCATTTCCGGGTCAGGCTAACCCGGAAAGTTGTCTTGGAGTTTTAACTCGGATTCTACGTCATTCCGCATGACGTATCTGGGTCATTTTCAAACAGATTCAGGGTCAAACTGACTCCGAAGTGGGTTGGTGGGCCCCAAGGCTCCCGGATCAATTCTGACCCGTGGAACAGATCAATGGACTGGAGCAATTCACGCAACAGGGGGAAGAAATTTTAGCTAATGAACACAGTATGGTTATTAATATTATTATAGCACACAATTCAAGATTTTGGAGTTTAACTGTTCAACTAAAATGAACCTTTATTTTATAAGTACATGTACTCGTGTTTTTTTTAGCACATTAACAATTGTATGATTACAAGATTGGCGAAATGGAAAACACACGACAATGTATCACCCCTCGAAGAATTAATTTTACGGCCTGACTAACATTGATGTCAAACAAGACTCATTCTTTTTTTGTCCAGTGAATGTAATGAACATTACAGAAAACCTATGATATGAAGATATATTCTTGTACTTAACAATTTAGTTTTGAACCATTGATTCGGTAAAAAAAAAAGGAACAATCAAGGGGACAAAACTATAGTTACTTTCCAGCGTGCAGCAAGACGGATGCGTGAACTGATCTAGTTCCTCGTTCAACCATCAAACATATGCTTGTTTATTATTGAATATATGGAGCCAGACTATAGAAACACTTTGCATATCATAATGGGGTCATGTCTTGGAAGAAAAACGTTGCATGATTGGATGCAAAAAAGCTCCTTTTTCCCCATGTCCAATTAAAATGATTCTTATATGAGTCGGACGGAAATTTTCAGTTTATTCAGAAGTGCGAGTTGAATCTGTGGGACAAAGAGAACGACTGTGCCTTTCAATTCAGTGAGACAACCCACCGGAAAATGTTGAATAGTCGTGTTGACCTCCATTGACGTTTCCGATTTTGAGGTTTTACACCAATTTTGTGATTGAAAAAAGCCCCTTTTCCCCGTGCATAATAAAGTTTTTTTAAATAACCAAACTAAGGGTAAGAATTGTTTCCCTCCAAAATGGTTTGATTCCACGCGACACTTGATAACGGAGTGCGACAGATAAAGGTCAGGAAAATGTTGCATTGCGCAATCTGACAGCGCTGCCTTTCTTTTGGGGCCAAATAAAAATAAAATATCGTTTAGCGTCCCCGCCTGCTGCCTTTTTTAGAGGCCGCCTCCTTTTTTATTTTATTTTTACGAAAACAAAAAGGATGACGTAAATAAGTTTTAAAATAAATAAGATCGTATTTTTTTACTTTAGCACACCGAAAAGCACACCGAAAAAAAGCTGGCCACCATAGCCCGGCTGGTTGTCTTGCAAAATAAATCGAGAAAATAGAATTAGCTGTTGCAAACTGCTTACCAACCAAAAGGACCTGAGGTATAAATGCAAAACATAAGTTAGTGGCCTGACGTTTCAACCCTAGCAGAGTCTTTCTCGAAGGCTAAATGACGAAACAACACACATACAAGCATGGATACAGGAGTTACAAGAGTTACAAGAGTAGTTAAGTGGAAACACAAAAATAAATCGGTTTGACTTAAAAAAAAATAAAATAAAATCCTCCTTCCTTTTATTCAAAAAGGCAGGACGCTAAACATGTAAGTTTTTACCGTTTTTTTAACCTTCAGGCCCATGGACTAAATGTAGCCAGATCCCTCTAACAAACTCCTGGTCAGATTTGACCCGGAAATTCCGAGTCCCAGGGTCCTGACCTATTTCTGGGTCAGGCTGACCTGGAAATTGTTAATAAAAATAAAATTCAAAAAGGGATTTTGATTCTGATTCTGCGTCAGTTGACCCATTTTTGGGTCTGCATTTGGACACGGATTCCGGGTCAGCCTGATCCGGATATGGGTCAGGCTCCCTGGTAGCCAGAATCAGGGTAATTTCCCAGAGCTGATTCAATATAGACCATGTGACCTGTGACATCACATATTTACAAAAGAGCCACAGAGCCTGGACTTCCTGCAGGCACATTTTTGTACACATGTGCCTGTGTTACCACGATTGCATGTTTTCATAACGATCGGCCGTTTATGCCAACCAGCGCGATTCTTTATTAATCAACAATCGAAAGGTCTATACTCAAATAACTTCACGGGTGACTGCAATGAACACTAATGAGGATAGGGAACGTGTTTTCGTCTCTTTTCACTGAGACCCAGTTCTGGCAGCATTGCGAAAACACTCCAAAGCGGTGGTGGGGGGGGGGGGGGGGGGGGACGACGCAATTGATGGTAAGTGTGCTGCAACCTAGCGTTCCAAAGTCTCCCGCTGTGACGTTTCAGTGTTTAGTAATAATATGAAGCAATGAACGGACTCAGAACTTCGCGAGACGGTGCAAAATCCTTTTAGATTATCAAGGAAGTATTCTTGCAAATCCTCGATTTTCGGGATATTTTGGGGAAAATATGGATCGCTTATAGAAGAACAAAAAATACTTAATACAGAATTCACAAAGTTTTTTAATACAGCCCTTCGCAACCACGCTGCGTGTGGGTGTCCACAAATAATAAATATTTATGAGTTGACAAAATGGAATGTTCTATTCGAAAGGGCGAATCGGAGTCGAAATGAACGTTCTATCTCTCAACGTATTCGTTGTCTGGTCACAAAAATAGGTTGTTCAGTTTTTCACATTTCTAAAGCCCATCGTCAATGTTTTTACGAAGGGATGGGCACGGCGAAAATCATGATCTTGGAGGAACCTTAATTTCCCTCGCTCACAATGATTAAATCATAACACTTTACAATCCTGAACCATTTCCAATTAGAACTTAAGGTGGGTAAATAGATTGTTAACAAGCTAATAATGAAAATGGCGGGAATCCCACGATTATGCTATTCATGTTTTCACGAAGGCACGGGCGTCCCCAAACATGTGAAAAATGCATTGTAAACAATGCATTGTAAAAAATACGGACGGTCATGTAAGTCAAGTCGCACTTGGGTTTCACGACTGCAGAGTTTTCAGTTTTAAATTTTTCAAACGCTCTTAATCTCGAAATGTTCCTTTTAACGCATTTTGACATGCCCTTCGTTACAACATTGACGAGATTTTGTTGTAAACATTATGCACACACTGCATGCAGACGACCAAAAGTGCAAGGTGACAAATTAAATCACCTCGGACCAATCATGATGCAGATATGTAAAGCTTACGTCACAGCACTTTTATCCAATGAAATACTTGTATCCAATTAAATCATTGGGTTTGTAGGACCAGTGCACCAGTCTACACGGTAATAAGAGTCTTGGGCAATTTTGAAGCAATATCATTCTTCATTGCTTGTTCACTGTTCATTGAACAGTTTAAGTCAAGGTTCATTGTGACCCATTCCCGTCCCATCGGGCATTTTGTTATCCTGGTGCACAATGTATAACCGACGTTGTCCCTTCACAGTTCCCTCTGACAACAGCCCATGTTTCAGAAAAGAACGTAGATTATAGAACTTATGCACGTGACGTCATTTGAGAAGAGCACCTTTGGCTAGAGGTCAAAAGAAGGTTGCTCATTGTCCCATCCTGTGCGCCGCGCGTACACAGATGTGCGTTTCCATTGTTTCATCATTATTTTACCTCTATTAAAGATAATAATAATAGTAATGCGTCTTCTATAGCGCCGGTATTCACGAAAGTGCTCATGGCGCTTGCTCCAATATTACAGTTCCTTTATGGATGTCTTCCAGTAGTGCACAAGCAAGAAAGGGTGAAAATGTAGTGCTGCATGATATAACAACAGCAGCAGAATAACCAGTAATCACAAGTTGTTAGACGGAATTAGGAAAAATGTTCCTTAAAAATGTGTGTTTTCAAAGCTGTTTTGAAAATGTCCGTTGTCTGGATGGCTCTGATGGAATTTGGTAGACCATTCCAGACCTTCCCTGCAGCTACCTGAAAAGAATGGGATCCCCATGAATTGTTCACAGCATATTCCACAAGGAGGAGTTTGTCAGCTGCTGAACGTAGATTTTCACGAGCTGGAATATATGGCTGGACGAGATCACAGATGTAGGATGGTGATTTGCCATTCATTGCTTTAAAAACCAGTAGGCTGATCTTGTAGAAGATCCTCTGTTCAACAGGGAGCCAGTGAAGCTGCTTCAGAATGGTTGTTATGCTTGAATGCTTCCTGGACAGTGTTACTAAATCTAGCTGCCTGGTTCTGGATGCGTTGGAGCATTTTTATTTGTGTCTTACTTAGATTAAATAGAAGAGCATTACACATGTCAAGTCTGGAAGTATATCGTATGCATGGTTTAGAAGCTCAGCAACTCAGCACGGGATACAGTGGTGATGTGATCCTCCATGGAGAGATAGAATCAAAAATAACTCCAAGATTCCTGACACAAATTGAAAAGGTGATAGTAGACTCACCCACTCTTAACCCTGTGATGGCGGCGTGTTGACGTGTGATTGCATAAGGTCTATACAATAATTGTCCAAGTTTGTAGACGCTCTTTCGGTTCCACTCACTGAGTCTCATTTGTTAACTTTCAGGTCATCAAGCGCTGCACGGGTAATAACGAGTGGTATGCGGGTCAAAGTGCGTACAGGCTGGCTTCCGTTTCGACGAAGGGACTCGTTCTTGCCAGCATGAAAAAGTATTGGACGAAGGGTTCACACATAACGAATTACATAAATGGCTGGCAGAGTTGGCACAGTATGTGGTGTCAGAAGTGGGATCCACCTCTAAATCCACACCAATTGAAACCCAAACCGCTGACGTTACATCAAAATCAAGACTTACAGAATACCATTATTGGTAGGTTTTCTTTAAAATGCATAAAATGCTTAATGGTGAATTTAACACCTTATGATGTAACATGACTTTTAACAGAATCATCAAAATTCCCAGATTCCTTTGGTTTGTTCTGTTATTTACCTCGAATATTCCATCATTTTAATATCAATCGAAGCCAATTTTAAGTGTTCATTTTTGTGATACCTGGATTGAAACAAGTTGATAACTAGTTCACTTTATGAATATACTCTTCTCCGTCACCGTACACAATCTGCATCACTGTGGAGACTTATGCTGTTCTATCCTTTGTCTATTGTACTTAACATCTTCCCATAGGCGTTGTTCACAACCTCGTGGAGCTCCCACGTCTTCAGAATTCCCCTACGGAGACCTTTGTCTTTTTCCTCTTTTCTAAGTTTTCCTCGGTCTCCATAAAAGTACCGGATTTGATCACAAAGACCCACAACGAAACACGCATCATCACCATAAAAATGGCGATTGCAAAATACGTCAGAGTCAGTGATACAAGTTCCATTTTGCTGCTTCATTGGGTGGGTCAATACTCCATCCAAGTAATAAAGTCAATTGTTTTCCTTCAACATATGAATCATACTGAAGTATTTTGTATACTCTTAGGAACGTCGCAAACATCTACACCGCCAAGGCAGACATCACAAGAAAGCGGTCGCCTTTTTAACGAGTTCCGCAGTGACGAAGAGGAGATCTCAGACGAGGAGACTGGGGAAATCTTGCCGCGCCCGGCTGTCGATGACCACGCAGCCCAGCTCCAAAGGTTACTCTTCATTGCCGTGTTGATCCTTTTTGCTTTCACTGTAACACTCTACTCGTTTGCTGCTGTCAGGAAATGCCGTCCGGGGTTTTTCTCTCGGATTTTGGGTAAGGTTGGTTCACAAAAGGGAAACGTACGGAGCTCCGGAAGAGCCATCCAACTTGTTGAGATCATGAGATATCTTATTAATAGGATGATGACATAAAACGCAAGATGGTGTTATTTTAACAACATCTGAAAATAAGACATCGTCTTTCCAATTTTGTTTTATCTATAGGGTGGCGACATCATGAAAGCAGGATGTCGATTTCCCGATCTAATTCAAAGTTAGGTATTAATAAACATCCCGACAATTTCGAGAATCCAAGATAAATTATCTGCAACATCCTTCTTCTTTCAGGATGTCGTCAAACTGAGATAAAATATATCTGGAAGACGATATTCCACTTTCAAGATGTCGTCATCCAGAGATAACCATCTCTAGTGGTCATCTTACGTTCATGATCTCATCATCCTGCAGTTACTTATCTCAGGATCTCAACAAGTTGGTTGGCCCTTCCAGACCTCCGTAGTTTACTTTGTGTAAAAATTTTCATTAAAGATAAATCACGTGTGTTTGTTTGAATTAAACATGCAGTGAGACAAAGACGATTCCCAGCCCCTGTGACGATTGACCTGCCGAATGTGAGAGTGTTGAGGACTATAACGGCTCTATCCAATCAAAGGACCTCAACCCATCGGGACCGTAGCAGAATGGAACCACGACCCCCAGATGACGCTAGTAGTTCTGATGGTAGCTATGACAGCACCGGTGATTACGACAATGACACTAGCGGCAGTGAGAAAAATAGCATGTTGGGAGATGGCAATCTCAGTTCGCCATTAAGCCATGTCTGTAATGACAGTGACATCGGCGACAATGAGGAAAGGGTCATGTTGGTAGATGGCAATCCCACTTCGCCATTAAGTCAAGTCTGTAATGACGAAGTTTTTAGTGACAATGAGGAAAATGGCTTGTTGGGAGATGGCAATCCCAATTCGCCATTAAGTCATGTCTGGATTGACGGTGATATCGGCGACATCGAGGACAATGTCATGTTGGGAGATGGCAATCTCTGTTCGCCATTAAGTCATGTCTGTAATGACAGTGACATCGGCGACAATGAGGAAAGGGTCATGTTGGTAGATGGCAATCCCAATTCACCATTAAGTCATGTCTGTAATGACGGCGACATCAGCGACAATGAGGAAAGGTCATGTTGTTAGATGGCAATCCCACTTTGCCATTAAGTCAAGTCTGTAATGACGAAGTTTTTAGTGACAATGAGGAAAATGGCTTGTTGGGAGATGGTAATCCCAATTCGCCATTAAGTCATGTCTGGAATGACGGTGATATCGGCGACATCGAGGACAATGTCATGTTGGGTGATGGCAATCCCACTTCGCCATTAAGTCAAGTCTGTAATAACGATGACGTCAGCGACAATGAGGAACATTGCTTGTTGGAAGATGGCAATCCCAATTCACCATTAAGTCATGTCTGTAATGACGGTGATATCGGCGACATCAAGGAAAATGTCATGTTGGGAGATGGCAATCCCAATTCGCCATTAAGTCATGTCTGTAATAACGATGACTACGGCGACAATGAGGACAATGTCATGTTTGGAGATGGCAATCCCACTTCGCCATTACGTCAAGTCTGTAATGACGAAGTTTTTAGTGACAATGAGGAAAATGGCTTGTTGGTAGATGGCAATCCCGATTTACCATTAAGTTATGTTTCTAATGACGATGACATCGACAGCAATGAGGAAAGTGGCGTCTTGGGTGATGGCAACCTCAATTTGCCATTTTGTCTAGTCCGGAATGACAAAAGTGGTGACGATAGTGTTGAAAGGGTGAAACCTAGCATACAGATCCACCGCCTCTTTTCTGAATATCGTGACGTGGTTGGAGATGTCTTTATTCCCGACACCGACAACATCAAAGGTGACGGTAAATACTCAACTGACGGCATCAGCGGTCCACAATCAAGAAACACCGATGCAGAGCTGGGTCGAGGAGATGACAGGACCATTGATGATGTTTCCAAGAGAGAACCATTGGGAAACGAAGTAAGTTTTGAAGGTGAAAACTACCCGAGTGAAGAGGCCAAAGAGCAGCCTTGTTCTGAGACAGAAACACCAATTGATACAGTGATCCCAGTTGATGATTTACACAGTCATGTCATTGTTAATATTGTCATTAAAAAGAACAACAAAACAGTAATCGATTCTGGTTGCGAAAGAAGAAAACGAGGTAATGTTCCACCGATGAATGTTACCGATAAATCTAACGAAGCCAGTGAAGAGTATAACATCAAAGAGGACATTGTAGTGTCAATGGAAGATGCTCCTGTCACCAACCGACGCCCATCTTCACGGAATTTGGTGGGTGAACACAACACGGGCTTTAGACGAGTTTTTCGTAAAGCAATGGGGTCTGACATCGAGTTTGAGACTGTCTGTGAGGTGGAACATCTTCAAGACAAGGACAACAACAGAAGAACGAGAAAAGGTACAAATGCAAACTGGATGAGTAAAATGCGTAGGGATTTACGTCCTCCTCCGCCAGTATATGAAGTTTGTCATGGTTATGGAAATGAACGGAATTTGAACGGGATTTTAAGTGTTACTTGTAAATCTGATGAACTCAAAACAGAGATTGAGATAGAAGACACAAAAGCACCAATTTCGGGAAATGCCTCAAACGTCAACGCACCACAGTCCCCAGGGAGTTTGGAGGTTGGTGTTGACCAGGTAGGCGTGATGAAACAGCCTGTTTGCGATGCTGAAAGATTATCAATAACTACCGAGTGTGAGACTTAGCTTAATATGGTATTAAAGAGTCGTCCCCGCCCCATGCAAAGAAGGAGGTCCATTTCTTGTACAAGCTCGATGACTATGGCCACAGGAACGAGGCTTAGATCTCACTCAACGTCTGGTGACCTTAATCCAAGTGAAAGAAAGACGACAGTGAAGGAATGAATGAAGATAGACAAATTGATAGTCAGTCACCGTCAACGAAGGACACCCATTTCAAACACCTTATGAACAAAATCCATCGGCTTGATTCGGATGAATTCAATAAAGAAACGAAAACAAAAGCATTACTATTAAAATATCTCACTTCAATGGACAGACATCAGACGATGGGTGTTACACATGAAAAAGAGAGACAATCGAAGAGTCAGTCACTTGTTGCACAATTAATGAAAAATTTGCCTAGTTTCTTGAGAGACCACTGGTTTCATGCTGACGAAGCCAAGAAAAAAAGACGATGATAAACGGCGCCACCGAAGAGTCAAAATTAGAGGATGCTTTTGTCTTCAATGCAACCCAATCTCCGAGAGACTTTTGGGCCAGTTGTGAGCAGAGTGTAGGCGTGAGTTGTACTTGTAGAGACAGCGACGCAGGAAAATTGCATGTTACTGAAATTGAGGCGGGGCGCACTCCTTACGCCACGAAGAGAGAGAAGTTTTTAAGAAAACGCGATGAGTATATGACAAACAGAAGGCACACACTCCTTTAACGAGATCACCTGAAGAATCCCTCATAATGATATTAAAAGTCGTAGCAAGATAACATTGACACAAAGGCCCTTTTTGGTGCCAATAATGCCACACACTGTAAACATACTCACACCTGTCGTTATTAACAGCACAAATAATACAACTGAGAAAATGAGGTTGACGGTAAACCCCCTTGCACCAGCTCCTGCCAACTTTCACCGAATGGAACGTAATATGAATCATAACCTACACCGACAGGCTTGGTCTAGCATATGAATCACATTTCGTTCCATTTGGCGAGGGTCTGGAGGGGGAAGGGGGGTGTAGACAATTAGGGTGAAGCTTCCTCTAATTAAAGATGCACAAGTATGCAGATATTAAAGATGGACTATAACGAAAACTCACTCATTAAATTTACTATCGAACCTAGTTTATGTTGTGTTCAGGTAACAATTTATTGTTGTCGTCATGTTTTTCTCTAAATAATTTTGTTGCAAATTGACCGAAAAAATTTGGCCTCGATTCTTCGATTTTGAAATTTCCCGCCCTGTACTGGTTCCCGGTAAAGATCCATTGAAAATCACAATTAAATCCACGATATAGTACCAGCGGACGTGAAAACCAGCGAAAAGTGATGACGTACTACCCATGAACAAACGAGAGTAAACAAAATACGCCGTGTTATTCCGTGTGTATTATGTATGCGTTTTCATGCAGAGGCATGAAGTTTTTACGAAGCTTTTTTTTCTAGTGTATCAGCTACAATAATTCCGACTTCATGTGTTGTTGGTCGATGCACTAGAAACATCGATAACTTACCCGGCTTCTCTCTCTCTTCTGGAATGCTGTCACAGTGAAGTCCCCAATGTTACGTTTCAAGAGCCCTTTTTGCGACTCTGCACCTGACTCTGCGGCCACGGCAGACCCGGCGGAGGCCACGACTCGGCCAACGTAGTAGCAGTATGCCTTATGGTAGTAGATACACGAATTATCTCGATGTTTGGCGCTTTCAATGTGGTGGGGATCGATCCAGGCTTCAAACGAAACGTTGTTGTCAAACCCAGTGATTTTTTCAAAGCACTTGAAGGTTCAATACAGTCCTCTGAAAAATGTGCTGAACAAATCAAAGGCCTACTTCTTGACGAGAAGGTGAAATTCTTTCGTGTATTATTCGCGAACTTCACCCATTCCTTTGATATCACAGGATCCCGCGGAAATTGAACAAAATGAATCTCTGGCTTCTTAGAACTATTTCTAGTGCATCGACCAACAACACATGAAGTCGGCATTATTGTAGCTGATACACTAGAAAAAAAGCTTCGTAAAAACGTCATGACTCTGCATAAAAACGCATACATATACACACGGAATAACACGGCGTATTTTGTTTACTCTCGTTTGGTCATGGGTAGTACGTCATCACTTTCGCTGGTTTACACGTCCGCTGGTACTATACTTATCGTGGATTTCATTGTGATTTTCAATGGATCTTTGCCGGGAACCAGTACAGGGCGGGAAATTTCAAAATTGAAGAATCGAGGTCAAATTTTTTCGGTCAAATTGCAACAAAATTATTTAGAGAAAAACATGACCACAACAATAAATTGTTACCTGAACACAACCTAAACAAGGTTCGATAGTAAATTTAATGTGTGAGTTTTCGTTGTAGTCCATCTTTAAAAGACCAAAAGCAAAACCCATCGCAGTTTGGCAGCAATGCCTTTGAAAACATTCTCTAAACAAACGGACGAAGTCTCCAGAATTGAAGAAGCAACAACATTACTGGGTAGCAGACGTTTAATGAGCCAAAATGTCATGATGTTTTCACATGCTATGCTGGATGACTTGTTACTATTTTTAATTGTTGTATTGTTAAATATTTATTTCAGCTCAGAGGCTAGTCTTGGTTCCAAAACGCTCCAGTTGTGTAGTCGCGCATGTAGTCGTGGGTTGATAGCGTTTACACAACATTGTGTTTAGCAGACAGACTTTTGAATTCAGATAAAGAGCGGAAATATGTCGTCCCTTTTTTTTCTACAGTGGTCCTTTTATTACAACAGAAATACTCAAAGTAACAAACAAACAAATTATAAACAGGAAAACACTATAGTATAAGGTAAAAGGAAACCATATACAGATACGGAAAAAACATTAATCACCAGAATTATTATTGGCGCTGTTGAATAAGTAATAATCGAACAAATAAATAAATAAAATTAAATAAACAATTATGAGTTCATCAATAATATGAAACAATTTAGTCATAGTTGTGACTAATGATAATTTATATTCAAGAGATGTAACTCATTACTATGAGATAAAAGTCATTATGAGATGTTATAATGACTTGTTATGACTTAAATGTCCTTTTGACGGCTCAGTACCCAAAAGTTATCACTTTGATAGTAATATTTCTTGTTAGGATTGGTACTGACATAAGCTTGAATAATCTGTGAACTTTCAGTTAAAAATAATTTTTTTTTTAAATAATTACATAAATCCAGCTTGTGCATCGATTGTTCTTATTCACATCATGTACATTATGTTAATACCTGATATGTCCCGTATGTCTATGGATGGTCCTTCCGCTGTAGACGGATTTCCGCTTCAACGTTACCAATGTTACCCAGGTCATGTCATAAGAACACAGTGCAAATTGCAGGCTGCCATTTCCGGGCAGGATCCAAGAAGGAATACAAAAATCCTTCTAAATTATGCAGAATGTATGTAATGTAGCAACACTTGGGGATTTATCTAAAAAGGTCCTGGGTCCGAGAACCGTGGGGGTTGAACCGATACTGACGCAGAATCTGAGTCAAAATCCCATCCTTAAAAACAACCCAGATTCCTGGCCAGCCTAACCCTGAATTGATTCTGTCCTCATGTGACCTGGGAATCCGGTTTAATTCTGACCCGGGAGCTAGTCTGTGTGGTGTACATAAATGTGATCAGGCTTCAGCTGTATTCGATTTGCGGGTCTTCTTTATAAGTTAATGCATTTACGGCAATTATAGGATTAAATCGAGATTCAAGTCAAGTTATAACCTTGTCGCCCTTTTCTATGTTGTCGCTTCCACTTTACCCATGTATGTTACCCAGGTAAAACCACAGAGCAATTTGCAGGCCATTTTAATTCCGGGCAGAGTCCAAGAAAGATTGCTTCTTTATAAGTTTCATTTTACAACTCATCGGGAGTGGTATTTATTATACAGAATGTGTGTAATGTAGCTACACTTGAGGCTTTATCACCTAGCCACTGATGACACTCTAAAACAGTCCTTGGTCAAAATTTACCGGGATCCGAGAGACCCGTGGGGCCTGCCTGGACCATTTCAGTATGACCAGGAATCTATGTCATAGTGACCCAGAAATGGGCTAAACTGACGCAGATTAGGTTGATTTTTTTTCTTAATCATTTCTTAGGTCAGCTTGACCCAGAAATTGATCAGGGCACGAAATCCGGGTCAGATCTGACCCTTGACCTTTAAGAGTGAGAGTAATTATTCACTGACTCACAACTCTCATTATTCAGAGGGTGGTTATGAATTCATTCGAAAATGTACATGTAGGGAACCCAAGTGCGCCCTCAGTGTTCATTATATAAAAAGTTAACTTTGGGATCGCGACCTGTAGACCCACTCTCTTTTTTCATTTTAGCTTTGAGCAAGAGAGAGCACATTATATTAATTTTGTTGTCTGTATTTCTCTCCGTTTTGTGGGGAGCATGGCTATGCTCCGAAGACTATTCGTCTGGGAGGGATAAGGTTGTAGAACTCTGTGAGTACTATTTTGTCTTGAATTGTATTTTGATTAGAGAAACATTGTAATTTATAGGACTATTTGATTCATTGGTATATAATTATTGTAAATTTGTATGTGTTTGTGTGTAGACAGCCTAGTTTTTTGTGCTGACATTTTGACCTTAAGCCTTTACATAAGTGATTGTGTTATTGTGTGTTGATGCTGTTTTGTCTTCAATTTGCTGCGTTGCATTGAAGGATAACATCAGTACAGGAGATCATTTATATTTTATTCGTCATCTATAGAATTTGTTACTTTTATTGTATTCTGATGAATTTTTCGTCCTTTTTAAATAGAGGACCGGCCTGAAGGCAAACAAAAATAAAATAAAAAAATATACCAATTGGTAAATGTCAATAAGAGAGGAGAGTGTAATTTATTTGTCCAACTTTTGAACCGAAGTTTTAAAAGGAACAGTTGACGCCTCTAAACTCTAAGTCCCCCACCCTCCGAAATCAAAATTATAAACCATTGCCGGTGTCCCTCTCTGAAAAAATTTCACCGAAACTCCTGGTCCAAACTGACGCAGAATCCCTTTTTTAAAACCACTTTCCTGGTTACCTGGAAGTCGTTTAGAGGCAACCGCTCTTTACGTAGTCAATAGTACCTTCAAAACATGTCTTAATAATGGCAGCACAAATTATACTATAATAATATGTTTTGGTGGCCGCCAAAGGTTTATTTTGATTTTAAAACTGTTTAAAAGAAAGAAAAACATGCAGTTAGGGGGCTTACACCACACGGAAATGTTATTGTCTGGGATGATAACAGTTGTCTGTACGATTTGTTGTTGTTGCATTTTACCTCTATTCTGGCCTGCCACATTCGACCTTTTTTAATACAAATTAATGAGGAGCGCGCACACTGCACCGCGGGTCCAAAAGGGCGCCTTTAAATTACAGTTCAAAGTATGCGTGGGTGTACATTGTATTGACACTGTCAAACTCCATCATGGATAATTTATCCAAAGTATGATTTATCTACCTGAACATCAAGGAAAACAATGTGACTGATATAGATATTGAATAGCAACGAACAGGCATCGCACATGACCGCATTTGGCATTGAACTTGGTTTACCTTCGTTTGTTTTATTCGTTCGATTGTTTTAATCCTAATGTAGAGATAGACAAAAAAACTAACGTGTGAAAATTTCATTTCATAAGGTCGCGTTTTCAAGATATCTTCGAAAAACCGGGGCGAATAATGTCTACGCAGGAAGACAAATCCTACAGGATTACACAATCTGAGAACGTTTCTTACAGAAACGCTTCTCAGATTCAAATTGTCGAACATAAAAACTGATATCTTTTTCCAAAAACACATTACTTTGAAGTGAAATGATTCTCAAAATGCTTCATACAATTGAAAGCTGCAGTGATACTTGTAACCAAGAAAGTTTTTATAGCCATTAATTGTAAGAGTGATTACCAAACGTATACCATCTCTTTAAGTATTCACTCTTGAAAATAATTGCAATACAAACTGTATTATGTAAATACTTCTGAAGTTCGTTGTTATAGCAAACTCTAGTCAAGGTCATGACATCTATGCCTATAGATTAAAAATAACTCTGGGGTTTCCCCTCGGAAAGCACGGTTTGCACGCAATACCATGAACCGTTCAAGTGTTTTTGACACCGCGTTATGGTTTCATTGTGGGAATCAAACAGAATAAACATTATGTGCTAGTCAAGTGAAAGCAAAAGGGGCTATAGATTATGCCTGATGTTGGGTAGCATGTTGTACTAGGACGATCGGTGAACAAAACAAAATCTTTAAGGTTCAAATGGGCTTATAATCTTTTACAACTGTTATTTTTTCTACAATATTTGAATTTAGTAAAATTTTAATACAAACAAATTGCACATTTTGACTTCGTGATAAATGGCGGGTCGTGTAAGTTCGAAGTAATTAAGGACAATCACACAATTTCGAGGAATATTTGATGGAATGTTTGGATCATTTCTATACTTTAAAAACATCTTTCCATATAATTATTTACATAACAAACGCTGTTCGAAGGCAACGTTCCCTTTAACATCCCAAGGTTGGAAAACTATGGGAAGCCATAAATGCAAAATAAAACTGATAGCCGGTTTTCAATAATGTCACACAAAACAATATTCAAAAATAGTATTGAATTGGTTGGAAACAAAGCAACCAATCATTGGATGTATATTTTTATTTGAAACTTTAGCAGAAACGTTGGATACGGTCACAACATCTGCTAACACAATTGATTATTTTGCTTCCTCGAAATCCTTTTGTTTCCCCGAAATAATATTTGTTGCCCTTAAAAATCATTTCGTTCCCTTAAAATATCATTTCGTTTCCTAAAAATATCATTTCGTTCCCTCCAAATGTCATTTCGAGGAAGAAAAAAATACTTCGAGGGAACGAAATGTTATAAATTAACAAATTGGGGTAACAAAATAATATTTCGCTGGATTAGAATAGTATTTCGAGGAAATAATTATTATTTTTGTTGGTTTAACCTTTTTAATTGTTTGTTTACCTGTCCCTTTAGGGGCTCCGTACTAATAGAGTGCTCTCTTTTTTCCGTGGGACCGACTTTTTTAATCGACCATTTTGTTCCGCCCTGCACAGTCACGTTTTTGTTCCCCATGAACTAAAATCATCTCTGTGAACATTATAAGACTGGTATTCTGCTTTGATTACACTGTGCTGAAGCTAGTCTCCTTCAGTTGAAGCCAGTCCCCTACCTTGGTACAGAGAAGACAACACACCAACGGTTCTCTACATCTCCACATTGCCACAGGTATGTTGTCTAATCTGACATAGAATAGTGGAGTGACACGCTTCGAGTCATGTGTGTTCATGTGTGTTTAGTTGTGAATTTTTGGCGATGCGGTGTTTACATGTATAGTATTGGTTGGGCCTACGTACGTTTACCAATATGTTTACGTACAAATGGTGCAATTTCCACCAAAAATGGCGGTCGTGGCAGACAGTAATAGCCGAGTGTGATGTTGGTGCAAGTGGTCGATATACTTCGTACTTAGGATGCGGTCGGAGGGAGCTTCCCCCGGGTCGACCAGAGGAGCGTGTTTTCGGTCGTGACATACCGTTTCCGTTGTAATGGCCACACAAAGTACAGGTGGCCAATCACTACCATATAACAGCCGCAAAAACGCACCAGTACGATCGACTATACCTTTGACTTCATTACCGTGGCTGGATGTCAGACACTTCGTACCGTTACATTTTCGTACCCGGGACACTTCGTACCTGGACACTTCGTACCTTGGCAAAGCTCACTTCGTACCCGTAGGCTATAGGCTGAGTCACTTCGTACCGTCAGTCGAGTCACTTCGTACCATCGGCCCTCTACTGTTGGGGCCCTCTACCGTTGGATGTCAGTAAAAATGTCATCTTGTTGTAAGTGCTTGTTTGTTATTTTAGTGAAGTTGTAATTTTTTTTATTAACTGTTCTTTTTGACAAAAACTAATTACAACTTTTTTACCAATGTGTATAGTCTACATTATAAGAAAAACCCAAATATTTTCTTCTTGTTCGTTTTAATAATTACGATTTTTATTTTTTGTTACAACTGTTCATTTCGACAAAAGTGATTTTTTAAGACTACAACTTATTGATCAATTGTTATTTTTCAAGAAAACACAAAAATATTGATTATTTCTCTTTTTGAATATGTGGGGCTCTGAGAAGAGCCGATTGGTTTCGGGGGTGATCTTGTCACACCATCCTTGTATATGGTTTACAAGGCTGGACCATTCAGATGGCTGCAGGCTGCAATTCATATCGAGTCTAGTCAGAACTGGTCATTAATGATTCTTTGGCAGCGTGAACCTCTCGAAACGAGGCAGAAAAACCACAACAGTTCGAGGTACGAAAGGTACGAAGTGTCTTGTATGAAGGTACGAAGTGATTTGGCTGACGGTACGAAGTGTCCAGGGTACGAAGTGTCCAAAGTCACTTCGTACCTTGTAAAAGGTCCCAGGTAGCAAGCCCATATGGGGCCCATATGGGAAATATCTGGGCCATATGGACCTGGGCCAACCCATATGGTACCCATATGGGGCCCTTATGGGTGTGGGTTATGAGGAATATTCCCATATGGGGCCCATATGGGAAAAACATGGGCTAGCCCATATGGGCAAAATATGCATTGTCCCATATGGGTATTATAAGGGGAGAACATGGGCATTCCCATATGGGCAGAATATGCAAGGGCCCATAATTATGGGTATCATATGGGGAAAATGTGGGCAATCCCATATGGGTAGAATATGAAGTGGCCCATATGGGTATCATATGGGGAAAACATGGGCTAGCCCATACGGGCAAAATATGCATTGTCCCGTGTGGTTATCATATGGAAAACATGGGCATTTAATTCCCATATGAGCTGAAGATTCAAAAGACCAAATATGGAAAAAAATATGGACAATCCCATTGTGGGTGGTATTAAAAAGACCCGGTCAAAGATAATACAAATAAAGACCTCGTCCATTACGGGGTTAATATTATAGTTTAAAATATAATTGTCTAGTTTAGCAAGCCCAAGGGTTTATGACCCTACCAATGGATTTTGTAATTTTCTCCGGACAAATTTGGATGAAACATTTATGGAAAGGCCCACATAATAGGAATTACCTTTAAGCAATCCCTTGTGTGCATTGATATGAAAGGTTCATTTGGTTATCCTATAAGCACGACTTAAGCAAACTTTGGGGTTAGAATATGCAAAGACCCATATGGGTACGATATGGGTAAGACCTGGGCAAACCCATATTGGCAATATGCAAATTTATGGAACAGGGCATTGAAGTAGTGTGTTTTTAATAAATTTTTTAAACAATTTAGTGAAATTTAGCTCTGTAAAGTTGTTTTTGTACTTTTTGTAAGATATTCGTCTATAAGAAAAATACATACTTAAAATTTACAATTAGACGCTTTCATAACAAGCTAATTCAAATAATGACATTTATAATTAAAAAACTGTTAACCATGACTGTAGGTCTTCAGTTTGTGGACTATTTAGTGGTATTGTAGATTAGTATACATGTAATCGTTCATATAATTAGACTTATCATTAACATTAAATAATTACTTGAATATTATATGGCTATCTGGGCTGGCCCATATGGGCCCCACATGTATGGGCCCCACATGGGCCCCATATGTACGCTACCCACATGGGACCCTCATTTTGGCCCATAATGCCCATACGACTCCCAGGTATAATGCCCATATGGGATAACCCAGATGGGCCCCAGATGTATCCCAGACGGGTTATCTGGGCCAACCCATATGGGACCCATATGGGTCCCATATGTTGGCCCATGTGGGACCCATATGGGTTATGGGCCATCCCATATGGGTCCATATGAATCCCGGGTGCAGGATCCACAGGGCCCCATATGGGTTATCCCCACATGGGGCCCATATACTGGCCTATATGGGACCCATATGGGGCCCATATGGGCTTGCTACCTGGGGTACGCAGTGTCCCGGGTACGAAAAGGTAAAGGTACGACGTGACTTGACACCTCGTGGCTCACCCGGGTCAGACCCACGTAACCGTGGAGCAGTGGAGCAGGGTTATTTTGGGCTGACCCAGGTGCATGATGTTACAACGAAAAACTTCCGTTCTGGCCGCCATTTTAAAAAGTTATTCAGCAGGACACTTCGAGGAAGTTTGACTCACATGTTCACCCCAAAACAACGAGTTTGTGACAATTCAAGCATTTAGTTTTTCAAAAGACGTGTACTTTTGTAATTCGCTTTAAACATAATTTAACGGTGCAGTTTTTCTATAAGAATAATTATTTTACGTTTTTTATATATATATTTTTTTCTTTCTTGTTTTTTTCCCGCCGAAGCTAAATACAATGGCGGCCGTCTTAGTTTTGGGAGAAATGAAAATCCCAGTCACGTGATAATCGATTTTGCTGATGGATTAGTTCAATTTTTCAAACCTGGGTACGTTTGATTAGCTTCCCTGGGTTGACCAAGGTTTCGCCCGGTCTCCACTGGTGCGTTTGCATAGCTGTGTTGTCATTCTCGGGGTTCAACCGAGTCAGCCCCAAACCTACCTACTGTGGAGTGGGTCACTTGGGGCTGACCGAGGTGCATGACGTCACGACGAAAACCTTTCTCAATTGCCACCATTTTGTTTTGAAATCAGCGGGACACTTTCAGGAAGTTTGACACACATTTTCACCCATAAATCAGCGACTTTGTGAGCATTACAATTCTTTTATTAGACGCGTACTATTGTATCAACATGGGCTTGTGTGAAAGTAAATTACGTTGCTTTTTAACCTTGAGGATAATTATTTTACGATCTCTTCGTGAATCAACGAAAAGTTTCGGAAGTAATGGGTGCGTTTGATTAGCTTCCCGGGTCGACCCGGGTCTGACCCCAGTGCGTTCGATTAGGTTTGACGTCATTGTTGTGGCTCACCCGGGTCAGACTCAAGTGTCCTACTTGTGGAGTGGGCTACTTGGGGCTGACTTTTAGTGAATCAACGGACGAAATGCACACAATGAAAGTAGTTCCGGATCTGCTGTCCCACGATACTTTGGTGTGAACGCTGGGGGAAGTTGGCATTCGATTAGCTCGTGTCAGGGGCTCACCCGGATGATCACACCGGGGTCAACCCGGGGAAGCTAATCGAACGCACCCAAACTAATTTGTTGGAAAGGCTATTATGATAGTTTATCGTAAGTTGTTGGTTATTTGCAACATTTGTTTCCAATATGTGTGTGTGTGTGTGTGTGTGAACTTTCAGCCCCTGGCTCATGGACTAACAAGCTTTAGCACATATTATGTTGTTATGCATTTTGTCTGCATCTTCTTGTTTACAACCTATCGGAGAGCATTCGCTTCAGCGTACAACCATCAACGTACACCCATAAATTGTTTAAGTATTGATTTATTGTGCAAAGATTTTAAAATAAAATAAAATCTTGTAAAAAGGACTGAAACAAATTAACGGCCTAAAAAACAAATTTTGTTTTGTTTGAGAAACTTAGATACGGTTTTAACATGTAAAACTTTTATGTCAAATCAGATCATGGCCTTTACACTTTGAGCATTTTATTTGACTGCAAGTTGGTCAGAACTTGATTGCAGCCGTTTGGGGCCGCTATGGACTATAAGGTAACCAATGTACAATGTATCCTTCAGACGAGGTTTCTGCACAAAACACGAAGTTGATGGTGATGAGCGTATTCTGTTTATATTACTTTAAAGCTATAGATTGAATTGGAGGTAGCATTTGCGGCATGCTTAATAATCCTAGCACACTAGGCCCAATTGTTACAGATAGACAAAATCCTCTTCCTTCAGACAGTCATAAGTACAGAGTCAAAAATCCTTCTTAATGCTCACAGCAGAAACCTATAATGGCCCGAATCCTTCTGGATCCTGCTTTACTGAAATCCTGATAGCCCAAGTCCTCCTTATTCTTACTTCGAATTGATCGGGAGTTTGGGCTTTTTAGGGTTAACACTTTATGTACACGTCCCATACAATTTGTTATGGTTAACTCGTCTTATTCAACATTATCAAAATCACAGGTGTTATTCAATCCACAGCTTGAATCGTCATGAGCGCCAATCCCAAGAAAATTGATGTAGCCATGTTTTACAACAAAAAATGTACACAGGCTACCAATATAGAGAAGAAACTTCGAAAGCTTACTAAAGAGGACGGAGAGCTTTTAGAGGTAGCGTCGCAAGACGATTTGCCACTTGGACATCCGAAAGTGACATCACGCATGTTGCTCACAGAAGCTGCACACGTAGTTTGTCTCATCATTTGCCCCGAGTTTCTCAAAGACAATTGGAATTTGTTTGAAAAGGATGTATCTGCTTATGAGAGAGTCGAGTCCGGAAAGCCTAAAGTTGTTTATGTTTATCTTTGTGATGAAAATGAGGTTCCCTGTGAGCTTAATATATTCACAGGCTATAATGGAAGAGGGAATTCTAACAAAGACATCGTCGAAAAGATCAAGAAAGTCTTTGATGATCAACCAATTGTAAGTTCAAATTTGCTTATTCTTGGGCGTGGACATTTTCCTGACTATAGTTGCACTCATAGTGGGGCACAGATAAGGGAAATATTTAGGATAACATGTGTTTTTGATGACAAAAGCATGACATTTGGCACACAGTCACTTTGAAAATACGAATAATAATACAAAGCATACGTTTGTATGATGTTTTTTCGTTATTGTTATTTAAAGGCAAGTTTTAGGTGGAAGTTTCAGCTGAATACACCTTGCTGAGAAACAATAACAAATCTCGCATTAATCGTTTATCAGATTTTGATTGACTTCTAATCAAATAGGGGCATTTTCAGACCAAAATTCAGTACAAATTTCTCTAGTTTAGTTCAAGTTGATTTTTTGAAGAAAATATATGGCACAACGTTAACATTAGTTGATGGTTACGCAGTAATCAGGGAGGGAGTTATCGGTCAGCACCTATGGACGTTCTAGATCATAACAGAATGACTTTTTATGCGTTCGGAATTGTTCAGTTGAGAAGTGGGGATAAAGCCTGAAAGTACTTTATTGTGTACAGTTGTTAACGGTGAGGAATTTAAAGCGCCGTTTCAACTGTTTTCTTTATAATTTCTGCACTGCTATAGGATTCTGCTGCAAACGTTTCTGGTGTAAGCGTTCCGATGCCCGATAACCTTATCAAGGTCCAGATGATGATCATCAAAGTCGTTGCTGAACTGGCTGACCACTTTAACATTGATACCAAGATGAAGGAGTTGCACAAGACAATGGAAGGAGAAGTCGCTAAACGTCAAAGCAACCAATCGAGCGATGCCGGTACTCATGCAAATTGTACTTGTTTGTTGTTTGTTGTTTGTTGTTGCTTGTTGTTGTTTGTTGTTGTTGTTGGAGGGTTTTGGTGGTTTTTTGGCTGTCTGTCTGTCTGTCTGTCGGGCGGGCTGCCCGTCTGCAGTCGGTCGGGCAATCTGTCTGTTTGTTTGTTTGTTGGTGTGTTGGGGTGTTTGTTGGGTTGTTTGTTGGGGTGTTTGTTTGTTTGTTTGTTGGTGTGTTGGGTTGTTTGTTGGATTGTTTGTTTGTTTGTTTGTTGGGTTGTTTGTTGGGTTGTTTGTTGGGTTGTTTGTTGGGGTGTTTGTTTGATGCCGACACTAATGCAAATTGTACATACGAAGGTTCCTTACCCCCTTAATGTTTTTTGACTCTTAACATAGCGAAATTAATACAAACCCCCCCCAAAAAAAAAAACAACAACAACAACAACAACAAACAACAAACAACAACAGACACTTTGCACTCACACTGCTTCTTATTAACATACACCTAATAGTTTAACAAACTTTATAAGGGACATGTTGCCTTGGATTGGGCGCTTTGGGCTATAAAAAGCGTTTGCTATGTGGTTGGAAAGATGTTTTCAGAGTAGAATACAATGATACAAACAAATCATGTTGTCTCTTTTACTTCGTGAACTAACACGGTCTGCCATTTTGTGGAGTCAAAAATTTGGTTGTACAATGGTGGACCGCGTTAGTTCACGAATTATAAAAGGAAAACCATAATACAATTTCGAGGCATTTTGTGTGAATCTTTGTATCATTTCCAGCAATAATGTAACTTTATAAGACAAGAGGCTTCTTTTCGTTGTATATTGTTCCTCTCTTTATTCTCAACCATGCATGTGCGTTTAGCATTCACCAATTCATGTTAAGATGCGCCATCCTTAGTCAATGTTGTCTTTATTTCTATCTCTGCTCAAACTTCAAGCACAAAGTTGTGTGAAGTTCCAGCGCCCAAGTGGAAGACAGCAAAAAAGGTTCGAAGTATAAACAACAAGCTGTCCTAATAAACAAGATGGCGCATATTACGGTGATTTTTTGTTTGAATTTTTGTTGTTGATTTTTTTTAAATTGAAGCTAAGTGGATTGATGAGATAAAAAACAGAAAATATTGGACACATGACTCGACGCCAAATCTAAGAAACATCAAGACTGATGCAGACGTTGATCAGCTGCACAATGCACAATTCGGCTATCTCAAGCTTGCTTCAGGGTTTCTGGTCAAGAAACTGGGTGCACCATCCACTGAAGAAGACATCCTTGAGTATTTCGATAACGATGGGATTCTTCAGCTTCTAAAAAGGTGCAGTGTGTTCAACATCAAGTCTGAAAACCTGGATAAGATTGGCAAGGTAAGTAAACACACTTTCATCCAAGTCAGCATTAACACAGTGAGTCCGACAATATATCGAGGGCCGGTGGAGCTAGGGTGATGGGCACCGAGGGGATCGAGGGGCCGAGTTGTCTAGTTCACCGGACACAAGCTCTGGTATAGACTGTGCAAGTCTCGCGCGTATCTGAACGAGAAAACACGTCAAACGGTGAACATTTTATTTCTGAAATCAAATCTTTGTTTTAAATTATATCTTATATCAAATAATAAAGCACAAGGGAAACTGACTGGGTAAATGTTTAAATGATTTTGGGTTGAACAAAGAAAGATTTGACTACAGCGGGATTTGAACCAACGACCTCCGGTTTAACGTGCCGGCGCTCTACCAACTGAGCTATCTAGCCCCTAAATTATATCTTGTGACAAAATCTGAACAACAATAATATTCATTGCAATTTGATAACATTAGTTTTATCTTTTAAAACCCTGCGAGAAGCGAGGGGTTTCCGATTTGCTCCGAGGAACGAGGGTGCTCACGCGGTAGGCGCATCTTGTAATTAGTGAATTGACACATGAAAACAGCCACAGGGTGAAAACAAGCAGTTACAAGGTCACCTAGATATACCCTGAGGGTATTTCTGGTCAGGATTGTAAACAAACAGCTCTGGTTTCCATTCACAGACATTGACAGACAGCACACATCTTCCGAGGTACGAGGTTGCTCACGCGGTAGGCACAGTAAAAATTGCCGCCTTGGCACTTTGTGGCACTTTGTGACAGCTGGCTTACCCGGTAAACGACCTCTAGGGCAAAATCGGTTCTACCACTTTGTTCAGGGGTGTCCAGGGTTGGATGAAAATTAAGTTCAGCGAAAAAAAAATTAAAATATTTTTTTTATTAACAAAAATAGAAAAGTGAGCCTATCGCTTGAGCACCTTTGCTTATCGCAGAGTTTTAAAATAAATACACAAATAACGTTAATTATTATTGGAAACAAAATTATAACTCTTGGACAAGGATGTTTATTTGATCTAAATTTTTTTGAAACCCCTGACGCGGATTCGCGATTGTCAAACAGGTGTAAAATTGACCCGTGCCGCAGTTGATAGAGGACGCATGACTGCAATGAAAAGGCTTCGCGTTGCAATTATAGCATCTGGCGGTTATAATTGCGCATCTTAAAGGCCCTGTACACTATTGGTAAAATCGAAAAACACAAATGTTCACAGATTCACACATAACTTACATGATTTAAAGTAAGTAATGGTAGAAAGGGTTCCTTAAAATAATTATTTCTGCCTAAAATGCTATCGTTTCTGAGAAATTATTAATACAATAGTTTTTATCACGCGTGATAATTAAACTCGATGTTTGATAAACAGAAAACACATAAGGTCTCTTTTCACTATTTTCTCGTGACCTCGATGACCAATTGAGCTCAAATTTTCACAGGTTTTAGTTTGTTCATGCATATGGTTGATCACACAAAACATAAACACTGTGTGCGACTATTTTGTCAGCTCTACCAATCCTGTATAATACCTTTAAACGAGCGTTTACATAAGTTTTATGATCGGAGGCGAGCACAGAATTCTTGAGTTTTTGCAATAACCAGAAGCTGGGGTCAAGTTTAATTCTCCGGTTTTCGACATTATTGTTGAAAAGTGGTTTTACTTTCATATTTGTTAGCACTTAGTATTACATTCCCAACAACATGTGTATAATTTTCATGATTATAAACTACGTTAAATTAAAATAAATGACGGAAACAAATCCCGGCCATCACACCATGTGCCCTTGAGCATGGCACTTAACCATAATTGCATAATACAAAGTTTTGTATTTTACCAGCCGGGGTGGATGATACCCATGCCTCTTCAGGGGGGTAACCCTGTTTCAGCCACAGGAGTGGGTGGCAATGTGCCCCTGGTGGCAGTTGATTTGGGTCGCCAGCCCAAATCAGTTAAGAATGTCCATCACCTTGAAGTGGCCGTCCAGCCTTTTGACGTTATTAGGAGATATCATCTTTAAACAAATCTCTGAGATGATTCGTATTAATAGAGCGAATTGAAATAAAATTACTTCAATCGTTATAACGGATTACTAGTTTGTAATAACGTAGTACTTTCCCGCCGATAATGAATACTTTAATGGCACGATTGTTCGTCTTTAGTAATTTTGGACCAGTTATTTGGATACTTTACTCAGATTTTCTCGTGACCTCGATGACCAATTGAGCTCAAATTTTCACAGGTTTTAGTTTGTTCATGCATATGGTTGATCACACAAAACATAAACACTGTGTGCGACTATTTTGTCAGCTCTACCAATCCTGTATAATACCTTTAAACGAGCGTTTACATAAGTTTTATGATCGGAGGCGAGCACAGAATTCTTGAGTTTTTGCAATAACCAGAAGCTGGGGTCAAGTTTAATTCTCCAGTTTTCGACATTATTGTTGAAAAGTGGTTTTACTTTCATATTTGTTAGCACTTAGTATTACATTCCCAACAACATGTGTATAATTTTCATGATTATAAACTACGTTAAATTAAAATAAATGACGGAAACAAATCCCGGCCATCACACCATGTGCCCTTGAGCATGGCACTTAACCATAATTGCATAATACAAAGTTTTGTATTTTACCAGCCGGGGTGGATGATACCCATGCCTCTTCAGGGGGGTAACCCTGTTTCAGCCACAGGAGTGGGTGGCAATGTGCCCCTGGTGGCAGTTGATTTGGGTCGCCAGCCCAAATCAGTTAAGAATGTCCATCACCTTGAAGTGGCCGTCCAGCCTTTTGACGTTATTAGGAGATATCATCTTTAAACAAATCTCTGAGATGATTCGTATTAATAGAGCGAATTGAAATAAAATTACTTCAATCGTTATAACGGATTACTAGTTTGTAATAACGTAGTACTTTCCCGCCGATAATGAATACTTTAATGGCACGATTGTTCGTCTTTAGTAATTTTGGACCAGTTATTTGGATACTTTACTCAGATTTTCTCGTGACCTCGATGACCAATTGAGCTCAAATTTTCACAGGTTTTAGTTTGTTCATGCATATGGTTGATCACACAAAACATAAACACTGTGTGCGACTATTTTGTCAGCTCTACCAATCCTGTATAATACCTTTAAACGAGCGTTTACATAAGTTTTATGATCGGAGGCGAGCACAGAATTCTTGAGTTTTTGCAATAACCAGAAGCTGGGGTCAAGTTTAATTCTCCGGTTTTCGACATTATTGTTGAAAAGTGGTTTTACTTTCATATTTGTTAGCACTTAGTATTACATTCCCAACAACATGTATATAATTTTCATGATTATAAACTACGTTAAATTAAAATAAATGACGGAAACAAATCCCGGCCATCACACCATGTGCCCTTGAGCATGGCACTTAACCATAATTGCATAATACAAAGTTTTGTATTCTACCAGCCGGGGTGGATGATACCCATGCCTCTTCAGGGGGGTAACCCTGTTTCAGCCACAGGAGTGGGTGGCAATGTGCCCCTGGTGGCAGTTGATTTGGGTCGCCAGCCCAAATCAGTTAAGAATGTCCATCACCTTGAAGTGGCCGTCCAGCCTTTTGACGTTATTAGGAGATATCATCTTTAAACAAATCTCTGAGATGATTCGTATTAATAGAGCGAATTGAAATAAAATTACTTCAATCGTTATAACGGATTACTAGTTTGTAATAACGTAGTACTTTCCCGCCGATAATGAATACTTTAATGGCACGATTGTTCGTCTTTAGTAATTTTGGACCAGTTATTTGGATACTTTACTCAGATTTTCTCGTGACCTCGATGACCAATTGAGCTCAAATTTTCACAGGTTTTAGTTTGTTCATGCATATGGTTGATCACACAAAACATAAACACTGTGTGCGACTATTTTGTCAGCTCTACCAATCCTGTATAATACCTTTAAACGAGCGTTTACATAAGTTTTATGATCGGAGGCGAGCACAGAATTCTTGAGTTTTTGCAATAACCAGAAGCTGGGGTCAAGTTTAATTCTCCGGTTTTCGACATTATTGTTGAAAAGTGGTTTTACTTTCATATTTGTTAGCACTTAGTATTACATTCCCAACAACATGTATATAATTTTCATGATTATAAACTACGTTAAATTAAAATAAATGACGGAAACAAATCCCGGCCATCACACCATTTGCCCTTGAGCATGGCACTTAACCATAATTGCATAATACAAAGTTTTGATTGATTGATTGATTGAATTTATTCGGATAAAAAATACAGCAAGAACATACCCAAAAAACATACATGTACATAACAACAGGAGAAAAGACAATGAAACAAGATAGAAATACTGCATAAAATTATCCAAGGATAGCCCAAAAAAGCCAATAACTTAGACTTATTTCCATTGGGGTCCTTACAAAAAACAGACGAACCTAGTCAAGAGCAAAAAGATGATTCAAGGAAAAACAAAGCAAGAGAACACATGAAAAATAAATAGAAAAATAGGAAAAACAAATATTTTAAATTAAAAATTAAATTAAATTAAATAAAATTAAATCAATAAATAATATAAAATTGAAACCAAAAAGGAACCCAAGCTATGCTTCCTTAGAGGTGGCTTTTGTGGCAAGGTGGCATTTGACTAGTTTTTTAAATTGTTGCAGGCTAGTAGAAATTTTAATATTAGCAGGTAAATTGTTCCATTCTCTTATGGCGGTAGCAAAAAAAGTATTATTAATTGAGCTGGATGAGATTGGGACTATAAAATTCAGATCACTGGTCCTAGTGTTGTGCTGGTGAAAATCAGAAACCTTAATAAAGTTGTCACGAAGATAATCAGGAGTGGCATTACAAGTTATTCTATACACATGATTTAATTTTAGTTGAGAGACTCTGTCTTTAACGTTTAGGAAGCCCGCTATGTCAAGTTCTTTTTGACCTATGTGGGCCCTGGAGTCTTTGGCTAGAATAAATCTAACCATTTTATTTTGCATAATTTGAAGTTTGTTTTTGAGATGGACTGAGAGTGCAGAAAACCAAGAAGAGCATGAGTAGTCAAAGTAACACTGGATTAATGCTGAACAAAGTGTTTTACGAGATTTAGTGTTAAGAAAATAAGCCTGTCTGTAAAGGAATTTTAACCTATCACCAGTTTTCTTGATAATGGAGTTGGCAATTAATTCCCCTGATAGCTGCTGATCAAATGAAACCCCCAGGTATTTTACAGACGTAGCTGATTCAATTTGTTTACCTTCACACAAGACTTTAAAGTTATCGGCCTTCTTAATTTTGTTTTTTGAACCAAAAAGGATAGACACGGTTTTGCCTAAATGTAAAGACAATTTGTTGTCAATGAGCCACTTTCTACACGAATCTAGTTCAGCACTAAGTATCTCAGCAACAGCAGCAGGATCTTTGTCAGAAACCAGTAGGGCACTGTCATCAGCATAAAGGAGTAGTTTACACTTAACACAGCTGGGCATGTCATTTATGTAACACAAAAACAACAATGGTCCCAGTATACTCCCTTGCGGAACGCCACATGTCAAAGCCAGAGGTTCCGATTGGACTTTGTTGACATTGACAACCTGCTGTCTGTTGCTAAGATAAGAATTAAACCAGTCTATGGAACAAATGCCCATGGCTTTAAGTTTTTTACACAAAATAACATGATCAACAGTATCAAACGCTTTTTGAAGATCAAGCAAAACCATTCCTGTGTAATTACCCTGAGACATTTGAACACGGATGTGATCAGTTAAATGTATAAGACAGGTGTCAGTAGAATATGTGCCTCTAAACCCCGATTGAAAATTGTACAAAATATTGTTTTTCACAAGATAATCCTCAACCTGAACATAAACCGCCTTTTCAAGCACTTTGGAAACTACACAGAGAATGCTAATAGGTCTGTAGTTGCTAACTTCTGTTTTACTGTCCTTTTTAAACAATGGCTGAACCCTGGCATATTTAAAATCGTCGGGAACAGCCCCGGAAAGGATGGAGAGGTTTATAATGTGAGTGATGATTTTTTTTAGTTCAATGGCCCCGTCCCTCAGGAATCTGGCAGGGATGTTGTCGGGACCAGTGCTTTTGTTGATGTTGAGGGTCTTCAGCTCATTAAAAACAAAATCTTCTTGAATAGGAGATAATGTGAAGCTATCGGAGGTAACTCCTTTTTCAGTGTAATGGTTTTTGAAGATCTCAGAGTCAGTGTCAAAACTGTTAGTGCCATTGGGAAGTTTGGTTGCCAATTTGGAAGCGACAGTAGTAAAAAAACTGTTAAAATGGTCAGCAATCTCAGAAGAATTAAAGCAAAGATCACCATCAATATTGAGGACAACTTTGGACTGAGCCCTGGGTGTATAGCTGTAACCAAGTGATTTCAGCTGTTGCCACAGCTTTTTAGGGTTATTTTTGTTTTCGTGAATTTTGGTGTTAAAATATTCTGCTTTAGCACGCCTAATATCCCTGTGCACCTTATTTCTGATTTTACAAAAATTACGGTACAGTTGTACGTCAGCAGTATTTTTCTTAAATTTGTACAAAAGACTGTCTCGTTGTCTAATACTATCCAGGATCTCAGCATTCATCCAAGGCTCAGTTCTACCCTTAAGACGAATTTCTTTGATAGGAGCAATACGATCTAAAATATTAATAAACAGACACTTAAACTTAATCCAAGCTAGATTGGCATCATTACAATTAAATACCTCTGACCAATCTGTGCTAGCCAAGTCAGTCAGAAGCTTTGAGGGATTGTAGTTTCGTAAAGATCTAATTTTGACAGTATTGTGACAATTTACTTGGCCTCGATGTACCTTACGGGTACAGTAAATGATGAGATGATCACTCAGGCCAATATTCATAGTTCCAAATTGACTGATCTTGTCAGTATTGTTACAAATGATATGATCTAAAATGGTAGACGAGGAACTAGTTACCCGAGTAGGGGTGTCAATTAGTTGTTTGCAATTGAACAAGTTTAAAACAGTTCTCAACTTTCTAAAAAGACTAGAGTTCTTATTCAAAAAATCAACATTAAGATCCCCTAAAAGCATTAGTTCACAGTCAGAGCGAATATGTGATAAAGTAGTCTCCAACTTTTCAAAGAAGGCGAGATCACCAGGTGGACGATAACAGATTCCAGTTATTATTGGTTTGGTTTTGGGAAGCAGAAGTTCAAACCAGGTGCATTCCAGTTGAGTGTTGTAAAGATCAGGTCTTCGATTGAAAGCTAAGTCGTTCCTAATGAAGACACATACCCCACCACCGTTTCTGGATCTGTCTTGTCGTATAATGGAGTAGTCTTTGATCTGGATCTCTCCGTCTGGAACAGAACTATCAAGCCAGGACTCCGAAATACCGATAACAGCGGCTTTAGATTCAGCAGCTAGACGTCTCAGTTCTGAGATTTTGGGTATCAAAGATCTGATGTTGATATGGAGAAAGTGAAGACCTTTTTGTTGAAAGCAGTTAAAATTAAATTGTTCCGTTGGCGTGGTAGGAAGGGATTCGGAGGGAAAGTGGTTGGACTCACTTTCATCATTGTAGACAGCATGGTTGTCCGGCATGTCGGGCAAAAATAACTTTGGGAGTTCATTAAAAGTGCATTTGTTACAGATGTAAGTGAATGTGGTATTTGATGCAACAAGCTTGTCATAGTCGGAAGTAGACAGGATACCAGTACATCTGCTGTGGACCCAGTTCTCACACGAATCACAGCTGATTGCTCGACTTCTGCTGGTTACACCAATCTCACAATGCACACATGGATGTTTTGATTTACGTTGGCGAACAGATTGAGTAGGACCAGGATTGGGGTTAATGTCCCCACTGAGCAATATGAAAAGTAAGGTGTTCCGAGTTGAGTAGTTGTTTACTGATCCTCCATGTCTGTTAGTATTACTAGTGACAGATCTCATGAAAATCCGAAGGGCTCGTCTAGACTTCGAGTTCAATGGCTCGAAAAGGCCGGACAAAAGAGCTGCAATTTGGTGTTTACCTGAGTTGGATGACATAAAGCTTGGTTTGTCGGTGCTCAAGAAATATTCAGCAAAGTCCTTGTTGAGGATTGTTTCATTTACAGAGCGGATGATTTGCGAGTGGTGTTGTACGGTTCGATGAACGGACAGCAAAATGAATGTCAACAGTAAAGTATTGTTGATAGACGCCATCTTCGAGGATCAATCAGGACAGTCAGCAACAATAAAGACGACAAAATTTCACCAACTAGGAAACATCAATCCCCCAAAATAGCGAATGTTCTCGAACTCACGATTACAAACTGACAGATTGATGCTACCACAGATGCAGGATGACGATAAAGAAAGGACGATAAAAGCAGATAAAAAACAACAAGAACGGAGACAGATAAAACCTCGACCGCCTGCAGTCGAAGGGCGCCCTATTCTACCAGCCGGGGTGGAAGATACCCATGCCTCTTCAGGGGGGTAACCCTGTTTCAGCCACAGGAGTGGGTGGCAATGTGCCCCTGGTGGCAGTTGATTTGGGTCGCCAGCCCAAATCAGTTAAGAATGTCCATCACCTTGAAGTGGCCGTCCAGCCTTTTGACGTTATTAGGAGATATCATCTTTAACTCTACGATAAGCAAAGGTGCTCAAGCGATAGGACAACTTTTCTATTTTTGTTAATAAAAAAAATATTTTAATTTGTTTTTCGCTGAACTTAATTTTCATCCAACCCTGAACACCCCTGAACAAAGTGGTAGAACCGATTTTGCCCTAGAGGTCGTTTACCGGGTAAGCCAGCTGTCACAAAGTGCCACAAAGTGCCAAGGCGGCAATTTTTACTGTGCCTACCGCGTGAGCAACCTCGTTCCTCGGATGCTGTGTGCTTTCTGTCAATGTCTGTGAATGGAAACCAGAGCTGTTTGTTTACAATCCTGACCAGAAATACTCTCAGGGTATATCTAGGTGACCTTGTAACTGCTTGTTTTCACCCTGTGGCTGTTTTCATGTGTCAATTCACTAATTACAAGATGCGCCTACCGCGTGAGCCCCCTCGTTCCTCGGAGCAAATCGGAAACCCCTCGCTTCTCTGAGATGATTCGTATTAATAGAGCGAATTGAAATAAAATTACTTCAATCGTTATAACGGATTACTAGTTTGTAATAACGTAGTACTTTCCCGCCGATAATGAATACTTTAATGGCACGATTGTTCGTCGTTAGTAATTTTGGACCAGTTATTTGGATACTTTACTCAGATCAATTCATTTGTAAACAAGTATTCAGTTCAAAACGGTCGCGGTAAGCACACTATGATTAAAATTAGATTAAACTAAGATAAATTATAATGACAAAATTTGCTGTAACTATATTTGAATGATCACATATAGTCATGTTTGGAAAAAAAATGCAAACATAATTTTGTACAATATCAAACTCAGCGGTGTGGGGGGTGGGGGCACAGGGGGGGCATTGCTTCCAAGTGTGGGGGGGGGGGGGGGCAGGGAAAATGGGTTTGTCAGTGGTGGGGGTCATGTACTCCTAGCCCTAGAACTATGAGGTTTGATCCGCTATCGTCTCCACAAACCTCATAGAGTGACATGTATAAATTCCTTTTTGCCCTTCACGTTTATGCACCTAGAGTTCACTTTTGAAACCTGATCTCGCCAAAATTAGGCTCTACGTGTTTTATGTTCTCGTGAGCTCGGCGCGGGTCCAGAAAATCCACTCCTCAAAAATAAGTAAAATACTCACTGCTTTTCAGAATCCTCGCCTTCCGGCAGCATGCAATAAATTAAGCCGCTGCCGTAGTTTATACATGGCATGCTGCGCGCTACGCTGGTAACGATAACCAACGGTTCATGTACCGAACATTGGTTTATGTGGAATAGCGTTGCGCGTAGCAGGACTTTTTGGTCTCTCCGGCATGTAAGGCCGTATACCGGCAAGTAGGCCGTATACCGGTAATCAATGGTATGCAGCGCGCAACGCTGGTACCAGCATAGCGCGAAGCACACCAACTGGGCCCAATTTCATGGCTCTGCTTACCGCGGAATTCTGCGCTTACGTATCATAGAATTGTGTGCTACAAGGCGTAAGCGCAGAATTCCGCGGTAAGCAGAGCCATGAAATTGGGCCCTGCTCATTCCGCTGCATCGCATTGGTCAACACTTAACTTCGGCGCGCGCGCTTCCCGTCATGATGTAGCGACAATCCCCACCGCATAAGTTAAACTATGTTTGCTTGGAATACGATTACAATTGTTTTGTTTTACTTCATTGTGAAGGCCTACAAATAGCAGATGTATTTGTTTTTATAATGTTTTGTTTTCATTCTTTTAACTTTCTTTTTGAGTGGGCACTATTGCGATTTTTTCGTGGGGGGAACTGGAGATGTGTGGGGGGGGGGGGGGGGGGGGCACTGGAAATGTGTGGGGGGCAGGCCCCCCCCCCTCCCCCGTCCCCCCCCCCCCCCCCCCCCCCCCCCCCCCCCCCCCCCCCCCCCCCCCCCCCCCCCCCCCCCCGTGGCTACGCCGCTGATTAAACTATGGGGAAAATGCAATCGTCTTACATTAAGCATCGGTTTCTGTTATAATCAGATGCGTTCAATATGAATTGTGTAGATACACGAGATTCGCCATGAGCTGGCACATCACAAGTGCGCATTCAATGAAGACCAAGAGGAACAGTGGAAAAACGAAGCTGCAGAGAATCTTAAGGACAACATGTATGGGATACTTGAACGAAAGAAATATGAGGCCCTTCGAGAAAACATAAACCAGGTAAATGATTTTCACCCCATCCAAATAATAGTTCATTATCAGGCCTACATTCATCATCGTGTTCAAATTTTTACTTGCGGACGAACATACCCTAGTTAACTAAAAAGGCGTAACCTTGCGGGGTGGGGCTTAAGCCCCAAGCTCAGTCGGAACTCTTCACATACCCTTGTTGCCCCTCCCCCTCCCCTTCTCCTCCAAACAAGGTTGAAGAATAATAAACTATGGATATCGCCTTGCGAGCAGTGGTACAATCAGGCATTTTATTTGGAATGTGGAGGGTTAGGCAGCTGGTGGCAGTGGTGGCAGCTGGAAAACTTATGTTTTTATACTTATTTGTTATTTTTTTTGTATTTAGTATTTATTTATTGATTTAAAATTTGTTCGTTCTTATTGTTAATTGTTTTAATTCAAATTAATTTTATTAATTTATTTTGTTTAATTAGGCCCTATTCTATTTGTTTATTTATTTATTTATTTATTTATTTATTTATTTATTTATTTATTTACTTATGGGGTCGCTATTTATCGTACCGAAAATTTCGGACGCACATAATAGTAATCTTTCAAGCAGTAGGATTTGTATGAAATTACTGTTTACAGGTACGCGACATGGACATTCAAGCTACCACTGCGCAAAACAACCAACTGATGAAAGAGCTAAACATTGTGAAGGACGAGGAACCCATCGAAGCTTTAAGCATCTGATGTGAAACACCTCGCAAATCAACCATAATAAACTGATGTGAATAGATCCTGGGAAGCACCATGTCTGAAATTATGGCGAGAAGAAAGTCACAATATACCACCCCCACATCCAGACTTTGTTTGTTCAATGAGTTTAAGAGGCAGGTATACTTTTGGTAATTGTCAAAGACGCAGTATCCTCACTTAGTGTATCCTAACATGTGTATGAAATAACAAACCTGTATACATTTTTGCACAAATTGCTCTTCTAAGTTACACGAAAATAATGAAAGAAAAACATCCTTGTTACATATAATACTGTCCTTTCAGATGCATGAGAATGGGTGATAAAAAAATTTTTTCTCTAAAACTACATTACTTCTCAAAGGGTGTCGTTCCGTACAATGTTGTATAATATCAACAGCTCTCTAGTGAGTGCTCTTAACCAATAAGTTTTCATGGTCAATAACTTCTTATGGAGTCATTACCAAAAGTACATCCGGCCTTTGAAGGGGACAACACAAAAAACAAACATTTAAGGTGCTATATGCCCATAGCTATTAACCACTATATGCAGTGAGTAATAGCCAACCATTAATATTAATATAATAGTATCGGGTAAAAAATACCTCATTTTGTGGCATAGTATTTTTAAAAGATGTATATACATTGTACTTGTAATCGAGTAGAAGAACTTGGCACTCCAAGATCCGAGTACTTGGTACTCAGAGATCCAAGTACTGGGTACTCAGAGATTCAAGTACTAGGCACAAAGAGATCCAAGTACTGCAGGGTACAATTGTACTCAGCGATCCAAATACTGGGTACTCAGAGATCCAAGTACTGGGTACTCGGAGATCCGAGTACTTGGTACTCAGAGATCCTAGTACTTGGTACTCAGAGATCCAAGTGTAGTGAATTCATTGCATTTCTAAGCCAGCTTTGATCCAGGTGTATAGAGGCATCAATGCCTAGCACCATTTCTGTTCATACCTAGTAAGTAGGCCTAAGTATTGTAAATACATTAGCTCCACCCTGATCTGGAGACTTTTAAATAGTGTGGCTTTTGTTGTTAGATAATCCTTTCTTTTGTTCCCACTAAGTAGGGCACAATAACTACTCTACATAACTCTGAGAGAGATAAAAAGCACATTGCTTTTTCTCACCAGAGATCAGTCTTCAGCTACACTTGGAAGAAACAACATCTATTCCAAGTCTCTCTGAGTTTTACAACATGAGTACAACTTTATATTTAGACAGTTGACTGGAAGCAGGGATAGGAACTGAGTTGGCAGTGTATACTCCTATACAGTAACTTTCCCTGTTGAAAGTCAACTTTACACGTAATTGTATAATACACTCAATTTATCTTAATTTATCTAGCTTAAGCCTAAGTAACGTAGTTTAAGGTAAATGTAAAATTAACTGAGCGAAAAAGTCCCACTGGATGACTACAACCATACAGCACTTCGTAGACATTCTTAAGCGGCAAATATATTTAAGGTAAGAGGTTATAATTTGTAGAACCTAAAACCCTTAAAACAGGTGATCCCGACGATTCGAACACGCAATCCATTTTTAGCTGAATGACTCACTTCCTTTTTGTCGCTGACTCGCGGGGACATAATTTTTAAAAAATATCCAAAGCCCTTGGAATTTTCATTTACCGCAGAGTTTATTACATTGAGTGGTGCTAAAATTTACAATTTAGTCGGACCAGTCATCAACAAGCTAAAAACTTATAGTAGTTCTGATAAAGTTGTCATTAGATTGGCAGCTGGAATCAACGATTTAACTACTTTCGTTTATGATTCAAACTACAAGAAAAGAGTTCTCAAACCTTCTGCACATACAGCAGATAGTCTTTTTACCGAGCTTTTAAAATTTTAAAAGGCAATTTTGTCTGTTCGACCCAATACTTTTGTTGTTTTCACCACGATTCCACCTGTTTCTTTTTCCAAATTTCAAACGAGCAAAAAACTCACGGTTCCAATTATTTCAGTCGAAGATATTCACACCTTCCAGCTCAAACTTAATGACACTATACGTATAGATAATGTAAATACTAAGATTAAAGAGCATAATCTGCTTCAGCAACAACATTATTTTGGCATAATTCTGTCAGAAAAACTGCAAAACGCACACGTCGTGGCAAAACCAAATACGTTGTTAGGAATCACTTTGCTCATTTGTATGATGGATTGCATGGAAGTTTCAAGTTAAAACAACAATGGTTTTTGCTAATGTACAAGGCTTTTGCTAAGGACCGCCAGATCAAGTCTTAAATTTGTAAGAGGTTATAATTTGTAGAACCTAAAACCCTGAACAAGTACTTACTTAGAGATCCAGGTACTTGGTACCCAGAGATCCAAGAACTGGGTACTCCGAGATCCAATTACTTGGTACTCTGAGATCCAAGTACTGGGTACTTGGAGATCCAAGTACTGGGTACTCCGAGATCCAAGCACTGGGTACTCCGAGATCCAAGTACTGGGTACCCAGAGTTCCTAATACTTGGTACTCAGAGATCCAAGTACTGGTTACTCCGAGATCCAAGTATTGGGTACCCAAAGATCCTAGTACTTGGTACTCAGAGATCCAATTACTGGTTACTCCGAGATCCAAGTACTGTGTACTCGGAGATCAAAGTTCTGGATACACCCGGGGTCCTAGCAATATATAGCTATCGGCTGTTGGACTTGATAGTAATTATTCCTAATTGGTACTTGAATCGCATCAGTACTATTTTTGCTTCCATTAGTTCTGGCAAAAAAAGCATGTTGTGGAAATGAATATGGTTGGAAAGATGTTTTATAAGTAGAAAACAAATAATTACCTCGAAAATGAGAAATCAATCAAGCGCATCAGGGTCATAACAAGGCATCGGGTCGGCATCTCTAAGCTTCGAGACATAATGCAAGATCCTACTTATCTACTTCATTATTCGGTGGTTGTCAACAAATCAGGACAAATTTGTCCTCCAAATACCAACACTAACACGTTTCAGAATCTCATTCCCACCTCATGATTGCCACCTATCCAACTCTAGATTTAAAAGATAATTTCCTGCCTTTTGCCCTCTTCTCTTTTTCTTGGTTTGCTGGAATCCACTCACGATTTTTGTAGGCCTCCTTTGAAATTGTACTTTAACTGCTCTGTTACTTTCGGTGATTTTCATTTGTTTGTCCCTTGTTATTTTCGATTGTCGTAAAAAACGTTGTCATTGTGATATTTGTTCTTTTATGTCTATTTTTATAGTATTGTATATTTTTAACTTCTTCTTATATTTTTTACAAATATATCTCTAAGGCAGATGTGTTCTTATTGTAAAAGCACTTTGGGAAACAAATTGAATGTATTTTTTACGTGACTTTTATAATAAACTAAATTGAATTGAAATTGTGTGGTTTTATGTTTAATTATGTGAACTAACACAGCATTTTTGTGGAGGCAATATTGTTGTTATTTATTGAATATTTGTTATCCTTTTAAACTCAATTCGGTGCAGTAGACCGCTCCTTTATCCACGTCACGGTGAATGGTACTCTTTTAGCACAGACTTTACAGAAGACAAAACTACAGTGAAACTAACAATGTTGCATAAAGCCAAGAAATTTTTCCTTTATATTTTTTGTTCAAGGAAAATAGCAGTTTATCCATCACCATTCAAGTTTACATTAATTCGTGCTACTTCCAAAATGCTTTGAAAGCCAATAACATTAACCCCCCCCCCCCCCCCACCTATCTGGCAGCAGGTTGTTGGACTTCCTACTCCCCCTCTCGCCCACCCCCACCTATCTGGCAGTAGGTTGTAGGACTTCCAACTCCCTCCACACACACCTTTCTCGGCAGCAGGTTGTAGGACTTCCTACTCCCCCACCTTTCTGGCAGCAGGTTGCAGGACTTTCTACTCCACCTATCTGGCAGCAGATTATTGGACTTCCTACTCCCCCCTCTCGCCCACCCCCACCTATCTGGCAGCAGGTTGTTGGACTTCCTACTCCCCCCTCTCGCCCACCCCACCTATCTGGCAGCAGGTTGTAGGTCTTCCTACTCCCCCCTCTCGACCACCCCCACCTATCTGGCAGCAGGTTGTTGGACTTCCTACTCCCCCCTCTCGCCCACCCCCACCTATCTGGCAGCAGGTTGTTGGACTTCCTACTCCCCCCTCTCGCCCACCCCCACCTATCTGGCAGCAGGTTGTTGGACTTCCTACTCCCCCCTCTCGCCCACCCCCACCTATCTGGCAGCAGGTTGTAGGACTTCCTACTCCCCCCTCTCGCCCACCCCCACCTATCTGGCAGTAGGTTGTAGGACTTCCAACTCTAATTTGTCCATCATTTCTTAATGTGATATCAGAAACAAAACATGCAATATAGATTAATTTAATAAGTCAATCAACGCCTAGTATGACTCAAAAATAAAACAGCTATGAAAGCTACAAATCGTTTAAGTATTTAAAGGGGATCTACCGTCATGAACAAAGTAGGCCTGTTGCTGTACATGGAGTTATGACCCACCCCCAACCCCACTTACAGCATGCTCGGGATATGGTACGGAGCGAGTAACTGGGTGCGAGTTCTTCGTTAAATGAACGGCCACAGGCCTGCGTTGATCATGACAACACAGCCCCCTAATTAGTTTGTATGGTAACCCGGGTGTGATCCCTGGCTATCTCGCAGCAGGTTGTAGGACTTCCAACTCCCTCCACACACACCTTTCTCGGCAGCAGGTTGTAGGACTTCCTTCTCCCCCCACCTTTCTGGCAGCAGGTTGCAGGACTTTCTACTCCCCCACCTATCTGGCAGCAGATTATTGGACTTCCTACTCCCCCCTCTCGCCCACCCCCACCTATCTGGCAGCAGGTTGTAGGACTTCCTACTCCCCCCCTCTCGCCCACCCCCACCTATCTGGCAGCAGGTTGTAGGACTTCATACTCCCCCACCTTTCTGGCAGCAGGTTGCAGGACTTTCTACTCCCCCCCTCTCGCCCACCCCCACCTATCTGGCACCTGCCTGTAAATCCAGGGGTCACTGGTTCAAATTCCATCCGAAATTGACTAATTCAATATCACTTACTTATTACTATTTATAAAACAAATTATAAAACTGAAAGTATCTCAAAACAATCTAAAAACAAAAACAAAGAAATCTTTGAAAGAAGTATTAGTAGCAAAGGAAACGTCCTCATATTTCAATTCTATATTTAGAATTAGAACTCTCTATATCGATTGGCCACAGGCCTACCATAAAATGGATTGGTCACAGGTCTACCACAAATGAAAGCTCCACCCCTTAATCATTTTGGATGACATTACAGGAATATAAAGCATCCGAATTAGCGGATGAGGCTCTGCGGCTGTTGCTGAAGCCACCCTAAGGTGGACCTTGCAATGACACGGAACAGTCAGCGACTACCTTTTTAGGATGATGCTGAGCCAATAACCAAGACTGCTGGGAACATATCCCATAACAAAATTACCAGTTCATTCCATTTGGATATCCGGTTAGAAAGAATTGGATTGAGTTGGTATTTAGTTGGTATGAGTTGGTTTATATTGGAATACTGAATTTCCAATTGGAATAAAATGTTAGACTAGCTCAGTCAATTAGAAATCCAAATGGACTCAGTTCGCTTGATTTGATTGAATTGGAATTAGATGTAATTGGTTTCTACCAATTGGAAAATTCACCTCTTAATATTTTTCCAATTTGAAATGTTATTTCTCAACAGGGTCTAGTTAGAAAAAATTCAAACTAATTCCAATTGGTTTTGTGCCAAAACACAACATTGGAACAATTCCAATTGGAAAATTAAATAGGATATTTTGGTAGAAGGGATCAGTGGCCACATGTTTCAACCTGAGAATAACTACTGCGATGTTAAGAGGATTGGCATCAAAGACCATTTAAAAAACGGTTGCAAGAGTAAAGCAATTTCAAACGTGTTCCCAACAGATTTAACCAATCGCTGTTGACCTGTGTGTATATATTTGCCACCTGCCACTTGCCAATGGACTAGTATTAAATTCACCATAATAATTATGGTGAATTTAATGTCATATTATGTTTCAATTTAAAACCCTTAAAAAATATAAATCGGTTAAAATACACAGTTAAACCTACCACGTGCGCCGCCATATTGAGAACAAAAGGTCATGTGATCGCACTTGTAGTCTACATCACAGAATCATCGTCGCAGATCAATCGACATGAGCGTAGTTGTGTTTGGGGGTGAGGCTTGTTCCACGACACTTGCACAATATTTCTCAATGATCTGAGCGTTAACTTTCTGCTTGATGCCGACGACTCTGTCCCAGCGCAACCAAATCACAGGTCGGCCGGCGAATGGCTTAAGGGTGTTGCTAAGGACAGCCTATACTTGAGTGTAGTTTAATGCTGTAGTCCAGACACAGCTTTAGAAGATGTTTGCACCCAACAGCTTTATGCAACTTGCCTTTTGCGAGTTAGACTGCATCCGAATTGGCGGCAACAACTGAATTTAATAGATGTTAATTTTGCATCGGGGATAATGAATATAACCCTTTCAGTACCAACACATAAAAAATTATTGGCTACTTATGCCATGGTGACCAGAGACATTTCCTTGACATGGCTAACTGGTGACCAACACTATTTTAGGAAAATTTGAGGTTACAGCGCCCTCACAAGGCAGATTGGGGTTAAGTCACATAATGCAAGTTGAGCAAGCAATTAAATTACTGTTTCCTTTGTCATATTGCCTTGGACTAAATCATTGCCTAAAACATATATTTGAGCTATGGAATTATGACCACTAAATACACAATTGAGTAGTTTAAATGTTTAAGCTAAACATTTGTCAAGTAGCTGTTCATACCAATCTGCATGAGACATATTTTTGAAACGTTAAATAAACATAAGGTTTTAAGATATTACTTTTCAAACAGCATCCTCCCCCCCCCCCAAACCAGCCCCAAAATATAAAAAAATATTGGTTGAGCCTCACCAATACTGGGAGTTGGTGACTATACCCATGTTGATCAATAGGTTAAGGCTGCCATTTAGATTGTTGGCAAATTATGAATCCTCCAAAAAACAAAAGGTTTTAATAATTTTTTTAGGAAGCAACCCTCCAAAAAAAAAAACGCTCATAGGAAAAGACATTAAATATAAACAAGAGAGTTTGGATTACGCACAATATGACTTAGAAATAAATGACTGGTAAAATCAAAAGTTAATTTTTTTTCTACATTTAATGACAAAGAAGGAACTGACATAAAAGAACATTAAATATTTCCCATTTATAAATGTCCGCCAATAAATTAGGTTTTGGTCCGTATCTCCGTCTATGAGCCTCACATACAAAAATTCTAATTGCCATGGTGGCAAAATAACTCATAAAATATATGTTTTACCTATCATTCACCAATATGTAAAGAAGAAACAAACATAAAATATTTCAAAAGTGCTATACTTGTATTTTCTAAGTACCATCCTCCCCCCCCCCCCGCCCCAATGTTGGAAACTTGAATGTATTAAGGATCCAGGAACCCAACAAGACACACAATTAAATAATTGCATCAGTCGGTTAAGGCGGCCATTTTAATAATAAAAATGGCCGCCAAACAATTTTGTTTTGGCCCGTAACATAAAATATTGCCAGGTTTTCAGGATGCTGGAACCCAATGAGACCAAATAAAAACAATGTGGTACAGTTGCTTAAGTCGGCCATTTTGAGTATTTTAAAATTAGTTTCTGAAACCTCAAATAAACATGTTTTAATAAATTCCTTTTGAAGCACCCCCCAAACCCGCTCATAGGATTGCACATTCAATAAACAGAAGAGAGGAACTGGACAAAAATTACTCCTCAAATAAAATTTACACCTATCATAAACCAATATGTAAAGAAGGAACTAACATTACATTTTGCCAAAGTGCTATACTTGTTTTTTCTAAGTACCATCCCCCCCCCTCCCGCCTCAATGTTGATTGTTGGCAGGCATGCGATTGAAAGAAAGGCAGCTTGGTTGGGCCATGTGGTTCGCCAAGGCGGTATAGCAGCAGCCGTTGTGGATGGGATGCCAGAGGGATGTCATCGTTCCGTGGGCCGACCAAAGATGCGCTGGGTAGACAACATCCGAGAATGGTCAGGTTGCGATACCACCGAACTCAAAGCAGCAGCACTGGAAAGACGGGCTGTGGTGGGAGCGGTACCAGTGATTTCAGCAGGGTACAATTTGAGGAGGAGACCACGGGCAATTGCCTATGTCTACTAGAGAGAGAGATGCGATTGTGGGATTCAACATTGTAGCGGGGGGGGGGGGGGAGTATTCAGAAAGTTTAGAAAATTATTAGTTTGGTGTGGAAATTCTCCAATAATGGTATAACCGCTTGACAAATTTTTAACATAATTAACTTAATAGTTGAATTGTTGACCTAATTTATCGCTTGGTGTGGAATTTCTCAAAGCATGGTATAACACACATTGGCTTGATACACTGCTTACAAATTGTGCGAGTTTGTTTCCGATTAGAGGTGGAACTGCATACAACACAGTCACGTTTCTTCCCGTCAACAGTCGGACCTGGAAAGTGCTGAGTTGAAAGGGCGTTTGAAGCACTTGACACTTTACGGGCATGGTGAACTGGGTTGTTCTCGAAGTTTGAAATAAGTGCCTCTATCACCTTGACCCGAAAATCCAAAGTAGACAAGCTCTTGTTTGTATGGATGCTGTTGTATACGACATTAGCATTGAGCAAACATATGTCTAGGATTGTAATAAATACACGTTTCCACCATTTGAATGTTTTGTGGGTATGAGTATAGTACGTGCATATTGTCCTGCCAGATCCGTGCCCCCCATGTATTTATTGTAATCCTCGACTATGCACGGTTTTTTGATATGACGAAGTCCTGTTGAAGTTTTCCGGCTCCGAATCTTTTTACTAGTGACACTGCAATCTCCATAGTTTGAGAGGAGAGTGACACGTTTTGTTTCCTGCCACATAACGCATAGTTGGCCTGCTTTCTGAAAAAATTTGGGATCTGCACCGCTTTTCATAGGAAATTTTTTGGAGTTTGCTACGTCGGGTATCCCTAGGGTGGTATAGCGCACAGTTCCACAAGCTCCGAATCCTAGCTCAGACAACTTGGAGAACAGAGCCGGGCTAGTAAACCAATTGTCCATGTAGATGCAATGTCCTTTATTTTCGAGTCCCTGCAAAAGGTTCAATACTACGTTGCCTGGTGCCCCTATTTCGGATGGATGGTTTGTCTCGGGATCACTTACAGAGGACTGTCCTTGTGGGGACCTGGGCTGCGGTCCTGTGAACAACTCCCAGGCACATTCGTTCAATGAGAAAGATTTCAATCCCCATTTTGCGGCTTTTCTTGGCATGTATTGCTTGAAGCTCACCCGTCCTTTGAATTTGACCATCGTCTCGTCCGGTGAAAGGCTTCGTCCCGGCTGGTACACCCGGAGGAATGATGGTAGTACAATGTTTAACAGTGGCCGTAATTTAGCAAGTTTGTCACGGGGAGAGTCGCCCTCGACATCTCTGTTATTGGCGAGGTGAAAAAATCTTAGGATTGCAGTAAATCGGTTACAGGAGTACAGGGGACTTCGTAGAATTTCAGACCTGGACCAATGCATGGAGTAACGAGGCCTTTTGTTGATTCCCATGCAAAGAAGTAGGGCCACGAATGCCATCATTTCAGGTACATCAGTTGGTCTCCATGCACACTTATTTTCTGCCCCCGCTCCCAATATTTGTTCAGCATAACGATTAGTCTCTAGTACCATCATCTGCCACACTGCTTCACAAAAGTACAGTTTGAAGATTTGTATGGGGGAGAACGAACTGAAGTCTTCTGTAGCCCCGGTGTTTGCTGTAAATTTAACAGGCGGTCGCCGTGTGTAACAGTTGGCTTCACGCCATCCACACCTGAAATTCGTTTTTTTTTTGGTTTTCTTACCCTTCTTAGAACAGGTTAATGTTGCTGTTGATGTCGAGGCCCTCGGCTCTGTATCCTCACTGTCTTCTGACGTCTCCGAGTCCTCAAGTGGCGATTCCTCGTCAGATGACATTTCTGAACCACTGTCTGCGAAAATTTCTTCCAAAATTTTATCATTTTCTTCGGCCATGTTGTCAGAATGATCTCTTACTGAAGAATGCGTGGGGGGACGCTTAACGATACCGCTGAAATTTTTAAACTTGCGACGCTTCAGGGCACACGTGGCCAGCTTGTTACCATGGGGATGGACAAAAGGCGATTGAGGGGGCTATTTACATTTTGATAACTTACTTTTGGTCGATGTGCCAGAGAGGCTCATTGGTCACCGAGAGTGCTAATAATTCCGTGCCATACGGGCTCATTGGTCACCAAGTGGAATGTTGTTTTTAGCCGCTATGGCACGGCGGTACTGAAAGGGATAATTTGGTTTTTACCCTACACCGATGTGTGTTAAGCACTGTATACTCAGTTCTTTCCCGAGTTCTGTGAAAAAAGATATCTGCTCTAGCAATGCAAAGGTCATGGGTTCGAATCCCACCCGAGTGATTTGCCTGTTGATTTTTTTTACAGAAATCGGGAAAGTACTGAGTATACAGTGCTTAACACACATCGTGTTTAGGGTAAAAACAAAATTATAACAACTAAACTTCCAAACATCATGCATTGAAGTATAATTATGATGTCTTAGCAAAACCCTTAGCAAAGGTCGTAGTCATAGCTGTAGCTGCCAATTCGGATAAGTTCACAGATCTGAGTAATGTCTAGTCTTGATTGGCAAGCTGTTTTTGTATTTATAGTCAACAGTAAAGGGCGCAACATCGACTGGCTTGGAGGTTGGCTTACAGGGACTGTGCAAGTCCACCAATCTGGATCAAAACAGAGCAAGATGTTTGTATGATACAGATACTTCTGCTCCAGTAATTCGTGTTGCGATATTGGCGACTGTGTTGACAAAATGAACGTCGCCAATCAAGACTAATTAATGTCTGGCGCAAAGCCTTGCTTAGTCACTTCGACCACTTACATTTGAATTCCTCAGACTAGAGTCAGTTGCTATGTCACATGGTTCAGGGCAAGATTTTGCATACATGTAGTCAGAGTTGAATCAGGCTGAACCGGAAAGTGGCTTAACAAATAAGATTAATTGGTTTTTAGTTCTCGTAATTTTGAACCAATTCCGAGTCTTTTTGTTTTGACCAATAAATGGGTCAGGCCCCACGGAACCCGGATCCGGTTCAGAATTGACCCGAGAGTTTTTTAGAGTGCGGTGTTCGAAACGGTGAGATCTTGGCAACGGCTCTTTACAGAGTCAGTAGTCAGTAGTCCATTTAAATAGGAAGGGAACAGAACAGTTCAATTTGTTGATGTACTCATTTTTCAATAGATAGATTTCTCATGAAAGGGAAAACATTACAAGTTTCTGACCTCATATTAAAGAGGTATAATTTGCCATTGTATTCGATACCCTCCCACTGCAAAATTTGTCAACATCCAAAACATTTGATGAAATCATTCTGAGCACAATAGGTTTGTACATTGTGATGGGGGGGGGTCATAACTGACTTTTTCATAGCGAAATTTGAAGTAGGCTTATGACATTCATTGGATTGCAACAACTAATGGATCTTTACATTTCAAGGAGGACATTTTCTTCAGTCAAATTCAAGGCAATTTTAATTAACTATTATCGAAAGTCAGGAATGAACCAAAACACCCCGGTGAAAAAATGTAGAGATCCATTTTCCTCAGAATGATGTCATCAGATGTTTTGGATGTTGACAAAATCTGCACTGGAAGTGTATCAAATACAATGGCAATTTAATACCATTTTAACGCGAGGTTGAGACTTATAATTTCCCCCCACTCACACGAGGACTCTATCTGTTGGAAAATGAGTACATCACAAAACTGAATTGGTCGTTTCCCTTCCTCTTTAGCCAATGTATCAGCACATTATTACTTTATAATAGTATAACTTTTGTGGACGCCATAGGTTTCTTTTCATTGGAAAACAAAACAAAACAAAAAAGGAAGACGAAAAAAAGACATGTATGGGGCCTATATCATACGGAAATGTTATTTTTGGGGATGATAAAAGTTGTCTGTGCGTGTTGTTATAAACTCATGAAGTGGTTTGCATTTTCCCCCTATTCTGGCCTGCCACCTTATTACAAATCAATGTTAAGCGCGCACTACCGCACCGGGTCCAAAGTATGCGTGGGTGTACATTGTGTTGACACAGTCAAACTCCATATAATTTATCCAAAGTATGATTTATCAACCTGAACAAATAAGAAAGACAATGTGACTGCTAGGATAATGAATAGAAACTACCAGGCATCGCACATGACCGCATTTTAGTTACCATAGGCATTGAACTTGGTTTAAAGGGTAGGTATAAAACGTTAAAGGCAAAGTATTGCTGTTTGTGTGAGTATGCGTACATGCTTTGTGACAAGGAGTAGCCATTGATTGTTTGTGCGTATCCGGACGGTATCCGTAATGTTAATTCAAAAACGAACGTATACTTTTAGTTTTTGGAACCGTTCGATTGTTTTATTCCTATATAAGTGTATATACGCCTCTCTTAATATTCATGCATGACGTCATAATTCTTACTTAAAATGAGGCTATAGGCGCGCGTCCGCCACCACTTGCAGTGGCTGCGCCTATGGCCTCGTTTTGGGTTAGAATTGTGACGTACTCGAGCATAAATATTAAGAGAGGCGTATACCACACAACTAGCCTGTGAACAATTCATTTCAAAAGGCGGTAGTTTTTGAGATATCGCCGAAAATCCAGAGCGATTATGTCCACGCAGGAAGAATAATCCACACTCGGATTACACAATCTGAGAAACGTATCTGACAGTAACGTTTCTCTGTATCAAATTTAGGAGGATAGAATTTACTGATATCTTTTTCCAAAATCACACTACTCCGAAGTTAAATGATTCTCAAAATGCTTTTTATTATCAAAAGCTGCGATGCTTCTAACCATGTAAGTTTATACTTAAAGGGATGGTACACGTTTGGTGATCACTCTTAAAATGAATGGCTATACAAATCTACTTGCAAAAAATAAGTTAGTGGCCTGACGTTTCGATCCTAGCAGAGTCTTTCTCGAAGGCTCATTTTGCTTTCGAGAAAGACTCTGCTAGGGTCGAAACGTCAGGCCACTAACTTATTTTTTGCATTTATACCACAGGTCCTTTTGGTTGGTAAGCAGTTTGCAACAGCTAATTCTATTTTCTCGTTCATATTTACATTAACATTACGGATACCGTCCGGATACGCACACACAATCAGTGGCTACTCCTCGTCACAAAACATGCATGCATACTCACACAAACAGTGTTCAAAAACGATATTAATGTAAATACTTCTGATGTTAATTGTTATAGCAAACTCTAGTCAAAGTCATGACCCCTATAGAGTATAAATAACTCTTGGTTTCCCCCTGGGAAAGCACGGTTTGCACGCAATACCATGAACAATACAGGTGTTTTTGTCACTCCGTTATGGTGTCATTTTGGGAACCAAACAGCATAAACATAATTATTATGCGCTTTTCAAGTGAAACGAATGGGGATTTAGATTATGCCTATAATAGTTCTATGTTGAGTAGCATGTTGTACTAGCACGATCGGCATAAACAAAACAAAATATTAAAGATTGTAAAGGGCTTAATAATCTTTTTTAACTGTTATTTGTTTCTACAATATTTGAATTTAATACAATTTAAATACAAATAAAAAGGCAAAATTTCGAGGTTTAATGTTTGGATCATTATTTTCTACTTTTTAAAACATCTTTCCAACCATAGTATTTACATAACAAACGCTGTTATGTCCTAAAGCGCCCAATCCGAAGGCAACGTTCCCTATAACCCCAAAAGGTTGGGAAAACTATGGGACGCCATAAATGCAAAACAAAAACTGATAACCAGTTTTTTACAACGTCACACAAAATATTGTTCAAAAAGAGTGTTGAACTTGTTGGAAACAAAGCAACTAATCAAGGGATGTATCTTTTTTATTGAAAGTTTGCAGAAATGTTGAATTTGGTCACAACATCTATTAACATAATTGAATATTTTGTTACCTCGAATTCCTTTTGTTTCCCTGAAATTGTATTTATTGTCCTCAAAATATCATTTCGTTCCATCCAAATGTTAATTCGAGAGAACGGAATAACATTTAGAGGGAATGAAATAATATAATAACAAATTGAGGTAACAAAATGATATTTCGCGGGATTAGAATAGTATTTCGATGAAACGAAATAATTTAAATATTTCAATTGTTTGTTTACCTGTCCCTTTAGGGGCTCCATATTAGTAACAGAGCCCTCTTTTTTTCTCTGGGACCTATTTTTTTATTCCGCCATTTTGTTCCGTCCTGCACAGTCACGTTTTTGTTCCCCATGAACTAAAATCATCTCTGTGAACATTATAAGACTGGTATTCTGCTTTGATTACACTGTGTTGAAGCCAGTCTCCTTCAGTTGAAGCCAGTCTCCTTCAGTTGAAGCCAGTCTCCTACCTTGGTACAGAGAAGACAAAACACCAACGGTTCTCTACATCTCCACATTGCCACAGGTATGTTGTCTAATCTGACATAGAATAGTGGAATGACACGCTTCGAGTCATGTGTGTTTAGTTGTGCATTTTAGGCGATGCGGTGTTTACATGTATAGTTTTGGTAGGGCCTACGTACGTTTACCAAACGATAATGCGAAATGCGAATAAACAGATAATCAGTACTAGGCAACGGTTTCTTATCTTCACTTTAATTCGGGCAAACTTTATTTGATTATGTTCCAGTAGATTTTACTTGGGGCCCGATAGGTGTTTTCTTCTTCTTTGTTTTCTTCTTTATTCTTTCTTGGTCAGTTAACCAATAAAGATACCCCCCAAAAAAATAAATTTTAAAAAATCAAACAAAATCAAGACAAGAATAAAGAAGGAAACAAAGAAGAAGAAAAAACCTAATAGACCCAATGTAAAATCCACTGGAACATAATCAAATAAGGTTTGCCTGAATTGAAGTGAAGATACGAAACAGTTGCCTATAGTACTCATTATCTGTTTATTTGCATTTTTTTTTCGGAACTTATTTGAATTCTCATTTAGCGAAATTGATTGCCTCTTTACGAAATTGAAAGAAATTTAATCAGTAAAAATCTTCAGTCGAACCAGCTTTGCTAAATTGAATGATGATTATGCGTCCTGAAAAAGAATGACGATATGCTAAATTGAACACAGTGCTAAAGGAATTTGAATGCCTCAAAACGAAATTGAATGCCCGAATTCTGAATTTGAAACGCAGTAAAAACTGGAGAGGCAAAATAGCTTTAATTCGAACGCACGAAAATTAAATCGGCTGCTCAAGTGCCAATAAAGTGAATCGTATTTATAACATTCGAAAGGAAACAAAAGTTTAACAGAGCGGTTTTTTTTTAGATTGCACAAATTACAGAAATGCCTGCCCAAAAATGAAATTGAATGACTAAACACACGCCTCAAAAAGCTCCTGCGAATTCGAATGCTGCTTTGTTGAATTGTTAAAATGAATGATTATTTTGTTAAATCGAATGACGCAACAGTACATTTGACTAGTCAGAAAACGAAATCGAATGACCCTTTTCAGCAGCATTCGATTTCGCGCGAAAAAGAAAGGCGCAGTGGTTATAATGGCTGCTTTTTCCCCAAATTGACTGAGAGAACCTATATTATGCACACAGTGAAAATAGTTAAAGAGCGGTAAACCGTTCTAAGATGTCTGAATTATTTAGTTTTTACATGTTTCCATAAGATGGAGTACCCAAGAAATAGAAAAAAATATATATTATGAGTCCCTTACCTCACGCTATTACAGGATAAACATGTCTTTTCCTCGAAACACTCCCAGCCCAAAATCTGAAAACGCGAGGTCAAACTAACCGTCACGTAAACTAACCGCCACGCGTAAAAGGACTCGTGACGTCATCGGCGGCAAGTTATTTTGGGCCTGCCTACATGAATGTACGGAGCTAACGCAATATAAACCGCCAAAGCTCCACCATTTGCAATCAATACGGCCGCAAATTGGACTCTTTAATGGACGATCCAACAGGTTAGAAACCAGCAAGCCAATTTACAACGGATTTGTGTTTTTTGGATTTTCGTTCTTTGAATAGGCAAGGCGATTCCGAAGCTTGGCTTGATTTTGAGTACATCGATCTGCATGTTGCAAGTAGACTGGCACTCTGTTTATGTAAATGTTCTTACTATGGTGAGGCATGAGAACCCAGTCTACATAAATTTATTCAGCTCAAAGGGGTGTATAAACAACGGACATCCATGTTTTACATTTTGTACGAAGAGCCCCTACAGTACGGAAGCTATAGGACATGGTAATTGCTATTCCGCCCGGGCGAACTATATTTCGCCCGGGCGGATTACTATTTTGCCCTGGTGAATTACTATTTCGCCACAAAAACCACAAACAGTTTAAGGAGGGGAGTGGGGGGATAGGAAGGGGCCAAGGGAATGGGTGTGTCACTAATGTCAGTGATGGAGGCCATGCCTTTATTTTGGAAGGGGACGCTCAGGGGGCCACCATCTTCTTTGTTCTTGGCATTTTGTGGCAGCAGTAGCGATTGCATGAACTATATTATTAGATTATACAAACAAGGATTTTTTGTGTTCGTTAATTATTAATTTTCTGTGTTTGTGTGAGCACTACCGCGAATTGTTTTCGGGGGGAGGCACCTGGGGCACTGACAATTTGTGGGAGTACACCCCCCCCCCCCCTTATAATTGGTCTAACATTTTTACCAGATTTATGTATGGGAACAATATTTGCAGATTTCCTGCATGAAGGAAAGCAACCCTCCCTGGAGGCCTTTCTAAAAATATAAGTTAAGGGACCACAAAGAGCTTTAGCACAGGACTTAAAAATAAAACCTGAAATATTGTCCGGTCGAACCCACCACCTTTGCATTACACAGATTGCAAGAGTTTAACTAATGTACGGGTTGGACTATTATGAGGGTACTTGATCGAGGTGGACAAAATGCTAAACGGCTTTGAAGGCAGTGGGGAGAGCAAGCTCTTCAAGCAGAGACAAAACAAATTAGCTCAAGTCAGAGGTCATAATTATAACCTAAAGCTCAACAAATCAGGACCAAATAATAAAGGGCTGACCTGCAAGGGAAACAATGTTTTCTGTTAGAGTTATTTCCGAATGGAATGACCTCCATTCACAAGTTGTGCAAACGGCCTCAACCAACCTGTTTAAAAACCAAATTGTTGCCCACTGGAAAGAAATTGGATGTAGGGTCAAAGGTTTTGCCTCCCATCAACTTTAGGTCAATATAAGTAAGTATTAGTAAGACCCATCCCAGAGCTGTGTGATGAGAGAGTTGCGTCATGGAAGGACCTTCTTTGACCACGTGGTTGCTGGACGCCTTGTTCGGTACAAATGAAACACAACCATTGATTTCTATTATGTACCTTTCTATTGCAATGTCACAGCCCGAGTTTTTGCTAACCGAGGCTGGAAAATTATGGAAAGCCATAACTGCAAATTAAAAACAGGATAGCCTTAGTTTGTAGCAATGTTTCACAAAATATTCAAAAATAATGTTGAATTTGTTGGAAACAAATCAACCAATCATGGAAGTTATTTCAGTTCATGAATCTTTTCATAAAATGTTGAATTTGGTCACAACATTTTTAACACGATTTAATTTGTTGCTAACATTCGGCCGTCCATGCAAACCGGCGCACTTTGTTCAACAATGTAAAGGTCTATAAAGATCAATAAACACAACCCAATGGGCAGACAAGTATGGTACCTTGTGCTCGTGTAGCCCTGAAAAATGGATCACTTAAAAAAATATAATAAAGTTACGGGAATTGCAGTGAGGACCAAGGATCTAAATGATGAGTCGCAGATCTTCCTTAAATAACTGGGGCAAAAACACTAAATTTGTACCATAACAACAAAATGAACTTTAATTTAAAACCTTTGAATACTGTTGTAGAAACACCCAGACAAATCAACTTAAGTCATAGTAAATATTAATCAAAGATAAAGTCAAGACTAAAAAAAAGGAAAAACCAACACAGCACTAATAGCGAATTACTCTGTAAAGCACATTCAAAACAGATACATGAAAAGCCAGAATTATTGAGCAATACGGAAAAACAGCAACTTGATGTCCTAACTTTTGGAGTTTACTTTTGGAGTTTTGGGAAATTACAAGACACAATTGAAGTATGTCTTTACTCACTGCTGTTTCGCTGCTCACTGACCTGCTAAGCACATGTGGGCAGTGCAGCACAAAAGAATAGACTGGTGCGCCTAGCAACATGAACTAAATAAATGTGGTAAAAGTGATAAACGAGTCTGGGAGCTACACAGGGGAGCCCACACCTATAAAAAGCAGTCACTCAGGGGGAACCACTTTGCAAGATAAAATGGAAGGATATAACAATCAAAGTGAAATTCCACTCCTCTATACTCGCCAATGTGGTTTAATTTATTATTATTATGATATATTTTTTTTTTTGACAAAGAACCCCAAATGGTTTCTAATCGCAAGTTGTCGCAACTCTGTCAATATACAACTCTGTCAATATACAACTCTGTTCAACCCACACATACAATTTATGATGGTATTACTCGTCTTGTTCAACATTATAATTACAGGCGTCTGTTCCACAATTTGAACCGCCATGATGAGTGACATGCTAAAGGATACTCATATAGCGATGTTTTACAATGACAACGATTACCAATTGGCAACCGCCATTGAGAAGGAACTACATAAACTTGCTGACAAGGTCCCCGGGAAGCCTTTAAACGTAGCGTCGTATGATGATTTACCTCCTGGCCATCCCAAAGTAAATTCTCGCATAATGCTAATGCAAGCTGCGCGAGTCATTTGTCTACTTGTCACCCCTGACTTCAGCAAAGACAAATGGAATGTTTTTGAATCGGATATAGCTGTTCATGAGAAGGTCGAGTCCAGAAAGCCCAAATTAGTTTATGTACAGCTCTGTGAAACAAAAGAAGTCAACGTTTCTCTGCAGCATTTGACAGGCATTCGTGGAGATGGGAAAACTAACAACGACATTGCCGGAAAGATCAAGGACCTCCATGACCTGCTTGAAAAGGTAAGTTCCAACCTCGTTCCTAGTGGTATACGATCTCGCTGCGCCATTTTTCTTTCTTTCCCAGAATGTCTTGCTCGTAACCCTGGAAGTGTGACTTTGAAATATCTAAATAAATTGGATATTTTAGTAGTCCGATCCAGTGGTTGATCCATTCTGTGTTTAGACACTACGCAGAGCGCGCTCTAAATACGGATCAAGTCAAAGAGCAACTGGTCACCTCTCGTTCTTTTTCGATCTTTTGATACATCTAACTGTATGCAGTTTAGGGTGACCATATAAAAACACGATTCGTTTGAAAAGTATATAGACCCCTAGCATATGACGTCACACTATAATAAAGCGCCCTCAATGAGGCCGAAATGCGCCCTAACTGAGGCAAAAGGAGGCAAATCATTGGACGATAGCAGTTACCTTTGCCCTTCCAGGGGTAAATGACGAGAGTTATTGATACGGCATGCAGCTCATTGTAGCCAGGCTTCAAAGTCAGCACCTTCACTGTTTACATGCGCCCTTGTTCATAGGGGCCGATTTGTTTATTACGAACACGCGTTGCCGTCTGCATGCAAGTCGAAGGCACTCGCACTTTCACGCACCTTCTAGACGTGTGTAAAAAGTTCTAGTGCCGAGTCGCATGCGGCAATTGGAGGCGTCGTGGGAAAAATAAAATAAATACGATGTGCTCCGATTTGGAAAAGTTTTTGTTTACATAGTTTTACATCATTTACATTTTAAGAAAATCAGTGCCACCTTATTATTTTTTAACTCAATCATGTTTTTTAAACATTTTTTTAAAAGAAAGTATATAGGCCCCCTATAAAGAAAAAGCTTTTGCCCTTCAAAATACACCAAAATACATGACATTTTGTATAGCGCCTAACGGTTTTTGCGAGTTTCAAAATGGCCTCCACTTGTGTGCGGTTAGCGTACTTGACGGTGTTTTACGGTCTAGTGCACACAAACATGTAATGTATGCCTCACCGCCATCAATAGCATTCTTGATTTGTGGCAGAGGGAGCCCGCCCCCCCCCCTCCCCCCTCCCCACCTCAAATTACACCCTTCTCCTCATGTACAGAAGTACCATCCCAAACCCTGGTAAATGTGGGGTGTCGTGGCCGAGTGGATAAGAACACCGAACTCAAGCTCTGGTGTTTCTGTTCAGCAGAGTGTGGGTTCGAGTCCCGGTCGTGACACTTGTGTCCCTGAGCAAGACACTTAACTATAATTGCTTCTCTCCACCCAGGGGTAATATGGGTACCTGTGAGGGCAGAGATGGTTCTTGTGATTGATTTAGCCTAGTAGCGCATATTTGTTGCACAGGTTGTATACTCCCCAGGGAGCTGAGATGGTTTAAAGAATGAAATAATGGCCCAGTGACCAGGGGTAATAATGTTGGAAGCGCTTTGGGACGCCCTTCGGGTGTGAAAAGCGCTATATAAAAATTGGTTATTATTATTATTATTATTATTAAATACTCTACAGATTTCCTGCGAGCATTTTTTCTACGAACCTTTTGACACCCGCGCATGCACCTTTCCTTCTTCTATACCTAATTAGCACGAATGGTCCCCTGGCGTTTCAAAAAGCGCCACCAGACTGCTTACATGTCCAAACAGTTGTAGTTTATGGTTTATGGCCCATTCTAAGGGACGCTTATGTCAACACTTTAATGATTGGTCCCCTCTAGTTTCAAGAAGCGCCTCCAGCTGCGTGGCTGCTGCCTTCGGCCATTAATATAAGGCATGAAACAACTGTAAGACATGGACGCCATGGCCTACTGCCCAGTGGGTTGAAATAATAAAAAATTGAGCACCACCAGACTATGTAGCTTGTCATCCTTGCTATGACTTTTCTTCATTGGGGGAGGGGGGGGGGGTTGCATCACGCCACATGTCGAGCACCCATTGGACAGTACCCGCGTGTGACGTCAGTGCAATGGGGTCAATTGACCAATCATTGACGTAAATGTAGTACTGATTGGGAGGCTTGAGAGCGAGCCATGTCTATAAGGCAATACATAAAAATCATTGTGATTTGTTTTTCTTTTCCGCAGAATGAATTGACATCTCAGATAATCCCCTACAACAGCTATAAGCTTCAATTGATGATGAAAGCCATAACGAATGCCCTTGATGAGCACTTCCAAATTGACAAAATGATGAAAGATCTTTACACAAAGATGAATACAATCATTAAGGGGAAACTAGCGTCAGTGGGGCAAATAAAGAATCAAGTAGAAAGTAACCTAATTGATAAAATAGGTTGTGATTGCTCCGAGGGGGAGCTATGGAAAGAGGAAATCCAGAAGAAAGAATATTGGAGTACAGCTGTTCATCCTTTCAGAAATATAAAACAATTTAAAAACGACCAAAAGAAAAAGCACACTGAAGATGTTCACAGACTCATTTTCAAAAATGGACAGAATCATGTTGCTCTTGCATCGGTGTTCCTGACCAAGCGACAGGTTGTGGTGAAGTGTCCGTCGCAATGCAACAATGTTCTCGAGTTTCTCGACACCGACGGTATTAGTCAACTCCTGAAAAATTGTGACGAATTCACTTTCAAAGGAGAAAACGCAGCCTTGCAAGTGGTATGTATTAAAGTCTTATTGCAATTTCCACATCGAGGCAATTATTTACAGGGCACGTGTACTTGACTGAAACCACATGCAAAAGAAAACCCTTGAAAGCACAGGACAATAGACACAATCGGCGACTGCAGTCACATGACCCATAGTGGGTATGCAATGTAAACAAACCAAGCAAGCAACACGCAGCGTAGTGAAAACGCATGGCTGCAGCCATGCTTTTCCTCGCTCACTTTGAAAATCTGAAAGTTTAAAATATACGAATATCTTTTTGTCAATGAGTTGTCAGACTTTGTTTGCTTGTAGAAATTACTCTTATGACGAGGCTCCATACACCCAATGCTGTGGAGTGTGGATACAATGTTAGTGTTGACGTTCTGAGCCACACTTCAAACTGAATGGCTTCAAGTATTTATCAGTCTCCCAACCATGAGTCGAAACGTTGAGACCAATTAAACCTTGCAAATAAAGTTAATTATCCACTAAGCGAAAGTACCCGGCCGATGTCATACCTCCCCAAGATAGTTCGATTCAGAACTAAATCACTCCCGAATTCCCAAAATCTACTCCGCGGCAGTAGAATATCGGCAAGACAAGTTCTTAAAAAAACAATTTACATAGCAAAATAGATATATTATACACAAGGCGCACCGCAAACCAATTATAATACCTCACCATACAATTCCTCAAGTCACATTGGGGAATGTTTTGTCCAGAGCGATTTTTCTTCCAGAGGTCTTTGTTGCATTTGAAAACTTAACACGGTTGCGGAAAAAGGATTAACTTTATTTAAGAAACTCTAAAGTTAATTTACCTTTTATGGGTGCGTTCGATTGTGTGCTCATTATATGGGTGAGCCCTGATAAGCTAATCGAACGCCAACTTCCCCCAGCATTCACACTGATTCATCTTGGGACAGCCGACCGGAACTACTTCCTTTGTGTGCATTACTTCCAAAACTTTTCGTGGATTCACGGAAAACATCGTTAAATAATCATTCTCAAGGTAAAACTGCAACGTTGAAATTGTTTACAAGCCCACAGTGATTCAAAAGTACCCGGCTTCGAAAAAAAAAAAAATATTGCTCACAAAAACGCTGTTTTAATGGAGAATGTGTGTCAAACTTCCTTAAAATGTCCCGCTGATTTACAAACAAAATGGTGGCCATTGAGAAAGTTTTTCGCCGTGAAGTCATGAACCAGGGTCAGCCCCAAGTAACCCTGCTCTACAAGCAGGGCACTTGGGTCTGACCCGGGGTGAGCCACAGCAATGACGTCAAAGCTAATCGAAGGCACTGGGGTCAGACCTGGGTCGACGCGGGGTAAACTACCAATATAAAACCTTAGTGCTATATATGTTATACAACTTTAGGAATAAACAGGTTTCGTAATTTGTTTTTCAAAGAGTGCTTATACTACCAATCATCTTCTTCAAATAGGTCCATGACGCTCGTCACTTGGTGTCACACATACCTCACATTTTCGGGCCCGAAGACCAACAGAATCTGATAGAAAAAGTTAAGAAAGCAGCTCAGTCCCTTTGCGGAAGACTCTCGTCTGATGTTGTTTGGAAGAAATTGGATGCAGAGATTGAAAAGGTAGGGCCTAATTAATGACTCATCCCTCAGGGGACAGCTTCAAGATTCCTTCGCATTCAGTACGTGTGCAAGAAGCTGGAGTACAAATACATTTTAATATCATAAACAAAAAAATATAATTATAACAATTGGTGAGTTTGACTACTGTTTTAATATAGGCTTGCAACTGTTTGACAACACTTGAATGTACTTGTGAGTAGTCCAATATCCATGTGATAGGTTCATTATAAAAAATAGATTTTTCATTTTTCACTTGTTTTAGTAATAAATAGCAACTTAGCTTGGAGTTGTTTTCAAACAGTTAAAATCGTGCGGTTTTTCTCCATGAAATATTGTTGCAAAAACAAAGTCAGAGATCGATGCACTTTTGTTCACATAATATTTTTTTCTTTTTGTCAGTAAAACAATTCGCCACTTTTTTATACTCCCATCTATTATTACATCGTAATAACAAAGAGAATTACACACACAGTTAAATGACAATGCGTGCTTCAATTTATTTATTTATTTTTTTTTTTAGTTTATGAAAAGCTGACAAAAATATTCTATTGTGGATCAAGTGGTTACAATTAAAGTAAAGGTGACGGATTTGTGGATTATTGTTCGTCAAAATCCGCCGGTGAAGAGTAAAGTATAGATTGGTTCTTCCATTACTTCAAACATTACCGAAAAGAGGAGGGGATAGATTTTTGTTATCAATTACCTTAAACCCAGGCGAAAAAAGGAGGGGTAGATTTGTTTATCCCTTGTTCATCAAACTAGCCAAAAACATGGGGAATAGATTTGTTTATCCTTTGAACCTAAAATCAATCGTTCTCTTGTGAAATTTTTATTTGTCAAATGCATCATATAACTAGCAAATAAATGGAATTTATTCATAGTTACATTGTTAGCCTTAGAAAATTAGATTGTTTTTGTCAAATCTGCAGCATGACTTTCAAACTTCATATTCGGAAAAAATTGTTACCACATTTGTGCTGTTTTAAAATCCTGCTTAGGGCTTCAATGATAAATTTAAGCAGTGAATTTGAAAAAATAATAACAACACAATTAATATAAAAGGAAAAACAAAACGTTGGGGGTAAATGTTTTTACGGTCAAAATTAAAAGTAAGTATGCCATAAACAGCAACAAAATTCTCCTTCCGTAATTTTTTTATTTTCTTGAGTCAGCGCTCATAATCTATGGGATGGCGCTTTGAGTTACTTCACAACTTTTAATACCAACCGTATGTAATTCAGCTTAATGATTATGGATACAATGTCATTTAAACATAATTTAAAGTACAATTTAGACAAAAACGCGGGCTTTAACGACATGGTCCTCGATGAAATGACTACCAACGTCGTGTACGGTATTTAAAGTTGAGCCTTAAAAGTTTTTTCTTTGTTTCTTAATAAATATTTCGGGTTGAACAAAGACAATTGACTAGAGCGGGATTTGAACCAACGACCTCCGGTTTAACGTGCCGGCGCTCTCCTAAACAATTCGTTATAAGAACTTGGTTAATGATTGTATTTTATAGATCGACAAGATGATCATAGAAGCACGGCGGCAGGGCTGTAGATGTTCTCACGAGAATTGTGAAGAAAACTATGACACCTTATCACAAAAGCTCGATGAAGATTTTGCAGCTGTGGAATAAACAGCCTAGCAGAACAAGAACCACCAGCATCAGTGACGAAATCAGCAGCAACATCACACACAACTTCCAATCCAGGATCAACAGACACGACACCAACAGCAACATCAACCAAAACTTCCACAACAGGATCGACAGACACAACACCTACGGCAACATCAACCAAAACTTCCACAACAGGATCAACAGACACGACACCAACAGCAACATCAACTAAAACTTCCACAACAATTAGAACAAACACGACACCAACAGCAACATCAACCAAAACTTCCACAATAGGATCAACAGACACGACACCAACGGCCAAAACTTCCACAACAGGATCAAAAGACACGACACCAGCAGCAACATCAGCCAAAACTTCCACTACGTCGGCAACAAGTCAATCAGAATTGAGCACGGGGGAAACACTAGGTTTAGGTTGGTAACTGCAGTCTATGTAATTCTGTAGCCTACAAAAAAAATGCTGTTTCAAGTCAGATTTCGGCGGTGACGATATGGTTGCGGTCAAGTAGGCCCAATTTTATGGCTCTGCTTACTGCCGAATTCTGAGCTTGCGATCAACATTCTCTGCTTACCGAGCAAGCGCAGGCTATGCGCTAACTGTGCTATGCGCTAACTGTGTAAGTTAGCGTAGAATAACTAGAGACGTGGACTACGCAAGCGCAGAAGCAAAAATTATCTGCTAACGTAAGCGCGGATTTCCCTGCTTCCGTAATCGCAGATTATTTGCTTGCAGTATAAAGCAGAGCCATGAAATTGGGCCTCTGCTGTTTCAACTATGTTGACTTTCCTTAAAACTAGCTTGTGGACCTGCATGCCCTTAGTGACGGGTGTTGCTCCTTTTAGGCCTAAATGTAACAGTTACTGTTTAATCAATAATATTGCAAAGTATTTTTCCCCCATTTATATCGGTGTATCTCTTTTCTACTTATGCATTGTGTGAAGTCACTTAGTTTGACATGAATCTTTTGAAAGACAATATTGTATTTTTTATTTTTTATTATCTTTTATCCTGTTAATATCATTGTACTTAATCAGCTGTTTGCTGCGATGTTGATGTGTAGTAAATAATATAATAATGATGATATTCTCATACACATTTTAAAAAAAATAAATAAAACATAAACATACAGTGAAACCGGCAATGTTGCATAAAGCCTAGACATTTTTCCTTTACTATTTTTGTTCAAGGAAGTTAGCAGCGTATCCAGCATGCAAGTTTACATTAAGTCATGCTACTTCAAAACTGCTTTGAAAGCAATTCTTCCATCATTTCTTGATTTTATATCAGAAACAAAACATGCAAAATAGATAAATTTAAGCCAATCAAATCCGAGTATGACTCTAAAATAAAACAGCTATGAAAGCTACAAATCGTATAGTATTTAAAGGGGTCTACCGTCATGAACAAAGTAGGCCTGTTGCTGTACATGGAGTTATGATCCACTCCATCCCCATTTAAGCACACGCGGGATATGATACGGAGCGAGTGGGTGCAATTCTTCGTTAAATGAACGGCCACAGGCCTGCTTTGATCATGACAACACAGCCCCCTAATCAGATTTCCATTCAATATACTACTAAAAATTACTTAAGCTTGATGTTTCATAAGAATGTCATTTTGTAAAAAAATGTAAACCTAAATAACATGTACGACTAATGCGCACTTGTTTATTATTATTTTGATAATTGAAGAAGAAAAGTACATTTCCCTTGGGCCATTCCTTACTGCTGCTTCTTTAGTTTGTTCTTTAGTTTGTTCAAACTTTAGTTCTTTAGTTTGTATGGTAACCCGGGTGTGATCCCTTGCTATCTGGCAGCAGGTTGTAGAACTTCCTACTAACCTTGGGCCTAACCCTAACCCCAACGTTAACCCTACCCTATGTACCGGTACAGTGTAGATTATGGGGGATTTATTGGAACATATGGGTGTCAGAACACAGAGCAGTCACCAGGCTGATGGTATAATAGGTTATTATAGCAAACCTCGATTGAAGTGGACAACTCTAGATATTAAATGAAAAAATTGTAAGCAGAAACTGCCTTGGCTAGGTTTCATAAAACCGTTGAGAAAAACACTTTGCTTAAAAAATTGTTTCGCTCAGCAAAATTCAACGAGGGAACCAGTTTCAGCCTGTGTACATTGCATGCCACCTTGGCTGGTACCCTGTTTTGCTAAGCAATAAGGCCGCACCCTAATTAGCAGATGAGGCTCTGCGGCTGTTGCTGAAGTGACCCTCAGGTGGACCTTGCAATGACACGGAACAGTCGGCAACTAGTTTTTCAGGATGATGCTGAGCCTTAACTAAAGACTGTTGGGAACATATCCCTTACCAAAATGACCAATTCATTCTTTTTGGATATCCAGTTGGAAAGAATTGGATTGAGTTGGTATTTAGTTGGTGTGAGTTGGTTTATATTGGAATACTGAATTTCCAATTAGAAAAAAATCTTAGACCAGCTCAGTCAATTAGAAATCCAATTGGACTCAGTTGGCTTGGTTTGATTGAATTGGAATTTGTTGGAAATAGTTTATACCAATTGGAAATTTCACCCCTAATATATTTCCAACTATAAATGTTATTTCCAAATAAGACTGAATCCAACTGAGTCCAATTAGATCAAATTGATTTTGTGCCAAAACACATCATTGGAACAATTCCAATTGGTTCTAATGGGAAATTCTGGTAAGGGATCAGTGGCCAAATGTTTCCACTTGAGAACAACTACTGCGATATTAGAACGATCGGTGTTTCGTTGAGTTTTGTTTATTATGAACTGTCGCTTGAGGGCGCTATACTTGGCGACCGTTTTCCGATAAATGCTTCAGTAACTGTACTTTTCGATAGCATTACTGGTGTAAAAGGTTATCTAAACTACTAAATTTTGTACTGATACTGCTTAGATTTACTTATCGGCGTTTAGGGTTAGTGTTATAGAAGTGTATTGTTGGATTAGACTTAAGTAGTTTTCGTAGTATTAAAGATAATTCCAACGTTTTTTAAATGCTCATTTGAGAAGTTGTTCTAGTGTTTGTGATACATGCACTGATGCACGTCAAGGTTCAAAGGTTAAATTTAATGTTGGATGTTGTAAATCCGTTTTATAAGGTTTCAAGTTACAATTTCTGCTTTATGTAAGAATTTATGAATTCTAGAGCAAGTTTCTTCGAGTCCAAGATTTGTTTACTGTAATTCAGTTGTGCATGATCTTATTGATTTTTTAAGGTGATTATTGTAGTTTCAGGGTAAATTTAGTACATGTAGTATATGAGAGGTTCCTGTATTTAGAATGTTTTCCTTATTTGTTTAGGGGATTACCGTTTTGATTACTGAACTGTATGCTGTATAACTGGACTGAACTATTGTTGCTGTACTGTTACTGATCTGCTAGTTGTATCCGGTCACAGTAGTAAGTTAATGTTTCCGTTTAAAAATCATTGTTTCTAAAATTACTTTCACTTGCTTCAGATGTTTGGACTGTAATCATCTTTCTGTTTTCACGTGTTAAGACTGTTTAGCAGTACTCTGATATATGGAATGTGCACTCATTCATGTACTTGGATTTTGTTTGTTTTTGCAGAATTGAATGCTGATTTATTATTAAAATATTCATACATTAAAACCGGGTGCGACTCCATTCTTAAATCCTCTGGCCTTCCAATCGGTCTCAGTGAAGATAGACTACAGGATACCATCGACAGCAATGAAAGAAACATTTGGATTGGGCTAGTCTTTTTGTTCAATTAAAGAGGGCAGGCCATGGAATTACAAGGGGGCCACGGCCTCGGTTGCCCCTGGTCTTGGCCTTGGTGCCCCTAAAAGTTCACCATGGACTTTAAGATTTTTCAATGGAAGTGCCCTTTAAAAAGGGAATATGGCCCTTGCCCTCTCAAAAATGAAATTCAAGACCTGAAAAGGGCTCCAAGGTCAAATTCAGTTTTGTGATCCCTCATTTTTCCATTAGATTGAGTCTTTATGAAAATTGGGGGGGGGGGCTTAGAAGTCTCTAACATTACGTTAAAACAGTGTAAAATGCCACTGCATTTGATACCCTACAGGTATTCACACTCCAAAAAATGTTTGATGAGATCCTGAATTGTTGTGATATTCAATTCAAACAGCATTGGTTTTGACCTTTTGACAGGAGCAAACAAATTCCTCTTTGTATTGTACAGAGTACAGACCCATTTTGTTTGTGACGTTGGATGACGTCACGTTTCAAATTTTGCTATGAATGACTTGGAGTGTATCCTAAAACTGAATGTTACAATGAAGCCCCCTTTTTAAAGTTGCGAATGGGAGAGTTTGTCAGTTGGACATCAGTTTTGATGTTGGAATGGCATGGCCGAATGATGATGATCAAGGCCCTTAACACACCGTTATGAATAACTTTTTCTCCCCCTGTCTGTTTTTACCCTTTGTGAATACATCCCATTGGATCTCTGCCTGTGGTTCTGAAGATTAAAAAACGGTTGCAAATTATAGTAAACAATTTCAAATGGGATTGTGTTCCCAATCTCTGTTGACTGTGTGTACATTATTTGCTACCTGCCAATCAGCATGCAACTAAGTTAGTGACAAAATGGTGGCAGAAAAATGGAATAGTAAATATGACATTACACTTACCATTCGTTCAATTTATAAACCTTAAACAAATAATAACTTGGTTAAATACACAGTCTCGAAACCTACCATGTGCACCGCCATATTGAAAAATGTCATGTGATAGCACTTGTGTCTACATCGCAGAATCATCGTCGCAGATCAATTGTGGGTGACATGAGCGTAGTTGTGTCGGGGTGATGCTTGTTCCACGACATTCACACACAATATGTCAATGATCTTAGTATTAGTTTTCTGCTTGATGCCGACGACTCTGTCCCAGCGCAACCAAATCACAGGTCGGCCGGCGAATGGCATAAGGGTGTTGCTAAGGACAGCTTATATTTGAATGTAGTATAATGCTGCAGTCCAGCCATAGCTTTAGCTGCTAACAGCTTTAGAAGATGTTTGCACCCAACTGCGTTATGCAACTGGCCTTTTGCGAGAATAGGCCGAATCCGAAATTGACGGCAACAACTAAATTTCCAAATCATCAAGCATTGAAGTAAAGGATACTTTAGCAAAGCCCTTAGCAAAGGGCTGTTGCCGATTCGGATACGTCCACATATCTGATTTATGTCTAGTCTTGATTGGTATTGCTGTTTTGTATTAGTCACCAGTAGAGGGCGCAACATCGACTTACTTGGAGGCTGGCTCAGAGAGGGACTGTGCAAGTCTACGAGTCTGGATCAGAACAGAGGCAAATGTTTGTGTGATACCTATATCTCTGCTCCAGTAATTCGTGTTGCAATATCGGCAACTGTGTTAACAAAAATGAACTTCGCCAATTAAGACCAAGTAATGTCTGGTACAATGTCTCGCTTAGTCACTCCCGACCACTTCAGTTTGTATTCCTCAGACTATAGTCAGTTGCTATGTCACATGGTTCAGGGCAAGCTTTTACAAATGCCCACACACAATTCTGAATGAATGCATACAGCAAATTGGTACCAGGATTTGCCCATATGGCACTGTAAAAAAGCTTGCCGGAACTATGTGACGTAGAAACACCACTGTCCTTAGTCCGGGTAATCCAGTCTAAGATTTGATAGTTCATTAGTGACCAATTAAGTCATTGTAGCAGAGTGTTATTCAACATCTGGCTTTGACAAGGCACGAGAGTTTGTGCTTTACTTTTAGTAGGAAAACCTCATCTCGGGAGTGTAGCCCAAATTATTCAGGTGAGGTAGACAGGCGTAGTTGATCATAGCAAGCTGAGGCCAATCAATGAAAATGCACCCGCATAATTCTCATCAGCCAATAATATAGGTCTTTCCAGTGACTCCATGAGGGCGCTGTTTAATGGGGTTGTGGCGTCATAATGCAAGGAGTATGTTGTACGATCGGGCTACTTTTGTCTGCTTAAAAAATGCTAGACCGCTTGCGAAATTTGTTTTCCCAGCCCGCTTGACGGAGCTCAAAGCCAAAACCCAAGTTGCATGTGAAGATGGCGTCTGTTTGAAATTATGTATGCTCAGAATATTGGGACAATGGGAGACTTTGGAACAATGATGGCAGCATGCAGACTTACCAGGTAAATTTCCATTGTTTACGTAGTTCTGAGCATGCACACATTACCGAGAACAATGGATTTACCTGGTAAGTCTGCTGGCACCCAGCGTCCCAAAAGTCCCCTGTTGAAATTTACCCACTGTATAAATTATGCTGCCACCTAGCGTTTCGAAGTCTTTATAACAATGGGTAAATTAATGATAAGCCTTATGTGTGAAAAAAATTTGTTTTTTGTTAATGTCAATAAGAGAAGAGAGTGTAATTTATTTGCCCCTTTTGAGTCGAAGTTTTCAAAGGAACAGTTGAAGCCTCTACACTGTAAGCCCCAACCCCCCAAAACTTCCTGGACCAAATTCAAAATTAGCCTGCCATTGCCGCTCTTCAAAACAAAACACCCCAAACTCCTTTTCGAATTCCCTGATCGTAAGGGGCTAGACCCATACGAAACTGTGCCAAGCTGACGCAGAATCTAAAACCGCTTTGGGGTGTACATTAGGCTTGGGCTGTATTCAATATGTGGGTCTTCTATAAGTTAATGCCTCGATACGACAATTATAGAATCACCATCAACTTCAAGTCAAGTTAATTATACCCCTATTGCCCTCTAGATTTGCCACGTCCACAAGTCTAGATAAACTTAGGGGGTGCTACTTTACACTTTTCCCGCGATCATTTTTTATTTTGTTTTTAATTTGTGTGTGTGTATAGTGTGCGTTGTTGTCGTGTTGTTGTTGTTTTTTTTTTTTTTTTTTTTTTTTATTTTGGGGGGGGGGGGGGGGGTTTGGGGGGTTGTAATTTTTATATATATATTTTGAAGGGGGTATTTTTTATTTATTTTTAAATATGAAAATTATCAGACTACACGATCTAAAAACTAAGGGTCCTGAACCATTCTGGATTAGGCTGATTCGGAAAGTGGCTTAACAAATAGGATTAATTCGTTGTTTTTAAAAGTAATTTTGAACCAATTCCGAGTATTTTTGTTTTGGCCAAGAAATGGGTCAGGCCCCACGGGACCCGGATCCGGTTCGGAATTAGACTTGGTTCAAGTCGGGTTTCGTGCTAACGGTACATGCTAGTTCTGATGAGTTTTTTTTAAATATGCGCCCTCTAGTGCCAATTAATTGCCAATCCAGACAGTTGGGTCGCGAAACCCGACTTGGCGAATCCGCCACATGTTTGTGCATAGACTTGGTTCCAAGTCTGTGCTCGTGGTTTTTAGTCTACCTGATAGCCAATACATAATTGCCTGAAATAGCGCCCTCTTGTCTTTAGCCTACGATCACAGACTTGGGAACATTGTTTTTCGGTTTGTACACACCCTATGGCGAATTAGTCCAAAAGTGGACGGAACACTCTGATTGGTCAGAATCTCAGAAGCCGTCAATAAAATGCACATTCAAACTTGACCGTTTATACCACGGGATATAGTACAGAAATACAACATTGAATCACATGTAACTAATCTGCCTCTGCTCAGTGATTCAACTTACAGTTTGGAAACAAAAAACCCAAAGTGATTCTAGTTTTTAAATTCAAAATAAATAAAAACGTTGGGAAAATCATTAGACGATTCCATTCAAATAAAGGGAACACAGTTTTTCGTCTAGTAGGGATCAGGTTATTTGTTATGTTTATTTTTCAATATTTTAAGAATACATCTAGTATTATTTTATGTATAAATTAGAAATAGCATACGTACAAAGCACTATAAAAATTAAAAACAATGACTCAATCGATTTTACAGAAAATGCTGAAGTGATTATAACCTTTTGGGAATAGACGCAACCAACAGGAGTTTTGTGGCCTCTTGATTGGCCATCTCTCTGGCATAGTGTTGTTATGTAAAATGTCAGTTGTGAATAAATGAATATCCCATATACACAAGGGGGTCAAGTCTGAGATTGCGAGCTGAGACCGCGTGATAGCCATTCTGCGGGGGAAATTTTGTGTGGCTGATGCAGAGAAATAACCGCGATCTCAGACTTGAAATCAAGTCTAGTTTGTGCACGGCCTATGGAGCTCATCTACCAAATTTGGGTAGCAGCCATAGAAATAAAACCTATTTCAATGGTAGCAGCCAATGAGGTTGCAGCATTCAGCGAATCAGCGTGCAATATCAATATGCAAAGAAATCTGAACTTTGACCTCCATGAGAACGCAACGACGATCGCTAGTTTTATGGTGGTGTGATGTATGTAATGTATCCTACATTGTATCCATCCCATGTACTTTATGACTTAACCATTATATTTTGGGGTCAGTCGTGAACTCTCTAAGAATCCATTTGACACCTTATTATTATGTGTATTATTTCAATTAAATTTGTAGATATTATAAAACAGCTTTATCACAAGATGTTAAATCAATAATGATTATTTACAGTCATAAGCTTTATGTAACTTAGTGGAGCTAAATTTGTGAACACCATTAACAAAATGAATGAGTCTTTAAAAAATGAACTGATTTCATTGGTCAACAGCGGACGCGTATAATGCAATATTTGAACTGTTGCATATGCATTGTGAATAACTATCACGCGGGGGCGGGGGCAGGGCGCGGGTGCCTCCGGGCGGTATTTTTTCTTTTTACACCTTAGCGAGGGGTTTTGTACTGTAATACTGCCAATTCCTGTCTTGAGATGAGACTACAATAATTTATGCCTTCAGGGGATTAGGGTTAGGGTCAGAGTTGGGGTAAGGGTTAGGGTTAGGGTTAGGGTAAGGGTTAGGGTCAGGGTTAGGGTTAGGGTTGGGTTAGGGTTAGGGTTAGGGTTAGGGTTTATGGTAAACCGTAGTCTCCTATCTCAAGACGGAATTGACAGTGTTACAGTACAAAACCCGATCGCTGCGGTGTAAAAAAAAATTACGCCTCCGGGCGGATTCATCAAGTCAGACTTTCGGTAGCAGAGTTGATTAGCACTTTCATGTCGAGCGAGGGCGCACATTGTTGTGGTGAAATAAAGCTGCGTGCGATGCATTGGATTAATCAGACTACCAAGGACTCGACGAAATTTCGACTTGGGTCAAGTCTAGTTCAGAATTGACCTGAAGTTTTTAAGAGTGCACAGGTCGAAACGGTGAGACCTTGGCAACGGCTCCTTACAGAGTCAATAATAACAGTCATTCACAATATTTTTAAACATTGTATCAGCACATGTAAGGTTATTACTTTAATAGTATTATTTTGCATCAGCACATGTAAGGTTATTACTTTAATAGTATTATTTTGCATCAGCACATGTAAAGTTATTACTTTAATAGTATTATTTTGCATCAGCACATGTAAGGTTATTACTTTAATAGTATTATTTTGTATAAGCACATGTAAGGTTATTACTTTAATAGTATTATTTTGCATCAGCACATGTAAGGTTATTACTTTAATAGTATTATTTTGTATCAGCACATGTAAGGTTATTACTTTAATAGTATTATTTTGCATCAGCACATGTAAGGTTATTACTTTAATAGTATTATTTTGTATCAGCACATGTAAGGTTATTACTTTAATAGTATTATTTTGCATCAGCACATGTAAGGTTATTACTTTAATAGTATTATTTTGCATCAGCACATGTAAGGTTATTACTTTAATAGTATTATTTTGCATCAGCACATGTAAGGTTATTACTTTAATTGTATTATTTTGTATCAGCACATGTAAGGTTATTACTTTAATGGTATTATTTTGCATCAGCACATGTAAGGTTATTACTTTAATAGTATTATTTTGCATCAGCACATGTAAGGTTATTACTTTAATAGTATTATTTTGCATCAGCACATGTAAGGTTATTACTTTAATTGTATTATTTTGTATCAGCACATGTAAGGTTATTACTTTAATAGTATTATTTTGCATCAGCACATGTAAGGTTATTACTTTAATAGTATTATTTTGGTGGACACCATGGTTTTCTTTTCGTTGAAAACAAAAATAAATAAATAAATAAAATGTATAGCGACGCCACAACACATCTATAGCGAAAAAACACACTATTTTTGCTATAATTTGAGTGTCCTGAATTGAACGCCACAGTGAAGTAATCACTTTTGACTTTAATTGCAATAACAACTTACTTGGTTAGAAGTATCGCAGCTTTCAACAGTAGGCCTATTAAGCATTTAAAGAATCATTAAACTTCGGTGTAATGTGATTTTGGAAAAAGATATCAGTTTTTATCTCCCGAATTTCGAAACTGAGAAGCGTTACTGTCATCATATGTTTCTCAGATTGTGTATTCGAATTGTGGATTATTCTTCCGCGTGGACATAGCCCGAATCGCTCTGGATTTGCGGTGATATCTCAAAAACGCTACCACCTTTTGAAACGACATTTTCACATTATTGCATAGGATTACAACAATCGAACGGTTCCAAAAACCAGAGGGTATCCTTTTAACAGTAATATTACGGATACCGTCCGGATACGCACAAACAGTCAATAGCTTTATAGGCTTTGTCACAAAGCAAGCATTTGTAAACTCACACAGACAGTATTCGAAAATGGTATTTTGTAAATACTGCTGATGTTCATTGTTATAGCAAACTCTTGTCAAGGTCATGACCCCTTTAGATTAAAACTAACTCTGGGTTTTCCCCTGGGAAAGCACGGTTTGCACGCAATACCATGAACAATACAAGTGTTTTTGGCACCCCGTTGCTGTGGAGAGCATTGATTGTTTCATTGTGGGAATCAAACAGCATGTGCTAGTCAAGTGAAACGAATGGGGCTTTAGAGTATGCCTAGTTCAAGGGTCTGATTTCATAGAGCTGCTTAAGCACAAAAAGTACCTAAGCACAGTCAAATTATGCTCACCAGAATGAGGTTACCAACCAAACTACAATGTAATGTGTACAATTTGCGACTGGTATCCTGCTCATTTCTGCTTAGCAGAAATATTTTATGCAATATTTTCTGCATAAGCAGTTCTATGAAATAAATTGGGCCCATGTCGAGTAGCATGTTGTAAGTGTCATGAGAAAGACATTACTACGGAGCTCTGGAAGTGCCATTCAACATATTGAGATACTGAGATAATTTACTGCACTATGATGACATCATAAACGTAAATCTCGGGATGGCGACATCCTAATGTTGACATCCTGAAAATACCGAGGACACAAGAGAAATTATATCTTGGGAAGACAACTATCCTACTTTCACGAGGTCGTCATCATCCGAGATAAATATTCTCAGGTTGTCGACATCTTACGTTTATGATGTCATCATCCTGCAGTATATTGTCCTATGATCTCAACAAGTTGAATGGAGCTTCCATAGCTCCCTACATTAAACTATTAAGAAAGAAAATCACAGATAATGGATTGTTCACAAGCACGACAAGTGACTCAACCAACATCTTAAAGATTGCAAAGTGCTCATTATCTTTTTCAACTGTTATTCTTTTCTACAATTATTTGAATTTAGTAAAATTACGATACAAAAAAAGGCAAATTTTTTGACTTCGCGATAAATGGCGGGCCGGTGTTATTAGTTCAAAGTAAGGACAACCACACAATTTCCAGGATATTTGTTTAATGTTTGGATCCTTATTTTCTACGTTTGAAACATTTTTATAACCTTTTTAAAACGATGTTTTAGCCAATAGCGCCCAATCCGAAGGCAACGTTCTCTTTAACAATGGAAAACTATGGGAAGCCATAAATGCAAAAAAATAAAACTGATAACCAGTGTTTAACAATGTCACACAACATCATATTCAGAAATAGTGTTGATTTGGTTGGAAACAAAGCAACCAATCTTTGGATGTATCTTTGTTATTAAAAGTTTGCAGAAATGTTGAATTTGGTCACAACATCTGTTAAAGGGACATCTTTCTAACCTTATGCATTTCATAACAAACGGTTTAATCGCTTTTCATAGCCCAAATTGCCCTGTTCAAGGCAACGTTTCCCTTTAACACAAGTGAATATTTTTCTCCCTTGCAATTCTTTTATTTCTCCGACATCTTATTAATTGCCCTCAAAATCATTTCGATCCCTCAAAATATCGTTTTGTTCCCTCAATATATCATTTCGTTCCCTCTAAATTACATGTTGTTCCCCCGAATGTCATTTTGATGGAACGAAATAATATTTCGATAAAACAAATCATTTTCGAGGGAACGAAATAGTATAATAACAAATTGAAGTGACAAACTAATGTTTCGCGGGATTAGAATAGTATTTCGAGGAAACAAAATAATTTTAATATTTTGTTTACCCTTTCCATTTTGTATTTACCTGATAGTGTCCCTTTAGGGGCTCCGTACTAAGAGATCCCTCTTTTTTTTCTTTGGGACCGATTTTTTAATCCGCCATTTTGTTGCATCATACACAGTCACGTTTTCATTCCCCATGAACTAAAATCGTCTGTGAACATTATAAGACTGGTATTCTGCTTTGATTACACTGTGTTGAAGCCAGTCTCCTTCAGTTGAAGCTAGTCTCCTACCTTGGTACAGAGAAGACAAAACACCAACGGTTCTCTACATCTCCACATTGCCACAGGTATGTTGTCTAATAACTGACATAAAATATAACTAGTGGAATGCCACGCTTCGAGTCATAATGTGTGTTAGTTGTGCATTTTAGGCGATGCGGCGTTTACATGTGGGGACTACGTACGTTTACCAAAATGTTTACGTACAAATGGTGCAATTTCCTCCCTCAAAATGGCGGGCGTGGCAGACAGTAATATAATTATGAGTGTGGTGTTGGTGCAAGTGGTCGATATACCTCGTATTTAGGATGCGGTCGGAGGGAGCTTCCCCCTGGTCGACCAAAGGAGCGTGTTTTCGGTTGTGACATAACTGTTTCCATTGAAATGGCCACAGAGTACAGGCGGCCAATCACTACCGATTATAACCCAAACAATATTTGGCTACAGCCGCAAAAACGCACCAGTGCGATCGACTACTAGGGGAGATGCAAGAGAGTTGAGCAATTTTTTACATTTTGCACCATTCTGCAGAGATGAAATGTAGGATCCCCTAACTAATAATGTTTTAAGTAAAGCTTTAGAGGGTTGACTTACTTTATATAATGTGACAGTTAGGCTAATTGTTGCAGCCTATTCACAGGAAAGGTATAACAAAATGGCAAAGTGGTTCAACTCTCCTGCAAGGTGAGGAGAGTTGACCATACCCTTACGGAGACTTGATCCACCTAAGGAGAGATGAGCCACTGTGAAATTGGTAACAAACAATGGCATTTACAACTTTTGCTTACAACAATGTTACTTGCTTGTTAATACGTTTTACTTGTTAATTGTCTTACAATAAAGCATCTTGAAGTCAGACAGTTTAGTTTCAACTCACTATTTTATTCTAAAACAAACAAATATTACAAAACCATGTTTTGCTTGTCAATGGTGTGGTACTTGTACTTATATGCAAACACTAAAATGAGAACACCACTTCAAAAGTGTTCATCCGAGTTAAATTGGTGAACACTTTTTTTAGAGCCGTCAATCAGTTACCAGCTTGAAAACTTGGAATTTTACTCTTTTGAAATTGTTTTCTCTCATCTTTGATGTTTTTATCAAGAGAAATATAGAAGAGTCTTTGTATTAAAGGTGGGTGATGAGCCGATCTTCAACATCATCCCCTACTATACTCTATTAAATTGGAGATTTGGATACCAATGAAAAAAGCTCATGGTTTTTTATTTTACGTTCGGAATTTCAAATGTTATGAACATAAAACTAGGCGAAATAATAGTAGCTATTTATGAAGAAACCTGGTTAACTACAACAGAAGTCATGTATTTGAATGGACATTAGGGGCCTATTACATAGGCCTACCAAAGGCTCAGTGCCACAATATCTTAACTCCATATCATTTTTAATTTTGAAATTTTGAGAAATCAGAAAAAATCAGAAAATTAGTTTACTATAATTTAAATGAAGGACACTTTAATGTTAATCTTTTCTGTAATGAGTTTGAAATTCTTTCAAGATGTTTTATATGAGAAAGATTGAATTTATATCGAAGTATCGGATATTCTAAAAAAAAAAATTATACTAGTATGGAGTTATGATATTTAATTGTGGTGCAGAGCCCTTGAATAACATGTTTGCTTTAACGTTCAAACTTCTAACAATCTACTTGTAAAATGCTGCACGTTGAAGAAAATCAGGATTACTCCCACGGTTTGTTTTTCTTTTGTATTTCTGAGGCATTGTGGTCTGTTAAGAAAAGATAAGTAATCATTAGTCTCTGATATCTTTGAAAGAATTCAATAAGTTCTGTAAGACAAAATGATACATAATGCATGGTGTAAGTAGATTTTGTGAGATGCATGAGAGTTGAGCCACCCACCAGAGGAGAGTTGATCCATGGATCAACTCTCCCCATGCTTATTGGCTCAACTCTCCTATAAGAGAGCCATTTTGACATGTGACTTGATTTTGATTGATAACAATCGAATTAGATCCAATTAAAATTACCATAATAAACAACAATATTTAGGCTATATATTAGACACATTATCACTATATTCATTGCTAAACATGTACGTAATAGAAAGGGTCTTACCTGGAGTTCCAAAATTCACTTTTTAGTGGAATTTAGATGTTCTTGTCACTCCCACTTTGAGCACTTATCTCTCACATTTTCTGTTGTAGCCAAAAAGAAAGTTTGGTTAGACAATACCAACAGAGGGCGTATGGACTCAATCACTCTATGGGATAGGGGTGTTTTGGGGGGTGGGTCAACTCTCCTTATGGCTCAACTCTCCTGCATCTCCTATACCTTTGACTTCATTACCGTGGCTCACCCGGGTCAGACCCATGCGTAACATGCTTGTGGAGCAGCGGTATTTGGGGCTGACCCAGGTGAGCCACAATGAGACGAAAAACTTCCTCAATGGCCGCTATTTTAAAATGTTATTCAGCAGGATACTTTGAGGAAGTTTTCCTCACGTTTTTACCCTGAGACAAAGAGTTTGTAACCATTAAGTAATTTGTTTTTCAAATAACGTGTCCTTGGCAATCCGCGAACCTTGGCCTCGAAAAATAATTTGACGGTGCAGTTTTAGTATGATAATTATAATTTGACGGTTTGCTCATTTCCCCCCCCCCCCCCCGTTAGAACCAGCACGAAGAGTTCCAGACGTTACACACCGACACAGTGAAAAATAGTTAATAATTAGTGTGCTCAATTGTATTGTTCTCATTGTTTTTGCACATGCCTTGACCTCTATCTGCATATTCTTGTTTACACAACCCGTGTAAAGATCATGCATCTAATCATCAACATCCGACCAGACATGGTTTTATTGATGAATATTTGTGAACTTTTTTTCTTTTTTCTTTTTAAAGTATCTAACAAATATACATAAAACAACAAATAACTGTTTTGCTTTAGAAACAGAGATACTTTGACTTAAAGGGAGTTTATACTTTTGGTAAATGTCAAAGACCAGTATCCTCACTTGGTGTATCCCAACAAATACATGAAACAACAAACCTGTGAAAGTTTAAGCTCAATCGGTCATTGCAATCACCAGACAAAAATGGGGAAAACCTTAAGTGTTTTCACTGTTTTCAAACATCGAGTTTTCGACTCGTGATATCAAAACTAATTGTTTTACTCATTTCTCAAAAACTATAGCATTTAAAGCAAAAATATTTCAAAGGGAGTTTCCCACCATGACCATCTTTATACCATGTAAGTTATGTGTGAATCTGTGAACATTTATATTTTTACTCTAACCAATGTTACAAACACCCTTTAAAACCAGTTGTGGAAACAACATTCCTGTAGCACAACTCACTCTATTAATTTTGCACACATGTGACTGACTCAACAGTAGACTATGCATAGTAGACTGGTCCCCTGTCTTTATCCGGAAGGATAGACATGCACTTGCACTGGTTCCACATGCACAAACAATGAGTTCATTGGATACAGTGATTTCATTGGATAAACGTGCTGGTGCTCCCTGTCATTACAGTGGAATGTGTAAGCTTTCCATATCTGTGTTATGATTGGTCCGAGGCGATCGGCCGTCTGTATGCAGCAGTTTACAATGATCATGTATTGCACTACATGATCATTGTAAACTATAGTGTTGTTGGATGTACACACTGGGTGCGTTCGATTAGCTTCCCAGGGTCGACCCAGGGGTTTTGATCCCGGTGAGCCCCTGACATGAGCTAATCGAACGTCAACTTGCCCTAGCATTCACATCAATGCATCTTGGGACGGCCGACCGGAAATACTTCCTTTTTGTGCCATGTCCGAAACTTTTCGTGGATTCACGAAAAGACCGTAAAATAATTATTCTCAAGGAAAAGCTGCAACGTTAAATCATTTTACAGGCCCAAAGTGATACAAAAGTATCTGTTGTCGAATAAAAAAAATACTTATTGCTCACAAATTCATTGTTTTGATGGTAAAAATGTGTGTCAAACTTCCTGAAAATTTCCCCCAGGATTTCAAACAAAATTGTGGCCATTGAGAACTTTTCGTCGTGACATCATGAACCAGGGTCAGCCACAAGTATTACCCGCTCCACGAGCAGGGCACTTACCCGGGTGAGCCACAACAATGACGTCAAAGCTAATCGAACGCACTGGGGTCAGACCTGGGTCGACTCGGGGAAGCTAATCGAACGTATCTATTATCAGCGAGCAAGTTCAGTTGGCTGACTAGAGTCGACTAAACTTAACCACAGTCGATCTAGATGTCACTCGAACGCTGCATGGTTGAACCAGCTAGTCCAACTGCACCAACCTATAGCTCCTGAGCACTTTTCTGTAGTCAACTAACGAATTACGTGATTTTGTCAATATGGGGTTTTAAAACATGTTTTCTCTCGAGGTTTCTGCACAGTAGGGCCTACACGAAGATGATGATGACGAACGTATTCTGTTGATAATTACTTTAAAGTATGTTAGATAGTGCATTGGAGTTGTTAGCCTCATTTAATGGATGTATACATTTTGGATTTTGGGGAAAAATAATATAACTTGTTGTTTTACCCTTACACCGATGTGTTTTTAAATAAGCACTGTAGCGTATCTTCAGTACTTTCCTGGGTTCTCTGAAAGAAATCCATATCAAATCCCTCGGGTGTGATTCGAACCCACGACCTTTGCATTAAACATATTGCAATGTGTTTAACTTTGTACAGGTTGGAAGCAGGAAGACTACGAGGGTACTTGATCGAGGAGAACAAAATGCTAAACGGCTTGGAAGGCATTGGGGACAGCAAGCTCTTCAAGCAGAGACAAAACAAATTAGCTGCGAACCAAATTGTTGCCCACTGGAAATAAATTGGATATGGGGTCAAAGGTTTAGCCTCCCATCAACTTTAGGTGAATATAAGTAAGTATAGTAAGACCCAGAGCTGTGTATTGAGAGAGTTGCGTCATGGAGGGACCTTCATTGGTCACGTGGTTGCTGTACGCCATTGTCGGTCAAAATGAAACACAACCATTGATCTCTATTATATACCTTTCTACTATTGCAACGTCATAGCCCGAGTTTTTGCCAACCGAGACTGGAAAACTATGGAAAGCCAACTGCAAGTTAAAAACTGATAGTCTTAGTTTGTAGCAATGTCACACAAAATATTCGTGTTGAATTTGTTGGAAACAAATCAACCAATCGTGGAAGGTATTTCAGTTCATAAATCTTTACATAAAATGTTGAAATTGGTCACAACATTTTTTAACACGATTTAATTTGTTGCTAACATTCGGTCTCCATGCCAACCGGCGCACTTTGTTCAACAATGTAAAGGTCTATAAAGATCAATAAACACAACCCAATGGGCAGACAAGTATGGTACCTTGTGCTCGCCAATGTGGTTTCATTTATTATTATTATGATTTTTTTTTTTTTTGACAAAGAACTCCAAATGGTTTCTAATCGCAAGTTGTCGCAACTCTGTCAATATACGGCCCTGAATACCGGCAATTTATGATGGTATTACTCGTCTTGTTCAACATTATAATTACAGGCGTCTGTTCCACAATTTGAACCGCCATGATGAGTGACATGCTAAAGGATACTCATATAGCGATGTTTTACAATGACAACGATAAACAATTGGCAACCGCTATTGAGAAGGAACTACATAAACTTGCTGACAAGGTCCCCGGGAAGCCTTTAAACGTAGCGTCGTATGATGATTTACCTCTTGGCCATCCCAAAACAAAATCTGGCACATTGCTAATGCAAGCTGCGCGAGTCATTTGTCTACTTGTCACCCCTGACTTCAGCAAAGACAAATGGAATGATTATGAATCGGATATAGCTGTTCATGAGAAGGTCGAGTCCAGAAAGCCCAAAGTAGTTTATGTACAGCTCTGTGAAACAAAAGAAGTCAACGTTTCTCTGCAGCATTTGACAGGCATTCGTGGAGTTGGGAAAACTAACAAAGACATTGCCGGGAAGATCAAGAACCTCCATGACCTGCTTGAAATGGTAAGTTCCAACCTCGTTCCCGCTTCGCCATTTTGTTGTTGTTAACAGAGTGCCTAATTGCTCGATCGTAACCCTGGAAGTGTGACTTTGAAATATCAAAATATATTGGATATTTTAGTAGTCCGATCCTGTGGTTGATCCATTTTGTGTTTAGTACGCAGAGCGCGCTCTAAGTATGGATCAAGCGTATAAGAGCAACTGCCCCATTTCATTTTTTTGTATTGATCTTGTGATACATCTAACTGTATGCAGTTTAAAGGGACACGTTGCCTTGGATGGGGCGAGTTGGTCTAATAAAAAGCGTTTGTAACCGTTTGTTATGAAATGCATTATGGTTAGAAATATGTTTTAAAAGTAAAATACAATGATCCACACAAATATGCCTCAAAATTGCGTGGTTTTCCTTTTACTTTGCGAACTAACACGGTCGGCCATTTATGGGAGTCAAATTTGACGAGATAGAAGTGGTACGGGCGAGAAGGAAGTAGTACGGGCGAGATAGAAGTGGTACGGGCGAGATAGAAGTGGTACTGGCGAGAAGGAAGTGGGACATGGGCGAGATAGAAGTGGTACGGGCGAGAAGGAAGTGGTACGGGCGAGATATAAGTGGTACGGGCGAGATAGAAGTGGTACTGGCGAGAAGGAAGTGGGACATGGGCGAGATATAAGTGGTACGGGCGAGATAGAAGTGGTACGGGCGAGATAGAAGTGGTACGGGCGAGAAGGAAGTGGCACGGGCGAGATAGAAGTGGTACGGGCGAGATAGAAGTGGTACTGGCGAGAAGGAAGTGGGACATGGGCGAGATAGAAGTGGTACGGGCGAGAAGGAAGTGGTACGGGCGAGATATAAGTGGTACGGGCGAGATAGAAGTGGTACTGGCGAGAAGGAAGTGGGACATGGGCGAGATAGAAGTGGTACGGGCGAGAAGGAAGTGGTACGGGCGAGATATAAGTGGTACGGGCGAGATAGAAGTGGTACGGGCGAGATAGAAGTGGTACGGGCGAGAAGGAAGTGGTACGGGCGAGAAGGAAGTGGGACATGGGCAAGATAGAAGTGGTACGGGCGAGATAGAAGTGGTACGGGCGAGATAGAAGTGGTACTGGCGAGAAGGAAGTGGGACATGGGCGAGATAGAAGTGGTACGGGCGAGAAGGAAGTAGTACGGGCGAGATAGAAGTGGTACTGGCGAGAAGGAAGTGGGACATGGGCAAGATATAAGTGGTACGGGCGAGATAGAAGTGGTACGGGCGAGAAGGAAGTGGGACATGGGCAAGATATAAGTGGTACGGGCGAGATAGAAGTGGTACGGGCGAGATAGAAGTGGTACGGGCGAGAAGGAAGTGGGACATGGGCAAGATAGAAGTGGTACGGGCGAGAAGGAAGTAGTACGGGCGAGATATAAGTGGTACTGGCGAGAAGGAAGTGGGACATGGGCAAGATATAAGTGGTACGGGCGAGATAGAAGTGGTACGGGCGAGATAGAAGTGGTACGGGCGAGATAGAAGTGGTACGGGCGAGAAGGAAGTGGCACGGGCGAGATAGAAGTGGTACGGGCGAGATATAAGTGGTACTGGCGAGAAGGAAGTGGGACATGGGCAAGATATAAGTGGTACGGGCGAGATAGAAGTGGTACGGGCGAGAAGGAAGTGGGACATGGGCAAGATATAAGTGGTACGGGCGAGATAGAAGTGGTACGGGCGAGATAGAAGTGGTACGGGCGAGAAGGAAGTGGGACATGGGCAAGATAGAAGTGGTACGGGCGAGAAGGAAGTAGTACGGGCGAGATAGAAGTGGTACTGGCGAGAAGGAAGTGGGACATGGGCAAGATATAAGTGGTACGGGCGAGATAGAAGTGGTACGGGCGAGATAGAAGTGGTACGGGCGAGAAGGAAGTGGCACGGGCGAGATAGAAGTGGTACGGGCGAGATAGAAGTGGTACTGGCGAGAAGGAAGTGGGACATGGGCAAGATATAAGTGGTACGGGCGAGATAGAAGTGGTACGGGCGAGAAGGAAGTGGGACATGGGCAAGATATAAGTGGTACGGGCGAGATAGAAGTGGTACTGGCGAGATAGAAGTGGTACGGGCGAGAAGGAAGTGGGACATGGGCAATATAGAAGTGGTACGGGCGAGAAGGAAGTAGTACGGGCGAGATAGAAGTGGTACTGGCGAGAAGGAAGTGGGACATGGGCAAGATATAAGTGGTACGGGCGAGATAGAAGTGGTACGGGCGAGATAGAAGTGGTACGGGCGAGAAGGAAGTGGGACATGGGCAAGATATAAGTGGTACGGGCAAGATATAAGTGGTACGGGCGAGATAGAAGTGGGACATGGGCAAGATATAAGTGGTACGGGCGAGATAGAAGTGGTACGGGCGAGATAGAAGTGGTACGGGCGAGAAGGAAGTGGGACATGGGCAAGATATAAGTGGTACGGGCGAGATAGAAGTGGTACTGGCGAGAAGGAAGTGGGACATGGGCGAGATAGAAGTGGTACGGGCGAGAAGGAAGTGGTACGGGCGAGATATAAGTGGTACGGGCGAGATATAAGTGGTACTGGCGAGAAGGAAGTGAGACATGGGCGAGATAGAAGTGGTACGGGCGAGAAGGAAGTGGTACGGGCGAGATAGAAGTGGTACGGGCGAGATAGAAGTGGTACGGGCGAGAAGGAAGTGGTACGGGCGAGAAGGAAGTGGGACATGGGCAAGATAGAAGTGGTACGGGCGAGATAGAAGTGGTACGGGCGAGATAGAAGTGGTAGATGGGCGAGATAGAAGTGGTACGGGCGAGAAGGAAGTAGTACGGGCGAGATAGAAGTGGTACTGGCGAGAAGGAAGTGGGACATGGGCAAGATATAAGTGGTACGGGCGAGATAGAAGTGGTACGGGCGAGATAGAAGTGGTACGGGCGAGAAGGAAGTGGGACATGGGCAAGATATAAGTGGTACGGGCGAGATAGAAGTGGTACTGGCGAGAAGGAAGTGGGACATGGGCGAGATAGAAGTGGTACGGGCGAGAAGGAAGTGGTACGGGCGAGATATAAGTGGTACGGGCGAGATATAAGTGGTACTGGCGAGAAGGAAGTGAGACATGGGCGAGATAGAAGTGGTACGGGCGAGAAGGAAGTGGTACGGGCGAGATAGAAGTGGTACGGACGAGATAGAAGTGGTACGGGCGAGAAGGAAGTGGTACGGGCGAGAAGGAAGTGGGACATGGGCAAGATAGAAGTGGTACGGGCGAGATAGAAGTGGTACGGGCGAGATAGAAGTGGTAGATGGGCGAGATAGAAGTGGGACGGGCGAGATAGAAGTGGTACGGGCGAGAAGGAAGTGGTACGGGCGAGAAGGAAGTGGGACATGTACTATATAGAAGTAGGACGGGCGAGATAGAAGTGGGACATGGGCGAGATAGAAGTGGGACGGGCGAGATAGAAGTGGGACGGGCGAGAAGGAAGTGGGACATGTACGAGATAGAAGTGGTACGGGAGAGATAGAAGTGGTACGGGCCAGATAGAAGTCGTACGAAGGCCTACGAGATAGAAGTCGATCGTACCAACGGGTTTTCAGAAAGAAGGAATATTTTTTTCACCATGTCCCTTAGACAGCTTCGTACATATGAGTGCCCACACAAGCAAGGAAAGACCAATCACAGATTCACTGGGTGTTTGGCAGGGGTGGAAATATTGGCCCAGTGTTGAAAACGCCAAAAATACCCCTTCATTATATTGGTTTTGTTTGAGGCGTGGCAAAGTACACAAGGACTTGACAATTAATTTTTATCTGTGAACACTGTATCTGGGCTGTGTCTGTTAGAAAATTCATCCTGGCTTCTTGAAATCTTCATGGTAAAATAATTTTTTTTTGTAAGATGCGTATTTTTCATTAATGTAGTTCAAGTCAACACTGTAACACCCCCCAGTCTTTTTGGAAACTTTCGAAGTTAAATTTATCCTTCAATTCACATACACTGAGTGTATCAATGCTACTCGGACTAATGTTTATGCAACCAATGTTTTTATTGTCCCAAAACAGAGTTTATTAGACTTGCAATTGGCCTAATTACGCATTATCATAATTATGTAGGCCTACACAATATCAACAAGGTAGTTGTGATTCCTACACCAAATAACTTCTTAATTCTGTGTTTGGACTTTACATAGGTCCATACACACACAATATAAACTCAATTTGCGAAGTTTTGGTTACAAGTCCAGTGTATCTTGCAATCATAGTTTCAATTGTGATACTATGCAGATGGTCATCTCATATAATACATAAAGCCTTGATTGAGAATTGCCACAAAGAAACAGTAATTGGAATGTTAAACAACTGAATTGACTGTGGAGAACAAGAAACTTTTGCAGTTAAGTTGCCCAGTGCAAATTTCTACAAGTAATACATGCCTTTATCATGTTTATTATGAACAAGTTGTAAACAAGTTCTTGAAGTCTAATAAAAGACAATACAAAGATGCATTAAAAGAACACAAAACTTGTGAGAAGTAATATTATTTGAGATTATGTGCAATGTCTCACATTCACATGTCCTTCTATAGACCTTATGCATTGACGTCATCAAGCTGCCATCCTAGAGGTAAAACTACGACGAAACAATGAGAAACGCGCAGCTATGTACGCGTGGCGCACAATATCAGCCAATGAGACACCTCCTTTTGACCTCTCGCTAATGGCGCCCTACACAAATGACGTCATGTGAATAAGGTCTATTGTATGATTTGCACTCTCATATCTTTCTTACGAAGTGTTTGGACAGCTTTACATTGACCTTCAGCAATTTAAAAGAACTATCTGACATTGAAAAAAGAAAAAAAAATGTTGCGGTTTTTGTTAAACCATGGTTAAACCTACAGTAGTGTAATGCTAATGTGAATTTATTGAAAATAAGGTATATGGAGGCAATGTATTTTATAAACACTGCTAATCTTCATACATACTTGTGTATGAGTGAATCTGAGTCGGTCACGGTCGACCCCTAGGTGAGTTGGCATGGAATGACCCTACTATACGAACACGCGTTGCCGTCTGCATGCAAGTCGGCGCTCGCACGTCACACCTTCCAAGACGTGTGTGTGAAGTTCTAGTGCCGAGTCGCATGCGGCAATTGGAGGCGTCATAGGAAAAAAATTTAATAAATACGACGTGCCCCATCAAGTTTGAAAAGTTTCTTTTACATATTCTTACATCATTTAAATGTGAGCAAATCATGCAGTGCCACCTTATTATTAATTTGTTTCTGTTTTTTCTTCTTCTATTTTTTATAAAAGAAAAAGCTTTTGATTAATCAAAATCCCCTTCAAAATACACCAAAATGCATCAAAAGGTTTATAATGTTTTTTTGCGAGTTTCAAAATGGCCGCCACTTGCGTGCGGTTAGCATACTTGACGGTGTTTTACGGTCGTGTGCACACGCATAATATAGGCCCCAACGTCATCAAAAGCATTCCTGATTCATGGCAAAGGGAGCTACCCCAGGGAGCCCCCATAGAGCCCCCACCCCCCCCCCCCCCCCCCCCCCAAAAATATATAAATAAAAAAATAAATAAAAAATAATACACCCTTCTCCTCATGTACAGAAAGTATCATCCCGAACCCCGAAAAATACTCAGAAGATTTCCTTAGATTCTCAGAGCACCATGAAGACACAATAGGGGGAATGCAAGGGAGGGGGGGGGGGCTTGAATCACGCCACATGTCGAGCACCCATTGGAAAGTACCCGCGTGTGACGTCAGTGCAATGGGGTCAATTGACCAATCATTGACGTACATGTAGTACTGATTGAGAGGCTTGAGAGCGAGCCATGTCTATAAGGCAATACATATAAATCATTGTGCATTTTTCACCCGCAGAATGAATTGACCTCTCAGATAATCCCCTGCAACAGCTATAAGCTTCATTTGATGATCAAAGCCATAACGAAAGCCCTTGATGAGATTTTCCAAATTGACAAAATGATGAACGATCTTTACACAAAGATGAATACGATCATTAAGGGGAAATTAGCGTCAACGAGGCAAAAAAAAGAAGATAAAAGTATCCCAATTGATAGAATGGGTTGTGATTGCTCCGAGGGGGAGCTATGGAAAGAGGAAATCCAGAAGAAAGAATATTGGAGTACAGCTATTCATCCTTTCAGAAATATAAGAAAATTCAAAGACGACCCAAAGAATAAACACACTGAAGATGTTCACACGCTCATTTGCAAAAACGGACAGAATCATGTTGCTCTTGCATCGGTGTTCCTGACCAAGCGACAGGTTGTGGTGAAGTGTCCGTCGCAATGCAACAATGTTCTCGAGTTTCTCGACACCGACGGTATTAGTCAACTCCTGAAAAACTGTGCCGAATTCACTTTCATCGGAGGAAACGCAGCCTTGCAAGTGGTATGTATTAAAGTCTTATTGCAATTTCCACATCGAGGCAATTATTACAGGGCACGTGTACTTCATTGAAACCAACTGCGGCGCATGCAAAAGAATAACAGGACAATAGACACAATCGGCGACTGCAGTCACATGACCCATAGTGGGTATCCAGCATGATCGAAACGCTTGGCTGCTTCTGAGCGCTTCTGCCGTATTAAGGTGGGAAGCAGCCATGCCTTTCCTCGCTCACTTTGCATTGCTTGCTTGGTTTGTTTACATTGCACACCCACTATGAGTCACGTGACTCCGGTCGCCCTTTGTGTCTATTCTCTCACAATTAATTTCACTTTCCCCAAATCTGAAAGTTTAAAATATACGAATGTCTTTTAGTCAATGAGTTGTCAGACTTTGTTTGGTTGTAAAAATTACTCCTATGACGAGGCTCCATACACCCAATGCTGTGGAGTGTGGATACAAATGTTAGTGTTGACGTCATGAGCCACACTTCGCACTGAATGGCGTTAAGTGTTTATCAGTCTCCTAACGATGAGTCGAAACGTTCAGACAAATTAAACTCCATGAAAGTAAAGTTAATTATCCACTAAGCGAAGGTAACCGGCCGATGTCGTACCTCCGCCAATTCAGAACTAAATCACTCCCGAATTCCCGAAATCTACTCCGCGGCAGTAGAATATCGGCATGACAAGTTCTTAAAGAGCGGTTACAGAATGCTCTGATTTTTTTAGTTTTTACATCTAATAGATGGAGTCCCCCCCAAAAAAAAAAAATTATGAGTCCCTTACCTCACGCTAAAACAGAGTAAAAATGTCTTTTCCTCGAAACATTCCAAGCCCAAAATCTGAAAACGCAAGGTCAAACAAACCACGCGTAACAGGATTCGTGACGTCACCGGCGGCAAGTAGTTTGGTTGTATGGAGCTAACGCAATATAAACCGCCAAGCTCCACCATTTTCAATCAATACAGCCGCAAATGTGACTCTTTATGGACGATCCAACAGGTTAAAAACCTGCAGGCCATTTTACAACGGATTTGTGATTTAGGGATTTTGAATAGGCAAGGCGATTCCGCAGCTCGGCTTGATTTTTGAGTACATCGATCTACACATCACATTAGATTGGTACTTTGTTTATGTAAATGCTATTACTATGGCGAGGCATGAGGACCCAGTCTACATAAATCCATCCAGCTCAAAGGGGTTTTATCATGTCCGCGGATTGGTTGATAGTGCAAAAAATCCCTTTTAGGAGCCAATAGTCTTCCTCGACTGTAAGCGTTGTTACCAAGTACAGCGATGTACGTGCTTGGATTTGGCAACAAAATGTTTTGAGAATCATACAATTTGTCATAAAAGTTCACTATTTGGTTATACATTATCATTATTCAATGTTTTCTGACTTTTATAGAATACACTGGAGGCAAGAAAAGGAAACAAAAATTAAATAAATATTGCGATAATCTTGGGAAATCGACTATCTAGGTACATGGTAACCAGGTGTATAAAGCAGATTGGTGATGCCGTGAGCTTACTAATACTGTACAGGAAGATTATTGGTTCAAAAACTGGATCTTTCGCACTATCAACCAATCCGTGGACAGGATAAAACAGATTGACCTGGGGTACGTTTTTGCGGCTGGAACCAATAACTGCAAGGTCATTGGCCAGTGTTAATCGATGGCAAAAAATCAACCGAAACAGTGCTTCTGAATGCTGGCACTGTCACGCGAATCTACTCGGAATCGCGGTGTTTCGTCGAGTGCGAATCTTCGCGCGAATCGATTCGCGGATTCGCATTGGATTTCTAGGCCTGGAACTACCCCGTGTGGGCTTCATTTTACAACAATGAATTTGAAGGATACCCTGGATTGACAGAAAGATTATTTTAATGTATAATGATAGTGTTGCTATTTCTTGATTTTGTTTTGTTTCCCCCAAAATTAGACGTTTATGTGTGTGTGTGTCAAATGCCGACCGTGTGTTTTTAGCCGCCGGTGACGTCAAGGGGTCATTGCATATCATTATCATAGATAAGCAGTTTTTGACTCTCGGCTGAAAAAGCCGCGCGGAGAGGTGCATTTTTGACTTGAATTCTTTATTAATAAGTGCAAATGTTATATGCAAAAAAGTTATTAACCAGTTACTACAACGTGTATTCGACCATAAAAGGGCAAAATGCAATTTTGAGAGCATCCTGTAACCGCTCTTTAAAGAACAATTTACACAGCAAAATATATATATTAAACACAAGGCGCACCGTAAACCACCCCACCATACAATAATTCCTCAAATGCCCCAGAAACCTAAAGCCCTGGACTTGCTCTTCACATGGCTAAAAACTCTCGAAGTTTCACAATAAAAGGCGATTTGTTTCCAGTGGTCTTTATTGCATTTCGTCACGCGTACCACGAAGTGACCTTATCTTGTTCACAGCCCCCCAAAACGTGTTTGGAGAAAATCGCGATTGAAGTTGCACTATTTTTCAAACTGCTGCTTCAGGGTATTCTTAACAAGTTTGTTTCATTTGTTTAAGACAAAAATAAAGCTGAATACTTTATTCGTGCATAACTGTCAGAGTGTTTTCATTCTTGCAACTATTTTAATTAGTAATACAGTCCTAAACACATACGTCACTTCGTGAAAATGAAAGCGAGTATTGCCCGCAGCGCGCGCGTTGTGTACAAACACATTGCATATTGAGACCTATCGCGATAGGTCACTTCGTGAAAATACTACGCTTCCAGATAGGTCACTTCGTGAAAATGCGAAATGTCCCACACGCGCGCTGAACTGTGTGTGTAACGCTTTGTATATCATTGGTGAAGTGGCGCGTCGAGATAGGTCACTTCGTGGAAATACAAAACGGCAAATCTAGTGACACGTCGTTTTTACTAATTAGTGTAATTACGAAACTATTAAGTATTAGGTATTCAAACTTGCTGACAGATAGGTCACTTCGTGGTACGCGTGACGATTTGAAAACTTAACACGGTTGCGGAAAAGGGTTAGCTTCATTTTAGATAGGCCTACTCTAAAGCTAATTTACCTTTTATGGGTGCGTTCGATTGTGTGCTCATATGGGTGAGCCCCCGACATAAGCTAATCGAACGCCAACTTCCCCAAGCATTCACACAATACATCTTGGGACAGCCGACCGGAACCGTTTCCTTTGTGTTCATTACTTCCGAAACTGTTCGTGGATTCACGAAAACATTGTTAAATTATCATTATCAATGTAAAACTGCAACGTTAAACAGGGCACTTGGGTCTCACCCGGGTGAGCCACAGCAATGACGTCAGAGCTAATCGAACGCACTGGGGTCAGACCTGGGTCGACCCGGGGTAAACTACCAATATAAATGTGACATAGTGATGTGTTATAAAACTTTAGAATTAAACAGGTTTTGTAATTTGATTTTCAAAGAGTGCTTACTACCAATCATCTTCTTCAAATAGGTCCATGACGCTCGTCACTTGGTGTCACACATACCTGACAACTTTGAGCCCACAGACCAACATAATCTGATAGAAAAAGTGAAGAAAGTATCTCGGTCCCTTTACGGAAGACTTTCGTCTGATGTTTGGAAGAAAATGGATGCAAAGATTGAAAAGGTAGTGCCTAATTAATGCCTCATCCCTCAGGGGGCAGGTTCAAGATTCCTTCGCAGTCAACACGTGTGCAAGCAGCTGGAGTATGAATAAATTGTAAAATCATTTAAAAAAAATAATACAACAATATTGGTGAGTTTGACTACAATAGGATTGCAACTGTTTGACAACATGTATGATTGTACTTGTGGAGCAGTCCAAAACCAGGTGATATGATCATTATAAGAACAGATTTTTCATTTTTCACTTGTTTTTGTAATAAATAGCCACTTAGTTTGGAGTTGTTTTCAAACAGTTAAAATCATGCTGTTGCAAAAACAAAGTTAGAGATTGATTAAAGGGACACGTTGCCTTCGGACTGGGCGCTTTTGGCTATAACAAGCGTTGAAAGATGTTTTAAAAGTAGATTATAATGATCCACACAAAAATTCCTCAAAACTGTGTGGTTTTCCTTTTATTCGTGAACTAACACGGTCCGCCATTTATGGGAGTCAAGATTTTGACTCCCATAAATGGCCGACGTGTTCCTACTATAGTCTTATTTCCAGTCGTAAAACGATGATCAGATTGCTGATGTGATGTGCCTTGTCTAAGTCCTCATTCCTCCTGTCACAATAAACATTTGGTATAAACAACACCGGTTGCTTCTCTCGGTTAGTCCCATGACAGTTTTCTTACCCTGATTGACGAGGTTTCTTCTTTTTGGACACTTCTTAAATCTGGTTTTTGTGGCGATCCATTTTGACATATGAACGGTGTAGGTGTTTACATACACGTACATACACACCGAGCTACCTGAAGCTACGCCGCGTATAGACTGTGCAAGTCTCGCGCGTATCCGAACGAGAAAACACGTCAAACGAAGAACATTTTTATTTCTGAAATCAAATCTTTGTTTTAAATTATATCTCATGACAAAATCTGAACAACAAAAATAAATTATTACAATTTTAAGAAATTAGTTTTAGCTTTTTAAAAAAATACGCCAAAGTGTGTTAATTATTATTAAACACAAATTAAAACTCTGGGACAAGGATGCTTTTTTGATGTTAACTTTTTAGAAACCCCTTACGCAGATTCGTGAAGGTCAAACGGGTTTTAAATTGACCCGTATCACAGTTTAAAGAGGAATGCCGACGCCTCAACACCATAGACTGCAATGAAAAGGGTTTGCTTTGCAATTACAGCATCTGGCGATTATAATAGCGCATCCAAAACAAGCTTTTACATAAGTTTTATGATCGGAGGTGAGCACAAAATTCTTAATTTTTTGCAATAACCGCAAGCTGGGGTCAAGTTTAATTCTCGGGTTTTCTTCGTTATATTATTGTTGAATTGGTTTTACTTTCATATTTTGTTATCACTTAGTATTACATTCCCAACAACATGTATAATTGTCTAGGTCATAAACTACGTTAAACTAAAATAATTGACGAAACAAAATCTCGCCCACGTAAAACTCCATATTATGGTTGGGACCACTATGGTCCCGGAAGTTCGAATGCGCGCGAGACTTGCACAGTCTATTCGCGGAATAATTAACCAGCCACATATTCCGAAAATAGATTACATGCAACACAGGGAGGTGAACAGATGAGCCATATTATACTCACCTCCCTGTACTGCATGTGTTTTATTTTTCAGAATATGCGGCTGGTTATTCCGCGAATACGCGGTTGGCAAGTTCGGGCCCAATACTGTGCTAGCTTCAGAGGTAGAGAATGGTATGTTACCCAGGGTTCATCTGATAGGTTTACCAGGCCACTGGCTACGGCAACAGCCCAACTACTGTTCATTGCGCATTTTCCATTACATGGACGATGGTATTTACGGCTGGAAATACATATACGTTTCGCGGGAAAGATGTCGAGGGGTCAGAGGCCAATGTTGTGTTTTTTAAATCACCATTCACTAATTATTACACATTAAAGGTGTTTTATTGCAAGAACAACTCTTAATAAGGATAAGGAACACCTCCAAACAGTAAAATTTCATGAGATTTGAAGCAACGTGTCCCTTTATCCATTTGTTCACATCATATTTGTTAGGCCACTAACTCGGGCATTTTTGCATTTATACCTCAGGTCATTTTGGTTGGTAAGCAGTTTGCAACAGCCAATTCTATTTTCTCATTATATATCTCGTAATATCTTTTTGTCAGTAAAACAATTTGCCACTTTTTACACTCCCAAATATTATTACATCGCTATAACAAATTGAATTACACAAACAGTTTAATGACAATGCGTGCTTCATTTTTTTTTTTTATGAAACGCTCATATCTCTGGGATGTCGCTTTGAGTAATGACACAATTTTTAATACCAACCGTAATTCAGCTTAATGATCATGGATACAATGTCATTTAAACATAATTTAAAAATTAAGACAAAAATGCGGGCTTTTACAACATGGTCCTTGACTGAAATGACTACCAACGTGTACGGTGTTTAGAGTTGAGCCTTGAACTTTTTTAATTGTTTTTCCTTTTTCGTAATAGTTATTTCCTAAGCAATTCGTTAAGAATTCTGTTATTTATAATTATTGTATTTTATAGATCGACAAGATGATCATAGAAGCACGGACAGTTGAACAAGAGAATGAAGGAGCAGCAAGTGGTGCCCAGGGCTATAGATGTTCTCACGAGAATTGTGAAGAAAACTACGCCACCTTATCACAAAAGCTCGATGAAGATTTTGCAACTGCAGCTGTGGAAGAAAACAAACTAGCAGAACAAGAACCACCAGCATCAGTGACGAAATCATCGGCAACATCACACTCAACTTCCACTCCAGGATCAACAGACACGACACCAACGGCAACATCGGCCAAAACTTCTACAACAGGATCAACAGACATGACACCAACGGCACACTCAGCCAAAACTTCCACAACAGGATCAATAGACACGACACCAACAGCAACATCAACCACAATTTCCACTAAATCGGCAACAAGTCATGCAGACTTGAGCACGGGGGAAACATTAGGTTTGGGTTGGTATCCTGCAGTCTATGTAATCCCTGTAGCCCCCAAAAACCCGTTTCAAGTCATATTTCGGCGGTGACGGTGGTTGTGGTCAACTGGGCCCAATTACATGGCTCTGCATGCTTACGGCCGAATTTTGCACTTGCGATCACCATTCACCGCGAACCGACGAGCAAGCGCAGACTCTGCGCTAACTGTATAAAGGCCGGTTTATACATGAAGTCGGATTTCGATTTGTAGATAGGCCAAATAGTAGTTCTACTACTACTACTAGTTAGCCTTACTGATTTCGCAAAGAGCTATAAAGTTGATAATTTGAAGTCCATCACGGAGGAAAGACTCTTCCATATTTTGTATTGTCTTGACGAAAATAATCTGGATTACAAATTGTTGTTTGAAATCAGTTCAGTAAACGTATCCAGGTATGCTTTACTTTGGTGAAAGTTGTAATTAGAGGTAAACATAATTCCAATAGTGAAAGGGACCGGATCAAGCAGGGACCATGATAGAAACGCAAGCTTATAGTTACTAACTTTACCCTCAACATGACAATGCCATTACCTTCGGAAAGGCCCCAACCCTCCTGCATAAATAGTCTTCATCTTACATGAAGTGTCCAATATAGAAACTTAACAGTTAAATGTGTTACATATTCACAACTGTATTTAATGTTTCTTACACAGCGGAAACAGTGCAGAAGAGGTTCAAGAGTCTGTGTGATGTCTTTGCAAAGAAGAAGAAGGGGCTGGTGGGGAGGAGCGGTGCAGAGGGTCAAAGCTTTAAAAACTCAACATCTGCGTTGACCCGTATTCAACAGATGGCATGTTTAAATACTCATGGAAAAGAATACAGGTATTAAAAAGAAAGGGAAGTGACCAATTATATTTTGTTTTGTACCAATTTTCTAATATAGATAGAGTCCTCACGTGAGTCAGGAAAAAATTACAAGTCTCTAACCTCACATTAAAATGGTGTAAATTGCTATTTTATTTCCAGGGCAAAAATTGTCATCATCAAAAACATTCTGATGACATCATTCTGAGAAAAAATTAACCTCAACACGGGGATGTTTTGGTTGAATACTTATATGCTGAATAATTGAATTTTCTCCAAGTATCAAACAATGATTACTCTGTTGCCTATAGTGATAGTAAGATGAATGCATTCAAAGAATATAAATAATAATATAAACAAAATACAAAAAACAAAAACAAAACAAATGAAATGAAGCATAACATAAAAATGTGGCTGTCATTAATGCTTTTATTTGTTGCATCACCAGGACCCAGGGTAATGTGGAGGAGAGTTTGGAGGTGCCTCATTGCAGCGTTGCCCAAGCTCCGGCTGACCAACAGCAACAAACACCACCGTCAGCAACCTCAACCATGTCATCCACACAAAAAAGGCTGAACAAAACATTGTATGATGACCCAGTTGATGGGGAGCTTCTAAAGATTAATAAGGAATCTTCAGAAGCTCTCCAATCATCAAGTGAGAGTGAGAGTCTTCTCTGGGCCAAATATATTGCCATACGAATGGACAAGCTTTCACCCTTACAGAGAGATCAGGTAAGAATGAAAGTGGAAAGTTTCATGCGGGAGGTGGAGTTTCCTTCTCCAACAAAAGAGCTATAAGGCAATACATTTCGAAATGTATGTTAATGTCTTTAATATTTGTTGTTTTACTTAAGTTGATTTAAGGTGAGGCAATTTGTATAAAATTGAAATTAATTCCATTCGTCATGTTTAATTAACTTATTAGAATAACATCACTACTTTATTAACCCTATCAGGACCGTGGGCGGGGTCGCAATGCATGTAACGTTTTTAGTATAGTTTTGCATCAAATTGCCACAACAATTTTGAACTTTTCCATAAACTTATCAACTGTATTTTAAGGGAAAAACTATATATAAATAAATATATAAAAAATAAAAAAATAAAAACATAAAAATGGTCCTGATTGGGTTAAATAGCTTTTCGGTACAACACATATAAAGTTATTGCTGGTTATAATTTAAATAGTTCTCCAGTGTTTATCAAGTAAGCTTAGATGGTCATTAACTTGTGGGGTAAATTACCACATACACCTTGAGAACAGCAACAAACAAGGAGAAAACAAAACTTATACTTTATGCCCATTTCTATTTGACTTATTACTTTTTTGTTCTCGGTGTTTGGTTCAGCTAAAGTTTATAGCGGTTAGTTTTATCCGTTTTAAATAGTTCTCCAGTTTTCATCAAGTAAGCTTAGATGGTCATTAACTTGTGGGGTAAATTACCACATACACCTTGAGAACAGCAACAAACAAGGAGAAAACAAAACTTATACTTTATGCCCATTTCTATTTGACTTATTACTTTTTTGTTCTCGGTGTTTGGTTCAGCTAAAGTTTATAGCGGTTAGTTTTATCCGTTTTAAATAGTTCTCCAGTTTTCATCAAGTAAGCTTAGATGGTCATTAACTTGTGGGGTAAATTACCACATACACCTTGAGAACAGCAACAAACAAGGAGAAAACAAAACTTATACTTTATGCCCATTTCTATTTGACTTATTACTTTTTTGTTCTCGGCGTTTGGTTCAGCTAAAGTTTATAGCGGTTAGTTTTATCCGTTTTAGCATAAAAATATGGGGACACAAACGGACTAATACAAACTAGTAAAGCAATAAAAAAACGGGGAAAATAGTTTGTTTCCCCCGAAATAAGAAATTGTTCTCTGAAAATAGTACTTTGTTCCATTTGATTATTATTATATACATTTGTTTAATAATTCCGCTTTGTTGATATAATATTCAGAGGTAACATATATTGTTTCGAGGGAACTAAATGACTTACTCTCTAGGAGTGAAGGCACCAATATAATGTAGCTGGATATGGTAACTTCTGTGTATATTATAGAGAGTCTTTTCCGGATTCACTTACAACTACATCGAGTTGAATTTCACCGTCTTTCCTATTCGAAAGAAACACAATAAAACTGTTGGCCAACACAAGAATAACTGGCAGCCGCTTTTCTACCAAGAATCTTTAGATTGTAAAACAGTTCGGAGCCGATTAACTCAAGACTTATATAGGCCTACACTTGAAGCTTCAGTTTGTTGAATGGCCTTAAAAGGGAACGTGTACATTTGGTTTTTGGAACCATTCGATTGTTTTAATCCTATATGTATTGTGATGATGTAACAGATCGATTGTAGGAATGCTTTATACCGAATCTCCCATAGTTTAAGTTGGAATGCTTTATTACGTAATTGAATACCTTTTTGAATACTTTAGCAGTATAAAACACCTTGGGCACACAGCCTCGTGGTCTGTCGTCCAGAAGCGTGTGTGTCAGGTCATCATGACTGTGTACTTGTTCTTATGTTTAACGCTTTACCGGTAAGTGTTTGGTCTCATACCAAAGTGGGAGATTCGGCAACCCTTGTAAATAATGAAGCAACTTAATAAATTATCTGAACACGGAGATTGTGCCTGAATGTGTTACTTCTTATGTTCATGTTGGTCAACACGATCCCGCGGATGGTTGGAAAAAAAAAAAACCATCACAGTATGTAGATATATACCATAAAACTAACCTGTGAAAATTTCATTTCAAAAGGTGGTAGCATTTTCGAGATTACGCCGAAAATCCGGAGATATTTAAGTATATGTTCTTAGCGATAAGTTTAACTTGGTTAAAAAGATGTTGGTTTTGCCACAATATAGGTCCTTTCGAAATAAGTTACCCTATGCAATGTTTATTTTATGTATTTTTGGTTTCAAAATAAGCTGTCAATTCAAATTTGCCACTCCAGGGGCGGAGTCAGGTGAAGGCCTACATGTCTGGCTGTGAGAATACGTGGTCAAAAGCGTGAAGATTTCGGGACTCCTTAAAACGTTCTTCAAAAATGCTGGGTCCATTTTTTGATCACTCCGACAAAGTTACAAGCTTAATATTAAGTGATGCCAGGTCCATACATTGTCATATCCATCGACCATCTTGAAGTACAATAAATTTACATGCTACACGTATTTGTATGCATTGTTTTTGGCACAAATCGTTTATGTTTTTTGCTCTGGAATAACCTCATCTGTCAAAATGATTTCTGAGAAAAGAAGAAGGTACCTTGCAGCATAGAGAAATACGGAGCTCCACGAGGGCCATGCCACTTATCTAGATAACGACATAATTTATCTTGCCAAGTCAACTTTTTAGAACGAAAAAGTCGACTTATCCTGATAATTTATCTCACCAAGACGACTTCCTAAAACTAAAAGGTTGACTTATCCTGATAATTTATCTCACAAAGACGACTTCCTAAAACTAAGAAGTCGACTTATCCTGATAATTTATCTCACCAAGACGACTTCCTAAAACTAAGAAGTCGACTTATCCTAATAATTTATCTCACCAAGACGACTTCCTAAAACTAAGAAGTCGACTTATCCTGATAATTTATCTCACCAAGACGATTTCTTAAAACTGTGAAGTCGACTTATCCTGATAATTTATGTTGCCAAGACGACTTCTTGAAACTAAGAAGTCGACTTATCCTGATAATTTATCTCGCCAAGAGAGGAAGTCGTCTTGGTTAGATAAATTATCAGGATAAGTCGACCTCTGAGTTTCAGGAAGTCGCCTTCGTGAGATCATTTATCAGGATAAGTCGACTTCATAGTTTTAGGAAGTCGTCTTGGTGAGATAAACTTTCATGATAAGTCGACTTCTTAGTTTCAGGAAGTCGTCTTGGCAACATAAATTATCAGGATAAGTCGACTTCACAGTTTTAAGAAATCGTCTTGGTGAGATAAATTATCAGGATAAGTCGACTTCTTAGTTTTAGGAAGTCGTCTTGGTGAGATAAATTATCAGGAAAAGTCGACTTCTTAGTTTTAGGAAGTCGTCTTGGCAACATAAATTATCAGGATAAGTCGACTTCTTAGTTTTAGGAAGTCGTCTTGGTGAGATAAATTATCAGGATAAGTTGACTTCTTAGTTTTAGGAAGTCGTCTTGGTGAGATAAATTATCAGGATAAGTCAACCTTTTAGTTTTAGGAAGTCGTCTTGGTGAGATAAATTATCAGGATAAGTCGACTTTTTCGTTCTAAAAAGTTGACTTGGCAAGATAAATTATGTCGTTATCTAGATAAGTGGAATGGCCCTCGTGGAGCTCCGTAGAGAAAGGACCACGTTTTTTCTCTATGCTTGCAGCGAATGACGCTGTCAACCGCGGCCGGCACAAGTCAAGCAAAACATAACAGCACCCACGTGGTAAATCCCAGCCATGCAGTACCATGCATTAGACACAGTATGAAAGGGGTGTCAATCAACAGGGGTCGGTGACTTGGGTCAGAGGGGCTGAGAAAAAAAAATCCCCCCATTGCGCCTGTACATAGTCAGGCGCGTGGTCGCCAAAAGTCGGACCCAGAGAGTTGATTGACAACATGTTTTCCAAACTGCTGGCAGTTCTTTGAAGTCTTGTCGTCATTTCTGTGGTTAGAAAATGTGAGATAAGCCCTTGCAAGCCTTGTTTGAGGGTTGTTAAGAAAAATATTCAACACAAATATTAGGCCATGCTTCTAAAGACACATTTCTTCAATCTTTCTTGTTTTACTTATCGCCTCTTTAATTTGTCACCATGGGTGTGCACCTTATATGGATACCGACTTTGTTTATAATGTTAGTTGCTCTAGAGAGGCCTACTCATTTGTTGGTAATATAATGCGATGCCTCGAGCATCTACCCATATTTCTAATGACTCGGTTAAAGGACTGTTCTTGTATCAGTAAAGAGTCACTGAATCATTCAGGTGTATCAACCAAGGAAACATTAGTCGATTTCAATGTGATTTAATGAAAGAAGACTGGATGGCAATGTACTATGTTAAAACACTGATTCTGCTTATGACACCTTTATTTCGACGTTTACTCACCTGTATGATCACCATTTTCCAATTAAATCGACTAAGTTTAATACAAAATTAAAACCATGGATGACCAATATGGCATTATTCAATCTATCAAATTCAAGAACAAACTGTACAAGATTTTTCTTACCAAACCGAATAATGCTAACAGAATTAAACACAATCAATTTCGTAACAAACTCAATAGTCTAATAATTAAGGGTGTCAAAGCAAAATATTATGCAGATAAGTTTTCTGGTGCTAAATCTAATATCAAACAAACCTGGAGCATAATTAATTCTGTTATGAAGAAAAACTCAAAGGGCAACAATCAGCAGGACTTTAAATTAAACGGTCAAGTGCTTAAGAATCCTGCTGTAATAGCCAATACTTTCAACAATTACTTCACTCAGATTGGGCCAACCTTGGATTCAAATTAAAGATAAGACCAGCACATCATGACTTCAAACACTTTCTCGGTAATCCTAATTCCAGCTCGCTGTTCTTGAATCCAACCTCTCCTTATGAAGTCTGTCAACTTGTGAAATCTTTTAAAGACAGTGCCACAGGTCTTGACAACATAAGTCCAAGGGTTGTCAAATCAGTTAGTTTGCATACAAAATTATGTGCGATCCATTGTCTCATATTTTTAACATCTTTATCCAAAGGTATTTTCCCTAGCAAACTTAAGCTGGCTAGAGTTACACCGATTTATAAGAAAGGTGATCCATCTGAAATCGACAATTACAGACCTTTTTCAGTTCTCCCCGTTTTTTCAAAACTGTTTGAAAAGATTGTCTATGAAAGAACAATCAAGTTTTTGGACAAATTAAAGATACTTTTCCATGGTCAGTACGGTTTCCGACAAAAACAATCTACTTCTATGGCACTGCTTGACCTTACCAACACAATTATCAGCGGCTTCGAAAAAACCCATTTATTCCCTAACTTGTTCCTCGACCGTGAATAAAACATTTTCTCATGCGTCTACCTACTGTCGAATACACCTGTAAGAGAAAACATGTTAACAATACAGACCTGTATTTGGGGAGCACCGATCTTGAGGCCAAGCCCGGAGTGCCAAAACTGCTGGAGGAAGCGAAAACGAATCCATGGAGATGGAATCGTTTACTCGAATGTGCCATTACGGCACCGTCAGGAGAAAACTTCGCTAGATACTTGCAACAAGGGCGGAATAGAGTCAAACATATTAGAATCTTTATATGAAAACTACATTATCACAAACAGGAATTTGTACACTAAATATAACCTTGTCCATGCCCATGTGCAACAAACTTGGCTAAACTTAATTGCTATAAAACGTACTATTTATTAAGATGGATGGCAGTAAAGATGGCTTGTTTTTGGCACGTCCGTATGCTTGTGCGTCAAATCAGTAAGTGGTCTTTCACACACCTTCTACTGTGGCCCATATGCCTGAGTAAGCACATCACAATCACCAACTTCCTTTTTATTATATTCTTAACTCCGGCAGACTCCTCATGAGAAAATATATTTATTCCCTAACTTGTTCCTCGACCGTGAATAAAACATTTTCTCATGCGCCTACCTACTGTCGAATACACCTGTAAGAGAAAACATGTTAACAATACAGACCTGTATTTGGGGAGCACCGATCTTGAGGCCAAGCCCGGAGTGGACCGCTGTCCCCTCCTAAGCTGAATATTAAAGAACGGGTCCATAGTAGTCTGGTTGTGTCTTCACGTTGCTTTATTTCTTTCAGACTTATGTCAATCTTTGACAACATGATTTTACGATAATTTAAGTAAACTATGATAACTAATTAAACAATGTCCCAAAATAAATGCATCATGATAGTAATTTGATAACAAACTACACACTTTGTCTGTAACCACCGGTATTTTTCCGGACAAGTTAAAAGTGGCGAGAGTAACTCCAATCTTTAAAAGTGGAGATCCAACTGTCATTAGTAATTACCGCCCTATTTCTGTTTTATACAGAGCGGTACACTAATACTCCTAATAACAGATTTGACCACCCTCGGACTAATATGATCAAAACCTGCTGCTGCATCTTTACAAGACATTGATTGGACAAGTAGGTGTATTAGTAGCTGCAATCATTACCCAGGCACCTTGTCTGAAAATATCAGTTTTGCTCTTAGAGATGAAAATATTAACATGAGATAGGCCTACATACATTTTTACATCACATCGACAGATATTAATTAACTCATCATGCCTGAGAAAACCTGCGAAAGATACAAGTGTCATAGTACATAATCTTATGTCAAGTAAATTATTCGAGCCGCCATATTTGTTCACAATTGCTTTAAGCATCTCAGGAGTAATAGAGTCCTTCTTAACTATTGGCTTATATAGCTAAAAGTTTCTTGAGGCCCAACAAAACTGTATGTAAGAAACAACCATTACAAGGATTCTTGACATCTGGCAAACAATCATGTTTCCACTTAATAACATAAAACGTCGCCTCAATTCTGGAATAAGGAGCACTTAACTGATATAAATTAATTAAATAACGACTGATAACAGACTCAGTAGCTGGCATGTCGGACATTATGATCCCTACACCAGATTTTCCAATTTGTAAACACTATTGTACTTAGCTACCGTGTTGGGGGCTCTAGATGCTGTCAATACTTCACTTAATGTTTAGCTGTACTCTTTATCTTCAGCCGTTAATCTGTAAAAAACACAGTAATACATTATTTGGAATCAAAAATCAAATCAACCCTCAGTTTATATTCCACAACAAGATACATAAGTATGTTTAATCAACCATCTCAGGCTCTGTAAAACTTTCTCAGTTGCCTGCTCTGACGTACACCCTGCGGTCGTCAGTCTCACTTGCCAGGCGGCAGATGTGGATCAATTATCTCATTCATTGTAATCAACCATTGGCATGCGAAAATCTCCACTCCAGTGGATATGATCTTTTAGGATATCTTACTTTCGAGACCACACAAATTATGTAAGTGCCGATAAACGAACACATATTACCCTGCTTTTGAACTCTGCCGAGCCAAAAATGGAATTTTGATTTCTGCCTTGTATGAAAATTCCCTCAGGTTTAGTAAACTTCATAACACTGACCACTAATGTGCTAAAAGAACTGTACTCTGAAAACAGCAGGGGCCAAAATGGCGCAGACGGCCAAACCGGAACCACCAAGGTTCCCTGTGCTTTGCAACCTTTAAGATGCCTCAACACGTCTCCTATTTTGTTGATAGGTGGGACCAGCCAATTGTTAACACCTGACCAGTTGCATGTAAAAGCATCCACATTATTGGTGTTAAGACAGCAGTATTTAGAATTAAACACATGCAGTTTAGTGTTCAAATCATCAGCAAACCGATCCACATGATAAGGACCCCATATTCCATCTATGAATTTAAAGAATGTCATAGAAACACCCCAGTCATCAAAATCAATTACTCGACTTAAACTGTCTGCTCTCTGATTCTCAAGTCTTGGCAACCACTGTATATGAAGCACTATGCAATGCTGCTGGCAAGTTTCAAAAATATTCAAACTCGGTGACTGTAACTCTGGCACCATGCTGCCCTTCTTAACAATTGACACAACACCTTTGTTGTCTGTAAAAAAAATTCAGTTTCACCTCTAATCCTAGGAGCAAAAGCTTGTAAAGCTAGACTAACTGCTTGCAACTCTCTCCAAGTGGAGCTTTTACCTCCCTGCTCTGTATTCCAGTTCGTCTGGAGTTCCAAGCCCCCATCATACACACTCCGCAGTCCATGCTCCACTGCCAGTACTAGAAGCATCTGCATATACAAGTACCTGTGGAGCGGAGTATTCACCAACATAATCTGTTATTTAGTTTTACACACTCAGACTTTCAAAAGAAAATCTCTTCTACGAGTTTGCGACCACTCTCAATATTGTACAACTTGTCCCAGTGAACCTTCTTATTAATCTCATAATGAAGGTATCTAGTTTTGAGCTGAGTTATTTGACCAAACACTGGACTAAGTGAGATAATTTTTCCTGTAAGCTTTGCCAGACTTCTGGCTGAAACTGTGGGAAGATTGGTCAGGACACAAGAAATACATTGTTGAACACTTTTAATCCTATCATTAGAGATATGGAAAGATCCCTGTACACCATCCCAGGAAAGACCTAGCCAAAGTATGGACTGTGTGGGAACCCATTTGGATTTTCAGCATTTGGAACAAAACCTGCAGCCAACAAATCTTCTTTGACAGTTTGCGCCGCCTTGGCACACAAACTAGCATTACTCTGTCTTCCCCAGCCATCATCAAGAAACAGAACCATGAAGATGCCTTTCTCTCGCCAATGCTGTACTAGAGGTCTGAGGCATTTTGTAAACGCATACGGGGCTGTAGATAATCCAAAGGGTAACACTGAAAATGAGAAAAACTTGGTCGAATTATCCATGTCCCAAGAAAAGATTAAAAACTTAGTATGAGCGGGAAAAATATCAAGATGATATCCAGCCTTCAGATCAAAAGCGAACATAAAGTCCCCCTTTTGGAAGTAAGCCAAAGCTTCATTCCAATCCTCAAATTTTACTTTATCCTTCCATAAAAATTTGTTTATGTATCTGAGATCCAAGATCAACCTTTTCTTCCCAGAGCTATTAATAGATACTGATAAGGGATTGACAACGTCTGGTGGTTCATGACATTGAAAAATTAAACCCTTATTAACAATTCACGTAAGGCTTCCATAACAAAATCATTATTGTCCAGCGCCGACTTATTGTTACGCATTCGTGGCGTGTCGTGGCCGAGCGGTCTAGGTCACCGGACCTAAGCTCTGGTGTTTTCAGCAGCAGAGTGTGGGTTCGATACCCGGTCATGACACTTGTGCCCTTGAGCAAGGCACTTAACCATAATTGCTTCGAAAAAGTTGGGAAGGTAGTGCATTCTGCTCTACCAGACAGGCTCCTAGTGGATGATACCCATGCCTACATCCTTAAGGACTGTGAAGGGGGTAACCCTGTTTCAGCCCCAGGAGGAGGAGGCAACGTTCCCCTGGTGTCAATTGATTTGGGCCGATAGCCCAAATCAGTTATGGTGTAGCCCTCACCTTGAGTGGCCGTCCGTGGCCTTGTGAGTTAGGCGATATCTCATTAAAAAAATAATAAATAATAATAATAATGCACGGGGCGGAGTACTCAGTAGGGGTAGCTTGTATCCTTGCTGAACCACATCCAAAACAAATTTACTTTATGTGATACTTTCCCAGAAGGCAATTTCCGACTTAAGTCTACCTTTAACAAGCGGTTGTGCTAATCCTTGTTCATACTCAAAAGTAGTTACTTGTCAATTTTAACTCGTACCCCATTTCCTGGCTAACTCCAATGTTCTCTTCTGCCACGATGTCTCTGTCTAACAATGGTAAATCTAGGGGCGACTCTGAAAAATAATCTGAATGTCAGTATCATTAACCATATATTTTCATTTAAGTATTTCCCATAACTTTACAAGGAAATTATATTGCAATCTATTATCAATCAGGGCCTCTCTCCCTTTTCTTTTCGTTCTGATCTACTCACTTTTAATTTCGGTATAAACAAGACCACAACATGTCAACCGATCAAATCAACAATAAGCCATTGTACATACAAAACAAATTACCTTTAATTGGTACCAGCCGATTTTCCAAAACCAGGGGAGGCTTTGGGAGCGGTGCAACCCTTGCGCCAGTGTCCTGCTTTGCAACATGCGAAGCAGATATCAGTGGACCTGGCATTGCCAACCCATGGTTGACGTGGGTAGTGCCAGGATTGATACCCAGACGGGTATCTATATTCCCCGAGCAATTGCCACGAAAAAGACCAGTCCCAGAGTCAGGATTAGCTGGAGACTCATACCCCGTTGTGGCCCCTCGTACTCTTTTAACAGCTTGGTTCCGTTGAATTTTCTCTTGTCTCTTTTTGGTAGAGGCACGTGATTGAGCCTTGCGCATACGCTTTTCATCTTCCGAATCACTGGCCAACTCATAACTAACGTACTCATCAACAGCTTTCCACCCAGCATCAGATTTATCTGCCAGTCGAACGAGCTTATTACGCTTTATAAGATCGGCGATCGCTTCTTTCACAAGTGGCTCTGCTGATTCTTCTTTGGCACCACCTAGATATTTACTAGCCTTTTCCAGCTTTTCTAGCACCGAAGAATTGAAATTATATTGTGTCTTATTGCCTTTAAAGCGAAAAGACACATCTGAGGCCCGTTTCAGCTGTTGTACTTCTTGAGACGCCGTTTCGAGCTTACTCTCGTTCTCTCGCCGTAGAGAATCCAGTGAGCTATCAAAATAGTGTTTTACTATCGCCTAGCGCCTCTTTAATAGTTTGGCCGACGATCTCTTTAGTAAGCAAAGCAAACTGTGGGTTTGGTGGCTCAGGAGTGTCACTGACAGACATGTTAAGAACAAACTTGGCTAAACTTAATTGCTATACAACGTACTATTTATTAAGATGGATGGCAGTAAAGATGGCTTGTTTTTGGCACGTCCGTATGCTTGTGCGTCAAATCAGTAAGTGGTCTTTCACACACCTTCTACTGTGGCCCATATGCCTAAGTAAGCACATCACAATCACCAAATTATTTTCTATTATATTCTTAACTCCGGCAGACTCCTCATGAGAAAATACATTACACCATGGGTATTTTCATAGACTTGTCCAAAGCCTTTGACACAATTAACCACAAAATATTGCTACAAACTAGATCATTATGAATTGAGGTATTGCGCATGACTGGTTCTGCAGCTATTTATCTAGTCGTTTTCAATGTACTAAATACATGAATGTTACTTCTGACCTTTCTAAAATCTCCTATGGAGTACCACAAGGATCTTTGCTTAGACCCCTTTTGTTCATCTTGTACATCAATGACATTTTATCGTTCTTCCGAGAAATTGTCTTATATTCTTTATGCCGATGACACTAACGTTTTAGGCAGTAACAATGACCTGCCTTCTTTATTCAATGATGCTAATGACCACCTGTCTAATGTCTGTGAATGGTTTCAAGCGAACCGGCTGTCACTTAACCTACAAAAATGCAACTACATGATCTTTTGCAACAAGAAAAATAACTGTGATGTTCATAATCTTAAAATCACCATTTCCAATCATGAAATTCCCAAAGTTGATTTCACAAAGTTTCTTGGTGTATATATTGACAGCCGCCTTACTTGGAAAGTTCACATAACCGAAATTTGTAAAAAGATTTCGAAATCAATTGGCGTAATCTCCCGGCTCAAATATGTTTTTCCTGATGAGATCTTGCGTACACTGTATTGTTCACTTATTCTTCCTTATAATGTCTTACGGTAGCATTGTCTGGGGGAATACCTCTCAAAGTAACTTATATAAAATTAAGGTGTTGCAGAAGAAAGTTATTCGCATTATTGCCAAATGTCATTTTAGAGCTCATACTGCACCCTTGTTTAAACAATATAATTTATTACGTTTTCATGATATTAATATTTATCAGCAATGTATGTTTATGTACAAGTACTCAACTAACCAACTTCCCCATCACCTAGTTTAAGCACATTTCAGGTCAATAGTAATGTTCATAATTATAAAACTAGGTCCGCATCTCTATTTCATCTTCCCAAACATAGAACAACTGCATTTCAACACAGTATTTTATGGTCTGGGCCGTGCACTCTGGAACAATCTCCCCGCTTATGTAACTTCTTGCAGGAACACAGTTGCCTTTAAACGCAAGCTCAAAGCACATAATTGTTCAAAATATCCTCAAATTCACAGAGCTTTCTCTTAGTTCTCACATTAGTGTGATTTATGTAGTACACCTGTAGGCCTATGCAGTGTTATTGTTAATGGAACCCTCACGCCCTGTCCTATGTGTATTGTTATAAGTTGCATCCCTCTGACTTCACCTTAGTTTACATAGAGTCTATTCAGTCTTAGAAGTTAAATATCGTACCTACCCACACTGTACTTGTTAGTCTTTTTATGTTTTTGTTTGTCTGGGCAAACCAACCACAAGCTTTGGCTTTTCTGGCTATGCCCCCATTTCCAATTATTCTCTTACTGTTCTTTGATATTGTTATGATGATTCTTTGTTGGAATGGAAATAAATGTCTTGAAATAATTATGATAACAATTAGTGTTATATAACTTTTATCTCTTTTCTACTTGTGTATTGTGAAGTCACCTAGTTTGACATGAATCTTTTAAAAGAAAATATGTGACCCGCTCTATCGAAATGAGAAATGTGTCTGAAATCACGTTTACGTTTAATTCTCCATACACAAGTTGTTGACAATCGAAAATCATGAAGAAGAAAAAAAAATCACACACAAAATCGATTCCGAGATTTCGGTGGTATTGGTTGAACAAAACTTGATCTTTCTTGTCGTGGTCTTACCTTTATTGAACGATGAATAAATTCACAAAAATTATGTTTTCTTTAGCATGTTTGTACAAATAGCTATAATAGCTAGCTGTTGTTAAAAACGATTATCTAAATAAACACGTCGTACAAAAATAAAAGTGGCCTTGTCTTGTAGACTTTCTTCATTGTCCGATAACTACGGACTGGAATAAGCTACGGAAATGATAATGGTATTGCTGGAAAGCCGGCGAGTTACTTGTTAACATGGTATGCATAACTCAAAATTTCCGAGACATTCCTCAATTCGATAGACTTGTTGACAAGTCGTTAATGATGGTCGCGGTGAGTCGAGTCGCGTGTGGTGTTGTAGCCTAATAAAGAATGCTCTCGCGAGATCACTGCTCTCGCGCGAAGTTGCTGGCTGCTGACTCTTCGAAATGTGACCAGTCTTGAGAGCAGTAATCTCGCACAGAGCAGCCCTCTCGCGGGATATTGCGAGAAGGCCGTTCCGCTATCACCGCGACAGACATTTAACGACTTGTCCACAAGTCTACAATTCGATAGAGCGGGTCACATATTGTATTTTGTATTTTGTATCGTCTTTTATCCTGTTAATATCATTGTACTTCTGCTGTTTGCTGCGATGTTGATGTGTAAAAAATAATATAATAATGATGATAAACTCTCAACACATTTGAAAAAAATAATAATACAAATACAAACAAAATACAGTGAAACCGTCAATGTTGCATAAAGCCTAGAAATATTTCCTTTATTTGTGTTCAAGGAAAATAGCATTGTATCCATCACCATGCAAGTTTACATTAATTCATGCTACTTCCAAATTCTTTGAAAGCCTATAACAATTAAACTCTAAATTCTTCTATCACTTCTTAATTGAATATCAGAAATATAACATGCAAAATAGATAAATTTAAGTCGATCAAGCCGAGTATGAAAGCTACCAATCTTTTGATGGATTTCCATTCATGATGCAACTAAAAATTACTTAAACTTCCAAGTGATATTTCATAAGACTTTTGTTTTGTAATTGTACCTAAGATGTAAAACTAATGAGTACTAGTTTATTATTTGATAATTAAAGAACAAAAGTGCATTCCCTGAGCTGCCACTTCTTAGTTTGTATGGTAACCCGGGCGTGATCCCACGCTATCTGGCAGACAAGATATGCACTAAGCATAAACTCAAGATGGCTACTTTAACAACTCAGTACATGTGACATTGGTCAAGTCTCAACACATGATGGCGCTATAATAGTTACATGAAACAAGATATATTATTACAGCTGTAGGACTTCTGCCTACCCACCCCACTTCTCCCAAAACAAGGATAACTGCAAACATGGGACTAGAATGCTCAGTTGGTAGAGCACCTGCCCACAAATCCAAAGTTCACAGATTCAAATCCCGCTTTAATTTGTTTGTTTGTTTGTCTAAGTCCATTCAAAATTGACAAATTCAACATAACTGATTTATTGTTGTTCATAAAAACATAAATAAAATGAAAGCATTGAATGAAGTATTAGTAGCAAAGGAAACATCCTCATAATTATTTCAATTCTATATTTAGAATTATAACTCTCTATATCGATTAGCCTACCACAAATGGTTTGGCCACAGGCCTACCACAAATGGTTTGGCCACAGGCCTACCACAAATGGTTTGGCCACAGGCCTACCACAAATGGTTTGGCCACAGGCCTACCACAAATGGTTTGGCCACAGGCCTACCACAAATGGATTGGCCACAGGCCTACCACAAATGGATTGGCCACAGGCCTACCACAAATGGATTGGCCACAGGCCTACCACAAATGGATTGGCCACAGGCCTACCACAAATGGATTGGCCACAGGCCTACCACAAATGGATTGGCCACAGGCCTACCACAAATGGATTGGCCACAGGCCTACCACAAATGGATTGGCCACAGGCCTACCACAAATGGATTGGTCACAGGCCTACCACAAATGGATTGGTCACATGCCTACCACAAATGGATTGGCCACAGGCCTACCACAAATGGATTGGCCACAGGCCTACCACAAATGGATTGGCCACAGGCCTACCACAAATGGATTGGCCACAGGCCTACCACAAATGGTTTGGCCACAGGCCTACCACAAATGGTTTGGCCACAGGCCTACCACAAATGGATTGGCCACAGGCCTACCACAAATGGATTGGCCACATGCCTACCACAAATGGATTGGCCACAGGCCTACCACAAATGGATTGGTCACATGCCTACCACAAATGGATTGGCCACAGGCCTACCACAAATGGATTGGCCACAGGCCTACCACAAATGGATTGGTCACAGGCCTACCACAAATGGATTGGCCACAGGCCTACCACAAATGGATTGGCCACAGGCCTACCACAAATGGATTGGCCACAGGCCTACCACAAATGGATTGGTCACAGGCCTACCACAAATGGATTGGCCACAGGCCTACCACAAATGGATTGGTCACAGGCCTACCACAAATGGATTGGCCACAGGCCTACCACAAATGGATTGGCCACAGGCCTACCACAAATGGATTGGTCACAGGCCTACCACAAATGGTTTGGTCACAGGCCTACCACAAATGGATTGGCCACAGGCCTACCACAAATGGATTGGCCACAGGCCTACCACAAATGGATTGGTCACAGGCCTACCACAAATGGATTGGCCACAGGCCTACCACAAATGGATTGGTCACAGGCCTACCACAAATGGATTGGCCACAGGCCTACCACAAATGGATTGGCCACAGGCCTACCACAAATGGATTGGTCACAGGCCTACCACAAATGGTTTGGTCACAGGCCTACCACAAATGGATTGGCCACAGGCCTACCACAAATGGATTGGCCACAGGCCTACCACAAATGGATTGGTCACATGCCTACCACAACAGAAAGCTCCACCCCTTAATAATTTTGAATGACATTACATAAATATGAACAAATCCTGAAAACTGGATAACAATACCCTCTAGGGTCAGGAGATGAACTTGCCTGAAAAAATAGGATGTTATATTTTTGATGTTTATAGACTCTTTACATCAACACTAATAGAAGTGTACAGTTTTGATCATAAGAAAATCCACATCTTTTGTCTCTCTGATGCAGAGTTTGCCACTCTCAAGAAACTCTGATGTAAGGGGAAGTGAATGTAAGTATGTTTTTGCCCTGAAGGCTGCTCATAGTCTTTACCAACCAACTCACTTAATTGCAGCAAAGGCCAACGGTTACACACCCATGTTCAGATGACCCTATGTTCCGACACCCCTAATGTATTTTCCTAATTCTAACCTTGGGCCTAACCCTAACCCCAACCCTAGCATGTACCGGTACAGTGTAGATTATGTGCTGATGGTATATTTAAGTTAGCAAACCTCGATTAAATTGGACAACTCTAGATATGAAATGGAAACAAATTGTGAGCAGAAACTGCCTGGGCAAGGTTTTATAAAACCGCTTAAGGAAAACACTTAGCTTAAAAAATTGTTTCGCTCGGCAAAATTCAACGAGGGAATCAGTTTCATCCTGTGTACATTGCATGCCACTTAGACTGGTACCTTGTTTTGCTAAGCAATAAGGCCGCATCCGAAATAGCTGATGAGGCTCTGCGGCTGTTGCAACCCTCGGGTGGACCTTGCAATGACACGGAACAGTCGCAACTACTTTTTCAGGATGATGCTGAGCCTTGACTAAAGACTGTTGGGAACATATCCCTTACCAAAATGACCAATTCATTCTAATTTGATATCCAGTTGAAAAGAATTGGATTGAGTTGGTATGAGTTGGTTTATATTGGAATACTGAATTTCCAATTGGAACCAATCTTAGACTAGCTCAGTCAATTATAAATCTGATTGGACTCAGTTGGCTTGATTTGATTGAATTAGAATTAGTTAGAATTGTTTTTCACCAATTGGAAGTTTTCACCTCCTAATATATTTCCAATTTGAAATGTTATTACCAAACAAGAACGAGTAATGTCTGGTACAATGCCTTGCTTAGTTACTTCGACCACTTAAATTCGAATTTCCCAAACTATAGTCAGTTGCTATGTCACATGGGTCAGGGCAAGCTTTTGCATAATGAAGTTTTACAAACGCCCATACACTCTTCTGAATGAATGCGTACAGCACAATGGTACCAGGATTTGCCCATTTGGAGGTCACTGTACAATAAGCTTGCCGGAACTATGTAACGTAGAAACACCATCTTTAGTCCAGGTAATCTAATCTAAGATTCGAGGGTTCATTGTGACCAATTAAGTCATTGTAGCAGATGTTATTCAACATCTGGCTCGCTAATAGCTTTGGCCAGGCATGAGAGTTTGTGCTTTACTTCTAGTAGGAAAACCTCATCTCGGGAGTGTAGCCCAATTTCTCCAGATTAGGTAGACAGGCGTAGTTGATCATAGGAGGCGGACCACACATCAGGACCAGCGTGTCGGAGCTGGGAGGGGGCATGTGATCACGGAGCATCTCTTCATTGACAAACCCACTGCTGTACTCCCAACCTTTGGGAGGGGGAGGGGAAAAAAAATAAATAAATTATCAAACAGTTTAAATAATTAATGAGATTACAGATTTTCAGGGAGCGATTCAGATATAACAATGGTTTGAAATTTCAAATTGGTTTGGACTTGTACCCACCCCAATTTTAAAATTTCACAAATAAATTTATGAAATTAACTTTCGATGTTCAGTTATAATTTTTGACCCACCCATCCATACTTTCAAAACCTATATCTAATTTTTTAAACATTAAACAAAATATGCAGGCACTGAATAAAAAAATAAAAAACTAGTTTCACTACATACATGTAAGCATAAGTAAAGTGATAGAAAGGTGATAGAAAGGTAATTCTATGAACGTTACACTTCAACAAGACACAAGTTAAAGAGTGAACAATAATTTACAAGTCATCTGCTCCAGAATATGGGGGTAACAATGCACAAGGGTAAAAACCACAAACAAATTAGATTTATATGAAATGAGAAATGGAATTAAAAATAATTCAAATAAATTCAATTAAATTCAAATCAATTCAAGAAGAACTGTTTTTCTCTTTGGAAAAGTACATCGATAATTAAAGACAAGAAAATCAGCACAGAAGAAAATACCGAAATCAATATAAGAGCAAATAATATGTACATTATACATTATTACATGCTTGAAACTAATAATTAAATAAAGTAGGAACGAGTGAATTATGTACAAGAGAGGTGGGAGAGCATGAGGCTGTTTGAGTTAGTCGAGGCTGTTTGAGTTAGTCGAGGCTGTTTGAGTTAGTCGAGGCTGTTTGAGTTAGTCGAGGCTGTTTGAGTTAGTCGAGGCTGCTTGAGTTAGTCGAGGCTGTTTGAGTTAGTCGAGGCTGTTTGAGTTAGTCGAGGCTGTTTGAGTTAGTCGAGGCTGTTTGAGTTAGTCGAGGCAGTCGAGGCTGTTTGAGTTAGTCGAGGCTGTTTGAGTTAGTCGAGGCTGTTTGAGTTAGTCGAGGCTGTTTGAGTTAGTCGAGGCTGTTTGAGTTAGTCGAGGCTGTTTGAGTTAGTCGAGGCTGTTTGAGTTAGTCGAGGCTTGTTGAAAACAGCCCGTGTAAGAGGGACCAGACAGACAAGGCGGAAAAAGACATTGGGAAATCTGACAACAGAACACTATAAAGAATGAATGAATGCAAGAGGGTTTTGAAAATGACTACAAATTAAAGGAAATTAACATGGAGAGAAACACTTATAATGCAAAGTTATATTGTACAATGCATCCATCCATACATAGCCACTGCCAGAGCGGTACATTGAGAGACTTGCAACAACTTGCGATATTAAAGAAGCCATTCTCAGTATAAAAAAAAAAAAAAAAAAAAAAAACTGACTGTGCGCACACAGAGTAACAGACTAGATGTAAATTGGGTTTTTGTGCTATATTTTGACCGAAAATGGCTTCATGCAACTCGTTCAATACAGGGCTCTGCTCCTGGCTGTTTAGGGAAAAGATGGAAACAATATATCTAGAAAAAGTTCCCCTTGAAAAAACTTAATATTGTGCAATCCATTCATACATGTGTTACAACAAGATTTAAAACCGGCTTTAAAAATCACACTGTTGGCAGCCACAGAAGTGGCTGACATAACCAAAAAAAAACAATAGATTTCAAAACCTTTGAATAACAGTTATTTACAAACATTATAAAGAGCAGTTTACAGGGGGGAAAGTTTGAAGAAAAAAAAACCCAAAAACAAAAACAAATTAAATCATACAAACACTAGGCCAATAATGAAAGAATGTAAACAAAATCAAAATCAAAACATTACAAATTGGCACAAAGTAAACATTTGTTGGGGCATAAAAGTTGCCTCAAGTATAAACAAGAATAGCGCAATCCGTAGAAATAGAATCCACACCACTCTCTGGCTTTCTTTTCAAGCAAAATCAGACAGAAGACGATAATAATAGACAATGTTACAAGACTAAAACAAAAATGTAACAAAAATACACGCAGACAAATAACTGAGGACAGAACAAGCATCCACATGTTTACCTTCGTCAGGCTTGTCCAGAGTGTACCAAAGCTTGAACCGCTCCCCATGTTCCTTACTGATCTCCTCCAGCTCAGGACGAAGTAGAATATCCTTTTCAGTCTTTAAATAAAACAAACAAAGAAAAACATTTTTGTAGTCAATAATTCACAAATACCCCATGCAGTTCATGCAAACACAAATGGCCATTTTTAGGAAATACTTGCAATCAATCAGCCACCAATACCTCAGACAATTTAAGCAATCCTACTGGTTGACAGGCTATCAAGTGACCATGGCCCAATTTCATAAAGCTGTTTAGCAAAAAATACTGCTTGGAAAATTTCTTTGCTTAGCAAAGAATGAGTGGGGCACCAGTCGCAACAGTGTTAACTTTATGGAATGTTGGCAGGCTACCTGTTTTTACTAAGCAACATTTCTCTGTGCTTAGCAAGTTTTTGTGCTTACAGGCTTTATGAACTTAAGACCATATCGCAAACATAAAAACAAAAACAATTTAAAGGGGCAGTGTCATCATGATGAAATCAAAAATAATTTAAAGGGGCAGTGTCATCATGATGAAATCAAAAACAATTTAAAGGGGCAGTGTCATCATGATGAAATCAAAAACAATTTAAAGGGGCAGTGTCATCATGATGATATCAGGCATGGGGCTGTAATGGAACTACATGTGAACTCTCTCCATTGATATGATACGGAGGGAGGCCGGCACTCGCACACAGTAACTGGGTGAGTGTTTATAATTCCATGTACAGCCACAGGCCTATTATGATCATTCAATTCAATTCAATTCAATTCAGTTCAAAGTTTTATTAATCACATTACAAAGTACATGTACATGAAATTCCTTTTCCTGTTGTGGAAAGTATACAAAAATACAAACATCCACTTTAGGACACACCACTCAATAATTACAATAAAAAGAGACAGTACCACAATAAATTAATAACACATCCCCTATAATTAACAATTCACAAATACCCAAGAAAGTTTAAGTAACCCTATTGGTTGAGAGGCTGTCACATGATCATATCACAAATTGCCATTTTAAAGAAATACCTTTAGTCAATAAATATCACAGGCAGTTTAAGCAATTCTATTGGTTGAGAGGCTGTCACATGATCAAATCTCGAAACAGTCACTTTCAATCAGTAATTCATAAATACCCCGGACAGTTTAAGCAATCCTGTTGGTCAAGACAGACATGTGATGACATATATCACAAGCGGACATTTTGAAAATGTTAAACCCATTTATTTGGAATCACAGAAATGGAGACACCAGGAGAGTGCAGAGTGAGTCACATCATTATTTACATGTGACAAGAGGTGTTTGCTTTGAGGCCTTATTAACACTTCCCAAACCTACTTTTGTTGTGTAATGCACGTAAAAAAAACCCAGTGCACTTATTTAAAAGAGAAGGAGTTCGCCCTGGTGCTCCTGGTTTGATTGGCTGCATAATGCGCCACAGCACCTTGTAAACCATTACATGGTACAATGTCAAGGAATAGGTCTCATACCTCAAAACGTAGCTCCACATACCTTTCAGGAAAATACTGACGGTTGAGCGTCACTGAGTGACAGATATGCGCGCTATATAAGAAGCCACTATTATTATTACCTGGTTTGCAAACAACAGCCACACCTGACATTTGTCAGCCGGGTCCTTCAAGACCTGCCTAACCAGCTGGAGCATCGGAGTGATCCCTGCAACAGGATAAGACAAAAATAAAGACTTGTCAAATCAAAAGAAAACTCAAAATTTTCAATCTGAAAACTCTCTGATAATAAAGTTCATACCGGTACCAATCCTTCCTGGGAAAAATGTCTGTCTCATATACAGTCAGAGCCAAGGAACTACCATTTGAAAACACCCTAAATCTAAATTGCTTAGTTCATAAAATTGCCCCGATAATTTAACAAGTACGAACGTGCACAAATTCTCTGCAAAGTAATCGTCTTTCATACAGTTGTTTTCAATATAACAGAATAGCATTTTAGAATGTTTTATTCGTCGACACAGGCTGGCTGTATGATGTTAATTGAAATCTAGAGGATGAAAATGAATTTAATCTTCTGTAAACGACAACCAGTAATCATTATTGAAAAAAATAAACAAATAATAATAATAATAACGAAGACTTATAAAGCGCACATATCCACCAAAGGTGCTCAAGGCGCTGTAACAAAGGAAGCGAAAAAACAAAAGGGGAGGGGACCAACAGAAAAACTCAGTTAGGAGGAACTAAATGCTTTAGACATGAGGTGTGTTTTGAGAGACTTTTTGAATGAGTGAATAGTATTGGAGGTTTTAATGTGAAGAGGTAGCTGATTCCAGAGATGTGGTGCCGCGACGGAGAATGATCTGTCCCCCCAGGTTCGATGAGATTTGACTTCTTGAAGAAGACATTTATTTCCCGATCGAAGGTTGCGGGATGGTTTATGCTGAGCATGTTCAGGATGTATGTTGGTGCTTGCCCATTGAGTGCTTAGAAAACAATCAGCATGAGCTTGTAAATGATTCTGGATGATATTGGGAGCCAGTGTAGATTGAGAAGGACAGGTGTTATATGAGAGTGTTTTTTCGTTAAAGTGACCACACGGGCAGCGGTATTTTGTAGGCGTTGAAGACGAGAAAGTTGGACATCTGGAAGGCCAAAGAAAAGTGAATTACCCAAATCAACTTAGTTATCACACAAGTGCGAGTGGAATAGACCTCATGCACATGACTTCATTTGACAAGGGCGACCTCGGCTAAAGGTCAAAAGAAGGTAGGTCATAGGTTGATCCTGCTGTGCGCATACGAAGCTGCACATTTTCCCCGATTGTTTTGTCATAGTTTTTACCTCTAAGATGGCGGCTTGATGACGTCAATGCATAAGGTCTAGACAGAAAAATATAGCGTTTTTCTCCCCATATCTAACTTAGCCTTTTGCCTTGTTGGATATGGGATGCCAGCGAGCTGTATGTTTCCATGCCAGGAGCACAACAAATTGATCTAAAAGCAAACTTGACGCGCAGCTTAAACTAGCACAAAACACATAGTTGGAACAGGGCAGGTTGTGATATGGGTGGTGCAGTAGCCAGAGTTGCCAACATTTGCATCTTGCAATAAGGAAGATTTTGTACAACAATCAGGGAGATATTTAGAACTACTGTACATTCAACATAATGGGGAAAAGATTCCATAATCAGGGAGATATTTAAAACTACATATACATACAACATAATAGCAAAAAGTTTCCATAATCAGGGAGATATTTAAAACTACATGTACATTCAACATAATGGGGAAAAGTTTCCATAATCAGGGAGATATTTAAAACTACATGTACATTCAACATAATGGGGAAAAAGTTTCCATAATCAGGGAGATATTTAAAACTACATATACATTCAACATAATAGCAAAAAGTTTCCATAATCAGGGAGATATTTAAAACTACATGTACATTCAACATAATAGCAAAAAGTTTCCATAATCAGGGAGATATTTAAAACTACATGTACATTCAACATAATGGGGAAAAGTTTCCATAATCAGGAAGATTTATAATTTTTGTCATCAGAACATGAAAAGATTGGTTTAGTTTCAGGGAATTTTCAGCAGAATCAGGGATAGTTGGCAGCTCTGCTTTATCACACCACTTGTTGCAATGGGTCGACCAATCAGAATTGAGATTCAAGTTGACTTGAAGATAATAAGTTATAATATAACTTATTGGCAAATATTATTGGCAAATTCCATAATGCACATCACATAAGACAAAATGGTCGGCAGTACTTTTAGGGTCGGTCATGGTTAAAAAAAAAACAATTTTCATAGGACTTTTCTGTCTTCTTCCTCCTCACCTGTACCACCAGCAATCATTCCAATATTTTTGGCCTGCGTCTTCACAGCATCGGATTTCTTGTCAGCCTTGATGCTGAACTGGCCTGTTACAAAAACACAATAGTGTTAAACAAATAATAATAATAATAGTGGCTTCTTATATAGCGCTCAGGTCCGTCACTCAGTGACACTCATGGCGCTTCAACATTATTACCCCTGGTCACTGGGCCATTTTATTTCATTCCTTAAACCATCTCAGCTCCCAGGGGAGTATACAGCCTGTGCTGCCAAATATGTAGCGCATCAAGCTAAATCAATCACAAGAACCATCTCTGCCCTCACAGGTACCCATTTACCCCTGGGTGACGAGAAGCAATTATAGTTAAGTGTCTTGCTCAAGGACACAAGTGTCAAGACCGGGACTCGAACCCACACTCTGCTGATCAGAAACACCAGAGCTTGGATCCGGTGGTCTTATCCGCTCGGCTATGACTTGCATATGAAACGTCAAGGCAATCTAGGTGGAGCGCATACTCAAATTCCTTGTCTAGAATGTTTGGATTTTGGGATGGGATACAGGTTTATAAAGCAACCTGTTGACCAATTGGCAGACAGGATTTCACGTCTTTTTCATTTACTAACCCTACTACTATGAGAGTGTTTCTCAAGACAACCAGCCCATACATTGTACCTCACTGATGTGCCACAACAGAAGAGGTATGAGGCACACACATGCTGATGTAGAGATTAGAGCCATTGCCCAAAGTGCTTCGATGAGAGTGGTAAACTGGAGAAGCAACCACCAAGTGCTCAATTGTAATGCAATTGAGGCAACTGTTGGAAGAGATAAGGTTCTCAACCTCGGGCAATTTCTGCCGTGGCAGTTTGTGGCACTGATCGACCACAACACAAATACATTGACATGATTGACAGGACAGTGTGGCATACACTGTAGGTTAGTTCACCACGTGATACAAAAATATGTCTGATAGTAAGACAACATGAGATGAGTAATATACATGTACCTGTGGATTTTTTTTCACAGGACTTCGGAAAGTAATAATAATAATATATTAATGGGCATTTATAATGCGCCGGTATCCATCTGAAGATACTCATGGCGCAGTGACACATTAGAAGAAGGGAATGCAGTACTCATTAGGTGAGTCTTGAGGGAAGTTTTGAACAAAGCTAGTGATGGAGAAAGTTTAATAATGATCCGGCAAGTCGTTCCATACTGAAGGGGCAGCAGAAGTAAATGATCTTTCACTCTATGATGTTTCCTTAGAAGATGTTTGTTATTAGAGCGCATAGACTGGCGGTTGGAAAGATAGGGTTGGAGTCCTTCTGAGATGTATGGTGGTAAAGTGCGTTTTGATGAGAGATAGACATGTACTGAGCATACAGTGCTTAACACACATCAGTGTATGGGTAAAAAACACTTGATAAAATTATGGGAGATTACACTTGATGGCAATTTTCAACAAACAAAATACAAGCATTGTGAGTATTGGAAACACTTTTTAATAATAAGAACAATAAAAACAACGGCAAAGTATTTTTAGGGTTAGGATGCCAAATAATTTGGGTCAACATGGTCAAGGGTAACCAGGGGATATTCAAAAGTGCCCAGCACTGTGACCTGGGCACAATGTCATGGCTCTGCTTACCGTAAGCAAAGAATCGGCGCTTACGGAAGCAGGGAATTCCGCGATTACCTCTAGCGTATTTCACGGGTTAGCAGGGAATTATTGCTTGTGCGCTTGTGTAGTCCACGTTACTAGGCATTCTACGCTTACACAGCTAGTGCAGAAATTCGGCGCTTGCTCGGTATGTGGAGAATGGTGATCGCAAGCGCAGAATTCGGTGGTAAGCAGAGCCATGAAATTGGGCCCTGTAGGCCTGAAGATACCTGTGAAGAGAAGACGATGTTGAAGAAATCTCAGTTTTAGATGTGGGAGGAAAACCTCAACTGGGGAAAACCCCAACGCAATCAATCAAGTAGGGACTGAAAAAACAATCCACATTTAAGGGTCTAGTCCAGAGTGGGATTCAAACTGGGGTCCACAGAGGCATGGAGGCAACCAATAGACCTTTAAAGACACCTGGCAGTGGTATTTTGTCAAAATAAAGCTTTTGTCATTAATATGTACATTTTTATGAGTGGAATGTGAATAAACAATTAACTAAGGTTAAAAAAAATTATTTTTATTTTAATAACAAATAAAAAAATAGGCCCCCCTTTACATGGCGCTGTTCGTGACGTCAATCGAGGCAGGAGAAAATGTGTAGTCTGGCCCCGTACATTACGTCTGGGTACCTGATCAGTATGATGCATTTTCGTATTCGGACGTCACCACCCAATGCAATCCTAGGACAGTGTACAGTCGACTAATACGAGACGCCAGTTTATACGAGGTTTTTCACCGGTCCCGAACTGTCCCATGCGCGTTTCTATGTCTTAAAAACGGAAGATACGAGCATGGTCATAACGAGAACACGGATAATACGAGGTATTAGAAACATTTCGCTGGTAACCTAAGCTTCACTGCAACTTCCCTTGCACACTAATAATACCAACGAAAAAAATCCCCGGTGTCCAAGCACGACGGGGTACAAGTGTTCGCTGCATAGCGCTGAAAACGACATCGGACCGGACCACTTTGCCCTCGTTAGCCTGACTTTCGATGCCCGTAACTGCCTATATTTAGGATCTGCAGGAAAAAAATGCTGGCTGACCCCATCTTTAGTCATTTTGCTGCATCCAGCAGCAATTTTTGCCGGAAAAATGCAAGAAAAATCCCCTTTTTGGATAATCAAACGAAACGTATAATCTCACTACTTGCACATACAACGTAAATGCAGGCAAGTTCGAGGGGGCTCGATGTTCGATCGAGGCAAAGTCTTCCTCGATTGACGTCACAAAAAGGGATGGGCGGAGTCGCCCCCAAACAACTTTATCTATTTTTTTTACATATACATGTAAATACTGACAAACAATTACTAAAAAAATTGTTTTATTGTTAATACACATATACTCTTATATTTCAAGAATTTTTTTTTCTATTTCCAGGTGACTTTAACATGGGAGTGGCAATCTTGATTTTCCCCCACACTAAGTCACTGAGGCGGGGGTAAAACCAACGCAATCAATCAAGTACAAATGTAGGAACTGAAAACCCAATCCACATTTAAGGGTCTAGTCCAGAGTGGGATTCAAACTGGGGTCCACAGAGGCATGGAGGCAACCAATAGACCTTTAACATGGGAGTGGCAATCTTGATTTTCCCCCATCACTAAATCACTGAAGCTGGGGGAAAACCAAAGCAATCAATCAAGTAGGGACTGAAAAATCAATCCACATTTAAGGGCCTGGTCTAGAGTGGGATTCAAACTGGGATCCACAGAGGCATGGAGGCAACCAATAGACCTTTAACATGGGAGTGGCAATCTTGATTTTCCCCCAATCCAAATCACTGAGGCTGGAAGAAAAAAACAGACTGGTTCCTTTAATGTGCAATGAATATCAGCTTTCATTACTGTTATGGATACAGGGAACTAAGATTGTGGCTGCATGAAAAAATGTCTAGTGGCCAACCTGAATGCCGATAATGAAAATGTTTACATAATATGTACATTTTTACATTTGTACACTCCCCAAGTTCAGTTTTGTTTCAGGCCATAACATGAATTTTTTTCCTTAAACCATCCCAGCTCCCTAGATAGTACAATGTACTTGTACATACAGCCAATGCTCATTCTTTTCACTTACCACATCCGTCATAGACTAGAAGCCCGCTTGGCCCACGTACATCAATTGAGTCTCCGATCTCCATGCTTTCGAGGTACTGGGACATCTTCCCTCCCTCTGGGAACTTGGGGTGAACATCCTTGAAGTACACCTGAGTAGAATTTAAGAAAACAAAAAAACTCTGTCATCATGTCATGTTCTGTGTGTTCGATAGCAAGATCATCAACGCTAATTCTTGTTACATTAAAGGTGTGTCTTTTGTTTTCTCTTTCTTCTATGGTTGCCTTGCAGTTGGTTTATATTCTCTACATAGGTAGGGTTAGTGGCGTCTGTCTCCTGAAAAGATCGAAGCATTACCGATGCCAGCAGGGATAGGCCTACAGTGCATATATGCAAAAGTAACTACATGTACATGTATGAGTTCTCTATTGGCGAGACAAACGTATCCCCATACTGTGGTTTGGGCACTGGCCTGGTGACCAGTCAAGTTTCTTAACTTTTCCTTCCATTCTGTACATTAAAAAATGTGCTAAGCGATTCTGATCATGTTTATGTTAAGGGCGCAATATAAACTTTAATTATTATTATTAATATTAAACCAGACTGAATGTCCTAACTGTGGGGAAACGGCCCTTAAGGTATTTACATACAGCGTCCCCTTAATACAACGTTTCCAAAGTGTACCGTTGTACATACAGCGTCCCTTTAACGCAACGTTTCACGGGTTCAGTGCTGTATCACTTCACATGATGTCTCCCTCCGCGGTATCAAATAGTTCATGTCATTTTTTATTTAAATTGTTTTGTTATGGAATTCACAAGAATTAGTGTATTTTGGAAATCATTTGAAACTCCATTAGGTTTTGGTGACGATAGAAATTAGTTTGGTTGATTATTAGTTGGCTTTCTGAGGGTTTCTCAGTGCGTAGTATTTACGTACAAGTTAGTGGTTTTTGGCAGGGAGCCGAGGTGGCCTCTTGCTTTGTGACTCGTGAAGAACAGTTTTCTTGGATTTCTGGCCAACTATAGCTGTTATTTGCTGTTTTATTTATGTGACTAGGTGTTTCACAACAACATGATTAAGATTGTATAAACAACATAGAGATTGGTGGTAAGTCTCATTTTGATATTTGTAGTTGCTCTTTATGTGAACGTATTGCGGGAAGATATAAGTTTTATGCTGGGCAATGACATGTGACGTTCACAACGTATACTGTGTGTAGACACCCAGGGGTATAAATGGGTACCTGCAAGGGTAGAGGTTGATATTGTGTTTGAAAAAGCCTTCGGAGTGCCATCACGGCAGCCCGGGCTGTATACTCCCCAGGGAGCTGAGAAAGATTAAAGGAATGTTATTGGCCCAATGACCAGGGCACTAATGTAAAGCGCATTGAGACGTTATTGTGAAATGCGCTATATAAAAACTGGTTATTATTAGACTAATGTTATGTACACTCGCCGTGTATGCTACTTGTTGTTTTATATTGTGTGGGATGTGCGTTGCATGGAAACAGACGCCATTACACAGGGCACAACTTGCGTACTCGCGTAGTATAATATGTATTTATGAGTAGGGACACGGGAAGGAGGCCGGTCCTCTATTTATAAAGGACGAGGATTCACCAAAAGACAATACAATAAAAGCAACAAATTCTATAGATGACGTGTTAAATATAAAACAATGATTACAAAAATCATCTCCTGTACTGATTTAATTCAATGCCATACAGCACATAGACTACAAAATAGCATACATGTACATTACAAATGCACACCGTTACTTATGTACAGCTAAAGGGCAAAAGGTCAGCGCAACACGAGGCTGGCTACACACACACAAGTTTACAATAATATATACCGATTGAAACAGCCCTATAAATCACAATATTTCTCAACTCAAAAGATATTTCAAAACAAAATAATACTCACTGAGAGCTCTACGAAACCATCCTTCCCAACGTGGAGCATGGCCAGAGCCATGCTCCCCACAAAATGGAGAGAAATACAGAGATAAAATGATGTGCTCTCTCGTGCAAATGCTACCAGAGGAAAAGAGACTGGGTCTACGTCGCGACCCCAAAGTTAACTTTTTACAATCAACAACACTGAGGGCGCACTTGGGCTCCCTACATATGTATCATTGTACCTCCAGATTAGTTATGATATGTATCTTTCTGTCATTTATTTTAGTATCTGGCTGGTGCTTGGGGTTTTATTTATTGTACACCCTTTCCTGCTGTGTATTATTCCTACAATGTGAAGTGGAGAGGAATAAACAGTTAAATATAAAGATTTGAGTTTTTGCGCATCCTTATTTTAAACAATAAGTGGACTAGGGCGAAGGCAGCATCTAGCTCCCCCTACCTCTACATAACCATCAGTTTGGTTAAATTCATTTAAATTACAGAAAAACAAAACAAACAAAAACACAAAACTAAGCCAAAAACGCAAAACCCAACAATTATAATAAAAGTTAAACCAATTGACCTCATTGCCCAAGTCCTCACCTTAACAACAAGATCCATGAAACCTTTGTCATCATCGCTTGTCACCGGGGTGTAGGGACGGATAACAAGCTTGCCATCAATACGGCATGTTAGGTAGATATGCTGACCTATACAACAGAATCAAAGACACAGTGTTAAGGATCGGTCAATCACATGTTTCAGAAATAACAATTTGGGGCAGCAGGCAGGTCCCCTATTTCACAGAGGCAACGGAGACAATTGCCTCCATTCCCAGTGGACACTTCCTTGGAGCCCACTTGAAATGTTCCAATACAAATTCTGATTTCCCCCATTGAGCATGTTGAAGTGCCCTTTACTTAAGAAAAAAAACTGCCTTGCTCTTACAAGAACAAATTTTTTCAGAAAAAAAAATTGTGTTAATAGACCTTATGCATATGACGTCATTTTAGTAGGGCGCCCTCACCTAGAGGTCAAAAGGAAGATGCTCATTAGCCGGTCTTGTGCGCCGCGCGTACAAATCAGCGCGTTTCCATTGTTTCATCATCAGTTTACCTCTAAGATGGCGGCTGGATGACGTCAATGCATAAGGTCTATTGTAGAGAACAAGATTTTTCCTCTGCTGCCGCTTCACAGCTTGAGTGTGATCCCTGGCTACACGGCAGTTACAGGTTGAATGGCTTCTAACACTAGACAACAGGCACCCCGAACAAAGATATTGACAAAATAGGGAGACCACCAACATAGGGCTAGATAGCTCAGTTGGTAGAGTGCCGGCACGTTAATCTGGAGGTCGCAGGTTCAAGTCCTGCTCTAGTCAACTTTTGTTGTTGAGCTCACCACACATAACCTTCCAAGCATCATGCCACATTAAACGCTCATACACACAGACAACACAAAACGACAATTCATCTGGCTAGATTTAGAACGACAAAGTGCATATGACTTACCAACTGGAAGACCGAGGATGTGATCCTTGGAAGGTAAGGCAAAACGGAAGCGTCTTGTGTCATGACTCACAATCTGTAGAAAGAAAAAACATTTGCATTATCAAACAATAACCCTTACCCCCCTTGAGTGATTTACTAGGTTCCTTCCTCACTCTAACCAAATCCAACACCATTCAGTAACTCAACTCACAAACTGTTTGACTCTGATTATGGTGGTACATTGTACACATGTGGTATGACTGATCCCATGTAAAGCATGATCAGGGCCTAATTTCATGGCTCTGCTTACCGTAAGCAAAGAATCGGCGCTTACGGAAGCAGGGAATTCCGCACTTACGTCAAGCGTATTACACAGGTTAGCAGGGAATTTTTGCTTGTGCGCGTGCGTAGTCCACGTTACTTGGCATTCTATGCTTACACAGCTAGCGTGCGCTTGCTCGGTAAGCGGAGAATGGTGATCGCAAGCGCAGAATTCGGCAGTAAGCAGAGCCATGAAATTGGGCCCAGTTTACTAGTGCAGTTCTCAGTCCAACACCATTCAGTAACTCAACACCCAAACTGTTGGACTCTGATTATGGTGGTACATGTATGCCTGATCCCCTGTAAAGCATGATCAGTTTACTAGTGCAGTTCTCAGTCCAACACCATTCAGTAACTCAACACCCAAACTGTTGGACTCTGATTATGGTGGTATGCCTGATCCCCTGTAAAGCATGATCAGTTTACTAGTGCAGTTCTCTGTCCAACACCATTCAGTAACTCAACACCCAAACTGTTTGACTCTGGTGGTACGCCTGATCACATGTAAAGCATGATCAGTTTACTAGTGCAGTCCTCAGTCCAACACCATTCAGTAACTCAACACCCAAACTGTTTGACTCTGGTGGTACGCCTGATCACATGTAAAGCATGATCAGTTTACTAGTGCAGTCCTCAGTCCAACACCATTCAGTAACTCAACACCCAAACTGTTTGACTCTGGTGGTACGCCTGATCACATGTAAAGCATGATCAGTTTACTAGTGCAGTCCTCAGTCCAACACCATTCAGTAACTCAACACCCAAACTGTTTGACTCTGGTGGTACGCCTGATCACATGTAAAGCATGATCAGTTTACTAGTGCAGTCCTCAGTCCAACACCATTCAGAAACTCAACATCCAAAAACTGTCAATCTGTAATTCATTACAAATTTTTAAAAGTTTCTGCTTGAAGAGTTCACTCTTCAAACAAAACATTTTTAAAACGTCTCTCTGGGATTTTTTAATAGCCACTAATTCTTACCTCTTTATCCACTAGCTCAAATGGAAATTTTGTTTCAGGATCTTTCAAGGCTTTTGGAGGCCCAGCATGCTTTCGCTTCCCTCCTAGGAAGAACTTGCTGATGATGATGGTGACGGCGATCACGCCGACGCCCAACAAAACGGGAACACCAAACTGTAGAGAAAAAGACATTCAATAAAAAAACGCCCTTCTAAACCAAGTGTGTAACCTTACATGTTTCAGACATGTTCAATTTAGCGTGTCATAGACATGACAGACGAGCTTTCTCAAGCATCAGACTCAATTTCTGATGGTTAAGGTTCAGTCATCGGGGTGTGGGTTAAAATCCCGTTCATGACACGTACATCCTTGAGCAGGATGCTTTACTACGTCATGTATAATTGCTTCTCTTCACCCAGAGATATAAACATGATAAATGAATACCTGTAAGGGTAGAGGTTGAAATTGTGTTTGAAAGAGCCTTCGGAGCACAACGGCAGACCGGGATGTATGTACATGTAGGCCTTTAATCCACAGGAAAATGAGAAAGATCACAGACCTACATTACATGTACATGTACATATGTATGTAAATGTCCGTGTGCAAGAAGCTTTACTTTAATTGCTTCTCTTCACCCAGAGATATAAACATGATAAATGGATACCTGTAAGGGTAGAGGTTGAAATTGAGTTTGAAAAAAGCCTTAGGAGCGCCACGGCAGACCAGGCTGTAGGCTTTTCACTCCCCAGGGAACTGGGAAAGATTACAGGATGTATGTCCTTGAGCAAGATGATTTACTTTAATTGCTTCTCTTCAACCAGGGATATAAACATAACAAATGGATACATGTACCTGCAAGGGTACAGGTAGAAATTGAGTTTGAAAAAGCCTTCGGAGCGCCACGGCAGACCGAGCTGTAGGCCTTTTACTCCCCAGGGAACTGAGAAAGATTACAGGTACATGTACATCCCATACAGTACATGCAATACATTGTAGGGAGTGTCTCAAATATCGGCTGGTAAGAACCTTCTATTTGGATTTAATAATTATTCCAGCACGGACCATTCCATTGGACTGCCGGAACGTTCCAGTGGCATGTTCAAAGTAGTAACATGCGAAATCACTCTACTGTTAAGATTGCTCCCGTACTCCGGCACAATGATGCAGTCCAGCAACATGTTTGGGCAGTCCAATGAATTGTGGGCCTGTGCCCACAGAAATGCTCTTTGCACCTACATGTACACGTGTAGAACGTGAACGCCTTTTGAGTTTTACCTTATTGGCCCAATGAACATGGCACTAACATGACTAATGTAAAGCGCATCTTTAGTGTAAACTGCGCTCATAAGAACTAGTTATTATTACTGTAGTACTAAATACAAAGCAGACCATCTGGGTACAATTTCATAAAGAATTTAAGCAGATATTTTCTGCTTACAGAATGGACCCATCCTTAGTAAAAGCACATTTTCTATTTAATAAATACTGCTAAGCGTAAGCAAAACAAAAGGCACATTATCCAGCGGGTCTTTTTTAAAGCAGATGAGTGATGCAGCAACGCCATTGTGACACGCATACATGTATATGAAAATATGCAGTTTTCAAATTGCTTTTGGATTGTTCAAGAAATAAACTTTACCTTAAGAACACCTTTCTGCTACATGTATGCACACAAATTTGCTACCATAAACAGCTTTATGAAGTTGGGGTACATTGTATGCAAGGTTTTAGCCAGGATTTGGTAAAAGGGTGTCCAAATCTGCTGGAAATTTAAAAACTGGGTGTCCAAATTGTTCACTTACAATACATTTACATGTAAATGACAGATGAAACAGGGTGTCCAAATTTAAAACAGGGTGTCCAAAAGACACCCAGACACCCCTCTGGCTAACACTATGATTGTATGTTGTAAATCTAAAAAATGTTAGCAAAATAACAAGTGAAACTGACTGGGTAAATTTTAAATAACTTGGGCTTGAACAAAACAAAAAATTGAATCAACCATTTCCAGTTTAGCATGCCGGCGCTCTAGCGACTGAGCTACATGTAACTAGTCAATTTTTCTTTGTTCAGCCCCAACATAACAAATAAACGACAGTGTGTAAAAAATACTCACAATTGATGAAAGGTCCATATTTCCACAGATGTAAAGTGACTTAAGTACAAAGTATTTGTGGAATCTCCATCAATATTTGCCCAAGCTTTAAACCGCCTGCACAAGCAGACTCTAACATTAACAGTGAGTGGGGTAGTATGAGCACTGGCAAAGGTCTACTACAAATGTATGTAACTGTGTTAACAGTTGTTATTTCTGCATATTTTTTGCTTGGTATCAATGTACTGTGTACCAGCATCTCTACAGGTTATTATTTATAATGCGGGTACTGACTTAATATTAGTATGGATACATGTATTGTGTACAGTGTGCTAATTGGATAATTTTTCTAACCAGAAATACCTGACCCTCACAGTCCCAAATCCCTCCAATAGATCGATCCATTAAGCCCCGCCTCCTTACGAGTTGACCAATCACAAGCGCGAAACCCGATCACCATTAGTGCAAAGATAACCAAACGGCTAAAATGGTGATCAGATTTCGCGGTTGTGATTGGTCAATGAGAAATGGGCGTGGCTTAATGGATCGGTGTATTGCCAAAGTGAAGGAGTCAGAAGGACTGGGGCTAGTAGGCCCAATCAACAAGTGCTTATCACAGGGTCGGGCACACAATCAATCAATCAGTTTATTTCCCACAGTATCAAAATCAAAATCCAATCAAAGACAAAAATGTAAGAATTGGAAGTTGAGAGTTAAATAGTTGTTTGTTAAGAATTTAAGCTGATATAAGCATGGAAGTTCATGAAACTGTGTAGGGACCCATAAAGAAGCAAGGCTTGAAAAATGAAAAAGGTCCCTGAGCAAGAGCGTGCATTGAGCCGAGTATTATTTTTTGATTTCTTGTAGAAGATCCACACCAATCTTTGTCCCAAAATTTGATGTGGCGTGACATACATGTAGGAGAATCTTTAGTATATTGGAGAAATTAGGAAGATTTTGTAATCACTCCCCAAGTTCATTTTTTTTTTTCAGGCCATAACATGAATTTTATTCCTTAAACCATCACAGCTCCGTACATGTATACAGCACGTGCTGCCAAGTGCAATATGCACATGTAGCGCAACAAGCAAAAACAATCACAAGAACAACAACCATCTATAGATGGTTCAGATACACCCTCAAAGGTGACTCATTCCTGGGTGAAGAGAAGCAAATATAATTAAATGTCTTTGTCAAGGCCACGAACGTCATGAATGGTAATCAAACCCACACTCTGATTCCTCAGCCAGCAGAACTTTAATCCAGCTCTCACCATGGTCACTGACTACATGTTTGGCCATAAAATGCTGACATCAGTCTTATAAGGACAACACAGTTTTTCATTAGTAAAGGGCAAGTCTAAGAGGGAAGTTTAAATCTGTACCGTCCATCCAACATTCCAACAGGCACCCATACAATGACAAGGGGCATGGACAAAATTTGCACATTATTGTGTTGCTTCATTCAATGAAGTATCCGGCCTGCTGTACTACATGTATGACAGGGTTTGAACTTTACCTGTACACTCGACCGCAGGCTTGAGGCCAGTGAATTTTGTGTCGGGCCAGTAAACTCACTAACTGGAAAAGTCCAGCAGTCTTGTGTTTTTCAAGGGAATAATACCTCACAGTCTTCACAGTGTAAAATATCTTTAAAAAATAAACAACTGTTCAAATGTTGACTTTAAGTCTGACAAAAATCTTTCAACTCTGATAATTTCTTAGCACTTATTCAATAAAAAACAGTTTACAAAATGTTGAAAAGTTTTGTCCCACTTAATTTTGATTCTGGTCTTTAACAAAAATTAAAATGGCCCAGTATGGTAAAAGCTTTTAGCTACAAAAGCTTTCAGTGGTCTTAGTGGATTTTCCCCACCACATTTAAGCCCTGATTTTTTTGAAAAATACTGGTCTACAGCACCCTACCATGTACATAGTGTACATGAACGTATGGATTCAACCCACTTACCTTCTGTGTTAGGATTTAGAACAGTGAAGGGTACCAGGAGGTGCAATGAAATGACAGGCATCACCATGGAAACGGGAAGGTTAGAAGGTGCAAAAGTGCCAGCAGTGATGATATGCAAATAGAGCGCCAGCAGATTGCATTATATGTGGGAAAGGAAAATACAAATTTAAAACTTCAGGGAATGGTAGCTTTTATGAGCATGCTAAATTGTATTAGAGCTCACAATTTACAAACACTGGACCGCAGGCCAGAGGCTAGTGATTATTTGTAGCATCAGGCCAGCAAACTCATTAACTGTAAAGTTCAGCAGTCTTGTGTTTTTAAATTTCTTTATTTACAATATTTATTTAAATTACACATCCAACAGCACAATTAGCACCAATAACAGGATGATTAGGAAACAAGAAGAAATGTTCAGTTGAGATGTTGGCATGGTGGGAGGAAAACCCCAAATAGGAGAAACCCATGCAATCATGTAGGAACTGAGTTTTAACCCAATCCTCTGGTCTGAGGTGGGATTCGAACGATGTCCACAGACATGACAGAGGTGAATGGCAGGGAAAGAAGCACCAAGCAAACCTGATCCCAAATTTCGTTTAAATGTTGACTTTCAGTTTCAGTCTCAACTCATAAATCTCTTTCTGTCGAGTATTCCATTATTTATATTTATATGTTTCTGATTTACTTATCATTTATTTGGAAATCGGATTCGGCACAATTCATATAAATTTGGAACAGTTGGCAGGTTTGGTATTGAAGAATTCTCACTCATTTATATTTTTGAAATGAGAGATTAATGATGTAAACCTTCTCTTAGTGCTCGACCTGATCCTGTCTGTTCCAGTTTCCTGCACCATTGAGCTAAGCCTACATGCATATTGATCGAGTTGTTGAACCGAAGGTTGTTTTTAGAACCACCAGAGCTCCAAGAGACACAGAGACAGTTTCACATTTCTGCAAAACCTACCAGATTACTTTAAAATTACATTGATTTATGTACACAGACGCATGTGCAGTATGTAACAATATGTACATGTACTTGCTTTGTGGTGTTATCTGAATACTCTTATGTCATGTTTGTACTTCACTCTACCAAACAAACAGTGGACTTGAAAATTTATGTATTAGACTGTATTTGTACATTGTGTTGTAGGGCAGCTAACAATGGCCAATCAATACAAAAATCAATATTGCAATTTACTTAATTTATTTTTTATTTTGTACCTAATTGATTTTACCAGGGAAAAAGATAATGGAACATTTCCAACTAAAGCCCAGAGTTTGAGAAACATTTGTTCCCATGTAATTGTAATACACTGTATAATTTTATAGCCAGAAATTCCTTTGTCCATCATGCATTGTGCATAATATGGGAACAGGTTGTGCTTGATCTTTTAAAGGGAAGGCATAGTGTACGTTTGGTAATCAATCTTAAAGGTATTATTATACAGGATTGGCAGAGCTGACAAAATAATCACAGACAGTGTTCATGTTTTGTGTAATCAACCACAGTATACATGAAATAACAAACCTGTGAAAATTTGAGCTCAATTGGTCATCCAGGTCACGAGAAAATAGTGAAAAAAGACCTTGTGTGTTTTCTGTTTTTCAAACATGGAGTTTATTATCGCGTGTGATAAAAACTATTTGTTTACTCATTTCTCAGAAACGATACAATGTAGCATTTTAGGCAGAAATATTTTAAGGAACCCTTTCTACCATTACTTACTTTAAATCATGTAAGTTACATGTATGTGTGAATCTGTGAACATTTGTGTTTTTCGATCTTACCAATAGTGTACATGGCCTTTAAAATTAATTGAAGAAAAAACTTATTGGATTAAAAGTAACAGTAGCTTTCAATAATTAAGTAGTTTGAGAAACATTTTACTTTGAGTATAATGACCCAAAATTTGAATCTGAGAAACGTTGCTTTTAAAAACGTTTCTCAGATTGTGTATTCCTATTATTAGGAATTGTTCTTCCTACAGTACACGTGTAACCCTAACAATCCCTAACCCTACAAATTCAAACAGGGCAAAGTGTTTAATTTTGTTACATGTAGGTTAAGTACAGTGAAGTTAGGATAATACCAAAATCATAATACCAAAATCACATTTGAGCCAGAAATTGCATCGAATGTCACGGCTACACTCTATTCCACGAATGCCTTGACAAAATAAAAAGACTATAGTCTGAGTGAAAGTTAGAATAGAATTTAAGTTTAGATAGAAGTAGAGCTACCCTCCAACCATGGTGTAAACTGTAGGTCGCACAAAGCCGACAACTGACGACAACACATTTTAAATACACTTAAAAACAATGTCTGAACATAAAACAGTTAAATCTACATGTATGTACATGTACATGTATGTACCATGTGTAAAAGAGTCATGTATCCACTAAATCACCTTCAATCTGGGCCCAATTTCATAAAGCTGTTTAGCAGAAAATACTGCTTGACAAATTTCTATGCTAAGCAAAAATTGAGTGGGGCACCAGTCACAACAATGCAAAGTTTATGCAATTTTGGCTGGTAACCTGTTTCTGCTAAGCAATACTTTTCTGTGCTGAGCAGGTTTTTGTGCTTACAGGCTTTATGAAATCGGGCCTTGTTGGGAGTGTTGAAAAAGTGGTAAAAAATATTTGTTTTACCATCATGAATTACTGTAGTACTACTACATACTACATGTAGTAACAACTAAGATAAAAATTAATGAAATGCAAGACAAACTAAATTAGGAACAATAAGTAATAGTAACTGCATACATGTACAGTATCTTTAAAGCTTAAATACACTAAACATGCTAAAAAAGTACAGTTTATGCATGCATGAAGCAGTAAGCCTGAGCAGAGACTCGATCAGTACTTTAGGTTCCTCCGTGAGGGTTGTTCTAAAACCCCCTCGACCCCCTCGACCCCCACGACCCCTCGACGTCCGCCCCGTTATCGAAACGTGTCCCAATTCCAATTCATAACACATCGCTTTACGGCCGAGTAAGAATTAAGTTCCCGATTTAGAATTCACAGCGTGTGATCCAAAGAGCTAGCTGGTCTGGCGACGCGACTTCCTTCCGGCGACCTGCTGATGACCAACAGACCATACGTCCAGAGTCAGTGGTGTTGCACCGACCGAGTGAGAGTCACGACACAAGAAGAGTATTTGTAAATTTATTAAATCTCCAAGAACTCTACATGTACTACAACCCAACCCACCTAAATGAAATACTTGGTCGCCTATGTTGCCGAAACATCCTCCCTGTCTTAATAAAGAAAACCTTCAAAAACACAACGGTTATTTGGGGAAATTTTTAACAGATTTTAATTTGAATGGAGTAAGGAAAAATAGGTTAAAAGAGAAATAATGTGCATTAAACTTTATAGCTACGTTTTTGGGGGGGGGGGGGGAAAGTTCATATTATCGCATGTAACTTGGTCCTTAATATTAAAATTAGCCAATAAGTTACTTAAGATCTAATTTTCTTAAAGAAGCATTAATGTACAGCCTAAATATAAACGGCAATTTTAATTTTAGCATTCTGTGGCCAACACCAAAATCCGAAAAGAAATGGTCTGCGTATTTTCCCCAGGACAAATGAGGCCACTTTATAGCATAAATGGGCGTATTTAATCCGCTTCCGCACGTTACGTGCACACCGATCATGATCTCGTTTCATATGGTCGGGGGCCCGGGTGTGGGAGGAGACTGACAACCCCAAAACACGTGTGGGCCATGGTCGGTCGGGTCTACAACCTCGAGCTCCGCATAGAGCAAGTAGTAATTGTTGACACAGGACGGGAGCGATCAGCCGGAAATGAGTCTGCCTGATCATCACGTAATGAGTTGGCCTAAATCGTACTCGGGCGGTAAACGCAGGATCCCAGTTGGGATATACCCCTATTCAGGCTCGGGTCGGCCAAGAGATACGCTTGGAAATGCCACGATTTTTTTTCTGTACACCAAAATTGCCACAGTACCCGATCTCAGCCAATCACGCGCAGTTTGCTTCGTGCGTGATTGGCTGAGATCGTGTCATGTGGCAATTTTGGTGTACATAAAAAAAAATCGAGCATAAGTCGAGGGGTCGAGGGGGTCGTGGGTCGTGGGGGTCGAGGGGGTTTTAGAACAACCCCCTCCGTGAGCCTTTTAGGGTCTTAACATTTTGGCTTCAGGCACACACTGCGCTGTTTTTATTTCAAACAATAATTGTGCACTAAGCGTTAACGGCGACTATGCACCGCGATGAAGAGGCAAGGCATTTTCTTTTGTAACACACCTTTTTTGGAATGGTTGGTCTGACAATTCTACCTCCATGGTCTGACCATTCTGGAATCTGGCATTCATTTTTGTTATAGGTCACTAGGTCACTCATAGGTGGTGTCCTTAACACTATGTAACAGCAAAACAACCATGAGTATTTCATGGGAAATTTCATTTAAAAAAACAATGTTTTGCATGTAAAAAACTCAACAAAAAGGCCTCACATTCACAAGCATTGTCAATAATGTATGTTATTGAAGTGACTGTTTTGTTAAATAGTGTTAATAAGAAATGTTTAGTAATAATATGGTTGTGTACCCCAAAAGGGGTTGTTCTAAAACCCCCTCGACCCCTCGACGTCCGCCCCGTTATCGAAACGTGTCCCAATTCCAATTCATAACACATCGCTTTACGGCCGAGTAAGAATTAAGTTCCCGATTTAGAATTCACAGCGTGTGATCCAAAGAGCTAGCTGGTCTGGCGACGCGACTTCCTTCCGGCGACCTGCTGATGACCAACAGACCATACGTCCAGAGTCAGTGGTGTTGCACCGACCGAGTGAGAGTCACGACACAAGAAGAGAGGTAAGCATGTCAAATAATTTTGTGTTGTTGTCAACAATTGTTTGCCAGTCTGTGTGCACGTTACGTGCACACCGATCATGATCTCGTTTCATATGGTCGGGGGCCCGGGTGTGGGAGACTGACAACCCCAAAGCACGTGTGGGCCATGGTCGGTCGGGTCTACAACCTCGAGCTCCGCATAGAGCAAGTAGTAATTGTTGACACAGGACGGGAGCGATCAGCCGGAAATGAGTCTGCCTGATCATCACGTAATGAGTTGGCCTAAATCGTACTCGGGCGGTAAACGCAGGATCCCAGTTGGGATATACTCCTATTCAGGCTCGGGTCGGCCAAGAGATATGCTTGGAAATGCCGCGATTTTTTTTCTGTACACCAAAATTGCCACAGTACCCGATCTCAGCCAATCACGCGCAGTTTGCTTCGTGCGTGATTGGCTGAGATCGTGTCATGTGGCAATTTTGGTGTACATAAAAAAAAATTGAGCATAAGTCGAGGGGTCGAGGGGGTCGTGGGTCGTGGGGGTCGAGGGGGTTTTAGAACAACCCCAACAAAAGGAAACTCAAACTGAAGATTGCTTTATAAAGTCGACCAGAAGTTTTTTTTTTTTAAACACTGCCCCAAAAATTAACTGGCAATCTTCCGCAATCTCTATCTCAGCAGTATCACCATGATCACTAGCCATTCCAAGGCAATAGTACCATTCAACATATTCAGTCAATCGATCAACCCCGGCCCCGTCGGGAAAAAAAAAATTAGAAGGCGTGTGCTTCAAAAGCTGTAAACTATTAAAGCTGGCAAGCAAATATTTTTGTGAAAATGCAGTGAATAATGCCACATTTGCTAGCAGCATGTTTAGATTGTTTATGCAAAATCATGCAAAAGTTTGTATTTCGTGAGAAAAGGTGATTAATTATCGGATTGTTGGCATACCAGAGTTTCTTCCAGCCCCATGTTGTCTGCAGCCACCTAGCCTTGTGTTGCATTTAGAGAGCGGTCAAAGGTCGAATTGCTCGATTATTCCAATTTGCATAAAAAGAGCGCCCCCAGCGTCTAGTTATTTCTACGAACAAATTTTTTTTTTTTAGTCGAACAATATGGACGATTTCAAGTTGAATGCTGCAAAAATGGTGAGCAAACAAGCAATGTTGCAACATTTATACCCTCCGTTTATGTGAGAATAAGTACTGTAAAGTCCTATTTTATATTCACCTTTAGAGGGAAGCATAATGTTACTATTAGTCTTAAAAACTCCACGGTGCAATTTACGAAATTTAAAACAATTTTCATTTTTTTTTTTTTTTCGTTGGGTACCTAGACCAAATTTACGGGAAACTTATCACAGACCAATAGAGGGGACAGTCTTAATTTGTTGGCGTCCTTGGTTACAACTTTTTATAAAGCGATATTTAAAAAGTGGCCATCATTTTGTTGATTCCAGCATTTGTTTCACTTATAGGTTTTACTGAAATACATACTATAACCAACCTTATTTGGGTAAATTCTTTGAAACGATGCAATTTGAATTTGTTAATGTTACTTTTGTTGGCATTTTAAATTTTTGTCACAATCCCATGCCATGCCAACAGTACCTCTGCCAAGTGACAGTGTGACCCTACAACAACATATACAATGAACATGATGAATTGAATGAACACGATTAATGATTAAAAAACATCAATAAATTATTTATCTTGAATTGAATTGGTCTTGAATTGAATTGGTTCACTATTGAATTGCTGTCTGTGGCTCATCAGTAGACAGGTAGAACTTCACGCACAGACGCACCATCTACAATGTATGATCTAGAAAGTGTGTTGCCATTCATTGTGTGTTTGAACAAGATAACTGTGAAGGTGCTTAATGAACAAGTTGAGGTTTTGTTTTTCTTCCCTCAGTTCCACCAGGGAGTGGTATTTATTATTGTGTAGTTTTATCTCCCTCATTTGTCAGACTCTAAAACTGTCATCGTCGGACTACATGTAGTTGTTTCCATCACACCATGGTCATTATTGCCATTTGCCCATGGCCATGAACTGTCATGTACATTGTAGGTTGAGAAATGTAGACCAATTTGCTTGGGTAGCCCATTAACAGTTGAGAACAAAAATCTAAAGGCACATTTTATGCAAAACCTGTTGTAAACAGAGCCAGCATAATTTATAAGCAATTATGATGTAAAACATTTCATAAAAATTATAATTTAATCACCCTAACCCTCCCATACCCTACAAATTCAAACAGGGCAAAGTGTTTAATTTTGTTAGGTTAAGTACAGTGAAGTTAGGATTGGGTGTTTGATTCTGTGGGATTGTGTATCCTTGCTGACAAGTAATGGTGTTGGAATTTGATTGAGTGGGTATGGTGGATGTGTGAAATGTACATGTCTGGCATTGATCTTTCCTCCATGGTCTAATGAGATAGTTGTTGGATTATGTTATGTTGGGTACTGTGTGATTTCACTGATCAAATTTTTGCACATGCCAAGTGTACACACTCCAACAAAATCAAACAAAAAAAGCCTGTTGGAGTTTGTTAGGTTGTGTATCGTCCACCTAAGATTGGGCACAGTTCCCATCTCATGGTAGTATAAGCTGTTGGAATGTGTTGGGTTAGGGGTGGATTCTAGTAAAAACGCTTTGGGAGTTAGGGTTAATAAACAAATTAATGGATCATAAATAATGCCTGACCTTGACCAATTTTGTACATTCAATTAGATTGCAGCTCAGAAGCAGCGCAAAGGAGCCAGGTCACCAGAGTCTGATAGCAATTGGGACAGCTCTGAGCCAGAGGATACCTTGCCAAACATTAGCTCAGAGGAAGAGGTTAGCATTATGTCGACTCACAGCAGGAGAAGAGAAAAGAATATGACACCAAAAGGTACATGTTGTACAAAAGATTTAGTCCTCCATGGACAGAAAGCAGTCCTAACAACACTGGCTTTTACTTTTACTGGCGTTTCATGGTCGAGCGATTTAGCACACTCAGGACAGTAGATTCAAACTCTGGTGTTTCTGATCAGCAGAGTGTGAGTTTGAGTCCCAGTCTTGACACTTTTGTCTTTGAGCAAGACACTAAACCATTATTTCTTTGTCCTTCGGATGGGACATAAAGCCGGAAGTTCCGTGTGTGGTATACATGTACATGTAAAAGAACCCAGTATCACAGTTATCGCTGAGAGAAGGGGCTCACACCAATGTTTCTGAAATTATTGGTTTCTGTCTTCGTTTGTGAGTGCCGATTGCATTTCAATTTTCAGTAATAAATTGTTTTTTCAATACTAGCTGATGAAATTCAAGTAATATTTTAACTTAAAGTGTCTGTTTATTTTCAGCACCAAAGCAACCAGACAGTACTAAACACCAGTCACAAACTCATCACCAGGGCCACAAACCTGTCATGGCCCACCACCTCGCCATCAACGGAGACCGAACTCCAAAGAAATCTTCACCTGCATCCAGCATGAGAAGGTGATTGAATAGTTTTAACAAAAATATTGTTGGGAGTAGGCCCTTGTACATTCTTGAAGTTTAACACACCTTTTTCAACTCTGGTAGACACCAGGGGCCAATTTCACAGAGCTGCTTAAGCAGGAACACTGCTTAACAAATTCCTGCTAAGCGCAATTGAGCAGGAGACCAGTCACAAATTGCACATGTGAAATGGTATTTTGGCCGGTAACCTATTGCTGGTAACCAAAACTATTCGTGCTTAAGCAGCGCTCTGAAATCGGGCCTTTGTGGATTATAACTATTGGATTGAATTCACCTGACGTCATCATCACAATAATCTTTGTTGCACCATTTTGGGAGTCAGTGTCGCTGTCTATTATACAGTGTAGTGCGCATTTTAGGCAGCACAGCAGTTACAAACTTACCATAATTTGTACATGCCAATTGACTCTTAAAATAGAAAGCATGGCAGACAGTAGTCGCATTTGACCTTAAGGGGTCACCAATTGACAATAGATAAGTTAGGACACTGATCATTAACTTTACATATGACCAGGGCTCGAATGTGTACACTGGACCACAGGCCAGAGGCCAGTAATGTTGGGCCAGTAAACTTATGACCTAACAAGCTTGTGTTTTTCAATTGAATAACAGAAACAAATTATGTTCAAGTGTTGACTTTGGGTCTGATCTTTCAATTCTAGGAGTGATCAAGGTAATACCATTAAGACATGAGATAAATCTTCTCTTACTTGTCTCATTTCGCATTCATATAAAAGTAGTCAAATGCATGTTAAACTGTGTCAGCAATTTGTTATTATTTACATTTTGAATCTGGTCTTGTAAAAAAATGTCTGGTCCGGTAAAGATTTTAAGCTACAACTTCCACGCACCTTTCAGACAAGTGTGTGAAGTTCGAAATAAACAAACCTGCCCCTTGAACAAGATGGCGCATATAACCTTGAAGGTGCTTATTGCCGCATCTGATAAAACCGTTTGTCTTTTCCTATTGTCTTTATGCCTTGTCTTAGTGGACATGGTAGAAAGGCGACAAAGGCTGGTGTCAATGTATTTGTTGACCGTGGTAGCGTAGATTCCTCAGACGATGATATCTCCGTCGCTAGCAAGAAATCAGTCCAGAGAAAACCAGAGAGACCACCGTTTGATTTCAGAAATGCAATTACTGGTGAGTAATTATACTTGAGGCAAAAGATACAAGGCTTTGTATGAGGATAGGGTAAGGGGGGTTTGAGTTGCTGAACACCATGTACATCTGTAGCTCACTATCCCTGACTGTGATTGATCGTGATGTGTCTTGGCCGAGCGGTTAAGAGCAAAATAACCCTAGCTCTGCTGGTGTTTCTGACCAGCAGAGTGTGGGTTTGAATCCCGGTCATGGCACTTGTGTCCTTGAGCAAGGTACTTTGCCATAATTGCATTGTCGTTTGGATGGGATATTAAGCCGTAGATCCTGTGTACCGGGCCAGGACTGTAATGCACGTGAAAGAACCAAGAACACTTATCGTGGAAGAGTAGGGGTTAACCCCAGTGTTTCTGGTTCACACAGAGATCACCAGGCAATTGCGACTTTCAGTGATTAAGTTCACTTATGAGGCATCCTTGGTTTCATTACCAGAAATAATAATAATAATAATAGAGTGGCACCTCCAGAGGTTAGTGAGAGGGGGGTTTCCGACATGGCGGTGCCCATGGTACTAGTAAGGCTGGATGCATCCATACCGTGGTGTTAGCCAGAGGGGTGTGTCTGGGTGTCTTTTGGACACCCTGTTTTAAATTTGGACACCCTGTTTTATCTGTCCTTTGCATGTAAATGTAGTGTAAGTGAACAATTTGGACACCCAGTGTTTAAATTTCAAGCAAATTTGGACACCCTTTTACCAAATCCTGCCCAAAACCTAGGATCCATACTGCTATTCAATTGTTGAATGTGATCTCCAAACTCAAATAAACTTAAAGCTCTCTACAAACTGAAGTTGTATAAAAATTTATGCATAATGAATTATTGAAACCCTTGCTTCCAATGAGTTTGTAAACTAAACTGACATTGACTTGTGTTTTTAAATTCAAACCTTACAACTTGTTTTCACCTTTGGTTTTGTAGAACCACAGATGGAGGAAGTCGTCAAAGCAGAACGGCCAGGTAAAAGTCGGAAGGGAAAGGTGTACGACCCGTCCCCGGACCAGATGAATCAAAGTATTAATTCAGGTAAAACAGGATTACATTACATATCAGTGGTACCTTTGGAGTATGGGAGAGAACCAACGCCCAACTCTGACTCACATTATGGCCATAGCCGGGAATCGAACCAAGGCCACAGTAGTGAGAGGAACGCAATTTTATGCACTAGCTGTCCATGCCACCCATTTGAATGACATAAATTGTGTATTTGTGTGGGAAAATACTTTAGTCAGAGTAGCCACTAGCACACAAAAGCTGCCATCTTGGAAAGTGGTTTATTTACATGAACTCAGCATGACCTTTAACCTGCATCCATGGATGGTGCACTATATATTCATGAGCAGTTAAGAAAGTAGTGCCACAGTGGTTTAATCAGTGCATTACATAAATGGCCCATAGTGACGGTAATAATGTTCATGCACCATGAGCATCAAAAGTAGTTGGTTCCGATGCTACAATGTATCTAAATAAATGGTCATTACTATAATTATTATTCATATTTATTATTTTTAATCAACTGTTTATCTTCAGACCAGAAGCAGCTCATTGTGGACACACCGGACGGTAAACAGAAAAAGAAAAACTGGAAGGTCAATCTCGGCTTTCAGTCAACGGAGAACGCCCCTAAGATGGACTCCATCACGCCGAATGACAACAACAACTTACATGTAAGTTACTCACAGAGAGACATGGGGATGTTGACAACGGCCACGTCATCAGACGTCGAGCTGAAGAAGATGGAGGGGAGGATGAGTCGCTTGAGCGAGAAGGATGCAGGGGATGACGGGGGAAGATACGATGAGGCGAGGCTTGAGAGCTCACACTTACTCATCGAGGAAAACACTCAGAGGTGTGGTTTACAAATTACTCATTTTTACAGGCATGATGTTCTTCCTAATTTAGTCTGATTTTCGCAGGTCAGCCCTTGTGCTTAAACATTATTTTCCTACTTTTTTCCAAGCACCAAATATCATGCCTGTTTTTAACGCTCAAATTGAGTCACAAGCTTAATCAATAATTGCTGCAGCTGACCAATCTAGAATGCTGCAGTAACGCAACTTCTGGAGTTTGGTTTATTTTATCGGTTTTCCCGGACAATTTCAAGAAAAATCAATTCGTTTTAACACCTGGTTCAATTTCGTTTGGAAATGAATGCTCCGTTGAATCAGCATTCAACAGTCTAAATGAGTAATTCATTTTCACCAGTTTAGCATTCACTGGTCAAATAAGTTCATTCAATTTTATTAGGCCGCAAGATTCGCTCAAGGAAATATATTAGGGGAAAATGCTTGAATTTGAATGCGTGTTAATGAAACTGAATGATTTTTTTGCTGAAATTGGTCAGGAAAATCTATATTACACATCCAACAGCACAATTAGCGCCAATAAGAAACAAGAAGAAATGTTCAGTTTTAGATATGGGAGGATTACCCCAAAGGCACATGCAACAGGCACATGCAACAGGTACATTGTAGGGACTGGAAAACCCATTCCACATGCAAAAAGGCTCCGATCTGAGGTGGGATTCGAACCGGGGTCCAGAGAGGTGAAAGGCAGGGAAAGAAACCACTCCCATGTTGCGTAAAAAGGATTATCAGGCCTGTGAGATCTCCGCTTTAAAGCGGATATCCGCCTTAAAGCGGATATCCGCTTCTTCTTTTTTCGAAAAAAAAATAATAATCACTTTTTGGCCTTATATCCTGTATATATGCTTGGCAACAATAATGTACAACTACAATAATGTGAAATAAGCCTAGTTACTGGATCAATGGGGTGCCCCAATTAGACCAGCGTAAATGCGTTACGCGCGCTCACTTGACGTTCCACGATCATTCTTACATGTACATCATGTAGTATTTCAGCTCTTTTTTTTAGGGTCCACTCACAGGCCTGGATTATACATGATTACGTTATTCCTAGCGAGGATTATTTCGAAAGGGGATTGTAACAGTTGTATTTTCAGCTGATTCACTGTTGAGGGAATCAAAGTGCGATAAAAAGGGTTCTAAACATGTTGTTTAAACCCAGTATAGAACAAGCAGAAAGCCTATTTTCATACTCAAACATCCTGATAGGAGGAACCAGGTCGGACACACTGGTGGCACATTTTCCATGAACATATCGGTTGAAAAGAAAAAGGCTGGCTACAGACTTGCGGTGGGAAAGAAGATGCAATGTTGGTCCCAACCCTTCACCAACAAGATTAACAATATGCTTCTGCACTCTCTATTGAAGATAATTGACAGGCAGAAGCTCCAGCCAAATGGGGCAACACTACTCCATTAGGGGAAGTATAGTTATCTTATATAGGTAGAGAGTAGCATCAGGATATATGAACTTCCAAGCTTAGTAAAGACAACCAACTCGCATGGAAGCACTCTTTGCAATGCCTGGGCTATACCTCTCCCAACTGACATTAGTGAACATGTCAAGTCAAAGAAGGCAGTAAAGACTGTGCAAGTCTCGCGCGTATTCGGAAATTTGGACCCGTTAAAGTGTGCGAGTTTGATTCCTCTACGCGTTGGGGTAACGTATGTGGGACCAAAGTGGTCCCAAAAGTATTCAAATCCGTGTGAGACTTGGTGTTTCGTGGTCGAGCGTATAAAAGCACCGGACTTGAGCTCTGTTGTTTCTATTCAGCAGAGTGTGGGTTCGAGTCCCAGTCGTGATACTTGTGTCCTTAAGCAAGACTCTTAACCATTATTGCTGCGTCCTTCGGATGGGACGTAAAGCCGTTGGTCCTGTGTGTTGTATAATGCACGTAAAAGGGAAGGGGTTCGCCCCGGTGTTCCTGGTTTGATTGGCTGCATATTGCGCCACAGCACCTTGTAAACCATTACATGATGCTATGTAAAGGAATAGGTCTCATACTTCAAAACGTAGCTCCACATACCTTGCAGGAAAATACTGACTGTTGAAGTGCCTTGAGTGTCACTGAGTGACTGATATGAGCGCTATAGAAGAAGCCACTATTATTATTATTATTATTGCATGAGACAGGTATTTCTTTATAGGATTGGTACGTAGATGTGGCATGATCCTTTAAAATGAAAATGATTTTGTCTTTTTCTTCAACCAGGTACATCTATCGTTACAACCATGGGAGTACAAAGTACTACGACACACGGACCGGACGAGAGGACATTTACATGACAGCAATAGCTGACAAGTAAGTTAAATACAGTCTGTCTCGAGAATTGTCTGTAGCTACAAGACACATGGTCTAATGGGGGTTTTTCTCAATATTTTTGAGATGTAAGTTCCCATTTGGAACCGGGGCAACAAACCCAGAGTGTTTTACGCTTAGGAAAAATCAAAGAACACCCTTTTGGAATGGTAACCTGTCGCTTGAGCACCTCACTAACTCTGCACCTCACAAACTCTGCACCTTGCAAACTCGGTACCTTGCAAACTCGGCACTTTACTTACTCGATAAAAAATCAGCACCAAGAAAGTTGGCAAAAGTAGCTAGTTTTTATATAGCGCTTTACTACGGGCATCTCATAGCACTCATTATTATTTATTTCCAGACAAGTTTTTGAATTAAGAGACCCATATGCAACACATTGTAAGTGTTTTCAAGGTGCTGCGGCGCAATCAGCAGCCACTTCCAGAAACGCTGGGCAAACCCCTTACTCTTAGTAACAGTTTAACTGGGTTCTTTTACGTGCATTACACAACACACAGGACCAACGGCTTTACGTCCCATCCAAAGTGTCGATACCGGGACTCGAACCGGGACCCACATTCTGCTGATTATTAGAAACACATGTAACGTTTGTCTCCAGTTTAATCGCGCTTATCAGATATCTCACTAACTGTTCATTTGAACATGCATTTTCAATTCAATTTTTCTTGAAGATCCGAGAAGATGGTGCGCCGCTGTGCGAGAGAGTTCTTCAGTGCACTCCGCATCCTCGTGGACTTCTTCCTGATTTTCCTTTTGGAGTTTCTCCGCTTCCTTGCGTACAATATCATAGGACTGTTCCTCGTTGGACTTCTCACAACCTTCGGCGACTACCTCTTCAAGCCTGTCTTGGCTGCCCTCTTCAACAGCATCCTTCAGCCTGTAGTGGTGTTCTTGTACAACGCAGGCGTTGCCCTGAGGACAGTGTTCAATCCCTTGATTGATATTTTACGTGGAGTATTCACACAGATTGCAATGCTTCTGAGAGCATTGAGACTTGTAGAGATTAACTGGAAACCAGGGCCGGAGCAGAACACTCTTAGGAGCGTGGAGGAAATTTGACTTCTCCACGACAGGAAGTCTGAGGGATAAGTTTTTCGAGGTTGAACATGAGTAAAGACAAATTTACTAGAGCAGGATTTGAACCTGTAACTTCCGGATTAATGTGCCAGCGCTCTACCAACGGAGCTATCAGCCTTAATGTTGGCGGTCTCCCCATTTTGTCAATATATTTTTGTATTCTGGGGATCAGTTTTGTGTATAACAGCCAACGGAGTTTAATTAAGTCCCCGAGACCATCGTTCTTTTGTGGGTGAAAATCCACAAGACTGCACGAATGCGCGCTAAGAATTTTTGCTGAAATCCAAGTCCAAGCAACTCTCTCCTCCATCTTGGCGTGTTGATTTTGAAGCACTGCGGTACACAACTAGAAAACTTAGCATATTCACAGCAAACTACACCATGGCGTCCAAAATTGCAGTTTGATTTATTTTGTAACTACTCCCGGTTTCCCAAGATGCATTGCGGTATATTTTAAGATTGCGCTTTCGCATAATGGACTATTTTCTCAATAGGCAGGAATGCTTCTTGTCACGCCATTTCACATATTCTAGTTTCATACACTTTTTTTGTTCTTGTTAGTCTATGAACAAAGCTCAATTTGAATGTTCTGTTCAAAAACAACCTCTGTACCAAATTATCAATAAACCTTTTTTTGCTCTACGGCTTTTGAAGGTTAACGCTAGTTTTTTAGTTTTTTTGACTATTCTTGCCACTAAAGGGTTAGCAACAATGGAGAACTATATTGAATCATAATGGATAATGTCTTTGACCAATTGGGAATCTGTAAATGGGCATTGTGAAAGAATTTCTTGAGAGCAGTATTGCCAGGCTATCCCTTGGCCATTGGACCATTTAAACATTACTCAAAAAAATCTCAATTGTTTCAATACAAACAATCACAAATATATGAAAAGCACAACTGGAAAACAAAAATCTGTCTTTGATTTGTTTAAATAATATAGTTATTTATTTGTCTTTGTGTGTGGTTATTTTTATCAGACCTCCTTCAGACTTGAAGTTATACAATGACTACTAACTTATTTTAGTACTTAGAATTTGAAATTGTACATTTTGAAATAAATGTAAAATACCCAAAACAAACTTGGTTAATAAAGCAGTTTTGTCGATGTGTCCACACTAAAGAAGTATAAAGGTATTGTACTGATAATTAGATCTGGGGAAAAAAGGATTTTTGGCCGAGAAAACATTTTTTTATGGAGTGCCATGGAGTGCCAGTGAACCTGACTCAAGTTTAAAATAATAATGATATTAATGATAAAACGGTACATTTGTATAGCGCATAATTATGCAGGAGCCTCTATGAGAAACATAAAACAATGCAATTAAATGTATAAAGGCAATCTGTTACACAAATTTAGATTCAAACTAATGGGTCTTTAAAAAAGGTCTTTTAAAAATCAGACGCTGAATTATAACGTTTTGGGGTCATGCAATTAATAGATTATTTAATTATAAGAATCTATTCACAACCATGGGGTTCTGTGCTTGTCTTTTGAGGAGACTTGAACAATTTAGGCGTTTAAGTTGGCCCTGTTTGACTTGGGAAGTGGAGAGGTGCTTCATGAAAACTGGCAGCAAGTCGGTTTGGGAAAAAGCACATTGTTTTTCTGGGTTAGCAAAAAAAAAAAACAGCTGACCTGCCAAAAATTAGAAAAGAAAACTGAAGTTAAGTTGTCCTAAAATATGTTTGATTGGTTCAGCCAAAAAATGTCATGCAAGGGTACATCTTGTAAACAGATGTTTTTTTCTAAAAGTGTGTCACATTTTTAGTCCAACCCTCCTTTTAACCTCCAAGAAAATTGCCAATTTACAAGACCTTGAAAATTGTGAGTCAACCAGTGGAGGCAACCAACATCACTTCCATAGCACAATATCATCACGGTTTTTTTATAGTTTTTTTGTATTTGTATTTGTATTTGTATTTATTGTCTAAACCAACAGCGGACGAGCCGCCAATTACAGGAAAGGGAAAATATAAAATAACTTAATCTTTAAATTTGAAAATAAAAATTCAATATACAAAAGTAAAAAATATTTACTAGAAAAGATTAATTAACAAAGAAAGAACAAACTTTACGTTTATCCAAAAAAATATATAAAAAATAATACTTAGGGGGCCTACTATAGGCCTATGGATTACATAATAATGATAATGAACATTTTCCGCTGTTTCTTAATTTTTGGGGGGCCAGTTTTAGTTGATTTGATTCTTGAAAAAGAAGCAATAAAATACAGGTATGATTGTCAAGAAAAATGGGAAATGTACAATAATCACGTAAAAAGCAGATTTTTGTTTCCATATTTAATGCAGGTCATCGTTTCAATAGACCTTATGCATATGACGTCATTTGAGTAGGGCGCCCTCGCCTAGAGGTCAAAAGGAAGATGTTCATTGGCCAGTCCTGTGCGCCGCGCGTACAAATCAGCGCGTTTCCATTGTTTCATCATCAGTTTACCTCTAAGATGGCGGCTTGGTGACGTCAATGCATAAGGTCCATTAAAATAGTTCAGGTCAAACCGCATAATGACCCAAATATAATTTAAAATGTTTACATTCACACAGATGACCACTAAAGTTTTGACATTATTACAGGACAAGTCGCCTTTCACTTGAGCCCGAACATCGTGAGATTATCTCAAATCTCGCTGGTATTTTTTAACACAACTATGGTAAACACAAATCACTGACGGGTTTGTTAAGTGTATTGTCAAAGAGAAAGATGGAAATATAATTAATAAAAAACAGTAAAAACAGAAAGGAATCATTTTATTTATTAAATTAACGGGGGGGGGGGGGGGGGGCACGGGGCAATGTTTCCAAAAGCGCGCAGGCAACCAGTGACATAATTGGACTGGGGGATATTTAATGTATCAAACCATTAATTTATTTTGTGCATGTTTTATGTTTTCTGTACGCCAGTGATCTGAGATCTGAGTATCCACACTTGGTTTGACCCAACATTTACAGGAAATATCAAACCTGTGAAAATTCCAGCTCAATTGATCTTCGGAGTCATGAGAAAACAGTGGAAAAAAAAACCCCAAAAACACTTATAACACCGTGAGAAGTATTTACAAATAATAATAAGTTAGAATAAGTGTGTTTTTTCTGATCAAAAAAGACTCTTCGACTAAAAACCCGCGTTTCTCCTATTCTTTTCAGTGGAATGATAATAATCGGAAAATCGTAAGAGGGACGACCATTCTCGACTTTTACTACATTCTGAAGCAAATTATAAAAATTCAGGCAAACAATAGCCTACTTCGAGAGAAGCTTTCCATCGTGACCATTATCGTACCATGTAAGTTATGTGCAAATCTGTGATCATTATTTTCATTCTTACCAATGATGTACACACTTGAATTTTGAAATACCATTTTTTATTTATTTTAATTTTTTTAACATTGATACAAGACTTTGTTTAATAACTTACCAGTTAGTTCAGCTTAGCTGTACAACTCAAACACCAACAATAACGCGAAAATCGTCCCTGCACTCAAAAGAAGACGAACACACTGGTTTCCAATCGTTGCCATTTTCGGAGAGACCGCTGGGAAAATGCTGGCATACACGCAATGAACACTCCACTCGCTCTATGGTATAATGCGCGCACGGTACAGCACATTGCCATAGAAACTGAGTGTTTACATAAAGATGACGCGAAGCTTCGGAGTAACTTTTGTACAAGCGACCGTCGCTGCCTTTTCCCAGTAATTAATAGGTTTAATTGGTGGGGTCATAGATTTGTTTTTCTCCCAACGTAATGCTTATATTATTTAGCCAAAATTAGGCAAAATCAAGAAAGGTAAAATAAAATGCACATGTGAAAGTTTCAGCTGAATACAGTGTAAACTTGGTGAAAAAAACCCACAAAAAACAGGCTGAAACATCGTACATGTTTTCTCAGGGGGCGGAATGGGTGGCGCCACCAACCAAGTTGTTATGTTCCTTAATTTTGGGAGCGTTTACCATTTTATGTCCATACCTTTAAGTAGAGAGTCACTTTTAGCTTTATTTGATGCTTTATTTTGGGGTCTGGGGTTAATTAACAAAAACAAGACAACATATTATTTTGGGGAAAAAGACAAAAACTACGGAGCCCCTAAAGGGACAGGTGAAAAAGAAAAAACAAAAAAAAATGAAAAGGTAAACAAAATATCAAAATTATTTCGTTCCCACGAAATATTATTTCGTTCCCCCGAAATGTTATTTCGTCCCCTCGAAATCATTTCGTTCCCTCGAAATGTTATTTCGTTCCCCCGAAATCATTTCGTTACCTCGAAATCTTAATATAATATAGGTTCTCTCGAAATTTTATTTCGAGGGAACGAAATACAATTTCGAAGGACCGAAATAAGTTATTTCTGGGGAACGAAATAATATTTCGAGGGAACGAAATAATTTTTTTTTTTACCTTTTCATTTTTTTATTATTTTTTTACCTGTCCCTTTAGGGCTCCGTTAAAAACAATAAAACAGACTCAGGGAGACCGTTAATTTGCAATAACCATCTATTACAATCTGCGAAAAAGCATAACATAGGGCCTAGAAGTGCCAAATTATTTAAATTTATCTGTTTGCAAATAAAGAAATCTTACTCGTGAAAAGTGTTGGCCTTTACGTTAATACGGAGCTCCCGGAGAGACATGATGCCACTAATCGTGATAACGAGTATTTCGTGTCGCCTTGCTGACTTTCAAATCGACTTGCCGTCATGACAACAAACTGGCCTTGAGGCCGTATCTGAATTGGTGGCTACGGCTCCAGCTACGGCTCCAGCTACGGCTACGTCCGCTACTAGTGGGTGTTGCAAGGACGTACAATAACGCATGATGACGCTTTGGTCCAGCAGTATCCACCAATTCGGACACGGTCTAACAATCGACATACTGGTTGCTAGTTCACACTCCGAAATCTCCTGGGTCAGAATTGACCCAGATTCCGTGTGGGGGGGGGGGGGGGGGGGCTGACCCTCTACTGGGTCATGTATGACACGGAATCTGTGATAAAGTGACTTATAATTGAGTCAAACTGACGCTTGAAAGTTCGTTTCCGGGTCAGCCTGACCAAGAAATGGGTCAGGTTTCATGTGACCCCGGAATACAGTGTATTTCACCAAGATGTTAAAAAAAATCTTCAAAACGACCCTAAAAACGCTCTCAAAACGGCTGGTAAAGTCTTATTGTCAAATTACTGATGGAGATTTTATCCCACACTCTAAAATTGTCCAGTCCCACGGGGGCTTGACCCATTTCTGGGCCAGGCTGACCCGTAGATTTCTGGGTCAGGCTGACCCATAGACTGGCTTAATAAAATGCGGTTTGACTCCGAACGAAACAGTTTCGGGCTGGTTTGACACAGATTCCAGGGTCATACTGACCCATAAATATATCGGGTCCCCTGCGACCCAGAATCCGGGTCAATTCTGGTGTGGAAGTTTCTGAAGTGGAGATCAATCATCACATTAAGTCAACTTTATTAAGTCGGTCTGGATATTGGCAGTCCTGGAGCTCTGTTTTATAGTAACACCCGTACCAAACACAGTCTACAAAAAGGATCCCCAAATTGGCCTAAAGAGACCGGTGTTAAAGTCTCGCGCGTATTCGAACATTGGGTTGGGATGTCCACTTTTGTCCCAAGTACACTACTTTAACGATTGAAGGAAACGAACTCGCGCACTTTATCGGGACCCAATGTTCGAATACATGTGTTTACTCCCCTCCCATACAAAAATAAGTCCAAATAAACAAACAACTACAATAAAACAAAATTCAATAAAATAGAGTACATAAGTAAATTAATAAGAATAATATATAGGTCTTCCCTGCCACTTTCAACAACAAAAACTCATTGAATTCAACACCTGGCTCGTTTAATTTTATGTGCGCCGTTTGATCAGCATTCAACACTTAAGCGGAGACATTCGATTTCAACAGTTTAACATTCACTTGTCAAAATATTATCATTCAAATGCATTAGGCCACAAAGATCTTTCAACTTCATAATAGCCAGAAGCAAAAGGTTCGTCAACCTTTCAATTTTATAAATTGTCATATTAGGCGTATGTAGTAAAAACTTAATTGATGGTGAAAACGTATAGTCTAAGCTTGAATGTGTGAATAAATGAAAAAGAATGACTTGAAACTGAATTAAATGTTGCTGAAATTTACCGGGCAAACCTATAGGTAAGTAAATAATTAACTAAATAAAGTAGAATACATATACTAAATAATTAATTTACTTAATGTCAAAATTCAAATTAAGAGGAGATTGATTGCAATTCGCTAAGGAAAAACCCCAAAATAATTAAATATAAATGTCAATGTAACTTAAAGTCAATAGGCCATAATGCACATGCGTCAAATTAGTTTTAAAATTAGATCTAGGAAAAAATCTGAACTCATTACAATTTGTATAAAATTAGTTAAGCTTTCATAATTAACACACACATCATGTGTTAGTTGTTGTCGAAACAAATTGAAAACTCTGGGACAAGGATGCTTATTGGATCTTTACATTTTAGGAACCCCTTTTGTAAATCCACGCCTGAGTACGAGCAACCACTAAAAGCAGGTTTAAACGCAGACGCGCGATGATCGCACGGGCGTAGAATTAATGCGTGACGCAGTTTAAAGAGGACGCTGACGCCTCAACAACCGTAGACTGCAATGAAAAGGCTTAGCGTCTGACAATTACAGCGTCTGGTGATTATCATCGCGCATCCAAAACAAGCGTTTACATATATATTATTAGGTTTTATGATCGGAGGTGAGCACTAAATTCTTGCAATAACCGGAAGCAGAGGCCAAGTTTAATTCTCGGTTAATTCTCGGTATACTTATAGTATTTGTTGAATTGGTTTTACTTTCATAATTATTTATCACTTAGTATTACATTCCCGACAGTAGGCCCTATGTACAATTTATAAACTACGTTAAACTAATCCATAAACTGTGTTCATCATTATGCAAATTTGCACAGAAGATGACCACAACCCACTGGTCGAAACGTCCAGAAAACAAACCTAATTTTCTCAGATGTTACATTTCAGAAAAATAGATGATCACGACGTGTCGCCACCGCAAACAGTTTTCTAATTATAAATAATTACTACCACCATACACATGTTAAAGTCTTATCAAGTTTACACACATAAATAAGCATAGGTTATAATTATTGACTATAGGTTATACGATACAAGCTAAAAACTAATTATTGAGAGACAACACGATGGTTGTTATTTAACGCATGCAGGAGGTTCCACTAATTACTTTTTACCAATGTATTTGTGTTATTGCTGCGATTTTTTTATATTTGTTTAGCTGTTAAGATATGGTCTTATCCTTGTTGCTGTTGTTTTATTTAACTATAACATGATTGTTATGGGTTTGTGTACATTGTATAGAATAGGCGCAATATTAATCAATAAATTATTGTTAACTTTGTATTATTATCATTACTGGCTCCCCAGTAAGCCAAAACATTTGTATTGGCAGGTGGGTGTTTGAAACCTTTAAACCTAATTCAAGCTGTGAGCAAGTCATCTGGAAGCCTTCTATACAAAGAACATATTGCTCTTATCCGGCAGCCAAAAGGCACTTTTTACCTGAACCTTGCACCGGAGGATATATAACAGGTTTTGATTGATCCATGTTCAGTAGACCTTGTATAAACAGAATCTGCATGATGACACCCTGTGAAGTTTGGGCAATTCGAGATATAGGCTAGGCGAAATATTCCTTCAATTTTATAATTTTTGTTGAACAATTTTCCCACCACTTCCCCTTTAACATAACACAAGTGAACATGTTGGGATTTGTATTGTCACAAATACAATTTTCAAATAACAACAGGTCAACAGATACAGCGTCACTGGATGGAATAGCACCGAAATGTAGGTCACTATTAGATAGCTTCAACATTAAAGGATTTGTCGAGAATGAAGAGGCATTTCATTTCTTGAGGCTGGACTCCCAATCCCCCACTTTCTCCCAAAATGCAACTCTATCTCCACAGAAATCAATGTAGAAGAGGGTACATGTACATTTTATTTGTACTTCAGGGTTTCTTTAGTCGTGCAAATACGCAGGTTGGATTTGAAGTATACTATACCTTGGCCACGCCCCTTGATGGATCGTACCCCGCCCATCATCCATCATCCTTAAATACATTAATGTTTAAATCTCTTTCAAAGATTTATTACAATAAACTCTATCAAAAATAAATGTATAGATATTGACAAAATAGGGCTAGATAGCTCAGTTGGTAGAGCGCCGGCACGTTAAACCGGAGGTCGTTGGTTCAAATCCCGCTCTAGTAAATTTTTCTTTGTTCAACCCAAAATCAAAAATAAATGTACTTAGTTTTCTAATATCATGTGTTTGGATACAGTTACCGCCTCCTCCCACTAGCCACGCCCCCTTCAGCACCTTACACCCTCTTTCGCCCAATTTTGTATTTTTTTTCTTCTACATACTACTTCTTGGCAAGCTAATTGTATGTTTTTAATGCCATTTTGGGGGTTACAAGATTGTATTGGTTGTGTTTACACCATAGGTATTGATAAATATCGATAAAAACATTAAATAATCGAGATAAAAAATTGCCCAACCCTGAGGAGGTGTCATCACTCAGATTCTTAAACAGTATGACCTTCTTAAGTGGAATCTGCAAAAAAACATTATATAGGCCTATCCAACAAAACATGGTTCACCCCTTTGGCTGCGGGACTATCTACTTTATTAGATGTCTGTACAATTCATGAAAATTCATGCCTGAATTCATAAAAATGGTTTACATCCCCTAAAAAAAAATATATATATATTAATAATATTAATAATAATAAATAAATAAAGATAAATAAACTCTGAGACCTTACCCCCCTTCTTGTTTTTTGGAATAGTCCAGTCTAGAAAATCAAGGACTTTGTCTCCCAAGGGCATACTTTGGACGAAACAGTGAAATAATTAGAATGTGCATTGACTCACTGTTACCAGTGCTGACTTAAGGACTTTAAATTATAATAAATATATTAAACATTTATATTATTTTTTTAACTAAAATAGTGTAGTAAAATTACACAAAAGCGTATGCCAGCTTTGTAGCTGGTGTAGCAAGAAATGTTGTGTCTCCCACCAGAGATTCAGTTCCCCATACGACAACAAATTGTGTAGAAATTTCGTCAAATAGCACCCTCCTTTGAATCAACTTCCTTCAGCTCATGTTAGTTTACCTTTAGGGGAGATCGACACAAACACTGGGGGACAAAATCCCCCTATAGACTGTGCAAGTCTCGCGCGTATCGGAACGAGAAAACACGTCAAGCGAAAAACATATTTTTCTCTGAAATCAAATAATTCTTTTTAAATTAGATCTATGACAAAATTTGAACAACAAAAATACTCATTACAATCTGTATAAAATTAGTTTTAGCTTTCATAATTAACACACACATCATGTGTTAGTTTTTGTCGAAACAAACTGAAAACTCTGGGACAAGGATACTTATTTGATCTTAACTGTTTTGGAACCCCTTTTGTAAATCCACGCCTGAGTACGTGCAACCACTAAAAGCAGGTTTAAACGCAGACGCGCGATAATCGCACCTGCGTAGAATTAACGCGTGACGCAGTTTGAAGAGGACGCTGACGCCTCAACAACCGTATACTGCAATGAAAAGGCTCTAGCATCTGACAATTACAGCGTCTGGTGATTATCATCGCGCGACCAAAATAAATTTTGTGATCGGAGGTGGGCACAAATTCTTAATTTTTTGCAAGTAACCGGAAGCAGAGGTCAAGTTTAATTCGTGGGTTTTCTTCGTTGTATCGTTGAATTGATTTTACTTTCAAATTATTTATCACTTAGTAGTACATTCCCAACAACATATTTAATTTTCATGGTCATTAAGTACGTTAAACTAAAATAATAGACGAAACAAAATCTTGCCAACGTAAAACTCCATATGGTTGGGACCACAATGGTCCCGGAAGTTCGATTACGCGCGAGACTTGCACAGTCTATAACGCCAGAAGTATCCTCAGGCGTAAAAGGGGCGTGAAGCTGCAGATACGCACGCGTGTGACGCAATGATGAAAAATGTATATATCAACTGAAGTACACTCCAAGGAGTGTCTATACTTAAAAAAAATATATATAAAAAAATAGAAAAAAATCACGCCGCAACAGTTTAGTATTGATGGCCGGAGAGTAAAGTAAACAACTACTTTTAAGACTTTGTATAACATAAGTAGGTTACAAGAAGATTGATTTGATTTAGCCTACAGGTATTTCAGTCACTTTATGTTCTAATAAATTGATGAATGTTTAATTCCCCTCCATATCGGATATTCATAATGACGCAAGAGAATAAGCAATGGTCCGGTTGAATAATGTATTCAACATTGTGACCAACTTTTTGTGTGGATGGAGGACATAATAAATTAAACTACTAAAAAGATGTCTTAAATTTCACCATCAGAACTTCTACGTATACACTCTTACACCATCGTGCTGTTTTTCAACAGTCATTTTTACAGTCTTTATTGGTGGTTTGTGGACCTCATCCCATTTAATGGTCTGAACCATGGCTTTGCCAGATACATGAAACCGTCCTGTCAATTCTTACAAATCGATAGCTCAGAAAGACATTTCGCCAATTCATAGATGTAGAAGCTGCTGTCAGGAATCGGGATGACTTCGTCGAGCAGTTTGTAGAGATGACATTTGCCTGTTCTTGGTGCAAAGTCAAAGATGTAGCACAGATCATGTACGACGCAGTGTGCGGCACACCTTTTGAGATTCCAAGCTACCTCAGTTGATAAAGGATTGGGGTTACCGATGTAGCTACCTTTGTATATGCGGTTGTAGTAGCCTGACTTGTACTCGGGGTAATCGACGACTGGGGAATAAACACCCAAAACAAACAGGTTTCAAATCTCGTTGGCTGAACAATGTAGTAATTGAACCGTATTGGGGTTTCAGTCTTTGACGCTTTTCTAAACTCTAACGGCCCCCGGGTCAGAATTGACTTGAAATCCGGGTCCCATTGGTCTTGACCCATTTATTGGTCAGTACGACCCGGGATCTGTGTCAAACTGACCCAGGCATTGGTATTTCAAACTGACGCAGTATCCGAGTTCAAAATCCCCCTTTTTACCAGTGTCCGGGTCAGCCTGAACCAGCACTGGCTCATGCCTCTTGGGACTTGGAATTCGGGTTAGTTCCGATCCGGGACTTTAAGAGTGTAGTGGCGCCCTCACACGATGACCTTTTGAAGCAACGTTTCTATTTTCAAGACCGTGGCGATTGGTATTTCAGAAAGAAGCAGGACATATAATGGGGTCATTTTTAGTATTACGATATTTAGCTATAAACCTTTCCATTGTTGATAAACAAAGTGCGCCGGTTTGCATGAACGGCCGAATGTTAGCAAAACAGTCAATCGTGTTAAAAAATGTTGTGACCAAATTCAACATTTTCTGTAAAGATTCATGAACTGAAAGACCTTCCATGTTTGGTTTATTTTTTCCAACAAATTCACACTATTTTTGAATATTTTTGTAACATTGCTACAGATGGCTATCTGTTTTTGATTTGCAGTTATGGTTTTCTAAAGTTTTCTAACCTCGGTTGTGACGTTGCAACAGAAAGGTCTATACTTCTCCACGGGTCCAATGCTTTGAAGTAGAACCGTGCAAATTATTCAACATCAGTATTACAGTTTTGTATTTGAATTGGTGCTTTCCATGTGGTCTTGTTCATCCGATAAACCGGTTTTAGCCTCGCGGATACACATTGTCAAGCCATCGTGCAGTTCATGTATAACTGCCAATCATGTATAATGTAGATAGAGATGACTTTTCTGATATAGATGACCAAATGCACCTACAAAGTAGATTGAGTTAAAGTTTAATCTCACCTTTCTCTGGGATTTGCTCTTCCTCTACAGCAGCTTCTTCAGTAGTTGTTGAGGCATCGGTAACGGCTGAAATAAACCGAAATCTTCGTCAAATTACGGATTGGAGATTTCCCTCACACTCTGAAAACGTCCGAGTCCCGTGGCCCCTGACCCATTTCCGGGTCAAACTGACCCGGGAGAAAGGTTACAATATGGGATCTTATGACAGACTCTGCGTCATTGTTACCCTTTTGGGGGGTTATTTTGACACATATTTCGGGTCATTGAGCCAGGAATGGGTCCAGGTATTTGCTGACACGAACGTTTAAGGAGTACAACTGAGTTATTTCGATGCACTTTGGGGTCTACAAATGTTTATAACTGCCTCACATGATCAGTTTATTAAATCGATCCAATTAAGGATACCGTTTTGATTGAAACGTTTTTCCATTAGGCAGGTTCAGCATCATTAATGGTCAAATTGATTGAGGGTAATTGATTCTTGTCTTTTGAAAGAGTAAATTCCATTCAAAACTTTAGTTTTCAAATGACACACCATACAATCAACCCGTGGAAATGTCATCAAATAAAGCGTTAATTTAGCTTTCTCACCTTGTGTGGGACTTTGCTTTGTTGCGGTTACTTCTGCAGTAGTTGGCGGGGCAGATGTTGCGGCTGAAATAAAGTATAAATAACAAATACAATTGAATTAAATACCGATTGAGATTTTATCAAAAGTTGATAATTTTGGTCGGAATGAGTGCCATTTGGAATTTACAATGAATTATTTAAATTGCCTCACTATTAGAGCAGCCTTAGATTCGATCAACTTTGATCGACACATTTTGTTCACAAGACAGATATTTTACCCACACTAATTGTTGGTAATTTATAAGGGTTAATTGCACCAGTAACGGCTGAAATGTTGTTTTAAAAAAAATAAACAAACATTATTCAAACTATTACCGATTGAGATTTTATCAAAAGTTGATAATTTTGATCGGGGTTAGTATCATTTGGATTTTGCAAATAATATTTTAAATTGCCTCACTATATATGATCAATCTAATGATTCGAATAAAAAGGTATCTTTTAATTTACATAATTTATTTTGTCCACAAGACAGATACTTTACCCAGACTCATTAAGGTAATTTATTAAGGTAAATTGCATCACTATTTTTTGGAAGAGTAAATTCCTATATATCCTCTGTTTTTAATTTACACATTGTTCAATCAACTTGTGAAATGTCATCCACAATTAGCGTATTAGCTTTCTCACCTTGTGTGGGACTTTGCTTTGTTACGGTTACCTCTGCAGTAGTTGGCGGGGCAGATGTTGCGGCTGAAATGAAGTTCAAAACTTTTCAAAATAAACAGACGGAATTTTTGTCCCATTCCAAAACTTATTAATTTTGATCGAGGTTTAATATCTGCATTTTGGAATTTCCAATGTTTTAAAGTCCAGAATCAGAAAAGCGGAATTAGCCTTTCAACGACTCAACAACAGTCATCTGGACATCCAAAACCATCAGCAACCACACCAAGATGCAATTATACCAAACTCTCACTCTGTCAATACTGTTATATGGCGCTGAATCCTGGACAGTCAAGAAGGACGACGAAAACAGGCTTCATGTATTTGAGATGGCATGCCTCCGTCGGATACTGGGAGTTATTAGACTAGATAAGATTCGTAACACACATATCAAAGAATCACTTAACCTGGACCAAGACATAATAGACAGCGTAACTATAAAAAGGCTCAAATATTTTGGACATGTGAAAAGAATGCAAACCACAAGATACCCCAAAATGGCAGTTGAGGGCAAGGTCAGAGGAGAGAGAACCAGAGGCTGCCCACCCAAAAGACTGATGGACTGCATCTTGCAAGACTGCAAAGCTAGATATATAACCAGACTGACAGATGCATCAAGACGGGCCACAGATAGACCAATCTGGCACTCCATCACCATGCAGAAGCCATCACGAGGTCCCCTGCCTGAGCTGCGTGGACGGCATAAGTCAAGTCGATCAAATTAAAGATGTGTCTATAATTATATTGATAAGTAAATTTGTCTATCAGAAACCAATATCAATTGATGATGTCATTGACTAAGGTTAATTGTACCATTTCTTTTTGGAGGAGTAAATTATTTCTCCCTGTTGTTAATTTCTGATAACACACAACTGTGAAATGTCATAGTGAAAGCGTTAACTTAGCTTTCTTACCTTGTGTAGGACTTTGCTTTGCTACAGTAACTCTTGCAGTAGTTAGCAGGGCATCCGTAACGGCTGAAATGAAGTTTCAAAATAATAATAACGCAAATAAATAAACAACAATTAATAATATACCGATTGAGATTTTTTTACAAAATTTGATAATTGTTATTGCCATTTAGAATGTCCAATTACTTACTTAAAATTGCCTCACAATTAGATCAGTCTTAGACTCGATCAAATTTGATCGACACATTTTGTTCACAAGACAGATATTTTAACCACACTAATTGCTGGTAATTTATAAGGGTTAATTTCACCAGTAACGGCTGAAATGTTGTTTAAAAAAAAATAAAACAATTATTCAAACTATATATAGGTTTTCTCGGTCAATTTCGGCAAATGAGCAGCCAATTTAACCACTGAACCATTCTATTTCGCGCAAAATCGAATGCTTCTGAAAAGGGTCATTCGATTTCGTTTTATGACTAGTCAAATGTACTGTTGCGTCATTCGATTTAACAAAATAATCATTAATTTTTTGAGGAGTAGATTCCCTTTTTATACTTTATTTACACACCATCAAATCAACCTCTGAAATGTCAGAAATTAGTTAAAACTGGATGGCGTCAATATTCTCACCTTGAGTAGGACTTTGATTTTTTACGGTAACTCTTGCAGTGGTTGGCAGTGCATCTGTAACGGCTGAAATTACGTTTAACATAAAAAAAAACCAAAAAACAAACATCAATATTTATTCAAACTATATAATTATTACCGATTGAGATTTTATCAAAAATTGATAGGTAATTTTGATCGGGGTTAGTGCCATTTGGATTTTGCAATTATTTTTTAAAAATTGCCTCGACTAAACCGAAGATATCTTTTGATTTACATAATTTATTTTGTCCACAAGACATAAATTTTACCCAACTCATTATATGGTAATTTATTAAGGTTAATTGCATCACTATTTTTTGGAAGAGTAAATTCCTATATCCTCTGTTTTTAATTTACACATTGTTCAATCAACTTGTGAAATGTCATCAAAAATTAGCGTATGAGCTTCCTCACCTTGTGTGGGACTTTGCTTTGTTGTGGTTACTTCTGCAGTTGTTGGCGGGGCAGTTGTAACGGCTGAAATAAAGTAACAGCTTGTCAAAATAATGACGCAGTTTTTCCCCAAAGTTGATTATTCTGATTGAAGTTATCTGCATTTTGCAATTTCCAATAAATGTTTTAAATTGCTGCACTATGATCTGTCTATTGAAGCGATAAAATTAAAGATATATATATTTGATTAGTAAATTATTCCTTCAGACCCAAACTCATTGTATGTCATTGTTTATGGTTAATTATAAATGGTTTTCGAAAGAGTAAATAAGTTTCCATCCTATAATTATAGACAATGTTATAACTTGTGTAATTATTTCCCCAGAAATGTAAGATTTATAAAAGTAACAGCTGAACAAGTTTTAAAATGAGCAACCTTTCATCAGATCAAAAGTTTATACAAATCAAATAGTACAATCTCCATAAAGTAAAATAAGAACAGTTTGTTGTTTTCTTGAGATGTGCACAAATTGTGCTCTGTGGCTCTTTTGTAAACATGTGATGTCACAGGTTACATGGCCTATATTTTTTAATTATAACACAATCCAATCAACGTGTGAATTATTCATCAATCTAGTGATAATTATAAGTGCATCTCGTAAAGAGCTTCTTCTCACCTTTTGTGGGAGTTTTTTTCTTCTACTTCTACTGTAATAGCTTCTGCTGCTCAACGTTAAATTACCGAATGAGTTTTCTCACAAAAACTTGGCTATTTTGATTAGAGCAATCTAAATAACCGAAGGCTATTTGCTCGACTTTGACAGTGTTATCGATTGTAAAGGTTACTATTATTGAGGATTTGTGAGAATATGTATAATGAGTGCGCTTTCAGATTGATACTTTGTCAATATGTGTTCTTGAATAATCAAGTACATTGTGCTTCATGTACGGGACAATTCGAGCAGGGAGGTACAGTGTACGCATTTGATATGAATATATATTTTATAAATGAGTGCGATAATGAAACCCGGTGAACAATACTTTTAATGTTTCTAATAACAGTTTGAAATCTTACAGTTCTCAGCTACTGCCGAACATTGGTCAGGGTTGTACTCTTCTACCGTCACCTCAGCGATATTCAGCGCTCCTGTATTACTGATATCCAAGCTGACATACTTGGCTTTCACTGGTGGATCACACATAAATCCAACCGCGACGCCTTCAACAGACTGGGCATCGGTTGCCGGTAAGCCACATTGTTGATTCTCGATATGGTTCAGATTGATTCCTGCACGTACGGTTACACCAATGAACCCTGTTTTGAAAAATTGGAAGATAGTTTATAAGTGTTCTTTAAATTTACAATTTTGAGTTGAACAAAGAACAATTTACTATAGGGGGATCCCTCTGGATTAACGTGACACCGGCGCTCTACCAACTGAGCTCATGGCCACGTGTTGGTTTCCCTATAAATCTTCGTTCGGGTGCCAGTCAGAAGCCATGCAACCGTTAGCTGCCGTGTAGCCAGCATGGAGGTGGTCTATTCCTACCTCCAAGGTAGCCAGGGATCACAACCAAATTTACGATATTATTATTTTTACCCAGTTTAAATTCGTTAGTTTTTTGCCTTTTTCAACTATGGTTTTGTTGGGTTTTTCACGGGGCAGGCTATGAAATCGACCTGCTAGTCGGCCTGCTAGTAAGGGGCCACACGCTTGCTGTTTCAGAAATAACATCCTAACCATGATGTAAACACCCATAGTTACGGAAATAACTAGTGAACGCGAAGCCTTTACGGAGTGAAATCCGGGCAAGAACATTAGTCCGAGTGACATTCTATTAAGTAAAACTGCTTACGCAAGCCAACATTTTGTAACTTTTTTTGCCGGCATGGCAGATCGTTCAACTGTTCACTTTTGACGTTAAGTTCATGTCAACAAGAAAGGTCTCTTCGTCAACGTCCCACCGTGGTCAGAGGTACATACGTGGAATCATGTATACAACTGTGTCAACATCTATCAGAATGGGGCTTTCAGGACATTGTTTATCTTGTCAGCAATTTTCCCGGTTTTATGGAAAACAACTTATTGAAGAAATTAAGCGGCTTGTTGCCTCATTTTTGAACAGTCTTCACGGTAGTCATCAAACATGCAGTTGTCAGCAATTATCACTTGTTACTACGGAATATTGCTTTAACCCCCCCCCCCCCGGTTTTTACCCCCTCCCCCGGTTTTTACCCCCTCCCCCGGTTTTTACCCCCTCCCCCTTTCTCCCCCTTTCACGCTCTTTCTCTAGTTTATTTAATCATTTATTTACTTTATATTTTTTGCTGCTGTATAATACCACAGCAGCTCTTTTTGACCCAGGGCACGAATAGTTTCATTTACCACATTGTCCACAAACTCTAGGCGTAACACTGACTCTGCCAATGCAGTGTTCGTCACCCAAGTCCAATCGCCACCAGGGATTATCATGAAACACTGAAAGAATAACCGGTATAAATAGTGACAACAAGAAAAGACTATCTCAAAATAACTTTATCTGTGAAACAGTGACAAAATCTGTGAAAATTTAGTAGCAATGGTTTTGACATTTATTCGGCCAATCGGGAGTGATAATTGTGGGGGGGGGGGGGGGGGTAGCGGAAGTTGACTTAAAAAGACAAGTTCGATTTTCTTTTGTATGTAAAGCCTTCACAAAACTTTCACAATGGTATTAAAATTGTTGTTAAAAAGTGTTCGGCTTGTTTTAATTCCGTCTTATCACTTATATCAGTTAAAAGCTTGTTAATTGTCTTCTAAGTATTGTCCACGCTTTTTAATGTCATAGTTTTCATTAGTTCTAAAGGGCACCCTGTATATTTATCGAAAAGTTAACAAATATTTAGCAAAGAAGTGACGTACTGGTTTCGCTGTACGTTTCCGTATTCCCGTCAATGGCCTTAGACGCCACGAATGGATCACCGAAATTTGTACTCTGATTAGTTTTCTTTCCCTGTAAGGATATGACTGGAGGAAATGGGATTAAAAAATAAAAATAAATCGACTTAAAACATTATTCAGTTTGCCTCATCGGGTTGTCTTTATCTGAGAGAAACGATTCTAAATGATTGTAGAAAAGGGTCAAATAAGAAGAGTTACCATTATCTGTGTCTCGTGTAGCAGTCAAGTTAGTAAATTGAACTAAAAGTAAAACATGTTTTAATTTGAGACTTAGTGGATCTTTCTCAAGGCTCATATAGTACTTTTAAAAAGTGACATCGAGACAAAAGATCAACACATTTGAAACGAAACACCAGTTACTTTAATGTTACTGATATGCCTAAAAGAATTCGCTTGAACTCTATTTTTGGGAAGGCACATTAAGGAACGCCAAAGAGGCACACATCAATCGGACTTTTGCAGCAATCAGTCTGTGTTTTGCATCAAGCGGTTGGTCTTTTTCGTCGATAGATTGATTGGCGTTCTTGTAAAGGGAATACTTCTCAATGGATATTTTGCCGTCTGAAACTACAATTCACAAACCCCACCCTCCTCTCTCGCCCCAAAAGCAAGTAAACAAAAATTATATATAATAATAACGAAGTCTTGGAAATACAGGATCAAGTTAGCGAATGAAATGTTTAGAGATGTGTTGGATGTATGGAGGTGTGTTTATTGAAAACTAGAGGATGGAAATCAACCTAATATAATTATTCTTCGAAATACTAATGCTTAAATTAAAGTAGGTCTAGTACCTGAACTTGTCTCGTTTTTTACTGTCACCTCAGCGATATGCAGCTCAGCTTTTCGAACATTTGGTCGAGATGGATCAATATCCAAGCTCACGTACTTGGCTGTCACTGGTGGATCACAGTGGAATGCAATCACGGCACCAGATTGGGATTGTTCCACAGTGGCCGGCAAGTCACACTGTTGGTTGTCAGTGACAGTCACATTGAGCCCTGCTCGTGCTACTGCGCCGATGAATCGGTCTCCTGATAATATAAATAGTACGTTCAATTAAAAACTCGTGTTGAGTGCATACTAAATTGTGAAACAATTTTCAATTATACATAACTTTTGATTATATTATTGATTTATGTGTTTGATGTAGTTTTTGATAACTTCTTAAAGACACATCGACAATATAATATTTACATTTTCACAAATGTGAAGAAAAACATATGTGGGGATTGTATTAGCCTTGTCCTATCATTCAAGATGTTAAATTAAAAAACAAACAAAAAATGATTTGAGGTTGAACAAACAAAAGTGACTGACGTGGGATTTGTACCAACCAACTACGGAGCTATCTAGCCCTATGTTGGCGGTATCACTTGGGTGTGATCCCCAGCCATACGGCCGGCAGTTAACGGAGGGCTTATGTCTGGCATCCCGAACAAAGATATTGACAAAATAGGGAGTCCGCCAACATGAAAACACTACAATAGCTCAGTTTGTAGAGCACCGACACGTTAAACCGACGGTTGTTGGTTCATGCTCTGCTCAAGTCAAGTTTTCTTTGTTCAACCCCAAATCATTTAAACATTTACAGCGTCAGTTTCACTCGTGGTTTAAAACTTGATACGAAAACAAAAACAATACTAATTTTTATAACCGTTATTATTATTTTTGAGGATCAGACTTTACGGAAGCGTGTTGCCGCCACATGAATAAAACAAATCTCTCTCTAATCGTGTACACGGAATAAATTATCTTGTACGTACACAATAATTAAAAACTTATCGTGTACGTAACACGATAAAGCCAAGCTTGTCTTGTACGACTATAATATGGTGTACGTACACAATACATTATCATATACGTACACTATAACCTATCGTATACGTACACGATAAAAGATATATATTTTTATTTATTTATCGGACCTCACACAAAAGGCGAAGCTTTGATTCTATGGCCAGTGCAGACTTCCACAGTATAATTACAGAGTATCTAAACCTCAACAAACTTGGCAGGAGTGGCCTCCGCTCCAGCCATAATTTATAATCCCTCGCACTTAATACAAAAAGGGCAGGGGACCGATCCTTCTCAGTTGCTGGTCCCCGATGCTGGAACTCTCTACCAAATCACATTCGCAACATCAACTCACTCCAGACTTTCAAGTGTAAATTAAAAACACATCTGTTCTTTTCTCGCCCATAAACTGACCATTTTGTAGCATTCTTTAGCAGCGCATTGTATCTTTGGAAAATGCGCTTTATATTAGTCTAACTTATTTTTTCACAAAACATACCCATGTAAAATGTATGAACTACAACAAAACTAGTTACCACAACAGTCGGTTCTTAATGTAACGGTGATGCTGTCCACTGAGTATTCCGCCTCCAAATCAACTCTCCACCAGGGATGCGGATCATATTTCGGTTCCCCTGTATTAAATATAAAAACACCTCAGTATAGATTGTAGTAATTAATCATGAAATACTTGACTTACAATCGGGCCTTTGCGAAACCACGGCTTTGGCTTCGTCAGGGTTTTTAGAAAAGCAAGCGCGTTCCTTATAGGGGGCTTCAACCAGGTGGACTAAGCCAAAGCTGAAGCCCAACCCGTGGTTTCCGTAAGGGCTTATCTAGATGATCAAGATTCAGTGTTCATTTATTTCCCACTGTGTCAGAATGAATCAATAAAAGAAGAAGAAAGAAGAAGAAAGAAGAAAGAAGAAAGAAGAAAGAAGAAAGAAGAAAGACTTTTCAATTGAAACTTTATTGTCTAAACAATATTAAATCAATACATACAACTTAAAAAGACAATTTCAATTGAAAAATACAGCAATAACAAGCAAAAGCACAAACTTAGAAATACAACATATGGGTTAAGCAAGAAACACAGTGAACACGCGACATACGCATGAACTGTAGAGAGACAAAATTATTTAAATAAACCAAGTGATTTTTTGTTCCGTTAGAGTAAAAATGGCGTTATGGATGTCCCATGTTTCCTGGAAAATTTGAAAGTTATTGGATACTTTGTAGTAATACCAGTCGGCAAGAACTTTATGCTGAATACGGTTCCGCCATACAACCAAAGGGTTAGCAAAAACGGAATTTAAATAGAGCCAGTAGATAACGGATTTCAGACTAATGATAAGATAATTGCAGAGACGGACGACCTCCCTCCCGCGGCCCCTGGCGTGTGGGATGAGTGCCCAGTAGTTGTCGAAATTCAGTGTAGCCTGTGGAAAAAGACGTTGAAGGAGACTGTGAAGCAGATTTAGAGACGGTTGTATTTGAGGACAGGTTATGGAGAGGTGTGGTATCGTTCCTTTTTCACCACACCATCCGCACAGCGGGGAGTGGTCGGCATTGATGTGGTGAAGAACAGGTAATGATGGCAATATGTTGTGGAACAGTTTAAACTGAATATCGCCTTCTTTTTTGGAGGTGGGAAGACGGTGGGTCTCTTTCCAATTGAAGTTTGTGTCTTTGTCGACGTATCCGTTGTCATGCCAGTGGGTAGTTGTTTTATCCGGAAGGGAGTTGATGCTGTCGTTTATTTTTCGGTAAATGTTCTTTGTGGGTGTTGTCAGGCCATCTATATCTGTCCCCAAAATAACAGCCGGTGGAAGAGCGACAGCGGGGGACAGAGCTTGAGGATTGGCCAGGCCAGGCAGGCATCCCTTATCATTGAAAAGGGAGGATAGTTTACAAATCATATGGCGCATCATTACCAAGTCGTTGGATAGACATCGGGCCGATGTTCTGAAAGTCGACGTCTTTGGGCACTTTTCTGGAGGTAGCCACGCGCCAGTGTTGTCATCCAGCAGGTGTTTGACGAGTCGGATCCCACACTCCATAAGCCGCGGGGCTGGAGGCCTCCCATCCCTGTCTAGCTCAGTGAAAAACAAACTATTAAGAGGTAAATTAACAAAGGAAGAAAAATCACTAGGTAGTGTTGCCACTCGAGCACCTATTTCTAACCAGGCACGCATACAATCACAATGAACGTTCTTGGGAGATGGGGGAAAATTTGGAGTCAATAGCGGTAGTGAAGAGTTCACGATCGAACCCGAGTTTGCGGTACTGACGAAAGTAATAACTGATAAAATCAAAGGAAGGGTGATGGAGAGGATGTTTGGGGAAAGAACGCATAATAAGTTGAAACGGAATGTGAGTAAACGTGCCTGGAGACAGATAAGTCCCAAGCCCCCTCTGTCCGGGTTTTGATACAGAACCGATTTTCTCAACCAGTGCCTTCCCCCGTTCCATATGAAATCGTTCAACTTTCCTTGGAATTCGTTCAGGATATCTTGAGGAGGAGACAAGGTGGCGAGGGTGTGAAAGAGTTTAGAAGACACAATTTGATTTGCTATCAGCACCCGGCCTTTAAGAGACATCTTAAAAGAAAACCGCTTCCAGCTCCAGATGCTCTTGTCAAGTTTTTTCCGACACTCTTGCAATTTTTTTTGGATAAAATGATTAGAATTACTAAGCTGAATACCAAGGAAAGTCAAACCATCATTATTACATTGAAAATTAAGGGGGTGATCAGTCCTAGAGATCCATGATCCGACCCACAGACCCTGGGATTCGGTTAGATTTAAACGAGCAGCAGAGGCCTGGCTGAACAATTGATAGGCATCTCTGACAATGTTGAATCCTCGATCATGCGTGATAAAAATTGTGCTATCATCCGCGTAGGCGGATACAACAATAGCATTCTCACTGTTGCAAGGAGATTTTAAACCGAAATCATTGAGTTTAAGGCGGAGCGTGTGTAGGAAAGGCTCAATGGCAATCGAGTAAAGCAGTCCTGAGAGCGGGCACCCCTGTCTGATTCCTTTCTGAAACGAGAGGGGGGAGGTGAGAGAACCAGCCACTTTGATTAAACTCTCAGCGTTTTGATACATGACCTGACCATAAGAAATGAAGCGCTGGCCGAAGCCCATTGCCTTCAAAGTATTGAAAAGGTAATCATGATCTACATTGTCAAAGGCTTTTTTTGGATCTAGATTTAGAAGAGCCTGGGGAATATTTTTAGAATTACAATACAAAAGACTGTCCCTGATGAGATTAACGTTGTCATAGATAGAGCGCCCGGGCACCGAATAACTTTGATCACGATGAACAACTTGGTCGATGACTTTCTTGAGTCTGTTCGTCATGACTTTAGCATAAATCTTGTAATCAATATTCAATAAAGACACAGGGCGCCAGTTCGCTATATCTAGGAGGTCTCCTTATTGGGGAAGGAGTGTGACAATTGCTCTCCTGCAGGAAACCGGTAGAGAGCCCAACATAATCGAAGCATTAAAGACGGACAGGATGTCGTTTTTGAGAGCCGGCCAGAAAAACTGGTAAAATTCAGACGTTAGTCCGTCCAGGCCAGGAGATTTGTTATGGGTGAGTTGCTTGACGGCGGAGTCAAGTTCCTCGAGTGTGAAAGGCATTTCGCAGTCATCTGCGTCGCAGGGATCGAGAGTATTTCGCAGTCATCTGCGTCGCAGGGATCGAGAGTGGGTATATGTTTTGAAGTAGGAGCTCGCCCGCGCCTTCCTCGGTATCAGTTCGTCTGTAAAGATCTTCATAGAATTTATGGATATGAGAGTTAATTTCACTGGGATTGTCTGCGACAGTGCCAGAGGAAAGCCGAATTTGGGAAATGTGTTTACTCATCAAAGCCGATTTGTCCATACCGGAGAAAAAGCTGGACGAAGCGTCTACTTCATTATTACACATAAAACGGGCTCGGATGAGGGCACCCTGAGCTTCTTGTTCATAAAGTAAACGAAGTGCATTTCGTTGTTCACTAAGGACCTGCTGAGTGTCAGAAGACAATTCTGGGGAGGGTTGAAGTGTCTCAATACTATCGTTCAGGTTTTTAAAAGTTTGCCGCTTGGTTTCAGCATTTTTAGCGCCAAACAGCTGGGAGAGGCTTTTAATGTGACATTTGCCAAAGTCCCACCAAGTGCGAATATCACTGTAGTTAGGCTTTTGTTGGCGCCATTGCTTGAGAAAGAGGAAAATTGCATCAGTGTAATCTTTATTTTCAAGGAGAGAGTTGTTAAAATGCCAGTATGAACTGCCCCTCCGCCTGGGGGGGGGGGGGGGGGGGGGGGCGAGATTTTGAGTTCGAGGCAGACGGCACTATGATCAGAAATGGCACACGGATACAATTTGCAGAGAGACAATGAAGGCAAAAGTACGAAAGCCCATTAGCGCCACGAAAAAATAAAAATCAAATGCGTTATTACGGATTCGAATCCGTTATTACGGATTCGCAATCCGTTATTACGGATTCGCAATCCGTTATTACGGATTCGCAATCCGTTATTACGGATTCGCAATCCGTTATTACGGATTCGCAATCCGTTATTACGGATTCGCAATCCGTTATTACGGATTAGCAATCCGTTATTACGGATTCGCAATCCGTTATTACGGATTCACTCGAGGATCCCTTGATGGCGCTATTTGCGTTGGACAGTAATGGTTTATCCTGCCTAACTTTTATTAGGCCCAAAGGACGTACGTGATTTCAATAATCATGTTTTATTATTAATTTTTTTTTAAGTAACTGCAAATCACCGCAACCATTGTACACTTAATAATGAACCACTACAGCAAGATATTGAACTAAGTTGAAGTGCATGTTTACAAATACACAGTCCTAACCTTTGAAATTTTAATAACTTTGTGTCTTTACGGAAACAAACACGTGGTTTAAGAAAGGCCGGACCTATCCCACTATCCTATCAAAAGCGTTTGTTATGAAGTGAATTGAAATGAATATGGTTGGAAAGATGTTATAAAAGTAGAATATAATGATCCACACAAATAATTGTGTGGTTTTTCTTATATTTCGTGAACTAACACGGTCCGCCATTTTGTGGAGTCAAATTTTTGACTCAAAATGGCGGACGGTGTTAGTTCACAAGGTAAATGAAAAACCACACAATTTCGAGGCATTTTTGTGTGGATTATTATATTCTACTTTTTAAACATCTTTCGACCATATTCATTTCAATTAATTTCATAACAAACGCTTTTGATAGAATAGTGGGATAGGTCCGGCCTTGTCCGTAAAGACACAAAGTTATTAAAACTTTTTCAACGGTTTGGACTGTGTATTTGTAAATTTGCACTTTAACTAATTAGTTCAATATTTTGCTGTAGTGGTTCAATAAGTGCTGTAGTGGTTCAATAAGTACAATGGTGACTCGATTTGCAGTTACTGTAAAACAAATAATAGATTGATTATTGAAATCACGTACGTTCTTTAATTGGGCCTAATAAAAGTTAGGCAGTAAAAACCATTACTGTTCAACGCAAATAGCGCCATCGAGGGATCCTCGAGTGAATTCGTAATAACGGATTGCGAATCCGTAATAACGGATTGCGAATCCGTAATAACGGATTGCGAATCCGTAATAACGGATTGCGAATCCGTAATAACGGATTGCTAATCCGTAATAACGGATTGCTAACGGATTGCGAATCCGTAATAACGGATTGCGAATCCGTAATAACGGATTGCGAATCCGTTATAACGGATTGCGAATCCGTAATAACGGATTCGAATCCGTAATAACGGATTGCGAATCCGTAATAACGGATTTGATTTTTATTTTTTCGTGGCGCTAATGGGCTTTCGTACAAAAGAGCATCAGAAATTTAAAAAAATTCCAGTCTGGATTTGGACAAAGAACCTCTAGCAGGATTATTACGGAACCAGGTGTATTCGCACCTAGTGGGATTTTTCCTCCGCCAGACGTCACTAACACTCAGCTGATGAAAAGAATTTTCTAAAGCCTGGGCGACTTTATATCGTTGCTCTTTAACGGTACGAAAGCGATCAAGAATAGGGTTAGAAGTACAATTAAAATCACCTCCGAGTACAACAAACCCGTCATTATGCTCGGTACAATGACAAGAATCAATACAATCAAAAGCAAGACTGTCCGTCTGAGGAATGAGGATGTTATAAATATGGTACAAGACGGAATCGATGTCTATTTTAAGATACAAAATGTGACTGTTGAAAATGGTACAACAAGTAATAATATTGAAATTACAGCTTTTTTAAATCAAAGTAGCTACACCAATCCCACGCGAATGACCCTGCGCGCAGTGGATGTGATAAGGCCAGTGTTCCCAACACGAGGAACTTTCGGTTAGACCATAGGTTTCCTGCAGGAGAACGACGTCAGGATTATGAAGAGTAACATCGACATAAGACTTGACACTGATATTTTTAAGTTCGCCTGAACACCCTGCGGTGTTAAGTGTTGCAATGCGAAGAGCCATAAGAAATACAAGAAGACCGTTCATTTTTTAAGGGTGATGAGGGGTTCATCGGGGTCCAGTCTTTTAATTAGTAGCCTAAGCCTCTGCTGCTGATGTTTTTGAAGAAGAGGGCTGTTCCTCATGGGTTTTAGCTGTTGAACTAGCCCCGGGATATTTTAAGTGACCAGGGACGCCTTTTTGCTAGATTTAACGGTCTTAGGGAATTTGACCATCTCAATGTTATTTAGGGGGCCTATGGAAACTTTCAAGTTACAAAACTCATTAAGGTCCTGAGAATACTGACTATTGTCTGAGTACACGGAATCGTTTTCACTCAGTTCTGAACCCTCCTCCATCTTGGTGGACGGGATGGGGGGTTGACTTTGGGAGGGGCGGGGTGAAGGAGAGGGGAGGGGTGAAGGGGAAGGGCGGGGTGAAGGGGAAGGGAGGGGTGAAGGTGCGGGGTGGGATGAAGGAGAGGAGTTGGTTGTTGGGGCGGGGGGAGGGAAGACGATGTACTGGCTCTCAGTGGGGTGAGAACAGCAGTCACGTTTTCCGCTGTGGGTTTGTTTTGTTTCTTTTGGGAAACAACCGTGGAGAACAGGGGAATATTTTGACGGAAGGGAACCGGTGGGGACCAGAAGGTTGTGGGCATGGGGTCTTATCCCCGGCTGTGCAAACTTCTTCTCGCATTAATTGCGATGGGATGTTTGGAGACGGAGCAGAAGATGGATGCTTCGTGGTAACTGAGGGCTAATCAGAAATGAGAGAGGTGCGGCTGGTTGAGGGTCTGGTCGGAGAGGGGGACGGAACAGGGGACGGAGCTGGGCGCTTAGCTGTAGGACCGGTGGGGAATTTGGAGGAGGAAGGGCGGGATGAACTAGACAGGGTAGCTCTTTCTGGGGTTTTGTTTGGTTTGGATATTTTGGCAGGGTGTTTCGGGTCGGACTTGCCCCTGGAGTGGTTAAAAACTGGGGCGGGGTCTAAAGGATTAACGTCCGAGTTGGGCTTGGTATTTGATTGGGTGTGGCCTGTGTTCTTTTTGCAGGCTCTACTGAGATGGCCAATTTCCCCGCAATTGAAACATTTGGCCGTTTCGGTAGAAAGGAAAACTCGATAATTAACACCATTGTTGGTTAGATTAATATGATCAGGGGTCGTGATGTTAGGATCGATTAAGACAAAACCCTGTCTTCTAAAGGAAACCACATGAGATAATTTTAGGTTCTTTTAATCACAGGGAAATGGGTCGGATCGGAGATATAAGTCTACAAAAATCAGATATATTATCTGCAAGAATGGAGTTGGGGATTTCTGGGTATACGTTGGAAAAACAATCCGGGTGGCAGGTTTAACAAGGGGTGTTAGTTCTCGCTTGACTAGTCATAGTAGCTAGCCATGGCAAAAACCAACAACGAAGGGAAAAACTTCCACCGAAAAAACCTCCAAAATTCAAAAACAAGATAATAAAAAAACGAAACTATAGCAATCTATAAAATAAAAGCTACACACTGGTATCAAATATAATGGACAGAGGAGGCCTAAAACCATTAAAATAAACGATAACAATCAGAGCTCGAGCGTGCAACACTTACCCTGCTGTGATTGTCCAAATACAAAAAGAAAGTAGAAGAAGAAGAAGAATACTTTTTTGACTTTTCAATGAAAACTTTATCCAAACAAAATTACTGATAAATTCCGTTAGAACAATAGGCAAAGAAAGCAATTAAGACATATAAGACGTGGCAGGGAAATTATTACTGAGGGTATCGAAAGGTGTCGAAGGAGCCAGACACCCTTTGGAAGTGGTAGAAACCTTTCACTCAGAAGGAGCAGCGACCGCGGAATGCAAGACTCCTTCGACACCAAAAAGCCCGACCAAAAAGAAGGAAAGAACGCGAATCCCGCCTCCCCACGAAAGATACAACACCATTTGGATAGGAGTGAACAAATTGTTGAACTAATAAAGGAATGTTATTTACGAATATATACAAATAACAAAATAATTTAGAGGTGGATATGAGAGACGTCGTGTGAGGAGACTAGATCAACCATGTTATCTTGTCGTTGATGATGGTGAAGATGGCATCATTGAAGGACCATTTGGTGTTGAAACTATAGGAATATTATTGCAAAGGGTGAAGTAGTTGTAATCAATTAGGATTTTGTGTTGTAGGCGACTGCGCCAAATGACGTAAGGGTCGGAAAAACGAGAGGTTCTGTAGAGCCAGTAAATGACATGTTTGAAGCTGACGATGAGGAAGTTTGACAAACGAACTGCCTCCCTGCAGCGACCCCTAGCGCACGGGATGAGCGTCCAATAGAGGTCAAAGTCGAGTTGAAGATCTGGAAAAATCCGATGGAGGAGTGAGTAGAGCAGGTTTAGACCGGATTGTATAGCAGGGCAGAGGATGAATAGATGAAGGAGCGTACCCCTCTCTCCGCACCAGCCGCAGGAAGAAGCAATGTCTGGGTTCATATGATGAAGAAATGGCAGAGACGGTAGGATGTTGTGAAGGAGTTTAAACTGTGTGTCTCCTTCTCTCTTAGAAGTAGGTAGTTGATATATTTCTTCCCATTGTATGGTTTTCGAGCGATCGAAAAGTCCAGATTCATGCCAGTATGTGCAGGTATTGGGAGGGTGTACATTTACCTGGTCGTTGAAGATGGCGTACATTTGTTTGGATGAGGCAGTGAGTCCGTTAGAGTTAGATGCAAGGAAGAAGTTGATCGGTGGAGCTGAGCAAAAAGAGACGTTCTGAAAACTTGCCGGATGAACACCGTTAACGTTGAATAAAAGTGAGAAGTTTCTTGACAGTTTACCGTGAAAGTGTTGTAGATCAAGTTGAAGGAGTCGGAGAGAACGTCGATGAAGAGCGGGAAGAGGGGGTTTGAAGTATTCTGCTTCTGTCCACGTACCAGTCTCTGTGTGTATGAGATGCTTGACGAGCGTAATCCCGTGCGAAGAAAGTCGCGCAGGGAAAACAACCTCATCGTCAGCTATGTCATTAAGGAGAGGGCTACTGAGAGGAAGATTGATAACATGGTTGATGGAGTCCGGTGGTATTTCGGCACGAGCTCCGGACACCTTCCAAGCACGCAAAAGCTCACCATAGAAGCAAGGAAGGCTGGTGTAAAATTTGGACGAAGTGTGAGTCAGGAAGAGTTGGAAGTCAAGATTGAGAGGGGTGCTTTGTGGGGGTTTGGGAGAGGACTGTTTTCGCTTGAAGATAACCTCAGAAAAGAGTCTTGAGGGGGCAGGAGGGGACCCCCAGATCGAGAGGGTTGGGTCAGATGAACCTTGTTTACATGAGGGGGATTAGTGGGAAGAAGTAGGGTGGGAGGAGGAAGGGGGGCGCTGTTGTGGCTGGTGACATCCGAGGCGGACATCGACGGTTCAGGGGAGGGGGGAGGTAGAGGGGAGACATTATAGGAGGACGGACCAGAGGTGGGTGGTCGCTTATTAGGGGCGTTGGTTGTGGGGGAGGGCCGCGCCCAATATTCGCTTCTTGGAAAGCGCAGCGAATTCGGGCGGACCTCCCGGGGGCCAAAAGAGCGACGCTGTGTCTTTCGGTCTACCAGTGGGGGCTGGTGTGGTAGTGGGCTGGGGGGCCGGCGGAGCACTGTTTTTAGAGGCCGGCGGGCCAGTGGATTTGGGGTTCTTGGGAGGATGTTTTGGGTCAGATTTGTTGCCATGAATAACAGTTGGAGTGGGGTTAAGTGGATTGCCAGTGTCATTGGCAGGTTCTGTACTGTTTTTTTTTGCAGGAGCGGCTGATGTGGCCGTATTCTCCACAGTTAAAACACTTGACCGACTCGGTAGACAGGAAGACACTATAATTTACGCCAGCATAGGTAAAATTAATGTGATCAGGAGGAGTGACATTACCGTTAAGAAGCACCTGTACTTGTCTTCTGAATGACATTATGTGTGACAGCTCTTTGCTTTTAAAACCAAGGGGTATGGGTCGGATCTGAGACACCACCTTACAGAAACCAGATATATTGTGAACAAGAACAGAATTCGGAATTTCGGGGTACACATTGGAGAGAGTAAGCCGAGTAGTGGGTTTATTGAGCGGAGTGAGCTCGAGAAAGGAATCACCGAGTCTCAGACGGTGATTTGTAGCGTCAATGACTGCCGCTCTCGAGCTCAAATAAATGACAACTCGGCCATTGGAAATGCGAGATGCAGAGACAACATCTTCAGGTGGAACATGAGTGACAAAATCATCAATGTATCTTTGAATAGGGATATGGTCAGTAGCCTTAAAAGCAACTCCATTGTTCCTGGTAACGCTGCTGAAAGGCTCGCCACCATGAACAGTGGTTTTTCCAGGGGCAGCCGTGCTCGTGTTTGACTGCCCCTGAATGGAGGTTTCTGCCTAGCCTAGCTGTAAAAAATTGCAGACATTTTGAAAAATACAGCAAATAGAAAACACCAAACAAGGGGAGGCCGGTCTAGCCTAATCAATAAACAATAATCTACAACCTAGAGAAATAACTAGGACCATACAAGGTCAAAAAAGCTAAAATAATTCTACTTACTACGGAGCTCGATCGAAATACGTGCCACACGAAGAAGAAGAAGAAGAAGAAGAAGAAGAAGAAGAAGAAGAAGAAGAAGAAGAAGAAGAAGAAGAAGAAGAAGAAGAAGAAGAAGAAGAAGAAGAAGAAGAAGAAGAAGAAGAAGAAGAAGAAGAAGAAGAAGAAGAAGAAGAAGAAGAAGAAGAAGAAGAAGAAGAAGAAGAAGAAGAAGAAGAAGAAGAAGAAGAAGAAGAAGAAGAAGAAGAAGACTTTTTTTGACTTTTCAATGAAAACTTTATTCCAAACAAAGGGTTTCACTTGTTATTGTTTACAAAATTACTGATAAATTCCGTTAGAACAATAGGCAAAGAAAGCAATTAAGACATATAAGACGTGGCGGGGAAATTATTACTGAGGGCATCCCTCTAGCGAGGATGCAAGACCCACGCCCACCCTCCCCCAATCAGGAAAGGCGTCGAAGGAGCCAGACATCCTTTGGAAGTGGTAGAAACCTTTCACTCAGAAGGAGCAACGACCGCGGAATGCAAGACTCCCCCGACCCCAAGAAACCCGATCAAAAGGAGGGAAAGAACGCGAATCCCGCCTCCCCCCACGAAAGATACAACATCATTTTGATAGGAGTGAACAAATTGTTGAACTAATATAGGAAGGTTATTTACGAATATATACAAATAAAAAATAATTTAGAGGTGGATAGGAGAGACGTCGTGTGAGGAGACTAGATCAACCATGTTAGTTTGTCGTTGATGATGGTGAAGATGGCATCATTGAAGGACCATTTGGTGTTGAAACTAGGAATATTATTGCAAAGGGTGAAGTAGTTGTAATCAATTAGGATTTTGTGTTGTAGGCGACTGCGCCAAATGACGTAAGGGTCGGAAAAACGAGAGGTTCTGTAGAGCCAGTAAATGACATGTTTGAAGCTGACGATGAGGAAGTTTGACAGACGAACTGCCTCCCTGCAGCGACCCCTAGCGCACGGGATGAGCGTCCAATAGAGGTCAAAGTCGAGTTGAAGATCTGGAAAAATCCGATGGAGGAGTGAGTAGAGCAGGTTAAGACCGGATTGTATAGCAGGGCAGAGGATGAATAGATGAAGGAGCGTACCCCTCTCTCCGCACCACCAGCCGCAGGAAGAAGCAATGTCTGGGTTCATATGATGAAGAACTGGCAGAGACGGTAGGATGTTGTGAAGGAGTTTAAACTGTGTGTCTCCTTCTCTCTTAGATGTAGGTAGTTTGTAGATTTCTTCCCATTGTATGGTTTTCGAGCGATCGAAAAGTCCAGATTCATGCCAGTATGTGCTGGTATTGGGAGGGTGTACATTTATCTGGTCGTTGAAGATGGCGTACATTTGTTTGGATGAGGCGGTGAGTCCGTTAGAGTTAGATGCAAGGAAGAAGTTGATCGGTGGAGCTGAGCAAAAAGAGACGTTCTGAAAACTTGCCGGATGAACACCGTTAACGTTGAATAAAAGTGAGAAGTTTCTTGACAGTTTACCGTGAAAGTGTTGTAGATCAAGTTGAAGGAGTCGGAGAGAACGTCGATGAAGAGCGGGAAGAGGGGGTTTGAAGTATTCTGCTTCTGTCCACGTACCAGTCTCTGTGTGTATGAGATGCTTGACGAGCGTAATCCCGTGCGAAGAAAGTCGCGCAGGGAAAACAACCTCATCGTCAGCTATGTCATTAAGGAGAGGGCTACTGAGAGGAAGATTGATAACATGGTTGATGGAGTCCGGTGGTATTTCGGCACGAGCTCCGGACACCTTCCAAGCACGCAAAAGCTCACCATAGAAGCAAGGAAGGCTGGTGTAAAATTTGGACGAAGTGTGAGTCAGGAAGAGTTGGAAGTCAAGATTGAGAGGGGTGCTTTGTGGGGGTTTGGGAGAGGACTGTTTTCGCTTGAAGATAACCTCAGAAAAGAGTCTTGAGGGGGCAGGAGGGGACCCCCAGATCGAGAGGGTTGGGTCAGATGAACCTTGTTTACATGAGGGGGATTAGTGGGAAGAAGTAGGGTGGGAGGAGGAAGGGGGGCGCTGTTGTGGCTGGTGACATCCGAGGCGGACATCGACGGTTCAGGGGAGGGGGGAGGTAGAGGGGAGACATTATAGGAGGACGGACCAGAGGTGGGTGGTCGCTTATTAGGGGCGTTGGTTGTGGGGGAGGGCCGCGCCCAATATTCGCTTCTTGGAAAGCGCAGCGAATTCGGGCGGACCTCCCGGGGGCCAAAAGAGCGACGCTGTGTCTTTCGGTCTACCAGTGGGGGCTGGTGTGGTAGTGGGCTGGGGGGCCGGCGGAGCACTGTTTTTAGAGGCCGGCGGGCCAGTGGATTTGGGGTTCTTGGGAGGATGTTTTGGGTCAGATTTGTTGCCATGAATAACAGTTGGAGTGGGGTTAAGTGGATTGCCAGTGTCATTGGCAGGTTCTGTACTGTTTTTTTTTTGCAGGAGCGGCTGATGTGGCCGTATTCTCCACAGTTAAAACACTTGACCGACTCGGTAGACAGGAAGACACTATAATTTACGCCAGCATAGGTAAAATTAATGTGATCAGGAGGAGTGACATTACCGTTAAGAAGCACCTGTACTTGTCTTCTGAATGACATTATGTGTGACAGCTCTTTGCTTTTAAAACCAAGGGGTATGGGTCGGATCTGAGACACCACCTTACAGAAACCAGATATATTGTGAACAAGAACAGAATTCGGAATTTCGGGGTACACATTGGAGAGAGTAAGCCGAGTAGTGGGTTTATTGAGCGGAGTGAGCTCGAGAAAGGAATCACCGAGTCTCAGACGGTGATTTGTAGCGTCAATGACTGCCGCTCTCGAGCTCAAATAAATGACAACTCGGCCATTGGAAATGCGAGATGCAGAGACAACATCTTCAGGTGGAACATGAGTGACAAAATCATCAATGTATCTTTGAATAGGGATATGGTCAGTAGCCTTAAAAGCAACTCCATTGTTCCTGGTAACGCTGCTGAAAGGCTCGCCACCATGAACAGTGGTTTTTCCAGGGGCAGCCGTGCTCGTGTTTGACTGCCCCTGAATGGAGGTTTCTGCCTAGCCTAGCTGTAAAAAATTGCAGACATTTTGAAAAATAAGCCCCAAAATACAGCAAATAGAAAACACCAAACAAGGGGAGGCCGGTCTAGCCTAATCAATAAACAATAATCTACAACCTAGAGAAATAACTAGGACCATACAAGGTCAAAAAAGCTAAAATAATTCTACTTACTACGGAGCTCGATCGAAATACGTGCCACACGAAGAAGAAGAAGAAGAAGAAGAAGAAGAAGAAGAAGAAGAAGAAGAAGAAGAAGAAGAAGAAGAAGAAGAAGAAGAAGAAGAAGAAGAAGAAGAAGAAGAAGAAGAAGAAGAAGAAGAAGAAGAAGAAGAAGAAGAAGAAGAAGAAGAAGAAGAAGAAGAAGAAGAAGAAGAAGAAGAAGAAGAAGAAGAAGAAGAAGAAGAAGAAGAAGAAGAAGAAGAAGAAGAAGAAGAAGAAGAAGAAGAAGAAGAAGAAGAAGAAGAAGAAGAAGAAGAAGAAGAAGAAGAAGAAGAAGAAGAAGAAGAAGAAGAAGAGGAGAAAACGAAAAAAAAAACAAAAAAAAAAAATACACAGACCCTCCCCCTCCAACAATATATTTGTGTTTACTTATGACGCAGTGTAGGCCTACTTGTTTATAAGTCGCCCTTGCATGATGCAATATTATACATATAGACACAGTAAACCTTCACAAAATCATCGTATTGATCTTTTAGCGCCAAAGGTTTAAACACAAATATTTAAGCGGGATACACGATATTCGCAAGAAATACCTTATAATAGACACAGTAACGCGCCGTACTTTATCTGTGGTGTATTTTACACAATGATATGGAAAAGAACATTTCCGTATAGACGATGTGACCTCTGACGTCATTTGAAAATCATAACATGATGCGCGCGCATGTCGCCGGGCAAAACCTTTGTGTACTTGACAGCCAGCTAGAAAGTACACACAATATTACCATGACTACGCGTCTTTTTGCCCGGCGGAACATGACTTGGACAACAGACTTGTCAACAGATTGAGGGCGGTTTGAATGTAAACAGAGGTCACATCGTCTATAGTTCAGCTATTAAGTTGCCCAATTTTGACCAACCTTCACAAAATCATCGTATTGAACTTTTAGCGCCAAAGGTTTAAACACAAATATTTAAGCGGGATACACGATATTCGCAAGAAATACATTAAACCTCACCAGTTCTGAAGTAACTTTGAATGTTGCCATCCACAGCCTTGTCTGCATTATGTCGTTCGTAATTGTAAGTGGCGCTCTGTGAAGCTGACTTTCCAATGACAGAAAGTGCTACAAATTAGGAAAGGACCGTCATTGAGATGTTGTTTTTAAAACATAGTTGGCCTATACTATACGGTAAAAATATAGTGTTTGGGCAATTGAATATTTGATGTTCAAAATTACCGACAAGTTATAGCCACAAGACCGATAAAACTAACATCAATGAGCAAGTTCGGGTGGTAACCTTTAGTTAGTTAGTATAGTCTAAATCACGCATGGTCTGTGTTTCACTCGAACATATCTAGTCGATCGACTGGTCAAGTCTAGTTGTTGGCACCTGGCAACAAGGCTACGACGATTGAGATGAAAATGTTTTGTCCCGTCTTTCTTCTCCTTAATAAGTTGTCTCAAACTTTTGTATCCCTACTAGACGTCAGCTACATAAATCTAGGAGAACCCGTATCTTTTAACAGTAAGCATAATTGTGTTGTTGTTTAGCTACTATTGTGCTGAGTCAGCTCTGAAAAAGTGGGTGCAGATGTCCGGGCTAGTACTGCTTTGTTTATTGTTGTTACTTTCTTGTTGGAGAATGATTCGTGTGTGATGTCGCCCTCTTCCGACGATTTATTAACTTCAGACTCTATGAGCGACTTGAGCTCCTTCAACACAAAATTAAAAGAGAAATTTATGAGAAAATCTAGAAATGTTGCTTGACCTCCAACATCCAGCTTGAAGTGTCAAATTGCAAATTTACGTTGACTGTGTTGTGAAAACCATGTCGGCTGTATTATATTATAAGGAACCGAAGTTGGGTAATATTATAAATCGGGATATAAGCGCTTTCCCTTGCGTGACAAAAAAGGTCACACCTCGACACTATATCAGACTTCTTGAGTGTCAGTTTGATATTAGCGTGTAATACATTTTTGTGGAGAATACAATCACTTTTAAATCGCCCAAAGCATTAGATATAGACCCTTTAGACTAAATTAAAATCAAGTCAAGCAACATTTATTTTGAGATGAGCCCACATGTGTCTCTTTGTCATCTATCAGCTCAATCAACCATTTCTTGGAATACCACTCAGCAAGAACATCACAATCTCTTACATTTTCCAATAGGGTCTAACGTCTAGCTAACCCTTGCAACATCATCTTACTCAATAATCCAAATAAACAACCATGGGGCGCCATTTGTCAATTTAGCGGGGTTTTTTGACATGTTTTTACCATGGTTTGTAACAATTAGATGTAAACCATAGAAATTGCTGTCAATTTTTGTTGTGGTTTACATACCATGAATATACAATCAAAGCTTAGAAATTAGGGTTTATAAACCATGAAAATTGAATTCATCATAAAACGAACTTTATAAACCATGATTTTGTAAACCATGAAAATTTAAGCACCTAAAAAAAATGGTTTATAAACCATGACATTTTAAGCACCTTCAAAACATGGTTTATAGACCATGACGATTTCAGCACCTTAAAAACCTGGTTTATAAACCATAATTTGTTTAGCTTCATGGTTTAAAAATCATGTTTTGTAAACCATGAAACTGAAGCCTCACAAAACATAGCCTTGTCCAAGGCTCTTTACGCAAGCACCCCGCTTTAAATTCAACAGGTAGCATAACAATCTGGCACGGTACTGCATTACTTATACACAGCGGCGTAACTAAGGTAAATTTTTAGGGGGGGCACAAGGGGGGCACCATTTTTTCTAAGGGGGCACTGCTGGTAAATCAACTATAGATTCCTTTGCACTTAAAAAAAATGGATCTTAATCTACGCAATGGCGGGTTCCAAACAGCCTCTCAATTAAACCAAAGGGAATATGGTCAATTTGCAAAATGATGTTTCTATGCTCTTTTTCAGCGCTTCGTTTAAGTTTTTTTTGTTTCTCTCTCTCTTCTTTTTCGCACATCTAGAACCACGCAGTTACTGTTTGAATGTGTAGAAATAAATCATAACTGTTAACAAGGGATTGCGAGACCAGAGTCTTTTTTATGGGGATTTATGTATTGAGGACTGGCACTAGTACTTATTTATGGGGCCGTGCACAGTAGGCCTAATCAATGTTAAAAACTTTGATCTTTTTTTCGAAATTGTTTTGATCCATCCGCCCCCCCCCCCCCCCCCCATTTCGATTTTTACATATTGACAAACTATTTAAAGGGACACGTTGCCTTGGATGGGGCGAGTTGGTCTATGAAAAGCGTTTGAAACCGTTTGTTATTAAATGCATATGGTTATAATTATGTTTTAAAAGTTGAATTTATTATAATGATCCACACAAATATGCCTCGAAATTGCGTGGTTTTCCTTTTACATCGTAAAGTAATACGGCACGCCATTTTGTGGAGTCAAATTTTTGACTCCACAATATGGCGGACCGTGTTAGTTCGCAAAGTAAAAGGAAAACCATGCAATTTTGAGGCATATTTGTGTGGATCATTGTATTCTACTTTTAAAACATCTTTATAACCATATGCATGTTATACAAACGGTTACAAACGCTTTTCATATACCAACTCGCCCGATCCAAGGCAACGTGTCCCTTTAATATACACTATGCACTGAAGAACTAAGTAATGTCTCAAATGAAGCAGATATTTAGATCAATGCTCTCACAGCTCAAGAGTTTTCAATGGCTTTTCCTCATGTACTTACGATAAATGCAACGGCACCCAGCACGTCGTGTAGCTTCATGTGACACTACCGTACCGTATTTAACGTGGAAGACTGTGGCAAAATAGGGCGCGCGCGGGCGATGAGTCATCATACAATTTGCGGACGTGATTTACCGTACTCTGAAGACGTTGGTGAAAAACTGTCCATTGCAAAGGTACAACAGTTATGTGTAAATAGAAACATAGTTTGAAACATTGAGTTATACGCCACCAGTCCTCCATAAAAGTTGATAAAACTTAACATTTTATATTCTGATAATTGTATAGTCTCAAAGGTTCAGATTTCAAATGGGGGGGGGGGGGGGGGGGGGGGGGGCACCCGGGGGCACTGACATCGATTGGGGGGCACGTGTCCCCCGTGGCCCCCGTGGCCCCCCGTGGCCCCCCTTAGTTACGCCACTGCTTATACAGTATACCTTGGGGTCGAAGCATGGTTTTCAAAGTCGTACCAAAAAACGAAGCCGAAACAGAGCCTTGTTCATACTGTAAAAAGGTCAGATTGTGGGCGGAGTTGCTTTATGCTAATATTTCCCTAAGGTGTATGCTCATTGGTGTACACAAATCATTACGTCATAACGAGAGTTTATGATTGGACGATAATCCGCCCAGTACAAGAAATAAAAACCATGCTTCGACCCCACGGTATACTGTATATCAAGTACTGCAGTACCGTGCCAGTATTATTATGCTACCTGGTGAATTCAAAGCGGGGTGCTTGCGTAAAGAGCCTTGAACAAGGTAGCCTTTTGTCAAGGCCTTCGTGGCTTGGAGCCGCGATCCCAAACGACTGAAATGGGAGACCACGCACGCGAGTGGCGAAGCCACGAGGGCCTTTTCCAACTTGTTTGCGGTTTATAATGTGTTTCTTTATAATCTCGACTTTTGCTACCCGAAACAGTAGCAAAAGTCCAAAACAATCAGAAGTGCATAACGCACGTTTCATACTTCATGACTAATTCATTTAAAAAACCGCAAACAAGTTGGAAAAGGCCCTCGTGGCCTCGCCACTCGGCTCGCGCGCGTGGTCTCCCGTTCCAGTCGCTCCACTGTTTACAAAGCTGTCCAAGCCACGATGGCCTTGACAAAAGGCTATGAACAAGGCTACACAAAACATAGTTTATAAACCATAACAACTGAGGCATCATAAAACATGGTTTATAAACCAGGAACATTTAAACACCTTACAAACATAAACATGACAATATAGCATCATAAAACATGGTTTACAAATCATGGTTAAACCATGAGAAGTGAAGCATCATAGAACATGCTTGTTTAAACCATGACAATTATAGCACCCACCATAAACGTGGTTTAAAAATCATGGTTTATAAACCATGGAAAGTGAAGCTTCAACCCTGCCGTCAACGAACAGTCTCAGACCGTAGGACAACTTTTCTATTTTTGTTAATTAAAACACTTTACAAATTTTTTTTTTCGCTGAACTGAATTTTCATCCAACCCTGGACACCCCTGAACAAAGTGGTAGAACCGATTTTGCCCTAGAGGTCGTTTACCGGGTAAGCCAGCTGTCACAAAGTGCCAAGGCGGCAATCCTTAATGCGCCTACCGCGTGAGCAACCTCGTACCTCGGTTCCTGGGTGCTGTCTGTCATATGTCTGTGAATGGAAACCAGAGCTGTTTGTTTACAATCCTGACCAGAAATACCCTCAGGGTATATCTAGGTGACCTGGTTACTGCTTGTTTTCACCCTGTGGCTGTTTCATGTGTCAATTTCACTAATTACATAATGCGCCTACCGAGTGAGTCGCCTCGTTCCTCGGAGCAAATCGGAAACTACTCGCTTCTCGCAGGGTTAAAACATGGTATAAACCATGAGAAGTATTGCATCATAAAACATGGTTTACAAATCACGTTCCCATAAATGGCCGACCGTGTTAGTTCACGATGTAAAAGGAAAACCCGCAATTTCGAGGCATATTTGTGTGGATAATTGTATTCTACTTTTAAAACATCTTTCTAACCATATGCATCTCATAACAAACTGTTACAAACGCCTTTTATTATACCAACTCGTCCAATCCAAGGCAACGTGTCCCTTTAAAACATGGTTTATAAACTATACAAATTAAAGCATCATGATATGGTTTTTAATCCATGAAAGTTGAGGCATCATGGTTTATAAACCATGAAAACTTGTGTGTTCACAAATCATGGTTTATAAACCATAACAACTGAACATGGGTTTCATTCAACCTCCTTCCCATTCTGGTCGATTTTTTTTTCTGGTCAGTTTTCTTGGTTTATAAACCATGAATTATGATAAGTTGCTTTGTTTCCAACAAATTCAACACTATTTTTGAATATTGTGCAAAACATTGTTACAAACTGTGGCTATCTGTTTCTATTCACAAGCTGTTATTAAAAATGATTGCCAAACATACACGATGTGGCTGCAATTCGATGTGCCCAGAAAAAGAGGTCAACTTGCACAGTCTATTATTTTTTCATTAGTTACTGTTATAATTTTCAAAAGTGAAGGCCACATCATTACTGTTCTCCAGATTGAGCTTAGTAGATGTTTTCCTGCTGTCATGGTAATGGATTGAATTCGTAAAGAATGTCAACAATAGTAGACTTACATATTTTTCTGGACAACTCTTTTGACTGGTAGGTAATAATTGCACATTAAAGGGCATTTGTATATCAGGGAGGATGGCGTGTGGTTTTCTAATAGCGAGATTTGAACTTCCTACACAATATTCTTCGCTGGTCGCACGAAGTGACCTTTTTACAGCTTAAAAATCGTGTTATGAGAAAATGATGATGGAAATTGTATTGATAGATTGCTTTGGATAGCCAAGTGTACAGCAGCCGATTTCACGAAACGCTAGGATTAATCCTATTTCGAGTTAGGACGAGTAACTCGTCCTAACTTAAGACTAGTCCTATCTCTTACACACAGAGAAAAAAATTACACAGGTTGTGTAAAATTTTACAAATTTGCAATGTTGTATACGAACCTCCTAATAGTTTGGTAAAGTTTTTGGGTAAAGGTTTTCATAATTATTAAGTAAATCTTTACTTCAAAAATCAGTAAAGATATTTACCTCTTTTCTAGGTAAACATGAATTAAGTAAGTTTTACTGAATTAATTGATAACAAATACTTACTGTTTGTGTAGAATACTAGACCTTTACCAATTTCAAAGGCTATTCTTTACCGTTTGACCTTGTAAACTGATTTCGCTTTCCCCTTTCCCCTATTTTTTTTTTTAAACCTTACCCAACCCAGAGTTTACCCAGGTTTGTAGCCAGTTACTAGGTTTATAAAACAAAAAACAGTTGGGGGAGGGGGTGGTAGCAAAATAAAAGCAGTGTACAGCCAGAAACACTTGGGGCAAAGGTAACCGAAAATTTATGTTTGATTGGTGATAACAACATTAACAAAATTCTTGCGAGCAGACTATGTAATAATCTCTTCTTGGAAGCAGTGTTGGCTCTGAAAAAAGCCGGTTGGTTTTGTCAGACCTTTTATTGACGGTTCAAACTGCCAGTGACGAAACCTCCGTGTTGCAAAGTCAATGTAGCTCCAGCAATCCATGGCGTCCGGGCCCGGGAAGCCTTACGTAAGGGTACCCTATTCAGCATACCGTTGTTTCTCGAACAGAATAACTAGCATAAAGCAAAATTCTCTCTTGCAACTTTGGATACATGAACATCAAACATCAACGCCCTGCAGGACAGCATTACGTTCACCCTGTCCATCATTTTTTGATTGTGATTTGTGTGTGCGACTTGCTATGCACGAGTGTATGGTACACAATTGCATTATGGGAAACAATGTTTCCATGTGGAGCGGTTTACCTCATATTCAGTTACTTCTTACCACTTATTGTGCAAAAGTTACAATCATAATGTAAAACTTGACAAAAGTTGTGTAAAAGTATAACATTACATACAAACTAGACTTATTTGCATTTGTGAACAAATGCAGAGCTGTTTCGCTAATAATATTTTCAAATTACTCAAGTGAATATGAAAGTTTGTAGTGTGTACATAATCAAGTTAATAAATGCAATATTGAATGCCTTGTGAGATCCAATTCATTGTCTATATATCTTGTAAAACTGTACCTTTAAGGTAATATAACCTGACAAATGATGACGTCATGATGACGTCAATTATTTTTCGAATCAGTTATGACATATCAAGCCTGATAAAAAAAGAATTTGGATTAAATCATGTTCCGTTAGCAATTTCTGACTTAAAGGCGCAAAAAATTAAAAAATCATAACAAATCGTGTGATGACGTCATCATGACGTCATTACAGGTTTGATAGGAACTTGCCATTATCTAACGACTTGCCGGGTTTCAACAAGATCAGACCTATACTTTTGGCGATATACGACTTCAAAAAGTGCACCTTTAGTGTCACGTCACGTGACCCCTGATGACGTCATCAATCTAAAACTTCATACGTATGTTGGCTGCCTGACGGTCATCATGTGTATCAATTTTGAAGCGATTACAAAAAACTTCGCCACACACATCTTCTCAAAGTGCATTTTGAACAGTTTTCCAACTGCCGCTAGAGGGCGCTCTTGTGTATCGTGACGTCATCGGTATTTTTTTTTAACTGCACACCCTTGCCGGACACTAACATTGTTGAAAGCATTTTCATAACATTTAGCACTTTTGAATTACAAGGCACTTCCGGTTTTGACCGGTTTTGACCGGAAGTAGAGGTCGCGTGAGGTCACGCACACTGAATAAAATGAAGACCTAATTTATCCCTACCCAATCCCCCAAACAGAAACCTACGGTCTCTTGTGGCTGATTTGATACAGATTTTCAAATATTTAAAATATAAACCTTTAAGATGATGTCACGTGACAGGTGATGACGTCATCATGACGAATTTGTTTTAGGACCTTCCTTGCACCAATGCCTTTCATCACTGAAAGTTTCGTTGCAATTGCTCTTTTGAAACTATGCAAAAGGCCGCTTAGAACGAGTGTGCGTTATCTCAATAGCTTTTTTTACTGAAACAGGAAAAACTAGAGCTCAATTGCATTTGTGAACAAATGCAAAGCTGTTTCGCTAATAATATTTTCAAATTACTCAAGCGAATATGAAAGTTTGTTGTGTGTACATAATCAAGTTAATAAACACAATATTGAATGCCTTGTGAGATCCAATTCATTGTCTATATTTATATCTTGTAAAACTGTACCTTTAATTTAATATAACATGGCGAATGATGACGTCATGATGACGTCAAATATTTTTCGAATCAGTTATGACGTATCAAGCCTGTTTAAAAAAGAATTTGGATTAAGTCATGTTCCGTTAGCAATTTCTGACTTAAAGGCGCAAAAAATGAAAAAATCGTAACAAATCGTGTGATGACGTCATCATGACGTCATTACAAGTTTGACAGGAACTTGCCATTATCTAACGACTTGCCAAGTTTCAACGTGATCAGACCTATACTTTTGGAGATATACGACTTCAAAAAGTGCTCCTTTAATGTCACGTCACGTGACCCCTGATGACGTAATCAATCTAAAACTTCACACATATGTTGGCTGCCTGACGGTCATCATGTGTATCAATTTTGAAGCGATTACAACAAACTTCGCCACACACATCTTCTCAAAGTGCATTTTGAACAGTTTTCCAACTGCCGCTAGAGGGCGCTCTTGTGTATCGTGACGTCATCGGTATTTTTTTTTAACTGCACACTATTGCCGGACACTAACATCGTTGAAAGCATTTTCATATCATTTAGCACTTTTGAATTACGAAGGCACTTCCGGTTTCGACCGGAAGTAGAGGTCGCGTGAGGTCACGCACACTGAATAAAATGAAGACCTAATTTATCCCTACCCAATCCCACAAACAGAAACCTACGGTCTCGTGTGGCTGATTTGATATAGATTTTCAAATAGTTAAAATAGAAACCTTTAAGATGACGTCACGTGACAGGTGATGACGTCATGATGACGAATTTGTTTTAGGACCTTCCTTGCACCAATGCCTTTCATCACTGAAAGTTTCATTGCAATTGCTCTTTAAGAACTATGCAAAAGACTGCTTAGAACGAATTGTGCGTTATTTAAATGACTTCCGGAAGTCTGAAACATTAAAATAAAAACAACAATAAAAACAAAAACTCCAAGTAAAACAATAGCTGTTTCGCTGCAAAGCGAAACAGCTAAAAATAAAAATAAAATAAGAACTTTAACAAAAACAATAGCTGTTTCGCTGCGCTGCGCTGCGAAACAGCTAATTATGTAACTGAAACTTTACCATGGAGTTGTGTATTTGAGTTTGGTAAATTTTTACATAAATCGTGTAATATTTTACAAAATCTTGTTTACCCACTTATTTTTTACCATTCATTTTGTGTGTGTAGCATTGCCTATGACTACTAGTCCTAAGTTAGGAAGAGTTTGGTGAAATCGACGGCTGGATTAGTAGAGCTGACAAAATAGTGGCAGACAATGTTCTTGTTTTGTGTCATCAATAATCCTGTGAGAATTTGGGCTTAATCCGTTGTGTGGGTGAGGAGAAAATAGTGGAAAACCATGCACAATTTTTAGCATGTAAACCCGTTGCCGATATTATTTTGGCTGTAATGACCAACACCAGCTGTTGCGGCTTTTAAAGGCTTCATCAGAGACAGTTATTTCGAATAATGACTTCATTTTAGAGGAAAATATTTCACAGAAAAAACCAAAAGGTTTTGGGGTTGAAAAGGTGACTATAGCGGGGTTTGAACGAACGACATCAGAATCAAGGTGCCGGTGCTCAACCAACTGAGCTATCTACTCCTATGTTGGCTGTCTACCGATTTTGTCAATATCTTTGTTCGGGGTGCCAGTCAAAAGCTGTACAACCTGTAACTGCCATATTATAGCCAGGGATCACAACGAAGTTATATACAACCAAGTTACAATGCCCACTTACAAATGATTGTATTTACAAAATTAAGCCTAATCATGAATAAGCAGTTATTCAGTATGGCTTAAAATCATAATTAATAGCAAACAAAACATGTAGAAAAGGTTGTTTGTTAAATTTGTGTATGTCCGCCCCTTCGTGAAAACAGTGAAAAGGTATTCCTACCCTCACAAACACTCAGCACACCACTATGGAGCACACAACTAACCCCATTGGATCTGGGTTCCGAGGGGGGAGGGGTGTGACCTATTTCTGGGTCAATAGAACCCAGATACTCTGTCAAAATGACCCAGAAAATAGTTAAATTGACCGAGAATTTTGAGTAAAAAAAACCCAAAAACTATTTGACCCGGAAATGGGTCAAGTCCCAAGGGACCCGTAATCTGGGTCAACTCTGACCCGAGAGTTTTCAGAGCGAGGGTCTTTCTGTATTTCTGTATTTCCTCCCACAGCTCGTCACTGTTTTCACTAAGAAGAACCAACAACGCATTGACGACATCACGCCGCCATCTTTAGAGGTAAAACGACGATGAAACAATGAAAACTCACATCTATGTACGCGCAACGCGCACACGATGGACAAAACAGCAACATTCTTTTATCTCTTGCCGAGGGCGCCCTACACAATTGACGTCATATGCATAAGGTAATAAGCCATGGTTTGCAGTTAAAGACAATCTGCAAGCGTTTAACCTCTTCATTGTCTAAATATTTTGTGGGAAGGCCCTTCCCACGAAATATTTAAATTGCACATCGCGTGCGCACTAAAACTTTGGTTGGCAAAATGATGGAACATCGCGCCTTTTTGTAAAACCCATTGCACAACGCTCAGAGCGCAAACACGCGCGTCTCGTGTCCGCCATTTTGGGGGTTAAAACGTGCACAAAAGGATGGTGCACGTGTTTACGCACCAGTGCGCGTGTAAAGACGTGTACCATCCTTTTGTGCACGTTTTGACACGAAACATGGCGGACAGGATACGCGCGTGCAACTGGGCTGCGCGTTGTGCTATGGGTCTACAGGGCAGATGGTCGCGTGACGCATACGCCTAGTGCACATCTCTATGGCGTTTGCCAACCAATAGTGTCTATACGCGTGTGTGAATGTTATTAGCATATTTCATGGAAAGTGTACATAGACTGTGCAAGTCTCGCGTGCAATCGAACTTCCAGGACCTTTATGGAGTTTTACGTGGGCGATTTTGTTTTGTCAATTATTTTAGTTTAACGTAGTTTATAACCAGGAAAATTATACAGGCTGTTGGGAATGAATAAGGGAATAACAGCGTGGGGAGCCGGTCTTCACTGCGTGGTAATGACCGGGTTGGTGGCTGGCCGCTGTTAATGGACCGAGCCGTACCAGCTACCCTAAAATGATACATTATCTGCGCGTTTACGCATACGCGTGGTATGCGCGTACACGCGGCACCATCCTGTCCTCGTCAAAATAACCAAAAACAATACGCGCAAAGAAAACAGTTTTGATAGTTTCCGCACAACAAGCACGGTGCGAAAATAACTTTTTCACAACATTGTGCTTGTTTAGGGGCCATTTATTTGCTAGTTTACAGAGCCGGTCCTTATATCACATATTAATACACCCCACGTGACCAGTCTTTGACCAATCTGAATGCACAAACTCTCCGAGGTATTTTTTAATTAGGGAATAACAGTGTGGGTAGCCGGTCTTCACTGCGTGGTAATGACCTGGGTGGTGGCTGGCCGCTGTTAATGGACCGAGCCGAAGGCGAGGTCCATTAACAGCGGCCAGCCACCAACCAAGGTCATTACCACGCAGTGAAGACCGGCTACCCACACTGTTATTGCCATTAATAAATACCTTTAACGAAGAAAAAGGGTAGTAATCATCAGAATTTGTGATTTTTCTTTCGCCGTAAATTTTGGAAATAATCCACTCATGTTCAGGGGCCATTCTTTTGGCTGTTCAACTTTTGCGTGGCTCCTAGTCCCCTGCACTTAATTAACTATATCAGAAATGTGCATATTTTGAAGAACCAGACTTTTAAAGTAACAGCACTATAAATAGAAACACTTTGGTTGGTGTACGGCTTTATGCTTTGCATTACCTTGGCTTCATGCACGTACCAGCTACCAAAATGATACATTGTCTGCGCGTTTATGCATACGCGCGTGGTATGCACGAACACGCGTGGTATGCGCGTACACGCGGCACCATCCTGTCCTCGTAAAAATAACCAAAAGCAATACGCGCAAAGAAACAGATTTGATAGTTTCCGCACAGCAAGCACGGTGCAAAACGAACTTTTACACAACATTGTGCTTGTTTAGGGGCCATTTATTTGCTAGTTTACAGAGCCGGTCTATTATCACATGTTAATACACCCCCACGTGACCAGTCCTCGACCAATCAGAATGCACAAACTCTCCGAGGTATGTATTAATACTTATTCATAAATACCTTGGACATTTATCGATTCTGATTGGTGGAGAGCACGTCACGTGGGGGTCACTTAAACGTGTGATATAAACACGGCTAGAAGTGTTTAAACACGGCTGGCTTCGCGTGTTGGGCGCGCAAGCTTGTTTACGCACGCCAATTTACTTACGCGGAACGCAATATACAGCTATTAGTATACCCACTCGTAATCTTGTCGACACGCGCGTGCACACAACCCAACGCGCTTAAAACAGAATTTTACAAAAGTTTTTGAAAATGTACAAACTTCGAAAATTCGCTAAACAAACAGATGGTCTTTTTTACCACCGATTTTCCCTATTCTTTCACTTTTTAACAAATTGGCATTTATGAATGGGAATAAAAGAGTAGTGACTCGTTCTTAAACGGTCGTTTACAACATTGCAGGGTCGTGGCCGTGCGATAAAGGCCCTCGCTTTCGGCTCGGGCCTTTATCGCACGGCCACGACCCTGCCTGTTTTAAACGGCCGTTTAAGAACTCATCACTACTCTTTTATTCCAAGTTATTATAGGCCTAAGTGATACAAAATATGAATGTAAAACAATTCAACAATATAACGAAGAAAACCCGATAATTAACCTTGACCTCAGCTTCCTGTTATTGAAAAAAAAAAATCTATTTTGTGCCCCGCTCCGATCATTAAACTTATGTATATTCTTGTTTGGGATGCGCGATGATAATCGCCAGATGTTGTAACTGCAACGCAAAGCCTTTTATATTGCAGTCTATGGTTGTTGGGAGTCAGCATCCTCTTTAAACTGCCTCACGGGTCAGTTTGACCATCCCGAATCCGCGTAACGGGTTGGTTAAAATTAAAGATGGAATAAGCACCCTTGTCCCAGTGTTTTAATTTCTATAATAATTAACACAATAATTATTTGTATTTTTATTTTAGAAAGCTTAAACTAAGTTTATAAAATTGTAACTAATATTTTTGTTGATCAGATTTTGTAATGAGATATAATTTAAAAAAATGATTTGATTTCAGAAAAAATAAATCATCGTTTGACGCGTTTTCTCATTCCAATATAGTCGAGATTTGCACAGTCTATTGGCTCTTCGCCGTACGTTTGATTACATTGATCTTTAAACTATGGAACCCACAGAGATGTTCATTGGAGTGCCTGCCAGACACCAATGACACCGCCTGGTACATAAAACAGATGGCTGGATTGGTTCCACTTTATCAGAGGGTTTAGTTGTGAGTGTGCTGTGATGACACTCACGCTAAGCCATGTGGCACTTTTTGTACGCTGGGTATGATGATGTAAATAGTTTTATCCCAGCCCATCAAATAATCCACAATCCTAGGGATTGACTCCCCCTCTAAGATAATTGAATGGTCCAGTCTAGGATCGCTCTGCTGCTGGAAACAACAATGAAATAATAGGGTGCGTTCGATTAGCTTTCCCGGGTACAAAACCTCTCGCTGCGGTGTAAATAAAATATACGCCCCGGGTCGACCACGGTGTGCTCATCCGGCTGAGCCCCTGTCATGAGCTAATTGAACACCAACTTCCCCAGCATTCACACCGATACATCTTGGAACAGCCAACTTGAACTACTTTCATTGTGTGCATTGCGTCCGGAACTTTTTGTGGATTCACGAAAAGATCGTTAACTAATTATTCTCAACTTAAGGTAAAAGTGCAACGTTTAATAATTTCACAAGCCCACAGTGATACAAAAGTACCCGGCTTCAAATAAAAAGGTACTTATTGCTCACAAAAACGCTGTTTCAATGGTGAAAATGTGTGTCAAACTTCCAAAAAATGTCCCGCTGAATTATAAACAAAATGGTGGCCATTGAGAAAGTTTTTCACCGTGACGTCCATAACCAGGGTCAGCCCCAAGTAACCCGCTCCACAAGCAGAGCACTTGGGTCTCACCCGGGTGGCCAGATTTTTTTTCTTACGAACTTGTTGATACCCGCATGCGCACTTACTTACTCCTGAATAAACCATGAATATTAATGAGGGTTAGGGTTAGGCATTAGGCATGCCTTAGAATAATTCATTTAATGCGCATGCGCGGGTGTCAAACAGTTCGTAGGAAAAAAAAATCTCGCACCCGGGTGAGCCACAACCAAAGCTAATCGAACGCACTGGGGTCAGACCGGGGTCGACCAGGGGAAGCTAATCGAACGCACCCATTTAATGGTATAACTACAAGGGGCTCATGATTAAACGCATCATCTTTTTAAAGTTTATCAAATAATTTCTCTTTGTAAAAATCAATTAATTACATTTTTTCACGGATAATTTTCAGGTTTTCTTCAGTGTACAAATCGAATTGGCTCGTTAGCGAAATTAAAACTATCATCTTGCCACCAGTATGGTTGAAAACTTTAATGGGGCCCAGCGTTTGGATGCCCTTGATATTTTGTCGGATTCTATTGATTATGACATCTTGGACGACGTGCAATGAGTTAACAATTATATCAAGGCTGTTGTAAAAGAGCAGCCAATTTAAAGGTCAAAGTAGGTTTTGAGATGCACTCATTTTCCAATAGATAGAGTCCCCATGAAAGTTGAGGTAAATTACAAGTCTCTCACTTTACGTTGATTGGTGTAAAAAAATGTAACTTTATTCGATATTCTTTCAGAGCGAAATTTGGAATATGACGTCATCGGACACCAACAAAATATGAAAAATAGGTTTGTTCACTCTGTTGAGGAATTTTTGCGCTAGTCAAAAGGTAAAATCAATTCCATTTTGATTGACAATCATGAAATAAAAAAAATAACTGAAACCTTTCGTAGAAAAGTGTAAGACCATTATATTTGAAATGTGACGTCATGGAACGTTTTTTTGATTTTGACAAAAGTTACACCAACCCCCTAAGGAAAGTATTAAAGAAGGTGGAATTTTACACCATTTTAACGTGAAGTTAGAGACTAGTAATGTTTTCTCCACTTTCTTAAAGGCACTGGACACTTTTGGTAATTACTCAAAATAATTGTTAGCATAAAAACTTACTTGGTAACGAGCAATGGAGAGCTGTTGATAGTATAAAACATTGTGAGAAACGGCTCCCTCTGAAGTAACGTAGTTTTTGAGAAAGAGGTAATTTCTCACTCAAATAATAAAATACTCCTTGCTGAAGCCTTTTATTATGCATCGGTGACCAATTGATCAGCCCATATTTTCACAGGTTTGTTGTTTTGAGAATACTGGTTTTTGACAATTACAAAACGTGTCCCGTGCCTTTAAGGACTCAAAATATCAGATAATGATAGCACAAAACTAAATTTGACCTTGGAGGCCCTCTTTAACACAAAATGCCAATCTGTTTCGCATGAAATTGAATGCTGCTCTAAATATTGTGATGTTTCAACTCGTTTAACGGGTTTCACAAAGAGCCCTTTTAGCCGTGCGCGTAACCACTTGACATGCGATACCCTTTCCCACGTAATTCGTACAAGTAAGTAATTTCAGTTTTGAGGTTTCACGAAAGAGACAGATAATCTTTATCTGACTATACTAATCATGTCAATCATTAATTGATGAGTAGGTAATACATGTTTACCGGCCAATGCAACATAAACTCGTTTAATTCAACACCTCTCGCTCATTCAACTCCGTTTGAATGACTCGATTCGGTACATCATCAATCAACACTCAAACGGAGTGATTCAATTTCAACTGGTCAAATAAGAAAATTCAAATTCGTCTGTCAAAAAGATAATTAAACTGCGTTAAAGCCAACAGCAAGAGGCTGGTCAACCATTTAATTTCATCAATATTGTAAATAGGTAGTATACATTCATTAAAGAATGGCGAAAATGTTGTCTCTAAATAAAATAGAATGACCAAAACGATCCTGACTGAGAATGTACACGTACAAGAAACGAACGTAATGCAATTGTAGCTTAAAATAACATTCCCCTATAGATTGTTCAAATTTGGGGAGAATGCATGACTTTGCTTGATTGTACGGAAGTATATTTAGGAGACATTACTAATTCGCCAGGGGATTACTATTTCTATTTCCCCTGACCAAATTACTTACTAAGTCGCCCCGGGCGATATTGCTATTTCGCCCGGACGGATTACTATTTTACATCTTGGCATTTTGTGGCCGCGGTAGCGATCGCGACAATTCACTATATTAAGTTATACAAACACGATTTTAATACTACCGCAACTTGTTTTCGGGGGGTGGGGGGCACCTAGGGCACTCAACATTTGTGGGAGCTCATGCCCCCCCCCCCCCCCCCCCCCGCTCCCCGACACTTTCGTACGAAGCTATTTAAGTGACATGGTGAAATTTATTTCAAGTTGTCCAAACCTGTACGTACGCCTTATATAACCCGTACGTACGCCTAACTAACCCGTTTGTACGCCTTACAAACCCGTACGTACACCTTAATAAGCCGTACGTACGCCTTATATAACCCGTACGTAAGCCTAATATAACTCGTTTGTACACCTTAAGTAACTCGTACGTATGCCTTACTAAAGCGTACCTATGCCTTACGTAACTCGTACGTATGCCTTATTAACCATAAAGCAAACAAATTGCACTCTGCATGAATGGTGGCTTGACCCATCACTACTGCATATGTACATTTAGCTTAGTGTAACTCCTCCAGCAGGGTCAGGGGCTAAATCGTATGTGAAGGCTAGTAAGGTGAAAAACGCCTTACCAAGTTAGTTAGGCATACAAATGCCTTACTAACCAAGTTGGTAAGGCAAACCTACGGGTTGCATAAGGTGTGCGTGGGGGTTAGTAAGGCTTATGAACGGGTTACACAAGGCGTAAATATGGCTTATTAAGACAAACATTATGGGTTACACAAGGCATAATAAGGCGTACGTATGGGTTAAATAAGGCATACGTACGGGTAAGCAAGACGTACGGACGGGTTAGTAAGCCGTACGTACGGGTTATTAAAATGCGTATGTACGGGTTATAAAAGGCGTACGTCTGGGTTAGTAGGGCGTACGTACGGGTTATTAATGCGTACGTACGGGTTAGCATGGCGTACGTACGGGTTATACAAAGGCGTTTGAAAATCTAAAGTAAAATTCGTACTTCCGTATGATCGCGTTTTAATGAAATTGAATTTATTTTGTCTGAACTTGACCGGGAAAAGCTATATATTTCCCCGTTCATTATAGGTTTAAGCGGCCAGTTTCAACGTCGCGTTATTCTATTTCAAATGTACCTACTGTGCTAATTTGACTGCCGATTACCCATGGCTACTAAGAACGCCTTCTAAATTGAAATAAACAGAGCCCGTAATTGATCAAGTTGACATTATTTTGTTCCCTCGAAATTCTGTTTTCAAGCAAGCAAGCAATCAATCAATTAATCAATTAATCAACCAAAATTTTGATCGGTTGATCGATCAATCAGTCAGTCAGGCAATCAATCAATCTATCTATCAACCAAGCGTATCGATAATCTCAGTAGTGATCAATCAAACAATCATTAATACAATCAATCACAAGATCGATCGACCAATCAATTAATCATTCAATCTTTCAATATATCTATCGAGTCGATCGAGCGATGATCAATTGATCGATATATTGATTGATTTTGTTATTGCTTGAATGATTGATTTTGGGTAGGGGGTTACAAAATAGTTGAAATAATTTCAGTTGGAGAATTGCTTCTAGTAAAAACTCTATATAATCAGAACTTTCAGTTAGATTCAGTGCTTCCTTTTATTCACAAATCAAAGCTTCATCAGAAACCAAAGCTCACGATTCCTTTGCTATTAAAAATGAATGATATCAACTTACCTGTAAGTTCACCTTCCACATAATGAAAACAACAACCAACAACCACCAGATACAACATAAAAGCATTCCCGAGACAAGCAAGGGTCCGAGACACCAGAGGACCGACCTGGTGCCGAAACATGTTGGCACTAGTTATCTTCTCGTTCCTCTCAATGCAAATGAGACAGCAACCTGTCGCACCACAAGACAACCCTTCGACCAGGCGAATGGGAACAGCGGTCTCATCCCACGGTTGCCATGGTTACCAATACACTAACGTTGAATACAACTCAAAATTAAAACATGTTTTAAGAACTCGCAAAAAATTGACATATTTTTAACCCAATATCTGCCCCTCAGCATGTTAACTTGTAAGGAATCTTAGGGATATGTTTTGCCTTTCGGTTGTGATTATGACCCACATTGGTCTTTTGTGGTGAGAAAAACTTTGCCAATCGTATACTTTTGTGACCTTGTTGCTTCAAATAATATGGTGAATTTGCCAAGAAAAGGAAAATTGCATATTTAAGTTTTCCCTAGATTTGAACTAATATTAAACATTTTTTTATTTTTTTGATTTTATGAATCTGTCTCTCTTTCTTCAGGCCTGTTGAATAAAGATTACGTGGTTAATGTAGTATCGTACTGTACCGTACATTGTGCGTTTCCCATTGTTAAAGGGTCTGTATACGTTTGGTGATCACTCTTAAAACTATGGCAACAAGAACCTATTGGTTAGAAGCATAAGAGCAGCTTTCGATAGTATAAAGCATTTTGAGAAACATTTCACTTCGAAGTGATGTAGTTATGTAAAAATATATCATTTTTTTGCCCCCAAATTTGAATCTGAGAAATTTCTGTCATAAACGCTTCTCCAGATTGTGTATTCCTGCTAGGGATTATTCTTCCTACATGGACATTACTGCAGATTTTTGGCGATATCTAAAAAACGCGGCCAACTTGTGAAATGACATTTTCACAGGTTAGTTTTGTTGTACATATTAACATTTATAGACCTATATGATTAAAACAATCAAACGCTTCCAAAATCAAAGGTATACTTTGCCTTCAGGTAGAGACCTAGATACACCACTATGTATTGACCGGTTGACATCCCCCCCCCCCCCCCCCCCCCTCCCCCGGCCTTCCCTAAGTCTCCTTGCTCTCATTCCCAACTACCCGAGCAAACAAAGATATAATAATATTTGCTTCGTATAGGATAAACGTTCTCCCTTGATTATCGGCTTCATATAGATGTGTATCGATACGTATTGGTAGTAGTAATTAATATGTCAAAGTTAGTAGCCTATATAGCTGAATTTGAAATGTATTACTCAGTAGGCCTACCAGTTCCAAATGCCATTGTGCATATTTAACATATCTCGTCTTTAAATCAAGGCGATTTTGATGAGTACATTCCATTTATTTTTGATTGACCTACTTTATTTTTGTATGGCGGAGAGATATTGTAGGAATCATGTATAGGGCCCCGGGACTACTTAAACCGGGCGCGTTTTTTTAATATTTTTATTTAAGGCCGTATCAAAATTGTCGGCTACGGCTCCGGCTTCGTCTGTTGCTAAGGGTTTTGCTAAGGGCTTACTATACTTTTACGCATGATGACCAATTATCCAGCTGCAGCCGGAGCTGTAGCCACTAATTCAGACATGGCTTAGGTAAGGCCGTGTCTGAATTGGCGGCTAAGACTGTTGCTCGATTGTCTCGTGAACAAGAGTTGAAACATAGGATGCCCATATAGAAACACCCTTAGTATTTTCTTTTTAGAACTTGTATGTAAATTGCCTCGCGTGACGAGGGTGTGCATAACATTGGTAAGAGTAAAAACCTAATTGTTCACAGGTTTGCACACAACGTACACGGTATACAGATGTTCGTGGTGGGAACTCCCTTTGAAATTATTGTTGCGTGGAGTGCAATAGGTTTTGAGAAATGAGTCAAATAATTGGTTTTGGTCTTGCAAGTCAAAAACTCAATGTTTGAAAACAGTGAAAACTCATCAAGTATGGATACTGGTAATTGACAACTACCAATGTGACACGTGTGCTTTAATTACACACCCCTCATAGTCAAATAGTTGTACACGACACGAATGTCTCAAAGGTAGGCTTGTGTGGAAGTATGTGCGTGTGGTATTATAGAGTAACAGCTAAATAGACACACGTTTTCTAAAAAACAATATCCATTGCGGACAGACCTATAGACATGCAAATTAAACGAGCGGCAGAAGTGAAGGTTGAGACTGAAGCGAATGTTATTAACGACAAAGATATTGGTGATGATCGAAAACATAAATTAAAGCACATGTACAACATTGGTCACTGTCAAAGACCAGTGTCTTGATCTGACCCACCATAATACATAAAAAGCCAACCTGTGAAAGTTTAGGCTATAAAATGGTGTTCGAAGTAATGAGAAAACAGTGAAAACCCCCATTATAATTATTTGTTCACTGTTTTCAAACCAAACATTGGATTTTATCAGGCGTGATAAAGACTAAATGTTTTATTTATTTCCTAAAGATTATAGCATTTCAAGCAAAACTCTGTTAAGGTAAATTTTCCACCTTGACCATCTTTATATTATATAAGTTAATATGTGCAAATCTGAGAACATATATTTTTTCAATCTTACCAATGTTGTACACACCCTCTAAAGGTAGGATCAGAGATTAGTTTTTGTCAATGTAGTGCTGATATACAGGCAAAATGATACAGTAATATACAATAATACAGTGTCTATCTTTCTACTTGCTGAGAGAACAGCAAACGTTTTTGCTGCAAAACAACTGCCACTGTATTTGCACCTTCACCTCCAATCCATCCACGTCTAGGGAGCTGACATGCAAGCGGGTACCAACCGCATCTCTGGCAACAGCATTCGTGAACGGACACCAGCCCTCAGAATCTGATACGATCCATGCTTGAATAGTTTCGCAAATTCAAACCTTTTCATGGTGAACAATTATCCAAATCATATTTACTTCTCAGGGATTTTTTTTAAACTTCTCAGAGTAGTTTATGTTATCAACAGCTGCAGTGCTTCTCACCAAGTTTGTATGGTTATTAATGTTTGGAATATCTATGACGGTATCCTATATCTTTAATAAGAAGTTTCATTCTGAATACTATCGGATTATAAGTTTCATACAAGAACTAATCCTCAAGAGAAACGAATCATTCTAATTCGCTGCCAAACTCATTGCAATAAATGCTGTTTGAAGACCCCTGAATCACGGTTGCTTTATTTTGATTGCCCCGATCAAAATAAGACCTTTATAAGACCTTTATGAACAATATGTTCTTGTTGTTTTCAATAAAACATGACCACTTTATTATGTGTCCAAGGGTGTTTTTATCGAAAAGTTAAAAATAAAACGGTAAACTTTCTTCAGGATTTGCATCCCCTTTAAAGGGGGACTATCATCTACCTATATAATTAAAATCGGTACCAACTTCCACCCCGCGGCGCTGCGAGATCAGACGGTCCGCTTGCGCACGGTGACCTCGCCCCCTCGAGGACGAGGTTGCGCTGGGCTGCCATCTTTTTTATTGGGTCGCCATCTTTTTTTTCTCACGTGTGATGACTTCCCACGAGTGATTGGTCCGTTATTTCCTCGGTCTTGGGTGTTCGCCGTAATTTCCCAGCTCTCTCGACAAGATTGTGTTAATGTTGTTGGTCTTCAGAAGATATTTGTTGCACGTTTTGTGGGTTTAAATGTTATTAAATAATTTATCAATAAATATCTACTGCATTTTGTGTCACCAAAAGTCCACTGTTTTAACGACCCATGAGTCTTTTCAGTGAACAATCAGAAGTAGCGCTGCATGACTAAGGTAATTTCTTAAGGATGCACGCAATAAACAATTTGCATGTTGGGATAACTGGTGCTCTCATTTTCCATCGAACAACGCTTTAGAAAGAGAGTGTGTACCAGCGACGATTTTCTCACCCGTGATTATTTCTCACGTTTGATTGGTCCGTTATTACCTCGGTCTTGGGTGTTCGCCACAATTTCCCAGCTCTCTCGAAAATATTGTTTTAATGTTGTTTGTCTTCAGAAGATATTTGTTGCACGTTTTGTGGGTTAAATGGTATTAAATAATTTATCAATAAATATCTACTGCATTTTGTGTCACCGAAAGTCCACGGTTTTAACGACCTATGAGTCTTTTCAGTGAACAATCAGAAGTAGCGCTGCATGACTAAGGTAATTTCTCAAGGATCACGCAATAAACAATTTGCATGTTGGGATAACTGGTTCTCTTATTTTCGATCGAACAACGCTATGTTCCGACGTCTACCCGCGATTGTGTGCAACGGCAGCCGGATACCCGCGTTGGTCGGCCCTTGCGTGTTTTTTTTTTTTGGCGCCGGGGTTAGTCTGTAGCGGAGCTTGCGTGAGGGTGTCAGATGATTTGTGGGTGTTGATTTTTGGATAAATTTGGCATATTCAAAACATAAATTGGGGGGTTTTGCCAGTCTTAAAATTTGCGTTCGCTATTGCATTTGTGCATTCTGGGAAGTTTCGCTTGCCGGACACCGCTTACTGGGTTGGCACTGGTGTTCCAACGTCTCCCCGCGCCTATGTGCAACGGCATACTAATAATAGCGAGATGACTGATTTAAAATGCAGCTCAAAGGGGGGGGGGGGGGGGGGGGGGGGTGCGGGGTGGGGGAGGGGGGGGGGGTGGTAATCCTAATTTCTACAGATACTGCATATTTTCTGTTAATGATGCTTTGTCTTCTTCCAGCTCATTTCATTTTATTGGGCAGATGTGGCCTCCTATGTCCCCGTTATAAATTTTCCTTATATTATTTCTTTCATAAATTGATTGCTTACGTTATTTAGGCCTATACTCATTGACTGAATAACAACATAATATTCACAAAGACAAGCATTGTCGAATATTAGTCGTTACCTGCATTTAGTGGTATGTAGGCCTAAATACAACCAATAATTTCCGAGCAATAAAGAAATAAAGAAACAAGGCATAAAGAAAGCAAGAAATAACGACACAATGAAATAAAGGGAAAATGGACAAAAATAAAGCCTCCTCCAAACAAGCATATAAATCAAGAAATCAAAGACAGACAGAAAGGAACAAATAAAGGAAAACGAAAACACACAAATCATTTTTATTTTATTTTCGTTTCCTATTTAAATCTTTAGACGTACGATGAATAAAATTTGAACAACTGCCTGGTCTGTCAAGACAAAAACAAGTTTACAAACTGTCATCAACAAAATGTGCAAAATCACACCCCTGTAATACTTAACATTATTATTGTATTATCAACCATTTACAAAATCTAGAAGAACGAAATACGGAAACAAACGCATCCACACCCGAAATAATACAAAACACAGAATTAGTGACATAGAAACATCGAAATCAACTGTAACATAGTGACATAAAAACATTACAAAATAAACGTCAATAGATATCAAGAAACATCAGAGATAAATAATAGGCCCCTTGCAACTAACGAAACTAAGACATAAACAAAATAAACAAATAAAAAGACAAACAGACCACTGAGTCAGAAAAACACATAGGCCTAATTACAGAAACAATTAAATAGAATACTGAGAAAATACAAAGTTCACAACGGGCAAACACGAATATTCAGAAAGAGAAAATATAGAAACAAAGACACATTTAAGAAATCAAGAGATAGAGACCCCAAAAAATCCAGAAATAAAGAAAAAAGGAAATCAAGTATTATACATAAATTCAAACATTACAAATTTTAGGAGCACAGGAGCATAGGCCCTATATTTCATGGATTACTCAGGCCTTTGTTGGATATTAAACAAGTCTTGATATATCCAAAAACCTACATATCATGCCAAGCATGCATCATTGCCTTTTTACATCATTCCCAAATATTAAAACACACCCCCAACTTATGCTTCGTAGTCGAGAAAAGGGGCGAAAACGGTGACGGAAGGCGACGCGTCGCCTTCGCCCCGCACTCAACACCTTTTGCATGCTCAACATTTTATCATTAGGACATAACTACATTGCGTACAGATTTTAAATATCTTTACCAAACCAATTCTGAAAGTTATAAACTCTGATATCCTCTCCAATTACCACCCCCCCCCCCCCCCCCTTACCCCATGCACCGTTGTCACATTTTATGGGCAAGAATCGCGCCCACCTAGCGGGTGCCGCGCGAAGCGCGGCATCCCGCTAGTCATGATCAAAGTGGGTCTGTGGCTGTACATGCACTAGACCCCTTGCATATGACATCATACGCTCAAACAGTGCCCTCACTAAGGCAAAAAGAGGCAGATCAAGGGACGATAGCTGTCTTGGGGCATGCGTCCTAGCGTGGGCGTGACCTCAGCGTACCAGCAGCGTTGCGCATTCATTGATATTATAATATTATACTAACCCAGGGGCCGATTTCACAAAGAGCTATATATTGATCTTAGGCTTAAAATCCGCAAAATAAAGAACGTGTGGTACAGATAATTAAGTGGCGGCCGCCGGATAATTAAGTGGCGGCCGCCGGATAATTAAGTGGCGGCCGCCGGATAATAAGTGGCGGCCGCCGGAAAATAAAGTGGCGGCCGCCGGATAATCATAGTGGCGGCCGCCGGATAAATAAGTGGCGGCCGCCACTTAATGAAGTGGCGGCCGCCAGATAAATGGTTCCAAAAAATATTCTCGCGCTCATAACAAATTATTTCACTTCTTATTTTCTGGCACTATCCGGCTTCCGTACGTTCTGGCCGTCCCATCACAAAAGGCGATGTCATTATTTTACTGTGATGTGATAACCAGCGCCTGAGTGCGTTCGTACAGCCCATTAAATTAATTATTTGTTTAGAGCTTTGGTACCCAGTCTTGCTGAGATCTTGGCTACGTACAGTCCCCCCCTATAAGTTGTTTATGACTGAACGTCTACGTTGTTGTGATATAACGAGTGGAAAAAGCTAAACGGCTACACGATGTCTATTTTTAGATAGCGAATGTTGTTGGCTGTAAAGATTGAAAACAAAGTACCGCATGGCAGCCTCCACGAAAGCCCTTGAGAATTTATTGATTAGTTAATCATGTTTTTATATATAAATATATTATTATTATTATTATTATTATTATTATTGTTTATTTTTATTTTTTATTTTTTATTTTGTATTTATTTATTATTATTTATTTTATTTTTTATATATTTTTTTTGGGGGGGGGGGGGGGGGGGGGGGGGTACCGAGCCCTCTAAAGGGACAGGTAGACACAAATATGAAAAGGTTATTATCAAAATTGTCTCGTTACCTCGAAATACTATTTCGTTCCCACGAAATATTATTTCGTTCCCTTGAATTAATATTTCGAGGGAACAAAATATTATTTCGGGGGAACGAAATATTATTTCGAGGTAACGAACAAAATTATTTCGTGGGAATAAATAATATTTCGAGGTAACGAAATAGTCTTTCGAGGGAATGAACAATATTTCGAGGTTATGAAATAATTTAAGGATTTTTTTCGGGGTGGGGGGTGGGGTTAGTTTTTTCAAGAAAAACTGTGACCAGAGGAACCCTTGGTTGTAGCATTTCGAGTTTATGCCGTGACGAAGCAACGAGTCTTGAAAAACCCATTGTTTCAAAAATCAGATGTTCTACATTGCATCAACAGGATCACATTTAACATTTACCCGGATCTAGGTCCTGTGGGGCCTGACCCATCTCTGGATCAGTTTGACCCGGAATCTGTGTGATAATGACCCGTAAATGGGTCAAATTGACACAAAATACGAATTAAATTGTTTTTTTTACCGTTTTCCGAATCAGAATGGTCTGGAACCAAGAATCCGGGTAGATTCTGACCTGAGGGTTTTTAGAGTGCAGTATCGATTGATCAATTTACAAATATCTTTTGATTTTTACCACTTGTTCATCAACTTGTGTAGTGAAAGCTGGATGGCGTTTACACACTCGACTTTGACAGTGCTATAGACGGATGAAGTTTTCTTGAGGATGGTATACGAATGTTGTAATAAGTGAGCCTCGAGTTTTAAAACTTTGCCATTATTATTGGGTTTTTTTCAATTGTATTTATTTAATTATTATTACGTCTTTTTGAAAAAAACCCAAGTAGTGCTTTTTCCGAGACTGTTCCGAGCAGGACAATTTTATGAATCCTAATGTGGTTTAACTACAATTCGGTACAATGTTATGCAGACGGTATGAGATTTAAATGAAACTCTGTATGAAATTAGTTGAATGTAATGTATTATTGTATACAACTTGGAAATCTTACAGTTATCAACTACTGCCAAACATTGGTCAGGATTGTACTCTTCTACCGTCACCTCAGCGATATTCAGCGCTCCTGTATTACTGATATCCAAGCTGACATACTTGCCTTTCACTGGTGGATCACACATAAATCCAACCGTGACGCCTGCAACAGACTGGGCCTCGGTTGCCGGTAAGCCATATTGTTGATTCTCGATATGGTTCGGATTGACTCCTGCATGTACGGTTACACCAATAAAACGGTCTCCTGTAGGGAAAAACCGAAGATATACGTTTTTCCTTTGTTTTCAAGACAGTTTGGAGTAAGTTCTGTCATGATTCCCTATGTACGGAGCTCCAGAAGTGCCATTCAACATTTTGAGATCCCGAGATATTTACTGTAGGATGATCACATCATAAAAGTCAGATGACGAAATCCCCATAATGAATTATTTCGAGAAGTCGACATCTTTAACTGTAGGATGGTTTCTCCGTATTATGAAATGCTCGTGCGGTGTTATTAGTGCCGTTAAATGTATTTTTCAAACTTTGAACTTGGTGCCCTGCTGAAAGACCGAAAACAAAGATTGAGGCATAAGGAGCGTCGTGTAACGTGTTTTGTCATAGCTCTTTCAATGAACATTATATCAAGTTTTATTTAATGGTTCATTTACCACAATTTTCACAAACTCTAGGCGTAACATTGATTCTGCCAATGCAGTGTTCGTCACCCAAGTCCAATCGCCACCAGGGGTTGTTCTAAGTAGTAGCCGAAAGAATATGTATTATTAACTAGACTTAAGTTTTTGTTTCAAAAGAAAAACAGGGTGTTCGGCATTTGTTCAATAATTCATTCATTCAAGTTTTGCTATTACTCTGGTTGTGGTGGAGTAATGTAAGAAGTGGTCTTAAATGTGCAAACATGGTTTTGCTAGTGACGCTATTATGATGTATCCAAAGCCTAATTGGATTTATGCAACAGGTTTTTTAGCAATTAATAGTTTCATTTTAAAAACTTGTCACGAGAGGGTGCTGTTGAAATTGATATCATTTCTCTTTCAATCACAAAACGAGGCCTGGGAATATTTCTTTACACTTTCATTTCTGTTTAGGTAAAGGTCAAACGGGCCACTGTGTAAGAGTTCAATGTCAAATGGAGCCACACTCTGTGTAGCATTTGTGAAGTTGATAAATGTTTTTCCAATGATGTGCAAAAAACAATGTATGGTTCAGGATTTATGATTTTTCAATGATTAAACTTCAGCTTCCGTTTTGAACAGGAAGTCAAGGTCAAATGGGGTCAGGTTCTGTGTAACTTTTCACGACCTGTCCGATGATGTGTAGATTGTAAAAATCGAACATGTGGTTCAAGAGTTAATATTTTTTCCGTTACTAAACTTCAACTTCCGGTTTCAACCGGAAGACAAGGTCAAACGGGGTCACACTCTGTGTATCATTCATTCAGTTTTTGAATATCTTTCTGATGATATGTAAATAAAAAAAATCCAATGTCTGGTTCGGGAGTAATGATTTTTTTTCAAATAATAAGCTTTGATTTGATAACAAATTGTAAAAAATAATCTGATGACGTCATTATGACGTCACTCCACTTTTTACAAACCATGGCCGATGTCTAACAGTACACCAAGTTTCAACTCAATCGGCTGTTTGGTTTAGTAGATACAAAAAGTGCACCTTCAAAGTGACACACGATGACGTCATCAAATACGACTCCACAAATATGTTGTCTGCATAAAGGTCATCATATTTATTAGTTTTGAAGAGATTCTCATAAACTTTGCCACAGACATATTATAGTAAACGTGTGTATTGATTTTTTCAACCTGCCGCTAGAGGGCGCTTTTGAATTGTGTGACGTCACCGGTCAATTTCTTTCAAACCTGACACTTGCAAGAATACAACATCGTTAAAAACAACTCAAAAAACATTATCACTTTCTGCCACAGTCAATTTACTAGGCACTTCCGGTTTCGACCGGAAGTAGAGGTCATGTGAGGTCACGCACTTATGACCTAAGTATGATCCCGCATAAAGCAACCACCGGCCTCTTAAGTGTAATTTGTTACAGAATTTCAAAAATTAAAACAAAAATGTGAAAAACCTGTAATTCGACACCTGATGACGTCATCATGACGTCATTGTTCGCATGCCGTCTTCATGTTAAGGTTCAAGTAATGCCAAGTTTCAAGTTTGTACAACTTATACTTTTTGCGAAATCTGCAAGAGAAGGTTCAAGGAGAAGAAAAAAGTGGCAGATTTTTTTAAAAACAATTACAATAGGTTTTCGGCTGACGAGCCGAACACCTACAAAACAAAAAACGGAACAATAACAAGAGGTGTTCATGTTCATATTGCACGAACACCAAAAAACCGGAACAATAACAAAAGGTGTTCATGCTCATATTGCACGAACACCTAAAAACAGAACAATATCAATAGGTGTTCGAGCAAATATTGCACGAACACCTAAAAACTTAACAATAACAATTGGTTTTCGGCTGAAGAGCCGAACACCTAAAAAAAAAACAGAACAATATCAAGAGGTGTTCGTGCTCATATTGCACGAACGCCTAAAAATAAACCTTAAGAATAACAATAGGTTTTTGGCTGACCAGCCGAACACCTAAAAAACAGAACCAAAACAAGAGGTGTTCGTGCTCATATTGCACGAACACCTAATTACAGTAGGTTTTCGGCTGATGTGCCGAACACCTAACAAACAATAACAATAGGTTTTCGGCTAATGGGCCGAACACCTAAACAGAACAAAAACAAGAGGTGTTCGTGCAAATATTGCACGAACACCTAAAACAAACAAAAACAGACGATAACAAGAGGTGTTCCTGCTCATATTGCACGAACACCTAATGATCGATTATAGAAAGGGTACAATAAAAAGAGTTACCATTATCTGTGTCTTATGTAGCAGTCACCTCAGTAAATTGAACTAAAGGTCAAACCTTTTTGTTAACCCTTTTTTAGTTGACCTTTCTCAAAGCTAGATAGTTTTTAAAAAGTCAGACATCATGGAGGCAAAATAACAACACATTTGAAACGAAACCATACCAATTACTTTAATTCTGTAACTAATAGAGGAAAGCCACGTATGTAACGCCAAAGAGGAATATATTTCGAGCAACACTTCCATCGGTCTTTTGCTCCGATCGATCATTATTTTGGATCAATCATTTTGTTGTTTTCACCGATAGACTGATTGGTGTACCATATCGTATAAAGGGAACATTTCTTTATGGAACTTTTGCCGTCTGAAACTTCTATTTACTACCCCTGCCCTCCTCTCAACGCCCCCCAAAAAAAAATTAAAAAATAAAAATAAAAAATAAATAAAAAATAAACAAATAAAACAATAAAAATTAAACAAAAAAATTAAAAAATTGTGACGCTCTGTGAAGCTGACTTTCCAATGACTGGGTTTAGCAACATGTTATTTTCAGATGCCCATAAATCAAAACGATCAATAATTGATTGCATGTTGCTGGTACTTTTAATTGTCGTGTTCTCAATCAAGGTTAAATCACCAACATACTTGAGGGTGAGATTATGATTCTCAGTAACCACTGCTGCATCATTTATCATACTGAGGAAAGTTGCAGGACCTGTTTAGAGATCCTTGTGGGACGCCAGCTTGGAGTACTGACCAGCTTGAAAAAGAGTTATGATATCTAACACACTGATACCTGTCCGAAAGAAAATTGGCAATCCAATGAATTAAACATGGTCTACATGTAGCACCCATATTGAGTAGTTTTAATAGTGATGGCTATATTATGGTCCACTCAATCAAAAGCTTTGCTAAAGTCAGTGACAAGTATCCGTGTGAGGCTTTAAGGTTTACCAGCATGTTTAAATTCATTCAGTAACATTTATTTCAATGCTGTCATTGATTACAATAATGCACATTTATGTTGAAATTACACAAGTAATACATTAGTATGAGATATGATTTATATTTAGTACACAATGATTCAATAATAATCAGCAAATTAATGACAACATTTAGGTGTAAGGTTAAGCAAAGTGCTTTTGTGCCCTAACCTATGGACAGACAAACATACAACCAAGGAACCGTACCAGGACAATGGACAAATGAAACAGACAAGACAGTGTGAGACAAGGCCAACACAACTTACAAGTTACACCTTATTAGTTTATGAATAAGAGTCAAGGAACTGAGCTCTTAGGTTATTAACAAACACAGATAGGGAGGTTGAAGATTTAAGAGAGTCATCTAAACTATTCCAGTATGAGATGCCTCGATGGACAACACTGTTTTTAGACATTGAAGTTCTATTAAATTGAACGAACAAATTACCCTTAGCGCTACTTCGAGTATTATATGCATGAATATTTGAAGTTAAAGTAAAACAAGAATTAAAACAGGGAGGAAGTAGGTTATGCATACATTTATACATGAATTTACCCAAATTAAGGTGGTATAAGTCATTACATTGAAGTATGTTTAATTCTGCAAATAATAATGGACCTATGGAAATATATTGTTAAAGGAGCTTGACCAAGTAGTGTGTAGTGGAGTGGCCCGTACGAGCTCCAAACTGGTTGGGGTCAATGAGTGGTTCAATGTCTTCCATGAGCCAACTAAATGATAAAAGACTCAGCGACTTTAGCAAAATGATCAGTTAAAGATATAGGTCTTAGTTGATTCCATGTTGGGGGGTTACTTTTTGGTACTGGAGCAACGATAGCTTTCTTCCACTGAGGAGGAACTATTGATTGCCTGAAAGGTGCGTTGAGGATGTCTGTCAGGGTTGAGCTCAATTCACAGGCGAATTCACGTTATTATCTTAGTTGGGATGCCATCAGGGCCACCAGCCTTGGTACAGCTGATTTTGGAGAGTTTTGAGAACACTTGCCATGGGTGGATGTATGGAGCTTGAGTGGGGGCAGGTAAATATGCAGGTAATTTTGAGACAGAGAGTGGGCTGATGTCATTGCCAATGGAGGAGAAATGTGTGTTGATACACTCAGCTATTGCAACATGATTTTCAGGGTCGATGTCCTGTGGTGGTGATATGCTGGGTTGTTGTTTATTTTTAGTTGTCATGATGCGGATATGACGGTACCATTGTGTAGGGTTAGATTTCTTAAGTCGCTGAATTATATTGTGATAGTACTCATGCTTATTTGATTTGATGGCTCGATTAACTTTATTGCGATAGAATCTCCACAGAGGCGGTCTTTGAGTGACTAATTACTGCCTGACGTCTACAAATAGGAGCCTTTGTTTTCGGAGTCATCCAGGGTTTATCAGATGTATGAAGATTGATCTCATGCATAGGGAAATGGTAGTCAATACGTTGGTGAAGAGTATCATAAAAGGCATTGGTTTTGTCGAGTCTAATTGGGTGACTTCCTCCCAATTATGATGAGTAATCCAGTGGCCGAATTCTTGAACGTCTGAGTTTCTGATGGGTCGCACTTTTCTCAAGTTGGTAGATTTAAAAAAAAAACAGATTCAAAACACTGACGAGTGGTCGCTCAAGCCGATTGGTGAGGCAATATCAGTAGAGTTGTAGAAACTGAACAAATTGGTTATAATTTGATCTAATGTAGCAGAACCTTTTGTATGTTGCTTAACCACTTGTTGAAGTTTGTTATTCTTACAAAGAGGTTTAAAATCAAGGTGATTGAGGTCACCCAGCATGCAGATGCCAGCATCAGAATGATTAATTCATACAAGGTCCAATACGTCTTGAAAGTGATTTGTCATGTTGTCTTCCATAGTACTGTCAGGAAAATAAACAACTGCAAAGACCAAGGTAGAGATTGTACGTGGAAGTCTTCTTGGGTGAATTTTGATCCACATAATTTCTAGTTCAGGCGGGGTTGTAACATTTAGTAGTAGCGAGGCTTGCAGAGACTCTTTCACATACAGGGCAACTCCTCCACCAATACGGGATGAGCGAGGTTTAGAGAATAAATTGTAGTCCTCTATATTATAGAGTCTATTTCTCTGTCAGACTTGAACCACGATTCAGATATGGCACAAATATTCTTATGAATAAATATACCTTGGCCAGCCATATTTAGCATGGCGGCCATCTTAGAAAAAATAGCTAAAAATTGAAAAATAGTAAATAGTAACGCACTGCCTCCTCCTTTTTTGAAAAAGTCCGGACGAGAAACTCTTTTGTTTTTAACTTGGCCTAAGAAACCAACCTATTGTGCTCGTAATCACAACACCCAATTGAAGTGTACTCTTAATAATAGTATGCGCAATGACAAATTATTTATTCATTGCTTATTAATTTTGTTTTCTGACCCCGTGCACTGACGTCACTCGTGGCTTTTGTCTGCCGGCTCTTGGTCTGCCAGTGAGTCAATATTTAATAGACTGTGCAAGTCTCGCGCGTTTCGGAACGAGAAAACACGTCAAACAAAGAACATCATTCTTTTATGAAATCAAATCTTTGTTTTAAATTATATTTATGAAAAACAATCTAAACAACAACAATATTTACGAAACTTAATCTCCTTAAAGGCGCACTGCGCTAGTAACACAAGCGGGAAGCACTGCAGTCTCAATATGCAATGTGTTTGTACACAACGCGCGCGCTGTGGGCAATACTCGCTTTCATTTTCACGAAGTGACGTTTGTGTTTAGGACTGTATTACTAATTAAAATAGTTGCAAGAATGAAAACACTCTGACAGTTATGCACGAATAAAGTATTCAGCTTTATTTGTGTCTTAAAAAAATGAAACAAACTTGAAGCAGCAGTTTGAAAAATAGTGCAACTTCAAAAAATAGTGCAACTTCAATCGCGATTTTCTCCAAACATGATTTTGGGGGCTGTGAACAAGATAGGTCTTTCGTGGTACGCGTTACGATATGAATAGCTCGAAGGACATATTGTGTGTATGACCCATTTAGTCTATAATAGGCGTGTGGTGTATTGATCGAATAGCAGCTATAATTAGGCACACGTTTTCCAAGATATTATTTATCTTTGGGAAACCTATAATTTTATTCAAATTAAATGTGCAGCCATGGCAGAGTTGTTGATGATGAGATGGGAACGGAGTGAATGTTATTAAAGACAACATGATGTAAAATTGGTGATGAGCGAAAACGAAATGACCAAGTTTCATTCTGAAAGCTCACCGATTCCAAAAACAAACGAGCTCGTCTGAAAAACTGTCAAACTCTTTAAAATGCCACAAAAAACAATCAATGTACGGTACCACAGTTTTGTGTACATAAACATACATTTACAAGAGTGCAACTCAAACCTCCGACCTCCAGATTAACATGCCAATTGTATGGCTTTTGATCGGCACCCCAAAACAAGTGACAACTACTAGGGAGACGCCAACGTAGGGCTACAGATAACTTAGTTTAATCCGGAGGTCGCAGGTTCAGGTCACGCTCTTGTCAACTTTTCTTTGTTCAACCCAAAGTGAAGTTTAGCATTCGAAAAACCCTGATTAACTTTGGCTTATTTGTATTGCCGCAATTGAAATAAAACCCCGGTGAAAAAACGTGAACAAAGTTCTAAACTAAAATAAAACGTGTTTTTGTGTAGTTTTCACTAAACCATATGCCATTATTTGGTGAAATTCTCCGAGGTTTAATGTGTACTAATTGTTTTTTAATGAAACCTAGATGAAACAAAATCCAATTATTAGGCCTATTTTGAATTCCCTTTAAAGAGGGGCTCAACTAGGATCAAAATCAGTTTCGTGATCCACTGTTTGAGACCCTTCCATGGCGTCACGTTTCCAATAATAATAGTCTACACATTTTTGAAGGAAGACTTTCTTGCGGTTAGTTATTAACTTCTGATGATATCCAATTAAAACGGAATTGAAGTGGCACTGAAATTCCTCTTTGGATTGTAAAGACCCATTTGTTTTTGCTCTGCGATGACGTCATGTTTCAAATTTTGCTCTGAAAGAGTATCAAATAAAACTAGACATTATGTGTTGGTCAACAAACACAAAGCTGTTCCGTGTATTATTGTTTTGATTAAGCACTCCAGACCTTTAAAGTTGGTCTGACTTTCAGATAGAAGACCCTAATTAATTCACCTTTGACATGCTCGTATTTTGACTTTAAATGTGCCTATTGTAAGAATTGAAATGTTGGTGACAAGACATGATGTGCACTCATGGATGGATACTTTATTCGACGACTCAGCACATGTGACATTGGTCAAGTCTCAACACAAGGTGGCGCTATAACATTTACATGAAGCATGATCATAAATGCTTACACCTATCACAATTGTTAATTTTGGCTTTTTCAACATGATCATAGATTATTACACATACCACAATATTGTTAATTTTGTTTTTTGACCCTCAAATCCAACACTGACCTTATTATAGCCATGGAAAGGGTAATTTCTCTTCTCCCCAATCGGCTCTATATTTACCCTTCTGCTACCCCCACCAAGTTTTTTTGTTTTATACACGGTGATTTCCCAAAGTATTAATGCGTTCGCATAGAACCCTTAAACATGTGGTTTTCAGGCGAATGGGTCCCCAAGCGGAAACGCGTTTGCCACACCCGCGCAACATCGTCCCACGTTTACGGTAAAACCTGAATAAGGAACTGAGCGCTGATACACTTAGTCTTGGCACAAGACGTCAGGGATCGATAGTGAATAGTGTACTGCGCTCATTTACAACTCGTTGTATATTTTGATAATTCAAGCCACAAGATGGCGCGCTATAACGAGTCGTAACCGAGCGCAGCACACTATCCACTATCGATCACGGACGTCTTGGGCCAAGACTATGATACACACGGCGTTCGATTATTGTGAGTAAACTTAGACTTGTGTAAGTCGACGACAGGAATGACTCTATGTATTCTACAAAAAACGACATAACACATAAATGGGTCCAGGACTTGTTAGAGTTTAGAATTTTACAATTACGAAAATACAACTTAAATTTTTATGCCGGGTACCCCGTGAAATTTGCAGGGAATAGGGGGCCTACAGGTTCTTTTTCCTAATGAGAAATATGTTTTGATATTTTTAAATTGACAGGCAAAATTGTTATGAGTATTTTTGCTGAACATATTATATTTTTATAGATTTAATTTAAAAAGAAAGAGTTGATTTTAGAAAAAATATGTTCTTCGTATGACATGGAGGTGACGAGTTTTCTCGTTGCGATACACGCGAGACTTGCCCAGTCTATAGAGATCTTTATCGATTGCAGATAACTACCCCGATCGGGGGCGATGATGCACAGGCTTACGTAAGCCGACGTTGGAAAACTACGGAAAGCAATAACTGCAAATAAAAAACAGATAGCCATAGATTGTAGCAATGTTACACATATATTCAAAAATAGTGTTGAATTTGTTGGAAACAAATCAACCAATCATGGCAGGTAGGCCTATTTCGAATCTTTACAGAAAATGTTGAGTTTGGTCACAACATTTTTTTAACACGATTGAATGTTTTGCTAACATTCGGCCGTCCATGCCAACCGGCGCACTTTGTTTATCAACAATGGAAAGGTCTAAACAAGGACTGGTCACTACACAGGCATTTCCATTGAACATTCTTAAAGACCTAGGCCTACTTGACCTTTTTGACTTTTCAATACAAACGAAAACGAAAACGGCAACAAGTGATCTTTGCTGAAATTCATTTGAAATGTTTTCAATTAGTAAGGAAATTGAGTTCAAATGTGATTAAACGGATTTAAATTGTGTAAAAAACAGTCAATTTTGAAGACCCTTCTACGGTGTTTTTCAGAAAGATTCGCGAAAAGGCCCGGTTACGTCATTGCTCGGTTTTGTATTGCCGCTTTGTTGCAGCATGGAGGTATAACAAAGCAAACCCCCACACATGACTTCAAATTATTGTCATTTTTACGCACGCCGTCAACGGCAGAAGTGTGTCTAGTTTCTCAAAACCTTGAGGTCGGGGCCTAATTGTTTTATCGATAATTACGAAAAATTCAGAAGACTTCTTAATTTAATTTAGATATTTTTACATGTAGTGTAAAAAATATCAAAATTTGATTGATAGCATTGCATGTTAAAGAAATTAGGCTCAAATACCTGTTTAAAATAATATGGGAAACTTATGAAGGTGCATCATTCGAAGGCCAATGCCAAGACCAGGGCAACAGAGGCCATGGTCTCTCATATGAAACATGGGGACAGTGATTAGCGCAGCATTTCGCAGTGAGTGGATAGCACTTTTGTTGTTAGAGGTATCTTTTATAGGATTAGTGAAGCTGACAAGAAGTCGCAGGCAGTATTCATGTTCTGTGTGATCAATCACATACATGAAATAAGAAACCTGAGAAAAGTTTGGTTTAATCCGTTGTGTGAGTCTGGAGATAGTGAAAACCATACACAGCGTTCATGCACCCGAAGTTGTCTTTAATTTTGGTTAGGGCCTATAACAACTGAACTCAGCTGTGGTTGGTTTATTACCCTTTCAGATACAATTTTTCAGGGACAATAACATCATTCCAGAGGGAAATTTAATACAGACAAATTGTTTTTGTAGTCATTTGAATTGAATTTCATAATCAGACAGAGCAATTCGTACAGGCAAGCGATCCTCTGAAGCGATCCTCTGTATACTGTATGTATATATAGGGAACACTTCGGCAGCACAACAAATTTTCTTCTAGCAGTAACTCACTATATCCCCAAGAAAATCACGAGAAAACTAAACTAATGTTTATGATTTTTCAGAATGATGGGAGATTGCCTGGAACTGATTGCCTATAAATTGCCTCATGTGACATTACCTTAACGACCTCTCTGTTAGACACTTTAGACCATGTCACCTTTGTTTACAAAATCAGTGACCTTGTACATCCCAGGGTCTTTCTGGCAGGCAAGGTACTACACTGGTCATACGGGGAATTTTATATTTTGTTTCATAATTCCAAGAGTTCTAAAGGTAACGGCTGAACAACTTTTAAAATGTGTCCCCCCTTTTTTTCACATCAACAGCAAATAAAAATCAGACAGTGTAATCTCCATTAACAAATTATAATAGTTAATGTTTTCCTCCATTGAGCTGTGAACAAATCGTGCCTACAGGAAGTCCAGGCCGCCTGTGGCTCTTTGTGATGTCACATGCCACGTTGTCTGGTATATGCTCGAAGGTTATCGTTTGTATAACCAATTTAGTCTAATATAAGCGTGTGATGTATTGATCGAGTAGCAGCTATAAATAGGCAGACGTTTTCCCAAGATACTATTTGTCTTGGACAAACCTATAGATATTCAAATTAATTGTGCAGCCAGGGCAGAGTTTTTGATGTCAAGATGAAGTAAAATTGGTGATGAGCGGAAACGAAATGAGAAAGTTTCATTCTGAAAGCTCACTGATTCCGAAAGCAAACGAGCTCGTCTGACAAACTGTCAAACTCATTAAAAATGCCATAATAAATCAAATAGCACAGGGGAAAATGATTGGGTAAATTTTAGACTAGTTTTGTGTTAATTAAAAATAAATTTACAACAGCGCAACTCAAACATTCCAGATTAACGTGCCAATTATGTCTTTTGATTGGCACCCCAAAACAAGTGACAAATATGGGAGACGCCAGATAGAGCTATAGATAGCTAAGTTTGTAGAGATAATCCGGAGGTCGCAGGTTCAAGTCCCGCTCTTGTAAATGCTTTAGTTCAACCCAAAATCAAGCACAGCATTCAAAAAACCCAAAATAACATTTGCTTTTTTGGATTTCCGCAATCGAAATAAGCCCGGTGAAAGAACGTGAACAAAATTCTAAACTATAAAATAAAACGTGTTTTTGTTGTTTTCACTGAACAATGTTATTATTTGGTGAAATTCACCCAGGTTTAAAATGTTCTAATTAGTTTTTATTAAAAACTATATGAAACAAAAACCAATTATTAGGCCTATTTTTAATTCCCTTTAAAGACAAGGTATGCCTTTGGTTTTTTGAACCGTTCGATTGTTTTAATCCTATAAAAATGTAGGGCCTAGATAATAATACAATAAAACTAACCTGTGAAAATTTCACTTCAAAAGGTGATCGCGTTTTTGAGATATCGCTGAAAAACCGGAGCGAATATGTCCACGTAGGAAGAATAATCCCTACAGAAATACACAATCTGAGAAACGTTTCTGACAGAAAAATTCGATATTTTGTACACGTAGTATAAATTTAATTGATGCCTTTCCTGTTAAAGAAATTTCGCTCAAATACCTGTTTAAAATATAATTATGGGAAACTTATGAAGGGCCGGGCAACAGAGGCCAAGGTCTCTCATATGAAACATGGGGACAGTGATTTAGCGCAGCATTTCGCAGTGAGTGGATAGCACATTTGTTGTTAGAGGTATCTTTTACAGGATTGGACGAGTTGACAAGTAGTCGCAGGCAGTATTCATGTTCTGTGTGATCAACCACATACATGAAATAAGAAACCTGAGAAAAGTTTGGCTTGAAATCAGCTGGGGTTGGTTTATTTACGCTTTCAGATACAATTTTTCTCGAACAATAACTTCATTCCAGAGGGAAATATAATACAGAAAAATTGTTCTTGTAGGCATTTGAATTTCATAATCGGACAGCTGAGAGTAATTCATACAGGCAACTTTTGAGGCAATCCTCTGTACTGTATGTATACGGAACACTTGGGCAGCACAACTAATTTTCCTCTGGCTGTAACTCATCACTATCCCCAAGAAAATCACGAGAAAACTAAATGTGTATGATTTTTCAGAATCATTGGAGATTGCCTGGAACTGGTTGCCTATAAATTGCCTCGTGTGACATTACCTTAACGGCCTCTCTGTTAGACATTATAGACCATGTTTTTAACACCTTTGTTTACAAAATCAGTGACCTTGTACATCCCAGGGTCTTTCTGGCAGTCAAGATACACTGGTCATACGGACAATTTTATATTTTGTTTCAAAATTCCAAGAGTTCTAAAAGTAACGGCTGAACAACTTTTAAAATGTGTCCCCCTTTCTTCACATTAACAGCAAATATAAATCAGACAGTGTAATCTACATAAAAACAGTATAATATTTAATGTTTTCCTCCATTGAGCTGTGTATAAATATTGCGTGCAGAAAGTCCAGGCTCTGTGGTTCCTTGGCTAACGTGTGGTGTTCACAGGCCATGTGGTCTATGAATAGCTCGAAGGTGATCGTTTGTACGGCTAATTTAATCTAAAGCGTGTGATGTATTGATCGAGTAACAGCTATTTTAATAAGCCGACGTTTTCCAAGATATTGTGTATCTTGGACAAACCTATTTAGTCCAAGCGTGTGATGTTATTGATAGAGTAACAGCTATATTAAAAGGCAGACGTTTTCCAAGATATTATTTATCTTGGACAAACCTATAGATATTCAAATTAATTGTGCAGCCAGGGCAGAGTTTTTGATGTCAAGATGAAGTAAAATAATATTGGTGATGAGCGAAAACGAAATGATTTAAGTTTCATTGCAAATGAAAGGTTTAGCGTGTGTTAATACACTTGCGTGCGTTGTCAAAGAGTGGGTCAACGGGTGCGCTTGAACGTCCGGTTTTTACCAGATGTAAATGTCAAAATGTTGTCATCTCTGTGCATAACTCCCGAACCAGACATTGGATTTTATTTAATCTACATTTCATCAAAAGGGTATTCAAACACTGAATAGACGATACACAAAGTGTGTCCCTTTTTGACATTGTCTTCTGGTTGAAACCAGAAGTTGAAGTTTAGTAACGGGAAAAACCATGAACCACATGCTTAATTTTTACAATCTACATATCATCGGACATCAGGTCGTCGATTAAAGTTCAACAAACGCTACACAGAATTTAACCTCAGTGACCATTGACTTCCAGTTTAAATCAGAAGTTAAAAATTCAAAATATCTTATCTTATTCATATATTAAAAGCTACTTATCATTTTAGCATATTTTTTTATCAGGTTGTAGAATGTTGAGCCTGCTCAAACATTTGCACAGAGATGACAACATTTTGACCTTTACATCTGGTCAAAACCGGACGTTCAAGCGCACCCGTTGACCCACTCATTGACAACGCACGCGCAAGTGTATTAACACACGCTAAACCTTAACGTGTACATTGCTTGTTGGGGTTAATTTACATGTAGATGTTTTTGTACTATAAAGCTACTAGACTTGGTTCCAAGTCTGTGATCGTGGTTTTTAGTCTACCTGTCACAACATGACAGCTCACGATTTCTTCACCTTGTCGACCACTTCTTACATTACTCACCGCAACCAGAGTACTATCAAAACTTGTCCTACACCAGGCTTAGCAGGTTGTTTATGAATGACATTTGAAGACACGTTTTCATAACGTGATCAATAAGTTACGTTACATAATAATAAATCGTCACTTTTACGGTACACATTTCAAGGCTTTAATATCGACACAATTATAAACCCTAGCGCCCTAAATACTGTACATGATCTAACCTCTCAATTGAACGAATGACTTATTGAACCAATGCCGAATACCCTGTTTTTTGTTGAAACAAAAACCTAGGTCTAGTTTTCATTGATCTTTACAACGACACTAAAACACCCTTAGCCACCTACTCTAGCAAGCTTTATAGGGCAGTACAATAATTTGATATTTTCACACATGGTTCATGCATGATTTGTTTTGTTTGGACCTATCCGGGTGCAAGTTTAAAAACTGTTCTCCTTTCATCTCTTCTGGCTGGCCCATACTTTTTTTTAAATCATCATTTGTTTTGTTTTACTGGAATGCATTGCTTTTATCAACCTTCCGTCTATTTATATTTTTATTTACATTTTTTGAAATATCAGTAATATCTTTGGACATACGTTTCGTACAATGTTATATTTTTTATATTAATGAATGTTTTTAACTGCCGCGCACCTTTGTAAAACCGCTTTAACCTAGTGTGAACATGTAGTTAATGTCAGTGTATTGGTAACGATGGCAACCGTTGGATGAGACCGCTGTTCCCATTTACTTGGTCAAAGGGTTGTCTCGTGACGCGACAGGTTGCTGTCTCATTTGCGGGGAGATGAACGAGATAACTCGAACCAACATGTTTCGGCACCGGGTCGGTCCTCTGGTGTCTCAGACCCTTGCTCGTCCCATGAAGGCCTTTTTGTTGTATCTGGTGGTTGTTAATTTGACTTTTCAATATGTGGAAGGTGAACTTACAGGTAAGTCAACAAGAGTAATCTTTATACTCAGAACAAGGCAATGTGAAATTTGGTAGATATGAGTTATTGTAATAATTTTTAGTGCAAAGTGCCATATTGATGTAACTAAACTGAATCATTTTCAAACAACTTATTATAAGGTTTATACCAGTACAATCTTCATACAAAATATTGTAACTATCTCAAATACCGTCAGAGTTGTCGAGAATATTGTTACATCTTTGGTAAATTCCACCATCCCCAAATAAATAAATAATTATTTTAATGAAAAATCGCCTAACACAAGGACAAAAAGCCAGTCATGGTGATAGGAAAATTTAAAGGGGCCGATGCCTTCGAATCTCTAAAAGTTTGTTTTGCTGTTTGGCACTTTACTCTAGACTTATTCTTTCAGAGTTGTCCATGCACAAAAACACCTATTTTGTAATAATAATGTATATTAAAAAAAAATAAAAAAATAAAACATAATCTAACTTATGAAACACAACAAGCGGAACATTATACGGTCCACCATTGCAGAGTCAAAAACATAGCGGACCGTGTTCTGTCATGAAGTTGCAAAATAAACACACCATTTCAATGAATATTTATGTGAATCATTATTTTTATATTGAAAACATCTTGCAACCATGTTCATTTCAAAATACTAGCGCTTGTTATGGCCCAAATCGCCCAATCCAAAGGGTGTCCCTTTAAAGGGATACGGCAATTTGGGCTATGAAAAGCGTTTGAAACCGTTTGTTATGAAATGCATATGGTTAGAAATATGTTTTTAAAGTAGAATATAATGATCCACACAAATATGCCTCTCATTTGTGTGGTTTCTCTTTTACTTCGTGAACTAACCGTATGGCCCGCCATTTTGTAGAGCCAATTTTTGACTCCACAAAATGGCGGACTATGTCAGTTAGCAAAGTAAAATGAAAACTACGCCATTTCGAGGTATGTTTGTGTGGATAATAATTATCCACACAAACATACCTCGAAATGGCGTAGTTTTCCTATGTCAGTTAGCAAAGTAAAAGGAAAAGGAAAACTACGCCATTTCGAGGTATGTTTGTGTTATCCACACAAACATACCTCGAAATTAGGTAGTTTTCCTTTTACTTTGCTAACTGACATAGTCCGCCTATGCTACTTCTAAAACATCTTTCCGGCCCTATTCATTTCCAAAGCGCATAATCCAAGGCAATGTGTCCCTTTGTGAATGGAAATATCTTGATACCCCAAGTGAAGGTACTGATCATAATTATGGAAGTTGCCTTTCGTCAAGGCGTTCGGTGGCTTTAGACAGCTGTGTAGCTGTGAAGCGACTCGAACCGGAGACCACAGCCACGCCACGGGGGCCTTTCCCTAACTTGTCATGACTTTCTAATGTTTTTCTTTATTCCTAAAATTCCTACTGATTCATTAACCTATAATGCGATTGGATAACCTTTCAGCACTTTATTTATTTTGTATAACAACTGTTGATTGAATTGTTATGATAAATGCAATGACAACAACAAAAATCGCAAAATCAAGTTAGAAAAGATCTCGTGGTTTCGCCACTCGCGCGTGCTCAAGTTTCCCCTCCATCGCAGATTCGTCATTTGAAAAAACATACTAGGTAGATGCTATCAATGAGTTTATAATAAGTTTAAATGGTCGCAATAGGCTACTGCTTGTTATTCTAGCAATAGTTTTTGTGAAAAATAAGCGATGGCCATATACACCCACATATTTTTCTCATGACATACTCTGACTGTTGCCAAATTCTATGAATGTATCATCAAAGACACAATTATTTCCTGCCCCCCAATTCAATAACAACTAGTTCTTATATAGCGCATTTTACAATAACGTATCAATGCGCTTTACATTAGTGCCCTGGTCATTGGGCCAATAACATTCCTCTAATCTTTCTCAGCTCCCTGGGTAGTACACAGCCTTGGGCTGCCGTGATGGCGCTCCGAAGGCTTTTTCAAAGACAATATCAACCTCTACCCTTGCAGGTACCCATTTATACCCCTGGGTGATGAGAAGCAATTATAGCAAAGTGTCTTGTTCAAGGACACAAGCGTCATGACGGGGACTCGAACCCATACCCCGATGACCACCAGAACTTGAATCCGATGCTCTTAACCACTCGGCCAAGACACAATTCTTTCCAGCTCCTCTATTTGTCTTTCAGTGCTCTTGGATTTACCCTGGGTTGCACTTTGAAAACTCCTCGGTCAGAATTGACCCGGATTCCAGGTCCCCCAGAGCCTGACCCATTCCGGGTCGGGCTGACCCGGAAAGTGATAGAAATAATTAAATTCGGCTTTTGCGTAATTTTGAGTTCTTTTGTTTTTAGTGTTGATTTATCATTTCAGCTTTCTTATATCTTTCTGATAATGAAACCAAGTGACCATCAAAGGTACTTGTATACCACAGGCTCGAAGATACCTGTCACAAATATTGACTGTTTCAAGTGCTAGGGTTAATTAAAGGGACACGTTGCCATGGATTGGGCGATTTGGGCTATGGAAAGCATTTGAAACAGTTTGTTATAAAAAGCATATGGTTAGAAAGAAGTTTTTAAAGTAGAATACAATGATCCACACAAATACGCCTCGAAATTGTGTGGTTTTCTAATTTACTTCGTGAACTAACACGGTCCACCATTTTGTGGAGTCAAAACTTTGGCTCATTAAAACGGCGGGCCGTGTTAGTTCACGAAGTGAAAGGAAAACCACACAATTTCAAGGTGTATTGGTGTGGATCATTGTATTCTACTTTAAAAACTTCTTTCTAACCATGATTGCTTTTCATAACAAACGGTTCCAAACGCTTTTATAGCCCAAATCGCCCAATCCAGGGCAAAGTGTCAACGTCGTTCCCAGGGAGGATCGATCTCGCCGCGCCATTTTTTCCCAGCATGCCTTGCTCCCTCATATCCCCCTGAAATCATTAAAATGTGCTAGAATCTAGCACATTTTAAATTAGACCTGTAGTCGATCCATTCTACGCGCGCTTTAGTGTGGTAGCCCGCAAACCGCCGGCATCAAGTCACATAGCATTCTTCTTTGATCTTGTGACATTTCTAACTGCATGCAGTTTAGGGTGACCGTGTAAAAACAAGTTTCATTTGAAATCGAAACGCGTCAAAATACTTACATTTTTGCACGCGCGTACCATCGCGTACTAAACGTCCTTCAAGCGCCATGCAAGCGCTCGAAAGTTTCAACTCGAAAGTTTCAAAGTTTCTCCAAGATCATAACTACTCTGCCAATCTACTGCAGTCTCAGTCCCAGCCCCTACCTGCGGAACTTGAAAACCACAACTATGCCATTTGTCCACCATCATACTTTGAGATTGGGCTACAATATGCTGATGACATCACATGGGCAAGTAACAATGCTCACCCACTTAGGGAAATAGAACGGAGGGCACCTGAGGTACTTAAAGAGCGAAACCTGAAGGTAAACAACGCTAAGACAGAAAAACATCACATCAGCAGAAACGGAATTAACACCAGCTGGAAAAAGTGTAAATACTTAGGCTCCCTACTGGACACTGAGGAAGACATCACCAGAAGAAAAGTACTTTCGATGGTATCCTTCAATAAATGTCGAAGTGTTTTCAACAGCAAGTCGATCTCCCATGCAACGAAACTCAAAACATTCCGTGCATTCATAGCATCCATATTTCTATACAACAGTGAATTATGGACACTAACCAAGTCACTAGAACAGAAAATCGACGCCTTTCACAGGAGGCTCATGCGTTCAATCCTCGGCCTTCAGTGGCCCAAAAAGGTGTCAAACAAGGTGCTCTATGAAAAAACCAACGAGAAACCTTGGAGTGTCATAATCGCAAAAAGACGCCTGAGATGGACAGGCCATCTCCTGAGACTACCTGATGAAACACCAGCCAAGCAAGCGCTTATGGAGTGTATACGTCATCACAAGCTGCCAAGGGGCGGTCAAAGAACAACATGGCTGAAAAGAATAAATGAAGACCTGAAAGCCACGGACATAAACATCAAGAACCGAAATACCTGGCACTTGGCAGCTGATAGAGTGCAGTGGAGGAAACTTACAGAGTGCGCAATGTCAGATGCACTTGACGAAAGCGCTTAGATGATGCACGCAAAGTATTCACTTTAGATAGCCAATAGACCCCTTGCATAACGCGGAACGCTAAATGGACCCTGAGGTCACGCACACTATTTTACGCACAAAGAACACCTATCGTCCAATCATCTGCCTCCTTTGACCTCAGTGAGGGCGCTTTTTTAGCGTGTGATGTCATATGCAAGGGGTCTATCAGTGTTGTTTTTCAGCACATCCCTACCAGGGGTTAGTGACGAGAGGTATCGATACGGCGCGCTGCCCATGGTAGCGAGGCTGCAACGTGTCCCTTTAAACTACGACTCCCAAGGTGATCCTCGGCGTGTTCTACTTTTTTCCCATTAAAAAAATTAAGGCATATCTTGAGACGAGCTCTTTATGGTGTTCCATAATTATTTGCCACCTTTATTCAGAATTTGTTTTACCGTCGCATTTTGTTTTCCGTTGCATTTTTTTTTTCCGTTGCATTTTTTTTTTCCGTCGCATTTTGTTTACCGTCGCATTTTTTCCCCGTCGCATTTTTGGGGGGCGTATTTTTGTTACACGTGACTCCCACGTGATGAGGATGTTAAACTTTGAGCTTTCAAGAAAATGTATACGTTGAGTTTCTTAAGTGAGTTCCCCCGGCGTTTAGTTTTGTTTAGTCTATAGACTGTGCAAGTCACGCGCGTAATCGAACTTCCGGGACCATAGTGGTCCCAACCATTATGGAGTTTTACGTGGGCGAGATTTTGTTTCGTCAATTATTTTAGTTTAACGTAGGTTATGACCTAGAAAAGTATAAATGTTGTTGGGAATGTAATACTAAGTGATAACAACATGTGAAAGTAAAACCAATTCAACAATATAACGAAGAAAACCCAAGAATTAAACTTGACCTCAGCTTCCGGTTATTGCAAAAAATTAAGAATTTTGTGCTCGCCTCCGATCATAAAACTTACATAAACACTTGTTTTGGATGCGCAATTATAATCGCCAGATGCTGTAATTGCAAAGCAAACCCTTTTCATTGCAGTCTATGGTTGTTGAGGCGTCAGCATCCTCTTTAAACTGCGATACTTGTCCATTTAAGACCCGTTTGACCTTCACGAATCCGCGTAAGGGGTTTCTAAAAAGTTAACATCAAATAGGCATCCTTGTCCCAGAGTTTTAATTTTTTTTCAATAATAATATACACACTATTGTGATTGTTTTTTCAAAAGCTAAAACTTTTCATAAAATTGTAATGATTTATGTTTGTTCTTCAGATTTTGTCATGAGATATAATTTAAAACAAAGATTTAATTTCAGAAATAAACATGTTCTTCGTTTGACGTGTTTTCTCGTTCGGATACGCGCGAGACTTGCACAGTCTATTCAAGCGGTCAATTTTACCGGTTAGGGGTCTATAGTGTAGACTGACCCCTGGGATGTAAACAAAGACGTGAAGTATTACGTCACCTTTTCAAAAGATTTTTCAGTTAATTTCTGAATTGTGATGATATTCAATCAAAATATCATTGGACCCTATTTGTTTTTGCTTCCCGATGACGACATTTTTGAAATGTCGCTGTAAAAGAGTATGAAGTGAAATGACATGTTACACACCACCACCATTTTAAAGTGAGGCTGACCTTTTACTTGTATCCTCACTTTCATGAGGACTCGTATCTATTGTATTGGGAAAAGGGTGCATCTCAAAAGTCAATTTGACCTTGTAGATCCTCTTGCAAACTTGCAAACAATAATTCAAAATGACGTTTGCTTTTAAGAACACAAATCGATTCAATCCAAACAGGTTTAACAAATTTAAACTTAAAGAAGTACGGTACAACAGTGACCGTGCCTCAATTTTAACAATAACTTACACAAGAGTGGGGGGGGGGGGGGGGGGGGGGGGCAAACCCGTGGTGACAGAATTAATCTGTTTAATTGTCCGGCAGATCCAAATGTTCTTCTTGTTGTGTGATGTGGAGTGGACGTGTTGTCGCCCATTTTCACTGTCAGCAATAGAGAGTATGAGAGAATAGATGGAAACTGACCTACTTCAACACAAAATCCCACAGTAAATGTCACTCCAAATAATTAGTGGTTGAACAAAGACAAATTTACTATTAGCACGATTGGTTAGTGAACAACGCGGCTGTGTTAATAATTTGAGCGCTTGACGCGCCTACAAGCCAAAATGCAATTTGCCCGTAAAGATTGCGTCTATTGGGAACATACTTAAGGTCAAAGTTGAACTTCCTCGGCGAAAAAGAATGCGACTAAAAAAAACCAGGGGGGGGGGGGGGCGGAAGGGGTGTTGCGCAATCATTTGCGATCGCTGTTTGGGTACACTCCATTTTAAAAATAGGTAATGACCATTAAAAAACAAAACAAAATCCATGTATACCGTTAAAATTCTCTCTTTATCAGCACTGAAAACATAACAGTGTATATCGTAAGAGTATTTTCAATTGTTGAGATGCTTAATTTTAAATAAAGTGCGTAAAAATATTATCGAAAATTTTCCGTTGGTTTATTGCAGCGGCTAACGTGTATGAATGGGTCCAGGTGGGAATTTCGTTACAAATGGTCTCCCCTAAAATGGCTACAAATATCGACATAATGTGAAAACAATTATCGTTCATCCTCTGATTTTTTTCCATTAACGTAATATTTAGGAATAGATCTTTCATTCCTGAAAGTTTAATCAAAATCCCTCGGTACATCCTCTAGATATTTGACGATTTGTAAAAGTGTTTTTGGAGAGAATGGATCCCGCCAATACTTATTTTGCGTTCAAACGATCTCTGTTGACGGACGGGAACATTTGCCGCAGGTAATTGTAATTCTGAGGCAACATACACATCTAAAACAGATATGTTATACATGTCGTTTAGGTTAAATATATGTTGTTTATTAAATAGTTAATTTACTGAAGCAGTTGGCAAGGCAAAACACAATTTTACAAATGTTTTCTGGTGTAAAGATTTTGTGAATTTACAACATTTGAAGATTACAATACCCTCTGATAAAATGGACTCGTCCGGGCAGTCTCAACGGCACGCAGCGGAGAGCAACCGTAAATTCAAATAGTGTGCACTGACGTGGGGAGCTTCGACCAGTCCACGTCGCGATGGTCGAATGAGATTATTTTCAACGTAGGTGGCGCGCTGGTGGCGCTACCCCTTCCGCCCCCCCCCCCCCACCCTGAAAAAACCCTTTAGTTTCCAGCATGTTTTGGCTGTGTGAATACTTCACATCTTTGTTTACATCACTTGGGTCAGTCTACAATATAGACCCCTAACCGGTAAAAATGGACCACTTGAATAAACTAAACAAAACTAAACGCCGGGAGAACTCAACGTATACATTTTTTTGAAAGCTCAAAGTTTAACATCCTCATCAAGTGGGAGTCACGTGTAACAAAAATAGGCTAACAAAAATTACACGGAACAAAAAAATGCGATGGTAAAAATAAATGCGACTGAAAAGAAAAATGCGACTGAAAAAAAAAATGCGACTTCCCCCAAAAATGCGACGGAAAAAAAAATCTTGGATAAAAGAAAATGAAAACGTCGCTGTCACTTTTCATTAAATAAAACAGCTACGAAACGAAATAATTACAATAATAGTTCGAGATTGACAGAAGTTTAAAAATGCAATTAAATGTGTCGCTTTTTGCCATGACCTTCCCCACCCTCCACAGCCACAGCCTATGCTAGTCTTTGCTCTAGTCTCTCAAACCGTCCGAGCGCTGCGAGAGGGCGAGATCACACACGAACTAAAAAATAAAAATAAGAATAATACCAAAATAAAAAACAGCAATAAAAAGGGGTTAGTCAAACAAGTTTTGGTCATCACTTCGAGGCCCGTGAATATGCCAGGAGATACCGGTGTCATCGGGGATTTTGTTCCCAGTGGTATACGATCTTGCCGCGCCACGTGTTTTGCTTTTCCAGAATGAATCGCTCGATCGTATCCCCCGGGGTGCGTTTTCGCGGCTGTAACCAATAACTGTTTCGGTTACTGACCAGTCATTAAAGGCACTGAACATGTTTGGTAATTATCAAAGACCAGTATTTTCACACGGTGTATCCCAACATATGCATAAAATAACAAACCTGTGAAAATTTGGGTTGAATCGGTCATCGAAGTTGCAAGAAAATAAAGAAAGAAAAACACCCTTGTTGCACAATTTGGTGTGCTTTCAGATGCTAATAAAAGGCTTCAGGCATGAAGTCTTTTATTATTTTAGTGAGAAGTTACCTCTTTCTCAAAAACTACGTTACTTCAGAGGGAGTGGTTTCTAACAATGTTTTATACTATCAACAGCTCTCCGTTGCTGGTTACCAAGTAAGTTTTTATGCCAATATATATTTTGAGTAATTACCAAACGTGTTCAGTGCCTTTAACGAATGGCCAAGTCAACCAAAACAGTTATTGGTTACGACCGCGAAAACGCAACCCTGGAAGTGTGACTTTGAAATATCCAAATATTGTTTATATTGGATATTTTATTTAATCCTGTGGTTGATCCATTCTGTGTTAGAGACTACGGAGAGCACGCTGTCAAAAGTCATGAGCAACTCAACCTATGTCACAATAGTGTACGATCTCGCCGCGCCACGTTGTTTTCCTTCCCAGAATGCCTCGCTCGATCGCCCAAGGTAGCGAGGCTGTGTCTATAGTATAATACAAGCATCCACTGGCGCCTGCTTTGATAATGACGACACAGGCCCTTTAATATGGGCTGAAGCACGTTGATTCAAAAGAGGGTCGGCGCTATCAGACACAATTTATACACAATTTGCCTTTCCGGGGGGGGGGGGGGGGGGGTTGACGGACAAGATCTCCTGCAACATTGGCCTTTCAAACCGTCATGCAAATACCGGGGATCGATCGAAATTATTTTCGTACGGTGTCATGTCTTCAACAGGCAGTTGATAGCTTAGCTGAATGTATTATAGGCCCAAATGATTGGTAAGGATAAAACATCATAGTTTAATTTTAGTCCGACTGAATTTAAGCTTACTGATTTCGAAGTTCATACTAGTACCTTTCTTTTGGGGAAATATTTCCCTCTGAAATGATGTAATACTTGAGAAAACTATATCTGGAAATCTATAAAAATCAAAAATGCCACAGCTAGCTGATTTTGGTTGTTACAACCAAAAGTAAGGACAGTGACATGTGTTTACCAATTCTTGGTGGTTCCAATTCCATGTACTTCTGATTTTATAAAATTAAATGTGTGTTTCATTTCTTTTCTCAATCTGTAGCACTTTCCGTCATTGGACTGTCAGCATCACAGAGCACCAATTACCATTACGACAGCTTTAGAGCACACATGGCTGTAGATGGCGACACCAAAACTTACTTCAGATCAAGTAAGTTGAAAAACATGTTGTTGGGAGTTTGACATTCAAATCATCCCTCACTATAAAAAAAACAAAACATGTGTACTCGCGACGGTCAAGGGTTTTTAAGACAAGGCTTTTTTGCTTTATTGGCCATTCAAAATAATCAATGTAAACACAAAAAGGAGGCGGCCTCTAAAAAGGAAGCGGGCGGGGACGCTAAACATGTTTTTTTAATATTTATTTGGCCTTAGAACATGAATTCACTCGCAGTCGTTTTAATTCATTTAAATTTGTGTCCCGATAAACCTGCTACTGGTTTAATGAAGTTCTGCGAATTCATGCCTGTATACTAAATAGAGAGAGTATAACCACTTGCAAGTATTTTCGCAATTTATTTATACCACAATCTATACCGAAAACTTGCATCTCTTTTTCGACACCAGGCCAATCTGACCGGCATCATTGGTGGAGTGTTGATTTGGAGACGGAACACGCGCTTGGAAATATCACGGTTACATTAAGAACAGACTGCTGTGGTAATTATAACGTTCGTGTTTATGTAATGTTTTTTTTTTTTTTATGACGTATTTTCTCTTGTACTTTTATGTGCCTTTAAAGGTAGGTTGTTTTTGTCTGGATCGCCTTTAGAAAGTGATTATTTTCGCTTTTTGGTTATCCGCAGGCTTGTTCTATGTAGTCTTATTTATAGTGTTATTTCTCTATATGTACTGTTTGTGTGCTGCCTGGAAATAAATAAATAAATAATTAACTCATTGTTCTTTTAAAAGTATTATACAGGATTGGTAAGGATAAAAAAACATCATTGTAATATCTTAGTCTGAAACCATTATCATCTGTGAAAACACTTCTGGCCACTAATTATAAAATGAGGTCATATTCGAGAAAAGTGTATTATAAACAAACCTTTAAAAACCGCAAAAGCTGATGTTGGTTGTTACAACCAAAAATCATTGACATTGTGCTTGTGGTAAACTTCGCATTGTGCTTGTGGTAAACTTCGCATTGTGCTTGTGGTAAACTTCGCATTGTGCTTGTGGTAAACTTCGCATTGTGCTTGTGGTAAACTTCGCATTGTGCTTGTGGTAAACTTCGCATTGTGCTTGTGGTAAACTTCGCATTGTGCTTGTGGTAAACTTCGCATTGTGCTTGCGGTAAACTTCGCATTGTGCTTGTGGTAAACTTCGCATTGTGCTTGTGGTAAACTTCGCATTGTGCTTGTGGTAAACTTCGCATTGTGCTTGTGGTAAACTTCGCATTGTGCTTGTGGTAAACTTCGCATTGTGCTTGTGGTAAACTTCGCATTGTGCTTGTGGTAAACTTCGCATTGTGCTTGTGGTAAACTTCGCATTGTGCTTGTGGTAAACTTCGCATTGTGCTTGCGGTAAACTTCGCATTGTGCTTGTGGTAAACTTCGCATTGTGCTTGTGGTAAACTTCGCATTGTGCTTGTGGTAAACTTCGCATTGTGCTTGTGGTAAACTTCGCATTGTGCTTGTGGTAAACTTCGTATTGTTTTCACTATTTTTTCCCGACTCATAAAACGGATTATAAGCCCATATTTTCACAGGTTTGTTGTATCAAGGTTGATCACACAACACATGAACACTATTTTGTAAGCTCTACCAATCCTGTATTATACCTTTTAACTGCATTTTACCAAGATAGTGTCTGCATTAAAGTTTAAACATCTACTATCAACAAACGCAAAACAACTTTTGAGTACTATAAACAAATCAAGTTTTATTTAAAGGTAGGGTCATGCTTTTGATAATGACACCGAACAACAAAATATTGTGTAATTTTTATCCCAAGGCATAATAAGCTGGTTATGGTAGTATTAAGCATCCTGAAAATTTTTTTGTCTGAAGTGTGCCCCTTTGATTATAAATCAATACAAATTTGTCGAAAAACTTGCATCTGGGTCATTCCATGACCCACAATTTAATTTTGACAAAAGAGTTAATTCGAGCATGCAATTCTCATTATTTTAATACCAAATTTGCATATATTCAATGAAAATTTACATGGTTTTGACATATTTGTACCAAAAGGGTGGTATTTTACTCTTAAAATGTCAATTTTTTGTGGTTTCTGCCCTGACCACATGGTAGGTCGGATCGGGCAAAATATTGGTGGGCATTCATTGCTCATCAGGACCTACAAGCACAGCAATTTTTATCAAAATCGGAAGACATGAGGTAAAAAAGTGCGTTGGTCTGACATGGAATGACCCATCTCCAAAGATCACCTATTTATTCAACTTTTGGAGATTCAAATTTCCGTGATGTCCATTTTTGAATGCTGCGGCCAGAGATGCGGTTGGTACCGGTACCCGCTGTAACCTAGCCAAACGTGGAAGGATTGAACGTTCTTGATGAAAATACCGTGACCGTTTTTTGAAGTTTGTTTCAACAAGTAAACACTGTATTTAGCTGAAACTTTCACAGGTGACTTTTCATTTGTATCTTTTTTGACAATTTGGCGAACAAATCAGTATATACAAAACAAATTTACTATGACCCCATCTTATTATAGGCGTACAACCTAAAAGTTGTTGGGCATTACCGTAAAGTTATTTGTTCCCTAGTGTCATGTGTACTGCAAAATGTAACAATCATTTACCTTTTCGAATATTTTTTAGGATCGTCATTCATCGGCGCAGTAGCACGAGCAGGGCTCAATGCGACTGTGACTGACAACCAACAGTGTGGCTTGCCGGCCACTGTAGAACAATCCCAATCTGGTGCCGTGATTACATTCCACTGTGATCAATCAGTGACAGCCAAGTATGTGAGCTTGGATATAGACAATGGACACAGGGTTGACCTACAGATCGCCGAGGTGGCGGTAAAACTCGCAACAGGTTCAGGTATGAGACCAACTTCCTTCCTCTAAAATAATAGTGTGACGTCACGTTGGTGAAAGGGTGAGGGCGTGTTTGTTAACCAAATCTATGAGGAGCAAACACACTAAATGATTTGTTTTTTCCATTGTTGTCATTATTATTGTTATTTATTTTACCATTGATACAAGAAAACCACATAAGGTCGGTCAAAATCATTGTCATGAAAGGACATTTGCCTCTGAAAGCGCCCTCATGCGGTCAAATATACGGTCAATTTGATCCGCAGGGAAGGGTAACCCGACACAACATAAGGCAAACATTATTACATCTTTTGGTTTATTTGAAAGTTATTGTTGGTTTTCATCTGGTACAGACTTCAGATGAAGATTCAGTCAGCCTTTCCAAATGGATCCCATTGTTGTTTTTGTTTTTTTCCACAGACGTTCCTCTACTTGGAAAGTCAACTTCACAAAGCACAACTCGTGGTGATGATTTATTGGCTTCATCTGCAATTGACGGAAGAACGGACACTTGGAGTGAAACTAGTATGCCCTTATTATACTATTATTACTTTTTAAATATACCACACACATCTCTGTCATTTGAATGGTGGAACACGTGTCACGTGTCATATTGATTATTTTGCCGTGTCTTAACTGCCGCGACGCGTGACGCTCAATAATAGTAGTAGTCCTATATTGATAAATATAGGACGTCTGGGACACTTCTCAGCGAAGCTTAGCTGCACCGTTTCAAAATTAATCGTCCCCGCCCATTCGTCCCGGTGAAACAAGGTCGTGTCACGGCGCACCGGGCACGGTTGGTGTCTACTGGAGCCGTCCAAGTTGTTTAGAGGTTTTACAGAATTTTCAGAGAGTGGGTTGGAAGAGTTTCCGTGTCTATTTTGTGTTTATAGACCTTATGCATTGACGTCACCAAGCCGCCATCTTAGAGGTAAACTGATGATGAAACAATGGAAACGCGCTGATTTGTACGCGCGGCGCACAGCACTGGCCAATGAACATCTTCCTTTTGACCTCTAGGTGAGGGCGCCCTACTCAAATGACGTCATATGCATAAGGTCTATTGTGAAAAACTTTCAAATGACTAGGAACTAAAAGTTGTATAAACCAAACATTGAAAAGCATTTCGCTTGTGCATTGTTGCAGAATATAATCGGTAAATTTTGATTGTTCGTGATCACTCGGTTTCGCCTCAAGAAATCATGGAATATTGTCCAGACTCTACCTCGTGATATAAATCTGCTACAATGCACTCGCATGCAGCCAACTTTGTACAATATTACACTATCAAATTAAAGGTCACACATCGATTACACAATTGTAGTTCAAAACATGTTTTGGCTTATTTTAGTTCTGATTTATCATATCCCTGAACTTTCTGGTTATCAATTTTTGTATGGTCAATTCAAAACTTGTCACAACTGAAACTGTCATGTGTGTTCCAAAATAAGAATTATTTTCGTAGATGATTTTTTTTCACTGCTGTTTTATGTATCATTGTGCTCAAGGACGTAATGCTTGCATAAACAAATGTTTAACTTAACGTACTCCCCCCCAAAAAAAAAAACAAAAAAAAAACTTAATCACTCCCGATTGGGAATAAATGTCTACGCCATTGCTACTAATTTTACACCGATTTAGTCACTATTTCATATTTCACAGATAAAGTTATTTTGAGTTGGTCTTATAGATGTCATTATTAATAGGCCTACATGTTATTCTTTCAGCCACTCAGAACAATCCCTGGTGGCGATTGGACATGGGTGACGAACACTGCATTGGCAGAGTCAGTGTTACGCCTAGAGTGGACTGCTGTGGTAAATGAAAATATTCGTTAAATACAACATAAACTATCAAATAAAACTTGGTATATTATTTTGTAAAACTGAGTCTTGCTTGAAGAATGTTCATTGGCAGTTCTGTGACAAAACACGTTACATGACGCTCCTTATGCCTCAATCTTCATTTACGGTAGCATGCCTTTCAGTTTGGCATCGGGCGAGGTCAAAGTTCAAAAATACATTTAACGGCACTAATAACACCGCCAGAGCATAAATACGGAGCCCTGGAAATGACATCCGACAATGGCGATATCCTGAGAAACCATCCTACAGTAAAGATGTCGACTTCCCGAAATAATTCACCATGAGGATTTCGAGATCCCGTCATCTGACGTTTATGATGTCATCATCCTGCAGTAAATATATCGGGATCTCAAAACGTTGGATTGCACTTCTAGAGCTCCGTACATAGGGAATCATGACAGAACTTACTGCAAACTGTTTTGAAATAAAAAAGGACAAAAACGTATATCTTCGTTTTTTTTCAAACAGGATCCCGTTTCATTGGTGTAACCGTACGTGCAGGAGTCAATCCGAACCATATCGGGAATCAACAATGTGGCTTACCGGCAACCGAGGCCCAGTCTATTGCAGGCGTCACGGTTGGATTTATTTGTAATCCATCAGTGAAAGCCAAGTATGTCAGCTTGGATATCAGTGGGCCTAGTCGAGCAGCGCTGAATATCGCTGAGGTGACGGTAGAAGAGTACAACCCTGACCAATGTTCGGCAGTAGCTGAGAACTGTAAGATTTCCAAGTTGATAAATACATTACATTCAAGTAATTTCATACAGAGTTTCATTTAAAGGCAATGTACACCATTGGTTTTTGGAACCATTCGATTATTTGAATCCAATATAAAAGTAGATATATACAATAAAACTAACCTGTGAAAGTTTCATCTCAGGAGGTGGTTGCGTTTTTGAGATACCGTTGAAAACAGGAGCGATGTCCACACAGGAAGAATAATCCTTATATATAGGAATACACAATCTGAGAAACATTTCTGACAGAAACGCTTCTCAAATTCAAATTTTTGGGGATAAAAGGTGATATCTTTTCCCATAACCGCAGTACTTCGAAGTGAAATGTTTCTCAAAATGCATTATACTATCCAAAGCTGCTGCACTTCCTACCACGTATGTTTTTATTGCCATTAATTTTCAAAGTCATTACCAAACGTATACAGACCCTATAGGCTGCATAACATTGCCCTGCTCGGAACAGTCCCGAACAAAGCACTACTTGTTTTATTCAAAAGTAAATAATAATAATTGAATAAATAAAATTAAAAAACTAATAATAATGGCAGAGTTCACTTATTACAACAACCGTACCATCCTCAAGAAAACTTCATCCGTCTATAGCACTGTCAAAGTCGAGTGTATATAAACGCCATCCAGCTTTCACAACACAAGTTGATGGACAAGGGATGAAAATCAAACGATATTTGTAAATTGATCGATACTGCACTCTAGAAACTCTTAGGTCAAAATCTACCCGGATTCATAGTTCCAGACCCATTACGTTCCGGAAAACGGTAAAACAAACAGATTTTAATTCGGATTCTGCGTCAATTGGACTGATTTCTAGGCCATTTTAACACAGATTCCGGGTCAAACTGATCCAGAATGGGTCAGATCCCACATGACCTATATCCGGATTCATTCTAACTGTGATCCTGGTGATGCAATGTACAGCATCTGGAGACCCCAAATATTGAAGATTTCCTCAATCAAACTAATCTAGAAAGGGTAAAATCTATGTCAGTAATTTGAGGTTGTTTGTTTTACCTTATTTCAGCCGTTACATCTGCCTTGCCAACTACTACTGCAGAAGTTACCATAAAGGAGCGAAGTCCCACACAAGGTGAAACTATCAACGCCATCCAGTTTTCAATCAATTGAAAATATTTTCGCAGGTTGATTGGTCAATTGTGTTACAGGTTCCTATGGGGCCTGATCAATTTCGGAGTCAATCTGACCCAGAATCGGTGACAACATGACAAAGAAAAGAGTCCAAATAACACAGAATCCAAGTTTAAATCTCATTTGAATTCTCTTCCAGGTCAGTTCGGTCCAGAAAATTGTCAGCCAGACACAGAAATGGGTCTGGCCCCGGGACAAAATATGCGGGTCAATTCTGAAATGTGTTTTTTTTTTAGAATAGTGTCCAGAAAAATTAAAACCCTCTAAAACAAAGTCAAACAAAAGGAAATAGCAATTGGACGCCCCGTACCATTGTGGATTAGTTTGATTGCTCCGATCGAAATAAATAATTGGGGTAAAATCTCCGTCATTTGACGACAATGACTTGGTTTATTTCAGCCGTTACAGATTCCCCAATCATGACAGCAGAAGCTACTACGAAGAAAGAACAAGGCTCCCAAAAAGGTAAAAAATAACTTCAACGCAATCAAATTTTTACATTAATTTTTAATAGTGATATTTTAAAAATGATTGAGAAAAGGTCATCTCGACATACACATGTACATGTACATGATTGGTAAACAAGTAATTACACACCCCCTTAAACATTATCTCCGGAAGCTTGTCTATAGCTTCGCCTGTAAGCCCCGTTGATAAGAAATCAATAACAACCAATTTGAATCTGAATCGTTTCCAGGAGTTATGTTCGAGCACGGCATCGGGGGGGGGGGGGGGGGGGGGGGGGGGGGTCGTGCCCGTGCAGGTGGGGGGGGGGGGGGGGGGGTCGTGCACGTGCACTGAGAATGAGGTAGCGGATTGAGCAAAACCACCTTGAAACTTTCAATACACTAATTTACAACTGACGTAGGCGGATTTGAATAAATGCAATGACACGGACAAGTGTCGATGCAAAATGTTACAACCAAAATCTTCGAATTGACAAGCATTTCTGTCGCTCTATACCTAAACCATGAACTACCAAAAGTTGCTTCAAAAGGTAAAAGCATAAGGGCGCCATCATAAAAGCTCCTTATATCTGTGTTAAAAGGTTATAAAACTGTTACCATTTTTCTCTCGTTGTTTCCATCAGTCGTCGATTACCCCGAGTTCAAGTCAGGCTACTACAACCGCCTATACAAAGGTAGCTACATCGGTAACCCCAACCCTTTATCAACTGAGGTAGCTTGGAATCTCAAAAGGTGTGCCGCATACTGCGTCGTACATGATCTGTGCTACATCTTTGACTTTGCACCAAGAACAGGCAAATGTCACCTCTACAAACTGCTCGACGAAGTGATCCCGATTCCTGACAGCAACTTCTACATCTATGAATTGGCGAAATGTCTCTCTGAGCTATCGATTTGTAAGAACTAACGGAACGGTTTCACGGAATGCAATATTCAATCAGGCAGTTCCTTATTCCCCTCGCATCATACACAGCCTTGATGAATATTCGATGGGAATGGGATTTATCATCGTCAATTCATTAGAATATAAGGATTGCTGGGAATCTCCAATACGTTCTTTTTTAGATAAATAGATCGCTCCGGGTCGTAAATATTAAAATAGCTAGATTTAAAAGCAGTCAGTAATTATTATGAACACCACATACATTGTGCTTTAGACGTCTGTAGGTGATAATAAGCTGCTGCTGCTACGGGTAAAGTACAATGGTGGCTATTGTATAGTACAATTAGTTTATATTGGTATACATCAATCCTTCACTGATCTTGAACTCTTGGTGGCAGCAGATACGCCTCCATATGGGCGCACCACACTAAATAAACTCCCATAGGAACCAATGATAAATGATAAATATTCAAAAATACTCAAAAAATCGTGAAAGTCTCTCAGCCTCTTGAAAACCAATCAAACATATTTTCGGACGACTGAACTTTAGAATTTTTGCCAGGTCAGCCGTTTGGAATTTTTGCTAACTACCCCAGAAGAAAAAAACGCGATTTTTTGTTTTTCAAAAACAGACTTGCTGCCAGTTTTCGTGAAGCACTTCTCCACTTTCCCGGTCAAATAGGGCCAACTTTAACGCCTAAATTTATCAAGTCTCCTCACAAGTTGAAGCACAGAACCCCCAGGTTGTGATAGATTATTATATTTACACAATCTATTAATTGCATGACCCCCAAAACGTTGTAATTAAAAATAAGTTGTGGGTTTACAAATTATGATAAGTAGCTTGGCGCATGAATTCTGGCTTATTTGGTGTGGTGCGCCCTATAAGGGCACTTAATTATTCTTTATGGTTAAAAAATTATGCTTAAATTGTTGAAAATAAGTCACTGACTTGATATCTGAAAAAATTTATTGGAAATGTTATTGCGTTCGTCTACAACAAGGTCAAACATGTTGGAGCATTTACATGTACTCTAAGCAATGCGATAAGAAAAACCTGCATGACACGCTGTGTACACTCTAATGACAAGTCAGAAGTTATATCCAAATCCTAGTCACTCAACAAGTTATAAACTTATCTTTTTTTTTTTAGTTATACGATTCTAAACGCCTTACAATTATTTTTAATAATTGACAAGAGGGGGTTAACTAATGTGGAAGCTGTAAAAGGGAAAGGGGATTGAAGAGGGAGGGCCTGAGAAGGGGGGGGGGGCAGATTTTGCTTACCCGCCAACATTTTTAACCATGTAATCATATTGAGTTTAAAATGGTGAATTTTATAACCAAACACAAATATACATAGGTCATTTTACCACGTTTAATTGTCATTCCAAGTTTCATTTTACCTAGCTGATAAGGGATAAGGGGGGTGAATGGGTGGGCGGGGCGTGGGCGGGGCCTGTTGCAAAATGCCCTTCCAGACACTTTACGGTTAATAAATTGTGGGTGAACGGGAACAATTGGACTATAGTTAAGAGTTAAGACTGTAAGCTAATAAGGTGTTTGGGCTGGGGGCTAGGGTCCGGGCTGACGGCTAGGGTTTTGGGCTTTGGGGGTAGGCTCGGCTGGGGGTTAGGGTTTGGGCTGGGGCTATGATTTCGGCTAGGGGCTAGGGTTAGGGCTGGGGGCGCTATGATTTCGGCTTGGGTGTAGGGTTTGGGCTGGGGGCTGGGGTTTGGGCTGACGGCTACGGTTTTTGCCGAGGGTTGTACAGTATAGTGTAGGGTTTAGGCTGCTGGTTGGGGGCTAGGCCTAGGGTTTCACACGCATCAGAGTGCATTCACCTTCCGGAAACTTGGCATAGGCCTATGATGCCATATCCACCACCTCCCCTACTCCTCTTCAAATAGTCTGTTGGTGGTTTTTCTCTCCTTTTTCATATTCAACCAGCCACGTTGGCTCATGATTCTTTGAATGTGACTAAAACCGTCAGTCTCATACTTATTACTTGTCATAGTTTAACCATGAAGGTTTAGAAAGCAAACCCCTCTTTGAGTTTGAAACGTTGAATTATATTCTCGGTTAATAAATGTATTGTAATTTGAGGAAATAGAAACATTATTGCTATACTAACAGTTTACAGTCAAAGAAATGATGTTTCCAATGTAAAAACAGCAACAAAGTGACAAACAATGCCCCCACACAACTCATTACTGTCGTTGTTTCAAGCCTACATCTGTAAACAGAACACAAACATGGCTGCACGGGCGCCGCCATGTTGTATATATAGGGCGCACCACACTAAATAAACTCCCATAGGAACCAATGCTAAATGATAAATATTCAAAAATACTCAAAAAATCGTGAAAGTCTCTCAGCCTCTTGAAAACCAATCAAACATATTTTCGGACGACTGAACTTTAGAATTCTTTTCAATTTTTGCCAGGTCAGCCGTTTGGAATTTTTGCTAACTACCCCAGAAGAAAAAAACGCGAAAATTTGTTTTTTCCAAAACCGACTTGCTGCCAGTTTTCGTGAAGCACTTCTCCACTTTCCCGGTCAAATAGGGCCAACTTTAACGCCTAAATTTATCAAGTCTCCTCAAAAGTTGAAGCACAGAACCCCCAGGTTGTGATAGATTATTATATTTACACAATCTATTAATTGCATGACCCCCAAAACGTTGTAATTAAAAATAAGTTGTGGGTTTACAAATTATGATAAGTAGCTTGGCGCATGAATTCTGGCTTATTTGGTGTGGTGCGCCCATTATTGCGGTGGTACCTGGGTGGTACTGCGCTGCCTAGCGACGGGTTTAAGCGATTTGTAAAGTAAAAGTCCAATAACCCGTGACTGATCAGATGATCGCCGTATAGCCCAACCATTAAACCCGTCGCTAGGCAGCGCAGTACCACCCAGGTACCACCGCAATAATGGAGGCGTATCTGCTGTCACCAAGAGTTCAAGATCGATGAAGGATTGCTGTATAGTACATTGGTTTATATTGTATAGTACATTGGTTTATATGGGTGTAGTACATTGGTTTCTATGGGTGTGGTAAATTGGTTTCTATGGGTATATTACGTTGGTTGCTATGGGTGTGGTACATAAGTGGAGTATCTAGGGCTCTACTTAAAGGCAAAGTGTACCTTTGGTTTTGGGAAGCGTTCGATTGTTTTAACGGCACTGAACACGTTTGGTAATTACTCAAAATATATATTAGCATAAAAACTTATTTGGTAACCAGCAACGGAGAGCTGTTGATAGTATAAAACATTGTGAGAAACCACTCCCTCTGAAGTATCGTAGTTTTTGAGAAAGAGGTAACTTCTCACTAAAATAATAAAAATAAAGGTTTTCCCGGTCAGTGTCAGCAAAAATTAATTCAGCTTCATTAACAATAATTTAAATATACGTATATGTTTCCCTAATTCATGTAAACTTGAGTTTGTTTTTAGCTAATATTGCATTAAATTTTCGTTTTCTTACACACAAGAATGATTTTGTACACGGTGATTTTTACTGGTTTTTTCAAGACTCGTTGCTTCGTCACGGCATAACTCGAAATGCTTCAACCATGGATTACTCTGACCACAGTGGGGAAGAGTTAAAGACAATTCTTTCTTGAACAAAACTCACACCCTCTCTCCAAATAAATTCAAAATAAAGTAAAATAAACAAATATACATGCTAAACTAATCAATAAATTCTCAAGGGCTATCGTGGAGGCTGCCATGCGGAATTTAGTTTTCAATCTGTACAGCCAACAACATTCAGTGCTATCTTAAAATAGGAATCATGCGACCGTTTATAGCTATTACCACTCGATATACCACAACAACGTAGACGTTCGGTCATAAACAACTATGGGGGGGGGGGGGGGGGGTGGGCTGAACGTCACCATGATCTCAGCAAGACTGGTGGAGGTACCAAAGCATTAAGCAAATAATTAATTATATGTGCTGTACGCACGCACTCACGCGCTGGCCGCACGTCACAGTAAAATAACGACGTCGCCTTTTGTGATGGGACGGCCAGAGTGGTAGAGAGCAGGGGCCTTTCTCAAATCTCGGGTTGGGCTCCGTCTCCCGGCTCGGGCTCCGTTAATTTCCTTTGCTACAGCGTGTACTTGCACGCAGTGGTTCGAACACCAGACGGAGCCTGGAGCCGGAGCCCAGGCTGAGGTTTGAAAAAGGTCCCAGGGCCGCTCCAAAGACCATTCCCACGAAATATGTAAATTGCACATCGCGCGTGCGCACAAACACTTTGGTTGGCAACAAAGGGATGGAACATCGTGCCTTTTTGTATGGGGATGATGGTGGCGTGACGCATACGCTTAGTGCAAATCGATAGTGTCTGTACGCATGCGTGATTGCAATTATCATATTTCATAGGAAGGGTTTATTGCATAAAGCAAGATTCATCTTAAGATGAGTTGTCAATATCACCATAGCGGTTTGTATTGTGACGTCACACTTTGAGATTGATACACTGCCTAAGATCAATCTATAGCTCTTTGTGAAATCGGCCCCCTGGGTTTAGGCCTAAGCCCGGTTCATACTTCCTGTGAATGCGTTATGCGAAGCGAGTTTGACGTCACACAAAATTCGCAACGAAAACAGAGCTGTGACCTCAAATTCGCTTCAAGTTCATAATAGACCCTTTGCATAATGCGCAACGCTGCTGGTACGCTGAGGTCATGCCCACGCTATTAGGCACCAATAACAGCTATCGAGAGTGGCATTCTCGCAAAACTTCAAGTAAATGGACAAGATCTTGAATCTGTCAACAGCTTCAAATACCTCGGTGCAATCATCACAGACAAAGGGTCCAAATCAGAAGTCTTTGTCCAGGCACAGGCAACAACAGCACTTAAAAGACTGAACGTCATATGGAGAGACAGAAATACTGGTCTGAGCTACAAAATCAGACTAATGCGCTCCCTTGTGCCATCAACATTCCTCTCTGCCTGTGAGACGTGGACCCTCACGGCAGACCTCCAACGAAGAATCCAGGCTATGGAGATGAGATGTTCCGGAAGGTCCTACAAATCTCATATACCACATACAGACCACATCACCAATGACGAAGTACGCAATAGGATTCAACAAGCCATAGGACCGTACGAGGAGCTGCTTGCAACAGTAAAGAAGAAGAAACTGAGGTGGTATGGTCACATCACCCGGTCAATTCAACAGGACTCTCAAAGACCATATTACAAGGCACATCAGTCCCTGGGAAAAGGAAACGGGAAGACAAAGGAAACGATGGGAAGACAACATCCAGGAGTGGACGGGCCTGACATTCAGTATCTCGCAGAGACTAGCGGAGGACCGCATTGGACGGCGCGCAATCGTCAATAAGTCAGCTGTGGTGCCCCTACGACATACAACAAAGTACAACAGCTATCGTCCATTGAACTGCCTCTTTTTGCCTTAGTGAGGGCGCTGTTTGAGCGTGTGACGTCATATGCAAGGGGTCTAGTGCATGTACAGCCACAGGCCTGCTATGATCATGATGATAGTCCCCCTTAAAGGGAATGTAAATCCTGCAGAAAGTTTACTGTTTGTTTTGTTTTAACTTTTCGATAAAAACAACTTTTGGACACAGCCTGTCAGCAAATTTCACACAATAAAGTGGTCATGTTTTGAAAACAACAAGAATAATATGTTTTATTTCGTTCATAAAGGTCTTATTTCGATTGGGTTAATCAAAATAAGCAACGGGGTCTTCCGGGGTCTTCAAGCAACTTCGCAATGAGTTTGGCAGCACATTAGAAGGATTCGTTTCCCTTGAGGATTAGTGCTTGTATGAAACTTATAAGCAGATAGTATTCAGACCAAAACTTCTTAAAGGCACTGAACACGTTTGGTAATTGTCAAAGACCAGTATTCTCACTTGGTGTAAACCAACATATGCATAACATTAATAACAAGCCTGTGAAAATTTGGACTCAATTGGTCATTGAAGTTGCAAGAAAATGATGAAAGAAAAAACACCCTTGTTGTACAAATTAGTGTGCTTTCAGATAGGAATAAAAGGCTTCTGGCCAGAAGTGTTTTATTATTTTAGTGAGAAATTACCTCTTTCTCAAAAACTATGTTACTTCAGAGGGAGTCGTTTCTCACAATGTTTTATACTATCAACATCTCTCCGTTGCTCGTTACCAAGTAAGTTTTTATGCTAATATATATTTTGAGTAATTACCAAACGTGTACAGTGCCTTTAAATGTATAGGATACGTCATAGATACTCCAAACATTGATGACCATAAAAACTTACTTGGTGAGAAGCACTGCAGCTGTTGATAATTATAGTCTGTTACGCTGAGAAGTAAATCAATTTCCTTCGAAGTAAATATGATTTGGAAAATGTTTCACCCTGAAAAGGTTTGAATCTGGGAAACGATTCAACCACGGATCATCAGATTTCTGAGGGATGGTGTCCATTCACGAATGCTGTGGCCAGAGATGCGGTTGGTACCCGCTGTCACCTCGCTAGATGTGGATGGATTGGAAGTGCCGGTGAAAATACAGTTGTTTTGCTGTTTTCTCAGCAAGTCGAAAGTAGACACCGTATTATTGTATATTACTGTAAAAATCTGCCTGTAAATCAGCACTACATTGACAAATTTAATCTCTGATCCTACCTTTAAAGGGCGTGTACAACATCGGTAAGATTGAAAATATAAATATTCACAGATTTGCACATAACTTACATGGTATAAAGATGGTCATGGTGGAAAAACTTCCCTTAAAAAAAGAGTTTTGCTTGAACGGCTATAATTTTTAGGAATTGAATAAAACTATTTGTCTTTATCACTCGTGATAAGATCCATTGTTTGAAAACAGTGAACATAGAATGGGTGATTTTACTGTTTTCTCATGACTCTGAAGACCAATTTAGCATTAAACTTTCACGGGTTTGCCATTTTATGTATTATGTTGGGTCACATCAAGTGTGGATACTGGTTATTGACAGTGACCAATGTTGTACATGTGCTTTAATTTGTGTTTTCGATCATCACCAATATCTACTTTGTCGTTAATAACATTCGCTTAAGTCTCAACCTTCACTTCAAAAACCAATCTGCCGCTCGTTTAATTTGCATGTCTATAGGTCTCTCCGCAATGGATATTATTTTTTAGAAAAACGTGTTTCCATTTAGCTGTTACTCTATATACCACACGCACATACTTCCACACAAGCCTACCTTTGAGACATTCGTGTACGACTATTTGACTATGAGGGGTGGGTAATTAAAGCACACGTGTCACATTGGTAGTTGTCAATTACCAGTATCCATACTTGATTTTACCCAACTATAATTGAAATAACAAACCTGTGAAAGTTTAAGCTCAATCGGTTTAATGTTGGTGTCACGAGAAAAAAAAGTGGAAAAAACCTTATATGTTTTCACTGTTTTCAAACATTGAGTTTTTGACTTGCAAGACCAAAACCAATTGTTTGACTCATTTCTCAAAAACTATTGCATTCCAAGCAACAATATTTCGAAGGGAGTTTCCCACAAGGAACATCTTTATACCGTGTACGTTGTGTGCAAACCGGTGAACATTAATTAAGTTTTTACCAGGGGCGGATCCAGGATTTTCCAAAGGGGGGGGGGGCGTGCAAATGTACCAAGCAGCAAATGGTGAATGCAATTTGTTGCGCCTATGACGAGCGCGTAACGCGAAGCCCTAACGACATGGGCCGGTTCCGGGGCCTACTTAAAATATGCTCAGAAACAGTTTGGATTCTAGATGCTCTGTGAATCGATCTCATGCAATATCTGACCACTTTAACCAATTTTGTTTTAGCAAAATCATTATTTGAACAAATATTTTCGAGTTGGGAGTCATTGATTTGAATCAGCCATCCTGAGTTATAAAATCAAAATGCCCAGGCTACAATTAATACTTCTATTTTTGTGCCCGATGTAATTTTTAATCCGGGTTATGAAACTTACCGATCGAATGCTACTGTAGGCCTACTTGTAGAAAGCCCTAATGCTAAACGTTATTTTTAAACATCAGGGATTCTTGAGGAAAATAATTGCCTTTCGAGTCACGTATTAACAACTTGCGTGAGAACCATACTAGTCGGGTTCCCTGAACATATTCACAACATTTATACGATCTAATGGGGACCAGACTGATTTACTCAACGCGCTAAATTGAACACAGTGCTAAAGGAATTTGAATGCCTCAAAACGAAATTGAATGACCGAATTCTGAATTTGAAACGCAGTAAAAACTGGAGTAGCAAAATAGCTTTAATTCGAACGCACGAAAATGAAATCGGCTGCTCCTTTGCCGAATTTGACCGAGTAAACCTATATCTCTTTGCGCAGACGGGCATGAGATGCACACCGCATTACACGTAATTCACAAAACATTGATTGCGCTCGGCGCGCTGAGTAAATCAGTCTGGTCCCCATTAAATATCAGCATTTGATCGTATAACTGTGGTGGATTGTTGAGGGAACCTGACAATGGTTTTCGCGCAAGTTAATAATATTATGTGAACACCATTTTCACACTTAGGGCTTTCTACAGTAGCATTCGATCGGTAAGTTTCATAAACCGGAATAAAAATTAAATCGGGCACACACATATGATTGCAATGGTGCTATGGCCAAGGATACGAAGTGGATAGGCCCTAATCATGGGGCTATGTCTTCACTTATCTTAATAGTTTTTCGAAGTTCGTAAGTGTAAAAGTCACATTGTATTTAGCGCGCGCGCGTGTGACCTTCCAGCCAGAAACTTCTTTGCACAATAGACTGTGCAAGTCTCGCGCGTAAGCGAACTTCCGGGACCATTGTGGTCCCAACCATATGGAGTTTTACGTTGGCAATATTTTGTTTCGTCTATTATTTTAGTTTAACGTACTTTATGACCATGAAAATTAAATATGTTGTTGGGAATGTATTACTAAGTGATCAAAAATATGAAAGTTAAATCAATTCAACAAAACAACGAAGAAAACCCAAGAATTAAACTTGACCTCTGCTTCCGGTTACTTGCAAAAAATTAAGAATTTGTGCCCACCTCCGATCACCAAATTTGTTTTGGTCGCGCGATGATAATCACCAGACGCTGTAATTGTCAGACGCTAAGCCTTTACATTGCAGTCTACAGTTGTAGAGGCGTCAGCGTCCTCTTTAAACTGCGTCATGCGTTAATTCTACGCCCGTGTGATCATCGCGCGTCTGCGTTTAAACCTGCTTTTAGTGGTTGCACGTACTCGGGCGTGGATTTACAAAAGGGGTTCCTAAAAAGTTAAGATCAAATAAGCATCCTTGTCCCAGAGTTTTTAGTTTGTTTCAACAAAATCTAACAAATGATTTGTGTATTTATTATGAAAGCTAAAACTCATATTATGCAAATTGTAAAGATTATTTTTGTTGGTCAGATTTTTTCATAGATCTAATTTATAAACAATGATTTGATTTCAGAAAAAAATATGTTCTTCACTTGACGTGTTTTCTCGCTCCGATACGCGCGAGACTTGCACAGTCTATGTACACACACAGGTGGCATGGTCGACTTACGCTGCGGGTGTATGATCTTCACCCCCGGACCCCGCTGTGGGCATGTGCAGGTGTTTCGCGCTTATGTTCAGTGTGTGATAAAAACACATGTCCACACACACAGATTCACGTGTAATTCCTCATGAGACAATGTCTGTCAGTGAAATAATAGTGGTCCACAAATGAAACAAAGTGTACGAGGTACGGATTATTAGTAGTTTTTTTGAAAACAAAATACCAGGTATGTCATTAATTTTTTCTCTCCCTCATTGTTCCCCTTTTTGGTGTCTCTCTTTTCTGTTTTTCCTCAAGCAACCAACGCCCCCCCCCCCCCCCCACTATATCCGCCCCTGCTCATACCAATGTTATGCAAACCCTCGTCACGCTAGGCAATTTACAGTCAACAAGTTCCAGGCGATCTCCAAAAAGACAATACTAAGAGTGTCACTGTTTCTATATGGGCATCCCATGTTTCAACTCTTGTTCACGAGACAATCGACCCACAGTCGTAGCCGCCAATTCAGACACGGCCTTACCTAAGCCATGTCTGAATTAGTGGCTACAGCTCCGGCTGCAGCTGGATCATTGGTCATCGTGCGTAAAAGTATAGTAAGTCCTTAGCAAAACCCCTAGCAACAGTCGAAACCATAGCCGTAGCCGACAATTCTGTTACGGCCTCAAGTACAAATTTAAAAAACGCAACCCGGTTTAAGTAGTCCCGGGGCCCTACATGATTTCTACAATATCTCTCCGCCATACAAAAATAAAGTAGGTCAATCAGAAATAAGTGGAATGTAGTAATGTACTCATCAAAATTGCCTTGATTTAAAGACGAGATGCTAGGTCCGGTTTTTGGTCGATATGACCCCAAATGTAGATTCACAATGACATTTGGAACTGGTAGGCCTACTGAGTAAAACATTTCAAATTCAGCTATATAGGCTAACTTTGACATATTAATTTACTGCTACCAACACTTATCGATACACATCTATATGAAGCCGATAATCAAGTGAGAACGCAATCCCTCTACGTAGCAAATATTCTTATATCTTTTTTTGCTGGGGTATTTATATGTTTACATTGGGCAGCAGGCAGGAGAGCAAGGAGACTCTGGGAAGGCCAGGGGAGGTGAGGTGCCAACCCATAGAGAGTGGAGTATCTAGGGCTCTACTTAAAGGCAAAGTGTACCTTTGGTTTTGGGAAGCGTTCGATTGTTTTAACGGCACTGAACACGTTTGGTAATTACTCAAAATATATATTAGCATAAAAACTTATTTGGTAACCAGCAACGGAGAGCTGTTGATAGTATAAAACATTGTGAGAAACCACTCCCTCTGAAGTATCGTAGTTTTTGAGAAAGAGGTAACTTCTCACTAAAATAATAAAAGACTTCATGCATGAAGCCTTTTATTAGCATCTGAAAGCCCACAAAATTGTGCAACAAGGGTGTTTTTTCTTTCTTTATTTTCTTGCAACTTCGATGACCGATTCAGCCCAAATTTTCACAGGTTTGTTATTTTATGCATAATGTTGGGATACACCGAGTGACAATACTGGTCTTTGATAACTACCAAAATTTTTCAGTGCCTTTAAGCCTATATAAATGTTGATAATAAAAACTAACCTGTGAAAATTTCATTTCACAAGGTGGTCGCCTTTTTTTAGATATCGCCGAAAATCCGGAGTGAATATGTCCATGCAGGAAGAAAAGTCCCTATTAATAGGAATACACAATCTGGAGATCTCAGATTCAAATTTGGGGCATAAAAACTGATATATTTTTACATAACTACATCAATTCTAAGTGAAATATTTCTCAAAATGCTTTCTACAGAAGTTATATCCAAAACCTCACTCAAAAAGTTATAAACATACCTCTTTTTTAGTTATAGGATTATAAACGCCTTACAAATGATTTACATAATTGACAAGAGGGGGTTAACTAATGTAGAGAAGCTGTAAAAGGGAAAGGAGATGGAAGGGGGAGGGCCTGAGAGGGGGGGGGGAATATTTTGCTTACCCGCCAACAATTTTAACCATGTATTCATATTGAGTTTAAAATTGTGAACTTTATAACAAAATAGAACATACAGAGATTATTTTACCACGTTTAATTGTCCTTCCAAGTTTCATTTTACTTAGCTGTTAAGGGGTAAGGGGATGAATGGGTGGGCGGGGCATGTTGCAAAAATGCCCTTCCAGACACTTATACGATTATTAAATTGTGGTTAATGGATACAATTGGACTATAGTTAAGACTGTAAGCTAAGGTGTTTGGGCTGGGGGCTAGGGTTGGGCTGACGGCTAGGGTTTTAGGCTTTGGGGTAGGCTCGGCTGGGGTTAGGGTTTGGGCTTGGGCTATGATTTCGGCTGGGGGCTATAGGATTTGGGCTGGGGGACCTATGATTTCGGCTGGGGTGTAGGGTTTGGGCTGGGGGCTGGGGTTTGGGCTTACGGCTACGGTTTCTGCCGAGGGTTGTAGTGTAGTAGGGTTTAGGCTGAGGGCCACGGTTTCAAACGTATAAGAGTGCATCCACCTTCCAGAAACTTGACATTCATGATACCATATCCACCACCTCCCCCTACTCCTCTTCACATAGTCTGTTGGTGGTTTTTCTCTCCGTTTTTCATATTCAACCAGCCACTGTTGGCTCTTGATTTGTTTGAATGTGACTTACCGTCAGGTTCATACTTGTCATAGTTTAACGGTAAAAGTCAAAGAAAACCCCTCTTTGAAACGTTGAATTATTCTCGGTTAATAAATGTATTGTAATTTGAGGAAATATAAACATTATTGCTATACTAACTGTTTACAGTCAAAGAAATGATGTTTCCAATGTAAAAACAGCAACAAAGTGACACACAATGCCCCCACACAACTCATTACTGTCGTTGTTTCAAGCCTACATCTGTAAACAGAACACAAACATGGCTGCACGGGCGCCGCCATGTTGTATATATAGGTTGCACCACACTAAATAAACTCCCATAGGAACCAATGCTAAATTATAAATATTCAAAAATACTCAAAAAATCGTGTAAGTCTATCAGCCTCTTGAAAACCAATCAAACATATTTTTGGACGACTGAACTTCAGAATTCTTTTCAATTTTTGGCAAGACAGCCGTTTCCGGTTTTTTTGTTGCTAACTACCCCAGGAAAAAAAACACACGAAAATGTGTTTTTCCCAAAACCGATTTGCTGCCAGTTTTCGTGAAGCACTTCTCCACTTCCCCGGTCAAATAGGGCCATTTTTAAGGCCTAAATTTATCAAGTCTCCTTAAAAGTTGAAGCACAGAACGGGTTGTGATAGATTCTTATATTTACACAATCTATTAATTGCATGACCCCCAAAACGTTATAATTCAAAATATACGGTGGGTTTACAAATTATGATAAGTATAGCTTGGCGCATGAATGTTAGCCTATTTAGTGTACTGCGCCCACATGACGTCAAAGTGTTGTCCTTTTGGCGCACGCCGTCAACGGCAGCAGTGTGTGTAGTTTCTCAAAACCTTGAGGTCGGGGCCTAACTGTTTTATCGATAATTACGAAAAACTCACAAGACTTCTGAATTAAATTTAGATTTTTTTACACTTAGTGTAAAAAATATGATTGATAGCATTCCATGTTAAAGGAAATTTCGCTCAAATACCTGTTTAAAATATATGGGAAACTTATGAAGGTGCATCATTCGAAGGCCAATGCCAAGACCAGGGCAACAGAGGCCATGGTCTCTCATATGAAACATGGGGACAGTGATTTAGCGCAGCATTTCGCAGTGAGTGGATAGCACATTTGTTGTTAGAGGTATCTTTTACAGGATTGGTGAAGCTGACAAGAAGTCGCAGGCAGTAATCATGTTCTGTGTGATCAACCACACACATCATGAATGAGAAACCTGAGAAAAGTGTGGTTTAATTCGTTGTGTGAGTCTGGAGAAAATAGTGAAAACCATGCACAGCTTTCATGCACCAAGTTGTCCTTATTATTTTGGTTGTATAACAACGAAATCAGCTGTGGTTGGGTTTTTTACGCTTTCAGATACAATTTTCTTGAACAATAACATCATTACAGATGAAAATATATACAGGAAAATTGTTCTTGTCGGCATTTGAATTTCATAATCAGACTAAATTCAGACTTAAATTAACAATTAAATTTTGTATCCTTACCAGTCCTAGATAACACCTTTAAGGCCGTTTCCATTTTGCAAAAGGGGAACTTCCAATTGAAAATCTTTAAGTCTATGAACAATTTATGAAGGGGCATCAAGGCCAAGACCAGTGTAGCAGAGAAACATGGCCTCATTCATTAGAATATGGAGGACAGTGATAGGGAAGCATTTCGAGTGAGTGGATAGCACCTTTGCTATTAATATCGGCAAACAATTCAGGAAAACGTAAATTTGCTGCTCATAGGGTAAATATATTTTGTTCAATGATCTTTACCACGACACTAAAACACCCTTTGCCACCTACTCTAGCAAGCTTTAAAGGGCAGTACAATATTTTTTTATTTCAATGTACTGTTCATGCAGGTTTTTATTTTGTGGGGCCTATCTGAGTGCAAGTTTAATTTTTTTTTCTCCATTCATCTCTTCTGGCTGGCCCATTATACTTTTTTAAATAATCATCCTTTGGGGCTTTATTTTTTACTGGAGAATGCATTGATTTTATCAACCTTCCGTCAATTTTTAATTATTTTTGTAATCTCTTCGGACATGTAATCTCTCGTACAATGTTCTATTTTTACACGAATGTTTTTAATTGCCGCGCACCTTTGTAAAACCGCTTTGGCCTATAGTGTGGATATGTAGTCATTGTTAGTGTATTGGTAACGATGGCAACCGTTTGATTTGACCGCTGTTCCCATTCACATTGGCCCAAGTTCATAGAGCTGCTTAAGCACCAAAATTAGCTAAGCACAACAAAATCATGTCTTTTGCTTGGTTTAGAGCGCGCCACATGATATGTAATATTTTGGATTGTAACACTCCTTACAAAGATTCTGCCTCGTGAGACGCGCTCTAAACAAATCAAAAGGCAGGATCTTTGTAAGGAGTGTTATAATCAAAGATATTTTATTATTACATAATGTGACGCGCACTAAAGCAATCAAAAGACATGATTTTTGTAAGGGGTGTTAATTGACCATTATGTTGTTGGTAAACAAACCGCGCTGGCATGTTAGCAAAACATTCAATCTTTTAACGGATGCTGTGACCAAATTCAACATTTCAACCAAACTATTGAAGCTCATTCTCCGTTATATCTGATTGAACTTGTACATTCCCATATAATCATTTATTCCTGATTGGCACTGACTCCGCAGATCAGGGAAAAAAAATTAAAAAATCAGCCTATGTCTTTACACGTGCACTAATTAAAATTGACGACGAGTATTCTCGAAAGAGATTACTGGCAAATACGGCTATTGCTGGCATCCTTTACAATTTCAACCAGTTACCATGGTAACAGAAAACATCGACAAAGCTCACAGATCTGCACATAACTTATGGTATACAGATGGTTATTTTCTGCTTGAAATGCTATAATTTTTAGGAAATGAATAAAACAATTAGTCTTTATCTCGCGTGATAAAATCCAATGTTTGAAAACAGTAAACAAATAATAATGGAGGTTTTCACTTTTTTGTCATGACTTCGAAGACCATTTTATAGCTTAAACTTCCCTAGGTTTGCTATTTTATGTAATATGTTGGGTCACATCAAGTGTGGATACTTGTCTTTGACAGTGACTAATGTTGTACATGTATGTGCTTTAATTTGTGTTTTCGATCATCACCAATTGAATATCTACTTTGTCGTTAATAACATTCACTAAAGTCTCAACCTTCACTTCAAAAACCCATCTGCCGCTCGTTTAATTTGCAAGTCTATTAGTCCATGAGCCAGGTGCCGAAATTTCACATATTGGTACCACCTCGAGGGACTAATTCTAATATCACTTTTCTTGTTGCAAATAATCCATAACTTACCATAAACTATGATAGCCTTTCCAAAAAAAATAGATTTCTACCAGTTTTCGAAAGATTTTCACCGTAAAATCTGAAACCTCTCAGCCTCTTCCGTTATTGATAAGTCAACGGCCGTTTACATATTAACAACATTTTAAGCCCATCTGTTTGCATAGGGATTGAATGTGCATACTCAAACAGCCGCCGTTTTTTCACTTTGCTGCCTCTCAATAACAACAGACCGTCAGCCATTTTGTTTTCGCTTTGGCAACAAAGTCGACAGTTTATAGTTGATTTTTAGACCTTTATGAGTGAACAATCAATGTGTGTTTTTATAAAGAATAGAGGTAAGCTATTTTTATATGGCTGTTGATTTAATGGAGGGGGAAAAGTGCACATTGAGTAAAAAAAAACAGTAAGAACGCGCGGTGATTGTGATGCCCCGGCGCTGTCTGCCCATTCTGACCGAGGACAATCGGTGACGATCCAGATCAATGCTGTTCACATTTATAATTGTGGTACTAAAATACCTGGATTTCAGAGATGTAATACACAGACCATTTTGTAAATTTCATTAATTATGCATGACAGAAAAAGGCCGACCCAAGAATTTAGCATGCAGTTTGGTCGGTCAACGCATGCAGGTTTGGTGGAGGGCAACGCATTATACCTGATTTATTTTATTTAATTTTACTATTTTCGGGGGGCCTATTTCTTGATTTTAATTTTACGACGTTGTTTTATTTTTAAAACCTGTATAACATGTTTGTTTTTTAAACTGTTGCATAACCCTTGACACTGCTAGTGAAATTCTAAAAGGGCCCGCAAAAATTGCTGCCCTGCTTATCTGCTCGTCACTTTCTTTTTATCGTTTCCCAGGCTGTAGGATTCGATTCCCTCTGAAATGAAATATATCGGTGTTTTCAACATTCACAATTTTCCTAAATTATTTAGAAATCATCTACTGGCGCCGGGCAGTGGCTCCCCTAACAAGAAATTAGTGAGGGGTTGCACGAGGGAACTTAATTTGTTTTTCTTTTCTTTTTCTCTTTTAATACTAGGCTTCTTCCACTCTACTTTTTTTCTTTTGATTTGTAGTGGTAAAAGAAAAAAGTTCTAGAGCAATTGCTATTCTTTTCTTTTCTATGTAGGTTGAATTACAACCTTAAAATGCCAAGGGCAGTAAACAATAGTAAGGGGCACCCTCTGTCATGGTCATCCCCACCCAACCCCTATCCCCGATACGGTTAAGTAGGCCTGCAAAGATTTGGTGGAAATTTTTCTCCCTTAATCCACTTTTCTTTGTCTGAAGTATTTAAATCACTTCTAGGGAGACATAACAAAAAACAGAGAACGCATCTGAGCTTTCTCCAAAGTGTATTGTTGATTCAGTTGGATAGAAGACCGGCACCACACAGGTGCTGCATACTCAAATAATGACCTTCATTGTAATATAATAAAACCTGCACCACAACCTTCTCTTAACTTTACAAACAACATTTATAATCAAAAGGCAATGTTATATAACGTATAATAAAGGCATTTTTCAACAGAATGACACTAAAACCAATTAATTCCTCTTGATGACTGTTGATGAAAAGTACATCGGCAATTATTGACAAAGATAAACATTGTTGACATGCAGCATGCTTGCCATGTGACAAACACAACGGCTGTTTGAGTATGCACACTCAACTATTCACTCTCCGTGCAAACAGATGGGCTTTACTATCTAAACGGCCGTTGACAATAACGGAAGAGGCTAAGAGGTTTTAGATTTTACGGTGAAAATCTTTCGAAAACTTGTAGAAATCTAATTTTTCGGAAAGGCTATCATAGTTTATGGTAAGTTATGGATTATTTGCAACAAGAAAAGTGATATTATAATTATTTCTAATAGTCCCTTGAGTTGGTACCGGCAAGTGGGGCTGGCTCATGGACTATATAGGTCTGTCCGCAATGGATGTTATTTTTTTAGAAAACGTGTGTCCATTTAGCTGTTACTCAATTTACCGCACGCACAGAATACCACACAAGCCTACATTTTGAGACTACAACTATTTGACTATGAGGGGTGGGTAATTAGATGTTTACATTGGGCATCAATCAGGCAGGAGAGCAAGGAGACTCTGGGAAGGCCGGGGGAGGGGGAGGGTGGCGGGGGGGGGGGGGGTGTCAGCCCATACATGGTGGAGTATCTAGGTCTCTACTTAAAGGCAAAGTATACCTTGGGTTTTTGGAAGCTTTCAATTGTTTTAAGCCTATATAATTGTTAACACATACATCAAAACTAACCTGTGAAAATGTCATTTCACAAGGTGGTCGCGTTTTTTAGATATCGCCAAAAATCTGCAGTAATGTCCATGTAGGAAGAATAATCCCTAATAGGAATACACAATCTGGAGAAGCGTTTATGACAGAAGTTTCTCAGATTCAAATTTGGGGGCCAAAAAAATGATATATTTTTACATAACTACATCACTTCGAAGTGAAATGTTTCTCAAAATGCTTTATACTATCGAAAGCTGCTCTTATGCTTCTAACCAATAGGCTCTTGTTGCCATAGTTTTAATAGTGATCACCAAACGTATACAGAGCCTTTAACAATGGGAAACGCACAATGTACAGTACAGTACGATACTATATTAACCACGTAAATCTTTATTCAACAGGCCCGGAGAAAGAGAGAGACAGATCCATAAAAGCCAAACGAAAAAATATGTTTAATATTAGTTCAAATCTAGGGAAAACTTAAATATGCAATTTTCCTTTTCTTGGCAAATTCACCATATTATTTGAAGCAACAAGGTCACAAAAGTATACGATTGGCAAAGTTTTTCTCACCACAAAAGACCAATGTGGGTCATAATCACAACCGAAAGGCAAAATATATCCCTCAGATTCCTTACAAGTTAACATGCTGAAGGGCAGATATTGGGTTAAAAATATGTCAATTTTGCGAGTTCTTAAAACATGCTTTAATTTGGAGTTGTATTCAACGTTAGTGTATTGGTAACCATGGCAACCGTGGGATGAGACCGCTGTTCCCATTCGCCTGGTCGAAGGGTTGTCTTGTGGTGCGACAGGTTGCTGTCTCATTTGCATTGAGAGGAACGAGAAGATAACTAGTGCCAACATGTTTCGGCACCAGGTCGGTCCTCTGGTGTCTCGGACCCTTGCTTGTCTCGGGAATGCTTTTATGTTGTATCTGGTGGTTGTTGGTTGTTGTTTTCATTATGTGGAAGGTGAACTTACAGGTAAGTTGATATCATTCATTTTTAATAGCAAAGGAATCGTGAGCTTTGGTTTCTGATGAAGCTTTGATTTGTGAATAAAAGGAAGCACTGAATCTAACTGAAAGTTCTGATTATATAGAGTTTTTACTAGAAGCAATTCTCCAACTGAAATTCTTTCAACTATTTTGTAACCCCCTACCCAAAATCAATCATTCAAGCAATAACAAAATCAATCAATATATCGATCAATTGATCATCGCTCGATCGACTCGATAGATATATTGAAAGATTGAATGACTAATTGATTGGTCGATTGATCTTGTGATTGATTGTATTAATGATTGTTTGATTGATCACTACTGAGATTATCGATACGCTTGGTTGATAGATAGATTGATTGATTGCTTGACTGACTGATTGATCGATCAACCGATCAAAATTATGGTTGATTGATTGATTAATTGATTGATTGCTTGCTTGCTTGAAAACAGAATTTCGAGGGAACAAAATAATGTTTCGAAGAAACAAACAAATATTTTAAAAATAAACTTGATCAATTACGGGCTCCGTTTATTTCAATTTAGAAGGCGTTCTTAGTAGCCATGGGTAATCGGCAGTCAAATTAGCACAGTAGGTACATTTGAAATAGAATAACGCGACGTTGAAACTGGCCGCTTAAACCTATAATGAACGGGGAAATATATAGCTTTTCCCGGTCAAGTTCAGACAAAATAAGTTCAATTTCATTAAAACGCGATCATACGGAAGTACGAAGCTGTTTAAAGGGATTGCGAATTTTACTTTAGATTTTCAAACGCCTTTGTATAACCCGTACGTACGCCATACTAACCCGTACGTACGCATTAATAACCCGTACGTACGCCCTACTAACCCAGACGTACGCCTTTTATAACCCGTACATACGCATTTTAATAACCCGTACGTACAGCTTACTAACCCGTACGTACGCCTTACTAACCCGTCCGTACGTCTTGCTTACCCGTACGTATGCCTTATTTAACCCATACGTACGCCTTATTATGCCTTGTGTAACCCATAATGTTTGTCTTAATAAGCCATATTTACGCCTTGTGTAACCCGTACATAAGCCTTACTAACCCCCACGCACACCTTATGCAACCCGTAGGTTTGCCTTACCAACTTGGTTAGTAAGGCATTTGTATGCCTAACTAACTTGGTAAGGCGTTTTTCACCTTACTAGCCTTCACATACGATTTAGCCCCTGACCCTGCGGCGTGTCGCAGGTCTGCTGGAGGAGTTACACTAAGCTAAATGTACATATGCAGTAGTGATGGGTCAAGCCACCATTCATGCAGAGTGCAATTTGTTTGCTGTATGGTTAATAAGGCATACGTACGAGTTACGTAAGGCATAGGTACGCTTTAGTAAGGCATACATACGAGTTATTTAAGGTGTACAAACGAGTTATATAAGGCTTACGTACGGGTTATATAAGGCGTACGTACGGCTTATTAAGGTGTACGTACAGGTTTGTAAGGCGTACAAACGGGTTAGTTAGGCGTACGTACGGGTTATATAAGGCGTACGTACAGGTTTGGACAACTTGAAATAAATTTCACCATGTCACTTAAACAGCTTCGTACGGAAGTGTCGGGGAGCGGGGGGGGGGGGGGGGTATGAGCTCCCACAAATGTTGAGTGCCCTAGGTGCCCCCCACCCCCCGAAAACAAATTGCGGTAGTAATAAAATCGTGTTTGTATAACTTAATATAGTGAATTGTCGCGATCGCAACCGCGGCCACAAAATGCCAAGATGTTAAATAGTAATCCGCCCGGGCGAAATAGCAATATCGCCCGGGGCGACTTAGTAAGTAATTTGATCAGGGGAAATAGAAATAGTAATCCCCTGGCGAATTAGTAATGTCTCCTAAATATACTTCCGTACAATCAAGCAAACTCATGCATTCTCCCCAAATTTGAACAATCTATCGGGAATGTTATTTTAAGCTACAATTGCATTCCGTTCGTTTCTTGTACGTGTACATTCTCAGTCAGGATCGTTTTGGTCATTCTATTTTATTTAGAGACAACATTTTCGCCATTCTTTAATGAATTTATACTACCTATTTACAATATTGATGAAATTAAATGGTTGACCAGCCTCTTGCTGTTGGCTTTAACGCAGTTAAATTATCTTTTTGACCGACGAATTTGAATTATCTTATTTGACCAGTTGAATGAGCGAGAGGTGTTGAATTAAACGAGTTTCTGTTGCATTGGCCGGGAAACATGTATTACCTACTCATCAAGTGATTGACATGATTAGTAGTTAGTTAAATATTATCTGTCTCTTTCGTGAAACCTCAAAACTGAAATTACTTACTTGTACGAATTACGTGGGAAAGGGTATCGCATGTCAAGTGGTTACGCGCACGGCTAAAAGGGCTCTTTGTGAAACCAGTTAAACGAGTTGAAACATCACAATATTTAGAGCAGCATTCAATTTCATGCGAAACAGATTGGCATTTTGTGTTAAAGAGGGCCTCCAAGGTCAAATTTAGTTTTGTGCTACATTGTCTGATATTATTGAGTCCTTAAGAAAGTGGAGAAAACATTAACTAGTCTCTAACTTCACGTTAAAATGGTGTAAAATTCCACCTTCTTTAATACTTTCCTTAGGGGGTTGGTGTAACTTTTGTCAAAATAAAAAAAACGTTCCATGACGTCACATTTCAAATATAATGGTCTTACACTTTTCTACGAACAGTTTTCAGTTAATTTTTTTATTTCATGATTGTCAATCAAAATGGAATTTACTTTACCTTTTGATTAGCGCAAAAATTCCTCAACAGAGTGAACAAACCTATGTTTCATTTTGCTTGCCTGGAAAGCTATGAATGATAGGGCTCCTCCCTATCTCAAAGAAATTCTCTCACCATATACGCCAACTCGCAATCTTCGCTCTACAAACCAACTTCTTTTAACTGTCCCTAATACAACCACTTCCAACGGCGTTCGCGCTTTTTCTGTATCTGCACCCACTCTCTGGAACTCTCTTCCTTTACATATCCGAGCTACAAAGTCTCTGGACATTTTCAAAACATTGCTAAAAACTCACCTGTTCAATATTTATTATGATTGACTATCTGTTTTGTTATTTTTTTTTTCCACTTGTTTTTGCCGACACATTTATGTAAATCTGTTTTATTCAATGTGCTCTTATTTCTTTCTAAGCTACGTAATTTGTAATCTTTTTGGTTACTCTTTCTGTTTTTTGTTTTTGTTTGGTTTTTATGCGCCTCGGAATAAGTTTAGTCTTAGATAGATGGCGCTTTACAAGTTTTAATTATTATTATTATTATTATTATTGGTGTCCGATGACGTCATATTCCAAATTTCGCTCTGAAAGAATATCGAATAAAGTTAATTTTGTTTACACCAATCAACGTAAAGTGAGAGACTTGTAATTTACCTCAACTTTCATGGGGACTCTATCTATTGGAAAATGAGTGCATCTCAAAACTTACTTTGACCTTTAAATTGGCTGCTCTTTTACAACAGCCTTGATATAATTGTTAACTCATTGCACGTCGTCCAAGATGTCATAATCAATAGAATCCGACAAAATATCAAGGGCATCCAAACGCTGGGCCCCATTAAAGTTTTCAACCATACTGGTGGCAAGATGATAGTTTTAATTTCGCTAACGAGCCAATTCGATTTGTACACTGAAGAAAACCTGAAGATTATCCGTGAACAAATGTAATTATTTGATTTTTACAAAGAGAAATTATTTGATAAACTTTAAAAAGATGATGCGTTTAATCATGAGCCCCTTGTAGTTATACCATTAAATGGGTGCGTTCGATTAGCTTCCCCTGGTCGACCCAGGTCTGACCCCAGTGCGTTCGATTAGCTTTGGTTGTGGCTCACCGTAGGCCATACGGCGTAAACTGTATCTTGTCGTCCCGTTCCGACCCCTGTGGGTCTAAGAAAACTCTGCGGTTTTTAACAGAGACATTGCTGGAGATTACGATTCCGAAAGTTCTCCACAAAACGCCAGTCAAATTCGAGAAATTGTCGACCAAAGATTGCACTAAATTTCGACAGCGATCGAGCACTGTTTGCGGTTGTGATACGTCGGCTCGTTACATTTTGGTTGGAATACCTACGCACGGACACCATGTGATCTAAATTCGCCAATCACATCCTAGGTCACACGTCATGTGACACCACAAAACAAACATGGCGGCGCCCATGCCTCGCTCGGGTGAGAAAGACTCCGTGATAAATCCGAAGTGTTTTGTTCACCTAAAATCTGTCAAAGCTGAGAAAGCACAATATATTTTCAGGGAAGAGTAAAATCATGCATGAGGCCGTGTTCAAGCGCGTCGTCATGAGATGAGATCATGTGTGTGAGATCACGAAAAACACAGCATCTTTTGATAGTAGGCCCCGTACTCGATAGGCTAGGCCTATATACAGCATACAGTGCATAAAGGACATGCAAAGAAAATAGGACCGTAACGCAGTTAAAATGTTCAATGTAAATAAATGTTAAATAAATAATAAATGTTTGTAAATTATTAAAAATGTAGCTTCTCCCCGTGTCGAGTGAGAATCATGTATTAAGGCAAGCTTGAAGAAAATTAATGAGGCGTCATCATAGGGCCTATATACAGTTCTAAAGAGGGTGGGGGATACAAAAACAATTGTTAGGGGCAGGCCTGTAAAATAAATTATTCTTCTAACCCTTTTTTTTGGGGGGGGGCGATTTTAAATTGTTTGTTATTTATCTATTTTATTTTATTGTTATCTTTATTTATTATTAATATTTATTTTAATTTTTTTTTTTTTGGGGGGCGAATATGAAAGAAAAGGACATCGGCACGTTATAAATTAGCGGCACCCGTCGACGAGAGGGAGGGGGTGGGGGCGCTGGATTTTTACTTTTTTTTGATAATGAAGGCCCATGAAAGGCCCAATTCCAGCCAATTTTGTAAATTTGTTAGTTTTTGTTTGGTTTTTTTTAGGGCACCATTTTTTTACATTTTGTGTGGACTTTTTCTTCCTTTTTTGATCTTGGTGGGTTTTTTAATTATTTATTTATGCCTTTTTATTGATGCTTTTTTATTTATTTATTAATTTGTTTATCAAATGATAAACCATAAGGGAAACTGACTGGGTAAATTTTAAACGAGTTTGGGTTGAACAAAACAAATGTACTAGCTAGGGTGGAATTTGAACCAACGACCTCCGGATTAACGTACCGGCGCTCTACCAACTGAGCTATCTAGACCTATGTTGGCCGTCTCCCTATTTTTGTCAATAATTATCCTTGTTGGGGGGTTACCAGTCAGAAGCTATTCAAAAAGTGTAGCCAGGGATCACATCCAAGTACGATACAACCTGGGAAGCTGCAGCCAGACATTGAATTCACCACAAGGGAATTTGACTGGGTAAATTTTCAATGATTTTGGGATGAACAAACTTATTATACTATGAGCGGCTCACCCCCTATAGTTACGGGCCTGAAGGGAAAATCCACAAGAAAGGGGTGTGTGTGGGAGGGGGTGGCGGAAAGGAGGGGGATCATGAGAAAAAGGGAGACGGTGTGCCTATAGGCACTTTCCTGCCCATTAATCTTTAACGAATTAGCGAGTGTTCCGGCTAGAGACATCGACAGAAAAATGATCAGAAAAGCGTTGAAAACCATCCTATGGATGTTGTTTTCAGTGGGAGACAATGGTCTCCCTCGAAAAGTCAAAAGGCGATAGTTAAACGTACTTTTTCTTTGATGTTTGCATGCACCCTCACAGAAAAGGGGGTTATAAGTGGTAAAGGGGAATGTTTTAACTTAATAACACAAACATTTCCCCCTTTTGTTATTTATTTTAATTTTAATTTGTTATAGTTTACCTTAGGCCTTATGATTTTTTTTTGCAATAACAGTGATAGGTGTTTTAGGGGAAAAGTATCCTATTAATTAGAAATCAAATGTCAAAAGAATAAGACACAAAATTGTCAGTTCCTTCATTTTGTTGACAATAATTGGAGCGACTCATCATTCCATCCTTGTTGTTCAATGACTAGCCTATACATTTTTTAAACTAAGCTCTTTATTCTTGGCACAAAACTTTGATGGCTAACCATTCAGTGATGTTAAAAAGACACGATAGTCTAGTTTATTTATTTTTTATTTATTTATTTTAAATCTTCGGACAAAAGTACATGTATATACATTTTAAAAATTGTCCGGCTCAAGACAAAAGTTTAAAAAACTGTCATCATAGTGTCAGACCCAATAAAATCCTCTACTACAAAGTTATATACAAAAACCAAAATACAAAATGTGAAGCAAACGTGACTCACTTAAGGAGACAGGATAAAAAGACAAATAGTTTTTGAGAAATAGGCCTACAGTTTTAAACATGGCTAAACCACACAATGTTGTTGGACGCGACGCAATTTAATTTTTTTATTTTTTAAAATAAAGGATATAGGCCTATAATATGTTTTACGGCCCACACACCAACGGGGGGAATCGATACGGCGCGCTGCCCATGGTCAATACCGTGTCTCAGCCGCGCAATTTGATTTGTGTGTGTCGGAAGACTTCAGTTCGCACATTGCGCACGCGCATTTTCACAGATTGCGCCCAACAACGTTTTTAGCAAACTTTGCATGTTTTTGCAAATTTGACTGGATATTTTTTGGAGAACTTTTAGTATAGTGTTTAGTATGTCTACAACTCACAAAATATACCTTCAAAAAGTAGACCCACGGGGGTCGGAACGGAAATCATTTTCCAGGCATCTTTTCGTTTACACCGTACGGCCTACCGGGGTGCGAGATTTGTTTTCCCTACGAACTGTTTGACACCCGCGCATGCGCATTAAATAAATTATTCTAAGGCATGCATAATGCCTAACCCTAACCCTCATTAATATTCATGGTTTATTCAGGAGTAAGTAAGTGCGCATGCGGGTGTCAAAAAGTTCGTAGGAAAAAAAATCTGGCCACCCGGGTGAGACCCAAGTGCCCTGCTTGTGGAGCGGGTTACTTGGGGCTGACCCTGGTTATGGACGTCACGGTGAAAAACTTTCTCAATGGCCACCATTTTGTTTGTAATTCAGCGGGACATTTTTTGGAAGTTTGACACACATTTTCACCATTGAAACAGCGTTTTTGTGAGCAATAAGTACCTTTTTATTTGAAGCCGGGTACTTTTGTATCACTGTGGGCTTGTGAAATTATTAAACGTTGCACTTTTACCTTAAGTTGAGAATAATTATTTAACGATCTTTTCGTGAATCCACAAAAAGTTCCGGACGCAATGCACACAAAGAAAGTAGTTCAAGTTGGCTGTTCCAAGATGTATCGGTGTGAATGCTGGGGAAGTTGGTGTTCAATTAGCTCATGACAAGGGCTCAGCCGGATGAGCACACCGTGGTCGACCCGGGGCGTATATATTTTTTTACACAGCAGCGAGGGGTTTTGTACCCGGGAAAGCTAATCGAACGCACCCTATTATTTCATTGTTTTTTCCAGCAGCAGAGCGATCCTAGACTGGACCATTCAATTATCTTAGAGGGGGAGTCAATCCCTAGGATTGTGGATTATTTTATGGGCTGGGATAAAACTATTAACATCATCATACCCAGCGTACAAAAAGTGCCACATGGCTTAGCGTGAGTGTCAACACAGCCCACTCACATCTAAACCCTCTGATAAAGTGGAACCAATCCAGCTATCCATTTTATGTACCAGGCGGTGTCATTGGTGTCTGGCAGGCACTCCAATGAAAATCTATGTGGGTTCCATAATCTAAAGGTCACTGTAATCAGATTACACGTACGAAGAAGAACCAATAGACTGTGCAAATCTCTCACATATCGGAAGGAGAAAACGCGTCAAACGAAGACGATTTTTTTTCTGAAATCAAATATTTGTTTTAAATTATATTTCATGACAAAAATATAAATGAGCAACAAAAATATAAATTACAATTTTATAAACTTAGTTTTAGCTTTTTAAAATAAAAACACAAATAATGTGTTAATTGAAATAAAATTCAAACTATGGGACTAGGATGCTTATTTGATATAAACATTTTTAGAAACCCCTTACGCGGATTCGCGATGGTCACACGGGTGTAAAATTGACCCGTGAGGCAATTTAAAGAGGATGCTGATCCCTCAACAACTAGACTGAAATGAAAAGGATTTGCTTTGCAGTTACAGCATCTGGCAATTATCATCACGCATCCCAAACAAGAATTTACATACGTTTTATGATCAGAGGTGAGAACAAAATGGTAAAAAAACACATCTATTTTTTAATTTTTTAATCAAATCATTGTTTTGAATTAGATCTATGTAAACATCTGACCAACAAAAATAACCATTACAATTTGTATAAAATGGGTCGGTGTAGCTTTAATTGTCTTAAAATTGCGCTATTTGTTTGAGCTACTTATTTAATAAACAAAATGATTAAAAGTTAAACCATAAGTTCGACAAATAATTTGGGATAATCAGTCGGAGCAAGCCGCATGTGACTGTTAGCGTGGATGGCACTCCCATCTTTCAAAATCATCATGCACGACCTAGTACTGTAAAAATAATGATACGCCAAAGAATACATGAAGGAGGGTATGTGGAACTTTGATATGTTAGCATTGTTACTGTTTATTGGCTAACATCGTCATGAAACCATGCATGAACGTTGTCTTTGCAGCCCAAAACCACTCACTATCCTACAATAAACAAAAAACCGAAATTAATACAGTTTACGATGGAGGAAAGAAAATAGTTAAAACCTGATAAATAACTAAAACAGAGCTCATAAACAAAATGGTATGGTATTTATAACATTGTGCTTACTCACTCTTGCGAAGGACTTTTCCAGGCCCCTTTCTCCTTATTGTCTGTGACATGCGGTTTTTTCCCCCTTTAATAATGTAGACATCCACAGCCCTCTTCCAACCCTACCCTTCCCAACACTACCACCACCTTCCTCCCTCCACTTCTAATTTCAGTTATGTTGGTGATTAATTCAGTACCGGCAGTAGGGGGATCACGAACCGACCATGATGATGTTTTACAATACTAAATCACTAGTTTAAACGTAAACAAGTGCATCACTTCAAGGGGCGTGTTCAAACGTTTAACCTTGTTCATGTGACTAAAGGCTGCACTCATGCCAAATTAGTGGGTATGTACGCGCGTCCGATCTAGGTATTATCAAAGATATAAAATATAATACCTAGATCGGACGCGCGTACATACACAGGTTCTGGCATGAGTGCGGCCTTTGGTCAGTGGTCACGTGAACAGGGTAAAAAGTTTGAACACGCACTAGTGACTATACGTTTAAACTAGTGCTTTATTAGTACTGCTGAACATCATCATGGTCGGTCTTTTAGTTCGTGACTCCCTTACCACCCTATTGAATTGGCCCTACGTTATTTTAAGGGAGGAAATGAGCTTGTTTTAAAAACAGTATAAAAAGACCTGCAAAACTCTTTTCGTTATCATCGATTCGGGGGGGGGGGGGGCGGAAGGGGTAGCGCCACCAGCGCACCACCTACGTTGAAAATAATCTCATTCGACCCTCGCGACGTCCGTGGACTGGTCGAAGCTCAAAAAACATTGTACAAACGGACAGCGGGTAACACGTACAGTATACATTGTACAAATGTGTGGTGGGTGTGTCCACGATTGCAGGCGTATACACACTTGTGTGCACACACACCCATATAATAATAATTATACTCTTTTTGAATTACTGTGCAAGTCTCGCGCGTAATAGAACTTCCGGGACCATTGTGGTCCCAACCATTATTATGGAGTTTTACGGTGGCAAGATTTTGTTTCGTCTATTTCAGTTTAACATACTTTATGACCATGACAATTAAATATGTTGTTGGGAATGTAATACTAAGTGATAACAAATATGAAAGTAAAATCAATTCAACAATACAACGAAGAAAATCCAAGAATAAAACTTGACCTCTGCTTCCGGTTACTTGCAAACAATTAGGATTTGTGCCCACCTCCAATCACACAATTTGTTTTTGGTCTTTACATTGAAGTCTACGGTTGTTGAGGCGTCAGCGTCCTCTTTAAACTGCGTCACGCGTTAATTCTACGCCCGTGCGATCATCGCGCGTCTGCGTATAAACCAGCTTTTAGTGGTTGCACATACTCAAAATATTAACTAAAATAAGCATCCTTGTCCCAGAGTTTTTAGTTTGTTTCAACAAAAACTAACAAATAATTCGTGTGTTTATTATGAAAGCTAAAACTCAATTTATACAAATTGTAATGATTATTTTTGTTGTTCAGATTTTTTCATAGATCTAATTTAAAAACAATGATTTGATTTCAGAAAAACTATGTTCTTCGCTTGACGTGTTTTTTCGCTCCGATACGCGCGATACTTTCTATAGCGAGACATTCTATAGACCTTATGCATTGACGCATTGATCTCCATTATACTGACTGGATAGGACAACTGCGTACAGAAACGGCAAACGTGCGCGTTCGCGAGAGGGGAGTTTGAATTTAAACGACGCGGCGGCGCACGAGTCTGCCTACAACACAAATACATTATTTTCGGGGTCGTGGAAAAATCTGACTCTGTTTTTTCCGTATTTAAAGGTTTCTTTATAAAAATCAAGAGCTGTCACCGAAGTCAAATACAAGTTATTATTTACAAATGTGGTAAATGTTTGTGCTGCAGTAGTTTGCCGATCCTCGTGAGATTTGTACGGACGAGAAAATCGGATTTCCTTTCACAGGTAAGGGCTGTAGTCTGCAAAAAAGACAACAAACACTGACACATAATCAATAATGTTTGCGTTTTATTTGGTTTTGCTGTTTTCAATAATAGTATTTTAGGCTTGAATGTATTTTTAAAAAAATGTGTTCATGCTCTATCAATTTAGAAAAAGAAGAAACTCTCTCCGAAACGAAATTAATCAAAGGCAAATGAAAATTAAGTTTACACTTTATCTACTGCATGCTCATCGTCACTACTGCATGCTCTTTTGATGGAGGTGCTATCTGCTGGGACCGCCGCGCATGCGTATTTTTACGCAAATACCCCTCTCAGCGGCATACGCGCTTGGCCATCAAATCGACCATCGAACGTGCACAAACGCGCTGAGTTGTCCTATCCAGTCAGTATAATGGAGATCAATGCATTGACGTCACCAAGCCGCCATCTTAGAGGTAAACTGATGATGAAACAATGGAAAAGCGCTGATTTGTACGTGCGGCGCACAGGACTGGCCAATGAACATCTTCCTTTTGACCTCTAGGTGAGGGCGCCCTACTAAAATGACGTCATATGCATAAGGTCTATTACGGTTGCTCTCTCCGCGCTACGCGAGGCGTGCCGTAGTCTTGGTGCAAGACGTCCCTGTTCTGTATTTCCACGATCCGCCCCATTACAAATTGCCGCCAATAGAGGGCGCTATCATTCCACGAACCCGCTATCACCCACGAACCGCTATCACAGGAACGTCTTGGGAATCTCGTCGAGTATCACGTGATACAATCGCTGTGACCTATATCTGCATATTCACATTGAGGTCACAACGGCAATACGCAAGCGTACGAACACAAATTTTAAGCCGCATAACGACCACAACAGACTGGTCACGTCATGTCAGCTGCTGTAAAATGTAGCAGACGAAATTGTATGGTCTACTATACTGACTGACACACTGTGTGCTGTTCTGTGTAGCTAGGACGGTCGGCCTCTTTCGTGATTTTTTGCAATTATGACGGCTAACTTTGCTGGCGAATAATGGCCTCGCGATAGTACTCATCACACCGTACGAAAAAGGGCGGATGGTGTATAGTTTGTAACCGGCAGCTAGTAACCTGTAAGAGTTACGCCACCTTACTAACGAAAGCCAAGAAAAGGGCTTCATCAAAGATTTAAGTTAGATTGTCGGCGAGGTGATCGAACCATCTGTTTCACAATATTGGTACTGTCTGCCTCAAATAATCAAAATTCACATTTCCCTTAAGTACACACTCAATGTTGGAGTATGATGGGTTGAGGAAGCTGTCAAGTAGAAATGCTTAGGGGTTCGTATGGTGTTCCATATGTGCCACTCCTTTCCGTCGCCTTTTCAATTTTGTCTGTCGCCTTTTCAATTTTGTCCGTCGCCTTTTCAATTTTTTCTGTCGCCTTTTCAATTTTTTCCGTCGCCTTTTCAATTTTTTCCTTCGCCTTTTCAATTTTGTCCGTCGCCTTTTCAATTTTGTCCGTCGCCTTTTCAATTTTGTCCGTCGCCTTTTCAATTTTTTCCTTCGCCTTTTCAATTTTTTCCGTCGCCTTTTCAATTTTTTCCGTCGCCTTTTCAATTTTGTCCGTGGGTTTTTCCACGTGACTACCAGGTGACTATCACATGATTCTGAAATTGAAAAGGCGACGGACAAATTTAAAAGGCGAGGGAAAAAATTGAAAAGGCGACGGACAAAATTGAAAAGGCGACAGAAAAAATTGAAAAGGCGACAGAAAAAATTGAAAAGTCAAAAGGCGACAGACAAAATTGAAAAGGCGACGGACAAAATGGAAAAGGCGACAGAAAGGAGTGGCACATATGGAACACCATAGGTTCGGGTTAATGTTTACAATTTTGCAATGACAGGTAACTACTCAATGAATGAAATGCACAGTTGTTTTTATTTATTTATTTTATTAATACAGATCCAAACACAAAAAACCTGTTCACACTTAGTCATTTTGTAGTTTTAAAATCATCACCACCCAAGTATACACAAATACAGTTAAAAATAAGAACGATATTTCATGTAAGGTTATACTATCAAGAATATTACTATACTATAACTTTCTATTACTTTAACTGTCAACTTTTACGGCACGCTCCGCCATTACGCAAACGACAGCAAAATACTAGTTATAAAATAATAGCTCTATGGTTACTACGTACACACGCGGGTGTCGATTGACGGCGACAAGTTCCATTCATTTTCTCCACACACGATCATGATTCCATGTGCAGCCACAGTACAATAATAGAGATCAGTGGTTCACAAACGCGGCAGGTACTAGACTGATCACGTGATTTCTTTCTTGCAAAGAATTATGCAAATTTCTACGTCACAGCGGAATGTCCCTGGAATTTTCCAGGCAGTTTGACGAGATTCCCAAGACGTTCCTGTGATAGCGGTTCGTGGAATGATAGCGCCCTCTATTGGCGGCAATTTGTAATGGGGCGGATCGTGGAAATACAGAACAGGGACGTCTTGCACCAAGACTAGGCGTGCCGTTGATAATGACTGGACGAGTCCATTTTATTAGAGGGTTTTGTTATCTTCAAATGGTGTAAATCCACCAAATCTTTTCACTAGAAAACATTCTTAACTGGGTTTGTTTGCGTTGCCACTTGTTTCAGTAATTTAATAATTTAATAAACAACATTTATTTAGTGTAAACGACATTTATTACATATCTGTTTCAGATGTGTATGCTGCCTCAGAATTAACATTAACTGCGGCAAACGTTCCCGTCCGTCAACAGAGATCGTTTGCACGATATATCTAGAGGATGTACAGAGGGATTTGGTTTAAACTTTCAGGAATGGAAGATCTATCCTTAAATATTACGTTCAGCGAAACAAATCAGAGGATGAACGATTTGTTTTCTTCACATTATGTCGATATTTGCAGCCATTTTAGGGGAGACGTTTTGTAATGAACTTCCCACCTGGACCCATTCATCCACGTTAGCTGCTGCAATAAACCAACGGAAATTTGTTGGTAATATGTTTACGCATTTTAAATACCAAGCATACCAAGCACCTCATCAATTGAAAAGGCTCTTACAATATACACTGTTATGTTTTTGGTGCTGTTAAAGAGAGAATATTAACGGTATACATGGATTCATTTTTGTTTGTTAATGGTCATCACCTCTTTTTAAAATGGAGTGTACCCAAACAGCGATTACAAATGATTGCGCTACACCCCCTTCCGCCCCCCCCCCCCGCATCGATTTAAAAATAAAACTTTAGTCCACCCCCCAAAAAAAATACATATATATGTATATTAGGCCTTCTCGGTTCTTGCATTAGTTGTTTTCTTTCTGAAGCATTCCAATTTGGGAGGGTTTGTGGCAAGAGGATGGCCTAAGCAATTTTTGTATCTGTAGAGAATCAAAATATGATGTGGGCACTAAGCTAATTTAAATTGACGGCAAAGAATCCAGCCGACGACACTGTTTTGTTCGTGAATATTCTGAAAACGAATTTTCTGAAAACAATTATCAATGTTCTTCATTGGGTAGGAAGGCTACCCATGCTTTTCAGTTACACTGTATTGGGTGGTCCACCAACCCAGACTTTATGATTTTGCTTTAAATTTAGATAACATTACTTTATCTTTACGAAATCAGATTTTTATATGAATCAAGTGTACTTGTAGTTAACCTTTTAGCCACTGGCCCGGTTGTGTATTTTTGTTTACACTGCAGCGAGGGGTTTTGTACTGTAACACTGTCAATTCCGTCTTGAGATAGGAGACTACGTCTAACCCTAACCCTAATCCTAACCCTAACCCTAACCCTAATCCTAACCCTAACCCTAACCCTAACCCTAACCCTAACCCTAACCCTAACCCTAACCCTAACCCTAACCATAACCCTAACCCTAACCCTAATCATAACCCTAACCCTCTTTAGGCATAAATGTTTGTAGTCTCATCTCAAGACAGTAATTGGCAGTATAACAGTCAAAACCCCTCGCTAAGGTGTAGAAAAAAAGGGGAAAAAAAGCGGACCGGTCAGCCGCCCAAAGTGATACACCATTACATGCTGTAAAAGAAAACACTCACAAGCTTGTGTATTGCAATAAAAAGTAAAATCAAAATAAGACTATAGTCTGTGGTACGCATTAGTCAAGTCAATGGCAATCGTTGATATAAATACATTTTAATTTTCCCCTTCACACTAGACTTGTAACAATTGTAATACTAATGATGATGATGATATTTTGTAGTTCATCAAATCAACGCTCATTTGTAACAAAAATGAGTAATTTTCTTTCATTTTGATGATACTATAATAACCAGTTATTAATCCAAAAACTATTGGCTAGGCAATTAATCAGTATGAACATTTTGATGCCAGATAAAAGGCTTTAAAAACTATTGTGTTCATTTTAACCTTATGAAAATAATCACCATAACAATTACCGGCAGCCGTTAACGAGAGGCACTTATTGTTCCCTAGGGACTTATCACCTTCGTACTAAAATAATTATGTTATTCAATGACAATACTCACGAAAAAGAGGAAGACTGTACATAGGACCTAAATAATTAGCCTTGGGTGTCTTATGAAAATTTCAACTACGATTCAAGTAATTTACTGCTTGTGTCTTGAAATCTAAACATCGTTTCAGCAAACTCGGGCGGTGGAGGGACAGGAAAACGATTTTCCTGACTAAACTTAGGCCTACTTATCTCATTTTTGAACTATTCCTTACGCATTGGGAGTCTGCAGGGTGCACGGCAGCGTCAATGTGTGGTCTTTAATACAAGGATGGCCATTTTCTTTCATTTGTTAATTTTAAGAGTAAGTTCGGCGTTCGCGCTAATTTATTGGAGTAGACAATTTTTTTTTTCTGGAACTCAGTAGTTGCTTGGATTAAGGATAAAACTAACATATAATTATACGTTTGGCAAGGAAGTCTTTCTAGCCTATTTTGGTCAAACAAAGTCAATCAATACGTTCAAATGTAAATTGAAATCATTCCTACTCAACTCTCAGAGAACTTAATTTATTGTCATCTGTTAAGTCATTTTAGCCAATAATAATCCGTTTTGCTTAAATATCAAGTCCATACTTAATATGTTTAACCGATCCATGTATTATTTAATTATGTGATCACGACTAAATATTGTAATCAGTGTTTTTGTCTTATCTTGTCCTGTTCTGTAAGGCACATCCGCCACAAGCTTTTGCTTTCTAGGATGATGCCTCCACACTTGTTTTAATGTACATGTATTATTTAATGTAATTAAGAGTAAGATTGTGGAAATAAATGTTCTATTGAATTGAATTGAATAGGTAAAAATTGTGAATCTTGTGGTTTTAATTGGTCGAATTTATGTGTACAAAATAATACCGTTAATACTCAGGAAGTACTTTACAATAGAGAATGTTATCTCCAATGATAACATTTCAAATGGTAATTTCAATGGTAATCTACCAACAATTTTGTGTTTTTCTGTATTGTGCCATGAATTACTACCAATTGTTATTTTTGAATTGAATATAGGCCTACTATGATGATCCAAAACTTTATTCGACTTTCAGTGAAAAATAAATGACTATCCCACTTTCAAATGTTTCGGTATTCTTATGCTGAGTTGATGGATCTTGCTTTTTGTCGTTTATTCCATAAAATGGGTCTTAAAATGTACCACAAATAGTCATTTAGCCTTGCAGTATCATTCGGCTTTTTCCATTTTTCATCTTCCGCGCGTTGCCCTGTTCACGTGACTTTTCAGCGCGTCCATGAAGAACCATGATTGTTTGTGTACGGCTAATGACGCGTATGTACGCGCGTCCAATCTAGGTATTATTATTCTATAGATAGTTCCCAGTAGACGCCATCTTTACGGGCAAATCGCATTTTGGCATGCAGACGCGTCAAGCGCTCTAATTATTAACGCAGCCGCGTCGTTCACTAACCAATCACGCAATGAGTTTTGTGAAATGTGAGCGTGTTGTACGCCGTTCTCACGCGAAACGCATGACTGTGTGTTCCAAACTGCCCGTAAAGATGGCCGATTTACGTCATACTGCAACCTATCTATATCTATGGGTATTATAATCTATATCTATGAGTACAACGGATGCTGGCGCGTGTTATTTGAAACGCTCATTAATATGCAGCTACTTATACTGTTGAAAGAGTAGCATGATGGATAAACAATAACTGAGTAGGCCTGCAGCACTTGGTGATGGCCATACGAACGGTTACACCCTAGCCCTATATAGGACTCTTCCTCTGTGCTGTACACAGATACAGAGTCCTAACTATTAGGTACCATTTCTGGGGCGGACAATTTTCACAGATTCATAACTCAAATCTTACTGCAAGTAGCCACTGATTTCACAAGATTCACATTCCAGGGCGGCATACCTTTCGCTGCGGTGAATTTTGGACGTCATATATTCCTCATTAATCCGTCATTTTCGTGAAATAATGCAGCTCCCAACGCTTAAAGCCCGGTTCATACTTCCTGCGAATGCGAATGCGAAGCGAATTTTGACGTCACAAATTCGCAACGAATAAATCGCAGAAGTTGAGCTGTGCTCAACTCTTGCGAATTATTCGCAGCGAAAACAGAGTTGTGACGTCAATATTCGCTTCGCATTCGCATTCGCAGGAAGTATGAACCGGGCTTAACAATTCTGCCAACTTTTAATAAAGAAAACCAAGACGCCGGCGTTTGCGTATGTTTGCATTGGGTGCAGATTACGCATACCGCAAAATGCAACAAATTCAAATCGCACTTTTTGGTCACAGCATCTTGACAGCACAGCGTAAGAACATGCAAACGCAACGCACGATATGCGCGTCATGCACCCTCGTCTTACAAGCGAATAAGCGCGTACGCACGGCAAACACTGTGAAAAAACGAACAAAATTGACTTTTCTTAAACGTTGGGAGCTGCATTATTTCACGAAAATGACGGATCTTTGTAAAGTTTTCCGCCTCAGAAATGGTACCTGATCTCCAGGACGTCACTGTAGTACAAAACGGAAGTGAAAGGCCGCCAGGGCTAGGTTATACCCCTATGTTCCGACACCCCTATAGTTCCGCCAACTCGACCTATATTTCGACACCCCTGTGTTCCGACACCCCTATGTTCCGACACCCCTATGTTCCGACACCCCTATATTACGACACCCCTATGTTCCGACACCCCTATGTTCCGACACCCCTATATTACGACACCCCTATGTTCCGACACCCCTGAACACCCCTTAACAAAGTGGCTGAACCGATTTTGCCTTAGAGGTCGTTCACCGGGTAAGCCAGCTGTCACAAAGTGCCAAGGCGGCAATCCTTAATGCGCCTACCGCGTGAGCAACCTCGTTCCTCGGTTCCGCTAGTGCTGTCTGTCATATGTCTGTGAATGGAAACCAGAGCTGTTTGTTTACAATCCTGACCAGAAATACCCTCAGGGTATATCTAGGTGACCTGGTTACTGCTTGTTTTCACCCTGTGGCTGTTTCATGTGTCAATTTCACTAATTACATAATGCGCCTACCGCGTGAGCCACCTCGTTCCACGGAGCAAATCACAAAATATTCGCTTCTCGCAGGGTTAAAATAATACAAGTTCAGGTTTGACAACTTACTTTGTTTATCGTAAAGAGCCCTAAAAGACAACCAATAAAGTACAGGTACTCAAAAGAGTTAACTTGTTCATTTTTTTAAAACAATGTCACAAACATAAGTTGTTTAGAAAAGGTGTGAAACTTGCTTTAACAAAGTTAAAGATTCAAACAGTTTGCTATCAACATGTCTTCTGTATAAAGCAAAGAACAAAAAAGAACAATAAACAAGTTAGTGAAACGGCGCCCTCAAGAGTCCACCGGCGACAGGGGCGAGGGCGACGGCGACGGCGACGGCGACGGCGACGCGACCTGTCGTCTTTGGAACACCATAGTTTGTTTATCATCAACAGAGATATCGATCAATAGAAGGTGATCTTCGTGTTTCTTGACGTAAACTCGAACAATCCGCTGCATTTAGTAGTAGTACGGTACAACAACAGCGCGAAACCGGACGTCGTTGTCCCGGCGACTAGACATGTGAAATCAATGCGACACAAGGTCTACTTTTGCGCTATTAAACCCTGTATGATGCCATGGTTGACTTGAGTGTCAGTTTTAATTAAACAGTTGGTAATCCGCCATTTGGGGGGATTTATTTTATTTTATTTTATTTTTTATTTTTTTGTTACATCTAAACAATTCCAAGTTCCACAACAACAACTATAAGCAAATAGCATGCCAAAATGTCTTATTACCATCAGGATTTTTTGTTCACTCAAATAATCCATCAATGATCAGCTCTCTCGGAATTCCCTTAGGAATTGTACAGCAACTACTCAGTCTTAGTACTAATATGGCCACTACTGGGTAAAACGGACTATGGTTTTCAGATTGCTTCTTCGCAAAATTTCGTTTTCTCCTGGAAATAATTTTCAAAATTTCGTTTTCTCGTGAAAATAACTAAGAAAAATAAAATTTCTAAATTGTGTTTCCCAACATGATACATCGCTCCCACAAGATCATTATCTTGTTCCCACAAGACAACACATCGCGGTTTAGCCCAAAAATCTGACGTCACATGCTGCATAAAAATGTAAGTTTCTTTCACAATACCAAAGACAATAGACCGTGAAAATCTCGCGCGTGCTGGGGAAAAGGACGCATGTAATTCGGAAAATTATTTCCACAAGAAAACGAAATTCGGAAAATTATTTTCGCGGGAAACGTAATTTTGAAAATTATTATAGCAGTTTTTATGGTTTACATCTAATTGTTACAAACCATGGTAAAAACATGTCAAAAAAGCTAAACAATGAATTGACAAACGGCGCCCCATACACACACGTGCGTGTGTATGTACACGAGGTACTGTCCTAGTGTACATGTACATGCATAGAACAAGGTCCTTGCTCTATGTTACACTACATGCATCATATCGTACTACACGAATGATGACAGCGTTCTCTGAATGCCGCATCGAACTTGGACTTATCATGTACGCACACGATAAGTTTGACTTATCGTGTACGTACACGATAACTTATCGTGTACGTACACGATAAGTCAGATTTTTTTTTATTCATGTGGCGGCAATACGCTTCCGTAATATCTAATGCTTTGGGCGATTTAAAAGTGAATGTGTTCTCCACAAAAATGTATTACACGCTAATATCAAACTGACACTGAAGAAGACTGCGATAGTGTCGAGGTGTGTCCTTTTTATTTGTGTCACGCAAGGGAAAGCGCTTATATCCTGATTTAAAATATTACCCAACTTTGGTTTATTATAGTACAGCCGACACGGTTTTCACAACACTTCGGGCTGGATGTTGGAGGTCAAGCAATATTTCTTCATTTTCTCATGACATTTTATTTTAATAATTGTGTTGAAGCAGCTCAAGTCTCTCATGGAGTCTGTAGTTAATACATCGTCGGAAGAGGGCGAAATCACACATGAATCATTCTCCAACAAATATAAACAAAGCAGTAATAGCCCGAACATCTCCACCCACTCTTACAGAGCTGCTTAGTCAAAATGATTACTAGCTAAACAACAACATGATTATGCTTACAAGAATAAGATGAACAGCCAAAGTGCCTTTCAGCCACATGCAGGCCTACCCAGTTTAGATTGCAACGCGAAAATGTGCACATTCTCCATATCAACATTGATGAGGATCATGCTGTGACACGCTCCCGTTGAAGGAGTCATCAGGTATCTCGTGTTATGTCGCCAAAATGTGCACTACATTGAAGACACACAGGGACACTTACCCCTAAAATGGCGCAACCAAGATTAATAATGGGATGACGTCAGGTGAATTTGGGTCAATAGAGATGTTTATATTAAATACATAGAGTACTTCCAATGTTGCATAAGCCTTTTTCCTCTACGATGGCGTTGTAATGACGTCAGTTTATCTGGTTTAACGATAACATAATTATATTAATGCATTTTTTGTAGATAAATCAAGAAAAAGAACAGACGGGCCGAAATTGTTTTCATTTCAATCGTCTAAGCCTTGCTGTCATGTGCTAACTAGACTTGACCATGTCAATCGAACAGATATGTTCGAGTGGAACACAGACCATGCGTGATTTAGACTATACTAACTGACTAAAGGTTAGCACCCGACTTGCTCATTGATGTTAGTTTTATCGGTCTTGTAAGACTACAACTTGTCGATGAAGTTGAACATCAGATATTCGAATGCCCCAACACTGTATGTTTACCGTATAATGTACTTATAACGTTATAAAACCAACATCTCCATGACGGTTATTTCCTAATTTGTAGCACTTTCTGTCATTGGAAAGTCAGCTTCACAGAGCGCCACTTACGATTACGAAACATATAATGCAGACAAGGCTGTGGATGGCAACATTCAAAGTTACTTTAGAACTGGTAAGGTATAATGTATTTCTTGCGAATATCGTGTATCCCACTTAAATATTTGTGTTTAAACCTTTGGCGCTAAAAGATCAATACGATGATTTTGTGAAGTTTCGTCAAAATTGGGCAACTTGGCTGAACTATAAGGAAATGTTCTTCTCCAGATCATCCTATTAAACACAGATAAAGGACAGTGCGTTACTGTGTCTATACGTATATAATATTACAAAGTATTGCGACATGCAAGGGTGACCCAAAAACAAGAAGTACACTGCGTCATAAGTAAACAAAAATATTGTTGAAGGGGGGAGGGTGTGTACTGTGCTCTCATCAAAAATATGTAAATTGACATATTATGTAATTGTTGTCTTGTACCAACTTATTTTTACGAAGCTTTAATTCGTTTAGGATTGTTTGGTTTGTTTTTGTCGGGGTTTTTTCTCCCCTCTTTATTCTTCGTCTTCTTCTTCTTTCTTCTTTCATTGATTCCTTCTAACACAGTGAAACATAACATCACTGAATCTTGATAATCTAGATACGCCCTTTCGGAAACCCCGGCTTTGGCTTCAGCTTCAGCTTAGTCCACCTGATTGAAGACCGCTAAGGAACACGCTTGCTTTTCTAAAACCCCGACGAAGCCCGAACCCAAAGCCGTGGTTTCGCAAAGGCCCGATAGTATAGTCAAGTATTTCACGATAAAATTACTATACAATCTGTACTGAGATCGTTTTGTATTTAATACAGGGGATCCGAAATATGATCCGCATCCCTGGTGGAGAGTTGATTTGGAGGCGGAATACTCATTGGGCAGCATCACCGTTACATTAAGAACCGACTGCAGTAATTGTGGTAACTATCTTTGTTTTAGTTCATAAATTTTACATGGGTTTGTATTTATGAAATGCTGCAATGGCCATGAAATAAAAGCTTCGCATTTTGTGTGTGGTCCGATATGGAAGCATATAATTGCCGCAACATGAAAATCAAAATCTCTCTTATCGTGTACGTATACGATAAGTTATATTGTACGTTTACGGTAAATTACCGTGTACGTACACCTTAATATGTATGTACACGGCAAGCTATTGTGTACGTACACGACTAGAGGGAGATTCGTTTTATTCATGTGACGGCAACACGCTTCCGTTCAGTCCGATCCTCAACAATAATAATAATGGTTATTAAATTAATATTTGTTTTTTTATATCAATTTATAAATCACGAGTGAAACTGCCGCTGTACATTATTAAATGATTTGGGTTCGAAAATTAAATAGAGCAGAGTTTGTACCAACGACCTCCGGTTTAATGTGCCGGTGCTCGAAACTGAGCTATCTAGTCCTAGTTGGCGGACTCCCTTTTTAGTCAATATCTTTGCACGGGATGCCAGACAGAAGCCATACAATCGTCAACTGCCGGCCGTGTGGGATCACACCCAAGAGAGACCACCAACACAGGGCTAGATAGCTCAGTTGGTAGAGCGCGGCACGTTAAACTGGAGGTCGTTAGTTCAAATCCCGCTCCAGATATGTTTTCGAGAAGTTATCAAAAACTACACCAAACACATAAATCAATTCTATAATCAAAAGTTACGTATAATCGGTTATTAGAGAATTGTTCCACAGTTTTTACTTGAACGTTGATGTTTTATTTACCTCTTCGAATATTTGTTAGGACTGTCATTCATCGGTGCAGTAGCACGAGCAGGGCTCAGTGCGACTGTGACTGACAACCAACAGTGTGGCTTGCCGGCCACTGTGGAACAATCCCAAACTGGTGCCGTGATTACATTCCACTGTGATCCACCAATGATAGCCAATTACGTGAGCTTGGATATCGATCCATCTCGACCAAATGTTCAAAAAGCTGATCTGCATATCGCTGAGGTGACAGTAAAAGACGAGACAAGTTCAGGTACTACAGGCTACTTCAATTTAGAATTGGTTTAGTTTGCAATAAATACACCCACCATCCATCCAAACAATCTATCAACATTTCATAAATTAAGTTGATCCTTATGTCTTTCCGGGATTTTGTGATTTGCTATGGTTATTCCGATTGCTGCAATCGAAATAGGCACATGTGATTTGTTTTTCATTTGTAACTATTTATTTATTTATTGTTTTTTTCCCCCCTTCTATTTAGTGTATTTGTAATTATTTATTTTAGGGGTAGGGAGGGGAGGGGAGGGGGTAGTGAATAGAAGTTTTAGACGGCAAACGTTCAATGAAGAAATGTTCCCTTTATACGATATGCAACGCCAATGAAAACGACTAATCGATTGATTCAAAATAACGATCGATAGGAGCAAAACACCGATTGATGTAATGATCGAAACATATTCATCTATGGCATTCCATACGTGGCTTCCCACTATATTCAGTTACCAAATTAAAGTAACTGGTGTTGTTTCGTTTCAAATGTGTTGTTCTTTTGCCTCGATGATGTCCGACTTTTTAAAAAGTATCTTAGCTTTAAGAAAGATCAACTTAGTCTCAGTTCAAAAAAAGGTTTGACCTTTAATGGATATTTTCTGAGGTGAATACTACAAAAGACACAGATAATAGTAACTCTCTTTTTATTTTACACTTTCTATAATCGATCGTTAACAATTATTTTCGTCAAATACTGATCCGGACAATTTTAAATGTATAAATGTACTAATGTCCGAAGATGTATACAAACAAAAACAAAAAAACTAAAACAGAAAGACCGTTGAGGCAAGTGATCAGTCTCTTTTTAAAAGTTGATTAATCTGACGTACATTTCACGTGAAGATTCACTGTTTTTTTGTATTATATTGAATCCCATTTCCTCCAGTCATACCCTTACAGGGAAAGAAAACTAAACAGAGTACAAATCTTGGTGACCGATTCGTGGCGTCTATGGCCTTTGACGGGAATACGGGAACGTACAGCGAAACCAGTAAGCCGTTATTTAATACTATTTTTTGGAACTTCTCGATAAATATGCAGGGTGCCGATTACAACTAATGAAACAGCGTGGACTATATTCTGATGTCAATTAACAAGATTTTAACTGATTTACGTGACAGAATTTAAATAAGCCAAACACTTTGTAACCACATCTATAATACCATCGTGAACGTTTCGTGAAGGCCATAGGCCTACATACAAAAGAAAATCCAACTCCGCCCCCGAATTATCTCTCCTGATTGGCAATAGAACAAAGGTACACACCATGGCTACTTTACACACACATTTTGTCACTATTCCCCAGATAACGTTGTTTTGAGATCGTCTTCTTGATGTCGATATTTATACCGGTTATTCTTTCAGCTAATCATAACAACCCCTGGTGGCGATTGGACTTGGGTGACGAACACTGCATTGGCAGAGTCAATGTTACGCCTAGAGTGAACTGCTGTGGTAAATGAAACTATTCAAAGTGGATTCAGGGGGGGGGGGGGTTGGCGGGCACACTTGCGTCAGTAAGATTTGCTGTTGTAAACAGCAATAGATAAACAAAGAGAGAGAGAGTGTAAGAAAGTGTGGGGATAGGGAAGGTACCGGGGAGTGAAAGGGGGGGGGGGGGGAGGTTAAAGCAATATTATGTAGTTACTGTAACAAATTATACTTGCTGACAACTGCATGTTTGATGACTACCGTGAAGACTGTTCAATAGTGAGGCAACAGACAGCTTATTTTTTTCAAAACATTTTATCCATATAACCGGAAAAAAATGTTGACAAGATCAAAATTCCCCATTCCGACAGATGTTGACACAGTTGTGTACATGTTTCCACATACGTACCTCTAAACACGGTGGGACGTTGACGAGGAGACTTTATATTATTGCGATGGGCTTAACGTCAAAAGTGAACAGTTGAACGATGCCATGCCGGCAATAAAATTACAAAATGTTGGCTTGCGTAAGCTGTTTTACTAACACATAGCTGTACTTTATTTCTAAATATAATATCACTCGGACTGATGTGCTTTATCAGAGAGAATCTAGTGTAACACAATTTTCCCGGGGCCCTTAAGCTGGCCCGGAATCACTCTGTAAAGGCTTTGCGTTCGCTAGTTCTTTTCAAACTATACGTGTTTACATCATGGCCAAAAGGATGTTCTTTCTAAACGGCATAAGCTAGTGGCTAGCAGGCCGACTAGCAGGTCGTTTTCCTAGCCCCGTAAAAAGAAAACCCAACAAAACCATAGTTGAAAAGGGCAAAGAAAGCAGACTTTAAACCCGGTAAAAATAATAGTATCGTAAATTTGGGTGTTGATCCCTGGCTATACGGCAGCTAACGGTTGCATGGCTTCTGAATTGCACCCGAACGAAGATTGTATAGGGTAGAGCGCCGGTGTCACGTTAATCCAGAGGTTGTTGGATCAAAAAGTAAATTGTTCTTTGCTCACCCCAAATTGGAAAATATAATTATTATTAAACAAATATCTTCGATTTTTTCAAGCAGGAAACCGTTTCATTGGTGTAACCGTACGTGCAGGAGTCAATTTGACCCATATCGAGAATCAACAATGTGGCTCACCGGCAACCGCAGCCCAGTCTGTTGCAGGCGTCACATTTGGATTTATGTGTGAACCGCGGGTAAAAGCCAAGTATGTCAGCTTGGATATCAGTAATACAGGAGCGCTGAATATCGCCGAGGTGACGGTAGAAGAGTACAACTCTGACCAATGTTTGCCTGAATTTGATGAACGTAAGATTTCAAACTTTTATAACACACATTCAGAATATTTTACAGCGAGTTTCATTATCGTATACATTAAAATATCCATTAATATCAAATGTGTACACTGTATATCCCTGCTCGATTTGTCCCGGACATGAAGCACAATGTACTTGATTATTCAAGAGCAAATAATAACAAAGTATCAATATGAAAGCTCACACGTCATACTTTTTATTCTACCAAATTCTCAATAAAAGTAAACTTTACAATCTACAACACTGTAAAAGTCGAGCAAATAGCAATTTGTTATTTAGATTGCTCTAATCAAAATAAACAAGTTTTGGGAGAAAGCTCATTCAGTAGTTTAACGTTGGGACGTCGGTTTCTTTCAACAGGACCAACAACTGCAGAAGTTGTTACAGTGGAAGAACAAACTCCCACAGAAGGTGAGAAGAAGCTCATCACGAGATGCACTTATCACTAGTTTGAAGAGTATTTCACACGTTGATTGGATGGTGTGATAAATTACAAATATAGGCCATGTAACCTGTGACACCACATGTTTACAAAAGAGCCACAGAGCACAATTTGTGCACAATATGTCACCTCAAGAAAACAATATATGGACATTGCAATGTTTAATTTTTCAACTTTTGATCTGATGAAAAGTCTCTCATCTCAAATCTTGTTCAGAATGTTACCATTTTCTCAAATTTATGAGATATTTCTAACACATTAATGTGAAAATTTCCCAAATGACCAGCGTAGTATAAATCTCGCCTGCCAGAAAGGCCCTGGAATGCATAAGGTCAGTTGTTTTGTTTAACAAAGTTAACATTGTCTATACGGTGGGTACCAATTTACTCATTCGAAAACCAACGATAATTAACCATGAGTTTGGGTCTGACGGACAAACTTGCTAATCAATAAATTAAATTTTATTTTTAAATTGTTATCAATTCAATAGACATATCATAGTGCGTCAATTTAAAACATTTATTGGAAATTCCAAAATGCAGATAACTTCGATCAAATTAATCAAGTTCGGGTAAAAACTGCGTAATTATTTTGACAAGCTCTTACTTTTTATTTCAGCCGCAACAACTGCCCCGCCAACTACTGCAGAAGTAACCGTAACAAAGCAAAGTCCCACACAAGGTGAGAAAGCAAAGTTGCCGCTTTCACTATGACATTTCACAAGCTGATTGAGTAGTGTGTTACCAGAAAAACTACAGGGAAGAACATAATTTACTCATCCATAAAGGAATGATACAATCAACTTTAATCAATTGACGTAAAATGAGTTTGATTCTGATGGAGAAATTTACTAATCAATAGATGTATCTTTGATTTGATCGATATATTATAGTGCAGCAATTAAAAACATTTATGGGAAATTCAAACATGCAGATATTAAACTTCGATCAAAATATTCAAGTTCGAGTAAAAACTCGGTCGTTATGTTGACAAGCTCTTACTTTATTTCAGCCGCAACAACTGCCCTGCCAACTTCTGCGGAATTAACCACAACAAAGCAAAGTCCCACACAAGGTGAGAAAGCTAAGTTGCCGCTTTCACTATGACATTTCACAAGTTGATTGGGTAGTGTGTTACCAGAAAAACTATACAGGGAAGAAAAGAGTTTACTCCTCCAAATAGCAATGATACAATTCACTTTACTCAACGACATCAAATGAATTTGGTTCTGATGAAGAAATTTACTAATCAATATATGTACTTTTGGTTTGATCGATATGTTATAGTGCAGCAATTTAAAACATTTATGGGAAATAACAAAAAATGCAGATATTAAACTTCGATAAAAGTAATCAAGCTTGGGTAAAAACTCTGTCGTTATGTTGACAAGCTCTTACTTTATTTCAGCCGCAACATCTGCCCCGCCAACTACTGCAGAAGTAACCGTAACAAAGCAAAGTCCCACACAAGGTGAGAAAGCTAACGCCACCCAGTTGTCATCGACAGTTGACATTTCACGGGTTGATTTGGTGGTGTTTGTTAATTGAAAATAAAGTATAAAAGGAATTTACACTTCCAAAAAGTAGAGATGCAATAATTAACCTCAATGAATTACCATAAATTAGTTTGGGTAAAATATCTGTCTGGTTGACAAAATGTGTCGATCAAAAGATCCCTTTAGTTTGATCGAATCATTAGAATGGTCATAGTGAGGCAATTACTTTTAAACATTTTTTGGAAATTCCAACTCACTCTGATCAAAATTAACCAAATTTGATAAAATCTCATCGGTATTAATTTGACTAGTGTTGTTGTTTGTTTGTTTTTATTATTATTATTATTATTTATTCGACCAAAACAAACAACAAACCAAAGTTACAATAGCACAAGAAAGAACATTAACGGAAAAACAGTTATAAAAAAAGCAAGTAATAAGGAAAATAAATACAAAATTAGAAAAATAAAATTTATACAAATATAATTTAATTAATAAATAAAATGCATTATTTGCATTATTGATGATCCGAATTTCATTTCAGCCGTTACGGATGCCCTGCCAACTACTGCAAAAGTTACCGTAACAAAGCAAAGTCCAACACAAGGTGAAAAAGCCAACGCCATCCAATTTTTCACTAATTTGATTTACTTTAATTGGATCGATTCAATAAACTGATCATGTGAGGCGGTTATAAACATTTGGAGACCCCAAATTGCATCAAAATAACCAAGTTGCACTCTATGAAAGTCCGTGTCGGCAAATACCCGGTCCGGGTCCCGTGGGGGCTGACCCACTCATGGCTCAATGACCCTGAATGTGTCAAATTGACCAAGAAAAGGGTAACGATGACGCAAAATCCGTCATAAGATTCCATATTGTAACCTTTCTCCCGGGTCAGCTTGACCCGGAAATGGGTCAGGGGCCACGGGACTCGGAAGTTTTCAGAGTGTGAGGGAAATCTCTCTTCCGTAAGTTGATGAAGATTTCGGTTTATTTCAGCCGTTACAGATGCCTCAACAACTACTGAAGAAGCTGCTGTAGAGGAAGAGCAAATCCCAGAGAAAGGTGAGAAAAACTACTTTGTCAGAAAAGTCATCTCGAAATGTTATCGAATGAACAAGACCACATGGAAAGCACCAATTCAAATACTAAACTCTAATACTGATGTTGAATAATTTGCACGGTTCTACTTTAAAGCATTGGACCCGTGGAGAAGTATAGAACTTTCTATTGCAACGTCGCAACCCGAGTTTTTGCCAACCGAAGTTGAAAAACTATATAGAAAGCCATAACTGCAAATCAAAAGCGATAGCCATAGTTTGTAACAAATGTTTACAAAAATATTCAAAATTAGTGTTGAGATTGTTGGAAACAAATCAACCAATTATGGAAGGTATTTCAGTTCATGAATCTTTACAGAAAATTATGAATTTGGTCACAACATACACGATTGAACATACACGATTGCTAACATTCGGCCGTCTATGCCAACCGGCGCATTTTGTTTATCAACAATGGAAAGGTCTACAGCTGACTATCAAATATTAAAACCGATCCCCATTATGTCCTGCTACTTTCTGTAATACCAATCGCCACGGTCTTGAAAATACAAACGTTGCTTCAAAGGGTCATCGTGTGAGGAGGGCGCCATTACACTCTTAAATTCCCGGACCTGACCTGAATTCCAAGTCCCTATCCTCGAGGTCTGACCCATTTCTGTTTCAGGCTGACCCGAACACTGGTGAAAAGGGGGATTTTGAACTCAGATACTGCGTCAGTTTTAATACCAATGTCTGGGTCATTTTGACACAAATTCCGGGTCGCACTGACCAAGAAATGGGTCAGGACCAATATGACCCGGATTTCTAGTCAATTCTGACCCTGGGGCCGTTATAGAGTTTAGAAAATCGTCCAAGACTTAAACCCACTTTAATTCAACAACTGTTCGGCCAACGAGATTTGAAACCTGTTTGTTTTGTGGTTTTTCCCCCAGTCGTTGATTACCCCGAGTTCAAGTCAGGTTACTACAACCGCCTATACAAAGGTAGCTACATCGGTAACCCCAACCCTTTATCAACTGAGGTAGCTTGGAATCTCAAAAGGTGTGCCGCATACTGCGTCGTACATGATCTGTGCTACATCTTTGACTTTGCACCAAGAACAGGCAAATGTCATCTCTACAAACTGCTTGACGAAGTCATCCCGATTCCTGACAGCAACGTCTACATCTATGAATTGGCGAAATGTCTCTCTAAGCTATCGATTTGTAAGAATTAACAGGACGGTTTCATTTGTTGGGCAAAGCTATCTGGTTGATACCATTTTAGTAAAAGGGATGAGGTTCACACACCGACAATAATTACTTAAGGTTGTAAAAAGAACTGTTGGAAACAGCACGATGGTGTAAGAGTGTGCGTAGATTATGATGGTGAAATTTAAGACACCTTTTTAGTACTTTAATTTGGTATGACCTCCATCCACACAAATAATTGGTTAGACGCAATCATTATGGATATTGGATTTGGAGGGAAATTAAACATTCATCAACTTACCTGAAATACACGTAAGCTACATCATATATAAATATAACATGGTTTGAGGGTGAACAGTATACAAATATAACATGGTTTGAGGGTGAACAGTATACAAATATAACATGGTTTGAGGTTGAACATCCCGAGGTAAAGGAAGTTGACAAACTAGTTCCCGAGGCGAAGCCAAGGGTCTTAGTTTGTCAACTTCCAATACCGAGGGGAGCTAATATCGACTGATTAACCCGAAATAAATCATGTAACATTTGTTTAACTAGACCTCATACATATTCATTTTTTTTTAAGAAAAGGCATCTTTACTGTCCACGATATTCTCTAGTTCGGCCTCATTGAGTTCCGGAAAACGTTTAACGTGTGCCGCCATCTTTTCATGAGTTGGATGTCGCTTGGGTGATGTTCGCGCATGCTTACAACGCCCATAAAACAGTGCCACGATCGTAAAGCGCATGACAAGTAGACTAACGCCCAGTTGACTTGTCATGCGTATTCACACACATGATAACATTTTTAGCATGTGTGTGAATACTCGCTTGCGCGCTTGGTAAACAGCAAATATAGCATCTGGCACGTGATGTTGAATGGACCAGTGAGAATACGACTCTCGTCATGAATACGTACGAGGGTATAGTAAACATGATAGACGCGCATTGTTCGGAGGTGTGTATGCACATGTACTATTTCTTTTGTGTACATTTTGACTCCCAAAATGGCGGACAGGAAACGCGTGTGTAATTGCGCTGCGCGTTGTGCAATGGGTCTATATGGGCTTTTGTCCCAAAGTGTCTGTGTCGATTCCCCATTAAGGTAAATTAACATCAGCTGAAGGTAATTGATTCAAAGGAGGGCGCTATTTGACGAACTTTCTACACAATTTACCAACTGAATCTCCGGTGGGAGACACAACATTTCTTGCTACACCAGCTACAGAGCTGGCATACGTTTTTGTGTAATTTTACTACACTATTTTAGTCATAGAAATAATATAAATGTTTAATATATTTATTGTCATTTAAAGTCCTATGTGAGCACTGGTAACATTGAGTCAATGCACATTCTAATTATTTCACTGTTTCGTCCAAAGTATGCCCTTGCGAGTCAAAGTCATTGGTTTTCTAGACTGGACCATTCAACAAATCAAGATGGGGACCAGGTACCAGAGTTTATTTATTATTTGTTTATTGTTTATTATTATTTTTTGTAAAGGGCTGTTAACTATTTTCACTCATATACATCGTGCACAAAATTGTACAGACATGCAGATCTAACCCTCTGATAAAGTGGAGCAATCTGTTCTTATAGCAGGCTTCCAGATGACTTTCCCACAGCTTGAATTAGGTTCAAATGTTTTAAATTCCCCCCCCCTGTTCTTATAGCAGGCTTCCAGATGACTTTCCCACAGCTTGAATTAGGTTCAAATGTTTTAAATTCCCCCCCCCCCCCCCCCCCCCCCCCCCCCGCCACACACACACTCCCACCTGAGCTGCCAATACAAATGTTTGGCTTACTGGGGAGCCAGTAATAATACAAAATATCAATAATTTGTTTGATTTATATTGCACCTATTCCATACAATGAACAGAAGCCCATACAAATTATTGAATAGTTAAATAAAACAACAGCAACAAGAAAAATATCATTACTAAAAAGCTAAAAACAGGAAATTCACATCATTGGTTAAAAGAAACTAGCGGTTGTGTAATTCCTGGGTTACTCGCACACTTAAGGATGTTTAATAACAAATGTTGGGTGAGTTTCAAAAATGTGTTTTTAGCTTAACCTATATTCAATAATTATAACCTATGTTCATTTACGTGTAAGTTTGATTAGACTTAAAAAAAGTGCATTGCGGTGGCACAAATGTTTATATTAGAAAAGGCTTTTTTAAATGTTACGTTTGAGAAAAACAGGGGCGTTTTCTTGACGTTTCGACAAGTAGGTTGTGGTTGTCTTCTGTTCAATTGTTCAATTATGATGAACACGGTTTTGTGTAATTTTACTACACTTTTTTAATCGTAGAAAAAATGTCAATGTTTAATATATTTATTGTCATTTAAAGTCCTAAGTGAGCACTGGTAACATTGAGTCAATGCACATTCAAATTGTTTCACTGTTTCGTCCAAAGTATGCTCCTGGGATGGGGAGTCAAAGTCCTCGATTTTCTAGACTGGACCATTCCTCAAATCAAGAGGGAATCAGGTTTCAGTTTTTTTTTAGTTTTTCTGTTAGGGGCTGTAAACTGTTTTACAGATATGCAGATCTAACCCTCTGAGCAAAGTGGAGCAATCTGTTCTTTGTGATGCAGGCTTTCAGATTACTTGCTCACAGCTTGAATTAGGCTCTCAGGTTTCCAACAACCCTCCCCCCGTCAAACTTCTTTTGGCTTACTGGGGAGCCAGTAATAATAAATAAATAATTAATGTTTAATGTATGTATTGTAATTTAAAGTCCTTAAGTGAGCACTGGTAACATTGAGTCAAAGCACATTCAAATTATTTCACTGTTTCGTCCAAAGTATATGCCTTGGGATGGGGAGTCAAAGTCCTCGATTTTCTAGACTGGACCATTCCTCAAATCAAGAGGGGAATCAGCTGTAAACTATTTTACAGACATGCAGATCTAACCCTCTGACAAAGTGGAGCAATCTTTTCTTATAGCAGGCTTCCATATGACTTTCCCACAGCTTGAATTAGGTTCAAATGTTTTAAATTCCCCCCCCCCCCCCCGACACACACACACTCCCCCCCTGAGCTGCCAATACAAATATTTTGGCTTACTGGGGAGCCAGTAATAATACAAAATATCAATAATTTGTTTGATTTATATTGCACCTATTCCATACAATGAACAGAAGCCCATACAAATTATGTAATAGTTAAATAAAACAACAGCAACAAGAAACATATCATTACTAAAAAGCTAAAAACAGGAAATTCACATCATTGGTTAAAATAAACTAGCGGTTGTGTAATTCCTGGGGTTACTCGCACACTTAAGGATGTTTAAGAGCAAATGTGGGGTGAGTTTCAAAAGTGTGTTTTTAGCTTAACCTATATTCAATAATTATAACCTATGTTCAATTACGTGTAAGTTTGATTAGACTTAAAAAGGGTGCAATGTGGTGGTACCAATGTTTATATTAGATTTTTTTATTTTTTATGTTACGTTTGAGAAAAGCCGGGTTGTTTTCTTGACGTTTCGACAAGTGGGTTGTGGTTGTCTTCTGTTCAATTGTTCAATTATGATGAACACGGTTTTGTGTAATTTTACTACACTATTTTAATTGTATAAATAATATAAATGTTTAATATATTTATTGTCATTTAAAGTCTTAAGTGAACAGTGGTAACATTGAGTCAATGCACATCCAAATTATTTCACTGTTTCGTCCAAAGTATGCTCTGGAATGAAAAATCAAAGTCATTGATTTTCTAGACTGGACCATTCCTCAAATCAAGAGGGGGATCAGGTCTCAGAGGTTTTGTTGTATAGTATTTATTTAGGGGCAGTAAACTATATTCAATCGTATACTTCGTGCACAAAATTGTACATACATGCAGATCTAACCCTCTGATAAAGTGGAGCAATCTGTTCTTTTGTAGAGCAGGCTTTCAGATGACTTGCCCACAGCTTGAATTAGGCTCTGAGGTTTCCAACAACCCTCCCCCCGTCAAACTTCTTTTGGCTTACTGGGGAGCCAGTAATAATAAATAAATACATTTTTATTGACTTATATTGCGCTCATTCCATAAATTGTATTACGAGCTCATAACAATCATGAAATAATTAAATAAAACAACAGCAACAAGTAAAGACAACAACTAGAAAATCACATTAAGAACACAAATAAATTTGTAAATATCTGGGGTTACTTGCGCATTTATAAGGATTTGAAATAACAATTATGGAGTGATTTTCAATAATTTGTTTTTAGCTTGATTTGTCCTATATTCAATAATTATAACCAATGTTCAATTACGTGTAAGTTTGATTAGACTTTTAAATGTGCAATGCGGTGGTTTATATTAGAAAAAAGGTTTGCGGTAGCACCAGGTCGTGAATCTATCTAGTAATTTTTTTAGAGGTTACGTTTGAGAAAAACGGGTTTATTTTCTGGACGTCTCGACAAGTGGGTTGTGGTCGTCTTCAGTGCAATTGTTCAATGATGAACACAGTTAATGGATTATTCAAATCCTTCGCAGCTGCTGCTCAGAGCGTTTGATATTGTTGAACAGACAAAATAATGTAAAACCCGAGATGAAACTCCGGTAAATTCCGGTTCAGCAAAAAGAAGAAAACAAAATGGGCAGAGAGTACTTATTGTTTGTATTATTTATTTTATTAAAACATATTTATACAGGATACAAAAATCAGCTGAGAGGCTGTTTTACATTATGGTCCTGTAAACAATAAGCAAGCAACAAACTAGCACAAATTACAAACAATGGAAAACACCTAGCAAGTGGAATATGGAAAGGAACAAATACACAATACACAAAGTTGATACAAAAAAGTAAGAGTAAGCAAACGAGACTTTTTACCCGGTATTATAAATTTGTACTAATTGTTTTTAAATAAATGGGTCAAACTTACGTAGAATCAGAGTTTAAATCTCTTTTCTACTGGTTTCCGGGTCAACTCAGAAATGGGTCACATTGTTATGTCAACTTCATTATTAAGTCAGTCTGAATATTGGCAGTCCTAGAGCTCCGTAGTAACACCCGTACCAGCCATTCTACAAAAGGATGCCCGAAAAAAAATAGACCGTGCAAGTCTCAAGCATATTCGAACATTGGGACCAAAATGGAACATTGGGACCAACATGGAACATTGGGACCAAAATGGAACATTGGGACCAAAGTGTCCCAGTGTTCGAATACGCTTGAGACTTGTAGGAAAGGGATTTAAACTCTGATAATGCGTAAGTTTGACCCATTGATTGGTTACTTTGACACAGAAAAGGGTCAGGCCTCCCATGACCTGGACACGGAAGTTGTTTAGAACGTAAACTAGCAATCATTACGTCGACTTGTTTAGGCCGTGTCTGATTGGCGGATTCCGCTACGGCTGGATCGAAGCGTCATCATGCGTTAGTGGACGTTTTTGCAACACCCATAGCAACGATCGCAACCGCTGCAGCCGTAGCCGTAGCCGCCAATTCAGACACGGCCTTAATGCCAGTATGACGTCATTGCGAAATATGACGGCAAGTCGACTTACGCCACGAAATAACGCTGTTTGATGACATCTCGTTATCACGATTAATTAATGGCACTCATGTCAAACCGGGAGCTCCCTAACTTTCACGATTAAGATTTCTTTATTTGCACACAGATTGTTTTGAATAATGTGGCACTTATATATTTGTGCTTTTTCGCAAATTGTAATAGATAGTTATTGCAAATTAACCGTCTACCTGAGTCTATTTTATTGGGTTTTTGTATTTGTTATTTTTATGATGCATCCATTTTGCTACATGTGGCTTTTCACTTTAAAGGTAAGGTTATAGATTGGTAAATACGCGACAAATTACTGAACATAAAAACTTATAGGTGAGCAGCACTGCAGCTGTTGATAGGATAGACTATTTGAAGAAAGGATTCCATTTGAAGTAACATGGTTTGGATAAATATTACTCGACCAAAAATATTTGAATCTAAGAAACGACTTATGCATGAATCGTTTCTCAGTTTTCTGTTGGTTGGTGTCCGTTCGCGAATGCAGCGGCCAGAGAAGCGGCTGGTACCCGCTGTCACCTCGGTAAATGCGGATGGATTCGACTTATACTTGTGAAAATATCGTGCAGATTTTTGCTGTTTTCTCAGCAAGTAGTAATTGTATTGAGCTGAACCTTTCGCATGTTACTTTAATTCATGCTGGGGAAAAACAAATCTATGACCTCACCTTTAAATTAAACCCATTAAGTACTGGGAAAAGGCAGCGACGGTCGCTTATACAAAAGGTACTCCGAAGCTTCGCGTCATCTTTACGTAAACACTCAGTTTCTATGGCAATGTGCTGTACCGTGCGCGCATTATACCAAAGAGCGAATGCAGACAGTGTTTATTGCGTGTATGCCAGCATTTTCCTAGCGGTCTCTCTGAGAATGGCAACGATTGAAAACCAGTGCGTTCGTCTTCTTTTGAGTGCAGGGAAGATTTTTGCGTTATTCTTGGTGTTTGAGTTGTACAACTTTCAACATGTGAAAGCCGAACTAACTGGTAAGTCATCAAACAAAGTATATTATCAATGTTTAAAAGAAATATATATTCAAATTGAAAATTAACAAATACAAGCGATATTTGAGATAATCTCACGATGTTCGGGCTCAAGTGAAAAGCGACTTGTCCTTCAATAATGTCAAAACTTTAGTGGTCATCTGTGAGAATGTAACAATGAAAACTAATTGTTGACAAACTCCTTTATATCGTTTTGAGAGAGAAAAAATGATAACATGTATTAGTAAGCTAGTGGTGGCAAGTTTTTGAGGTGGCCATTCCTGTCTAAATGCGAGTCAATCAAATGAGTTGGTTTCCGTGGCGAAAATATTTTTATTTATGTTTTATTTTTTTTTGGCTTCATATATTGAGCTCTTCTGACTTAGAAGTTGGAACAGCTATTGCTATCGTTTAGATTTGTATTTGTTTTTCTTCTTACTAATCTCCTTTTGACAAAATCCCATGAGATTGTACACGCATTTTGTTCACACCTAAAATCGTGCTTAGCTTGTTACGAAAGAGTCAGATTCCAAATCATTATCAAAGCTTGGGACATGAAGTTTTAGTAAAACATAATAAGTTTAAGCTAATTAAATGTTAAAGTCATTGTTACTAAGTTGTAAACGAACGACGTATATGCGAATCCATTGTGAACGCACAAGCTGGTCGCAAATTGTCTTGCTGCCTGTGAAATACGCTTATGCTTAAGCAAATTGATTTGTACATGTAAGCACGATCATTTTACTTACAATTAAGCCCGCGCTATGATACTAGCCCCAACTACATTAACCAACGTCTCGCTTTAGTCTATTATCAAGTCAATCACCCGATCACCACAATTAGCTGTTTTACACGGGTCAATTTAGTAATGAATTTAGAACTCCAACATTTCACTTGTCGGTATGAATGACCAAAATCGGTCATGTGCAATTCAGTATAGCCTCGTTATAGAGTATAAAAGAGACAATAGTTCTTAAGCAAGCGGACTAAAAAGTTAATATTAAGATATAAGTACAATAGACCAGAAATAATTATATGTCAATTACAACTAAAACAATGTATTCAGTGTGTTTTGGAGGCGCGTTATTTTGGTCTGCTTATAACGTTCGAAAACTTTCAAACAGTTTTCCTATACATTAAAAAACAAATCCACCTTTTGGTGTTTATTTTCTTTGACACGGTCAAAATACTTTCGCTCACCAGTATTGAATCCACTTTGATATACCGTTCCTTTACGGAGACCCCAAAGGGACATGTTTGCGGCCCCTAGATGTAGCCCGAGCCCTAAATGTCGCCCGACCTAAAGGTAGCCCCAAACTTGTACCTTAATGTCACACCGACCTAAATTAGCCCAAAACCTGTACCTAAATGTCGCCTCGATCTAAATGTAGCCCCAATAATGTCGCCTTGACCTAGATGGAGCCCCAAACCTGTGCGGCCTCTATAGACGATGTGACCTGTGACATCACATGTTTACAAAAGAGCCACAGAGCCGGGACTTCCTGCAGGCACATTTGTACACAGCTCAATGGAAGAAAACAACAAATCTTATGTTTTATGGAGATTGCACTGTCTGATTTTTCTCAACTTTTGATATGAAGAAAGGGGGGACATCACAAAAGCTGTACAGCTGTTGCTTTTGTAAATGTTGAATTTATGTGAAAATTATGACACAAAATGTAATTTTTCCCATATAGCCTGTGTAGTATCTTGCCCGGCAGGAAACGCTTAAGAATGTGCAAGGTCACCACTCTGTAAACAAAGGTAACATGGTCTATATCGTCACCGTTTTCACGAAGAGCCACGTATCTTTATTTGACAAATTATTGATTATTTCAGCAGGGGCCTTTATCTCAATAAAAACATTTTGCGTTTTCACGAAGAGCCATCGGCCCTGAAAATATATTGTAATACGTTGTAACAGAAGAGCGTAAATGTAGCAAAAGTAATTTTGTCAGGTTTCACGAAGAGCCACCTATCTTTGCGCGCGCGTGATCACGTGAGACGCGCGCCCCTTTCCTATGTTTAATACGTTATCCAGTTGGGTGTTTAAGTAGGTCATCTCACTTTTTAGGTTTCACGAAGAGCCACGTATCTTTGACTAATTACTATGGCAATTAGCAATATATTTTACGAAATTAGTTAGTCAATGGAGAGGTTAAACTTATACAGAATCATATGAGAGGTTTATAACTGCAAACCATGGCTTTAGTATGGCATATTTTACAGTTTTAAGCCAAGCATAGCGTAAAACGTTTATCTCAATCAAGCGTTTGGACATACGTGGCTCTTCATGAAAACGGTGACGATATGTAGTCCGAGCCCTAAATGTCGCCCGCCCTATATGAAGCCCTAAACTTCTACCTAAATGTCGCCCCGACCTAAATGTAGCCCAAAACGTGTATCTAAATGTCGCCCCAGCCTAAATATAGCCCCGAACTTGTACCTAAATGTCGCCCCGACCTAAATGTAGCCCCAAACCTGTACCTAAATGTCGCCCCGGCTTTTAAGTTGAGCGATTGAAATGCCAACCCTGATTTCTTTTTAAATTGTTTTGATGTCCGGACCTATTGTTAGCGACTTAACTCAAAATAGAGTGCACATTTTAAATAAACACTTTTGTACAGATCAGGGGGTGACTCTTTGCGACAGGTTGATTTGAAAATAGAGAATGCCCTTTTCTGGAAAGCCGAAAAGTTTTCTCCATCAACCCACTGCAGAGATCATTGTAGATCACATTTATCCCCTTAGGGGCAGGACGTAGAAAATCACGGCCACAGTGAGTGCCAGAATAAGGGAAACAATATTACGCGAACATTTATTTACTTTCGAATCCATGCTTGGTAGGTAAGTCGCCAAGACCGAGGAGATATTGATTCGGCAATACGTGATACGTGCTCGCGGTGTCTTGTTCTGGTTTGTTTAGATGGCTACGTTCTCAGTTGCCTCGAAAAAGAGTGCGGTGCCCATAGCAACCGTTATCACATTACACGGGTTTACACGCCTAGAAATGCGCATGCGCGAATACGCGGTGTCTTCGAAGTTGCGATCAAAAGTTTCAAAATGGCAGCCAATTGTACAGCAGGAATAGGCAAATGCTGTTCAAAACCATTCAATTTTGCACTTGAGTTTCTAGGTAAAAGTTGTTGCAAAGTTATGATTAGTTTTGTTTCAACAGTAATTTTGTTCAGTTTTCTAACACTTTTCATGTAGGGCCTACTGTTGTTAGGTACGGACAAAAAAGGCAAAATAGATATCATTATTTTCACAAGCTGCTGGTAGGCATAATTACCTCCCTCAAAAATTAAAATTTTAGATTTGCTCATTGTCAGCTGTCAGGCAAATAAAACAGGTTACGGCTACCAATTATTTCTTAATATTATTTATGAGTATTTAAACAACATTTTTTTATATGTTTTATATATTGAACATGAACAATCAAGTACGACATTTCCATCAATGAGAACAATACCAGATTGTAATTGTATGGATTCATTTACGAAAGATAGGTTTATAGAGACCTGTTATACCCCCCCCCCCCCCCACACTTTCCGAGAGCTCTATCCGATGGAAAATGGGTGCACCATAATACTGATTTGACCACGTTTCAACACGTTTCTTTCGTATGATACAACAGTACCATATTAGGATAAATATCAAACGAAAGGCTATTGGAATACTGAAAGGCAAATTTGTACGGACATTGTTTCTGTATAAACATTATTATTATTATTATTTTAGTTTCTGTAAATTATTATTCATTTAGACAAAATCATTTCAACTGTATTGAAGGATTTAAAAAATTGACAACATTTGGTGGTTTTCAAAACAAAATGACCATTAGGCCTTGTTACCTTCAGAGTGGCTGTGCAAAGAAGCAATAACAGTGCAAGACTCATCATTCTCCGCTTACTCTGCAAGTGCCGAATGCATGTGCTAGCTGTGTAAGCAAATAATGCCTAGTAACGTGTAGTACGCACGCGCACAAGAACAAATTCCCTGCTATCCCGTGAAATACGCTTCACGTAAGCACATAATTCCCTGCTTCCGTAAGCGCCGATTCTTTGCTTACGGTAAGCAGAGCCATGAAATTAGGCCCTGTTTGATCCGGTGTCATGGCGAAGGGTGTTGGTATCAGATTATCATTAACCACATAACTTAACCACTACCTCAGCTCAGAATATCTCTTGGTCACCACTGGGAGACATTGACTTAAGTTTAACTATGAATAATTTAGTAGCGCCGCTATATTCTAGTTAGAGCTATACATTTTCACTCCAAGTAGGCCTACACAAAATTCATTGCTGGTGTCTCGCGTCTGTAACCAACCTATAATTAACTAAATTATTTATTTTCGGCAAAATGCTGCACTACAAAATGACAAAGGAAACCATGGAAACTTTACCAGGAAGGGAGAGTGGGTGGTATTGATCCATGTAATCTAACTTTCTTGGCGACAGCGTCAAGGTTTATTTTGATTATTCAACTTAACTACAGGTTGCAAACGTGGCATTTTTGCCAGCAGAAACAACTAATTATTTTTTTCAATCCAACAAAAGCATTGGGTTTCCTTTCGCATATATAACACAAATTATCAAGTTTGTGTCATCGTTGACAAATCCTGACAGAACCAAAAACATACTATAACGATCGTTTTTAATGTTCAGCGTTTTGCTTACCTCTGAAGATCCATATTGCTACACAACACCATGTGTGCGGCCTCTATATGTAGCCCGAGCCCTAAATGACGCCCGACCAAATTGTAGCCCCAAACATGTACTTAAATGTCGCCCAAACCTAAATGTAGCCCCAATCCTGTACCTAAATGTCGCCCCGACCTAAATATTGTACCTAAAGTTATAGTGTGATTTTAATTTTGTATTTTCTTTTAACGGGCTGTAAAAGCTTGCATTCTTATAATTATTACTTCTGAGCCACAAACATGAAATTATTACTAAATAAAAGTCGTAGGAAGTCTGTGGATGTTCAGTCGAAGATTTACTTCAAACTTTTACTGAGGACAAGCCGTTCGCGTTGTTTCCATTGTTCGACACCGCTACCAACCCCCACCCCAACAAACACCTCGAACACTCCGGATGCTGCGGTCTCAGGACTCTTCCTGGTATATGTCAGACGGAGAAGGACTTCTGGTGTCAAATGTCATTCAACGGTAGTGTGCTCACTCACAAACTGCATTATTCGCCTCTCACGCCCCTTTTCCCTTCGTTTCTTCTACCTCCATGGTTTCTTTAAGATGATCTTCCCTTTTATAAAAAGCTTTCTTAGCTTAACATGAAACATAACTGGGAGGATCACCTTAATGCAAACACTTTCTCAAAAATCAAAATGCATTTCCTTTACAACTAGTTTTGCAGTCAAGTTTTGATTTACCCAACCTTCCATTAACCACCATCATCTCACTTCACAAGACTCTAAACCCCACTCTTACATCCAAGTTTCTGCCAAACCCGCCCACCATTCAATTTCTCTATAGCCTTTACCCAGACCTCCCAACTCTTCCCCTTTTCTCCCTCCCTTCATTCTAGAACCCCCCTCCTGTCCATCGACTCCGACTTTATCAATATCACGACCTGACTCTGCGAACTTATTCACCCAACCCTCAGACATAAACCCCAAGCGGTGTCACAACACATGTGCATGCGCGTGACATAATGTTGTTGGATGGTTCGACAGAAGCATGGTACTTAAACGAGTGCAAACCACAATATGTTCGTTGTAACTTTATCGTCCTTAGGGACCATGGATAAATTAAGATCGCGGTCGCCCGGTTACCGACGCGTTCCAGAACGCGGTCGCTCCAAAATTGTCACGACGGCGTGACACGATGGGATTTGCGCTCCAGTGATTTTTAGATTCCCTCATTATCGAAATCTTTTGTTGGTGCCTTTTGTTGGTCAGATTACTCGGACAAGGCAGCGCGAAAGTAGCGCACAAAGGAGTGAAGGATCGCACCGCGTACACACTTGATCCTGCTAGGAGGATCAAAGGAGGATCAGATCCCGAAAGCGAGATCAAGCATTTTTGTGCCGCGTTCACACTTGAGTGTGATCGCGCATTGATCTCGCATCGTTAAACGGAAGTTCAGTCCAGCTGACGGCAAAGGTTACTGTGCGAGGTCATTGATTGTGCGCGCGCATGTTGTTTTGTTCGTTGTGTCGCGCCATTTTTTTATTTGGTGTACATGTGTAACTAAACGATACGGCGACACACGTACGTTGCAGTTTCCGTTATCTATGTGAACAAGCATTATTCTCCTTCTTCTCGAGGTATTTTTTTCTTGATTTACGATGGAAGATGTCTTCAATTTCTTAGCAGTTATTCTGCCATTAGTTTTGGCCCAACTACATCGTCGACCAGTGTCATGCGGTTATGGGGCCGGGGACCAGTTCACGATAGAGTGCACATGCACACACAATGTATATTGTACAATAAATCCCCCATGTACATGACACAGCGTTGGCCGGCCACGGACGATGACGACAGGTAGGCAAAGCGTTGTTTACAATTTCTTGTTTCGCGTTTTTTTTTGTAATGACCTGACACACCGGATGTGAGCAGCTTAAATTGCAGGATCTGATCTCGATCTGCGTTCACACTTGTTTTTTGATCGCCTTTTTTTGCGGGATCTGATCCTCCTTTGATCTCGCAATAAAGGGAGATCAAAAAGGAGGATCTGATCCTGATCCTGATCGCGTTCACACTAGCCGGTGATCTCCCTTTGATCGCCCTTTCTAGATCAGATCCTCCTTTGATCCTCCTAGCAGGATCAAGTGTGAACGCGGTGTTAGTGTTTGCGGTCTAGCTCGGATATACCGGACAATGGATTGAAGAGATACTACGGTCAACCCATGAGTTTGCGAAAAGCCAATAAGTTGGACACTGTACTACTATTCCCCCCGAATTTAGAAAGCGAATCCCAACATCAGTATTGCTCTTTCAAACTCCACACAAAATAAAACATGATATCAGATGATGACTGCAATTTACTTCTCAAATTTTCAACATCTTAGGTGAAATCAAACCCAAAATATGAGGAAAATTGTATCCAAATATTTAGTCAAAGTGTAACACACCGAGAATCAAAATCCAGCGTGAGCTTCACATCACTAGCCGGGTCAACCGTGCCTGACAGACGGCGTGGCTCAAGGCCGGAGAGTGCTCTGTACTGCTCGTTTATGACCACAACGACAATCTTTGGCATGGCTAATGTGTTGGTCAAAAAAAGGGAAGAAAAAAAGAAGGCCGTAATTTGTAAATAATGTCTGATGACATTGAACGAAGACTTGGCAGTTGTATATGCATCATTTCAGATATTAGGCCTATGCTGAAATTTTAAACAAAATTAATACAGTTGTTTAAACACAATTTTAAAAAGGGACATGCAGTTGGACACTGTACTACTATTCCCCCAATTTAGAAAGCGAATCCCAACATCAGTATTGCTCTTCCAAACTCCACACAAAATAAAACATGATATCAGATGATGACTGCAATTTACTTCTTAAATTTTCAACATCTTAGGTGAAATCAAACCCAAAATATGAGGAAAATTGTATCCAATTGTATATGAGGAAAATTGTAACACACCAAGAATCAAAATTCGGCGTGAGCTTCACATCGGTACCGGTCAACCGTGCCTGACGAACGGCGTGGCTCAAGGCCGGAGAGTTCTCTTTACTGCTCGTTTATGACCACAACGCCAAAAGATGGCCGTAATTTGTAAATAATGCCGATGACGTTGACCGAAGACTTGGTAGTTTTTAGATGTACCATGCTCGAAAATTCCGATATCATGCTGAAATTCCAAACAGCCCAGTTGTTTAATCACAATTTGAAATGACATGTAGTTGAACGATTGAACGTGTACTAGTATTTGTTCCCCAAAATTCAAAAATTCATGTTTGTTTGTTAACACACTCTCTCTACTTTGTATTGACGCACATTTATTAACATTTAACAAAAGAAATGTGATACAAGGACAAGAACTTTGTTTAAAAGTGTATTTCACACGATTCCCGGTCAAAAAATAAATAAAACATATGCCAAGAGGGCGCACTTTAGCATGGCCCTTTAAGACTATTACGCACGCAAAGGTATCAACATGTCAGGGGACACGACCTGTGGTAGCACTATCTGTTGTGCGTGAAACCGTTCCAGCGCAACATATTTACCAATCATCTCCATACAGGTACAAGACTGAAGATTGATTTCCTAATAAATAAATGTCATTACCATTATAGGCCTAGTTGTTTTAATCAACAATCGTTTGGCTAATGTATTTGTCAAAAAGGGCGGAAAAGAAGACCGTTACTTTAATTCATGACCATGGACGTAGAAGTTGCCTTTTCAATCTTGCCCGATTGATACATTAAACTAGTCTCACGCTAGAAGTTATTTGTATACTTTTATAAATGGCCGAAGAAAAAGTAAATAATTTTTTATAATGATAATAATAAAAATGTCTGCACCACTAATTTGTGATGTCAATTCCCCGCTGTCTACCTCAACATTTACTGTACCAACGGCAGATAAACAATTACATACCCAGCAGACAAGACGGGATCACTCATTTACCCAGTCCCAAACTCAAAGTTTGGAGTCTTAAAAACGAAAACCATGAAAATATACCCGGCTGGAGTTACAATACTTATCCTTTTAATACATGGATTCTGGTTTTAAATTGAAACGACAGTAGACTTATTGCGGTGGGAAAAGATAGGTGTATCTAGTAAGCCGATTATAACTACGCAGTGGCATTTGGCCAATACCATTGTTCCTTTGTTATACAGTGATTCTCCCCCAAGACCGTGCGATTGCAGAAGAACGCGTGACACTGCGTGACATTGGGTGGGTTTTCTCTTGCCTGAGTTGTCACTCGAAGGAACGCGTCGGATCGCGGTCGTACGCGTGACATAATTTATCTATGGTCCCTTAATGCAAAATCATCACACTAAACCGGCTTAGGACCCTCATGTTGCAACTATGTCAAGAAGACTGAACATAAGCAAAAAGAACCTGAAATGTAGAATGTCAAAAGAGAAATCCTCCCTCTCTCGTAAAATAACCAAACAAAAAGGAAAAACGAGAGTTTGATTTTTCTTCAACAAAAAGTTGTGGGGCTCCAACTCGACAAATCTCAAAATATATGGATGTTTTCCTCCTCCCTATCGTCAAGCAACAACGAACATATACACGAGACTCCTCACAGTTTCTCAAATGACGTAATAATTTGAGGATGGGACAGGATAATCTCCTTATCGCACTGGGCATTGTGTTTCAATGTACACAAACTGCCCACAGAAAGAGGCAATAGACTCAGTTTGCGATGCTTTGGAACATGCAAAATCAGGATTGTACACCATTTTAAAACCTAACAGAAAACACATGCAATGTCTTTTAAAACTGATCTTGGGTACAAACGCCATCGAATTCAATAACAAGTTCTACAATCAAACAATTGGCAAGGCGATGGGTAGTGTACGCAGTCGGGAAATAGGTGACATTACCTTATTCTACGAAAGCCCAATCGTGCCACTGAAGTATATAATTATTATCAGCGGGAACTAATTCGTTATAATGAATTAGTAATTCGTTTGAACGAATTAGAATTCGTTATAACGAATTAGTAAATTGTTTGAACGAATTAATAATTCGTTTGAACGAATTAAAAATTATGTTGAACGAATTAGTAATTCGTTATAACGAATTACTAATTCGTTTGAATGAATTAATAATTCGGGCTACATTAAGGGGCCGCACAGACATGTGATGACAAAAACATATTGTACACAGATATAATCGGAGTTCTTCATTTCGTGACCTAAAAGCAATGTTATGCATTCAAAGTAAGCTAATTTGCGCTCTCGAAATCATTTCGGGTGCTCAAAATCATGTTACGGACTTGAAAACAATTATTTCTAGTGTACTCGTTTGCTTGACCGTAAAGAACATGAAGAAAATAAGGCGATCGTCGTGATCGTTGGCGTACAAGGGACGAATGCAACCTCGAGCTAGCTGGTATCCAACAGTAGTACGGTGCTCAAACCACGCGAAACGACGGCGACGTCGCTGTCCCGGTGACTCAATGCAAGATCACGTTAAATCCGTGAGACATGTTTGTTTTAACGCTAAGTAACGAGTTAAAATATTACTTACATTTGGTTGTTTTAGTGCATGCTGTCGGCACAGTTTGCGTAATACAGTTTTCGTAAATTCGCAACTTGTCACTTCGAGCCTGATGTTGAAGGTCGAGCGATATATAGCTTTTTTTTCTCATAAGTTTCCCGATTTATGTTTTATTTTGTATCTATTATATTGTTAGTTTTATGTTCTGGGTTAGAAAAAAAAGTGATACGACAAGAATACAAATCTTACAAATTGCACCCATGTTAATCTCCCAAAGCTGATGGCTCCGAGGTGCCCGAAAAATAATGGTGACCTATCGTCACGAGACTTACACGGTCTATACAAGCATGAAACGTGCTAGCTGTTTCTTGTTCTGTTATGTTTAAGTAGCTGCATTCTCAGTTGCATAACAAAGAGTGCGGTGCCTATGGCAGCAAAAATGGTGAAATTTGTTCCTGAGACCCACGTGCCCCTTACATGGTTTTGTCAATGTTGGGGTCTATAAGAATACTTTGAGGCCCCTTTTAATCACCTTTGCATTAATGAATACAAATATTTTAAGGGTCCGGTTTTTAAAATGTAATAGGTCCAGGTTCAAGCCTGAGAACAGGCCAGTTTAGTTAAGGTTTGTAGATAAGCATGGGAAGTTTAGTTTGATTACGGTTGAAGGCAGGGTGTACTTGTAATTACTCCACAAGTTTATGACCGTAAAAACTTACTTGGTAAAGAGCACTGGAGAGCTGTTGATTATAAGACATTGTTAGAGTTCACGACGTCCTTTGAAGTTATATGTAGTTTAAGAGAGAGGGGTAGTTTTTAACCCCAAAATTTGAATCTGAGAAAGTCTTAAAAGCCTTTCTCAGCCATCTGAAAGTACAAAAAAAGATGCAAAAAGGGCGTTTTTTCTTGTATTATTATCTTGCAAGTTCGATAATAATAATAATAATAAGCAGTTCTTGTATAGCGCATAATACAATAAAGTCTCTATCCGCTTCTTTAATTAAAAAGATGGGTTTTAAGTTTTGATTTAAATTGTTCTAGCGTTGTACAGTCTTTTAAAATTGTTGGGAAGAGAGTTCCATAGTTTTGGTGAAGCATATTGGAAGGAACGTTGACCGTAGAACTTTGTGTGGACTGGATACGCTGTATGAGAAGACCTTTCGAACTGGAACGAAGTTTTCGCGGAGGGTGATAGTCTTGTATTAATTCCTGGAGATAGTCTGGTGCTGATCCGTGTTTGCATTTGTGGGTGAGTGTTAGGACTTTGAAAACTATCCGTGATTTAACAGGTAGCCAGTGGAGATTGCGAAGGATTGGAGTGATAGGTTCAAGTGATCGGGTTCTAGTGATGAGTCTGGCTGCTGAATTTTGTACGCGTTGGAGTTTTTGAATTTGTGATTCTGGTAATCGATCCGATGACCGATTGAGCCTAAAATTTCACAGGTTTGTTAAGTAAAGATACTGGTCTTCGACATTTACCAAACGTATACACTTTTTTTGAGAAAATAACACCAACATCAATATTGAAGTTCCCTTACAGTACCAGAACCTATTTCCATCTAAGGCAAAATAAATATAAAAACACGTTTAGCGTCCTGCCTTAAAAAAAAAATATTAAAACTAAAAAAAGAGGCTGCCTCTCAAAAGGAAGCGGGTGGTGACGCTAAAAATGTGTTTTTTTTTTTTCCTAAAATGATGTTGACAAACTCCATGAAAAGATCCTGCAAACCATCGCTGCTTATTTTGATTGCCCGATACGAACGTACACAAAATTCCAAACAAAATATCAAAAAGAAAAATCTTGTAAAACGTTGTTTCAACTAAAACATGATCATCGAGTTCAACGGAAATTGAGATTAATTTTTACAAAACATTGATAAAATGTCCCTTTAAAATTTAGTTGGAAGAGCTTTGCCACGTTCCATTCCTTTACATTTTAATTCGGATAGCAAAAACAATGGATCTGGTCATTCCAAAACAATAAATTTTGCGCCACACAAATTCAATGCCGTTTTGATTGAATATCAACCAAATTCAGGAATGAACTAAACCAATTGCACTTGAAGGGTAGCAAAAACAGTGGTATTTACACAAAATAACATAAAGTTGGAGACTTACTTGATAGCTCTATCTATGGGAAAATGAGTGAATTCAAAACCGAATTCGACATTGAAACCCCTCGGCAAATTTAACCGACAAACGCATCCGATATGGTATAAAGGATCCAGGGCCCAATTTCATGGAGCTGATTAAGCAGAAAAATACTTATTTTCAGTGAGCAGGATACCAGTCACACTTTTGTTGGAAGGACATTGTGTTTTGACTGGTAACCTTATTCTTGTGAGCACTTTTTTGTTGTGCTCAGCTACTTGTTGTGCTTAAGCAGCTCTATGAAATGTTGGCCAAGTACAAAACCCACTTTGCGGTCTATCTTTCTGGTTGTTTATTTACATTTTTTCTAGTGCAAGAAAAAGCAGCAGATACACGATGCTTGGCGAGTCCTTTTAAAAATATTATGAGCAGTCAGTCGATCAATGAGTCTGGCTTCGCGCTGTTTGCTTTACCTTGACGGATCATCTAACTCTGAGAACCACTTGCGTTTCAATTAGATCCTCATGAATATGTTGTTTATGTAAATACCTGAGAAATTACAAGAAATTAGCTTTTGGCGAAAGGTATAGCTGTTCAATAAGCAGACGAGACGCCATTGGTACATTACCACTTAAATATCTCTTATTTCAAGACGGGGTGGCATTGACTTGTTATTTTTGTTTTCTTCTTTAATAAGTTAACAATAACCCGCTTCTTCAAAGCTACCATCTCCTTCAGAACTAGATCACGACATTATAAGCTCAAATATTAAAGGTGGTTAATTTACTTGTTAATCAAAAAATTCATTAACATTAAAAGTGTTATACTTCAAAATAATCAACTATTAACATTGGTAATTATTGGACTGTTTGTCAAACTGGTAAAACAAATACTGGAAAAACGAACGGACGCTGTGATTTTTCCCCCTAAATTTACGGACTCCATGCAACTTTTCCCGTATCCACATTTTTACGGACCAGTTTCCGTAAAAGGTATCCGTAAAAATACAAATATTTCTTACAGTGTAAGATCATAAAAGTGTACTCAAACTGTGTTCACACTTGGGCTATCCTAAAAAATCGAAATGTGTTGAAACAAATCACACTTTCATAAAGTCAGTGCCAACACTTGTGTTTACACTGTCGGCCAAGGGGAGGAATATCTAAAAAATATCACAGTGTGTTCACACAGTGGATTGACAGACAATCACACTGTCACTAAGTGAACCAAGACTGTGTGCACACTGTGGGCCAGGGGAGGAACATTTGAAAATATCACAGTGTGTTCACACTGTGGATTGACAGACAATCACACTGTCATAAAGTGTGCCCACACTGTGTGCCACGAGAGGAATATTGAAAAATATCACAGTGTGCTTACAAAGTGGATTGACAGACAATCACATTGTCATGAAGTGTGCCCATACTTTGTGTGCACTGTGGGCTACAAGAGGAATATTTGAAAATATCATGGTGTTTTCACACTGTTGATTGACAGACAATCACACTGTCATTACGTGTGCACACATGTGGGCACGGGGAGGAATATTTGAAAATGTCACAGTGTGTTCACACTGTGGATTGACAGACAGTCACGCTCTCATAGAGTGTGCATTATAAGTGTTTTTTAAACTAATTTTTAGTGACTCCGAAGACCAATTAAGCTTGAATTTTTACAGGTTTGATATTTCCTGTAAATGTTGGATTCAATCAAGCACGGATACTCTGATCACTGGCGTGCAGAAGGGGACGCGGGCGAGAGACCCCTCCCCCCCGTCATGAGATAGGAAACATGCACGAAATAATGAATAGTTTGATACATTAAATAGCCCCCAGTCCAATTATGTCAAAGTTGCCCGCGCCCTTTTGAAGCATTGCCCAAATTTCCCCTGTTGATTTAATACATATTAATAAGCTTTTTGGGGGGGCTTTTTTTTGTATTAATTAAATTTGCATTATTCTCTCTAACAAAATACATTTAACCAACCCGTCAGTGATTTGTGGTTACCATAGTTGTATTAAAAAACACAAGCGAGTTTTGAGATAATCTCAAGTGAAAGGCGACTTGTCTTGTATTAATGTCAGAAGTGGTCATCTATCTGAATGTAAAAATGAAAAATATTTGTTTGCAAACTCCGTTATGAAGTCGGAACAGCTATTGCTATCGTCAAGATTAGTGTATAGGTCATTCCATGCCAACTTTCCTAGGAATCAACCGTGACCGACTCTGATTATTTTCTTAATTTGTTTAAAGAACCCTCTATATGTGTTATGAAGACACGCAGAAACAATCTCCAAATCTTTTTCGTTTTTAAGAATACCACCCCTTCATTAATGTAGCCCTGATTTGTTTTCCCCAAATGCTGCATCGGTGAGTTTTTTGGCAATTTCAGAGGCTCATATTTCAAAATCAAGATAAGATATACTCCTGATAATTAATATTGATGATGACTGGTGCCCAAATTATCAAAATCTATCGTCACAATAGGTGTCTAAAACATTTACATTTTGTGTGATGGGGCCCCCAAAACCTAAAATTGTACTGACGAGAGGGACTTTTTGTAAATTTTGACATAAAATGTCAGTTTGCTTTTAATATAATATGACATATGGGTAATGTATGAGTGCCCGCCCCCAAGCAAGGAAAGACTAATCACAGATTCACTAGGTGTTTGGCAGGGGTGGAAATATGTGGGCCCAGTGTAGAAAACGCCCAAAATACCCTTTGATTCTATTGTTTTTTTTTAGGCGTGGTACATTACTCAATGACTTGGCAATTTTGTTTTTCTGCAAACACTGCATAATGGGCTGTGTTTGTAAGACAATTTATTTTGGCTTCTTGAATTCTTCATGGTAAAATACAATATTTTGTAAGATGCATAATTTGCATCATTTGTTGTACATACTAGCATATTGTGTGGTCTTTACGGAGAATTTACTACACCACTAAATGTCTCTAGATTATTCTGAGTATTGTTTATGCCACCAATGTCTGTATTGCTCCAAACCAGAGTGTATTGGACTTTTAATTGGCCTCTTTAACATAGCACATACATGTATGTACATGTATGTGTAAGTACATGTACATGTACACAACTATCAACGAGGTTGTTGTTTTTCCTACACCAAACAATTTCTTAAGTCTGTCTGATCAGTCTGGTTCGGCTGCACATGTTCACCATAATAACAATCTTCTCTCTACTCCGGTGTCTTGCAGTATGAGTGTCATCTGATGTAAAACTATAGTAAATACAAATATTGGATGCCTGTGAGTATACTCACAAGGTGAGATCTCGACTAGCCATACTCATGTTGGCGCACAAGCTTACGTGCACGCAATCAATATACATATACGCACTGAATATAAAATCTTCAGTATACACAAAAGTTAGCTGCAAAGTGCCCCAGGTGTCCTATATTGTTTAGTATAGGACTCCTATATTAACTTTTGGAGTGTAGGATCAGTGTATGGTAAAATAAAGTATGACACATGTGACTTTGTGTTCCACCAACCAAATGACAAGTATCTACAAGTGCAGAGTCATGTAAACTGTGTACATGTATGTTGGAACAACACTCATTCACACCCTGATAATGGTTGGCACAAGTATACGGCCACAAGTATGTATGAAGACTAGCAGTGTTTATAATATTATATTTTACATTGCCTCCATATACCTTACTTTCAATTAATTCACATGGTCAGTAGCATTACACTACTGTAGGTTTAACCATGGTTTAACACAAACTGCAATTAAGAAATAAAAGCAGCTTTAAAATGTTAGCAAAACAAACATCATGGAAATGTTGTTTTATTCTTTTGTTTTTTCAATGATGCCAGAGAATTCTTTTAAATTGCTGAAGGTCAATGTAAAAGCTGGCCAAACACTTGGTAGGGATATGAGAGAGTAATTCATACAAGCACTGACAATATTTGAAGGACCCGTGAATGTGAGACATTGCACATAATCTCAAATAATATCACTTTTCACAAGTTGTGTGTTATTTTAATGCATCTTTGTATTGTTTTTATTAGACTTCAAGAACTTGTTTACAACCTTTTCATGATAAACATGATAAAGGCATGTTTTACTTGTAGAAATTTGCACTGGGCACCTTAAACTGCAACAGTGTTTTGTTCTCCACAGTCAATTCAGTTGTTTAAAATTCCAATTACTGTTTCCTTTTGGTCATAATGCATAGTATCACAATTGAAACTATGATTGCAAGATACACTGGACTTATAACCAAAACTTTTCAAATGGATTTATATTGTGTCTGTTCGGACCTATGCACAGTCCAAACACAGAAGTAAGACATTATTTGGTGTAGGAATCACAACTACCTTGTTGATATTGAGTACATGGTAATGCGTAATTAGGCTAATTGAAAGTCTAATAAACTATGTTTAGGGGCAATAACAACATTGGTTGCATAAACATTAGTCTGAGTAGCATGGATACACTCAGGGTATGTGAATTGAAGGATTAATTAGCTGTTCCGACCTAGCTGTCGGAACAGCTATTGTTTTCGTCGAGATTATTATTAGCTGTTCCGACCTAGCTGTCGGAACAGCTATTGTTTTCGTCAAAATTTTTCTTATTATTAGCTGTTCCGACCTACTGGCGGAACAGCTATTGTTTTCGTCGAGATTTTTAGCTGTTCCGACCTAGCTGTCGGAACAGCTATTGTTTTCGTCGAGATTTTTATTATTAGCTGTTCCGACCTAGCTGTCGGAACAGCTATTGTTTTCGTCAAAATTTTCTTATTATTAGCTGTTCCGACCTACTGGCGGAACAGATATTGTTTTCGTCGAGATTTTTAGCTGTTCCGACCTAGCTGTCGGAACAGCTATTGTTTTCGTCGAGATTTGTATTATTAGCTGTTCCGACCTAGCTGTCGGAACAGCTATTGTTTTCGTCGACATTTTTATTAGCTGTTCCGACCTAGCTGTCGGAACAGCTATTGTTTTCGTCGAGATTATTAGCTGTTCCGACCTAGCTGTCGGAACAGCTATTGTTTTCGTCGAGATTTTTATTAGCTGTTCCGACCTAGCTGTCGGAACAGCTATTGTTTTCGTCGAGATTTATATTAGGCCTATATTTCTTATACTTGTTTCCGCCTAAATCCCATAGCATTTGCACACGTTTTTTGTATACAGGTAATATCCTAGAGCGTAATACGAAAGAGTGAGATCATTATATCAAATCGAAGCTTAGTACATGAACTTGACTTTTAATGATTTTTTTTATTTTTTATTATTAATTAATTAGCCACTTAACAGCGAGGTGAATATTTAATTAGCCAACCTTGTTAGCACCATATCTCAAAAAGTATAGCCCCGATCGTCAAACTTTTTTCTGTTTTAGACTTCTGGTATACTGCAGATGTGCTTTTTGGCATTTGTGGGTGAGTGTTAGGACTTTGAAAACTATCCGTGATTTAACAGGTAGCCAGTGGAGATTGCGAAGGATTGGAGTGATAGGTTCAAGTGATCGGGTTCTAGTGATGAGTCTGGCTGCTGAATTTTGTACGCGTTGGAGTTTTTGAATTTGTGATTCTGGTAATCGATCCGATGACCGATTGAGCCTAAAATTTCACAGGTTTGTTAAGTAAAGATACTGGTCTTCGACATTTACCAAACGTATACACTTTTTTTGAGAAAATAACACCAACATCAATATTGAAGTTCCCTTACAGTACCAGAACCTATTTCCATCTAAGGCAAACTAAATATAAAAACACGTTTAGCGTCCTGCCTTAAAACAAAATATATATAAAATAATATGATTTTTTTTATATATATATTTTTTTAATGGCCAACCGACTTATTTTTCAAGACAACCGGCCGGGCTATTTTTCTAGATAATTGCCAACCTTTTTCGGTTTGCTCTTTCGGTTTGCTCTTTCGGTGTGCTAAAGTCTAAACATACGATCTTACTTATTACAAACAAATTAAATCGTCAGAGATCGTTAAAACTTAAAAAAGAGGCTGCCTCTCAAAAGGAAGCGGGTGGTGACGCTAAAAATGTGGGTTTTTTTTTTTTTTTTTCCTAAAATGATGTTGACAAACTCCATGAAAAGATCCTGCAAACCATCGCTGCTTATTTTGATTGCCCGATACGAACGTACAAAAAATTCCAAACAAAATATCAAAAAGAAAAATCTTGTAAAACGTTGTTTCAACTAAAACATGATCATCGAGTTCAACGGAAATTGAGATTAATTTTTACAAAACATTGATAAAATGTCCCTTTAAAATTTATTTGGAAGAGCTTTGCCACGTTCCATTCCTTTACATTTTAATTCGGATAGCAAAAACAATGGATCTGGTCATTCCAAAACAATAAATTTTGCGCCACACAAATTCAATGCCGTTTTGATTGAATATCAACCAAATTCAGGAATGAACTAAACCAATTGCACTTGAAGGGTAGCAAAAACAGTGGTATTTACACAAAATAACATAAAGTTGGAGACTTACTTGATAGCTCTATCTGTGGGAAAATGAGTGAATTCAAAACCGAATTCGACATTGGAACCCCTCGGCAAATTTAACCGACAAACGCATCCGATATGGTATAAAGGATCCAGGGCCCAATTTCATGGAGCTGATTAAGCAGAAAAATACTTATTTTCAGTGAGCAGGATACCAGTCACACTTTTGTTCGAAGGACATTGTGTTTTGACTGGTAACCTTATTCTTGTCAGCACTTTTTTGTTGTGCTCAGCTACTTTTTGTGCTTAAGCAGCTCTATGAAATGTTGGCCAAGTACAAAGCCCACTTTGCGGTCTATCTTTCTGGTTGTTTATTTACATTTTTTCTAGTGCAAGAAAAAGCAGCAGATACACGATGCTTGGCGAGTCCTTTTAAAAATATTATGAGCAGTCAGTCGATCAATGAGTCTGGCTTCGCGCTGTTTGCTTTACCTTGACGGATCATCTAACTCTGAGAACCATTTGCGTTTCAATTAGATCCTCATGAATATGTTGTTTATGTAAATACCTGCGAAATTACAAGAAATTAGCTTTTGGCGAAAGGTATAGCTGTTCAATAAGCAGACGAGACGCCATTGGTACATTACCACTTAATTATCTCTTATTTCAAGACGGGGTGGCATTGACATGTTATTTTTGTTTTCTTCTTTAATAAGTTAACAATAACCCGCTTCTTCAAAGCTACCATCTCCTTCAGAACTAGATCACGACATTATAAGCTCAAATATTAAAGGTGGTTAATTTACTTGTTAATCAAAAAATTCATTAACATTAAAAGTGTTATACTTCAAAATAATCAACTATTAACATTGGTAATTATTGGACTGTTTGTCAAACTGGTAAAACAAATACTGGAAAAACGAACGGACGATGGGATTTTTCCCCCTAAATTTACGGACTCCATGCAACTTTTCCCGTATCCACATTTTTACGGACCAGTTTCCGTAAAAGGTATCCTTAAAAATACAAATATTTCTTACAGTGTAAGATCATAAAAGTGTACTCAAACTGTGTTCACACTTGGGCTATCCTAAAAAATCGAAATGTGTTGAAACAAATCACACTTTCATAAAGTCAGTGCCAACACTTGTGTTTACACTGTCGGCCAAGGGGAGGAATATCTAAAAAATATCACAGTGTGTTCACACAGTGGATTGACAGACAATCACACTGTCACTAAGTGAACCAAGACTGTGTGCACACTGTGGGCCAGGGGAGGAACATTTGAAAATATCACAGTGTGTTCACACTCTGGATTGACAGACAATCACACTGTCATAAAGTGTGCCCACACTGTGTGCCACGAGAGGAATATTGAAAAATATCACAGTGTGCTTACAAAGTGGATTGACAGACAATCACATTGTCATGAAGTGTGCCCATACTTTGTGTGCACTGTGGGCTACGAGAGGAATATTTGAAAATATCATGGTGTTTTCACACTGTGGATTGACAGACAATCACACTGTCATTACGTGTGCACACATGTGGGCACGGGGAGGAATATTTGAAAATGTCACAGTGTGTTCACACTGTGGATTGACAGACAGTCACGCTCTCATAGAGTGTGCATTATAAGTGTTTTTTAAACTAATTTTTAGTGACTCCGAAGACCAATTAAGCTTGAATTTTTACAGGTTTGATATTTCCTGTAAATGTTGGATTCAATCAAGCACGGATACTCTGATCACTGGCGTGCAGAAGGGGACGCGGGCGAGAGACCCCTCCCCCCCGTCATGAGATAGGAAACATGCACGAAATAAATGAATTGTTTGATACATTAAATAGCCCCCAGTCCAATTATGTCAAAGTTGCCCGCGCCCTTTTGAAGCATTGCCCAAATTTCCCCTGTTGATTTAATACATATTAATAAGCTTTTTGGGGGGGGCTTTTTTTTTGTATTAATTAAATTTGCATTATTCTCTTTAACAAAATACATTTAACCAACCCGTCAGTGATTTGTGGTTACCATAGTTGTATTAAAAAACACAAGCGAGTTTTGAGATAATCTCAAGTGAAAGGCGACTTGTCTTGTATTAATGTCAGAAGTGGTCATCTATCTGAATGTAAAAATGAACAATATTTGTTTGCAAACTCCGTTATGAAGTCGGAACAGCTATTGCTGTCGTCAAGATTAGTGTATAGGTCATTCCATGCCAACTTTCCTAGGAATCGACCGTGACCGACTCTGATTATTTTCTTAATTTGTTTAAAGAACCCTCTGTATGTGTTATGAAGACACGCAGAAACAATCTACCAAATCTTTTTCGTTTTTAAGAATACCACCCCTTCATTAATGTAGCCCTGATTTGTTTCCCCAAATGCTGCATCGGTGAGTTTTTTGGCAATTTCAGAGGCTCATATTTCAAAATCAAGATAAGATATACCCCTGATAATTAATATTGATGATGACTGGTGCCCAAATTATCAAAATCTATCGTCACAATAGGTGTCTAAAACATTTACTTTTTGTGTGATGGGCCCCCAAAACCTAAAATTGTACTGACGAGAGGGACTTTTTGTAAATTTTGACATAAAATGTCAGTTTGCTTTTATATGACATATGGGTAATGTATGAGTGCCCGCCCCCAAGCAAGGAAAGACTAATCACAGATTCACTAGGTGTTTGGCAGGGGTGGAAATATGGGCCCAGTGTAGAAAACGCCCAAAATACCCTTTGATTCTATTGTTTTTTTTTTAGGCGTGGTACATTACTCAATGACTTGGCAATTTTGTTTTTCTGCAAACACTGCATATGGGCTGTGTTTGTTAGACAATTTATTTTGGCTTCTTGAATTCTTCATGGTCAAATACAATATTTTGTAAGATGCATAATTTGCATCATTTGTTGTACATACTAGCATATTGTGTGGTCTTTACGGAGAATTTACTACACCACTAAATGTCTCTAGATTATTCAGAGTATTGTTTATGCCACCAATGTCTGTATTGCTCCAAACCAGAGTGTATTGGACTTTTAATTGGCCTCTTTAACATAGCACATACATGTATGTACATGTACTGTATGTGTACATGTATGTGGACAAAATGTGTACATTCATGTACATGTACACAACTATCAACGAGGTTGTTGTTATTCCTACACCAAACAATTTCTTAAGTCTGTCTGATCAGTCTGGTTCGGCTGCACATGTTCACAATAATAAAAATCTTCTCTCTACTCCGGTGTCTTGCAGTATGAGTGTCATCTGATGTAAAACTACAGTAAATACAAATATTGGATGCCTGTGAGTATACTCACAAGGTGAAATCTCGACTAGCCATAATCATGTTGGCGCACAAGCTTACGTGCACGCAATCAATATATTTACGTACTCAATATAAAATCTTTAGTATACACAAAAGTTAGCTGCAAAGTGCCCCAGGTGTCCAATATTGTTTAGTTTAGGACTCCTATATTAACGTTTGGAGTGTAGGATCAGTGTATGGTAAAATAAAGTATGACACATGTGACTTTGTGTTCCACCAACCAAAGGACAAGTATCTACAAGTGCAGAGTCATGTAAACTGTGTACATGTATGTTGGAACAACACTCATTCACACCCTGATAATGGTTGGCACAAGTATACGGCCACAAGTATGTATGAAGACTAGCAGTGTTTATAATATTAGATTTTACATTGCCTCCATATACCTTACTTTCAATTAATTCACATGGTCAGTAGCATTACACTACTGTAGGTTTAACCATGATTTAACACAAACTGCAATTAAGACATAAAAGCAGCTTTAAAATGTGAGCAAAACAAACATCATGGAAATGTTGTTTTATTATTTTGTTTTTTCAATGATGCCAGAAAATTCTTTTAAATTGCTGAAGGTCAATGTAAAAGCTGGCCAAACACTTGGTAGGGATATGAGAGAGTAATTCATACAAGCACTGACAATATTTGAAGGACCCGTGAATGTGAGACATTGCACATAATCTCAAATAATATCACTTCTCACAAGTTTTGTGTTCTTTTAATGCATCTTTGTATTGTTTTTATTAGACTTCAAGAACTTGTTTACAACCTTTTCATGATAAACATGATAAAGGCATGTTTTACTTGTAGAAATTTGCACTGGGCACCTTAAACTGCAACAGTGTTTTGTTCTCCACAGTCAATTCAGTTGTTTAAAATTCCAATTACTGTTTCCTTTTGGTCATAATGCATAGTATCACAATTGAAACTATGATTGCAAGATACACTGGACTTATAACCAAAACTTTTCAAATTGATTTATATTGTGTCTGTTCGGACCTATGCACAGTCCAAACACAGAAGTAAGACATTATTTGGTGTATGAATCACAACTACCTTGTTGATATTGAGTACATGGTAATGCGTAATAATATTAGGCTAATTGAAAGTCTAATAAACTATGTTTAGGGGCAATAACAACATTGGTTGCATAAACATTAGTCTTAGTAGCATGGATACACTCAGGGTATGTGAATTGAAGGAATAATTAGCTGTTCCGACCTAGCTGTCGGAACAGCTATTGTTTTCGTCGAGATTTTAATTTTTAGCTGTTCCGACCTAGCTGTCGGAACAGCTATTGTTTTCGTCGAGATTATTATTAGCTGTTCCGACCTAGCTGTCGGAACAGCTATTGTTTTCGTCAACAAATTTCTTATTATTAGCTGTTCCGACCTAGGTGTCGGAACAGCTATTGTTTTCGTCAAAATTTTTCTTATTATTAGCTGTTCCGACCTACTAGCGGAACAGCTATTGTTTTCGTGGAGATTTTTAGCTGTTCCGACCTAGCTGTCGGAAAAGCTATTGTTTTCGTCGAGATTGTTATTATTAGCTGTTCCGACCTAGCTGTCGGAACAGCTATTGTTTTCGTCGAGATTTTTATTAGCTGTTCCGACATAGCTGTCGGAACAGCTTTTCGTCGAGATTTATATTATATTTCTTATACTTGTTTCCGCCTAAATCCCATAGCATTGCACACGTTTTTTGTATACAGGTAATATCCTAGAGCGTAATACGAAAGAGTGAGATCATTATATCAAATCGAAGCTTAGTACATGAACTTGACTCTTAGGCCCCCTAATGAATTTTTGTTTTTAATTCTTAATTAATTAGCCACTTAACAGCGAGGTGAATATTTAATTAGCCAACCTTGTTAGCACCATATCTCAAAAAGTATAGCCCCGATCGTCAAACTTTTTTCTGTTTTAGACTTCTGGTATACTGCAGATGTGCTTGTTGGCCTAAAATTACGGACGACGTCACAATGACGTCATTTATTGCGCGTTTTCGCCCGTGTACAAAGCACATGGAGATAGGGAAAACAAATCCGACTTCTAAAAACATATTTTTTCAATTGGGCTCAAATTTAACGTCCTAGATTACACAAATATTTCTTAAAACAAGAAAGATTATAGTGACGGTCAGTTTCAAAGCATCAAAACTTATTAAAACATTGTCAGTAGAAAAAACTCCCAAATTCTCAGGCAAATTGAACGCCATGGGTACTCTGACTAGAATTTGATATGTGTTTATTAACGACAAGGAGTAAAATGTTCACCTTTTATTTTAAAGTAAAAAATGCACCGTTAAACTCGTATAGCGCCCTTACAGATTGAGGGCGCTATATGAGTTTAACAGTGATTTTTCTTGGGTTTCGTAGACTCGTTGAAGTCCTAAACCCATTTATGACCCGTGTTGTTGACGTTTTTGTAGAATATACATAGAGTCATAATTCCTGTCGCCGACTGACACAAGTCTACGTTCATTCACAAGAATCGAAAAGAATTTGTCTTGCTATCACGTGTAATCAGATAGTTATTCAGATTTCAGCGTGGACGTAAAGAATATGAGCACCGTTTTCTTGCCGATGTTTCGGGGTGGCAGACTTGTCTGCGCTTGGGTCCCGTTCGCCGGAAAACGATATGTTAAAAATTTCTTGTGCAAAGGCATTACTTCACGAAACCGCGATGTATCAGTTACAAAACTTGATGGCGCTTGCAATAAAGCAATCAAAAGAGCTGATTGAGGAAAGGTGTGGTAAAGAGAAATTAGTTTTTCCATGGCTAAACGGTCAGTGTTGGATTTGGGTGTGTGAAGAGACAAAATTACAATACAATCGTATCCCATATGAATTTACTGTTTTAGCCTAAACAAATTAAATATACTCGATTGGCATTTCAGGGTAGAAAATTGTTACGATTACGATTTAAATACAACATCATTTTGTTTACATGCATTTACAGTTATTTTTTAGTAAACTCGTAATCATTTCTGAAACGGTCTGTTACATGTGTAACCGTTCACATTTATTATGGTCAAAATTTCGCGACACATTTTGAGGCTGATTTTTCAACATTTATCCAAACCGTAATAATGTAGATGTTCAACCGGTTGATCGGATGGTTAACCGTGTGACCGTCACAGGCAGGCTTACAAAGCCTCAGCATTTAAATGTAAACATAAACATTTAAACGCTTAACAGGATTATCGTTTGGTTAACCGGGTAACCGTGCAATCAATTTGTTGTGGAACGCCCTCTAGCGTTCAATGTTTCTTGTAACTAATGCCGCACACAAAGTATTGGAAACGATATAGGTATGTGTGGCAATTATTATGGTCAGCATTTCGCAGCACTTTTCAAGTGAATTTTTCAACGTTTATCCAAACCGTACAAATAAATGTAAACGTTTAACCGTAAGATCTGTCACTTAAAACCGTGTAACCGTCACAGGCTTACGTATAAGCCTGAGCATTCACGGTTATTTGTTGTCAACATTTCTGAAACAGTTTCCGAAACAGTTGGTGACCCGTGTAACAGCAGTTTCATAAACAAAAATTCAAGAAAAAACCTGTTTACACAACCGTGCATGTGACCTAATATCTTAAAGCGTAAAAATATTAAAGAGTTAGATCCTATATCAAATTGAAGCTTAGTACATGAACTTAACCCTCAATGTAATTTTTTTTTAATTCTTAATTAATTAGCCCATTTACAGCGAGGTGAATATTTAATTAGCCAATCTTGAAACCACTTATCACGAAAAGTATAGACCTTTCTTTTGCAACGTCACAGCCCGAGTTTTTGCCAATCCAGGTTGTAAAAGTATGGAAAGCCATAACTACAAATCAAAAACAGATTGCCACAGTTTGTAGCAGTGTTACAGAAATATTCAAAAAAGTGTTGAATTTGTTGGAAACAAATCAACCAATCATGGAAGGTATTTCCGTTCATGAATCTTTACAGAAAATGTTGAATTTGATCACAACATTTTTTAACACGATTGAATGTTTTGCTAACATTCGGCCGTCCATGCCAATCGGCGCACTTTGTTTATCAACAAAAGAAAGGTCTATACAACCGATCGTCAAACTTTTTTCAGTTATGGACTCCTTGGGCATTGGAGATTAGCCTTAGGTAACCTGACCCCATGTTGACCTTTACTTCTGGGTCAACCGGAAGTGGGACTATATCCCAAGAACTACACAACCGATTTTCAATTTCTTTTTAGTTATAAACCCTTTAAGCAGTAAATGTTAGACAAGGGTTACCATCACCCCTTGTTGACCTTTATTTCTGGCAAGGAATTTTTTGTTATGAATCAGAAAACCGGAACAGCTTCGTGTTTGTACACAAACACCTAATGCCTATTATTTTTTTTTTTTTTACATTCTAAACAATTCCAAGTTCCACAACAACAACTATAAGCAAATAGCATGCCATCATGTAGTATTACCATCGGGATTTTTTGTTCACTCAAATAATCCATCAATGATCAGCTCTCTCGGAATTCCCTTAGGAATTGTACAGCAACTACTCAGTCTTAGTACTAATATGGCCACTACTGGGTGAAACGGACTATGGTTTTCAGATTGCTTCTTCGCAAAATTTCGTTTTCTCCTGGAAATAATTTTCAAAATTTCGTTTTCTCGTGAAAATAACTAATAAAAATAAAATTTCTAAATTGTGTTTCCCAACATGATACATCACTCCCACAAGATCATTATCTTGTTCCCACAAGACAACACATCGCGGTTTAGCCCAAAAATCTGACGTCACATGCTGCATAAAAATGTAAGTTTCTTTCACAATACCAAAGACAATAGACCGTGAAAATCTCGCGCGTGCTGGGGAAAGGGACGCATGTAATTCGGACAATTATTTCCACAAGAAAACGAAATTCGGAAAATTATTTTCGCGGGAAACGTAATTTTGAAAATTATTATAGCAGTTTTTATGGTTTACATCTAATTGTTACAAACCATGTACTGTCCTAGTGTACATGTACATGCATAGAGCAAGGTCCTTGCTCTATGTTACACTACATGCATCATATCGTACTACACGAATGATGACAGCGTTCTCTGAATGCCGCATCGAACTTGGACTTATCATGTACGCACACGATAAGTTTGACTTATCGTGTACGTACACGATAACTTATCGTGTACGTACACGATAAGTCAGGTTGTTTTTTTTCATGTGGCGGCAATACGCTTCCGTAATATCTAATGCTTTGGGCGATTTAAAAGTGAATGTGTTCTCCACAAAAATGTATTACACGCTAATATCAAACTGACACTCAAGAAGACTGCGATAGTGTCGAGGTGTGTCCTTTTTATTTGTGTCATGCAAGGGAAAGCGCTTATATCCTGATTTAAAATATTACCCAACTTTGGTTTATTATAGTACAGCCGACACGGTTTTCACAACACTTCGGGCTGGATGTTGGAGGTCAAGCAATATTTCTTCATTTTCTCATGACATTTTATTTTAATATTGTGTTGAAGCAGCTCAAGTCTCTCATGTAGTCTGTAGTTAATACATCGTCGGAAGAGGGCGAAATCACACATGAATCATTCTCCAACAAATATAAACAAAGCAGTAATATCCCGAACATCTCCACCCACTCTTACAGAGCTGCTTAGTCAACATTATTACTAGCTAAACAACAACATGATTATGCTTACCAGAATAAGATGAACAGCCAAAGTGCCTTTTAGCCACATGCAGGCCTACCCTGTTTAGATTGCACCGCGAAAATGTGCACATTATCCATATCAAAATTGATGAGGATCATGCTGTGACACGCTCCCGTTGAAGGAGTCATCAGGTATCTCGTGTTATGTCGCCAAAATGTGCACTACATTGAAGAACACACAGGGACACTTACCCCTAAAATGGCGCAACCAAGATTAATAATTGGATGACGTCAGGTGAATTTGGGTCAATAGAGATGTTTATATTAAATACATAGAGTACTTCCAATGTTGCATAAGCCTTTTTCCTCTACGATGGCGTTGTAATGACGTCAGTTTATCTGGTTTAACGATAACATAATTATATTAATTCAATTTTTGTAGATAAATCAAGAAAAAGAACAGACGGGCCGAAATTGTTTTCATTTCAATCGTCTAAGCCTTGCTGTCATGTGCTAACTAGACTTGACCATGTCAATCGAACAGATATGTTCGAGTGAAACACAGACCATGCGTGATTTAGACTATACTAACTGACTAAAGGTTAGCACCCGACTTGCTCATTGATGTTAGTTTTATCAGTCTTGTAAGACTACAACTTGTCGATGAAGTTGAACATCAGATATTCGAATGCCCCAACACTGTATGTTTAGCGTATAATGTACTTATAACGTTATACAACCAACATCTCCATGACGGTTATTTCCTAATTTGTAGCACTTTCTGTCATTGGAAAGTCAGCTTCACAGAGCGCCACTTACGATTACGAAACATATAATGCAGACAAGGCTGTGGATGGCAACATTCAAAGTTACTTTAGAACTGGTAAGGTATAATGTATTTCTTGCGAATATCGTGTATCCCACTTAAATATTTGTGTTTAAACCTTTGGCGCTAAAAGATCAATACGATGATTTTGTGAAGTTTCGTCAAAATTGGGCAACTTGGCTGAACTATAAGGAAATGTTCTTCTCCAGATCATCCTATTAAACACAGATAAAGGACAGTGCGTTACTGTGTCTATACGTATATAATATTACAAAGTATTGCGACATGCAAGGGTGACTCAAAAACAAGAAGTACACTGCGTCATAAGTAAACAAAAATATTGTTGAAGGGGGGAGGGTGTGTACTGTGCTCTCATCAAAAATATGTAAATTGACATAATTATTATGTAATTGTTGTCTTGTACCAACTTATTTTTACGAAGCTTTAATTCGTTTAGGATTGTTTGGTTTGTTTTTGTCGGGGTTTTTTCTCCCCTCTTTATTCTTCGTCTTCTTCTTCTTTCTTCTTTCATTGATTCCTTCTAACACAGTGAAACATAACATCACTGAATCTTGATAATCTAGATACGCCCTTTCGGAAACCCCGGCTTTGGCTTCAGCTTCAGCTTAGTCCACCTGATTGAAGACCGCTAAGGAACACGCTTGCTTTTCTAAAACCCCGACGAAGCCCGAACCCAAAGCCGTGGTTTCGCAAAGGCCCGATAGTATAGTCAAGTATTTCACGATAAAATTACTATACAATCTGTACTGAGATCGTTTTGTATTTAATACAGGGGATCCGAAATATGATCCGCATCCCTGGTGGAGAGTTGATTTGGAGGCGGAATACTCATTGGGCAGCATCACCGTTACATTAAGAACCGACTGCAGTAATTGTGGTAACTATCTTTGTTTTAGTTCATAAATTTTACATGGGTTTGTATTTATGAAATGCTGCAATGGCCATGAAATAAAAGCTTCGCATTTTGTGTGTGGTCCGATATGGAAGCATATAATTGCCGCAACATGAAAATCAAAATCTCTCTTATCGTGTACGTATACGATAAGTTATATTGTACGTTTACGGTAAATTACCGTGTACGTACACCTTAATATGTATGTACACGGCAAGCTATTGTGTACGTACACGACTAGAGGGAGATTCGTTTTATTCATGTGACGGCAACACGCTTCCGTTCAGTCCGATCCTCAAAAATAATAATAATGGTTATTAAATTAATATTTGTTTTGTTATATCAATTTATAAATTACGAGTGAAACTGCCGTTGTACATTATTAAATGATTTGGGTTCGAAAATTAAATAGAGCAGAGTTTGTACCAACGACCTCCGGTTTAATGTGCCGGTGCTCGAAACTGAGCTATCTAGTCCTAGTTGGCGGACTCCCTTTTTAGTCAATATCTTTGCACGGGATGCCAGACAGAAGCCATACAATCGTCAACTGCCGGCTGTGTGGGATCACACCCAAGAGAGACCACCAACACAGGGCTAGATAGCTCAGTTGGTAGAGCGCGGCACGTTAAACTGGAGGTCGTTAGTTCAAATCCCGCTCCAGATATGTTTTCGAGAAGTTATCAAAAACTACACCAAACACATAAATCAATTATATAATCAAAAGTTACGTATAATCGGTTATTAGAGAATTGTTCCACAGTTTTTACTTGAACGTTGATGTTTTATTTACCTCTTCGAATATTTTTTAGGACTGTCATTCATCGGTGCAGTAGCACGAGCAGGGCTCAGTGCCACTGTGACTGACAACCAACAGTGTGGCTTGCCGGCCCCTGTGGAACAATCCCAAATTGGTGCCGTGATTACATTCCACTGTGATCCACCAATGATAGCCAATTACGTGAGCTTGGATATCGATCCATCTCGACCAAATGTTCAAAAAGCTGATCTGCATATCGCTGAGGTGACAGTAAAAGACGAGACAAGGTCAGGTACTACAGGCTACTTCGATTTAGTATTGGTTTAGTTTGCAATAAATACACCCACCATCCATCCAAACAATCTATCAACATTTCATAAATTAAGTTGATCCTTATGTCTTTCCGGGATTTTGTGATTTGCTATGGTTATTCCGATTGCTGCAATCGAAATAGGCACATGTGATTTGTTTTTCATTTGTAACTATTTATTTATTTGTTGTTTTTTCCCCCTTCTATTTAGTGTATTTGTAATTATTTATTTTAGGGGTAGGGAGGGGAGGGGAGGGGGTAGTGAATAGAAGTTTTAGAAGGCAAACGTTCAATGAAGAAATGTTCCCTTTATACGATATGCAACGCCAATCAATCTATCAATGAAAACGACTAATCGATTGATTCAAAATAACGATCGATAGGAGCAAAACACCGATTGATGTAATGATCGAAACATATTCATCTATGGCATTCCATACGTGGCTTCCCACTATATTCAGTTACCAAATTAAAGTAACTGGTGTTGTTTCGTTTCAAATGTGTTGTTCTTTTGCCTCGATGATGTCCGACTTTTTAAAAAGTATCTTAGCTTTAAGAAAGATCAACTTAGTCTCAGTTCAAAAAAAAGGTTTGACCTTTAATGGAATTTTCTGAGGTGAATACTACAAAAGACACAGATAATAGTAACTCTCTTTTTATTTTACACTTTCCATAATCGATCGTTAACAATTGTTTTCGTCAAATAATGATCCGGACAATTTTAAATGTATAAATGTACTAATGTCCGAAGATGTATAAAAACAAAAACAAAAAAACTAAAACAGAAAGACCGTTGAGGCAAGTGATCAGTCTCTTTTTAAAAGTTGATTAATCTGACGTACATTTCACGTGAAGATTCACTGTTTTGTTGTATTATATTGAATCCCATTTCCTCCAGTCATACCCTTACAGGGAAAGAAAACTAATCAGAGTACAAATTTTGGTGACCGATTCGTGGCGTCTATGGCCTTTGACGGGAATACGGGAACGTACAGCGAAACCAGTAAGCCGTTATTTAATACTATTTTTTGGAACTTCTCGATAAATATGCAGGGTGCCGATTACAACTAATGAAACAGCGTGGACTATATTCTGATGTCAATTAACAAGATTTTAACTGATTTACGTGACAGAATTTAAATAAGCCAAACACTTTGTAACCACATCTATAATACCATCGTGAACGTTTCGTGAAGGCCATAGGCCTACATACAAAAGAAAATCCAACTCCGCCCCGAATTATCTCTCCTGATTGGCAATAGAACAAAGGTACACACCATGGCTACTTTACACATACATTTTGTCACTATTTCCCAGATAAAGTTATTTTGAGATCGTCTTCTTGATGTCACTATTTATACCGGTTATTCTTTCAGCTACTCATAACAACCCCTGGTGGCGATTGGACTTGGGTGACGAACACTGCATTGGCAGAGTCAATGTTACGCCTAGAGTGGAGTGCTGTGGTAAATGAAACTATTCAAAGTGGATTCAGGGGGGGGGGGGGGTGGCGGGCACACTTGCGTCAGAAAGATTTGCTGTTGTAAACAGCAATAAATAAACAAAGAGAGAGAGAGTGTAAGAAAGTGTGGGGATAGGGAAGGGACCGGGGAGTGAAAGGGGGGGAGGTTAAAGCAATATTATGTAGTTACTGTAACAAATTATACTTGCTGACAACTGCATGTTTGATGACTACCGTGAAGACTGTTCAATAGTGAGGCAACAGACAGCTTAATTTTGTTTAAACATTTTAACCATATAACCGGGAACAAATGTTGACAAGATCAAAATTCCCCATTCCGATAGATGGTGTACATGTTTCCACGTACGTACCTCTAAACACGGTGGGACGTTGGCGAGGAGACTTTATATTATTGCGATGGTCTTAACGTCAAAAGTGAACAGTTGAACGATGCCATGCCGGCAATAAAATTACAAAATGTTGGCTTGCGTAAGCTGTTTTACTAACACATAGCTGTACTTTATTTCTAAATAATTATAATATCACTCGGACTGATGTGCTTTATCAGAGAGAATCTAGTGTAACACAATGTTCCCGGGGCCCTTAAGCTGGCCCGGAATCACTCTGTAAAGGCTTTGCGTTCGCTAGTTCTTTTCATAACTATACGTGTTTACATCATGGCCAAAAGGATGTTCTTTCTAAACGGCATAAGCTAGTGGCTAGCAGGCCGACTAGCAGGTCGATTTCCTAGCCCTGTAAAAAGAAAACCCAACAAAACCATAGTTGAAAAGGGCAAAGAAAGCAGACTTTAAACCCGGTAAAAATAATAATATCGTAAATTTGGGTGTGATCCCTGGCTACACGGCAGCTAACGGTTGCATGGCTTCTGAATTGCACCCGCACGAAGATTGTATAGGGAAACCACCAACACATGGCTATGATAGCTCAGTTGGTAGAGCGCCGGTGTCACGTTAATCCAGAGGTTGTTGGATCAAATCCCCCTGTAGTAAATTGTTCTTTGCTCACCCCAAATTGGAAAATATAATTATTATTAAACAAATATCTTCGATTTTTTCAAGCAGGACACCGTTTCATTGGTGTAACCGTACGTGCAGGAGTCAATTTGACCCATATCGAGAATCAACAATGTGGCTCACCGGCAACCGCAGCCCAGTCTGTTGCAGGCGTCACAGTTGGATTTATTTGTGAACCGCCGGTAAAAGCCAAGTATGTCAGCTTGGATATCAATAATAGAGGAGCGCTGAATATCGCCGAGGTGACGGTAGAAGAGTACAACTCTGACCAATGTTTGCCTGAATTTGATGAACGTAAGATTTCAAACTTTTATAACACACATTCAGAATATTTAGCAGCGAGTTTCATTATCGTATACATTAAACTATCCATTTATATCAAATGTGTACACTGTATATCCCTGCTCGATTTGTCCCGGACATGAAGCACAATGTACTTGATTATTCAAGAGCAAATAATGACAAAGTATCAATATGAAAGCTCACTCGTCGTACTTTTTATTCTACCAAATCCTCAATAAAAGTAAACTTTATAATCTACAACACTGTCAAAGTCGAGCAAATAGCAATTTGTTATTTAGATTGCTCTAATCAAAATAAACAAGTTTTGGGAGAAAACTCATTCAGTAGTTTAACGTTGAGACGTCGGTTTCTTTCAACAGGACCAACAACTGCAGAAGCTATTACAGTGGAAGAACAAACTCCCACAAAAGGTGAGAAGAAGCTCATCACGAGATGCACTTATCACTAGTTTGAAGAGTATTTCACACGTTGATTGGATGGTATGACAATATAAAAATATAGGCCATGTAACCTGTGACACCACATATTTACAAAAGAGCCACAGAGCACAATTTGTGCACAATATGTCACCTCAAGAAAACAATCTATGGAGATTGCAATGTTTAATTTTTCAACTTTTGATCTGATGAAAAGTCTCTCATCTCAAATCTTGTTCAAATGTTACCTTTCTCTTAAATTTATGAGATATTTCTAACACATTAATGTGCAAATTTCCCAAATGACCAGCGTAGTAGTATAAATCTCGCTTGCCAGAAAGGCCCTGGAATGCATAAGGTCAGTTGTTTTGTTTAACATTGTCTATACGGTGGGTACCAATTTACTCATTCGAAAACCAACGATAATTAACCATGAGTTTGGGTCTGACGGACAAACTTGCTAATCAATAAATTTTATTTTATTTTTAAGACCAAGAAAAGGGTAACAATGACGCAAAATCCGTCATAAGATTCCATATTGTAACCTTTCTCCCCGGTCAGCTTGACCCGGAAATGGGTCAGGGGCCACGGAACTCGGAAGTTTTCAGAGTGTGAGGGAAATCTCTCATCCGTAATTTGACGAAGATTTCGGTTTATTTCAGCCGTTACAGATGCCTCAACAACTACTGAAGAAGCTGCTGTAGAGGAAGAGCAAATCCCAGAGAAAGGTGAGAAAAACTACTTTGTCAGAAAAGTCATCTCGAAATGTTATCGAATGAACAAGACCACATGGAAAGCACCAATTCAAATACTAAACTCTAATACTGATGTTGAATAATTTGCACGGTTCTACTTTAAAGCATTGGACCCGTGGAGAAGTATAGAACTTTCTATTGCAACGTCGCAACCCGAGTTTTTGCCAACCGAAGTTGAAAAACTATATAGAAAGCCATAACTGCAAATCAAAAGCGATAGCCATAGTTTGTAGCAATGTTTACAAAAATATTCAAAATTAGTGTTGAGATTGTTGGAAACAAATCAACCAATTATGGAAGGTATTTCAGTTCATGAATCTTTACAGAAAATTATGAATTTGGTCACAACATACACGATTGAACATACACGATTGCTAACATTCGGCCGTCTATGCCAACCGGCGCATTTTGTTTATCAACAATGGAAAGGTCTACAGTTGACTATCAAATATTAAAACCGATCCTCATTATGTCCTGCTACTTTCTGTAATACCAATCGCCACGGTCTTGAAAATACAAACATTGCTTCAAAGGGTCTTCGTGTGAGGGCGCCATTACACTCTTAAATTCCCGGACCTGACCTGAATTCCAAGTCCCTATCCTCGAGGTCTGACTCATTTCTGTTTCAGGCTGACCCGAACACTGGTGAAAAGGGGGATTTTGAACTCAGATACTGCGTCAGTTTTAATACCAATGTCTGGGTCATTTTGACACAAATTCCGGGTCGCACTGACCAAGAAATGGGTCAGGACCAATATGACCCGGATTTCTAGTCAATTCTGACCCTGGGGCCGTTATAGAGTTTAGAAAATCGTCCAAGACTTAAACCCACTTTAATTCAACAACTGTTCGGCCAACGAGATTTGAAACCTGTTTGGTTGTGTGGTTTTTCCCCCAGTCGTTGATTACCCCGAGTACAAGTCAGGTTACTACAACCGCATATACAAAGGTAGCTACATCGGTAACCCCAACCCTTTATCAACTGAGGTAGCTTGGAATCTCAAAAGGTGTGCCGCATACTGCGTCGTACATGATCTGTGCTACATCTTTGACTTTGCACCAAGAACAGGCAAATGTCATCTCTACAAACTGCTTGACGAAGTCATCCCGATTCCTGACAGCAACGTCTACATCTATGAATTGGCGAAATGTCTCTCTAAGCTATCGATTTGTAAGAATTAACAGGACGGTTTCATTTGTTGGGCAAAGCTATCTGGTTGATACCATTTTAGTAAAAGGGATGAGGTTCACACACCGACAATAATTACTTAAGGTTGTAAAAAGAACTGTTGGAAACAGCACGATGGTGTAAGAGTGTGCGTAGATTATGATGGTGAAATTTAAGACACCTTTTTAGTACTTTAATTTGGTATGACCTCCATCCACACAAATAATTGGTTAGACGCAATCATTATGGATATTGGATTTGGAGGGAAATTAAACATTCATCAACTTACCTGAAATACACGTAAGCTACATCATATATAAATATAACATGGTTTGAGGGTGAACAGTATACAAATATAACATGGTTTGAGGGTGAACAGTATACAAATATAACATGGTTTGAGGGTGAACAGTATACAAATATAACATGGTTTGAGGGTGAACAGTATACAAATATAACATGGTTTGAGGGTGAACAGTATACAAATATAACATGGTTTGAGGGTGAACAGTATACAAATATAACATGGTTTGAGGGTGAACAGTATACAAATATAACATGGTTTGAGGTTGAACATCCCGAGGTAAAGGAAGTTGACAAACTAGTTCCCGAGGCGAAGCCAAGGGTCTTAGTTTGTCAACTTCCAATACCGAGGGGAGCTAATATCGACTGATTAACCCGAAATAAATCATGTAACATTTGTTTAACTAGACCTCATACATATTCATTTATTTTAAAGAAAAGGCATCTTTACTGTCCACGATATTCTCTAGTTCGACCTCATTGAGTTCCGGAAAACGTTTAACGTGTGCCGCCATCTTTTCATGAGTTGGATGTCGCTTGGGTGATGTTCGCGCATGCTTACAACGCCCATAAAACAGTGCCACGATCGTAAAGCGCATGACAAGTAGAATAACGCCCAGTTGACTTGTCATGCGTATTCACACACATGATAACATTTTTAGCATGTGAATACTCGCTTGCGCGCTTGGTAAACAGCAAATATAGCATCTGGCACGTGATGTTGAATGGACCAGTGAGAATACGACTCTCGTCATGAATACGTACGAGGGTATAGTAAACATGATAGACGCGCATTGTTCGGAGGTGTGTATGCACATGTACTATTTCTTTTGTGTACATTTTGACTCCCAAAATGGCGGACAGGAAACGCGTGTGTAATTGCGCTGCGCGTTGTGCAATGGGTCTATATGGGCTTTTGTCCCAAAGTGTCTGTGTCGATTCCCCATTAAGGTAAATTAACATCAGCTGAAGGTAATTGATTCAAAGGAGGGCTCTATTTGACGAACTTTCTACACAATTTACCAACTGAATCTCCGGTGGGAGACACAACATTTCTTGCTACACCAGCTACAGAGCTGGCATACGTTTTTGTGTAATTTTACTACACTATTTTAGTCATAGAAATAATATAAATGTTTAATATATTTATTGTCATTTAAAGTCCTAAGTGAGCACTGGTAACATTGAGTCAATGCACATTCTAATTATTTCACTGTTTCGTCCAAAGTATGCCCTTGCGAGTCAAAGTCATTGGTTTTCTAGACTGGACCATTCAACAAATCAAGAGGGGGACCAGGTACCAGAGTTTATTTATTATTTGTTTATTGTTTATTATTATTTTTTGTAAAGGGCTGTTAACTATTTTCACTCATATACATCGTGCACAAAATTGTACAGACATGCAGATCTAACCCTCTGATAAAGTGGAGCAATCTGTTCTTATAGCAGGCTTCCAGATGACTTTCCCACAGCTTGAATTAGGTTCAAATGTTTTAAATTCCCCCCCCCTGTTCTTATAGCAGGCTTCCAGATGACTTTCCCACAGCTTGAATTAGGTTCAAATGTTTTAAATTCCCCCCCCCCCCCCCCGCCACACACATACTCCCACCTGAGCTGCCAATACAAATGTTTGGCTTACTGGGGAGCCAGTAATAATACAAAATATCAATAATTTGTTTGATTTATATTGCACCTATTCCATACAATGAACAGAAGCCCATACAAATTATTGAATAGTTAAATAAAACAACAGCAACAAGAAAAATATCATTACTAAAAAGCTAAAAACAGGAAATTCACATCATTGGTTAAAAGAAACTAGCGGTTGTGTAATTCCTGGGTTACTCGCACACTTAAGGATGTTTAATAACAAATGTTGGGTGAGTTTCAAAAATGTGTTTTTAGCTTAACCTATATTCAATAATTATAACCTATGTTCATTTACGTGTAAGTTTGATTAGACTTAAAAAAAGTGCATTGCGGTGGCACAAATGTTTATATTAGAACAGGCTTTTTTAAATGTTACGTTTGAGAAAAACAGGGGCGTTTTCTTGACGTTTCGACAAGTAGGTTGTGGTTGTCTTCTGTTCAATTGTTCAATTATGATGAACACGGTTTTGTGTAATTTTACTACACTATTTTAGTCATAGAAATAATATAAATGTTTAATATATTTATTGTCATTTAAAGTCTTAAGTGAGCACTGGTAACATTGAGTCAATGCACATTCAAATTGTTTCACTGTTTCGTCCAAAGTATGCTCCTGGGATGGGGAGTCAAAGTCCTCGATTTTCTAGACTGGACCATTCCTCAAATCAAGAGGGAATCAGGTTTCAGTTTTTTTTTAGTTTTTTTTTTAGGGGCTGTAAACTGTTTTACAGATATGCAGATCTAACCCTCTGATAAAGTGGAGCAATCTGTTCTTTGTAGAGCAGGCTTTCAGATGACTTGCTCACAGCTTGAATTAGGCTCTCAGGTTTCCAACAACCTCCCCCGTCAAACTTCTTTTGGCTTACTGGGGAGCCAGTAATAATAAATAAATAATTAATGTTTAATGTATTTATTGTAATTTAAAGTCCTTAAGTGAGCACTGGTAACATTGAGTCAAAGCACATTCAAATTATTTCACTGTTTCGTCCAAAGTATATGCCTTGGGATGGGGAGTCAAAGTCCTCGATTTTCTAGACTGGACCATTCCTCAAATCAAGAGGGGAATCAGCTGTAAACTATTTTACAGACATGCAGATCTAACCCTCTGACAAAGTGGAGCAATATTTTCTTATAGCAGGCTTCCAGATGACTTTCCCACAGCTTGAATCAGGTTCAAAAGTTTTTAATTCCCCCCCCCCCCCCCCCCCCCCCCCCCCCCCCCCCCCCCCCCCCCCCCCCCCCCCCCCCCTCCCGACACACACACACTCCCCCTGAGCTGCCAATACAAATGTTTTGGCTTACTGGGGAGCCAGTAATAATACAAAATATCAATAATTTGTTTTATTTATATTGCACCTATTCCATACAATGAACAGAAGCCCATACAAATTATTGAATAGTTAAATAAAACAACAGCAACAAGAATCATATCATTACTAAAAAGCTAAAAACAGGAAATTCACATCATTGGTTAAAATAAACTAGCGGTTGTGTAATTCCTGGGGTTACTCGCACACTTAAGGATGTTTAAGAGCAAATGTGGGGTGAGTTTCAAAAGTGTGTTTTTAGCTTAACCTATATTCAATAATTATAACCTATGTTCAATTACGTGTAAGTTTGATTAGACTTAAAAAAGGTGCAATGTGGTGGTACCAATGTTTATATTATATATTTTTTTGTTTAATGTTACGTTTGAGAAAAGCCGGGTTGTTTTCTTGACGTTTCGACAAGTGGGTTGTGGTTGTCTTCTGTTCAATTGTTCAATTATGATGAACACGGTTTTGTGTAATTTTACTACACTATTTTAATTGTAGAAATAATATAAATGTTTAATATATTTATTGTCATTTAAAGTCTTAAGTGAACACTGGTAACATTGAGTAAATGCACATCCAAATTATTTCACTGTTTCGTCCAAAGTATGCTCTGGAATGAAAAATCAAAGTCATTGATTTTCTAGACTGGACCATTCCTCAAATCAAGAGGGGGATCAGGTCTCAGAGGTTTTGTTGTATAGTATTTTTTTAGGGGCAGTAAACTATATTCAATCGTATACTTCGTGCACAAAATTGTACATACATGCAGATCTAACCCTCTGATAAAGTGGAGCAATATGTTCTTTGTGATGCAGGCTTTCAGATGACTTGCCCACAGCTTGAATTAGGCTCTGAGGTTTCCAACAACCCTCCCCCGTCAAACTTCGTTTGGCTTACTGGGGAGCCAGTAATAATAAATAAATACATTATTTATTGACTTATATTGCGCCCATTCCATAAATCGTATTACGAGCTCATAACAAACATGAAATAATTAAATAAAACAACAGCAACAAGTAAAGACAACAACTAGAAAATCACATTAAGAACACAAATAAATTTGTAAATATCTGGGGTTACTTGCGCATTTATAAGGATTTGAAATAACAATTATGGAGTGATTTTCAATAATTTGTTTTTAGCTTGATTTGTCCTATATTCAATAATTATAACCAATGTTCAATTACGTGTAAGTTTGATTAGACTTTTAAATGTGCAATGCGGTGGTTTATATTAGAAAAAAGGTTTGCGGTAGCACCAGGTCGTGAATCTATCTAGTAATTTTTTTAGAGGTTACGTTTGAGAAAAACGGGTTTATTTGTTGGGTTTCGACAAGTGGGTTGTGGTCTTCTTCAGTGAAATTGTTCAATGATGAACACAGTTAATGGATTATTCAAATCCTTCGCAGCTGCTGCTCAGAGCGTTTGATATTGTTGAACAGACAAAATAATGTAAAACCCGAGATGAAACTCCGGTAAATTCCGGTTCAGCAAAAAGAAGAAAACAAAATGGGCAGAGAGTACTTATTGTTTGTATTATTTATTTTATTAAAACATATTTATACAGGATACACAAATCAGCTGAGAGGCTGTTTTACATTATGGTCCTGTAAACAAACAATGGAAAACACCTAGCAAGTAGAATATGGAAAGGAACAAATACACAATACACAAAGTTGATACAAAAAAGTAAGAGTAAGCAAACGAGACTTTTTACCCGGTATTATAAATTTGTACTAATTGTTTTTAAATAAATGGGTCAAACTTACGTAGAATCAGAGTTTAAATCTCTTTTCTACTGGTTTCCGGGTCAACTCAGAAATGGGTCACATTGTTATGTCAACTTCATTATTAAGTCAGTCTGAATATTGGCAGTCCTAGAGCTCCGTAGTAACACCCGTACCAGCCATTCTACAAAAGGATGCCCGAAAAAAAATAGACCGTGCAAGTCTCAAGCATATTCGAACATTGGGACCAAAATGGAACATTGGGACCAACATGGAACATTGGGACCAAAATGGAACATTGGGACCAAAGTGTCCCAGTGTTCGAATACGCTTGAGACTTGTAGGAAAGGGATTTAAACTCTGATAATGCGTAAGTTTGACCCATTGATTGGTTACTTTGACACAGAAAAGGGTCAGGCCTCCCATGACCTGGACACGGAAGTTGTTTAGAACGTAAACTAGCAATCATTACGTCGACTTGTTTAGGCCGTGTCTGATTGGCGGATTCCGCTACGGCTGGATCGAAGCGTCATCATGCGTTAGTGGACGTTTTTGCAACACCCATAGCAACGATCGCAACCGCTGCAGCCGTAGCCGTAGCCGCCAATTCAGACACGGCCTTAATGTCAGTATGACGTCATTGCGAAATATGACGGCAAGTCGACTTACGCCACGAAATAACGCTGTTTGATGACATCTCGTTATCACGATTAATTAATGGCACTCATGTCAAACTGGGAGCTCCCTAACTTTCACGATTAAGATTTCTTTATTTGCACACAGATTGTTTTGAATAATGTGGCACTTATATATTTGTGCTTTTTCGCAAATTGTAATAGATAGTTATTGCAAATTAACCGTCTACCTGAGTCTATTTTATTGGGTTTTTGTATTTGTTATTTTTATGATGCATCCATTTTGCTACATGTGGTTTTTCACTTTAAAGGTAAGGTTATAGATTGGTAAATACGCGACAAATTACTGAACATAAACACTTATAGGTGAGCAGCACTGCAGCTATTGATAGGATAGACTATTTGAAGAAAGGATTCCATTTGAAGTAACATGGTTTGGATAAATATTGCTCGACCAAAAATATTTGAATCTAAGAAACGACTTATGCATGAATCGTTTCTCAGTTTTCTGTTGGTTGGTGTCCGTTCGCGAATGCAGCGGCCAGAGAAGCGGCTGGTACCCGCTGTCACCTCGGTAAATGCGGATGGATTCGACTTATACTTGTGAAAATATCGTGCAGATTTTTGCTGTTTTCTCAGCAAGTAGTAATTGTATTGAGCTGAACCTTTCGCATGTTACTTTAATTCATGCTGGGGAAAAACAAATCTATGACCTCACCTTTAAATTAAACCCATTAAGTTCTGGGAAAAGGCAGCGACGGTCGCTTATACAAAAGGTACTCCGAAGCTTCGCGTCATCTTTACGTAAACACTCAGTTTCTATGGCAATGTGCTGTACCGTGCGCGCATTATACCAAAGAGCGAGTGCAGACAGTGTTTATTGCGTGTATGCCAGCATTTTCCTAGCGGTCTCTCTGAGAATGGCAACGATTGGAAACCAGTGCGTTCGTCTTCTTTTGAGTGCAGGGAAGATTTTTGCGTTATTCTTGGTGTTTGAGTTGTACAACTTTCAACATGTGAAAGCCGAACTAACTGGTAAGTCATCAAACAAAGTATATTATCAATGTTTAAAAGAAATATATATTCAATTGAAAATAAAGGAAGCATTGGCATTTCAAGTGTGTACATCATTGGTAAGAATGAAAATAATGATCACAGATTTGCACATAACTTACATGGTATGATAATGGTCAAGGTAGAAAACTTCCCTCGAAGTATGTTTGCCTGAATTGTGATAATTTCCTTCAGAATGAAGTAAACAAATTTGTCTTTATTTCTTAAACCCGATGTTCGAAAACAGGGAAGACATTATAAGTGTTTTCACAGGTTTGATATTTCATGTAAATGTTGGGTCAAATCAAGTGCGGATACTCAGATCACTGGCGTACAGAAGGGGACGCGGGCGGGAGACCCCCCCCCCACCCCCATGAGATCGAAAACATGCACCAAATAAATGAATGGTTTGATACATTAAATAGCACCCAGTCAAATTATGTCAAAATTTCCTGCGCGCTTTTGGAAGCCCAGATTTCTCCCTGTTGATTTAATAAATAAAAGGTTTTTCTTTTATCCATTAGGGCCTATAATTATTTGCAACTCTCTCTTTTACAAAATACCCGTTAATAATTTGTGGTTACCATATAGTTGTATTAAAAAATACAAGCGATATTTGAGAAAATCTCACGATGTTCGGGCTCAAGTGAAAAGCGACTTGTCCTGTAATAATGTCAAAACTTTAGTGGCCATCTGTGAGAATGTAACAATGAAAACTAATTGTTGACAAACTCCTTTATATCGTTTTGAGAGAGAAAAAATGATAACATGCAAACGTATTATGTAAGCAAGTTTTTGAGGTGGCCATTCCTGTCTAAATGCGAGTCAATCAAATGAGTTGGTTTCCGTGGCGCAAAAAAATCCTCTTGTTTTTAGTTTGTTTGTTCTTTTTCATACATTGAGCTCTTCTGACTTAGAAGTCGGAACAGCTATTGCTATCGTTTAGATTTGTATTTGTTTTTCTTCTTACTATTCTTTCCTTTTGACAAAATCCCATGAGATTGTAAACGCATTTTGTTCACACCTAACATCGTATTTAGCTTGTTACGAAAGAGTCAGATTCGAAATCATTATCAACGCTTGGGACATGAAGTTTTAGTAAAACATAATAAATTTAAGCTAATTAAATGTTAAAGTCATTGTTACTAAGTTGTAAACGAACGACGTATATGCGAATCCATTGTGAACGCACAAGCTGGTCACACATTTTCTTTCTGCCTGTGAAATACGCTTATGCTTAAGCAAATTGATTTGTACATTTTGCTTACAATTAAGCCCGCGCTATGATACTAGCCCCAACTACATTAACCAACGTCTCGCTTTAGTCTATTATCAAGTCAATCACCCGATCACCACAATTAGCTGTTTTACACGGGTCAATTTAGTAATTAATTTAGAACTCCAACATTTCACTTGTCGGTATGAATGACCAAAATCGGTCATGTGCAATTCAGTATAGCCTCGTTATAGAGTATAAAAGAGACAATAGTTCTTAAGCAAGCGGACTAAAAAGTTATTATTAAGATATAAGTACAATAGACCAGAAATAATTATGTCAATTACAACTAAAACAATGTATTCAGTGTGTTTTGGAGGCGCGTTATTTTGGTCTGCTTATAACGTTCGAAAACTTTCAAACAGTTTTCCTATACATTAAAAAACAAATCCACCTTTTGGTGTTTATTTTCTTTGACACGGTCAAAATACTTTCGCTCACCAGTATTGAATCCACTTTGATATACCGTTCCTTTACGGAGATACCCAAAGGGACATGTTTGCGGCCCCTAGATGTAGCCCGAGCCCTAAATGTCGCCCGACCTAAAGGTAGCCCCAAACTTGTACCTTAATGTCGCCCCGACCTAAGTTAGCCCGAAACCTGTACCTAAATGTCGCCTCGACCTAAATGTAGCCCCAATAATGTCGCCTTGACCTAGATGGAGCCCCAAACCTGTGCGGCCTCTATAATATGTAGTCCGATCCCTAAATGTCGCCCGCCCTATGAAGCCCTAAACTTCTACCTAAATGTCGCCCCGACCTAAAGGTAGCCCAAAACGTGTATCTAAATGTCGCCCCAGCCTAAATATAGCCCCGAACTTGTACCTAAATGTCGCCCCGACCTAAATGTAGACGCAAACCTGTACCTCAATGTTGCCTTACCTAAATTTAGCCCCAAACCTGTACCTAAATATTGCCCCGACCTAAATGTAGCCCCAAACCTGTACCTAAATGTCGCCCGGCTTTTAAGTTGAGCGATTGAAATGCCAACCCTGATTTCTTTTTAAATTGTTTTGATAGCAGGAATAGGCAAACGCTGTTCAAAACCATTCAATTTTGCACTTGAGTTTCTAGGTAAAAGTTGTTGCAAAGTTATGATTATTTTTGTTTCAACAGTAATTTTGTTCAGTTTTCTAACACTTTTCATGTAGGGCCTACTGTTGTTAGGTACGGACAAAAAAGGCAAAATAGATATCATTATTTTCACAAGCTGCTGGTAGGCATAATTACCTCCCTCAAAAATTAAAATTTTAGATTTGCTCATTGTCAGCTGTCAGGCAAATAAAACAGGCTACCAATTATTTCTTAATATTATTTATGAGTATTTAAACAACATTTTTTTATATGTTTTATATATTGAACATGAACAATCAAGTACGACATTTCCATCAATGAGAACAATACCAGATTGTACTTGTATGGATTCATTTATGAACGAGAGGTTTATAGAGACCTGTTATATCCGCCCCACCACTTTCATGAGAGCTCTATCCGATGGAAAATGGGTGCACCATAAAACCGATTTGACCTTGGAGCCCCTCTTCAATACGTTGATTTCGTATGATGATAAACATCAAACAAATTGCTATGGAATACTGAAAGGCAAATTTGTATGGACATTGTTTCTGTATAAAAATTAGTTTTATTATTTTAGTTTCTGTAAATTATTATTCTTTCAGACCAAATCATTTCAATTTTATTGAAGTATTAAAAAAAATGGACCACATTTGGTGGTTTTCAAAACAAAATTACCTTTAGGCCTTGTCACCTTCAAAGTGGCTACGCAAAAAAGCACTAACAGTGCAAGACTTGGGCCCAATTTCATTGCTCTGCTTATCGCCGAGTTCTACGCTTACGATCATCATTCTCCGCTTACTCTGCAAGCGCCGAATTTATGTGCTAGCTGTGTAAGTGAAGAATGCTAACGTGTAGTACGCACGCGCACAAGAACAACTTCCCTGCTAACCCGTGAAATACGCTTCACGTAAGCACATAATTCCCTGCTTCCGTAAGCGCAAATTCTTTGCTTACGGTAAGCAGAGCCATGAAATTGGGCCCTATTTGATCTGGTGGCATGGCGAAGGGTGTTGGTATCAGATTATCATTAACCACATAACTTAACCACTACCTCAGCATATATCTTGGTCAACACTGGGTGACATTAACTTAAGTTTAAATACGAATGACTGAGTAGTGCCGCTATATTCATTGCTGGTGTCGCGCGGCTGTAACCAACCTAAAATTAACTAAATTATTTATTTTCGGCAAAATGCTGCATTACAACATGACAAAGGAAACCATGGAAACTTTACCAGGAAGGGAGAGCGGGGTATTGATCCATGTAATCTAACTTTCTTGGCGACAGCGTCAAGGTTTATTTGATTATTCAACTTAACTACAGGTTGCAAACGTGGCATTTTTTCCAGCACAAACAACTAATTATGAGAGGCTTGCCTTGGGTATCACGCGTTGAATGCTTACATTAGTCTGTGTGCTTATCGAGTACATACGCATTTTTGTATACAGTCTTTGAAACTTTCAGAATCTTCTATCCACATGTCAACAAATCCAAATCCACTTGATGCCTAATTTTCCTATCGCTCCTAGGGCGGCCATTTTGTTTTTCAAAATGGCTGCTACTTTGGCCATATTTAGCACATGTTTTGTTCACATAAGTATGTTAAATATGACTTAATTGACAAAGATATTTTTTTCCCACACTTATATTAAACCTTATTTCATTTTTGTTACTTTTACTTTTTGAATCCAAAATGGCCGCCATTTGTGGCACTAATACTTGTTTACGCATTAAATATATTGTCGTCTAAAATCTTTTTTTATTTTATTTTTTTAAAAGCACAGTTAGCCTATTACCCATTGATTATCTCTATAATGACTTATTTCACAAGTGTTAACATTTCTGGAAAAATACAGATATGAGAATGCATCTTATCTTGATTTAAAAAAAATGGCCGCCATTTAAAGCATGTACAGTATATGTGTATTTAATATGCTTTTCGCGGTAATGGGCTAACTCTGCTTAATAAAAGATAGAATCTCTATGACTATTTTAACAAATGACAGTGGGTGTTAACATTTCTGAAAAAAATTCTCAATTATAAGATTGCATATTTAGAGCTTTTTCTGCCAAAAAGTTTTGTTTAAACCCAGATAACCAGTGGCACCTTTTGGTTAAGACATATCTTAAGAAAGACTGGATACCCCAAGACTCTTCCAATAGACATGTCAAACCTTCCGGCAATCCACAGAACACAATTTTGCTGTGTAGAAATTGTGATAAACACAGTAACCTAAAACTTGATGGTTTGCAGCGCATCATTTGGGCATAACTGTCATATTATTAAAACGCTAATTTCTGATTACTTTTGGATCCATGTTGTGTTAGATTTAAACAAAATATGAAACATCTGTTTGCTCAACATCTGAATGTGTTCGAGAATTGTTGTGCAGTGGTCTCTTAGGATACCTAGCCATCATCCAAGCTATGTCGTCTTTCAAGGAACCCTCAAAACATTCTTTGTGAACTCCCACTTTGTAAGACTTGTAGGATGGACTGATGCGTGATTTTCGACTGCCTGTTATGTTACACTTGACAGTTGAATGCATGTGCTTGGAACATCATCATCAATTTTTGGACCGAAGAATATCTTGCTCAGGTCAAGTGGTTCCACCAAAGTCTCACCGTTGCTTTCCGGCTGATACACACTCATTGCAATTGCATGGAAACTGTTTTTTTCCATCATAAGTGTCAACTTTGTTGTCAACATTATCTGCAGACGCACAGATGGGACGACCTTTTACCAACCCATGAGGCACAAACACACGTGTGTTGATATTGTTTTGGACAGAATGGGCGATCTGGCTGCAGACTTGAGTGACTCGGCTGTATGATATACCAATATTATAGCATTGCTAAGTAATGTAACGGCTTTCTGTCTACGCAGGTTATGATACATCCACAGAGATAGGCCTACTGCATATGGAATTTCAAGTTGTCGGCGGAAATTTGACAACTTAGACTCTGATTTTGCTTCATGTGTCACTTGGCGAGTTGTCTTAAATTCCTGTATCATGGTCTGTGAGATTATGACAGAGGATTTATGCAAAGCCTTTTCACGAGACTTAGTTGTAGCCATCTTACGACCCTGAAGAATCCATTTATTTATTGTTAAAAGTTCAACAGGAATGCCATATTCACTGGCACCATCAAGGGACCCTGTAAATGTCCATGACTTTTCATGTTTTACATTGGAAACAATCCGCCTGATTATTGTTGAACACTTGAAGATAGTATTGAGATCAGCCCTAATGTCTCGCTCTTCTGTAGCTAAGTCTAGTGCTTCACGGCCTGCTTTCTTAGAATGTAATACGCCTGGTAAGTTGCCCTTATGTTGCGATATGACAACATTTGGTAAATTCTCTGAGATCTTAGCTATTAATGCTCTGCGAGTTATGGTTGAATTGAGGCAATGTTCTTCTACTATCTCCCTATACAAATTTTCTGCCTGAATTGTTGTAATGTAGTCTCCCGAGTCAATTTTGTCCTGCATATTAGCAATGAACATTCTCGTGTTGTCAACGATTTTGTCATTTTGTGCATTTTTGGGGCCAATTAACATATTGTTGTCAATATTTGAGCTTGCAACTATTATGGTACAAGTAGGTCATCCTCCACTATTATATCTAGGAGTTGCAATTTCCACAAATCGTTGTTACTTTTTTCAACAATCTCTTTAATTGATCTTCCACTGTTGACACTTTGGCAAGCATGTTTTGTTTCATCTTTTTTTGAGTGTCACCTCCCTGACAAACGAAAAACTCCTGACGATTAAAATGCTCTGCAGTAGATCTTGTTAATTTTCCTGATTTCGAACAAGGGGGTGTAGAAGGTCGACCTATTCGATTTTGAAGTGGGTTAATATTTTGGAACCTCTTTTCATCTCTTTCAATTTTAGCTTTTTAAGTTGTATCACTGTAGCAAATTTTATGCCACTGTACACCTTTTTCAAGGAGTTCATCCCCTGTTGTTCCACTCCACGCAGTCTGTGGGAAATATTTAAGAAATCAGGATTGCCTAATTCACACCTCTTAGTCTTATGCACACTAAACAGAAATGTCTCAACTGAAGACAAACGTTTTGGTGTTGTAAGTTTGTCATTTTTCAGAACATGTTGACACTTCACACACAGACTGAAATATGTTGGTTTTATTTTAGCAGGAGGCTGATCTGTGCTCATGATGTTGAGCCCAAGTCTTTTCTTGTTTCACAATTAGTTTTACTAGTAGCTGTGTACTAAAGCACAATATTATAAACTATTTAAATAACGATCAGTGCCTGCAAAAACACTCACTTCGATTTGGGGCTGTTATTGATATGAAAACTTCAGTTGAGTTAGGCTTGATATTATTGATGTAAATAATCAAGAAGGACTGTCAAGATAAGTGATAAACAGTTTGTTCATTATTTTATGTCACTGTGCTTTCTATTAACAGACACATCAATAACGTAGTGCCAAAAAACTGACCCACCAAAACACGAAACAAAAATACTGGCCTAAAAGCAGTCATGTACCCTGTGTCACACATAAGACAACACAAGATAAATAGTATGAGGCACCAAACTAATTTCTAACACGTTCCAAGTGTGGTGTGTTGTCGAAATAAAACAACCGAGGAAGGACAAACAAGGTGCAGTGGTATTCCTGAATGTGTTTGTGGCTACTCTCTTTCTTTAATTATATAGTTGGTGAAATGTACGCGTTTCTTACTACTCACAAGATTATTTTGACAAAAAACAGCGGACTGAAGGGATTTTCGATGGTGAAATCTGCTGTATCCGTGAAGTTCACGACGTCGTCAGCGTGTGTGTACGCAGTCAATGTTTGGGTGACTTTCGGATACCTTTGCGTGTGTAGACATTGTGGTAGTCCATTTGCAAAACTTGCCCGACACAGAATCCTATTACACGGCGATAATCGGACGATTCTGAATAAAGCAAGGAACGTCATTTGGGGGCAAAATTGAAAAATGTCAAATTGTGTCGTTTCGTCGTCTGTATTTTTGCCCGGAAAAAGCCACAAAAAACATTTTCCGGGAATTGGAAAAATTGGCATCAAGTGGATTTTTATTCTTTAGTGTTTCAAGAGTAATCCCTGACATTTTCAAAGATTGTATACAAAATTGCATATGGGAAAACTTTTTCGACCATAAGCCCACTACATAGCAAAACACAGAGTTCTATGAAAGGAAACTTTATTTTTTCAATCCAACAAAAGTATTGGGTTTCCTTTCGCATATATAACACAAATTATCAAGTTTGTGTCATCGTTGACAAATCCTGACAGAACCAAAAACATACTATAACGATCGTTTTTATTGTTCAGCGTTTTGCTTACCTCTGAAGACCCATATTGCTCCAAAACACCATGTGTACGGCCCCTAAATGTAGCCCGAGCCCTAAATGTCGCCCGACCTAAATATAGCCCCAAACTTGTACTTAAATGTCGCCCCGAACTAAATGTAGCCCCAAACATGTACCGAAATGTCGCCCCAACCTGAATGTAGCCCCAATCCTGTACCTGAATGTCGCCCCGACCTAATTGTAGCCCCAAACCTGTACCTAAATGTTGCCCCGACCATTTTGTAGGCCAAAACATGTACATATATGTCTCCCTGACCTAAATGTAGCCCAAAACCTGCACCTTGATGTCACCCAACCTTAATGTAGTCCCAAACTTGTACCTAAATGTTGTCCCGACCTAAATGTATCCCCAAACATGTACCTAGATGTCGCCCCGACCTATATGTAGCCCAAAACCTGTACCTAAATGTCACCCCAACCCAAATGTAGACGCAATATTGTTTAAGTGGTTTCCGGCCTAACATATGGAGCGACGTCACGATGCGCCTTTTCGCCCGTCTACAAAACACAAAGTGAAATCAAATCCGTCTTCCAGAAATGTACATTTTTCTATTAAACTCAAATTTAATGTCCTAGTTTTTTGTTTAAGCCTAATTTTCAAATATGTAATTATGAAAAGTCAGATCCTATATTAAATTGAAGCTTAGTACATAAACTTAACTCTAAAGGAGAACATTTGTAAAATTCTTAATTAATTAGCCACAGCGAGGTGAATAATTCATTAGTTAACCTTGTAAGCACCATATATCAAAAAGTTTACCCCCGATCGTCATACTTTTTTCAGTTTTATACTTCTGGAAAACTGTTTATGTGCATGCTGGCCTAACATTACGGCCGACGTCACAATGACGTCATTTATTGCGCGTTTTCACTCGTGTACAAAACACAGCGGGGAAGCTGAAATTAAATCCGACTTCCAGAAACATAATTTTGTTATTAAGCTCAAATTTAACGTCCTAGATTACACAAATGATTCTTAAAACAGGAAAGATTTTATAGACGGTCAGTTTAAAAACATCAAAACTTATTAAAATATTGACAGTAGAAAACAAAACGAATTACCAGGCAAATTTCACGGAATGGGTACGGCGTAAAATTAGATTTGTATTGTCGAAAAATTGTAAAATTCTTAACTCGATCAATTCCTAGACCATTTATGACCAGTGTTGTTGCGTTTGTTGAAGAATATACTTAGAGTCATTCCTGTCGCCGACTTACACAAGTCTTTGTTTATTCACAAGAATCGAGAATAATTTGTCTTGCTCTATATCACCGCTCAGATCCTTAGTCAGGTTTCTGCGTGAACGTAAAAAACAGACCGTCTGTGTTTTGGGACGGTGGTGCAGGTGAAGTTCTAGCTTGTTTTACGCTGGTGGCCCGTTCGCCGGAAAACCACATGTTTTAGGTTTCTTATGCAAACGCATTGCTTCGGGAAATCGCCATGTAGAAAACAAAAAAAATTGCAATAAGCAATTTAAAGAGCTGATTAAGGAAAGGTGTAGAAAGGAGAAATTACATTTTCCATGGCTGAACAGTCAGTGTTGGATTTGGGGGTGAAGAGCCAAAATTAACAATAAACTCGTATCCCATATATATTTACTGTTTTAGCTTAACAAGAACAGCATAATTGATTAACTGTTTCTGAAACGGTCAAGTACACGTGTAACCATCCTTTTCATGAACAAAAATTCGAGTGATCAAAAACATTGCGTCTTCATTGCAGCATTTTGACTTTGCGCAATCACCCTGCAAAATAGACGAGCATGCTCAAAAGAATTGTTGTGGAACGCCCTCTAGCGTTCAATGTTTTTTGCAAATATTGCGGCACGCAGAGTAATGAAATAACAAAGACTACAAGCCTGTAAATTGGAAACGATATGTGTGTGTGTCACATGGGATCGTGTGCTGTGTAAGTCGTGATTGCAACTATTATGGTCAGCATTTCGCAGCACTTTTCGATCAAATTGTTGTACATTTATCCGAACCGTAAAAATGTAAACGTTTAACCTGTTGATTGGTTGGTTAACCGTATAACCGTGTAACTTTCACACGCTTACTTTACATGCTAACTTATGAGACCTGTTCCTTGATAGAGGGGGTTAGTTCGCTTTTCATAGACCTGTTCCTTGGTATAAGGGGTAGTTCATTCATTTTATGTACTGACTTTTGAGTTCTGTTTCTTGATAAGGAGGTTAATTCGCTCAGTGCACTTTACGTAACCTGTGAAACCTGTTCAGTTTTAGCGTCAGTTTCAGAATGAAGGTTATAGTTTTAGGTTTTGATAGTTGTAATAATGATCACACTTCGAGTTATAGCGCCACCATGTGTTGAGACTTGACCAATGTCACATGTACTGAGTTGTTGAATAAAGTAGCCATCTTGAGTTTATGCTTTGTGCACATCTTGTCTTCAACATTACAATTCTTACAATAGGCACATTTTAAGTCAAAATAAGAGCATGTCAAAGGTGAAGGGTCTTCTATCTGAAAGTCAGACCAACTTTAAAGGTCTGGAGTGCTTAATCAAAGCAATAATACACGAAACAGCTTTGTGTTTGTTGACAAAAACCTAATGCCTAGTTTAGTATATTCTTTGTTTCTGCCTAAATCCCAAAGCATGTGTACACGTTTTATGTATACACCCAATATGAAAGGGTTAGATCCTATATCAAATTGAAGCTTAGTACAAAAACATTTATTGTAATAATTGTTAATTTGTTTTATTAATTAGCCACTTTACAGCGAGGTGAATATTTAATTAGCCAACCTTGTAAGCACCGTATTTCCAAAAGTTTACGCTCGATCGCCAAACCTTTTTGTTTGTTTAGACTTCTGGGATACTGTTTATGTGTTTGTCGGCAAACATGTGGAACTACGTCAATGTGACGTCATTTATTGCGCGTTTTCAAAACACAGAGGGATAAAGTGAAAACAAATTCGACTCCCAGAAACCTAATTTTTCAATTAAGCTCAAATTTAACGTCCTAGATTACACAAATGTTTCTTAAAACAAGAAAGATTTTATTGAAGGTCAATTTAAAAACATCAAAACTTAAATTAACTTAAAAAACCGAATTCCCAGGCAAATTTCACGGAATGGGTACGGCGTAAAATTAGTTTCGTATTGTCGAAAGTTGTAAACTTCTTAATTCTATTAAGTCTTTAACCCAGTTATGACCAATGTTACTACGTTTTTGTAAGAATAAACATAGAGTCATTACGGTCAACCTGACCCTAAAAGTGGCCAGGCCCCCTCCCCCTCCCCCAATGGGCCCCGCAATCCAGGTAATTTTTTACCGTGAAGTTTTTGGAGTATGAGTAAAACATAAATTAATAGTACTGAGTCAAAAAGACGGGTGAGGAATTGAAACATATCGGCCTAAGTTTCAATTTTTTAAAACATTTCAGCCTTCGAGAAAGACTTCGCTGGGTCGAAACGTCAGGAAACTAACTATTGTTTGCATGTTTACCACAGGTCCTTTTGGTTGGTAAGCAGTTTGCAACAGCTAATTCTATTTTCTCTTCAAACAAATGACTTGATATACTAATATATCTCCCACACCAATTGTATCGTACCCCTTTAATATGTCAGTATACTACTGACTACCCTTGATGTGACAGGCTCGGCAGTTTGCCTTAACAATTTGGTTTCTGTGAAACTAAAACCCTTCTTGTCGCTCATAATCGAAAACCACTTAATTAAATGCTGCCGCGGTTCGCAGGGAAAACATCAACATAGTCTATTTTGGGCAACTCTCCGTAGTGAAAATAATGTGTGTTGTTACATGCACCACACTTGGTCATGGCAACTGAAAACACTACAAAGCTGGCTGCCATTTTTTAAAATTTGATTTTAGTTTTGAAATTTGGTGACAGTTACATTTTGGCATTTATATCAATGTCTTAATCTTTAGGCCGAGTTTGAATTAAGAATATCACATGTTCATCAAAGTGCCTCCTGTAAGCCCAATTGAATAGGACCACTAATCCGCCAAAGCTGGCGGCTACATTTTTTTTTTAATTATCCCAAAATGTAAGTTTTTAGTTTTTTTTTATTTATCTCTCAACGGAAACAACCTTGCAGTGTAAAAATGATGTAAACTTAAATTGGTTTCAACGCAAACGTATTGCATTATGTGTAGATTGTAGTAAAATTTGGACTAATTGTGGGAATATTCATGAGAATTTGCCGAGAAGACAGAGTGGGGGGTGTTAACAACCCTCCCCCACTCTGTCTTCCGTGAAGATGCATGCAAACAACAAAGATTCTTCCCCTTACACACTTTTGATTCCTTCCCCCGACCTCCGGTCGGCGGTCGAAGAGTGAGCATCTTTGGAGCTTGGTCCGAACGATCCATGACAGCCTTAACGTACATTCGTTACGATAGTGTTTCAGGTCAGGGAGATTGTGACTGTTTTAAAACAACCACTTAAACTAGCCTTTGAATATTTTATCCATGGGTCACACCCATGACTGTATACCAAACTGCCCATGTCACGGTAACTGACTATTCTCAATTGAAAATGGTAAAATACAGCTGGATGTGTCACAAGGAATTATTGCATTTTAAAGACTACGAACAAGAACTTGGACAACGTCGTTGTCTTCGCTTGCCCCCGCACCCCTGGTTCGTTATTCAAAAACGACGAGGACGATGGCTTGATGCTCTTGGATGAGGACGATGATTTCCATTGTGTCCGAAGACTGCAGCCCGTCCTTGTAGCTTATCGTCTCAAAAGAAGACAAGTAAGCAGATCAGAATGAGCCCTTCCGCTTACGGCGAAATTGTCCGTTTATCCGGCGGCCTGATGAGTCGGGTCCGGATAGACAGGCGGATACACTGAAAGAAAACCTCGATCTTGGTGAAGCCTTTGACTGGTGCAAAAAAACATACCAAAATCCCAACCACTTGACATCACCTGCTCTCCTGAAAAGATTATCTCTTTGAACAAAAACAAAAACGGCGGGCCTAGGAGTAAATTCGGGGTTTTTGATCTCCGATCAGTACCAGTTGGGACTAACCGTGATTGAGGTGAAATTTCAGGAGGCAAAAGAGCGGAGTCCAGTCTGATTAATGCGCACATCAAAAAGACGGAGAGCGTTGACGGGCTCTTCGAGGGCTAGAGATCATCACTGAGTTGGCGAAGCTGAAGGCCGGTCCCCTCGAAAGACTCAGGGTCGCAAGACAAAGATAATGGACATAGCTATGCCATAAACAATTCACTGGCTCTTTTCAGATCCACCATATTGAACAAAAGATGTTGACCATGTTTGTTTTCATTATAGATTATACAACAAAAGTGTACCTCTAGCATGTCCTACTCAAACTCCTAAACTGACATGTCAACTACTTGTTTCGTTTCCCCTCTATACCTCTCTCAGTCCCTCTAGGTTTCTTTTTGTTGACCCGTGATTTCCTTGATGAAAATATTTATCAGCTTCATATAAACTCAAACGTGGACGATCACCATAATGTAAATTTGCTTTTTTAAAAGACCTATAATTTTATACTTCCTTATACTCAACTTGTTTTGCTTTCGAGTGTTGGTTTTCCCATCTCTTCTATCAACCCCCCTCCAGCAAACCCGCCCACTCTTTTTTCTTTCTACATCACTCTTCTTCTTCCCTAGCAATTTCTCTTTTCTTCTTCCATCTTCTCTCTCCCTACCAAACCCTCCCCACACGCTCCCCACGCCACTCATAACCAACATCCCGACCATCGGCTCCATTTGTCAATAAATATAACCTGACCTTACGTACTATTCCACACAACCATCATACATCAACCCCTGGCGGTGTCACAACACATGCGCAGGCGCATGGCATTATGTTGTTGGGTGGTCTGTCAGTTGTCAGGTAATAGATCGATCCATTAAGCCCCGCCTCCTTACGAGTTGACCAATCACAGCCCCGAAATCTGATCACCATTTGAGCCGTTTGGTGATCTTTGCTCTAATGGTGATCAGGTTTCGTGGCTGTGATTGGTCAACTCGTAAGGAGGCGGGGCTTAATGGATCGGTGTATTAAACGATTGCAAACCACCAATGATTGTTGCAACTCTATCGTCCCTAATGCCAAAACATCAAACTAAAACTGCTAAGGAATTTATTGTTGCAACTATGTCAACAAGACTTAACAAAGGCAAAACACTTGAAATGATGACTGGCAATTGAGAAGTCTACTCTCTCTCGTAAAATAACCAAAACGAAAAAAAGAAAAAAACGAGAGATTGGATTTAAACAAAAAGCCACTAAAAGTCAACCGTTTGTCAGTACTCTGTCTGACAACAAATTGTCTTTGTTTTTTAAATGCATCTTTGTATTGTTTTTAATTAAACTTCAAGAACTTGTTTACAACCTTTTCATGATAAACATGATAAAGGCATGTGTTACTTGTAGACATTTGCACTGGGCACCTTAATTGCAACAGTTTCTTGTTCTCCGCAGTCAATTCAGTTGTTTAAAATTCCAATTACTGTTTCTTTGTGCCAATTCTCAATCCAGGCTTATGTATTATATGAGACGACCATCTGCATAGTATCACAATTGAAACTATGATTGCAAGATATACTGTCAAATGGATTTCTATTTTATGTGTTTGGACCTATGCACAGTCCAAACACAGAATTAAGAAATTATGTAAGGGGAAAAGTGAAATCATACTCGTAGCCGTGTGCAAGTAAACCATGAGATGAGACTAGTGTGACCACGGAAAACAACTTGATGGTATTAGATACGTGCATCATATGGAGAGTTTTAGCAACCGATTCGACTACCCACCGCTGTTAATAAGCAAGGCTTGAGGGGGGGGGGGGGGGGGGGGAGATGCCATACTATAAGCATGCCCGAAATAATTATATTATCATCTTACATAATACGCCAGGCACACTTAGAAGCGAGGCCGGCGTCGCGCGGTAGAGAATCAGTCACACCATTAACTTACCAATAATCATTGATCGGCAGAATCTCTACCTAAGCACCTGAATACAAAGTGGATGTGTTCAATGTGATTCATCCATTGATGATTCGGAGACATTTTGGGGCGAAAACTTCCGCAACCAGAACTTTGCAGAAGAAGTCATTATTTCATGAGGTGGCCATGATGGAAAGCGCCACCAACCGATCCACGGAGAGAACGTAAACATTGCAAAAAATGATTATGACATGCCTCGCTAACAATCGTGGCGGGTGATATTATGTAAGGTGATAATATATTTCGGGCACGCTTATAGTATGGCATCTCCCCCCCTCAAGCCTTGCTTATTAACAGCGGTGGGTAGTCGAACCGGGTGGTTTTGGAGAAGGACATGCAAGAAAACCGTAAGACCGGAACGCACTCAAAGTGTTCAAAAAGCTTTAGGTTAAATATAAAAATTCTCCCCCTGAAACTAAAGCTTTAAGAAACGCAAGAGGCGTCATGTGTATAGTTCTTAAAGTGATGGGTGGGGGGGGGGGGGGGGGGGTGAGAGGGCCACAGGGAGAACAGGTGTTGGTTAAGGGGGAGGGGGAGGGGGGGGGGAGATGGAGCGCCGTGTCTATGATGGTGCGGGAAATTCGAAGCTAATTCCGGTGGTAGCCAGCAAAAGATAAATGGGCAGAGAGAGGTTGTGAAACAGAAAACACATGTTTTCGGTGTGGTCTCTGTTAATAAATCATCCCATGACTGTTTGGATGTTGTTTTTGGAGCTCCGTTTTTTCAAACAGTAATGTTTTGAAACGAAGTGTGATCCCCGTATAACGTATGTAGGCAAACTACTGATGTTCCTGTACCCCCTGTAGTAATTCAAGCAGGATTTGCAAGTACCAAACCCTCCCACGCCACTCATAACCAACATCCTGACCATCGGCTCCGTTTGCCAATAAATATAACCTGACCTTATGTTTTATTCCACACAACCATCATACATCAACCCCAGGCGGTGTCACAACACATGCGCAGGCGCATGGCATTATGTTGTTGGATGGTCTGTCAGTTTTCAGGTAATTAAACGATTGCAAACCACCAATGATTGTTGCAACTCTATCGTCCCTAATGCCAAAACATCAAACTAAAACTGCTAAGGACTTTATTGCTGCAACTATGTCAACAAGACTAAACAGAGGCAACAAAATTGATATGATGACTGACAATTGAGAAGTCCAATCTCTCTCGTAAAATAACCAAAACGAAAAAAAAAATACGAGAGATTGGATTTTCTTAAAATAAAGCAAGTAAAAGTCAACAGTTTGTCAGTACTCTGTCTGACAACAAATTGTCTTTATTGGAAAAGATTGCTCTGGGACGAGGTTTGTACCACCTCTGTTGGACTATATCACAAAAAAAGCTTCCAAGACAAAACAGTTCGGGCTATATTGCAAGTTTTATCCCATGATAAATCAATGATTTGGATGAACGGTACTTGCAAATCCTGCTTGAATTACTAGGGGGTACAGGAACATCAGTAGTTTGCCTACATAAGTTATACGGGGATCACACTTCGTTTCAAAACATTACTAAAAAGGATGTAAAAGCTAAAAATGGTGACTGATGAAGTGCAGCTTATAAAATGCGCAGAAACTATGTTTTGAGCCCCTCCATTAAAGGAACAAACAAACGTGGCTCAACATATTATCACCGGAAAAGGGTTCTTTTTAGTGAGTTCTAACATCTCTTTCCCCATCCCAAAAAAACCCTCCCCCTTCTCTAAAATACCCCCTCTCTTTCTTTCGTGAAGATGCATGCAAACATCAAAGTTTAGGTCTGTGTTAACCATCTCCTTGACTGTTTGAAAAAACGGAGAGAGAAGATGGAAGAAGGAAAGACAGAAGGCTAGGGAAGAAGAAGAGTGATACAAAGAAAAAAGAGTGGGCGGGTTTGCTGGAGGGGGGGTTGATGGAAGAGATGGGAAAACCAACACTCGAAATCAAAACAAGTTGAGTATATGGAAGTAAAAAAATAGGTCTTTTAAAGAACATGTTTACATTATGGTGATCTTCCACGTTTGGAGTTTATATGAAGCTGATAAATCTTTTCAACAAGGAAATGGTCATCGAAAAGAAACCTAGAGGGGCTGAGAGGGGTAGGGAAACGAAACAAGTAGTTGACATGTCAGTTTAGGTGTTTGATCAGGACATGCTAGAGGACAACAATAAAGAATTAAAGGTACACGTTTGTTGTATAGTCTATTATGGTCAAAATATATTTTTTTCAATATGGTGGACCTGAAAAGAGCCAGTGAATTGTTTATCCAATATCTTTGCCTTGCGCCCCTGAGTCTTTCGAGGGGCCCGGCCTTCAGCTCCGCCAACTCAATGATGATCTCCAGCCCTCGAAGAGCCCGTCAACGCTCTCCGTCCTTTTGATGTGCGCATTACAGACTTGACTCCGCTCTTTTTGCCTCCTGAAATTTCACCTAAATCGCGGTTAGTCCCAGTGGTACTGATCGGAGATAAACAAACCCGATTCCACTCCAAGGCCCGCCGTTTTTAGTGTTTTTGTTTTTGTTCAAAGAGATAATCCTCTCAGGACCAGTCATAGGCTTCACCAAGATCGAGGTTTCCTTTCAGTGTATCCGCCTGTCTCTCCGGACCCGATTCATCAGGCCGCCGCATAAGCGGACATTCCACCGTAAGCGGAAGGGCTCAATCTGATCTGCTTACTAACTTGTCTTCTTTTGAGACGGCAAGCTACACGGACGGGGCTGCAGTCGTCGGACACAATGGAAATCATCGTCCTCATCCAAGAGCATCAAGTCGTCGTCCTCGTCGTTTTTGAATAACGACCATGGGGTTACGGAATCACAACTATCTTGTTGATATTGTGTACATGGTAATGCGTAATTAGGCTAATTGAAGGTCTAATAAACTCAGTTTTGGGGCAATAAAAACATTGGCTGCATAAACATTAGTCTGATTAGCATGGATACACTCAGTGTATGTGAATTGAAGGATTAATTTAACTTCGAGCTTTTCCAAAAAGACTGGGGGGCGGGTACAGTGTTAATATGAACTACAAATAATGCAAAATACGCATCTTACAAAATATTTTATTCTGCCATGAATAACTCAAGAAGCCAATATAAATTTTCTTTCAGACACAGCCCAGATACAGTGTTTGCAGATACAAATTTGTCAAGTCCTTGAGTAATGTGCCACGCTAAAAAAAAAACAATAGAATGAATGGGTATTTTGGGCGTTTGCAACACTGGGCCCATATTTCCACCCCTGCCAAACACCCAGTGAATCTGTGATTGGTCTTTCCTTGCTTGGGGGCACTCATATGTACCTAGACATTACCCATAATTATGTTATATAAAAGCAAACAGACAATTAATGTGGGCATAAGGGGGGGGGGGTTCAAAATTTACAAAAAGTCCCTCACGTCAGTACAATTTTAGGTTTTGGGAGACCCCTTTCACAAAAAATAAATTTTATATACCCATTGTGACAGTAGATTTTGATAATTTGGGCACCAGTCATCATAGATATTAATTATCAGGGGTATGTCTGATTTAAATTTTGAGATATGAGCCTCTGGAATTGCCAAAAACTCACCGAATGCAACATTCGGGGTGAACAAATGGGCAGGGCTACATTGTTGAAGGAGTGGTATCTTAAAAACGAAAAATGATTTGGCAGAAAAAAATATGCGTGTGTTCATAACACCTATTAGAGGGTTCTTTAAACAAATTAAGAAAACAATCTTAGTCGGTCACTGTAAATTTTTCAAAAATTTGGGTGAATTGGCGTGGAATGACCCGTATTTGTTTTTCTTCTTACTATTATTTCCTTCTGCCAAAATCCCATAAGATTGTAGACGCCTTTTGTTCACACCTATAATCGTACTTAGCTTGATATGAAAGAGTCAGATACCAAATCATTAGCAAAGCTTTGGTCATGAAGTTTTAGTAAAACATAAGAAGTTTAAGCTAATAAAAAGTCATTGTCACTAAGTTGATTAACGAATCCATTGTGAACGCACAACCTGGCCGCACATTTTCTTGCTGCCTGTGAAATACTACGGAACCCCTAAAGGGACAGGTAAAAAACAATTGAAAATGTAAAAATCAAAAAAATGAAATTATTTCGTTCCCTCTAAATATTATTTCGTTCCCACGAAATATTATTTCGTTCCCCCGAAATATTATTTCTTTCCCCCGAAATAATATTTCGTTACCTCGAAATATTATTTCGTTCCCACGAAATATTATTGCGAGGAAACGAAATATAATTATTTCGTTCGAACGAAAATGTAATATTTCGAGATAACGAAATGATTTCGAGGGAACGAAATAATATTTCGAGGGAACGAAATAATATTTCGGGGGAACGAAATTATTTCGAGGTAGCGAAATAACATTTCAAGGGAACGAAATAATATTTCGTGGAAATAATTTTGATATTTTGTTTACCTTTTCATTTTTTTGTTTTACCTGTCCGTTAAGGGGCTCCGTAAAATACGCTTATGCTGAATTTGTTTGCTACAGTTAGCACGAAAATTTGCTTATAGTAGACCAGCCAAACTTTAAAAAGTCCCCTAGAAAAATTTTCCACGGCATAGTTTGTTGGCTGGCATCCATGCTAGATCTATTGTTCATGGGATCAGGAAGACGATTAGGGTGGATGCCACCCTCAATTTTGAATGTTAAGGTCATTTCGAGGTCAACAAGGTCAAATAAGGTCAAAATGGGAATGTTTAGATTTTTCACCAAATTTGACCCCAAGTGATAGATCTTTCCATAACATTTATTTTCATCATCATATTAACATACCAAGCCTGTGAAATAAAGAGTTAATATTTTATCTTGTACACAAAATGTATGGTAAAGTGAAACTAAAAGTGTTATTTTCTCAAAAAGTGCACATCTTGAATATACCAAAGTTGTTTGCACTCCCTATCCCAATAGTGCATATATTTGTTTCAAAAAACTTTTGTTTGGAAGGTTAATATACCCAGGCAGTTGTTCATCAAAAACAAATCAATTATATCACACCTTCATATTATATGGTGTAATGAAACAAGAAAGTACGTTATTCTCGCAGTAAATATGAACGCGTAGTGGGTGTACAGTTTGACATGGTGCTCTACAACTGTATGCCTATTTCTGATATCAAAGTTGTTTGTACTTCCAATCTTTCCTCTTTTTTTTCTTCAGATTCCTACACAGTCAACAAACTCAATTGTCAATAATGAATTAAAATGGTGATGTTTTTGCATTAACAGTGGTTTTATCCTATGTTTTGGATGTTTCCTACACGATCGGGGTATCGTCCATTGATACATTTTAGGCTTTTAAGCTACATGTTGTAACATATGTGGTTTGCCATGTTTCAAAGCTAGCTCCAGAGCTAGTGACCAGGCACTCAAAGGCTACTTCTCTCACATAAGTTGGACACATTAAGTACTTCTGTTGCCTAGCAACTGCCCAGATAACATTGATGTCCTGGAAGCAACACTTGATGGAAAAACGCCCTCTATTGCACACAGATGATGGTATGGCAAAGAGAACCTGCCCCACAACAAGATCAAGGTGATCCAAAAATGAAACACATTATGTTTAAAGAGCAAAGGGCTATCAATCATGATGCTCTGCAGGAGTTTAAAAGGCTTGATCATGCTACCTTGCTATCAGGAAGGAAATAGAGGCAGAGTGGTTCAACATCATCTATAATGAAAGGCCAAAGACACAGACCAAATATTTAGCATGAGTTGTATCACGCATACATGGTCATGATTGAATGAAGAGGATTGTTCTGTTCCTGCATGGGGAGCACTCAATGAAGCCACCGGTATAGTTGACCTACTTGTGACAACAGCAAAGATGCCACCTAGGTACAAGCAAATGACAATGACACACTCTTCACCAATCGGTTTGTGGTCATTTCAAACCACAAACACAATCATCATCATGCTTCAATGCAAAGCCTTTTATCGTGCTGTTAGAGAACACCAACTGACCTATATGAGGCTCTGTGGCACATCAATGGTCTATGCTTGAATCTTGGCTGGTTGAAAATAGTTAACAAAAAGATGTGGAAGTTGACAAACTTGCCCAAAGTGTGGTTAAGCAGTTCAAAAAGAGAGTTGGCAATCACTGAGCGGAACTTTCCGAACAGAAGGCCAGCTGTCAGATTTTCTGAGCAGTAACAATGTTCAAGAGCTCATCAAAGACTTCAATAACAAGCACTCTGGAAATCCAAACTTCTGACTGTCTTCTCATTACATGGAAATGGTGGAGATTCTGCTAAGCTTCATCAGGGCTCAGAGGGACGGAAACTGGATCCTCCTTCGAGAAGCTTTTTCAGCAATGCTGCCATGGCTCACCATCTAAGACCACAGCAACTATGCCCGGTGGGGACCTGTTTATCTCGCAGATATGAAACTCCTCAAGAAGACAGCACCAGAGGTTTTTGCAGAATTCAGTAATGAAAATGTTTTTGTAAAGAGAACAAAAAGGCGCTTCAACCAGGTTCCCCCTGATCAGGCAACTGAGTGGATGAACAGGACATTCAAAATGCAGAATGGCATAATTACAATAACGAGAAATGATCAAGCCAGGGACAAATTGTGTATCACATGGTCCGAGCGATCATGCATCAAACAAGGCATAAGATCTCTCCTCAATCTGGAAGAGATGAGGAAGAAACCACTTTCACCCACTTTGATAGTCTTCCATCCAGCAAAAAGCAAGATGTTGATGACGTTATGAAGCTTACCACACAGTTAACAAGATTTGATGTGTTCCGAGCAAACCTCACATTGGCTGAAGAAGAAGATGACACTGACTGTGATGATGTAAGATATATACCACAGCTGTAATCATTCGCAACCACAAACATTGCACCAAGTGATGTCGTAAGTGATCTTCAGCCGTAGATGACCAACGTGAAGCAACGTCTGGTCGAAGAAACTGTCGGTTTTCATGACACCTTGAAGAAACATCGCCCACAAACTTTTGCTGATCTGTACGAAGTAAATGTTTTCACCAAACAAAATTTATAGAAAATTTTCAAAGCTGACAAAAAGTTTAATACTGCACCAATAATTGCTCAATGCTGCCACTGGAGGTTGAACATTGGAAATGGTGAATATGTCTATAGCCAAAGCTGGGGGAGAGATGAATTCAACACCATAGGCAGATCTGATCAACATCTTAATAGCTGGGCTTTACCACACCCACAAATATACCGAATGACAACCTGAAGACATGTGTGCTGATAGAAGGTCATGCACTTATCAAGCTCTCGGAAAGCCTCATGGGTGTCTGACATTTGGTGACTATATACGCTGGTGTTTTCATAAATAGTGTGACACAATTATATACTTTGGGTAGAATACAACAAAAAATGACGTGGTATTTGATTGCGACATTAGAGAATGGAGAGGGCTCCATTAAGGCAGTGACTTGAGATCAAAGCAAATGGGAAAGAAAAAGCAAATTCTAAAGCTCATCGATGGACTCCAGGTCCCACTCCGACAGGTTTGAGGCCAATTCATTGCCTTGGATGGGAACCAATCTGATCTCGCCAAGTTCTTGTCAAACGCCATCGTAGAGAAGTGCAAGGATCTACTGCAAAGATACGACATGCAGTGGGTTCTTTGATGTTACAGATGCCAGGTACACGAGTAGAGACGATGTAAAACTTTGAGGAAACCATGAGGAGGCTGACACCAGGTTGGTGTGAGGCAGTCAATGAAGGATATAAGAGTGGTGGTCATCTGCAGGGATACAGACGTGATGCTACTTCTGGTGCACTTTATATCTTCAAAAGCAACAGAAGTTTGAATGATCTCTGGAACGGTAAAGAAGCGCAAATGTTACCCAATGCATGCAGTATCTGAGAGACGCACACGTATACAACCTGTGAGGGATAACCTGCTCAGCTTGCATGCCCTTACAGGATGTGATACAACCTACACCTTTCATGGCTATGTGACGAAAATGTGCTGGAAAATCTTTGAAAAGCAACTTCTACTCGTCAAGAGAATTGGTCATGATGGAGAACTTGCTCCATTGAGCAGTTTGTATGTCACCTACATGTATAACTAATTTGTCCATTCTTTTTATTGTGAACAAGCTTAGGTGGGCACATAATTATTCTGATGATCCACCCTGCCACAACGAAATAACTGTCAAAGTAATAAGCAGTATGTCACACTATAAAACCACTACCTTTCAAATTTACTTCGTGAAGAACATACATGTACCTTCTTGTTTCATTACACCCAAACATTATATGAAGGTGTAGGGCCTAAAATATGGAAATTATTTTTCTATTAAAAACTACCTGGGTGGGTACCTTTACCTTGAAAAAAAAGTTGTTTAAAACAAATATATGCACCAATGAGATAGGGAGTGTACAACACTTTGTTACACCCAAAGATAAGCACTTTTTGAGAAAACCACACTTTTAAGTTTCATGTTGCTATACATTTGTGTACAAGATGAAAGTTTATTCGATGATTTCATAGGTTTGGAATATTAACATGAAGTTTGAAATATATTTTTGGGATAAATCTGTCAATTTGGGTCAAACTTGGTACAAATTTTGAAAATACTGATTTTTGACCTTATTTGACCTTTTGACCTCAAAATGACCTTAAAATTCAAAATCAAGCGTGGCATCCGCAAAAAGGCAATCGTCATGATCGTTGACGTACACGGGACGAATGCAAACTCGAGCTAGCTGGTATCTAACAGTAGTACGGTACTCAAACCACGCGAAACGACGTCGGCGTCGCTGTCCCGGCGACTCAATGCGAGATCACGTTAAATCCGTGAGACACAATGTTTGTTTTAACGCTAAGGAACGATTTAACATATTAATACTTTACTTTGGTTTGAATAGTGCACACAAATTCTGACAAAATATCCAAAAGAAAAATATTGTAACGTTGTTTCCACTAAAACATGATCATCGAATTCATCAGTACATTTTCATAAACTGGTTGTATGTTTTGTTTGTTAAAACTATGGAGGAAATAGAGATTAATTTTCACAATACATTGATAAAATGTCCCTTTAAAATTTAGTTGCTATACGTTTTAATGAGGGGCTCCAAAGTCAGTGTAATTATTTTGATATTCTTTCAAAGTAAATTTAAACATGGCGTCATCGGATAGCAAAAACAATGGGTCTGATCATTAAAAAAAGGACATTTTTGCACCTCTCAAATTCAATGCCGTTTTGATTGAATATCATTCAAATTCAGAAATTAACAGAACCAATTATGGGTACATAATGTACAGACCATGTATTAGAAATGTGACGTCATCGAAGGTTTTTTGACTTTGACAACAATTGCTCTTAACGGTAGCAAAAACAGTGGTATTTTACACGTTTTAACCTATTTGTTGGTATAATGATACTCATAATTATAACATGAATACCTGTAACTTGGAGATATCTCTACCCTTAATTATAGACATATCTCTGTTTTTATTTGTAAATTTTTTTCTTCAGATTTAATGTCACCTGCTAACGTTATGTTCGATAATATACTGTCACCTGTTTGAACATCAGATATTCAATTGCTCAGTCAGGATCTTGATAATGTTTAAATATTATCTTTATGACCTATATTTACCCAATCTGTAGTAATTTCCGTCATTGGAAAGTCAGCATCACAGAGCACCACTTACAAATACGAACAATATAAAGCAGAAAAGGCTGTGGATGGCGACATTCAAAGTTACTTCAGAACTGGTAAGTTGAACAAGGATTTTTTTTTAGACTATTGGGTATCACGCTAACAACAGTTTTTTTTTTATTTTTTTTTTTTTTTTACTATTGGCGCTGGAAGAATAATGCAATGGTTCCGTGGATGAAGGTTCGTCAAAAGCTGAACTACATAAAATGTTCTTCTCCAGACCATTTTGTAAAAAACAGTGTGTTATATACTGTGTCTCCGACCAAAATATTACAAAATATTGCATCATGCAATGGCGACTTAAAAACAAGAAATAGGCATCCAGTACTTAATATTAGAGAACACAAACAAATTGGGGGGTGGGGGGGGGGGGGGGGTACTACTGTGCTTTCGTAAAATTATGTGAATTTACACGGGTAGATCTCCTCTTGTATATTTATTACTACGTTTTCGTTTTCGTTTAAGATTGCTTTTGATTTTACTTATACTTTTATTTGTGGGTTGATTTTGTTTTTGTTATTTTCTCTCTTTTCCCCCATTGATTCCTTCTGACAAAGTGGAACATAAATGTACACTGAATCTTGATAATCTAGATAAGCCCATTCGGAAACCCCAGCTTAGGCTTCAGCTTCGGCTTAGTCCACCTGATTGAAGCCCCCTAAGGAACGCGCTTGCTTTTCTAAAATCCTGACGAAGCCCAAGCTTGAACCCAAAACCGTGATAAGGCCCGATTGTAAGTCAAGTATTTCCTTATAAATTACTACAATCTATACTGAGATCGTTTTGCATTTAATACAGGGGGTCCGCAATTTGATCCGCATCCCTGGTGGAGAGTTGATTTGGAGGCGGAATACTCAGTGGGCAGCATCACCGTTACATTAAGAATCGACTGTTGTGGTAATTACCTTTGTTGCAATTCATCTATTTTACATGTATTTTTGTAATGCTGCTCTATTTGTATGTGGTCCGGTACGGAAGCGTATTGCCGCAACATGAATTTTTAAAAAATACTCTTATCGTGTACGTACACGATAACTTATCGTGTACGTACGCAATTAATCTTGTACGTACACCATAATCGTTGACGATAATTTTTGACTAAGCGTGTACGTACACGAGTAGTTTGCCCTTATCGTGAACGTACAAGATAACTTATCGTGTACATAACTTATCGTGTACGTACACGACAAGTTATCGTGTACGTACACGATTAGAGAAATAATTGTTTTATTCATGTGGCGGTAAAACGCTTCCGTAGTTCGATCCTTAGTTTAAAAAAATAATAATAATAGTTATTACAAATTAATATTAGGTTATTTTTTATATCAAGTGACACGCCACAAGGGAAACTGACTTGGTAATTTGTTTAACGATTTGGGGTTGAACAAAGAAAAATTGACTAAAGAGCGGCTTTTAACCGACGACCTACAGGTTAACGTACCGGTGCTTTACCAACTGAGCTATCTAGCCCTATGTTGGCGGTCTCCCTAGTTTGTCAATATATTTTTTTCGGGGTGCCAGTCAGAAGCCATTCAACCGTTAGCTGTCGTGTGGCCCGGGATCACATCCAAGTGAGACTGCCAATTCAACATAGGGCTAGATAGCTCAGCTGGTAGAGCGCCGGCACGTTAAACCGGAGTTCAAATTCCGCTCCCGTCATTTGCTTTCTTTGTTCAACCCGAAGTCAATGTTTTTGTAATTTAACATCATGAGCGATAGGATAGGCTCATTCAATCTCAACATAAAAGTTGTTTTCACTACTATTATCACATTATCACAATTGGTAATATTATTGCAAACTATCAAAAACTATACGGCAAACACATAAATCACCTGTAATAATCAAACTTTAAGTAAATTATTATAATCGGTTATTATAAATTGTTCTGCCATTTAAGCGTGCTCAACATGAATTTTTACTTGAACGTGAATGTTTTATTTACCCTTTCGATTATCAGGAGACCGATTCATCGGCGCAGTAGCACGAGCAGGGCTCAGTGCGATCGTCACTGACAACCAACAGTGTGGCTTGCCGGCCACTGTGGAACAATCCCAATCTGGTGCCGTGATTACATTACACTGTGATCCACCAGTGACAGCCAAGTACGTGAGCTTGGATATCGATCCATCTCGACCAAATGCTCAAAGAGCTGAGCTGAATATCGCTGAGGTGACGGTAAAAGACGCGACAAGTTCAGGTACTATTCTTTAAGTTAAGTGTTGGTATTTCGAAGAATATACTAGGTTGATTTCCATCCTCTAGTTTTCAAAAAACACACCACCATCCATCCAACACACCCCTGAACGTTTCATTCAGTAATTTGATCCTGTATTTCCGAGATTTCAGGTTTTGCTTTATAGACAGATTTTATTTTGTTTAAATCATCGTTATTATTATTATTGTCATATTTTGTTGTTGTGTTTATTTATTTTCCCTTTTTTAGGGGAGGGGAGGGCGGGGTTCTTGAATTGAAGTTTCAGATGGTAAAATATCGATCTTTACAAGAACGTCAATCAATCTATTGACGAAACAGACCAATCGATTGATGCAAAACACCGACTGGTTGATGCAAAAGCAGCGGCGTAGCTACGGGGGGCCGGGGGGGGGGGGGGGGGGTGCCCCCCCCCACGAAAAAATCGCAATAGTGCCCACTCAAAAAGAAAGTTAAAAGAATGAAAATAAAACATTATAAAAACAAATACATTCTGCTATTTGTAGGCTTTCACAATAAAGTAAAACAAAAAACTTTTATCGTATTCCAAGCAATTATTGTTTAACCAACCTCGTTCCAAGGGAGGATTGATCTCGCCGCGCCATTTTTCCCAGCATGCCTTGCTCCCTCATATCCCCCTGGAATTGGTTCATTAAAATGTGCTAGAATCTAGCAAATTTTAAATTAGGCCTGTAGTCGATCCAGTCTACGCACGCGTTAGTGTGGTAGCCCGCAAACCGCCAGAATCAAGTCACAGAGCAACTGGTACCCTCTCATTATTCTTTGATCTTGTGACATTTCTAACTGCATGCAGTTTAGGGTGACCGTGTAAAAAAAAGATTCATTTGAAATCGAAACGCGTCAAAATACTTGCATTGTTACACGCGCGTACCATCGCGTACTAAGCGTCCTTCAAGCGCCATGCAAGCGCTCGAAGGTTTTCAACACGCGTGGACGCAAAGTGTTCACTTTAGATAGCCAATCAGCGTTGTTTTTCTACACATCCCAACCAGGGCAGCCTCGCTACCATGGGCAGCGCGCCGTAACGCCCTCTAACTCCGCGTACGTCTCTAACCCCTGGAAGGGAAACACTAAAAATCAACGATGATTGGCTCACCCAAAGTGACTGCTATGCGTGTACGCTTGTTAAAAACTTTCGATCGGCCCTAGGCGCTTGTCGGGCGCTTAGTACGCACGTGTAAAAATGCACGTATTTCGACGCAATACATTTCAAATGAATCATGTTTTTATATGGGCACCCTAAACTGCATACAGTTAAATGTATCACAAGATTGAAAAAGAATGAGAGGGGGCCAGTTGCTCTATGACTTGTGCGTCCTTTGACAGCGCGCTCTGCGTAGTCTCTAACACAGAATGGATCAACCATAGAGCTAATTAAAATATCCCTTATATTTGGATATTTCAAAGTCACACTTCTAGGGGGATATGATCGAGCGATGCATTCTAGGAAAGAAAACAACATGGCGCCCGGCGAGATCGTATACCACTGGGAACGAGGTTGCTACCAGGGGTTAGTGATCACGAGAGGTATCGATACGGCGCGCTGCCCATGGTAGCGAGGCTGTTGTTTAAAGGGACACACCGGCTTCGTTGGGCTATTTTGGCTACAAAATAGACTAAAACATGATTCCAAAGGTCTTCCAGGAATGGAGAAGAACGGTTCCTAAAAGAAACCATCATTTTTTGCCGTTTTTGAGCATTTTTCAAAAAACGAATGTCACATGGGTTATCCGAACCACAATTTTGGTTCGGATATAAACCCTCGTGATTTTTGGAGTTGGTTTTACTTCCACTTTAGTTAGTTTTACTTCCAGCCGTATGAAAATTAATCACTGTACCGAATTCAACTCTATTTTTTTAACAAGTATTCATGAGTATTTGACAAAAGAAAATACGTATTCAAATTATGGACACAACTTGTAAATAATTACAAAAAATCGAACGTAAGATTTTATTTCAGAGAGTCCGAGTAACGGAAGCGTGTTTTACAGTACACAGCGTGGGGACTATAGCTACGCGTCACACAGGGGCAATCGTGTAGCTGGCTGGCAATGTCTCGGCGGGGCTCACGGACAGAAACCCCCGAGCCAAGAGATAGCTGTACCTGGAAGCCCATGAACGTGGGAGTGGTAGGGAGCCAGACCACCAACTACATTTTTGTCATTGCGGGTTTGTTAAACCTCGCTGATAGAATCCGCTGTTTCAAAAACGCAACGTTTCAATGCTCTGTGTACGTTCCTTCCCCCGATTTGTATCGAATTTCTTGGTAATTAAATAAGATTTATGTCAATACATAGGAATACCACTTTTATATTGACGGTGCAATTAGGTTAAACAATTTGTGTGACAAATTACAAAAAACGAGCCCCCCAAAAAAAATAATAATAATAAAAAAATGTGGAAAAAATACCTCACTCGAAATTTCTTTTTCCATCTCTCGACTCACAAAATTCCAACAAAATCATTTCGTTTCGTCAAAATATTATTTAATTCAATCAAAATATAATTTTGTCACATAAAATATTATTTTAGAGAAAATATGTTTTTGTTCCCTCGAACACAGTTTCTTTCCCCCGAAATACGATTTTGTTCCCCAGAAATATGCTTTCGTTCTCTGAAGATACGCAGTCATTTCCTCGAAATATGTTTTTGTTCGCACAAAATATACTTTCGTTCGCTCGAAATATGCTTTCGATCGTTCCATAAAAATGCGCGTTATTTCCACCGAAAGGGGATTTTGTTCCCTAAAATCAAGCTTTCGTTTCCTCGAAATACGACTTTGAATTGTTTGCCCGAATTATACTTTCGTTCCCTAAATTATACGCTTTCGATCGTTCCCTCGCAATGAGATTTTGTTCCCCAAAATTCCTCTTTCGTTCCCTTCGGATAGCTAGCTTTTGTTCTCTCAAGATAGATTTCGTTCTCCTAAATTCCAATCACACCAATTTTGTTGATTCCCTTGTGAGGGGCGACTTTGAGAGGGGACGAGTTTGTATGTGAGGGGGCGACTTTGTAGTTGGTGACTTTGTAATTGGCGACTTTGCTGGAGGGCGAGTTGACTGGTTTCCGTGTCCGTTGTTTTTCCTACCTCCATGTTTATACACACTTTCAGAGACTGGATCCTCATGCCTTGCCGTGGTAAACATTTACATAAACAGAGCACCAGTCTACTTGCAACAGTGTGCAGCATTTGTATCCCGTAAATTTGCACTTGCAACGGCTGGTAAAGTGTATACGCTGACCTCTGACCGATTTTGTTTTTTTCGGTCATTTCTCGTTAATTACGTGATATTTTTGTAAAGAAATATATAAAAATCATCTAGAAATAATTGGCTATGATTCTTCTTGACTAAATTACGCAAACAGTTAACCGGTGTGTCCCTTTAACTTATGCGGTGGGGATTGTCGCTATCATAACCGGAAGAGCGCGCGCCGAAGTGTTGACCAATGCGATGCAGCGGATTGAACAGTAGGTGTGTGCTTCGCGCTACGCTTGTAACGATAACCAGCGGTTCACGTGTATAAATAAGCCATTGGTAATTGTGACCAGCGTTGTGCGCTGCATACCATTGATGCAGCGCAAAAGTCCTGCTACGCGCAACGCGCAACGCGCAACGCTATCACATAAACCAATGTTCCGTATATGAACCGTTGGTTATCGTTACCAGCGTAGCGAGGATTCTGAAAAACATCGAGAATTTTACTTTTGTTTTTGAGGAGTGGATTTTCTGGACCCGCGCCGAGCTCACTGTGAAAACATAAAACACGTAAAGCCTAATTTTTGCGAGATCCGGTTTCAAAAGAGAACTCCAGGTGCATAAACGTGAAGGGCAAAAAGTGTTTCGAACATGATTTTGTACATGTCACTCTATGGGGTTTGTGGAGACAATAGCGGATCAAACCTCATAGTTCTAGGGCTAAGAGTACATGACCCCTACCACTAACAAACCCATTTTCCCTGGGTCCCCCCACTTGGAAGCAATGCCCCCCCCCCCTGTACCCCCCACCGAAAAATTCCTGGCTACGCCGCTGTGCAAAAGACCGATGGATGTGTGGATTGACACGTATGCCTCTTTGGCGTTCCAAATGTGGCTTCACAGAAATCGAATTCGAGCGAAATGTGTTAGGCATATTCAGTAACATTAAAGTATAAACTGGTGTTTTGTTTTAAATGTGTTGTTATTTTGCCTCAATGTCCACATTTTAAAAGCACTATCTGAGCTTTAACAAAATTAAAGATCAACATAGTCTCAAATTAAAAAAAGATTTGACCTTTAGTTCAATTTACTGAGGGTACTGATACATGAGAATCAGATAATGGTAACTCTTCTTATTTTTCCCTTTCTATAATTGATCATTAACAATCGTTTCTACCAGATACAGAAAACTCGATGAGGTAAACTGATTAATTTGTTAAGTCGATTATAATATTATTTTTTTTAAATCCCATTTCCTGCAGTCATATCCTTACAGGGAAAGAAAACCTCACAGAGTACAAATTTTGGGAATAAGTTCGTGGCGCCTTTGGCCATTGACGGGAATACGGGAACGTCCAGCGAAACCAGTAAGTCCATACTTTACTGATATGTCTTGTAACTTCTCGATAAATATGCAGGGTACCCATTGCAACTAATGAAAACTATGACATGAAACAGTTTTAAACTGACCTTACGTGATAAGACAGAATTAAAATAAGCTAAATACTAACACAAAAGTATTTTTTACCACAATTTTTACACCATTGTGTAAGTTTTGTGAGGGTTATACTGAATTAAACCTTTTTTCAACATCCACTTCCTCTACTTGATTGCTACTACCTTTTCATTGATTTTGTCACCATTTCCCAGTTATTTTGAGATCGTCTTCTTGATGTCGATATTTATACCGGTTATTCTTTCAGCTACTCAGAACAACCCCTGGTGGCGATTGGACTTGGGTGACGAACACTGCATTGGCAGAGTCAGAGCTACGCCTAGAGAGAGCTGCTGTGGTAAATGAAACTATTCGAAGTAGATTCATGAAAGGGGGGCGAGCACACGTGCCCCCGGTTGCGTCAGAAAGAGCTGCTGTGGTAAACAGCAGAAACACATAAATAAATAAATACATAAACAAAGAGAGAGAGCGTGAGAGAGGGAGAGAGGGTGGGACGGGGGGGGGGGGGGGGGTTAAGGCGATATTCTGTAATAACAAATGATAATTGTTGACAACTGCATGTTTGAAGACTAAAGTGAAGACTGTTCAATAATGAGGCAACAAACAGCTTAATGTCTTCAATAAGTTTTATCTATAAAACCGGGAAACTGTTTGACAAGATAAACAATGTCCTGAAAGTCCCAGATGTTGACACAGTTGTATACATGATTGAGTCCACGTACATACCTCTAAACACGGATGGACGTTGACGAAGAGACTTTATTTTGAGATGGGCTTAACGTCAAAAGTGAACAGCTGAACGATGCCATGCGGTAGTAAAATTACAAAATTTCGGCTTGCGTAAGCAGTTTTCCTAACATAGCTGTACTTTATTTATCAATATAATGTCACTTGGACTGATGTGCTTTATCAGAGAGAATCTAGTGTAACACAATTCTCCCGGGGCACTTAAGCTGACCCGTACTCGCTCCTTAAAGGCTTCGCGTTCGCTAGTTCTGTTCATAACTAAACGTGTTTACATCATGGCTAATAGAATTTTGTTCCTAAACGGCATAAGCGTGTGGCCCCTTACTAGCAGGCCGATAGCAGGTCGATTTCCTAGCCCCGTTAAAAAAATATATAAAAAAACAAGTTGAAACTAGACTTAAATTTGTGTTGCATAACAAAAACGAGGTGTTCGGCATGATATTAAAATGTTGGTCGTAATACATCCCAGCTGTCGTATTCGTAATTTTAAAAAAAGCCATCACTTGTCAAGTAATGGACAAAATATATGACAAGTACTGTACACGAAGTAAATTGCGACGTTTTTTGTAAACGATGATATTTACATAAATCTTACAATTTTCATCGCCGTGTCTGAGAGACATACTCAGCGGGCCTAGAGCGCCTTCGGCAGGCATGGTCACGTCGATCAACGTGCCGTCGGTCTCGATGTTTGATGAGAAGCGAACCAATTTCGATCTTTTTCAGATTGAGTTTAAGTCAGTTATTAAACGTCATACATATTACTAAATCAGGTGGACATCTCAGTGAGAACTCGTCTTTTGTTCGTTGTTTACCATCAAACCATCAGACGGGCAAAAGGGAAATCACTTAAGTTTAACTTCGCACGAGTTAACGATAAACTCATCGTGCCAAACACCATGTTTTGTTCTATGACGTTTGACATGTCTAGCTGCACACATACACAATACATGGCTGGACTACACACACGCCTCGTGGACTTACGACACTGTCATCAATGGAGCGGAACAGCCAGCCACACACAGCGCTGTGTAGTTAACATGCAGGTTAATACATACGTGGGCTTTATCGTCCGATTTTGAAGAAAATATTCAAAGGCAAATTTTGACCTTCCGGTACGACCAGAAGAAGGGGTCATACGATTTTGGCGTTAACTTTTCAAATATAGCCCCAGTCTTGATCTATCAGATGCTCAATTATGAATATCATAGTTGTAAAATTCAAAGACATACAGCGTATAGCAAATGGTAACTTTTATAACTTAAAAACCTTGTAATTTGACACCTGATGACGTCACCATGACGTCACTGAAGCGGTTTCATCTCCTAATGGTTATCTAACTATATGTAAAGTTTCAAGTTTATATGAGCTTGGGAAGTGTGCTTTTGTTAGCGGACAATCGCGGGGGATAAGAAGAAAAAGAAGAAGTATTAACTAGGCATAATTTGTTGTTGGAAACAAAAAAGAGGTGTTCGGTGTGACCTCGTGTTTCAAAGAAATGTTATAAACATGTCTGTGTATTAAATATTGTGTACTTCTATAGAGTCTTTAGAATGGTGGTTCTAAAGATTTGACCAAACCTTTTGGATGTAACACATCCCAGCTTGAGTACATGCAAAGTTTCCATTTGATCACCAAAGTTGTTCTGTACATATAGATCTTGTAAAACACTACCTTGGTGGTGACATAACATGAAAATCGATGACGTCGTGAAAACGTCACTCCACGTTATATCCTTGTAGGACCTTCCAAGTCTCATGCAAAATGAAATTTGACTATAGCTTGCTTTGTACTGAAGATATGTACCAATTTGTCAAAATTTCTAAAATTTGTAAAAAAAACATTGATGACGTCATCAAGTCGTCACTCTAGCTTTAAGTAGTCAATATAACTGTCTATCAACATGCCAAGTTTCAACTCAGTCAAACTTGTGGTTTTGTAGATACACAGCTTCAAAAAGTAAACCTTTAATGCGATACCACGTGACACATGATGACGTCATCAATCTAAAAATTCACACATATGTTGTCTGCAAGAAGGTCCTTATGTATACCAATTTTGAAACGATTATCATAAACTTCGCCACAGACATCTAGTAAAAGTGTATTTTTAATTGTTTTCAACCTGCCGCTAGAGGGCGCTCTTGACTTTTATGACGTCACTTGTCTTATTTTTTAAAACCAGACTCTTGCTCGACTATAACACCGTACAAAAAAACTTCAAAAAGTGTGCCACTTTTAAATTACAAGGCACTTCCTGTTCCTTCCTGTTTCGACCGGAAGTAGAGGTCAAGTCATGTCACGCACACAATACAAAATGAAGACCCATATTACCTCTATATAATCCCGCAAAAAGTAACCGACGGTCTCTTCATCTTGATTTGATATGGATTTTCAAAGATTAATTTTTTTAATTTTAAAAACCTTGTAACTTGACACCTGATGACGTCATCATGACGTAAATGAAACGGTTTCGTCTCCTAATGGTTATCTAACTATGATAGAAATTTCAAGTTTATATGAGCTTGGGAAGTGTGCTTTTGTTAGCGGACAAGCGGCGAAGAGAAGAAGAAGAATCTGAAGAAGTAAAAAAAAAAAAAAAAAACGAACAATAAGAAGAGGTGTTCGGAGCTACGCTCCGCTCCGAACACCTAAAAAGTAAGAAAGAAAAAAACCGGAACAAAAACAAGAGGTGTTCCGGGCGGAGTGCCCGAACACCTAAATAGGCAAAGAAAGCCGAATTTAAACCGGGTGAAATCATTATATCTTACATTTGGGTGTGATCCCTGCCCTGCAGCTAACGGTTGCATGGCTTCTGACTGGCACCCGAACGAAGATTGTATAGGGAAACCACCGACACATGGCTATGATAGCTCAGTTGGTAGAGCGCCGGTGGCACATTAATCCAGAGGTTGTTGGATCAAATCCCGCTGTAGTAAATTGTTCTTTGTTCAACCCAAATTGTAAATATAAATAACAATAAACAAATATTTTCATTTGTTTCCAAACAGGAGACCGTTTCATTGGTGTAACCGTACGTGCAGGAATCAATCTGAACCATATCGAGAATCAACAATGTGGCTTACCGGCAACCGATGCCCAGTCTGTTGAAGGCGTCGCGGTTGGATTTATGTGTGATCCACCTGTAAAAGCCAAGTATGTCAGCTTGGATATCAGTAATACAGGAAGGCTGAATATCGCTGAGGTGACCGTAGAAGAGTACAACCCTGACCGATGTTTGTCTGAATTTGAAAAACGTAAGATTTCAAACTGTTATTAGACACATTGAAAGTATTGTACACCGTGTTTCATTATCGCACTGATAAAAATGGCCATTAATATCAAATGCGTACAGTATACCTCCCTACTCGAATTGTCCCGGACATGAAGCACAATGTACTTGATTATTCAAGAACAAATAATGACAAAGTATCAATCTGAAAGCTTACTCATTATACATATTTGCAATAAAAGTAACTTTGACAATCTATAACACTGTCAAATTTGAGCAAATAGCATTAGGGTTATTTAGATTGCTCTCATCAAAATAACCAAGTTTTGGGATAAAACTAATTCCATTCAGTAGTTTAACGTTGAGACGGTTTTCTCTCAGCAGGACCAACAACCTCAGAAGCTATTACAGTGGAAGAACAAACTCCCACAAAAGGTGAGAAGAAGCTCATCACGAGATGCACTTATCACTAGTTTGAAGAATAATTCACACGTTGATTGGTTGGTGTGATAATTTAAAAATATAGGCCATGTAACCTGTGACATCACATGTTTACAAAAGAGCCACAGAGCACAATTTGTGCACATCTCAAGAAAACAACAAACTGTTCTTATTTTACTTTATGGAGATTGTACTATTTGATTTGTATACACTTTTGATCTGATGAAAGGTTGCTCATTTTAAAACTTGTTCAGCTGTTACTTTTATAAATCTTACATTTCTGGGGAAATAATTACACAAGTTATAACATTGTCTATAATTATAGGGTGGAAACTTATTTACTCTTTCGAAAACCATTTATAATTAACCATAAACAATGACATACAATGAGTTTGGGTCTGATGGAATAATTTACTAATCAAATATTTATATCTTTAATTTTATCGCTTCAATAGACAGATCATAGTGCAGCAATTAAAAACATTTATTTGAAATTGCAAAATGCAGATAATTGGTGCGATAATTTAAAAATATAGGCCTTGTAACCTGTGACGTATCACATGTTTACAAAAGAGTCACAAAGCACAGTTTGTGCATATCTCAAGAAAAACAAACTCTTATTATTTTACTTTATGGTGATTGCACTATTTTATTTTAATAAAGTTTTGATCTGATGAAAAGAGGCTCATCTCCAAACTTGTTCAGCTGTTACTTTTATAACTCTTTTACAATTCTGGGGAAATTATGACACAAAATGTAAAATTTCCCATATGATGAGCGTAGTGACTCGCTTGCCAGAAAGGCCCGGGAATGTTTAAGGTAGTTCTTTTTGTAAACAAAGATCACATTGTCTATTAGCATGGGAACCAATTTACTCTTTCGAAAACCAATGATAATTAACCATAAACAATGACATAAAATGAGTTTTGGTCTGATGGACAAAGTTACTAATCAACAGATTTTCCTTTAAGTTGTATCAATTCAATAGACAGGTCATAGTGCAGCAATTTTAAACATTAATTGGAAATTGGAAAATGCAGATAACTTCGATCAAAATAATCAAGTTCGGGTAAAAACTCCGTCATTATTTTGACAAGCTGTTACTTTATTTCAGCCGCAATATCTGCCCCGCCAACTACTGCGGAAGTAACCGCAACAAAGCAAAGTCCCACACAAGGTGAGAAAGCTAAGTTAACGCTTTCACTGTGACATTTCACAGGCTGATTGGGTAGTGTGTTATCAGAAAACTACAGAGAAAAACAAAATTACTCCTCCAAAAAGCAATGATACAATTAACTTTATTAAATGACAATGAGTTTGGTTCTGATGAACAAATTTACTAATCATTAGATATATCTTTAATTTGATCGATTCATTGGAGAGGTCATAGTGCAGCAATTAAAAAAAATTATTGGAAATTCATAAACGCAGATATTTAACTTCGATCAAAATAATTGAGTTTGGATAAAAACTCCGTCATTATTTTGACAAGTTGTTACTTCATTTCAGCCGCAACATCTGACCAGCCAACTACTGCAGAAGTAACCGTAACAAAGCAAAGTTCCACACAAGGTGAGAAAGCTAACGCCATCCAATTGTCACTAATTTGATGACATTACCATGGGTTGATGGGATGGTGTGTCATTTGAAAACTAGAGTTTTGAAAGGAATTCACTCTTCAAAAGACAGCAATTAATTAACCTCAATCAATGACCATTAATGAGTTTGGATCTGCCTAATTGTCATGTGTATCAATCAAATGATATCTTTAATTGGATCGATTCAATAAACTGATCATGTGAGGCAGTTATAAACATTTGGAGACCCCGAAGTGCATCGAAATAACCAAGTTGCACTCTATAAATGTCCGTGTCAGCAAATACCCGGATCTAGTTCCCATGAAGGCTGACCCATTCCTGGATCAATCTCCCGAAATATGTGTCAAAATGACCCCAACAAGGGTAAAATTGACGCAGAATCCGTCATCAGATCCAATTTATTAACCTTTCTCCCGGGTCAGCTTGACCCGGAAATGGGTCAGGGGCCACGGGACTCGGACGTTTTTAGAGTGTGAGGGAAATCTCCAATCCGTAATTTGACGAAGATTTCGGTTTATTTCAGCCGTTACCGATGCCTCAACAACTACTGAAGAAGCTGCTGTAGAGGAAGAGCAAATCCCAGAGAAAGGTGAGAATAAACTCAAACACAATCTACTTTGTAGGTGCATTTGGTCATCTATAACAGAAAAGTCATCTCGACCTATTATAAATGATTGGCAGGTATACAATGACTGCAGTAATGTGCACCCGCGAGGCTAAAACCGGTTTATCGGATGAACAAGACCACATGGAAAGCACCAATTCACATACAAAACTGTAATACTGATGTTGAATAATTTGCACGGTTCTACTTCAAAGCATTGGACCCGTAGAGAAGTATAGACCTTTCTTTTGCAACGTCACAGCCCGAATTTTTGCCAACCGGAGTTGGAAAACTATAACTGCAAATCAAAAACAGATAGCCGTAGTTTGTAGCAATGTTTACAAAAAATATTTAAAAATAGTGTGAATTTGTTGGAAACAAATCAATCAATCATGGAAGGTCTTTCAGTTCATGAATATTTACAGACAATTTTGAACTTGAACACAAAATTTTTTAACAAGATTCCGTCCATGCCAACCGGCGCACTTCGTTTATCAACAATGGAAAGATCTATAGCTGACTATTAAAAGTGACCCCCATTATGTGCCCTTCTTTCTGGAATACCAATCGCCACGGTCCAGTGAAAACATAAACTTTGCTTCAAAAGGTCATCGTGTGAGGGCGCCATTACACTCTTAACCTCCCGGATCGGAACTGACCTGAACTCCAAGTCCCAAGAGGCCTGATCCATTTCTGATTCAGGCTAACCCGGACACTGGTGACAAAGGGGATTTTGAACTTGGATACTGCGTCAGTTTTAATACCAATGTCTGGGTCATTTTGACACAGATCCCGGATCGTACTGATCAATAAATGGGTCAGGACCAATGGGACCCGGACTTCGGGTCAATTCTGACCCAGGGGCCCTTAGAGTTTAGAAAAGCGTCCAAGACTGAAAGTGAAACCCCATTACGGTTCAATTATCAATTGTTCAGCCAACGAGGTTTTAAACCTGTTTGGTTTTGTGTTTTTCCCCAGTCGTCGAATACCCCGAGTACAAGTCAGGTTACTACAACCGCTTATACAAAGGTAGCTACATCGGTAACCCCAACCCTTTATCAACTGAGGTAGCTTGGAATCTCAAAAGGTGTGCCGCACACTGCGTCGTACATGATCTGTGCTACATCTTTGACTTTGCACCAAGAACAGGCAAATGTCATCTCTACAAACTGCTTGACGAAGTGATCCCGATTCCTGACAGCAACGTCTACATCTATGAATTGGCGAAATGTCTCTCTAAGCTATCGATTTGTAAGAATTAACAGGACGGTTTCATTTGTTGGGCAAAGCTATCTGGTTGAGACCATTTTAGTAAAAGGGATGAGGTTCACACAACAACAATAATTGCATAAGGTTGTAAAAAGGACTGTTGGAAACTGCACGATGGTGTAAGAGTGTGCGTAGATTCTTATGTTGAAATTTAAGACACCTTTTTAGTAGTTTAATTTATTATGTCCTCCATCCAGTATACAAATATAACATGGTTTGAGGGTGAACAGTCGATATTAGCTCCCTTCGGTATTTGAAGTTGACAAACTAGCTCCCTCGGCTTCGCCTCGGGAGCTAGTTTGTCAACTTCAAATACCGAGGGGAGCTAATATCGACTGTTTACCCGAAAAAAATCATGTTATATTTGTTTTACTTTACCTCATACATAATCAGTTTTTTTTGTAGAGAAGGCATCTTACTGTCCACGATATTCTCTAGTTCGGCATCACACCCGGGGAACAGTTCCACGATCGTAAAGCGCAATACAAGTAGACTGACGTCCGGGCTGACAGGTCGACAGTCTACTTGTCATGCGTATTTACCATGTGTGTGATTACTCGCGTGCGCGCTTGGTAAACAGCAAATATAGCATCTGGCACATGATGTTGAATGGACCAGTGAGAATACGACTTTCGGTCATGAATATGTATGAGGTATAGTGAAAAAGGTAGACGTGCATTGTTCTTAGGTGCGTTTGCACATGTAGGATCGAACCGCATAATACCGCGGGGGTTATCGCTTTTTTGTATCCAAATAAAAATATATTACCAACATGTGTAAAGTGTCCTGTTATTATCATTGCTGAAGTATTACTTTCCACTATGAGCTAAAAAAATACATCGTTTGTCTGATTTAATTCGTCAACAACGTCTCTGAAAGTGAGCATGCGCGTGGTGCGATTCTGGAGGAGAGCCTCATAATTATCATCGCGGCATCATGCTGACACTGTGATTGTACGGTAGCCGACATTCAGGGCGCACTTACTTCACACGGCAGCAAATGGTATTTTACGAAAAAAATAAACTTGTTTCAACTTCGTACTTCTGTGTACAATTTTGAGAGTGTGACACGTCCAATGACAAAACTTCAAAATGAAAAAGTGAAAACTGGGGCTAGCACTTTGAATTTGGGTCAACAAATTGAACTTGGCAATTAAGTGTGAAAAGATTAGGGGTATGTTTTGACGGACATGGTCAACAGAAATTCACTAGGTCAGTAAAAAGTACATTTTTGTACATTTTTTTGTATAACTTTCCAGGAGACGATACATTTTTTCTAGGAAGTCCACACAATATTTGTCAGGGCCTTAGTTACCAGTTACCACTTATTGAAAGTCGTCGCTTGGGGGCGTATTGACAACGAAAAAAACGGAATTTTTGACTCCCAAAATGGCGGAGAAGAAACGCGCGTGTAAATGCGCTGCGCCTTGTGCAATCGATCTATATGAGTATTTGTCCCCCAGTGTTTGTGTCGATTAAGGTAAACTAATACGGGCTGAAGGAAATTGATTCAAAAGAGGGCGCTATTTGACAAATTTGCCGTATGGGGAACTGAATCTCCGTTTGGAGACACAACATTTCTTGCTGCACCAGCCAGAGCTGGCATACGTTTTTAGATAACAACCATCGTGTTGTCTTTCAATAAGTAGTTTTTAGCTTGTATCGTATAACCTATAGTCAATAATTATAACCTGTGCTCATTTATGTGTGTAAACTTGATAAGACTTAAAAGTATGTATGGTGGTAGTAAATGTTTATTATTAAAAAACAAATTGCGGTGGCGCCACGTCGTGATCATCAATTTTTCTCAAATGTTACATCTGAGAAAATTAGGTTTGTTTTCTGGACGTTTCGACCAGTGGTTTGTGGTCATCTTCTGTGCAAATTTACACAATGATGAACACAGTTTATGGATTAATTTAACGTTATAGTTTATGACCATGACGATTATACATGTTGTCGGGAATGTAATACTTAGTGATAAATAATATGAAAGTAAAACCAATTCAACAAATATTATAACGAAGAAAACCCGAGAATTAAACTTGGCCTCTGCTTCCGGTTATTGCAAGAATTCTGTGCTCGCCTCCGATCATAAAACTAATGTAAACGCTTGTTTTGGATGCGCGATGATAATCGCCAGATGCTATAATTGCATAGCGAAGCATTTTCATTGCAATCTATGGTTGTTGAGGCGCCAGCATTCTCTATAAACTGCGTCTCTGGTAAATATTGTACGCCCATTTTGGCCATCACGATTCCGCGTAAAGGTTTAATCTAAAAGTTAAGATCAAATAATAAGTATCCGTGTCCCAGAGTTTTAATCTTACTTCAATAATAATTAACAAATTATTTGTGTATTTATTTTATAAGTTAAAACTAATTTTACAAAATTGTATTGAAGATTTATGTTGTTCAGATTTTGTCATGAGATATAATTGAAAACAAAGATTTGATTTCAGAAAATTCTGTTTTTTGTTTGACGTGTTTTCTCGTTCGGTTACGCGCGAGACTTGCACATTCTATACACGAGAAAACTAATTTTAAAACTTGATAAGTTTGTTGCTGCAATTAGATCGAAGGCGTACGACACAGGGGGCATTTGGGCAACTGCCGTCCCACATTCGGGCAAAACATCCCCTGGGGTAAATTCGGGCACAGATAGAAGAAGAAAACAAAACGATCAGAGTAAGCAAACAATACTTTTTACCCGGTATTGGAAATCGGTACATTTTTATTCAAATTTCGGGCAAATCAATCCCTCTAGCCCCCTTACCAAAGTCTCCATGAATCGGATTGATAAAAGTAGTTGTGTGGTTTGTTGTCTTATGTAGACTCTTAATCTTATTCCACTAGCCCATAATATGGGCTAGTGGAATAAGAGGAACTTTTGAGAACCACAATCTTGGATAACAATCTGTAAACATTTGGTTCACTGAGATGGGATGGATGTCATTACAAGAACATCGCTATAATCAGGTGAGGTTTGCGGTAACACCAACACACCCTGTGAATGATCTCTTTGTGGTGGTCCTGAACAGAAATGGTAGTTTCACAACTTGAAGTTTTGATTAGTATGCTCTGTTCGTCTTCATGAAGTTGTCAAACCACCGGTGCTTTTCAGAACCACCACTACTCAAAAGAAATTTGACACATGATGTCACTGCAAACCTCACCTGATTGCACTTCCACCATGCAAAGTTTAAATCATACTTAAATTCTAGAATATGATCAAAACATGTTCAGCTAGTCTGGTGCATGGTTTTTAGGAAAGTTTTCAGGATTGAGGATACAAACATGGTGGCCTCCATTTGTGACCCGCCACCACAAACGGGCCGTAAACCCGCAATGTACCATTTTGAGTTATCGTCCAAAATAGGTCGAAATGCACGTACGATGTCGAAAATACGATTTTTGTATATTTTACATGTTCAAACCTTAAACTTACATTCTGTGAAGTTTGAGAGCCAAAAACTTGCCTGGAATATTACAATTAGTATTTTTGTGTCGGGCATCGTGCTCGAAACTTGCAGAAAATTTGTTAAAACAATGATTTAGTAGCGAAATTTCTCCTCTGTGTCGTACGCTTCAAACCATGTGTAAGTCGCCATTTTGATCTGCTTTGCAGGTGAAGTCATGTATTTTTATTACTAGCTTATTTCTGATTGGTTGTAACCGACAATAATCAATTACTTGCAAGAAATAAACCAATGAAATAGACTGTAAAATCGCTTTCTTTTGTAAACAATCGTCCGAAAGGAGTAGAAGAAGCGACACGATTGGCCAGAATTGAGCACCTGACAACTGAGCACGCGTAGTTTCAGTGTTTGCTTCCGGGTTTGAGTTCATGGTTCAGTCAATCAAGATGCCGGCGAATTTGAAGAGTAGTAAAGACCGCGACATCGAAAGACGAATTTCAGAGGCAATTAATGACGCCAAGTGTCTAGATTTGAACGCCATAGATTCAGCAAATGTCCTGAAATTGATCGATGACTATTTAGGTGATGGGGTCGATTCCGACGACGAAGACAGTACATTAACTCCCGAAGAACGGGATGATTTTTACGAGCATGACGAACGACGTGAACACGACGACGAAAATAGTGATGATCAAGATGAGGAGGAGGAAGAAAACGAGCCCATGGACATCGACAGCGATGAGGAGGAGAACTTCTTGGTAATTGAGCCAGGAATTGATGCCCTACTCGCCAATGGAGACCCTGAGTTTATGTCGGAAGATGACCAAAAGGTTTGGGCTTTTATTTTCTAAATCTAATGCAATTTCCGCTAAACATAATAATGCTCACAGTCGAGTCACACAGTCATAAAAATAATACTTGAGATGTAGGCCTATGCACACAATCATGTGAACTAAATTCTGAAGAATAAAATATATTTTGTATATTTTTTTGTATCAATTGATGCAATCTCAGTCATCTGAAGATAAATAGTATGTCCTAAAATAAATAAGTCAAACTTCGCTTAAAAGATAATCGAGTAATGAAGCATTTAATTTAAGTTTTATATATATATTTTTTTAAATTGAAACATGTGTAACTGATCATCACAATACCTGATACAAGCAGTTTTATACTGCGTCTGGAAGGCCGATACTTTATTTTGTGCTTTCCTTTTCATCGGCTTTTAATTAGGATACCTGCGGCAGGTTTAGCTACTGACAGTCTTTTATTAATCGTAAAAAATGTTTCTCTTCTTATAGGAATTGGAAATTATCAGGGCTCGCCGATGTCGGTGTAAGAACCCATACAGAGGACTTGGGTGCACGCACAAGTTCGATGATGACTACATCTTCCGTACCCGTCTGCAAATGCATGCCCTTGACCCACGGGAGAAAATGATGTTCTTGCTTGGGAAATTGTCCTCCAGTGGTGTTCGAGCCGGACCAATGACGGAGACCACCAAACAAAAACAGAAAGAACGGCAGCGCAAAAGGTCTACAATGGGCTACCATGTTGATGGGCTTCGAGTCTGTAGAGACTCATATTGCTTCATTTACAAATAAGTTGGAAAATACATTTCAAGAATCAAATTTTGCTTACGTCTTTTAAAATCAAATCCCTGACGTTGAAGTTAATTGGCCTTTTTCCCCTTCTTTTTTTATCGGTTGCGGTAATCTAGGTTGTCATTAGGATTTTAAATGTGGGGGAAAAGCAAATTCCCCTCTCTATTCCCTGTACAGTTCTAAGAATTTGTTTAATTTGTTGGGTTCAAGGGGGGATGTCTAACACCAAAACTTCACTAAAGCAAAGGTTGATTTCTTTTGCAATTAACTTATTTCATTATTATTATTACATTTTATTTAGTAATTAATTTTTGTATTTAACTTTTTATCTCCAAGGGTCAGTGACAAGTACATAACCAAACTGATGAAGCACTATGCCGCCAATGGCATTGAGGTTATGGAAAAGAGAAGCGGTGGCGCACAACAAAACATCCGGAAATTTTGTCTCGAAGACATCGAGCGGGCCGTGACGTTCGTCACTAAGTTTGCCGAGGAGAGGGCATTGACCATACCAGGCAGAGTCCCATCTGTCAAATCATCAGATCCGAGGATCAGGCTTCTCCCAGCAGTGGAGAACAGGACGTCAATTTGGCGAAAGTACAGAAAGAGCCTACAAGATCTGAATACAGCTAATGGCACAGGTAATAAAAATCATCTCGCACGCCGACCAGAGACCGACTTTTCTCTCTTTTTTTGCCTAATCTCTGATTTATTTGATGCGAAACTATCATTTCAGCGAGATGAAAAATCAATGTAGCTTCAGGATGTTAAAATATAATATCCATTACATGTTATTTTTAGACCACAGGGTGATGGGCAGGACATCCTTCATCACTGCATGGAAGCGTCACATTCCATTCATACTGACGACAAAGCCGCGTACGGATCTGTGCTGGACGTGTCAGCGGTATAGTCAGAAGATCTACCACAGTGCCAACACCAGCGTAGAGACCAAGCGGGAACTCCTGGACAAGCATCTGGAGCATCTGCGGGTTGTCGACTTGGAACGGCAAGTTTACAGGAACAATGTCGTTGCTGCTAAGGAGGTGATAAAACACAATCCAGCCCAGCTAGGACAACACCCGCCAAACTCGAGAGAGGGAGCAATGCATTACAGTTTTGACTTTGCCCAACAGGTTTGTTTGTTTGATTGTTCATTCGTTCGGTCAGTCGGTCGTTCATTTATTTGTTTATATTTAATACAACTGAAAATTTCCCTCATTTGATTGATCATTGCAGATTTTCTATCCACATGATCCAGAGCAACCGGGACCCATCTACTTCATGACCCCAAGGAAATGCGGAATCTTTGGAATGCACTGTGAGGGGCTTAGCCGTCAAGTCAACTTCCTGATTGACGAGGGCATGGTCACCACCAAGGGGGCAAATGCTGTCATCTCGTACTTGCATTTTTATTTTGCCAACTACAGTTTAGGTGAGCGTATACTTTACCTCCACTGTGATAACTGTAGCGGGCAAAATAAAAACAAGTTTATGATATGGTACTTAATGTGGAGGGTCTTGGCAGGTCTGCATGATGAAATTCACCTGGGGTTTTTAGTCGCTGGCCACACTAAGTTTGCGCCTGACTGGAGTTTCGGCCTGTTGAAGCAGCGATACATGAAATCTCATGTGTCCTGCCTTGATGACATTGCTGATGTTTGCAGGTCGAGTTCCCAATCAGGCGTAAACATCCCTCAGATTGTCGGCACAGAGCTTGGAGATGTCATAGTGCCAATTTATGACTGGAAGTCATTCCTTGATCCCTACTTCAAACCTGTTGTAGGGATCAAGGCAATGCACCACCTCGATTTCCACAGGAACACTCCAGGCTCTGTGTTGACCAGGGAATTTAGTGATAGCGAGACTATAACCACTAAATTCCTGCTAACAGAGAAATTTCCATCAGGCCTGCCAGAGGTTATTCCCCCTCCAGGCCTTAGCCAGAAGAGACAATGGTACTTGTACAAGACCATCAGGGCATTTTGTGCCCAAGACCACAGGGCCGACATCACTTGCCCCCTTCCTCCCCAGGAAGAAACACATAAGCGCAAAAGGGATGAGGAGGATGGAGGCGAAGACCTTTTGGATGACGAGTAGGCCAATTTTATTTATTTTTTTTTTTTTTTTCCTTGGCAACAATAATGTACAACTACAATAATGTGAAATAAGCCTAGTTACTGGATCAATGGGGTGCCCCAATTCGACCAGCATAAATGCGTGCCGAGCGCTTTGACGTTTCACGATCATTCTTGCATCATGTAGTGTTTCAGCTCTTTTTTAAGGGTCCACTCACAGGCCTGTAGTTAGTTTAAGAGGATTGCACGATTCCCACAGCGTTGCCTTCACCCGCCCCCCCCCCCCTCCTCCCACCTCCCCCCCTCCCCCCCCTCCTCCCACCTCCCCCCTCCCTCCTCCCACCTCCCCCAATTAAAAACTGCAACCAACGGCTTTCCCCCAAGGGAGTGACACAGCTGACTTGGCCGAACAGATTTTGTGTTAAATGTAGAAGTGAAAAATTTATGTTTACTTAAGAGTGTCTAAACAATAAACTTTTATGTTAAGGCGAACAATTTTGTAAACAGATGTTTTCATTAAACATTGGTTTTTCTCAGATTTTTGTTTTAATAAATGCAACCGACCTGGCTCGGCTAGAATTGTCATAACTCTGGAACCGTGTGACCTATTGAGGTGTGTGACCCTTCATTTTAAAGCTCATTAAATTCTATTTCATTTGAGCATAAAATCTTAATTTTGATAGGGACTGACTTTACAGCCCTTTTTTTTAGGGCGTTACAATCATTTTTCGATGATCCACGAGTAAATGACAATAAACACATTTAATGTACACAAATCAGTCTTTATGAGTTCAGGAGTATTATTTTATTTCAAGAAAAGTACCCCTCTTCAGTTTTAATTTTAGTTAAGTAATTAAATTGAAAGCAGCTTAATTAAAAGAGAATGTTGCCAACAAATTGTATGAGTTCCTTACCCTTCTTGAATAATTAAAGACATTCTAAACAACCACCTTATGTACACAAAGCAGTATTTTATAAGTTGAAAGTATTATTTAATGTCAATTATTTGTTTTAAATAACACTAGTGTACATGTATTCGCATAGTTGCCCCCCCCCCCCTTTGTAGTTTCAAATTTGAGTCATTAAATAAAAAATACAGCTAAATTATAAAGGGAATATTGCCAAACTAATTTTTTGCGTTGCTTACTCGACTTGCATTAAAAGACCACCTTATTAAAAATGATCAGCTCAATGAAGACTTATGAGAAAATGTAAACAAAAATTACAAATTACAGTCAACACTTTGCAAGACAGATTGTCTGGCAACTTGTAAAAAAGACGTGTAATTTTTGTTTTGTGTTTGGCTGGCCTGGATGAAAACACATTACACATGAAATGTTTAAACCCCAATACTCCAACTCCTATTTCTCCCCCAGAGACAAGGAAGTTTCAGTTTTATATGCAGGAGGAAAACCCACGCAGTCAGGTAGGGACTGAAAACCCAATCCACATAGTTCCCCCCAGCAGGATTCGAACCAGAGTCCTAGAGGTGGAAGGTGAGGAAAGATACCTCTACACCAACCCAACCACCTCATTGAAACGGGGATAGTTTAATTTCCATTGTCGCATTGTTTTTCTATTCTCCCTTTACCACAATTTGGGGTCACTTTCTGTCCCGCTTGCCTAATCATCACCAATCGTCTCCATCCAGACCTTCCACCGTCTTCTCCCCAGACTCCTTCTCCTGAATTGTTGTCCCTTGTCCCTTCTTTGAACAACCATTATCGGCCTTGGTTATTGTATTATACTTCTTCCCAGTTGTGCTCTTCTTTCCTATTGATGAATCATCACCTTCTTCAGTTAATACTTTTCTTCTCTGCAGATGTTGTCTCGCTCTTCCCGGCCTGCTCTGTGTTTCTTGGACATCTTCAATGGCAGGTTTAGGTTGAGGTCTGCCAACAGGTTCAGTTATTAAATTAAACCTTGACACAAACCTTTCCACAGCAGTGTCCTTGTCTGGTCTTGTTACCGTGCTTGAATGATAGAGGGGCCAGGATTGCAAACAAGCTGAAGAAAATTGGACTTTATGTCTTCTCACCCTGCTGATAAAGGAGCACTGCCGCCTTGATGACTCTCTTTGCATAATCTGAAATTATTCAGAATATGAATTATCAAACATTTCCCATTGATTAGATCTAGTAAACCTGAATAACCAATATTCATTATAGGTCATTCTTTGCTCATTAAAACCTTGTGGCTGCTCAAAGGAACTATAGCTTCAATGGCTTGAGGTTCTCAGACAATAACCACCATACTGGGCTAAGACAGTGTTGTACTAATTGTATGGGGATTAAAAGGATTAGGACATGGGGCTCCCATCATAAAACTGATCATTATCACAGGAAAAGATTATTGATTTTTTTTTTCACTTGACAGAAAGCTGGTAACTCTGCTAGCACAACACCTGAAAATTTACTATAAATTTGAAGTGTTTTAAGTATTCTGAAACATATCAGAAGTTAGGTTTTCAACTTTTGTTTTCAATTAGCATTTGAAATGGCGCTGTAGGAAACAGCATTTATCTAGAAATTCAAACTGCCATTAAGCAGTCACTGGTTTTTTTAAGGATCTAGTTTATTCTAATAAATCTAGGATTCCTTAAAAGGTTAAGAGTACCAAGGAGGTCTTAACAAAGCCCAATTTGTCTATATCTGGGGAGATTAAGTTTGTCTTGAATAGTTCCTTTGTACTAGCTAACTTGGAAGATCATCTAAATAGTCTGTGTTTATGAGCAGATTATCACAGCCATCAAAGTGCTACCACAAAAATACCAGTGCTGATGGTGTGAATACAACTTGTTTAATTTTGCATTCTTCCCAAACTTGATGTGATATTTTGAGACCAGTTTGAATGTGACCAGTTTGAATGTAACCAAGCTCTAAGAAAGCAATATTCTTATAATTTTTAAAAGAGCAAAAACATTATGCCAACCAGAACATGGCGTGATTCTATTGGTATGTCAAGGTTGCAACAACTGTGTAATGATAACGTACAATCAACAATACTGACCTACGTGTTACCCCGTGTTTGAAGAACAAAAGCGAACATAATGCTGGGATGGTGTAGCCTGCATTGAAGTACATAACTAACAGGTACAGAACTGAATATTTAAGTAGCAAGGAAAATAACTATGGACATAATAAACAAGAAGAATTTTACATTTTAGCAATTATTAGAACAGACACAAAATTTGTAGAAAATGTAAAGGGAAGTAAAATTGAAAACTACATAAAAGCATTATGAGCGATATGGGACATCCTACGTTCCACACAAAGACTAAAATAAATAATGCTTATTTTAATCATGCATGCTGAAAAGAATTGTATTTCAGTTGGCAGCACTATACAAATATTTATTATCTATATAAGGCTTCCAAGTGGTACAATAAATCAGTGTATTTAATATCTTCAGCGCAAGTTCCCGGATCACAGATCAATATTGTTTTCGTATTGCTCTGTCATCCGGGAACTTCGCGCAAGTACCCGGATAACAGATCAATATTGTTTTCGTATTGCTCTGTCACTGTATAACAATAACAGGATTTCTATAGCGCCATTCCATCAAGATCATGGCGCTTAGTAGCAACAAGAGGTAATGAAAAACAAATACATTTTAAAGGGCTACTGGAAACAGGTGAGTTTTTAAGTTGTTTTTGAATGACGAAACAGTGTCCAGTGATCTGATGTGAGAGGGTATATTGTTCCAAAGTTTAGGGCCAGCAGTTGCGAAGGCTTTGTCTGTGTAAGTGTTTTTTGACCTAGGTTCTGACAGCAGCGTACGTACCATCACGGCATGATCGAAGACCGGATCGACCAGATACGTGGAGCTGGATACAGCGATCAAGGTATTGTGGAGCTGTGTGATGGAGACCTTTGAAGATGAGGAGTGCGACATTAAAGCGAATTCTTTGCCGGACGGGAAGCCAATGAAGTAGCAGAGCAGCTGGTTCACGTCTGTCAACGGCAAATAAAAGGCGTGCAGCACGGTTTTGTAGTCGCTGGAGTTTATCCAGATTGGATTCCGTAATACCAAAGAGTAGGGAGTTGCCATAATCCAGACGGGATAGAACTAGCGCACGAATTACTTGGTGACATGAATCAAAATCAAGGTATCTGCGAATTCGCGAAATGTTGCGAAGTTGAAAGTGGATGCTGTGGTTGAGGTTGAGAACATGTTTTGACATTGACATACTAGCATCAAAACAGATTCCCAGGTTGCGAACGGACAGCGATGGTGTTATGACAGTGTCCCCTATTGTCAGAGTGACATGAGGCAAGTTGCGAAGCGTGTGTGTTGAAGCGGCTATAAGAAATTCAGTTTTTGTGTCGTTCAGTTTGAGCATATTTTGGGTCATCCATAGCTTCACATCTTGGATGCATGAAGACAAATTGTTCAGTGCAGATTGCATCGATTCCGGATCCTTGGGGTTAAATGTGGAATAAATTTGAGTGTCATCAGCATATATATGGAAACGAAGACCGTGTTTGCAAATTATTTCACCAATCGGCTTTATATAGATGGTGAATAGCAATGTACCTAAAACAGAACCTTGTGGTACCCCGCAGTCAAGTGTTTTTGTGTGTGAAAACTCGCCATCAATACACACACTGCATGTCCTATTGTAGAGGTAGCTACGAAACCAGCACAGTCCTTTCCTTGTCAGGCCAATAGACTCACTGAGCATCCGTAGAAGGATTTGGTGGTCCACAGTGTCGAAGGCGGCACTTAAATCTAGAAGAACTAGAAACACACCTTTGTTGTCACCAATCGCGAGCATTATATAATTTTTGATTGAAAGCAGTGCAGTTTCCGTGCTGTGTCCGGATCTGTAAGCGGATTGGTGAGATTCCCAAAGATCATGATCATTCATATGTGCTGTAATGCGGGAAGCTATTACCTTGTCAATGACTTTTGAAATGAAAGGTAGGTTTGACACTGGACGGTAGTTGGCAAGTTCATTGATGTCGGACGACGACTTTTTAAGAATCGGGGTGACAGTAGCGTGTTTAAGTGAGTCCGGAAAAATGCCTGTAGAAATCGATGCATTGACAATGTGGGTGATAATCGGGAGAAATGAGTTGGCAGCAGACTTTAATAACCATGTTGGAATGAGGTCAAGACTGCACGTTTTGTTGGTTGAAGAGCTGATGATTTGACGAATCTCATCTTGGGGTGCAATCTCAAAGTCTAGAGCTGGTATCACCTCAGGATCGGCACTGCGTAGGATTGTGTCAATCCCACGCTCAAGGTTGCTGCGAATTTTGGATATATTGTCGATAAAGAAATTGACGAACCCATTTGCTAATGATTGACATGAATCGGACAAGGGGCGGGGTGAGAATCTCCCCGTCACAGACAGGAAACATTTATTTCATACTGACTCAACAATAAGATACATACATTGTAGAAAAGCAAATAATTAATCAATACATGTGTATCAAACTATATGATTTAACTGAAATTTATGTACATGAGTCAATATGTAGGAAGAAAGTGAAGCAAACAATGTTACTTTTGTTCTTTTCCCTATTTTGACAGACACACACATATACACAAGCTGACAGCTAAGACCAAACAAACATAACCGATGGTACATGGTACATGGGTTTGGTATTCGTGTTGAATAGTGACCCAACTGTTTGAAAAATGCTTTTTGTGTCAGCATTTTTAAGTTGATTAGCGAAATAGGCTCGTTTCGCAGTTTCAATGAGGCTGTTGACGTACTTCCGCTGATTCACAAAAAGTGCGAAGTGCGATTCTAGGCGACTTTTTCGCCACATCCTTTCATATCGACGACGCATTTTCCTGGCAGCATGAATATCTGCGTTGTACCACGGCTGACGCAATCTGACTTTACGGCGACGAGTCTGAAGGGGGACATGCCGATCGAGCACTTCTGCGATAACCCTGTTGAATTCGGAGATTAAATCACTCGGGTTGGATACGTCGAAGCATGGTTGTATGGCAATGGCAAAATTCGTGGTTAACAAGGGCAGATCGATAGACCGGAAGTTCCGCAAAGTGCGAACAATAGACTGTGCAAGTCTCGCGCGTAATCGAACTTCCGGGACCATAGTGGTCCCAACCATATGGAGGTTTACGTGGGCGAGATTTTGTTTCGTCAATTATTTTAGTTTAACGTAGGTTATGACCTAGAAAAGTATACATGTTGTTGGGAATGTAATACTAAGTGATAACAACATATGAAAGTAAAACCAATTCAACAATATAACGAAGAAAACCCAAGAATTAAACTTGACCTCAGCTTCCGGTTATTGCAAAAAATTAAGAATGTTGTGCTCGCCTCCGATCATAAAACTTACGTAAACGCTTGTTTTGGATGCGCAATTATAATCGCCAGATGCTGTAATTGCAAAGCAAACCCTTTTCATTGCAGTCTATGGTTGTTGAGGCGTCAGCATCCTCTTTAAACTGCAATACGGGTCAATTTAAGACCCATTTGACCTTCACGAATCCGCGTATAAGGGGTTTCTAAAAAGTTAACATCAAATAGGCATCCTTGTCCCAGAGTTTTAATTTGTTTTCAATAATAATATACACACTATTGTGATTGTTTTTTCAAAAGCTAAAACTTTTCATAAAATTGTAATGATTTATTTTTGTTCTTCAGATTTTGTCACGAGATATAATTTAAAACAAAGATTTAATTTCAGAAATAAACATGTTCTTCGTTTGACGTGTTTTCTCGTTCGGATACGCGCGAGACTTGCACAGTCTATATCAGGATACGTGTGCTTTGAAATTCGGAGTTTGCAACTAACAACGTGATGGTCTGATAGAAAGTATACCCATTGCACAACGCGCAGCGCACTTGCACGCGCGTCTCCTGTCCGCTATTTTGGGTGTCAAAACGTGCACAAAAGGATGGTACATGTGTTTACACGCGCGTGTATGCGCGCTGCGCGTTGTGCAATGGGTCTGTACCATATGGCCATACCCAAAGTGCGAAACCCTCCTGACAACGGAGCGCAGCGGTCGCGCATTGAACTACACACAAAATGGCAGCTTCCACCGGTGCAAGATTTTCGTCTGCTAACGCAGAAGAGTTCAATGAAATTCTTCGAAATAAAGACGCTGAAAATACGATTAAGTCAACTCATCCGGGGTTAACTTGGATATAACAAGTTTATGATAAGATGGTAAGGTTCTTTTATCAATTAAATGAAGCAAATATTCTTTAAAACGTTCGACTTTTGTGAAGTTTTATGTCTGTCTTTTTTAGCATTAATTTAGGCAAGTTAAATTTTGTTATTTCGCTAGTCAGCCTGATATAGATAATAATAATAATATTGTATGGCTTTGTTTTCGTGTGATACAAGAATATATTGCTCTCGCTATGACAATATTGGACTCGTCTTCGACTCGTCCAATATTGTCATAGCTCGAGCAATATATTCTTGTATCACACTCAAAGCCATCCAATATTATGTAATTATTATCTATATAAGGCTTCCAAGTGGTACAATAAATCAGTGTATTTAATATCTTCAGCGCAAGTACCCGGATAACAGATCAATATTGTTTTCGTATTGCTCCGTCATCCGGGAACTTCGCGCAAGTACCCGGATAACAGATCAATATTGTTATTTCGCTAGTCAGCCTGATATAGATAATAATAATAATATTGTATGGCTTTGTTTTCGTGTGATACAAGAATATATTGCTCTCGCTATGACAATATTGGACTCGTCTTCGACTCGTCCAATATTGTCATAGCTCGAGCAATGTATTCTTGTATCACACTCAAAGCCATCCAATATTATGTATTACCTTCCAGTACGCGCTAATCATCCAATCAGATGCTCGAACCGGAGTGTGATATCAAGCGATAACCTACTCCCAGTTGTTATATTGCACTCTGCGTATTGAGAGTGTCAATGCGTCACGCTCCGCATACGGTCAGTGCAAAAATTACATTCTAAACTTTGCGCGTGCATGCTGTTCGTCATGAAATAACGCTCTGAAATTTTAAACTTTAGTTGACTTATACTAGTCGGGAAGATAAATTCTTTATCACACGCGCGCTCGTGGAATACGGAAAAATATAGCGCGTCCAACTCGGCCTTCGGCCCATAGATATAGAGTATAATACCTAGATGGGACGCGCGTACATACGCGCCATTAGCCGTACACAAAAATATTGGTTCTTCATGGACGCGTTAAAAAGTCACGTGAACAAGGTAACGCGGTGAAGATGAAAAAAATAAAATGTGCCTAAATGATACTGTAATAAGGCTATACTATTTGACAGGTTTGTGGTACATTTTGAAGACCCATTTCATTGAATAAAGAACAAAAACCAAGATTCATCAACTCAACATAGGCAAAAAAGCGTTGAATACGGACCTTATATAAAATATTTCACCGAAAGTAGAATGCAAGTTTTAGATCATCATGTTATTCAGTATGTAGCAATCTGATTACGTAAAAATAAAAACAAACATTTATATTGAAAGCAAAATCAAAGAGTCATGGGTTTGTAGAACATCGCAATACCAAGATCTGAAAAAATACCAATGAAGGACATTCATTTTCGTTTTCAGAACATCAGATCATTCAAGAACAAAACAATGTCGTAGGCTGGAATTGTTTGCCGTCAATTCAAATTCCCTTATTGCCCATAATTATGAACACATTAATTATGAACCTCTGCACAAACAATAGGGTCATTCCATGCCAACTCACCTAGGGGTCGACCGTGACCGACTCAGATTTGTTTCTTAATTTTTTAAAAGAATCCTCTATAGGAACACACGCAATTTTTTTTGGGCCAAATCTTTTTGGTTTTTAAGATACCACCCCTTCAACAATGTAGCCCTGCCCATTTTTTCACCCCAAATATTGCATCAGTGAGTTTGGGGCAATTTCAGAGGCCCATATCTCAAAATCAAGATAAGATATACCCCTGATAATTAATATTTATGATGACTGGTGCCCAAATTATCAAAATCTACTGTCACAATGGGTATACAAAATTTACTTTTTGTGTAATGGGTCCCCAAAAACCTAAAATTGTACTGACGTGAGGGACTTTTTGTAAATTTTGAACCCCCCTTGTGCCCACATAAAATGTCAAGTTTGCTTTTATATGACATATGGGTAATGTCTAGGTACATATGAGTGCCCCCAAGCAAGGAAAGACCAATCACAGATTCACTGGGTGTTTGGCAGGGGTGGAAATATGGGCCCAGTGTTGAAAACGTCCAAAATACCCCTTCATTCTATTGGTTTTTTGGAGGCGTGGCAAATTACTCAAGGACTTGACAATTGTTTATCTGCAAACACTTTATCTGGGCTCTGTCTGTAAGAAAATTCATCTTGGCCTTTTGAATTCTTCATGGTTAAATAAAATATTTTGTAAGATTGGAAAAAGGAGTGTTGGAAACATCACGATGGTGTAAGAGTATGCGTAGGTTCTGATGGTGAAATTTAAGACACCTTTTTAGTAGTTTAATGTATTATGTCCTCCATTCAAACAAAAAGTTGGTCACAATGTTGAATACATTAATCAACCGGACCATTGCTTATTCCCCTTGCATCATACTATTTTATTTATGACCAAGTGGTTTAGATCATCGGATTCAAGTCTTTGTGGTTTAAAAATCGGGGTGTGGGTTCGAGTCCCGGTCATGACTCTTGTGTCCTTGAACAAGTCACTTCGCTATAGTTGCTTATTTTCATCCAGGGGTATAAATGGGTATCTGCAAGTGTACAGGTTGATATTGTGTTTGAAAAAGCCTTCGGCTGCATACTCCCCAGGGAGCTGAGAAAGAATAAAATGGATGTTATAGGCCCAATGATCAGGACACTACTGTCAAACGCGCTATACGCAGTCATGGGAGGGAATTAAATATTCATCAATTTATTAGAACATAAAGTGACTGAAATACCTGTAATTTAAATCAAATCAATCATCTTGTAAACTACTTAAGATTATACAAATTCTTAACAGTTATTGTTTTTTATACTCTCCGGCCGTCGATACTATCAGACACAATTTCTACACAATTTGCCGTATGGGGAACTGAATTGTTGGCTTGGGGTCACAACATATCCTCGCTATACCAGCTCCAGAGCTGGCATACTTTTTTGTGTAATTTTACCAAACTATTTGAGTCGTAGAAATAATATAAATGTTTAATGTATATATTATTGTCATTTAAAGTCCTTAGTGCCCTTGGGAGACAAATTCCTTGATTATCTAGACTGGACCATTCCACAAATCAAGAGGGGGTAAGGTCTTAGAGTTTATTTATTAATTATTTTTTATCTATTATTCTTTCTTTTTTTATGGGGTGTTAACTATTTTCACTCATATACTTCGTGCACAAAATTGTACAGACATGCAGATCAAACCCTCTGACAAAGTGGAACAATCTGGGTTTTTTTTAGCAGGCTTTCAGATGACTTGTTCACAGCTTGAATTAGGTTCAAATGTTTCAAACACCCACACCCCCTACCAAAAGAAATGTTCTGGCTTACTGGGGAGAAAGTAAATAAAAATAAGTAACAATAATTTATTGATTTCAGTGCGCCCATTCCATACGATGGAGACAAACCAATAACAATCATGTAATAATTAAATAACAAAACATCAAGAAGGAAAAGACCATGATTGAAAAGCTAAAAACAGAAAAATCAAAGCAATAACACAAATAAGTCGGTAACAATTAACTAGAGTGGAACCGCCTGTAAACGTGTTAATCCAGAGGTAATTCGTGCACTTTTAAATAACAGTTGTGGGGTGATTTCAATAAGTGGTCGTTAAGAAAAGACTGTTATAAACAGCACGATGGTGTATAGAGTTAGCGTACGTGCTAATCGTGAAATTTAAGACACTTGTTAGTAGCTTAATTTGTAATATATGTCCTCCATCCACACAAAAAGTTGGTCACAATGTTGAATACATTATTCAACCGGACCATTGCTTATTCTCTTGCGTCATTATGAATATCCGATATGGAGGGGAATTAAACATTCATCAATTTATTAGAACATAAAGTGACTGAAATACCTGTAGGCTAAATCAAATCAATCATCTTGTAACCTACTTATGTTATACAAAGTCTTAAAAGTAGTTGTTTACTTTACTCTCCGGCCATCAATACTAAACTGTTGCGGTTTTTTTTGTTTGTTTTTTTTGGAAAAGTATAGACACTCCTTGAGTGTACTTCAGTTGATATATACATTTTTCATCATTGCGTCACACGCGTGCGTATCTGCAGCTTCACGCCCTTATGACGCCTGAAGATACTGGCGTTATAGGGGCTTTTGTCCCCCAGTGTTCGTTTCGATTTCCCTTAAGGTAAATCAACATGGGCTGAAGGAAGTTGATTCAAAAGAGGACGCTATTTGACGAATTTTCTACACAAATGTCCGTTTTTGGAACTGAATCTCTGGTGGGAGACACAAAACCTCTTGCTACACCAGCTGCAGGGCTGGCATACATTTTTGTGTAATTTTACTACACTATTTTAGTCGTACAAATAATATCTGGGGTTTCTCGCGCACTTATAAGGATTTTAAATAAAAATTATTGTGGAGTGATTTCCAATAATTTGTTTTTAGCTTGTATTGTATTACCTATATTCAATAATTAATGTTCAATTATGTGTAAGTTTGATAAGACTTTGAAATGTGCTATGCGGTGGTACATGTTTAAATTATATAAAAAATTGCGATGGCACCAGGTCGTGAATTTATCTAGTATTTTGGTTACTGTTACGTTTGAGAAAAACCGGGGTTTTTTCTGGACGTCACGACAAGTGGGTTGTGGTCGTTTTCAGTGCAATTGTTCAATGATGAGCACAGTTAATGGATTATTCAAATCATTTGCGGCTGCAGCTGCTCAGAGCGTTGGATATTGTTGAACCGACAAAATAATGTAATACCCGAGATGAAAACAAATGTTGAAACTTGATATAGATTTTGCCGCAATCAGATCACAGACGTACGGCAAAGGAGGCATTGGGGCAACTGCTCTCTAAAATTCGGGTAGGAACATCCCCTGGGTAAATTCAAGGAGAAGAAAACAAAATGGGTTAGCAAACCAGATATAGACCCATTGCACAACGCGGAACGCACGTTCATACTTGATAGGCGCCTTTCCATTTTGGGAGTCAACTCTATGATTCTTGTACAGCTTGACTCCCTGGAAGGGCGCGCATCATGTACGGACGTTCGTTCCGCGTTGTGCAATGGGTCTATAAGAAAATATATGCTTATTACATTCAATTATGTGTACAGACCATACTGAAATAGAACCCGGAGAACGCTGATCATTTTGCCATACACGCGTGACGCGTGGTATCGATACGCCGCGTCCACAGACGACACAGAGGGCGGTCGAGCTCAGCGTTCTCTGGGTTCTATTTCTATGAGTAAAAAGCATAGAAATAGAACCCGGAGACCGCTGAGTGCGTCATTGTGCGTGGGGTTTCGTTGTGAGACCATTTGTATGGACGCGCGTACGCCATTTTTTTTACGCGTGTATGGCAAAATTAGCATATTACGGTCTATGTGCGTTGCCATTTTTGCCATACACGCGTGTCACGTGATGATCATTTTGCCATACACGCGTGTCGCGTGGTATCGATACGCCGCGTCCACAGACGACACAGAGGACGGTCGAGCTCAGCGTTCTCCGGGTTCTATTTCTATGGTACAGACACTATTGGTTGGTAAACGCCATAGCGCGTCTGCGTCACGCCACCATCAGCCCTATAAAAAAGACGCAATGTTCCATCATTTTGCCAACCAAAATTTTAGTGCGCACGCGTGATGTGCAGGTTACGTAATTCATGGGAAGGGTCTATTAGTACTTATGTTTGTTTTTTTAATAAATGGGTCAAACTTACGCATAATCAGAGTTTAAATCCCTTTTTACTGGTTTCCGGGTCAACCCAGAAATTTAGTCAAGTTCCCTGACCTCCCGTCATCCGGAATCTGGGTCAATTCTGACCCGGAAGTTTATGAGTTGTAGATCAGTCTTCACATTAATTAGTCAACTTCATTAAGTCGGTCTGAATATTGGCAGTCCTGGAGCTCCGTAGTAACACTCGTACCAGCCACATTCCAAAAAAAAAGGATGCCCGAAAAAGTTGACCGTGCAAGTCTCACGCGTAAAATGAACATTGGGACCAAAGTGGAACATTGGGACCAAAGTGGTCCCACTGTTTGAATACGCGTGAGACTTGTAGAAAAGGGACTTAAACTCTGATAATGCGTAAGTTTGACCCATTTATTGGTTACTTTGACACAGAAAAGGGTCAGGCCTCCCATGACCCAGACCCGGGAGTTTTTTAGAATGTAAACTAGCAATCATTACGTCGACTTGTTAGGGCGTTTCTGATTGGCCGATTCCGCAACGTAGCAACGGTCGCAGCCGTAGCCGTAGCCGTAGCAGCCAATTCGGACACGGCCTCAAGGCCAGTATGACGTCATGGCGAAATATGACGGCAAGTCGACTTACGCCATGAAATAACGCTGTCTGATGACATCTCGTTATCACGATTAATTACTGGCACTCTTGTCAAACGTGGCTTTTCCTTTTAAAGGTAAGGTCGTAGATTGGTAATTTTTACGCGACAAATTACTGAACATAAAAACTTACTGAGCAGCACTGCAGCTGTTGATAGTATAGACTATTTTGAAAAAGGATTCCATTTGAAGTAACATGGTCTGGATGATTATTGCTCGACCAAAAATATTTGAATCTAAGAAACGACTTATGCATGAATCGTTTCTCAGTTTTCTGTTGGTTTGTGCCGTTCGCGAATGCTGCGGCCAGATATGCGGCTGGTACCCGCTGTCACCTCGGTAAATGCGGATGGATTCGACTTGCTTGTGAAAATATCGTGCAGATTTGTGCTGTTTTCTCAGCAAGTAGTCACTGTATTGAGCTGAAACTTTCGCATGTTACTTGAATTGTATCTTTCTTTATAAGTGTGCCTAAATCAGCATTACGCTGGGGGAAAAACAATTATTTGACCTCACCTTTAAATCAAACCCATTAATTACTGGGAAAAGGCAGCGAAGGTCGCTTATATACACAAGTTACTCCGAAGCTTCACATCATCTTTACGTAATCACTCAGTTTCTATGGCAATGTGCTGTACCGTGCGTGCATTATACCAAAGAGCGAATGCAGACAGTGTTTATTGCGTGTATGCTAGCATTTTCCAAGCGGTCTCTGTGAAAATGGCAACGATTGGAAACCAGTGCGTTCGTCTTCTTTTCAGTGCAGGGAAAATGTTTGCGTTATTCTTGGTGTTTGAGTTGTACAACTTTCAACATGTGAAAGCCGAACTAACTGGTAAGTCATCAAACAAAGTCTATAATCAATGTTTAAAACAAATTTATATTCAAATGAAAATAAAGGAAGCATTGGCATTTCAACTGTGTACATCATTGGAAAGAATGAAAATAATGATCACAGATTTGCACATAACTTACATGGTATGATAATGGTCAAGATAGAAAACTTCCCTCGAAGTATGTTTGCCTGAATTGTGATAATTTCCTTCAGAATGAAGTAAAACAATTTGTTTGTATTTCATGAGACCGAAACCCGATGTTCGAAAACAGGGAAGACATTATAAGTGTTTTTTAATACTATTTTCTAGTGACTCCGAAGGCGAATAAAGCTTGAGTTTTCACAGGTTTGATATTTCATGCAAATGTTGGGTCAAATCAAGTGCGGATACTCAGATCACTGGCGTGCAGAAGGGGACGCGGGCGGGAGACCCCCCCCCCCCCCCCCCACCCCCGAGATCGAAAACATGCACCAAATAAATGAATGGTTTGATACATTAACTAGCCCCCAGTCCAATTATGTCAAAGATGCCCGCGCGCTTTTGGAAGCCCCGATTTTTCCCTGTTGATTTAATAAATTATTTTTATTTTTGTTTTCCATTTTAATTATTTGCAACTTTCTCTTTGACAAAATACACTTAACAAACCCTTCAATAATTTGTGGTTACCATAGTTGTATTGAAAAAGACAAGCGAGATTTGAGATAATCTCACGATGTTCGGGCTCAAGTGAAAAGCGACTTGTCCTGTAATAATGTCAAAACTTTAGTGGTCATCTGTGAGAATGTAAAAATGAAAAATAATTGTTGACAAACTCCGTTATATCGTTTTGAGAGAGAAAAATTTATAACATGCTAATGTACATGTAAGCTAGTGGTGGCATTTTTTTATTTTTTTTATTGAGCTCTTCTGACTTAGAAGTTGGAACAGCTATTGCTATCGTTTAGATTTGTATTTGTTTTTCTTCTTACTATTATTTCCTTCTGCCAAAATCCCATGAGATTGTACACGCATTTTGTTCACCCCTAAAATCGTGCTTAGCTTGTTACGAAAGAGTCAGATTCCAAATCATTATCAATGCTTGGGTCCTGAATGTTTAGTAAAACATAATAAGTTTAAGCTAATTAAATGTTAAGGTCATTGTTACTAAGTTGGATAACGAACGGTGTATATGCGAATCCATTGTGAACGCACAAGCTGGTCGCAAATGTTCTTGCTGCCTGTGAAATACGCTTACGCTTAAGCAAATTTGTTTGCTAGTTGTAAGCACGAAAATTTTGCTTACCATTTAGCCCGCGCTATGAAACTAGCCCCAAGTACAGTAACCAACGTCTCGCTTTAATATAATTATATCAAGTCAATCACCCGAACACCACATCTTAGATTTTTACACCGGTAAATTTAGTAATGAATTTAGAGCTCCAACATTTCACTTGTCGGTATGAATGACCAACATCGGTAATGTGCAATTCAGTATAGCCTCGTTTATAGAGTATATAAGAGACAAAAGTTGTGAAGCACGCGGACTAAAAAGTTAATATTACGATATAAGTACAATTGACCAGAAATAAATGTAAGCCAATTATAACTAAAACTTTGTATTCAATGTGTTTTGGTCTGCTCATGGCGTTCGAAAACTTTCAAACAGTTTGCCTATACATTAAAAAACAAATCCACCTTTTGACAGAAAGTATTGGTGTTTCTTATCTTTGACACGGTCAAAATACTTTCGCTCACTAGTATAGAATTCACTTTGATATACCGTTCCTTTACGGAGCCCCAAAGGGACATGTTTGAGGCCCCTATATGTAGTCCGAGCCCTAAATGTCGCCCGCCCTATATGTAGCCCTAAACTTCTACCTAAATGTCACTCCGACCTAAATGTAGCCCCAAACATGTACCTAAATGTCTCCCGGCCTAACAATAGCCCCGGACTTGTACCTAAATGTCGCCCCGACCTAAATGTAGCCCCAAACCTTTACCTAAAAGTCGCCCTGACCTAAGTGTATAGCCCCAAACCTGTACCTAAATGTCGCCCCGGCTTTTAAGTTGAGCGATTGAAATGCCAACCCTGATTTCTTTTTAAATTATGTTGATGTCCGGACCTATTGTTAGCGACTTAACTCAAAATAGAGTGCACATTTTAAATAAACACTTTTGTACAGGTGACTCTTTGCGACAGGTTGATTTGAAACTAGAGAATGCCCTTTTCTGGAAAGCCGAAAAGTTTTCTTTCTCCATCAACTGCAGAGATCATTGTAGAACACATTTCTCCCTTTAGGGGCAAGACGTAGAAAATCACGGCCAAAGTGAGTGCCAGAATAAGGGAAACAATATCACGCGAAAATGTCTTTACTTTCGAATCCATGCTTGGTAGGTAAGTCGCCAATATAATGATTCGGCAATACGTTAGACGTGCTAGCGTTGTATTGTTCTGGTTTGTTTAGATAGCTACGTGCACAGTTGCCTCAAAAAAGAGTTCGGCGCCCATAGCAGCCGTTATCACATTACCCGGGTTCACAAGCCTAGAAATAGGCATGCGTGCATACGCACCACTTGGAAGTTGCGATCAAAAGTTACAAAATGGCAGCAGGAATAGGCAAACGCTGTTCAAAACAATTCAATTTTGCACTTGAGTTCCTAGGTAATAGTTGTTGCAAAGTTATGATTATTTTTTTGTTTCAACATTAATTTTGTTCAGTTTTCTAACACTTTTCATGTAGAGCCTACTGTTGTTAGGTACGGACAAAAAAGGCGAAAATAGATATAACTAGCCATTAGGTGTTTGTGGACAAACACAAAGCTGTTCCGGTTTTACTGATTCATAAAAATGTTTTAACAATAAACAAGAAATCACAAACATTACGACCTTATGACATGTGGTTCAGGAGATATGATTATCTAAAATGTTCAGCTTCCTGTTTAGACCGGAAGTAAAGGTCAACATGGGTCACGGTTACCCAAGGCTAATATCCAATGCCAAAAGAGTATATAACTGAAAAAAGTTTGAAAATCGGTTGTGTAGTTCTTGAGATATGGTCCCACTTCCGGTTGACCCAGAAGTAAAGGTCAATATGGGGTCACGATTATCCAAGGCTAATATCCCATGCCCAATGAGTCTATAATCGAAAAAAGTTTGACGATCGGTCGTATACTTTTCGAGATATAGTGGTCTAATTAGTTGGCTAATTAAATATTTATGTCATTATAACTAAGTAAATTAATTAATTAAATTAAGCTAATTACATTTAACTATAAGTTCATGACCTAAGCTTTAATATGATATAAGATTTGACTCTTTTATACTAAGCCAAGTATGATTTTTGGATATAACAAAATACGTGTATTAAACCTATGGCGTTTTGGCGGAAGGAAAGAATAATAATAAAAAGAAGAAGAACAAATAAAAATCCTAACGAAAACAAAAGCTGTTCCGACCGCTACGTCGGAACAGCTAATAAAAATCCTAACGAAAACAAAAGCTGTTCCGACCGCTACGTCGGAACAGCCAATTATTTTTACAAGCTTCTGGTAGGCCTAATTACCTCCCTAAAAAATTAAAATTTTAGATTTGCTCATTGTCAGTTGTCAGGCAATAAAAAGGGTTACGGCTACCCATTATTTCTTAATATTATTTATGAGTATTTAAACAGCATTTTTTTAATTTTTTTACATAAAAACATGAACAATCAAGTACGACATTTCCATCTAATGAGAACAATACCAGATTGTAATTGCATTGATTCATTTATGAAAGATAGGTTTATAGAGACCTGTTATACCCCCCCCCCCCCCCCCCCACGTTTCTTTCGTATGATACAACCATATTATGATAAATATCAAACGAAATGCTATGGAACACTGAAAGACACATTTTTACGGACATTGTTTCTGTACAAAAATTATTATTATTATTTTAGAATCTGTAAATTATTATTCTTTTAGACCAAATCATTTCAATTTTATTGAAGTATTAAAAAAAATGGACCACATTTGGTGGTTTTCAAAACAAAATGACCTTTAGGCCTTGTCACCTTCAAAGTGGCTACGCAAAAAAAGCACTAATTATTTGCTTACGGTAAGCAGAGCCATGAAATTGGGCCCTATTTGATCTGGTGGCATGGCGAAGGGTCTTGGTATCAGATTATCATTAACCAGATAACTTAACGACTACCTCAGCATATCTCTTGGTCACCACTGGGAGACATTGACTTCAGTTTAAATATGAATAACTGAGTAGTGCCGCTATATTCTAGTCAGAGCTATACATTTTCACTCCAAGTAGGCCTACACAAAATTCATTGCTGGTGTCTCGCGTCTGTAACCAACCTATAATTAACTAAATTATTTATTTTCAGCAAAATGCTGCGCTACAAAATGACAAAGGAAACCATGGAAACTTTACCAGGAAGGGAGAGCGGGGGTATTGAGTCATGTAATCAAACTTTCTTGGCGACAGCGTCAAGGTTTACTGATTTGACTATTCAACTTAACAACAGGTTGCAAACGTGGCATTTTTTCCAGCACAAACAACTAATTATGAGAGGCTTGCCTTGGGTATCACGCGTTAAATGATTACATAGCAAAACGTATGAAAATCTATGAAAGGAAACTTTCTTGTTTTCAATCCAACAAAAGTATTGGGTTTCCTTTCGCATATATAACACAAATTATCAAGTTTGTGTCATCGTTGACAAATCCTGACAGAACCAAAAACATACTATAACAATCGCTTTTATTGTTCAGCGTTTGCTTACCTCTGAAGACCCATATTGCTCTACAACACCATGTGTGCGGCCCCAAAATGTAGCCCGAACCCTAAATGTAGCCCCAAACCTGAACCTAATTGTCATACTTTAATTGACATGCAAATGTTGAATCAAGAGGAAAACAAACTGAAATTCTCACTGCAATATGTAGCCGGTTCATTACTATTTATACAACCCAGACCTAGGCCCTATTTTTGGTTTAGGCCGATTAATTTATTTATTATATATATATATATAGGTATACATATATATAGGTATACATATATATAAATGATTTTGGGTTGAACAAGGAAAAATTGACTAGAGCGGGATTTGAACCAACGACCTCCGGATTGACGTGCCGGCGCTGTACCAAACTGAGCTATCTAGCCCTATGTTGGCGGTCTCCCTATTTTGTCAATATCCTTGTTCGGTGGGTGCCAGTCAGAAGCCATTCAACCGTAAACTGCCGTGTAGCCAAGAATCACACATTATATATATATATTTGGCAACTGAAAGCTGTTCATCAGGAACAGACGTCATGAGCTTCACATGTATTGGTTTAGCAAAGATAGGCCGGAGACCTACACTGAGTAATCCTGCACAATCCTTGTCACTTTTTCCTTTTAATTTCACTTAGCGTAATGCCTATCTTCAAACTAATAAGCCCACTAATCATCGTTATTGCACGCGAAGTTAGGTTTCCTGGTCAACGGCAAACCAATCCTATAAGTGGTCACTTAAGTTTGCATGTTGTTGGTAAAACAAATCAGTAAAGCAATTTATTGCCCAAATTGAGAGGACAATAAATGCCCAACTCTGTTGGAGTAATTAAGTATTAATTGTTCAAATTATGTTCACAACTTTCTGTATGACATCTTTCACCAAGTTAAAGCACGAGGAGTTGGGTAATCATTTTGGAAAATGACAAATGTTTACACTAGAAATGGCCAACATCTGGGTGATACATCTTTCATCAACAATTTAATACCCAACGCCTTTGCAGTGTACATGGTAATGCGTAATTAGGCTAATTGAAAGTCTAATAAACTCTGTTTTGGGGCAATAAAAACATTGGTTGCATAATTAGTCTGAGTAGCATGGATACACTCAGTGTATGTGAATAGAAGGAATAATTTAACTTCGAACTTTTCCAAAAAGACTGGGGGGTACAGTGTTAATATGAACTACAAATAATGTTACAACATATGTTATTTTACCATGAATAATTCAAGAAGCCAAGATTAATTTTCCTACAGACACAGCCCAATACAGTGCTTGTAGATAACAAATTGTCAAGTCCTTGAATAATGTGCCACGCCTCCAAACAAACATTAGAATGAAGGGGTATTTCGACCGTTTTCAACACTGGGCCCATAATTATTTCCACCCCTGCCAAACACATAGTGAATCTGGGATTGGTCTTTCCTTGCTTATATAATTTGTCATATCAAAGCAAACTGACATTGTGCACAAGTGGGGTTCAACATTTATAAAAAGTCCCTCACGTCAGTACAATTTTAGGTTTTGGGGGACCCATTACACAAAAAGTTAATTTTATATAACCAATGTGAGAGTAGATTTTAATAATTTTGGCACCAGTCATCATAGATATGAATTATCAAGGGTATATCTGATTTTAAACTTTGAGATATGAGCCCCGGAAATTTGGGGTGAAAAAATGGGCAGGGTTACATTGTTGAAGGGGTGGTATCTACAACGAAAAAGATTTGGCAGAATTTTATGTGCATGTGTACATAACACCTATAGAGGGTTCCTTAAAAAAAAAATAGAAACAATTTGAGTCTGTCACTGTCTTCTTACTATTCTTTCCTTCTGCCCAAATCCCAAAAGATTGTACATGCATTTTATTCACACCTAAAATCGTACCTAGCTTGATATGAAAGAGTCAGATTTCAAATCATTATCAAAGCTTGGGTCATGAAGTTTTAGTAGAACATAATAAGTTTAAGTCATTGTCACTAAGTTGATTAACGAATGACGTTATGCAAATCCATTGGGAACGCACAAGCGGGCCGCACATTTTCTTGCTGCCTGTGAAATACGCTTATGCTTAAGCACAATTTGTTGCCACAGTTAGCACGAAAATGTGCTTACCATTAAGCAGCGCTATGAAACTGGCCCCAGGTACATTAACCAGCGTCTAGAGGTGACGCTTTAGTATAATATATCAAGTCAATCACCCAATCACCACATATTAGCTTTTTTACATTTAGTAATGAATTTAGAACTCCAACATTTCACTTGTCGGTATGAATGACCAACATCGGTAATGTGTAATTTGTATCAAAGAGACACAGTTGTGAAGCACGCAGACTTAGAATGTAGAATTTAGATTTTAGTACAATAGCATAATAGTACATTAGCATATAGACCAATACTTAAATCTTCAACCAGAATTAATTGGGCGATCGTCGTGATCGTTGACGTACACGGACGAAGGCAAACTCGAGCTAGCTGGTATCCAACAGTAGTACGGTACTCAAACCACGTGTAATGACGTCGACGTCGCTGTCTCGGCGACTCAGTGCGAGATCACGTAAAATCCGTGAGACAAAATGTTTGTTTTAACGCTTAGGAACGATTTAAAATATTTATACTCAACTTTGGTTTGAATAGTGCACAGAATTACTGACAAAATATCAAAAAGAAAAAACGTGTAACGTTGTTTCCACTAAAACATGAGGATCATCGAATTCAACGTAAATTTTTCAAAAGCTGGTTTTTTGTTGTGTTTGTTAAAACTATGAAGGAAATTGAGAAAAAAAATCCCAAAACATTGATACAATTTTTCTTTAAAATTTAGTTGGCAGAGCTTTGCCACGTTCCATTCCTTTACGTTTTAATGGGGGGCTCCAAAGTCAGTGTCATGATATTCTTTCAAAGCAAAATTGCACATGGCGTCATCGGATAGCAAAAACAATGGGTCTGAATTCAAAAAACAAAAAATTGTGTGCCACTCAAATTCAATGCCGTTTTGATTGAACATCAACAAAACTCAGAAATGAACTAAACCAATTCTGTGTACAATATTGTACAGACCATTGTATTTGAAATGTGACGTCATCGAGGGTTTTAGGGTATTGAAAAAAAATGCACATGAAGGGTAGCAAAAACAGTGGCATTTACAAGTTTTAACCTAAAGTTTGAGACTTACTTGTAGCTCTACCTTTTGGAAAATGAGTGAATCCAAAACTGAATTTGACAATGGAACCGCTCGACAAATTTAACCGACAAACGCATCCGATGTGGAATAAAGGATCCAGGACCCAATTTCATGGTGCCGCATAAAGCAGAAAAATACTTATTTTTTATTTTTCGAAAGAAGTGTGTTTTTCTAGGAAACTACCCTGGGTTTGTACTTAGAATACACGATGCTGGAAGTGATCTATTCAATTTTGGCTTCGCGCTGTTTGCTTTACTTTAACGGCTTATCTAACTCTGAGAACAACTTGCATTTTATCTAGATCCTAATGAATATGTTAATTATGTAAATTCCTTATAAAAACAGGGTATGTTTTATTTCCGACACAAGCCCTGATACACAATAATACGACTGTCATGGACGTCGAATATCCAGTTCGTCACTAGCGTAAATAAATGGTGGACTAAAAGTATACAAACAAAAACTGGAAGACGAAGTTTAAAAAGGTTTAATCACTATTTCTTCAACAGTCTCCTTTGGTATTATGATACTCATAATTATTAACTTGAATATCTATAATTTTTAAATATACCCTTTATACACATATCTCTGTTTTTATTTGTTTATTTTTGTCTTCAGATTTAATGTCACCTGCTAACGTTATGTTCGATAATACTGTCACCTTTTTGAACATCAGATATTAAATTGCTCAGTCATGATTCTGATAATTTTTAAATAGCATCTTTATGACGTATATTTACCCAATCTGTAGCACTTTCCGTCATTGGAAAGTCAGCATCACAGAGCGTCACTTTTGGTCGCGAACAGAATAAATCAGACCAGGCTGTGGATGGCAACATTCAAAGTTTCTCCAGAACTGGTGGGTATAAGGTATTTCTTGTGAGTATCGTGTTTCCCGCTAATTTATTTTATTTTGCAAAAAGTAAGTTAGTGGCCTGACGTTTCGACCCTAGCAGAGTCTTTCTCGAAGGCTAAATGACAACACACAACACACAACACACACACAAGCAGACAAGAGTTGCAAGAGTAGTCAAGTGGAAATACATGAATAGAGAGAGTGGAGGGAGAAAAGCAGAAAGCATTCAGAGAAGGCAGGGGGTAAGCAGGGATTATGAAGACAAAGGGGGGGGGGGGGGGTTATGAAGGGAAGGGGATAGCTTGACCACAAGAAGTTGGGAACACAAAGGACAAAATAGAAGGTTAGAAGAGAGGTAAATAATTAGTTAATACAATGAAGGGCAGACTAATAAAGTGGATAACTGTGTGGGAAAAGGAGAAGGCAAAAACAAAAGGTTATTAGTCATTTCCTTCATGGCAAAGGGGGATTAACATCATCATTAATGGGGGGAACTTCTGCCCGGACGATGAGATCCCTGAGACTGGGTGGGCGTCGGTAGGCAACTATGGGTTCTTCCTGTACAGCACGTTGAAGCCGATCTGATGTGTGAAGAATATGATGGTTAGAACTGGTTATTTTACGAATGGGAGGAAGTGAGGGGTGGAAAGTAACAACAAAAGGAACTTTCGCTTTGGAACTCCGTTGTTGCCTGGGTCCTTTGGAGAGTACAGACTCCCTAGAACGAGCCTTGACTTTCTGGATCGCTCGATGGACTGCTAGGGAGCTATGACCTCTGGAAACAAGGTGTTTCTTAAGTTCCTGTGAGTGGTGGACAAAATCAGAATCATTAGAACAGATTCGACGGAGTCTGAGGGCCTGACTGTAGGCTATGCTGGTTTTGAAGTGTCTGGGGTGACAGCTGGTTGAGTGGAGGTATTGATGTTTATCTGTGGGCTTAACAAAGAGATTTGTGGTTAATCCATCATCCGTCTTTATGACCTTGACATCCAGAAAGTGGGTGTCCTTGGTCGAGTATTCATTCGTGAATTTGATGGTCCTGTGGAAGGAATTAATGTGGTTAATGAATGCTATGAGGCTTTCTTCATCACTAGTACAGATGAAAAAGATGTCATCGATATAGCGCCACCAGACCCATGGACGGCAAGGGGCCGACGCCAACATGCGCTGTTCAAGTTGACTCATGAAGGAAATCTGGAGTGTCATGTGTACCTTGGGAAACCAGACCTTGGGAAACCAGACAACCCAGGGAGACCCATCATATCTGGCAATGGTTCCCCCACTGAGAATATATCTCTTTTTGTTGACAGTTTTCTAAAGCCGCTTATGCCACAGGTTCCATCATATATTCATGACACTCCAGATTTCCTTCGTAAAATCTCAGGTATTCAGAGGCAGGTCCCCAACACAGCTATCATCGGTACTTTTGATGTGTCCTCTTTGTACACCAACATCCCCAAGATGAAGGGATTGCTGCCTGCTCCTCAGCCCTGTTTAAGAGTGGTCACGTGTCACCGCCCATTTCTGACATTGTATCCCTCATGCAACATGTTCTAACAAAAAACAACTTTTCGTTCTTGGGTAAGAATTTCCTACAGGTACATGGCACTGCAATGGGTACACGTATGGCACCTTCAATGGCCTGCCTTTTCATGAGTCAACTTGAACAGCGCATGTTGGCGTCGGCCCCTTGCCGTCCATGGGTCTGGTGGCGCTATATCGATGACATCTTTTTCATCTGGACTAGTGATGAAGAAAGCCTCATAGCATTCATTAACCACATTAATTCCTTCCACAGGACCATCAAATTCACGAATGAATACTCGACCAAGGACACCCACTTTCTGGATGTCAAGGTCATAAAGACGGATGATGGATTAACCACAAATCTCTTTGTTAAGCCCACAGATAAACATCAATACCTCCACTCAACCAGCTGTCACCCCAGACACTTCAAAACCAGCATAGCCTACAGTCAGGCCCTCAGACTCCGTCGAATCTGTTCTAATGATTCTGATTTTGTCCACCACTCACAGGAACTTAAGAAACACCTTGTTTCCAGAGGTCATAGCTCCCTAGCAGTCCATCGAGCGATCCAGAAAGTCAAGGCTCGTTCTAGGGAGTCTGTACTCTCCAAAGGACCCAGGCAACAACGGAGTTCCAAAGCGAAAGTTCCTTTTGTTGTTACTTTCCACCCCTCACTTCCTCCCATTCGTAAAATAACCAGTTCTAACCATCATATTCTTCACACATCAGATCGGCTTCAAGTGCTGTACAGGAAGAACCCATAGTTGCCTACCGACGCCCATCCAGTCTCAGGGATCTCATCGTCCGGGCAGAAGTTCCCCCCATTAATGATGATGTTAATCCCCCTTTGCCACAGGGTACTTTTAGGTGTTCCAACACGTCCAAATGCATCGTTTGTAGACAACACATCAGGGAATCAGACTCCTTTACCAGCCATACTGGTGGTACCACCCACAAGACAAGGGGTCATGTCACCTGCACCACCACTAATCTAGTCTATCTAATATCTTGCAGAGTCTGTGGTGTTCAATATATAGGTGAAACAAGAACTACACTCAAGAGGCGTTTCTATGGCCACAGATCCACAGTCAACACCCAAAAGCTGGATACACCTGTAAGACACCACTTCAACTTTCCTAACCACTCCATTTCTGACATGAATTTACAGGGCATTGAGGCACTAGGTAACTGCAGAGAGACTGTCCGTCTGAGTAGGGAAAAACTTTGGATAAGGCGCATAAAGACCACTCAGCCCCATGGTTTGAATATCCAAGAAGGAAATGACTAATAACCTTTTGTTTTTGCCTTCTCCTTTTCCCACACAGTTATCCACTTTATTAGTCTGCCCTTCATTGTATTAACTAATTATTTACCTCTCTTCTAACCTTCCATTTTGTCCTTTGTGTTCCCAACTTCTTGTGGTCAAGCTATCCCCTTCCCTTCGTAACCCCCCCCCCCCCCCTTTGTCTTCATAATCCCTGCTTACCCCCTGCTTTCTCTGAAAGCTTTCTGCTTTTCTCCCTCCACTCTCTCTATTCATGTATTTCCACTTGACTACTCTAGCAACTCTTGTCGGCTTGTATGTGTGTTGTGTGTTGTCATTTAGCCTTCGAGAAAGACTCTGCTAGGGTCGAAACGTCAGGCCACTAACTTATTTGTTGCATTTATACAACAGGTCCTTTTGGTTGGTAAGCAGTTTGCAACAGCTAATTCTATTTTCTTATTTTATTTTGTTGTACTATTGGCGCAAAAAGAATAATGCAATGGTTCAGTGAAGGTTCGTCAAAATTGTGCAACATAGCTGAACTACGGACATGTTCTTCTCCAGATCATTCTGTAAAAAAAACAACCTCAGATAAGGACAGTGCGTTACTGTGTCTCCGTACAAAATGTTCCAGCATGCGAGGGAGACTTTATACAAACTAGAAATAGGCCTCTAATACTTTATAAGTAAACACAAACAAACGGGGGGGGGGGGGGGGGGGGGGGGGTACTATGCTCTCGTCAAATTATGACACATTTACACATGTATTATTCCTATTGTATTAACTTATTAGTTAAGTTTTCGTTAGGGTTTGTTTTTACTTTTTATTTTGTATTTTGTATTTTTTTTTGATTTTTTTTTGTTATTTTTTTTTACCCAATGATTCCTTTTGATAAAGAGTGGGGGGAATGGACACCGAATCGTGATAATTTAGATAGGCTCTTTTCAAAACCGCGGCTTGGGCTTGAACTTAATTCATCTTCAGCTCCTTCCACCTGATTGAACCCCCTAAAGGAAAGCGCTTTCTTTTCTAAAACCCTTTTCTGAGCCTTGAGCCAAAGCCTGAACCCACAAAAAGGTTTCGAAAATGGCCCGGATGTAAGCCAAGAATGTCATGATTAATTACTACAATCTATACTGAGATCGTTTTGTATCTAACACAGGGGATCCGAAATATGATCCGCGTCCCTGGTGGAGAGTTAATTTGGAGGCGGAATACTCAGTGGGCAGCATCACCGTTACATTAAGAGCCGACTGTTGTGGTAACTAGCTTTGTTTTAGTTCATAACTTTTACATGGGTATGTATTTTTGAAATGCTGCACTGGCCATAAAATAAAAGCTTCGCCTTTTGTGTGTGGTCCGATATCTTTCTTCGGGATGCCAGACAAAAGCCATACTGCAGGCCGTGTGGCTAGGGATCACACCCATTTGAGACCGCCAACATAGTGCTAGATATAGATAGCTCAGTTGGTAAAGCGCCGGCACGTTAAACTGGAGGTAGTTGGTTCAAATCCCGTTCCAGTAATGTTGTCTTTTTGCAACCCCAAATCATTTTTTTTATTTTTTATTTTTTATTTTTTTATATTTAACATCATGAACAATCCCAACATAAAAATTGTTTTCGCACTTGAAAATGTAAATATGATATTGTCGATGTGTCCAAAAACTATACATCAAACACATAAATAAATTCTAAAGTAAAATGTTATGTATAATCGGTTATTATAAAATTGTTCCACAATTTAAAGATTTTTTACTTGAACGTGGATGTTTTATTTACCTTTTCGATTATCAGGAGATCAATTCATCGGCGCAGTAGCACGAGCAGGGCTCAGTGCGATCGTCACTGACAACCAACAGTGTGGTTTGCCGGCCAGTGTGAACCAATCCCAATCTGGTGCCGAAATTACATTCGACTGTGATCCACCGGTAGTGACAGCCAAGTACGTGAGCTTGGATATCGATCCATCTCAACCAATTGTTAGAAAAGCTGAGCTAAATATCGCTGAGGTGATGGTAAAAGACGCGACAACTTCAGGTACTAGACCTACTTCAGTTTAAGTATTAGTATTTCGAAGAATAATTGTATTAGGTTGATTTTTTTTTTATTCATCGTTATTATTATTATTATAATTTCGTTGTTGTATTTATTTATTTTGTTTTTTTAGGGGAGGGGAGGGCGTGGTTCGTGAAATGAAGTTTCAGACGGTAAAATATGGATGAAGAAGTTTTCCCTTTAAAGGACGCCGATCAATCTATCGACGAAAAAGACCAATCGATTGATGCAAAATACCGACTGATTGATGCAAAAATCCGATGGATGTGTGGATTTAAACGTATGCCTCTTTGGCATTCCATATGTGGCTTCCCAGAAATCGAATTCGCGCGAAAAGTGTTAGGCATGTTCAGTAACATTAAAGAAACTGGTGTTTCGTTTCAAATGTGTTGATCTTTTGTCTCGATGTCCACTTTTTAAAAGTACTATCTGAACCTTGAGAAAGATCCACTAAGTCTCAAATAAAAACATGTGTTACCTTTAGTTCAATTTACTAACTTGACTGCTACATGAGACACAGATAATGGTAACTCTTCTTATTTGACCCTTTTCTACAATCATTTACAATCTTTTTATCAGATGCAGAAAACCCGATGAGGCAAACTGAATAATGTTTTAAGTCGATTTGTTTTTTTTATATTGAATCCCATTTCCTCCAGTCATATCCTTACAGGGAAAGAAAACTTCACAGAGTACAACTCGATTCGTGGCGTCTAATGCCATTGACGGGATTTCGGGAAAGTACAGCGAAACCAGTAAGTCACTTCTTTACTAATATGTTTTGTAACTTCTCGATAAATATATAGGGTACCCATTGCAACTAATGAAAACTATGACATATATAACAGCGTGGACTATAATTCGGAAGACGATTAACAAGCTTTTAACTGACTTACGTGATAACACATAATTAAAATAAGCCAAACTCTTTTTAACCACAATTTTAATACCATTGTGAAATATTTGAAAAGGCTATACATACAAAAAGAAAATCAAATTTTGTTTAAATATCCAACTTTCCCTACCCCCCCCCCCGAATTATCACTCCCGATTGCCAAGGGGGAAAAGGTACACACCATTGCACACCATTGCTACTAACTTTACACTGATTTTGTCACTATTTCCCAGGTAAAGTTATTTTGAGATCGTCTTCTTGATGTCACTATTTATACCGGTTATTCTTTCAGCTACTCATAACAACCCCTGGTGGCGATTGGACTTGGGTGACGAACACTGCATTGGCAGAGTCAATGTTACGCCTAGAGTTTGTGGACGTTGTGGTAAATGAAACAATTCAAAGTGGATTCAGGGGGGTGGGCGCACGTGCCCCCTGGTCAGAAAGAGCTGCTGTTGTAAACATCAATAAATAAACAGGCCGAAAGGGGTAGGGGTGGGACCGGGGGAGGGGAAGGGGGGAGGTTAAATCAATTGTGGTAAATGAAACTATTCAAAGTAGATTTGGGGGTCGGGCGCATTTGCCCCCGGTTGTGTCAGAAAGATCAGAAAAAAAATAAAAAATAAATGAACCTGAGAGGTGGAGAGAGGAGGAGGGTGGGACAGTGGGAGGGGGAGGTTAAATCAATAGTCTGTAGTAACAAAATATAATTGCTGACAACTGCATGTTTTCTGACTAAACCGTGAAGACTGTTTAATAATGAGGCAACAAGCTGCCTAATGTCTTAAATAAGTTTTATCCATAAAACCAGGAAAATGTTTGACAAGACAAACAATGTCCTGAAAGCCTCAGATGTTGACACAGTTGTATTATGTTTCCACGTACGTACCTCTTAATACGGTGGGACGCTGACGAAGAGACCTTTTTTTTTCCTTTTGAGGTGCATGGGCTTAACAGTTGAACGATGCCATGCCGGCAAAAAGTTACACAATTTTGGCTTGCGTGTTAAGCAGTTTTACTAATACATAGCTGTACTTTATTTATAAATATAATGTCACTCGGACTGATGTGCTCTATCAGAGAGAATATATTGTAACACACTTTTACCGGGGCCCTTAAGCTGGCCCGGACTCACTCCTTAAAGGCTTTGCGTTCGCTATTTCTGTTCATAACTATACGTGTTTACATCATGGCTAATAGGATGTTGTTTCTAAACGGCATAAGCAAGTGGCAACTTACTAGCAGGCCGACTAGCAGGTCGATTTCCTATAGCCCCGTTTAAAGAAAACCTATCAAAACCGTAGTTGAAAAAGGGAAATGAAAGCCGAATTTAAACCGGGTGAAATCATTATATCTTACATTTGGGTGTGATCCCTGCCCTGCAGCTAACGGTTGCATGGCTTCTGACTGGCACCTCGAACGAAGATTGTATAGGGAAACCACCAACACATGGCTATGATAGCTCAGTTGGTAGAGCGCCGGTGGCACATTAATCCGGAGGTTGTTGGATCAAATCCCGCTGTAATAAATTGTTCTTTGTTCAACCCCAAATTGTAAATATAAATAACAATAAACAAATATCTTCGACTTTTCCCAACAGGAACCCGTTTCATTGGTGCGACCGTACGTGCAGGAGTCAATCTGACCCATGTCGAGAATCAACAATGTGGCTTATCGGCAACCGAGGCCCAGTCTCTTGCAGGCGTCACGGTTGGATTTATGTGTGATCCACCGGTAAAAGCCAAGTATGTCAGCTTGGATATCAGTGATATAGGAAGGCAGAATATCGCCGAGGTGACGGTAGAAGAGTACAACTCTGACCAATGTTTGTCTGGATTTGATAAACGTAAGATTTCAAACTTGTATAACACACATTCAAAGTATTGTACACCGAGTTTCATAATCGTATACATAAAAATATCCATTCAATATCAAATGCGTACACTGTACCTCCCTACTCGAATTGTCCCGGACATAATTATGAAGCACAATGTACTTGATTATTCAAGAACAAATAATGACAAATTATCAGTCTGAAAGATCACTCATTACACATAATTATTCTCATAAATCCTCAATAAAAGTAAACTTTGCACTCTATAACACTGTCAAGTTGAGCAAGTAGCAATCGGTTATTTAAATTGCTCTAATCAAAATAACCAAGTTTTTGGGGAAAACTCATTCAGTAATTTTAACGTTGGGACGTCGGTTTCTTTCAGCAGGACCAACAACTGCAGAAGCTATTACAGTGGAAGAACAAACTCCCACAAAAGGTGAGAAGAAGCTCATCACGAGATGCACTTATCACTAGTTTGAAGAATAATTCACACGTTGATTGGTTGTGTGATAATATAAAAATATAGGCCATGTAACCTGTGAAATCACATGTTTACAAAAGACAATTTGTGCACACTCTATACACATCACAAGAAAACAATAACTCTTATATACTTTATGGAGGTTGCAATGTTTTGTTTTTATAATATTTTGATCTGATGAAAGGTCTCTCATTTCAAAACTTTTCTCTTCAATTTACGAGAAATTTCTTACAAAAAAATAAATAAATAAAAATTCCCATAAGGCCAGCTAAGTATCTCGCCTGCCAGAAAGGCCCTGGAAAGTATAAGGTCAGTTTTTCGTAAAAAAAAGTAACATTGTCTATATAGGGTTGGAACCAATTTACTCTTTCGAAAACCAGTTATAATTAACCATAATTAATGACATCAATGAGTTTTGGTCTAATGGACAAATTTACTAATCAAAAGAGTTTTCATTAATTTTTATAAATTCAAAAGACAGATCATAGTGCAGCAATATAAGACATTTATTGGAAATTCCAAAAAGCAGATATAGTAGGGTCATATCTTTGGATTCCGTGACCATTTTTTTGCTACCTTTTTTTCTTGATGGATTTGACTTCAGGAACCATTTAAAAGGAAAATAAGCTCCTATGTACCTCTGAAATGTGATAGGAACTTTTTTTATAGCGCAATATTCAAAATGGCCGCCAACGCCATCTTGAAAAACATAAATTGTAATAGCTCTGGCACCAGATGACCTAGACGGACAAATAATATATCCTTTTCCACTATATCTGGCATGACAAATCCACTGGAGTGGTATTTGTAAGGTTTGGGGATCATCTTGACCTCTAAATCCGAGATGGCCGCCGTCGCCATCTTGAAAAACATAACTTTCAATAGCTCTGGCACCAGATGACCTAGACAGACAAAAGAGATGTCATTTTCCAATATATTTGGCACTCCATAGCTGCTGGAATGGTAATTGTAGAGTCTGGGGATCATCCTAACAAAAACCCCTGGCATAACAAAAACCCCTGGAATGGTAATTTCATAGAGTTGGGAATCATCGTGATCACATAATCCAAGATGGCCGCCGTCGCCATCTTGAAAATTATGAAATGTGACAGCTCTGGCACCAGATGAACTAAAAGAACAAATACGGTTTCATTTTTCATATTTGAAAAATCAGTTATAATTATGTGTTCTTTATAGGCTAAAAGCCACTCTTGGTAAGGGGCTATACAAGAAGAAAAATTATTAAATGTGAAAAAAACCTCAAGAGAGCTGGAGGTAGGAATTGATATTTCTCTTAAAACAGTCTAGATTGTAGGATGAAGGGAAACATGCACTAGGCAAGGAGTTCCAAAGAGATGCAGTACGTGGAATAAAGCTGTTGGAGTGGCTCCTTGTTCTACATCTCAGCAAATTGAGAGTGTAGGATGAGATGTAGGCTGCAGACCTACGGTGGGAAAGAGGTTGTAACGTTGATCCCAACACTTCACCAACAAGATGAACAATACGCTTCTGATCTGTACCCTATCTAATAAAGATAAATGACAAGCAGATGCTCTGGCCCAAATATGACAACAGTACTCTATTAGGGGACGTATAGTTGTCTTATACAGGTAGAGAGTAGCATCAGGAGGTAAGAACTTCCGAGCTCGGTAAAGACAACCAACTCACATGGAAGCACTCTTTGCAATGCCTGAGATATACCTCTCCCAACTGTCATTGGTGGAGATGTCAAGTCCAAGAAGGCGAAAAATCTGCTACCTCAGGCAAAGTCAATGGACCCATATGAATAGAAGTAAATGTATCATCTCTTGAGCGAGACAGAGGCAGAAGTTTAGTTTTCTTCGCATCGAAGGTTACTAGCCAATCATTCCCCCCACTTTAGCTTGTTCTGTAAGTTATTGTTTAGTGAGACACCTACCTCACAGCGAGAATTGTTGGAAGAGTTATGAGAAACACAGTAGAGGGTTGAATCAGCAAACATGGCGAGCTGAGACAAAACTTCATCGGGCAGATCATTAATGTAAACAAGAAAGAAAGTGGGACCAAGTACTACGCCTTGTGGAATACCGGAATTGATATGACAGGCAGAAGGAGAGCAGAGATTATAGATAACATTCTGCCTGACACACCATGAATGAAGCTTGTGAAGCATGCCAGTATGCCACACTTTGTCGAAGGCCTTGGATATGTCCAATACTACAACACAATCCTCGCCCCTGCGATCTAAGGCCCTACTTAAATGATCGGTAATTAGGGAAAGCAGATCACCCGTTGAGCAGGAATGGCGAAACCCGAACTGGCAGTCAGTTAGAAGAGCATTGTCCTCCAGGTATCCAAGGAGCTGTTGATTGACAAAGCATTCAAAGATCTTACTTATTATGGGAAGCAGACTAATAGGACGATAATTATATAGCTTCAGAACGCTCACCAGCACCCTTAAAGACATGGACAACGGATGCCTCATCATTGAGTGTGGAGTTAGATGCAAAGTTGTCAGCAAAAGGTTTGCCTTATCTTGAGGAGAAGTAAGAACTTCGGGTCCATGAAAGATAGGAGGAATGGAAGACTTGTTGAGGTTCAGTACACTATTGGCAATCCGCCAAAAATCCCTTGAACCAAGCCAAACTAGCAACAGAGTTCGCATATTGATTCTTAGCATCCTCTAAAACTCTCTTACATCGATTTCGAGCTTCTTGGAAAAGACGCTTACTGTCCAAAGTTCCTGACAGATGATACTTCTTTAAAAATGGGCAATTGCTGCAGCACAGACTGGAGTGTACCAAGGTTGAGAATGGTCCCTGATCTGGTAGGTATGTAAGGGAATGTAAATCTCCATACCAAGGTTAATTCATTGGGATAACTCGTCTTCCGCCAAATCAGGACCAAGACTTAGAATCGAAGACCATGGCACATCAGTAAGAAAACATCGAAAACCATCCCAGTCAGCCTTTCCAAACTGAAACACAGTACGGTGGAAAGGCTGGAATGCTATAGTTGTTGGAGAAGAATATGACACGGAAACAGAGACAATCGAGTGATCTGAGTTACCAATTGGAGGCAAGACTTTGACAATTACACAGTCATCTGGGTTAGAACACAAGAAGAGGTCAAGCAAGTACCTACCATCGGAAGCACGATCCGGAATGTGAGTTGGTGATGAAACGATCTGGGAGATGGAAAAATTATGTGTTGCAATACCAGAAATGTCAATATTACGAGAATGGGTCAGCCACTCCTTGTGTTGAACATTGAAGTCACCAAATACCATGACTTGAGCAGAAGGGTGCTGAGAAATAGCAGAGTCAATGCTATCAGAGATAGCATCAAGCACAGCGCAGGATGGTGATAAAGTTGAACGATACAGGAAAAACAGGTAGGTTGTAGAATGGAGAAGTGAAAGGCGAAAGCACATGGTTGTCACATTCCAAAGTGCTTTCACGGGCTAAGGGGAGTGTTTCTTTGACATAGACACCCAGACCATGTGATGGAGGGTGGTCAAGTCGATGAAAGATATATCCTAGTAACTTGAAAGAATCTAAAGAAATGTCACAATTCAGTCTGCTCTCAGATAGAGCTAGAAAGTCAGGAGAGTTGTTAAAAACAAAAGACTGAACAGAGGTGAAGTTGAAACGAAAGCCCCTGATATAGGAAAAGGCAATACCAAGAGGCTTTGCACGGGCGGGCAGGTGGATTTGCGCGAGCAGGTAAGGTTTCTTTATTCTTTGGTTATTTTATGTACATAATGTTTACTTTACGCCAGAGCTTTAATTGCGCCCATGCGTTGACCACCCTCCATCACATGGTCTGGGTGTCTACGTCAAAGAAACTCTCCCCTTAGCCCGTGAAAGCACTTTGGAATGTGACAACCATGTGCTTTCGCCTTTCACTTCTCCGGTCTGAAGGCTACTCAGAAGCAGTCATTCTTGATACTGAGGACACTGACAGCTATGTACAAGCGGCATATGTTTCTCAGAAGACATCGGGGCTCATGTGTGTGAAACGCAAACATCAGCTAATCAGTGCCCAGTGTTTGTGCGATGAGGCAATGGCTACTTCCATCATAACACTACATGTCTTACTGGGTGTGACCAACTCTGGGTTCTATGGAACAAGTAAGAAGCTTATCGCAAATCGCGTGGAAAGTCCAAAAAGGCACAATATCTACTAGCAGTATGTGGTGAACAGCTCCCAGTGACACAAGAGATTATCAGCAATTTGGAGCAATTTGTCATCAGATACGTGTATGGCGATTGTAAAAGCAAGGCCCTGGGAGAAGTCCGAGCTGCCAAGTGGAGAGCGCAGAAAAAGAGCACTATCAGGCTTGTGCCCGACTTGGACAGTCTCTGTCCATACTTGGAGCGTGCAAACTATCTTGCATATGTGCAACATTATTACCAGTTAAGAAGTCACCCCTCACCAATAGGCGATGGATGGCACCTTGAAATGGCCTGTGTCTGCCGATCCGTTATACTAAGCCCACCATCCATATCTCTACCAACAAACCCGCAGACAGATGACAACAGTGATGGTGTCAGCGAAAGTGATGAAAGTGAGTCTGATTAGTGAAAGCTACAGTTCGTACAGTGAATCAGGTGGTGATAGTGAAGCTGAAATGTGAATCTTGGATTAAGAGGTAAGGATGGTTCCAGAACTATAAAAAACATTTTTTAAATCATTTGTAATACCAGAAGTAGTGGAAAATGACACCCTATTTGTTCTTATAGCTCTTCTTGTGTCAGAGCTATTACAATTCATATTTCTAAGATGGCGACGGCCGCCATCTTGAATTTGGAGGTCAGGATGATCCCCAACTCTACAATAACCATTCCAGTGGATTTGTAATGCCGTGAATAGTGGAAATCGACATCCTATTTTTTCTTATAGTTCTTCTGATGCCAGAGCTATTACAATTCATAATTTTCAAGATGTTGACGGCGGCCATCTTGGATTTGGAGGTTAGGATGATCCCCAGACTCTACAATTACCATTCCAGTAGCTATGGAGTGCCAAATATATTGGAAAATGACATTTCTTTTGTCTGTCTAGGTCATCTGGTGCCAGAGCTATTGAAAGCTTTGTTTTTTCAAGATGGCGACGGCGGCCATCTTGGATTGAAAGATCAAGATGATCCCCAAACCTTACAATTACCACTCCAGTGGATTTGTCATGCCAGATATAGTGGAAAATGACATCTCTTTTGTCCGTCTAGGTCATCTGGTGCCAGAGCTATTACAATTTATGTTTTTCAAGATGGCGTTGGCGGCCATTTTGAATATTGCGCTATAACAAAAGTTCCTATCACATTTCAGAGGTACATAGGAGCTTATTTTCCTTTTAAATGGTTCCTGAAGTCAAATCCATCAAGAAAAAAAGGTAGCAAAAAAATGGTCACGGAATCTAAAGATATGACCCTACTAATAACTTCGATCAAAATAACCAAGTTCGGGTAAAAACTCCGTCATTGTTTTGGCAAGCTGTTACTTTATTTCAGCCGCAACAACTGCCCCTTGAATTTATCATCTTGTGCAGATATTAAACTTCGATCAAAATAATTAAGTTTGGGAAAAAACTCTGTCAATATTTCCCCGCCAACTACTGCAGAAGTAATCGTAACAAAGCAAAGTCCCACACAAAATGAGAAAGAAATACCATCCATTTTTCAAAAAATTGTTGACATTTCACGGGTTGATTGGATGGTGTGTTAATTGAAAATAAAGTATATACAAATAAATTTACTCTTCCAAAAAGTAGAGATGCAATTGACCTTAATAAATTACCATAAATTAGTTTGGGTAAAATATCTGTCTGGTGGACAAAATGTGTCGATCAAAAGATCCCTTTAGTTTAATCGAATCATTAGACTGGTCATAGTGAGGCAATTTTAAACATTTATTGGAAATTCCAAATGGCACCCACTCCGATCAAATCGGTATTAATTTGACTAAAAGTTGTTGTTTACTTATTTGCATTATTATTATTTTGAACTTCATTTTAGCCGTTACAGATGCCCTGCCAATTACTGCAGAAGTAACCGAAACAAAGCAAAGTCCCAAACAAGGTGAGAAAGCTAACGCCATCCAATGTTCACTAAATTGATGACATTACCATGGGTTGATGGGATGGTGTGTCATTTGAACACTAAAGTTTTGAAAGGAATTCACTCTTCAAAAGAAGGCAATTAATTAACCTCAATCAATGACCATTAATGAGTTTGGATCTGCCAAATTGACATGTGTATCAATCAAATGATTTCCTTAATTGGATCGATTCAATAAACTGATCATGTGAGGCAGTTATAAACATTTTGAGACCCCAAAGTGCATCGAATAACCCAGTTGCACTCTATAAACGTCTGTGTCAGCAAATACCGGGATACAGGTCCCTTGAGGGCTGACCCTTTCCTGGCTCAATGACACAACATCTGTAACAATGACGCAGAATCCGTCATAAGATCCCATATTTTAACCATCTCCCGGGTCAGCTTGACCCGTTTATCGGATGAACAAGACCACATGGAAAGCACCAATTCAAATACAAAACTGTAATACTGATGTTGAATAATTTGCACGGTTCTACTTCAAAGCATTGGACCCGTAGAGAAGTATAGACCTTTATTTTGCAACGTCACAGCCCGAGTTTTTGCCAACCGAAGTTGGAAAACTATATGGAAAGCCATAACTGCAAAGCAAAAACAGATAGCCGTAGTTTGTAGCAATGTTTACAAAAAATATTTAAAAAATAGTGTGAATTTGTTGGAAACAAATCAATCAATCATGGAAGGTCTTTCAGTTCATGAATCTTTACAGACAATTTTGAACTTGGACACAACATTTTTTAACACGATTTCGTCCATGTCAACCGGCGCACTTCGTTTATCAACAATGGAAAGATCTAGCTGACTATTAAAAGTGACCCCATTATGTGTCCTTCTTTCTGTAATACCAATCGCCACGGTCCAGTGAAAATATAAACTTTGCTTCAAAGGGTCATCGTGTGAGGGCGCCATTACACTCTTAACCTCCCGGATCGGAACTGACCTGAACTCCAAGTCCCAAGAGGCCTGACACATTTCTGGTTCAAGCTAACCCGGACACTGGTGAAAAGGGGGGTTTTGAACTCGGATACTGCGTCAGTTTTAATACCAATGTCTGGGTCATTTTGACACAGATCCTGGATCGTACTGATCAATAAATGGGTCAGGACCAATGGGACTCGGACTTCAGGTCAATTCTGACCCAGGGGCCTTTAGAGTTTAGAAAAGCGTCCAAGACTGAAAGTGAAACCCCATTACGGTTCAATTATCATATTTTTCAGCCAACGAGGTTTTAAACCTGTTTGGTTTTGTGTTTTTCCCCAGTCGTCGAATACCCCGAGTTCAAGTCAGGTTACTACAACCGCTTATACAAAGGTAGCTACATCGGTAACCCCAATCCTTTATCAACTGAGGTAGCTTGGAATCTCAAAAGGTGTGCCGCACACTGCGTCGTACATGATCTGTGTTACATCTTTGACTTTGCACCAAGAACAGGCAAATGTCATCTCTACAAACTGCTTGACGAAGTGATCCCGATTCCTGACAGCAACTTCTACATCTATGAATTGGCGAAATGTCTCTCTGAGCTATCGATTTGTAAGAATTGACGGGCGGTTTCATTTATTGGGCAAAGCTGTCTGGTTGAGACCATTTATAGTAAAAGGGATGAGGTCCACACACCAACAATAATTGCATAAGGTTGTAAAAAGGACTGTTGAAAACTGCACGATGGTGTAAGAGTGTGCGTAAATTCTTATGTTGAAATTTAAGACACCTTTTTAGTAGTTTAATTTATTATGTCCTCCATCCACACAAAAAGGTTGGTCACAATGTAGAATACATTTAATATTCAACCAGACCATTGCTTATTCCCCTTGCATCAGACGCAATCATTATGAATATTGGATTTGGAGGGAAATTAAACATTCATCAATTTATTAGAACATAAAGTGACTGAGATACCCGTAAGCTAAATCAAATCAATCATCATGTAGCCTACTTGGTTATACAAAGTCTTAAAAGTAGTTGTTTATTTTACTCTCCGCCGTCAATACTAATTTTCTGCGGGTTATTTTTGAAATACTAGACACTCCTGGGAGGGACCGGGAGCGGGTGAACTTCAGTTTATTTTCATCATTGCGTCACACGCGTGCGTATCTGCAGCTGCACGCCCCTTTGATGCCCGAACATACTTCTGAGAGTGTGACACGTCCAATGACAACAATTCAAAATGAAAAGGTGAAAACTGGGGCTACCACTTTGAATTTGCGTCAACAAATCGAACTTGGCAATTAAGTGTGAAAATATTAGGGGTATGTTTTGACGGACATGGTCAACGGAAATTCACTAGGTCAGTAAAAAGTACATTTTTGTGCAATTTTTTGTATAACTTTCCAGGAGACGATACATTTTTTCTGGGAAGTCCACAAATATTTGTCAGGGCCTTAGTTACCAGTTACCACTTATTGAAAGTCGTCGCTTGGGGGCGTATTGACAACGAAAAAACCGGAATTTCTGGTACCGCGGTATTACGAGACCCGCGATAATATGAGGCTGACTATACTATTCCTTTTGTGCACATTTTGACTCCCAAAATGGCGGAGAAGAAACGCGCGTGTAAATGCGCTGCGCCTTGTGCAATCGATCTATATGGGTATTTGTCCCCCAGTGTTTGTGTCGATTAAGGTAAACTAATTGAGGAAATTGATTCAAAAGGGGGCGCTATTTGACAAATTTACCGTATGGGGAACTGAATCCCCGTTTGGAGACACAACACTTCTTGCTACACCAGCTACAGAGCTGGCATACGTTTTTGTGTAATTTTACTTAACTATTTAAGTCGTAGAAATCATATAAATGTTTAATGTATTTATTGTAATTTAAAGTCCTATTAGTGAGCACTGGTAACAATGAGTCAATGCACATTCTAAATATTTCACTGTTTCGTCCAAAGTATGCCCTTGCGAGTCAAAGTCATTGATTTTGACTGGACCATTCCACAAAACAAGAGGGTGGTAAGGTCTCAGAGTTTATTTATCTTTATTTATTTATTATTATTAATATTATTACTACGTTTCCTTTTTTTAGTTTAGGGGATGGGTCATTCCGTGTCAAATCACCTAACATTCTGAAAATTTGGGCAGGCTCCGTCTCAGATTTTGCTAAATATTTTTTCTCAAACATTCCCCTATGGGTGCCATGAACACACACCAAATTTTAGAATCCTACTCCTTGACATTTCTGAGATAAGACCCCCTTAAAATTTAAGCCCCGCCCCTTCAAATTAACTTTTTGTGTTTTGGGCATTTTTAGAGGTCTATATCTACAAATTGAGATAAGATATGTAACTGAAAATTAATATACAGGGTACCTGGTACCCCATCAACTAGAATCTACTGTCAAAAGTAGCATAGGACATTTTTATATGAAGGCATACAAAACTGACATTTTAGCCCGCGGAATGATTTTTCGTCATGTTTGAGACCCCCTAGTGCCTAAGTGACATGTCCAATTGCTTTTGTATATATTACATTTGTTTATAAACTAGGTGTATATGTGTGACCTGATATAAGGATAGACCAATCACACCTTTGATGGGTATTTGGCAGGGGTCTGAATGTGGGTGCGGCTGTAAAAATGCCAAAAAACGCCCTTTTCAAGTGGTTATTTGACAACGTGGGACATTCTGACAGATTGACTTATTTTCCCCAATAATACTTTCTATCCAGTCTACTTGTGTGAGGAATTAAAAAAATGGACTCTCTACTCCTTCATGTAAAAAAAATCAATGAATATGACTAATTTAAGGTTATTGTTGTGCATGCACAACAATAACCTTATTATACTTCTTATTCTCTCCATAGTTTGGATCTTGTGCAACAATGACCGATAAGTGAACCTTGCGGGAGAAATAATAATAGTTTGAACTTTTAATAAAAAAGACCGTCGTTACTGTAGGACGAAACACCAACGGTAGTAATTGCAGACTATTGTCAGATAATATTGGCTATATCCTTCGCCGAATCGCAGCCTCTCCTGTATCCCTTTAGTTAGAAATCAAAGGTAAAAAGAACAAAGGAAAAACAATCCGGAAAAGATTATAAAATTTACCCATTCGGTGATGCAGATGTGGATGACTCACCAGATGACCTGTTATAAAGGCGAAGAATTGTAGAGCAAGTAGGCCTACTGTTTTTTAAAAGATTGACAAATGTTTTTTAACCTTAAATAACCACTGAAAAAAGAATCAGCAACAAAACAATGACACCATTTGTACCGGTGTTTTAGTGAGAAAAGAATCCCTTTATTTAAAAATCAAAAGTCAAAAAAAGAAGAAAAAAAATGCCGGAAAGTGGCAAAAATCACTTGTTTGTGATGTTAGCTGTAGAGAAACGAAGCAAGTCACGTACTTAATCTCTCTGGATGCGAACTTGTATTCATAGTTGCATTCTGTACATTATGTGAAAATTTGAGCCATTTTAGATATTTAAATGACAAACTAGGCCTATGGTTAGTACCGTAATTTAGTTGATATTATGAAGCGAATCATCATTTCCCCATCCTTGTCGTTCAATAACTCGTTGTTGAGGGCTAGGCTGTTGTATACTTGCAATAAAACTCTGTTGGCTAACCATCCAGTGAATTTGAAAATACATCGTTTTCTAGTTTTTGAGAAGTACGGTATTAAACACGTTCTAAACCACACAATTTACGTTTTTTTTTACGCCGCAAAATTTGTTTCCTCGCATGGTTTTAAATTGGCGCTGGATAGAAAACTTTGAAAACCACGCGATCTTTGTCGTTCACCATCAATCTCACCACGTACTTGATTGTTATTAAGAGAATGTCCACACGTTAAAAGGATTAGTTCGAACGTTTGAAGTAGCAATCTGCTGGATTTCGAGTCAATTTGTGTCTCAGCCGCGCAATTTTCATTTGTGTTTGGGCATATTACAGTATAAAAAATTGCGCGCGCGCATTTTCACAGATTGTGCCCAACAACGTTTTTAGCAAACTTTGTATGTTTTGCAAATTTGACTGGATATTTTTTTGAAAACTTTTACTATAGTGTTTAATATGTCTACAACTAACATAAACCTTTAAAAGTAGACCCACGGGGGTCGGAACGAAAATCATTTTCCAGGCGTCTTTTCGTTTACACCTACGGCCTACTATGTTCGCTTAATTATAAGGTGTTCGGGCGACAGCCGAACACCCTTCTTTTTTTTCCCTTTTTTTTCTTGTCTTAATACTACTACTACTACTACTTCTTCTTCTTCTTCTTCTTCTTCTTCTTCTTCTTCTTCTTCTTCTTCTTCTTCTTCTTCTTCTTCTTCTTCTTCTTCTTCTTCTTCTTCTTCTTCTTCTTCTTCTTCTTCTTCTTCTTCTTCTTCTTCTTCTTCTTCTTCTTCTTCTTCTTCTTCTTCTTCTTCTTCTTCTTCTTCTTCTTCTTCTTCTTCTTCTTCTTCTTCTTCTTCTTCTTCTTCTTCTTCTTCTTCTTCTTCTTCTTCTTCTTCTTCTTCTTCTTCTTCTTCTTCTTCTTCTTCTTCTTCTTCTTCTTCTTCTTCTTCTTCTTCTTCTTCTTCTTCTTCTTCTTCTTCTTCTTCTTCTTCTTCTTCTTCTTCTTCTTCTTCTTCTTCTTCTTCTTCTTCTTCTTCTTCTTCTTCTTCTTCTTCTTCTTCTTCTTCTTCTTCTTCTTCTTCTTCTTCTTCTTCTTCTTCTTCTTCTTCTTCTTCTTCTTCTTCTTCTTCTTCTTCTTCTTCTTCTTCTTCTTCTTCTTCTTCTTCTTCTTCTTCTTCTTCTTCTTCTTCTTCTTCTTCTTCTTCTTCTTCTTCTTCTTCTTCTTCTTCTTCTTCTTCTTCTTCTTCTTCTTCTTCTTCTTCTTCTTCTTCTTCTTCTTCTTCTTCTTCTTCTTCTTCTTCTTCTTCTTCTTCTTCTTCTTCTTCTTCTTCTTCTTCTTCTTCTTCTTCTTCTTCTTCTTCTTTCTTCTTCTTCTTCTTCTTCTTCTTCTTCTTCTTCTTCTTCTTCTTCTTCTTCTTCTTCTTCTTCTTCTTCTTCTTCTTCTTCTTCTTCTTCTTCTTCTTCTTCTTCTTCTTCTTCTTCTTCTTCTTCTTCTTCTTCTTCTTCTTCTTCTTCTTCTTCTTCGTGTGGCACGTATTTCGATCGAGCTCCGTAGTAAGTAGAATTATTTTAGCTTTTTTGACCTTGTATGGTCCTAGTTATTTCTCTAGGTTGTAGATTATTGTTTATTGATTAGGCTAGACCGGCCTCCCCTTGTTTGGTGTTTTCTATTTGCTGTATTTTGGGGCTTATTTTTCAAAATTTCTGCAAATTTTTACAGCTAGGCTGGCCCTCATGGCCAGTCAAGCAGAAACCTCCATTCAGGGGCAGTCAAGCACGAGCACGGCTGCCCCTGGAAAAACCACTGTTAATGGTGGCGAGCCTTTCAGCAGCGTTACCAGGAACAATGGAGTTGCTTTTAAGGCTACTGACCATATCCCTATTCAAAGATACATTGATGCTTTTGTCACTCACGTTCCACCTGAAGATGTTGTCTCTGCATCTCGCATTTCCAATGGCCGAGTTGCCATTTATTTGAGCTCGAGAGCGGCAGTCATTGACGCTACCAATCACGGTCTGAGACTCGGTGATTCCTTTCTCGAGCTCACTCCGCTCAATAAACCCACTACTCGGCTTACTCTATCCAATGTGTACCCCGAAATTCCGAATTCTGTTCTTGTTCACAATATATCTGGTTTCTGTAAGGTGGTGTCTCAGATACGACCCATACCCCTTGGTTTTAAAAGCAAAGAGCTGTCACACATAATGTCATTCAGAAGACAAGTACAGGTGCTTCTTAACGGTAACGTCACTCCTCCTGATCACATTAATTTTGCCTATGCTGGCGTAAATTATCGTGTCTTCCTGTCTACCGAGTCGGTCAAGTGTTTTAACTGTGGAGAATACGGCCACATCAGCCGCTCCTGCAAAAAAACCAACAGTACTGAACCTGCCAATGACACTGGCAATCCACTTAACCCCACTCCAACTTTTATTCATGGCAACAAATCTGACCCTAAACATCCTCCCAAGAACCCCAAATTCACTGGCCCGCCGGCCTCTAAAAACAGTGCTCCGCCGGCCCCCCAGCCCACTACCACACCAGCCCCCACTGGTAGACCGAAAGACCCAGCGTCGCTCTTTTGGCCCCCGGGAGGTCCACCCGAAGTTGCTGCGCTTTACAAGAAGCGAATATTGGGCGCGGCCCCCTCCACAACCAACGCCCCTAATAAGCGACCACCCACCTCTGGTCCGTCCTCCTCTAATGTCTCCCCTCTACCTCCCCCCTCCCCTGAACCGTCGACGTCCGCCTCGGATGTCACCAGCCACAACAGCGCTCCCCATTCCTCCTCCCACCCTACCTCTTCCCACCAATCCCCCTCATGTAAACAAGGTTCATCTGACCCAACCCTCTCGATCTGGGGGTCCCCTCCTGCCCCTTCAAGACTCTTTTCTGAAGTTATATCCAAGCGGAAACAGTCCCCTCCCAAACACGCACAAAGTACCCCTAACCTAGTTCCCCTTAAGTCTCCCTCACCACCCCGTAAAATGGCCAGAAAAACAACAACCCCAATGCAAACGGCCTCCCCAGATCTTTCTCAGGCCCTCAGTGCCACATCCCCCATCGTATCCACGCCCCTCTCTACAGTGGGCGGCCCTGCGACCGACTCGGAGCAGTGGGAGGACACACAAACCACTGACGATGATGCACTTCTCTGTGCCGATTCACTAACTACATGTAAGGGACCACTTTCAAACGTGGAACTTATTAAATTTCTGAACTCCGTCAAAGCCCGAAAAAAGCCAGAACATATCGCCCGCAAATTTACAACAAACATTCCCGGACTTGTCAAACAGCTCAAGCCTATGCGTAATAGTCCTCTACTCCAAAAAAGCATGCAGCAGAGGATTCAAAAGCTGATCAAAAAACTTGACATTTAACTCTTTTTCTAATGGATTCTTATACATGTATTAGAACTTTTTTGTTTTCACTAACAATGACACTGTCACTGCTCACCCTCAACACTGGGGGGTGCTCCTCTTCCACCCGGAACGCCGCCTTTCAAACATATATTGAAAGGCTTCATAATGACCCCGATGTTGTTTTCCTTCAAGAGACAAACAACCTCAGCGAAAACTGCGGTTGTTGGAAACTCTGGCCGTACACTCCATATTGTGCTCCCAGCCCAGTCCGGGGCTCGGGAGTAACAACTCTCATAAAAAACAAAAATATCAACGCTCCTGAATCCCAAGTTGTGTTCGAAAGCTACATTCTTTACCACAAGATTGTTTTTAACAATAGCCTTTATCACATATACAATGTGCTCATTCCTCAAAAAGACTATACGGCTTTGGCAGCCATTCGAGCCCTATTTAACCACTGTGGGCAGCGCAGTGATGGTGTCATTGTTATCGGTGGCGATTTTAACTGTACACTTAATCCCTCCCTTGATCGTCTGTGTAGGCCCACTGAACAACGGACCAAAATCTCCACGGCTCTCAATGATAGTGTTAATTTCCTTTCGTTGTGCGATGTCTGGCGTAGACTGAACCCCACACTGCAGAAGTTCACCTGGCTCAGAAATAACCCAAACAATGCAATCGGCGTTTCTAAAGTCAGGCTTGACCGCTTTTATTTTCCTTTTAATCTCATGTCGTGTGTCCGCTCATGCGATATTAAGCCATGTTCTCTGTCTGATCACTCAGCAGTCTCCTTTGTTATTAAACTTCCTGGTAGTAGCGATAAAGGAAGTGCCTTTTGGCATTTTAATAACTCTCTACTCGAAGACAATGCATATAAAGACATTATTACTCACTTTTGGACTGATTGGAGAACTAAGAAGAACGAGTTTTCTGACCTAGGTGCTTGGTGGGATTTCGGTAAAACCCAACTCAAATCCCTCTCGCAAATGTATGGAGCCAAGGTCTCGCAAGATAAACGCGAACTTTTTCGTCAAATGAATTACTCTATTGACCAACTTCAGTCTGCGCCAGATCTAACACAGGAAACTATTCGTGCTCTCAATGAACAGAAAAATAATTTAAACATCTTACTTAAAAATGAGGCCAAGGGCGCTCTCGTCAGGTCGCGTTTTAAACACATTACTGAAGTTGACACCAGCTCGTCATATTTCTTTCAGCTGGAAAAATCCCACTCACAGTCCAAAATTATAACTAATGTGCAGTTGCCGTCCGGCAGAGTCACTGACGATCCTGATGAGATTAAATCTCATGTGCGGAGTTTTTACCGTACACTGTACACCAAAGTACCGACTGACGAGAGCGCCCGCGACACTCTTCTTTCGGACTTGCCTTCACTTGATTTTGTAGATTCGGAAGATCTCGATAGCCAGTTACTCCCTGAGGAACTTGACCTAGCAGCCAAGCAACTTAGCAATAACAAAGCGCCCGGTCTTGACGGTCTTTCTTGCGAGTTTTACCAATGTTTCTGGCCTCTCCTGAAAAATGACTTACTGTCCGTTTTAAACCATGCCGTTGATTGTGGCAGCCTGCCTCGCTCCTTTCAAAGAGGAGTCATCTCCCTCATTCCAAAAAAAGGAGATCTTTCCGACGTCGCAAACTGGCGCCCTGTCTCACTCCTCAACACCGACTATAAGATTTTTGCCAAGTTGCTGGCCAATAGGCTAAAGGATCACATGCATTCGGTAATCCATCATGATCAATCGTATTGTGTTCCAGATCGTTCAATTTACGACAATATCCTTCTTATTAAAGATATCATTAATTGTTCTAATTTAAATGACACTCCCCTCGCCGTGCTTAACCTTGATCAAAGGAAAGCTTTTGACAATGTTGACCACGAATATCTTTTTAGCACCATGAGGGCCATGGGTTTTGGTGACCGGTTCATTTCTTACATACAACTTCTGTACAAAAACGCCGAAAGCCTTCTCAAGGTGGGTGGCTCACTCACCACCCCTTTCTCAGCAGAGAAAGGTATTCGTCAGGGCTGCCCGCTTTCTGGGCTGCTGTACTCAATTGCAATTGAGCCTTTACTCAATACACTTAGAAACCGTTTGGGAACCAATGGGTTCCCTCTCCCTGGTACCGATAAACATTGCCAGGTCTCGGCCTACGCAGACGACGTTACAATTTTTGTCACCACCAATTCTGGCTTTAGTATTGTAGACGATGTGTACAAACTGTTCAATAAATCCTCTGCTGCCTGCCTAAATAACCAAAAATCTCAGGGCCTGTGGGTCGGGTCATGGACCGGCAGAACTGATGAGCCCCTCAACTTCCACTGGAATAACGAGGGGCTTCCCTTTCTAGGAGTTCACTTAGGAAATACAAATTGCTACATGAAACAAAACTGGATCGCTTGCAAAAACAAACTCGGCAACACTCTTTCACGCTGGAAAGGTATTGCGAATTTCCTCTCATACAAAGGCAAAGTTCTCATCACAAATCAACTTGCTGCTTCCAAAACTTTTCACTGTTTAGCCGTTCTCTCTCCCCCTGACAAAGTCCTAAGTGAACTCCAGGATATGCTCGTCGATTTTGTCTGGTCCAATAAGAGACACCTCCTTAAGAAAAACATTCTTTATCGTAAACCAGAAAGGGGAGGTCTAGGTCTAGCTTGCCTCCAAGCACGCGTGCTCACCTTCAGACTCTCTCTCATCCAACGTTATCTCAATCTATGTACGCATCCTGCGCACACAATGATAAGTCACAATCTTCACAGATACATGAATCTCAATCTTGACTTCCAACTCTTCCTGACTCACACTTCGTCCAAATTTTACACCAGCCTTCCTTGCTTCTATGGTGAGCTTTTGCGTGCTTGGAAGGTGTCCGGAGCTCGTGCCGAAATACCACCGGACTCCATCAACCATGTTATCAATCTTCCTCTCAGTAGCCCTCTCCTTAATGACATAGATGACGATGAGGTTGTTTTCCCTGCGCGACTTTTTTCGCACGGGATTACGCTCGTCAAGCATCTCATACACACAGAGACTGGTACGTGGACAGAAGCAGAATACTTCAAACCCCCTCTTCTCGCTCTTCATCGACGTTCTCTCCGACTCCTTCAACTTGATCTACAACACTTTCACGGTAAACTGTCAAGAAACTTCTCACTTTTATTCAACGTTAACGGTGTTCATCTGGCAAGGTTTCAGAACGTCTCTTTTTGCTCAGCTCCACCGATCAACTTCTTCCTTGCATCTAACTCTAACGGACTCACCGCCTCATCCAAACAAATGTACGCCATCTTCAACGACCAGGTAAATGTACACCCTCCCAATACCAGCACATACTGGCATGAATCTGGACTTTTCGATCGCTCGAAAACCATACAATGGGAAGAAATCTACAAACTACCTACATCTAAGAGAGAAGGAGACACACAGTTTAAACTCCTTCACAACATCTTACCGTCTCTGCCAGTTCTTCATCATATGAACCCAGACATTGCTTCTTCATGCGGCTGGTGCGGAGAGAGGGGTACGCTCCTTCATCTATTCATCCTCTGCCCTGCTATACAATCCGGTCTAAACCTGCTCTACTCACTCCTCCATCGGATTTTTCCAGATCTTCAACTCGACTTTGACCTCTATTGGACGCTCATCCCGTGTGCTAGGGGTCGCTGCAGGGAGGCAGTTCGTCTGTCAAACTTCCTCATCGTCAGCTTCAAACATGTCATTTACTGGCTCTACAGAACCTCTCGTTTTTCCGACCCTTACGTCATTTGGCGCAGTCGCCTACAACACAAAATCCTAATTGATTACAACTACTTCACCCTTTACAATAATATTCCTAGTTTCAACACCAAATGGTCCTTCAATGATGCCATCTTCACCATCATCAACGACAAACTAACATGGTTGATCTAGTCTCCTCACACGACGTCTCTCCTATCCACCTCTAAATTCATTTTTATTTGTATATATTCGTAAATAACCTTCCTTTATTAGCTCAACAATTTGTTCACTCCTAATAATTTCCCCGCCACGTCTTATATGTTTTAATTGCTTTCTTTACCTATTGTTCTAACGGAATTTATCAGTAATTTTGTAAACAATAACAAGTGAAACCCTTTGTTTGGAATAAAGTTTTCATTGAAAAAAAAAAGTCTTGTTCTTGTTCTTGTTCTTGTTCTTGTTCTTGTTCTTGTTCTTGTTCTTGTTCTTGTTCTTGTTCTTGTTCTTGTTCTTGTTCTTGTTAGCTGTTCCTGACGCAGTCGGAACAGCTATTGTTTTTCTTGTTCTTGTTCTTGTTCTTGTTCTTATTCTTGTTCTTGTTCTTGTTTCCTGTAATTTACATACCTTTTATTAGTAAACATGTTATTGTGGTTCCGACCACTTCCAAAGAGTGTTTGACTCCGTCGGCACCTTGCCTAGTTGGAGGGGGTGGGCGTGGTTTTTTGTCTCTCCTAGCTAGGGATACCCCCGTGTTGTTTTACACTGTTTTTATGTCTATTGTCTTATTGCTTTTACTGTTTATTGTTGACAACGTTATTTCCTAGTAATTTTGTAAACTATTATTTAAAATGACTTCGATCGTTTTGAAATAAAGATGTCATTGAAAAAAGGTCTTGTTCTTGTTCTTGTTCTTGTTCTTGTTCTAAGACGGGATGCGAACTGGAGTTCATAGAAGTGAAAGGAATTGAAAAAAATGTGACGGGAAAAAGTGGAACTTGCTTCGACACCGCATTTGTCTTGTCGCCTACAATGTCATTTTACACCAAACCGCCATCCTGATATCCAACACACAGCCCTGGTGAGGCGACTCGTCACTTTACACGGTGCACTTTCCCCCCGTGCTTCAGCAAACAACACCCCAGGCTAGAAGCCGGCTTGAACTTGCTCCGTGGCTTGTACCAAAATCCATTGACTGCCCCCCGGAGAATTCTTCCCAAGCCGTAGTTTCCGCGTAGAATCTCAACTGTGTTATGTCTTCACTAAGTCTAAAATGGGACTCGACCTTTCAGCAAAAAGAGAAATATAGCATTTATAGCAATCTAGTCAAATAAACAAAATAATAGGTTCTTCATTAACAATTTAACAGAGAATACTTTGCTTCCTTAACATTTTTGTTTCTTTTCTTTCTTTCTTTGGCTGTCTTTCTTTGTCTGTTAATTCATATTTCGAATGTGTTTGTTTTAAAATGTGAAACAGCAAGTTGTTTACGACTTTGCATCATTGTTAATGAATTAAACCACGCCCCTTTCAGCTGTTACATAAACCAATATCCTCAAATGACCAGTCCCTCTGGATGGGTCCGTCACCCCGGAAGTTTCCACGCTTCATTAATGTAACCTTGTCAAGGTGGCAACTGCAGTGAGTGATGTCATTACAGAAAACGGCCGAATAAAAAAATGTGTTATTGACCCAATGATACATCTCGCTTTCCCGTAGTGCGGGGCGGTTAGCACTGCGTGCGTAAAACCTATATAATTAATCATTGTATGATTGGAGGTCCTTGTGTCTAAAAAGTACATCTTACAAGAATTGATGGTTCGTTTTCAGATGTCGAAAATACCAAAAGTGCCGTGACCTTGTCAGTTCTTTTTTTGTTACCTGGCGTGCTTGTGGTCCCCATGTTTGATTTGTACAAGGGTCGGATGCATTAATCAACGAGACAGACCAGATGGGTAACCAGTTTGTGATGGAGGGGGGGGGGGGGGGGGGTCGTGACGTCATTGACGGTAGGGCCCTCCGTGGCGATGACATATGGGCACAAGAGGCACGTCTGCTGTTGGTTGTTTTTTGCGAGACGAGGTTCAAGGTTTACCGGGTCGTCGTTGTTGTTTGAACGGTGGCGGCGTTGGCGAAACTCCTTGGGCGAATTCCTTGGTCTTTGGTGATGATGGTAAATATTTATTGGGGTAAACTGTGTCGCTTGCATCGCGGCTCTGTAATTAGCTAAAACAACGATGCGTTTGGTGAAATGATCGTAGAATGAAGAACGTTAACATTCATTGAGATGCATTTAAACTGACAATTTAAATAAATGAATAAATAAATAAATAAATACATTAGTTGGACAGAAACTTGAAGACAGTTGTTCCATAACAACAATTTACGAAGGATTAGACCCCAAAAAAAAAAAACAAACGTAAAAACGTTAATTAAAAGGAAATAACTAACTTATGACTGAAGGTTTTACATTTGCAACAAAAATAAAAAATAAATAAAAAATAAAACAATCATTTCGGACTCTTGCGAAGAAATTCCTCCCTTGAGTAGGTATTGTGTGGAAAAAAATTAAGTGGACTGTCGTGTCGCGAGTCACACACAGTTTCTTTCCGTGTCGATAAAAACAATCAAGGAAAAAGAGGAGAAAAATAAGTGACAGAAAACATCCGAAGTTGGTGACAAGTTTACAGGAAGGCACTTCATTAACATGAAACCGAACAGCGTTTGAAGGAAATTTACAAAAGGAAAGACTGCACAGTGATAAATCGCGCCGTAACGGGAAATCTGACTTCAGACATTGAGTTATGACATGTGGTCGCGGGGAAGAAAGTTCGGAGTACTTTTCCAACATTTCAATTGCGTCTGTAAGAGACACACACACACAAAATAAGAAAAAAAGGCTCGATTATGTTAGCGTTTCAACGTGCAATCGTATATTTAGGTTTGACATTTTGGATTCGCAAAGCTTGCATTACTGTCGATGCTGTTGATTGAGTGTAAGGTTTCTACCCCGGTCTACAAGTTGGCTTTTAAGCCATCGAAAGGACAAACGAAAAAATGATATTTACAGAAAGTCTGGAATAATCATGCTGCTCAGTTCTGAAATATATTTCTGGAAACGTGTCTGTTTACGAATTGTGTAATTGTTTTCCTGCAAACTCATGGCTTCATATTTTATGTTTTGAGTGATTCTCAATAGTTTAATGTTTTAACTTTTTTGATGTACTCATAGAGGCACGAGGAGTAGGTATTTGGTTATTTGACCATTTAGTTAGCTATTTTGGTTAACTATTTATATGAATACCATTGTTATTTAGTTCAATTTTTGTTTAATTTTTTTTTTTCGGTTTTAGTTTATATGATTTCTATCACGATCCTCAGAGCTTAAAATAATTCACGTCTCAAATTTCTAGCTTCTGGTTCTGACTATTGCCTAGCAGTTACATGGGTTTATACAAAAAGACGTGGATTTTACAGGCAGTGCATTATTATGTAGGCCTATTAGTAAATTTAAATCACAAATAAGCATGTGGTAGTCTGACAAGATTCAAGTAATCTGTGAAATTTTTATTAAACTTTATTAATCTGAGATTAACCATGGTAGAAAAGAATGCGTCCGAAATAACAAACGTTCGTGTGTCTCAAAAATAAACTAAAATAACAAAACGTGGAAATGTAATTTCGCTAGCGTTGGTTTTATTTGCCAACCTTTCACAACACTGACCAGTGATAATTGAAAACTGAGTCTTTGTTTCGATGATTGATTGAAATTAGCGAAAATAAGTTGATGAGATTGTGGACAAATACAGTGGTATTGAAAGTCTTAACTTTCAGCGGTTCCGGTTTTTCCAGACGATAAAGTTGAAAGTACTTTTGCCAACTCTCTATGTTTCTCCTTCTTGGACCAAGCTTCCATTGTTGGATACCTTAAAGTCCTTAATCCCTCAGATTGGTCTTTGGAGAGAGAAAGAGAAAAAAAAGCTACAAAACAAATGAAGTAATGCAGCAACGGTTTACGCAAGAAAATCATGTGGTGTATTGCGTGACGGTCGACTTGGCCCTGCACGTAACCTCCACCGATCATGGAATGATTTAGAGCTGAGGCGGCTGTCAAGTGATCGCCCGGTGCCAACGGATCGGGACGATGGAGGAACGAAGCAGGTGAGGCTGGCTAGAGCTGAAACCTGAAGGCGTGGGAAGAGAAGACTGTGCTGCTACATTAATGTTACTTAAAATGTATTGGGACATTATTATCGGAAGCATACTTTTTAAATTACTTATTTATTAAATTCATTTATTTAATTATGTCTTTGTTTTGTGTTTGGTTTCTTTGTCTCTTTGTTTATCTATCAATCTATCTGTTTATTTACTTTAAGTTATCTTCATCTATTTATTAACTTAAAGGGTGTGTACAACATTGGTGGGATTGAAAATATAAATGTTCACATAGTCTTTATCCTGCAGGATAAAATTCGATGTTTGAAAAAAAAAGTTAAAACATATAATGGGGTTTTTCACTTTTTTCTCATGACTCCGATGACCGTTTGAGCTTAAACTTTCACAGGTTTGTTATTTCATGTATATGTCTGGTCACATCAAGTGTGGATACTGGTCTTTGGCAATTACAAATGTTGTACACACCCTTTAAAGAGAACGTTTACGTTTGGTAATCACTCTAAAAAATAATGGCAATACAAATTTACTTAGGGTAGAAGTACAGCAGCTTTGGATAGTATAAAGCATTTTGAGAATCATTTCACTTCGGAGTAATGTTAAGCCCCATAATTCCCTCAAAATATGTAGGATTAAAACAATCGAGCGGTTCCGGAACCAAAGGTACACGTTCCCTAATAATTTTATGAGACTTACCAAGATTAAGAATTGAACATGGACTGTCAAGTATATAAAAAACTGTCACCGAGAGATAAATACATCCAGACCGTTGACAAAAAAACTAGCATTCAATTTATGACTAAAAGTAGTTTAAACATTATAATATTTTTTTTTTTATAAGCACAAATAAAAGTAAAATTATTAAAAGAAAATTAGTTTCAAAACCTGTAAGATACAAATCGTCCTTAAAACAGACCATGAAGTAGCGGTAAAGAGAACTCGCAAAAGAACACCAAGACTCCGAGGAAAAAACTCTCTCAGACTCATACAACAGAACTTCTAGCCTTCTAAGATCAAACTATCTATGTCATCCATGCCATATTATACAAATTTATAGAAATTCATCTCATTTTCTGCCTTTCTATTAAGCAAAATTTAATCAAGCAGTGACCGAAGCTAATGAGAAATTCATAAAATAAAATAGCATTTCACAAACCTTTTACGAACTTTTTGCCGATTCGTTCACTATAGAAAAACGAATAAAACTTGTTTTCATCAAGAATAGACTACAAAAACTGGGGTGTTAACACCATGCATGTTGTCATATAGATACAAAAAATTACACCGGAGGGTGATTTCTGCCAAAACGATTATATTGGAGTTATTTTAATGTTAAATTTGATTCTCTCATCGATATCTGTAGTGTGGCAACACCTAGTGTCAAGTTTAACACACCGGTTTTTGCAGTGTAATTTCTTCATTCGTAATTATTAAAGTCAATAATGCATGATTGGTTACTGTCGGAAAATAAATGTTTTCAAACTGAAAGTTCACTGATTGTAAAGTTCAAAGTCAAAGTTACGTAACAAAATGGAGGTAAGCGTGTCACGGTCGAAATGAGTACTCTATGCTCCAACGTCTTGAGCGATGGAAACGTGACGTGTTTTCCATTTGTTTCTTTTTACGTAATTGAACGGTAGGTATGCCAACAAGGGGAGGTTTAAATACCGATCGGAAACAAACTTAGGGACCCACCTTTGCTTTCTTATAATACTAGAGTTGTAGAAATAGCAAAACAAAAAGTGCCAGCACCCCACTGCTTGAAGCAGTGGGTACTTAGATGCATCTATCAAGTGTGACAAGCTCCACTTAATCATCTCGACTCTATTGGGGAAGGAACTAAACGGAAGTTGGTTTTGTCTTTCTTTCTTTTTCTTTTCTATTTCGCAGTTTAGCGTTTCGATCTTGTCACGCAATCCAACCGCGGCCGGTTGTCACTCTGAAAATACCGCCTGCTGGTTTACGGCGTTCGAGGGTGATACTTGACGGTGATGTGGCGAGCACACCTGGACGGCTCGGCTCTACCGTCGTCAGACAGCTTTAGACGGCCTCTGTTGCCAGCTACTCCACCCCTTTATCTGGTGTTAGCTTGAGTGACTTATGAATGTGTGTGCACGTCGGCACTTGGTAGACCTATACACTGGACTTTCTTCACCAACGTCAAGCCAGACCTTCCCTAGTACAGTTCGTCTTTGGATGCATGTTGGATTTGGTGCTCTAACTGTAGAAGGGCTAAACTTTTCAGGACAAACGTCAAACAGGTAAGATTGTTCTGAATATTTATGACTGAAGAACTATTACAAATTGTGTGAACAGAAATAATAACATGTATATATATATTTATTTTGTTTACTCTTCCACGAGGGTTTACTGTAATTATGATTTATGGTCACGTGGTTTGTCACGAGAGTGCAATGTATGTTGCCTTGTGCGCGTCTAGCGATACTCGCTACTAGGCCTATGTACAATCAATGCCCAATGTCGAGTTGGTCACCCATCCATTGAAGACCAATATTTTCCAGCAAATGTCCCAACGGGAACTAATCTACATACTCTATTAAATACGTTTATAATATATTAAATTAGTTTTGCTATCAACATGCTAGTTATTAAGAATTTACCTGACGATTTTAAATTTGTTTCGTTTTACATGTAAAACCGGCGCTGTTGCACCGCCCTCTCGTGTTAATGTGCCACAAAAACTGTTGTTGGTCTGGGTCCGTGTGAACCGTCACAACCTTTCCCATACCGAGCATTCCGCTGCGTGCAAATTGCCTCAGGGTACCAAACCTTTCAGTCTTTCTGTCAGCAAACAGAGTTATGTTTCCCCCTATTGGGTAAATTACCCAAATGCGTCCAAACACCGTTTACAAAGATGCTTAATCCATCAAAAAATAATTCAATTCAATTCAATTCAATCCAAAAAACTGTATTTTTATCCTAGATTATGCAATTACAAAAGAACTGACAGCTCCATAATAAAAGCAGCTGTAAACATTCCAACAAGGACAATATGTAACACCACAATAAAAAAGCAAAATTACATATTTACATATTGACCCTATGATACATCCAAATCTAAATTATATACATGTCTGATAAGAAAAAAATAAAATGGAAAGTATCAAACAAATTACCATAGCACTGGACATTTGGATGGAAACGAGAAGCAGAGCATCAACCATTCAGAAGTTTGGTTGTCAGTGGAATAAAGGGAAGCTTCCGTCTATAAGTGTTTTACAATGTGTGCATCTGAAACGGCGTCCAGACGAAAGTAATTCAAACATTTGTTTCAGAATAATGACAATAACAACTGCAATATCAAAATTATGTGTTGCTGTGAAATGGTGTGGCTTGATGTTGTCCGATTGCCACCATTCACCTCAATTATGATTTGTTGTTCATAATGAATGAAAAGTAGCAGATGGATTTGGCATACTTTGCAAAAGTAGTTTGACAAAAACAAAATCGTTATTACATGAAAATATTTCATAGTCCGACTTTTTCAGAATCAAAATTGACCTTTGTTCCAGCTAACCGGGATCTAAAATGCATGCCCGGTCGTTATATTGGAGATACTAGAGTCACATTTTTGCAATTTGGTTTTTAACTAACTTAAGTTCTTGCAGCATAGTGCGGCAGTTACGTGATGGGATTTTGCGTGACGGCCGGCACAGATTTGTCCTTTGAAAACATTAATGCACTAGAAAATAACAAGCAATTGTCAAAAAGGTTGCTAATGTTTGTTTGTTTGTTTGTTTGTTGGGGGGGTTGTTTGTTTGTTTGTTTGTTTGTTTGTTTGTTTGTTTGGTGTGTTTTATATGTATAAGAGCAATTGTGTACAATAGCCAAATCAGAAAATGACAAATGCGGTCATCTGGGCCAATCAACCGGTACACTGCAGCTTAGAGAAGAAAGGTGTTGTTCCCAGGTAGTAAACCATGTTTACTCAGGAAGAATATAAACTGATTATCTGTGCGGAGGTTAACTGTCCAGGGAATACATGATATACGATGATTATACGTTTTTTGTTCAGACACAAATCTGCGATGGCCCTTTAGCCATCTTTCTCATCACATAATCTGACTGTGTGCCTAAATACATGCTTGTATCAAAGGCAACCCCCCTCCCCAAAAAATAAAGAAACAACAAATAAAGGAATAAATCAATCAACCAATCAATAAATCGAATCAAATCGAATCAAATCAGATCAGATCAGATCAGATCAAATCAGATCAGATCAGATCAGATCAGATCAGATCAAATCAGATCAAATCAGATCAGATCAGATCAAATCAGATCAGATCAAATCAGATCAGATCAAATCAGATCAAATCAGATCAAATCAGATCAAATCAGATCAGATCAGATCAGATCAAATCAGATCAAATCAGATCAAATCAGATCAAATCAGATCAAATCAAATCAAATCAAATCAAATCAAATCAAATCAAATCAAATCAAATCAAATCAAATCAAATCAAATCAAATCAAATCAAATCAAATCAAATCAAATCAAATCAAATCAAATCAAATCAAATCAAATCAAATCAAATCAAATCAAATCAAATCAAATCAAATCAAATCAAATCAAATCAAATCAAATCAAATCAAATCAAATCCAACAATATGAAAATAAATAAATCAATCAATTAATCCATCAATCAATAAATAGATATAAATAACAATATAAATAAATTAATACATATTCAATAAAATAATACATACAATTTTTTATTTTTTTTCCAAATAAATAAATAAAATATAAAATATAAAATAATAAACAATAAATGAATAAAATAAAAAAATAAAAAAATGCCCCTTCAGCCCCTCCAGCATCATACGTGAAGTGTAGTTGGTCTATTAGTATTAGCCTGCTAAAGCGATTTACTTCACTATACACAAGGGTGAAACTAAAGACCTGTTTACGTCCAAGTTTTACAACTAACTCTATCAAAGGGAAATGTTGCCGTCCCAAATCCCCTGACTAGCCGCTCTAGCCCTTATAAATTGTACACATGTCAGCGGTGCTGTTACAATGAGCCGAAGGATTAGGGCAAATTTGTCTAGCATTCGTACGGGAGCTCACCCGTAAAATCCCCCCACCATGGCGAGCCTCGTCTCACACCCGAGTTTTTTTAGACTCCGTGGAACTGATAAGTTCCACCGTGTAGAGACGGTATTCCCACCGGACTCTACAAGCCGGTTGACCCCCGTCGGAAACCAATGATCCCACTAGCTCTTTAGAATTCTACGCCCGTCCGTCATCAACTTTCCCCGCTGGGCTTATGGAGGACGGGGGAAAATATTAAAGGAAAAGAAAAGGTCTGATTTCACAAACAGAAGGAGTTCTGGCTTCCGGACAGCATGGGGGGAATGAGGACATCTTTCTTCGAGAGTCAGGGGGCGCATCGCCGCGCTGGCCCCGTGAGGGGAGGCCGCACCCCGGGCGACTTAACACCGGAGAAATCTCTGGCCTTCGAAGGCTGAAAGATACGGAAGGGTGTTTTGTTGGTGTTTTTTTTTATGTCTTTTCTTTTTTCGGTAGCGGAGTGATGGGTTCAGTTTGGGTCAGGGTCGAATTCACGGCGAGGTGAAGCAAAGGGGACCCCCTATCTGTGAGCTAAATTGGTTTATGCTCGACATGATTCTTTTGTATGGTAGTCAGAAATCAAAAGAACAACACAAAACACGATCATTAGATCTGTTCCTTTACCAATCAACGATAGGTAATCGATATCGACTTGATATTCCAATCAAATCGATGAGTCAATGGTCTTTCCATTTCAAGTTAAAGCCCTTTTACGAAGGTATTACCACTTCAGAAGATCTCACTGTGAGTCAAACGCGCAATCCTGCGGAGTAATTGTCAAGCAAGTTCCCCGGCTTAAAGAGTGGACTTTACTTGTAATTCAGACAATCCTACCCAAAAGTGGTTAAGAACTCCGCCAAGATATCGCAACCATGGCTAACCCTTTACTTGTAATTCAGACAATCCTACCCAAAAGTGGTTAAGAACTCCGCCAAGATATCGCAACCATGGCTAACCCTTTCTACGGACAAAAGAAAATTACCACAAATCATGCGACGAGCCCGACTTGTTAATTGGCTGAGTGTCTTAACCAATCGGATTAAATCCCACTATCTGAGGTGGCTGTCATTGGCTGTAATTGGGTCACATGATCCCTCTATACTGCCTTCAATTTGTCCCCGGTTAAAAATAGAACCGTTTGAAACAACTTGGACAGCCCTTACGACAAGCGTTAATTAATCAGTTTAAGAAACTTTGCGGGCAGAATGCTATGAACTTAATTGAGGTAAAGTGGAAGTAATTTTTGCATAGTATACAAACAAATAAAACCAAGGAGACGACACAATTGTACAATTCAATTTAAATCGACAATTGTTTAACTTGATTCGGTCCTTCCCTGGGTGTATATTCCCTGGGGACGTTCCATAAATTTCGTCCCCACCCTCAAACCCCTCCCGAAGTCCCCGCAACGTCTCTTAAACCGGAACCCTTCAAAATGAAAATAGGCGTTTATAATTTCTTGAATTTTAAACCCAAGTACAAGAAATGGCCAATTATTATTTTAATAGCAACAGAATGCACGCCATGATCGGTTGACGTGATACTTTTATTGGGTAAGAACCTCTGCATGTGAACAGTGATTTACATTTCGCAAAGTCACGGTTGTGACAGAACTCGGTGTTCGCGTGGAGGGTTCACTGCACTAGTATCGTGATAATCACAAAAAGTGGGTTCTGCCCTGCTTGTGCGGCCCCGGAACTGCGACGTTACCCATTTAGGGCAAGTCGTTCTATTACATTGTAACCGCTTGTTACAAGAACTTCCTGCGTGGCAAAGGAGAGCTGCAGAAACGAGCCCTGTGGCGCGACTCACACATTGAACAAATAAAGCAAAAGGGATGTATTTCATTTGAGAATTTTAATGAACAACCCTTAAATTTCTCCCTGTCACGTCTTACACTTACTCCCCTGTTCCGGTTTCTCCTTCTCTTTAATTTATTCTCTTGAAAACATGAAACAATTTCGATGATAATCAGGAAATGTTATAATAGTTGGTAATTGTACATTTGCTTAATATATAAATTAACTTGAATTTATCGGATGTACACAACATTATCAAAGTCAAAAATATTGTTCAGATTTGAACTCAAAAACTTGCCTGGCATAAAGATGGTCTTGATGGCCAAAATAATTAACTTGAAATTTGTTTGCCTGAAGTACAATCGCTTTTTTTTTTTATGAGTAAAACATTTATTTTTGATGCTGCGAGTTCAAAGCACTATTTTTGAAAACATATAATTAGGGTGATTTTTACTTTTTTTTCCCTCGTGATTTGGATGACTGATTGAGCATGAACATTCACAGGTTTGTTATTTCTTTACGTGAAGTACGAATACTGGTCTTTGACAATTAACCAAATGTTGTCCGCATACTTTAAACGTGGTTTAAAAAAATAATATACAACAAAAAGCAAGAAACAAAAAGCAAGAAACAAAGAACCAACCGTAAGGGATTTGGAATAAGCCAAGTCAGCAAGAAACAATATAATTATATTGTGCCGTCAAACAATTCATATTTTCTCGTGACCCCGATGACCGATTGAGTTTAAACTTTTCAATGATTTGTTATTTCATGAATTGAGGATACTGTTTTTTAACATTATATCAAAATGTTGTACCCGTTCTCCTTGATATACGCTTGACCATCCGTCATCAGAAAATAATGTTACTTACTGTGTTTTAAAAAACTCTTAACGTTTAAACGGAATGTATTCGTTTGGTAATCACTCTAAAAAATTAATGGCAATAAAAACTTACTTGGTTAGAAGTGCAGCAGCTTTCGATAGTATAAAGCATTTTGAGAATCATTTCACTTCGAAGTAATGTGGTTATGGACAAGATATCAGTTTTTATCCCTCAAATTTTGAATCTGAGAGACGTTAATGTCAGAAAGGTTTCTCAGTATGTGTATTCCAATTACGAATTATTCTTCCTGCGTGAACATAACTGCTCCGGATTTTCGGGGATATCTTAATAATGCTACCACCTTTTGAAACGAAATTTTCACATATTAGTTTTATTGTTTATATATCTCCATTTGCATAGGAGTAAACCAACCGAACAGTTCCATAAACCAAAGGTATACTTTGCCTTTATCGGAAGAGAAATAAAAATGATGAGTAATAGATCTGTGCACCCTAAAAACTTCAGGGTCAAAATTGATTTAGTATCAATGCATAATACCTACGTAGTAGACAAGCAATACTTTCGTAAAGGAGTTTTGACCGTCACTTTTAATTGATTATTTTTTGGCGTGGTGTTTTCGTTCAGCTTTTGATTCCCGCCCAATTGGTTTGGTTCTATACGTAATTGAGCTGACGCCACGGACTTGAGATTCAAAAGCACGCAGGATATCCGAACAGAAATGATGCGTCACTCCGATTACTCATGAAATAGCGACGAAAATCGGCCCAATTAGGAATCACACATGTACTAATTGCAGTACACCAATGCGCTACCGGTACATGCTCTTGTATTGTCTTGCTGAGCTGCATGGGCGTGGAATCCCGGGGTCCGGAGTGGGTAGATTGGAGTAACCCCTCTTATTCTTCAGGGTTAGGGAGTATTTATTTATACAGGATAATACATAAATCAGCTCAGAGACTGTTTTACATTGTGGTCCTGATTATAAAGAACAATTAAAGATACAAGCAAAACAAAACAGGTGATTTCAAATTCTGTACCTCCCCTTCGGCATTAGGCCAACCTCACAAAATAATTGTTTGTTTGTTTGTTTTGTTGTTGATTATTTGTTTGTTTTGTTACTGATTATTTGTAATAATATTTATTTGTCAATTTAATTTTTTTTTACGAGAACAACATGACTAAGAAAACTTAGGGACTTCCAGGTTGTATTTGGGAAGTTCATGATGCGATGGTAATAAATTGCTGGCCATACTGCGCGACGAAGAGAGTAATTTTTCAGATTGTGTGTGTTTTGTTTTTATCAAAAAAATATATATATACATTCAGTGAAAAAATACCCAACAAATTATTGCAAAATGTTTGGATGCTTACAAACAAAGCACCCGTTTCCCTCACAATGTACGTGTACATCACACGAGTTTATTCAGAGAGTATTACAAAGAATTCAGGAATACCACTTTCACTATATGCCCTTGGGTGTGATGCTTTTTAAATCCCCGCGAGATCATGCGGGATTAATCAAACAAACCCACTCATTAACTCCACTAAGTAACCCACGCGATGATGCAAATGGGTGACGCACCATCGTCCCAACCCATTTTATTCCGAGTCAAACAAACCAATGATGAATTCTCTTCAAGTTATCTCTAAATCGCCCCTCTAATAACACGACACCCCCCCCCCCCCCATTACCCCCTTCCCCATCTTCCTCATAATTGTCGATATTTTTTTTTCTTGAGCTTATCATACACTTTGGGGAACTTTGGAATTAGAGGGAGCTGTCAGAATCACTAACTGTCGTTTCTCATCAAAGTGCCTAGTGGGATGACTCTGCACACTCTAACTCGAGTTACTGTCACTTTTCATTACCAGAATTTTAAAAAGACAAGAAGAGTCGATGTTTAAACGAAGAAAACAAAACCTGTGAGGTTTTTGTTCTTGTTGTCTCCGAGGATGGGAGTTGTGTAGAAGAAGATAGTTTTATTTCTGAATTGAGGCAAAGGTTAATACTTTTAAAGGGATACGTTTGGAAATTAGTCTTGAAATTAATGGCAATAAATACTTACTCCGTTCGAAGTACAGCAGCTTTGGATAGTATAAAGCATTTTTAGTATCATTTCACCTCAGAGTAAATGTGGTAATGTAAAAAGATATCAGTTTTTATCCCCCAAAATTTGAATTTGAGAAACGCATGTCAGATACGTTTCTCAGATTGTGTATTCCAGTTTACGGATTATTCTTCCTGAGAGGACATATTCGCTCCAGATTTTTTGAGATGAAATTTTCACAGGTTAGTTTTCTTCTAAATATCTACATTTATATGACTGGGATTAAATCAATCGAACGGCTCCCAAAATTAAAGGTATAAGTTCCATTTAACTTTGTGCAACGTCTGTATATTATTGTTGAAATACTCTTGTTTCGACACTCGAATTGCACATGTTTTTTAGTTCTAATTGACCGCAAATTGGTAGTTTCAGTTTAATCGCAGTCCAAACTTGCAATCACTGTGGTCAGACATTTCTCCAGTTGTTTAAAAACTTCAGCCAAACCATCTTACTTTCTTGTCGACTGATTGAATGTTCATACCTTCTGTTCATGAGTTCTGCGCAAATAAAGTGAACAATGTTAACAACAGACAGATAAATGACGTCATCTGCTCTAACTGTGTTTAAAACCTCCAGATTTACCGATTTATTCTCTGATGGAGTAAAACTTCAACCCATCGCTGAGATCATAATCTCTTATAACAGTCAGTTGTCGTGGTTTCTTGCTTGGTGAAGGGGATCTGTCATTAAATCAGAGAGCAAAATGGTGTTTACATTTAGAATGACACTTGTCTGTGTTTGACTAATTGACACCGTTGTTGGTTTCCTCAGACTTCCATAAACCAGAGTTGTGTCACAAAACAATAAGTTGTTTTATTTGTTTTCCAATAGATGTTCTATTGTTGTGTTTTTTTTTAAATTGGTTTGTGTGTTTTAATTCGTTTTGATTAGGTTTGGGTTTTTTTTCGTTGAAGCTTCACAGCTTTATTTTTGTCGTCCATTTATGTATATATCAATATAGATTTTCCTCTTGTGAATGAAGTTATGCTCCGATTAATTTGATTTCTTAAAAAACAAATCACCTTCAAATACATTGATACCAAACAGAACAATTGGAATGATCTGTTCGGTCAAAATGAAATGTGTTCGTGTTCTTTTCTCGTTCTTCTTCTTTTTCCTCCTTATTCTTCTTCTTCTTCTTCGTCTCACTGAATCTTCTCTGAAACGGTTATGATTTGTATAACTGAAAATTACTTCAAACTTAAGTCACATCCGCTACGTTTAGAAGATGACATAAAAGGAATTACGTCATGATGACGTCACCATTACTCAAATTACACTGATCTAAATTTTAAGATGTTCAGAAACCATATCTCAAGAACTACATAACAGGTTTAAAATTTAGTTTTTGCTATGTTTATTTATTTGTTTAGATGATTAGAAAGGTCTTAGAAAATTAACGAACTTGCTTTTATTTATTATCATAACTACATGATTATATTTTTGTGTTTATTTTGTTGAGCATTGTGAAACCTCTTTAATCTGAAAATAGTTCATGACTGAGTAAGTTTTCTTTCTCATTGTGGTCGCTTGTTCCGTGAATCATAAACCCCTTAATGGGTGCCCTGTGATTGCCGATGTTTGGGAAGTTGCTTTTGCTTCTGAGCTACACGCCTACCATTAGAACAGAATTCATTTAAATTAGAAGGTTGTCCAATATCAGAAGAGTACCTGTCGCATTGCGTGTCACAGAAGTTCACAAGCCTGGCATTTTATTGCTCGCATCCGGGGGGGTTTCGCAGCCACCCGTCACCTCAACTTGTACTTTATGAACACTGACAACAACACATGCTGCTGTCTGTATTGGGCGATGGGTGTGAGCCCTTTGCCCACGCTACTGCTCGTAGAAACAATACACTTCAAGAGGCACTGCGTGAACGCATAGGTTACCCCCAACTGTTCTCTGAATTCTTGAAGAGTAAAATAAAATGACAAGAGAGCACCCCCCCCCCCCCCTTCCCCGATTCATTGACACGTGAAGGTACCCTTGAGCCTCCCTCCACATGTACGCAGTATCGGTGATGATCGGCACGGGCCCCTGTCCCACGATAACCACTTAGAGATACACGGGATTTCCTGTATCGGTAGGGGTATCAACGAGAAGGCAAAGGAAATAGGGCTAGCTTCAAGGCTAGTGACACCCAAGGCATTGTAGCGGACCTCACCACACGGAGCTGACACAAACTCTGTGGTTTCTCCCAAACCGTCTTGAACTCGATGACTTGCTCTTCACCTACGTTCTTGATCATCATTGGTTGAAAGTTCCTCTTGGCCGTAGCATCTTAGCCGAGTTGCCTCCCCTTCTGCTCTAACACTTATTTTTATCACAGTGCTGACTTTGGAATCTTGAGGAGCAATTGTATTTCTCTGGATTGGATAAGGGGTGTTTATCAAGTTCTCTTGGAGTCAGCTTCGTCTGCTGTCTTTTCTAACTTCAGGTAGGTGTCCACGATGAAGATTTCAAGTTTTATCAGTTCTGGTTCTTTGCACAACTGACTGAAAATGATTGGTTTGTGATTCAAATAGCTTCAGAATCGGTCTCGTTGTAAAGAATGTTACGGGAGTATGTAGTGGTAGATTCAGTGTTGATTTATGCGCGTTTAAATAATCAAAAATGGTATTTAAATCTAACAAATTGATTCAAACCACGAATTTCCATATTTTTGATAAGAGTGTTGAACAATACAAGGCTATCAAAAACGAGATGCATGCGAAAGCTTGAGATCGTGTTCAGCCGATTATAAACATAAAACATTTTTTTAAACATTTGTCTGCTTTGTTCATGTGAGGTGCTGATCGTTTCTATTTAACGCTGGCTCTCAGTAGAATCACGAATTCATTTTTAAGAGATCGTTAACCTTTGGTTTTTGGGACCGTTTGATTGTTTTAATCCCATATAAATGTAGATAGGCCTATATACAATGAAACTGGTCGCGTTTTCGAGATATCGCCGAAAAACCGGAGCAGTTAAGTCCACGCAGGAAGAATAATCCGCAATTGGAATACATAATCTGAGAAACGTATCTGACAGCAACGTTTCTCAGATTTAAAATTTCGGGGATTAAAACTGATATATTTGTTTCCATTACCACATTGTGAAATGATTCTCAAAATGCTTTATACTATCGAGAGCTGCTTTTCTTCTAACCAAAGTAAGTTTGCATTGCCATTAATTTTAAGAGTGATTACCAAACGTATACGTTCTTGCTGCTTACGTTCCTTCGTTGCTTTGATGCCTCGGCTCTAACATATCTCGCTGACATGAATGTTGTCTTCCAAAGAGCCAGTCAAGATTTTACGTCCATGCTCCAAAACTTCAATCTTTTGCATTCTAAGAATCAAACAAAATTTGGGGCTCGTTTCTTGTCAATCTCTGCTCATGTGGATTTATCTTCCTCAGAATACAAGACAATCTCCTTCAAGAGTTTTTTTTTTTTTTTTTTTTTTTTTTTTAATTCTACTTTTCTTTTGCGAGAGTTAACTGTACATCAGACAATCTCCTTCAACAGATTGTTTTTTCTTTTCTTCTTCTTCTTCTTCTTCTTCTTCTTCTTTATTTCTTTTGCGAGAGTTTACTGTACAGTGCTTCGAGCATCGATCGTTGTATTGGCGCGTTATAACTGTACATGATTGATTGATTGTTTCAAGAAGTGTAAACAGTGATGTATAATACTTCAGTTGGGTGATGATATAAAGTAATTAGTTTGTTACAACTTCACGATTTAATGAGATGGTTTTTGTATCAATCTCTCTCTCTCTGGGGGCAGACAGGGGAATTATGTGGGTGAGTGAAAGCATGGAATATGTCATAAGAAAGATATATGGCTTAAGCAGATAGCAGATTTGCCCTTTAAAAAAAATTAAAGGTAGAATAAAAAGCTCTTTTTATAAATTTGGAAAATCGCTTGTTGTTCTATCTTTATTTTATCAAAATCTAATCATTACCGGCCTTTTTACCTGGTAAATATTATGTCCAAAATGGTGTCATGAACGGAATGTAAGTCTGATTTCTTGTATCTTGCTGCAATGGGGAAAATGTATACAACACAACCAAAAAGTGACAGTTTTCCTTTGTTTAAATGTCATTGCAGTTTGTTTTCAGTTGTCTTTGTGGTAAAATATCTAGTTTTCAAGAGACAATTCCATCAAGATACGGCACAGCAGTTGTTTGGAAAACAAAGTTAGGAACTATGTATCACCAGGATATGTTAAGTTTCAATCTAAAAACTCACTCGTTAAAGTTTTCACAATAGCTCCAATCATCTTGTGAAATGTTTCCTTCTGAACTACTTTTATCAGAATTAAGGGAATAATTCAGTTTAAAAACAATCGCAATCGGGAAAAAAATTATGGACATGCGCAACATCCCTGACAAACCGAAAACCATTTTTTTACTTTTTCACTTAAACTTCAGCACCAAAATGTAAATACATTTTGATTAGATTATGTTGTTGTTGAACATAAATGTTCCCTAGCAAAGAAACAAGATTGTACTTTTACCCTAAAACCAACCCCTGAAACAAGCAATGGCGTCCAAGAAAACAGAAAGAAACTAGAAACGCGTTGATTATGGCTTTAGAAGTTCGTATATGAAAGTTGTCAAATGCGTATCTTCTTCTGTCAAACAATTACTTTTAAATTGGATTTTTTGAGATATGAACTGCCAATTTTAAAGATTCATAATTAATATGTTGGGTTGCATTTCGCCGTTGCTGTTATAGACCTACGCTGTGGTTTTCCAGCACCACAGTTACATGTCACAGGGGCCTGGGAGCTCCCGACACCCACACGTGTCCTCGTCTATCAATACACTGACTGGCTCAACCAGGAAAATTGTTAGCATCACAAGAAATATCCGGAACAGAGCAGCATCTGAACATAAAAACACAGCTGCCATGGGAACATGGAAGGGTGAAGACGTATGTGCCTTGGGTTGGGCATTCATTTTGGCACCCCCCCCCCCCCCCTCCTCACCACCACAATAAAATAACCTTAAATCCCACATTGTTAAATTCAGCAAGCTATGTAATAATGACGAGAAAACAACTTAGGTACAACCTGTAGCAATGCATGTTGATAGTAAAAAATAAGTAAAGTGTTGGCTCGTACAACAGCCAGTTTGTTACTGGACGTTTCGACCACTGTGTGCTCTGGTCGTCCTCTGAAGAGAAAGTTAGATGTACTTTACAAAGCTAATGATACTTTCTTAAAAACAATTTTGTTCTGTTTTAAAGTTCCGTCCCAGTACAAAACCCCCGGGCATTTTTCTTTCACTTGCAGGAAAAATTAAAATCACAAAGAAGAGCATTTTTTGAATTACCATTTTGGAGAAGATCAGTAAACAATAACACCTTATTGCTTGTTTCAAAACGCAAAACGATCCTTGAAATGAATGCCCCATGAAAAGGGATTGTCTTAAAAACAGTCTATTTCACTATAACATTTCGCCCAAAAAACAAACAATGTTTGAAAATAATGTATGCACATTTTGTGGAGCGGAATTTAAACTAGTAATCAAGTAGGTTTCTGTAAGATCTCTTCAAGACTTGTGGTGGCTATTTTTTATTTTGATATATGGGGTGATCTTTTGTTGGTGTTGTTGTTGTTGTTGTTGTTGGTGTTGTTGCTGTTGTTGCTGTTGTTGTGGTTGTTGTTGCTGTTGTTGATGATGGTTTTTTTTCAACTTTGTCCTTCTCTTCACTATCCGAAGTTTCACAAACAACTTAATATTATGCAACCTATCCAAGCTTGTCCTTTAATGTACGTACGTAGTACAGTGAGTCCACGACCTTATTTTTATTAGAAACAAAGGATTTCGGGATATGTCTACAGGTTTAAGTTAACCGGCATACAGGAAGCATTGTCAACTACATGAAGTTTGAGCAAATCAGATGATCTCTCCGACAGGTGGATGGGGGAGGGGGGTCTGACCTCTCTCTATTTCGAAGAAGAAAAAAATATCGAGGGTTACGTTGAATCACTGAGCAATAGTTGGGTCCACCCAAAAGAATTGACAGCAACACTTGTTACGTCACAACGGCTTGAAAATCCAGACATCTCGACGGGAAATCTGTTGGGATTTTGACTTTTTGAAGGACTTTGGGTGGCGTGTGGTCTCATTGGGCGGAACCTTGAACAAGCTGTATGCTACATGAACTCTCACACGTATGCTTATTTTGAAAAACTCCAAAATATAAAGTTGGATTTGAAACTTTTGCAAAGCAGGGAATGCAATCCAGAAACGTGTTGTTAGTATATTTCTAATGAAGACAATAACAAAAGCTAATCGAAACGCCAAGTAGTTACAATGTATTTCGAAAAGGGAAACAATAGGCACTATTGTGATAACATAGTGTAAATATCTACCTTCTGAAGACGATCAAATAAACTGAAAGAAACGTCAAGAAGTTATCATGCCGACTGTTCTTTCTCCCACCACATCAACTCAGTGGAGATATATTTACATGATAGTACCGCAAAATTTAGTCGCTAGGGTTAAAAAACAATCATTAAATCTGTAACCAACCTCTGAGGGGGGATCCTATTTCCCTCACAGCTCCCGTTAACAGAGAAAAACGCTTAATGTTTCGTTTCCTCGGCACTAATTGACTGATTTGTCCCAACGGGTGCCATTTGTTACGCTAATTGGGGGGTCGAGTTACAAGAAACGACAGACGACTAAATTTGAGATCGATACGAGAGATTGATTTCGGAGTAAACCGACTGGTTTCAGTCAGGATCGTTTAAGTTTGTAGATGGTTCGCCTATTGGCACCACTCTAGGAACTGTCACACTGACCTCCTTTGCAACTAAATCGCATCTAAAATGTTGTTTCAAACTGTAATTATTCAATGGGACTCTAAATGTTAGTTAGTTTGTATGTATATCGGTACTTCAGTTTTGGATTACGATGAAGATGTGCATCGTTTCTCGTTCACGGTAAACTTCAGTACAAAATTCATGTTTCACATAGTGTGACTATAAGTCTCCGAGTCGAAGGGAGTAAGCATGTTAGTCGCAACAGCCACTTGTCAACCGTCAGCTGCGTGATAAAGCCATCTTCTTTATAAAGGATGGGGGCCTACGCCCTTTGGTGCCCACCCCTATAAATACGCTGATTTGACGCATTAGAAATTGAGTGGTTTTTGGATAGGACTGCGGCCTGTCGCCATTTTTCGTCGTGTTCCCTTCGTGCAATTCCAATAGCGAATGCGTGTTTAGCATCGAACATAGAGGCCAGACTATGTCGGTTTTGTTACATTTGACTGGGAAGAGATAATATGCTGTACAATAGTCTGAACTTGCAAGTCATTGGGTGTTTAATACTCGGTAGACATACAAAATTAAAGAGAGTGCCGTTTTCTTATTCTCCTTTCTGTTCATCTTCTTCTTCATCTTCTTGATTTCATTGCTCTTGTTTTTGTTGTTCCTAATGCTCTTGTTGTTCTTGATGTTCTTGTTGTTCTTGTTGTTGTTGTAGCTCTCGTTGTTGTTCTTATTCATGTTATTGTTCTTGTCTTAGGTGGAACATTGTCATCAATGAGAACATCTTCTTAAAGTAGGTTTGAATTCTTCACATGTGACTTTCAGCATGTTACCAACTTGAAGCCCTCTATTGGTCAAGCTAAATTACACCTGTCATGTTACAGCGACTTCTTTAATCTACGTGTGAACAGTTGTTACTCTATTGCGACCTCGTGGCAATGCACCACACCCATAAGTCCCATGTTACCGGGCTACAAAAGTCATAGTTTTCAATGTGGCTAAACGTTCGTCATTTTGTGCATGACGTCAGGCGGACGTGATAGCCATCATGACAATGAAATGTCATATAGTCGGCGGCCACGTCCGCGTCAAGCAACTTTGGTAACGGTTAATAAGGCAGTTGACTGCAATAATCATTTTCAGTGATACGGATATAGCCACTGCTGAAATCATAAAGTCGAGTCTCAAATGTACGAGTTTATTAAAGTGTATGTAACTGTCAAGTTGTATGCGCTCACGTTATGACGTCATGCAAACATTGTCTTGCTTATAGGCACAGTCGAAATCATATACCACAAAAAGATAAAACATCTTCAAAAAATAATATTTCCAGGTCGACACACTGAAGAAAAAAGGATAAATGTGGAAAGATTTAAATAAATGCATATCTGTATAAAAGAGCCTACCATCGGTAAACGGTCTTAGCAAAAACTTTGTTATGGTTAGACAATTTTGTGCACTTAGCTTTAATTGCCTACTAAATTTAGTCGAGCTATACTGGAAGTAGTTTCTAAACTATTGGGTACAAGTTAGCTTTGCCAATTATTTCAGTTACCGTCATCGGAAATACTTCAATATTTCAAAGGAAGTACGACGTTATGCAGGTTTATTGTTTGGTCGGGTGAGACTTGATCGATTTAATTACTCCAGTAATTGTAGAGATATTGAGCGGAAATGTTAAGCAATTCGTCAGTCATTTTGGTCAGGCATATGTAGCCCATCGGAACTCGCGGAATTCAAGGCCGAATGGAGCTCAGGAAGACCGCAAATGGCATTGATGAAAGTGACCATGGGTAGCTAATTAATCAAAACAATGGGAGATAATTTCTATGAAGTGTCTTTTGCTTCACACGTTTCAAACTCTTGCACAATGTTCATATAGGGATGTCAAGGAGATGCCAGGCGTTGCCCAATCTGGTGGTTAGAATGCTTGCTCCAAATCACTTGATAAAGTGACACTGTCTTTAGTTAGAGTCAATTGAATTGTTATATTTACTTAATATTTAGACAGAGTAGCCTTATCAGTATTACAACTGCAATCCCTTGGGGCCCCGTGTACAAACAGTAACAAGTAAAATAGTAAAGTACAGAGCAATAAGAAAAGCCATGAATCGAAAACAGAAAACTTAGTGTAAAATGAAATCAAAAATCAACAAGGTTATAGACGAAAAACTACAAACATGTTTAACAAGTCACAAAAGCAGGGTGCATGAGATTTAAAACATGAACCAAACAATTAAAAATATATAAGCACAATTGATTACACCATCGCACTGCAGTTAAGTTAACTAAAAGAGAGGCAAATATGTAAGAGAGAGCTAAGATAACTTTAAAACAAGATAGAATGAACAGAAGCCAGTAACCATCAAAACGGCAAGACTCGGATTAACCAAGCGGCGTCCACTTCTTGTGCAAAACACTCTCGAGTAAAATTGTTCATCTTCAAATTGTTCATCTTCAAATTGTTCATCTTCAAATTGTTCATCTTCATCAATTGGTAAGATTTGTTTTCATAGGACCCCTTCTTGATGAAGTTTCTCTTTTCAAAGATTACAACTGTGTTATGTTTTTCACCAAGCAGACTCGTCGACACTACCATCCGGGTCGACAATGTTCAAGTTCGACAACAGACGACCGTTCAGCGACATCCTGCCGTCGTTCAACCATTTTGGCGCCAACAACGGTCATCACTCCGTTACGTCACCGGTTTCGGGGTCGGCCGACCTCCTCAACATGGACGCCGCTAGTATCCAACAGCAGCAACAGACGCATCAGCAAATTGCGCACACCGGACACACGTCACCACAGGGCATGCTGGTCCAAACTGACTCCAACGGGTATGGGATAGCCACCACACCGCATCGCGTGCTCGAGAAGGGCACCGTGCCAGCTTCCGGCTTGTTGGACCCCGGGTCAGACCGCCAACAGCCGAGAATGACGGAGCTGTGTACAGTAGGCGCCTCATCGGCTGGATCGAGAGCGATTGCTGATATCGTCATGGATGACGTAGATGTCAAAGGTCGCAAGACGGGAAGGAGCGACGCTAATGGTGAGTGTTTGTTCCTTTCTCTTTCTTTTGTTTTATTATTATTATTTATATTTTTGTGTCTATTATTGAGGTTTCTTTGAATTCTGAATCAGATGAAGAAGGTATTTTGCAAGAATATTCGGAGAATGTGTGGGTTTTCAACTAACGGAAACCACAATGGCGCCGCTAGAGGGCGTGACGCCCACCTATAGTTACGCCCCCAACCAAAAACGCGTCACAAATGGATTGTTTCAGAGAAAGGCCCAGGACTGAGACACACTTGGTGTCAAGGCCAGTGTTACGTCATTTTTCTCATCCATATGAAACACACGTCACTGCGCATGCGTGGCATCAATCTCATGAATTTGATTATTTCCTTGTTGGCGTTCTTTTAACGAAGGTCAGCTTAAAAATGTTTTCGAGGGAAACGCCCTCTAGCGCTGATTCATGGTGACGAACGGAAGTTATTAATCGCTGTGACCAACAATAGCTCAGGACAGGAAAAGGCGATCGCGTATTTGTAGGTGCCATAATGAATGGCATCGTGAAGGAAAACTGTTATGACTATCGAGAACTGTCGATTTCACTTGTTTTGAGACATTCATCACCACAAAAAATAGCTCTCAGTGGCTGTGATAAACCAACAAAAACTAAGTCATTCTCGGCTGGCGATCTCACCGGGGTCAATCAATCAATGTTGGCACGGTCCTTCCTGCGAGCACGCGATGTGGTGTGGTCACAACCTCGTCCCCTTAACAAATGTTTACCTTAAAACCGATTGGCCCATCTGGAAGTCACCTTTTGCTTCATTCAAATACAGGCAAGGGAAGCTATGCAACATGTTGAGACTATTCTTTACGGTTTTCTCTTCTTATTTTCAAAAGCAATTGTATTGCCATAAGCCACTTTAACTCAATTCTTTAAGTTGAGAAAACAGTATGTGATTTCAGACATTGTATGATATAGAATGATATTCGGTTTACGGGAGCATTATGTGGTAACATTTATCGACCACGCTGTGTAGAATTTTTCTTATAAGAACTTGTAAAGGTTCACCTTTTGATTTGCTCTGCCCTTAATAATTATATCAGACCTGAGGAACAGTATGGGGGCTTAACTGGGGTCTATAATTACCCTTATTATATGTGTGGAGGCTCTTCCACACACGTTTGTCTTAGTGTATATTTTGAAAACGCAAGAGCCCCATTGGGACACAAAGACCAAATTCCGACAATGCCAGAATGTGGGTTCTAGGCGGACGTACGACGGCGGTAATACCGCCCTCGTGCGCCGGGGCAAAAATATGACCTTGCATGGTCTTCGTCGTTCATTCAAGTGGCATGTAAAACACAGCGGGAAATGGGGTGAAATACAAAATTCTCTTTTTCAATAAAACAAATTTTGATAATTTTGAGCAAAATTTAGAAACTCTGGGTCACCCAGCAATGGTAAAAGACATAGCAAAACATATTTATGACGTAATACAAGGTTGGGCTCGATTTCACAAAGCACTAAGATTCATCTTAAGATGAGTTGTCAGTATCACATCACACTTTATGGTGACATCACACTTTGCTAAGCAGTTAAGATTGATACCGGCCGAAATCGGCCGACCCTGATGAAATTCTAAATGATACCAAACTTTGAACTCAATTGGAACATTCACAAATATTGCAACGTGTCAATATTTAGCATCAAACAGTGCTACTTGTACTCAGTGCTCGAACTTGAGTACTACTCGAGAGCCGTTTTGATGGTACTCGTAGTCGAGTACTACTCGAGAGCCGTTTAGATGGTACTCGTACTCGAGTACTACTCAAGAGCCGTTTAGATGGTACTCGTACTCGAGTACTACTCAATAGCCGTTTAAATGGTACTCGTACTCGAGTACTACTCAAGAGCCGTTTTGATGGTACTCGTACTCGAGTACTACTCAATAGCCGTTTTGATGGTAACTGCAAGTAGGCCTACTACTCGAGAAACGTTTAGATGGTACTCGTACTCGAGTACTACTCAATAGCCGTTTAAATGGTACTCGTACTCGAGTACTACTCAATAGCCGTTTAAATGGTACTCGTACTCGAGTACTACTCAATAGCCGTTTTGATGGTAATTGTACGCCTATACTCAAGTAGGCCTACTACTCGAGAAACGTTTAGATGGTACTCGACGTACTGGTTCTTGAGTACTACTCGAAAGCCGTTTTGATGATGGTACTCGTACTCGAGTACTACTCAATAGCCGTTTTGATGGTAATTGTACGCCTATACTCAAGTAGGCCTACTACTCGAGCTTGAGTACTACTCGAAAGCCGTTTTGATGGTACTCGTACTCGAGTACTACTCAAGAGCCGTTTTGATGGCACTTGTACGCCTATACTCAAGTACTACTCGAGAAACGTTCAGATTGTACTCTCACTGGTTCTTGAGTACTACTCGAGAGCCGTTTTGATGGTACGTGGCTAGCAAAATACTCCCCATCGAAGTCCGTACTCGATACTCGATCGAAAAATAATCTGTATATCAAAGTCATGTAATCGATACTAGACTGAAAATGTGTTCGGACTCGATTTTAAGTATTCGTGGTATTCGTATTTGTCGTTGTTATCGTCGTTGTCGTTGTCGTTCTTGTTCTTGTTATGTAGCAGTACTGTGCGTGTCCCAGCACAAAAACTAGGCCTACATCATTTCAAGCAAAATTGTAAATTTAATGGAAGCATTCCACCATGGCCATATTTATGCCAAGGTCTGTGTAATTCTTAGCACACTCGATTTCAATCTTACCGATTTGTGCACCCCCTTTAGAAAGATACGCAAACCCATTTGAAAGTCTGTTTTTATCATTTCACTCGATTGTGGATGGATTCACGTTGAAATATTATTTTCACCTCGTTTCACTTTCTTGTTTATCCCATTTAATTGAACATTCTTGACTCACTCCGGGATGTCAGTCCACAAAGCTGTTCGGATTTTTTATTTTGTTTCCATTTTTTTTTTATACCAAAGGAAGTGTAGGTCAAATCCGATTTCCTTCTGTATTTAGGGCCTCTAATTGACTTCACATCGGCATGATTTATTCTAATGGACCGTCGTGACTCGAAACAGGAGAATCCGTCGACGAGGGACACGTAATTCAAACACCGCAGTCGCTGAAATACCACGGCTGTGAGGGTAATTTGCAGTACCTCACTACCACAAACCAACAACCCTCCGATGAAATCGTTTTGACCGGGTAGGAGTACGGGGCAAATTGCCCCCCTTGTGTGTGAAGTCGAGCCGTCATTATTGCTATCTCCGGCGAAAAATTGAAACCGAGACATGAGTTAAAGGAAGGAGTAGGGGGAAACTGAGAGAGAGAGAGAGAAAGAGAGAGAGGACAAAATGCCCCGTGCGGATGGGTCCCACCTGCCGTTGAATTTCTAGCGTGATCTCCCGCGGGGGCAGCGCTCCGTCTCGCCCGTTACCCGAGCCCCGTATGCTCGGTGAAGACATCGCCAGCATGCAAATTGTTATCCATCTTCTATCCTGGAAAATGCCATAAGCCATTAAGTTGCCAAGTGTCCGAGTGGACGCTTAGTCCCGATGTAAATCATTATCTCCTACCATGATTTTTTTTTTTTTTTTTGTTTTTTTTTTTAACGAAGTCCAGGGAAGCGACTTTTCGATTGCTTTTGATACCGGTGTGATGCCCATTAATGCTCTGGGCCGTATTGGGTATTGCTTCATTATGCATTCATAAGATATACTAGTTAGCGGCGGTATAATAGCGCTGTTACACCAGCTTCTCTAAGTGGACTACTCGCTGCCCGATCACTAGAGACAAACCCAATTAACTCAAACAATGAAGACAGGGGATTATCAATTGAAGGGGTTAATTGTTTGGTGGAGCTTCGATAACCTAATAATTATACATTAGCTCATGATTACCAAAAAAAAGAAAATAATTAAAAGAAAGAAAATGAGGCTTTAACGCGAACAAGTGGCACTTAATTCCAAAACGAACAATATTTTTCTGATCGTGCTAAACTGATATCACAAAGAGATATGAAAACATCCATATTGTAAACAAAATCAGTGCAGATCAACAAGTGATGTTTATTTTACGTCTCGTGTTTATTTAATATTTTATTAATTCTACAAAAAAGATTGATCCAAAAACAAGGCTCATGTAGTTTCCAATATCAAAATGTAAGGCAGCCCATTTCTTTCAGATTTTTTTGTGTCGATTGACATTTTTGTTGTCAGCGATAACTGCCGTAAATGCAAAGAACGAGAGTAGTTAATTTTTTAATTAAATTGTTTTTGTTTGGTTTTTTGTTGGCTTGTTTTTCCCCCTCTTCTTCTTGTTTCACGATTCGAGTTTGGAAGTGTTACCCAATCTCTCTTCCGCAAAACCAATATCCTCTATGGCCAAGGAATACAACACTATAAAATGAACATTTAAATGAGAAAATGTTTAGTTAGTGCGTCATATTAACGAAATTGTCGCATAATTGTTTCAGGTTTTTCTTGAATATTGGGAGTACTCGGCAGTGTAACAAAATGGTCAGGCAAACAGGGGTCAAAGTTCAAGAGTCAATCCAGTTTTATCAAACGTAAAGAAGTGAATCTTAAACAATGATTGATGAAATACTTTTCCTAACTATCCATCAAAAAACGTCTTTAGGCTTCAACATCAACACATAAAAGTGACCATTTTCCCAAGACACCGGAACGTTCTGCGCTAAGCAAATACCACAACCAAACCCCCTCTCGCCGACCGAAGCGATATCGATGTTTTCACGCCTGGATCCAGAGCGATCGCACGGTACAAGAGAGCCACTCAGGTCGCGCTGAATAACAAACGCCCGTTTTAAAACGCCCGGAGCGGCGCGCGTGCACTCAATGCGTTCACTAGAGTCTCGTCCCAGGGAGCTAACGGCGTTTAATCGCCCCTCAATCCTCAATCATCGGATCAATTAACTTTGTATCATCCCGTGTTGATATAAGAATCTTCCAGGCTTTTAAGAAGGCGAAGACGGCCAAGGGCCTTCTTGTGGAGTGGTTTTACTAGATGGCGGGAAAAAGGGAAAAAGATTGCGAGACTAATATCACAGTTAATCAAAGTCAAGTTATTCTGAGTCAATAGCCTGTCGTTACGATGTATTACCATAGAAACAATCACAGACAGTGTCAATAACGGGATATAAAGAGGCACAATTTAATGAATCTAGAAATGCACATTCTGCAGCGAGACATCGTGCTAAAAAAAACCAGAAGGAGATCGATCTAGAGACACACATTCTGCAGCGAGACATCGTGCTAAAAAACAGAAGGGGATCGATCTAGAGACACACATTCTGCAGCGAGACATCGTGCTAAAAAACAGTAGGGGGTCGATCTAGGGACACACATTCTGCAGCGAGACATCGTGCTAAAAAACAGTAGGGGATCGATCTAGGGACACACATTCTGCAGCGAGACATCGTGCTAAAAAACAGAAGGGGATCGATCTCAGAGACACACACTCTGCAGCGAGACATATCGTGCACAAAACTAGAATGGGATCGATGTAGAAAAACAGTAGAGCTGAGGGAAGTAAATGAGATTTGAGGGAAGTTTTAAACAAAGCCAGTAATGGAGAACATTTCATATGAGGAGTTAAACGTTTCCACAATACATTTGGAGTGGCAATATAGTGGCACTAAGCTATGGCTTCTATGGGACGTAAGAGCTGATTTTCGCGGTAAGCAATGCCGTGGATTTCGCTGATGTGATCAGCAGAAAAATGTGTATGAATCTAAGCATGTTTTATTTTAAGATAAGACAAGTGATTTAAATTCTTTGCTAATTATTTAAGAGTTTCTTCCCGCAACTGTGCATCAAATGAGAAACATGAACGCACATGTTTTCTTTGTTTGTTTGGATGTTTTTGTTTGATGGCCTTATTTTATTCATCTTTTTTTCTTTCACCACTCATGCAACCTTTCTAACAAGATAATATTTTACAATTTTCTTGTGAAGACATTATTTTGGAGAACAGGAACTTGACATAACTTACGTTTTGAATCTGTGCTCTCAAACTGGAACGAAGATGCCCTTCCTTTTCGGAAAGTGCGCCCTCAGTTGTTACACTTGAGAGAGCTGCGCGCATCCAACCGTAACCTGAACATCCTCTAATAGCCATTTGTAACTCAGTCAAGTGGAACTAACATCCGACATGCATCCATTTTGAGATCGCGTTCGTGGTGCAGTGTGGCTGTAGCTATTAAGTATTATGCCAGTCACTACATGCGTCAGGTCACAACGTCGCAAAGCGTGGATCCGGTTTCCAGATTCGAATGGTACTATGAGTAGGCTACAGTGGGAACATTTTAATTGCGTTTAAAAATAGTCTGACTGTAGATTTCGCTACCAATAAAATCAAAACTGAAGACAAATTGCACGAAGACTTCAACGTCCGTAAACAAACATAAAAGTCGTCTTGGTAGAACTAGTGTGCATGTTTGTTGACGAATTAAGAATCCGCAATTGGACAAGAGTGAAAGAGTCCTACGTCACGCACGAAGTGTTTGTTCCTTGTGCCGGATTCATTCGTAACGCACAATAATTTTGTGACTGTTAATTTGTAGCTCAATCAAATGAAACTAATCTATGAGGTGTAAACTTATGTAAACAATACTGATCTAATCTCTAGGGGCTATAATTATTTGTGACTCTATAAACGGACAAATTTGAATATTAAAAATATATTATATTGAATATAGGTATATCTTGAAACAAGTTAACGCGGACATTGTTTTTGGATACTGGGTGCCTTTTGGTGACATTCTCCTCAGTACACCTGCGTTTCCGGGTACCAATCAAGTAATAGAAGTAACTAATTAATACTCAATGGAGTGGCAGAGGGCTTTTCGCAAACTTGCTGGCGAAAGCTGCTTTGGCTCCAAATGAGTTTCACCGTTGAGGGACCTTGGACCGATTTCACAAAGAGCTAACTTTGATCTTAACTGCCAATCAATCTTAATTTGCAAAGTGTGATGTCACAATACAAATCACTATGGTGATAATGTCAACTCATCTTAAGATGAATTTAGTGCTTTGACCTGAATATGCTTATCTATTAGAATTATACTTTGACAAATAAATCAACACAAACCAACGTTCGTTATTGAGGGAGTTCATTTCAATCACTTATACTTTCAAATACAGCAATAACAACAAGCATATGGTGCCCCCCCTTCCCTGCCCCCTTATTTTATATGTTGTATCTTCAATAACGAGAGGTATGGATGTCTTGCAATAAAATCAACGCCAATGAGACCGGGCTGATTATGTACATTTACCTGTGATAGAAACACTTTTTTGTTATCAACCGTTTTTGCTGCATTCTTTAAAACGTACTGGAAATTGACGGGGTCGAGTTGACCCCCTTTGATATTTACAATGAAATGACCTTCTCCGGATGGGAAAGTAGTGCATTAATTTTATTAGAGTACATTTACAAGTCAAATCAAAGATGTTTATGGAGGCATTGGAAAGTGAAGATCGACTTGCATTTCTGATTAAGGATATCTTGTTCGCAATCGTGTACGATTCATCGTTACTTTGTGACATTCACGTAGTACTTACAAAAGCTTGGCAGTATAAAACACAGTAGGCCTCTATTGCAAATTAGAATAAACTTGTAAAATTGTGTTATGACTTAAAGAACCAGCTGGTTTGTCCTTCAATTCGTTGTGTAACGAAGCGTTACTCGCGTCACTTGCGTTACGCACTTGCAACCTGTATTGAGTCATAACGATAATATAGCAAACGATAATATAGCAAACGGTACGTGACATCGTGACAGGTTGTTACTGCACCGTCGGGCAAGTTGTCACGATACATTTACTTGAGAGTGACTTGGCTTTTATCTCTTGGCAGTTACGTTAGATAAATAGTTGTATCAGAAATGGTAATAAACAGAAGTGTAAAGAAATAAATAACACGTTAAAAGTGTGTATGGTTCGTTAGCATTGTTTGAATTTAAACGAGTGGTAACTGGCTCCCGTACAGTCAACTCCATCCTAACGTGCAATCTAAGGACGATTTGCGACTTAGGGAAACTTAGGTTCACACAAAAAATCATAAACACTTTTAACTCTCTTGCTGAATTTTTGTCAAAATTTATTTTTATTTTACTACTTATGTATTTTGATTGGTGGTAACATTAGGCCTACTGTAAGGACAGTGAACTGTTTAATGGTTGCGTAAAATGGATCATGCAGGCTGTTTCATCAGAAGACATTCATTGTGGTGAACGTTTGGTATTGTCGGTTCATCTCTTTAGTCCCAAAGCACAAGGACGAAAAGATTACAAAAAGAGGTGAATGGTGGTGAATTGGTGGGAAGTGGGTGAGCAAACCCTCTTTATGTTGTCAGTAACTCCTTGCAGTGTGACACGTTTAATTAAGACGGAGAAATGTTACACGTACACGGACAGTTTGCACGTGCCTGAAGTAGCCACGTGTCTTATTCAGCTAGCACAAACTTCTTCTTCTTCTTCTTCTGGAATGAATTGTTTCCGGGTAAGACTTCTTAATTGAGGAAAGTTATGAGCCTCCCAGAGCTCCAAAATAATGACCAATCACCGCAGCGGAACGCCCATGAGTGACAGCGTGTTGCGCACGCTGCTGGCTGTGGAGAGACCAGCTCATCACGGAGGGGGGAAGGTACTTAGGCGGACAATGAGCCCTGTGTGACATCACCGCTAATCACGCGCATCACACAGTGGGACTAATGCGAATCAGCTCACCGTCACAGGAGTTCATTCAGCACACAACTCATAACGTAAACACAACCACACACGGACAACATCATCGCTGCTACACGTCACTTCACTTCACTCGCCATTATTTTGTTACCAATACTATTGGTTTAACATATTCAGCTACTTAATTTTGTTTCCCCTGTTACTCCACTTCAAATGGTTGAGACTCACCAATCCAGCGGTGTTACACTTCTATAATAGGCTCGGTGGTAATCCTTACGGTTTAGACGGCTACACGGGCGGGCTTAGAGAAGCCAATTCACCGCATCCCGTTGAGAGAGCGTGTTGGGTAACTCCATGTGACTTGCTGTGTGTACACACCACGTCTACTGGAAGAAGGGACAGAAAGGGGGGTCGAAGCCCAACCCACGTTTCCTTCTCATCTCTAAGGAGGCTTGAAGGAGGTCTCGGTGAGCCATAGACGAAGTTTGAACCCTGATAGTCACCCTAATCCCACCGTGGGGGGGGACTTCTAACTTCTAACGAACAAAACCGAACATGAATAATATCAGTGAGCCGTTGTCAACGCTGGAGGATCTGGTGGGTTCGAGTCCGAGACCCGGTTCTGTAGTGACTCTTGCTGCAATGTCACCGGGGATTCAGTGCAATGGAACGGCAGCAACATCAGCCAGACACCGTCACAGAGATCAACGCACCGGTGAGGACTACTCATCAACTACCGATCTAGGTATAATATTTTAATCACTCTCAAAATTCATTCTTGTCTGTGTGTGTAGAATTTCTTTTTTCTCTATGAAATATTATCTAAATTAAATTGTCTATTACCTCCTACCAGTGAACTAATCATTTCGAACCGTAATAAGATTTATATCTCTGTATCGCACCGGAAGAAAAGAAAACCAATTAATTTTTTCATGTGAGCCTAGTAGTATCGCGTATACTCGGTGCGGCAGTTCAAATGTCAACACCGCCATTTTGAAACGTTCACAATTTCCCCCAACTCAGAAATATTGAAAACACAATTATTCACACGAAACTGTAATCAAAATTACGAAATGAAGGATCGCTGAGTGACGTCTTTAAGCCACTTTAATGTTTTGTGTTTTACCCTAAATTTTGTTTTGTGTTTATTTTTCTCCTATACATTTCTATTTATTTATTTATGGTTATTTACTTTGTGTTTTATTTATTTGTTTACTTATTGACAAAAACATATTTGTTTATTTATGTGTTGTTACTACGTATAGTTTCACGACGATACAGAACACATAACTACCACAATGTGGTGAACATTTTGCACGATATTTATGTTTCATATACTCTGGGGTTGGTTCCCCCAATTTGGGTTTATTTATATATTATTTACTATATTGGGGCCAAATATATTTTTATTAAACTGTTTTTTAACCCCCAAAAATACATAAACAGGTTAACACTCGTGTTTGTGAACATTTGTATTGTATATATATATATGGATTGTATATATATACAAATAGTTATCATCATAACTTAATTTATGAACAATGCATTTTTATTACTTGTATTATTGTTGTTACTATTATTGCATTTGTTAGTTGATCTGATTAATTTTTATCTTAAAAAAACGGACGAGTTATGTCGTAAATCTGTATTTTTATGTTATTCCTTTTTTCCTTTCTGTGAAGACTGAAATATAGACTATGGGCCGTGGCTCTGAAATCCGTCCAGAAAACGATTCTTGTTCTCTCTGGAGGGGGTTTGAATAAAATATAGCCCAAGTTGTACATAATATGTGTCTAAGCAAGAATCAAATTGTTCCCACGCTCAAATGTTGCACATTAATGTGTAATTTACGGACAAAATGTCACATTTTTCAACATAAAGAAAAACATAAGAAAAACAGCGCCCTCAATTGACCAAAAAAAGAGAGGCTTTCTCCAGCTAGGCACAGTTTACCCCCCAAAAAATTCACATTATGATGTGGAAACCCTTATAATTTTAAGATCATGTATGCTAAAAGCATTTCTAAACCTTTGTAAGTTTATATCACTAATGGAACACTACTTTTCAACTGTACTTGGCGTTTATATTTGTGGTGGGGAGTAGGCTGAAATTGTTGAACACTATATACTTTTTTCCAGACAATCAACAATTCCGATATGGGTAGGCCCTACATCATGTGTAAATAATCTGACTGGGGAGGGAGGGGTGGGTGGGGGGGCTGTCTTCTGTCTTGGCAAATAAATAAGCATGCTATTTCATTCTGATTGGGGGAGGGAGGGAGGGTCTGTCTTCTGTCTTGGCAAATAATGCTATTTCATTCTAATTGGGGGAGGGAGGGGGGGGTCTGTCTTCTGTCTTGGCAAATAAATAAGCATGCTATTTCATTCTGATTGGGGGAGGGAGGGAGGGTCTGTCTTCTGTCTTGGCAAATAATGCTATTTCATTCTAATTGGGGGAGGGAGGGGGGGGTCTGTCTTCTGTCTTGGCAAATAAATAAGCATGCTATTTCATTCTGATTGGGGGAGGGAGGGGGTCTGTCTTCTGTCTTAGCAAATAAATAACATGTTATTTCATTCTGATTGTAAACTAACTAGAGTTTTTGATACACTTTCTAATCCAAAAAGTTTGTCAAAGAAAAACTGCCCTTAGAAAAACTGACAAACCTCAGATATTTCCTTCTTTGAATTTATTGAAGGTCAGTTCAACTTGCATAATCAAAAATACATGTAGAAATGACAAGTTAAATAAATTATGTGTTTTGTACTTGAATTTTCATGTCCTGAGAAATGATTTTCTGTACAAGTTATGTCATACAAATGTTGTTATCATCTGTTTAAAAAACATTCAATTAAATTACCACAGCTCTGTATGAGTTTAAAAACAGTCCACTTTATGAATAACAAATTAATAACTTACAAAAAGAACCACATACTATCATTTCATAATGGTCATGATTTGTGTGCATTAAGACAAAGGAATGCTCAACAAATGTTAACCTTTCATGTCAACAACAGTACAAACTGTGTGTATCCAATACTAATGAAGTGTGATAAAATAAAGATTTGAAATGTAAATGCAAAGTTCTTGTTCTTTTCAATATTTTTCTTTTCAAAATAATATATACATACTCTGTAGTGGATATTAAGTTTTTGCATGGAGGATATTGAATATAATTTTGTTTTTACCCACCCGAGTGATTTGCCTGAGGTTTATTTCACAAAACTCTGGAAAGGTCTGAGTATACGGTGCTTAACACACATTGTGTAGGGTAAAAACAAAATAATATCCATTATTCCCTTTGCAAAAAATAACTTCTATTAAATGCCAATGATTCGAACTGCCTCTAGCCATCGGGCTAGCTCAGTGTTCTAAGATGAGAGAGACATCAAGCAAAGCAAATGTTGAGAGGTCGAATCCAACCCGAGTGATTTGCATGTGAATTTTTTCACAGAACTCAGGAAAGTACTTAAGTGCAAGACACACATTGTGTAGCGTCAAAACAAAATTATATGCTCTAGTGGTTATGAAAAAGATAATGAAAAAAGTTAAAATAAGTATCTAAAAAAGTGTTTGAAAGCGTTCGTTATGAATAAGGTTGGAAAGATGTTTCACAAGCAGAATATAATAATCCACACAAATATGCCTTGCAGTTGTGTGGTTTTTCTTATACTTCGAGATTAAGAATGTCTTCCATTTTGTGGATCCAAATTTTACCCCCACAAATTGGTGGGCCGTGTTAATTCACAAAGTAAAATGAAAACCACAGAATTGAAAGGCATAATTTTTTACTTTTAAAAATCGTCCAATCCAAGATAACGTGTCCCTTTAAGTTTTCATAAAGAGCATGAGTGCAAGGTAATATTCATGCAAACAAAATATTGATTATAACTTATTATTGTGCTTGATCGAGCCCATGGGACTAACTGTGTGTACATAGCATGTGCTTCATGTGCCTCCTGATGAACAATGAATTTTTGTTCAAATGAGGTTATGTGATGTTTAAAAAATAACTTCCTAATTGTTCTTGTGGTCTAAAAGTTCTCTTCCTCCTCTTCAAGAGCCTCGTCACCTACATCTTCCATGTACTCCTCGGCATCACTTTCTTCGTCATCACTAGGTGTAGTGTGGTTTTCACAGTTCCTACATGTGCATAGTTCCGTGCAAGAAAGGCCTAGAGATACGCAACATTTAGTGTCTGATTTGCCAAGTTTACACTTTGATTTACTGCATGAACAATTGGCAAGTTCAAGTATACTCTGTTGTGCAGATTCCATATCCATCCAGTCTATGCAAAGGGTGTCATCTATTAACTTCCATCCATGTCCATTGGGAGGTGGGATGTTAGGGTGTTGTTCAAAGCTATGTTTGTAGATGGCGGCTTGAAAGTTTGCACGCTTGCTGTGTTTGTGCAGGGCATCCCGATTAGGTGGCATGACATTCTCAGCTTTGCAGGCCATTGAAAACATAGCATATCTTGCGTCATTGACACGGCTGTAATCATGCTGTGCATAGAGCTTGCAAACAAACGTCTCAAGTGCAGTCACCAACTCTTCTGTCACCATGAATGATTCTCCAAGAGACTTGAACGAAGCACACAATGCTGGATTCTTCATAAGAAGTTTGATAGCCTTAGACTTCCCCTTGCCATAAAAAGAGCTGACAGAATCACAGCCTGTGAAGCAATGAAGACCAATGAGGGCATCAGAAAGTGCGTCTCCAATGTGATGTCGTATAGCTTGTAGGTGGATGGTACGAACATTTTCATCTTTCCCAGTGTGGAAGTAGAGCTGTGTATCGCCTAGATCGGAAGATAGGGCAATCCCAATCACAAAAACGTCAGTGTCTGGGCTTTTGATGACTACATTTTTCTTGGAGTACTTTGCGATGTAGCTTGCATGCAGAAACATTCTGGTATCAGCCTCTTCATGTGAGCAATGCAGTTCTGTGACTTCCTTTACATCTACTCCTCCATTTTTAGGCAAGAGAGAATGGCAAAGCATACCATGAGCTATGGTTATTGACACCCCTTTGAAGATCTGTACATCACACTTTGTCCAAGTGGTGAAGAGGAATTCTACCAACTGCTCTTTATTGAAGCCATTTGCAAGATATTTTTTCCACTGTTTGGGAACTGGCTGTGAAGGTTTTGAAATCTTTATCTTCTGTGAACCACTGGCTGCTCTGCGTTTCCTTTCAGCATTTTTTATGCTAATCTCTGGATATCTGTCTGTGACAAAGTGGACGTTGTTTGATCCATGGCTGCATGACAAGTTCACCAACTGCCTCAGAATCTTTTCAGCAAGTTCACCCATTGTTTGTGGCATGTACTTTGGACTCATTTGCTGAAGCATTGCCAATCCATCAATAATCCACACACATCCTGGTGGTGTCTCTGTAAGTACAGGTGTTGTTGCTGGTGCAGATTCAAGGTGATGCAACAACTTAGCTTTGTTGGTTTTGACTAAACATCCATCATGTTTTGCCAATGATAGGGGTAGTGGGCCAATGCAGTACGAAAGCATATTCTTAAGATCAATGTTCCGGCTTCTACCAATGATGACAAGCCTACCAAGTAGCTCCCTGTCACTCTTCATAATTACGTCTTTCCCTCGTACCTTCTTTGACACAGTTTTAGAGGTTGTGAATGTTTTTAGCTTCATTCTTTTCAAGGGTTTGTTTAGATCCGTTTTCCCTTCTTGCAGACGCTCTTTGCAAAAGGTCATGAACGCAGCGTTTCCCTTTTCATGAGCCTTTATCAAATCAACACAAACCTCGGGTGAGGCAATTACACCAGAAGATAGATGAATTAGACTATTATGATCAGTTTCAGGATCACTGTCAAAGGGGTTGATCATGTTGGATATTGTAGATATGATGTTTTGCACATCTTGTTCATCACGGGTCATACGACTCTTTGTTAGATCTTTACGAGTTCCTATCTTTTCACCTTTCCCTGCCATTTCTTCACATTGTCTTGTTATGGCCGCTCTCTCATGATGCGCTCTTATCCATCGGTTACTTGCACCTTTATTTGTGGTGAAGCCTTTCATCCCTCCCCTCGTTTTGGAGTCTCTGTTTGCTGTCTGCTCGATCATCATGTCACAAGCTACTCTTGAGTAACCATGATTGTCTTGCCTTTGAACTGCAAAATTCCCTATCTCCAGTTCATTTAACACAAACGGGTGCGTTTTCTCAAGGTTTTGCATTTCCAACCAGTACACAGGAAGGTAACGGGAGTAGTTTGTCCTGTCGTAAGCGAACATCCAAGGCAAGAGAGCCCGGACAGCAGCTAGATGGAGCTCCCAGTCTCCATCTCTTGTAGCCCTGATGAAGAGCAGCACATTTTCAACCATTTGAAGATACGAACTCCACAATGCAAAAGTAGCTTCTTTATTTCTCGATTTGATGAAGTCATTATAACATGTCATCATATCCTTGAATTTTTTACTTTCCACCAGTTCTTCATACTCTTCTTGGTTTGGAAATGCTGAATGAAGGTCATCCAACACTGTACCGTATTCCTCTGCCTTTTCAGTGGATACTCCTTCTGTGAAACTCTGCCAGCGTAAGCGATGAAGGGCTTCCGACATGACCTTGTGACAACGGATACTCCTGTTGTAATGGTGGCCATTCATGACTCCGTTTACCGAACCTGCTGCTAAGACATCAGACTCTATGAGAATATCTTGTAGTCCTGCATCGCAAAATCGTTTTCCTATAGTAGCCAAGGCTGTCATAGTGGTGTGGAAAGCACCAAGGCGGATCACAATGCGGTCCATGAAAAGTGGGGTTTGCCACCTGATGGTTTGCGCCTTTGCATAAATGGCTTGATCAACGACCACCACCACCGAAGGAAGTTCCAGTTGATTGGCAATTCTAACACTATGATGAAGAATTGTATTGACTGTATTTAGGTCTGTCGGACTTGCGTCAATCACCGGTAGATATCCCACTGTAGCCTTTGGTGGGAGCTCTTTATTAAGCAGCTGGTTGAAACCCGTCCATGCTGGTAGGGTACGCTTTTGAGGAACTTTTGTCAGATAGAATGCTGCATCCATGCGTGTGGGGTATTCCATTGGCCCTTTATGTTGCTCCTCCTCAAGGGCTACTCCGAAAGTAAAAGTTGCAGGGGCAGATTTCTTGGCACCACCAAATTTTATCAACTCCACATCTGGCTCTGGAAGTGAACGCTTCCTTGTCTTTTTCACTGACTGCTTTTGCAACTTCCCAAATATTGTCACTGGCTGTGGTTCAGAGTGCTGAATTGCAATCCCATTTGTATTATGGGTAGTTCCTTTACCCGACAAAGTCTCCTCGCCAAAATCATTATTATCCCAGACCAGTGTTGTATAGTTCTTGTTCACCAAGCACGATGGTAGGGCATCCTTGCCTTTCTGGATTTCTTGCTGAGCCAAAGCTGTGTCGAGCTCAAGAACAGAGGAATGGGATACACAATGGCCAAAACCATTCAACAGCCCAATCAGTTGTGCTGAGCCTGTGAGATGGCGTACAGCCATCGCTAAGGAAATGTGCTTCGGCATTGCCCTCTTACCCTTTGTAGCCATGTATATAATATCCTGGGCAATTGCCAAAATACGTCGACTTTCTCCTTCACCTACTTCAACACACTCATCACTTGGGACATCTGAACAACCAACAACCCAGGCCAGAAAGTTGAATAATTTTGAGGGAACAATTTGTTGGGCAGAGTCAAGAGTCAAGTCCAAAGATGTTGGTGGCCATGGGATATGGTCCCCAGGAATATGCTCCATGTCTTTCTTTATATCGAGAGCAGTAGAAAAGCGGTCTCGCAAAGTGCTCACGTCAGTGCTGCCTATCGTCGTTGCAGGAGGGGGATTTTCAAGCTGTTCACTTTCGTCTGTTTCACTGTCCGTACTGCTTTCTGACTCCTTTGCAGCTGCACCCGGATACTTGAAGTTTGAATCTAACAACAAATTTGCAGTAGACAAGGTGTCAACATACACGAACTCACTTTCGTACAGCCGATTTGGCTTCATGAAACAAAGCTGTGGGTAAGCTTGCTTCAAGCGCTGCTTCAAGCTCCAGGTTTTATATGAGGATGAATCATCATTCTCCACTTCCTGTACGACTTTGTCAAAATTTCTTTTGATTTTAGACATTCTCAATACTTCTTTGTCATTAATGACACGGCCATCTATGAACTTCTTGCAGAAAACCTTGAAAGCTTGAGAGTACATTGCATCTGGTGTTGGTTGTGAAACTAGATGTTTAATCAGGCATCTTGTATAATCTTTGTAACAGACTGAATGATACCTCACCTCAATGGCCACACAATCTTTATTTTCAATGTGAAGGAGCAAATGTTCATCTTTTTTCATTTGAGCAGCCTTCAAGAGGTTTCCACCATCAGTAAGTTCACATTGAATAAGTGGTAGTCTGTTCCTTTTGCCATCACGACCTGTGGCATACCGAGTTCCACGACAAACTATGCAAACTCTCGGTAAAATATGCGCTAGTGATAGGGTTCCCTCTTTCTTTAAAGCAGAACTTGACCGCAGCATTCGAGTCCTTTTTTCAGCAGGCTCCGCGTCCTCCTCTCTGATGTCCTTCTCACTGAGATCTGGTAGGGAAAAGCAAGAAATATAAATATAAATTTATAGCAAAATGTTTTTCTAAAATGTAAATGATACAAATGTAGAAACCACCCCGACAGAAATGGCTCATTAGTCATATAGCCCGTCTGTAGTACTTAATACTACCTAAAGTAGTAGGAGAACAGAAAATGTACCCAATACGAGATACACCCTTTGTGCAAAGACCACTGCACTGGGGTAAACATATCTCTTGATCATGTCTCTTATACATCAGAGCTACAAACAGTGTCAGTAGTGTGTTAAAAAATGTGTCTGAATGCCTGTAATGTTTTTTGCTCTTTTGGTAATTTTACATTAAAAATAATAAAAGATAAAGCTAGGACCAAATTTGTTCCATCATGATGATAAGATTATGTATTCAAACAAGTACAGGTCAACTCGTAATGATGCAACCTCGTAACCAACTCAAACCCACACAAACTCGAATGCACACCAACTCGTACACCCACTAACTCATACGCAAGAGTAATTCACTACGTGTTCACATAGGGAAAATGTTTCACCGCTTTGATGCCAGTATAAAATGAAATCTGATAGGAGGTAGAACCTATTTAACATTTATGTTTTTTCATATGGAAATTCTCCTCTGTTAAAAATGTAAATTTGTGTGAAAGGATGGCCGTTTCGATATTAAACAAATGTTGAAATCGGACGGCAGTTTGGTTAGATATTTTTGAAAGTAAATAAATTTAGAAGTCTGGAAGATTCTCGGGAGTTTTTACAAGTTGGAAATGTTTAGCCTTCTCCGAGTTAAAAATTGAAAAGTGATTTTTAAGCTGCTCCGTTACAAATGAATGTTCAATATTAATAATAATATATAACTTGAAACAATTATCTAACCTTCAGCAGCAGGCACAGGTTCATTATCTCGCTTCTGCTTGGCAAGTACAGCCCGTCTTTGTTTGGAAGAATCTGTAAAATACTGGTAGCACTTCCGATGAAAACCACCATCGTTAGGTACATGTATGGGTGCATCACCGCCATTTTCTTGCAAGAAACACCTCGCTATTTCAGCCGATTTCCCATCAAGATCCTTCCAAATCTGTACACACTGTCTGAATTTTGTCCACGATGTTTCAGTTATAGGTGTCAATGATTCAAGAACACCAGACAAATGGGCATAACACCGTAAATTAGAGTGCTTCTCTCTGTCTTTTTCCGTCATGTTGCCAACATGACGATCAGCTGTGGGACAATATGTGTGAAGCTTTGTTTATGTACAGCGCATTTTATGGATTTGCACAATATCGAGATTGCGCAGAATTTTGCTCAATCTTCTGATTGACCGCCCACTCTGTGAATGCAGAATGAGCAGCACAATCTTCAAACTGTGCAAATAACTAAAATGCGCTACACTTCGACATGTCGCGTCGCAACGCGTCCCTTCGTACATCCGCACGTATCCATAAGACCAATTTTGATTGGTCAGCTGCCCGATGAGAACCCAAATTTCATTGGACAACCTACTCACGCCTGACTCAGTTACCGTATATCGTTACACAAATTAGGGCCATTTTTGTCGCCAAATTTAGAAATAATGTGCAACATTTGAGCGTGGGAACAAGCAAAAATTGCAAGTTGGTACTATTATCTTCGTTTTTGAGTGGTTTTTGAGTAAACCCCCTGTTGAAGAGAACAAGACTGCAAGATACGACTGGACGGCCCATGGTCTAATAAGGGATGTTAAATGGTTTGGTTTTTTTTTTTCTTTGTTTAAGGCATGTATTGTTCTTTTGGTAAATTGATTTTGTTTTTGAATTAGCTGAATGGAAAAACAATTGTTGAGTTTTGGCGAACAATGTTTTTCATTATGAATGTAAGTCTGTACAGAGACCTTTAAAAGTGATTCAGAATGGAACATTTTTTTGTCTTTCAAATTAGTTGACGACCTTTAGAAGTCGTCAAGATCGCTTCCTGAGAATCAGGTATTGCTCATCTTTGTATTATTGAAGCAGTTAAATGGCATAGGATGAATCCATAAACGGGATCGTGTCTGACCACATCCACTTTAATACGGTAAATACATTATAAAACTGACAGTCAGTTTATTTTGAATTCCAAACATCTTCTTACTGCTATGGTTAATACTGACGAAAACATCACATTGTTTGCAGTAATTCAGCTATTATTTTGACGTAGAGTATACGATTTCATCATGTTTAGTCAATTTTACCTTTTTGTTTCGTTTTAATTATTCATTTATGTATTTCACTTGTTTATTTGCCATTTATTAGCCGTTTTGCCTTTTTAGCTTATCAAGTGACTTCCTGGTAACGTTGATGCAGGCAATAACGACGTCTAGGTGCCTGCTCGACACCCAGTTTAGAACGCCAGAGCACCCGACTTTATCGTTCCTCAGACTCTCAACAGTAAACGCACAATTTGGACGCCATCTTTATTTAGGTTTTTACAATAATCAATGGCATTATGGCGAATAAACTCCGGCTTATTCCTACTCTAATGTTTCTGATTAATTGACATTTTACGTTGTACACGTATAGGCACAATTCACACTGCAACAACCAAGTAGAATGGATTAACACGCGCATGTAGCTCAAATCCACGTGTTGTGAGGTAGAATTCTCATTAACAATAACGAGAAAGACTCTGCTAGGGTCGAAACGTCAGGCCACTAACTTATTTTTAGCAATAATGTAATTAGATTGAGCCACTCTCCAGGGCACTCTTATTGTAGCAATACAAAAAGCAAGCTGCAGTAGAACATGTTGAAATACAGGCATAATATTGTATCAATGGTCTATATGGAGCACGTGAGGTGACAGTTTATGCATTCATTTATTTATTCAGTTATTTATTCGTCTTATTTAATTTTTTATTTTATTTTTGGGGGTCCCTCGATTTATTATTTGGTTGCCTCAAAATGTTCTTTCGTTTCTCTACTATCTCGTTCCCTCGTAATATTAATTCGTTCCTTCGAAATGCTATTTTGTTCCCTCGAATTTATTATGTTTTACCCTCAAAATGACAATTTTGTTTCCTCGAAATAGTTTGTTAAATTCGTTCCCTCGAAATAAGAGGGAACGAGGTAATATGGCACAACCGAACCCGTGTAAATCATGAAGTCACATTTTCGAGAAACTAACGAATAGCGAACTATGTTATTTTGGGGGTTACCTTTCCACTAATGTCTGATAATCAATGTATTTTCGAGTCCTACGGAGGTCCACATGCTACACGGATGGGATTAGAACTCAAGACTTCTGCATACCAGAGCACATTCGATGAGGACAAGAAATAGTTTACTTTATCAAAACAAGGAAATGCTTTGCTGATTAGTAATCCCTTTTTTGTCCTTTTGTTTAATCCGATTAAAAAAAACACAGCTCAAACTTCCGTATTGTTTAATACATTAAAGGATTACCTGAGGCAGTGTATTTAAACATCCATGTGGGGATTATCTCCACAGGTGTGTGTGCGTGTGAGTAGGTAACCACATTCAAACCGGGACCTATAACAAAAGAGGACAATAGGTCCACCGGTGCTATCACAAAGGAAAGCATTGTGGTCCACGGTTGCTATCACAAAGAGTTGAACAAAGGAGGGTCCACGATTGCAGGCTGTTACACACTTGGGTGTGTGTGTGTGTGAATACTGAGGAAGGAAGGGTTTGGATAAATGGAACGGAGTACACGGCAAAAACTGGGGTTTTAAAATTAACATTAATTTTATTTAAAATCTTCATCATATGTTCATTCACCGTAGGTACCCAAGAGAGAATCAAAATTAACAGCATTTTGAATTTACACCAAGGTAATTGTTTTTGCAGAAATTAGTGTTATTATAACATTCTATGGTGGAAGTTGAGATTCCTTTTCAGTACCTATTATGTGTGACAAAACCAATGGTGTCGATTTAACAACCAAGTTCCTGCAGTGTACCATTCTAGCCTAGTCTATTCCTTGATTAAACAAGAACTTGGTTATGTTACAATTAATACTTAGCGTAAACTTATGCCAACAGATTCGTAATTTGGGGTTTTATCAACTCACTTACAGCTTTATTTACCCAGAACTAACTGCCCACAGCCCTCACCGTCACTACGATCATCTGAAACTTTCTTGATAACTTAAGGCCTTTTCACAAGAAACCATTTTAACCAGGGACCTTGACTAAAATCACAAGGGTGTTTAGAAAAAGAAAAAAAAGCTATCCTTGTCAAATGATAACCAAGGTCCCTTGTAAGTTGTAATTCTTTTCACGTAGATCTAGAAATTTTTAACAACAACAAAAATGCAATGATTTTAAAATCACCATAGTAGTGTGAACTGATAACTGTGCCATACCCTTGAGATGGCGATAGCATTTTTCGTAACTGAAGCTAACTTTACCCTTTTGTCTGATTGGGTTTTTGTTTTGTTTTTCCCTCATTCGTGCTCCATCGAGAGAAAAAAACTCCAATCCCTTGGGATAGTTGTTTTTATAATCAGATATCGTGACCTGACCAGTTTGCAAATAATTGCATTAAATCTGACTTAATATAGTTCACCAGTTCCCAATTAAAACATTCTCTGCCACGTGAATTGGGATCCATAGGTCGCCGTGACACAAAAACACGTGAGATCTCCCCGCACGTGAATAGGACTAGAATGCAACAGCCTCGCAATAGGACGGTTCAGACGTACGATCACGTGCGTTTGCGAGACGGCGTTCAGTATACGTGTTCTGTCTCGCAGGCAATACTCTATAATATTATTAGGAATTAATCAAATCAGTACTGAAAACAACTTCGAAACCCGGCAAGCCTGTACGGGGTTTTCTACCTACATGCTCGGCAATTGCCACGTGTTTCCAACGTCACGGTGTATTCTAAACGTGAAGAAGGCAGACTCGATTTCAAAATATTACAGATGCAATTTAGAATTTATGTTGTGTGTTTTGGGGTTTCTTTTTACTCAAGGGGAAAGACAGTGAAAGAAATGAAAGGGCAGGTTCGGTAATTGGGTTGAGCTGAAAGAAAACAACATACAAGTGACTTTAAAACAAAATAATTAGTGCCCTGACGTTTTGACCCTATACTTAGTCTAGCAGAGTCTTTCTAGAAGGCTAATTAAATGACAACACACCACAACAGCTAATTCTAATTTCTCAATTGACTTTAAGCAATTACGTTTTGTGAATGCAGAGTCGCTTAGCAAAGCATGAAATATTGGGAAATATTCGAACAGAAGATTACTGAAGGTTTTTTGTTTGCTGAAATATCAAGTTGTTGGTGTTTTTAATAAAAGTGGCGCTGTTTGTCTATTCAAGTTTTCGTTTACATCTGCAGTGACCAGGGGTGTTATTCGTGTATAGCTGAGTTATAGGAAGGTTTCACTGCACCCCTCCCCGGAGTGTTTTTGTTACATTATCGGTTAACAAGTATAGTTTATAGTGAAAAGTGAGCTCGCTAGTGATGTCGAGGTTGGCTTTATTCGACTATGTACATAATCCTTTGTACGACAGCTGGAATCGAATACATCGACATGATTGACGATCGAATTAATCGGAATCGAATAATGTGAAGGTATTTATTATGGTCGGCACTGAGTTGTTTCTCCTTTTTAAACATTAGTTTAAATAGTTCCAGAATACTCCGGGTTTTGGGGAGATCATCCGTATTAAACCAACCCTATTAATCCGATCATGGGGATTTCAAGACTTTAATCTCAAGATTAAGTAATTATCCGGACTAAATTTAGTTAGTGTGTTTTACTCTACACATGCATGCAAATGTTTACTTCACCTTGTGATTTGCCGGTTACTCTTCAGATTTCCAGTCGATGGTGTTGACACTTTGTTGTTGTTCCATTTTCATTGTATTTATTTCCAAACTAGACTTTTGTTGTGTGTAAAATGAAGTCTACTTTTCATTCGGGGGGGGGGAGGGGGCACCGAAAACTCCTTACCTTCAAACCCTAACATTTTCATGCCGAAAACATTGTACATGGTCACAGTATGTGCAGACAAACGACACACTATGTGCAACTTAAGTGCAGTTTTCAAACATTTATGATTTTACAATTGTTGTTAATTAATACGAAAACAGTTTTCCGTAAATGGGGCATGAAAATATGACATTGCGGTACGACACCAGACGTTTGTAATTGCTCGTTTACTATCCACTTCATTTGGTTGATAACATTATTTGTTTATTTATTTGTTTTTAGTTTATTTTCTTCTCGCTGACCGTTGCCAATATTTGACTTGCTTTATGAGTTTCACAAGTATAATAAGTAAAATATTTGTTTGTGAAATTGAAGTTTTGCCGACTTTGTAGACACAGAGTCACATGACCCCGTGTCTCGTCGTCAGCTTTACGTGTAGCTGATGTTATCAGTTTAAGGTGTGTCTGCAATTCGTGCTTCTCCGATGTCATCTGCTCGTTCGTTTAATTAGCTGTCTCCTCGGAGTTAGGCAAGGGGGGTGCTGCCGAACCACTTAACAAACTCGGCAAGTAGGATTACCGTGGGGGGATTAGGAGAGGTCGAGATACACCTCGCTCCAGGAAGTAACTACCGTGTAGAACGGTCTTTATCTGTCACTATTCTTTGCTGCGTAATTCTCAGGACGGTACCAAACGTTTGCGGGTGAAAAAAAATTACAATAAATTATTTGTTTATTATATTTTAAATCGTCAGAAAATAAAATACATATTTACATTGGAATAGGTTTAAACAAAACTGTCATCATAGATAGACCCAATATAACTTTTTTACAATCTAGTTTTTGTTTGTTTTGTGCGTTTTGTCTTATTATTCGTCAGTCGTGTGTTGTAACATGTAGTTTATTCAATTCTATTCGACTTAACACGAATCAACTCGAATGAATTTGGCTTAATTTGAATTGAATTGAAGTAAAATGGAGTTAGATTAACTCTAAACATATCAAATTAATCCAATCAACTCAACTATCTTTGGGCGAAACCTATATTTCTCCATTCGGACTTTTGCAGAGAAAAGTTATATGATTTGAATTTGCTGGTGGGGGGGGGGGGGGATTGAGAATAAGTTCTGAAATTAAAAACTGCAAATGAACTTTGCCAGTACAGACAGGAAGACTTTGTCGGCTTGTCATGGCGTTTGAAAAAACACAAATTTGTGCAACACAGCGCACTGGGACCACTCATCAGTCTTGCCCAACGGATTAAGCTGTTACGGACTTAATCTGACAGTTCTTTATCGATTGTCTTTATCGATTATGGAAGAGCCCCCTCCTGATTTGGTCCTAGGAAACTTGACACATCGGCCAACTCAGAGAATCAGATAACGTCAGCGTGAGTTCGACCCTAGGAACAGCCGTGTCCTGCCGGGCGAGCAATATGACAACTCTGCTAAGTGGAACCGAAGCCCTGGTTCCGCATCCACCCTCAAACATTACTTTTTGTTCTTGTTCACTTTGGTGGATTTATTCGACAGGGAGTGAACAGGTTCCTAAAACTCACTGAAATGGAGCATCTGGGCGCTAACTATGACGACTTAGAGAGACCAATTGCTTAAGACGTAGCTGCGAATAAGTTAATCGAGGATAGGCCTAAACGAGTATTGCGGCAGTGTGATCTTTGGTGTCTGGTTTGATTTGGTTGGGGGGGGGAGGGGGGGTCATGTCAGATTCCTGTCTAGGATTGTGAAGACCTTCTTAAAAGAAATAACTGTTAAAAGTGTTAATCTTCTTTTCTTACCCGACATTGACAAATTCTGACAACTAAAGATGATGAAAAAAAAACAATTAGCAGAATGAATTTAGTCCTAGAAAAGAAAAGGAAGAAAATGGGAAATACCAATGATGTACCATCCCTTTATGAAAGGTTTCTTGAAAACTAGAGGAACAGAATGGTGTACCATCCCTTTATATTATTTTTCTTGAAAACCAAAGCATTTGTATGAATTTACTCTTCTTAAAGCCAGTGATACCATCCCTTTATGATATGTTTCTTGAAGACTAGACGATTGCAATGAATGCACTTTTCCATTATCCAACGATGTAGCATCCCTACCAGTAGTTTGCAGTGAATGTACTGTTCAAAAGCAATGATTTACCATCCCTTATGTTTAGTGACGTTTGTGGATCTAAATAAACCTATAAATGTTTTGTTTTCTCACTTTGTCTTTTTCACCTGGAGGATTTGAATGGATGAACTCCTCCCACGTTTTTAATGTAAACAATCCCTTTATGATATTTCTCTTAAATCTGGAGAACCAGAATGAATAACTACCCTTCAAACAAGAATAGAAGCAAATGGTGTTGGCATCGCTTCAGTTGTTGTCAAATGTCATTTGTAAGGCATTGCGTGCATATATCACATAAAAACAGAAGGAAATACTGTGAAACTATTCAGCTTTGCAGGTTCTTGCACTTTTTAGCAAAATGCGGTATCAGGACCCCCCTGGGATCTCACACGCAACAGCGGAACTCCATTTTGTTTTACAGCCATCAATATCTTAGAGGGGATAGGTGACAAGTGCTAGCGCTCGCCTGTGATTTACGCTACCTTAGGGACAAACACCGTAGACCCTTGGTGAATGTCAATTTGCTTCTGAAGTGGGGGGGGGGGGGACTTCGAAGACGTTTAGTGTTGTCGTCTTTTTGTTTCATTTTTTTCCAAAAGGTTTCCTCGCGTCTTGAAAGATTTACGAGTCGTTAAATCCTTGGCTCAACTTGGACAACACTAGTTGCGTTAACACACCATAAATAAATTTGCAAGTGTGAGGTTATACTTATAGTATATGAGAAGATCCTTGCCACGTAGAACCATGGGATAAAAATCACTTGTTAGTTTTTTTTCTTTCTTCCTTTTTTTACTACATTTTTTATTGTTAAGAAGCCTTGACTTTTGAGTGACGTTTGTAAAAGTCTACACATTTGTGAGAACATCTGGACAATATAATCTGATCAAAAAAAAATCAATATACAGTTTGTGTTTTAATAAACAATATTTCTCCATGGGAGGGGGAAAGAATTAGCCCCCTCCACACTCTCCACGCGCCTAAAAACATGATGGAGTGTTTTGCAGTTGCGCTTACCGGCTGAATTCATTGATACAAACAAGTTATGGGCATTTACGAGACTTTAGTTTTTCTCACTCTCTTTTTCTGTTACGGTTTGACCTTTGCGTTGAATCGCTCAACAGACGGTCTCAACTAAAATGCGGCCAAGGTTTGTTATTGATGATTCACTCGAATCTAAGATTCAAAGTCTCAAATTGTCTTTTGTTTGATCATGTTAAGTAGACATTTCCCGCGAACCGCCACCGAGTCGATTGAGCCAACAATTGACTCGCCATTGACAATCATTCGCCAAGATGGCGTCCCGATCTCTCCAAGGTAACAATAGAGGGCCTTGAAGTAAGGGGGGACTAAGAGATGATTGTGGACTCAATCAAAGAACCACTTGAATCTTGAGATGTCATTGAATTGGAGTCAAGTGATGCAAGGATGCTCCACTCTGTTTGGAGGGTGTGTGAACGCCCTCAAAGAGGGGGATTGCAAACTGTCTAGTAGTTACATATGAATTATTATTGAAACTTCAGAAGTATTTGCGGGTGCAGACGTCAATCTAAACAGTGAACTAATTATCTGAAACAGGCGCATAATTAACCACAAAATTACTCTTAGGTTTGCCCTTTTCGGATTACTCAGTGATTGGATTTATTTTTATGCAATGTTAACTAGAGTTTTAAAATTACATGTGACACTGAAATGTTTGTATGTTTGCTTGTTTTTGTTTTGTTTTTTGTGCTAAACAGATCTACAAAATTGGGCCAAGATCGTTTCACGTGAAATTATGTGTGCCATATTGCCTTAACCAAATAATAGAAAAATTTAAAATATATGCCTAAATAACAATTAGAACTAGTAAGGCACCTTGTATGATTTGAGTTTGTTTGTTCTTTTCGGGGTTTTTTTTATTAAAAAAATATATGCTTATTTATTTATTTTTTAAATTTATATATATATTTTTTTATTTTTACAATTAAAGGTGAGACCAACGTTGAAAACGGTAACACCAGCGCCGCCGAAGAGAATTCCTCCGAGAACGAAGCGAGCAAGAAGCGTCGACAGCGCCGTCAGCGGACGCATTTCACCAGCCAGCAACTACAAGAGCTGGAGGGAAACTTCGCTCGTAATCGCTACCCGGACATGTCGACTCGCGAAGAAATTGCTGCCTGGACCAACTTGACAGAGTCTCGCGTGCGGGTAAGATAATTATATTAGTGTCCCCTGTGATCTATTGATATAATGCGATGATTGATGACATAATTACTTTAATTAAATCCTCGGACAAATAAAAAATAAATTATTTGTTAAATGAATCAGTCAAATTATTGTCATGACTATTGTACATTTGTATACAGATAAACCTACAAGGTGAAGCTGTGTTATTGTGTGCCCTAGTAGTATAGGATCAGACAATAATAGGACAATAAACTGTATTAGCCTAATACCAACTAAATCTAATTTACTAATTAATTAATCAAATTTGGTTTCTTGTAAAACAAACTTGCTCAAACACACATCTTCGTAAAAGCCAGCAGCAAAAGGCTAGTCAGCCATTTAATTTTACCAATTGTGAATTGGTCGAAGAAATTCACCTGAAAAAAATGTTGAAAATGCAGTCTAGAATGCCTATAATTGAAATGAAATGATCACTGAAATGAGAAGAACAAAATCAACGAAGTCATAAATATTTCTCTAGAGGGTTATTATTTGCACAAACTTCAATAAAGATACTCCAAGGTCAAATTCAATCTGTTATTCACCCATTTTCCAATAGATAGAGCTTTAATTTTTCACTGTCATGTTAAAGCTCTAAGTCTCACATGCTCACGTTAAAATGGTCTAAAATGCTATTGTATTTTGGTACGTTTTCAATGTGGTCTGTACTTTTCTTTTGTGTATACAAAATGTTTAGTTCGTTCCAGAATGTTGATGATATTCAATCAAAATGGCATTGAATTTGATGTTCAGACCGATGCACAAATTCCTCTTTGGAATGTGCAGACCAGTTTGTTGTTGATATCAATGACATAATGTGACAATTTTGCTCTGATAAGAGTATCAAATGAAAGTGACAATTTACAACATTTCAACATGAGGTTAGAGACTTGTATATTTTTGCTCATTATTTTATTCCTAAGGACTCTGTCTTAATCCTCCGTGACACCATAAAAAAAATCACAAGGTGACAGTATCGCAGACTTTTTGAGTGACAGTTTGAAATTAGCGTGTAATACATTTTTTGGAGAACACAATCACTTTTAATTCGCCCAAACCATTAGATATAGACCCTTGTGGCTAAATAAAATGAATTATAGCCAAATTTCCATTAAAAAATGAGCCCATATTTGTCTCTATTTATAGTTTATACAAAATGGCTCATTAGTGGTAATTAAGTCCAAGGCTAAGCAATTGCTGTACAACAAGGGGAAAACCAGGAGAGCTGGGAGCTGGTCCTTGGTGGATTTTTTTTCAGTGAAAAACAACCCCGATGGTAACAAGACAGTTTGCATGCTATTTTGATAGGTGTAGTTGGGGAATATGGGGGGGGGGGGGGGGGGAATGGCGGAGTACTGACTTTTTAAATTAAAAACTGTTACTCAATAAGTCCACCATGGCACCACGCAAGGTTAAGATGGGTGCATCACAAAACTGAAATCAACCAATAGAGACCATCTTCAATAAAGTTTGTACATGTACCAATCCTCTGCAGAAATATGTCTAACTGAAATGCTGAAATACTGTCAAAGTTGAGGAAATAGTTTTTGAAGACCCCCCTAAACAAATTAATAATAATGATAACAATTATAATAATAATAATCAACAACAACATTAACAACAACAACAGCAGCAGCAGCAACAACGAAAAACAACAAGCAATCAAAGAAATATATAACTAAATAAATTTAAAAAATGGAACTAACCCCAATATGGACGATGACATCTTCTTTATCCCAAACAAAAACAACAGCAACACCAAAACAATGATATGCTTTTCCAAAGTGCTGACAATTAAGTTTGTTTGACAAAGTGCAATGACACGGCGAAACTATTCAAACAAGTAAACATATAAATAAAATAAACAATTCACCTCCAGAAAGGATTAAGCAGTCACAAAATGTACAGCTAAAAAACACAATACTTTAAAAAACATTAAAAATTGAAAAAATTAATATGAGAGAAAGTATAGAGTACCACTTGAATTATTAAAAAATGAGCTGGTGTCGAATCCCTATACAGTTGGCATGATTTTTTTACTACCGTCACAAATATATTTATACGGCGTTTAAATATTAATATTAAAAATGAATATTTTATATAAAATTGTATTCACATTCTGGGTATACTTAACGTTTATGTTTTTAATTAAAGGGTGTGTACAACATTGATCATTATTGGAAAATAAAGTATAGGGTGAAAAATATGGGGCTGTTTACAGTAAACTGAGGGTTGTAGAAAATTGACTATACAGACCATAAACGAAAAGCAAACAAACAAACGGACACGAAGGAAAAAACTGGACAAACAACAAGGACGACAGACGGAACAATCAAGAAACAGACGGAAGGAATAATGACAAATGTAATTAAATACAATTCGAACCTCATTCAAACAGATTTAATCGAACGGCAAACACCGACCTTGCCGTCTCCGCTGTAGGTCTTTGTCCCACCACTCGATTCACCCTTGAATGCCAACTCGACCTCAATGATTAACTACAGTGGAACACCTCTAGCATTCTCTCTTCATTCAAAAAAAGGTGGTGCCACTTTTAATTGAGATTGATCATTTCTCAGACGAACAATGTTCTCGACTCTTACGACTTGACTCAAAATAAAGACAAGCTGTAGAAGAAATAGAGTTGACACTTCAGCAAGGTTAACCTGGATTGATTATGCGACCACATAAAGCAACTGCAGTAACGTAGCATTGTTAGACAGGTTTATTCCAGAAAACCCGTGTTTCAATCTCGTTGAGAAATGAGGATAATTATTTCCCACAAAGGATCTGGGCTTAGTAAGAAATTATTCGAATTAGTCTAGACACGGAGGTCGAATATGCAATAGGTCAAGTTTGATTTATTAGACTTCGATAGTGACTTACTTTATTTGTTGTTATTATTATTATTATTATTATTATTATTATTATTATTACTCAAAGGAATGAAGAGGTCTTCACGCAATGACATAAGTTTATCTTGTAGAAAAACTTATAGAACCCCTCTCCCAAAGAAAGACAAAAAAAATTGTATATAACATATAAACACATGTGAAGCTCCACGCCAAAACCAGGTAGTTCTTGCCAAAACTTAAAACTGGTTTTATTTGCTCCTCAAATAGGAAATAGAGCTTTCAAATAGCAACTAATTAGGCCAATGGATGAAATGCTCGCACTTAGTTAATCGTAATTATTTAACCTTTGTTTTGTTTCCTGTTCGGCAACAAAAAATGTAGTCTGTGGTATACATGTGTACATAAAAGATGGCACAGCCCTGAATCCCGTTGGGTAGGGGGGGGGGGGGGGTCGAGCCTTGACCATCCCCTTCCAGGCATAGGGAAGGGATATTTCGTTACAAAAATAATATGAATTTGGCATGGGGGTGATGCTGATGGCAAACCACCAAATCCTGTTTTTTAGTTTTGTTTTTTTCATTATGTAGCTTGAGAGCCCTACTTCAGTCAAAAATCTTTATCAATCGGCTCGAAAGATAATAAAGTAGAGGGTTGGCCATAACACCACCAACCCCACAGGCGGCTTTGCAAGACCAACTTACAAAAATTTCAGTAGAAACATTTTATCACCGGCATTACTCTCCCCCACCCCCCGTGAGCTGCTGACGTCACGGTGACGACATTTTGTCTGCGATGTTAATTGCCCCCGCTAATGAGACGCTCATTAAAAATGGATTCAAACAATGAAATAATAATGCGGAGGCATTGTGACAAGCAGAAGACAAATTACTACTCAAAGTGTACGACTAACAAAACAGTAAAGTTTTGACAGTCGGGTAGTTTTGAAAATCATTTGTTTCCGTTTGATAACGTTGTCCTTATTTGGATTGCAGGGTGCGTTCATTCTAAACTAGAAGATGAATTCAAAATTACTTTTCAAAGAAAATCGAGACACCTGTAATTTTAACTGGATTAAAGCGTGTAAGCCCAGCTCTACAGACAGACGCATTTTTAGTGAAACTGTCACCTTGCTTTTTTGTCCTTTTTCTACAACAAGTTGCACTCTTTCCAATAACTAATGAGGAAAGCTCCCTTTATGAATCTGTACATTTTGGTTGTCTTCCATTTAGGGCGCTGTACTTTTGTTTGTATGTCTTTTTAATAGGCTTTCCCCCTTAGTAATTATCTTAATGAATGTACTGTTTCGCCTATGAAACTCAATCGATCATAAATTTACCAACGCCAGTGTAAGCGGTTAGGTAACATGACGACTGTTCCGTGATCACTACACATTCGTGCATGAAAGAGCTAAATGGCTTATTGTAGTAGAATGATGGCGCTGCACGTAATATTCATGTGTAGTGAACAATTTTGTAAATGGGGTACGACATCACATCGTGTAATTTTTTGTCTGGGGCTCCGTCAAAGTAAATATCTCGTCTCGCATTCAATGACAAATTCGGGGCGTCTAAATGTTGAGCTTCACTCTCAGCTTACGGCTCAATTCAATCAGCCCAATTAGTGTGCCACCTAATTTACTCATTTACTGACAGTTCGATAAGCCGTGAAATTTCAGGCAGGTCAGAGGTCAAAGAACGTGAAGAGTGACATCATCTTTAGAATAGAACGCATTGACGTACAATGGTCTACAAAAATAATTGAAAATACAAGTACCATTAACGGACAGTTCACTTTAATATAAACAATGTGGTACCTGACTGAAACCGATCAAATCATTTCATATTAAACACAATAAGCGTCTGAAGAGCTGTAATTTCAGCAACACAAAATGCCAAAAGTTGAACTGTTTGACCATTTTATTTGGCAAATTAATGATCTTAACCAAATGCAATTTTCTCGACTCTGGTAAGGTTTTTTCCTGACATAAATTAGATTTGTTTAGGAACAAACCACGAGGCAAAGAATTTGCTCTGGTATAAAGTTTAAAATCAAAACTGGGCTTTAAAAATCATCAAGCCTTATAATGTTTTACTTTTAGAAACTATCGAGATTAAGATTTGAAACATTTATACACATTATTATTCATGTTTTATTGTGACTGGTTTAAGCTAAAATAATAAAAATATGTAGCGCTTGCTATTTTAATCAAAATAATATTCAAAATGTGTCAGTTCTAAAACAAATAATCATAAAAATTGAAATTATTGTCGTGATTGTTGAGTCACCAGAACAGATTGAGATTTGAAATCACTATCATGGGGCTCTCAACTTAATCGCTCTGTAGTGTAACCACAACAACAAAGTATCCTTAGAAAGTACACACGTTCCAAAAAGCAAAAGTCAAAAGCCAGTGTGAGGAAAACCACGCCACCACTGTGCTTTTCATAGCACGACAAGTCCCGCCTGGTCGTTTAGCCGCATGGCGGACTTCAAATTGTCCGTGGCGAGTCATCTCGACCCTTGTTATGCTAAATCAGTGTACGGTCTATCGGCTTTAAGTCTCCCGGGGTTTGCTCGTCTTTCGACCGCTGCTGCGGCGCTGTAACTCCTCGTGACAGACGGGGCTTCAAAGACACAAAAAAAATCCCTTAATTTAGTGTTGCCTCTGAAGTAGCTGTAGGGATTTAAGTGTTAATTAGCTATCGTGTACATGGAGAGTGTACGGTCTTCGCAAAAGCTGTCGTAGCGGATGCCGGTTTCAATTTGTTATCGTGCCGGTGGGGCTGCACTCGTCGCTCACGGTACGGTGCCAACCCAAGCTGTGGAGTTTTAATGCACGGTCATGAAAGTTATATGAGGTTTTTCTGTCTGTAAGTGCAGACCTTGGAAGACAAGCTCCACGGTTTGATAGTATTAAAATTACGCATACATTAATACATGTATGGGTATTTAATATAAAACACAAGTAGGCCTACATTATGAATAAATTCATTCACACCAATGGAACAGTTTAAATAATTAAACCGAGTTAATGGATGCTGAAAAATAAATTTGATGAACTGTGAGTGAAATACTCTTGAAAATTTGACCGTACCAACAACTAAGTTTAAACTTTTTAAGATTTCGTACTGTACGCGTCAGGAAAAATAGATATTTATTTAGGTAATTTATTGTTAATTAGACATTCACTGAAAAATAATGTCAATCATGGGACGATAAAACAAGACAAAAGGTGATTGTGAACACTTTATGATTGGGATAAGGTTAGGTTTTTAGGGTTGGGGTAAGAGTTTGGGTAGGGGTTGCAGTTTGAGTTAGGGTTTAGTTGTGTGGTTGGGGTTATTATGGTTAAGTTAGGGTAATGGTTGGGGCTGGTGTTGGAGTATGGGTTTGGTGTGTTTTGGGTTGGGGTAGCGTTGGTTACGATGTTGGTGGTTGGGACTTGGGTTAAGGAACTTGGTTCAGCAGGTAAACTATAGAAATAGTGAAGCACAAACAGTTGTTCAAAAAGTCACATTATTATAACGAACACAGCATCCCTGAGATTTCACAGAAACAGGATTATTCGAATTTCATGATATTTTCACAGGTTACATAGGGTTTGTTTATCGTCAGATATTACTGCAAAATCGGTCAGATTCGACGGTTGGTCGGATCATCTTAAAAAAGAATGTCAAAGATAGAGCACCAGTGCACTGCACTTTAAGGAATTCTCCTCCGTAATCCCATTCGGAAACCAGCACGTGAATGGGGGTCATCGGGTGCGCCGTGCGTGAACGCGTCCAGACGGTACGCTCGTTTGGACTGTGTGTCTTACGTCGGTAAAACTATAAACATGTACCTCTTCGCGGTCGTGTTTGTTCTTGGTGACCGAAATGCCATGAACGTCTTCTATAAAAAAAAGAAATTTACAAAAATGGGGGGAAAACTGTCCTTATCTTAAAGGTGTTTTGTGATATATTGTGATAAAACTGTCTCTAACTTCGAAAGATTCTGTGATTTTTGTGTTTATTGTTACGTGTTCACATTCAAAACATTTTGTGAAAGTTGTAATAGAATGATTACAACACAAATAAATAGCCTTTGTGTATTTTGGGGGTTTAGTCTGGAAGTACAGGATCTAGACCAAGTACGGTGACAAAGGCATCATTTTACATAAATAGATAAGATCAAAGGACTTTTACCACCAATTGTTTACAAATTAATTGTGTTTACGTAGAGATAATAAAGCGATTCTTTGATAATCTATTAAACAGTGCTTTTTATAATTACGGGTTTTTCCAGCCCCCATCTCTCTCCCCAAAATCCTTCATCGGGACCTGATGAAAACTATAATGCAGCATTTAAAAAAAGTGTGTCAAAGTACACCGCTAACCGGAACAGCTGCCCGAAGCTGGTGTGTTCGTGCCGATCCTGCTCGCCGATCAAATCTCGGTGTTTTTTTTTATTACCTCCTACCCGATGGGAATTAGAGCTCTAGCCCTCTTTCTACCGTAAGCAACCTCGCCGTAGTTTGCACTGGCGATCTTATTACCTTGCTGTAATACAAGCCTCGTCTTGAAACGGGAACGTTACACCCCCACTTGGCGCCCCGACCAACGTATACAATTTCAAATCCTCTCGCAAGTCGCGCACGTGTAAACGAACACCCACCCAACTGGATTTGATATTGATTTTTAATTAAGGGTTTATTTATTCGTGCTTGTCTTCTCATTTTTGTATCTTTCAGGTCTGGTTTAAGAACCGCCGAGCCAAGTGGAGGAAGAGGGAACGCAATCAACTGAACGAGCTAAAGAACGGGTTTGGTTCCCAGTTCAACGGACTGATGCAGCCGTTCGACGACGGGCTCTACTCCGGGTACTCCTACAACAACTGGGCCGCAAAATCCAACTCCCTGAGTTCAAAAGGTTTCCCATGGACACTGAATACGGTGAATCCACTCTCGGGAGTCTCCAACCAGCCCATGTGTTTCAATCCGCAGACGACGATGAGTTCGAGCTTCCCGTCCACACCGGTGAACGGCGTGATGAGCCACCAGAACCTGAACAATTCTTCCGGTGCTGCGGCGTGCCCGTACGCCTCGGTGCCGGCCTCGTCGTACATGTACCGTGAACCATGCTCGAGTAGCATCGCATCCCTTCGCCTTAAAGCCAAACAACATTCCGGAATGGGCAGCTTCAGTTATCCCGTCAGGCAGAGTCCAACGCTATCAGCATGTCAGTACGCAGGACTAAACGGCCCAGCATAGACATTATTCTCTCCTGTGTACAAATACACCTTTAAAAAAACAACAAATTATATTGGTTGATGTTATAAAAATGATATCGTTACTTCTTAGATAAAACGTAGACTTATCTTTCAGTTTAAAATAACCTCGATCCCCACAAAAGAGAGGTGTTTTTAAAGACATTGAAATAGTCTACAACAAGCTAAGGGGGAATTTGTCACTAGCCCCTGGCTAAAGTTATACAGTTACACACGTATATTTATTGTAAGACAAGTTTATGTGAAAGCAGCAGGTCTGTGGCCTGTAGTGTCGGCCATTTTGTTTTGCTGACGGTCATGTTCACAAAGACAATGGGATGCAGGCTGAAGTTGGGATTTTCTTTTTCAACAAGTGTTTGTTTCACACCATAGATATTAGAGAATCAACGCTTGACAGCGGGCCATCGTACAACAATATTGTTATTTGTTTTATCGGCATTAATTCAAAACAAATGGGACTGCAGTGTTTGGCTGATAATTGCAAATGGCGGCCTCATCTGATTTCTCTTGACCAATAACGTTTTCAAATCGAGGCTCCCCATGGAACGGTCTGGTACCTAAACGTCATAAGCGCTGGATTTGCACTCCAGCTTTTTATAAGCAATCGACACCTCTGTCCTTTTGTGTGGGTTGGTTGGCTTTGGCGAGGCAGTATTTTTAAACCAGCTCCATGCCACATTTTATTTGAGACATTGGGAAACAATGTTTATTTTATTTCTTCGCAAACAGTCAACGGATGTTCCATGTTTTGAATTAATTTGGTTCATTATTTTGTCCACTTGGGTGAACAAGTTTTGAGTTTATCCAAGCACAAGTCGAGACATTCAATGTCCAGCATTTTATTTTAAATGTTTACTTTTTGTTTAATCCATGTCAAACTAAAACCCGAATACAAAGCTTCCCTTGAATACAAAAAATCAATAATAATAAAATGATAACAACGATTCTGACGGCCGTTCAGTCGAAACTATACAGTTAAAATCGTTTACATTTTGGCCTAAGTGGTTTTATTCTCTCTGTTTGGTGAACTAAAATTGCAAAAATTATATTTTATGATGTTGTAAAATACTGGACTCGTATTTATTGTTTTTTTAATAGTTCTTACCAACAGCTGTATGGGATCTGCTTCTTTATTCAAAGGGTTTTAGTGAATTTTTATTTTATTTTTTCCTCCAAAATAGAGAAAAACTTTTCTCGCATGGTCCTTATAAAATTATTGGATTTGAATAATTCATTGTGTTCGCGGTTGTCACGTGCTGGTTTGGGTTGCCTTACTTGGCGCCTCCTAATTGGCTGAATCAACTAGAAGCCCTGGTTGTTTCATGGGTGCTGATTGGCTGAAGGGCTGCGAGGTGGCACTCACCCAAAACCTAACACGTTTTTGCAACCCTCTCCCCCCCCCCCCCCCCCCCGCACACCCAACAGCCCTTAATTCACTTTCTATCACCTCTCCTATCATTCCGACGTGTCATGTCGGGCGCATTTTGTAATTATCGGCTTTAGCTGAGCCGTTTTGTAAATTACTTGTTGGTGAAAAAATTAATTGATCCTCAATCTTGTGGAATGATTGTAATTAAAGGATCTCAAGATGCAATGGAGGGAGAAAGAACCGCGCAATTTGTAGACAGACGGCATGCATGGTCATTTTCCTTGAGGAGATTAAGAAAGACGTCATTTTGTAACAGTTGAAAATTCACACGTGTGCTATAGATTTTTTAATTGTTCTCTAACCACGAAGTGCATGGTGGTGGACTTGTTGAACTCTTCACGACTTTTCCAGTTGATGTTTTTTTTTTTACTCACGTCAATTGTCTTAATAGATTGTCTAAGTTCATCTTCATTTATTATTGTATGTTCATTTTTGTATTCGCTTGTTTTATTTAAATCTTATTTATTATTATTATAGGTTTTTCTGATCGATTTCAGCTAAAATTTAATCGATTTCAATAAAGCGCATTCAAATTCACGCATTTCCCCCCAATTCGATCAAGGGTTTATTTTTAGCTACTGGTGAATTCAACTGCGTTTTAACCATTCTTCAATTGAAACTTTCCTATTTACACTCGATGAAACTGAATGGTTGACCAGCTCTTGCTGCTGGCTTTTACGAAATTGAATGAGTCTTGTGGCGTATAATAATCTTATTTGACCAGTGAATGCCTAACTGGTGAAATTGACTTACTCCTTTTTGACTATTGAATACTGATGCAACGGAGCATGCATTCATTTAAAACAAAACTGAATGAGCCGGGTGTTCATTGAATGGATTTTTGTTGAAATTAGGCGGGAAAACTTAGATTATTATTGTTTTTGTACAAGTACTACGCACTCGAGATAAATCTCAGTAGGTTTAAAAACACGTTTGTTTGTTTGTTTGGTTTTTTGTGGATTTCTTTCTGGTTTTTTCCCTCTCTCTTGCGATTTATTCAAAAATTTAAACTAATACAAATGTTTCATTGGGCAGCATAATTTTGTCTATCATTCATCTAAATCCAGACTTTATACCTTTAAGGGAATTGACAACTGCGAATCATTATACAAAGAAATCTAAATCTACTGCAAAACAAATGTTGTTGAATGGGGATCCTGTCATTTTATGGCACTATTTAACCCAACCACACTTCCCTACTCCTAAATTCTCTATAACCTTAATTTTACTTTAATGTTTCTCCTTATAAAATCAGGACAAATTATTATTCCACCTGAATTCAACGTTTGTTGCATTTTTTGTTTAAGCGATATATGTTTTTATTTTGTTTGTACACCCACAATTTCATTCACTGAAATCGGATTTGTATTTTAAATAATTCTATGTTTTGTAAAAGACTTTAAATAGGTCAACATAAAAACAACATCTGCTCTGTTTGAGCTGAGAACATTGATATTGCAACAATCTTGTCTAAGTTTTATGAGGGTTTTTTTTAAGTATTATTTTTGTATTGGTAAATGAGGCAAACTATTGTCTGAGTAAAGGTAAACTGGGTGGCAATCCATCCATCACCATCATCCAAAAGTGACAAATGGATATTCATTTTTGTGTGGGTGGAAACATTATTTTACACTCAGTCGTGCCCTGTTGTTGGGTTACAGTGTTTTGCCGGCATAGACCTATCATTGCTGGCGTAAAGACTGTACTTTATTTATTAAAATTGTAAAGTGTTTTTGGTTTATTGGAGCCAAAATACGTGTACATATTTTCTAAGGTTTTTGCTATTAGTGATGGGGAGATTGATTTATGCGCAGTGTTCCTTGAGAGGCTTGCTACATGCAACAACGCTAACTGCCCTTTGTGATTCATTCAGAACAATACAGCATTGTTACAATCAAACAATGTGCTACACACCCAAAGGTTATAGACATGAAAGCTATTTTGCTCTGCACCCAGCGGCGCGGTACATGCAAATTATGAGGTCATTCTAACATTTCACTTGATCAGCTCATGTTGGTTGAGTTAACAGAAACTTCAGCGTCAATATCCGTTGCCAGCACGTGTCAAACTTAAGGAGAAGTTTCAATTTTAACACTCCAGTTTTTTTTAAACCAACTTGCAAAATAGTCACAGTGGGTCAAATTTTCCACATTTCAGCATAACTACGCAAATTGATGATGGTGAACATGACCTTTGACTTGTTCATTTAAACAGTTTTAAACACCCCCTGTCCCTCACGAATTACTTGAACAGCGTAATCCAATTTTGAGAACAAAGTATTTTAAGATGCGACACCTTCTAGAACAAAATGTCAAATATTCTTGCTCTTTTATTATCTCAAAGTTGGTGTTTTTGAAATTATTTAGAGACGGTTTTTGTTGAGCGAAAATAGCAGTCGGGTTCTTTTACCTTGAAAAGAAAACCACAAGAAACGGCCGCAGAGGAACATAGCATTTGATATTAGCCCTGTTCGATGACGGTACTTGACCCAAACAGTTAGCTGTTAATGTTTACTTCTCAAGACGGAAAAATTATGATGTTTTTAATGTGAGGATTTTCCTTCAAACCATATTTTGTTAAATATCATGAAATGAAATAAAAAATAAATAAAAAATATTGAAAAAACAACAACTTTGTGCTGACTTAATATTTTGTTGATGGGAAATTTGTGACAGTTCTTCAATTGTTCTGTGATGCGTTTGAATATGTGACGTCACGTCTGAGCTACGGTTCCCTTTTAAGGATTTTCATTTTGTCATTTTATTTCACACTAATGATAAGAGCGGGTTATTTGCGGACGTGGTTGTCGTTCATGAAAATAGTCCAGCTGTTTGAATGTGATAACGCCCTTGTCATCATTTGGAACCCCGACAGTTTGCCTATAGCGTGCGGCCAAAATCCCCCCATTTTCTCTTCTGTGTCACTCCAAACCAAATAGATCCTTCCCATGAAATATGTAAATTGCACATCGCGCGTGCGCACTAAAATTTTGGTTGGCAAAGTGATGGAACATTGCGCCTTTTTTGTATGGGCTGATGGTGGCGTGACGCAGACGCGTTTGTGTGTGTCTGCTTAGTGCACATCTCTATGGCGTTTGCCAACCAATAGTGGCTGTACGCATGCGTGAATGTAATTAGCATATTTCATGGGAAGTGTCTATAGATGGATTGCAATAGACGTCATTGACCACCATCTTTGATGAAAAACAATGGAAAAGTGCACGCGTGTATACGCGCTACGCACGACTCTCAGCCAATGATAGCTCTTCACGCGTGCACGTTTCATCAAAGATGGTGGTCAATGACGTCCATTGCAATCCATCTATTGTTTGGACTTGGATAAGATTAGAATGCCTGACTCTGTGATTAGCAATTGTCGTTGTGCCTACAGGCACCAGTCCTTCTGAATCCTGCACTTTGGCAATTGCACATAGAAGAAAAAGGGTCAGAGTTTAAACACTTGTTCGCTTGATCATGGTGCTTAAAAGTGCTGTATTTAGTACTGTTCAGAGTTCATTTTGTCACATTCTTCTCCAGAGCGTTGTGAGTTTGTGACGTCATCCATGGAGTTCCGGCTGACAGCTCCCTTCAAGATGGCCAACATTACGGTATTGACCGCGGCTCTGACTCGAGCTCTTTTTCAAAAAACTAAAAACAAAGTATGCGGCCACCACTTGGCTTTCATACGCATTGGATGTTATTTGTGCTGTAATAAGGTCAACATTCTTAATATCTCCTTTGAGCCGCGTCCGCAACGAGCACGGCAGAAGGGAAGCGGCGTAAAATTAAAAAGTCATCAGTCCGGATAATCACGGCTTGATTGTCCGGAGTCCCAAGGGGGGTTCCTTGCACAAACAACTCGTGTCCGGTCGGACCAGAGGCAACTCATCACCGCTCCGGCGCACCGGAACAGACCCGCATAGCATGTGAATAATATTAATAACAATGAAATTGATTCATCGCATAAAACGATTTCAATCACAGATTAAAAGATGAACAGATAGTGAACTGCTGAAGGTCCAACGTTTTGTTGAAGTTTTTTTTTCTTTCCCTCAAACGACCGCTTTCCCCGGTTCATGACACGACTGAACTGCCCACTACACCGCGGTCTGAGCCGTTTCTCAGGGGAGCCGACAACCAACGTGTCGCGGTTAGACGCTTCTACACCTCGCCTCTCTCCCCGATCGGTAATTCACCGATCACTTTGTCACACCCAAAACTGCGATTCTTCCGCTCAGCAATTTTTATCCCCGATTTACGAACAAGAAAGGGTGTGCAAATCTAAGCGCATACCGTCAATCCCCCGCCACGTGTGATGGCCACGACGTACTCGTCTAGAACAAAGGCTGGTTCCTTGTCTCGATACAGGATGACATTTTCCGAGTTAATCTCTTCGCAACAATGGAAGCTGTGAAACACCATGTAAATCAAAAGTTAAAGGCGACCGGAACATTCCTCATTCGTGTGTACTGCCGGTATGGTTCGGATGGTAACCTATTCTAAAACAATACCACTATTAGCCTATAAAGCATGGAATGATGCAGTACATCATCATCTATTATAGGTTGTTATTAAAATCCCCCAGATCGAGTCTTTGCCCCACCCACACCCAGCCCGCAAATGACCCATCACGTCACGGTCTCGTATCCCGTCCTGAACAAGAGTATATAATAGACTAACTCCCCCTAAAAAACTTGTAAAAAAATTAATAATGATAATAATAATAATATTAATCTGACTATGAATGTGTTATGAAAAGATAGTCTATAAACCATCTATCACAACTACCCCCCCCCCCCCACCCCCAGTTCCCTTTTTGAGTATGTTGAATGTTGACGTGAACAGAGGGGGCATTAAATGTCAAGTTTTAAGCCAAATTCCATGGAAACAGGAGAAGACGAGTCGAGATTATGCCTCACTTCTAAGCTCCCCGGGGGTCCCCTTTTCTCACACTAATCCTCTAATTTCCAGTCCGTAACCGGGAACGGAATCACCGCCTGAGGGCACCGGGCGATGCGCGCATTTACCCCGCCGTTGATACGCGCGGTCCCCAGGCGACCTCCACGCCTTCCATCGTACCTCATCAACGTCACAATACATTCACTATTAAACCAGGCAAAATATCATTTTCCCTCTTCTCGTGATACAGTCTGCGTGCCCCGTTCTGTAGGTTTGTCTTCCTTTCCACTCAAGCTGCTAAATGAGACTCAAAACATGCTCGACCTGATCGGCCACCTGTCTTGTGACGAAAAAATCAAACCTGGCTAATAGTTTTAATGCATGCACGCAGCAATGGGATATTTTTTATTCATGACCAAACCATTCCACTGTTGGGTTTTGTTGTTTTGCCGGACCCCACCAGACGGGGTTCCAGAAGCTGCCTCGGGATGGGGCCTTCCCGGGCATCCAGTGATGACGATCTAAATCCAACTATCTTCAGATCCCAAAGGATCCAAAAGCGCACAAAAGGCGCAATTACACGGGGGAACAAAATCATTCGCTCGGTAAAGAGAAAGAGAGGGTAAAATGACGGCGTTTATCTTTTCGTTCCTGAATGGACTGTGATGATTACGTCTTTATTCGATCATCTGGCCACATTTTTATTCTCAATACAGGACATGCCATTAGTGTGGTTTGTTGCTGATGGCCACAAAACAGAAATGCAAAATAGTGTTTATCATTCATTTGTCATTCAGAATTGATTAGCGTGACTGTGGGTAGTCGCTAAAACAATGACCATTAACTACATTTCAACAATGCAGGGCAGCCGGGTGGTAGTTATTCATTTACAATCTCTAGTATTAAATCTGTGAACATATTTCTGAAAATGAGTGGTCACGTGTCAGTGAAAAACAGCGAAAACGTTTGTCTTCTTTTAATTCTTCTTTTCTTTATCTGAAGAAAAAGAAGCAGAAGAAAGGGTTTTTTTAAGCACCATTTCAAGCCAAGTGGGTCCCTCATAGCGCCTGATGTTATCATTGTCCCTGTTTATTAGACGCTGATCCTACCTGAAACACCTCAACTCCTTTGGAGTATGCAGCACCGGCAGCCAGACTGAAGCACGTATTGATACTAACCATTCACATCATAACGTGTGTGTTATTTTGCCATGTTCTTGCTGTATTTGATCCCAATAAATACAATCATTCAATCAATAGTATCTACACTTGCAGGTGCCTATTTACTCCTGGGCGGTGATAAGCAACTATACTGCCACGACGAACACAACCGGGACTCGAACCCACGCTACCTGAGTTTGGTGTCTAGTATTTTCATGTACTGTATGCAGTTGACCTACTTCACGTGACGCCATCATTACAATAATCTTTGATGCGGCATTTTGGGAGTCAAAACGTTTCTGTGTAATAAGCCGTATCTGAGTTAGCGGCTACAGCTACGGCTATGACTGTTGCTAAGGGTGTTGCTAAGGAAGTGTCCTATGCTTCAACGCATGATGACGCGGTGATGTAGCCAAAGCCATAGCTATAGCCACCAATCCCACCCGAGAAGGAGCCTGAAACGAGACTTGGACTCGCCGATAATTCACTGCCAACCATACATCGTAAAACTAAATTGTATTTTATATAAACTTATCCTTGCGAATAATCCCATGTATTTGATTTTTATCTGCTTTGGTTTTGCTGGTGTTTTTTTTTTTTTTTTTTTTTTTTCGGGGGGTGGGTTTCTTCTTCTTCTGCTTTTGTTCACGTTTTGTTGTTGTTTGTTTGTTGTTTTATTGTTTGTTTTGTTACTTTTCTTAGGTGTCCAAAGTTAGTTTTCTAAACTGTAACCATCACCGACACTAATTATTTGTCTGTTTTTTATTTCTAACTTTAAGCCTGGTATTACAGCATTTCAAGCAAACAACAGAAGAGGTGCAGTTGCATTTTTCCCCTACAACAACAAACACCACAATGTCCCCATCCCCCTCATTTTGCCGATAATGTCCCGGTTTCGGTTTATTGCGTATCTCTTTTTAACTCAAAGATTGTATGGATGGCATAACTCGTTGGTGCTCATTAGAGCGCGACTCGGCTTGTCGCCAGCCGTCAGTTGGAATGAATGCCGCGGGTAGTTCACCAAGGGGACATAGCATCACCTCCAGCAATATCGGCCCCCAAATTCGCAAGGTAAGTCTCTCTAACAAGAGTAAACGTTGACAGTTTCAGTATCACATGAGCAGTATTCCACTCAACCATGTCAACACCATTTTGTTCGTTTCGTGTCCCCCCGCCCGCTTTAAATGTATCCCAAAGGTTACAACACTACAAAATACACACCTGTCAAATCTACCCATGCATGGACTATTAGGATAAAAGCTAATAAACTGGTGAATACGACTGGAAGCCGTTTTGCCCCAAGCTATCTGTCATTTTGTTCAGTAGAAAGTTCTGATCACGGCAATATCTCTACTTTTTTTTTCTTCTTTTGTTCTTTCTTTTTTCGTCGAGCAGTCAACGGTCACCCCGTTACGACCAACATTACATCAATGCATGACGATCCGTGCTGAATGATCAACCACTTGCCGCCATGTTTATTACCGTCTTCTTTGTTAGTTTTCCAACACACACAAAAATGTACGAGTTGTTGGTGGGATAAACGAAGAGTAATAGTTCACCCACTGTATAGTAGTATCAGTATAGTACTGGATTGGAACCACCTTGTCATCGGGCACGTTCGGTGGCCAAGCTGTTCAGACAGCCCTTTATAAGTAGTGGGTTCGAATCAAATACTATCGTCTCTGGTGGGATTACAAGAGCTCTGTTGTTAGAACGTGAAATATGCACAGACGAGTCAACGTTTTGTTATTCCATTGTTAGTAATGGTCATTGTCTGCACTAATCTATTGTTGCATCAAAAGAATTGATGAAATGGCGTCTAGCGCACAGGATACATTTTTCCCCCATCATGCGCCTTCGGTTCTACTCGGTTCTTTTTTAAGAACCGTTACAAAAAACATCTTGTCTCAAATTATCTTGAGTAGCTTCTTCTCTTTACATCCTTCTCCTCTATGAGTTCCTAGTTATGTTTTCTCTTCTTGTTCCGTCCTAGCTCGTTTGTTAGCGTTTTTTGTTTGTTTGTTTGTTTGTCCTGTTTCGTCCCTGTCTGTATGTTTTGTTGGAAATTAAGTTCCGTTCAGAAATCTAGTCTTTTGTTGTATAAGGCATTTCTATACAAGACTTTGTCTTTTGAATATGCCTCCATATTTGCCTCTGCTTCATTGAGTCTCTTTTAAAGGCACTGAACACGTTTTGTAATTGTCAAAGACCTGGGCTCGATTTCACAAAGAGTTAAGATTGATCGTAACTGCAAATCCATCGCAGTTGCTTAGCAAAGAGTGATGTCACAATACAAATCACTATGGTAATACTGATAACTCATCTTAAGATGAATCTTGGTGATTTGTGAAATCGACCCCAGTATTCTCACTTGGTGTATCCCAACATATGGGTCTGACACATCTATGATGACAGTTTTTAAAACTTTTGTCTTGACCCGGACAATTTTTAAAATGTATATATATGTACTTTTGTCCGAAGATTTAAAATAAATAAATAAATAAAATAACAAGCCTGTGAAAATTTGGGCTCAATTGGTCATTGAAGTTGCAAGAAAATAATGAAAGAAAAAACACCCTTGTTGTACAAATTAGTGTGCTTTCAAATAGGAATAAAAGACTTCATGCATGAAGTCTTTTATTATTTTAGTGAGAAATTACCTCTTTCTCAAAAACTACGTTACTTCAGAGGGAGTGGTTTCTCACAATGTTTTATACTATCAACAGCTCTCCGTTGCTGGTTACCAAGTAAGTTTTTACGCTAATATATATTTTGAGTCATTACCAAACGTGTCCAGTGCCTTTAACTATTATTCTATAGGTTATTTATACATCTTTGTTCAACAGACCTTCCTAATATTAAATGTATGTACATTTTGCAATATGGAAATAAATGTCCAATTGAATTGAATTGAATTGAATTGAATCCAACCATGGTGAAAATATCAATAGAGAACTCGAACATTCGATTTCATAGAGCTACTTAAGCACAAAAAGTAGCTAAGCACAACAAAATTGTGCTTACCAGAATAATGTTACCAGCCAAACTACCATATTACATGTACAATTTGTGACTGGTACCCTGCTCATTTCATGTTAAGCAGAAAATTGTTAAGCAATATTTTCTGCTTAAGCACCTCTATGAAATTGGGCCCAGGGCTTATTCTGGCTGTCAGGATGCAATGTTTTGTACCTTAAGTTACACCTTAAACAAAGTATGCCTCTAGTAAGTAAGTTTGTATTGCCATTAGTTTTACCTAAGAGGGGTAAGCAAAGGTATACATTCCCTTTAAAAGGGCTCTAATGTCGAATTCAGTTTTGCACTCATTCCTCAATCATATAGATAGTTCCCAGTAGACGCCATCTTTACGGGCAAATCGCATTTTGGCATGCAGGCGCGTCAAGCGCTCTAATTATTAACGCAGCCGCGTCATTCACTAACCAATCATGCAATGAGTTTGGTGAAATGTGCGCGTGCTGCACGCTGTTCTCACGCGTAACGCATGACTGTGTGTTCCAAATTGCCCGTAAAGATGGCCGATTTACGTCATACTGCAACCTATCTATTGGTACCTCATTGCGTCATACGCGCGCGCATCTTCTGCACGCACATCTTTTGCACGCACAATCCACTACTCCCGACTCCAGCTACGTTTTGTGTAATGTTTCAAAAAAATCTACCTTTTCATCGTTCAAATAAGAAAACTTTCCACTATGAGAAAATCTACAGTCTTTGAAGGATGTATGTAAGAGCCAGGTCTCACTATTAAACTTTTCTGGCATGAATCACCAAGGACAAACTAGTTAAAATCAACTCCTATGGGCTTCTGGTAATCAGTGGAGCCAGTTTGAGTGAAGTGGGCGTGGCTCACATAGAATTACGCCACTTACGAAGGGGGTTGATTGTGCTAAAGTACGGGGAGCCTTTTCGGCAAAACAATTTATCATACTGTAAAAAATTATTCATACCACTGATAAATCATTATTTAAATTTTAAATACCGAAACAAAACTACAAATCTGATTATTCTCCAAAAGGGTAGCTTTAAATGCTTGTTTTGGGGAGCTTTATCTTTTCTTGTTAATAGCAGGCTTGTGCCAAACCAGTTATATACGAGAGTTGTGGAAGTTCGAAATAATAATTATAAACTTATACTTTGTACTTCATTATTACCCTTTTTTTAGAACAATCAAACAAACAAAACAGAAAAACGTCAATGTCCTCAAGACCTACTTTTCTTTCCACCGAACCCCCCCCCCCCCCCAATTTCTTGTAATACTTGATGTTAAACAAGACAGTAAATGCACATTAGATGAAACATGCATTTTTAAATGAGATAAAGGGTGAAATTACCAGCAAAATGTTGCACGCATGACGGATTTTGCTCTCGATGTAGACTAGACGACTCCGAGGTATCCTACCGTATGTTGAGAGCTTTTCCCCCAGTCGTCGGACTGTGGCAGAAAGTGCTCTTGAACTACTCGGTGTTTTCACAGCCGAGTCCTCTTAAATTTCATTCTACACTAGCGGCCCTTAGTTTATTCTGCTGTAAAATGCTTGAGTGAGTTGGGTGGTTGGGCGTGTCTACAAGACTGACTGGTATCCGTTTCACGGACTCCAAATACAAAGAGATTTTAAAAAAAACTTACTGGTATACCTGGCTTGAAGAATAAATAAGCCATAATTTTCCATAGTTTTCAATTACAATAAAAAATATTTTTAAGACAAGATCACAAAACTGTGGTGAAAGGTATCTTTCGCAATTTAAACAAGTTTTATCTCTCAAGTTTTTGTCAGATCTTTTTCTTATCACGAAAGAAATGCTACAAATAATTGCGTACACCGGAAGCGTATTTGCGGCCACTTGAATTAAAAAATCTCTCTTATCGTGTACGTACACGATAACTTACATCGTGTACGTACACGATTACTTATATCGTGTACGTACACGATAAGTCCAAACTTACGATAATTTATCATGTACGTACACGTACATGATAATTCCTAACATATTTGCACGTAGATTTCTTGTATTCATGTGGCGGCAATACGCTTCCGTAACCACTTGCACTTTATACACTTTCAATAATGTCCCTTGTTTTTTACCTACTGGTGCATGAAGGTCAACTTAGTATACCAGCTCATTTAAGTTTTAGATTCAGGGTCCATAATCAATACCCGGTTAATCCACCCAACCACGTCTGGAAAAGGTCCAGGTATAGGCAGGCACCACGCCACCCCCTTCTGATTTTTTCCATACGTATGTCTAGACGCATGAGTACAAAATCATCGTAAAAGTCTATTGCTCCCTCTTGCCCCGCCCCCTCCGGCTCCCACTCTCTCTTACCAAAAAACCAGCGATCCACAAAAGTTGCCAAACGTGTTCCAAAGCTTTTACAGTCTGTTTATTTCTGGCGTTTCGTATCGCTGCATCATTTGAGATGAAAGAGCCGCCTCAGTGTCAACCCCCTCCTCCCCCCCCCCCCACCCCGAACACCAAAAATACCGGATGGCCTGTTTCATTGGAACCATAATAGACAAAAGTCAGATAATTGTTTTCCCTTGCTAATGGACGCCATTGTCTCCATTTTCCCGCCAAGCATTACGTTCAAGACCAGCCAAACGAGTTTGGTATTGTGTGGCGGTAACTTTAATGTTCATACAGTTTAAGAACTTCATATACGCTATTAAGTCGTTTGGCGATACCATTTGTTTAGAAATTATAGGCACAGGGCAAAACCTCTCAGCTGGTCCCGGCTAAACACACAAAGGGTGGAGTGTTTTTCCCTATACTTCTTTTTCTTTTCTTGTCTTTTTGGTTTTAATTGAAGTAATCAACGCTTTGTGACTTAATATAGGGAGCTACCAGGGGAATTGTTTTTATTGCTTTTTATTTAGTAACGAGAACTGGTTAAAATCATTCTGATTTTATCACCCGTAAAAGGTCTTTCCCTGGGAGTCGTTCTTCGTCAGCCGTTGGTTAAAACATTGATCGGGAGACGCTGTCGGAATACGCAGCACTAAATAAAGAATTGTGAAACAAAGCTGATGAGCCAAATTTCATGGCTCCTTTTACCGCCGAATTCTGCGCTTGCGATCATCATTCTCCGCTTACTGTGCAAGCACCGAATTTCTGCGCTAGCTGTATAAGCGAAGAATACCTAGTAACATGGACTACGCACGCGCACAGGAAAAATTCTCTGCTATAGCCTGTTATGTCTTTTCTATTTTTAACTATTGTATTTGACCTTCGGGTCACGAAGTTTGTCAATTTTAATAAATTCATTCAAATTTAATGAAATACGTAAGCGCGGAATTCCCTACTTCCGTAAGCGCCGGTTCTTTGCTTACGGTAAGCAGAACAATGAAATCGGGCGCTGGTCGTTTTTGGAAATGAGTTACAAAAGCATTGTGTATGTATTTAGTGTTTCTTTTTGGGGGGTGGGGGGTGGGGGGGGGGGGGGTAGGGGTGTATGTTTGTCTGACTGATTGGGGGTTGTTTTTGTTTTGTTTTACTTTTTTTTCTAGATGACAAAGCTTTTTTCCCCTAACATTAGGGCAAGTACAGTGAAAGCAGAAAGCAAAATGCCGTAAATATTTGCATAATAATTATTATACAGCATTGGTAGTCTCACTTGTGAAGTTGAAAAATGGACGCTGCTTGTATACCACCCATGTGGGACTTGGTTTATATAAATGTAATCCATTATTATTATTTTCATTGTTATAATTTGTTTAATATCAATAGTGCAAAAGGTGGTACCGTTCATTGCGCAACACCGTATTGCCATTTCAACAACGGGAATGATGCAGTTTGTACACGCGAACAATGGAGCGGATTTCTGGTACAATAAAGACAGCCCACTGTATATTATGGGATTGCAGATTCAAAAGAAAAATATATAAAAGAAACACAGCCTTATCCACTATGGATGAAGGGGTCGGGATAGTCACATAATTATCAATCATGTTATTTTTCAATATTTCAATTGAAATGAATGTTATAAGGTTTTAGTATGATTTGGGTTGCACCTGCAGGGATCGTGTGTGGAGAGAGAAAAAACGTCAACCTGCCAAAAAGGTGTCCCCGTGTTTACCCACTGGTGCCCTTAAACGGTTTGCAATATTATTCCATAGAGATGAACGTAAACTACAATTTATGGGTTGGTTGGGATTGGGCACCATCCGTGTTGGTGTCCTGCCTACAAATGGATGACGGGGGTAGGGGAACCTTGACAAAAAAATAAATAAAGGCAACGAAAAGCAAATTTTATAAAAAGCAGACGATAAGAGGCTTACAACTTTATTAATTAGTTGGCAGAGGTTTCCAGACCAGTGTCGTTACCGCTCCTGCACCCATCTTAATGAAATCAAACAAGGCAGAGGTTTCCAGACCAGTGTCGTTACCGCTCCTGCACCCATCTTAATGAAATCAAACAAGGCAGAGGTTTCCAGACCAGTGTCGTTACCGCTCCTGCACCCATCTTAATGAAATCAAACAAGGCAGAGGTTTCCAGACCAGTGTCGTTACCGCTCCTGCACCCATCTTAATGAAATCAAACAAGGCAGAGGTTTCCAGACCAGTGTCGTTACCGCTCCTGCACCCATCTTAATGAAATCAAACAAGGCAGAGGTTTCCAGACCAGTGTCGTTACCGCTCCTGCACCCATCTTAATGAAATCAAACAAGGCAGAGGTTTCCAGACCAGTGTCGTTACCGCTCCTGCACCCATCTTAATGAAATCAAACAAGGCAGAGGTTTCCAGACCAGTGTCGTTACCGCTCCTGCACCCATCTTAATGAAATCAAACAAGGCAGAGGTTTCCAGACCAGTGTCGTTACCGCTCCTGCACCCATCTTAATGAAATCAAACAAGGCAGAGGTTTCCAGACCAGTGTCGTTACCGCTCCTGCACCCATCTTAATGAAATCAAACAAGGCAGAGGTTTCCAGACCAGTGTCGTTACCGCTCCTGCACCCATCTTAATGAAATCAAACAAGGCAGAGGTTTCCAGACCAGTGTCGTTACCGCTCCTGCACCCATCTTAATGAAATCAAACAAGGCAGAGGTTTCCAGACCAGTGTCGTTACCGCTCCTGCACCCATCTTAATGAAATCAAACAAGGCAGAGGTTTCCAGACCAGTGTCGTTACCGCTCCTGCACCCATCTTAATGAAATCAAACAAGGCAGAGGTTTCCAGACCAGTGTCGTTACCGCTCCTGCACCCATCTTAATGAAATCAAACAAGGCAGAGGTTTCCAGACCAGTGTCGTTACCGCTCCTGCACCCATCTTAATGAAATCAAACAAAATATAAAAATGGTAGTTTTTGTTTGGTTTACCTTTTCAGAGATTACTTCGTTCTCAACCTGCTCACCAACCATTAAAAAAGACTGCTAGAAAAAAAGTAGGTTAAAAAAAAAAGGCCCAAGTTTTGCATTTATTGCAAATTGTCTCTCTTGATTATTTTTTACGTTTTTTATTTTTTGTTTGATGAAAGATCACCTAACATCACAATGCCACGGACTGCCACTTCAAGTCGAGGGCTACACTTAACCGATTTGTTGTGTAATGCACGTAAAAGAACCCAGTGCACTTATCGAAAAGAGAAGGGGTTTGCCCCGGTGTTCCTGGTTTGATTGGCTGCATATTGCGCCACAGCACCTTGTAAACCATTACATGGTGCTATGTAAAGAAATAGGTCTCAAAAATTCAAAAAGTAGCTCCACATATATACCTTGCAGGAAAATACTGACTGTTGAAGTGCCTTGAGCGTCACTGAGTGACGGATATGAGCGCTATATAAGAAGCCACTATTATTATTATTATTATTATTTGGGCTATATACCCAAATCAACAGTCACCAGGAGCACGTTGCCACTTACTCCTGGGGCTGAAACAGGGTTACCCCCTTCACCGTCCATTAGGATGTAGACCAAGGTATCATCCACTAAGAGCCTGGCTGGTAGAGCAGAGTGCACTCCCTTCCCAACTTTTTACGAAGCAATTATCGTTAAGTGCCTTGCTCAAGGGCACAAGTGTCATGACTGGGATTCGAACCCGCACTCTGCTGCTGACAACACCAGAGCTTGGGTCCGGTGAATTAGACCGCTCAGCCACGATACGCCATATCTTTGCCACTTCCTGCCACCCCCCCCCCCCCCCCCACCCAACAAAAAACATTCAAAATTTGGTCAAAATAATTGACGTAAGTGAACCAAAAACCGCTGAGAGGTCAGATCAACAACATAGACATCGAACATTGTTTGTCGAGCGCCCGTCTACCCGTTTAAAACCGCCCAATTTTTACACAGTCGTAACTTTTCACACAAAAATATATAGATATATGAATTTTAACTTGTCAAATCCCACACTTGAGAAGTCAATCAAGTTTCCCGACACAACGAAACAAAGAATTAACATCAATCGATTTTCTCATAATTAATATAATGGCGACAAATGTGTTTACATACAAACAACTCACTCTGCCCAACTTGTTAAAGTTGTGTAACTTTTACAAGTTGGGTGTCTTTGGGAAAAAAAATGACTTGAAATAAGTCAGACTTTACATCCTTAACCTTCCACCCGATCACCCAGTCATGATATCGAAAATGTGGGTTGAATTAATGTCCTTTCAACACTGTCACAAATGACAAAATCATTGTTAATATTACCGTCGTTATAATACAATGACAAGAAACTGTTTAAGTTTCACAAAAGATATTTGACGTAAGTTTACGTGCACGGGAGGGAAAGGCTTAAAATTAGTCCATACCTACTAAATTACTTATAATTTCGTCTGCCCTAACCGAACCCAAAGTAATGTCGTTGGCGGGAAAAGTATAACAAAAGCTTTTGTTCACCCCAACAAAATGTATTGTACACATGAAAAATGACTTGCCACGCAACCCGGAGCATGCTATGTAATTAATCAAAATATCATTTATCATTATTATACGACCCGGCCATGCGACTTCAGCACAACCTATGTGTGGTTTATGCAAGTTCTATTTATAATTCAAAGGCCTTCCTTTAAAAAGAGCTGCCCCAGTATTGTTCCCTTGGACTATAGCAAATCGTTGTTCACAAAATTGAGGTCAAGATGCTGGGAAAATGATTATATTATTTTTTCAAAACGCAGCTAAAGTTTTATACATTTTTGAAATAGTATTATTGTTGACAGAAACTAATCATGCTATCAATGCATGCTTTTATTTCCATAGCCATAATTTATTTGTTGGAGTCGATGAGGTCGAAGACTCGTCTCTAAAAGGAATGACGTTTATTTATTACAATTTGTTTTGTTGTTTTTTGCTTTTTGGTTGGTTTGTTTGTTCGTTCGGTTTTGTTTTGTGGTTTTTTGTTGTTGGTTTTTTTGCAAAGGCCTTCATGAAGAGGGAACAAACTGTTATCCAAAACGATGTCTCTTTCCAGACCCCACTCATTTTAAACAAGATAAAACGGGAAAACAAAGACAGTTAAAATGTTAACGTTTTCAAAGACTATTATTAAGGAAAGCCAAATTTCCCTTGTTCTTTACCAACCAATAAAGAATCGATTTAGCAAAGTTTCTCCCTAATACCTGGGCAGAGTCGTTTAAAAACTAGCTTTCAATAGGCTACATTTGGGTCTGGGCTGCATTGGTTGGGCTACATTTGGGTACAACGTGGGGCTACTTCACAGGCCCAGGCTTCATTGAGACATAAAGTTGAGGCTAAGGTCCAAGGTTTCTCTACATTTAGGTCTGGGATATATTAAGGTCTGGGCTGCATCTTCGTTGTAGACAAAACCTTAACAGTGTAGTTTTAACATGGCTTGGTTCAGCTACTGTAGTTCATGACGTTGTCGACAGCTTGAATGTTTGCTCTCTCCAAATTGGCATTGTGTGCACCATACCTATACAATTTGAAGAGATGTTATTTCAGTTTTTGTTTGCAGACCAACAACAATTGAGATGGATACTGTGTGTTCTTTGCATTAACTTTATGACGCATTACTAGTGCAACTTGTTTGAGAATTAAAAAAATGTCCGTGACTAGGAATCTATAGACCATGTGACCTGTGGCATCACATGTTTACAAAAGAGCCACAGAGCCTGGACTCCCTGCAGGCAAGTTTGTACGCAGCTCAATGGAAGAACACGCTAAATCTTATGTTTTAAGGAGATTGCACTGTCTGATTTTTGTCAACTTTTGATATAAAGAAAAAGGGGACATCTCAAAAGCTGTACAGCTGTTGCTTTTGTATAACTCTTAAATTTATGTGAAAATTATAACACAAAATGTAAATTTTCCCATATGGCCCATACATGGTCACTACTCTGTAAACAAAGATAACAGGGTCTATACATTTCAGAATTACTCCCAGTTCAAATTTCACTGAGTTTTGGGTCCCAGGAGGCTAGACACCTTCTGAATTAGACTGACCCCGAAACTGGTTTTTAAAACTGGGATTTTGACTCAGACTCTGCTTTAATTTTGTATCAGATTCTGCTTCAATTTTGTATCAAATTCTGCTTCAATTTTGTATCAGATTCTGCTTCAACTTTGTATCAGATTCTGCTTTAATTTTGTATCCTATTCTGGGTCATTCTGACCCAGAAATTGGTCAGGCCCTCTATGACATTGAATCCGGGTCAATTTCGACCCGGGGATTTCTGGAGTTTATTAAGCCCTTTTCATACTACTCTATTCCCCGTGGGCAACCCCGTGGAATAACGGTCGGCCTTTTCACACTATGATCACTTTACCCCCTGTCTTCCCCCTGTCTGCCCCGGCAAGTGGGCATACCCCGGGGAATAGCCACCCCTGTTCCGGATTAGGGATAATTAAGCGGTAAAACTCCGGGGTATGCTTGAAACATGCAACAGGAACCCTGTGGATTAGGAACCTATGGCGGGGATAGTGTGAAAGTGCGCCGGGGTAACCGTAGGGTAAAACAAAACAAAACGGGGCCTCCCCGGGGCTGTATTCTACGGGGGTAAGAGATGCAGTGTGAAAAGGGCTTTAGAAATTGAACAGGGGGCTGAAATAGATAAGTCGGAACGGGGTTGGACAGGAAGTATCAGAGTGGTTCTTTTACCCACCAACCCCCTCTCTGCCCCGCCTCAACAGGGAGTAGTAAGCCTTTTTCTCGGTCACTAAGCTGTATGTAGAATACATTACTTGTTATACTGAGGAGTCAGTAATAATCAGGCAGGACTCAGCAGCCTCCGTGGGAGAGGGGAAAAAGGCTGGTATTTGGGAAAGGGAAGACTGGTATTAAAGTTTATTCCAGCTAAGACCCTAGACAGGGTTTTCCCCTAACCGTGTGCGCCTATAAACCTGAGTAAATCACATAAACACACGGAAGGCTTCAGTTCCGCGCCGAGCCGGAGCTTGATGCACGGTGGCTTTAAGCACCGTGGTCGGCCAGACGCCTCGGCCGGGTTTTTGTAATCCACCCCGCCGTACACAGCTCCTAGATCCCCCCTCGATCGTAGCCAGCCCGAAATACCCTCCGATTAGACTCCATCCAATCCGAGCAGCGTCCCAAAAGCCTGCCGCTTCACTCATAAAGATCCCCTGGTTTGTCTCACTCTTGCGTGGGACTCGGGCAGATTTTGCGAAGAGGTTCAGTACCGTTCGCAACTCCGAGTTCAAGGGCTCTCCGATTTAGCGTGGCATGAATTTTATCCCAAAAGTGGAGTTTTGTGTTTTTGTCACTGGAAATACCTGCCTGTATGCGACATTTTTATACGTAATGACGTCACCAGGTAGGTTTTTCTCTTCCATATATTATATTCATGATTAACAAGTGCGATTTTTCACTTTTGAACCAGGCATAGTTTCCCAGTTGCATCCGGAGCTAGCAATTTATGAAATTAACTTACCCCGTTTTTCAATCCATGTCTTCATTATTGTTATGATATCACACGTACTATAGTATTATTGAACTATGACACGCCGGCTATCTATTGTGTGCATTGATAAAAGAATTCACTGTGTAAAGGCTGGCATCTAGGGGGTGTGCTTTCAAATTACTAATCGATGAAATTCATTTATTTATTTATTTATTTTGTAAAGAGAGGTTAAATTTGTGAAATAGTTATCGTCTTTGTTAAGGAACTTCTTCTTGTAGTCTTCCTCTGCGTCCATGTTCTTCCCAGGTATAACATTTGAGGGTTGTGGTGTCCCAGACTGGACTCAGTGACTTATTTAGTGAACGAAACCATTCTATTAAAAGGGGGGATCTCTTACAAAGCACTTTGGGGTACCAGCACGAGGGGCAATATCTTGTCTCAAGTCTCGTTCTCTCTTTGTAATTGGTACCGAGATCATGAAGGCCAATTACTTATGAACTGAAAAGGACGAGGGGGACGCCGTTTTCCATTAAAGCCTCAGTTTGGTTACATTGACTAACATTGGAGAACAAATATAATGACTTTTTGAAAAATAACTTCGGGGAAAGAGATCTTCTGTTTTCAGAAGATGGACATTGAGTACAAGTGGCCGAGTGCCGAGTATTCTGATATCCAAGTACAGAGTCTAACAGCCAAGTACCAAGTACTTGGATCACCGAGTACGAGTACTATGGACCATTGAGTACACGTGTCCGAGTACCAAGTATTCTGATAACCAAGTACAGAGTCTATAACAGCCAAGTACCAAGTACTTGGATATCTGAGTACGAGTACACTTGTTATGATAACTACCTTCTAAACAATACTACATGAAATCAACTACAACTTCAATTTTACTTCTTCAAGTTCCTTATGTTTTAAACACTCCTTTAAAAGCAACGGCATCAACTTGCATTAACTCGACAATGACAACCGTATTTTGACCGTGGTTAGCTTGAAATCGAGTCCGTATGCATTCATTGCATGTGAGTGTCGAGTACATGTTGTCAAGTATAAGTTATTTTCCAGCCCTATATCACTGTAAATTGCTGTTGTGGAAGCAAGCGTCCATAGCCGTAACCGAAGTTGGCTTCATTCGGAATCGGCCACTCAACTTCCTCATGATGCCCATTTAGGGATTCTCAATTTGTCATCAACCTTCACAATTGTACACCACACTACATACAGTCCGTCAATATCACCCAATCGTAAATATTATCATTCAAAAGCTCCTCAGCCTCTTATTGGTCTTATAAGCTTGATTTTGTTTCTTTCCAGTTTGTTAGGGCTTAGCCGATGAACTTCGAAGACATTCCCAACGCAAATGAAACAATCCTTGAGTGGGTAAATACGCCAAACTCCATGTTGAAAAGGAACTACGTGAGATAACAATGAACATTTTCTGTGCATGTCAAAACTACTGACATTCGGATAATATTTCAACAATCCCAAAAAGCAACGACATTCATGCCTTTGTTTTTTAATTATAGACACATTTAAAGCCTCCCAAAAAACAATCAGGCTCGACTAAGGATTGAGTTTTTTACGGGAAGGCATACGTTTTGTAATCACTCTTAAAATTAATGGCAATAAAAACTTACTTTGTTAGCAGCAGCTTTCGATAGTATTAAGCATTTTGTGAATCATTTCACTTCGAAGTAATGTGGTTATGTAAACAGATATCAGTTTTTATCCCCCAAAATTTGAATCTGAGAAACATTACTGTCAGATACGTTTCTCAGATTGTGTATTCCTATCAGGGATTATTCTTCCTGACATGTGGACATATAACTGCTCTGGGTTTTCGGCGATATCTCAAAACCGCGACCACCTTTTGAAATGAAATTTACACAGGTTAGTTTTATTGTATATATCTACATTTATGTGGGATTAAAACAATCAAACGGTTCCAAAAACCAAAGGTAAACTTTGCCTTTAATTGGTGTCCTGAGTTGGGTGTTGTTGCTCACGTCACTCGTAATGTACAATATAAATATTACTGAAATGTCATATTTAGGCTAATATCTTCATTACTGTATACCACTAATGAAAGTATGTCAACCACAAAATTATTTTTTATTATTCTGTACCCCTGTTGATCAGGCCCTAAGCATCTCTGGAACATAGTCCTTTAGAGTATGCAGCACCGGCAAACAAAAATTAATGGGCACACCAGTTGCTAATCATTCACACTAACAAGTCTCCACCCTCACAGGTACCCATTTACTCCTGGGAGATGAGAAGCAATTATGAACATGTTTCCTGAGTGGGATTAAGACCCACATTTTGATAACTCGGCCATTAAACTTCGAGTTCGATGCAATAGAACTCTCGACCACGACATGCCACAGCGAGTAAGCCGCAAAATGTGAGATGAGTCGCACACACACACATATCATCATCTGTCCACTTTGGTCTGGTGCCTTGTGTATACCAGTGTTGAACTCTTAATGGACAAAAGGCACCAGACTTGTTTGCCATCTCGACTCTCATGCGTTCGGGTGAATTTATGTGTCTTCCATTAAAATGAACTAGTTAGAAGTCAATCAATTTTAGAAGATTTTGTTTTTCTTTTCTTTTTTTTAGGGTTGGGGTTGGGTTTAGTCTCACACCTCACGTTAAAATGATGTAAAATGCAATTTTATTTGACACTCTTTCAGAGCAAATTGTGAAACATGACGTCATTGGGTACCAATAGCAAATGGGTCTGTACATTCCACGGAGGAACTTTTGTGCCAGTCAAAGGTCAAATTCAATGCCTTTTTGATTGAATATCATCAGAATTCAGGAATGAGCTAAACAGTTCCTGTGAAGAAAAAAAACGTACAGACCACACCATTAGAAATCTGTCGTCATCGAAAGTTTTTTGGGATTTTGACACAAATTGCACTTGAAGGGCATTTTTCACCATTTTAACTACAGAAGTTCTAGAGTACTTGTAATTAGTTTTGTTTAGTTTTTTGTGTTTGTTTGTTTCTTTCTTTGTTTGTTTTGTTCCTTGGAGGGGTGTTATTTTTAATCCACTTTCCTAGGGACTCTTTCTATTGGAAAATGAGTTGTTCGTAAAACTGAATTTGTCCTTGGAGCCCCTGTTCCAGAAAGAAAATGTCATAAAGGGATTTGTTTTATCAGCTAGTTGTTGTTGACGGCTTAAAGGTATTATACAGGATTGGTAGAGCTGACAAAACAGTCGCAAACAAAGTTCATGTTTTGTGTAATCAACCACATACATGAAATAACAAACCTGTGAAAATTTGAGCTCAATTGGTCATCGAGGTCACGAGAAAATAGTGAAAAGAGCCTTATGTGTTTTCTGTTTTTCAAACATCGAGTTTATTATCGCGCGCGATAAAAACTATTGTTTTACTCATTTCTCAGAAACGATAGCATTTTAGGCAGAAATATTTTAAGGAACCCTTTCTACCATTACTTACTTTAAATCATGTAAGTTATGTGTGAATCTGTGAACATTTGTGTTTTTCGATCTTACCAATAGTGTACAGGGCCTTTAAAATGAATATGTTTTTGAACTGAATATGTTGTTGTTGTTTGTTTCAATTTCTGTGTTTTGGGATTTGTTTGTTTGTTTTTTTGTGGTTTTTTGAGTTTGTTTTTTTTTTTTTTTGGGGGGGGGGGGTTTGTGGGGGTGTTTGATGGTAAGTTTTTCTGGGGTCGGCTTGTTTTGCTGTATTTCCTCAAACTGAAACGGCATAACTTGGTAATAAAGAATTGTCTCAGACAATAATACAAATTGTACTAAATAATGTATTGTGAAACGATAATGTTGTAACATACACATTGGCGTGACGTTGAGTTAAGCAAGAGGCGTGGGATATGTGCCCCCTACATTAAATAGTAGTAGCCCCGCCCCCCCAACACCACTCCCATTTAGGAAATTGAAATTATTGTGGTATTATTATACAATAATAGGCTTGTGAACCGTTCGGAAAACCGGCGCACACTCCTGCATCAATAAAGAACCAAGTTTCACCACTGAACGCAGAGTTGTAGAACCCAAATTTGTCCCATTGTGTGCCTCGCAATTCCTGCCAATATTTCCTTTCCTCTTGAGCTTTAACTTGGTGTAGTTACCTCTGCCAAAATGAAGAGTTTGGACAAGACAAAAACCAGCAGTCCAATTATCGAGTCTGGGGGATTAAGCGCGTAACGGTCAACCGGTGCTTTGAGAGTAGAGCGACCCGTCTCGCACCTCGGCTACACCGACTAAACCCAACCAACCGAAGCTCTTGCATAACAAACGGTGTCAGACACCAAGTCATGCAAATTAACTACAGCGGTTAACAGTAACGTGTGTGTGTGTTTTCTGTCTCACCTAGATGTTTTCCAGCCAGAAACTTTGGATGTTTACCAGTATCTCTACTAAGAAAAACTTGAACATGTGACTGGTGTTTGAAAACTTTTGCTCAAGATGCGGACGCTGAAGTTCAGGTGAGAAATTTTGGAAAGTTTGAGGTGGTTTTAACGACGCGTCGATTTCACTAGATTTACCGTCAGTGACACTTCCTTTTTTATCGACTCTATCTCAAAGTCAAACTCTATCTCAAAAGTAAGCTAGTTTTTGCAAAGATTTTTGAAAGGCTAAACGATGATAGGGTAGCATTAATGTTAACCATGGTGTAGGAAGTTTACTTTTTGTACCGTCGTTAAAAATTCAAGAGGTTTTGAGATTCGGACGCCATCTTCGAAAACGTCACTAATTTGCCTATCACCAAGGACATGTCATGTCGCATAAGTGTATCGTCTTGTGTGTATATCTTAGTCATGTACTGATAGCACGTAGTTAGGAAATCAATAAACAAATAATAAACCACAAGGGAAACTGACTGGGTAATTTTTTTTAAAATGATTTTGGGTCGAAATCAATAAACGGAAGCCATGTTTTTTGGTCAAGGCAGGAAAAACACTTTAAATACTTTCAGCAAATTGCCGATAAATGATTAGCAAATTGGCGCCTGTAGAGCGATGGCGAATACAGCGCGAGGCCACCATACGGAACGGGCTTACTTCATGCTGAAAATTAACCCATGTTCCCCCGCCTACCCACTCATCGAAAGCAACCGGGCCTTTTCAGCCCGACGTGGCACTCCCGGCATGGTCAGCGCTAATGGAGCTCATCGGAAGGGGCCAATACCATAATTTATGTTAGAGATCACTAGCGACGTTGCATGGTTGTTGGGCAACAATTCTTCTTGTTGGAATAATTTATGTGACACGATTATGTATAGCATGACCTTCCGTCCTATAAAAGCATTCATAGATCAATCACCAATAGGCCTACCTTGATTTGTTGTTGGTTTTTATTAATATTAATTCTGCGGTGCCAACCCATCTACTTAGTAAAGAAAAGTGGACAGCCCGCAATAATTGTATAGAGGAGTTTGCCTTCTGCCTGTGGTTTTTCGTGTTGGTTTGCTCTGAGCAGAAAGCAAAGTATCAAAAGCGAAATAGCTACCCCACCCAAAAAAAACAAAAAAAAAAAAACAAAAAAAAAAAAAAAAAACATATCCAAAACAACCTAGTTCTGAGTCGTAGCCTGATGCTGGAGTCTTTTTCCAGTGTTAAACATGATTATTATTCCAGCCAATCAGTGTAAAAGAAAAAAATACACAAATAGGCCTATTTCCCCTTAAGTTTATTTTCATGTTCTCTCTTTCATTTTTACCTCAACCACAAATATATATTTTTGTAGGAAACTCTAGTACTGTGAAGACAACTTCACAAAATGGCTAACAAAAAAATAACTCCGCTGTTTCAATGTGTCCTTGAGAGTAGTTCGCGAAATCAAAGACCGAGACAAGCTATTCATATTGCCATGTTGTTTACTTGTGCATCACAAAACTGGTGCCTTTCTCTTCTCCCGACTCTGACAGGAAATGTTCCATGTTGAAGTTAGAGTCCAGACTTCTGGTTTTCAAAACCCAAATGGTGAATGACCTTAGATTCATGACTCAATTTGTTCTGTTCTGGTTTTACCTTTTTTTCTTTTGCCCTTCTTTTTTTCCTTTTTTTCTGTCTGTATTTGACTGTTAATCCAAAACATCCTTGACAAAACTCAATGTTATATTTTGTTTCTTTACAGCCTATCTATTGGGTGGAGAATCAAACATATTTTCCAAATACCAATGCACGTATATTTGAGTTCATCCCCCCCCCCCCTCCCAATTAATTAAAATTTTATTTATTTATTTTAATTATTTGTATTTAACATCTTCGGACGAAAAAAAACATCTTGAACCAGAAGTAATACAAAAGGATTAGTACAGAAGTTTTCAAAAAGTTTTCAAAAAGTTGTATCTTCCACAAGCCCCCGGTCATACAAATATAAAATTAAGTACAATGCAATTTGGCAGTATTCCTATTTTCCTATTCAAAGTTCTATTAGTAATTACAGTGTCTTTACATGTTCCTTTAACTTTTTTTCCGGTGTTTTTGGGAGTGCATCTTTGATTATGTTATGCCATGGCCAAGCATTTTCAAAAAAGAAACAATTTTTCTTGTAGGACAAAAACATGATGTTGGACAGAAAGAACCACCGCAATCGAAATTCAGCTTCAAATGATTTTTCGGAATCCGTTTGCCACAGTCTTTTGTTGTATTCGCAGTATCAATAATCTGGGTGAAACCCGGCTGAGTGAAGTGATGCCTAGTATTATTTGTCAGTAGTTACCCCCAAATTGGCAAATCCATTTAACTCGACCGAGGTGCAGTAGATGTCATTGATCGCAAAGGTTACCCTCGACCATGGCACCAGTCGATGCGACATGCAGACTTTAAGCAAAACGCCACGCTGTTCACCTATCTCTGACTTCGGGTTCAGTCACTTTAGCTCGAGTTCTGTGTCTACCCCAACTCTGTTTTTGTTCTACGGAATTGATTGTCAAACCAGAATGCTGGCGTGTGGTACATTGTTCCAATAACAAAATAAGGTAATAACATCTTTGCCATTTCATTTTGGGGATTAACTTTATGACAAAAATAGTATTAGCTTGCACGGGGTGTAATCACTAGTTGTACTTTTTTTTTCTCGAGTTAATGAAGTGAACGTTTTGACTGGACTCCTTTCCACAAAGAGATTAAAACGAATCCTGGCTTTTATTGAACAGAGTAAGTTACGTGAAGCATAACAAAGTGTTCCGCTTAGTTAAATCTTCACAAAATTTGTTTTGGGATTAAAAGTTCGATGTTAATGTGAATCAGTGAAGGTAGACATTGACGAAAATGTCTATAGAAAAAAATTGAAATGATATCCGAACGTTCTATGCTATTCAATGTGACTTCAAAAAGACAGGTTGATTTTGTCAATAAAGAAAAACAAATTGTGGCTCTCATTGATATTAACCAGACACTTTATGTCAAAACTGCGAATTTTGTTTGCTCATAAAATAGGTGGGCGGAAGAGCTTTTAAATAACACCTACTAGGACCGACAATTTCAGTATTCCTTTGGTAATTACTCCACAAGTTATAGACCATAAAAACTTACTTGGTAAAAAACACTGGAGAGCTGCTGATATTATAAAACATTATAAACAACCCATTTAAAGTAATGTAGTTCTATTTATAGAGAAAGGTGGTAATTTCCAACACAAAGTTTGAATCTGAGTAAGGCTTCAGGCATGCAGCCTTTCTCAGTCATCTACATGTACATGCACACAATTCTATGTAACGAGGGTGTTTTTTCTTTCATTATTTTCTTGCAACTTCGATGACCAATTGAGCCCAATTTTTCACAGTATTTTTATGTTGTGCATATGTTGGGATACACCAAGTGGGAATACTGATCTTTTTCAATTACCAAAGGTATACCCTGCCTTGAATAGGTGTTTAAAAAAGGTTTGAGACATCAAAGCACATTAATATTCAGGCTGTTGTTTCGATTGTCGTCACTTTAAAAACCGTTTCACGATTCCTGAAAACTGTCTGGTTTTGGCGTGGGGTGTCAAAATTAGACAGAACTTCAACAGCCAAGAACAAGTCTATGTTCCTTTTACATACAGTGCCTAGAGCAGAAAGTATTGCTAAATAAAATAGATTATAGATTTAGCAAGGAAACTAATCACAAACAGCACACATGAAGGGGTATATTTGCTGCTATAATTTGTTCAGCTACAAGCAGTTTAGATTTGTGCTTAGCTCTCTGCCCAGTTTTAGACAAGCAGAAAAAAATTGCATCACAATTATCTGCTAAGCAGAAGTAAGCAGGACACCAGTCACAAGTTGTACATGTGACATGGTAGTGTGGCTGGTAACCTTATTCTGGTAAGCATGATTTGGTTATGCTTAGCTTCTTTTTGTGCTTAAGCAGCTGTATGAAATTGGACCCTGAACTCGTGTGCCGAAGCAGCTCTTACAAACGTAGTTATAAATTTTGCATAATCATGTACGGTAACAATCGTGTTCCCTGAGTGTGCAATTTCCTACTCTAATCGAAATGAATATTTCCTTACAGTTACACCCAAACTTCCCTCGTGAGCCTTTGCCAAAAAAAAAACCCGATACCTTACAAGCCAAGATTCCTCAAGCGACACCGTCTTCCCGAAGATGGGTTTAAAAAAATGTACCATTAAAAAAAAAAGGGACGAGGGAACTTAATGCCTCGTAAATGAAGTCGAAATCCATCGTTCGTGAAGTCAGAAAAACAAGAAACGTCATTAATTACAGGAGGGGATTTAAAGAGTTAAGCGTGACTCCGGGCGACGCGGGGTAGGGGACCTAATCCATGCAAAACACACGCCGTCCATCGCCGCTTTATTCACCCCTTGCGAGCCTCACCCACAGGGAGCCAGTCCTCGGTGAAGCGGGGTTTTTTTTCTCTCTCTCTCTCTTTTATGTATTGTACACTTGAGCGGTGATGGGACGAGCGTTCTGGTTTTTAATGACTACAGGCATGCAAAATTGACTTGGGATCTGTAATCCCTTGTTCAATTCCCCAACTTGAGTGTCCAGGGATTTGGGCCTCTGCTTACACCAGCCACTCGACTCATTTTAAAAACTAGTTATCAGATTCGCAAGCCGGCCGTCATCAATCTTAGTGGGTTGCATGCAATATGTCCACTGAGGTTGACAATACACGCTTCGTGTGTTTGCGAAGTACGTCTGCGTCGTGACGGTTGGACCGCAGCGATATCGTGCAACTCCCCGTGAAAATGACCAATTTCTCGGCCATTTGAACTGGGTAATCTCCGGTGGGTGTTTGGCACGCGAGGTTCCGGGAGAAGAAGTCGTCGTGAGTACCGAGAGAGCTCTCGTTTGAACTAAATCAACATGATTGAGAAATTGAAAAATGTCACCGAGAAAATTGATTGTTTTTTATTGCCCTCCACACAATGTACATGGATTAATGTCAAACATGAAAAAAATATATAAACCTGCCAAAAGACGGGCATTTAGCATCACGTCTAAGGATTATGAGAAATAGAAATCGTGATTAGACTAAAACAGTTTAGTCAGAATCTAATTTTAAACAAATTGTTTTGACAGCCAAACCGCACCGGCTCCTATATTTTCTGAAATGTTGTAAGCCCAAATAATTTGCTCAAATAAACAAAGTTTTTGTTATGCAAAGTCTTTGTTGATAGGCTATCTTTGCTGACTTATAACTTATCTAACTTCCCCAGTTTATTTTAATAAACTATTAAAGAAACTTAAAAGTTTCCCTAAAACTATAGGCCTACAACAACTCAAAAACTTTCGAAAACTAATCTCCTGTCTCCAACTTTACCTCGTCTAAAAGTCCCTCCACTTGAAGATGCGATTTGCGACTGATGTGTCGTACTTCAAAGTTAGACGATGACTTCGTCTGTCGTGGCACCAAAGACAAGTCTGTATTTTAGCCTCTCTGCTCGGTCATGTTGGGTGGGGTGGAACGAAAAAACAAGATGGCGCCTTCCAATCCCTAGATATATTTTACATGGTTACCCTACGTGGTTCATTCACGCCTATTTTAGTCTAACATTGTAAGGTTGATAATGAAATAAATGGGTCCCTAGTGCGCAGTGATCAATGAAGTCCAAACATTGAAACATCGCATGTTTTTTCTTCTTTGTGTTCCCCAGTTTGTTCACCCGTCATTTTTTTTCGTTTAGTTTTTTTTGTGTCCGTTATTGTCTGTTCTTTTCCTGTATTATTACATATTTTCCTCTTTTTCACATTTATTGGGTCTAAGCAAAGGCGTGTATAAAGTTAGTCCCTACCTCCTCTCCCCCCCCCCCCCCCTCCCCCCGCCCCATTCACTCCTGTAGCACGCAGAGGACATAAAATGATTAGCCTAAGCATATTTTACAGCCCCGGACTCGTTTGTGATCATCAAACCTTGCTTAAAGGGTGTGTACAACGTTGGTAATTGCCAAAGACCTGTATCCGCACTTGATGTGACATAACATATACATGAAATGACAAACCTTGGAAATGTTAAGCTCAATCGGTCTTCGGAGTCATGAGAAAACAGTGAAAAAACCTATTATATGTTTTAACTTTTTTATCAAACATCGGATTTTATCCTGCGTGATAAAAGACTTTTGTTTTACTCATTTCCTAAAAACTATGGCATTTCAAGCAAAACTGTTTCAAGGAAAATTCACCCCAAAGAAAAAAATGTCATTCCGAAAAGATTCTTCAAAAATGTAACCACAACAAGTTCGCTTGTTATTCAATAATCCCTTAGGGTACGAGTTCAGTGGCAGAGTTGAACAATTTATCAGGCCAGCATTGTCAAATTATGCCAAAGGTTTCAATTTGGAGTCATGGAAATTTGGCTTCAACCCAAATGCAAACCCGAACGGGCCAAAGTATTTGCTATCTGAAACTGCCTGCATTTCCATTGACAACTATCGTTGTAGCCGTTTCATACATTACATAGCTCTCGATTTATTTTCACGTGAATAGTGAGCCAGTTTCTAGGTTGTCATCCATGGTATTCTTATACAGTTCCTAAAGCAGTTCCCGGTTCGATTTTGGTATCATCTCACGCGTGATTCCACAACCAGCTCACGATTGCTGTATTATTTTCCGTGAATAAAGAACTGACTTTGTGGCACGCCGCTGTACTCACTAAACATGGGGATATCCACGTCTAAAGCCCGGTTCCTTTTTGAACCGATTCCCCTAGGATAAGGGGGCTTCAAAGGTAAAAACTACGAATACTGTATTTTATTTGCTTCGTTATCTTTCATTGTTACGTATAATTACGTATAATCAAGTCATTTTTACGGTGATTTACGGTCTCGTATATTATACGGTCAGCAAGATTATACCGTAACACTAACAGATATCAGTATTAAAAGTAACGAAACGGTATTCGATGTTTTGTCAGTTCTATTTGCCCAGCTATTGTGGTGAAAAAAACTTACGGATTATGTCCGTATTAACGGTGCATTTTTAAAACTTTACCGGAAGGTTGTTACGGTTTTGATGCTGCCACGTAAATCCACGTAAATTACGAGTGTGTGCAGAGAGGTTGTTCTGAAGACACATTTTACGGTTTGTCAAAATTACACTCTGAAAATTCACGTGTCAGAATTGACATGGACTTCTGGTGTGGCCTGACCCCTTTCTCGGTCAGAAGATCCTGAATCTGTGTCAAAATGACCCAGAAATGGGTCTATTTGACGCAGAAACTTAACAACAAGCAGATATTTGTAAACCAGTTTTCGGGTCAACTTGACCCGGAAATGGTTCAGGCTTCCTTTGACCTGGAATCCGGGTCAGTTCTGACCCGGAAGTAATTCAGAGGGTAATCAATATACGTGAAAAATAAATTTGAAAACCTTAAAGGGGGGCTCTTTAAAACTGACACTTTCTGAATTAGACCAAGCAAGTCAAAAAGTTCACACTGTAAAATGCATGGCCTAAACTTTGTGACGAAACAAAACCCGCGCGCACTTGTATGTCCGATAACGTGCTGGGCTTGTATAATCTCATCCTATATAAACAACGAAAAGGTTTTTGTGTGGGGAAAAGGTTGTAAACCCATCCGTGATTCATTCTCATGTTTATTTCTGTTCGAGTTTGCCCTCACTGACTGAAAATCGTATGGAAAAGCAAAAGGAAAATAAAGAATCTACCAGAATCCCCACGAGGAATTGAAAGAAAGTTACTTGAGTATCATCCAGCAGTGATCAGGTTGATCAAATTCGACTGCTATTTGATTTCTATGGAGTGTCACATGTCACTGACTGAGCATGCTCTAGACCAGCCGCTAGTCTCTCTGTCCAGCACAGTCCCTATCAACACCTCTATCTCCTGAAACGGTTTCCCTTTCAAATCCAGTTAATTACCTGCTATAAATTTACACGGCAATCCGCCGCTGCCTGTTCACGGGGTACATCAGAAAACATGAGAAACCTCAATCGGATATCCTAGTCGACCTGCAAACTCCGTACACAAACAACACAACAGCGCGTATATATTTCAGTGCGCGCTAGAAACGGCTAATCCTTCAATCGTGTTACTGGAGTTCGTCGTATTACTGCAGCAGACGGATTTCGTAGCCTCTGGCTATTGTCGTGTTTTACAATTTTTAAGAGAGACGCGAGTGTTTATGATATCAACAACCACCGGTGTATAATGATGCACCACGCTGTCTCTTTCTTTTCTTGTTTTCACCACAGGCGCGGTTCTTTCGGCTTGCATACAAGTGCAAGTTCACGTCGGCAGTATTGGTTTAGGGTTATTATCTGTGGGGGTATATACACACACACGGACGCGGCAAAGTGGTATGGAGACCACTGGGGCACCATGTGTACATAAAGGGCAATAATGACATCAGGAAGGGGGGGTTGGGTGTGTGTATGCTCGTTCTACTGACTTCTACACTGATCGTATCCTGGAACGAGGTCGAATCAATAGTGGATTAGTGCCACCGATAATTATATTTCCTAATATGGAAAAGGCATCCGGGAATGTCGTCTTCTGGGACCGGTAGTCATATTTAGTTTGTGCGGTGTATTCAAATAGAGCTTTTCCCCTCTAAAACCACCCCTTCCCAACCCTACCCTCCCCCCCCCCCAGTCCTGTCCCCCATCCCGTTTCCAAACACGCACCCAAAGTCGTTCCCAGAGTAACATCATTGCACTAACATGGACACAAAGCAAATAAAACGGCATTTAACTGTCGAATGACGTCAAATTATCTTTTTTTATGATCGATTTCTTTAAAGGCTTGGTAAACCTTAGATTACTCTAAATATTAATTACCTTAAAAACTGACTTGGTAAAGAGCACTGGAGAGCTGTTGATATTATAAACCAATTAGAAACGACCCCCTCTGAAGTAATGTAGTGTTAGGGAAAAGGGTCATTTTAAATCCAAAATTTTGAATCTGAGTATAAAGCTTCAGGCATGAAGCCTTTCTTATGCATCTGAAAGCACATAATTCTATGCAACAAGGGTGTTTTTTCTTACATTATTTTCTTGCAATTTCGATGACCAATTGATCCCAAATGTTCACAGGTTTGTTATTTTATGCATATGTTGGGATACACCAAGTGAGGAGACTGGTCTTTGACAATTACAAAAAGTATATCCTGCCTTTAACAGACTTATATATAGAATATATAGAATGGTTTATTTACAAACTTGTTATAAGCAGCCACATGCTGAATTGCAACAATTTACAAAAAAATACTGAAAATTAGTTTATAGTTAAAAAATTACACGCAAAATAACAAAACTGTTTTATATGATACTTATTTTTATGATGTCGTTTGATTCACTCAAATTAGGCATTATTTAGAATTTACTTGTTGTAAAAAAATGTACTTTTGTCCGAAGATTTACAATTAGTAAATAAACAAAATACAATTATACATTCTACTAATACCTTAAAACCTTGCCCTTCCTATAGCCATTGAGATGACAATAATGTCTTAAATACAAGATTCTATTATGCCTTAGAAATGTGTCCTTCCAAGAGTCTTACAGATGGGAATAATTCATTTTCTCAGATGACGCGACGTCTTCTCGACCCCCCCCCCCCCCCCCCCCCCCGTCACTGATTTTGCATTACCACGCAAATCTCCTTGAACTTGCAGCCCGGTGTTCCCCGTTGTTAAGTTGCGGGCGAAATACAGCGTGGTCCATCTCAGCTGCCCGCACGGAACTCAGGCTGCGATTACGGGCTTAGGAACTTATGAATAAAATTATCTTGCTGCGCCGGATGGCAGACTTGCTTTCCTTTTTCTTTTTTTTCCCCCCGTCTCTCTCGATACAAACGGGGGAAAATTGCATATTTTACGGCCGAGCGTGCATGAGTAAATGAGATGTTTAGTGGCCGGGTGTTTTATGTTTTACAACAATTCTTTTCTGTTTCCTTCTTTTTAGAGTTTGTTGCCGTTCGAGACCAATTGCTGATTTATTTTTGTGCAAAGGACATTGATTCTCTTTAGAGGGTAACAAACTGCAGTCTACGGCATACAATGGTGAGTTAGTATTCCAGCATTATTTACATTATAGGTGTTTTTCTTGTTTGAAATGTTCAAATTGTAATAAATTAAAAACATATTTAACAAAATATAAAGATTACTAAACATCTAAATTAACAATGACGAATTACATTAAATCAAACAGACACTGATACAAAATGTGCGTAAAATAAAAATAATGAAAAAACACTGAACTCATTTGAAAATTATCATATTGTTGTAAATAAAAACGTAGGACATATCAAACGAAATTATAAATTAGCAAACAAACTCATCAAAAGAACACGGTATTGAATAATAATAACAAAATAAATTTATAGTAAATAAAAGTTGTTATAATTTGTAAACAAAACTTCCGGCAATATTTGTAAAAACAGAATTGCATCTTCACCCTAAGTCACGTCAAACAAAAGTTCGGTATGACATCAACCTTCCTCTTTCCAATTATGCGAAATCCTCGGGGAATTTCAGTAAATTGAAGATCAAAATGGCTTTGGCATGTTAATTCTATTCCACTTCGATTGCTACCGTATTCTTGGTCTGCGTTTTTCCCCAACTATTTCTTCAACTAAAAAAAAAATGAATTTGTGAGGTGACTACGCGAGTCCAGCTTTCAATGAAAAACACATCTGTAAAGTATAACTAGTGACAACGTTTACGTCTTCATTTTTTTCTTTCTAGTTTGCATGCAAATAATAAATGAAATAATAATAAATTATTCACTGATAGAACTGGTCGTCAATTATTACAGTCCAAAAATCTCTGACATTGGTGTAGATCTACTGTAAGTTCATATCATGCATCTTTTCGAACCTCGGATTACGGGCTCCACCACCTTGTTCCATCCCGGTCGTTTGAAGTACATGTTGCCCATAAAGCCGGTGCTAACGCGCAGGTCGTGTTTTCAAGAAGACTATTGTGGAGTATTGTATATTAACATTCAGTCGAGAAAACGAACACACATACAAGTACCTGGAATCGTGGACCACCTATTGTCCCTGTTTTGTTTTTACTTTTAACTTTTTGGCCACAGCTCCAATTCACCCAACTGGGAATGTCCCCTTATGTCATGGGTCCCCGGTTTGAATGTGTAGACCTACCCCACACACACCCAATTCACAAGTGTTGCAAGGTTGCTCATGAAAATGTGAATTCTATAAAAGTGGTGGGTCAGAACTGACCTGGAAGAGGAGTCAATAATAAAGAGCCATACTCATTTCCGGGTCAGCGTGACCCGTCAAGGGTCAACATGAACCCGGAAGTTGGGTCAACAACACTTACTGACTCGGGATTCTGATCATGACAATCCCTAAAACGGGCCATGATTCCCAAATGGGCACTACCCATATGGAACCTTTTCAGAAACAAATCTGACCCGGTCCTTTTCTAAGTGTATGGTCAGTGGACGGAGCACCCAAGGGAGGGGGAGGTCCGAGGCTCCACACCCCTCAGAGGGCCTACTGACCGTTAAACCTTCGTAAGTTGTTACATGCCTCCATCCCCAGGCCTCACTCCCACAACTTTAAAAGGCAGACTTCACCCTCCTAAGATGATTTGTCAAAGTTTACTTTTTTAATGAACGTTCAAGAATATTTCGTGAAACACTTTATACCTGTACAAAATAGGCCTATCGCCGGCTTCTCAAACCTACAATAAGCACACGCGAACGTACATGAAATCTCGTGTTTTCTCGTAATGGCGATCACCTGAACTCGACGAAAACCTTGAGTCTTTTTTACCCCAAATACAGTAACAATCTTTCATGTTCTTGACAGACGACGAAAAAAACATGTAGGCCTACCCAGGACAAAGGAGGCGAAGACAGACGCGCAAACTCATAATCTAAGTTTATTCATCAAGTCTACTTTTATCGTGTACTCCTCTTTTTTGAAACTCAAACATTCATTGGTAACAAGGTGATCACAGGACCCGTCTGAAGCAACGAAGCACGAAATCCACCAAACGAATGAGGTATCTATCATTTGACTGGTGATGGATAGCCCAGTCTGGTACGTTTGGGGTCACTAAGGGGGAAAAATTAAACTGAACTATCATCCCAAGAGGTGGCAATGGCACAAGCCATTTTTCGATATTTTATACACTGTAGAATCGTTAACTCTTGTGGGTCAAAAATTGACATCTTGTTTGCGTTTAAGATGTACTTCCATGCTCAGACGGTCTAATTGGATCGCATAACACACTCTTAATTCACACAAACTTATTAATCAGAGCGTGGAAAATGTTTAACTAGAGTTCCCGTGGAGAGCTATCTCACAAGATAGCGGGCCGTTGTCTACCAATTACGCCGTCTCACACTCAATTTACCCGTCGGTACCAGCCGCGTTGATCCCCCCATCTCTTCACAACAACGTTGGAATGAACTACCTTCAATGTTGAATTAGACCAATTGTTGTCAGGTTGTTGTACACGGCGTAAAGAAGGGGGATTTAACAGTAAGGGGCCACTCAAACAGTATTTAATCCTGGACTATTAACTTGAACGTGGTTGTCCCGTTAACCATTACGGTGAACAGTTAGGTCATTCATTGGGGGCTTCAAGAGGCCTGGTCTGGAACAGTTTACGCAGAAGGGTTTTGTACTCAGCAAACTAAAGATGGATAAATATAGTCTGTTTGATACTTCTTTGTGAAGTGTATGTTGATCGGATTAAAGCAGCTCCCCTAAGTATTTGTCAAGCCATGAACAAAGGTTACTACAATTAGCTGTCACCTTAGAAGAAGGCATTCGGCATCACCATTACATATATTAGCATACCATTAGCTGAAGAGGATACCGTCCGGCCGTGGTGAAACTATAAACTCGTTAAAAGCCGTAAGTTTTCGTCAGTACGGGACATTTTGATAGAGGTTTTGTCTTCACAAGATCGAAACATCCTGACGACATCGTCGGCCATTCAAGAAGGGGTCCAAGGCCGACTACATCTTTGTGATGGGCTCATTGTCCATTAGATAGAGTCCTTAGGAAATTGAGGAAACAACAAGTCTCTAACCTCGCATTAGAACGGTGTAAAATGCCATTGTATCTGATACCTTTAAAGTGCAAACTTTGTCAACATCAAAAACACGTCCAGTGATGTTACATTTCAAATATAATTACGGGTCTGTATTTTGTACAGGAAATAATTGGTTCATTCCCGAATGTTGATGATATTCAATCAAGAAGGCATTGAATTTGATCTTTAGACTGTCGCAACAAAATTCCTCTTTGGAATGTACAGACTCATTTGCTGTCGATATCAAATGACGTCATCTTTCAAATTTCGTTCAAAAGGAGTATCAAATAAAATGAGACTTTACACCATTTTAACATGAGATTAGAGACTTGTAATTTTTTGTCACTTTCTTAAAGACTCTATCTTTTGGATATTGGGTGAATCATAAAACTACATTTGACCTTGGTGACTAGATGTTGCAATAAGAATGAGTTGCGATGACTCATTATTTCTGGTAACCAGAGACCTACAACGTTTTTACTGAACACTTAGAACTGATCTTTTGCAGAAAACAAAGACCCTCATCAGAAATTTGTTTCATTTATTACTGGGCCATGTATTAAAACCTTTAGGAAAAGAGTAGAAAATACCGAAAGAGCAAACTTCGTTTACGATTACATCAGATCATTCAGACAATATTGAAAAACGGTAAATTTGCTATATAGAGCCATTTGGCTAGAGAGCTATTGCAGATTGACAAAAAATGCAGGTGGAATAACAACTAGTGTCAGCCATTTTGTAAATCTCGATAACTGACTTCAATATTTGAGTATAAATTCATGCAATAACACATACATACGGACTTCGGACCACAGTGTGACTATAGAACATCCCCACCCCACCACAGTGTTGTTTTCATTTGACCTTTTGAAACCTTGAAAATGATAGTTAGGTTAGGCTACCACTAAGTCGCCTCAGAGCAGAAAGGACTTAAACCACATTGTTCGTATTACGTCTTATAAGTCCATTCTGCTCTGAGTTGACGTTCTGTGGGAAAACAAACTAGTCGTCCAAACGAACAAGTAGTTTTCCCTATAATCTAGAAAATGACTTTATCTTCATTTTTATCTTATCAACAATAAACATTTCGTCCACATACCAAACTGCTGACTGTTAGATACCCACCAGGTTTGTTTACGATCCCCTCAAAAAATTAAATAAACGAATCCTGTTCTGACGTTGATGGCGCGCTTCTACTTATGTTGTGTGTGTTTTACACGCACAGAGCTCTGTGAGCAGATGGTCCCAGTTCAATGATTAAACTAGGTGGCATAAACAGCCAATTCAACTTTTAGAGTTAACGAAATGAATTTATCTAAGAAATTTGTGTCACACTTTAAATTTGTTTTATGATTTGGGGGATCTATTTTTGTGGGTGGAAGTCGTAAACACTGTTTTACTTGGATGTAAAAGACATATTTGTGTATTTTAGAAATTAAGCAAACTCGGTGTAATTCAGATTGATGTCAGGACTGTCGTGACTAAAAATCACACCTTACTCGAACTTCTTCTTTTTTAAAACATTGAAATAAGATTTAATATTGGCACTGACATCTGTTAAATAGATGTAATTGTTGTTTTATTACGATTGTTTCTTTCAATTCATATAAAGATGTGGTTGCCATGTTTTCTTTTAACTTATTCAAACAAACAAACACAAGCAGAAACCATTCATTATGATTGCTATAAAAGAAAATTAAAATGACGTGTTTTTTGCTGTTTTTGTTTCTTTGTTGAACAAGGACGAGTTTTTGTCATTATGGTATAAAAAGAGGAATTTGACCTTTCTTTTAAAAACATGACATCACCTGAAGTGATCGGTTAGTTTTCATACAGTCGGAGCTAGACAATGCATTAGTTTAACCGTTTATATTGTGTTGGCCTTAGACATTGTGAGTGAAGCCTACAACATGTTGGCAAATAGGCCGTGGTTTTGGTCGGGGCTGACGGTGGTGTTTTCACAGAATAGTGGTAGAGAACAATTGTAGCCTAGTATTCATTTGTGCAGTCTTGAGACCTGCAATTGAGTTTCTACCTTGGCACCGCTATACTTTTTAACATTCCTTAAAAAGGGATTGTTTCCTACATTAAAATGTAAACAGTAGGCCTAGGTGAACAAAACCGAAAAGTAACTTAGTAAGTACTAAATGAAGAAACGGTGACCGTGTTTCGTCCTACCTGCTGCTTTGAAAGTATCATGAATTAACCACTTATAACGATGTGTCTGTGCTTATTCGACTTGTAACATTATGATCGAAAAAAGCAAATGAACAATTTTCTATTCAAAAGTTAACGTTTTATGCCTGCAAAAATGGGGTGCTTGTGGATGCTGCACACACCCCTTTTGGATAGGGATGCTAGAATACTAAAACACGCCTTACTTTTTAAACATTTTGCCATCATAAGAAAAACTCTGAACTAAGAAACCCCTTAAAAACTATAACACATAACAACAACGAAATCAATAATATTATTGTCTTTTACAACTATTTCGTCACCGTGTCTAAATTTCATGAAGTTGACACAAGCGGTCATGCAACTCAGCACCCCGGGCAAGGAAATCTGTTCTCAAAGGTTTGCAACTTTTGATTTAAATTCGTGCCCAGTATTCTGAGGAATATTTCTGTTGGAATTACAATCATGTCTGATGCGATAAACAGCACCACTTCGTTCTTATTCCAGTTGTCGAAACATACATTTTTGGTGTTTTGTGAGTTAACGAAAACGATGTTTTATTCCCTCGTAAAAACAATCATTTAGCATTTTTTAGTGAGACATAATTGGGGGTTATTCCAAAAAAGTTTTGTAACCCTAAAAGTGACCTATATTATATTATCACTATTCTTTAAAACAGTTTTCCCGAGATATGATTTCATTTGAGACTTCTTTCGAGTTAGCGTGTATATAAACTCATGGCACGCAAACCTTGATGAAATTTGATCCTCTATTCGCTGTACTTAAACCATCGTCAAAATATATTAACTTTGGAAGTTTTTAGAGATTGTTCTACTTTCCAAAACCAACGATAACCTGCCCTTTAAAATTGTTACACACTTTGAAATACCCCGTATGCTCTTGTCAAGAATTCTGTTAATCCCTCGCTGCCAAGATTGTGTCCTTGTGCACGCCAAAGTTTGTTAGTTTAGGACCACTTTCTGAAACTCTATCTACTTAACCCTTAACCCCTGACAAAACACATTCCCCCATTGTACGGTTATATAACATTATTAGCAACCGCATTCAAAAGAGAAGCGAAAAGGACACCGTTGTTATATTATGTAGTATAAATAGTGGCTTTATTTATTTACGGGAGGCATCTAATTCAATCTGGGAAAATGGGGGGAAATTGGAATTAGTTTTTTTAAAAATGTGTTTGTGTAAGTGCAGCAGTTGAATCAAAATGAAAGGGTCACTGTATGTGTATACGGAGGTGCAAACATGCAATAATAACTTTTATAATATTAACTAAAATCTTTCCTTGGGTCGTTTTAGAACCTTATTTCCACCTAGAAAAGATTGACTATCACCCATAAACAACAGCTCTTCCTTAACCTTCTACACCGTAACAATTTTCAAACTTTTATAAGTTACACTGATGCTACGCAAACCCTAATGATACGTAGAAAGCATTACTAGGTGAAGAATGATTGACAATTTAAAAATCATTATTATATAATGACAGTAATGATAATAACATTATACATTTTAAGTACGCCATATCTGAGGGAAAGACACTCCTTGCGCCTACAAAAGGAACTCTGCTAAAGCCCAAACTATATAAGTGAGTTTTCAAGTTAGTTTTGAAGATTGAGAACGTTTCTATACTAGTTTGAGGCTCAGTGGAGGAGCTTTCCAAAGAGATGGTTATGATAATCTAAACATGGTGCAACATGGTAAAAATATACCGTAGGAAAATCTGAGGTAAAGTGCATGAGGATATTTTGGTTTTATCAGCTTTTTGTGTTGACAAAGGAACCGTAGTAGTGAACTGAGAGTAACGGTCCACACACAACACTTGTTGCAGTGGGGACAAGTTGATGTGGAGTTAACGAATTTTACCACTTATTTCCCTCAATTTATACTATTATTGTTTTGCTTTCAGACGAAATGTGTTTTTCTTGTTGTGGAGGTCACCAAATGATAATAAGTATTTTGTAATGAAACAAAACAAGTTTTTAAAAGGAAGTTGCTGTAATTAGGGACTATTCACGTTAAACTTTCATTCATTGAAGTTAAAGTTTAAGAAATGCAAAATCCTTGACTTTCTTTTGGAGGGTTCTTTGATTTTGATCTGGAAGGTCACATTAAGTCATGGTCTCTTGATGGGCAATGTGACTTACAATCATCCTTCGATCACAAAAAAATGGGAGTTCAAAATCTCCTCCTAAAGAGTGGGGAGTTTGGACGCTAAATGAAGCGCACAACGGGAGGCTTAGCGGTTAACAAGGATTATTATTGTGCACCAGCGAGGATAATAATGACGGCCTCACACGACTACCCTGCCCGTTGAATTCAACAGACCTCTAGGCGACTTCGTATTGATTGTTCGGTGAAACAACAAAACTTGACTATTAACACGGTACTAGAGCGACCTAGTGAGTCCCTTGTTGCAACCATACCTGTATAAACTCCACAGGTGTAAAACTCAATTTTGTTATATTTAACGAATTTCTATACATGTGAATTTTTAACAATATCATATATCACATTGGTTTAAGTATAAATGCTGCCATATGTTGTATATTACTGTACCGAATGACAATAACAACTCAAAACTTCGGTTTGGAGTTCTTTTGATGAATCATAAGAATTGTGTAAAATTAATAATTAATGGATTGTATTACCACATGAGGTATTGAGAAATAACAATTGACACCATACGATGTTAAAAATTTGCACACTTCAACGTTGGATCTGCGTTATTCGTTGAACGCGTATGAGCATGCAGACTGCACGTGTTCGCGTTCTAAAAAACCGCACCATACAATTTTCGTTTCACGGTGAAGCGCTGGTTTCGACGAAGTGGTCATTAAAACAATTCCGATTGCTTACCTCACCGTCTGAAACTTACCTCACCTTATCAAAAATGAAAAACATATAGTAGGAAATAAACTGTTAAGTCTTTGTAGTTGGGCCTAAAGGGTAAAGGTCAGATTTGTTATAGTGGGGGCAGACAGGGGAACTATTCTGGGGTTTTGTGGCTTTAGTGATGCAAGCTGGAATGTGGAACACTATCAAAGTATGGCATGAGAAAGATTTATGGATACAGGGGCCATCGCAGATACGTCCTTAGGAAAAGTATAGATAAAATAACAATTTTCTCAAAATGGCTGCTATTGCTTGTTTTTCTACCTATTTTTTTATTTTATTTTCAAAGAAGAATCTGCAATGGCCTTATAAGTTATAGCCAAATATCTTTCTCACTCTCTGACTGTGTGCCAAGTTCCAGTTTCTTTGAAAGAACTTACAAACAGTTTACTGGATTTAGTTACACTTTATACTTTGATATAACAGAGCAAAAATATAGAACCATTAAGTTGATCCCTGCATATCCTAATAGTGATCCGGATAACGACTGTCGATCCAGTTTGAATCAACATTTCGTGTTTTGGTAATCCCGATGCTTTAACTTCTCAGAGTAGTTATTACGTGGATTAACTTTCGATTTCTCGGGATTTTCTGTTAACAATTCACCTCAAATCTCACCAACCTTGATGAATGCAAGTTTTACAAATTTCGAGAAACTTCGGGGATTTGGGAAGTTTACAAATTTCGAGAAACTTCGGGGATTTGGGAAGCAAGACAAGGTTTAGGGTTGTAAATGATACACAAACCCACTGTGCTCGTAGTGTTTGGTTCCCTAAAAACGGGTGAATTTGATGTCAAATAGTTTAGTTCAAACTCGTTATTCACCATTGATTATGTTATAAGAGGAAGCCAATGTGAAAGGTAGCCTTAATGGCAAAGTGGCGGTTATTTTAATATCATAATAAAAATGAACACGCCTGAATACCGGCCTGATACTTCACGGTGGCACTTGCCTCCATGCCCCTTGATCATTGCCGTGGTGCCCCTTGAAATGTTCCGGTACAAATAATACATTTCCCATACAGAGGTGCCTTCTAAAAACGAAAAACAAAAATGTGTCTCTTTTCTACAAAACTATAGCCCAAATCCTTAAAGGTTTCTTCAAGTTTATTAAATTATCATTATTATTATTATTTATTTAACTACGACAAATCATACACAAATTGCAAAGAAACAAGTACACGGAGATATTAAAGGAATAAGTAATCCAAACAAGAAACAAAAAATGTAACAATTGAAAACATTAATAAATAAGTAGATAAATATTTACATGTAATAAAAAGTGGAAACAATTTAAGATAAAGTACCGTTACATAATCAGTTACCATCGTGTTTAAATTGATAGGTTTCATTCCGATTTCTGAAAGATCAATGACGATGAAGTACCAACACACTTGTGACAACAATTTCCGTGAAAGGCCCTGTCACACAAAGTACTTTATACGGGTACTTCGGAGCCAACTAACGGTACAACATTAGTAGGCGGAACAAGGGAGTTCTATTATTCTAGTGTCCTTGCACTTGCTGTTCATTCGTTGTGGTTAAACTCTTCAGTGACATAAATACATCACAAAAATACTATAGATAGTTCCCAGTAGACGCCATCTTTACGGGCAAATCGCATTTTGGCTTGCAGGCGCGTCAAGCGCTCTAATTATTAACGCAGCCGCGTTGTTCACTAACCAATCACGCAATGAGTTTGGTGAAATGTGCGCGTGCTGCACGCCGTTCTCACGCGTAACGCATGACTGTGTGTTCCAAATTGCCCGTAAAGATGGCCGACTTACGTCATACTGCAACCTATCTATAAACAAACAACAACTTTGAAAGTTTGACAAACTGAAAAACGTGCGTTCACAAACAGGTGTTTCTTGTTGATCACGGTGTTTGAAATGTGAGATAAACAAAATTAGAAATGAATCTAAGTTCAATTACCGTTGATATATTTTTAATGGACGCTTGTTGTCGCTCCGGTGAGGGAAATGTCCAGCCCTGGTTATGTTTTATGCCGTAACACATGGCGCTGAAAATAATGTCTAAAATCTAGCTGACGAATGCGTTTTGTATTTTGTCCAAATAGTTGTTGCCTGTTATATATAAAGGGTGTTTTTAACATTAGAAAGAGTAAAAATAGAAATGTTCACAGATGTACGCATAAATTACATGGTATAAAGATGGTCATGGTAGAAATGCTATAGTTTTTGAAAAATAAGTGAAACTATTCAGCCCTTGACTGCCATGTGGTATTTTTAATAAATAAATCAGTGATTGACGAACGAGTGGGTGTGTATACTCAAAATAGGGATTGACAATATTGATTTGTTGTTAGTGGTTGTGAATTCGTTGAAGGGAATTTTTGTCGCCAACATCCAACTTGTACATCAACTATACATGAAACACACATACGGACTAATGTTGCCCGTTGGGTTGCTCTAAATTCTGCTACACTTAATAATCAACAAATAGAAAAGAAATTTAGTTGGGATTATGTAATCATAACTGATAATTCGTTTATTTGGAAATTATATGTTTATTTGATTTTGACAATTGTTTCTTATCCGGTATGAACGTCCAGGGTTTGTGAAAAACCTCAATCTCCCATTGTGCAGATTTCTTAGTTTTTAAGTGTTGGTTTTCTCTCTATTTTCTTGGTAAAATCCTTATATTTGTCTTTGAAGCTATCCTAACAATCGACAATCAACGTCATGAAATAGGTATCATTATTGACTAAACCTGCTTAACATGCCCTAACAATTTTAGGTTAAGACTGGGTTAGTATCATATCATAATGAGTAGCCTACCCCTTATGTGGAATGTGGACCTCCTTATTCTTGTTACATCACCCCCTAAGGATATGTGATAAACCCCCCCTGCAAAACCGAACCCTCGTAAAAGAAGAAAAAAGGACAAAAACACAGAGATATTTCTTGCCGTGGGGTGGTAAAGAGTCCTTTGTGCACCACCTGATGAGTATAAAGCCAAACGAAATAACTATAGGATGAGACGGCGAATTACCGAGCAAAACACATTCCATCAGGCCGAAAATAATTGGAAACGACTGGGTGCAGATTTCTTTGCCGTGCACGCTACAGATTTACGCTCCCGGAGTATTTTACGATGTTGGACTTTTGTCATCTATACAACCGGTATATTGGTCTGAAAGCAATTGGCCAGCAATTTGAAAAGTTAAGAGTTATCTGATGATCACGTAAAACTTGTCGGCATGTAACTTTTTAATGGGTACACTTGTCGAATCAAGACACTGGGCTGGTCGAATTAAAAGCTAAATTGTCAAATATGTCAGATTGTAGTTGTGTAGTTTTAATGATAAAGTTCGAACTGAACTTCGTCCGCGTATCTAAAGAAAACAACCAAATAGTAGACCTATGTTTGTAATTTCCCCCCCAAATAGTGACATAATTTTATCGCGAAAGAAAAGTAAAAGAGTAAATTTTTCACCGCTTTGTGTGATTTGGGGCATTTGGGGGACTCAGTGGTTTCTTTCCCTGCCTGTCACCTCTGTGGACCCCGGTTCAAATCCCATCCAGACCGGAGCCATGCATGTGGGTTGGGGTTTTCAGTCTTTACCTGATTGCGTGGTTTTTCCCTCCATTTGGGGGTTTCCTCCCACATCTAAAACTGAACATTTCTTCTCGTTTCATTTTCACCACTCCTGCTATAATAAATAAGAATATATAAATACATGATTCAATTTGAATTTAAGCTTGTGTAATCCAAGTAAACTTGACCTAATTCGTCGGCTGACAAATTCCATGTGCTGAAAATGTCTAAAGGAAACAATAGTAGGCCTACTTTAGTTGCTCACCGGAATGTAAAACCGCATGATCGCAGTCACATTATGCAACATCATCTGAACGGTAAACTTCGTCAACGAAAAAAACAAATGTTCACGAAATCCATGGTTAAAATTTTCTTTCTTCTTTTCATAAAGCTATTTAGGCTTTATTCGTAAATATTTAACTCGTTCAGCTACCGAGAAACTTGTTCATGCTCTTATTTCCTCTCGCTTAGATTTTTGTAATTCTTTGTTATATCAGCTCCTAACACACAACTCGCCCGTCTCCAGAAACTTCAAAATACTGCTGCTCGTATTGTCACCTTTTCATCCCGTAGAACTCATATCACTCCAACACTTAAAACTCTTCACTGGCTCCCGGTATGCGACCGTATTATTTTTAAGTTGTTGTTGATGGTGTTTCATTCCTTGCATGGTTCTGCCCCTTACTACAATATGAACCTTATTGTTGAATATAAGCCCACTAGACGTCTACGTTCATCCGATTCTTCATTATTAATATTAGTCGTTCCCCTCACACGCAGTTCTTGGGGGGATATATCTTTTCCTATGCTGCTCCTTACCGTTGGAATAAGCTCCCACTCAGAATACGTAGCCTATCTTCTGTTAGTGAGTTCAAACTTGCTCTCAAAACCCATCTCTTCCAGAATAGTAGTTTTGCTTAGTTTCATACATTGTTTGTGTATTGATTGTTGTTGATATATGCTATTTTGGAATGTTGCTGCCTTTCACCTCTGTGGACCCCGGTTCAAATCCCATCCAGACCGGAGCCTTGCATGTGGGTTGGGGTTTTCAGTCTTTACCTGATTGCATGGGTCCTCCCACATCTAAAACTGAACAATTCTTCTCGTTTCATTTTCACCACTCCTGCTATAATAAATAAGAATATATAAATACATGATTCAATTTGAATTTAAGCTTGTGTAATCCAAGAACTTGACCTAATTCATCGGCTGACAAATTCCATGTGCTGAAAATGTCTAAAGGAAACAATAGTAGGCCCTACTTTAGTAGCTCACCGGAATGTAAAACCGCATGATCGCATTCACAGATGCAACATCATTATTCTGAACGGTAAACTTCGTCAACGAAAAAAACAAATTTTCACGAAATCCATGGTTAATATTTTCTTTCTTCTTTTCAAAAAGCTATTTAGACAAAGTTAATCAAATCGTTGCCTTAATCACCCTCTTTTGTGTGTACAACTGCAGGGCATTGCCCCTATGTCAATTCTGTAACGTTATTTCAAATTAACCAATTGCGGAGGGAATTAATTCCGGCCATTTACATTTCGGGAAAAATGAATAACTAAGCCGTACTAATTGGTAGTCCCGGTCACAATTGGGCAAATTACAATTAATGTCCAGCTGAGTGTATTTAGCCTAAAACTATGATTAAAAATAACAACTGGACAATATATTTGGTAACCGCCCCAGAACGCAGCTCAAATGACTGTGAATGCAGTCACATTGGTGATTAACTAGATCTAATCGACCTGTGTTAAATAAACAAAAGAAGATTTCTAAATTATAAATCAAGTAAAACAAATTAACGTGGTTTAAGATAATACATTATTCGTAAGGATAAAATAAAGTTATGAACGATTTTTAAGCTAACTTCGTTTGTTGAATGTTATGCAGTACAAACTGTATTGAGTAAATATTTCCGTTTGAAGTACTTCCGTTTGAAGTACCTTCATCTAGATTGCAATAAAATGTGAACGTTTCATCCAGTTCAGTAGCCATGTTTTATTGAAAACAACAAATAGGCCTAACTGTTTATATTTTATATTTCCATATGGGATTTAATTCGATTAAGGCAATTGAAATAAGAAATTGTGATTAAGGGAGTTCTTCAAGGCTATTTTGTCGACATTAAGGTGTTCAGTCGGATTTATTTCTCTGGAGGATTAGTAGTAGTGGTCTGAATTTCGTGAGTTTCTGAAACTACTTTTAGTTTTAAACAACTTTCTGGAATTAGGCGTCTGCTTTATGTTTGAACCTTCAGTTACCTGCATCTAACCTCTGGCGATACTTATTTGAAACCTTTTACCACCAAGCTGTTAGTTTTGCCCGATTAGGAGAAAAAAGAAAATTGTTTGTTTTTGATCCGTATTCTTTTTTATGTATTTGTTGTGACTTGGTTCATGTTATGTAAAACGAATTTTGTAACAGACGGAGTTGACGTGTTAATGATTTATCGCCCACTGTCTGACACAGTTCTTTATTTTCTATAAACTTGTGGTTAAAAGTATATTCCTTATTAATGGTGTCGGCCTTCAGGTAACCTTTTTAAGGTAACAATTTCAATGGAACATATAAACCTTTTGACAGTATTTCTCCTGCTAAATAAAGAGTTAGTTGGACTGGGAACTTGTTTACAAACGGGTTGGACGTAAATTCAGCGACTAAAATCCTAGACCTGAACACAAAAAACTGAGTCAAATAATGTAGCAATGGTGTGAAGGCAGCCATACTTGATTTTCAAATTTTATATCAGGCCCTTTCGAAACCGTTTGTACGTTCGGAACACGGCTTTAAAAATGGTGGACGGAGCCATGACAGAGTTCATGTGGAAACCAGAGTTTCGAAAAAACTGGTGCAAGTAAAAAAATAAATAAATCTAATTCTTTTTTGCATTTATTTTCGTTGAAACGTGTGACCCTGGTTCTTGTTTAAACAGCACATTATGAGGCCTGCGGGGTCGACCATACATTTTTTTTACGATGACATGGCATTCAATTATAAGTCAGGTTGACACAACCAACGGACAGCTTTAAACATGGGAAATTCAATACGTTTCAGTTAATTGGACAAACGTACTGTCGCCACCAATCATGCTTGTTCCAACCCCTTCAGGCAAGGTTAGCAAACATTCCATATTGGGTAAAATGCCATCATTTGGGGAGGAAACTATGTGCACACTGTTGAAGATAGTGTCTGCAGTTGGTTTAAACGATTCTTAATTGGTCACAGAAGTACCAACAACCAGATAATTGTCAGTGAAGCAAACCTGATACCTTTCCAAAACTTTTCCTTTTCCTTCAGTAAAATATATATAAATTTGTTGGAATTAATCTTTCTAGTAATATCCAGCCATTGTTTTGAAAGCATCATTTGAATTAAGTTTGTAAAATTTCAAATAAATGTGATGTTGTAACATTGACTTTGAAAGAGAAATTGAACAGGGAATGCAAACGAACTTATTACCTGGTATAAGAAATTGGTACTTATGTATTTATATGTGTGGAAACTTCGGGCAAATCAACCTCTCTGCCCACCCCACCCCCTTCACCAAATATTCCCAAACTCCCACGAACTCGCCGAAGCAATTTCCATAATTATGCCTTGCAGAATCGGTCCAAAGTGCCATCACGGGTCCTTAAGGTAGAATAATAATGGCGAACAGTCTCTGTTGATCGAAACTCTGTGAACTCCGGCCAGTTTTCTTTACTGTCCACGGTCAGCAGATAATTATTTGGAGTTAATTGAAATTTGAGGGTCATGCTGGCCAATTGAATCCAAATAGGTGAAGAGCCTTCGTATGTGTTTGTCAGTCGCTGCTTGTTGTCTGTTTGGGGGAAGGGGTTAATTCACTCTCCACACCCACAGGGGGAAATTTGAGTCTCAGATCTGCCGATGATCGTCAATGAAGATTGTCTCCCACAGAAGTAACACTTTTAGAAACATTTTACAAGACAAAAACAAACTTGGACAGTTATGAGTATTCTATCATTTCGGTTGGCCTAGCCCAGGGGAGTGTGTGGGGGGAAAAAAGAGGAACACCTTGGCTCAGGCTGAGGGCCAAACAGGGGTCAAAACTGCGCCACTTCTACCCGCAATTAGGCAGATATTCTCGAGGGGGAACAATCTTCGCGGGGTGACACAATAACCCCGTTCAGTGGCTTCAATTAATGCGAAAGACCGAAAGCTGATAAATCGTGTCATCACCAGTCATTGTCCATCTAACATCGTCAGTTCATAAATCTTACTTAAGTTGCTTAGTTGTGCTGAATTCGTTAACTTTAATAGCAGTGTTTGGTTGTTACGGTTTTTCAGCGGGAGTGTATGTTACCCTTATACTCTTTTTAACAAATTGAGTGGCTCAGGATACACTGATTGGGTCGTTCTCAATGCCATCTCACAATAACAAGCCAATATTGTATTTACTCTTTATACTTCACAAGTATTAAGTTTAAATCCTTTTGGTGGAGATAACCAAATTTAAAGATTAATTATTTACTGCAAACTGATCCAGGCTCAGTAGCGAGGGGACCGTAACACTAGGTTTTGTTTCCTAGACTTAAACGGTTGTAAACACAGACATACCAATACTTAAATATGAGCGAGCAAACATTTTGAATCATCACTCAGCTGTCAAAACTACTTTGATACAACGTTCTCCTTTTCACATTCTCAATTGAATACATTTTTTGTTTTCAATTGTTAGTTGTTTTTTCATAAACTGTTTTTGCGCGTTTCCAAGTACTTTAATGGGTCGCAAACGTCCAAATTCTTTTGACCATGAACATTTATAGAATTCTGAAACGATAACCGTCAGTTTTTGTCATAAAAGGTAGCATTTCTCTTAGTTTCTCATGTTTTTTTATAAGGTTTATTGATGACAATAAGTCAAGCATAAGCTATGCTTTCTATTGATTGGAACAAAGTACGCGAGCAACATGAACCACACATTAAATTTGCAAGGACACTTCCAGCAGACAAGGACTGGCGCCAAGAACAGGTGGGGTTTTTTTCTTTTGAAAAGAATGAAAAAGAAAATGTCTTTTTCATGTATTTCTGTTTGACTTTGTTTCACTCTAAATAGACAGAACTGTTGCTTGATATCCCATACTTCATAAAAAATCAAATATGGCTAACATTTAAAGACCTTTAGTCGCCTTGAAACTTGTATTGTTTTGTCAAGCCATGGTAAAGCAAATACCCTACTGCCCGCCCCCGCGAAAACAAAATAATAATACCCCATTGTTTGCTTTGGGTGCTTCCGTAAGAGCGAGGTCTACTCAAGTCTCCTCGCGAGGTCTGTCCTGAAGTTGACATAGTAGAGTTACTTTGAATACACACACTTTCCCCCATTTGAAATGCTATTTTGGAGTCATCATCGAGTGGCGAAAATCAAATAAAAGTTTTTATCGTCGAGACGTAATCGATCAGTATAGTTTTATTTTGCATCATGAAGATCTTCATCCAAGTACAATGAACGGTCCTAATAATATCTGGAGCGTGTTTTGGCGATCATGACCGGTAACCGATCCAACAAGTCGGTTACGGTTTGGTCGGAACAGCTGCGTCACCGACCGCGGTTCAACCGAACACGCGAAAACGCTCAACCAATGACCAAAGCTCAACCAATGACCAAAGCTCAACCAATGACCAAAGCTCAAACCAGTTTCTGGTTGGGGTCGCCAAAACGCACTCCTGGTCCTTTTACAGAGTAAAAAGAATCAAATGTTGAATAGGGAATATAACACCCCATAAAAAATATATCTCTCTGTGAAAAAGGATCACAGAGAAAAACAAGGAATGTGTTGTCATGTTTGGAAATAATTGGGTTAAAATGACCACAGGCTGTTTCGACCTGCATGCCAGATTTTCGCGTAAACAAAAGTGTGTTTTTGTGTATGGTTTTGTTTGTTAGCTTTGTGTGTGTGTTTTTGGGTTTTTTTGTGGGGTTTTTTAAGGATTGTTTTTTTTCTCTGAACGAATTTTGACAGATGATGCTGTTTCAAAATAAAAAACATACTGCAGCTTTTGAGCATGCCGATGACAACTCACCTAATAAATGTTACATGCAAAAAATGTTTGTGCATGACTAGTGGGCGTGATTTGTAATGGCCATATTCATTTCTAGTTTTTCATTAACTTCTTACCATTGGCGTTTTCTGTTTTCATGCATTGTCTTAATTTGTTTTAATGAAAGCTTATAACTTTCACAAATCAATACACAATTTGCCATTTCTCTAATCTAAATTAAAAATTTGTGTTTAATCTGACCTACTGCAAGGGAGGGATCTTCATTGTTTTAAAAATAGTATACAGTTCCCATCATGTTGTGATAGCTTTTTAGAATATAATTTGGCGGTAACGTTTGCAAAAAACAGTAAAAATACTTCATGACATTTGTTTGCACTTGCTTTATTTCGATTGCACTGATCGAAATAAGCATGTAGCGGTGGTTCGGGGTCTTCAAATGCTATCCTCTTCTTTTTAATAAAGGATTTGACCTTTACTTGTTCGCGTTGTCACACGTTGTTTTGTTTCGTTTTGTTTTGTTTTAGATTGATTTTTTTTCTTTTCTTGAGGCGGGTTCAATTCATGTTGTTGATTTTAAGTAATAATATGTTAACGAAGTTAGGCCTTTATATGAAGTACTTTCCTACTTGTATAACAATATCGAGATCTCACGTCCACTATAACGTGATCTCACGTGGACACACCGGGACAGTTGGGCCAAAGGGTGGTTTCCCGGTGTGCACCAACACAATGGTGGCAAGCAACGGGGTCAGAAAGTGCGCCCTCCGGTGTTTCAATTGCCGAAATACCAAACTATTGAGTTGATTGTTTTGTGCCTAATCAATGTCCGAACTTTTCCAGTCACCCCCTCCCTTATTCTGTTCCCTCAGACGGGTAATGTTTCTTATATAATTCTGTCGGACACACCATGTAATGATCACTTCCAGGTGTGCTTGACGTTTCTACTAGTGTGCTCTGTGGTCGTCACCAAGAGCCTAATGAGGACTAAATAACACAAGTCGAAACGTACATAACAATGGGCTTTTAACAATGTGACCCTTTAGCTGAGTCCTCTATCCCAAATTGATCTGACCCAAAAATCAACTAGGGTCACATAGATAAATATTGGTAAGTCAGAAAACATTGGTGATGACCGTTAAAAGGTTATAGGCAAAAATCGAAGAGGGACGTTGTGCCACCCCCCCCCCCCCCCCCCCCCCCCCCCCCACCAGTCCTGACAGGGTTAATAACCCTGGACTCGGAAGTATTAAAACATATCGATCTTTTCGGTTATTCGATTTGTCAATCACACGTCTCTCTTACAGATTCAATTATACAGACTGAACACTTAGAAACTGTTACGCCTTTTCTCATACGCTGACTGAACCGCTTTGTACCATTGCTATCGATCATATCGATCTACTCGGTTTTTGACGGTTATTATTTTATTCAGCATGCCTGGTTGGGTTTATCCCTCAATGAGGTATCGATTAGGCATATCCGATTTCCATACTGCCAGTTGTACTCATTTGTTTAGACTACAACAATTTGATCGACTCTTACGACTATTGGAGCAAGTAGCAACTGTTCATGAACTGACCGTAAATTAAAAATATATATATTTTTGTTTGCTGCAAAGATTACAATCTTTTGTTTCCTTTTGCACAGGAAGTCATGGCGACAGCGACTCCTTGTAATTAAATATGAAACATCCCCCCCCCCCGGGAAAAAAACAATAAATTAATTATGCAAAATGAACGGTCTCTTTCATGCAGACATAAAAGTCACTTTGAATATTTTTACTTATACGAGCTTTGCATTGCGTGTATTGTTTTTAATAAATGCTTTGTTATTATTAGTTATATTTTATTATTATTAGATAGTGTAAAATAATTTCGTAAAGGTTGGTCAGTTTATATATTCTGCATGGTAACAAATAATTATATAGGACCGAATTCAAATAAAGACAATTATTTAATTTATTTAATTAGTGGTCTATTTTGTGGGAAAGATCTTGTCGGGGTAAAAAATATGTGCGTTTGTACGTACATCTTGTATTTCAACATAATTGGCAGAATGCTTTTTTCACTTTTATTTAGCAATATCGTCAATATAATCAAACAGTTATTCGCAGTAATTAATCTTCTCTACTCTACATCATAAACAAATAATTTATAGCTAGGTAAAACGACTTGGTGCTCAATTTTGACGTAGTTGCATCTCCTGTTCGAAAAGAATCACAAGGTTCGGGTGCAGTCCATACTTAAAGGGAATGTATACGTTTGGTTATCACTCTTAAAATTAATGGCAATAAAAACTTACTTGAAGTGCAGCAGTTTTCGATATAGTACAAAGCATTTTGAGAATCACTTTACTTCAGAGTAATGTGGTTATGGGAAAAGATATCGGTTGTTATCTCTTAAAATTTGAATCTGAGAAACCTTACTGTCAGAAACGTTTTTCAGATAATTGTGCATTCACCAATCACGGGTTATTCTTCCTGTTCCTGCCTGGACATATTATTCGCTACGGATTTTCGACGATATCCCCAAAACGCTACCACCTTTAGAAATGAAATTTTCACAGGTTAGTTTTATTGTAAAATTTACATTTATATAGGATTAAAACAGTCGAACGGTACCAAAAACCAAGAAAGTGAACTTTACCCTTTAAACCTTGAAACTACACCTTCAGCTTCCTCTTCACGGGGAGGGGTTAACTGTTTGCGCCGGTTGGCATGGAAGGCCGAATGTTAGCAAAACATTCAATCGTGTTAAAAAATGTTGTGACCAAATTCAACATTTTCTATAAAGATTCATGAACTGAAAAACCTTCCATGATTGGTTGATTTGTTTCCAACAAATTCAACACTATTTTTGAATATTTTGTGTAACATTGCTACAAACTATAGCTATCTGTTTTTGGTTTGCAGTTATGGTTTTCCAACCTGGGTTGGCAAAAACTCGGGCTGTGACGTTGTGATAGAAAGGTCTATACCGAGGCTAAAGAGGTATCAGTCTGGTTCCTAAACCCTGCTGGGCACGTCTGTGTGGAAGAATCTACACACACACACAAATGCACACAAAAAATGAAGCTTGTGCCTTTGCTGATGTGCTGTCATGAAAAAATGACCATAGTGACACCATAATCAATTGACTGCTTGTGTTACACTTGTATACCTGTTTATGTGTTGTGGTGTCATTTTAGCCGTCGAGAAAGACTAGTACTAGGGTCGAAACGTCAGGCCATTAACTATTGTTTGCATAATCATAGGTTCAGCCTTTGAGTTAATACCCTGCCCTTGGTTTATCATTTGTGTAAATGATTCGGACTCTCTGTGTAATTTTAGGTACACAGACTATTTATGCTATGACGGGTAGACTAGCCAAACATAAACAATACTTAACGAGCAATAAATTTGGTTGAATTAAATTTTCAAAAAAGTTGTCTAGTCAAAGACATGCGATTATCTTCCACAAGACCTTTCATATTCACTTCATCAGTTGTTGGTGCGGTGATTTACAAAAAGGAGAACTCATCGACTTTACCTTCCTTCACAAAAATAATCAAACATTTAAAGCCTTTGAAATTGTGTGAAATGTGTAGAGCGTTCATCTGTCACAATCGTCCTTTGGTGTGATTTGACAAACTTGTCAGACTACAGTCTTAGTGAAGCTGTTGTACATCATTCACCACCCCCCCCCCCCCCCCCCCCCACCTTCCCTGCCACCAGGTCCATTTCCTTTACCGGGCGCGTGTCCCAACCGCTCCCTTCACATGTGCCTGACAACGGGTCCACCAGCTCAAAGGCGCCGATAATTAGTCTGTGTGCATACACTCAATCATTCGCAAACTATCGTCCACACACAAAAAGTGTACCGATTCACAAAAAAGTCTTTTGCACGCAAAAAAAACACATAAATATTAAGATCGGTATTGTGGTGGTTGAAAAAATAACAATAGAAGTCATGCGCGTGCCTATAGTTTTTGGTTTTGTTGAGCTAATCAGCCCACTTGAGTGTGCAAGTGGCTAGCAGTCTAAGTACTGTATCCATTTGATGTTTGCAATTGATGGATTAGACACCAGCAGGGATCCGACATTTAGTGGGATTTGGGGATTTGTGGCAAAAAAAAACAAAAAACGGAGAGTTTTGATAACTACAGTGGTGTGTTTCACTCAAATCTTTAAACTGATATAGCATCTGTGCATTTATTGAAACTTTGAGCACGACCTGCATGCTAATTAAAGCTCGATCGTTGTGTGGATTGTTGGTTTATTGGCATAAAAGCGTGGATTTGAAAGGCAACAGTCAAAAGTGGGTTAATTGGCGATTCCATGCTTCATGAACAACATTGGTGTAACTTAATGAAATAAGTGGGCCCATCATTCCATCACTTACTTGCTGGATGCTGTTTTTGTTGTGTTGTTCCTGGTGTGTCTCTGTTGTTTTTGTTATAGTTGTTGTTTTTTATGTTTTAATGATGTTGTTGCTACTGTTGCTGTTTGCTGCTGTTGCTGTTGTTGTTTCTATTGTGGATTTTGTTCTTGTTGTTGCAGTTGTTGTTGCGGTTGTTGCTGTTGCTGCGGTTGTTGTTGCTGCTGTTGCTGTTGATGTTGCTGTTGTTACTGTTGTTGTTATTGCTGCTGCTGTTGCTGTTGCTGTTGTTGTGCCGTTGCTGTTGATGATGTTGTTGTTGTTGCTGTTGCTGTTGTTGTTGCTGTTGCTGTTGCTGTTGCTGTTGCTGTTGCTGTTGCTGTTGCTGTTGCTGTTGCTGTTGATGTTGATGTTGATGTTGCTGTTGCTGTTGTTGTTGCTGTTGCTGTTGCTGTTGCTGTTGCTGTTGCTGTTGCTGTTGCTGTTGCTGTTGATGTTGCTGTTGCTGTTGCTGTTGCTGTTGCTGTTGCTGTTGCTGTTGCTGTTGCTGTTGCTGTTGCTGTTGCTGTTGCTGTTGCTGTTGCTGTTGCTGTTGCTGTTGCTGTTGCTGTTGCTGTTGCTGTTGCTGTTGCTGTTGCTGTTGCTGTTGCTGTTGATGTTGATGTTGATGTTGATGTTGATGTTGATGTTGATGTTGATGTTGATGTTGATGTTGATGTTGATGTTGATGTTGATGTTGATGTTGATGTTGATGTTGATGTTGATGTTGATGTTGAAATTGATGTTGAAATTGATGTTGCTGCTGCTTCTACTGATCCTGCTTTTGTTGTTTTTGTTGCTGTTCTTGCTGCTGCTGTTACTGCTGATGCTGATGCTGTTAATGTTCTTGTTGTTCTTGTTCTTGTTGCTGTTGTTCTTGTTCTTGTTCTTATTCTTGTTCTTGTTATTATATGAAGTAAATTTGAAGCAGAACGTTATTTAGTAAGTTTGTCCTTTTTTGTTTCCATCGTCTATCCAATATGGTTTTGGTTAGAAAAATAGGTTTACATACGCCATCTTTTCTTTGAAAAAAAAGAAATCATAAAATTCCATTTCAAATTGTTATCTTGCTACAAAATAATATAGCTGTCCTTGAATTGAAATTAGCCTAATGGGTGTCATTGTGATTGTACATAATAAATCAATTAACCTTGTCTAACCTCAATGCAAAAGATTTGCAAACCACACACTAAACTTATCACAAGCAAAAGATTTGCAAACCATACACTAAACTTGTCACAAGCAAGGTTAAACGTTTTCCTAAGTTCTTAAGATTTTTCGATTACCCAAAAAGTAAAAAAAACACAGAGCCGGCTAAATATCCATTTAAGTTCTCGCAACCACGAGATTTAAAAAGAACCGAAAATCCCTTGAGCAGACGACCGCGGATTTGGTTTTGTTTCGCGCCTTTAAAGAAAAAAAGTGACTCACTTTAAGGTCAACACATTTAAAACCAGGGTCAACTTTTATACGATGGCCTAAGAGATCCAGCTGACAGAGATTGTTAGATACCCGCCGATACGTTGATACACCCCCGTCCCATCGCATTAAGAAGTGCTTCTATTTCATTGTAATAGAAAAACACTAAAGAACAACCGGGGGGAAAAAAACTCGACCTACAAAACTACCCGCCCCTTTTCTCTTGCATGTCGAAGCCATACTAGTCGAGGGCTGCCCAAATCCCCTTCCCATTACGCCAAAGCTCCCCTCGATTTATTTCGGTTGTCTGTAAATGAAAGCCCACGCCATCAGCTATTAACTTTTTCACGGTGAATTAAATTTCATTGGAGGCCGAAAGATTGTGATTCGGCCGAGATGGAGACCGTGCAGGAACAGACCTTGCACGTAATATTCATCGCGTGTTTGTTTTCTTTGCTTAAATGGGTTCGTCTTTTCTTTTCTTTCTCCCGCGCTATTTTTCCCCCACATCTTTCCTCCCTGCTGTGTTTTTATCCGGCTGATTGGATGATTCATGAGCTATTTCTTTTTGTAACGGTTGCCCTCACATAAGAAGTGGTTTGTGAATATCCTTCCTGCCTCCTTTTTTATCTTCAAGTTGTGTTTTCCTTTTCCCATAATTCATTTCCGGTTTTGGTATTCTAGCTTTTATTGCCGATAGAAAAGGGTTCTGCGGAAAAATAAAAACAGAAAGCGAATTCATTTAATATTTATTTATCTATTTACAAATATTGAGTTGCTATCCGTACATCTGAACATAGTCATTTAAATTCCATTTAATCTAATTTATGCTTATTCAATATCAAATTACACGACTGTAGTTGAAAGGTCTAATGTGTTTGCATTGAACGAAAACATCAATTGTATGTCAATCTAAAATAAAAAATGGCTTTTATCTATCCGTAAATACTCAATAGAGAAACAAAACTGTAAAACTAGATTAGCATCAAAATGAACTCTGGTATTACGTTCAAAAAGTACCTGACGGCTCATAAGATAAAATGTAGGTTAACTGACAAAAACGGAATGGAATGCGGCCGCACACAATTACTGATTGCGTACCCGTTGCATCAATGCATACAACAGTTAAAAGGTTTTGAAATGTACTGGTGTAAACGGTGATGAAATGTTAGTTTTAAATACGGGAAGAAAACCTCAAACAGCGAGTCATCTGTTCCCAGACAGGGAATGAAAACATATGACTCGGTCCAAGGTGAGATTCGAACCGGGGTCTCCAGGACCGAGAGACAAGGCAAAACACAACAAAACCGCTGAGGAATATGTCTTCGACCCTCCATTGATAACAATAATGTTTTCATATCGAATTCCGACTGTCGAAGTCAGGGCTGCGTTCATCTATTACGAAGGCCAGAAATACGTTTGAGCTTCGGTCATTGGTTACGCCTTGTAAGGTTTTGTTGGAATGATGACGTAGTTTCTGTTTCACCGTATTACGTAACCGGGTTGCTGGCTTAGTGCTGGTGTCAGATTTTATAAAAATAACGAACTCTTTAATTAACTCTTAATTTTACAAAGAATAAAGCGAAAATAACGCTGTATTTTGTTTTGAAAACATGCATTTCTAAAAAGTTTTACCCGGGAAATGATTTTCCATGGCTCACTATGTTCAGGTCAATCAATTTTAACGTTACGATTTCGACGATTTTTTTCGTTAGGGTCGCCAAAACGCAACCAGAGCTAAGGAAGGGTTTTGAGATTGTTTTAAATTTCTGTTCAATGTTTGAAAGCATCACTTCGTGACGCACCACTTGGTCATTAACCAATCACAGACGATGAAACATCAAAGCGTGATCCACCACCTGGCATCCAACCAATCAGAATCACCGTTACATACTAACTAAGAGACTTCGTAAAAAAAAACAATCATCCAATCACAGCTTACTATTCATTACATAAACCCTCGCCCCACCTGTCAAAGGCAAAGGCGACAAAGGGTCACGCTGCACAATGACCGGCAACTGTCAGCGGTATTTTACCGCTGACCCGCTTCCTTTAGTACGGTTGTCATTTCATGCCACTTTATCAACACATGCCTTCTCCACCAGTTGTCATCTTCCTCCGTTCATTTCCGACACTTCCGGAAAGGGCAGGTGGAGAATTTGGCGGGAAAAGCCGGGGATTTTCGTTTTTCATTTTGTGCGGGGTCGTCTGTCGCTAGCGGTCGAAAGCAAGCAGACTAGTTTGCAAAGGGCAGGAAAGGTTAAGAAACCGATGCAAGCAATTTCAGCAGACTGCTCTTTCGTGACTTTGGAAACTCCAAAAAGTTTAAGCTGAAAAGAAAACAGTCTTAATCGATTATTGTAAATCTGTATAACTTGGATTGATAAACTAAGCTGTCTAAACTGGTTCAAGTTACGCCAAAATTAATCGTAATTTTATTTTTTCTAAAGTTGTTCTAGTGTTCTATTTATCGAAGACAACCTATAGTAAAGTTCAGTTGAAACAAAAAGTACTAACTTCTGTATTTTAAAAGACAAACTGAAAAATAAGCAACGGCAGTCTAAAAATGAGGTTTTGGTTTGTTCGATATCGTTCTTATTTCCTGTTGAGAATCTTTGTAATGACAATTCTGTGTTTGTTTAGTAAAGTTCAAAGTCAAAAAGGACTCGCCATTAATAGCGGTCTCCTGGTAAACTCAAATGTAATGTTTATTTTACCCACAGCATGGCAATATAAAACAGCGGTTTGCTCAGTTGAGTGAAAGTGTTTAAAATGAAACGTATGGTAATAAGAGGGCTTCTTCGAATAGAGGAGAGCTTTAGCGACCGCTTGCTGGAGATTTAGCGGATTACAATTGCTTCATCTCAGAGTGCGTCTAAATGAGACCGGAGTAGACCAGTTAAAACCAGCCATCGATCGTGTAAATTGAATCTCTGGCATTTGTGATCCTTCCAACAATTTCGGCGCGCTATTTTTTTCTTTATTTTCTTGTGTGAGGTGGAATTTTTTCGGGAAATGGGGAATTTAAACCGTCTGCTTCAACCGGCTTTTATTTCGGCTGACTTTTTTCTTCTTTTTTTTGTCTGTATGGGTCTCTATGAATAGCAAACATGCCCTGATATTTAATAAGTAATTAATATGGAATTGCCCAGGATATCCTAAAAGGCTTCACAATTTTTACTTGCAGAGTCTCCATGACTGCATACTGGTGAAATAAAGTTTAATGTTCAGAAGTAAACTAGACTCTTAATGGCATGATATCAAATTGGGTGTAATAAAGCCCCAACTTGATTCATGACCGATTTTGGTTCTTAATTCTCAGCAAATTTTCTGCAGAAATGTTTTGTTGACGATTCTTGCAAGTATGGGAAGATTATGTTGCTCTTTGTTGTTGTTGTTGTTGTTGCTGCTGCTGATGCTGTTGTTGATGTTGTTGATGTTGTTGCCGTTGTTGTTGATGTCGTTGCTGTTGTTGTTGTTGTTTCCTAGAGATAACATTACGAAGAAAATGTTTACTTTTTATTGCCAGCAAAGTATTATATCAGATGTTATAATCAATTCTTACAATTTTCAAGAGACTGTTCATCCTTCAAAGCCAGGCATTCTATGCCAATCACTGTTTTCACTTTTTTCCAGGTCGAGCTAAAGCACTGATGTTTGATTCGATGAAAACACAATGAAAGCGGTAATTGTGGTCATCATCCTTAACACACAGGTAGGGATTACAGCATTAACATTGCTTTGGAGCCAGACTATCGTTTTGTTTATCAAATGGTTGGCGTGTTGTGGCCCAGCGGTCAAGACCACTGCACTTAACCTCTTGTGCTTCTGATCGGCACAGTGCGGGTTCGAGTCCCGGTTGTGGCACTTGAGCAGGACACTTTACCATGATTGCTTTGTCCTTCGGATGAGACATTAAGCAGTAGGTATGTGTACTTGGATTGTTAGTGCACGTAAAAGAAGTGTAGAGGTTAACCCCGGTTTTCTGGTTCAGAGTCCCAACAGTTTGGGTGTTGAGTTTACACAACTTTTGTAAGAGTTACATAGGGTCACGCATACTTCATACAAAAAGATGAAATTTAGTGTAAGTGATTAGCTTATTTCAATGTGCCTTCAAGTTAAAAGTATTTTTTGTTGGCCATTTGTGATTTTGTTTGGCTGTAAGTTGAAATACATGTTGACTGAATTCATCAAACTTGGGACAAAACTAGGTGGGTTTTATTTTAAGATTTGGGATAGGAGCAATGGAGAATTTACACAGGTTTTGTAAAAGTTACGTGGGATCAGGCACACCACCATAATCAGAGTCCAACAGTTTGTGTGTTGAGTTTACACTGATTTTGTGAGAGTTACGTGGGATCAGGCACACCACCATAATTATAGTTTGGGTTTGAGTTTACATAATTCTTGTAGGAGGAATTAAGATTGATCATATTTAAGAATTCAGGAGATTAAAGAGCGCGTACAACATAATAATTTTTTGGGGAAAAGTCATTTAACCCCTTACAATTCTCGTTTTCATATTTGTCATATTTCCTAGAAATTAGAGCATAAAACTGTAACACTTTTATACTTTTGTATGTAACATTTAAATAGGAATTCTGATTTATTTTGCCCTCGAGGCAGTAATTATCTGGCAGATTGCTAAACTGTTCAATCCCCAAAACAAATTCTGAGGAGGATTTGTACAGGTATAGCCTACTCAATTGAAACGAAAATCAATACTTTCAGATTTACGGAAATTTAAGTTTGCAGTTTCTTATTGTCACCGAAAATTTACCGTGTGTATTATTGAAATAAACACTATAGAAATGTTATTCTTGCGTAGATTTTCGTCTAGACGTCGGCGTTACCGACTGGAAGAAGTCCACTCGCCGGGGTCGACTCTACTAAAAGTCCCATCGAATCCTCCACCTCGTTCATCAACTATCTACCGTAGATGACTGGGAAACAATAGAAGCGACTGGTACACACTGTGCCCACGTGCCGGACCGGCACCCTGGCACGTGTCCCCCGACATACACAAGGAATTCGGGATTGAAATGTATCGGTGATAATGCAACAGCAACGGTACGTGAAGGGGAACCAACGGTGATTTGTCATACGGGGGAAATTTCGCAAGCTCCCCGTATACACGAAGCAGTGCTTTCGCTACTCGACCCCTAAGGAACACCGCAGGGGAGGCGTTCAGATCGCAATTGATACCGTCGTTGCGGTGTAATGTCAGGCACAACAAAAACACCGTGGACATCTTGAGATGTGTTATAAGGTTGACAGAAGGCGTTGGGTGCTGTAGTGCACTTAGACCAGTACAAACAACAGAAACAAAATCAATCAAAGTAGATACGAAACTCCGCTTAATTGTGACAAACTCAATCGTGTTTCTGCACCCAGTCAGTCATTCACCCCCTGGTCCAAAATAAATAAATAACCAAATTAAGAATTCGTGCCCGTTTCTTGAGAGTCAAGTATAATTTGCATTCATGATTAGGCTGGGCATTGGTCTGAGAGTTCGCGCTTTGGGGGTGAAGACACAGTAGCGATAGACGGATGAGGTGATTTACTCAGTATAACGAAACCATTTCTTATGGATTTTCGCAAGCAGATGTGAGGATAATTCCCCTAGCTCAAGTCTTTGCGTAAAACCAGGCAGGTGACTGGCACGGGATTGGGTGAGCGATGTCCGGTGCTGAGGGTCGCGACTTATAAGGCCGAGAAGCTTGAACGAATGTACCCGGGGCCCGATGCCAAGGAGAGCAAAGACGGAACGATGACCGCTATCTGGTAATCTCTGGATAGGGACGGGGGACTTCAAAGATGTTTCTTTCCGATAGATTAAAAGCCGATGAGTGAAACAGTCTTCAGTTTTTTAAACATGACATCAAAGAAGTGTTGCCATTGGCGACAGTTTTATATATTCGCGCTGTGAAGTTTCACCCAAAAAAAGGGAGGTTTATTAAGTATGGAATTAGTGGCTTAATATTGGTTAAACAACTACTGTTTTTTAAGTTTCTTGATAACATATTCCTGGTAGAGGTTCTCGTTGTTTATTTCATTTCATGCATTTGTACTCGAGTGATTTTGCCTCTAATTCATTTTATTTTCATTTTGACGCGTGCGAACTTATGTCTATTAAGTTTAACTTATAAGTCGGTCTTTTTAGCCCTGTGAATTCGGCATTTTATTTAACAGAGTATAAGCGAGAGATTTCTACAAGGTGGTTATTTTCGTTTTCGTTTGCGACAAGCTACTCTCCAAAATGAAAAAAACAAAATCAATTCAAACAACAATTTATTTCTTGCTCTTTGTTTCTTTGTTTTCTTATTATTTTGCTTCCTTGTTTCTTTAACTTTTTATTTCTTTACTTCTTGATTCTTTTCTCTTTCTTTCTTAAGTGGTTGAACTAAGAGTCAGCAAAAGTAGCCTGTACCTAAGTGCAACCAAGACCGAAATGTAGCCCCAACCTCGTACCAAGATCTAGTATTGCGGACTTAAAAGAAGCCTGTACCAATGTACAAGACTGACATGTAGGCTCAACCTCGTACCAAGATCTAGTATTGCGGACTTAAAAGAAGCCTGTACCAATGTACAAGACTGACATGTAGCCTCAACCTCGTACCAAGATCTAGTATTGCGGACTTAAAAGAAGCCTGTACCAATGTATAAGACCGAAATGTAGCCCCAACCTCGTACCAAGATCTAGTATTGCGGACTTAAAAGAAGCCTGTACCAATGTACAAGACTGACATGTAGGCTCAACCTCGTACCAAGATCTAGTATTGCGGACTTAAAAGAAGCCTGTACCAATGTACAAGACTGACATGTAGCCTAAACCTCGTACCAAGATCTAGTAGTGCGGACTTAAAAGTAGCCTGTACCAATGTACAAGACTGACATGTAGCCTCAACCTCGTACCAAGATCTAGTATTGCGGACTTAAAAGAAGCCTGTACCAATGTATAAGACCGAAATGTAGCCCCAACCTCGTACCAAGATCTAGTAGTGCGGACTTAAAAGTAGCCTGTACCAATGTATAAGACCGAAATGTAGCCCCAACCTCGTACCAAGATCTAGTAGTGCGGACTTAAAAGAAGCCTGTACCAATGTACAAGACTGACATGTAGCCTCAACCTCGTACCAAGATCTAGTAGTGCGGACTTAAAAGAAGCCTGTACCAATGTACAAGACTGACATGTAGCCTCAACCTCGTACCAAGATCAAGTAGTGCGGACTCTGTGCGAAAATTAATGCTCCGTTGCATCAAAAATCAACGGTCAATTTCAAAAGTTTACCATTCACAATGTCTAATAAGATCATTCAAGTTCATTTTGGTGGCAAAGATTATTCAATTTCGCAAAAGTCAAAAGCAAGAGGCTCTGTCAAGCATTTAATTTCATCAATTTTTTTACTGAAATAAGCAGCTGAGGGTCAACTGAAGAACGGTGAAAATGTAGTCTTGAATGCATGTAAATGAAATAGAATGACCAAAACGAACCTGAATGAGAAGAACGAAATCATGTGTGCATAAAAACGAAATTGAATGCAAGAGTAGCTAAAAAGAAACCCCACTGTTTGATCGAATTAGAGAAACATTAATTTGGATGCGTTTTCATGAAATTGATTTCCACTTAAATTGACCGGGCAAACCTATAATGGCCAACAATAGGGGAATCTCTATAGCCAAAGACACTTAGGGGAGTCAGGGTTCTAAACCGTTGGTGCCATGTGACGTGTCGTGGTGAGCGGATAAGAACACCAGACTCAAGCTCTGGTGTTTGTGATCAGCAGAGTGTGGGTTCGAGTCCCGGTCTGGACACTTGTGTCCTTAAGCAAGACATTGCTGCGTCCTTTGGATGGTACGTAAAGCCGTAGGTCCCGTGTGTTGTGTTAAACGAACCTAAAAGAAGGGATTCGCCCCGGTGTTCCTGGTTTGATTGGCTGCATATTGCACCTTGTAAACCAGTACATGGTGCCGTAAAGGAATAGGTCTCATACTTCAAAACTTCCCCAAATACCTTTGTAGGACAAACAAAAATACTGAGCGCTTTGATACGCCCCAGGGTTTTGATAAAGCGCTATAAGAGCCCAGTATATTATTATGTGTTTTATAATTACACCTCAAAGAACACGGAACATGATCTTGAAAGAGAATGTGTTATATAATCACGAAGTGATATCAAGAAGTGAAACCGAGTTAAATGGAAAAGCCAGGTTTGTTTACCAAGTGAGTATAGATAGGTTGCAGTATGACGTAAATCGGCCATCTTTACGGGCAATTTGGAACACACAGTCATGCGTTACGCGTGAGAACGGCGTGCAGCACGCGCACATTTCACAAAACTCATTGCGTGAATGGTTAGTAAACGACGCGGCTGCGTTAATAATTTGAGCGCTCGACGCGCCTGCAAGCCAAAATGCGATTTGCCCGTAAAGATGGCGTCTACTGGGAACTATCTATATTCTGCGACAGTTCATGAACGAAATGCACCCAATGTTTGTTTCATAAAACTCACAAATAGATCCTTGTCAACCACATGAAGCTTTGTTTCACATTAGACGGTTATAAAATAAAGAAGGCAATTTTGCAAAGTTGATTGTCAGTGGTTTCGTCTTTTATTCATATTTTATTTCAGCCTTTTTATCAACATTATGTAAACAATGACACAATCTACACAAGTATGAGATTTAACTCTTAAACATGTATATTAAGTAAATGCTTGTGTTTTAGATTTAACCGGTTTTGTTGATTTAGGCCTATTAAACTTGCGGGGAAACAAAAACAGCTGCACCAAGATCAAAGGTCTGATAAAACTACATATTGCTTCTGCTGAAATAGGTTTTTATCAAAAATACACACTAAACAACAAACCTATACAAGTTCAAACGTATTTGTTTGTTTTGGTTTTATTTTGTACGACTGTTTGCTCAGAACGGCATTTGACGGACAATGCTGTTACACTTTTTGTATATGCCACGGACAATGCGCAAAATACATGTAAAATTTAAAATTGTTTGTACATGGCTGATGGACGTGAGGTGATGTCGGGATCCCGACAATAATTCATTTTTAGATTTTAATTAACTACCACTCATCATTGGCGGATGCTTTTGTTTCGTGCATTATACCCTGAAGCACATGTACAACATTGGTTATTGTCAAAGACCATCCACAGTTCATGTGACCCAATGTATACATGAGACAACAAACCTGTGAAAGTTTAAGCTCAATCGGTTTACGTAGTCATGAGAAAACACTGAAAATCCCGTTATATGTTTTCACCGTTTTCAAACATCGGGTTTTGGACATGAGCAATAAAGACTAATTGTTTTACTCATTTCCTAAACATAACATATCATTTCAAGCAAAACTATTTCAAGGGAGGTTTTCCACCATGACCATCTTTGTTCCATGTAAAATATGTGCAAATATGTGAACATTTATCAATCTTACCATTGTTGTACATAGGCTACCCTTTAAAGGAAAGCTTGTAACTTTATCGAATTTGTGAAAAATAGCTAATTAAATTTAAATCTAAATTGTTTGCGTCAAATCGACTAAATATCGGACCTGGCACTTTTAAGAAGTTTTAAACAAACTGTTTTCATTTTTCCTTTTTATTAAATTAAACTTAGTGCAATTTTGCAATAAACAGTTACATTATTTTTGACAGACACAACCTTTGGCAATGAGTGGTGCTATACCGCTAATAATGTTATACTAACAAGTAATAAGTACTTATTGAAACCGGAAAAATACAAAAATTGATCAAATCTATTTTTACTATTCATATCAATCGAACTTTTAGATTAAACCACAACCATTTCATTTACATTTCAGTCTCTAGAAAAAAAAACGGACACTTCAATAAATTCATTATAAATAATGATTAAGCATTTACAAATATTTAATATATACACCACTTTATTGATTAAAAATGATATAGCAGGTGGGTGCCGTACAACACTTAAATGTGTTTGCTGCCACCTACCGTTGATTAATTAACACCAAAACAAAAAAATCCCCTCCGTGTACACGTGTTAATTATAGCAAATTAATATTTAGAGCAAGTTAAAGCAGTTAATTTCAGTGAATGGCAAATGAATAATTTATTATCAAACGTCTTTTAATGTCGCTAGCTTTACCGACCTGCCGTCATGTTTTCTCATCTAAACGAATCCAATTGGTCAAACAGAGGGTGACGTCAGCGTAGTCTGGCCCCATTTTATGCGATCTTGCTTTGAACCTTCCTTTTGACTTTTGAATGTTGATTCAACGGAGCATTCATTTTCAAACGAATTTGAATGTAGTTTGAAACCTATACAAGCTTTTAAACCTTTACCATAAAGATTACTTGGAAACTGGGTTGGACTTGGGTAACTTGATCGAATTTGTAACAAATCATAAAGTTATGGGTCTATTTTGATATGATGCCGCATGTAGTTTTGCCCACAAAGAGTGTTGGGAGGGGGAAACAAACGGCATCGTCTGAGACTAGCAGGGCACTCATACAGAAACATCAAAGAACCTGTCTCTCAGCCCATCACCTGGTAACCAAAACATGGAAGGAGAAATAGGGGAAGACAAAAGCTCAACCAAACAGATGTAGTTGCCAGGGGCATCAGGGCGCTTCCAACTGATCTCCCCAACTTAATGAGGGGTAGACAAGAATGGGCAAATCTCAACATGTTTCCGACCTCGGTCGACGAGAGAGGGAGAGAGAATTTGCAAAGGAACGGTCTATTCCAATTATCACCCCCCAAAAAATACTTTTGTCAGAAAGAACAATGTTCTATCGATTTAATTGGTAGAAAACGAGTGAAAGATTTACACGTGGTAAGATTTGTGAATATTGTAAACAAACAACGTGGGGGGCAAGTTGATTTTGTTCACTGATCTCTATTATACACCAATTGTAAAATGGTGACGTCACACTGAATGCATTGCATGGCGTGTTGCCACACAAATGAACCGGGCTCGATTTCACAAAGCACTAAGATTCATCTTAAGATGAGTTGTCAGTATCACCATAGTGATTCGTATTGTGACGTCACAGAGTGACGTCACACTTTACTTAGCAACTAATGGCAAAGGTCGTGGGTTTGAATCCCACCCGAGTAATTTGCCTGTGGATTCTCACAGTACTGAGTATACAGTGCTAAACGCACATCAGTTTATGGGTGAAACACAAATGGTATGTTTCTTTATCCCCGATGCAAATCTAAGATCTACTAAACGCTGACCAGAGCAATAAAACTATTAATTAGTTTCCTGGAGTATCTCCTTTGTGTTCCTGGGTGCAAAAAACCTACAGGCTCCTCTTGAATGGATGGAGAGTACTCAGCAACACTTGGGTGATTCCTTAACCAGTCAGTGTATTAGAGATCAGTGAACTGGGAAAATATAGGCCCTACCACATTGAGCCTACATAGTCCAGGCCATTGGGGAATGTGGACTACAACAACAGTCATGGGGTATTTATTCACTTGACATGTGTTGCGCTTGCTTCCAGTTAAAAAACAAAAAAACCACTACCGAGGAAAATGATTACCAGCCAAAATACTATGTACAGGGTGTGGCTGGTCCTCTCAATGTGCTTAGTAGACATAAAACTGCTCAGCGTGCTTTCTACGTTAGCAGCTCTAGGAAATGTGGCTCTGATCAGTGGCTTTATGGTGAGCATCTTGTGAGCAAGACGACGTTTGACCCCTGACCCCTGTACTGATGACGTCACGGTTTGTTTACTGCATTGCTTAAGTGTTGTAACTGGGTACTGCATTTCCGACGGTTTGGGAGAGACACTGGATTACACATTCTTCTGCGAAGAGGTAAACAAACTGTGACGTCATCAGTACTAAGGTCTATTGACAACGTGATAACGAGGCTTGAGTGAGGACTTGGCTTGATAGTTTGACTACCGTAGTATTAATTCAGTCGCGAGGAAATGTCAACGAGTTTGAAATACTATACCGTTGACATACCGTTGTCCCCATTTGACTTTAGTGTCGAAGTGATTGAGTGGCGACTCGAAAGAGCCTACTAGGGCAAACATGGCGTCAACAAATGGCAAGAAGCTCTACGTTTGTTCCCCAAAATGCCAAGCTCAACATGTCAAAACTACGGTCCGTAAACTGGGCACTGATGTTGCAGCTACCACCTACGAAGGTCAAGAGAGTCAGCTCGGGGGCCAGGAGAGACCCACCACGCTTGACATGGAGCAGTCTTGACAAGTAAGTGTAACAGTTTCACTAAAATATGAACATGTATTTATACACCGTGGCCGTCTGCACTGTAAAACAGCGTTTAGGGTTTAATGTTTGCTTCCCTGTATACCTGTGTTTGATCTTAACATCATTCATAACAATGGAACCAGTCTACTTCACCTGTTTATTTTTAACTTTGTTCAACTCAAGATCATTTACAATTTCCCCGGTCAGTTTCCCTTGTTGTTTATTACTTTGTATGTGACGTCGCATCCCCTTAGCGTGACCACCATGGCTTCTGATTGACCCCGTGCAATTATATTGACAATATAGGTTGAAGGGCTATATCGCTTGGTTGGCACGGTGGAGCGCCGGCATGTTAATCCGGAGGTCGTTGGTTCAAATCCCGCTCTAGTTAATTAATTTGTTCAGCAAAATTAATTCAAATTAACCCAATCAATTTCTGTTGTGGTTTTTTACTTGCTGTCTCAATTATATCATATGTATTGACATGGAAAGTAGAATTGTCAGTAACTGGATCTATTTTGGGGTTTGTTTGTTTTTTTGCTGTTGTTGTTGTTGTTATTGTTGTGGGGGGGGGGGGGTTATTGAAAGGACTTTTCTTGTCAATCAATGACTTCGTTGTTATAGCTGGGTACTGTTCACATTAACCATTGGCACGGTCTGCGTTTCATCGATGGCGGTAGTTGCTAATAATCGATACCAGTGTTTCGATACTTGAACTTTCAATTTACATGTGTGGGGATGTTTACCCAAATCGAGGACTTTAACAAAAGGGATCCTTGTGTTATGACAGATTGAGGGCGTCCTCGCTTCGCTTTTGTGTACAAAACCAATGGGGACGTCTAAAAAAAAGTCAAAGTCAAAACAATGGGAGATCAATGAGAAATCCTTGATTTCGGCATTCACAAACATGTGTGTCCTATTTGACGGCTTTAGCAGAGGCTACGATCAGATCACTGAAAATAAGCTTATTCTTCTACGTTCACTGCATCCTTCAATGTTGTTTTGCATTGGGTACACTACACAGATGGCAGCATCATTAAAAAGGTTTAGTGTGATACAAGTAGTAATCGGTTTCAGCCTGGACAGAAGTCTACTTTACTCTAGCCTAAAATACTGTAGTCGGGTTCTCTGAAAACTGGTTACATCGAAGAACAGTGTCCCGTTGGGCGAGGTTGGACTCTAACCCAAAGAGGACGCAGGCTTCCCTATGCCAGCCGTATGTATAAATGGCTCCTACGGAGGCCTAAAGATGCCAAGGTCTGAACTACACGCTTCTCTCCTTAAAGCTACAAGCAGAATGGAATCAACAAGGGCGTCGATGGGTGGGGGACGGGGGGGACATGTGTCCCCCCCCCCCCCCCCCCCCACTTTTTAGACTGGGGGGACAGCATATCAGATGCCCCCCCCCCCCCCCACTTTTTGATTGACTGTTCATTAGAAATATGCAACAAAATATGAAAAAATATACACCATTTTCTAGATTTAATATTTCATTACAATTTTTTTTCAAATAAAAGAATAGCGAACAAACGGTGAAATGTTTTCTTCATTTTCATCTTTTGTTCTGATGGACCACGCGCAGAATGGTATTTTTGGCCTATTTCCGTTTCTATAATACAGACAATAGACGACAAGTTTCGTCCAAGACATGAACGCCAAAATCCCGCTTACATATATACCTTGTTAGCATTCAAGTTATGCGTCATTTGTGTATGCTATAATGTATGGTACACGATCCCTCCACAAAGAAAGTCTGTGTGTGCGCCCATGTGCAAATGTGTTACATTTTCAAATTGTTACAATCGCACAACGCAAAAAATGTAGTAAAATCCATTAAAATAAATATGAGCAGTTTGGGTCATGACAAGATTTGTCGAAGAAGCAGCATTTTGTTTTTTCGAAGAACTTCAAGCTGACACACGATAAACGCCGGACTCCCGAAGCATGTTTTTGTTTGTATTTGGTAGAATCTCGGTTTTACATAAGGGAAAGCCAGGCCCAAACACCATTTCGGGTGATGTTATTGTTAAATATCACCCCCTGTAACTCGCCTCCTGGTCAAACAAAAATAGGGAACAAGTGTAACACAGAATTAAATGTAAAAGTAATGGGGGGTGCAAATAATGTAATATGTATTTTGTCAAGACTTGCTCGCCCGTCCCCCCTACTTTTCAGTAGCGATCGACGCCCTTGAATGGAATAGTCTTGAGTGGAGACTAGTGATGGTATCAGGGTTGCCCGTTGAGCGTGGCATACTGGCAAGCCGAGAGTGTGTGATTCTGAACCGGGTACGCAAACCCTCCAACACTGCTGGAATGTTGTTTTGCCTTCAAACACAGCGACGCCAAACTCCCGGAAGCTGGTTCGCGGTACACGTACGGCGATGAACCGTGCGGGCAACCCGCTGCACCGGGCGTCGGAGCGCCTGCCTGGTGCCCGAGAGGTCCCAGGTTCTGCGGTGTCACCCCGCCCATGGGTGCTGACGAGAAATTCGGGCTCACTGCAGACGGTGGGGAGTTGAAACACATAGGTTGGGATGAGACGGAGCCGAGGGAATTCAGCGACCATGGAAAGCTCTTTGCACCCAGGGGATTAGCGGCCGACTTGGCAGCCCAGTTGTTATAGGAAGAGTACCCGGAGTAGAGCCCGTCGTCGAACGGCTGCATCAGTCCGTTGAACTGGGAACCAAACCCGTTCTTTAGCTCGTTCAGTTGATTGCGTTCCCTCTTCCTCCACTTGGCTCGGCGGTTCTTGAACCAGATCTGAAAGAACAGAACAATAACATGTTGTTATAAATACAAGTCAAACAAACTTAAGACAAATTTATTTTTCCAAACACAAAACTGGCTTTGTCTGGAGTCAGAGTCTGGAGTCAGAATGGTCGTCGTGAATTTACATTCCTTGACCTTAAAATGAAAGGGTGAAATATTGTGGAACACCCTTACCGTCTTCATTTTATTTACTTGATTTTAGCCTCAAAGGATTCCAAATTTACAATTATTAATGATTTGCTCCTTTCTTTCCTGGAGTGCAGAAAGCTTTTAAAACACAAACTATTGCTACCTTTTGGAACCCCAAAAAACAATATGTACAATATTGACATAACTATTCGTCAAAATATTTGCCATATTTAACATTAACTGCATATTTTTTTCATAACCATACACAATATGAATTAACAATAACAAGATGCTATAGCTATCATTGTCGACCTTTTACGTTACCTCGGTCGTTTAATCATGTTTTACCATGGTGTGTACAAAATAATTGCGCGGGGAAAATAATTGGAATCACGAGCATTTTATATAAGAAGAAAAAAATCTGTCGAGGTTGGAATGAAAAACAATTTCACAGCCCTGGACAGAAGAGATCATTTGGAGATCCAACCCCTTCGTTAAGCCTGCCACTTCAATTATACAAAAAAATACCTTACGAAAGACATTAGGGCCTATTCAAGATGATTTAAAATTCATCCTTTTTGTTCTTCTTTTTTTCCCCAGAAGTTTTTCAATTAGCAGAATGCATGCGTTTGATCACGATACGCGAGTAGAAATTAGCATACGGTTAAAGTGCACGAGACCGGGAGCTTGGTCTGTTAGACTCATCAGATACGGGCCGTCTACTCAAATACGTCTGACGATTCATTGCACTTTTTAACCGATGTTGCGAGGAAACATTCTTACACCGAAGAGAGACGAAGGGGGGGGAAAATTCAAAATGTCCAGTACATTAACTTTCCTCATTTCAGTTCATGGTTACAAGTCAAAAATGTCAAAGTCAAAACTGTTATTGCGTCATGCATCTGCGCTTAAAAAATCACCTAGACGTTTATTAAATTGTCTGCCAAGGTTACTTTCTCTGGAGCGGGCAGAGCACTGTACTGCTGCGGGGAGATGATGCAAAAAACACCGGGGACTGATCTCGCTCATTACGCTGCTAATCGCCTACCTATTTGCGGATCAATGTGAACAAAATCTGTTTAAGACATGGTACACCTTAAGAAATTACTTGCGACCGAATTGACAGAAAAGTGTCCGTTTTGATTAACGGGGAGTATGAAAACTCGCAGAAAAACGCTTTATACAAACTAGCAAAATGAAAAAGAGAGGGGGGAAAAATAAAATTACAGACCATCCATGGAAAGACGCAGTTTATAAAATAGATCATAAATAAATAAATGTACAAAAATGTTGAATACCGCAGGTTGACGTAAAATACACGGACGTATGTTACAACCAAATCGGGAGCATAAATTTCCTTCCCTTTTAACCTTTGGAGCTTTTAAATTAATATTCAGAATAAACAACTTTGATAATTCCCTGTCGACGCCAGTCTGAGTTTTGAGGAATTTAAAATGTCAAAGTTTAGCTTTTACTTCGTTTTCGAATAATAAACAGACAGGTTGAATGGCATCATTTGTGGCTTTTATAATTATAACCCGTAACTATATAGTGTACTGGTTTGTTTAACTAGAGGTTGATAAAACTGTTTTATAGCGTAACCTGGTTATCCAACAGACTAGTATATTAACCAGTGTTGTGTGAAACCGAAAATCACCTAATCGATTAGTATACTATTATGTACATACAAACAAACATTTGAGAACTCTTACGCATTGAGACTATACTATTAAAGAGATTAAAGATAAGATCAAGTTAATCAGGTTTATGGATTACGGGAATCCTAGGATCACCCCTTAAATAAACTGTTGTTTACAAACACTAATTTATTGCAGCCATTTTGTTTAAACTAAAGTTGGTAGTTATTATCTTTTACGAAATTAGAGTGTTTTTTTAGGTCAGTGCTCACATAAGAGTTTACATGATATTGATTGAGACGAATATTCATTTAGTGGCTGTTTACCAATCAATAGCAATATTGAGATGCGCTACTGTTGGAAAACAAAACTAATCCCAACCAAATGAAGCTAGCTTGAAGTCCAACTTGACCCTCCTATATGTTCGAGTTCACAGTAGACGACACAAGCTGTTTGGGCAACTTTGGAACTGCAAACCGAGCACACACACAAAACCAGATGGAATACAGGCCTCTCTAACGCTCTAATGATCTTTGACAGTCGAGCAAAAAACAACGCCAGGATTGCGATTGTCAAAATCAGAACGTCAACAATTACACCAAACGCAGATGCTAATAAGCGGCCCTTTGAATCCGATAATTGGAAAAAGAACAGTTTAATTTCCCATTGGCTTTGAGGGTTTGCCCCCCATACATCACGTCGTTGTTCGACTTGGGAAGAGTTTAAAAGAAGTCTTAACCCATTTTTTGTGCTGGTATTTTTCTAATTTTGTAGGTCATGTCAAGGTTGTAGGTGTCATTACGAGGCGCACCGCGAGGTGACGAAAGCTCACGGTCGAAAAATGGCTGTCTGTATGTGGTTACACTATTTTGCACACACACAAAATTCGATGTTGTTTTTATATGTCTTTACCAGCCGGCTGTACTTCTCTGGTGTCTAACTCAGCCGACTCACCTTTTCCCGGGGAGTGCCCCCCCCCCCCCCCCATTCCCCAACCGTTGACCAATCACCCACCTTGATTGGTGGAGACGTGCGATTGCGCAGTGGGACCCGCGAACTGACAGGTCCTGAAGCCCCGCAAATACACCACAGACTAAAGTATAATCACCGCTAATTATTTTATATTGGCCTAGTTATTCCTCCAAATAGGAAAAGATCAGTCACCTTGGAAACGACACACACAGATGAGAAACTCATCTCAGGCCTGGCTGGATTGTGAAGGGGCTCACCGTGGTATAATCAAGAATTAAGTACACTCTGTCCTGAAACTCAAATCAGGAAGACTCTGTTTACATTTTACTCAAAGTCTTTCACGTCGCGATCCAAGATTACAGACAATCCAAGACTACCGGGTTTTGATAAGAACTGATAATCCACAAATCTTTTATTAGTACGGTCAGAACTTGTTGTTATTTTTTAATAAGCTCGACCCATCTTCCATACCTGAGCTGCAAGGTGTCAAGTCGCACCCAGACAACGTCGAGAAATTAACAAGCTCTTAATTAAGACAATTGGCGTGTGGTGGAATTGAGTCGAAGAACACGTGGATGATAAACGGCTAAAATGTCACGTTTGAATTATGGAAACGGTGCCCTTTCAAAATACAAAAATATGCTTTTGTAGATGTCACCGAATTAAAAGAAGTTGTCTAAATCTTAATATTTGAAATGAAGGTATAGGCTGAGTGAGTTTGAGTAAATAAGGAATAAATAAGCTGGAATAAAACGTGCGTAGAACATTATAAAGAAACTGGGGGTTTAGCTTGCAATGCTTAAATTAATGTGTCAAAGTGTTACAAAATCGCGTACTTTAAATAATGCGAGGCTTGAGTTTTAAGCTGCACTTTTATTGTAAATATCCAATTCATGTTCAATAAGCTTTGAAACTTTGAGGGGTTGGAATACAATCTGGTTAGGTTCGCAAAGACACCATGTACAAACAATTCTCTCTATGGGTCATGGTGTGAGAAGAACCGGTGGTTTAACAAAACTATAACCATGCAAGTTCGCCATTTTTTGTTAGTTCTATACATGGGCTCTACTGGTTTCATGGTGCAACTTTCTTGCTTATTTGCATGTACGTCACAGTATTAATCAGTTCTGGGAAAACTTGTTCTAAAAGACTTTCTCTCAGAGTTGTGGTGATTCTAAAAAAAAACTGGTGGTTTAAGAACTCCAAATTCAATTTCTTAATTTTCTTATAATAAATTAGCTCTAGTGTGGTGCAGCTTTCTTGTTTATTTGCATGTGCATCATAATCAAATACTAGTTCTACATGGGTTCTGTGGTATCGCGGTGCAGCTATCATGTGTATTTGCGTGAAGGCTATGTCACAGTTATCAAAAAGATTTTTCTGAAAGATGAGTACGACCAGTATTATGTGTGTCGACTTCAAATTAATAAGTGACCCGGTATACCAATAGCAACAGTTCAATGGTATTCGATGAACGTGTGAACACGATGAAGAGCCATTTAATGAACATTCATTGTTGAGACATCTGCTTAAAATATTTCTTCTCAGGATGAAATTTGTGACTGTCAAATATGACCTTGTGTGCGATGTATGACCTTGAATGCGATGTGATAAACACAAACCGTAACTAGTGCAATGGTTTGCAGGGAGCGAATACCTTTATAAATTAATAATTACTCCAAAAATTAATGACCATAAAATCTTACTTGGTAAAGAAGTACTGCAGCTGTTGATAATCATAATATTCTGAAAAAAGATTCTCTTCTAAGGAATGTGGTTTTAGGGAAAGGGATCTAAAAAATGTTCAAACTGAAAAACGTTTCTGCATGAAACGTTTCTCAGATTGTGTATTCCAATTGCAGCTGTGTATTCCATTTACGGATTATTCTTCCTGCGTGGACATAACCGCTCCAGATTTTCGGCGATATCTCAAAAACGCTACGACCCTGTCAAATGAAATTTCCACAGGTTAGTTTTATTGTATACATTCATATTGGATTAAGCCAATCGAACGATTCCGATAACCAAAGATATATACTTTGCCTTTGTCTAGAGATTGAAAACAATTAATGAAATTTACTCAGTCAGGTTCCCTTGTAGTTTGTTAGCTAATAATAATTAGAAGAAAAAAATATCGCATCCCCTGGCTGCCGCTTTTCAGGTTGTATCGTATACTTGGGTGCGATCCATCACGGCAGTTAACTGTTGTTTCTGACTGGCACTCTCGAACAAAGACATTGACAAAATAGGGAGACTGCCAACATTAAAGCACATTAATATTCGATTGTCGTGTAAATCCGTAGGTCCCAGGTTCAAATCCCTCTTTAGTAACCTTTTCTCTGTTCAATCCAAAGTTAATATTCATTTAAAGGTTTAAATATTTTATTTTAAAAAGCTTATTATACATGGGTTTACTGACGAGTATACATTGATACCTCACCATGCAATGCCTCTAACCCCATACACACTATTATTGCAACTATGTTTAACATTCTGTGGTACTCCGACTCAGACCTTACAAAATGTCTGATAAAGTGAGTTTATTGACCACTCGATTGTTGTCATAAATAAAAATAAAAAATCAAAAAAAAATCATGCCCTTCGATTAGACCAACCCTTCAGCTATCTAGACAATTTTTTTTTTTTTTATATCACCTTTTTTGTTAAGTTTATAACTTGCAACACCGTTTAAGTGCGCATAAAAACTGCCGGCGAACTCGCTGAAGCATGTTTGAAATCTCGATATATGCGACTGGGTCGGGGTGGCGTGTTCACGCACGCAGAAAATGGATGCACCAGACTGGGGAACCAACTTCCCGGAGTACCAGAGTGTTAAACGAGTAAGCTGGGGGGATCAACACCTTGACTTCATCAAATCATCTAACAGGGATTATGATGTCAGTAACTGGGTCTGTGTACTATGGGGGCTCTAACTAGTCCACTGTCCTATTTCAGACCAGTTGGCGGTGTTACCATTTCTACAAGTTTCGCTCTGTTAAACACAGGAGCAAACTGGTGCCATCATTTTTTAAGCAAAGCAGACGTGCTTACGGTGAGGTCCTTAGCACACTTTTTGCTTAAGCAAAGCAAAAGGCACGCTTATTTAAACACAGTAGCAAAACGTCTGCTTACGGTGAGATCCTCAGCACACTTTCTGATATAAGCAAAGCAAAAGGCACGCTTACTTGCTGTAGTTCCCGAAAGCAGGGGCTAATTTCGTGTAACCCGCGGCAATCGGAATGAGCAACTGTGATTTGTAGTATCTTCAAATGCTATAGGCCCTAATAGATATATTCTCCGAACAAGGAATTGGTATTGGAACTTTAAAATCAGTGGCTCGCAGATTGAATCGAATACATTTTTTTTCGATAATTACCACTTATACTTTGTTTATAACTCACACATTTACTGGACTAAATTTTGTAAAACTGTTTTCCGGTTAGCAAATAATTGTCTATCTATATGCTTAAGTATAATTGGGGACATTTTATCGAACAAACACATTGAGCGACCAATGTGCGCGTGGTTCGGGGACTCAATAATATATTGTCAAATTAAGTTTTGTGACGCACTCATTTTTCAATAGAAAAAGAAAAGAGAAAATTAAAGGCATGCAGGATACACTTTTGGTAATTGTCTAAGACCAGTATTCTCACTTGGTGTATCCCAACATATGCATAAAATAACAACCCTGTGAAAATTTGGGCTCAATTAGTCATCGAGATCGCAAGAAAATAATAAAAGAAAAAACTCCCTTGTTCCATAGAATTGTGTGCTTTCAGATGTCAGAGAAAGGCTTCAAGCCTGAAGCCTTACTCAGATTCAAATTTGTCGGTGACAAAAATCACATCTTTCTCTAAAACTACATTACTTCAAATGGTGCCGTTTCTTGTAATGTTTTATAATATCAACAGCTCTTCAGTGCTCTTTACCAAGTTAGTCTTTATGGTCATTAGTTTTTGGAGTAATTACCAAAGATGTACACTCCTTTAAATGTCCATTACTAAACCCTCAAATGGTGTACAAGTTTATTTTATTTGATACACTTTCAGAGCGAAATTTGAAACATGACGTCAGTGTTTTTACATTCCACAGAGGAATTTTTGCGCCAGTAAAAAGGTCAAATTGAATGCTTTTTGTTATCGAATATCATTGAAATTCATGAGTTATCTAAAATAAATTCTAGCACAAAAAATTACAGACCAATGAAATGCGACGTTTTTTGGCGTCTTTTTGCTCTTTCGTTATTTTCTTGCAACTTCGATGACCAGTTGAGCCAAAATCTGTACAGGTTTGCCATTGTATGCATATGTTGGGATACATCAAGTGGGGATACTGGTTTTTGACAGTTACCAAAAGTATATTCCGCTTAGTGGAGCGAGATCCTTTGGCAAAAACTGAGTGTGCACCAGTCACATGCATCAATACTTTACGCAATATTTTAATTGGTTGGGAACTATTATAAGGCTTAAAGGGACACACCGGCTTCGTTGGGCTATTTTGGCTACAAAATAGACTAAAACATGACTCCAAAGGACTTCCAGGAATGGAGAAGAACGGTTCCTAAAAGAAACCATCAATTTTGGTCGTTTTTGAGCATTTTTCAAAAAACGAAGGTCACATGGGTTATCCGAACCACTTTTTGGGTTCGGATAACCCTCGTGATCTTCGGAGTTAGTTTTACTTCCAGTCGTATAAAAATTAATTACTGCACCGAATTCAACTCTGTTTTTTAACAAGAATTCAACTCTGTTTTTTAACAAGAATTCAGGAGTATTTGACACACAAAAATACTTACTCAAATTATGGGTACAAGTTGTAAATAATACAAAAAAGTCGAACGTAAGACTTTATTTCAGAGAGTCCGAGCAACCATGCGTGTCTTACAATGCACAGCGTGAGGACTACCACGTAACACAGGGGCAGTCGTGTCTCTTGCGAGCAGAGTATCTCGGCCGTGCTATGCGCGACGTAAACCCACTAGCCAGGAGATAGCTGTACCTGGAAGCTCACGAACATGTGGGAGGGGTGGGGAGCCAGACCACCAACTACGTTGTTATTGCGGGTTTGCTAGTCGGTACACCTCGCTAATCGCATCCGTTGTTTCAAAATTGCAACTTTTCAATGTTCTGTGTACGTTCCCTGACCCGATTTGTACCGAATTTCTTGGTAATTGAATAAGATTTATGTCAATACATAGCAAAACCACTTTTATATTGACGGTACAATTAGTTTAAACAAAATTTGTGACAAACAATTCCAAAAAACGAGCCCCTCCACACACAAAAAACACACACAAAAAACGGAGCCCCTGACGGAACGAAAAATATTATTAAATTCTATGAAAATATAATTTTGTGTCACAAAATATTATTTTTCATTTTGTGAACGCAGTGTGTTTTTCTAGGTAACGAAATAGATTATTTCTAGAAAATAGGTTCTCGTTCCCTTGAACACGCTTTCTTTCCCCCGAACTACAATTAAGTTCCCAAGAAATACGCTTTCGTTCCCTGAAGATACGCATTCGTTTCCTCGAAATATGATTTTGTTCGCAAGAAATATACTTTCCTTCCCTAAAATACATGCTTTCTTTCCCTCGAAAGGAGATTTCGTACCCTAAACAAAAGCTTTCGATTCCTCAAAATACGACTTTGAATTTTTTGCCCGAAATATACTTTTGTTCACCCAAAATACGCTTTCGTTCTCTCGCAATGAGATTTTGTTCCCCAGATCCCTCAAGAAAGCTTTTGTTCCCTCAAGATAGCTTTCGTTCCCCTGAACTGGAGTCCAATCACACCAATTATTTGTTACATTCCTTTGTGAGGGGCGACTTTCAGAGGGGACGAGTTTGTATGTGAGGGGGCGACTTTGTAGTTGGTGACTTTGGCGAGTTTGCTGGGGGGCGAGTTGACTGGTTTCCGTGTCCGTTGTTTTACACACTTTCAGATGGATAACGTGGACTGGATCCACATGCCTTGTCGTAGTAAAACACATACATAAACAGAGCACCAGTCTACTCGCAATATTGCACAACATGTATTCCGTAAATTTGACACTTGCAACGGCTGGTAAAGCGTATACCTTTGACCGCTTTTGTTTGTTTCGGTCATTTCTCGTTAATTACGTTATATTTTTGTATATATATTTTTTTTAAACCATCTAGAAATAATTGTCTTTGATTCTACATGACTAAATTACGTAAACAGGTAACCGGTGTGTCCCTTTAATGTCCCATCCGAAGGACAGAGTAATGATTAAAGTTGGTCAAGTACACAAGTTCCAAGACCGGGAATCGAACCCACACTCTGCTGATCAGAAACACCAGAGTTTGATCTCAGTGCTCTTAACCGCTCGATCGCCCACGACACAACACGAGTCGCTTAGCGAGAGTTTGTTATTGTGCTTGGCTGTTTGTGAGCAGATAACTGAAACGCTGCTTTGCGTTAGCAAGAATGTCCACAAAGTAAACAATTTGTTTTTCTTGTTTTCGGTTAGCAATGGTTTTAAAATAGTCTTTACGCTGTAAGGGGCGCTCCGTAAGCTGAAATCTGGCTTGACTAAGCCAGGCGTGCTTAGCAGACTCAGGTCACCAGCTAACTCCCGCGTTGACCGGTTCACAGTGCCGTGACTGGTTCACTGCCCAGTTCAATCTTAGGTAATGAAGTTATAATAGAGTCTTATCCACGCCAATGCAGATTGTTAACTTCGCATTTTACGGTAACAAAATTAACACAAAGGTGTGACAAATAGAGCCGAAGGTGCGAGTTCAACTCAATCAACGTCAGACCTTTACCCCTGGGGACGGTTTCGTATTTTCAGGTAAGCCTGGTCGACGAGTGAGTAGGATTTTAAACTTTGCACGGCAGTAAAACCGTCTTGAACACTATCAGGATGCTTGAGCGTGAAACCAGGCTTTCTGCTTCTTCTCACCCATACACTCTTGCTTTGTTGTAGATTTATAGAGCCATTCCAACAGCTTTATTCAATGTACTGCATCTCTTTGGAAGTCTTTGCCTGTTGCATGTTTCCCTCCATTCTACAATCTAGATGTGTGTGTCAGGGGGTGTCATGGCCGAGTGGTTAAGAGCATCGGATTCAAGTTCTGGTGGTTTAGTCATCGGGGTGTGGGTTCGAGTCCCGGTCATGACGCTTGTGTGCTTGAGCAAGACACTTTGCTATAATTGCTTCTCTTCACCCAGGGGTATAAATGGGTACCTGTGAGGGTATCGTCCAAAATAGGTCGAAATGCACGTACAATGCACGTACAATGCTCGGCTAGAATTGTCATAACTCTGGAACCGTGTGACCTATTGAGGTGTGTGACCCTTCATTTTAAAGCTCATTAAATTCTATTTCATTTGAGCATAAAATCTTAATTTTGATAGGAACTGACTTTACAGCCCTTTTGTGGTGACAGGTCACAATTGTAAAGCGCTTTGAGATTGTTGATACGATGGAAAGCGCTGTATAAGCACCACAATTTATTTTTTTATTTATATTTTAGATAGTTTTATAAGAGGAATATCAATTCCTACTTTCAGCTCCCCTGAGTTAATTTTATCTTAAATGTTTCCTTCTTGTAGCCCTTTACCAAGACTGGCTTTTGAGCCTTATTTTGAGCGAACTTGCGAACTTAGAGAAATAAAAAATGATTCGCGCTGACACTTTTGTGTAATAATCTCTCTAACAAGCCGTGGTGGCTCATAAAATGAACCACCGTTGTTAACAGGTCGACGTTTCGATTTGCTCTGATCGTCTTCAGAAGATTTCTGACGTAGGACGGAAATAATTTCTTAAAGCTTCCATAAGATCTAAATGAACTCATTCATCTAGAAAATGTATCGCACCATCTTTTTCGAAATCGTCTTGTACAAACGTGATTAACGCGACCGTAAAGTACAGCCCAAATGCCTTGTTTTGTTTTTTTTTGGTTTTTTTTACAATTTTAGTGTTCAGTCAAAGTTTACAAATACGTTGTAATTATAAGAAAGACAAGTTAAATTTCGAAACTCCGTGCTGGCAAACCTGCGTACTCAATTCTCCATTGCTCTAAATGTTTAATAGTGTTTGACAGAAAAGTACAATTTAAAAAAGCCTGGCTCTACGGGCTACGTTTTGATCCAGTTATGGGATGGAATTTGGAGGATCGGATTTGGATTTAGTTGTGGTTTTATAAGACTACTTTTTCTTACCCTCACGCGAGACTCAGTCAGGTTGGTCCAGGCAGCGATTTCCTCACGAGTCGACATGTCCGGGTAGCGATTACGAGCGAAGTTTCCCTCCAGCTCTTGTAGTTGCTGGCTGGTGAAGTGCGTCCGCTGACGGCGCTGTCTCCTCCTCTTGCTCGCCTCACTTTCATCGGAGTTCTCCTCACCGGAGTCTTTGCCAGTCGATTCAATGTTGGTTTCTTCCGATATTTAAGAAAAATCAAAGTCATAACAATAAGTATGGTAAACATGGTTTGAATGTCTCATGTTTGACTCTGGCAAAATCGAGGGACGTATACGGTGTTTGTTTATAGGTGCTTTATTCGATGACTCAATTTCAACAAAATTCTTTCTAATTCCACCGTGGTTTGCTGCCGCTGGGCTTGTTTGTCATCCATCGAGACATAATTTGTATATTTTTTCCCTACACTTAAACGGTATTTAACTGATGAATTTTGATGTACAGTTAGTTTCCACTAACCACAATTTATCAATGTACTTTATTACGATGTGAAATTTACCGCATACACGCGCATTTAATAATATAAATAGGCGCAGAGTAGAATTTATGGCTTAATGTGATGCTTTATAGAGAGTTAGATGTACAGGCTGCCTGAAAGACAACCAACCTGCCAACTGCTATATATTCTGCCAGATCCCCAATTACTACATCTGTGCGCAGGGAAGAAACAATGGTAACTAATCTGATTGTTATTTTTAACCGGAGGATCCGTACATAAAGTCACGCGTTAAGTTACTTAATCGGTACTAGGCGGAGAGAAGAAATTATAGTGATATGTCAGTGTATGGCTTTCATAAGTTTCTAAATGTTTGATTTATTGAAGTCTCATATCATTGTTCTGCTTACTGTGAAATTTTTCACTTACGGTCACCATTCTCTGCTTATCTCTGCTTACAATTATGGTAATCACCGAATTTCTAGTTGAGTAATGGAATTCTGCGTATGCATTCTGACATTGCTATTAATGTGAGGACTTTCCTTGGTCCCTCTAACTTAACACTCTCCATAGACTAAGCGCATGAAACAAAGTGAGGACACAAAAACACAAAGGATTCCAATGTGAGGACAGCGTTTCCTTTTGTGTTCCTTTGTTCTACTGTCCCCTCTCTCCTGATAATGCCATGCCAAATCCCTTGCTAACCAATGAAAATATGCTTACGTCGAGTGTAGATTGTTCTGCAACCGTAAGCGACAATTTTTCGCTTTAGATACGGTAAGCAGAGACTTGAAATTGCGCCAAGAATAAATCCCGGTTCATAATTTGACGCGAGAGCGAACTCGAAACCAATTTTAATTACACAATCGCTCCTTTCCGCGAGGAATTTGGCTGTGCATTAAGTTTTAAAAGGGAATTTTTGATAAGGCTTTTGAAAGGTATATCGGTTTACCCCCATTATGGTTTAAATATACGTGTGACTTCTAAAATATTGTCTTAACCCATTCCTATTTTACGTCTACGATCGAACTGACATGCTGATTGTCAAAAACATCATAAACAACTCTGGAAAAGTTTAACCCGGTGCCATACAATTGGGCAATACAAAATAGAATGGAACCATGCACCGAGCGACTTTGTCTAAATCAAAAGAACTCTGTTTAATTGACGCTTTAAATTTGGATTGTTACAAAATGTGCCCAAGCACAAAATATTTATGTCCAAAAATATAAAAGTGTTTTGGGTGGTTTTAAAAAATTTTGTTTTTATTATATTCTAAAATTAGTTTAATTAGGGCTCATACACAGCACTACAATAATATAAAACAAATCATGTGGCAACATCAAGGGCCCAATTTCATAGAGCTGCTTAAGCATCAAATTAGCTAAGCACAAACCAATTATGCTTACCAGAATAAGGTTACCAGCTAACACACTAAGTCGAGTGTGCAATCTGTGGCTGTGGGTATCCTGCTTATTTTAGCTAAGCAGCAAACTGTTAAGCGATCCTTTCTGCTTAAGCAGGGCTATACAATTTGGCCCATGGTCGGTTAACTAAAAACAAAATTTTTAGAATTATTGTTTGTTTGTTGTTCCTGTTGTTTTGGAAGAATGTTTCGTGTTTTTGTTTTGTTTTGGGGGTTTTTTCCCCCGATCTCTTCTTCTTCATCACCACAACTTACCCCCCACTTATCAGGGAAATTTTATTCGAAAAAGGGGGCCTAAAAGCGCCAATATTTGAGAGCCAACCTTTGGGGATTGGAGCTGATCTGCGCCGGGTAGAAGTATGTAAATTTCCCCTCGCTTCTAGACGGCCCTAGCCGGGCTGGCACGGCATAGACATAGGGAGAAAATGACTGCACGTCATGCATAACACATAAAAGACGAAATGTGCGGTAAAGATCGGGTAAATCTACTTGGTTTTGTAGTTCACTGACCGGTCGTATGTTGATTCTTTTCTGGTGACTTACTAAAGTAATTTACAGCAATGTTTTTTTGTCTTATTTTCTGTCTTTCCACTACAACCCCCCCTTAGATTGCCGTATATTGAAACGTTTAATTCAAAAAACAAATTCACGCAATTTGAAAATCAAAGTGCATTTTAAAGCAAACAGACGTCCCCGAAATTTGCATACAGATTTTTGCCAACACTTTGCGAGCATTCACGGCGAGCTTTGTACTAATTCAACATATGCAAACACCGGTTTGAAGTCCAAGAGTACATCCTAATGGGTCTTCAGGGAATGCAGAAGAAACATGGGCGAAATTGTTTTCAAAATGGAATAATCATCTCGGCGAAATCGTGCTTTTATTTTAATAAATTAGCTTTCACTTCATTACTAAGACAGAATCTCTTTAGGGTAATCTTTTACAAACGTTTACAAATCCGTTCACCGTCAGACCACATTCGACCACCTTTATCTATGCCATGTCATGCCTAAATCTTCCATACTTTTGGGGATTTTTGGAGACATACGCCTTTTGGCGACAGTTAATTTTTTAACTTTTATGCTCTCCTGGGCATCCCACCGTTGTTTACCACTAGTTTTTTTGTTAAAGTATTTTAATGTTTGTATATGTATACTTGTGTACTTTTTGCCCGAATAAATATTATTATTATTATAAGAGAAAAAATTTCAAAAATTTCATAAATTCAGTAAAGAAAATTAAATAATTAACGAATAAACAAGAGTTATTCAATCAAACTTAAACAAACAAATAATTTAATACTGATGTTCCTTATGTGCTTTGAAAAGATTGAGTTAAGTTCAGAATGTTTGAAATTAACTAGACCTCATAGTTTTGCTTTGTTTTCGCTGGGAGATACGCTTCGTTGCTTTCTTTGTATGTATCATACTGTAACCTTAATCTGTGCTAAAGTAATATTTCCACACACAAAAACCGCGACCATTGAAATGAACTTTTCACAGGTTAGTTTAATTGTATATACATTTATATAGGAATGACACAGTTCAACGGTTCCAAAAACCAAAGGTATATGCCTCTAAATTGTTTAAAATTGTAAATTAGCAGATGTTTTGTGCTACCGGTTTTTGGAATCCAGTGACTTAATGTTTTTTATTTGAATTATTTGATCACGTGTTGTATAAACTAAAGGAGCGGTTCAAATCCACTGGAGAGAAACACATATACACGCAAATAATAAATAAACAAATGAAATTAAATAAAATACCTGAAAATATTTTGCCTTCTGTTTTTTCACAGATGTCCCCCATTTAAGTTGCCTCGTTTAGCAAAAAATTATTTTTCCGTTATGACACCGACATTTGATTTGTCCATTCAAGTTTCCACTCATTTTGGGGGATTTCACGAACGAAATCCTTGAGTGATTACCAAACGAATACATTCCCTTGAAAGTCTTCGGCTTTTTTTTTATGGGTTATGTATAGGAACGCTGGCCGGTACTCTTTGAACATTAATCAAGGACTTATAACAGTGTTCCTTGTATTTGTAATGTTAGCCGACCATAAAAACTGTCTAACGTGATGTCAACCGAGAACAAATCTGCCACTTTTTGTTCGGTATGTTTATGATAACAAGAGGGAGTTGCTCTGAAGTCAAGGGTGGACATAATTGTCCCTTTTGTTACAAGTCCTCACTTTGGGGGAGGGGGCACAAATGTTGTCTTCTCTACACAAGTATCTTCGGGCTTGCTGGGATGCACCGCTAGTCGCTTTTGAATGTCCATCGGTTTAACTTCTAGAAAAGCCATAATGAACTAAAGTATTTTGTGTCTCTGTTAAAAGGTTGTGCTTATAACATTTGTAAGAGTAAAGATTTGTATTAATGTTCACATATTTGCACACAACTTGAATGGTATCAAGATGGTCAAGGTGGAAAACTCCCTTTGAAATATGTTTGTCCTTGAAGTGCAACAGTTTTTGAGAAATGAGTAAAACAATTAGTTTTGATCTCGCGAGTCCAAAACTGACTGTCTGAAAACAGTGAAAACATTTAAGGTTTTTGCCCCACTTTTTTCTCGTGACTCAAATGACCGATTCAGCTCAAATTTTCACAGGTTTGTTAATTCATAATTATGTGTGCTGTGTCACATCAAGTGTGGATACTGGTCTTTGATGATTCCCAATGTAACACATGTGATTTAACCGATTTAGTTAATAACCAAATAATGAATCTTTCTATCTATATGCTTGCCAAACGCATTCAAACAAACAACACTTTAAATACCCTTGATATTCAAGAATTGAACTTTTGTGAACTTTACAGTGTTGTTTTCTTGACATCTTTCGATTTGTCGAAACATTTATTCTAAAAGTGTTTCGGGAAACTCACATTTGAAACATGAGTGTGTTGTTTTTAGTGACATGACACAAGCTACTGGGAATAGATTGGACTGGATATTTGTGTGTCAACTGAAAATCGCGGTTGATGTTTTAAACTAATTTGGTTGTTTGTGGAGTTTTCTGTTTATGAATAATTTATTAGTTGTGCTTATTAATATTTTAGGATTAATTTGTCTTAAATTTAATGGTTGGCAGTTTATTTGTACTCGCTGTACAGTATGTATTGTTTTAAGTTAGGTATGAGAACAATTTTCCCTCAATAAATGAGACCAATACAATTTAAATTAGTGTGCAATATTATTTTTGTAATTTTACATAATACAGACAATGAATACAATATCAGGCCCGTCAACCGACTTTATAAGGTGGCGCTCACTATGGTTTTTGATTTCTTGGTAAAATGATTTGACAAGTTTTAGTTAAATTAGACTTTAACGCCTGCATTTCTTTTTATATATTTTCTTTGTGTTTACTCTTGTTTGGAAAGTGGTTGAACACAGGTGACGCTCATTCTTGGCTACAAATGACTTATTAGTTAAACAAAGTAGAGAAATGCAACTAAGACAAATAAGTTTCAAGTCCTTACCTCGTGTTGAGTGGTCCCGGTTGTTGGATGTGGCTGCAGTTCCCCATGTCGATCCATGGGGTCCATCGGAGCTTGAGCCCCCATGTCTGGGATGATGTGGCCCGCTGCTGACGGCTTTCTCAACTCTCGTTAACCTAACCGGTGTTCTGAGTGCATCGCCTCCTGTATACGTCTCTAAAGTAGACAGAGGTGCGCTTAAAATCTCCATAGTATTGCCAATAGCCCACACAAACTTGGTGCCTAGATGATCAAGCAAGATTAGGGGGACTTCAAACCACCAGCTTCCCCAGGCTTAGTCGGCTAGATGGAAAACGAGGGAAGTACGAAAGCCGAGGGATAAAGAGCCAACTCATGGGCCGAGGCTCAGCACTTAAACCCCCGCTAGCCCGTCAAGCCCACTGCGCCAAATCCAAACACTACACCAACTTTGCGTATTTTTGTAAATTGAGTTATCAGCTCCACGTCGTGCACGTGCGTGCGTGTGAGTACAGTTTCGTCAGTGTCGTTCTTTAATGCGAAGGGGCTGGACCACGGTCGGTCAATTTTCATCTGAAAAAACTACCCTCTTTTTTGGAACGCAAGACCCTATCGTAGGCTACCGATTTTCAAAGTGAAAGAATAAATTATAAGGGATTCAGGCTGCAATGTGAGTGGTTTACACATGAGCGTATGATCTAGATTTAAATTAGCTTCACTGGGAATTCCGTAAAGCCCTTTGACTCAATTTTTTTTCTCCCTTTGACTAATTCAGCTGCTGCCATCGTGCTTGCAGTGCGCGAGGGCGCATGCGTGACATGAAACGCGTCACAGTGTGCTCATGCGCATTTTCGGTGGTCACTTGCACTTTGAGTTCATGTCTTGGTCACTACTGTTTGGTGGTCCAACATACCAAGGGCCTAACCGTACGTCTTCGAGATTTCGTCATTCAAGTTCATACACAGACACACAATATGTCACCCATCGATGATGACCACAGCGCGTGGTGAATTGGCGAACAATGTCAACCAATCACATTGCTTCATGATGATAAAAATATGCATATTCATGATTGCATCCTTGTTATTCTAAGGTCCTATGCACCAATTCAACGAGTTAATTCCAGGCGTGTACAGCTCCGATTTCTGATTAGCAAAAAGGACTCTGAAACTGTTAAGACTTACAGGCAAATCTTATTGGTGCTTAGCAAAATGCACAAGTTGTTAGTCTCTCCGCAATGGGTCCAATGTGTTGTTCTTAGTGTTCTTGTTGTTTTTCTTGTTGTTGCAGTGTTCTTTATAATCGTATTCTTCTTATTGTTCTAGTTCATGTTGTTCTTAAACTTGTTCATATTCTAATGTTCTCGTCCTCTTCCTCGTTCTTGTTCTTATTCTTGTTCTTGTTGTTTTATGGAATTTGCTTCAGAGTAAGAGGTTTTTCAAATATTGCTAAAAACAAAGCCCAGAACCAATGACCATGACAAGTACTTAATCAAACATTATGAACTTTCAAACATTTGTTTAGTGTTTTTTGCACGGAGTACTGTACACCAAATGATTTATCAGCCGAAAGGAAATGGTCGATCTAAAAAGGACAGTGTTTTCATCTGATAAAATAAATAAATTAACACATCTTGGATCAGATAAAAGACCAGTACAAACATGAACAAGCGTTAATTCGCTCACGAGAGGGCGCTAATCAGTATTATCGTGAGGTACATGCCCTCTGAAGTAGGGCTCCATATAGCAACCAATGCTAAGTACTATATTCAAGAAATAACCAAACAATATTTCAAAGTCTCTTGGTCAATTTATTGAAAGAAAATCAAGGACAGGCTCCATCCTGGAACAGGTGCCCTGTTATTACGCTTATGGGCAAATAAGGGTAATTTGGGGGGCTTGGTGACCAAAATAATCCATGTTTGAAGTCAACAACCATCATTTTATTTGACCATTTACGAACAACACCGAAAAGTCATGACCTTCAGATCTTTGGTTTACAGAAACTATTGTGAGTTTGGCGCCAGTTTCTGTCACTTCTTAATGTGCGCCACGCCCTGCGATCCTCCTACAACTCCAGGAAAGAAATGAAGATAACATTTTGGCTAAATGCTCAGAACTGCATCATTTCACTTTGGTATCTGATTAGGTGAAATTGTTTACATTACCACAAAGCCTGAATATATTCTGCCTGGTGTGAAAAAAACAACAACAACTTACATTATTTCCATGAATGAGTTACAAATTCGCCACAAGACGTGTAATCGACACACTACGGAGTCCCTAAAGGGACTTACGATGAGAACACTTGAACGTAGGGTAGGCCTATCGAGTTAATAATTTTGAGCGAACAAAGTCATTTTGAGCACACGAAATAAACAAGTTATTTCGTGCGCTCGAAATCATTTTGAGCCCATGGATATAGATTGCAAATTATGACTTCATGCATTGTTGAGGGTTTTTTTGTTTTTGGGGTTTTTTTTGTGGGGTTTTTTTTTGGGGGGGGGGGGGGTTCATTCATCTTTATGTCCCTTCCGAGGCTTCGTGGCACACCAATTTGGCTTTGTTTTTATTCTCTAGTTAGCTGTATTAGCTAAACGAGCACCACATCTGATTATTGTCGAGCTAGTTATTTGCCAATAACTAATCTGGACTGTGTAAGTTTTTTACCTTTGTGAGACCTTTGTAAAAAATACTTACACTGAAGTTATCTTCACCACAGAGGGCAATCTCTTAACCAACCATGAAATTTTCGTTTGGTAAAAATAATATTAATCAGAGACTTTGACAGTGTCCGAAAGAGTGGTTATGGCTCGGTTGTGCCCTGCCGTTAGCCGCAACCGTCAATTTTGACAAGCCTTTTGGTTTTCGCAAAAGTGCAACGGTATTTTACAAATTATGGGCAGCTCTTAGTGTAATCTTAAAAAAATATAGGCCTAGGCCTATATAAAAAAACAGTTATAGATATTTCAGAATATTCAATGTCAACGTGTACAGAAATTAATGCAAAACGCTTACGGGTTTACTTAAAGTTATGAACTTAAACATCCCCAAAAAAAAAATGTAGAGACCCATTTTTCTCAGAATGATGTCATCAGATGTTTGAGATGTTGACCAATTTTGCACTGGGCGGGTATCGAATGCAATGGCAGTTTACACCATTTCAACGCGAGGTTAGAGACGTGTAGTTTTTCTCCACTCCCATGAGGACTTTAATATCTAGTTGAAAATGAGTACATCACAAAATTGAATTTGCCATTTCCGTTCCTCTTTAAAATTTCGTCCTTTCGAAATATTTTGAGGGAAAGAAATATTAGCGTAAGGGAACGAAATTATAGTCACGTGAACACTCTAAATGCCAGAGATTTAAAAGTTAATCTTTAGGATTGTAGTTAGGTTTTAGTTTAAATCTAATGGATTTGATTTTTAAATCTGAAAACGATTGGTCCCTAACTACAATCTATAAAGATTAACCTTTAAATCTCTGACATTAGAGTGAATGATATCTATATTTTGCTGTCTAGATTTCTTCTTTGCGAAATTGTCTTAATAATTAACTAAAACTACACAGCATGCAAAGTAGATACCGCAAACCGAATGTACATTGATACCTCACCATGCAATGCCTCAATTGCTTTTTTTGCTTTTTTTTTTTTTTTTTTTTATACATGTCCCTTTAAGGGCTCCGTACTTTACACGTCCTTATTATTGTGGAGATAACCGTATTCGGGCTATTATAAAACACAATGAGAATAACAATAGACTATAATTCTGTACTTTTTGCGTAATGCCTTACTAAGATTCAAATTCAGATCACTCTATTTTGAACTCTTAGTCATCAGTGGGAGTTATAAGCCATTGAGAATCAATCTAACATGACCCCTTCACTGCAAAACCATATCAAGGGTATAAGGGTCAAGTGGTTACAACTGTAATGCTTCTTTTCCACTCAGTTTATAATGTCCAGAATAAATAAAAAATAATTAAAAATACTTACAGTAATGTGTTCAGCGTATTTGCATTTTGATTGTACACGTTTTTTATCAACCCTACTTGTTATCGCACTCAACGTCTATTTTATGGAAAGACTAAAGTTCAGACCACACCTCGGGTATTAAATTCGCACAGCTCAGTGAAGAAAAGTTTGGAGCGAAATAATAGATTTGTCAATGTCGTTTCATGACTTTGTGTTTTGATTGATAGCTATAGTACGCTCTGATATCAAAGTAACGACTCTATAACATTGATTACACGTTGAACCCAGCTTATCGTGCATCTATTGTCTGGTTCCTTGGTGTGCGGTAGCATTCTTGAATGCTGATTTTCATTCTACCAATTGGGGCGCAGACTACATTTTCAAAAACAGCCTCGGTTTGGGTTTCATTCATTGGTTGATTTAGGACACCGGGTTGACCTTTAGTTGTTTCCGTCCAATACCTTTCACCTCTGTATGTGGACCCCGGTTCGAATCCCACCCGGACCGGAGCCTTGCATATGGATTGGGTGTTCAGCCCCTACCTGATTGCGTGGCCTGTGTGTTTTCCCTGTTTGGTCCTCCAGCGTCTAAAACTTAACATTTTCTTTTACCACATTTCTCTCTATGTACAGGTATTTCAGGTTTAGGCCAAGCTATGTTCTTCAATGGATACAGTGGCGGACTTTAGATGTGTCACTTCCTAAAAAGATAAATCTAAAAAGAAATAAAATATTAATTATTATTATCGGGTATCATGAAACTTTGTAAAAAATATTAACAGCATTGAGTGCATCAATAATACACAGCAACCCAATTTGCAAAATGTTATGTTTTTTGACAGATTTGTCACTTCTTAAAAAAACAACAACGTCGAATTGTAAAAAAAACAACTTAATGAATTTTTAGGAGCATGTTTAATCATGAATTTGAGTTTATGAAGTGCATTCTGCCAACATTCAAAACAAAAATCACGTGTCTTTTAACTTTAACTTATTGACGGTCTTGGGTGTTATTTTTATAATGTATGATGCCTCATAAACGATAACTAATAAAATGCTAGAACTAAAGAAAGAAAAAGAAGCTCATTGGGAGTGTGCAGCACCGGCAGCACAGGCGGGGCAAAATGGGTTGCTACGAATTACCCTAGTCCACAATCTCTATGCTGTGCTGTGTAGAGCACGCAACCCTTGCTTACAAAATGAGTAACCTCGTACATTCCAGGACCCAATTTCATAAAGCCTGTAAGCAGAAAATACTGCTTGACAAATTTCTTTGCTAAGCAAAAATTGAGTGGGGCACCAGTCACAACAATGCAAACGTTATGTAATTTTGGCTGGTAACCTGTTTCTGTTAAGCAACTCTTTTCTGTACTGAGCAAGTTTTTGTGCTTACAGGCTACGATCAAAAAACCTACATTTTGTGTCATAATTTCCACATAAATTCAAGGGTTTTACAAAATTACAGCTGATTAGGTTTTGAGATGTGTCCATTTTCTTCAGATTAAAAGTCGATAAATAAAAATCAGACAGTGCAATCTCCATGAAATATAAAATTCAATGTGTTCTTCCATTTGGGCTGTGTACAAATCGTACCTGCAGGAAGTCAATGCTCTGTGGCTCTTTTTATAAGCACGTGACGTCACAGGTAACGTAGTCTTTCCCGAGTCCTGAACTAAATCTATTACATTCTTGGAGTGAGTACAATATTTGGGTGTTGCTTTTGAACCCTGAACTTTTCCTTGGAATTTATTTTTTGACACTGAATTCAATTTCAATGTTTTCCCTTTCCCTTTAGAAATGGCAACATTGAAACTCACATGCCAACTACCATCAACTGGGACCATCACATCTGCAGGTGACATTTTGCCGTATTGCCGCGGGTTTTCACCTGAAATTTCGTTGACCTCTTGGATGAAAAGAAAGGTCACTTTTCAATATGGCACACTCGTTATGAGCCGGATTCTAAGTTTAGGGGACGCTAAATGCCAAGGGACAAGTAGACAAGTCTATGATTTTGTTCTTGTTTGCGGTTGATTTGACTGTACTGTTGCGTGCCATGTATGCGCTGCCCACCAAGGACTGCGCCACAAGTTTCGCAGCGGTGTCCTCACTGTTCGGGTAGATTTGGCAGCAAGTACCCCGTATACGTCTCGTCAAGGTTTCTTTAAAACTTGACTTTTAGTGTTTTCAGCCTTCAAAGTTTATTAGGTTAGTGAGGATCGAGTGTCTCACCAACAAACTAGGACCATGGGAAGAGGTGCGAAGAATGGGAAGCTTTCAGACTCAGTGGACGGTCCGGATGACCGCTACTTGAGCGTCGAATCCTCCGTTGACGCCAAAAGCGGCATCTACGTCCGGAAGAGTCAAATCGTAGCCTTCGTCGTGCTTGCTCTCATCTTGGCGACGGGTGTGGGGCTCATGGCTGGGCTGCTCCCAGAGTGTGACGTCCCGTCGAAGGGTGCCATCACTGCAAAGCCATTCCCAACGGACGCCCCAAATCCCACAGACATCAAGCCCACGGAGCCCAAACCCACCGAGCCAATGCCAACCACCCCCGCCCCGTGTCTGGACGTGTGGTGCGAGCTGCGCCTCCCGGCCGAAATTTCCCCCGAACACTACAACCTTCTGCTGTACCCGGACCTCACGACCGGGAGCTTCTCCGGTACCGTAGACGTGGACATAAAAGTAACAGGGCCCATTAAATTCCCCCGTATTCACATCTTAAAGATGGAAATTACATCTTCGGAGATTAAGCCCAAGGGGTCCTCGACTCCTCTTAGTGTGGAGGACACGTTTGAGTTCGAGTTGAATGAGTTTTGGGTCATGGAAATGACGGAGGAGATTCAGGCAGGCGCCTATGTCTGGAGTCTAGCCTTCACCGGCTCACTGATTGAAGACAACCTTGGCTTTTACATGAGTAGCTACACAAACAGCGCCGGAGAGAAAAGGTAAAATCAAGCAGGGGCTCAGACTGATCTTAACTGTGTATCAATCTTAAAGATGCGTATCATTGGTAATTGTCAAAGACCAGTATCCACACTTGATGTGACCCAACATATACATGAAATAACAAACCTGTGAAAGTTTAAACTCATAATCTGTTATTGGAGCCACGAGAAAAAAGTGGGGAAAAACGTTAAATATTTTCACTGTTTTCAAAACATTGAGTTTTGGACTTGCAATATCAAAACTAATTGTTTTACTCATTTCTCAAAAAATATTGCATTTCAAGTAAAACAATTTCAAAGGGAGTTTCCCACCACGACCACCTTTATACATATCCCATGTAAGTTGTGTGCTGAATCTGTAAACATTGATATTTTTTACTCTGACCAAATTTATGTACACCCTTTAACTGATAAGCAAAGTGTGATGTCACAATACAAATCACTATGGCAATATTTACAACTCATCTTAAGATCAATCCTAATATTTTGTGAAATTGAGTCCAGCCCTCAATAAAAACACACATTACAAAAGTCTATTAGCGCATCATATTTAAACATAATTTTAACCTGGGCCCAGTTTCAAAATTCCATGATTTCATAATTTCATGTTTACAGGTAAGCACATTTACTGTGCTTACCAAAGCAGAGTAAGCACATTTACTGTGCTTACCATAGCAGAAAAACATGCGTAAGCAAAAATGTACTCCATAAACGACATCGCGTATGCGCGCTGACTTTTTTGAAGAACATTTATTTCTCGAAGGCTGAATGACAACACAACACACATAAACATGTACACAAGTGTAACAAGAGCAGTCAAGTGGAAATACATGAATAGAGAGAGAGAGAGAGAAGCAGAAAGCATTCAGAAAAAGCAGGGGGTAAACAGGAATTATTTAGACTCACTAATAGTACTGGAACCACTGCCACTACGTCATCAACCAGCCTTGAAATTTACGGATAAAGCACATTGTCGAGTACTGATATAATGTGGTACACTAGTTTGACCTCTACCCATACGCGCGGCATTCACGCTGGCTGTTGTTGTTGTTGGGGTTTTTTCGTTTTTTTCAAAATGCATAACTTTATGCCTTATTTCAGCAGGAAATTCGACAAGTCATTTATATAAATATACACCGGTATAACATTGGACTATGAACTCTGTTCTAGTTCTGATAAGCGCTTTGTAGTACGGGGTAGGCAGTAGAACATTTGCATAGTTACGTTCCATGTAGAACTAATCTATAATCTGATAAGGATGTTGTTTACTTTATTGCGTTTACTGCAGATAAGTCAAGCAAACAAATTCACAAGGAATCCAAAAACGGTTTATTGGCAATTCATAATTTCAAATACACACTGGGTGGCACGGAGTGGGTTGAAGGACACCTGTTATAATGTGTGTGTTTGTTTACAAACTTAACTCCCACCTCCTTTCCTTCCTACCTCCATGATCTTACAAAACTTGAATGAAAAGACAAAGATCTTTTTTAACGTTCGTATAAAAGGGTATTTTTGGCAAGTTTTAAAGGCCGGCCATCTTGGCACTCGGACTGTTACTTTCTAAAAATATAAATTATATAACTATAAGTATAAGTATATATACTTAACTATAAGTATTTCATGTCGCAGTACATAAGTGGGGGAAAACTCACGGATAACTGTTCGCATGGTAAAGCCATGCATTTTTTACCCGTTCAAGACGCTGTATTCAAACCGAGGCTGGGAGGAGAAAAACGTAGTTCAAATGTGATTATGAAAGCGAGGTATACGAAAAAGATACAGGCAACGACAATTCAAGATATCAAAGTGAAATATTGTAACTTAAAGTTACAATCAGAGTTTCCATTTTTCAGAGCTAATTATCTAAGAAAGACGTCAAATTTTGATTGGTAAATTTATGCTCCGTTAGTAAATATTATGTGCATTGTAAACATAGTGTACCAAATAGCAATTGTTAAATTTGAGTTTACGTCAACATAAACTATTTCAATCAATACAAATAAGTATTTTACAAAACAAACAATGTCTTTCTGTTTTCCTGACTTTTGAACACAAAAGACCAATACCATGTAGTCATAATAATACACAAGTCGTATTCCAACATGCGCCCCAAAACATTCCAGTTTTATTAAGTTTTTCCCCTCTTGAACCCAAACTTCGCTTCAAGGTAAACATGGGTAGGTTTACCCTATCGTACCCCGAGCGCAACTCTGCACTCCCTGCCGACGAAATTGAAATGTCCTTCCACACTGACAGTGGGTGTTAAAGGTTCAACCCCCATCGGCTAATATCTGGTCACTTTTGCACCTAATCGAAACCAGCATGTTTGTTGTAATTTTTGAGGACTGTAGTTTTGTAAAATGTAACACCTGAGATTCCATCCACACTGACCCTGATTTTTTAAGAAGTGCAATTTTTGGCTAGGGTCGAATTAGATCTGTAATTACTCTCCTAAACTTACGTCACGCACGTGACCACCTTCTTAATTCCCCTCGCGGCAAACACAAAGAACGTGAAGTTTTCATTGTTTATAGTTTTAAGATAATCCATCGCAAGCAATGCATGTATTGTTTCCATAATCTAATCAACTTCATGGACACAATTTTTCGTTCGTCACGCACTTCACCGATTTTTGCCCGAAGGAGGTTTTCAATGCACTGCAACTTTCTTGCAAACTGATTTTCTTGTAAACCTGCACGGCAACTGTAGTTTATTTGCTCAAAAGTTTTCAGTTTTTGTTCTGTGTCATGGGTCACGTTGTCCTTTTGAGTACGTCCCTCTGTCCGTATGTTTACTGTCTGCATTTTGTTGTTTGTCAGTCTAGGTTTGAGGTTCAAAAGTATAACTTTTCCCAAACCTAAAATGCTGTCCCCAATGATCTAACCATACCTGCCCATAAACTGCGTTACCATCGAAAATTTCTACAATTTCTGTTATGTTTTTGGTCTGCCCTGATAAATATTGTATAAGTATTACAAACCATTGAATGATACAAGCAACTACTAGAGACTCAAGCCTCGTGAGAAACTTCAACCGGCTTTTTTTTCGGTCAAAATATTGTTGACTTTCTCCAAACAAAAGTGTTGAATTACATGTGACCCATAATAATAATAAAACGGGCAACCAAGGGTAAAGTGGTAGATGGGTTGAATACGGACTCAATTTCTTTCTTTTCTCAATTTAAGACGCCATAAGCATCCAACCTGTGAATATTTTCATTAAACTAGGCGGTCAATGGATTTTGGATAATGTTTCCATCAGCTAGTATAAAGCCTTATTACGATTGTATGGATTACTGCAATCGAAATAATCAAGGCGTTTTGTGAGTAGGTCTATAAAAGTTTCGCGATTCTGACAGTACGTGTTTCAGATAATCTCTCTAGAATTGGTATAATTAGCCTTTCTCGTGAAATATGCTAATCACGCATGCCAACGTGAACGTCGAGAATAGCATTTGAAGACCGACAAATCGCCGTTGTTTATTTCGATAGCAGCTATTGAAATAAAGCTCGATTCAAACGTGCATACCCTGATAACATGAACTACTAAACTTTTTCCTCCGTTGTTTCTGACGCACACGTGACAACTATTTAATGTTTTCTCGGGGTTTTATGGTGTATTTAAGCCCCTATTGAAAACTCTGGAGGCGAGAATTTATTTTCTTTTCAAAAAGGAAAAACCCAAACTATAGCATAAAATAGGCTATAGTCGATGCAATGTTCAGACTTATACAACAGCTGTAATCCAATGGCATAACGTTACGGTATCTGCAATCTACGGTATGATAACGGGTCACAGGTTGGCAACATAATATAATGATATCTCTTGATAAAAAATCTTGATAACTGTTTGCAAACATTGGGTTTATGGATGATCCATCGCTTTTTTTTTTTTTTTTCTTTTTCGTTTTTTCTTCTTTATGGTGATATAGGGCATTCAGAAAACGAAAGACGGAACATTTAATACAGAGACAAATGGAATAAAACAATTAAAACTAAATTAAATTTAATGTCAAATATCAAATAGAAAGAATAGTTCGAGAAAATTCGGATGTATTGCCTCCCCCCCCCCCCCTTCCCGATCCCCACCAGGCATGGCTATAACAAAACTATAATCAGGGTATGTTAAAAAATAAATACTGGTAATAGCGCCCTCAAGTGTTACTTACCAGCCATTAAAACAAAATTTATACCGCCTGTCAAAGAAAAAAGAAAGTGTCATGTCTGCGGCTGCGCCCTATCGTCTGCTGTTCCTAGAGATTTTAGAACCATTCACTGACTCAGTCAAGTCGTTTTTCAACTGTATAGCTTCAATTTCAAGGTGTTTGCCATTCATCAAAGCGAAAAGGTTGAAAGGGATGTTCGGTGAGTTTTTGGGGGGAATGAGTTTCGGACTTTATTTGTTCCCTTAATTTTTTAATTTTGTTTATCCTTTGAATTGATTGAAGTTTATTTCTAAAGTTTAAAATGTCAGCTAGGCCCTACTTCTAAAGTTCTATTCTAAGTTCTACCTCCATGGTGATGATGGTCGATCCCAATGCACTGGGATGGGCTGCTGACGTATCCTCCCCTGTCCGGTTTTCGATGTAGTATGCCTTTTTCTTTGAATTGAAAACAAATAAAAATATTCCATAGGCATAATCAACTGATGCCCTAATTTAATACCTTCCTTTGTTTATAAGAAATATGCAAACATATATTAAAACGTGATGGACCGTGATAAAAACTTTCACACCACGCACCGATCTTCGATGACTTCAATAGCGTCCCATTTGTTTTGAGTTTGACCTGTTTTCGATGCAAACAAGAAAGTATGGTGTCCGGGTGAAGCCATACGTGGAAGAAACATCTGCAGTGACTACAAGTGTTCTGTGAGACTTAGTGTATGACTCTATAGCCAGCAGTTTTCTTCATTTTATTCAACATATTTTTTATTTAGTTTTAAAAATAACCATGGTATTTTTCAAAAACTAAAAAAAAAAAAAAAAAAATGTAAATAATTCTTGGCTTTCAAATCTTATTTTTATTTAGTTTTGTGTCTTTTTATGTTTCTTAACATTTATAATAAAGCATATAAATAAACAGTGATAATCGAATCACAAAGCTGATGTTTAAATTTTAATATTAATAACAAAAATGATGAGTGTTACAACAACAAAATTATCCGGACTACTAGAACTAGAAAATGATATAAGGCACGTGGCTTCTTTAAGCCTCTGTATTTTTTCCCCAGAATGCTCAGCAGAATGTTCAGTCACATGATTTGATCATCGTGAATTGTGAATTGAAAAAGTGTTTGATGAAACTTTTTCGGTGGGAATTTTTTTTTTTATGGCCCCGACAGTATGACATATTTTTGTACCTTGCAGAAATGCCTAAAATACCACAACTTTTTGCATTTACAAGTGCAACTAACCAGTGGAGCCTTACATGTTTCTAAGTTTTGGTCAAATGAGAGGAGACTCTTTGCTTGGCAAGTCAAACCACAAAAATTGTACCTAGGGACTGTTTACATCGCGCGCAGAGAGGTAAAAGATTTGCCTCGATTTCAGGGACGCCCTGAATACAGGGCGTCCTACGATATACATAAGCACATTTGACCATGAAATTTCCCGAACCTAAAACAACCCCTGACGAAAGATTCAACTCTTTTCTTTTTTTAGCAAATAGTTATTGTCATCCTTTGCCTGGTAATTATTGTTCTAAAATTTAAAAAGCGTAGGGCTCCATCTATCTAGCCGACCCTGGGGTCGATTTCACAAAGCACTAAGATTCATCTTACTTAATAAGTTGTCAGTATTACTGTATTACCATGGTAATTTTTATTGTGACATCACACTTTGCTTAGCAGTTTAGGATTGATTCGCAGTTAAGATCAATCTTAGCTCTTTGTGAAATCGATCCCTGGTGTACTCCTACTCCTAGAACTATGACTAGAGGTTCGATCCACTATCATCTCCGGATCGAACCTCATAGTTCTAGGAGTTAGCCCTGGTTGTACGACTGAGTGGTAGTAGTGTAGTATACTTTACTAGTACTAGTAGGAAGATCCGTCAGTGTCTGTAGCACTGCACTCGTTGACTGTTGTATGCAACAGAGGGGTTACGTCCAACCTGGGCTAGACTCTTTTCCTAGAACTACAACTACGAGGTTCGTTTCGCTATCGTTCTTGGAGACTATAGCGGAACGAACCTCGTAGTTCTAGGAGTAGGCTTGGCTCCATCATGATCTTGGGGCCACATGGCCAAGTATTAACATGTGTCCGCATTAGTGGTGCTAGGATGAATCGTCTTGTCATAAGGTTGCATTGTTGTGCTATTGCATTGTTTGTACTAACGCTTCGAGCCGCTGTGTCGTGCTGTTGTCCCAGGACAATCGACAAGACTGACCACGAAGCGTTATCTCAAAATCGTACTGGACTGGAATCTTTATTACAAAACCAGAATCAATAATAGAAAAGACATGACAGACGAAAGCACAACATGATGACACAGCGTGACGGTATTTGTAAAGCGCACCACGATGCGACGTGACGGCCCGATGCAGTGCCAAGAGGTGACGCCATGACAGCACGATGCGAGGACACAAGAAAAACATCACAGTGGTATGACGTGACGCTCATATGAATGCTCATACTAACTTAGTTGGAAAACAGGTGACGAAATGACAAGACGGGATGACACGGCACAACATGAAAGGGTGACGCGACGGCATGAGACAATGCACAATTGGCGTCTTTAAAACACCATACTACATGGGCTGTGCTTAATGGAACGGTTTTTCATTCAGTAAAAATGCAGCGAGATGTCACTTTAAAGTTTCAAAGTGCTTACATTTTTTCCATTGTTTTTATAATTTATTTACAGGAATATTGCAACGAGTAAATTTGAGCCTACTTCAGCTCGTAAAGCATTCCCCTGCTTCGACGAACCCAACTTGAAGGCAGAGTACACAACGACCCTCGTCCATCCTCCTGCTCCATACATCGCTTTGTCCAACATGAACGTCAAGGTTAGTCACTTCAGAAAAAAATTTAACCCGGTCCCAATTTCATGAGCCTGTTGTAGAAGATTCTTTTGAAAAATGCGGAGACTCATACCTGCCAACTGTTTAGATTTAATTGAAACTGTCCAGATTTGTGAGATTACAGGCCGCAAAAAAATAAGAACCTTCCCGTTTCTGACAAGAGACAGCAATGAACAAGATCAAAAAGTTCTAGCAAAAGAGGGTGCTGTTTGCTTGACAGTAGGGACTTTCTTACGGAGAACAGTGATTTTTGTACATTGTTTTGAATACATCAGTTGTATGTGTACATAAGCTTTTCTCGCACTACTTCTTGCGTCGCTATCTGTAGACTCGTAAAAATGGTGTTCCTATTTCTGAGGTTTCAATGTTGTTGGCAGGTATGGAGACTAGCCTAGTAAGATGATTTGAGTATTAAACATCAAAGAGTGCAATCTCACAAAACCGAGTTGTCACCGAAGATAAGACTGATTTGGAGGCTACTCACTCACTCTCACTCATCCCGAGACCGTCGTGCTGGTCGTTGGGGTACCAAGATGGATGCATCTGCTGTCAGGGATCGCCACAGTTCTCTGTCCTCTGTCATACGTACAAGGGAAGCATTGTTTCAGCCTGTCCAGTCTCGGATGTTGTCAGACCAGGACTTCCTTTGTCTACCTCTCCGTCGCTTTCCCTCAACTGTTCCTTGGCGGCTACAGCTACGGTTAAAGCTAGAATTCCGCATTGAAGTATAGGAACTCCTCAGCAGCAATCGTAGCCATATCTGTAGCTGCCAATTCAGATACGGCCTAAATCTGTTGTGGGAAACAACTCCCAACCACTACATCGGTTTTATGAACCAATGAGATCTGGTAAAAGTCTGAGAAATCTAAAATTTCAAATTAGTAGATTTTTGAAATTATTTTGTGCCCCTCTTCTCTTTGTTTCCTGCAGTGTGATCTGTGAACTTAAACACTTTTTTCTACAAAACCATTAGGCATTCTGTAGCTGTTTGGCATTTCAGATCTTTCCACTCCAGTTTGGAGGGACTACATAATAACCTGAGTTAGTTGTTTTTTTTGTGTGTTTTTTGCGTTGGCCTACAAAGTCACCAATGGTAAAGAAGAAAGGGTATGAATGCAGTCCATTAAAGTCACCTATGGTACGGAAAGGCTTACCACAATGCTCTTTACATAATTTTTTCTTATTTCTTGTTCCATCTTTCTTGAAACAGACTACCACAAACTACACCCTGGACCCCAGTTTGGAGCAAACGACATTTGAACGCTCAGTGCTGATGAGTACATACTTGGCCTGTTTCATCGTTTGTGATTTCGCCTACAAAGAGAAAATGCTGAGCAGTGGAAAGCCTGTAAGATAATCTGTCAATTGTTTTAATTCCACAAAACTTAGTATTTTGTTAAAACAGTATTGTGCTCACACCAGAACGAGTGTGCCCGCACTACCAGTGTGCTTTTAACAAAACCCATTGTGGTGGTTTGTAACCATTAAAAACAAGGGACTGATTTCATATGTTGTCAAGCAATAACAAGTAATTGCAATCAATTTTAAAATATTTGAAAAATTGCTTGTTATTGTACCTATCTGCGGTGCCCCTATTACCAAATATTTTTCTCATGACCCACTCGTGACTGTATGCCAAGTTCCATGCTTGCATCATCAAAGTCACAATTACCCCAAATACGTTCCCTTATCTGCCCTTATAAAGCGCCGGTATCCAGCACAGATGGGCCCTCATGGCACTGATAGTTGTTCTTTTTCACAAAAGGTATACAAAGTTATAAAGGAGACCCATCAATGTCGCACCTTGTGCGGTTTTACAAAGGTCTGTGGTGCAATCCGCAGCCAACCATCCCAGAAATGACACTGCTGCAAACTCCTTTTCCATTCTTGCCATTTCGGTGAATACCTCATTATAAGAAAAAGGTCCTAATATTGTAGATTTTGAGTCGTAAATGTTCCATTTATTCTCATAACAAGTTGACTTGCTGTTGATTGTTGTTGTTGTTGTTGTTGTTGTCACAGTTCAGAGTGTACGCACCTCCAGACCAGATTGATCAAGTGGACTATTCCCTTTCCGTCGGCGCTAACGTCACAGAATATTTCGAGGACTATTTCGGTTTGGCTTACCCGTTGCCTAAACTAGGTAAGTGAAATAGGTTATATTTTCAATTAGTACAAACATAAATGAATAAAGTTTGTTTACTTTGTTATTAGGAAGACTAGAGAAGGAATGTATTCGGTGTGTTTGTCTTATTTGAGGACTTAACTCATCAGCCAAAAACAAAAAATAGTTATAGTCTGTGCCAATCAGTAAATCTTACTTCATAATTGCTTTTTGCCTGCCCAATCTGCTGGCTCAGCACCACACACACACACAAGTGTGTACTTCCCTCAAATATGTCAACCCTCCTTTGTTCCACTCTATTAACAATAATAATATATAAATCTTATTTAGCGCATTTTACAATAACGTATCAATGCGCTTTCCATTAGGGACCATGGATAAACGGCATCATTCCAAAATTGTCATGGCCCAGTGCAACGATGGGATTTGCGCTCCAGTGATTTTTAGGTTCCCTCATTATCAAACTCTTTTGTTGTTGCCTTTTGTTGGTCGGATTAGATGGACAAGGCAGTGCCAAAGTAGCCCACAAAGGAGTGAATGATTAGTGTTTGCTGTCTAGCTCAGGTATACTAGGGTTTATCTAGTAAGCTGATTATAACTACACAGTGGCATTTGACCAACACCATTGTTCCTTTGTTATACAGTGAGTCTCCCTCAAGACCTGGTGATTGCAGAGAATATGTGACAGTGCGTGACACTGTGTGGGTTTTCTTTTGTCGGAAAATGCCCATGACATAATTTATCCATGCTCCCTTAGTGCCCTGGTCATTGGGCCAATAACATTTCTGTATAATCTTTCTCAGCTCAGAGCTGCTGTGGTAATTCAAAGGCTTTTTCAAACACAATGTCAAAGTCAACCTCCTCTCAGGTACCCATTTATACCCCTGGGTAAAGAGAAGCAATAACAGTGAAGTGTCTTGCTCAGGGACACAAGCGTCATGACCGGGACTCGAACCCACACCCTGATGACTTAACCACCAGAACTTGAATATGATGCTCTAAACTGCTCAGCCACGACACCCTAGACTCAACTGTTTTCGATGAACTATTATTGTGGTTAATTTTTTCGTTTCTGTTCTCCTAATTTGTCAAGACATGATTGCTATTCCTGACTTCGTTTCTGGTGCCATGGAGCACTGGGGTTTGATCACCTACCGTGAAGTCAACCTGCTGTACTCAGAAACCGACTCGGCCGAGTCCAACAAGCAACGCGTCGCCGAGGTTGTCGCTCACGAGTTGGCTCATCAGGTGAGTTTTTTAGCCACCGTCTCAAATTCAAGTTGATTTTATTCAACTCAAGTTCAAGAGTGGATTCCAGTAGGAAACTTAACCATAATTGCTTCTTCCTTTGGATGGCATGTCATCTAGCCATAATGTTCCATGAGTTGTGTGATGCATGTAAAAGAATCCAAGTATACTTATTCTTCAGTGAAGGGGGTTTCCCCCAGTGTTTCTTGCGTGGTCTGACAGCAATTTGCTCAACTCTGTGATCCCTTTCACAGTGTTTTTTAAAATTATAATAATAACTAGTACTTATATAGCACATTTTACAATAGCGTCTCAATGCGCTTTACATTAGCGCCCTGGTCATTGGGCCAATAACATTCCTTTAATCTTTCTCAGCTCCCTGGGGAGTATACAGCCCTGGGCTGCCGTGGCGCTCCGAAGGCTTTTTCAAACACAATATCAACCTCAACCCTTGCAGGTACCCATTTATACCCCTGGGTGAAGAGAAGCAATTATAGCAAAGTGTCTTGCTCAAGGACACAAGCGTCATGACCGGGACTCGAACCCACACCCCGATGACTAAACCACCAGAACTTGAATTCGATGCTCTTAACCACTCGGCCATGACACTTTGGAATTCATTCACCGATCAACTTAAATTCTCCAAAAATCTCCATATTTTTAAGCGTGAGCTCAAATCTATTTTGTTGAAATATTATTGTTGATCCATGTATTGTGTAGTAGACGTTATTACTGTAAATAATTTGTTGCTGGCCTGTTAGTCTGTTAGTCTGTCCAGTCCTTGTCTATTGTTTGTTCGTGTTTAAGTAACTATTTTCTTTTGATAGCAACACATGTTTTGAGCCCTTTTCTGTTACAGCTGGTCTATTGGTTTGTCCCTGGACCCTTCAAAATCTTTACATTCCACATCATTCCGGCGCAATGCATGTGTTGCCAGGGGGCCCATACTTACAAGCTTTGCTTCTTTATGGGTCCCTCCACAGTCTCACCCATATAATCATTATATATTGTTTTGCTTTATACCCAGATTTTGTTAAGTAGTGACTAAATATTATGTTTTTGTGATCTGTGTATACATTGATACTGTGGAAATTAAATCAACAACAACAACAACTCCACAGAGGTTGCTCCATTTCAACAACCTTCATCTAACTTGATCATTCCTTGAACAAGACACCTGTTTCATCCTTTGGATGGGACGTCCAGCTATAGGTCCCGTGTGTTGTGTAATGCCACACAAAACAACCCAGTAAATTTACTGTAAAGAGAAGGGGTTGGTTCGGTGTTTGTGATCTAGCAGATTTTTTTCACCAACTTGTTTCAAAAAGTTAGTTTTTTGTGTGTTTTTTTTTGAGAACAAAATTAACAAAAACAGACTTAGAAGCATTGCAGGTTCACATCCCGTTCTTGTATGATTGTCTTGTTTTTCTCAAATAGTTTATTTGCACCTTTTTATTTCTTAAATTCAGTGGTTCGGTAACATTGTGACGATGGACTGGTGGGACGACCTTTGGCTTAACGAAGGCTTTGCGAGCTATGTAGAGTACATTGGCGTTGACTACGTCCACCCCGACTGGCAGAAGGTCAGTTTTTTCTTCCTCCATCTTTTGATAAAGTTTTGGGGGTTTTACACAGTCAGGTAGGGACTGAAACCCAATCTTTAAGTCCCCCCGGCGTGATTCGAACCGGGGTTCTAAAGGTGGAAGGCAAGGAAAGATACCACAACACCAACCCGACCACCCATTGATGGCATAATAGAAGTTCTATCAGCTACAAAGAGTATCTTGAAATCTACTTTATGTTTACCAAAGATTATAGTGCGCCAGAGGGCAAGTTGGGAAACTTCAGCTCGATCTAATATTGAAACGTGAAATCCATTTGTTTTTATTATAGCATTGATAGTTGGATTGGATAGTTCAAGCCCTAGTTCTCTCTAATATTGACTACTGCAATTCACTCCTCTCTAACATTCCAGGGTATCTACTTAGAAGGCTCCAAAAAATACAGAATTGGGCCACACGCATTATCACAAAGGGCTCCTTCTATGATCACATCACCCCTGTACTCAATGAACTGCACTGGCTCCCCCCGTTCAACAACGAATCAAATTCAAAATTCTCCTAATCATCTGGAAATCCATCAACTCCCAGGCTCCATCTTACCTCTCCAGGCTTATATCATTTTATCACCGTGACAGTAGACTAAGAACAATTCGTAATCCACTCACCTTGAACACTCCTATACCTGCTCCAAATCTGTTGGCCGAGGTGCCTTGGGTTATATTGGCCCCCGCCTTTGGAACAATCTTTCCTACAACATCTGATCTTCAGCTGCTACATTTAAGAAATTGCTCAAAACTGAACTGTATCGATTCTAACTCATGTTCCATCTTCACAGTGCCCCGATCTAGCTCCTAGGATTTGTGCGCTATATAAGAACCTATTATTATTATGATAGCAATGGTCATTATCTGCACTAATCAACCCTTGCATCAGAAGATTTGCTTGCTGGAATGGCATCCTGTCCACATTTCACATTCAACTTGAGTTTCCCATATTGCGCTTTTGGCCCTCTATAATCTTTGATGTCTGCCCGACCGGACTGGTATAAGGTGACTTTTATAAAAAATAATTTAGAAGATTGAGGAACACCACAACCTGCCTTACAAGATGCAGAAAAGGGTCATTTACATGTTGGGTAAGAAAGATGGCACAATAAAAGCTCCATTTGAGTTGACTTTACCACCCAAACTGGTAGAAGGTGAGTTAAACCTAGGCTTGGGAATTGACAAACTACATGTCCCAGTGAAAGTTCTAAGAGGGATGTTTGCAAGTTGGGCTAGGTTAGAAAAGTGGTACAATGGAAGCTCTCTCAGGTACATAGAGTAGCCTTAAGTTAGGTCGACAGTGGATAAGATTAACACTAAATGAAATGTTTGTCACCCAAAACAAATTTACAACTATTTTGGTTATATTTGAACTCATAACCTTTGCGTTCTAGAGCAAATTTGTCCTCTAGATCACCAAGCCAGTTTGAATCTTGCAATTTGTAGAGGGCATGGCAAAGTGTTTCATTTCGTCATATATGCTCGGTGGTCTAACGGATGGGACGTAAAGCCGTAGGTCCCGTGTGTTGTGTAATGCACGTAAAAGAACCCAGTGCACTTATCGAAAAGAGAAGGGGTTTGCCCCGGTGTTCCTGGTTGGATTGGCTGCATATTGCGCCACAGCACCTTGTAAACCATTACATGGTGCTATGTAAAGAAATAGGTCTCAAAATTCAAAAAGTAGCTCCACATATATACCTTGCAGGAAAATATTGACTGTTGAAGCGCCTTGAGCGTCACTGAGTGACGGATATGAGCGCTATATAAGAAGCCACTATTATTATTATTATTATTATTATTATTATTATTATTATTATTATTATTTTTATTATTTTTTTTATTATTATTTTTTTTATTATTATTATTATTATTATTATTATTAGGAAATCAGGGCCAAATTTCATATAGCAGCAAATAACGCTTAGAAATTTTCTGCTAAGCAAAAATAAGCAGAATACCAATCACACATTGTGAAATGCTATTTTGGCTGGTAACCTTATTCTGGTAAGCATATTTTTATTGTGCTTGGCCACTTTTTGTGCTTAATAAGCAGCTCTATGAATCAGGGCCCTGCTCTAGAATGCAGGAGTCATGAGTTCGAATGCCATCGTCTGTGGGGGTTTTTTTCTGCAGGTCTCGGAAAGCACCAACCTAACAGAGGAGGGAGTAAAACTTAAATAATTTCTTAATTTAGATTTTGTTGGGCCCCAAAATCAATATGACAAACAGGATCGAGGTTTGTTGTTTTAGTTGAAGATTTACATCTTTCGTTTTCTATCTCTTGCTGTGATTTTATTTTCTTATACCATACATACATACATATAAGGCATTTATAAAGCGCCACTACATCAAGAACGCAGCGCATTAGATAGGGTATAAATAATTCTTGATACACTTCTTGAATTTGCATAAAGAGTCTGATTCTCTGATGGGGATAGTGAGTGGATTCCAGGTATGGGGAGCGAAATGAGAAAAGGTGCGACTTGATGCAGACTTGAGAAGGTTAGGTATGAGGCGAGTAGTGTCAGATGCTGAGCGAAGGCTTGAGCGACCAGGCTGGTGGGGAGACAGGCAAGATGATAAATAACCAGGTGCTGTGTGTTGTAGGAGAATCTGGTAGTGGGGAGGAGGGAATAGGTGGGGGGACGGGCGTGGAAATGGGCGTGGAAATGGGCGTTGCAGAGGGTGTATCCAGGGGTTGCTGGTAGCGTAGGATCTTAATCGTGACCTCTTGAGGTGTCATACGGAGGAACGAGACTGCATCAAAGTGGCTCATGTCAAGCATGCTGGTGCCGTTGACCTGAGAAAAAAATAGACCACAAGACATGTCATCAGAATGATAGATTGAAGCATGTGATATCATATTGCAGGCTGGCATAATTTATCCATCATTCAAATTCACAGTGATATTGACTGGTCTCACAGTAAGAGGAGTTAGTAACTTACATTGACAAGTTTGTCTCCCTTCTTGAGTCTACCATCTGACTTGGCTGGATCTTGTATGATGTCCTTTACGTAGCATCCACCAGAGTTAGCTCCCCCTGCTACAGTGAAGCCCAGCCCACCCCTCACTGGCTTGGTCAGAGTCACCTCAAAGTACTCCTACAAAGAAAAAGAACAATTCTTAATAGCCTGTACGCAAACATTTTCTGCTTCATATGGGATGATCTTCTCAGCAGAATTTCTTTTGATTTTGACTGGAGAGGGATTTGAACCAATGACCTCCGGATTAACGTGCTGGTGCTCTACCAACTGAGCTATCTAGCCCCATGTTAAGTCTCCCTATTGTGTCAATATCTTTGTTCTGGGTGCCAGTCAGAAGCCAAGGGCATTTTCTTTAGGAGGATGTATGGAGGCTAGTTTGCGAACTACCAACATTAACCCCTGAAAACCTTAAACCCCTGGAAAACCTTAAACAAGCCTTAAGGCTAACCTTGGGTTACCACTTCTTTAGTTTTGTATCCCTCCCCGGGGACGTTGCATTTACACGCTTACAATAATCTTTACGCAAAATTTGACTCCCAAAGTGGCAACCGTGGCAGACAGTAGCTGCACGTGTTATTGCAAGAAGTCAATACTGCAAAAAGGAATGTGACAGGCTGTTTAAAAAAAAACTGAACCGCGAGTGCAAAGCCCAGACAGCGTGGGGTCCAGGGCTCGCTTTAACTTTGTTTACCTTTGGTTTGTTGATTGATAAAACAAGATGCAGGAAATTGATGTACTCTTTCCAAAACCAATGTTTAAACAGAATTTAATCAATGATCATGATCACTTACCCCACTCCATGTATCGCCGAGCGATTTCATCGGCGAGTTCAGACTATCCGTTGGCGATGTCACAGGTGACCTTACATTGACCTCTGACCCCTTAGGTGTTGACCCAAGGACCAGCTTGAGTGACTGAGTCTCTGGTGAGTGGGGTTCGGAGGTTGAGGGAGGGGGCGAGAACTGGTCCGTTGTATCCAGCAGGGTTGGAGATAAGGGCAGTAGGGTGATATCAAAGTCTTGGGTTTGTATCTCCTTGGTGGCTTTGGGACTGGGTTGGGTCGGACTGCTCAGGACATGCTCAAAGTGTTTCTCATCCTCCTATGAGTCAAATGTATTATCAATTATTCAATTTAATTAATTCAATTCATTCAATTCAACAAGGAGCAAGTTTGGGTGCTACCCTTCAGTCACTTTGCCATTTAAATCATGCATGCGTGGTCTGTGTTTCACTCAAACGCGTTTAGTCGAATGATTTGGCAAATTTGGCAATACCAATGACTTGATGAGCAAATTTCATTTGCTGATTGGCCTTTTAAGATATTTCCTTTACCACCTTTCCCTTTTTTTTTCCCTCTATGTAGATGAACCAATTTCTGAATCAGGATTTTATTTACGTGATGGGAAAGGATCAGATTGTCAGCTCTCATCCAATCATCGTTCCACTCAATAACCCCGATGAGATTAATGAAATATTTGACTCCATCCCCTACAGCAAGGTGAGTTTGGTCTTCCCTTCTACTCAATCCAGTGGAGCAGTGGGGCCGAGTGTTCTAGCTTGCCGTACTTTTGTTCTGTTTTGGGTTCGAGGAATGCGAGATTGAGAAACTAAGGTTTGCCGTAACGCCATGTCATTTTCTCTATAAAGAGTTGATGTGGCTCTGAAATAAACTGATGGTTCTGCAAAGAGCTGATGGTTCTGAATAAAACCGATGGTTCTGCAAAAGCCGATGGTTCTGCAAACAGCCGATGGTTCTGCAAAGAACCGATGGTTCTGAAAAGAACTGATGGTTCGATCTGCAAAGAACTGATGGTTTTAAAAAGAATTGACTATTCTAGTAAGAACAATTTTTCACCCAAAAACAATTGAATCTGAGAAACAATTCATGCATGAATCGTTTCTCAGATTTCTGAGGTTTGTTGTCCGTTTGTGAATGCTGCAGCCAGAGATGCGGCTGGTACCCGCTGTCACCTCGCTAAACGTTGATGGATTCAATATTCTTGTCAGAAAAAGTTACTTTTTTTTTGCTGTTTTCTCAACAAGTAGACACTGTATTCAAATGAAACTTTCCGAAGTGTCTTTTATTGTATGTTCATTTTAATTTTGTCTGTAAATCAGCATTATAGAGACAAAAAATCCAATCTACGACCCTGCCAGTAAAACATAAACAATATGTCATCGCTTCAACTTAGAAAAACATGACCCAAAATTGATGGCGTACGTTTTTCACAGGTTGGTTATAGCATTTATTGAGATCTAGACGATGTGATTTAATTCGTTCTGTCAAAACACAGCGATGTTAAGCATTTAAAAGTTAAAAATACATTTTATTTTCCCAGGGTGCCAGTGTTCTCCGGATGCTGAACGAAATTGTCTCCAAAGATGTTTTTAAAGCAGGAGTCGCGGTAAGAAATTCATCCTTATGTGAATCTGTCTACAAAATCTCTCTCTATTTACGATAATTGTTAAGGCGTTAAGATGCGGAGTGGTTATAAGCAACAGACTCAAGCTCTGGTGTTCCTGATCAGCAGAGTGTGGGTTCGAGTCCCGGTGACGTCATAACATCTTAAAGCGCCCTCTAGCGGCAGGTTAAAAACAGACCAAAATACACTTTTACTAGATGTCTGTGGCGAAGTTTATGATAATCGTTTCAAAATTGGTATACATAATGACCTTTATGCAGACAAGATATGTGTGAAGTTTTAGATTGATGACGTCATCATGTGTCACATGGTATCGCCTTAAAGGTTTACTTTTTAAAGCTGTGTATCTACAAAACCACAAGTTCGACTGACTTGAAACTTGGCATGTTGATAGACAGTGATATTGACTACTTAAAGCTAGAGTGACGACTTGATGACGTCATAACAATTTTTTTTACAAATTTTTGAAATTGTGACCAGTTGTTACATATCTTCAGTACAAAGCAAGCTATAGTCAAATTTTATTTTGCATGCGACTTGCAAGGTCCTACAAGGATATAATGTGGAGTGACGTTTTCACGACGTCATCAATTTTCATGTCATGTCACCACCAAGTTAGTGCTTTACAAGATCTATACGTACAGAACAACTTCTTTGAAAAAACGAGGTCTGCTAACTCGGACGTATACTACACCGAACACCTTGCTTTTGTTTCAACAAAAATTTACCTCTCGTTAGTATTTACTATTGTATTTAGGATTGTTAGGTTGAGCAATCCTTAAACATTCAACCAAAAATACGTATTTTTGTGAATTTCCTCCGTAGTCCTATTTGAAGAAATACGCTTACCAAAATGCTGTCAGTGATGACCTTTGGGCAGAGATAACAGAGGTAAGTGATTCCTTTATGTCGATGCATACCTCAAGATGCCTCACAATCACCCAGCTATGCACACAATTATGAAGTAAACCCATGCCACACTTTCTTGTCATTGTGTCTGGTAAATTAGTGCCACAGATTGCCACAGCAGAAATTGACCAAGGTTGAGAACCTTATCTCCTCCAACAGTGGCCCAAATTGCAATTGAGCTCAGCTGGGCTCAATTGCATGGCTCTGCTTACCGTAGGCAAAGAATCGGCGCTTATGGAAGCAGGGAATTCCGCGCTTACGTCAAGCGTATTTCACGGGTCAGCAGGGAATTTTTGCTTGTGCGCCTGCGTAGTCCACATTACTAGGCATTCTACGCTTACACAGCTAGCGCAGAAATTCGGCGCTTGCTCAGTAAGCGGAGAACGGTGATTGCAAGCTCAGAATTTGACGGTAAGCAGAGCCATGAAATTGGTCCCCGGTGGCTTCACCAGTTTACTACTCTCACTGAAGCATCTTGGGCAATGGCTCTACTCTCTACACCAGCATGTGTGTGCCTCAAGATGCCACTAGTGTTGGGGCATAGTGAGGCATAGGTTGGTTGTATAGCTTGAGAAACGTTGAGACCTATTAAGAACTCACTCCGCGGCAGTGTAGTTAATAACAAGTAGTCCCCTCGATCCACATAGCGAAAGTAGTAGTCCCGGCCGATTTCATACCTCCCGCCCAGGTAGAAGTTAATAAGCAGGACAGTTCTTTTCAGAACTGTGAAGTCTCCCGAATTCCTAATAATCTACCCCGCAGCAGTAGAATAAATAGCAAGACAAGTTCTCAAAGAACAAAATCTACCTAGCAAGTAGATATGCACATGGTGTTACCGCAAACCAAATATACATTGATACCTCACCATGCAGTGCCTCAAATCCCATATACGCTGAGAATAAAAAGATGAAATCAAATAATACTTGAATTGTCAAGTAATAGGACCTTGAAGCCTGGAAGAGCAAAATGCCTGTCAATGATGAGTTTGACTTTCAGTCACTGTGAACTTACACGATCTTCTTCATAATTTCTTCAGAGTCACTTCATAGAAAGGCATTTAACAGGTATTCAGTTCCAGTATGGGATTTGCTAATTTCAAAAAAATCAATCAATTAACTATTCAATCAATCAATCAATCAATCAATCGATTGATCATTAAATTTATAAGGTGCCTATCCAACAGTCGTTGCTCGTAGCGCCCTTACAGTAAGCTCTGATTTGGGGTTATAAACAAAGAAAAATTGACTAGAGCGGGATTTGAACCAATGACCTCCAGATTAATGTGCCGGTGCTCTACCAACTGAGCTATCTAGCCCTATGTTGGCGGTCTCCCTATTTTGTCAATATCCTTGTTCGGGGGTGCCAGTCAGAAGCCATTCAACCATAAACTGCTGTATAGCCATGGATCACACCCAAGTATACGATACAACCTGGGAAGCGGCAGCCTACCTTTTCTAGGATGGAATCAAAGATTTGAATGTGGATATTGAAGGAGATTGTTCTGATAATGTAAGGAGGATTTTCCACATCCTACTACCGGTTCAGCGATGCAAAAAACACTTCCCCTCCCCACTATGCTTGATTGATTGAATGATTGAAACTTGTGTCTTTTTCAGAGAGTTGGGTCACAATACAACAATGTTTACCTGCCACCTTGTGCATATTGTTGTATTTTTAGATAAATATTAGGGTCATGCTTGACTTAAGATTTTAGCTCGTACAATATGGACAAAGAGTCTAATTCTTCTCCTTCTATTTCGAGTGGTGTCCTCGGTCAGATGTTACGACAGAGTTGTCCCCAGACCTCTCTGTCCCTCATGCAGGTAGATATTTCATCTACTGTCACAAACCCCGTGTCCCTTCTTAGTACGTGCACATAAGTCAGGTGACCTCGACTTCTTTGGGCTCGACCTTGCTTGGGCTCCCAGAGGACAAGCTTGGCTGAAAGTTCAGGGTGTCATCAATTCATCAAATGTAATTCTCTCTTGAATTGTTGTTCCAGGCCTGTCAGAATGCCAGCAAGGACATCAACGTCAAAGCAATCATGGATACCTGGACCCTTCAAATGGGATTCCCCGTTGTTACCATGACGAAGAGGGCTGATGGGGGGTCATCATGGGTAGTAGACGCCGATCAAACATGGTTCTTGGTCGATCCTCAAGCCGACAAGAGCAAAGACGTCTATGGAAGCATTTTCAAGTAAGATAGTGTCTGAACTGGAAATATTCCTTTTTTGAAGCATTTCAGACCCAATTGTGACTTTAGTCGACTGTGCACTATACCCTGCTTGAGCCCCAATGGCGACTTTAGTCGACCAAGATAGCACCCAAAAAACATTCAGGCTTGCGTACAAAAGCCATTTGTAAAAGGCTGTAGTTTTGTCCATGTTAACCCTCCATATCCAAGCTTACATAGGGAGAGCGCCAACATTAGGGCTAGATAGTTCAGCTGGTAGAGCTCCGGCACATCAATCCAAAGGTCGCGGGTTCAAATCCCGTTCAAGTAAAGTCATATTTTTTTCCATGATTGAAAATTGAAATTTTTAGTACATTTTTTTTATTGTCTTTCTGATGGTCATATTACTGACATTTTCACATTATCAAAATGGTATAATTTAATTTATGGCATGCAGAAATGAAATAAAGTCCTGTCGTTTAACTATTGTTTACTTGGCCTTGAACTCCACAGCTATACCTGGAATATTCGTTTCAACTATTACTTTGAGTCCAATGCCAGCTCGGTAATGGAAAGTCCAATGGAGTTTGGCGGAGGTAGGAGATTCAATTGTTGATTTTCATACCTGGTACAAGGTTCTTGATATTATTACTATCATTATTATTATTTAATAGATGTTAATTTGTGCATTGGGGATAAAGAATTTAATTTGGTTTGAAATCGTAGCGGTACCCGCTGCTAAGGATTCGAACTGCCTCTAGCCAGCGGGCTAGTTCAGTGGTCAAGTGGTAAGACACCTGCTCTAGCAATGCAAAGGTCGTGGGTTCGAATCCCACCCGAGTGATTTGCCTGTGGGTTTTTTCACAGAGCTCGGGAAAAGTACTGAGTATACAGTGCTTAATACACATTGGTGTAAGGGTAAAAACCAAATTAAATTTGTATTATTGTTATATATTTCTGGTAATGAAACCAAGGATGCCTCATAAGTGAACTTAAAAACTGTAGCTCGCAAGCCTGAGGAAACCTGTAGACAAGAGCGCTTGCTATGTGAACCATAACTAAAAAGGAGAATATCTGTGGAAAAGGGGAAAAGGCAAAGGCAAAAGGTTATTAGTCTTTTCCTTCTTGGATGTTCAGACTATGGGGTTGAGTGATTTAGAGGCACCATATCCATTTTGCAGCGGCTAATTCTAATTTCTCAGTTACTAACCCTGTAGAAACAGTGTCTTTAAATGCCTTGTTGTTATCTCGTCTGTTTATGAATGCAGTCTCATTTCCGTGGGTTGGTACTGAAACTGACTGGTATTTGGCCAATACTGGGCAGTTTGGTTACTACCGAGTGAACTACGATACGGAAAACTGGAAAGCGCTGAGTGAGCAGCTGATGACTGATCATGAAGTAAGTTCAGATCCACCTGTTTTTGATATTGGGGAAGACTTCTCAATACATACAAATTGGTTAACGTGGGATTCGAACCCATATAAATAGGTAGCGAGCAAAGGAAAGCTGATGCTGGACTCGAACCCACAACCTCTTGAATGCTGTATGGGTGCTCAACCACCTAAACTACTCCGCCCTTTGGTGGTTGGATGCCCAATCATCTAAAAACCAATCATCTAAAGCTCTGTGGCGTCAGTTCAGAAGCATATCGAAAAAATAATAATAATGACATCTCTTAAAGATTATTTATAAATATTGAAAAAACGAACCCGAAAGAAAAATTACAAACAAAATTAACATCTTATATCAACCTTATCTTTCAATTGGCCAGCGATCATGTCACGAGTTGTATTGATTTGATTTTTCTTGTTCATATTTCTTACTTTTCTTTGTTCATTTCAGGTCATTGACATCCGTGACCGAGCTGGATTGCTGGACGATGCATTTAATTTGGCCAGGTAGGAGTCAAAAGCCATTTGCGAGTTAGATTTGAATCATGTCTGGTGCATTGACATGTTTAGTCACAAGTTACTGATTAAATTTAAACTCCTCAGACTGCTATTTCTCATGATTTGGGGCAAGCTTTTACTTAGTTATGTCAGAGACGGCGAACACCTAAACACAATTTTGAATTGTGTAACTTTGACCAAATGTATCATACGATTTTTTTCTTAATACAATTTCTTTCTTGATACATTATTAACCCTCCTACTGTTCGCAACATTTTCAAGTGAGTTGACCAACCATTTGAAACCATTCAACTGCCAAAGTTGTGTATGGTGGCACAACTGTGCACAGAACTAACTGTGTACTGTGTACATGCATTCCCTCATGGTATCATATTGCAAGGCTGGCATAGCTTATCTATCATTCAAAACCACAGTGAATGGTATTGAATGGTCAGACAGTAAGAGGGTTAATAATCTTCTTTGATATTTCCTGTAGGGCAGAGTTGATTGATTACAGCATCCCGTTGGACATGACGAGGTACCTGTCAGCAGAGGAGGAATACACTCCATGGGACGCTGCTTATGACAGCATCACCTGGTTGAGAGAGACTCTTCGCTACAGACCTGTCTTCGCTAAGCTCCGGGTGAGACCCTTCAATATGTTGGCACAAAAAAAGGGGGGAGTTGGAGATTAGAAATAATGTTAAGGTTATATTTGACTGGTGGCCATTGGAATGATGTCATGTCTGGTGTTATACCAGTAGGTCTGTAGCCAGCCGCAGATATTTCCAGGATGTGCCACCAGTGTGTCCGACCTAGTTCCTCCTATCAGGATGTTTGAGCGTGTAACCAGGCTTTCTGCTTCTTCTCACCCATACACTCTTGCTTTGCTGAGATGTAGAACAAAGAGCCATTCCAACAGCTTTATTCTACGTACTGCATCTCTTTGGAGCTCGCTGCCTCGTGCATGTTTCCCTCCATCCTACAATCTAGACTGTTTTAAGAAGAATATCATTTCCTACCTTCAGCTTCCCCGAGTTATTTTACTCTTAAATATTTTCTTCTTGTAGCCCCTTACCAAGAGTGGCTTTTAGCCTTGTTTGGAGCAAACTTTGCATAACTTTTTTTATTAATTAATACAAAAAACAAAGCTAAATATAAACTCAAAACTTTATACAGATAACACCCCCCCCCCCCAAGCTCTCATGATCAGTGGTCTAACATTTCAGGGTTATACCCAGGCCTGTCTAGCTTAAGAACCGTTCGCACACACTCGTAGTTCAACTCAATCGGGTCAAACTATGAGGATTAGGGAGTGCAAATTGGTTAGATTGAAAGTGTAAATGTTCACAGATTTGCACATAACTTACATATATTAGATGGTCATGGTGGAAAACTTCCCTTCGAGCATTTTTGTTTGAAATGCTGCACATTTTCAGAAATGGGTAAAACACCTGTGAGTCGGTTCGATGTTTAGAAAACAGTGAAAATATAATGGTACTTTTTACTTTTTCTTGTTGGGCTCCAATGACCAATTGAGCTTAAAATTTCACAGTTTTGTTATTTGATGGGTCCATCAAGTGTGGATACTGGTCTTTGACAACTATACCAATGTTGTCCTTGACTTGAAACCACTTTTTGTTTCAGAGATATTTTAGACACAGTACTTAAAAGTACTTAATTTTTGAAAGATCTCTAAAACCAACTTATCAAGAATTTGGGCGCACAATCACAGTTGTATTTGACTTCCATTTTTTTCTTATAAAATAAAATGAAATGAATATTTCATTTGTTGGTATTTTTACGTCAACAGACATACTTTGCAGGGCAAGCCGCTCCAATGCTCCTGAATCTTGGCTGGGAGGATGTCGGAACCCACATTGATCGGTAAATTGCTCTCTGGACATCACTTATTATCATTCAAACATTTGTTCATTCATGACTTGAAGATCCATTCCTAAATTCTGTGATTACTTTTTGCAGGTACATTCGTAGCGACATCATCTACATGTCCTGTGGCTTTGGAGACTCTGACTGTTTGGACGAAGCCGTCAGACTCTTCAAAATGTATTTGAACGGAACAAGGTAAAACAAAAACACACTTTCATTTCCATGTTTTCAAGAAAAATTCTCATTATTTTTCATCACGGAAAAGCTCCATTTAAAAAAAGAGGCCAAAATAATACATTCTTTTCGTCTTTACCAACTCACACCTGTTATCTCTATGTAATTCCTTTCCAAACAGCTGACCCTAGTCTTACAATTGTATCAAGAACAAACCAATAGTGCTGCTGACTGCCCCAGGCAGATTAACTGCTCATCCATTAAGTCCAATGACCCAAGTAATGACAATGTAAACAAACTCACTCACTGAAAAGGATATGTATATTTTCTGAGTATTGGTGGCCAAACTTGGAAATTCTTGAATGGAGCTTTCCCGTAATGCGGGCTCCGGGCTCCGTTTGTTGAAAACACCGTACAAAATGCACACTGCTCCAAAACTGTTAACTGAGCTCAAACCAAAGTTTGGGAAAAAAATATAGTCAAAGTAACAAAGTAATTAACCAGAAGACGGTCAGAGTAAACTTGATTATTACTATTAATGGTTTATTCATTTGAATCCAAAAACAACCAAAAGGCTGACACCAATCAAAACTGATCAAAACGTCGAGTAGAAACCAGCTCTTCTTAGAGCCACCACTACTCACTAAAGAGATTTCTTACATGGTGTCACCGCAAACCTTAATTACTTTGCAGATTTCTCCAGAAGACGGTCAGAGTAAACTGATCGAATCGTTGAGTAGAAACAGCTCTTTTCAGAGCCACCACTACTCACTAAAGAGATTTCTTACATGTTGTCTCAGCAAACCTTAATTACAAAGTAACTCATGACTTAACCCTATCTACTTGATCAAGATGGGACCTTTGACATATATTTTCCTTTTTTTACAATTACAGCGTATCAGTGAATCTTCGTCCTCACGTGTACCGTTTTGGAATGGAAGAGGTAGGCGACCAAGACGCTTGGGACAAACTTTGGAATGACTACATGATGAGCGATGTGGCCTCGGAGAAGTCTGTACTTCGTTACGCCTTGGCTCGAACTCGCCAAGTCTGGCTGCTATCAAGGTAGGTAGAGGGTTTGGGGCTCAAATCCAGTATGGTTTATCTTTACTCCTTGCAAGTCTGACTGCTATCAAGGTATTTGGCAAGGTGTCTTAGGTAGAAGGTTTTGGTTCGAATCCTGTGTGGTTTATCTGTATTCATTGCAAGTCTGACTGCTATCAAGGTATTTGGCAAGGTGTCTTAGGTAGAAGGTTTTGGTTCGAATCCTGTGTGGTTTATCTGTATTCATTGCAAGTCTGACTGCTATCAAGGTATGTGGCAAGGTGTCTTAGGTAGAAGGTTTTGGGTTCGAATCCTGTATGGTTTATCTGTATTCATTGCAAGTCTGACTCCTATTAAGGTATATGACGAGGTGTCTTGGGTAGAGGGTTTGAGGTTCAAATCCTGTATGGTTTATTTGACTCGTTGCATGTCTGACTGCTATCAAGGAATGTGGCAAGGTGTCTTAGGTAAAAGGTTTTGGGTTCGAATCCTGTATGGTTTATCTATACTCGCTGCAAGTCTGACTGCTCTTGAGGTATGACTCCAAGTGTCTAAGATGGTTTTGGGTTCGAATCCTGTATGGTTCATCCATACTCATTGCAAGTCTGGCTTCTATTAAAGTATGTGGCAAGGTGTCTTATAATGGAAGGTTTGGGGTTCAAATCCTGTTTGGTTTAGTTTTACTCAGTACTGTTGTTGGTCGCTTGTCACCAGAAGAGTGCGATGATTTAGTTCAGATGGGTTAATTATCTATCATTCAAAACCACAGTGGATGATATTGAATGGTCAGACAGTAGGAGGGTTGACTATGTAGTGTGTTGATGCACTATTGCGCTTTACAAAAAATTTCAAGAACAGGTGCTATTTATATATAGCTTTATTCAAAACACAAGTACCAGGCAGCGTAACTCAAAACGGCAGGTCACTTACATGACATATGCCTGGTAAAGTTAAGACGTATTTTTATCTGCATTTTTAAAAAAAAAATCTGTGATTTTTTTTCCCAGGTATCTAGAATACTGCAGAGACACCGGTAAGATTCGTGAGCAAGACTTCTTCTCGACTCTTGGTTACATCGCCAATAATCCAGTGGGAAACCTTCTAGTGTGGGACTGGGTCCGGGCCAACTACGACTACCTGTTAGACAGGTAGGAATTAATATCATCTGTGGTTTATTTATCTACAAATAAATAGTTAATCTTGGCCTGACGTTTCGACCCTAGCAGAGTCTTTCTCGAAAGATAAATGACATCACTTCAGTCTTCCTAATCACTCCATTTCTGACATGATTTTACAGGGCATTGAGGCACTAGGTAACCACAGAGAGACTGTTCGTCTGAGTAGGGAGAAACTGTGGATAAGGCGCCTCCAGACCATTGAACCCCATGGTCTGAACAACCAAGAAGGAAATGACTAATAAATTTTGTCTTTGCCTGCTCCTTTTTCCCACAGATATCCTCCTTTTTAGTCTGTCTTATTCACAAATTTATTACTTTTTATCCCTTTTCCCACCTTTCATTTTGTCCTTTCAACTTCTTGTGGTCAAACCAGCCCCTTCCCTCCAACCCCCATTTTGTCTCCTTGTTCATTGTTTACCCCCTTTCTGCTTCTCTCTCTCTCTCTCTATGCATGTACTTCCACTTGACTGCTTCTGTAACACTTGTATACCTGTCTATGTGTGTTGTGTTTAGCCTTTCGAGAAAGACTCTGCTAGGGTCGGAACGTCAGCCATTAATTTTTTTTTGCATTTATACTATAGGTCCTTTTGGTTGGTAAGCAGTTTGCAACAGCTAATTCTATTTTCTCGTTTATAATTAAACTAAATTACTATGTGACCCATGGTCATGTTTGTCTGCATGGAGCCGCTATATTGTTTAAAAGTATGATGATTTTGTAGAGACACGGGAAGGACGAGCATTCACTAAAATACAATAAAAGCAAAACCTTAAATATAAAGTGATCTCCTGTGCTGATGATGAGACAGGGAGGCCTACCTGACGCAGTTATAGACGGTATGCCTAAGGGTACAATTCGAGGCAGAGGTCGCCCTGAGCTGCGCTGGATAGACAATGTGACAAAGTGGAGTGGTAGAAGTGTAGGAGAGCTGAGAATAGCAGCGATTGAAAGAGAACAGGTGATGGCGGCGACTCCAGGAGTGCGCACCAATTACAATTTGAGGATGAGGCGGCCACGGACGCAAGTCTTTGCCGAATGATGATGATGTGCTGATGTTAATCGTCTAATGCAATACTAAAGCACATTGAATACAAGATGGTATTAACAGTAGAAACACAGTTACTTGTTTGAAGGGCAAAGGTCAGCACAACACGAGGATGGCTACATAATATACAATATACCGATTCAAATATCCCTAAAAATTACAATTTTTCTGGAATAACATGATGATTTGATAACAAAGCAATACTCAAAGAGGGTTCTAGGACACTATCCCTCCCCAATGAATAGTATTTGGAGCGTCACTCCCCATACAAAATGAAGAGAAATACGGACAGAAAATAATGAGCTCTCTCTTACTCAATCTCAATTATGTGAGAAACCAAAACGAACCAAAAGGACCTGTGGTATAAATGCAAAAAATAGTTAATGGCCTGACGTTTCTACCCTAGCAGAGTCTTTCTGGAAGGCTTAAATGACTTTGAGGACTTTGAGGACTCTGGTAGGGTTGAAACGTCGGGCCATTAACTATTTGTTTGGATTTCAATATGTATTACACAACCATAACAGTGGTCTTATTTACGTAAAACGAACATTGGTAAGGAAGAGGGGTATGGGGAAAGGGATCAAATCTGACCTTTAGATGTTATTTTTTGTAGATTTGGCGTGAGTAACCGGTACCTTGGCCAGCTGGTTCCCGGATTCACAGACTATTGGAACACCGAGCAGAAACTAAAGGAGGTAAGTTACATAAGAGCAATTCACCCATATGCTGTGTTCACAGTGTACTCCTTGGTGGAAGGGAGCAATTAAAGATAAGAGTCTTGCCTAATAGCACCCTCTTCAATTTCCAAGTTGATGACGCACACTAAACCACATTACAATCAGTGTACCCCCGTATGGAAGGGAGCAATTACTAGACATCTGTGATACATGTTCATCGACTGAAATTTGAACCTGAAACTTATCTGACCAATTATTTAAACACAAGTTCCTCATCACAACAAGGACACTCCCTCTGTTAATGATAATAATAATAATAAGTAGAATTTTTTAATAACATCTCAATGCGCTTTACATTAGTGCCCTGGTCATTTGGCCAACATTATTCCTGTAATCTTTCTCAACTTCCTGGGGAGTATACAGCCCTGGGCTGCCATGGCGCTCCGAAGGCTTTTTCAAACACAATATCAACCTCTACCCAGGTACCCATTTATACCCCTCGGTGAAGAGAAGCAATTATTGTGAAGTGTCTTGCTCAAGGACACAAGCGTCATAACCTGGACTCGAACCCACACCCCGATGACTAAACCACCAGAGCTTGAATCCGATGCTCTAAACCGCTCGGCCACGACACTCGGTTAACCACGTCTCAAAACTTGTTTAGCAGTTTTTATAACTCTTAAATTTATGTAGAATTGAAGACACAAAATGGCAAATTTCCCATATGACCAGGGCCCAATCTCATGGCTCTGCTTACCGTAAGCAAAGAATCGGCGCTTACCGAAGCAGGGAATTCCTCGCTTACGTCAAGCGTATTTTACCGGTTAGCAGGACATTTTTGCTTGTGCGCTTGCGTAGTCCACGTTACTAGGCATTCTATGCTTACACAGCTAGCGCAGAAATTTGGCGCTTGCAGATCCATGAAATTTGACCCAGTACTAGTATCACACCAGGCAGAGAAATACCCTAAAATATACTAGGTCACTCTTTTTGTAAGCAAAGTTAACATGATCTATAACTACCGGGATTCGAACCTACGTTTTGCTAAATTCTCACCTATCAAGACAGAACCTCAACTCAATCCCTTCCGCCCCTTTCTCTCTGTTCTAACAACAGCTTGAAGATTTCTGGGCGGAGTACCCTGACGGAGGAGCCGGTTCCCGTGGGCGTCTTCAGGCCGTTGAGCGCATCCGCACCAACATCAACTGGCTCGCTAAGAATGAGGACACCATCTCGACATGGTTGGACAACAACTTGGCGTAATCACTCACGGTCTCAAGAATTCTCAAATAAACACGCTGAATAGTTTTTAGAAAATTCGGCGAATATTAATGATCTAGCTAATTATAGTTATGAATATTCACAAAGCTCGTAGTGATTGGGTTAGCTATTGAGTGATCGATATGTGGAAGGGAGATTCCCCTCTTGTCCCTCTTGTACATAAGTACCCCCTCCCCTGTCACTGACGACCTAAGAATACGATGACGACACACAGGGAGGAGGTGGAGACAGCATGCCACATATCAAGCACCAGATGGAGTTAGCTTTTCGGCCTACCGCATATTCATGATAGAGTTGATCCTACTAATGAATATTTATGAATGCTAATTAGGCATTAGTACACCAATATCAGCTGTGTAGTAATTATGATAAATAGCCACTTTTAATGAGGCTGAACTTTGATGAATATTCATGTATTAAGCGTCAGTATTAATTTCATGCATATACATGATGAGTTTGCCTAAAAATTCACTTTTAATGTCATTGAATTCACACAAGTTATTGTTTTTTACAAATGTTTTACATACAGGGATTAGATTTGCCGATTATAAAAATTTCTGAGAATGGCTTGCAAGTTCCATCTTATTCTAGACAACCTCCCAGATGTTACATCCAATTCTGGAGTTTTGCAGACTGTTTGTTGGTTGCCGACTGTTTGTTGGTTGCCTGTTTTATTTCTTCACTTTAAACACTGTATCTAGATGTATTTATTTAGCAAACGGTGAAGGTTTAACTCTTACATGTAGTTTTATTATAGAGTACTGCAACAGTTCAAGAAGGTCGTAAATCTAATCTGCAACAAAGTTAGATCATACAAATTTGCTTCAATGTTGTATCTCGGTGTCCATTGACTTTGTAAGTATATCTGAGTTATTTTGAACGAGATACGACCTTGTGACATTCTGAAACTCACATTTCATGTAATCGCTAACTTAGAAGCCACGACCTTGTTGTACCGGAACGATAAATTAATCCTTCAAATCTTTTCGATCATCTTCCAAAATCATGTTCGTTTCCATTTATTAATTGATTTCTTTGCTGTAATAATAATAATAATAATAGTGGCTTCTTATATAGCGCTCATATCCGTCACTCAGTGACGCTCAAGGCGCTTCAACAGTCAATATTTTCCTGCAAGGTATATATGTGGAGCTACTTTTTGAATTTTGAGACCTATTTCTTTACATAGCACCATGTAATGGTTTACAAGGTGCTGTGGCGCAATATGCAGCCAATCAAACCAGGAACACCGGGGCAAACCCCTTCTCTTTTCGATAAGTGCACTGGGTTCTTTTACGTGCATTACACAACACACGGGACCAACGGCTTTACGTCCCATCCGAAGGACGAAGCAATAATAGTTAAGTGTCTTGCTTAATAAGGACACAAGTGTCACAACCGGGACTCGAACCCACACTCTGCTGAACAGAAACACCAGAGCTTGAGTCCGGTGCTCTTATCCGCTCGGCCACGACACGCCAATGTAGTCGATGACAAACCCAGCAGAGACGTTGAGTAGACCATCAGTTCTGATTCAGAACCACAGATAAACACAAAAGAGGTTTTGATATAAATGGTGTTACCACCTTATTGTAGCTTTGCCTTGCGGCAAACAATTGTTTAGTTGTTCCAACAGTTATCCCTTAGTTTTTAAGTTCTTTTTATGTTGTAATCATTTCCTTTGTTCTTACAATCGATATAAAATACTACAGAGCCTTAGGACTGTTTTGAGGTTTAGAAATATTGAATGTTTATGAGTGAAGTGACGTTTGTACAAGCACTTTGAAAATATCAGCTATTTTGAAAGCAAAATATCAACAAACTGAAGGAAAATAAAACTAATTCTTCAAATTAAATGTTTTAATCAGTGTATTCTTTATTGTCAATTACACAGACCCATTCCAGACAGTGTTTTTAACAAGTGTTGTACGTTAAGAAAGACATTCTGAAAGGAAAAGACAACTGTATTGAAGGAAGTTCCTGATCTTGGTTTAGAGCAAAGACAAATCTATGTTGGGCCAAGTTTTCTACTCTACACCAGCGGTGGCCGACATACTGCCATGTATAGCACGTTGGCTTTAGGTGGCATCTACACCAGCGGTGGCCGACATACTGCCATGTATAGCACGTTGGCTTTAGGTGGCATCTACACCAGCGGTGGCCGACATACTGCCATGTATAGCACGTTGGCTTTAGGTGGCATCTACACCAGCGGTGGCCGACATACTGCCATGTATAGCACGTTGGCTTTAGGTGGCATCTACACCAGCGGTGGCCGACATACTGCCATGTATAGCACATTGGCTTTAGGTGGCATCTACACCAGCGGTGGCCGACATACTGCCATGTATAGCACGTTGGCTTTAGGTGGCATCTACACCAGCGGTGGCCGACATACTGCCATGTATAGCACGTTGGCTTTAGGTGGCATCTACACCAGCGGTGGCCGACATACTGCCATGTATAGCACGTTGGCTTTAGGTGGCATCTACACCAGCGGTGGCCGACATACTGCCATGTATAGCACGTTGGCTTTAGGTGGCATCTACACCAGCGGTGGCCGACATACTGCCATGTATAGCACGTTGGCTTTAGGTGGCATCTACACCAGCGGTGGCCGACATACTGCCATGTATAGCACGTTGGCTTTAGGTGGCATCTACACCAGCGGTGGCCGACATACTGCCATGTATAGCACGTTGGCTTTAGGTGGCATCTCACTGAGTATGTTTACATTCCATGTAACCCTTCCTTGTGATTTTAGCCAAATTTTCAACATAAATGCAAGGTTTACCACTTGAGTCTTTATCCGTTAAAGCCAATTTTCAACTATAAACTGCAAGGCTTTACACCTTTGTCTTTATCCGATTTTAGCAAATTTTCAACTAGTTTTGCAGTTTAGTTGAAAATTGGCTAAAATCAGTTAAAGACATAAGGTGTAAGCCTTGCAGTTTAGTTGAAAATTGGCTGAAATCAGATACAGAAACAAGGGGTAAGCCTTGCAGTTTTGTTGAAAAATTGCTATAATCGGATAAAGACACAAGGGGTAAGCCTTGCAGTTTAGTTGAAAATTGGCTGAAATCGGATAAAAACACAAGGGGTAAGCCTTGCAGTTTAGTTGAAAATTGGCTAAAATCAGTTAAAGACACAAGGGGTAAGCCTTGCAGTTTAGTTGAAAATTGGCTGAAATCAGATACAGAAACAAGGGGTAAGCCTTGCAGTTTTGTTGAAAAATTGCTAAAATCGGATAAAGACACAAGGGGTAAGCCTTGCAGTTCATTCCTTTTGATGATTCATGTCATATGAGACAAAATTACAAGGGGTTATTAGCCAAACTATTCCTTCCTTTTGACTTCTCATGTCATTTTTAGCCAAAATTACAAGGGGTAAGCCTTTCTGTTCATTACTTTTGATGTTTCTTGTAATTTGAGCCAAAATTACAAGGGGTATAAGCCGTACTGTTCCTTCCTTTTGACATTTCTTGTCATTTGAGCCAAAATAACAAGGGGCAAGCCTTTCTGTTCATTCCTGTTGATGTTTCATGTAGTTCCGAGCCAAAATTACAGGGGTAAGCCTTGCTGTTCATTCCTGTTGATGTTTCATGTAGTTCCGAGCCAAAATTACAGGGGGTAAGTCTTGCTGTTCATTCCTTTTGATGTTTCATGTAATTTGAGCCAAAATTACAAGGGGTATAGCCTTGCTGTTCATTCCTGTTGACAACTCATGTCATTTGAGCCAAAATTACAAGGGGTAAGCCTTTCTACAGTTCTTTCCTTTTGATGTTTCATGTAGTTTAATTGAGCCAAGATTACAAAGGGTAAGCCATGTTTAGTTTAGGTGAACAAGAGCAGTAATACAAAAGTATTACCATGGTCATGTTTGAGGCTTGTAATGAGTACATGTTCAGTTCAATTGAACAAGAGCAGTAATACAGCAGTGTTGGTCATGTTTGAGGCTATGTGAGTACATGTTCAGTTTAAGTGATGACAAGAGTAGTAATACAGCAGTGTTGGTCATGTTTAAGGCTTGTAATGAGTACATGTTCAGTTTAAGTGAACAAGAGCAGTAATACAGCAGTGTTGGTCATGTTTGGGGCTAGTATAATGAGTTCATAAAGTGAACATGAGCAGTATTATTATTATTTTTATGGACAATAATTACAGCAATGCTGTCGTGGTTTTAAACTTCAGAGAACTGCTTGGGCAAGACTAATTATGTATACTCGTTTAATTTGGTTTTATAGTAAGTCTCGATAAGACCCTTTACTAATATTATTAATGTTTGCGCAGATTTACGTTTATACACAGTATGTAGAAGACAGTCGCCAAGTTACAACTGCTTGGGAGAAGGGGTTGGGACCACAATTGCATTTTAATCTTGATTTTGAGGCATCGTAATATCGAAAATCAGGCAATATCTTAAAAAGTTGCCAACGTAGACAACCCAAACCAATTTTCTGCTCCTCGGCCGATTTTGGAAAAAACGACAAGGGGGTGGTAGTCCAGTCATTTTTTCAGCTTCGAAAATATGTTCTCTCCGATTTGCCTCAAAATTACACCAAAGAGACTCCGTTGTATATAAAAGACGGTCGCCGAGTTACAGGTGCTTGGGATAAGGGGTTAGGACCACAGGTGCATTTTAATCTTGATTTTGAGGGACCAGAAATTCGTTTTAATCTGGATTATGAGGCATCGTTATTATCGAAAATCAGGCAATATCTTAAAAAGTTGCCAACGTAGACAACTCAATCAGTGTACGTAATGAGTATTTGTTAAGTTTAATTAAACAAGAGCAGTTATACAGCAGTGTTGGTCATGTTTGAGGCTGGTAATGAGTACATGTTCAGTTTAAGTTAACAAGAGCAGTAAAACAGCAGTGTTTGGTCATGTTTGAGGCAGTTATTACTGAGTACAATTCCTCTCTGATGTTTCATGTAATTTGAGCCAAAATTAAAAGGGGTAAGCCTTGCTCTTTATTCCTTTTAACAACTCGTGTCATTTGAGCCAAAATTACAAGGGGTAAGCCTTTCTGTTCATTACTTTATTTGAGCCAAAATTACAAGGGGTTAAGCCTTGCTGTTCATTACTTTTGACATCTCATGTCATTTGAGCCAAATTTACAAGGGGTTAGCCTAATACTGTTCCTTCCTTTTGATGTTTCATGTGATTTGAGCCAAAATTACAAGGGGTAAGCCTTTCTGTTCATTCCCTTTGATGTTTCATGTATTTTGAGCCAAAAACACAAGGGGTAAGCCTTATAAGCATTACTGTTCCTTCCTGTAAGCCTTATACTGTTCCTTCCTGTTGACATCTCATGTAATTTGGGCCACAATTACAAGGGGTAAGCCTTTCTGTTAATTCCTTTTGATGTTTCATGTATTTTGAGCCAAAAACACAAGGGGTAAGCCTTGCTTGCTGTTCTTTCCTTTTGACTTATCACGTATTTGAGCTAAAGTCATACCATCAGAGCTCCTTTTTGCCTTTTAGTAGCAAGTAAGGAACTTTTGTATTCTTTAAACCCTTGGAGCTTATAAAAAAATAATTCAGCATTTTTGCAACTAATGCAATTTTGATTTTAACCTGTAAATACATTTTAACCTCCAAAGTGATTTTAAACAACAGACTGAGCACTAGTTGACCACTACAGTACCTTTTAACCACTAGATTCCAATATTTATTGTTTACAAAAGACTTCCTTAGACTTAGTAAACACTGCTCTATTGATAAACATTAATGCCCAACAGTAAAACACCTTGCAAAATCGTTTAATAGTGTGCAAAAAACAAGCACTCTTCTCGTTAAATATGATTGATAATCACTAAAAATGAGCACAGTAAATCCAAAACGTAAAGACCAACATAATTCAAAATCCTTGAATCAACATTTCTTGAACACATTAATTCACATTCTAGCACATTTACGTTACTGTTAACTTTCGGGCACCCCCCGAACAAAGATATTGACAAAATAGGGAGACCGCCAACATAGGGCTAGATAGCTCAGTTGGTAGAGCGCCGGCACGTTAAACCGGGGTCGTTGGTTCAAATCCCGCTCTAGTAAATTTTTCTTTGTTCAACCCAAAATCAACTTTCTAAATGTTCACACTATGTAATAAAGCTTCAAAACCTCCATAGATAATTTATTTTTATAATAAAGTCATGTTCTTTGCTATTTTACTCTTTATTTACGTATGCGGGATACTTTAAATATCGCAATTAAAGGTACCCCCACATGACCGGGTTTCGACCAATCAGAATTCATTGTCTCCTCTAAAGAAATTCCATCAATTCTCTCCAACACACGTGGTGAGAATTTTCAAGCCTAAGATGTCGAAAAACGTCCCAAAATGCTTTTTTCAGCAGGGACAAGTTCACTTATTCCACTGAGAAATGTAGAACGTTTTGGTAAGTTTATTTTATGTTTTTTGAGATAATAGCCTAATTGCTAAAATAATGTCTTTTACTGTGAGGGTTTCTGTGTCAAAATTTCGAAGCCGCGGCCAAGGATGAAAAGAGCAGAAATCACGGGCGTCATATGGGGGTGTAGCCACGTTTGTTTCCTTGTTGAAAAGTGACTTAAGGTTTGTTGTGTACACGTTACGGCTGAAATTTTGCATCTGGCAACTATTTTTTCACCCTTGATTTTGGTCAAATTATATCCTTACCACAACCCAGTCCAAAGGTGTTGACAGAATGTAAACTGAAAGACACAGGGAATTTGAACCCCCACAATTTTGGGGTCTAATATAAAGCCACCATAGTATGGTGGCTTTGATCATGTTGACAACGCTGATCAACACTCCATTTCGTTCCTCCTTCGGGCATGAGTGCACAAGAGTTCCACAAGAGTTCCAACCGCGCAAGCATGACATGACGTAATGACACCGGTGTCGCGCACTGAGCATTCCGGCGTACTAAACGTTCCAGAATATAACAAAATATAATACATTACGTCATGTCATGCCTGCGCGCAGCAAGCGAAAGTAGTAAATTTTGTGTCGCACTGAGTGTTCCTCTAGTCTCTAGCTGTCATGGCGTCGCTCATGAGCTGTAGTACTACTACTAGTACTGATGAACGCACAAGCATGTCAAGTCGTTTCGTAATTCTAGGTGTGAAGACATCAATAATAATTCATTACCTTACCAGCGGGAGGTATGTGGAAGGCCTGACAGAGCGGGAAAAGAGGGCTGTACGTGCCCAATCTAAGAAATATTCTTACGACGCGGTATTGTCTGACAATTTTAGAGCACGAGAAGGAGACCACGTCACCAACACGGCTGGAACGAACAGTACGGACGCGCATGCGTACGTCACCCGGAACGCTCAGTACGCCGGAACGTCGAGGACGTGAGACCGGCGAGACCTTGCGGGAGCCAGTTGCGTAACCCTGTGGTCTTTGACAAGCCCAGGTGATTGGAACCAGCCAAAGAAAACGACAGGTACCTGATTACCACCTAACACCAGATAAACATATAGTAGGGTTGGGGTACTCGACGGCTTGATGCCATGACGCGATATTCAAAATGGCCTCCAGCCATGCTTTATTTATGTTTTACACCGTGGATGTATTACGATCATTTGATGTGATTTATTGTCTCTAGAGGTAAGCTTTATCGTGTAGTTAATTTAAGTTTAAAATGTAGAATAGGAGTAGGCCTCATGGAGCCCGTGTAAACACTAATATTGTCATCAAAAGGGTAATGTTGTCGTTTCTATTTCCACCTTCATGCACGTAAACAACGGCACTTGAAGGTACAACACCCGGAAGTAAACGTTTGGCCCATCGTAGGTCATTGCACTGTGCCAGTCAATGGCAACTAACTGGCCGTCGATCAAATGAAACAATCGACTTTTCTTTTTAGAGTTTCTCGGTTACCTAATCTTTTACCACTTGTACTATTGGGGTTTTCATAATTATTGTATTTCTTCCTCAATGCGTGGACTGGACAGCTAGTTGTAGGCACAATCGGTGATCAATGTGAGGGCCCAGGCCTACATGGTTTCTAAAAAGGGAATTAGCCTTCATGTAACGCCAGCTGTTGTAAACCGCTTACCAACAAAATGACATGTTGTATCATCAACAGAATTGATAAAGGTAAGACGTTTTGACCTTTGCAGAGTCTTTCTCGAAGGCTGACGTTCTAAAACGGGTTAACGTTTGGCACCTACATTCATTCACCCTGAACTTAACCAATTTTTAAGACACCGTAATGAAGGGGGTTGGGTGGGTATCGATTTAAAAATAAAAGTTGATGATTTCAAGTTGTGAATTCTTTGAAACATTTACCGAATAAAGACAACGACGATACTGTGTAATTTTATTTCTGGTTGATAATGATATTCAATGTTGTATATGTTTGAACCTTGCCCAATTCAGTGTAAATAAATACAATAACGAAATGAAAACAAGAGTATTTATTCATAATCAAAGGAACTTGGGTACCAGTTCAAATTTTATTTGATATTTTAATCGTTCATCTTTGCTCGAATATGATAGAATATGAGCTCTTTATTAAAGGAACATGTACGGCCCATAATGATAACAATGTTTTAAAATTTAGATTTTTCGACTTTTTCCTTGCCGAAAATAATATAAATTTGGGAGTTCTATTTTCAGTTTAAAAATATAATAAAAAAACAGACGATTTCTTTTTTTAAATCGAAGGTCTGGTTGTGCGGGAGTTTCCAACAAAATTGTAGATGTTATTATTATTACTTGTATTATTATTCTTTTTCGACAACGATAATTCTGAATACCCCAGACATGGACACCCAACTTTTGTTTGCCACACAAATCACTGTATTCCAAACCTTTATAAGATGATTTATGCAACGCCAAAATCCCTCTCACAGACGCTGAATGCGCTTCGTAAAGTAACAACTAAAAGCAAGGCTATACAAAAAATAAATCACAAATTATACAAATAGGACAATTTTACAATTTGTACAGCAAAATAAATTAATAATAATAAAATGCTACAATCATTACTCCTGATGCTGTAGATAAATACGTATATAATTTAATGTTAAACTATAAAGAAACTAAATATTAAATAATTCTTGAACGATATTTATTTAAACAAAACAAAAGACTTTTCAACGAATTCCTGTACCCAAAATCCTAGCTTTAAAAAAAAGAATCCCCGATATCGACCATTTAAAGAAGCTGAATTCTTCGGCTAATTTTATGTTCACAGTGTGAGACGCAGCCACAAACGATGCATTTAACATCACAGGAAAACTCCCCACACCAAACAGCTCTATCCAATTCCCCTTTTGTTTCCCCCCTAAACAATTATACAAACAAATAGGAAAATAAACAATAAATTCAGTTGAAAAAACACCTGTATACAACTTAGTCCAATCATCCAGTCCATACCCGAACCCGGTCTCTTCCCGATGTATTTTTCAAACCCTAACGAAACCACTCAACCGAACTTCACGCAAAATCTAGCGAGAACACCGGTGAAATTGTCACTTCTTGCCCTTGCTACTTTCCACTCACCACGGCATGAACGAGCCTCTAAGACCCTTTAAATTCAAGCTCTAAGCATTCCTTCGTTCCACAACGAGTACCACCGAGTCAGACACTCAAATATTATCCAAAAAAACACATGTGAAATTACGGTTTGGCTCTTCGCTACAATTTATGTCCTTGGTCACAATCCACTCATGGTCATCAACCCGGCTAACGCTCTCCAAGTCAATGCATCATCCCAAGAACACTGGTGGAACCAACGCTGTTATTCCCGCCGTCATGTTGATTCCAGCTTGCCAAGACTGGAGACCCGCCACCCTCCCCCGCATTAACTCCCATCCCATCAGTAGTCAGACCAATAATTCCATATACCGTTTCATATGTGCACTAATTTTCTATACCTACAGCGTGTGCCTTGAACCCACATATCTTTCAAGTCCGAACCTAACTCCATTATGCCCATGTTTCCTTAGTAAACTAATTGTCCATACTAAAAGCGTGTGTCTTCCACTCGATTTATTTTTTTCTGAGTCGGAACCAAAGAGTCACCTGTATTATACCAATTCCTAAGTAAACTAATGGTATAGCGTGTGCCTTCTACTCGCAAATTATTTACTAAGTATAAAGCAAGGATTTCCCTATGCCATAGTACCATGCGTACTCTGTTAACTAAATTAACTAGTAATGGTCTATACCTAAAGCGTGTGCCTCCAATTCGAATTATTTTCTGAGTTCCCTGTATACTTATACCTACTTATACCTACTCCTAAGTAAACTAATGGTATATCGTGTGCCTTCCACTCGCAAATTAATATTTACTACGAAGCACTGATTTCCCAATGCCATAGTATCCTGTGTAAAGTATTCCACTCGCGAATTATTTACTAAGTATAAAGCACTGAATTCCCATGCCATAGTATCCAATGTAAAGTATGAACCGAAGGTTCATCAAGTTCAAAATGCATATGTTCCTGGGGGGGGACCCAAGTGGGTGTCGTGGAAGGGTGGCCGACTCCGAAGCCAGAGGTCCCCGGTTCGAGCCCCGGTGGTGACAAGGTTCGAGGCCGCGAGACTGCGAGACTCACCGCGCGGTGTGACGCGCCGCCCATTCGAGGATGGGAAGGAAACTTAAAACTTAAAACGAACCTCTGCACTTTTTTTCAAAGATTTTTAGTTTAAAATAAAAGATGGTTCTTTAAAACGCCTCGAATTTATATGCAACGGGATTCGATCCCGGGACCTTTCGGTCCAGAGTCTGGAGCCCTTCCATTGGGCCACTGCTCCTCTTACTTAAGATGTGTTCGAGTTTAATTTTAAACCTTAGAATGAACAACTTTAAGTCAATAATGTACAAAAAGAACAGCCGGGATTCGAACCCAGTACCTTTGGGTTTAGAGTCCACAGCCCTTCCATTGGGCCACTGCTCCTCTTACTTAAGATGTGTTCGAGTTTAATTTTAAACCTTAGAATGAACAACTTTAAGTCAATAATGTACAAAAAGAACAGCGGGGATTCGAACCCAGTACCTTTGGGTTTAGAGTCCAGAGCCCTTCCATTGGGCCACTGCTCCTCTTACTTAAGATGTGTTCGAGTTTATTGTTAAACCTTAGAATGAACAACTTTAAGTCAATAATGTACAAAAAGAAAAGCCCGGATTCGAACCCGGTACCTTTGGGTTTAGAGTCCAGAGCCCTTCCATTGGGCCACTGCTCCTCTTACTTAAGATGTGTTCGAGTTTAATGTTAAAACTTAGAATGAACAACTTTAAGTCAATAATGTACAAAAAGAAAAGCCGGGATTCGAACCCAGTACCTTTGGGTTTAGAGTCCAGAGCCCTTCCATTGGGCCACTGCTCCTCTGACTTAAGATGTGTTCGAGTTTAATGTTAAACCTTAGAATGAACAACTTTAAGTCAATAATGTACAAAAAGAACACCCGGGATTCGAACCCAGTACCTTTGGGTTTAGAGTCCACAGCCCTTCCATTGGGCCACTGCTCCTCTTACTTAAGATGTGTTCGAGTTTAATTTTAAACCTTAGAATGAACAACTTTAAGTCAATAATGTACAAAAAGAACAGCGGGGATTCGAACCCAGTACCTTTGGGTTTAGAGTCCAGAGCCCTTCCATTGGGCCACTGCTCCTCTTACTTAAGATGTGTTCGAGTTTATTGTTAAACCTTAGAATGAACAACTTTAAGTCAATAATGTACAAAAAGAAAAGCCCGGATTCGAACCCGGTACCTTTGGGTTTAGAGTCCAGAGCCCTTCCATTGGGCCACTGCTCCTCTTACTTAAGATGTGTTCGAGTTTAATGTTAAAACTTAGAATGAACAACTTTAAGTCAATAATGTACAAAAAGAAAAGCCGGGATTCGAACCCAGTACCTTTGGGTTTAGAGTCCAGAGCCCTTCCATTGGGCCACTGCTCCTCTGACTTAAGATGTGTTCGAGTTTAATGTTAAACCTTAGAATGAACAACTTTAAGTCAATAATGTACAAAAAGAACACCCGGGATTCGAACCCAGTACCTTTGGGTTCTAAGTCCAGAGCCCTTCCACCGGGCCACTGGTCCTCTTACTTTAAGTGCGTTCGAGTTTAATTTTAATCCTAGAACATTAAATCAACAAGGCCAAAAAGTAAACTACTTGTAATTAAAGCGTGTTTCTTCCAATCACAATTTGTTTACTAAGTGTAAAGCAAGGATTTCCATATGCCATAGTACCATGCGTAAACCCAATGGTTTTACCTCGTACAAAAAGAACACCAGGGAATTGAACCCAGGACCTTTGCGTTCAGAGTCCGCAGCTCTACCACCAGGCCAACGCTCCTCTTAATTAAACGGCATTCGAGTTTGGTTAAATATCAAATCAAAAACGGACAAGCAGAAAACAAGTATGAGCAACTTTAAATCAACAACGTGTAAAAAAAGAACAGCCGGGATTCGAACACAGTACCTTTGTGTTTAGAGTCCGAAGCCCTTCCGCTGGGCCACTGCTCCTCTTAATCAAGAGGGCGTTCAAGTGTAATTTAACCCCAGAACATCAAATCAACAACGGCTAAAAGTAAACTGGTGTATAGCGTGTGCAAATTATTTACGTGTAAGTCAAGGATTTCTTTTTACCATAGTGCCCTGCAAATCCAATGGTTTTACCTCGTTCAAAAAGAACACCGGGGAATTGAACCCAGTACCTTTGCGTTCAGAGTCCGCAGCTCTACCACCAGGCCAACGCTCCTCTTAATTAAACTGCATTCGAGTTTGGTTAAATATCAAATCAAAAACGGACAAGCAGAAAACATAAGTATGAACAACGCGTAAAAAGAACAGCCGGGTTTCGAACACAGTACCTTTGGGTTCAGAGTCCGAAGCCCTTCCTCTGGGCCACTGCTCCTCTTAATCAAGAGGGCGTTCAAGTGTAATTTAACCACAGAACATCAAATCAACAACGGCTAAAAGTAAACTGGTGTATAGCGTGTGCAAATTATTTACGTGTAAGTCAAGGATTTCTTTTTACCATTGTTCCCTGCAAATCCAATGGTTTTACCTCGTTCAAAAAGAACACCCGGGAATTGAACCCAGTACCTTTGGGTTCAGAGTCCGCAGCTCTACCACCAGGCCAGTGCACGTATTCACAAGTTCCCGTTGAGTTTAAATCTAATAAACCTTAGAATTAACAAAACTAATGAAACAAGGTACAAATAAAGAAGAACACATTACTGCAATTGCGTTTGCGTGTAAATTTAACCTCAGAAAGAACAGATTTATTTATTTGAATTTCAAAATGAAATCTACAGAACCTGGTACCCATCGTTCAAGAAACCAAAGTCGTTCCACTAGGCTGTTGTGTTTGCCATCTCGTTGCCTCTGATAATAAGATATATACTTTTGAATAACTTACAATGCCGAGGGGAACAGGATTAAAAATATATGTTTCAGGGATTCGAACCCGGTACCATTGGGTTTGGAGTCCCGATCCTTGTCCACAAGGCCAGTGGTCCTCTGGCTAATTTGCATTTTTATTTGATGTAGAATCTCAGAATGAGTTACCACCGTAGAGAATTATAAACTGATACGATGAAAGGAATGGGACTGGACATGCACGACGGGGTTGTGGCATGCACGGGTGTTTTGGGTTAATAAATGCACGGGACTAAATGTTAGGAGCCAAACTCCGGGACGAATCGGGGTGGGGTGGGGTGGATGTTCACGAGGAGGGCATGATGTGGCCAACAAAATTATTAAATATACAAGTATTTGATTTCTAAATAAAAACAACATGGACTCTTTCTTGCTTTTTTTCTCTCCAATATTCGAGTTTATTAATTTTATATCGATAAGGTATTCCTTCCAAACACAAATCTAAATTAAAACATTTCAGACAATTAACGCACTTTCAAGACTTATTTGCAACAAATTTCAACAGTTTGCCCCATACTAATTTACACGCAAACGCAATTGCAGTAATGTGTTCTTCTTTATTTGTACCTTGTTTCATTAGTTTTGTTAATTCTAAGGTTTATTAGATTTAAACTCAACGGGAACTTGTGAAGAAGGGCAATGGCCTGGTGGTAGAGCTGCGGACTCTGAACGCAAAGGTACTGGGTTCAATTCCCGGGTGTTCTTTTTGAACGAGGTAAAACCATTGGATTTGCAGGGCACTATGGTAAAAAGAAATCCTTGACTTACACGTAAATAATTTGCACACGCTATACACCAGTTTACTTTTAGCCGTTGTTGATTTGATGTTCTAGGGTTAAATTACACTTGAACGCCCTCTTGATTAAGAGGAGTAGTGGCCCAGCGGAAGGACTTCGGACTCTGAACCCAAAGGTACTGTGTTCGAATCCCGGCTGTTCTTTTTTTACACGTTGTTCATACTTATGTTTTCTGCTTGTTTGTTTTTGATTTGATATTTAACCAAACTCGAATGCAGTTTAATTAAGAGGAGCGTTGGCCTGGTGGTAGAGCTGCGGACTCTGAACGCAAAGGTACTGGGTTCAATTCCCTGGTGTTCTTTTTGTACGAGGTAAAACCATTGGATTTGCAGGGCACTATGGTAAAAAGAAATCCTTGACTTATACGTAAATAATTTGCACACGCTATACACCAGTTTACTTTTAGCCGTTGTTGATTTAATGTTCTAGGGTTAAATTACACTTGAACGCCCTCTTGATTAAGAGGAGCAGTGGCCCAGCGGAAGGGCTCCGGACTCTGAACCCAAAGGTACTGTGTTCGAAACCCGGCTGTTCTTTTTTAACACGTTGTTGATTTAAAGTTGTTCATACGTATGTTTTCTGCATGTCCGTTTTTTATTTGATATTTAACCAAACTCGAATGCAGTTCAAAGAGGAGAGTTGGCCTGGTGGTAGAGCTGCGGACTCTGAACGCAAAGGTACTGGGTTCAATTCCCGGGTGTTCTTTTTGTACGAGGTAAAACCATTGGATTTGCAGGGCACTATGGTAAAAAGAAATCCTTGACTTACACGTAAATAATTTGCACACGCTATACATCAGTTTACTTTTAGCCGTTGTTGATTTGATGTTCTAGGGTTAAATTACACTTGAACGCCCTCTTGATTAAGAGGAGCAGTGGCCCAGCGGAAGGACTTCGGACTCTGAACCCAAAGGTACTGTGTTCGAATCCCGGCTGTTCTTTTTTTACACGTTGTTCATACTTATGTTTTCTGCTTGTTTGTTTTTGATTTGATATTTAACCAAACTCGAATGCAGTTTAATTAAGAGGAGCGTTGGCCTGGTGGTAGAGCTGCGGACTCTGAACGCAAAGGTACTGGGTTCAATTCCCTGGTGTTCTTTTTGTACGAGGTAAAACCATTGGATTTGCAGGGCACTATGGTAAAAAGAAATCCTTGACTTATACGTAAATAATTTGCACACGCTATACACCAGTTTACTTTTAGCCGTTGTTGATTTAATGTTCTAGGGTTAAATTACACTTGAACGCCCTCTTGATTAAGAGGAGCAGTGGCCCAGCGGAAGGGCTCCGGACTCTGAACCCAAAGGTACTGTGTTCGAATCCCGGCTGTTCTTTTTTTACACGTTGTTCATACTTATGTTTTCTGCTTGTTTGTTTTTGATTTGATATTTAACCAAACTCGAATGCAGTTTAATTAAGAGGAGCGTTGGCCTGGTGGTAGAGCTGCGGACTCTGAACGCAAAGGTACTGGGTTCAATTCCCTGGTGTTCTTTTTGTACGAGGTAAAACCATTGGATTTGCAGGGCACTATGGTAAAAAGAAATCCTTGACTTATACGTAAATAATTTGCACACGCTATACACCAGTTTACTTTTAGCCGTTGTTGATTTAATGTTCTAGGGTTAAATTACACTTGAACGCCCTCTTGATTAAGAGGAGCAGTGGCCCAGCGGAAGGGCTCCGGACTCTGAACCCAAAGGTACTGTGTTCGAATCCCGGCTGTTCTTTTTTTACACGTTGTTCATACTTATGTTTTCTGCTTGTTTGTTTTTGATTTGATATTTAACCAAACTCGAATGCAGTTTAATTAAGAGGAGCGTTGGCCTGGTGGTAGAGCTGCGGACTCTGAACGCAAAGGTACTGGGTTCAATTCCCTGGTGTTCTTTTTGTACGAGGTAAAACCATTGGATTTGCAGGGCACTATGGTAAAAAGAAATCCTTGACTTATACGTAAATAATTTGCACACGCTATACACCAGTTTACTTTTAGCCGTTGTTGATTTAATGTTCTAGGGTTAAATTACACTTGAACGCCCTCTTGATTAAGAGGAGCAGTGGCCCAGCGGAAGGGCTCCGGACTCTGAACCCAAAGGTACTGTGTTCGAAACCCGGCTGTTCTTTTTTAACACGTTGTTGATTTAAAGTTGTTCATACGTATGTTTTCTGCATGTCCGTTTTTTATTTGATATTTAACCAAACTCGAATGCAGTTCAAAGAGGAGCGTTGGCCTGGTGGTAGAGCTGCGGACTCTGAACGCAAAGGTACTGGGTTCAATTCCCGGGTGTTCTTTTTGTACGAGGTAAAACCATTGGATTTGCAGGGCACTATGGTAAAAAGAAATCCTTGACTTACACGTAAATAATTTGCACACGCTATACACCAGTTTACTTTTAGCCGTTGTTGATTTAATGTTCTAGGGTTAAATTACACTTGAACGCCCTCTTTATTAAGAGGAGCAGTGGCCCAGCGGAAGGGCTCCGGACTCTGAACCCAAAGGTACTGTGTTCGAAACCCGGCTGTTCTTTTTTTACACGTTGTTGATTTAAAGTTGTTCATACGTATGTTTTCTGCATGTCCGTTTTTTATTTGATATTTAACCAAACTCGAATGCAGTTTAATTAAGAGGAGCGTTGGCCTATAGTGGTAAGGCTGCGGACTCTGAACCCAAAGGTACTGGGTTCAATTCCCGGGTGTTCTCTTTGCACGAGGTAAAACCATTGGATTTGCTGGGCACTATGGTAAACAGAAATCCTTGACTTACACGTAAATAATTTGCACACGCTATACACCAGTTTACTTTTAGCCGTTGTTGATTTGATGTTCTAGGGTTAAATTACACTTGAACGCCCTCTTGATTAAGAGGAGCAGTGGCCCAGCGGAAGGGCTTCGGACTCTGAACCCAAAGGTACTGTGTTCGAAACCCGGCTGTTATTTTTACGCGTTGTTGATTTAAAGTTGTTCATACTTATGTTTTCTGCTTGTCCGTTTTTGATTTGATATTTAACCAAACTCGAATGCAGTTCATAGAGGAGCGTTGGCCTGGTGGTAGAGCTGCGGACTCTGAACGCAAAGGTACTGGGTTCAATTCCCGGGTGTTCTTTTTGAACGAGGTAAAACCATTGGATCCCGGCTGTTCTTTTTTACACGTTGTTGATTTAAAGTTGTTCATACTTATGTTTTCTGCTTGTCCGTTTTTGATTTGATATTTAACCAAACTCGAATGCAGTTTAATTAAGAGGAGCGTTGGCCTGGTGGTAGAGCTGCGGAATCTGAACGCAAAGGTACTGGGTTCAATTCCCTGGTGTTCTTTTTGTACGAGGTAAAACCATTGGATTTGCAGGGCACTATGGTAAAAAGAAATCCTTGACTTACACGTAAATAATTTGCACACGCTATACACCAGTTTACTTTTAGCCGTTGTTGATTTGATGTTCTAGGGTTAAATTACACTTGAACGCCCTCTTGATTAAGAGGAGCAGTGGCCCAGCGGAAGGGCTTCGGACTCTAAACCCAAAGGTACTGTGTTCGAAACCCGGCTGTTCTTTTTTTACACGTTGTTGATTTAAAGTTGTTCATACATATGTTTTCTGCATGTCCGTTTTTTATTTGATATTTAACCAAACTCGAATGCAGTTCAAAGAGGAGCGTTGGCCTGGTGGTAGAGCTGCGGACTCTGAACGCAAAGGTACTGGGTTCAATTCCCGGGTGTTCTTTTTGAACGAGGTAAAACCATTGGATTTGCAGGGCACTATGGTAAAAAGAAATCCTTGACTTACACGTAAATAATTTGCACACGCTATACACCAGTTTACTTTTAGCCGTTGTTGATTTGATGTTATAGGGCCAAATTACACTTGAACGCCCTCTTGATTAAGAGGAGTAGTGGCCCAGCGGAAGGACTTCGGACTCTGAACCCAAAGGTACTGTGTTCGAATCCCGGCTGTTCTTTTTTTACACGTTGTTCATACTTATGTTTTCTGCTTGTTTGTTTTTGATTTGATATTTAACCAAACTCGAATGCAGTTTAATTAAGAGGAGCGTTGGCCTGGTGGTAGAGCTGCGGACTCTGAACGCAAAGGTACTGGGTTCAATTCCCGGGTGTTCTTTTTGAACGAGGTAAAACCATTGGATTTGCAGGGCACTATGGTAAAAAGAAATCCTTGACTTAGACGTAAATAACTTGCACACGCTATACACCAGTTTACTTTTAGCCGTTGTTGATTTGATGTTCTAGGGTCAAATTACACTTGAACGCCCTTTTGATTAAGAGGAGTAGTGGCCCAGCGGAAGGGCTTCGGACTCTGAACCCAAAGGTACTGTGTTCGAATCCCGGCTGTTCTTTTTTACACGTTGTTGATTTAAAGTTGTTCATACTTATGTTTTCTGCTTGTCCGTTTTTGATTTGATATTTAACCAAACTCGAATGCAGTTTAATTAAGAGGAGCGTTGGCCTGGTGGTAGAGCTGCGGACTCTGAACGCAAAGGTCCTGGGTTCAATTCCCTGGTGTTTCTTTTGTACGAGGTAAAACCATTTGGTTTACGCATGGTACTATGGCATATGGAAATCCTTGCTTTACACTTGGTAAACAAATTGTGATTGGAAGGAACACGTTTTAATTACAAGTAGTTTACTTTTTGGCCTTGTTGATTTAATGTTCTAGGATTTAAATTAAACTCGAACGCACTTAAAGTAAGAGGACCAGTGGCCTGGTGGAAGGGCTCTGGACTTTGAACCCAAAAGTACTGGGTTCGAATCCCGGCTGTTCTTTTTGTACATTATTGACTTAAAGTTGTTCATTCTAAGGTTTAAAATTAAACTCGAACACATCTTAAGTAAGAGGAGCAGTGGCCCAATGGAAGGGCTCTGGACTCTAAACCCAAAGGTACTGGGTTCGAATCCCGGCTGTTCTTTTTGTACATTATTGACTTAAAGTTGTTCATTCTAAGGTTTAAAATTAAACTCGAACACATCTTAAGAAAGAGGAGCAGTGGCCCAATGGAAGGGCTCTGGACTCTAAACCCAAAGGTACTGGGTTCGAATCCCGGCTGTTCTTTTTGTACCTTATTGACTTAAAGTTGTTCATTCTAAGGTTTAAAATTAAACTCGAACACATCTTAAGTAAGAGGAGCAGTGGCCCAATGGAAGGGCTGTGGACTCTAAACCCAAAGGTACTGGGTTCGAATCCCGGCTGTTCTTTTTGTACATTATTGACTTAAAGTTGTTCATTCTAAGGTTTAAAATTAAACTCGAACACATCTTAAGTAAGAGGAGCAGTGGCCCAATGGAAGGGCTCCAGACTCTGGACCGAAAGGTCCCGGGATCGAATCCCGTTGCATATAAATTCGAGGCGTTTTAAAGAACCATCTTTTATTTTAATAAAACAATCTTTGAAAAAAAGTGCAGAGGTTCGTTTTAAGTTTTAAGTTTCCTTCCCATCCTCGAATGGGCGGCGCGTCACACCGCGCGGTGAGTCTCACGGTCACCACTCTCTTCGCGGCCTCGAACCTTGTCACCACTGGGGCTCGAACCGGGGACCTCTGGCTTCGGAGTCGGCCACCCTTCCACGACACCCACTTGGGTCCCCCCCAGGAACATATGCATTTTGAACTTGATGAACCTTCGGTTCATACTTTACATTGGATACTATGGCATGGGAATTCAGTGCTTTATACTTAGTAAATAATTCGCGAGTGGAATACTTTACACAGGATACTATGGCATTGGGAAATCAGTGCTTCGTAGTAAATATTAATTTGCGAGTGGAAGGCACACGATATACCATTAGTTTACTTAGGAGTAGGTATAAGTAGGTATAAGTATACAGGGAACTCAGAAAATAATTCGAATTGGAGGCACACGCTTTAGGTATAGACCATTACTAGTTAATTTAGTTAACAGAGTACGCATAGTACTATGGCATAGGGAAATCCTTGCTTTATACTTAGTAAATAATTTGCGAGTAGAAGGCACACGCTATACCATTAGTTTACTTAGGAATTGGTATAATACAGGTGACTCTTTGGTTCCGACTAAGAAAAAAAAATCGAGTGGAAGACACACGCTTTTAGTATGGACAATTAGTTTACTAAGGAAACATGGGCATAATGGATTTAGGTTCGGACTTGAAAGATATGTGGGTTCAAGGCACACGCTGTAGGTATAGAAAATTAGTGCACATATGAAACGGTATATGGAATTATTGGTCTGACTACTGATGGGATGGGAGTTAATGCGGGGGAGAGTGGCTGCATGGGCGGGTCTCCGTCTTGGCAAGCTGGAATCAACATGACGGCGGGAATAACAGCGTTGGTTCCACCAGTGTTCTTGGGATGATGCATTGACTTGGAGAGCGTTAGCCGGTTGATGACCATGAGTGGATTGTGACCAAGGACATAAATTGTAGCGAAGAAACAAACCGTAATTTCACATGTGTTTTTTGGGATATTATTTGAGTGTCTGACTCGGTGGTACTCGTTGTGGAACGAAGGAATGCTTAGAGCTTGAATGTAAAGGGTCTTAGAGGCTCGTTCATGCCGTGGTGAGTGGAAAGTAGCAAGGGCAAGAAATGAACATTTCACCGGTGTTCTCGCTAGATTTTGCGTGAAGTTCGGTTGAGGGGTTTCGTTAGGGTTTGAAAAATACATCGGGAAGAGACCGGGTTCGGGTATGGACTGGATGATTGGACTAAGTTGTATACAGGTGTTTTTTCAACTGAATTTATTGTTTATTTTCCTATTTGTTTGTATAATTGTTTAGGGGGGACAAAAGGGGAATTGGATAGAGCTGTTTGGTGTGGGGAGTTTTCCAGTGATGTTAAATGCATCGTTTGTGGCTGCGTCTCACACTGTGAACATAAAATTAGCCGAAGAATTCAGCTTCTTTAAATGGTCGATAACGGGGATTCTTTTTTTTTCCAGCTAGGATTTTGGGCAGGAATTCGTTGAAAAGTCTATTGTTTTGTTTAAATAAATATCGTTCAAGAATTATTTAATATTTAGTTTCTTTATAGTTTAACATTAAATTATATACGTATTTATCTACAGCATCAGGAGTAATGATTGTAGCATTTTATTATTATTATTTTTTTTGGCTGTACAAATTGTAAAATTGTCCTATTTGTATAATTTGTGATTTATTTTTTGTATAGCCTTGCTTTTAGTTGTTACTTTGCGAAGCGCATTCAGCGTCTGTGAGAAGGATTTTGGCGTTGCATAAATCATCTTATAAAGGTTTGGAATACAGTGATTTGTGTGGCAAACAAAAGTTGGGTGTCCATGTCTGGGGTATTCAGAATTATCGTTGTCGAAAAAGAATAATAATACAAGTAATAATAATAACATCTACAATTTTGTTGGAAACTCCCGCACAACCAGACCTTCGATTTAAAAAAAGAAATCGTCTGGGTTTTTTTTATTCTATTTTTTATTCTACATCAAGGCTATTCCCTTTTTAGAAACCATGTAGGCCTGGGCCCTCACATTGATCTGTCACCGATTGTGCCTACAACTAGCTGTCCAGTCCACGCATTGAGGAAGAAATACAATATTATGAAAACTCCAATAGTACAAGTGGTAAAAGATTAGGTAACCGAGAAACTCTAAAAAGAAAAGTCGATTGTTTCATTTGATCGACGGCCAGTTAGTTGCCATTGACTGGCACAGTGCAATGACCTACGATGGGCCAAACGTTTACTTCCGGGTATTGTACCTTCAAGTGCCGTTGTTTACGTGCATGAAGGTGGAAATAGAAACGACAACATTACCCTTTTGATGACAATATTAGTGTTTACACGGGCTCGATGAGGGGCCTCCATGAGGCCTACTCCTATTCTACATTTTAAACTTAAATTAACTACACGATAAAGCTTACCTCTAGAGACAATAAATCACATCAAATGATCGTAATACATCCACGGTGTAAAACATAAATAAAGCATGGCTGGAGGCCATTTTGAATATCGCGTCATGGCATCAAGCCGTCGAGTACCCAAACCCTACTATATGTTTATCTGGTGTTAGGTGGTAATCAGGTACCTGTCGTTTTCTTTGGCTGGTTCCAATCACCTGGGCTTGTCGAAGACCACAGGGTTACGCAACTGGCTCCCGCAAGGTCTCGCCGGTGTCACGTCCTCGACGTTCCGGCGTACTGAGCGTTCCAGGTGACGTACGCATGCGCGGCCGTACTGTTCGTTTCAGCCGTGTTGGTGACGTGTCTCCTTCTCGTGCTCTAAAATTGTCAGACAATACCGCGTCGTAAGAATATTTCTTAGATTGGGCACGTACAGCCCTCTTTTCCCCCTCTGTCAGGCCTTCCACATACCTCCCGATGGTAAGGTAATGAATTATTATTGATGTCTTCACACCTAGAATTACGAAACGACTTGACATGCCGTTGTGCGTTCATCACTACTAGTAGTAGTACTACAGCTCATGAGCGAAGCCATGACAGCTAGAGACTAGAGGAACACTCAGTGCGACTTACTCGGGGTAGGGGATTACTTGCTGTTAAAAGTTGGCGTCAACCCACTGCGAAGACTCCCTCCAGTGAAGGCCTCCTTGGTTGCACCCAGTGTCACCCACCAGATGAAGTAATAATTCCTGTTGTCATCATGCAAAGACTGCAATGAATACTGTATACAAACCAAGGTGTGTGATGAATATAAATGTTCCCTTTTGTTGGTTTCTGGCACCTCAGTAGAGTGTTTGGAACACTTTTGTCAATTTATTATTTTTTATAAATTATTATATATCAAACTGACTGGGTAAATTTGAAATTATTTTGGGTTGAATAAAGAAACATTGACGAGAGCAGGATCTGAACCTGTGAACCCTGGACATAAACATTGCTCTTCTCGGTTGAAACATGTCCAGAAACATGTCAAAACCAGAACATTCATTTCAAAATAATTTACTTGTTTAAAAATAGTGGCATTTTGTGCACTTAACCACTCCTTCCCATCTAAAAAAAGGGCACTTAATTATGAATTTATACACTTAGTTGAAATATGAAGATATGAACAGTGAGTGGGGGTGGGGGTGGTGGGCTTGGGCTTTACATGAGGTCATCCCCTGGTTGGTCTTGGTGCCCCTTCAGTAGTTCCCATTGACTTTAAGATTTTCCAATGGATGTGCCCTTTGTAAAATGAAAATAGACTTGCCCTTCTCAAAGACAAAATTTTGCCTGGTAGAATCAAGCTGTAGCAATGGGTATAGTTGGCAAAGTTACTGAAACACTGTTAGGCTCCTTCACTTTGAATTAAGATCACAAATATAACTACGCAAACTAAATGGGTTTTGAAGCCTAACTGCTTATTACAAAAGCTTACTCTCCTTGAACCCATACAAAGCACAGCATTGTCAAGGAAAATACTTAATATTTGCAGGCTTCATTAAGATAAAGTTGAGCTCAATACTGATCATGTTTTGTTTGTGAGTTAACACAGTGCTGTGTTAACTTCTACCTTAAGAATCATCATCAAAAAGGTAAATACAAGATGTGTAATAAAATGTCTAAAGATAAACTACATCATTGGAAGAATCAACAATCAAAGTAGTCTCAATCTAAAAGCTCAATCGTTGGCCTATTTTCCAAGTTTCAATATTAGCCAAAATAAAGCTTAAATCTTATATCAAGGTAAATCAAAAGGCATAAGTAATGCCTACTGCATCATTTTAGGGCCTAAAATCACAACTAAAATCACAAAATGCTGAACTTACCCCTTGTGATTTATCCCATGTACAGTTCAATAAAAAGGCATCAGTAGAGCCTAAGTGAGCTGCATAAACACATGGGATGTCATATCTGTTTGTCATGATCAACTGCGAGTGATTCCAAGATATTGATAAACTGAAGCATCTTTCTTTATTATCATTACAGGTTTGGTCAAACTTTTACTGAGTGCCGTTAACCCTACTGATGCAGTGGCCACTTTACACTGAACTGATCTTGTCTACAAGAATATGAGGGAACAAATAATCAGATGACAAACAATGGATAAAACTGATGCACCTGGTACGCAAGACACTGCCACTTTGATTGATACAAACTTTTTTAAGAACTGATATATTCTCTAAAAACACTTATCTTTGCCATGAAGATGATGACTGAAGGACAGGATGCAAACTGTTTGAAAGAACAATATGGAGTGAAGAACCTTTTTTAAGTGTACTGTTCATGTAAAGTCGTCAACAAAGATTGAGGTTTTATAGTAAAGCTGCTAGAATGGAATGTTGGTTCAAAGTTCCTGAATAAGAAGTTTGTTTTGTGGAAAACTGAAGGACAAACCAAACAAATGAGTAATACTAAGTAGTTTTGGACACAACTTTATTTTTATTCTCAACATTTAGACACTAGGTATAATCTCCTTGAACTAAATCCTAACTTTGATATGAGTTTTGTCTCCATAAAAATATTTTACAAATTTGTTTAATGTTTCATTACAACAGCTTTATTTTAAAAATAATAAAGGCTAATGCTATTTAGGGGCACTTCAACTTAACCATAGGGAGTTGTAAATAAAGTGATAAGTTATGAAAATTCTCCTTTGGTTGATGCATGTTTACCACAATACAAATTGGGTGTGTAATATTTTTCGATCAACAAAGTTCTTATGCGCAAAATACTTGCAAGCTAAAAGCGTCTATACACACCCAACTGCATTGTGGGAAAACATGGGATTCCATCTTATCCTGGTGGAACCCACACCCTACAGTGTGGGTTCCACCAGGATAAGATGGACTCTCAGTTATTAAAGAGGTTACGCCTTAATAAACAAAAGCAGAGTTGTGCAAAGACCTGTGCCTGTCGGTGGACCCCCCTCGGCTACCTGGGACTCGTAGTGACCTACTTGGCCCAAGTGCAATGGTTAATATGTTCTCTGTTCAGTTAGATGTTCCTCTAGTGGTCTACTTCAATGTTGTAATGTCTTACAAAATCTAACGAGCTAGACGCAATTTTGCGCAGTGTTTTTGACGCAGTCTGGAGCAGAAGGTAGTTGTTGCTTGCTTAAATGAACTGATGCCCTCAAAGAGTGCTTAGGATTGCAACCAAGCTGCACTGGTGGTGCCAAGAGATATCAACGCTTGTTCCAATGGGATCCTAACCCAATAGATGATGATGACGTCTATCCAGATGATCAATGCTGGTCGGAGAAACATGTTCTGCAATGGCCATAATTTCCCCCTTGCTTTTTTCATGGGGCTGCAATTTGGATGTTCAAATGTAGTCAACTAAGCAAAACGACTACAAAAGAACTTAATTTTGACCGACTTTGATTAAAAGCAAAGTCGCAAGTGCATAAAACAAATCGTCAAAAACTGTTGAGGATAACGCTCAATTTAACGACAGAGATCACATTAATTTGGAAACTGGTTTTAGTTGGATGAATAGTGACCTCTTTAAATTGATCGCCAATAAATAACAAAGATGACACTGGATTAACACAAGATCTAACATTCTAAACCTGAAATTACCTTTGACCGTAACCATGTAAACACTATATCAAGACTAAAACAGACAGGATTTTGTTGCTTCCAAATGTTTTTTAATTTAGCTCAACTATTGAGATGATTGCAACTGTTTAATTTAAAAAGGACTGTTACCTGTTGTGTGAAAAAAAGGTTCTAACTTGATAAAACCTAACACTAGATTCAAAAAGTTATAGAAGAAAACATTGTTGCGCAAATGAGTACTGTACCATGAAAAAAGGCTTGCAGTTTAGATTTAAGAATTAGGACTTTTTAACGGCAGAAGAAGTTTTTACTGGGTTTTTTGCACTTGAACAAATTTGGTGCTTGAATTAGTCTTTCGTTATTTTAAAAGCTCAAGGATTTACCCTCAAATTATTAGCTAATAAAATAAAAGTCTAAATAGTTGAATGTTTTGTCAAAAATTTACACTAATCGTTGTTGAAAATGTCAAACAACCCATACAGTTTTGGGTAAAAAAAAATAGAATGTTTTCAAAATGTAAATAATGATCAGTTTGTTTGCAATAACTAGGAAGACAGTTCAAGGTGTGACAAATTTGCCTCTAAACCTTCGACAAAAATAGTCCTGAATTTTATTCACCTTTAAATTATTAGCTAATAAAATGAAGGACTAATTGGTTAAATATTTTCTGCCAAAGACTGACCCAAAAATGATACTATTATGATTGAAACTAACTTGGTTTTTCAAACATCACACCCTTGTTTTGGGTCGAAAGTATGTGACTTGTTTCTTTTAAGTGTTAAAAAAATTACACAACAATTGCTTGCAATAACCTTAACTGAGTTTGCTGTATAAGCTGCAGTAGATTCAACCTTTACGGCCTAATTGACTGACCTCTGACCTTGCAAGTTATGACTGAAACTATAACTAATTAGTTTTTAAATGTAACACCCTTGTTTTGGGAGTCAAAACATAAAAGGGAAGTGGGTCAACAAACAAGAGCAACAACGGGTTATTCACCATAAAGGGAAAATTTATGGGTACTTCACCGAAAAAGGTTAGGCCCCCTAAGTGTAGGTAATTCACCACACAAAAGAATTATGGTTAAATCACACAAGGGATATGGGTCATTCACCACACAAGGGAATTATCACCACTCAGGGGGAGTATGGGTAACTCACCATGCAAGAGGAAGTATGGGTAATTCACCACGCAAGGGGTATGGTTAATTTGTCACACAAGGGAAGTATGGGTAAATCACGAAACAAGGGGTGTGGATAAATTATCACACAAGGGGTGTGGATAAATTATCACACAAGGGGTATGGGTAACTCATCACCACACAAGGGAAGTATGGGTAAATCACCAGAAAAGGGGAGTATGGGTAATTCACCACTCAATGGGGTATGGGTAATTCAACACTTAAGAGTTATGGGTAAATCACCACACAGGGGAATTATGGGTAAATCACCGCACAAGGGGAATTATGGGTAAATCACCGCACAAGGGGTCTGGGTAATTCATCACACAAGGGGATGAATATGGGTAATTCAACTTTCAAGGGGAGTATGGGTAAATCGCCACACAAGGGGTATGGGTAGATCACTAAACAAGGGTGAAACCAGTTTTTGACCTTTGACTCAAAAATGGAGATTTTTTTATTTTTTTTATTTGATTATTAAAAAGGGGTACTTTTAGTGCATTTTTAACAACTTTAAACTGTTTTGTTTTGGGCGTTGTTTTTAGATAATTTTTTTTTTTAAATTCATATAAGAAAATGATGTATTTTTGCTTTAAATTTCAATGTTTTTTGACAAGAGTTTTTAGAAAATGAATTTAAAAGTAAATATCACCTTGCTTTCGAATTGTGGAGAACACATTTTTGTTAAAATCTTGTGGATACAGCAGAAACAGTGTAGCTCTTTTATAGGACTGAACTGCACAGTTTGATCCTACATTGGTGCTATTTTTTTGAAACCATACCCTCAGATATAATTTCAATGGCAAATTTTCAAGATGAAAGCCAAGTACAAACTATTATTTTTCATTGAATTATAGTACAAACTATTATTTTTCATTGAATTATTTTATTCAGGGACCTTTGTAAATAAGGGATCTCCTGCAGTGGTTTGCCCTTGACCATGACCAGGCTCCTAAGTACCTTGACATAGACTCAACCTTTAACTTCTACTAAATACCAACCAAATAAATTGTACAACTTGTAATCCAATGTCATCTTTGGTATCAAAAGGCATTAAAATTAATTTTTGTTCTTACACAGATATTGTAGTTGCTAAGTGGCATGACCAAGCAGAACATGTTTCTACGGCCCTCATATCATCAACTTAATAGAAGTCCTCATCATCTACCGGGTCCAGATTCCATTGTCTCAAGCGAAGACATCTCATGGCACCTCTTGATGGTCTCAAACGAGCCCCAGTACAACCTGTTTACTAAAGAACAAAAGAAATGACGTGACCAACAAAAGGCTAAATAATAAGGGGCCCTCATCCCGACGTCTTGAGAGATCGACCAGAACGTTTTAGGGACCAACCACTCGCTTCCAGCTCATACCCTAGTGATTTGCTTCCAAAAATGTTCGCTCTAGCTCGTAAATTTTGTAAGGCATTACACCAGTGAAGAGAACACTAGTGGTGCATCTAATTGAATTTCACTGAACAGAGAACATACCTTCCATTGCATCGGGCCAGCAGGATCACCACTTGTTCCAGGCAGCTGAGGGGGTCCACCGACAGGCAAAGGTGTTTGCACTACTCTGCAGATGAGTTTTTCTCAATTTTTTTTTACAAACATAAAGAAACTCATCAGGGTGAGCTGCTCATACACAATGAGTCCATGTTTTAAATCTTGAAAATTTGAAGGGAGAAAACATCTCCAAAATTAATAAGAGTATATGTTATGTGGTTACACTAAAACTTTGAAAGGTATTCCCAATATCTTTCAGAGTAAAAAACTGTTGACACAAAAAATTTAAAAAATAAAAAAATGAAAGTCATAATTTTTAAGACGAAAGAAATTTCCATATCTCTGCAAGATACTGAGATTTCCTTAACTTTGTTTAACAATTGTGCAATTTCTGTAACAAGGTGAATGACTTCGCTTGCAAGAAAAGTCATTTCTGTAATTAAAACATAATTCTTTTGCATGGTCTCATTTTTGGGTAGGAGCAACTCGTGCGTTTCACTTATTTACATTTAAATAACTATAATGCGAAATACAAAGGCATATGATTCAGATTGAATGACAGTAACCTGTCAAAATAACTTAAGAAACGGTTTGAACTACAAAATTATATTTATACAAAAATTCTGCAAATTTTTTTCTTTTTTTTTCTTTAACAGTTTGAGAGTGCTCTCTGACTGGTAAAACTGTCTCCCAAAAAGACAATCAGAGTGCCCCGATTATCTGCAAGGGAGGGTTTTTCTTACTTTCAAGAAATGTATGTGCACAGACTTTATTTCAATCCGAATCATGTACATTTGAGTAAGAAAGGGTTGGATCTTTACATTGAGAAATACACCACACAGGGAGAAGTGTGGGGAAATCTAAACACAATTCACCACACAATGAAAAAGGTGGATATTCACTAAGTAGGGGTAAGTGTGAGTAGTTAACAACAAAAGGGGAAGTGTGGTTTACCACCCTGTAGGGAAGAGATAGTCACCACACAAGGGCAAGTGTGAGCTCCATGCAAGGGGAAATGAGTAATAAACCACACAAGGGGAAGTATGGATATTTTACCACAAAAGGGAAATATATATGGTTAGTTTACCACATTTAAGAAGTATGGGTAGTTTACCACACAAAGGGAAGTACGAATAGCTTACCACACAAGAGAAAGTATGGATAATTTACCACACTTATAGAAAATATGGACAATTCAACACACAAAGTGATGTATGGGTAATTCACCACACTAAGGGATGTATGGGTAGTTTACTAAACAAGAGAAAGTATGGATAATTATTTTTTACCACACAAGGGGAAGTATGGACCACACAAGATCATTGGCCTAAGTCTGCTGAAACATTTACTAACCCAACCTAACCTATTTCAGGCATGCAACTTAAGTGTTTTTTGGGGGAAAGAGGACAAAACAGGCACAGCAAGACTTTGTACTGTAATTTTCAATTTTCAGTGGCTGAGTAAAACCACTATCCTTAAAATCAGCTGATCAGCTGAAAAGTTGCATGCCCGCTATTTGCGGTGTATGGGATGGTCGAAATCCCCGTCAAAAACCCCTGTGGGGAAAAACTGGGGAAAGTCCCATCCGGCTCCAAAATGGCAACCAAGTTTGTCAACTCCATACACAGCATCTTAACTAAATGAGCTGAATGAATGTACTAAAATAGTGACAGAAAATTACTAATTAGTCTTACAACATTTCAATTTAGAGTTTTGATTTGGATGATTCACCACACAAGGGAATTATGGGTAGATCACCACAAAAGGAAAGTATAAAGGTAGATCTCACCACAACAAAAGCATGGCTAATTCACCACACAATGAAAGTGTGGGTCATGCCAAACAGGGGAAATATGGGTCATTCACCACTGAAGGGAAGTATGGGTCATTCACCACACAAGGGAAGTATGGGTCAGGAACATCAATAAGTTAAATCCTACCTAAGATCCATCCCATAAGCCCTACATAAATAACTGTTTAGACAAACTCCTATGAAGACACTGCAGCTGCATGGGTTCCCACGTTGATCATCTTGCATCTCTGCTGGTAGTATGGACAGCCAATCTAATTGAAGATCCGCGACCTCTGTCTGGATTGGTCGAAGATCCAACACTCTTTGTCTGGATTGGTTGAAGATCCGACACTCTCTGTCTGGATTGGTTGAAGATCCGACACTCTCTGTCTGGATTTGCTGACTTCTGTAGTTGATGAAATGATTAAACATATTCGTAAATAGAAACAATAAAAGAGCCAGACAAACAACATGTACCTTTCTGGAACTATGAAATTACATGACGTCTGAGTTGCTTCTTGTCTTTGGACATGCTGGCCTTTTAATCAGACATGATGTCCCATAAGTTTTTGCACATCTTTGAAGTATTGTTGAAAACACTAAATCTAAATTTAAACCTCTTAGATTTTCACAATTAAAGTTGATGGTTCCCATGAAGTATCTGGTACATTTCTGGTGCTGATAGACATACAAAGGTGTTTAAGGGAAAAGTACATCTTTGCTTCTTCGGAAGACTATTTTAAATCACATTTTGACTGAATTTGTTTTATATATTATGGCAATATTATACTGGGAAAAACCCTGACAAAATCACTTGATGTTCTGTCAGTGATGTTTGTACTTTTTTTTTAAACAGGCTTGTTGGGGGTAGCATAGCCATGAGAAAACAGGATTGCTAACATTATGCTGTCTATGCCAACCAGAGCAGTTTGTTTATCAACAACAGAATAGTCTATAGAAGCATGATGTAGGCAAAAAATACAAAAAATACAAAATAAAAAAGAAAAAACTCTTCCAATCAATTTGTAGAATTTTTTTTAACATACCTTGATTGTAATTGTAGAGTCGTGGGCCATAGTAGTGTCTGATGATACTGGGGTGACTTGGCTTTGCTTCTTTCTGAAGGGTAGTTCAACAAGATCCCAGTTGATGCCGGGCCCACAGTGGTTCTCAGGTAGAGGATGACCAAGCTTCTTGAGTTTAGGACGGTGCCAACGAGGATCATCTCAGGATCTTGTGTTGGTACTCATGAATTTATCTATTGTAAGGAAAAAGCGATGAGAAAATTAATTATGTAGGCTTAGATTAATGCACAGGCCTGAAATTGCAGGGAGGCCATGGCTTGATTTCACAAATCCCTAAGATTAATCTTAAGATGAATTGCCAATATTAATTTAGTGATTTAAGTGACATCGAGTTTTGCATAGCGATTAAGAATGATACACAGTAAAGACCAATCTTGACTCCAGGCCTAGAATTGCATCTTTGAGGGGGCAAGGCCATTTTCATTTTGCACTTGAAAAAGACTTGACCTCCACTTCTGGTAACTTGAAACCAATTAAGATTTTGGCCCAACTGCAGACCTTCGTTTTTGAGGAGCGCGATCGCGTTCGCGCTCCTACCGCGCTCCTGGGTCTGTCTTCACGTGCGCGATCGACAGCGCTCCTCGATCATTATGGTGTATTTTATTTATAATTCTACCGTAACAAGGCAGATAAATAACATTGATTATGTAAACGTTGGCACAGCCCACACATAAGCAAACGTTTTTTGTTTTGGGTTTATTTTTTACGTCCGTGAAAAACACGAAACGCTTTTGCCTCCATTGTATACAATGCACTGGCCCGTTTGAACATAACTCATGACGACTGGACTCTAGGACGACTGTGATGTAGGAATACTTTGCTTGTCACTAGTATTGAGAATTTTGTAACAAAAACATGTTGCGCACAGTGCGATTGTGGTCAAATTCTCCCTACCCCGTGACACTTATTTTCGGGATCGCAGAATGCACGTGTGCACCTCGGTGGCCGAGCGCCTAGGATTTAATGTCGCCCATAAGTTATCACGGAAATTTGGCCAGCGGTTAAAAAATGTCGCGTGCGATATGCGCAAAGGACTATGGGGCAATTTTATGCACAAAATAATGTGTGTACCGTGACATCACACACACGTTGACTTCATGTAAACACAGTCACATCGTCATAACGTGCGTTTGTAAGTAGGGCATGATTCAACTCACGAATGCATCGACTCATCTTTATAGAGGGATTATAGTAAGTTACGTAGTAGGTGGAAACTGTGATTGAAATTGTCATTAATTGTGGGCTGCTTTTAGAGTTATCCTTTGTTTTTTATCTATGATTTCTCTTGACAAAATTATTGTATATTTTAGTAATCATAAACTCAGTGAATATATGCTGTTACACAAGTCAAACAAATTGAGCTCCTGGACAATCTAAGAAGAGTGATTTGAGGAGCTCAAATTGAGCTCCTGAGTATTCTCAGGAGAGCAATTAAAAGAGAAACATTTCCTGCTGAAACAAAGCCATATTGAAGAAAATTGTACTGAAAACCTACAAAAAACACAACTGATTTTGGTTGTTACAACTGGTTAAAAAATTAAGGAATGATGTGATGGTTACATGTTTAAAATTGTGCATGGTTTTTCACTATTTTCTCCTGATTCACACAACGGATTAAGCCCAAATTTGTACAGGTTTGTTATTTTATGTATGGTTAATCAAACAAAACAATAACACTGTCTGCGACTATTTTGTAAGCTCTACCAAATTATGCTGCATATTACCTTAAATGCAGGGTAATTTAAGCTTTTGGTAATTGTCAAAGACCAGTATCCTCACTTGATGTATTTCAACGGATGCATACAATAACAAAACCTGTGAAAATTTGGGCTCAATTAGTCATCGAAACTACAAAAAAAGGAGACAAAACTCCATTGTTGCATAGATTTGTGTGCTTCAGATGCTTGAGAAAGGCTTCATTCCTAAAGCCTTTCTCAGATTCAGATTTCTGGGTGAAAAATTACCTCTTCTTTCTCTAAAACTTAATTACTTCAAAAGGGGTTGTTTCTAAACATGTTTTATAATATCAACAGCTCTCCAGTTCTCTATACCAAGTAAGTTTTTATGGTCATTAACTTGTGGAGTAATTACCAAAAGTACACCCTGCCTTTAAGATGTGAATCAATCTTAATTGCTAAGCAAAGTGTGATGTCACAATGGTAATACTGACAACTCGTCTTAAGATGAATCATAGTGCTTTGTGAGATTGAGCCCTGGCTTAACAATAATAATCTATGCAGATTTCCAGATAAATAAAAGGCTATTGCCAGTGGTCTATCAACATACCTTGGTTGCATCCTGGCTCCGTCATGTTCCTCCTGGTGCTCTCCTCTCGTGTCTGCAGTGGAATCAGTGGTTCTGCACCTCTGGAAGAGTCGAATGATTCTTTGAGTTTTCACCGGTGTCACAGTGATGCTGTTGAAGGTGACACAGAGTAGTCATATGGTGCAAATCCGCAGTAAGGTAGACATGGCAACTACAGATCAGAGCAAGACCAAACATCTTCAGTCTAGGGCGCACATGAATGGTGAACATCTTGGGATCTTGTGCCATCCTTGACAGTTTTGGCTGTTAGAAAAAGAAGGCAGAAAAAGATTAAATACATAGGACAGCAATGAGTATTTGATGACATAACTATCTGCCTTATGGGGAATCACTGGGTGTTTGTGCTAACCTCAGATCTGTGCAATAAATTTAGAGTGGATTCAATGGCAATCAACACTACTAAATCAACAAAACGCCCTTAACCAGTGTTGCAGGTCTCAAGATTTTATGACCCCCTCCCCTTTAGGTATTTTGTTACCCCAAATTCCTGCTGTTTTCAATTTTCATTTAAAAGGTGTCAGCATGTACTGTAACAAGTATATATACTGTACCTGTACAGTCCGCATTCAAATTAGTCAAAGTTCTACAATTGCTTAATTGAGGCAGTAGAATAAGTAGTAAGACAAATTCTCAAAGAACAAAATCTACACGTGACAGCAAAGTAGATATAGGCCTACACATCACAAAACGAATACACATGCAAATAACCTGTTACATCGAAATCTTCTTTTAAGTTATGTTCTAGTGTTGTCATGAAAATTAGTTAAGAACCAGCAAAATATATTTTTAAATGTTGCCATTTTAAAAAAAAAAGGGTTTGTAAAGTAAGCAAGCTACACACTGCCAGAGTTCTCCCTCAAAAGTGGTCCGCTGGCTTAATGCCACTTAAAACACCCGAGGACCAGTCAAAATCTACGTCCGACTGGCTATTGTTCCGTGTTGAAAAGCATCCTTATTTAATACTAAGTATTGTGAAAGTGAAAAACCTGGTGGACTATAGACGATGTGACCTTTGTTTACATTCAAACCGCCCTCTGTTGACCAGTCTGTTGTCCAAGTCATGTTCCGCCGGGCAAAAAGACGCGTAGTCATGGTAATATTGCGTGTACTTTCTAGCTGGATGTCAAGTACACAAAGGTTTTGCCTGGCGACCTGCGCGCGCATCATGTTATGATTTTCAAATGACGTCAGAGGTCACATCGTCTATAGTGAAATGACAAGCTAACTTAGTCACCGACTGGATTGCACAAAAGTAAACAAAAAATTGCTATATTTGGCAAGAATACCCTTAAATCATGTTGCCCAAAAGTTTACAGCATGGGTAGAATGGGAAAAATATCCCGCCACTGCCAAACTACTCTGGTAGAATTTGAATCTATATACTCTCCCTGCTATTTTAGGCAGAATTCTAAAGTTCCCTTAATCATGAAATAATTAAAAAGTTTTATACAGGATTGGTTAGGATAAAATACATCATTGTTTCATTTCAGTCTGAAAGCTTATACTGATTATGAAGTCATTCTAGAACCATGAGAAATATTTCCCTCTGTAATGAAGTCATATTCGAGAAGCGAATTGGAAAACCTTAAAAAACACAACAGCTGATTATAACTTAAAAGGACAATGTGCTTACATGCTGAAAAGTGCGCATGTTTTTTCACTAATTTTCCGGACTAACACAAAAAATTGATTGGACCCAAATTTGTACAAGTATGTTTTTGTCATAGTTTATTACACAGTTGAACATAAACACTGTCTGTAACTATTTTATTATTTTCTCAGCTCTCTCTACCCGCCATCTTGTATAATTAATAGCTTAAAATTCATTGATGATAGCGATACAATTCTCCTTGACTTATTAATTAAAGAAAATATTTATAAATAATTTAGGCCTACACCATCATCCTAATTTGTATGCAGGTCCTAAAAACTATCATATCTGAAAAACTGAATCTATTTCAAAATCAATATTATGATCAAAACCAAAATTAACTGGGTACAAATCAAATATGGCTAACTCTGTAAAACTTACTGTGGGTCAAAATTGGTGAAAAAGTGGCAGTCATACGCAGTTGATACCCCCCCCCTTTTATATCGTTGATGTTTTAATAAGTTTTCAGTAATAATAGTATTAAGGGACAGAATCCACGAACTGCGCATGCGCGCTGAGCCGATCGATTTTCCCATTCATAACATTGCACGGTCGGCGATGATTGGACGAGCGGGGGGGAAAGCCCCTTTAGAGCTATGAATTGTGGGTAATAATTCTTCCGTTTGTAAAAAGGTGAGTACATTAAATTGTATTTTTAGGGTATAAGGCATCGAAATAAATGCCTGTAAGTGCGTTTAATCGAAAGATCGGCTCAAAATTATTTAGAGAAACATCGTAAGACTTTTTGATTAAGTGACGCCGAGTGACGCTATGTGAAGTTTGATGCCAGTACACTGGCCGGGGCCAGAGGCCGGCCGGACGGCCCACGTGGCCGGCCGGAAGGCCCACGAAGCCCGGGGTTTGATGGACGTAGGATGGGTTAGGCCTTCCTCATGGGGTTTATGGGGTTAGATATGCTTTCTTTGTAATTCAGTTATTAAAAATAGATAGCAGGGTATTCATGATTAGTCAATAAGTTCAAAATTTAATTTTTTATAATAATTATCAATTTGTTATGCTCCATCATATTTCATTTTCAATCCTGAAGTTGTAATTTTGTTGGGAATGTTTTTTTCTAAAAAAAGGCGAACCATGCCGTGCCCCTTCTGTTCAAAGTTAACCTCTGTTTTTAAAAGGTTTTTAAGGGCCTACAATGTTTATTAATTTCATAGTTGAACTTAGTTTTTTTAATTATGCCACTGTTTTTTAATTTCCGCGAAGCTACACCCATTTTTCTTTTTATAATTAGTTCCCCCTTGTTTTAGTTTTTAATTCTACGAAGCTATACAAATGTTGTGGTTTACAACATTTGTTTCTTTCCATGTTTACGGTCTGTTTATTTCTGCGAAACCTTCCAATTGTCTTTAAAAACAATTCGTCTCATTCTAATTTCTAGTGATTTTGACATTGGTTATTGTTCCAATATTTTGACTTTAATCAATTCCTTCCTTTATTTTTTTGCAGGATTATCTTCCTTCACCCAACCATGGGAGTATCAGTAGAAGTATGGAGACAGCGTATTGGTACTTTTTCTATGCCATCGTCTAAAGCATCGAAACAGATCGGGTCTTATGAGGAATGGAGTGATGATACGCCCACATTTCTTCCGACTTTGCTGATTGCTTGCTTTGTGCTAATCATGGCATGCAATATCCCTGCTGCCCAAATATCTCCTAGTCATTGGACAAGTTCCTGGTTTCCCTGCATGGTTTAACATAATTTATGATGATGATGATGCTGTCTACTCATTCAAATTAGTAGATGACTACAAAGAAAACAACTTAGAAATAATTCCTGGTGCTACTGATTAATGAGCGATAACATGTTTGCCTGCATTTCAAATTGATCATCGGCTTGGTGTGTATCCGATGACACCCAGAACAAAAATTATTGTGTTTTTTTTGTAGACTACTCGATAACAGATCATGTACTTGGTCAGGAAACTGGAACCTGGTGTTAAACTGGATTGTTAATCTGAAATAAAAAAGAATATTGAATAAGCTGAGAGGAATTCAATTTATCAATGCAAACTACATAAATCTGGGCACTCCAAATGAAGTAAACAATTTCTAAGTAGAGTATCTGATAATACAAACAAGTTAATTTAATCATTTTAACAACAAATGTTGCCTATTACATCTGAAACTAAGTAACAATACCAGTATAGCAAAACCCACATGGTTTATTATGTTTATAACCAAATTTGTTTACATTGTTGTTGTCTTTTGTGTCCATGGTAACCATGCATAATTAAGAGGTAAATTACCATGCTTAAATGACTCCAATGTGTTGATAGTATTGTAAATAATAACAACTCAAAATTTCAACTTCATATCATGTAGTTTTTTATTTACAGCCATTTTAATTTGTTTACAATAAATTGTTTACTGTACAGAATGTGCTTATTACGCAGTTATGTTGCTTGTCATTGAAGTAAACAAATTAAAAGTACAATAACTTTTAATTGTGATGGGATTTGATCTTGATATGAACACTGGTTGTTGTCTGTTACATTTATAACCACGTGGCCACAACAAATTAGCAAAATTATAATTTTTAATGAAAATTTATACAATTTTGTTTACATAATTTGGTTCGTTTGTTTCCATGGCAACCATACATTGTTCAAATTTAAAATACTATGATTTATTTATGTCATTAAACTGCTAGTGCTTTGATTGATAAGTTTGTGAAATCTCAGGTTTATACCTTGAACAGTTTTGTATATACAACCGCTTTAATTTGTTTACAACATTGTTTACTGTTGAAAAAGTTCCGTAAAAGTAGTAAACAAATTCAATGCACTATTTCTCGAATATTTGTAAAGTTACGAAGTTGATATTTTGTAAACATGTTGTCTAGTTGTATTTAAATCCACTGACCAGGTTCTTACATTTCAATGTACCTTGTAAATCATGAATAAACAACATTTTAATTATATTGTTATTTACCTTTGTTTCCATGGCAACAGCATCGTTTCGCATATCAAATCACAATAACAAATCATGTGATCAGCTTTGTACATGTCTCTGCTATAGTCGGGTGAAATTTGAAATAAAACTTAATTGTACATACTGAATTATTGTTGTTCTAATTTGTTTACTTTTTTGTTTGTGTGTAATACTAGTGCTTTATGTACCCTGAAATGGACGATGTTACCCATTAGAAAAAAAATTGCTTCGATCCAGTAAACTGTAAATACTTAAAAATCCATATCTCAACTTTCGCTTGGCCGATTTTGATGATTGAGGTGGCATTTTACTCCTAATAGTTGTCTGCTTTGAATGAGCCTAAAAGTAACTTGATGTGAGCAATTTGAAATTTTTGGATTCTGTCCCTAACAGTAATACAACAGGTCAAAAAAATGTACATTTTGAAGATTTTTTCCCTTCCTACTTCACTTGCCATAATCATTTATAGTTTGGATAGCTAGCACGAATATCTGTCAAAAATAATTGCACCGACCAAGACAAGTAAGAAGTATTCACTGTTTTCACAAGCAAAAACCCATATTGAGAAAATTGCCACTTTTTCACTCATTATGAAATAAAATTGTATATTATTTACTCAAATGAGATATTGCTTTTGGTAACAATGAGTTGAAAAGAGGTAGTTAGGTACGGAAGTTTTTTCTGAAGGATCAACTAAAATAAAATTACAATCTGACAACCGAGTCAGTGAAAATGTGGCTCCCAGTCCCTCAGTGAATATGCTGTGGTCGGCGCCCAGACTTCGAAATTCGACTCCGGATTAGGAAAAAACACATTAAGTCAGCATTTATTGTTTTAAAAAAACATAAAAACTTACCAAAATGTTCTTCGATTCTTGTGGAATATGCCAACTTGTCCATGTTGATAAAACCCTGAAATTGTTAAAGGTTTTTCTGTCTTTTGAGGCTTGAAAATGTTCACCACGTGTGTTGGTAGAAATACGCCATTGCTGCAGTGTGGCCGTTTTACACACGTCACAAATCAAACATAAGTATACGCCAAGCAAAATCTAGTTCCTATATTTTGTAGTTTAAAAGTCTTCAAAACAATTGTTGCGACCAAATATTAAAAATAAACCGTTTCTTAATTTTACATGAAATTATCTATTATACAAATATGATCGCGAAGGGGTCTTCCAAGAGTGGTAATTTTTGCAAGCGGAGTGATATCTTTTCTAAATAATGGCACTTAGGCCTTGACTCTAGAATCTAGGCAAGTGTAATAGGTGTAACAGCCTCTCGGCTTATTACATCCCTACAATATTCTTTGTTTTTAATGTGAAACGACCAAAACTGTTAATGAATTATGATGCTTAACCGAAATTACTTGTATTGTATTATTAATATTATACGGAATGACAGGTGTAAGACGGGTGTGCTGTGAGGTGGGTGTGTGGGGGGGGGGGGGGGGGGGGGGGCTTGGGGGGGCTTGGGGGGCTTGGGGGGGCTTGGGGGGGGGGGGGCTTGGGGGGGCTTGGGGGGGGGCTTGGGGGGGGGGGCTTGGGGGGGCTTGGGGGGGCTTGGGGGGGCTTGGGGGGGGGCTTGGGGGGGGGCTTGGGGGTCTGGGGGCTTGGGGGGCTTAAGCTAAAGCGGAAATCGAAATTCAGTTTGTACTTATAAATAATTGGAAACAAATTAACAAATGATAAATAAGAAGGAAATAAAATACCACGCTGGCCCAGATTAAACTACGAAGTTGTTTGTTTAAGCCAGGAACAGCCACTGAAAACTACTGATGTTGAAGACCTTTGACCTAAAATATCTGCATCATTTGAGGTAATTCGTTGTTCTTCAGTGTATAGATTATAATTGTTAAGTAAATCAATATTTAACAATCGAAATTTGGGGTGGGTGGGTCAAAACAATTTCGGAAAAAGAAAAATCGAAATTTTTTAACATTGACTATTATGAATGGCCCCTAAACTGCAAGGCTTACCCCCTTGTGTCTTTATCCGATTTCAGCCAATTTTCAACTTAAATGCAGGGCTAACCCCTTGTGTTTTTATCTGATTGTAGCCAGTTTTTAACTAAACTTGGAGCTTACCACTTGTGTCTTTATCCGATTTCAGCCAATTCTCAACTTAAATGCAGGGCTAACCCCTTGTGTCTTTATCCGATTTCAGCCAATTTTCAACTAAACTACAAGGCTTACCCCTTGTGTCTTTATCTGATTTTAGCCAATTTTCAACAAAACTGCAAGGCTTACCCCTTGTGTCTTTAACCGATTTTAGCCAATTTTCAACTTAACTGCAAGGCTTACCCCTTGTGTCTTTATCCGATTTTAGCAAATTTTCAACAAAACTGCAAGGCTTACCCCTTGTGTCTTTATCCGATTTTAGCCAATTTTCAACTTAACTGCAAGGCTTACCCCTTGTGTCTTTATCCGATTTTAGCAAATTTTCAACAAAACTGCAAGGCTTACCCCTTGTGTCTTTATCCGATTTTAGCCAATTTTCAACTTAACTGCAAGGCTTACCCCTTGTGTCTTTATCCGATTTTAGCCAATTTTCAACTTAACTGCAAGGCTTACCCCTTGTGTCTTTATCCGATTTTAGCCAATTTTCAACAAAACTGCAAGGCTTACCCCTTGTGTCTTTATCCGATTTTAGCCAATTTTCAACTTAACTGCAAGGCTTACCCCTTGTGTCTTTATCCGATTTTAGCCAATTTTCAACTTAACTGCAAGGCTTACCCCTTGTGTCTTTATCCGATTTTAGCCAATTTTCAACTTAACTGCAAGGCTTACCCCTTGTGTCTTTATCCGATTTTAGCAAATTTTCAACAAAACTGCAAGGCTTACCCCTTGTGTCTTTATCCGATTTTAGCCAATTTTCAACTTAACTGCAAGGCTTACCCCTTGTGTCTTTATCCGATTTTAGCCAATTTTCAACAAAACTGCAAGGCTTACCCCTTGTGTCTTTATCCGATTTTAGCCAATTTTCAACTTAACTGCAAGGCTTACCCCTTGTGTCTTTATCCGATTTTAGCCAATTTTCAACTTAACTGCAAGGCTTACCCCTTGTGTCTTTATCCGATTTTAGCAAATTTTCTACAAAACTGCAAGGCTTACCCCTTGTGTCTTTATCCGATTTTAACCAATTTTCAATTTAACTGCAAGGCTTACCCCTTGTGTCTTTATCCGATTTTAGCCAATTTTCAACAAAACTGCAAGGCTTACCCCTTGTGTCTTTATCCGATTTTAGCAAATTTTCAACAAAACTGCAAGGCTTACCCCTTGTGTCTTTATCCGATTTTAGCCAATTTTCAACTTAACTGCAAGGCTTACCCCTTGTGTCTTTATCCGATTTTAGCCAATTTTCAACTTAACTGCAAGGCTTACCCCTTGTGTCTTTATCCGATTTTAGCCAATTTTCAACTTAACTGCAAGGCTTACCCCATGTGTCTGTATCAGATTGTAGCCAATTTTCAACTTAACTGCAAGGACAATGTGCTTACATGCTGAAAAGTGTGCATGTTTTTCACTATTTTTTCCTGACTAACACAAAAATGGATTGAGCCCAAATTTGTACAAGTATATTTTTGTCATAGTTTATTAGACAGGTTATCTGTCATACCGTATAATAATACAATACTTACTCAGTTTGAATCATAAAGCGTACTTTAATTATTGAACAAAATTCCAATTTTGACTAAAATTTGATAAAAAGGCTGGTTTTACCACTTGTGATATTTCCATTCTTTTGCCAGAAATCAATAAAATGCTTGAATTAAACCTTGTGCTTTGTTCAATTTTCGACCTAAATTTGAAAAAAAAAATTGGTGGACTTACCCCTTGTGCTTTTTTACATTTCTGACTGAAATTTCATAAAAATGCTGGGCTTACCCATTGTGCTTTTTTTATTTTTTGAAATACAGGTGTTAACATAGGTGTCAAGTTATTTTTGCTTTCAAATGAATGTCTCCTATTTGTGCCTTGGTATTGGACGAAAATCACTTCTATACAGAATATCTGTTGTGCATTAATCTATCACATTGGACACGAAAAGCATTCTGTGCATTTACTTTTCAGATATTTTCAATTGAGTTTTCTCTCTCATGTTTCAATTTTAGTGAAATTTATTTAAGCGAAACTCATTAAATGTTATAGTAGATAAAGTTTACAAAAATAAATCAGAATTTCTGAATAACTTATCGAGTAAAAAATACTTATCTTAAAGACCGGGTTTCCCTCCACACAAAGTAAATAAGTTTAATCAAATAAGATATAGTACATAGTTTGGTACCAATAGAATTGTCAAAAATTTCTCAAAATAATTCATTGAACATAGCTCACAGGAATGGGAGGTTCAAAAGATACATATTCATCGCAGATGTATAATGTTGGCTTTGATACTACGAGAAAAACTAAAAGATTAATTACCCTGCAATAAAACAGACCATAATTAGCAACTTCATAACTCCCATTCATAATACGCCATTCCTATGAAATATGTAAATTGCATATCCTGCATGCGCACTTCGCTACTGGTAGGCGACATGAGGAAACAACGCGCCTTTCTCTAGCGGGCTGATGGTGGCGTGACACACACGCATTTGTGCGCCTGTCTAGTACACAACTTTATGGCATTTGCCAACCAATGTCTATACGCATACGTGAATGTAATTAGCATATTTCATGGGAAAGGCAATTTACAGCACTTCACATGATTTTCTTATCAAAATTATACAAACAATACTACACATAGACTTTGAACACTTTGAATGCTGCGTGTAGAAGTAACGTGCACTTTGAGGCTATTCGTTCAGACAGCTATTATAGCTTTGGTTGATCTAGACAACTAAAGCATACTGTTATGTCACATGGTACATTGTATCTGTACTCTTTGACCACAGCTGACATAGAGGGCGTGCACAGCGGACACAGAAGACAATTGTGCTCAGCATTCTCTGTGTTCTAATTCCATGGTATTACACAAAGTGCAATTACATTGAAACAATTTGTGTTAATAAAGACAACATTACCACCATACATGTTATGTTTTACATTACATCAAAATATTTAATATCTTGGTTTTTTTTAATCCTTATTTTTTTCAAAGGTACCGCGTCATCGAACCATCCCTTTATGTTTTGGTGCATCCATGACCTTTGACATGTTCTCTAGAATACTGTTACAAAATATTTGGTTTTAGTGCACATACCCTAGTAGCTTGATCAAAACGCTTTGCAAAGTAAATATACCTTTTTATCGGGCACGCTTAGACCATTCCTAAAACTTTCTCAACTTCGTGGGGCGCACGCAACCCCAAGCTGCTTGAATTAGCGCTACGGGGGTAATCCAATACTGTTCCCAATTTATACTCCTGGGTAAAGAGAAGCAATTTATGGTTAAGTGTCTTGCTCAAGGCGTGGCGTAAAGGCGTGCTAGGGCTGGGATCAAATGAGAGTGCCTATTTGCCAGTGCAACGCTTTTCTTAACTCTTGTGATCACTAGAAAACTTGACTTGTGACATTTAATTATTCTCTTGAATTTTGTTGCAGCAGGGGATCAGAAAATCTTCTCAAGAGAACAGATTCTCAGGTTCTTCAAATGGCGTTTGGCCAGCGGAATATCGCTCACAGATAAAATGCTGTACCATTCGGAGCTTTCATTAAGGGTTCAAAGGTTAGAATGTGATGCACCAGACTATCAGGGGGAAAGCTCGAGTTGACACCACCTTCACTTGCGTAAATACAAAAGAAAATCAGTGAATAGTCAACTCAGGACTATGAGGTCATTAGTTCAGTTTGTATGGATTTCTTAAAATTGGTTTTGCATATTTTTGGAGCTCCTGGTAAATTGAGTTTGTTGAGCAAGAGTGGTCTTTAAAGTAATTGTTTGGCAAAAAAGAAACAATCATTTTTCAAAGAAAAATATTCAATTGTGGATTTTGATTAATTTTTGTTTCAAATTTATACATTTTTTTTTTATTAAACTCCCTTTTGATCATTAGAGAAATTTAATTGCAACTAACGACCTTATAGCACTAAGCCAACGACACTTTACTAGTTTAAATAACAAATTACAAAAGGCATTTATCTTACACGCACTTCAAAGCTGTATATAATGTTCAGTAATAACGCTACAGTTGAATTTATAGTCTATAACACGATTTTTATCATTCATATCTTTTTTTTTTTTTTGTATTTTGTACATTTATTTAACATTTAGTGCGAGTGAACCTTGAAAAACATCAAAACCCCCAAAGTTAGCTTGCCATATTTGATGTTAACATCTTCTGAATCTCAATGGCTAGACAAACCCCTACGTTCTTCATCATCTTCAAAGCGGACCATACATTTCGGTGATCTGATCTTTAAAATAGTCAGCGATAGTTGCTCTCTTGTTCTTGAATGTAGGGGTCAGGAGACCGTTCTCGGCGCTGAATAGATCATCGTGGATGTGTATGGCTTTTGCCTGGTCAACAAGAAAAACAAAATCGTCAAACTCCAAATAATTCCTCAAAACACAAAAAGTGGGTATACCTAGTTCAGAGCAGCCAACATTTGCATTTTGAACAACAATCAGAATTACATTCAACATAACAGAGTAAAGGGTTTCCATAATCTGGGAGATTGTCAAATTTGCTCATTAGAACATGAAGAGATTGGTTTATTTTCAGGGAACTTTCTGCAGAATCAGGGAGAGTTGGCAGCTCTGCTGGTTTCATGGTCTAGAGGGCCCCCACTGTGCACCCCCTCCCCCCCAAACATGTACACAATTCTATCTTTGAAGTGCATACAGAATTCCAGGCCTGGAGTTTCATCTCTGAGAGGGCAAGGCCATTTTCATTTTGCAAAGGGCACTTCCATTGGGAAAATCTTACTGGAATATTTTGAAGAGGCACCAAGACCACAGCCGAGACCAAGTCAACCAAGGCCATAGTTTACCTATCTTTTAGAACCACAGTAGATGAGATTAAATGGTCAAGCAGTAGGAGGGTTAAAAGATATTACAGTAGATGAGATTAAATGGTCAAGCAGTAGGAGGGTTAAAAGATATTACTAACTCACCAACTCAAAGCCTTTAAGTCCTGCCTCCTTCCCATGGGTCACAATTTGATCCAAAACGGCGGCCTTCACTTCCTGTAAAACAAAAGAAAGAAAGGACATTTATTTCTCCATCATCAACAGACTCCTTGTCTAGTTCGCTTCAGGAATAACAATCCTTTTCCCGTTACCCATATGCAGGATTGTTTTCAGTCAGAAACTTTTTTTCTAGCCGTTAATAATTTATTTTGTCAATGAAACTCTGTTTGGACACCCATATTAAGACATTTTCTCCAGACAATTTGGATGGCTCATTTTTTGTTTTATGGTCGTGTTTCTGAAGCACAATCAAACCGTTGAAAAGCCGTTGTGTAATGACCGATTATTGACCCATGACTGGTTGAACAGACAGCTTCCTGAAGAATGATGAAAAGGCCTCATGATTATAGACCTTATGCATTGAAGTCATCAAGCCGCCATGTTAGAGGCAGACCGATGATGAAACAATGGAAACGCAAGATTTGTAGGTGCATGATTGGCCAATGAAAATCTGTCTTTTGACCTCCAGGCGAGGGCGCCCTACTCAAATGACATCATGTGGATAAGATCTACGCAGTATAATCCATCTTAACTAAAAGGAACAGGTCTTTGATAAAGGCATGAGGCACAAATATGTGCCAAGAGTTAATTTGTGAAATCTGTGCAGTGCCTTTAGCCCAGGGCCACCGAACCACGACCCCATTGATTCCATGAAACAGTTACTTGTGTACACGCATTCCCACAGAGTATCTCCCCACACTAGGCCTGTTTGCATGACCACCGCCTGCCCGCCAACACCCACAGAAATTTGAATGCCAGTTTATAAGTACACTGCTGTTTATGCGTAACATTTCAACGTGTCCTTTGAAGTGAATGGGACAGACATTTGGTATCTATAATCTACAAATCAACCACACCAAACCGAGTCAGGGTGGAAAAAACAGTCTGGCACCATTCTATTTGGTTGGAATCATCACTGTAACCACTGATAGGGAGACGGGGTGACTGACCAAGGGGATCGTTACCTTGAGTTGGCAGAGTTCTTTGAAGGATCTACTCAGATTAGTTTTGGCCGCATATTTGATGAGTTCCTCCTCATCCGGAACAATGATCGCCACGAGACAGGACTAAAAAACAAAACAGAAAAAGCAAATATAAGTAATTATCGCCCACAGGGTATTGAAATTCATGCTCCAAATCTCCCTTTTTATTTAACTTTTTCTTTTTTATATTTGTAACTCAGTTGTTCTGTACAATAAAATGCAGATTAGGCGTCGCTCCACGTGCTTCGCTTTCGCCAATTGATATGATTGTGTCTAATAGTGTATGATTTATGTGTTTAGTAGGACTAAGACGTTGTATTTACTTTGTTGAGTTAGGGTTTCAACGATAATCTCAACAAAAATTAGTTCTGAAAAGTTCCTTGCAAAGGCACGGTGAAGTGGTTAATGAAAGTCAGAGTTGAGTATAAATGTAGTCTGAGCATCAGCGCCGCACCAAGCCTGAACGAGGCGCGTGACTAATGCCAGATCCCAGCCTTGAACGCATGGCGGGATCCTGCCAGATGTACCTTTGACCTCCCATCCATTCACACGGCGCAGATTCGCAGTCTATACACACGTGTACACTCAGTGTGAATAAAACAACATGACATACAAACATTATACACAGGCAGCAGCAGACGATTAATCAGTTCCTGCTGGTGGTGTAGCTGACAAACTACGTCACTTCAGAGCAGACCAATCATTAACACATATACGGAAAGTTTACGTCCCTGCATGTTTATCCAATGAAATTACTGTATCCAATGAAATTATTGGACCAGTAAGAGCAGGGCCTGTCTGTATTTGGGAATAAAGACAGGGGAACAGTCTACGCCGGTACCCTACCTTTAAGCTGTCTCCGAAGATGAAAGCCTGCGCCACTAGAGGGAGCTGTGTATAAACACTCTCCAGCTTCTCCGGAGCAACGTACTCCCCTTGGGACAACTTGAAGATGTGCTTCTTGCGGTCGATAATTCTCAGCGTTCCATTCTAAGGAGAAATGTGATAATGCAAAACTTTTTATTTCTTACAAGCGTTTATAGAAAAAACACAAAGAACCTTCGATCAAGGGCACTTGAGCCACGACCCTAACCTACACTCTAACAAAATCAGAAATTGACCCTGTAGCTCTATGTCACCACTGCCAAATGGTTAGACTGCAGGACTTACAATCACAAGGTTAAGGGTTTGAATCAAATTTCTCCAGGATCAATTTAACAAATGTCATCACATTTCTTACCGGAAGCCACTCTCCGACGTCCCCAGAGTGAAGCCAACCATCCTCATCGATCGCTTCCTTCGTCTTCTCCGGCAGTTTCAGGTAGCCCTGGAATAAGATCGGACCTTTGAAGCACACCTAGGGAACAAAAAGAGATCATCTCAAATTAGAAAAGCTCTAGAGAGTACAGACACTTTTCCTCCTCGCATTCTGGTGGACCATCTTGGTCATGTTCCTTGTATCCAATAACAGCAATGTATGCTAATAGTCAGTGTACACCAAAGGAACCAGACTGTTTCTCCTTCTAGCCTCCCTTTGGTTACACTAAATTGAATTGGAGAAAACACAAGATGGCCGCACAGTTGTATAAGTCAATTGATGGATTGCTCAGCCGAGTTATTTGATAAGCACAATATATAAGCTGGGCACCGATCACAGCAAGGTAAACCATGTGGCATTTTGGCCGGTAACCTGTTTCTACTAAGCTTGGTTTTACTGTGCTTAGCAATTTTTGTGCTTCAGGCTTTAAACATATGCATTTTTCAATTTTAATTCTTCAATTATTTAACTAAAACCTAAACTTCAACAATTCTCAACCACAGCATGAATTATTTGACGACACAACCTCAAACAGCACCCTCACTGAAGTCATAGACCATAATCAAGATCAGGATGCCTTTGACAAGAGATGCCAAAGAAAGATCCTGCGCATTGCATGGACACAACATGTTACAAATAAGCATGTCGGATCAATCACTAAGCATCAATCCACTCTCAAGCATCATAAGAAAACGCAGACTGCAGTGGTTTGGTCACCTCCAACGAATGGGAACAAATCGGATCACTAAACAACTCTACAACTGGTCACCAACCCATGGGAAATGTAGAAGAGGTCGCCCCAGGACAACATGGAAAAATGTAATCCAGAGGGACCTCTCCAGACTCGGCACTGAGTGGTTCTGTGTAGGATCAAGATCGGTCTATTTAGAAGTTTCTCATCAGTCAGGCAGCAGGTGTAGAAATGCATGATGCTAACTGATGATGATGATGATGATCACAACCCATTCAGAATGTACCACAAACTTTTTTCCAATCACCCCACACCACTAATCCACCCCCTCCAAAGCACCACTTTCATGATCTACATGTTACAACTCACCTCTCCCTTGTTGTTTTCCGCAAAGTAGTTCATGTCAGGCACATCAGCCAGTTTAATCATGCAGGATGGAATGGGAGAACCAACATGCCCCGCTGAAGGATCTCCTGGTGCAGTTAGAGTTGCGCAGGCCGTACACTCCGTTTGTCCATAACCTTCCGATACCTTCAAATGTTAAAAAAAGGCAATAAAAGAGTAGGCACCAAGGTCTTGAGCGGTTGTTTAAAACTGACAGGGTCCTTGCCATTCGATAAAGGACCTAGCCTTCGGCTCTGTCCTTTTTTCGCACGGCCCTGACCCTGGAAGATAATAAACGGCCCTTTTAGACCGAGTCACAAGTTTTTTATTCACATTCGTAAATGCCCTTTTTGTTAACAAAGCGTAATAATGTTGGAAAATCTGAAAAACTTTTCCGGTTTGTAGCACTTAATGTTCAATTCTTGTTACGTCCTCAGTAGGCTCTGAGCGTATAGCTATGGGCTCTGAGCGTGGATTCAAAGCTCCAGTTATGTCTTTATCAGCCAATTAAAACCTGTCTTATGCGGTCATGTGACAACCTTTCAACCAACCTAAACTAACAGGGATATTTATGAAAAAGGGATGATATATTTCTCAACAAGAATCAACAAGTTTTTTGTTATTTCTTTAAAACACTACTCGAATAGTTAGGCAAACTTACAAAGCATCCAAAAGCAACTCGAAGGAACATGATGACGTCCGTGGACAGTGGAGCACTTCCTGTGATGATCCATTTCACATTGCCACCGAGCAAAGCCTGGGAAAAAAAATAGTTAATAAGAATAATAAAAATAACTAGTTCTTATATAGCGCATTTTTACAATATCGTCTCAATGAGCTTTACATTGGTGTCCTGGTCATTGGGCAAATAACATTCCTGTAATCTTTCTCAGCTCCCTGGGGAGTATACAGCCCGAGCTGCCGTGGCTCTCAGAAGGCTTTTTCAAACACAATATCAACCTCTACCCTCGCAGGTACCCATTTATACCCCTGGGTGAAGAGAAGCAATTATAGCTAAGTGTCTTGCTCAAGGACACAAGCGTCATGACCGGGACTCGAACCCACACCCAAATGACTAAACCACCAGAATTTGCATCCGATGATCTAAAACACTCGGCCATGACACCCTAAGTTCACCAAATAATCTCAGTCTCTCTCAAATATCTAAACCTTAAAACACTTTATGCCCGATGACATCTTACTGCGCAGAATTTTCCTAAGCTGAGATACAATGGACGTCTCCATACATTTTGAAACATTTTCTCTTTTGGTTGACCAGTTGACAGAATAGTACGCTAGGACATTCAATTGTGTAGTAAGCCCAGGCATGCACTCACCATTCTACACTTCGTTTCCACTGTACATGCACATACAGGGACAAAGGGTACTGGAATTCGTGCTCAATATCTCCCTTTTCCAGTGGTTATTGTGTAACACCCGATTCCAGACCTTAATCCTTTTGTTGTATTAGTTGTATTGTGTCATTAGTATTCTTTCAAACATACCTGAATTTTGTTGAATATAAGCATATCCCAGATAGAGTCCTTTCTAATGATACCACTGAAAAGAAAGAAATTGCATATGTCAATACATGAATGAGTCAAGGTACCAAACTTCGTCCACTAGATTCGGACAAAGCACGCCTAATTTAGATTATCAAAGAAGGCATACAGCTAACATTAACGTAACGATCTCCTATAGAGCTATTTATAAATTGACTGCACCGCTCTTACTCTGTGTTTTGAAGCCATGTGGGCTCGTCCATGTTTGTGTATAGGCCAGAGTTTCAACTGAGTGCATTTTGATGAGTGCATGTTCAGAATAATAATAATGATAATTTGGGAGGCTAATCATCCTTACGTGTGGCTGAGAAGCCGAGTTGCAAAAGACGCAGCTGCATTGTGTTTGAGAAGTAGGCATGTAAAGGCGCCTTTGGCAGTCAGCCACATCAACCCACATATGACTATGGAGCACGCCTGAGACCCAAAGTATTTAATTTTTTTTTTTGGAGGGAGGAAAACCGGAGGGACAAAAGACGCGGCTGCAACGTCTTCGAGAAGCAGGCATGCAAGGGCGCCTTTGGGAGCCAGCCACATCAACCCATATATGACCATGAAGCACAGCCAGAGATACAAAGTGTTTGATTTTTCCGGAGAGAAGAAAACCAGAGGAACCGGAGGACAACCCTTGTGGCATAGGAGAGAACCAACGCTCAACATCAGGCCTCAGCCAGAAATCGAACCAGGGGTCGAATTCACATAGCACTAATAAGATTCATCTTAAGATGAGTTGTCAATATCACCAGATTTGTATTGTGACATCACACTTTGCTTAGCAATTAAGATTGATTTGCAGTTAAGATCTATCTTAGCTCTTTGTGAGATCGAGCCCTCTGGACCACAGTGGTAAGGGGCAAGCGCTTTACGCACTAAAGCCACCCATGCCAACCAATAATGTATGAGTACAGAAAAAAAAATACTGAAGAACAAGTACGAATAAGAGTTTTAGTGTGAGGACGAGTTTGAGAAAGAACACCAAGCCGAGTACAATTTGAGTTCGAGTAATATTTCAAGTACAAGAACATGAACGAGTACTGAACAATATATCCAAGTGCCACTACTCTGGTATATACCTGTAGTAGAGCTTCTGCAAGACAAAAATATACTTCAAATAGTTAAAACAAGAAAGTTATGATAATGAAATCTACTTCAATAAATAAACTAAAAAAATACCTTTCGACCTCAGCCTTTTTTTTGTTGAATGCAAGATTGAAAAGAGTTCTCTTTATCCAGCTGCCACTGTTTACTGATGTCATAACCTATGACAAGTGAAATACAACTACATCATTATTTGTGAATATTTTTCCCAATCTCTTACAAAATGTCTGATTTTTTTAATGCTGTTTAGCACAAATAAGTCTTGCTTAAACCCGTCGTGAAGCGACACTACTGTAATTAACCATGCGATCTTAATATTATTTTTAATATCTTCACTCAAACATTTTTTTTTAAAAGTCTTTCGTGCCATCTGTGTTACTGACCTCGGGGTCAGTGTTACTGACCTCGGGGTCGGCATTACTTACCTCAGGGTCAGTGTTACTGACCTCGGGGTCAGTGTTACTGACCTCGGGGTCAGTGTTAATGACCTCTGTGTCAGTGTTACTGATCTCGGGGTCAGTGTTAATGACCTCGGGGTCAGTTTTACTGATCTCGGGGTCAGTGTTAATGACCTCAGAGCCAGTGTTACTGCCCTCAATTCCAAAAATAAAAATAAACAACAGAGTATTAAATCACCTTGTCGTATATTCTATTGAGGAGGCGAGGTACTGATGGGAAGACAGTGGGCTTTAGAGCGTTAACGTCATCCAAGAGTTTCTTAATGTCTCCCTGGAAGAAACCAATGCGAGCTCCTTGCTGCATCAGACAGTACTGTCAAAGCACAAAACAACACAGAAAAGGGGATAAAGGGTGAAGTTCATCAGTGATAGAAGAGTCAATTTATTCAGTTTTTTACCTGGAGGTCAGATTGTCATTACAGGAAAGCTGCATTTAAGAAAGAGGCAAAAATAATACATCCTTTTCGTCTTTACCACCTCACACCTGTTATCTCCAAGTATTCCTTTTATCTCCATGTATTCCTTTTCCAAACAGTGGAACTAGTCTTAAAATCGGATCAAGAACAAACCAGTAGTGCAGCTGACTACCCCAGACAGATTAACTGCTCATCCATTAAGTTTAATGACCAAGTAATAACACACTCACTCACTGAAAAGGATGTATAGTTTCCGAGTTTTGGTGACCAAACTCAGAAATTCTTTAATGGAGCATTCCTGTAAGGGTGACCTTTTTTTCCCAACAGTTCTAATCACTGTGTTTTTTAAAAGACAAATCTGCAATGGCCGCTACCCAAAGATCTTTCTCATAACATACTCTGACTCTGTGCCGAACCCCAAGCTTGTATCATCAATGGCACAATCCCATCCCCTAATTGCCGTACTGGATAAACTTATGACAGTTAAATTGTCAATCTATATTGGCACACTATTTAGTAATCATTTTTTCAAAAACAAAAAAGATCTTCTCAACAATCCCAGGGAAGTGATTATGGCACTTGCATTTTACTGTCAATGAGGGCGGTATAACTCACCACTACAAGTCGCTCATACTGATGTGCTAGGGGGAGATACGACAGATGGGTGTCTTGTTCATTCATCCAACAGTTACCCTGAAACGAAAAAATTAATAGGATTACAAACAGTTTGTGTACAAGAAGTTCATCTTTACCATTTTCACAAAGCGATTTATGGGTTAAAATTCATAAAAATATTGCCAAACGATTTTTGTACAAATTATTGATATAGACCCCTTGCACAACGCAGAACGCACATGATGCGGGCCCTTCCATTTAGGGAGTCAACTCTGTGATTCTTGTGTACAGTTTGACTCCCAAAATGGAAGGACGCGCATCATGTGCGGAGGTGCCTTCCGCATTGTGCTAGGGGTCTGTAGTCATAACTGTCTACATTTTCAGCAAGTATCAGTACCACACACATAATAGTTTTGTAATGTTGCACCCCACTAAATACACTTCCCATAGCATACAGTGTATTATGCTAAATATTCAAAAATACACAACAAAATACTAAAAAAATTCGAAATTCGGGGGACTTCTAAGTTCTTAAAGAACTGTCCTGCATTAACTACTACCTGGGAAGAACGTAGGAAATTGGCTGGGACTACTACTTTCGCTTAGTGGATCGAGGGGACCTTTCGTTATTAACTTCACTGCCGCAAAGTGAGTTTTTAATTGGTCTCAACGTTTCGACTAGCTTGCTCTAGTCATCGTCAGATGACTGATGTATGTGTTTAGGAAATCACCCATCAAAACAGTTAAGATTAAAAACACATTGACAGTTCTGTCTTAAAGGCACTGTACACGTTTGGTAATTACTCAAAATATATATTAGCATAAAAACTTACTTGGTAACGAGCAACGGAGAGCTGTTGATAGTATAAAACATTGTGAGAAACGACTCCCTCTGAAGTAACGTAGTTTTTGAGAAAGAGGTAATTTCTCACTAAAATAATAAAAGACTTCTGGCCAGAAGCCTTTTATTCCTATCTGAAAGCACACTAATTTGTACAACGAGGGTGTTTTTTCTTTCATCATTTTCTTGCAACTTCAATGACCAATTGAGCTCAAATTTTCACAGGCTTGTTATTTTATGCATATGTTGGGATACACCAAGTGAGAATACTGGTCTTTGACAATTACAAAACGTGTTCAGTGCCTTTAACGAAGAAGTCAACACTATTTCGCAGTGAATAATTTCCCTTGTACAGTATAGCAAAATGCAACAAAAACTCCTGAAAAAATCATCATTTGCTTAGATTAGCATTCAGTTTGCACAAATCATTATCAGTATAAATATTTTGCTAAGTAAAAATAATGGGCAAAACTGTTCCTTGTGTCGGTGTCAAATTTTGTATGGAACAATGAGGCAGTTATGCACTGCAAATTGGTTGCATGACCCTGCATGACCCTGCATGACCCTGCATGACCCTGCATGACCCTGCATGACCCTGCATGACCCTGCATGACCCTGCATGACCCTGCATGACCCTGCATGACCCTGCATGACCCTGCATGACCCTGCATGACCCTGCATGACCCTGCATGACCCTGCATGACCCTGCATGACCCTGCATGACCCTGCATGACCCTGCATGACGTCCCTTTGCTCACAAATTCTTTTGAGGCTTTCAAGCCACCCCAGCAGTCTTGCATAAAGGGCGCCCTCGTGTGCCCCTGCTCAGAATAAATACTGACCTTAGTGAACATCTCCAGTCCCTTGATGTCCGTCATGAAGTTGTGATGTGTCATGATAGCCCCCTTTGGGATGCCTGAAAAGTAAAACATCAATTATGTTGTGAAGTTCCTGGATCTAGCAACTAGATTATTTCATTTCATTTCCTTAATTCTGGTTATGAAGCCAAGGACTCTCAGAAAAGTGAACTTAATCACTATACTAGCCAAGAGCCCCATGGAGAGAAGACAAGGCAGGAAGTTTTTGAGATATTGCTGAAAATCTGGAGCGGTAATAACCACACAGGAAGAATAATCTGTAATTAGAATACACAATCTGAGAAGCCTTTCGTGCAGAAAGGTTTTCTCAGATTGAATTGTTTGTGAATCCCTCTCTCTAAAACCACACTCCTTTGAAGGGAATTGTTTCTCAAAATGTTATACATTATCAACAGCTGCAGTGCTTCATCCGAAGTACGTTTTTATGGTCATGGATAATCCACCGATCCATTAAGCCACGCCCATTTCTCATTGACCAATCACAACCACGAAATCTGATCACCATTTGAGCCGTTTGGTGATCTTTGCACTAATGGTGATCGGGTTTCGCGGCTGTGATTGGTCAACTCGTAAGGAGGCGGGGCTTAATGGATCGATCTATTAACACAAGTATACCCTCTCTTGGAAATATTATTCTAGTATCCAGATTTGCTGGTCAAATCGGCCAAACATCAGACCAAGCATCTTGAAATGCCCAAGTACTAATTTTTACCTGTTGTGCCACTTGTGAAGCAGATGGAACAAATATCATCTTTTGAGGGCGGCTGAAGAAAAAATATATATTTCAAATGAATCAAATCAATGAAGTAAAGATCAATGATTGATGAAAACTTATCACCTCATGGCTCTGATAATCACTCGTTATTTTTTATGACAGCGTTGCCGAGTTGAATATGAGACCCATATTTACAGCTTATTACAAGGCTATTTGCCAACCATACCAGAAAACACTGGGGCAAGCCTACTGACTGGTATGCGAGCGTACTGACTGGTATGCGAGCGTACTGACTGGTATGCGAGCCTACTGACTGCTATGCGAGCCTACTGACTGCTATGCGAGCCTACTGACTGCTATGCGAGCCTACTGACTGCTATGCGAGCCTACTGACTGGTATGCGAGCGTACTGACTGGTATGCGAGCCTACTGACTAGAATGCGAGCGTACTGACTGGTATGCGAGCCTACTGACTAGAATGCGAGCGTACTGACTGGTATGCGAGCCTACTGACTAGAATGCGAGCGTACTGACTGGTATGCGAGCCTACTGACTAGAATGCGAGCGTACTGACTGGTATGCGAGCGTACTGACTAGAATGTGAGCGTACTGACTAGAATGTGAGCGTACTGACTGGTATGCGAGCATACTGACTAGAATGTGAGCCTACTGACAGGTATGCAAGTGTACTGACTGGTATGCGAGCATACTGACTGGTATGCGAGCGTACTGACTAGAATGCGAGCATACTGACTGGTATGCAAGCATACTGACAGGTATGCAAGTGTACTGACTGGTATGCGAGCGTACTGACTGCTATGCGAGCGTACTGACTGGTATGCGAGCCTACTGACTGGTATGCGAGCCTACTGACTAGAATACGAGCGTACTGACTGGTATGCGAGCCTACTGACTAGAATGCAAGCGTACTGACTGGTATGCGAGCCTACTGACTAGAATGCGAGCGTACTGACTGGTATGCGAGCCTACTGACTAGAATGCGAGCGTACTGACTGGTATGCGAGCGTACTGACTAGAATGTGAGCGTACTGACTAGAATGTGAGCGTACTGACTGGTATGCGAGCATACTGACTAGAATGTGAGCGTACTGACTGGTATGCGAGCGTACTGACTAGAATGTGAGCGTACTGACTGGTATGCGAGCATACTGACTAGAATGCGAGCGTACTGACTGGTATGCGAGCGTACTGACTAGAATGTGAGCGTACTGACTAGAATGTGAGCGTACTGACTGGTATGCGAGCGTACTGACTAGAATGTGAGCGTACTGACTGGTATGCGAGCGTACTGACTAGAATGTGAGCGTACTGACTGGTATGCGAGCCTACTGACTAGAATGCGAGCGTACTGACTGGTATGTGAGCGTACTGACTAGAATGTGAGCGTACTGACTAGAATGTGAGCATACTGACTGGTATGCGAGCGTACTGACTAGAATGTGAGCGTACTGACTGGTATGCGAGCATACTGACTAGAATGCGAGCGTACTGACTAGAATGCGAGCATACTGACTGGTATGCAAGCATACTGACAGGTATGCAAGTGTACTGACTGGTATGCGAGCGTACTGACTGCTATGCGAGCGTACTGACTGGTATGCGAGCGTACTGACTGGTATGCGAGCCTACTGACTAGAATGCGAGCGTACTGACTGGTATTCGAGCGTACTGACTAGAATGTGAGCGTACTGACTGGTATGCGAGCATACTGACTAGAATGCGAGCGTACTGACTAGAATGCGAGCATACTGACTGGTATGCAAGCATACTGACAGGTATGCAAGTGTACTGACTGGTATGCGAGCATACTGAATAGTATGCAAGTGTACTGACTGGTATGCGAGCCTACTGACTAGAATGCGAGCGTACTGACTGGTATTCGAGCGTACTGACTAGAATGTGAGCGTACTGACTGGTATGCGAGCATACTGACTAGAATGCGAGCGTACTGACTAGAATGCGAGCATACTGACTGGTATGCAAGCATACTGACAGGTATGCGAGCGTACTGACTGGTATGCGAGCGTACTGACTGGTATGCGAGCGTACTGACTAGAATGTGAGCGTACTGACTAGAATGTGAGCATACTGACTGGTATGCGAGCGTACTGACTGCTATGCGAGCGTACTGACTGCTATGCGAGCGTACTGACTGGTATGCGAGCCTACTGACTAGAATGCGAGCGTACTGATTGGTATGCGAGCCTACTGACTAGAATACGAGCGTACTGACTGGTATGCGAGCCTACTGACTAGAATGCGAGCGTACCGACTGGTATGCGAGCCTACTGACTAGAATGCGAGCGTACTGACTGGTATGCGAGCCTACTGACTAGAATGCGAGCGTACTGACTGGTATGCGAGCGTACTGACTAGAATGTGAGCGTACTGACTAGAATGTGAGCGTACTGACTGGTATGCGAGCATACTGACTAGAATGTGAGCGTACTGACTGGTATGCGAGCGTACTGACTAGAATGTGAGCGTACTGACTGGTATGCGAGCATACTGACTAGAATGCGAGCGTACTGACTAGAATGCGAGCATACTGACTGGTATGCAAGCATACTGACAGGTATGCAAGTGTACTGACTGGTATGCGAGCGTACTGACTGCTATGCGAGCGTACTGACTGGTATGCGAGCCTACTGACTAGAATGCGAGCGTACTGACTGGTATTCGAGCGTACTGACTAGAATGTGAGCGTACTGACTGGTATGCGAGCATACTGACTGGTATGCAAGCATACTGACAGGTATGCAAGTGTACTGACTGGTATGCGAGCATACTGAATAGTATGCAAGTGTACTGACTAGTGTACTGACTAGTATGCGAGCGTACTGACTGGTATGCGAGCGTACTGACTGGTATGCGAGCGTACTGACTGGTATGCAAGCGTACTGACTGGTATGCGAGCCTACTGACTAGAATGCGAGCGTACTGACTAGAATGCGAGCGTACTGACTGGTATGAGAGCGTACTGACTAGAATGTGAGCGTACTGACTGGTATGCGAGCATACCGACTAGAATGCGAGCGTATTGACTAGAATGCGAGCGTATTGACTAGAATGCGAGCGTATTGACTAGAATGCGAGCGTATTGACTGGTATGCTAGCGTACTGACTAGTATTCGAGCAAACTGACTAGTATGAAAGCCTACTGACTAGTATGCGAGCGTACTGACTAGTATGAAAGCGTACTGACTGGTATGCGAGCGTACTGACTGGTGTGTGAGCGTAATGGCGTCCCATTCATGGTGCAAAACACTGGCACAGAACTTTATTTAAAATTACCTCAAACCGATAAGTCTATACAGTGTGTACCTGTGGCTCATGTGGATTGTTGTTTCCAATCTCCATCAAGTCCTGATAGAGGATTATCTCAATCTCCAGCTTCTCAAAATCCGTCTTCATCTCCTCAGGTACTGGACCATCCATGAGGACAATTAGTTTCACCGTTGATGATTCAGTGAGGATCCCTAGCAGCATCTTCAACTTTACAGCCTTGTCGATGAAGATCATCGACATTTGAGCTGAGATTGATCAAAATATACAGAAAATGTTTACAAAAAAACCCAAATTATCAGGCCTGGAATTTCAACTTTGAGAGGGTAAGGCCATTTTTGTTTTGCAAAGGCCATTTACATTTGAAAATCTTAAAGTCTACGGGACCCTTTTAAAGGGGCACCAAGGCCAAGATCAGGTCAACAGAGGTCATGGCCTCCGCGGCCTCCGTGTAATTCAAGACCCACTAGCTTGTTTGTTTGTTATTTCTTAGGCAAGTCTGCCCTAAACAGACTACAAAACAAAAACATTCAGATGGATATACACATACTTTTCTTAAATTGGGCTAGATCTTAAAATGAAGGAAAGTAATCAACAGGACTAGATATCCAAAGAGACATAGCATGTGGGAAAAACATTTTGGAAAAGTTCCACCTGTTTTGTTTTTTGTTTTGGGTTTTTTTTTTAAGAAAAGGCATTTAAGCTTGAATTGTCAAACCATTGTGTTTATCAAAACAGTTTGGTAACGAGACAGTTACAGACAAAGCACCGGATTAGCAATGGGCCTCTACCCAAAGACGCCCGTAAACATTGGAGACCTTATCTGCTGATCAATCTGGTCCCGTACAAATTTCCTTCAAGGGCAGACAAAGACTAAGATAAAAAAAGAAACTTTTTGAGAACCAACAGGGAACTGAAACAGCAGTGTGACAGGAAACATGAGAGGCATCAAGCTCCGGGGTCAAGCTCTGGGGTCAGGCTACAGGGTCAAGCTACAGAGTCAACTTCTAATTTTGTCAGATTATAAGTTTAGGATCTAGGTTGTGGTTCCAGTGCCCTTGAGCAAGATACAATTTTTCAGTTCATCAAAGACATTATGTGTTTTCAAATGCTTGTAAGAAACACATTTTGTTTATAAAAGAGAAGGGGCTTGGCAAAGTGTTTCTGCTGTGGATTGGAGTAGGGGGGCTTGGCCAAGTATGAGTACCAGAATGAGTTCCAAGTACCAGATTGAGATTGAGTTTGAGTACCAGAATGAGTTTGAGAACGAGTAACAGATTGAGTTTGAATTTGAGTACCAGAATGACTGAGTTTGAGTACCATAATTAATTTGAGTACGAGTACCAGAATGAGTTTGAGTACGAGTACCAGATAGACTTTTTGTACAAGTACCAGAATGAGTTCGAGTACGAATACCAGATTGACTTTGAGTTTGAGTACCAGAATAAGTTTGGGTACCAGGATGAGTTTAAGTACGAGTACAAGATTAAGTTTGAGTTCCAGAATGAGTTTGAGTGTGAGTACCAGAATGAATTTGAGTTTGAGTACGAGTATTACAACTCTGAACAATAGTACAATAGTCGGATGAAACTAATCGTATGCATCTTTATCCCTGAATGCACTCAGTAAATGTCCATCCATTTATTCATCATTCTTTGTATTGAACTCAAAAATGAAAACTTCATTATTTATAGTTTCACTACACATGTCTCCATATTTTATTCATTTCCTTCTATGCCTCATAGACTGCCTTTTATAAATAGAAACCTTTCCATGTGAATCCGGATACCAAACAAACAGAAAATGAAAATGAAAATAGATAGTTTCCTACTCACTGATGCCAATGATATGTTCGCAAGCTTCATTCCCTAGTGTGTCGTACAAGGCCACGGCGACCATGGAGAACGCCATGCAGGCCCGATCCATTATCACCCACTAACAGCAGGAAAACAAATTATCAAAAAAATACATACACGTCATTTTTGATCAATCTCCAGCAGGACAAATCGTTATCAAAACCAGTCATGTAGATTGAGGAAATGTAGGTAGTAGTGCAATTCTGTGCCAAAACCAGACACTTCTACCCAACACTCAAAACTGGGATTATTTGCTCATCAAATAGATGATAATACCAGCTTTCAAATAACACCTAAAGCCCCTTTCACACGAGACCAATTTAGCAAGGGTCCCTTGCTAAATTGCAGCATGGTTGTAACATTTTACAAAATGTACATCATGTAAAAGGAACACAATTTTTGTACTGTCAAGGGGTCCCTTGTAAAATCTTTTCAAACATTGCTATATTTTGTCCGAGGTCCAGACCATGATAAAATCTTCCGCTGGGCGTGCACGAAATCAATTAGAGCCTACTATAAGACTATGTTCATTTCTTGCTTAAACACAACATCTAGCGTGTGTGGACATGACAGTAAGAAGAAGGTCAGTACTTCTCAACATATAGAATGTTTAAGACATCACATCACTTTGATATCAAGGCTGATGTTTCGGTCGGCTTCACTTTTCATGCCGTTTTGCTATTTCCAAGAAGTGGGAGGAGGGGGTGTTTTCTTCTCTTTCTAAAGAAAGAATACGTTCCAGTCAACGTTCCAGTCAATACACCGATCCATTAAGCCACGCCCATTTCTCATTGACCAATCACAACCGCGAAATCTGATCACCATTTGAGCCGTTTGGTGATCTTTGCACTAAAGGTGATCGGGTTTCGCGGCTGTGATTGGTCAACTTGTAAGGAGGCGGGGCTTAATGGATCGATCTATAGACTGTGCAAGTCACGAGCATAATGGTACTCTTTTTTTTTTACCACTTTGGTGTCTCATACTTTGCTTTAACCTGGAAGGAAACAAACTCGCAAATTTAACAGGTCCCAAGGTTCCAATACGCGCGACAGTTTTGTTGGGGGTGGCACATCTTATAAACATACGTACCTCCGGTCTGTTCTGTGAGAAGATGCCAATATTTGTGGAGTTGCTAGGAGTGCATCCCCTCTCAATCAACGCTGACCCAAGGGACAGTGCTGATTTGTGAACCTGTTGAACAAAAAACAAATATCTTAGTCAAGATGTCAGATTTCTTATTGGAGGAGTTACGTTGCAGGTCTGCAAGTAGAATGTAAACACCTGTGAGTGAAAATTTTGTTTCGTCACCCAGTGCCACTTTCTAACAAGCTAGTTCAATTGTGACTCATAGTCTCAGACTTAAAGGCCCTGTACACTATTGGTAAGATCGAAAAACACAAATGTTCACAGATTCACACATAACTTACATGATTTAAAGTAAGTAATGGTAGAAAGGGTTCCTTAAAATATTTCTGCCTAAAATGCTATCGTTTCTGAGAAATGAGTAAAACAATAGTTTTTATCACGCGCGATAATAAACTCGATGTTTGAAAAACAGAAAACACATAAGGTCTCTTTTCACTATTTTCTCGTGACCTCGATGACCAATTGAGCTCAAACTTTCACAGGTTTGTTTGTTCATGCATATGTTGAATCACACAAAATGTGGACACTGATTTTGAGCTACATGTATTACCAAAAGTATACAATGCCTTTAAATGGAAGGTATACAGCAATCCTTCACCGATCTTGAACTCTTGGTGGCAGCAGATATATGCCTCCATTACTGCGGTGTACCTGGGTGGTACTGCGCTGCCTAGCGACTGGTATAAGGTTTGGGCTACACGGCGATCATTTGATCAGTCGCGGGTTATTGGACTTTCACTTTGCAAATCGCTTAAACCCGTCGCTAGGCAGCGCAGTACCACCCAGGTACCACCGCAATAATGGCGGTATCTGCTGCCACCAAGAGTTCAAGATTGGTGAAGGATTGCTGTATACACATTTGGTAGTCACTCATAAAATTAATGCCAATAAAAACTAATTGGTTAGAAGTACAGCAGCTTTCGATAGTATAAAGCATTTTGAGAAACATTTTCACTTTGAAGAAATGTGGTTATACGTAAAAAGATATCAATTTTTATACCCCAAAATTTGAATCTGAGAAACCTTATTGTCAGATATGTTTCTCAGATTATTTATTCCTGTTAGGGATTATTCTTCCTGAGTGGACATATTCGCTCAGGTTTTTCAGTGACATTTCAAAAACTGAACAACCTTCTGAAATAAAATTTGCACAGGTTAGTTTGATTGTGTATATCTTCACAGGATCGGAACAATTAAATGTTCCCAAAAAACTAATTTATACTTTGTATTTAAACTCTCATACCTGACTGTATGACATCCATTGAAAAGAAGCCTCGGAAGATGTTCTCCATCCTAAACACAGACCATCCCCTAAAAGAAAATAAGAAAACACAAGGAAAATAAAGCACACTGATAAGAAAGTTCATACCAGTATCAATCCTATACAAAACCTCTAGCCACTGGGCTAGCTTGGTGGTCTAGACATCTGCTCTAGAAATGCAAAGGTCGTGGGCTCGAATCCCACCTGAGTGATTCCCCTGCGGATTTTGTTCACAGGACTCAGGAAAGTACTGAGTATACAGTGCTTAACACATAGTGCTTTACACCCATCAGTGTATGGGGTGAAACACAAATTAAACGCAAAAATTGCTTTTTCTCAGCCAAATTCCTAGACATCTAAAAGCCCAAGAAATGTTCAGAGTGTTGGTCTTACCCGATACTTTCATCCCATGGACGAGTGCCTCATAGCAAGTTGGTGCTTCAGCATAACACGGTTCGTCAACGACGTGTTGCCCATTCTTATAGTCACATAAAGGGCTGACATGTATGCGCTCTGGTCCCTATGTATAGGAAGAAATCAACCATCTTCAAAATTTGCAGTTTTTAAAGAAATATTTGTTGATATTTAAATTAGACCTTCACCACTTCAGTTTAGATTTTCAGTAATTTTTCTAGTGCCACCAAATTGTTTGAACACCCAGACCAAATTTATTTATTATTTATAAGAGAATATCATTGTCACGTTGAATTAATCGCTGAGGAAATGAAGAAAGGACAACAAACATTCTCATAAAATGCACTGTGTTTTACTTAAATTTAAATGTATAACATTTTCAGGCAAATATTCATGTTATAAGTCATTATAACTAAGTAAAATAATTAAAAGCTAATTACATTTAACGACAACTTCATGACCTAAGCTTTGATAAGATTTAGGATCTGACTCTTTCATATTGAAAGCTGAGTATGACTTTAGGAGAGAACAAAATTTGTGTACAAATCCTACAGGATTTTGACGGAAGGAAAGAATAATAAGATAGAAATACAAATAAAGATCTTAATGAAAACAAAGCTGTTCCGACTACTATGTTGGAACAGCTAAATAGAAGAAAACAATATTGCTGGAATTAGTTTGGTCATTAATTTTTGGAGTAATTACAAATGATATATTTGTGTATCCCTCCCTTTAATATTTTGACCAGATAGTGAAATTCAATACAAAGCAGGAAATAAAACATTAAAAGTACATATTTTCTTAGGAGATTCCCAATCCAAACGAATTAGTTCCGATAAACGGGCTATCTTGAATTCTTCCCCGGTTCCCCCCCCCCCCCACCACAATACATGTGATATTGTTATCAGCTGGTACCATACTTTAAAAGAGGCTGTGTCGTCATGATCAAAGCAGGCCTGTGGCTGCACATGGAATTTTGAACTCTAACCAAATTACTGCACGTGTGAGCGCTCTCCATAGACACGATACAGAGGAAGGACAAACGTGTGCCGTAATTTAGTGAGAGTGCAAAATTCCATGTGCAGCCACAGGCCTGGGCCCAATTTCATGGCTCTGCTTACCGCCGAATTCTGCGCTTGCGATCACCATTCTTCGCTTACCGAGCAAGCGCAGAATTTCTACGCTAGCTGTGTAAGCGTAGAATGCCTAGTAACAGGGACTACGCAAGCACACACGCAAAAATTCCCTGCTAACCTGTGAAATACGCTTGATTTAAGCGCGGAATTCCCTGCTTCCATAAGCGCCGATTGTTTGCTTACGGTAAGCAGGGCCATGGAATTGGGCCCTGCTTTGATCATGACGATCCCCTTAAAAGGTAGGGTGATACTTTGGTAATGACCGTGAAAAGAAATTGAATCATTTTTATCTGAAAGCCTACTTGTTATAAAGATGGTAATAGTAGTAAGAATCCTGCAAAATCATTTCATCTGAAGTTCCCCCCAAATTATAAATCAATAAAAATATGTCGAAAATTTCTGAATCTTTGAAGATCGCCTGCAGGCAACTTTGGCATTTTCCATGGTGTCTGCTTGAATGCTGCCCTAAATACAGTCAGAGATGCAGTTGGTACCCTCTGTTACCTCGCTAAACTTGGATGGATTTGACGTTCTTGAAAAAAAATACCATGATTGTTATTTGCTGTTTTCTTAGCACATGTAGGCATTGTATTCAATTGAAACATGCTCACAGATGATTTTTCTTATTGTATCTTTCTTGATAATTTTGCCTAAACATGTAAATCAGCATTACGTTGCCAAAAACCAAATGATGACCCTTTTTCAGTATTTTTAAGCTTTTGCAAAAATTTGGATTTTGTGATGAGCACTACGGTAAAAAAACGGTGCAGTCTTGTTTATGTTAATGATCAGTGACTCATGTACAATGTTCGTGAATGTACTGTACGATGTAATCTATCATGTGACTCATTCTGAATGTGGGGTGATGATCATAAACCTTGTAGACCATGTGAAATGTGTTGATCAACAAAGCAACCTTAATGCATTAACTGGGCATTTCCAGGCAGGCAAGAAATTACACTGATTAAATAAGAATATTTATTCTTTTTTTCCTCGCACGTGTAAAAAGCAAAATAAATTGAAAATTGTATAAAAAAATAACAACTGAATAAGTTGTAAGGTCCGCTCCCTTTCTTCATATCAAAAGTGGATTGAAATCGTACACAATTTTATTTTTATCTCCATACATTAGAATCTAATGATTTCTTCCATTGAGCTAAGCTTTGTACAAAGCAGGAAGTCCAGGCTTTGTGGCTACATGTATGTGACGCCAAACATCGTCTGCATTCATTGTCTGTATTATGTAGTACAATAAATGTATGCAGTATGTGCTTTTCGGTTTATAGCTCGGGGAACAAATCAGGTTGGCAAGTTGCCAACCTAGCCAGGCATTATAATATGCAGACCTGTGCTATACATACATCTTGTAACTTATGGCGAGGCAGTTTTTCCTGCATGTGTAATCTATACAGTGGTGCAATGTACTGGGACATTTCAAGGAGCACAGAAGAAATGACCAAGGGCATAAAGGCAATTGCCTTTCCTGTCGCCTCAGTGAAATATTAGGCCTGCAAATGGCACCAAGGTAATGACCAGGGGCATGGAGGCAATTGCCTTTCCTGTCGCCTCAGTGAAATATTAGGCCTGCAAATGGCACCAAGGTAATGACCAGGGGCATGGAGGCAATTGCCTCTGTTGTCTCCATGAATTATTGGGTTTCCAAGGGGCACTGAGGCTCCAAGGCAAACGGCACTAAGGCTCCATTTGAACTCCTTAGGAGTATGCAGCACCGACAGTCAAATGGGCACACAGGATGCTATCAATCATATCAACAACCTCCACACTCAAAGGTAACCATCGTTGGTGGTGAGAGGCAACAATAGTTAAGTGTCTTTCCCAAGAGTACATGTACATGCTTTTTCTTAAGTGTACAGAATAAAGGAATGTCCACATACATGTAGTGTATGTACATGTAACACAGAGCTGAGTGCGCACATCCACAAAGAGTTTTAATGATATCAAATTAAAAAGGGAAAAGAAAACAATTATTATGGTTAGTTGATTAAATAGCCGTGCCTGTTTTGGGGGTTTGGGGTTTTGTCTTGTTTTTTCCCCACAACATTTCAGTCTCTAAAATTCTACTCTACAGTAGGCTGGTTTCACAGTAATTTGACTTACAGGTAATTCCACTGATTGCTGGCTCAAGGAGAAGGGCGGCTTGACAGGCTCCTGACCTCCAAACATCACGGCAGTCGTTCCTAACGCCGCTGCTGTCGCTGCTACTGCTAGAACTGGGTGTTCAGCCAGATACTCAATGACCTGAGCCATGGTCCTTGAACAAAAAAGGAAAAGAAAACTAAACACATTGATGCAAAAGGGTCAGTTGACAACCACTTCCAGATTTACTTTCAGTGCAAGGCTTTACAGAAGCAACCTTGTACTTGGTTAAAAAGAGGTACACGATAAAACAATAAGAATTGAGGTACTGGTCGGATTGGCATAGTGGTTTCTTTCCTCGCCTATCCACCTCTTCTCTAGGACCCTGGTTCGAATCCCACCAGGGGGCACTACGTGGATTGGGTTTTCAGTCCCTACCTGACTGTGTGGGTTTTCCCCCGATATTTCTCTGGGGTTTCCCTCCCAAATCTAAAACTGAAACTTCCTTCCTTGTCTTCCGTCCATTGGGTTCTAGGCTAGTATAGTGTTTAAGTTTGCTTTTGTGAGAGTCCTTGCTTCACAACCAGAAAAAATGGAAATGAAATGAAATAAAATAACATTTCATGGCAGAAAACTGTTCTTGATACATAAATGAATTAATTTACAGATTAAATTTGTGTCAGTTACACACATGTACAAGCACACCATTATGTAGCGCGACGTTTGTACAAGTATGTGGTGTGTAATTTGTACCCTCACCCGTCCACCTCATCCAGCCCCCCCCCCCCCCCCCCCCACACACACACGCACCCAAACCCCTCCCTACCTTTGTTGGTGCCTCATACAACCCCACCCTGAAGTTAGAGTCACAATTTGGAACTAGCCCAAATTGGATAATTAAAGTATCATGGCGTGCGTGTTGTGGCCTATTGGACTCAAGCTCTGGTGTTTCTGATCAGCTGAGTGTGGGTTCGTGTACGTGTGTCCTTAAGTAAGACACTTAACCTATATTGCTTCATCCACGGATGAGACATAAAGTTGTACGTCTGGTGTGGTGTGGAAATGCTAGTGCAGTGTTCTCCCTTACCAGTGGTCCGCTGACCAAACGCCAGTTAAAACACACAGGGACCAAACAGAATTCTCTCCATCTAGTCATGCTGGCTAGTCATGCTGGCTAGTTTTTGGCTGAAGTTCTATCCCTACAATATGTAAACCATTTCATATTAGTTCAAATGGTAAGTCCCACGCTAATGACAATGGCAAAAGAAAACCTGAAAATATAGACCAGTGAAAAACTTGGCAGACTAGTGAAATGACAAGCTAACAGGACCTTCCAGTTCCAGCCAGTTACTGAAAAAGTTAAAGCCAAGCCCTGCAACACCAATACCAATACCAAGACATGGCCATAAGAAAATGTGTTCAACTTTTATCCTTCCATCTTATCATTAAACAAAAATTATCACAAATATACAATAGACTATCAAAGAGACTTTACTCCAATCCTTGTTGCATCTTTAACGTGTTTGTTGCTTACAATTCAGCTCAAGGGAAAGGGCAAGGCCAAACACTGGGCGTCACTTCCTTTACACAGCAAAAATAAACAACTCAGAATCCGGTTGACTTTGAATTTTCCTTTTGTAAATATTTATCCATCATCCATCCATGCAATTCAATTTAAAGACTTGGAATGGACCGTCATGCCGTATGTCTATTGTCTTAGAAAACATGGCCCCCCAATGCAAAAAAAAACTGCACATTTTCGGTAATGAAACCAAGGATGCCTCATTTGTGAATTTAATCACTGTAGCTCACAAGCCTAAGGAAACCTATTCACAACGATGCTTGCTACATGTATGTGAACCAGAAATACTGGGGTTAACCCCTACTCTTCCATGATAAGTGTTATTGGTTCTACCAATCCCAGTACATGGAACCTACAGCTTAGTGTCCAATCTGGAGGACAAAGCAATTACCTTGCTCAAGGATCCAAGGGCCAGGACCGGGACTCGAACCCACACTCTTCTGATCAGAAACACCTTAGAGCTTGAGTCAGGTGCTCTTACAAATTTAACTGACTGTGCCACGCCACACTACAAGTAAATGGGACTCAAGTTCTTGTGGCTAAAGTCATCAGGGTGTGGGTTCGAATCCCAGTCATGACACCTTGAGCCAAAACAAATTGCTTCTCTTCACCCAGGGGTAAATGGGTACCTGTAAGGGCAGAGGCAATTCATGTGATTGAACTACTTTGGTGCGCCACACCACAGGCTGTATTTACTCCCCTGCATGCCAGGGGGCTGATATGGTAGTTGAAGGGATTACATAAATGGCCCAGTGACCAGGGTAACAATGGTCGAAGCGCAGTGATCATCTTTTTGGAATTGCACTATATAAGAGCGGTTATTATTTACAATTCTATTGTTATTATGGTTATAACATTTGCAATTTTACTATTACTTCCTTGTATTATAACGGGTTTTGAGTCCCTTCCACCCCACTTTACACAATTCAGAAGAAGAAGAACAAGAAGAAGAAGAAAAGACAAAATCATTAATCTTACCATTTTGATGATAGGCCTAAAGGTGTTATTCACAGTGCAAGGAGAAAGGACGCAGGATGGTACAATGTATACTACTAGTTAACTTTATCCCCTCACACAACACATACAGAAAACATACACACACAACACCGATACCTGTGTAAACACCTACATGTAACTGCCTAATGCGAACTACAATTCTACATTATAACTCCATGGTACAACACAGACAAATCTGGTACACATACATGTACCATGTACATGTACCAGCAAGCAATCACAATGACGATGTTTTGCATGGTTGCTCACCCCCCCCCCCCCCCCCCCAACAAAAATGACAATGATTTTTCTGCTGGGAAAAATGCATTATGTTATTTTTCCTTTGTGTTGAAATTATGATTGCTTGATTGAGTTCCAGGTAGCTGAGACTAGTGACAACTTGTAAGGCTTTCACAGCATAGAGACAGGACAGATCTCTCTATGGTCACAGCATGGTCACAGTCACACAAGGTTTTTTCCCATACACGCAAACAACTGCACTACATGAGAGAGAACATTTGGATAATACAAGAGACATGTTCAAGGGCGTCGATCGCTACTGAAAAGTAGGGGGGACGGGCGAGCAAGTCTTGACAAAATACATATTACATTATTTGCACCCCCCCATTACTTTTACATTTAATTCTGTGTTACACTTGTTCCCTATTTTTGTTTGACCAGGAGGCGAGTTACAGGGGGTGATATTTAACAATAACATCATCCGAAATGGTGTTTGGGCCTGGGTTTCCCTTATGTAAAACCGAGATTCTACCAAATACAAACATGCTCCGGGAGTCCGGCATTTATCGTGTGTCAGCTTGAAGTTCTTCGAAAAAAAAAAATACTGCTTCTTCGACAAATCTTGTCATGGCCCAAACTGCTCCTATTTATTTTAATGGATTTTACTACATTTTTTGCGTTGCGCGATTGTAACAATTTGAAAATGTAACACATTTGCACGTGCGCGCACACACAGACTTCCTTTGTGGAGGGATCGTGTACCGTACATTATAGCATACACAAATGACGCATAACTTGAATGCTAACAAGGTATGTAAGCGGGATTTTGGCGTTCATGTCTTGAACGAAACTTGTCGTCTATTGTCTGTATTATAGAAACGGAAATAGGTCCAAAATACCATTCTGCGCGTGGTCCATCAGAACAAAAGATGAAAATGAAGAAAACATTTCACCGTTTGTTCGCTATTCTTTTATTTGAACAAAAATTGTAATGAAATATTAAATCTAGAAAATGGTGTATATTTTGTCATATTTTGTTGCATATTTCTAATGAACAGTCAATCAAAAAGTGGGGGGGACATCTGATATGCTGTCCCCCCCCCAGTCTAAAAAGTGGGGACATAACCTCATTACAAAGATTAGAGAACTAACCCAACCTCAAGCTTGAATGAAGTCTAGTCTACCCACCATACACCCAAGTGCCTGAAATTTAGTGACCCGGAAACTTACAATACAGTAGTTATGGTTGGAAAGTGTAAAACCCATCGACGCCCTTGGACATGTTTGTTGTCAGCTGGCCTTATACTTCAGTTTTGAACGGGCAGGAAAACCAAGGCATTTTCTTTGTGAGGAAATTTCAAAGGGTACCAAGGCAACGGAGACAGTTAACCTCTCTGAAGTATCAAAATGTGAATCGATTTTCTTCATAGTTGAAACTGCCTTGAACTGGTTGCCTGTAAAGTAACCTCTTAGAATTGACTGCTTTCAAGTTTCAGATAGATTTATGAATTAATGAGTGGTTGGGACACTAAGCAAAGCTTTGAATTTCTACATGTTGAAATCCACCCCCTGTGGTGAAAATTCCAACCATAACTACTGTATTGTAAGTTTCCGGGTCACTAAATTTCAGGCACTTGGGTGTATGGTGGGTAGACTAGACTTCATTCAAGCTTGAGGTTGGGTTAGTTCTCTAATCTTTGTAAACAAAAAATTGCTCTTCTAAATGCAAGAAACTTAACATTTTGCTTGAACAATCAATCAAACAGAATGTGTATTAGCGAAACATTTCTTTTTGGTTTTAAATACAGAACAAATCAACTAACTTTACTTTTCTTTAACATTGGGTTTCAAAACACTGTAGAGATTTACAAATAATCCACACACAAAAAATTGTCAAACATACTGTGCTTTCATTTCAAACAATAACTCCCCACATATTACTCCCCGAGTCCCAGGCTACCATAAACAGCCTTTAAATCCTTTAAAATCAATCCATTTCATAAGGCTTGTAGTACATGTAGCTCCGCAATCAGTTATGAAATATAAAAACCTTTATCTTTGCCATGTTTACTTTTAAATCAGATGATGCTTTTTACAAAATAAAGTGACTGCTCTAGCATTAGTGAACATGTATCTGGTTATCTACTGAATCAGTTCAAAGCTTTATCTGCATGAAGGTTGCACTATGGTTTACCCTTTGGTATCTAGTGAGATAAGCTTTTGGTCCCTGGGCATCTATACACGCCTAATGACAAAAATGTCAGGGTTTGTAAAAGTGTACACTAAACAAAGACCATTAAAAGTTAAAGCATGTTGTAATTAACCGTACAATTATAAGTATTACCTGTAGAAAAGGCTTTCTTTTAACTGTCTATTGCCATGCATAAATTGTCTAAACAACAGTTGTGGGTTTGTAAAAAAACACTGGCAGGCTGTTGAAAGTATTCACAACCTACATGTACCTGTTCAAATAGTATTCCCACTGAAATTTGTTGTTTTATTTATTTTCCTCTTGAGAAAATGCGACCACTGAAAAACTACTCGGCGGCAGTAGAATACATAGCAAGACAAGTTCTGACAAGTTCTCAAAGAACAAATCTACACAACAAAGTAGATGTACACCTTTAGGTGTTACTGCAAACTAAATTAAAAATACATTAATACCTCGCCATGCAATGCCTCAAAAACTGTGCAGTTCTGCCTATTTTAGCACAAAAAATAAATTACCAAAATTATACCCTTGATTACAAATGGAAGCAGCCTTTATGTTACCAAAAGGCAAGGATTTTGAATGAGAAGGTGGGAATTTGTCAATTTTTATTTTTTTTTTATTTTTTTTTTTTGCGGAGTTGATTTTCAGGACTTTAAATGCTGAGCTCACTGTGATATCCTATAACTTTGTAAGGTTTATTGACGATAGTGGAATGATCATTGCAGTTCTAGGATTACCTATTTAACCTGACCTACAGTGTTTTTACACTGTACAGATCATGTAAAATTGTGTGTAATCTTTTTAAAAGTATTCTACGTTTTATACATATTAACACAGCAGTGTGAAATGAGAAACAAATATGGCGGTATGATGTGAACATAAATGGATGATGATTATAATAATAATGGACATTTGAAGTGTGCCATGTCTGTCAGAAAGACACTCCTGGCACATTTGAAAAGGAACTCTGCTACAACATGTATTATGACGGTACTTTTAAAGCTAAGAATAAGACTGAACAAATGAGTTTTTAAGTTAATTTTGAAGCTGGAGAGAGTGTCTACTACTACTAGTACTACTACTAGTCTGAGGTTCAGTGGAAGACCGTGTGAATATCAAGAACACACAATAACTCTTTTAAAAGTAAGAACAGACAGTACTAGTCCTACAAAAACCAAGTGGTAAGGTTCTTTTTTCGCCTGCTTCGAAGATTCAAGTTTAGCTTCACTATACTGCACTGGTGACAGTGTAGCCAGCCCAAGGAATAAGTCGTGATGCCAGCCCAAGGAATAAGTCGTGACAACACTTTACATGGGCTACGTATGTATAATGTAGTGGGGCTACTTGACCGAAGTACAGTACATTGATGTACATTGTGGAGTGTGTGTGTGGTTAAAATAACGCCTTTTATTTATAGTCTCCAATCACGATGTTTTGTGTGTGGGGGGGGGGGGGGGGGGGGGGGGGAATGGGGTTGTGTTCTGTGTTGACTCTTCTCTTGTCTTGCCAATAATAATATTATATCATGTTGTAGCATGGATTCTACCTCCATGGTTGTACTGCACCGACTGTCTAAAATATTGTTGTCTTATAATATAAGACTTATTAACTCCTTTGTATTCTTTCTTTGTTTTTAGATGTTTTACTGTCCCGTTCTGGAGCTTTAACCAATTTTGGACATGTTAATTTTCAATTTTTTTCTTTTTAAAAATTGGACATAAAGATTCGAATTAATTAATTAGTTACACGTCGCCTTATATTGAAATATAGTTAGTTAATAGTACATCTGACTATGCTATAGTCGTGCGCGACATCCATGTGTCCGACCGGCCATACGCAAGGCGAGCAAAATTCCATAAAACCACAAAATACACATACAATAATGATGATGCATTCTTCCTTGTCGAGTAGTTTTTCTCATATCATTATGAATATAACTGCACCTTTACTCACCTCAAGTATTCAAATAATGTGTTGACTGGGGTAATTTTCCTTACGTCTGAAGTAAGTGAGGCCTGCTTGTTGTTGCTAACTACACTACTCTGGGCATGCATCAAATCACTCATGCGTACATACATGTATATTTTGTACTTCAATTACATGATACATCCCTCAATCCTCTCGCAAGTAGAGCGAAGTCTGGTGTCCAGTCAAAGAACCAGACGATTTTCTGTCAAAACAACAAACTGCCGACAGAGGGCCAGCTACCCAAAACGAGGCAGGGTGGGAAAGCCAGTCAAGTTTCTCTTTTCTAACATGTCAGGAAACATTAAGTTATAACTGTCCTTTTGATATGCACAGGAGACGATGTCACACAAGATGGCTTAATTGATATAACTCTCGGTGGCAGGGCCAGCTACAGAAAAGTTTTTAAATAGTGTCCTGCCATTAAATGACTTAAAGGTATTATACAGGATTGGCAGAGCTGACAAAATAATCACAGACAGTGTTCATGTTTTGTGTTAATCAACCACATACATGAATAACAAACCTGTGAAAATTTGAGCTCAATTGGTCATCGAGGTCACGAGAAATTAGTGAAAAGAGACCTTATTTGTTTTCTGTTTTTCAACATCGAGTTTATTATCGCGCGCGATAAAAACTATTGTTTTACTAATTTCTCAGAAACGATAGCATTTTAGCAGAAAATATTTTAAGAACCCTTTCTACCATTACTTACTTTAAATCATTGTAAATTACGTGTGAATCTGTGAACATTAATTTTGTGTTTTTCGATCTTACCAATAGTGTACAGGGCCTTTAAACTCGTACTCGATAGAGGGCGCTGGTGATCCTAAACTTTTCCTCAGCCGAATCTAATCATGCTTTAATATCTGTGACACCTTACAAACTTATTCTGATAGTGCCCTCTTTTGAATCCTCCTCCTCCAGCCCATATTAATTTCCATATGAGGGACAGAATCTCCGGGGGACAGATTTCCCTATATCGGGCTCCCCCCCCCCCCCCCCCCCCCCCCCCCCCCCCCCCCCCCCCCCCCCCCCCCCCGTTTTGCTTTAATCCTGCCAACTGCTTTTGTGATTTTACTTACAAGGTTTTGTTTTGTCCCATTTCACACAAATTTTCGCCGTCGTGCTTTTCAGCACATAACAATTCGCAATGAACAGAAACTTAAGCAGCAGTAGTGGATAAATTATGAGGTTTAAAATAATCACAAGCAGTTTCCATGACAAGGTGTGTTTAGAAATTGCTCCTTTCTATAGTTGCTAGCGCTTGAAACACAAACAAACATAGAAATAATACTATGGGTAAATCTGTAACAATGAAAACATCGTTTAATTAAAAAGATGTAAGAACAATGTAGAACGTAATAAAACCGAACATTAGACATAATTATGAACGTTAAGTAGGAGTGCATCCACTGCACTATCCAAGAATGATACTGCTTAAAAGTTATCAGGATCATTTTCATACTATAGTATTAGGGATGTCAATTTTATTTTCAAGCCACGTTTGTTTACAATGCATGCTAGCAGTGACACCAGCTGGCTTGGTTATGAAGAGACTGACTCATCTGAAACCTTGGTTAGTGTAAAAAAATGTGCTCTCTCGTTCTATTTGGCTACCTGTTGCCCATCCTGTTTATGGGTTGGTTTACTACAAGAGCCAAGCCACTCTCAAGAGAAGTGCGAGCAACGACGCCAACAAACAGAATGTACAAGGAGCCGCCCTTGAGCTTTTAAGGCAAGACAGAATGTGATTATTAAACACGCTTAAAGTGCATTGGTTGTTCTGTGGACACCAACTGTTTTCATAAATTATGATCATCTGCTTGCCAGTACGTCCACTGAGAGAATGGTGCGACACCGATTCTTACAAACAGTTTATTTAATAATCGATGTCCTACCTTCATGAACTCTGTGATCAATCCCATCATTTACATTTTCAAATACAGAAGATTTCAGAAAGGTCTTCAAGATATGCTGTGTTGTTGCATTGGTCAACCTCTGAGCCAACCGGATTGGTGTTCAGATCGCTATGAATGAACGAAACGTGTTAAACGAACACTAGGAGCGCTCAACCATTCTACAGACCCTGGGCAGCCAAAGCGTATGACCTATCCCCAGCCTTCCTTCTAGTCCTGGGAACAGAAAGCTGGGTCTGATCGGCTGATGAGCGGAGTCGGTGCCCTGTAGCATCAGGAATATTAGAGTTGTGGGAATGTTCTGCTAAAACATTTGTTTAAAGAAACAATCAGACGTTAAAGGCAAAGTATACCTTTGGTTTTTTGAACCATTTTGATTAGAAATATACAATAAAGCTAACCTGTGAAAATTTCCTTTTAAAAGGTTGTCGCGTTTTTGAGATTTTCTTAGTTAATCGCCGAAAATCCGGAGCGAATGTGTCCTCGCAGGAAAAGTAATCCCTAATAGGAATACACAAACTGAGAAACATGTCTGACAGAAACTTTTCTCAGATTCAAATTTTGGGTCATAGAAACTGATATCTTTTTACATAACCACATTTCTTCAAAGTGAAATGTTTCTCAAAATGCTTTACTATCGAAAGCTACTGTAGGCTTCTAACCATTACGTTTTTATTGCCATTAATTTTAAGAGTGATTACCAACAGATATATTCCCTTTAATTAAGTCATTACCATCATAATGTTGTTCATGATAATTTTATGTTGCAAAGGACATTTTAATTTGTATCAATCCAGAACTGACATTCATGCTCATCAAACAACTGAACTATGACTGAGAAGAGTCAAGCTTATTAGCTGTACATTGATTTATTACTCATTCTACAAAACATTAGCTGCTATTGAGATAATGAGAAAATGGAACAGTATTCATTTGTAGAGAGTTCAATGAAGTGTTGTCCTTGTCAATTTTTCACAATCAGTCATATTATATTTCATTGTAAAGAAACTGTAACAAAATATTCTTTTGAAGTTTATCTCTAGTTTATTCCCACCCATATGCGATGCTGTTTGGGGACTGTACACACCTCCTAACCTCTGCATGACCTCCATACATGGTACTCATGTTGGCCAATGGTTCATTCTTCCCTGCCTTTCACGTCTGTGGACCTCGGTTCGTATCTGGGACCGATGCCTTGCATGTGGATTGGGTTTTAAGCCACTGCCTGAATGCGTGAATTTTCCCTATCTGGGGTTTTTCTCTCCGCATCTAAATCTGACATTTGTTCATCATCTTCTCTATACAGGTATCTTTAGATGGGCCTCAACAAGTTTGGGAATTATGAGACCCATTTAGATAGCACCTTAGGCCTACACAAAAAATGTTATGTTGGCAAAACCCGACCTACCCTAAAAGAGGGCCTACCCTGGGGAAAACAAAATTGTCAAGAGAAGAAATTTAATAATTAAAGTTTATAGATATCAGTTTTAAATATGTTGAAAACCATTTCTGACTGTTCTTCAATTGTATGGCGATAGCGTCCATGGGACTTTGGAGTGCACAATGTTTTGCACATCATGCAGAAGATCGTTGCTGGCCGACTACTTTAGAACATGATGATGTATATAATTATAGTCTCGTTCAACCAGTCTGCAACAAGGAAAGATTTCCCCAAATCTAGGCCATTTAAAGGGTCTGTATACGTTTGGTAATGACTCTGAAAATTAATGGCAATAAAAACTTACTTGGTAAAGAAGTACAGCAGCTTTGGATAGTATAATGCATTTTGAGAAACTTTTCACTTCGAAGTACTGCGGTTATAGAAAAAATGTCACTATTAATCTCCAAAAATGTTCATCTGAGAAGCGTCACGGCCGTAACGCTTCTCAGATTGTGTATTCCTATCGGGAATATTCTTCCTGCGTGGAAATATTCGCTCGGTGATATCTCAAAAACGCGACCACCTTTTGAAGTGAAATTTTCACAGGTTAGTGTGATTGTATATACCTACATTTATATAGGATTAACACAATCAAACGGTTCCAAAAACCAAAGGTAGACCATGTTACCTTTGTTTACAGAGTGGTGACCTTGTACATTATAATGCATTTCCTAACGGGCAAGATACTACACAGGCTATATATATGGGAACATTTACATTGTGTGTCATAATTTTCACATAAATTCAAAATTTACAAAAGTAACAGCTGTACAACTTTTTCTTCATATTATCAAAAGTTGAGAAAAATCAGACAGTGCAATCTCCATAAAACATAGGATTTGTTGTATTCTTCCATTGAGCTGTGTACAAATGTGCCTGCAGGAAGTCCAGGCTCTGTGGCTCTTTTGTAAACTTGTGATGTCACAGGTCACATGGTCTATACTTTGCCTTTAAACACTGAAAGGTTAATAATGCTGGAATGTCCTATCCTATTATACCTAGACTATAGAAAAATAAATAATTAAAAACCAAACAAAAAACCCTTAATGTACAGTTGTTGTTTTTTGTTTTTGTTATGCCTTATTTCAAGGAATCTCTTAGTGTGTACTGTTCTTTTATTAATTTTGTTGTTAGGAAAAAGTACTAACTTGGTAATTGTCAAAACAAACCTCATCGGTACTAATCTGAAAACTCACTGATTAAATAGTGCATAACGGTGCCAATCAAATGAAATCAAGTAGCGTTTTTCATGGCTGATGCAGACCAAAATAGCCGGGATCTCAGACTTGAAAGTCTACTCCACCAAACATTTATTCTCTCATTAAGCCAATCCAATAAAAGGCTCCACCTCCTTACTGCCTGGACCAATGACAAACATGAAAGCGTGGCCAGAAGTCACCAAAAATGAGCTTGTTCAAGTTTGTACTAACAGCAGAAAGCTGCTATCTAAGACAGATGTGTAATGCAGTTTGTGTATGCGCACTGCCCTGGATGGAGTGGGTGGTGGGCACTCAAGGCTTAAATTGATTTATCTGTTCCTCTGTTTGTGAAGTAAACTCAAACGAGGTGAACATTATGGGATATCACTTGTCCTATTACGTGTATTCAATGTAGAAAAACTTTATGTTTAAGCATTTATGAAAAAAAGCAAATTTTCTGAGTGTAACACAAGTACATGTAAAATGCAAATTAATAAATCAATTTCAAATTGGTCTACCTGTAATATTAATTTGAAATGGATTTATTCAATGTAATAGTCATCTGGGTGTGATTTCTACCAAAACTGCAATGCAAAGTGATGAAAACTCAGAACTATACAGAGTTTCAAGGAACAACAGCAGAGAGAGCAGACCGGGAGATCTTTGTACTGACCATCTTGGACTTTATCACTTATTTATGATTGCTGTCGACGTTGGACTTGTTCTACCGAAGGCTACCGAAGTACTCTAGCATTTAGAAACTACACCAAGCATTTCAGCAGTAAACAGATTGACTGATTGATAGACGTACCCCTTGCAAAAAGCGCAACGCTGTTGGTACGCTGAGGGCACACACATGTTTTTACGCATCAAGAACAACGACGGTCATCCAAAAATATAGTCTGCCTCATTTTACCTCAGTGAAGGCGCTGTTTAAGAGTGTGATGTCATAATACAAGTGGTTTATTGATTGATTGATTGACTGAAGATTCTCAGGAACATCACTTAAGACTGTTTGCATTCGCCCATCAGACTGAAGAATAACTCCAATATAGTTTGTGTTTGTGATCAACACATGAAGTGAGAAATTATCTTGTTACATCCACATGTACAGTACTTCATTATTGAAAGTTGACAACTAAGATCAATCACTACCAGCATCAGTTTAAGATTGTAGTTGATACTTCTGAGGCAAACAACTGTGTTTAAAATACTGAAAATGCTCAATTTTGAATGGACTATCATTCCAATTGTACAAGGAACTGTTGGATTGTTTCTTAACACTTTAGCTTGGCTGGTCATCCTTCGCACCAAAAGCCTTCATAATCTGACAAACTACCTGCTGGCATATCTTGCAGTTGTAGACAGTTTTGTTTTGTTGTTGCTTTATTTTGATCTTTTCCATTGAATAGGGTCCAGCTACCAGATAGTTTCATTGGTAGAATCCTTTGTAGGACTGTCTGGAGTAACTTTATGTTAATGTTTTCAATCTACTCATCAAATGGTCTATGTCTCGTGACCTATGAACGATATATAGGAATAGTGCATCCACTGCACTATCCAAGAATGACTACTAAAAAGGTTATCAGGATCATTTTCATAGCATTAGGGATGTCAATTTTACTTGCAGGCCCACGTTTGTTTTCAGTGCATGCAAGCAGTAAACCTACCACTAGGAGTGGTTGTGGAGAAACTAACGCATGAAGCCTTTCTCAAGCATCTGAAAGCATACAATAGACCTTATGCATATGACGTCATTTGAGTAGGGCGCCCTCACCTAGAGGTCAAAAGGAAGATGTTCATTGGCCAATCCTGTGCGCCGCGCGTACAAATCAGCGCGTTTCAATTGTTTCATCATCAGTTTACCTCTAAGATGGCGGCTTGGTGACGTCAATGCATAAGGTCTATTCTAATTTATAGTTATTCTTTCATTATTATTTTTCTTGCAACTTGGATTACCAATTGAGCCTAAATTTACACAGGTTTCGTTATTTTATGCATTGGGATACACCAAGTGAAAATGCTGGTCTTGACAATATTTGGCTACCAAAAGTGAACAACGCTAACTTTGACATCAAACATTGTTTTCAGATGTGTAAGGACGCATTAGTGCATATTCTTTTTTCTTTACATTAATGTAACTATTTCTGAATTTACCACTCCGTAATGACGCCAAAATGCAAGCCTATACTAAATAAAACGATGCTTAATGTTTCAATAATGTTTTGCCATGAAACAGTTACGAAAGACTCCTGAGTACTTTTACTGATGGGCTGATAATTTGAGGCAAGCAGATTCCTATCTTGCAAGTAAAATCGTTTAAAAGATGTTAACAACAAAAATGTAAATGTAGAACGTAATAAAACCGAACATTAGACACCCCCTCCCCCCCATCCCCCCCCCCCCCCCCCCCCCCCCCCAAACTGTACTAACCAACAACACGGAACCCCTACTGCACGGAACCAACAGTTTGTGTTAACGCCCTCTGTTGGAATCCTGTTGCTTTATTAGTCTTATTCCCAGACGTTTCAACACTTCGTGATAAGTCAAAAGGCCGTCTGCCTTTTCACATACGGTAGCTTCAAGAAGACACTAAAAATCACAAAAACTTCCCCATCTGCTAGTACCAGTAGTTGAATCTAGCCACTTGTTTATTCCTGTATGGCTTTCCCTTTCTTTAAATGAAGTATCTATGCTTATGAGAGAGGAAATTCTTACCATGGGTAGTAGTACTAGGCAACTTTTTTTTCTTAAGGTTTACGTTGTGGGCATTGTGATGTACAATTGGGGACACCATACCCCAGACAGGCAGGCGCGCGCAACGTCAACAACGCGTCCGTCCGTCCGTACGATCAGCAGGTTGTTTTGGTATGCTGCATGCATACCATATGCGCTGTCACAAACTCCATTAACTCGTCTCCCCGATCGACACACTTCACTGTCATTTTCTCAGGCGCCAAAAACTCACTGTACATCAATTTTATTGTTGTTAGATTTGGGAATTTTTTTGTAATTAAATCCACCATGTCGAATCCTTGTGCTGGATGTAACAAGACAGTGTATCATGGTAAGTTATTTTTGTTAGGTAGGTAGCCAAAAAATAATGTTTTAATTTTGTTGTTTGTTACCATCAATCAACTGATCAAGCGATTAATTCAAGGCATCATTAATTTGGATTCATAAATACCTTGGACAGTTTATCCATTCTGATTGGTGAGAGCACGTCACGTGGGGGTGTTTAAACGTGTGATATAAATACGGCTAGAAGTGTTTAAACACGGCTGGCTTCGCGTGTTGGGCGCGCAAGCTTGTTTACGCCAATTTACTTACGCGGAACGCAATATACAGCTATTAGTATACCAGCGCGTAATCTTGTCGACGCGCGCGCGCGCGTGCACACACAACCCAACGCGCTCAAAACAGAATGTTACAAAAGTTTTTGAAATGTATGTAAAAACTTCGAAAATTCGCTTTAAAACAAACAGATTGTCTTTTTTACCACCGATTTTCCTTATTCTTTCACTTTTTAACAAATTGGCATTTATGAATGGGAATAAAAGAGTAGTGACTCGTTCTCAAACGGTCGTTTAATTTAAACCTTGCAGGGTCGTGGCCGTGCGATATCGCACGGCCCTGCCGGTTTTAAATGGCCGTTTAAGAACTCGTCACCACTCTTTTATTTCCTTAATTATGAACTGGGTGTGGGAAACCCGAGTGTGACTTTGTGAAGTCTGAACAGTGAATGAAGACGTGAGATGTAGAAAGGCCTGTCAATGTCACTGTCAGTGTCACTGAGTGTCAGCACAACTTAAACTTTTTAAAGACAAAGTACAGAATTAAAGTTATTATTGAAAAACATTCGGAAAAGTACTCCCTGTGCCCTGGGTCGAGATCCAGTAAAACTGGGAAGGGGCGCTGTACTCCTTTTTCAAAATGTTGACATCTGCGGTCGTCCCCAGTTACAGCATTTTACAGGGTCTTCCTAGCCCCCTAGACCCAGACTGGGGTGCTGTATTTTTTTTTTTAATCTTCAAAAATTGACACCTTCGAACTAGGCGCAGATGTCAAAATATTTGATAAAACGGAGTACACAGCGCCCCAGTTACTGGATCTAGGGTCTACCCTATCCCTACTCCTAGAACAATAGTATGACTATGAGGTTCGTTTTGCCATCATCTCAAGACTAGTTCTAGGAGTAGATCTTCCCCAGGCCAGTGTATTGTGGCGTCATGTTTTCGATCGATATATATTTTCGACCCTTTGATGATTCCTGTTTGTAATATCACAAGACGGGGTGAGATCCACGGTGACTACTCCTAGAACTATGAAGGGATATGTTTACTCGCATTCATGTACTGACTATCTGGTACAGTTTGGCATGTTGATGACATAATGTGGAATGATTGTCGGACAGCCGGGTATTGTTAGCAAAAGTGATGTCATTAGTGCGGAGTACTATTGTGGTGGTTCGGAAAGGATCCGCTGGTGTAACAACTCAATGATTCGATCAGTGATAAGGCCAAATAAGAAAGAAAACATGTTTAGCGTCTCCGCCTGCTTTCTTTTTAGAGGGATACATTTTAACGATCTTGGACAAAAACAATAATTTAAAATAAATAAGATCGTATCTTTATACTTTAGCACACCGAAAAAGCACACCGTAAAAGGCTGGCAACCATCTTGAAAAAATAGCCCGGCCGGTTGTCTTGAAAAATAAGTCAGTTGGTCATTTTTGGGGAAAAAAGGGGCCTTCTCCTTCCTTTTTTCAAAAAGGCAGGATGCTATAAACATTTTTAAAATTATTTTTTGCCTAATGTGCTGTGAGCTTGAAATGAATTTATTGCACAAGCTCTAAAAAAGTTGATTCAAAATCGATTTGTGCTGTCGAAATCATTTCTCTCAAAATCATTTCAAACGCTCCAAGCATTTTATTTTGTGCACTCTGAATAAATTATTGCCAGAGCTCGAAATAAATTATGCAAAATCATTTCATGCTTGCAAAAACATTTCTCTGGGAATCATTTTGAACGCTCCAAATAATTTGTTTTGTGCGCTCAGAAGAAATAGATTATTGCAACAGGTATTCAAACAATATTTCAAAATCCTTTTGTGCTGTTAAAAACTTTTCGCTTGAAATCATTTGGATCGCTCAAAATATTTTGTTACTGCTAAGTGTTTCAGTAATGAGTGAAAAAGTGGCGGTGTTTGGTAGTTACAGCATCTTCTTAATCCCAAGATTGTTCTTGTAGTGTATAAGACTCTAATTCAAATTGACCACACTAATCAAATCATCTTCAAGTCATGTTCCCTGACTGCAGCAGAAATAATGAATACTAATTGTCATAATATAGATATGGTGCCAAACTATTTGCCCTCCAAGCCTCACTTTGATAAACAGTGATTTTTAATGGAATTTGTTTACATTTTTTTACATTTTGCTAGTCTGGGCTCAAAGTAATTAATCAAGAATCAGGATCATGTTTATTTTATTTTGTTGTACCCTTGAACAAAGATAAAATTGAGATAATTATGGAAACAAGAAACCATCTCCTGCCACAGGAGCAGACAGAAATGCACCAAGTTTCTCACCTAGTTTCTTACCACAAGTCCTCATCAATGTATAAACAAACAACAGCTGAGCCCAGAGCATGAGAAATAAAAAGTCTTGTTTCCCATAATTCATCTCAGACAAAAGCCTAGTATAAAATTAGCATCCTCTGTGTTTGATTTGGGGACTTTGCAATTGTAGGCCTATCGTCTCTGTTTGCTTCCTAATTGTGTTCTTCATTCGCTGACTTGGACACTTTTTTTCTTTCTTTCAAATTCAAGCCCTAAAAAATGCAGGCCAGTTAGGCCAAATAAAAATATATATATGTTTAGCGTCCCCGCCTGGTTCCTTTTTTGAGCCTGCATGCTTTTTCTTTATCTTGTTTCCTCATCAAATTTACTGGAAAGAAGAAGAAGAAAATGATGCTTTTTAAAACATTTTTTTTTTTTTTTTTTTTTTTTTTTGGTACTTGGGCAAAGCAGTATTTACTTAGTAAGGGCACCTCTATAAGGGAACTTTTTCACTGGAACATTTCAAGGGCACCAAGGCAGTGACCAGGGACATGGAGGCAATTATGGCCTCTGTGAGGTATCATGCCCAGGTACAAGTGTAACCATCACATTAAAATAGAGTCACTTAATAAAAAAATTCCAAAATTAGATTGGACATTCAGGCTCAAGTGGCATCACAAAACAATTTTCTGTTTTCCTTTGGCCGTAAAGAAATTCCATTCCTCTGCAGTGTTTACGCAGAGAACTTGTTGTATGCTATAAACTGATAACATTGTCAGAAATTCATAATTCACTGCAGGCTTATTGTACTGCATTGTGCAATTATGAAAATAGAAATGTGGGTCACACCTTTAAAGCCGTATACCTTGACCCAATGGTGTCGGTATTGAAAGATGCGTTGTTTGGAAATTATGATTGTGCAGATCTATGAAATATTATGTGTGCTACAGCTAGACAAGAATGGATGCTGGATAATAAATGCTGGACATTATTATTGTAAATTTACATTGGCGAGTTGGAGAATCGACTCTTTTCATACCATAGGTTAGTGACACAGGGTTCTCCCTGTGCACAAGTGTGATTTGCGTGCTGTATGCGCAAATTTTGGCCGATACACAAAAGACGAACAAACCCTTCCCCCCCAAAAAAAACAAAATTTTTAAATAATTTTTTTTATTTTTTATTTTTTATTATTTTATAGTTTCACAAAAAACATCAATAAACATTAAGTTATTAAAACATACTTTACATCCTGTGGGCGTTTATATTATGTCATTTTGAAACTAATTTGTACCGTATTTTCCACCTTTGAGTATCCATAGATGAAGAGGGCAGAGTAAAAATGCAATTGAAATGAAATTAAGACAACTGCGACCAGTTTCAAACAGCTTGTTTCTTCTGGGTTCTTTAGCATACTTGATCTGGAAACTCAAGGAACTTTTATAACCCCCCCCCCCCCAATAAAAACCAAGAGCTGAAATAAATTCCTGTGTTACTATTTGTCAATGGATTGATGTTTGATGGTCCCCTCCTAACAACAATCAGTTGGCTGCTTTGAGTTACTACAAACCTTTGACCTTTTTAAACTGAGTGCATAAATAATTCAAGCCTCTACACTGTCCCAAGAGTCACATGACCTCAGCAACATGTTCCCTTTGTCTGTTGTGGTTTCAATAATTACCTACAACGGGGTCAAAGGTTAAAATTTCTGCACAATAAAGAAAGTGACAATGAGAACCTAATTAACCCAAAATCCCCAACTCATCAAAAGCCTACATGTACTGCGTGATTCTGTTGGACCATGGCTGAACAGAAAACTGCTTTTAGTAATCGGATCGAGGCTTGAAATTTATTTTGAACCGCTTGGTTGAGGCCAGTGGTTTTATTGTCAGCCAGTAAACTCATGACCGGACAAATCAAGCGGCTTTGTATTTTGCAAATGAATAAATACCTCACTGTGCGAAAATGTTTACTTTAGAAAATAAATAAAATAGGATTAAAAACATTCGATTGTTGACTTTGAATCTAATAAATATCTTTAAATTATGGTAGGTATCGAAGTATACTTACCCATTTGACTAACAAGATAAATCCTGACTTCGTGCTTAATGTTCAAATTACAACATTTTATATGTTAAACTTTGTGTACACCTTTTCTCATTTTGATTCTGGTCTTGTAAAAACAAAAACCCCAAATTCCAGCCCTGCTGATCATGCTTTACATGGATCAGGGCCCAATGGCTCTGCTTACTGCAGAAATCTGCGCTTATGGCACACAGAGTTTTGTGCTTTATAGGGCACTGTAAGCGCATAATTCCGCTGTAAGCAGAGCCATGAAATTGGACTTAATAGGTGTACCAAAATAATTAATTCAATTCAAAAATAGTTTATTAAAAGCATGTATCACAGTTAAAAAAACGAATTGTACATGAAAAAATCAATGTTTAAAATCAAAGTCAAATTATCCAGATGCTGAATTGCCATGTGATGGTGTTGGATTTTCTTAGAGTTTAGAGAAAGGCGTAGTCTTTTCTCTATGGTAAAAAACTTTTAACTTTGCTATTAAAGGGGCACATCAGTTTTCCTAAGCCAAGTGGCACTTTTGGTTGTGAGGAAAATGTTAACTTGTATTTGAATTTTGCAAAGGGCACAAAAGCAATCTGCCGTGGGTAAATAAATTTAAGGCCTGGAGTAAAGAAGGATCCTAGTAAATCCCTCAGGGCAAATGTCTCGGCATGAAAGGTTGGCATTCACTCAAATCAGACACCAAGAAAATATTGAGAACTTTGGCCGACCCTCTTACGATATGTGTGAAGTGTTGAGTTATCGTTAATCTGCCAGACAAACACCGGAAAGGCAGGACTTGATTCTATAGACAAGTCTGAAATGCAAACATATCATAACCCAACCTCCATGTGATTTCTAGGTTTTTCTGAAGTGTACAGCTGACCTTGCTGCTAAGGTGTTTTCACACTGAGTCAATTCACAAGAACAAAACCCCCGCAAATTCCTGGGGAATTTTAGCCCCACCCAAACCCCATCATCTCACACTTGCTGCAATTGTTCCTGAGGGGAATGAACATTTGGTAGCCTGTTTCACAGTACCGAGCCAAGTTCCAGGAAATTAAATCCGAGAGGAGTTTTAACCCCACCTCCATCCCATGTCTGTTTCACGCTTTCTGCAATTATTCTCGGGAACAATCAACTCTGGATCATTTTGATATCTGGGGTTATCTCGATTAACCCCACTCCCAGGCAGGGCTAGCTTTTCCCACTAGACTACGTCTTGGAATTTTAGCCCCACCCTGGACTTTTACAGGACAGAGCTCGAAATTAGCACTGGATCACAGGACCAAGGCCAGTGATTTTTAGCTTTTGGCCAGTGAAGTTACGACCAGACATGTCCAGCAGTGTTTTTCAATTGAATAATAATATTAATACTTAAGTTGTGGTCTAGTGGGTGTTACAAGCTCTAAACATCCTTGGTTTAAGATTTGACCGGCTAGTTTTCAAGAAACATCAAAACAATAATATCAAAACAAATAGATGATAAATTGTTTTCTTTCCCACAGCTGAGCAGTTGGTAGCCATGCATAAGCATTGGCACAAAGCATGCTTCAAATGTGCTAACTGCAAGAAGACGCTAACACCTGGCAAACAGAATGTGGTAAGACAATTTTCTTAATTGCCTTCCTCAATCGTTCAAAGTTCTTCTTCCAAAGTGAACTGAGTTTCAATCTTGTTCCAAAGTGAACTGAGTTTCAATCTTGTTCCAAAGTGAACTGAGTTTCAATCTTGTTCCAAAGTGAACTGAGTTTCAATCTTGTTCCAAAGTGAACTGAGTTTCAATCTTGTTCCAAAGTGAACTGAGTTTCAATCTTGTTCCAAAGTGAACTGAGTTTCAATCTTGTTCCAAAGTGAACTGAGTTTCAATCTTGTTCCAAAGTGAACTGAGTTTCAATCTTGTTCCAAAGTGAACTGAGTTTCAATCTTGTTCCAAAGTGAACTGAGTTTCAATCTTGTTCCAAAGTGAACTGAGTTTCAATCTTCTTCTAATTTGAATAAGTCCATTTTCAAACTGCCTGACCAACATTTCCCAAGTGAACTTCTACATTGACATGTAGTTTAAAACTCTACCATTGGAATGCGATTTGTTCAAGAAAATACGGAATGTGCACTCGCATGCTTTAATAGGTTATATAGACGATGTGACCTGTGACATCACATGTTTACAAAAGAGCCACAGAGCCTGGACTTCCTGCAGGTACATTTGTACACAGATCAATGGAAGAAAACAACAAATCTTATGTTTTGTGAAGATTGCACTGTCTGATTTTTCTCAACTTTTGATATGAAGAAAGGGGGGACATCTCAAAAGCTGTACAGCTGTTGCTTTTGTAAATATTGAATTTATGTGAAAATTATGACACAAAATGTAAATTTTCCCATAAAGCCTGTGTAGTATCTTGCCCGGCAGGAAACGCTTTAGAATGTACAAGGTCACCACTCTGTAAACAAATGTAACATGGTCTATATATTTGCAGTTCACTGCAGTGTTTTTTGTTTTTTTTAGAATGCTAAACATTGCTATCCATGAACAAAAATTACATTGACAAAAGTCTGGGGCCTTTCAACACAAAATAGATTTTTGACAATTGTACATAGTCTCTGCAATGTCTCCGCAGTGTCTCTTCCAGAAAGAAAAAAAACAACTTGGCCTTCCTTTGTGTTTACCTAAACTAAACTTGCGCAAATGCCTTCCATTGTTGGATCTTTCTGTCGGCACCTACTAGATAAATAGGCCTACTTGGTCACGTGTCATGTGTCATTATTCCTGAATACTTTCGCTTTGTTAAAACATGGAGTAAGGTTTACAAAAACAACTCCAATTCTGCAAGGGGTTTTCAAACTTTTTGAAGTAGAACTAGATGGCAGAGGGCCAGGGCCTAATTTCATAGAGCGGTATTGAGATGACACATTTGCTTTACATCTTTCTGGAATTTCATCTTCGAGAGGGCAAGGCCATTTTCATTTTGCAAAGGGCACTTTTACTGGATAATCTTAGAGTCATAGGGAAAGTTTTGAGGGGGCACCAAGACCAGGGCAACAGGGTCATGGCCTCCGTGCAGGTGTTGGGGATAATGATTTGTAATCAACTTAACTCTCTTTGATTTCAGCATGAGGAGAAGCCATATTGCCAAACTTGCTACGGCAGCCAGTTTGGACCAAAAGGTAAGAAGTCTCCGATTTAAAGTTCATACCAGTACCAATCCTCCAGAGAAATATCTGACAGTAGCTGATCAGGCGTGTCTTATTTTAGGATTTTTCCTGAATTCAGGGTTTTCTCAAACTCTCATTCAGCATTAACATTTTCTTGAAAGAATTAAAGCAACCACCAAAGGGAGAGAAAAGTAGTCCACATTGTGTCCAAACAATTTTTTTTTATTTCAGGTGATGCACATAGTGTGTAAACCTGTAAATATATGAGAGGTTCCGGGGGGGTTTTCATTGATTGTTTTTGTTTATTCCAGGGTACAGTTCTGGGAATCCGTCTGCAGTTAATAGCTACGTGAACAAGTAGAACCGCAATCAGTGAGGTAGGAGTATGCACCGGGGCCACACAATCAATTCAACATCAACAGACTGCAGATACAACTTCAGAAACAACAAACCCACTGGCTACTAGACCAACGAGCTTGTAATTATTAGTGAACGTTACCTACATGTTGACCCGCTATCAGCAAATGTTCCAGTCACAGGAAATTTATTACAGGCATGTGATTTTTACTGATTTTAGGATTTTCTCAAAACCACCATGTCTGTATGCTTGAAAGAAGTAAAGCAGTCACCAAAGGGAGACAGGAATAGTCCACATTGTGTCCAAACCTGTAGTTTTGTATTTCTAGTGATGCACAGAGTCTGTAAACCTCCTGAATTGTAACATCTGGGAAGGTCTTTGTTTAGAATAAGTGGGAATCCAGACCTGCTAGCCATTTTTAGGAATTTTTATATTTTTCAATCTCATCCGTGTTATGCTGAGAAAAAAACAAGTTACCCGACTAAAATTTCCTGCGAATGGTGTCCTGACTTCTTTTGATCGGATCTGCTGAAAAAATACGTGTCAGCTGAATATTTGATTCAATTGCTGCCCGGCCGGCCGTTGTTTCAGCACTCATACTGGTAAACCATTTGAAGCATTCTTGCTGTGCCATTAACACAAATCAATTACTTTTAATGGTCCGTGTAGATAGACCAGCCATATGGTTGGGGCTTGTGTACTAGGGGAGACATGTCGAGACGGAGCCGAACTGTCCATTCCTAATCAATGATTTTTTTTTTTTTTCTATTTTATTTTATTACAAGTCCAACAGCGCCAAGTCAATAACAGGATGAATAGGAGGCCATAAAGAAGTGGTCAGTTTTAGATGTGGGAGGAAAACCCAATCCACATGCAAGGCTCCGGTTTGAGGTGGGATTCGAACCAAGGTCCACAGAGGTGAAAGGCAGGGAAAGAAACCACTTAACCAACCAAATTCCAAAACGACATGACACATATTTATTAAAGATCAAAAAAGAACAAAAATGCTTTTTGACTTTAAGACCAGCATAGATTATCTTAATAAATATTTTGTGTATCCATTCCAAAACAGTTATTCATTATTTATTTGTTTATTTGGCCCAACAAAACACAATCGTTCAATGTTTGGTTACGCCTTTTCAGGGAGCGTCTCAAAAGTTTGGCATGTTCAAGCTTGTTTCACTTGTCCATATTTTATATTAATAAGGGATGCTTTTCAACACTGAATTAGCCAGCCGAGCAACTTGGAAAGAAATCTGATGAGTGCTCAATTGTTTAAGGGTTTGGCAAGCAGACTACTGTTAAGGTAGAATGCTGACTTAACTATGGTGTGTTAATTGGATCTGCATTACAACAAAAATCATTTTTAAAGAACCTACTTTCCGATAATCAGAACAGCTAGAGTGGATCAATTAATTAGGTCATGGTCCGCCAGGCCACATCAGCCAAGGGAGGTTCTTAGATGCATGTGTTAATCCGATTTAAAAAATCATTGGGTTAATCCAATTATCCCATCCATTCTAGGGAACGGTTTTAAAAGCGGTCTGTCAACTCGGATTGTTGATGAGGAAAATTCAGAAGTGGGAGGATTAAGCTTGCACAATAGTTGAATTCGCTTCATTAGACCTTAGCTATGCATTTTTATGTGAAACTTACAGCGGATTCAAAAGTGAGGCCGACCTACATGTATAGACCTTGTAAACCTGTGACATTACATACTTACAAAAGAGCCACAGAGCCTGGACTTCCTGCAGGCACAATTTGTACACAGCTCAATGGAAGAAAACAATAAATCTGATAAGAAGATTGCACTGTTTTATTTTGATCAACTTTTCATATGAATAGAGGGGGGCACATCTCAAAACTATTTCAGCTGTTATTTTGATAACCCTTGACTGCCATGAAATGCCCCGGAATGTACTAGGTCACTCCTTTTGTAAACAAAGGTTATGTCAGGGTCTATCAATGGTTCCCCCTTCTGTGGCCTGATATTACATTCTTGCAGGGCAGGGCAGTTTTTCCTTAGAAAACAGCACTTCTATGCGGGTAATGTTAATTTCTACTTCGAATATTTCAAGGGGTACCGACTACCGAGGCAAATACCAGAGCTACAGAGGCAATTGGCTCCATTGCCATGGTTATTATAATACAAATTGTAAACAATTTTCATATGACAAGTGGAGTATCTTGCCTGCTAGGCAATGCCATGGAACGCACAAGGTCATTGTAAGGAAGGTGTCTTTTTTGTCTCCAGTATAAATGAGCATACAGCTTACATGGCAGTATTGTAATTGTACTGTAGGCCTACATGTACAACCATAATGACACAACCAATATGCAGACTTATTATAATGACCAAGTGTTGAATGATCCCATAGGAATACATACATGGTGAATGCGGATCATCAAAGTCATATAATGTAACGCTACGTCTGGTTGCACACTCCCTCCTGATCTAGTTATTTATATTGGCTGGTGAGAGGAGCAGACGTCTGTTCCACCAGACTACACGGTTGATTAAAATAAATGAAACCAGAGCCTGATTTTATGGCTCTCTGCTTATACAACAGAATTCTGCTCAAAATATATGCTTACCAGAAAAAGGTTACCATGCTAAAATACCATGTCATGTGTATAATATGTGCATGTCCCGCTTTTGCTTAAGCAGCTCTATGACATTGGGCTCTGGTCCCGATTTCATGAAGCTGTCATTACACACACAATAATTGCTTAGCACAGAAATATCTTACTTTATTAGCATGTAAAACAGGTTACCAGCCGAATTGCTATGATTTGTGTATTGCCTGTGGTTGGTTCCCTCCTAAATTGTACTTAGCAGACAAATTTATTAAGCACTTATTTCATGCTAATTGGCATTGAGAATTTGGGCCCGAGAATTTCATGCTAATTACTATCTGTTATTCAAATTTGATCAGGCAATGAGTCACATGTTGACCTAGGTCAAAGTTTATGGGTAATTTATAGGCTGTGTTTACTGGCAGCTTTCCAGTAAACAGTACCATCCAGTGTTCTATCATTTGAAAATATCAAATCACACCGAAGCCAGAAAATGCTTGTTTCGATAGACGCTGAACTTTGATATCTTGTGTGTGGGAGAATGTCATGATGTGAGACCCCCACTGCAGGGCATGTTTCTTATATCAACTTCTGGAGGGTTGAGACACTGGGCGTAAATCATTTTTGACACATCTGAAATAATATGGAGGTCATGGCCTTAGTTGTACAGCTCTGGGTTGCCGGCCCCCCCCCCCCCCCCCCAAATAAAAACAAAAATAAATAAATAAAATTTAAATTGCCATTTTCAAAGCTACAGAATAAAGCTCCTGCGTAGCATTTGATGCTTGATGCATATCATAAATTTGGTGCTAGCGTTAATTTTAGTGCCTCTCCTTATTAATATTTCAAAAATTGAACTGATTATGTGGCCCACTGGACAGGAGCTTGAGGTCTTCATTCCATTTTGACGTTCCGATCATCAATCTACTTGTCATTTTTAAGCGTTTATATCGCAGTACTGATGTGGCCAGTTGTTTAATCCAAATTCTAGGTACGTTTATTCAATGTGGAACCTTCAAGATTCCATTTTGGTTCAACCTTAAACACAAACCTCTGTTATGATTGAATTTGGGGTCAATTTCAATAGAAAGAAATTCATCTGTGCTGTTGGATTGTGATGGATTCACGTTTATAGAACTTCCAATTGTATTCATAATATAAATCTGTGTATAAAAGTTAGATAGAAATGTATTTCAGTTCTAAGCAAATTGCCTCAACATGAATAAGTACTTACTATCTACTTGAAATGACTTCCTAAATTGTTTAAGTACTTTCACAAGCATTGGAACATGCATTTTATTTTGAAAAACATTTATTATTTAAGTAGAGCTTTAAAGGCACTGAACACGTTTGGTAATTGTCAAAGACCAGTATTCTCACTTGGTGTATCCCAACATATGCATAAAATAACAAGCCTGTGAAAATTTGGACTCAATTGGTCATTGAAGTTGCAAGAAAATAATGAAAGAAGAAACACCCTTGTTGTTCAAATTAGTGTGCTTTCAGATAGGAATAAAAGGCTTCTGGCCAGAAGTCTTTTTTTATTTGAGTGAGAAATTACCTTTTTCTCAAAAACTACGTTACTTCAGAAGGAGTCGTTTCTCACAATGTTTTATACTATCAACAGCTCTCCGTTGCTCGTTACCAAGTAAGTTTTTATGCTAATATATATTTTGAGTAATTACCAAACGTGTACAGTGCCTTTAAGTTAAATTTCAACATCACTTTACATTCCTTCTTATACATTAGATGCAAACTAAAACATGCCATTTTTAACACAAATATGATAAATGTATTCAAGTGTTTTCATGACAACATTTGTATCAAAGCTTGTTGTTTTGTTAGTAAGAAAATTATGGTATGTAAAACCATTTTTTAAGTGAGTGTAGTTTGCATGCACAATACTTACCTAACAATGTGGCTGTAAATTTAGTCTTGAGTTTTGCCTTTTTATGAAATTGTTGTGCTTATTACTAAGATTTTTATAGCGGTTCTTTTCGAACCCAACACACCTCATTTATATTTTTCCCAGAGGCTACAGAAACCTCAAAATAGATTTTGTTGCACCGAGATTCACTAATTTTGATGCTCATCATGGCCCCTGGTCACTGGGACATTTATTTCATTCCTTAAACCATCTCAGCATTCCTGGGAGTATACAGCCTGTGCTGCCGAGTATGTAGCATAACAAGAACCATCTCTGCCCTCACAGGTACCCATTTACTCCTGGGTGAAGAGAAGCAATTACAGTTAAGTGTCTTTCACAGGGACACGAGTGTCATGACCGGGATTCAAACCCACACTCTGATGACTTTAGTCCAGTGCACTAGACTACAACAGTCGACACACAACAAAAAATTCCTTTACATGATCACAAATCAATAAAATTACTAAAAAGTTCCAAACTTTACAAAGATGCATATTCAATTTTTATCTTCTCACAAAACATTCCACCAGAAATGTGTTCCCATTTAATCCAAATTAATTTGACTAATTATTGAGTACTTTTGTGAAAGTATATTTTAATGCTAAATTATATGCATGAATTAGATGATAAATATTATCATTAAGAATAAATCATCTAGTTGTAAAGTAAAAATGAGTGTTCAGAAGAGGTGTGTTATTTCATTTATTTTCAATTATTCTGGTTGTGAAAGCCAAGGACTCTCAGAAAAGCAAACTTAATCACTGTACTAGCCAGGAAGTTTCAGTTGTAGATGTGGGAGGGAAAACACAGTCAGGTAGGGACTGAAAACCCAATCCGCCTCCGGTGGGATTCGAACCGGGGTCCTAGAGGTGGAAGGCAAGGGTAAATACCACTATGTCAACCCGACCACCCATTTTATTTATTTTGGTGAACTACTATGTAAGGAGGGCAGTTTTCGCTTCTTCGTCTTTTATTGCCTTAGAAAACAGTATGGACGTTTGGTTGCAAGTCAGCTGCGCAGCCATGGGGGGGGGGGGGGGGGGGGGGCTTAAGAACTAAAACAGAACTAACTCAGCACTTCTGGTATAATACACATATCTTTAATTACACAATCGAATATTCCTACACAAGAAAGTTCGTTGCAAAGGCAAGTGAAACGTCGCAAAATTGGTCGAACTTTAAGGCTCGGAAAATAAAGAAAACATAACAGTCAAAGCTCTGTTTACAATTCAATAACTTTCATTAGTTAGTCAGAAGCACATTAAAAGTTTAACAATCTGTTTGGGTTTTTTTCACCAGCGACAATTTCTATTAAAAGCATAAGGTGATGCTGACGACAATTCTTTGGATACAGATTCCTACTTGAAATTAGACACTTGCCTTTATTTGCATAAAGTGAAAAACACAAAAACAAACACCACCCCGAGCAAACAAACAAACAACAAAATAAATTTATAGAACATTTTACATTTTGCTATGACTATTCAGGAAGTCTGTACCATTGGAAAAGTTTATCTCTTATTTTATTTTACAAAATATTTAAAGAACTCAAAGTTTCTGCACATTTCAAGAACCCCTTTGGCTAAAAATCAAGAAAAATATTCAAGTTTGAGTGCGTATTCTGACGTTAAATATATATCACTGTTTGCCAATCCCCAATTAAACTTCTTCCATGTGATGTCAGGAAAACAACGTCTCTGTCATTTTTTGGAACTATGTCTGTAAGTAGTGTGATATTTTTTTATAATGATAATTCATATAAAAATATTTTACTTATTACAGATCGTGTTCAATTCTTACGGGTTTGTACATGGATTTTTGCCATTATTTATGTATTATTATGGGGGGAAAAATCTTTGAAGCAAGTTGATCTTAAAAACTAAATTGTTTAACTATGCATTGACAAATTTTTGCCTAAAAAAAAAAAAAAATCAAATACTAACTTTAAGAGTTAAAGCGAAATCAACTCAAAAACCCACCAAATATAGTTTTAGTATACAACCTGAAAGTAAGTTTACCCTTTTCAAAGGGCCAAGTCACAAGAGAGGAAATAATATGGGGAGGCAGCCTCCAGGGAGCAGAAAGAACAGTCACAGTATTTCTTGGGGTTGTAAGACGCTGTCAGAAACAAAAAAGTTCTATATGAAAGTGTCTCCTTTTTGCAGGAAGAGGGCTTGGTTGCCTCAGAGTTACCAACAACAAAAATGTCCGATGTGACAAGGCCGGCATTACGGCAACCTGCCTCGAAATACATAAAGCATAGCATTAGTATTAACTTCTATTTACAATATTCAGATTTTAATATTAGGACAATAAAAATTGAAATGTTAAGGTTATTCGTTTTACACCTATTACATGTGGCCACACCCTCTCCTTAACCCAATCCGACCCCTCAGGTACATGACCTGGGAACAGAACATTCTACAAATCTTTGAGAAGGACAAAACGAAAAGTTACCGGAGAAACGGTAACAAGCACTGAATGTGCCAATTTGTGTTTCAAGAAATCTGAGCGTGAAAGTTTGATGGGTTTTCTGACATTCATAAGTCAGTAAGGTTAGTAAGGTTAAATTCTGGGAATGGGAAAACACGAGCTTATTCTCAGACAGCAAAGAGTTTTGAGTCAAGCAATATTTTGAAGCCGAAGAAATTTTACCCAAATCACTGAAATTAAATTCCAAATTCCATCTTCTACAGGTCTCTCACATTTTCAATGCACCCAATTAAAACAATCATACTAATTAACAAACTTTGCCAATTATAATTCATTAGCGACCCAACACAAAATTTTGCATTTAAAATGTTGCTGTGTACACTTTATCAAAAATAGTTGCAAATGCAAATGTTTTGCTTTGTCGGTTTGATAATTAAAAATGCAGGTCCATCTAGGAAGTTTTTACAATAAAGTTAAAGGGGGAGATCAATCACTTTAACCATTGACTTCTTTCTCGTCAAACTCAACAACCCTGAGGTTTGACTTTGCAAAGTGAGATTCATCCAGAGATAAGGTTACCAATCGAACGTATACGTGACTGAATATCGGCTAACGACGCAAACGAGTGGTCTCAAAGCTTGGTAGTCTGCTTTTCTACCAAAGTCTACCTAAACTTTAACGCAAAACGTAACGGGCAGTTGAAATCAACTAATGTACGACACCATACAATTATCGCAAACTGCCCGATTCTGGCATCATTTGAAGGCAACAAAAGCCCCAAAAATTCCTCAGATTATGGATTGTAGAGATGATGCCCTGCTTCAAGACTGGTGTAAGTTGAATTCGGTCAATTTACCTTGAAATCTGGATTCAACGGAAAATATATCTGAGCTTTGTAGAATGATTCAACCCTTTTACCTGTAGAACTTCATCTTTAAAACTAACATGAGTAATTAAATAAAAACAAGTATGTTTGCAATAATCCGATCGCGAGACGGCAACAAACCTGACGCTTAACCACGGCGTCAATATGGGTACCGCGTACAACACGTGACTCCACACTCTCTCCTCTCTGTTGTAATGCTACAATCTAACAGTCGGCAGCCATTTTGTAACATAATTTTAGCGTATCGGACTGCACAGTGTGTCACAACTGTAGGGCGGACCGTTCTCAGTTGCGATTGGTCAATTTAATAAAGGGAAGGAGAAAACCTTTGGATTGGATTCTTCAACTTCGCCGCTTTTTTCCGAGATCCGATAATAAACCACAAGGGAACAAGAAGAGGGGAAACTACGGTCAAATGAATTAGGCCAGGAGGCTTCGGATCTCTTTGTGCATGTGACACAGGAAGTCTACATAAGATGGCGACGCGTTGGAACCTTTGTCTTCCACTAGGAAGTGACGGAACCACGCCTCTAGTGTGTCACGTTGTCGCACAAACGTCAGCTGTTGATGGAAGACAAAAATGACAATAAGTATATATTAAGCACTTTTCTGAAACATCTTCAACTCTTCAGGAGTAACAGCAGGGTTCTCCCCAGAATTTCTCAAAAACTGTGGGGCATTCTGAACCCAAATTTTGCAAGTTTCACCAGAGCACTTTGAACTGAAACGAGGTGCTTGTAATGTTTTTAACTTGATGTTTATATATTTGGTTGTAAAACCTCTACTCTGCAATCTGAAACATTTTAAACTGTTTTATTTTATGTTTTGTGAAGTTTTTGTTAAAATTACAAAATGTTAATTAAATTTAATTGACACATTTTTGTTTGTGCGTATCGGCTAATGTTCACACTTGAAAGCAAACCATGTTCTTACCTTCATGTATCGTGGTCGACCTTTCCTCAGCATCTCTACAAGCTTCCTAACTCGGAGTGATGTCGGGTTATCCACGTTGAGTAGCTTGCTCGAATCGATATCGATCTGTGCTGGAGAGTTGACTCCAAAGACGTCCTGGACCCAGTCATTACTGACATGCAGACCAATCCACAAGAACATCATGTTGCCATTCTCTAGAAGGTAGACCCCGTTGTCTCTTAGACGATCAACGGAGCATCGGATGGCGAGGGGAAGGTCTGTGGAGTTGGGGTCAAGGTCGTTCTGCAAAGGCAAAACATTCCACAAAGTTTAAGCTTTTATTCATAGCTAGGTTGATTCATGAGGGGTTTTTTTTCGCTGGAATTATAACTAGAGGTAGAGCAGTTAAACTATAAACATCAAGTAATAAACCACAAGGGAACACAAGGGAAACTGGGTAAATTTTAAATAGTTTGGAGTTGATCAAAGACAAAGTGGCTTGAGCAGTTAAATTATATAAAGGTTTGTTACTTAGACCTACAAATGTTATGTAAATATAAATCTAGAAACTACGGTTTAAGGTAACAACGTGTAATTATTTCTTAAATAATTTTTGATGGTTCTGAAAAAAAACCAGTGGTGTAACGACTGAACGTTTCGAACGATATGCTCTGATTGTTTTCAACTTTTCGAAAAAATAATTTAACGCTGCATTGTAGCATGTATGATTCTTGCCACTTGCTCTAGCCTGCGCCACTCATGGAAGAAACGATTATCGGCCATGGCCAAGGTTTGCCCAGTTCACGGTGAACGCATCTTTTATTTCCTCAAAAGAGAACAACAAATTTTGGTGCAATTTGTGACAACCTTTGTTGTCTTTGCTTTTCTTTAAGTCATGGCTTTATTGTGACAACTGTATTCTCAAAAGAAAATGATTCCGCCAGTTCCGAAAAACTAATCCCATCTGTGGGTAAGGAAAACATTCGGAAAACCTTGGCGCTAAAAGGTGAAGTATTAAAAATATCATACCTGGGATGGTATTAGGAAGGTTAGTTTGGATTAATTTATTACATTTATTACATTAACATCAAAATACAATGTAGTGCAAAAGTAAAACCCCGAACAGGCACACAGGCCCACTAAATGGGGACCCTTGATTACACATCAGAATAAAACAAAGAAACAAAGACAACATAAAAACACCCTACCCCAATTTACAGGTCACTAGTAAGGTAGTGGTCAAGGAGGCCAGATTAAATTGAAAAATAACTTGAAAGTTCTGACGTCAGAGGGAATTTCGTTCTAGGAGCTGTAAATGCAGTCAAAAATGTTTTGCCTAATTTACATTTCTTGGGAATAAGGGTGGGATCTCAGATTGTGGAAATCGGTTTTACAGTTTTAGGAAAGAAAATAAAGAAGTTACAACGCACCACTTGGAGGAGTCTTGGGTAGAAGTAGACAGCAGTAGACGATACGCCCATTGATACGACCGTGTCCATGAGCCAGCTACGATCATCCGTAGTGATGTCCGTACTGCCAGACAAGGCGTCACTCTTCAGTATGCAGTTGATGTACAATGGAAGTAACTTCATACACTCTGGTAGAATCAACTGTTACCAACCAAAAGAAATACAGTTGAAATATGAAAATAACAGAGCTTGAATCCAGTGCACATGACCGCTAGGCCACGACATGAGTCTGAGCTTTAAATCCAACTCTAGTCCAGTCCAAGTCCAGGAGCCAATTTCACAAAGAGCTAAGGTTGATCTTAACTGTGTAACAATCTTAATTGCTAAGCAAAGTGTGATGTCACAATACAAATCACTATGGTGATATTGACAACTCATCCTAAGATAAATCTTGGTGCTTTGTGAAACCGACCCCATATCATCTTATTAACAGGTCAAGTGACCTTGTACATTCCTGGGCATTTTCTGGCAGGCAAGATACCACACTTAGTCATGCGAGAAAATGTTATGTTATATTTCAACATTAAATCAAGAAATGTAAAAACAACAGCTGAACAGTTATGGATGTGCCCCAATATTTAATAATACAAAAGCCGTACAACGCAACTTCAATAAAAATGTCAGATTTTATGTTTCCTTCCACTGAGCTTTGTACAAATCGTGCCCACAGGGCGTCCAGGCTCTGTGGCTCTTTTGTAAACAAGTGATGTCACAGATGACATCATGAACATAACTAGTTTTATATTGAGAGCTCGCTGATTTTAAAATTCATAACCAGTACCAATCTTAAAGAGAACTACATGTAATTGTCTGTAATACAATTTTAAGGCAAAGAAATTTCATTTCAAGACCCTCTGAACACCACAACTGAAGCATATGACCAAGTTATTAATCCTTTCCAGTTTTAACTAAAATGCGCCACCTAAATTTGATGGAGCTCATTTACAGGTTAGGTTGTGCTTTAATACAAATTAGTTTCCAAGAATGAAATTTATATTATCCCAAACCATTGAGGCGTTATCCCAAAATTAAACTACTTGTATCTGTCTTTGCTCATCTTAAAATTAATTAAATTATAATACCAAAAATGAATAGGTAACTAAGGGAAACTGAATAGGTAAATTTAAATCAAATTTGGGGTTGAACAAAGGAAAATTGACTAGAGTTAGATTAACGTGCCGGCGCTCTACCAACTGAGCTATCTAGCCCTTATGATAGCATTCTCCATGTTTCGTTAAAAGTCTGAAATTTCTCAACCCGATGGTAAAAAGCAAAGCATAAATAAAAGCCCATCACCGGTAAAAAGATCTACAAAGCGAGTTTTTTAAAAAGGCAAAGAAAAGTAATAACTGACATGATCCTACCGAGATTAAATTGTGGTCTGGCACCATGGCTCTCTGACAGCAAAACAAATTGAAAATCTGATTTACAAATCAGGAAAAAATGACCAACATATTTCTGCAAATTCACCATTGGACTTTATGAGAAAATTTTAGTTTCAAAAAGCAGAAACCATTTGCTTTACATTTCATCACTAATGTTTGGCTCGTCGTGGCCAAGCAGTCTAGTACACTGCACTCAAGCTCTTGTGTATCTGATCAGCAGAGTGTGGGTTTGAGTCTCGGTCGTGACACTTATGTCCTTCAGCAAGACACTTAACCAATATTAATTCATCCTTCGGATGGGACGTAAAGCCGTAGGTCCCTTGTGTTGTGTAATGCACGTCAAAGAACCCAGTTTATACACGCTAAGAGAAGGGGTTTTGTCTGGTGTTGTTGGCAGTGGCTGCTGAATGCAACGCAGCACCTTGTAAACCGTTCAGGTGCTACATAAAGCGGTCTCATTAACTCAAAAAATGTTTCTGTTTGTTTAAGTGCCCTGAGCACCTTACTGGTAGATACATGCACTATATAAGACTCTAGTATTATCATTATTATTCTTGAATTTTTGGAAGAGTAAAACTATCCATGCTGTAGTTTCCAATAAAAACTCCAACCAACCAACCAACCAACCAACCAACCAACCAACCAACCAACCAACCATCATCAAATTAAGTGATCCTGTTTTAATCATAGCAATATAAACAGATTTTAAAGTTTCGTCACAGATTTTGTGCAGGTCCACATGCGGCCACCAAAATAAAGCAATGGTGATTTGGGGGTTTTCAGACACTATTTTCTGGGCTTTTACAGTCTTGCACACACAAAATAATTCCATTGAGGATTGGTACTAGTATATATATTTTTTAATCAGTGAGCTTTCACATTTAATCCCACAGAATGTTCTGGCGGTCTAATGAATTGCGGGCGTATGCCTACGAGAACTGACACTCCCGAAAGACTCTTGGGTCGTTAACTTACCTGGCCCTGAGAAGAAGGACTGGCACAGTTACGTCGGTAGCAAGCTAACATATTGGCACAACGATTAGTCAAGTTGTCTCGGATAGCTTTGGGGTTGGAGTTGAAAACGGACTTCACAGCTGCGAGAGACAAACAACAGAAAACAATTGATGACTCGATGGTTAAAATACATTAATGACTCTTCCCCTAGTTAACATTAACCACATCCTGAATATCTGTGAAGATTGCAACTTGGGGGCTAATCGTCCTCACACGCAGCTGAGAAGCAAAATTGCAAAGAATGCAACTTCAACGTTGTCAAACCGCAGGCAAAGGTGCCTTTGGCACCCAGCCACATCAACTGAGACGACTATACTGGTGAAAGACTTGTTGCTACTCTAGCCTGAGACAACCATACTGGTGAAAGACTAGTTGCTACTTTAGCGTGAGGCGTATATTTATTATTCTGAGATATTCACCTTGTTTGGCTAAGAAGTTGATAATGGTATCCATCTCACAGTTTCGATACATATCGGCCATCTGCGTACAACAGTTGAAGGATTGGTTGATGACCCGAAGTCTCCTCTGACCGGAAACACTGGTGTACAAAACTGCAACCTATCAACAAATAGACAAAAAATCAACAAATTGCAGTAGTTGATTTAGATGATTATAAAACCAGACACAATTGTGCACAAAACTGCAACCTGTCAACAAGATGAACAATTTATCAACACATTGCAGTAGTTGATTTGGTTGATTATAAAACCAGACACAATTGTGCACAAAACAGTAACCTGTCAACAAGATGGAAATATATCAACACTTTGCAGTAGTTGATTTGGTTGATTATAAAACCAGACACAATTGTGCACAAAACAGTAACCTGTCAACAAGATGGAAATATATCAACACTTTTCAGTAGTTGATTTGGTTGATTATAAAACCAGACACAATTATGCACAAAACTACTGTCAACAAGATGGATATACATCAACACATTGCAGTAGTGGACTTGATTGCTTATACCACAAGACACACTGGTGTGGAATACAGATACATATCAATTAAAATATCAACACATTGTAGTAGTTGAATAAGTTGATTATATACAACAAAAAGGCAATCTATGAATAACTATATCTTTAAAATACATAAACAAATTACAGTAGTTGAATTGGTTGATAAAACATGTTAAACAATTTACCACAAAACATTAAATACATTGAATACAAAACTGCAACTTATCAAAATGGTGGGGAAAAATACATCAACATATTGCAGTAGTTGATTTGGTTGATTATACAACCAGTTTGGTTTACACAACAGCAACCTATCAACAAGGTGGACAAAATCAACACACTGGTAAAGAACACAGCAAAATATCATCAACATAAAAAAATACATCAACAAATGGCAATAGATGAATCAGTTGACTTGAGTTTGCTATAAGCAGACCCACTGGCATAAATAAAAGACACATATCAACAACATGTAGAAATACATCAACAAAATGCATTAGTTGAATTGGTTGATTACACATTCTTTTCTCAAAGCATATACAATGATATTAAAACAGCAACTTATTAACAACATGAAAAATAATACATTCGCAAACTGCATTAGTTGAGTTGAAGCAGAGTAACTTTTTGAAAAGTGATTTTTTTTTCCCTACCTGGATAAAGGCCCCTGCATCTTCCGTTAGTTTATCATCGTGTTTGATTTCCACGGTGATGGCCTTATCGCTGTCTATCGAAGCCAGTTCAACGTCCGTCGTGTTCGCCATGTAGAAACTCCCAAAGAAGTCTGTAGGTCTGATGCCCGTGCTTGTGCGGACGCGGAGGACCGAGTCAAATCCAATAAGTCGTTGGACGTTGTGGGTGAGATCGTGGATGAAACGTTCGCCGTCATTGGCAGCCTAAAGGCATCAGAATACATAACATTTTTAATATCCTTGCCTTTCAACATTTCCAGTCACTACTATAACCCTCCTACTGTGGGACTGTTCAATATCAGCCACTGTGGTTTTTTAATAGATGCACTATGCCAGCCAGCCTGCAATATGATATCATGTGGTGAATGCATCTACACAGTACACAGTCAACCCTCCTACTGTCTGACCAATCAACATCACCCACTGTGGGTTTGAATGATAGATAAACTATGCCAGCCTGCAATGTGATATCATGTGATGAATGCATCCACACAGTACAGTCAACCCTCCTACTGTCTGACTATTCATTACCAGCCACAGTAATTTTGAAAGATAGATGCACTATGCCAGCCTGCAATGTGATATCATGTGGTGAATTACACAGTACACAGTCAACCCTCCTACTGTCTGACCATTCAATATCATCCATTGTGGGTTTGAATGATGGATAAACTATGCCAGCCTACAATATGATATCATGTGGTGAATTACACAGTACACAGTCAACCCTCCTACTGTCTGACCATTCAATATCATCCATTGTGGGTTTGAATGATGGATAAACTATGCCAGCCTACAATATGATATCATGTGGTGAAGTACACAGTACACAGTCAACCCTCCTACTATCTGACTATTCAATATCATCCAATGTGGGTTTGAATGATAGATAAACTAGCCTGTAATATGATATCATGTGCTGAATGCATCTACACAATGCAAAGGTTATGAGGGAAAAAACAGTATAGTGCCATTTTTCATTGCAATATTTAATGCCAATAGGTATACAGGTAACATGACTGTCAGTACTGTACCTGGAAGTAGCTGTATTTATAGCACTGTCCACCTGTCAGTGTTGATATTTGACCAATGGTCGCTACGTCAACGTAAGAGTTTGGGAAGAGAAACAGATCCACGCTGCAGCCTGCCGTCACGCACTCCTGGCCTAGTTTGGTATAAAAGTTAATTTGTGGAGACAGCAACGTCTGGAAATATAGGAAACAAAAACCAGTCAAGAATCGGGAATAACAACCTGCTTTCCTGCCTTCATCCTTTACCCTTACATCCTAGATACCCTGCTGGAAACGGCCTCAATACTCAACAATTCAGTCATCTCAACATTTATTACCATATTGCAAAATGTACATACAAATAATTATAGAGGTCAACTAAACAAACATGTTAAAAAAAAACTCCAAGAATAATAGTTATATAAGACAAGAATGAAGCAGAGGAAATTATGAAGGAAAACTCAAAAGACCAAGTCGTGTGTAGAAACGCCTTTGTGAAACTGGACTGACAGAACTTACAAAAGATCAGACAGGAGAGAACGGAACATGAGAAACATACAAACAAGGCAGAAGTGACCTAACCACGATGTAAGAATGTGGTGTGTTGTGGCCGAGCGGTCAAGCGCACTCGACTCAAGCTCTGGTGATTTTGATCAGCAGAGTGTGGATTCAAATCCCGGTATTGACACTTATGTCCTTCAGCGAGACACTTAACCATTATTGCTATATTCTTCGGATGGGATGTTAAAGCCATTGGTCTCGTCTGTTGTGTAATGCACGTACAAGAACCCAGTATACTTACCCCTAAGAGACGGCGTTCACCCTGGGTTTTTTTTTCTGGTATGGTTGGCTGCAGATTGCGCCACAGCACCTTGTAAACCGTTACATAGTGCTATGTAAATAAATGGGTCTTATATTTCAAACATAGCTCCTTCGCATAATAATAATAATAATAGTGGCTTCTTATATAGTGCTCAGGTCCGTCACGCAGTGACGCACATGGCGCTTCAACATTATTACCCTTGGTCACTGGGCCATTTTATTTCATTCCTTAAACCATCTCAGCTCCCTTGGGAGTATACAGCCTGTGCTGCCAACTATGTAGCGCATCAAGCTAAATCAATCACAAGAACCATCTCTGCCCTCACAGGTACCCATTTACCCCTGGGTGATGAGAAGCAAGTAGCTTGCTCAAGGACACAAGTGTCACCACCGGGACTCGAACCCACACTCTGCTGATCAGAAACACCAGAGCTTGGATCCGGTGCTCTTATCCGCTTATACGTCACGCTAAAAAATAGAAAAATAATGAGCGCTTTGAGTGGCCCTCTTGTGTGATATCGCAATCAAATCAATTTTTGTTTGTCTCTAAATATAAAATAGTCTACTTGATGGAATAAAAGTTACCTTTTCTTTCTCGGTTCCCAGGAGTTTTCTGTCGTCTCTGTTCTTGATTTTTCCGGGGGCATCAGCGATGGGTAGAGAGGCATGGAAGACATACAGCTTCCCCGCACGATCAGAAGACTAACAGAGACAAAAATGTACAAAATTATTATTAATAAAAAAAAATAAAAAAATCTGCAGCATTTTGACCCTAGCAAGAATCATTTTCAAAGACCTAAAAAATGAAGTGGAAATAAAATTACTGAGTTTTGAAATTCACCTTAATTGCTTCAAGGCCTGCTTGAACCACTGGTCCGAGCATCGTCTCAGTTTCCCTCGTTTCAGCGAACATCTGCGGGATTTGCTCCAGTAAACTGTCAACAAAAACAAACACAACAAACTTAAGGATGCTTAAATTGTTGACGTGGAGTAATAATAACAGCAATAATATTAATAATAACAATACGCAGATCTTATATAGAGCTTAATCACACTGAGGCTCTGAACTTCGCTCTTGAAGGGGCACAGTGATTTACCTCTGGTAAGGGGCACTTCTATGAGGAAAAATGTAAAATTGTATTGGTACTTCGCAAAGGGCACCACAGCAAAAGCACAGGGCACCATGGCAATTAATGTGGGTGCCGTGGGTTAATTCGAGGCCTGCACACCCGGGGGTGTCTCAAAGAGCTCTTCGTTTATTCTACAAGGTATGCGGAGCTATGTTCGAAATATAGGACCTATTTACCATGTAACTGTTTACAAGGTGCTATGGTGCAATCTACAACATTCATAAAACGTGAAAAAGCCTTCAGAGCGCCACAGCAGCTCGGGGCTGTATACTCCCCAGGGAGCTGAGAAAGATTAAAGGAATGTTATTGGCCCAATGACCAGGGCATTAATGTAAAGCGCATTGATACATTATTGTAAAATGCACTATATAAGAACTAGTTATTATTATTGTTCTTATTACAACCAAGGGGTTTTCCCCCAGGGTTTCTGAAAAGGTTGGTTGTAGATTGCGCTGCATCACTTTGTAGACACTTACAACGTGCAATGGGTCTTATAACTCAAAATATCTCTGCACCCCTGTCCCTTAATAACGAGTGCTTGGGGACGTCTAAAGCACTTTTGTGTTTTATGATTCAAAATGAACCCCATACCTATCAATGACAGCTCGAGATTCAGACAAGTTGACCAAGAACCCATCCAGGAGCGGCAGAAACACATCATGGACATCGGACACCACCAGCATCTGTGGCTGAGCGAGGGCGCTGTTTAGATTGTAAAAGTGCAGCGATGAGTCGTACGTGACAAAGCCCACTCGAATCACAGATTCCTTCATTCCGTGCTCACTGGCGGTGACAAGAAAAGAAAAAGTTGCAATGAAAATAGTTGAAATAAGAACGATTCCATTTCACGGGGAGAAACAGAGTGAAATTGAATTAAGCCAGATTTCACCGCGTGATTATATTTGGCATCAATGCACAAACAAAATGCATTCAACATTTGTTTTAATTGTTCTGTTTTAATTGGTTCATTTGGTTCTGTTACACTGTCGAGAAAGACTCTGCTAGGGTCGAAATGTCAGGCCATTAACTATTTTTCACATTTATACCACAGGTCCTTTTGGTTGGTAAGCAGTTTTCAACAGCTAATTCTATTTTCTCAATCTTTGTTTTAGATAACATTACAGAGATACTAAACCGAAGCAAAGCAATCTGATATTTTAATCAGTGTTTCACAGATATCTTAGAAACACTTTTTCTCTTACCTTGGTAGTTTCTCCAACAACGCCCCGAGCTCTTTACAAAGTAGATGAACCATGCCTGTCTTTATGCTCTGATACGTCACATCGATCATGAAGATGAACGCCGGCGGTTTGGGGAGTTTATTATTCTTGCAATAGTCTGCTGTTGCCAGATACTCAAATGTTCCCAACGATAGCTCTGGTCTCTCGTAGGCGTCTACTCGACGACTCATGTGATCGAGGGGCTGGAAGTACTCCGGGGGAACTAAAGTAGATGACAAAAGTTGATACCAAGAATGAGCAGGGCCAAATTTTATAAAGCTGTTAAGCAGAAAATTCTGCTCAGCAAATTTCTTTGCAAAGCAAGAAGTGACCGGGGTACCATTCGCAGCAATGGTTACAGTATGGCATTCTGGCTGGTAACCTGTTTTTGCTAAGCAAACTTTGTTTCTGCTGAGCAAGTTTTTGTGCTCACAGGCTACATGAAATTGGGCCCTGGTGTTTTCATGGTCTTATAACTCTGTTTACAGTTTGCATAAAAACAACGACCCTTCTGTGAAACGTCTGTGCTTAACGTAAGTGTACTTCTAAGGTTAGCAAAGACTGTATGCTTGTGCACTTGGATACAAATGGCGGCTACGGCTACAGCTACGGCTTCAGCTTAATTGCAGCATCATCATGCATTGAAGCATAGGACATCCATAGCAACACCCTTAACAGCAGTTAGCTGTAGCCAAAGCTGCCAATTCGGATATGGCCTGAGCAATCCTCACTTACACGGCTAGCACAAAACAAGAAAGGTAGTCGTAGCACTTTAAGACCAACTAATTTTTTTTTCAAACTGCATGAGCTTTTGTTGCTACAACTATCTTCATCAGATGCGTGTGCAGAAATTTAACGCTAACCCGGCAAGCAGATAATGGTGACCATAAGCGCAGAATTCCCCGGTAAACAGAGCACTGAATTTCCGCCCTAATCTCAAAGAGCAAATTAGCTCAGTTTATCAAGTTTATTTTCCAATCCAAGAATTTGTGGGGCACCAGTCACAACACTATAAATTAACCAGCGTTTTATAAATTATCTGTGCTAAATAGATTTTGGAGCTTAACTTTACAAAACTGGGCCCAAGATGTGTTGCTGTAGAAGATGTAAGCACAAATCAACAGGGGCCTGCCTTCCTGACTTTGTTATAAATACGACAACAATAACCTGACCCACCTTCTGTAACACACGTGCAGAAAGCACACGAGAAACGTCGCCCTCCGTCGACAAACTGCATGAAGGGGCACATGTATGCTTTGCATCTGTTGCATCGTACTGGGCCGTTAGGGCCATGATCTGCGATGGGTGGAGGTGCCTAAGTCAAGATCACAATAACGAGACGTTATTAACACACAAAATAAAACAAGAAAGTAGTCAGTTTCGTTATATTTTACCTTCGGGGTCCAAAAACAGTTAGCCCTTTTGACATATAGTGGAAACATTGACAGGAAACTATTTGGAGTGGCTACATCAGTTTGTACTGAATCTTTGCACAACGCGACATGCACTTACCTGCGTCTATCGTGTCCGCCATTTTGTGAGTCAATATGTACACAAAGGAATTTGACTCCCAATATGGCGGAAATGGTAGGCGCGCATTTTGCATAGGTGCGTTCCGTGTCTGTAAAGAGGTCAATACAAACAAACCCAACAGTGCACTCATATAGGCGTCCACCATATCCCAAGAAGGCCAATAGGCTTCTGACGGATCCCACAACCAACCCGCAGATCAACTTTGGAGTTGATATGCCAAGTTCCTCTTGAATTATTGCAGTCTTAGCCATAATGACCTTGACGTTTGACCTACAGGGTCCAAAAGCAATAGGCGTCTGGGAGATCCCATGACCAATCCACGCGAGTTGTCACTCGGACAACATTTTGTTTTAGCTAAATTGCTCACAAGAAACATAACAATCAAAAGACCCCTTGCATTTGTGGCTAAAGCTGAGGACAGACAATGGAAACAAAAACGGTTTCCAACTGTCGGCGAAATAGCGCCCTCTGTTGTTGTTCTTATCCGTTTCAGAAATCGGATTGATTAATTTTTTTTGGGGGGGGGGGTTTTAAAACTTCAAAATTGGAACAATTTCATTGGATTACATTGGAACGGTTTGCAGGTATGCACTCACCTCATTATCAGGTAGTTTGGTAAACGGAGACACAACAACGCCTATCGGGACTTGTGACTGTTTGACCATATCCTGGGTACAGGGAATGTTGTACATGGTGGAACGCATGAAACGTGGACTGGCGTTTCCTGTAATAAATGAATAAAATTAAAACCATTACAGTTCCAATTCCTCCTATATCCAATTGCCCAAGTGAATGATTTACTAGGGCCGGCAGGTTCATATAACCAAAGAACTTGATGTGGAGTGACATAGGAGAAGAGAAAATGAAAGGATTTGGGCCTCACTCTAGCTTAACTGCCTTGTCTGCCAGGGCTAACCCTTATACTCCCTTGGCCCACTTGACCACAGGTAACTTCAACTATCCTCCACTATCCTCCACTCTACAGTCACTCAACACCAGCATGCTTGGAAGCGGATAAGATTGGTCTGCCCGGCCCAGTGATAAGCAATTATTATTTGGGCCTATAGCCCTGAATCCTTCACAATCAGACAACTTCCTGAAGAGGATTTTAGAGGATTTTCAGAGATTTAATATACTTAATATAAACCTAAATCACAGGTTTTTCTAAACACACACATGCCTAGCCACTCCAACAATTTTACTGGTTAGGGGGAGTCTCAAAAGTCGGGCACGTTCTAGCTGCAAAGCATAAACGTACTTATAGGGGGTAAGACATCTGCTTTATAATGTCAAAGGTCGTGGGTTCGAAGCCTGTGGAATTTTTAGCACAGGACTCGGAATCCGAAAAGTACCGAGTAATAACACACGTCTGTGTATGGGTACAAACAAACAATACATGTAGTAAAACAACTTGTAATGAATGCTTTTGTTGAAGGAACAAAAGTGAAGCTTTACAGGAATAAACAAGAGATTTGATTGAAAAAGTTTGCGGTCTACTCAAAAGTTGGGTTCACTAACCAGGCAGGCAAGTGACCAAAAAAAAGAGGGGAAACCCCTGCGTACCTTGATCAATGACCTGGAAGTCCGTTGTCACTAGAGGGGGACATTGTCCTCTGATATTTGTGATAAACTGTTGGTTACCCCTGTTCTTTCTGTCGTCTTGTATAACTTGAATCTAGCAAAGAACAACAAACATTTCAATTTTATGTCTAGAATCTTGTGTAGTATTAGCAAAGAGGGGAAATCCACATGTTATAAAAACTGAATCAGGGCTTGAAACGAGTACCAGACTGTTATCAAAGAAGTTCAGTTATTTAATCATCGGACACGCAACATCACAACTGAACACTGTAAACCATTATTTCCTCTATACTTTGAATGGGTTCTTGACTTTGAATGGGGTCTTGACTTTGAATGGGGTCTGGATTTTGAATGGCCTCTAGACTGTGAATGGGTTCTGGACTTTAAATGGGTTGTGGACTTTGAATGGGTTCTAGAAACTGAATGTGTTCTGGTCTGTGAATAGGTTCTGGACTGCGAGTTGGTTCTGAGCTGTGAATGGGTTCTGAATTTTGAATGGGTTCTGGACTGTGAATGGGTTCTGGACTGTGAATGGGTTCTGGACTTTGAATGGGTTATGAGCTTTGACTGTGTTTTGTTTTGGTTCTGTATTTTGAAAAAGTTCTGGACAGTGAATGGGTTCTGGACAGTGAATGGGTTCTGGACTTTTAATGGGTTCTGGACTTTTAATGGGTTCTAGAATCTGAATGGGTTCTGAACTTTGAATGCGTTCTGGACTGTGAATAGGTTCTGAATTTTGAAAGGGTTCTGGACAGTGTATGGGTTCTGGACTGTGAATGGGTTCTGGACAGTGAATGGGTTCTGGACTTTGAATGGGTTCTGGACAGTGAATGGGTTCTAGACAGTGAATGGGTTCTGGACAGTGAATGGGTTCTGGACTTTGAATGGGTTCTAATTCAAACTAACCACACTTGGCATCTGATCAGGGTCAAGCTTCTTCTGGGGCTGCTGGGGCTGCTGTTGAATACCAGGTTGGCCCATTCCTGGTTGGCCCATTCCTGGTTGTCCCATTCCTGGTTGGCCCATTCCTGGTTGGCCCATCCCTGGTTGGCCCATCCCTGGTTGGCCCATCCCTGGTTGGCCCATTCCTGGTTGGACCATTCTAGCTTGGGCCATTCCTGGCTGTCCCATCCCTGGCTGCCCCGTCCCTGGTTGTCCCATTCCACCATACGGCTGAGGACCCCCTGGTCTAGGTATCCCACTGGCTGGTGACATCGGGGGTGTAGGACCTGAACCAGGTTGTTGATATCCCGTACTGTTTGGCGGGGGAGCTCCACCTATCGAGTATGTTGCAGGGGGTCCAACACCGGCCTGAGTTGCATTGTATCCACCTCCTTGTTGTTGATACATCATCGGCGGGGCCATGCTTGTCTGAGGTGTACCCTGTTGCTGAGGGGCATACATGCTGGTCGCTGGTGGACCTGACATACTGGCAGGTGGTGGACCTGACATACTGGCAGGTGGTGGACCTGACATACTTGATGTTGGGGGTGGACCACTCATCATTGGAGGTTGGCTTCGACCCATGCTTGTTGGTGGTGCACCCTGAAATGGTTAAGTTCATAATCTGACAATTGTTTCCTTTCAATCATTGAAGTCATCTTACTGTAATTTGAGTAAATATTTTACTCACAAATATATTTGTATAAAACTTATCTATCTTTTCACCCCCAACCATCTAGGAACACCATACCAAAGTTGAACTTCATTCACCTTCTGTGAGTAAATACGTACACCAACGCTGGAGCATACTGTTACTTAGTGCATGCTTTGTGTACCTAAATCTCTTAGCCAGTCTACTGGCAGCACCACAACAAAGGAAGCTTGCCCGGTAACCTACATGTAGATGCAGTTCCAATCCTACATTTTAGCAGTGGTTAGGCCTACTGCAATTTTTTTAATACATGATAAATTTGCATAGATGATAGAGAAATTCTTTTTTGTTTTACCCAGACACAGATTTGTGTTAAACACTGATTGTTCGGTACTCCATTAGAAAATCTTAAAGTCTATGGTAAACTTTTGAAGGGGCAACAAGGCCAAGACCAGGGTCCAACAGAGCCCATGGTCACCGTGTAATTCCTGGCCTGACTCACCGAGGGTTTAAATGGATCTGGTTTGTTCTATGCATAAATCTAAACACCCTGTCTACTTACCATTCCTTGAGGAGGTCCTTGAGGGGTTCCTTGAGGAGGTCCTTGAGGGGTTCCTTGGGGAGGTCCTTGGGGAGATCCTTGGGGAGGTCCTTGGGGAGATCCTTGGGGTGGTCCACTAAGGCTCATATTAGTCATTTGGTTGGAAAGCTGGCCTTGTGTTGCACCATACTGCTGCTGCGGCTGCTGTGGCTGTTGCGGTTGATAGAATCCTGGCTGGCTAGATGGGGGTTGGTTAGGAGGTCCAGGCTGAGCTGGCACTCTACCATTTAATAAAATAATAAATCGTTGACATTTTTAAAACGGCATTTTGAAATGTTGGCAAAATTTCACACTCAAACAATCACTGGTCCCAATTAACATTTACAGGGTTTGATCTGAAAAATGTGACCCGCTCTATCGAAATGAGGAATGTCTCGGAAATCACGTTTACGTGTAATTCGCCATACAAAAGTTGTTGACAATCGAAATCATGAAAAAAATATCCAAAACCCGATTCCGCGATTTCGGTGGTATTAGTCTCACACCACTTTAATGAGCTCATTATCTTCAGGTCAATTCACATAGCTGCCTTACGTCAGACGAATATGCAGTGGCTTCACAAAGGGACCAATTATCGGCACCTTATCTGGGGATACTTAACAATCATGCAACAGGACCTGCCAGAGATCTTCAGAAGTTGAGATGCAACACTTTGATTGTTCCGCTTTGTTATGGCTGCTCGCTCAGCTGGACAAGCTCTAATCCGTTGTTGATACATTATAACTAGTCTTTCAAATGGTTTCAGTAATGACTACGTTTTGGGAACTGAAAGACATTTATACTAACTGAGGGAAAAAATAATGTTTCAAATGACTTGAATTTTGTCTCCGTTTTCTCAAACGCTTGCATTTCATAAAACGTTTATACAAATTGCATTTTCAACCACCAAAAATGCCTTAGTAAAAGCCAAGTTGTTTAATTTGTATTATCAAGATGCCACTTCTAAGGACTATACTACAAAATGTATACACTTCAGATTTCAGAAATGTTTACGGGACGGGATGAAATATAAAGCGCATGGGAAAACATAAGCGGGACGGAAAAAAGATTTAACTGAGAAATAACCCATGACAGGAAAACAGTAATCGGGACTGAGATAGGCCTAACGGGCGGAAAAATAATAAACGAGACGGAGAAATATCCATGGAGAGGAAAAAATAGTCAGGCGGAAACAAGTTTGTTTTAACCTCCCATAGGCAGCATTACTAAATAATAATAATAATAATAATATTGATCACTTGTAAAGCGCCGGTATCCGTCAGGTATGACGCTCGTGGCGCTTAAACAATAATGAACAGTAAACAATTATTTAGGAAAACGAGTACAGAAAAAATGAGTTTTTAGTGAAGATTTGAATGTTGACAGGAATTCTAATTGGCGCAAGTGTTGAGGAAGACAATTTAATGTCAAGATGCTTTTCTCAAAAATTATTGAATTATCGACAGTATAATCTCGGGATACTATACAATGGTGGTTGTGTACGTGCTTTGATCCACACAAGAATCAGTGTATTTAAAGGCCCTATACACTATTGGTAAGATCGAAAAACACAAATGTTCACAGATTCACACATAACTTACATGATTGAAAGTAAGTAATGGTAGAAAGGGTTACTTAAAATATTTCTGCCTAAAATGCTATCGTTTCTGAGAAATGAGTAAAACAATAGTTTTTATCGCGCGCGATAATAAACTCGATGTTTGAAAAACAGAAAACACATAAGGTCTCTTTTCACTATTTTCTCGTGACCTCGATGACCAATTGAGCTCAAATTTTCACAGGTTTGTTATTTCATGTATGTGGTTGATTACACAAAATATGAACACTGTCTGTGATTATTTTGTCAGCTCTACCAATCCTGTATAATACCTTTAAGTATAAACTAAGTTGTTGATTTTGGGTTTCCAAATTAAGATGTCGCATCTAAAATGTATACATTTTAAATTCCAAACGAAACTGATTTGCGAAAACAAGACATTATTATTATTATTTATTCGGCATTAAAACACATAAAAAATACAAACATTAACAAAACAAAAGCCAGGGACATATGCGCGGAATTAAACAAGTTTACCGAAAAACTGAAGCCCGAAGGCCTTCAATTCCAATATCTCTGGCCAATATATTAAAAATCTATATTTATTTACATTAAGTCAGCATTGACAGGGACAACTGTTGTGACAAAAGGTGGACAGATCAAGAAACATCAGCTAGACAGACGTGTAGTGCTGTCTATGCTGGACCACACTGAGCTTGAGTTTCCCAGTGAAGTACGGGGCGCACACTTTGTCAAACTAAGAGACGTCATCAATGACAAATGCCGCCATGCATAGCATATTAATAAGAACGGTTTCGATTGTATATTTAACAACTGTGTAACTGTCATACTTGAAAGAAATAAATCTGTTTTATTTTTTTAACAACTGTCTTTGTAGTGTTCTAAACAGGAATTAACTCCAAAGTAACATAATTATAGACTAGAGATTTAGTGTTTGTTGACAAACACAAAGCTGTTCCGTGTTGTTTTGCTTCGATTAAGTGCTTCAAAGCTTTAAAGTTGGTCTGATTTCAAGATTGAAGTCTCTTGACCTTTGACAGGCCCCATTTTCACTTAAGGGTGCCTAAAAACCTAAACTTGGTCTTCATTCTGTTACTGATGAATCGAAAGGAGCTTTTAACCCAGATATAAAGGTCATCATGAGGTGGGCCATGGTAACCCTTGTCTAACATTTATTGCTCAAAGGGGTTTGTAATTGAAAATAAAATTAAAATCAGGTGTGTAGTTCTTGAGATATGGTCCCACTTCCGGTTGACGCAGAAGTAAAGGTCAACATGGGGTCACGGTAACCCAAGGCTAATCTTCAATGCCCAAGGAGTCTATAAGTGAAAACAGTTTGAAAATCGGTAGTGTAGTTCTTGTGATTAGGGTCCCACTTCCGGTTGACCCGGAAGTAAAGGTCAACATGGGGTCACGGTTACCCAAGGCTAATCTCCAATGCCCAAGGAGTCTATAATTGAAAAATGATTGAAAATCGATTGTGTAGTTCTTGAGATATGGTCCCACTTCCGGTTGACCCGGAAGTAAAGGTCAACATGGGGTCACGGTTACCCAAGGCTATTCTACAATGCCCATTAGGAGTCTATAACTGAATAAAGTTTGAAAATCAGTTGTGTAGTTATTGAGATATGATCCCACTTCCGGTTGACCCGGAAGTAAAGGTCGACCCGGAAGTAAAGGTCAACATGGGGTCACGGTTACCCAAGGTTATTCTCCAATGCCCATTAGGAGTCTATAACTGAACAAAGTTTGAAAATTTATTGTGTAGTTCTTGAAATACGGTGTCACTTCCGGTTGACCTGGAAGTAAACGTCAACATGGGGTCACGGTTACCCAAGGCTAATCTCCCATGCCCAAGGAGTCTATAACTGAAAAAAGTTTGAAAATTGGTTGGGTAGTTCTTGAAATATGGTCTCACTTCCGGTTGACCCGGAAGTAAAGGTCAACATGGGGTCACGGTTACCCAAGGCTAATTTCCAATGCCCAAGGAGTCAATAACTGAAAAAAGTTTGAAAATCGGCTGTGTACTTCTTGAGATATGGTGCTGCAAAGATTAACTAATTAAAGCTTTGAATTACCGTAATTTGACACCTGATGACGTCACAGTAACAAAAATGTGTTTTTCATACTAATAAATTTGATAAGGTACACGATGGTATGTAACTTATCCCAATCCAATGCCTTTTAACGAAAACCCTATTAGAACGTACGTATATCCTCTCTCGATTCCAATATCACGGCAGTCTTTGACGCCTAGCCGTGATTGCGCAATCACGGCACAATTTGCTTCGTAGCCATGGTTTGTGTTTGAACCACCAAAACGTTACTAAAACGTTTTTTTAATACGAAAAGAAAAAACACCTACAAATGACGTCATGATGACGTGACGAAAAATGTTAGACCGGAATCGACATCTACAATACAAGACGATGCCATAACTGAAAAAAGTTTGAAGATCGGATGTTTACTTCTTGAGATATGGTGTAAATCAGATTGGCTAATTAAATATTCATACAGCTGTGACGTGAATAATTAATTAAGATTTTTAATCTAATTACATCTAAAATTCAAGTCAGGGCATAAGCTTTAATATGATATAGGATTTGTCTGCTTTTGATAATTCTAAGAATAACATATGGTCTTCGAAAGAGACACAGGTTAAGTCAATACGATTTGAGGGAAAGAAAGAATAATAATAATAATAATAATAATAATAAAAAAAATAAAAATCTGGACGATTTCAAAAGCTGTTCCGACTGAAAGTTCGGAACAGCTAAAAATACCTGGACAAAACTGAAACCGTTGTTCATTGATTTAGAGAAAACGTATAGTCCTACTTTTGTTTGTTTTAAAAAATACATTAAGAACAGCTAAATGATTAGAGTAAATGCGTCCATTGGAAAACAACCATATATTGTACCTTTAACAAAAAGGCCTATTAATGCGTTTAATTCGGAGTACATTTTTAAAACACGTTGAATTTTCTGTTGCAATCGATTAGTGTTTTCAAACGTTAGTTTTGTTTCGCAAATTTTTTTTTTGAGATTGGAACTGAGAAATAATATGGGACTGGAAAATAAGAGACAGGACTGAGAAATACCCCGGGACGGGAAAACATTAAATATCAAAACAGGATAAATAACCAGAAGTTCTTTTTGTGAATTTAAAACAGTTACAAAGATTTGTAGCAATTGAATGATGTTTCCTAATGTTAGTTTTGCCTTGCGTAAATTCTTTGGGGAACGGGATTGAGAATTATTAATACGGGACGGGAAAAAAGTAACGGGACTGACAAGAAACCTGGGAATGGATAGGAAAAACAGAACGGGAAAAAAACATGACTCAGGAATACTCCGAAAGAAATAGCTCTTTAACTAATGATGACATTGCCTTTCAACATAGAGGAATCCTGTGCTGAATGTGGCACACAGTTTGATCATCCAAATCTGGAGAGTTTGAAAAAAATTAATTTAGCATGAATAATACAAATGATTTACATTTTGTAAATACTCCTGATAAAATGCTATACCAATCAAGTGCCTGACTTTCAGTGAGTCACAAAATTACTAGGGTAATCCCTTAACAATTGACAGACCTAATAGCCCAAAGCCTACCAGATTTCTTTAATGAGCCCTTCGGCCAGAGCGTGACCTCTTGTGTACTGGCATATTCATGATTTTATTCAATCCTTTTGAAAGAATTCATAGAGTATGAAACCGCCAGGATCCGGGGGGTTTCGGCGGGAATTTGAGGTTAGTTAAAGAGGGCCTCCCTTAGGTTAAGCAAAACTTGATCTCTCTTGTCGTGGTCTTACCTTTAATTAAAAAGATGAATAAATCCACAAAAAGTACGTTTTCCTGAGCATGTTTGTACGCAATTATTTTTCGTCCAGACGGTCTCAGCTGCCTTCAAAAATCATGAAAAAGGTGTTTAATTCCACTGCAGCGAACGAGCAGTTCCATTCACGTTGGACGACTGTTTTGGTACCATTAAAAAGGTCATGACCTCAACCGTTCTTTTTTAACTATGATAACATAGTCAGGAGGCCGGAAAACTTATCAATTTACGGCTGAAAACTTGATATTTAGATTAGGCGGGCTTTACAAAAATCAAGAAACAGAGATCATTGATTGGATGATAGTGGACGAGCGTGCGCAGTTTGGATGTTTACCAGAAGACGTCACAAAGCTTTCAGCCCATTCTGAAGGATTGAAGCCGGTTTTACAGCCGCGCGAGGTTTTTTTTCTTTTCTTCTATGCGATCGCGCGAGTCTCTCTACACGCACAGTGTAGCCTATCCTATATTACACAACGTAGTTCAATGTGTTTTGGTGGGTAGGAGATCGAGAGCGTAGCGTGCCGTCGTTTGGGCCCTGCACAGAGTTGGTGTCGCGGTTGTAAATCCCTCTATGAATTATTCATGAGCTACGTGAAGAATCGTTCTATGCGTGTGTGGTTGATCGCGTCACGCGCGGATAGCTAGCTGTTGTTAAAAAACGATTATCTAAATAAATACGTTGTAAAAAATGGAAGTGGCCTCGTCTTATAGACCTTCTTCAATGCCCGATAACTTTGGATTAAAGCTACGGAAATAATAAAGACATTGCTAGAAAGCCAGTGAGTTACTTGTTAACGTGGTATGCATAACTCAATTTCCAAAATGTCCGAGACATTCCTCAATTCGATAGAGCAGGTCACAACTATCAATGTTCCACCAGTGGCACCAGTATACATGTAGTTTAGCCCTTTTTACACCGTCGAGCCAATTCCCAGGACATTCCTATGGAATTTGAATCTCACAGCCACCCTATGTTCACACTTTATGCAATTTTTCTGGTAAAATTTAACACTAAGTATATGATGGGATTTTAATGTGTGTTGTGGTAAAGTTGTGGTGGCTAGGTCATCAGGGTGTGGGTTCGAATCCCCGTCATGACACTCATGTCTTTGAGCAAGACACTTAACTATATAATTGCTTCTCTTCACCCAGGGGCAAATGGGTACCTGTGAGGGCAGAGATGGTTCTTGTGATTGATGTAGCTTGGTGCGCTACACACATGGCAGCACATGCTGTACACTCCCAAGGGAGCTGTGATGGTTTAGGGAATGAAATAAATGGCCCAGTGATCGGAGTAAACTTCATTTGGCGGACACCGGCACTTGAATAAATTGTTGTACTCATTGCTCACCTGTTTGGTTGGCCACCACTATAACCCATCTGTCTCTGCGGAGCACCAGCGCTTGTCGGCGGCAGATTACTACTGTAACCATTTTGTCCTGGCTGGTTGTATGGTTGGTGCTGATTTGATGAAGGGGGCGGGGTACCATGACTGGATGGACCATTCATAGCTGGCGCACCATAACCCGGTTGCTGTGGAGGATTCCCTCGCCCTTCTCCGAAGGCACCGATTGGTTGTTTCACACCCTGGGGTGGTGGGCCCATTGGTGGTGGGCCACCACTGGTGGGCGGAGGGGGCTGGGCATTCACCCCTCCCCCGTAGTAATTATTCGGAGCAGGTCCTCCATGACCAGGATTTCTCCCCACCTGGGATTGTGGGTTACCGTAGTTCTGTTGTTGATTGTAACCAGTGGATCCTTGATTATAATGACTCATGATTGTGCTAAGAAAATTCTCAGGTTCTTATTGACGTATCGTCAGAAAAAGTTCGCACACTTAAAAGAAACTGCTGTCCAGGAAAAAGTTTCGGTATTGACAACGTTGTCAGCTGAAGTGAAGGAGAAGACCAACAAAACATCCCAGTTTACACCTCACTATTTGAGTTCATCGAGAAGTGGTTGCAAGTCATTGAGATCCTCTGTGATTGTGTCTTTTCCGGTTAAAATTATTACGTTACGTCACCTGTAAAGCTGTAATAAACACGTAGCTATATAAACACAAATTGCCTACACCGTACGATTACATTACATTGCAATTACACACATGTCAAAATGGCCGCCGTCCGGCGTTTTTGGTTGGAAACACTCGGTATTTTGCTCTTTGAATTCCTCAAAATAACAACACAACCAAATAATGTTAATCACACAATGTGTAGCTTTGTTCGGATGAACCAAGAAAAAGAACTTTGGACCTTTTCTAGGTTAAAAAGTTAGAAATGGTCATCGACTTACGGACTTTCCTAATGCCACGTATGGTTAGCCAGTACCACCGTCATCTAGATGTGCACATGCGCAGTACGGCCACGTAGGCAAGTTTGCTTAGCTGGTTCGCAGACACCAAGGACATTATCTTTGTGTGTGCAGCTGGATAACGAAGTACCAGTGTCCATTATATTCTACTTTTTGACCCTGAATGTGTCGATTTTTTTTAATAACTAGGGAAAAAACACTATAATTAAAATGATTTGTGATGCATGTTATTGGAAATTATGAAATCAAGTATGTCACCATATGGGGCTTCCAACAATTTATTGGCTATACGCGTGTTAAAAGTGCGTCTGGCCGTTGGGCGAGCATGGATGCTGCATCCATCAAGTGAAACTTTGGGTGTGAGCCTCCGTTAAAAGTTTTTAAATTACTCAGGTCACGTTCCCCGCAGGACACCTCCAGCATAATTATTGTTTTTCTTCTAATAACACTAAACAATATATAAACAAACAGTATTTTTTAAGAGCATTTAAACAAACGGAAATTAAGGGAAATACGATTTGTGACAAAAAATGGGCCAACAACTACCACAAGTGTCTTTGGTAATCTCTTGCATGTTTTTTCCGTCATCATGGTTTGTTTAAATTTTCATAAAAACCGATCAAGATCTTTGGAAAATACGAAGTATCACACCAAAAAACCTTGGTTTCATCTTCCCATACGGTACATATTAATCTGAAAGAAGGCTGCCAAGTTGAGCACCCCCATCCCCCCCTCCCCCCAACACGCACACACGTACCCTCATCTTCCCTTCAAATCACAGTTGCTTAAATTCCTTGCATATATACAGCAATAAAAATAAGCCTGGCGTGGTCTTCTGGAATCGTCAGCAAGGATTTGTTTTCACTTCAGTTTGAGATCACGAATAAGTTCTGCATCAGCCACTGCAAACTCGCTCTATAATGTGAGGGCGCTATTTTGCGGCACCTGTGTTAATAATAATAATAATAACTGCGCTTTTCCAAAACATGATCAAAGCGCATAACAAAAGAAAAGGATAAATTAAAACAAGCTAGAATAAAACTTAAATCTACTATTTAGGAAAGAGATAAGTTTTAAGTTTACTCTTAAATGTAACAACACAAGAAGAATCACGGACACTAATTTGGAGACTGTTCCAAAGTTCAGCAGCAGAGTGTGAGAAGGCGTGTTTGCCATAAGATAATCTGGACGAGTTCTATCGGAAGAAGAACGGAGTCCTTGACGGTTGCTTTGGCAAAGATGAAACATATCAGAGAGATAAGGTGGAGCAATGTCCTTCAAACATTTAAAAACATATAGAAGAGTTTTGAACTGGATGCGTTTCTCCATGGGTAGCCAGTGTAGTTTAGCGAGTAAGGGGGATCCATGAGCTCTCCAACAGTTAACAGTGAGAACAAGTTTGGCAGCTCTGTATTGAATACTGGTGAGGCGTTTAAGATGTGCTTTGGTGATTCCAGATAACAGGGAGTTACAATAGTCTAGACGAGAAGTGACAAGACAGCGAACCACATGGTGGCAAGTATAATGATCAATGTATTTTCGAATCCTTGCAATGTTGCGCAGATGACTTTAGAACACATGGGTTATTAGAAACTGGTCTGTAGTTTTTCAATTGATTAATATCCAAAGATGGTTTCTTGAGGGTGGGTTTGATGACAGCCTGCTTTAGAACATCCGAAAACACACCAGTTGATAAAGACAAGTTAACAATATAAGTCGGCTTTGGTACAATGATGTTGATGCATTGCTTGACCAACCATGTTGGCAAGACGTCCAAAAATGAGAACAAGACTTGTTTGGCGGTCCGAATTAGGTACAATAACAAAAACCGCTATCACAGACTTAGAACCAAGGCTGTAATCTCCAAATCTCCGTTGCGTATAAAATAATTATAGCCTAGGCATTCGAAAAACACGTGCTTAAACGAGCATAGGCCTAACAATAACATCTCTAGAAACCAAACTTTACAATGTTGTTGTTTTTTAATTTTTATGTAACCACTTGTTGATCATTCGTATGGTCGGATGTTGTTTCTGAAATTGAAACTCTAGACCATATTTAACCAGTGAGAGTAACAAAAGAGTCACAGTCGCTGTTGGCAACCAAAGGACAGGCAGAAGGCCGGGAGAGCGGATGGAGAGATGAAATCACCACTTAACGAACATGCCAATATAATGGAGTACATTGGCAAAATACAGAAGAGAATGAAAATTGCTGGATGTGGGGTTACTTCTCTAACAACAGACCCCCTTGCATTTGACGTCACGAGCTCACACAGCGCCCTCACTGTGGTCAAAGGAAGACCTATCATTGGCTAAATGTTGTGTGTGGCACGTATACGCACTTTCATAGACCGATTGCATAACGTGTGCAACGCTGCTGTACAATGAGGTCACGCGTATCCGTACGCACCACCACCAAGAATAGGGAGGTTTCGCATACGAACGGATACGGTTAATGCGACGGATACGTCATCATTATGACGTCATACGCTACTCGCTATCCGCTATACGTGCAGACGACACTGATATCCCGCTTGCTACACGTAAGAAAAAAACACGTAGGAAAACCCGAACTTCTAGTAATTCTCCTGTATTTGTTTCCAAATATGTATGAATAGTATCAAAATAAATGAATCACTGAACATGTACGTGTCATTTTGTTGATTTCTAAAGACTTTGAAATACGAAAAAATGCACTGTTTCTTCGTCATTTTCCTCTAAAGCTATGAACATAAGCTCGTCTATGGAGGATGCCATGTTGAACAGCGCCACCAAGTGCTGTGCTGGAACAGCGAACAGTGCCACCAAAACGCTGGGATTGCAAAACAACAGAAAGGCTGCTAACGGTTACGGATAGCTAAACGTATGCGTATGCGTATTCGTTCGCGTGCGAAACCTCCCTATTAACAGCTATCGTCGTCCAATGAGCTGCCTCCTTTTGCCTCAGTGAGGGCGCTGTTTGAGAATTAGACGTCACAATAATATAAGGCCTGATAATGTTTTTGATGAAATGACTATTCCTCGGACTCTTGCAGGGGTGGTGTTTCAAGACATTGTGTATCGATTTATTGACTTCAATGTCAACCTTTGTTATGGAACGTCTTTCAGCTGCATCGATCCAGAATAGGAATGTTGGAAGGCCACACGGGAGTGGTTGGTTTCTGGGGGTGTGGTGGGGGTGTGTTCTTTTGGGGCGGGGTATATGTGGGTGATGGGTGTATTGGTGTATTGGGTACTAAAAAATAGCATTGTTTCTTTAAAGATCTCCCGAGAACTTTGCGAACTAACACGGTCCGCCATTTTGTGGAGTCAAAAATTTGTCTCTACAAAATGGCGGGCCGTGTTAGTTCACGATGTAAAAGGAAAACCACGCAATTTCGAGGCATATTTGTGTGGATCATTGTATTCTATTTCAAAACACCTTTCTAACCATATGCATTTTATAACAAACGGTTACAAACCTTTGATATAGCCCAACTCGCCCGATCCAAGGCAGCGTGTCCCTTTAACTTGGATTTGTCGTCGAAAATAATGTTACGATCGCCTTTAATGTTCGACAGAATTTTTATTGCGACTCGGGCATCTTGCCTTTCTCTCATTAATCCCAATGTGACGAAACCGAGGCTGTAAATGAGTTAGTTCCTAACATATTTCCAGGAATCAGACTATCTGTAATTTGTATACTGTGATGCAGGGAACCCAACATATATTATGACCACTTCGTAGTCAAAAGGGCAAGGTAAAAAACAGACCACCTATTGAATAATTTAAAATTGTCATGCTACTTCGCTCATACGCATGAAAAACAGTTTCCTTCTTATTGACAACACCTTATTGACAACACAAGAATAATACAAATTAGCACATACTTTCATTTCTGAATTGTTTTATTAAAGCATGGGAAAGTACCGATTAGTGGCTGCTAAGTAAATAGTAGTATGGTACATCGATACGAAAAAACATGAAGTTAGTAAGAAAATATTAATATTAATATTCCTCCACCTTTGCCATCCGACTCTCAGTGAGTCCCATGTATATCACTCAAATTCTTTATTTATATTATCTAAATGAAATGCTTAACTTAGCTATCCTCAAAAGGCGTCCGACTTGCTAGAGTTACATGAATGTATTCCATATGTTTTACACAGTCTCTCTAGAGCCAACACCATTTAGGTAGGCCCCGCAAAATTATGAATAAATATAATATAACAAATCGTCTTTATGACAAAAAATAGTTTCTGGCTTAAATGAACATAATTTATTTTAACCTGACATACATTTGCCCGACATAGTCATTATTCTATCACAGTGTAAAACAACTAAGTACTAATCTTGCAAGAGAGTTTTTGATAAGTTGAGTCGATGCTCTACATCCTTTTTAACATATCTGTTTTTTGCTTGGGTAGTTTTCCATCTTCCATGTTCCATTATTAGTTCTTCCGGAACCCCTTTATTGGCCAAATGAGAGGCCCCACCTGATCTCATGCTATGAAGCCCGTAATTCGAAAAATCTTCAACCCCTATTTCTTGAGTGCATCTACAAAAACTTCTCTGCATCTCGTATAACTAAGACACTTATTCAGCATTGGTTTATAGGAGTTGGTTGAGGAATGATAAGACATAGGTGAAAATAAAAATACATCTTGGCCAAAAACAATGACACATTTATTCATGTATGCTAGCACTAGTTTTACCGGAGAAAAACATCCGTGAACATCTGATAAAAAGGTCGTATTACCTTCCCTGAATATGTCAGTTTTTGATCGGGGAATGTAAAAACTTAAGCCTTTGTCGCCAGGTAGTTGTTTAATATGGCAGGCTTTAATTTGAGCCATTTCGTCGTGTCTAAAAAGCAGAGAAAATTTCAAAGTGACATAGCACGCTGTTCTAAGTTGGATCAAGGAATTCTCAGGTTTACCAAATTTCTCTGCTATGAGTTTTACAATATCCAGTGTAATTGGTTTCTTCTGAATTGGTGGTCTGTGTAACTTTCTTCTTTCTGAATTTAGAATCTGTTGAACAATTGGCGAATCTACAGGGTTGGGTTTTGCATTTACCAATAGTGAAGTCATTTTACAGCTGAAGTAAGTGTAATAATTGTACTGTCAGAATTTGCACAGGAACGCTTGTCGACAATAAAAGCTGCTATAATTTCATCCCTTATTGGTAATTTGATATTAACGTTCATGTCTCTGAGCCATGAGAAAAATTGCCTGATCTTGTAAAAATATGCATTAATAGTACCGTCAGCTTTTGACAACAAAACGTCTTGAAAAAGGCGAGACTTGATCCTTCTAAACCGTAAGGAAACTGACCAGAACTCTTGCTTGTAAATGATCTAATGCATTATGAAAGAATGATAGAATGTTAATAATTAGTTCTAAATCATAGTTCGACACCAGTACAGTCAATAAAAATAACACACACTGGATTTCGGAAACTTTCCGAACCTAGCAGTGAATTCTTGTTTCTTCCCAATTGAAGGGCATTTGAGCCTTTTACAGTAAAGTAATCTTGTATCCACGTCTTAGCACGACCACAGTAAAGGCCGAGGATGGCCACGAGGGGAAAACAAGTGCTCCCTTCCGGTTCTGATTTCATGCTACCGACTTCAATGATATGGGCTGCGGCTTGACTATCCGTAAAAACGTTCAGTTGGGACTTGGATATGATTGGTAAGAAAGACAATATTGCAAAATGAATTGTTTTCAACTCTCGCCACGTCGAACTTCGCTTAGCCTCTTTTTCCGTCCAAAGTGTATGCGCAGTTTGGATATCATTGCAAAGAATTGCTCCTGAACCCGATGCACTAGCGTCACAGCAAACAATTCTGTTAGTTATCCCAACATTGAAAATGTATCTTACGTTCAGTTTGTTTGCGTTAACTTTCCAAAACTCAATTTCAGATAAACAAAACTCATCTAGCGTTGTGGAGCTATCTTCATTAATGGCATGAGCAATCTCTACTTGGCAATGTCTTGTCATTAACCTAGTTATGTTTCCACATACAGGGCTAAGTGAAATTATTTTTCCTTCAACCGAGTCCCAAGTTATACCTAGCCATACAGTGCGGTGCGAGGGATCCCATTGGCTCTTCTCTATGTTGAAAACTAAACCAGACCTTATTATATCAGATTTTACATGTTTGGAAACCTCTTTAGCGACATTCAAATGCAATTCGTTATTTCTGGATCCACAGGGAATAACACAAAAACCATCGTCAAGGTACAGTGCAATCAAAATGCCCGACGCCCTCCAATGCGTCACTAAGGGTTTCATAAGTTTAGTGAAAAGCAAAGGGGCTGAGGAAAGGCCAAAAGGAAGGACGTTAAATTCGAAAAACCTAGTAAACCCATCAAAATTCCATGAAAATCCCCCAAAATGTTGGTACTCGTTAGCTATTTCTACATGATGATAACCGGATTTAAGGTCGAAATGGATCAACAATGCATTTCTTGACATGAACTGAAGGGCGATTTTCCAATCATCAAGCTTGAAACGAGTTTTAAGAACATACTTATTTAATCTGCTAAGATCGAGAATTAATCTTTTCTTTCCGCATGCTTGGTAAGCAACGGAAAGAGGGCTAACAATGTATGAGGGTTCAAGCTTTTCCGTAATTCTGCCCGACTCCAACAGCTCAATTATTGAATGAGATACAAAAACATGTTCTGATAACGACGATCTGTTGTTATGGCAGTGAAAGGGAGGAGGGGTATCCATAAATGGAATTCTATAACCTTCCGTAATAACAGATAAAACCATTGCCGAAGCTCCTATGTTTTCCCAAAATACCTTGTGATCACGCAATCTGCCTTTTACATTGATTTTGTCGGATTTTTGGTTATTATAAGATTCCAATACGTCTTTGAATTTCTCTTGGAGATGTTCGATTTGCGACTGGGGACAACGTTGGTCTTGCTGTGTTGACTGAAGAGGCATTTGCTGCATGGGGGATGGCATGGGTCTCTGTGCAATTGGGGCTTGCCATGGAATGACTCTGGAGTGGTAGTTGTTGTAGCCAACGTAGGGTGCTGCTTGTACTCTTGGTCTAACACGTATGGGGACCCGAAGGCATAGGGGCATTCTCTGGACCAGTGTCCGGACATCTTGCAGTTGAAGCAGATATCATTTGACAAGCCTGGTTATATGAAAAGAAAATTTTGGAAACGACCAGCAAAAAAGGAAGAGAACAGACAATATTGATAATAAAGTAGTAATAATAACAAAACATTATTTTGGAACTTAACGAAAGCCAACACTATATACTAGCAGCATAACGGCATGAACTGAAAACAATACCACTTCACTGCACTCTTATACGAATACGCTTCAATGCGCAACGGAAAGTTGCGTCACTAACCATTGTGCCAAAGAACTATACAACTTCAAAAAAAACCTATAACACGTGACCATAGTGGCGCGCTTCTTGTGTCATTCAAAACGAACAAAACCAAATTTTCATGCTACTTCGATCGCTTTGCTCATACGCATGAAAAACAGTTTCCTTCTTATTGACAACACAAGAATAATTATAAGCACATTTTTCATTTCTGAATTGTTTTATTAAAGCATTGGAAAGTACCGATTAGTGGCAGGTATGAACCAACACAAAGATGTTTTAAAAAGGGGTACGTCTAGTGGCTTCATTACCTCGAAAAAGAGTACGATCAGCAGGAGCCATTTTATAAACATTATGCCCTCGTCTGTCTGAAGTTGCTCGTCTTTGGCGTTTGGACCTCTATCTCCTTTAATGCAGCTTCTTCTGCTACCACGGCTCTTTTGTTCAGCTCTGGAGATATGCCTTGGCGACTGTCTTTCTCCATGTGTTGTATTGTGGCCCAGCCGGCTTTGCTAGAGTCTGCAATCTTAATCTTTCTTTTTCTTTCAGCCAGAAGTTCTTCAGCTTCTTGAATGTAGTCAATGGATTTCTGAACATCGCATTTCTGAAGAAGCGATACCTTGATCTTGCCGATGATGATTTCTAGTTGCCCACAAAAAACAAACTGGGCTGTATTACCGGCCCTAGACAGCTTAAGTTGATTTTGCAACTCCTTTAGTTTTGTGTCGTCCAACTCTTTGCTTGAGTGTAATAGACTGTCAAACTTCGAATTGAAGTACTGTTGGAATTTGTCGAACAGTTCTTCGGTGTTTAAACCAGAACCTCTCGGTTGGTCTTCTGTAGACATCATCAGTTTTGGAACTTAACGAAAGCCAACACTATATACTAGCAGCATAACGGCGTGAACTGAAAACAATACCACTTCACTGCACTCTTATACGAATACGCTTCAATGCGCAACGGAAAGTTGCGTCACTAACCATTGTGCCAAAGAACTATACAACTTCAAAAAAACCCTATAACACGTGACCATAGTGGCGCGCTTCTTGTGTCATTCAAAACGAACAAAACCAAATAGGGGGCCGGAGACTTTTGTGTTGCCGTGGAGGAGTGGTCCGGAGACTTTTGTGTTGCCGTGGAGGAGTGGTCAACAAAAGACACCGCGGGAAAAATCAATTGTATGTTTGCAACGTGTAGTCCGTGGTTATACAAGACTCGTGTTTTTGTTTAAAATGCTACGTCAAATTTTTGGCCGATTTGCATTAATTTTTTAATAGCTATTTTTTTTTAAGATTAGCAAAAGTTATAGGCTTTCATTTGAGGTATTCCACTAAAAATCCGCCAATAATATTCAAGCGGTATTTAATTAAAAGCTAACATGAATTACTGTCATGATACTGAAATTATGAGAAATAGAATTAGTTGTTGCAAACTGCTTTAAGAGAACCTGTGGTATAAATGCAAAAATTAGTTCATTTCGACCCTATGCAGAGTATTTCTCGATCCCGAAATTAGCTCTCGTCCATCATTCATAGATCGATAAATAGATAGGCTAGATAAAATTGTTTGTTAAAAAACTTTCTTCGAAAAACAAAGACTGGATTACATTTTGTTTTTTCAGTTTACATTTGAAAAGGGGTTGAATGAAGATAAACAATGTTGATGTTAGATGTATTATGTGCATTTATGGCAGTGGCATTATGCGAAAGTTTTGTACGTCTTTTTTGTTTTGCAACAGCACCATCTGTCAAATTAATTTAGTTTAGAGATAAAACTGTTTTAAAATGTCTCTCTTCGCCGAGCATGGAACTGTACTAATAGTGTTTGTTTATTTTGACCATGTAGATTGAAGTTTGAGGTAGGTCTATGTTCTGGGCACCCCCAACTCTCTAACCCCCCCCCCCCCCCCCCCCCCTTGCATGGTTACGCCACTGGCACGCTACGTTCACACCCATTCTGTCGTGAACTGCCCAATGTTTACGGTCCAGTTATATTCATTTGCCAGAATTTTTCACTCATAAGGAAACAATGGACGATGTTCGATTTCGTTTCACGACAATCGTACCTTCCTCTGTAGTCTACTTGTGATTGTATTAATCGATTAGTCGGTTACTAGGCATCGCCATTCGTGACTTATACTAGAGAAAGCCAATTATTAATAGCATTGATTTTGGTGTAATCCGTTGGACTAATTTGTCTCAGGGATGCAGTACACGACACCAAAGCCCTGCTCATCAGGATTACGGCTTCGGGCTATCGGCTATGACTTCGGTTCAACCTGCCTGTCTTCGGGTCCCACAAAGATGAAAGCTTTCAACATTACTGACAATAAGGCTTAAGCCGGTGCCTTATGCGGAAACCAAAGAGTCCTAATGCAAGTCTAGAAATGTAACCACAGAACGGGCCCTGCCTGGCGTCCACGTGATAACAAATTATTATCAAAATAAATGATAACAATTTCATTTTGAGCGTATCTATAATTACTAAAGCCTTCGCCTTTCATTTTGCTTCCACATATAGTATGACTTTTTGCTCTGAGCTAATAAGAAGGAGCGACCCCCACTTGACAAAGAAAACTTGCAGGACAAAAAGTGCCTGCGACCTTATGATCGATGAACCATCTTGAAGAAAAAAAAAAAGTTCGATAAAGTGAGAGCCCAGTCGATAAGTTCCCGAAAGGTGGTTGATAAGCTGCCTTTGGTGAGAAGACCCGGGCAGACGCGTTGCTTGAGTTTGGCAAGGAGAACGTTCCCTTCGTTTCATGAAGGGACAGGACTTTTTGTTCCCGGGCCTCATCTTGAGATTTTATTTTCACCGGATTAAACTGGAATAAAGTCGTCGACGACTGATCCCAAATAGCCACAATGAGGTGAGATACAAACTAAATGCTAGGTACCGCGACTATTAACATTTTATCGAGACACAATGGGTGTAGAATTTTTTTCATAATAAGTGGCACTTCTGACCAATTAAAAATGTAGTTTCCATTTGCATTTTTCCTTACACAAGCCCCGTTCAGCGCTCTTTTTAAAGCCATTTACTTATGTTTTACAAGACAATCTGCAGTGGAGGTAAAAGCAAATAGGCCTACATTGTGTGTGTAAATAGAAAATGAGAGTTAAAAAAATATTGAAACTACTATACAGTCCATAAAAATCAAAGCTTGTAAAATGTAACAGTTTATTCTTGTATAATTGTTGATCTCATAAGTCAATTTATCAAATGGTGTGGTGTGGTGGGGGGGGGGGGGGGCGGACATCAATGGGGTGCTTGCCAGCCTGTGCCCCCACCACCATCACCACCTTAGTTAATACGCTAACAAAATTAATATTGGAACTGTTAGTTTTTTATTTGAAAGCTAACTGGTTATAAATTGTTGGTGCTGCGTGTATTTGCACGCGGTGGTTCGAACATCACACGGAGCCATGGAGCCGGAGCCGGAGCCCAAGCCGAGGTTTGAGAAAAGCGCCTGAAACCATCTCAACTCCTTAGGAGTATGCAGCACCGGCAGCCAAATTGGCACACACTGGCTGGTAACCGTTCACGTCCAGCAACCTCTGACCAATATTATTCGGTCAGGCTAGCCCGGAGACTGGTTAAATGTTTGGATTTTGACTCGGACTTTGCGTCAGTTTGACACAGATTCCTGGTCATACTGACCAAGATATGGGCAAGGTTCCTGGGACCCGGAATCCGGAACAATGCTGACCAGTGAGTTTTTACAGTGCATTGATGCTCATGGTACCCCATGATAATAACTCACATATTTTATATTTATTTTTTTCTCCACAGAAGGAAACCCTTGGCTCTGTTGTGACTGAATTTGGAAACAACACTACCGCCCAGGGAGTTTGGGCGGTGGTGGTGGGAGTTTGGGCGGTGGTGGGGGCAGTTTGGGCGGTGGTAGTTTGGGTGGTGGCGGTTTTTACCCACCAGCTTCTGGTTTCTCCTTCATTGACGACTGGTTCGGCGATTTCAGCAGCGCAGACTTCCAAAACTTCTAGTACGTTGACTACTACGATTTCGACAACGTACAATGCGAGAGTGGCTGGGATGGCTTCCTGGCGAACTCCAAATCGGAGGACTATAGCGACATCATCAACGTGGCCAATCCGACCAAAGAAGAGCTCAACGAACTGGGGCACCAGGCCAAAGATTTCATTCTGCAGTGTACATTTGAGTGTTTGTAGGTGTAGTGTTTTTTTCACAGGCAACTTAGAAGTTAGAGGCAACAAACAACACTTACGGAAAAGAGCGCTGTTGATAGGGGACAAGGTCCACCTTTTCCACTTGTTAAAGGCACTACATTGTGATCAGTGGGTTGTTTGTGCACTGGAAAATTGTGGGGGCACATGCCGCTGGTCTCTGTATTTTAAACAGGGGCTTTTAACCCTAAGGTACTACATTATATCAAAAACAAACATTTTTTTAATTTGTTTTTCTTTTTATATTTATTATTATGCAGTGATTTCCACAAGTTTCAAAATAGTCAGTTTGGGAACTGTTTTACGTTCAACCACGGCCGAAATGAGACAGCCAGGGAGACTAGCAAGTCAGGCTCGCAGTATGGTAAGTTAGTAGACTGGTACCCTATGCCTCGCAGTAAGATAAGTCAGGAGGGAGACTGGTACCCTGTGGCCCCTAGTAGGGTAAGTCACTAGACTGGTACTCTGTGGCTCGCAAGTCAGCAGACTGGTGCCCAGTGGCTTGCAGTAAGGTAACTCGGTAGATTGGTACCATGTGGCTTGCAGTATGGTAAGTCAGGAGACTAGTGTGCTTTTTACATGGGTATGTTTTCCAATTTCTGCGCATCAGAACAGGTTTCAAAGTCATCTTGAATGTACCTTAACCAAAACCAGCACACCTAGGGAACACCCACCACCCCACCCCAAATGCTGATCATGTTCCTGCCCTCCCCATCGCTCACCCCAAACCACACCCCCTTTTGTCCCATGCAGAGCCAATCTCGGTAAATAATATCACGGCGGGTACGCTCGATGGGTGCCCTGCAGGGTTTCTTATACGTGCATTAAAACGCAACAAACGAGATCAGCGGTTTTACGTCCCATCTTCAGAGGGAAGATGTACGTCTTGCTCAGGGGCACATTATGCCTTGACCGCGACCCGAACCCACACCATGTCATGCATCCGGTAGACCGCTCGGTCAGTCAGGACACTCCGGTCTATTGAAGTAGTTTTTGTCCACATACCTGGTCTGGAGTCAGTCCATTCAATTAAACAAAATTCAATGTTATTTTACAGGTCTGCACCTTACCTTGTTCATCGAACAGCCCGAATACGTCGGACTTTTCTCCCCGGAGTCCGCAGTCCGAATCTCTGTCGACGATTGGGAGACGGCCCCCAATCCTGAAGATACGGGTCTGACTGCCTCGACTGGTCAGGCGACCTCAATTGCAATCAGAAAGGTATTGTTTATGTGTGTGGGTGAAGGTGAGGAGCCAAACATTCCATGGACTCCCTCTACCGACGTGTTAGTTATATTTTTTTAAGTTGAGAATATTGTGTTGTAGCCATCTTGTTTTTTCTTCTTATACTCAATCAGTGTAACCAGACCGAGTCTAGGAAGACAAATTGTCTGGCCCCCTTAATAACAATTGGTAAAATGGAAATCCTTCTGTCACTGTTATTTCAACATGCATGGTACTTGAATGCACCAAGGGCATTTTCTTTTAAACTACGGTTTCATTTCATTTCATCTCTCTGGTTGTGAAGCCAAGAACTCTTAAGAAAAGCGAACTTCTTTCAGTACTCAACGCTGGCTTGTAAAAAGCAATGTGTGCAGAGGAACCTATGGGAGTCCTGCAATTGCGTCTCAGATCTGCTCCTCGAAGGGGAAAAGTGCAGCTATCTCAACAGCAATGTTAATCATTATTAGTATTAAAGTATTATCGGAAAACGTTTCGTCTTTTATAGTTATGCAAAATATTAACCCATGTTTACGTTTTTCCATATTAATAGTTTATTTCTAAGACTTTGTTGCTAGGCATGAAGTAAAAGAAATCAATATCAGTTCACACTATTTTCACACTGGTTTTTTAAAGCAAAGTGTCAAGTTCGCCGTTGGTGGCGCCATTCCAATAGCTCCCTGCAATGTCTAACGCACATGAAATGTCAGAAAGTCAGAGAAGAATTTTAGTTACGAATAAACGTTCTAATGCCCTTTTCGAACCACGGCTTAGACGGCTTCAGAAGTGGCTACGGCCAGGTCATCTCAGCCAACAGCCGTAGCCGGAATCGTTTAATTCTAAGGCCTCATTTTAATCTTTCAGGGGCATTTGTACAATCGGGTGGCTGAGAAGAACGAAGTAGCGGCAAGGATTCTGCAAAATGTTGAGACCACGAGGTGAGACAAAAACCAGTACTAAGGCAGTACTTGCTCCATGAGGGCGCTCTAGATCACTGATAGACCATGACCCCAAAACAATATTATTGACCTTATTTCCATATCCGACTGCCACTTCCTAAGATTTTTTTTAGGTTTTGTAAATTTTTGTATTTTCATTATTTCAAAATTCCTCTCGAGAAATTTTTTCCCGGAATTAAAAGTGTACATTAAACAGAAAAATATTCATCAATTCTTCGACAGATTCTTTTGATATAACGGGATATAAAACTTCTCTTTCAGACAACTTTCATTTAAACTGAATATTCAATTCAATTTATATAAAAAAGCGAAATTCTAACAAATAAAAATTGATGATCAGCTCAATCTTAGTAGTAAACCTTGCCTAGCCCTGGCAGGAAAGCAGTCTCCATTCCACTGCTATTGTATGCAACGGAGGAGTCAAGCTTGGACTAGGCTTTGCCCACCAACAGTTAGTCTTGGTCAAATTTTAGACTTGCTCCAACTACGTTTGATTAGGCCAACCCTACCTTGAATGTGCTTATATTGATCCATTTTCACATTCAGTTACACAAGTTGGGTAATATTATTATAAAGACTACTAAATTTCTCCTTGATCGCAGGAAAAACATGGCCCGCTTGCACATTTACTTTGAGGAGTTGAACTACCAATCAGTGACCGAGGTAGCCTCATGGACGGTAAGTTGACATCCAGGCTAATCTTATTAATACCCTTTGTGACATCCCTATTACTTATCCATCCTTCCAAACCACATTGGTGAATGGTCAGACAGTAGGAGGGTTGACTGTGCACTATGTAAATGCATTCACCACATGTTATCATAATGCAGGCTTGCATAGTGCATTTATTATTCAAAACCACAGTGGATGATACTGAATGGTCAGACAGTAGGAGGGTTGACTATGTACTGCGTAGATGCATTCACCACATGATATCATATCACATGCTGTCATAGTGCATATATCATTCCAAACTACAGTGGATGATATTGAATGGTCAGACAGTAGGAGGGTTGAAATTCATGTTCCATATTTTGTTGTTACAACCGATTCCTACCTTTGAGAAACAATGAGAATTGGAATGGTTACCCTGTTAGGCCAGAGATGGTTCTTGTGATTGATTTACAGTAGCTTGGTGCGCTATATACTTGGCAGCACAGGCTGTAAACTCCCCTGGGAGCTGAGATGGTTTGGTTAAGGAATGAAATAAGCATCACTACGTGACTGATTTGAGCAATACTGATTTATTGTTACTGTTATGGCGTGTCGTGGCCAAGCGGTCTTGCTCTGGTGTTTCTGACCAGCAGGGTGTGGGTTCGAGTCCCGTCTTGACACTCTGTCTTAAGGCAAAGCACTTGACCATTATTGCTTCATCATTTGGATGAGATGTAAAGCCGTTGGTCCAGTGTGTTATGTAATGCACAAAAAAGAACCCAGTTACACTTATTGTAAAAGAGAAGGGGTTTGCCCCAGTTTTTCTAGCTAGTCCGGCAGCAATATGCGCCACCTCACCTGTTTGTATATCTTTCAAGGTGTTGAATTGTGATGTCATTCTCAACAAGCTCAACCAAATTTGATATTTCGGCGCCAGGAGTGTCAATTATGACAGACATTGCGCATTATAAGTGTACACTATTATTATTAAAGTGTAATTACCTGTTCAATGAATGATATTCTTACTTGCAGTTTGAGAGCATCCTCGGAGCTGTGGGTGGACTGATGGGACTGTACGTCGGAATCTCTTCCATCACTCTCTTTGAGATTATACTCTTCATCCTATCGCTCTTCAAGTTTTGCTTGAAGAGTGTAATGTGCCTGAACAAGGTTCACCCAGGCCAAAAGTAATTTAAGGCGTCAACAAACACTTTCATTGTTTTTTTAGGTAGCGCAGAGAAAGTCTACTTTTATTTCAATTTAGGTCTGACACACAAGGCTTAAAGGATGGCACGTGGTTTATTATAAAAGATTGGGGCAGTAGGGATCCTACATGACTCATATTGGTTGATTTTGGAGGATTGAGGCAGTAGGGATCCCACATGACTCAAATTGGTTGATTTTGGAGGATTGATGCAGTAGGGATCCTACATAACTCATATCAGTTGATTTTGGAGGATTGAGGCAGTAGGGATCCCACATGACTCATATTGGTTGATTTTGGAGGATTGATGCAGTAGGGATCCTACATAACTCATATCAGTTGATTTTGGAGGATTGAGGCAGTAGGGATCCCACATGACTCATATTGGTTGATTTTGGAGGATTGAGGCAGTAGGGATCCCACATAACTCATATCAGTTGATTTTGGAGGATTGAGGCAGTAGGGATCCCACATGACTCAAATTGGTTGATTTTGGAGGATTGATGCAGTAGGGATCCCACATGACTCAAATTGGTTGATTTTGGAGGATTGAGGCAGTAGGGATCCCACATGACTCAAATTGGTTGATTTTGGAGGATTGAGGCAGTAGGGATCCTACATGACTCAAATTGGTTGATTTTGGAGGATTGAGGCAGTAGGGATCCCACATGACTCAAATTGGTTGATTTTGGAGGATTGAGGCAGTAGGGATCCTACATGACTCAAATTGGTTGATTTTGGAGGATTGAGGCAGTAGGGATCCCACGTACATGACTCATATTGGTTGATTTTGGAGGATTGATGCAGTAGGGATCCCACATGACTCATATTGGTTGATTTTGGAGGATTGAGGCAGTAGGGATCCCACATGACTCATATTGGTTGATTTTGGAGGATTGAGGCAGTAGGGATCCTACATGACTCAAATTGGTTGATTTTGGAGGATTGATGCAGTATAGGGATCCCACATGACTCAAATTGGTTGATTTTGGAGGATTGATGCAGTAGGGATCCTACATAAACTCATATTGGTTGATTTTGGAGGATTGAGGCAGTAGGGATCCTACATTAACTCATATTGGTTGATTTTGGAGGATTGAGGCAGTAGGGATCCTACATAAACTCATATTGGTTGATTTTGAAGGATTGAGGCAGTAGGGATCCTACATAAACTCATATTGGTTGATTTTGAAGGATTTAGGCAGTAGGGATCCTACATAAACTCATATTGGTTGATTTTGAAGGATTTAGGCAGTAGGGATCCCACATGACTCATATTGGTTGATTTTGAAGGATTTAGGCAGTAGGGATCCTACATAAACTCATATTGGTTGATTTTGGAGACTTGAGGTAGTAGGAATTACACAAGTTGAATTTTGAAGGATTTGGGCAGTAGGGATCCTGTATAAATTCCCCTTGAATGGCTATTAGGGGAAACACTGTACAGGCAGTTTTGGAGTAAATTTAATGTATGCAAGATTTTATTACTAATTATTCTTTAATTTAAACAATATCAGACAGATCCTGTGCACAAAGAGTGATTTATTTAAAGTATGTTGTCATTTCACAAGATGAATTTAATATTTTACAAAAAAAACCTGTATGAGAAAATGCCACGTTATTATTGATATGTTCTTAATAAGTGCTGTGAGTTTTGTTTTTTTAAGAATAATTTTGACAGAACATTCACAATTAAGATAAAATTGTAAACATACATCAGGACTGGAATTTCATCCGTGAGAGAGCAAGACCATTTCTCTCTATCCAGGGGGAAAATTTTGAAAAATATCCCAAAGTCTACGAGAAACTTTTGAAAAGTCAAATGTACAATGTAGGGACAGGTATGTGGCGTGCTGATGTCAATTGTGGTTAATTTCTTTTTCTGTATAAAATGAGTGAGGTACACCACACCACAAATTTAATAAAGACTTGAAATTTGCCAATTTCCAAATTACTTTCTCCACCCTTGTTGTTTGTTCAAGACTCGTAATCTGACAGCTCGAATTTCAAGTCAATCTCAACTCGGCAAAAGGGTCTTGCAGCTCTGTCACAGGACCAGAAATATTCTTAAAGACCAGATAATCACAGTTTCCTCGTCCCTTGCTGAGCTTTTAGCTCTTGGACTTCAAAGTTAAGAGTAAATTTTTTAAAGGGTTTGGAAAAAATCATTGGATTACTAGAATTTTTCAAAGAAAGAGTAATAAATAAAACTACATGTAGACATTAGGTGTTTGTGAACAGACCAGAAGGCAAGGTCAACTTGGGGTCAAAGGTGTCATAAGGTCCATACAGCACTGAGTATGAATTTATGACATGCGTTTCAGGAAATGCGATTTTGTTTATTTAAACTTCTTGTTTGGACTGGAATGGAAGGTCAAAGTGGGGTCATGTTTTTAATTAAAACGTCAAAGATGTAAAATGTTACAAGATGGCTTAAAGATGACCTATTGACCCCATGACACAGTTGCCTGTGTACAGGTGATTCTTTACATAATTTAAAAAGGTTTTATTTCTCGCTATTAAATTGCACATCAAAACTTGACGGACGATTTCTTCATTGCACAGGAAGTGTCACTTACGATAACATTTTGGAATTTGACATCAATTACAATCACTTTAAAACTATAACCACAGACTTTGCAAAGTTCAGTGTAAGTTACTGCATGGAAAACCTGTTCATCTTCGGGTAACTAAAGTAACTCCACAATTAATAATAATGAGCATTTATTAGTACCCAAAACTTGGGGCGAGTTCTACGCACAAAAGAACGTTCCCATGATGGGCACACAAAATGCCTTTTGCAACTCTTGCCCGAGACGCATTCGCACCAACGTAAATTGATGTATTATTGCCTCAACCTGAAACTGATGTGACACACCAACCAAAAGGTCAAAGGTGCAACTCCCAGGAACTAAGCAGGTCTTCCACAGTTGGAAGGCCTGTTTTTACGAGCCTCAAAAAATTAAGACAGCAGATGTCTAGACCAGCTTACCCACAAGCTTCTTTTATCAGAGATTTATGAAGTAAAAAACATTTCCAGCGTTCAATCCCGATGCTCATGAGCCATCACACCAACCTGATCGTAGAATTCTCCTGTCCTCCAAACTTGTCGAGCATAAACGAGAAACATCCTGACCCGGTCCATGACGACACTGCCGAGATGTTGCTTCAAGAACCATCCGGCTAAAGCAGCCAGGAAGAGCCAGGAGAACCACAGAGCATAGTCAGTTTCCTCTGTAGGTACGCTGGGCAGAGGACCAACTGCGTCTTCCTCATTGACATTGATGGATGAGTTGGGCTCAAGACCTGTTGGAAAATTCGGATGGTACATGAGGGGATCGTACACCACTGGTTATTGGAAAGGTCTTTTAACAATTACATGACTCACAGTTAACCTTTCTTCCAGTTTAAACCTAAACTAAAGCTAGGGGCTCTGCAGACCGCCAGATGACTCTGCAGCACTACAGAATCCGGGGATCACCGAGGGAGTCGTAGTTTTAACCATAGCACGAGTAAAAGCAGTCAATATTTGTTTTATAACACCCCAAACATTTCTAAATACTGTGTTATTAAGTTAAAGACCTGCATGAGGATTTTCCGTAGTCATCCTTAATACTTTTTGTTTGAAATGTAAGATCCATTTTTATTGACATTATAGCACCATGTTACAGTTTACAAGGTGCTGTGGTCCAATCTGCAGCCAACCATACCAGAAAACACCGGAGGAAAACCCCTTCTCTGAATGATAGTGTCCTGGATTCTTTTTGTTCAAATTAAAACAGTTGAAATGTTAAACTGCGTCTATTAAACTCTAACCACAGAGGAAACTGACTGGGTAAGTTTTAAATAATTTGTGGTTGAATAAAGAAAAATTTACTTGAGCGGGATTTGAACCAACGACCTTCGGATTGACGTGTCGTCGCTCTACTGACTGAGGTCTCACCATTTTGTCAATATCTTAGTTCAGAGGTGCCAGTCAGAAGCCATACAACCATTAGCTACATGATGTAGCCAAGAATCACACCCAAGTTTACAGGTACAAGTTTACGCTACAATATATGGGAAGCGGCAGCCAGGGAATCACCTTAAGGGGATGCAACTTTTTTATTTCAAATATCAAGTAATAAACTGCCTGCATTCAGATAAGCCTGGAATTTCTCGTCCTGGAATGTATGTATCTACATGTAGAACCCTCAGGGATAACAGTACTTTGAAGACTGATGGAGCTACCCTGGTAAATCAAGTCTAAATATATAAAAATGCCTGGCCCTCTTTCTTCTTTTAGTCTTTATAGACCAGATTAATTGCCCGTTGTTTGGAATAAAGCTTGCTGTCTTTTGTAAACCAGTTAACAACTCAAATAAGATCCATGAAACTTCAAACCACTAATTAAACTTGAAAAATGCGGGGGAGATAAAAACAGTCGCCAACAAACTCTAGATATGCAATTTTGTTTTAAAAGGTTTTAAGGGATTAGGATAATCTGATAAAACTAAAGGACAAGTGATATCCAAACAACCACAGTGGATTTATTGATTACAATACAGCATCACCAGCAAAATTGCCAATTATTATGTTTTAAAAAAAAATCTGCAATGGCCCTGAAGCTAAATATCTTTCTCATAAAATACTCTGACATCTGCAAAACTTCCTCATTGTATCCAAGGGTCATTATCCTGATTAGGGTTGTTATCCCAAATGGGATTATTATCCTGATTGTTTTATACCAATTGGGAGATTGTTATTCCAGTTAGGGTTGTTATCCCCAAATGGGATTATTATCCTGATTGCTTTATACCAATTTGGATAGTTTTAAGAGGGATTGTTATCCCAATTAGGATTGTTATCCCAATTGGGGTTATTATCCTGATGTTTTGTACCAATTGGGATAGTTTGATGAGGGATTGTTATCCCAATTGGGATTAAAAGCTCAATTATTTTATACCAATTAGGATAGTTTTATGAGAGATTGTTATCCAGATTAGGACTGTTATCCCAATTGGGGTTATTATCCTGATTGTTTTGTACCGATTGGGATAGTTTTACAACTCGTACTATACAATATGTACCTGTGAAATTGCGAATGAAGTCCGTGAAGACACTGAATGTTCTCTGGCTGTAGTTGAACCTCATGACCGGCTTATTGTTGTGGAACAGAAGGATGTTTGGAACAGCGACGATACTGTAGCGTGTGTTCAGACTGCAGTAAGAGAAATCGGCACAAATTCACATTTTTGCAAATGCACATTCTACCCCCAAAACAAAACTTGAATGGGAGACTTTTTGGTTAGTGACAGAAAGGTGGCAGCAGACTTACCAGTTAAATGCATTGTTCTCGGTAATGTGCGCATGCTCAGAACTACGTAAACAATGGAAATTTACCTGGTAAGTCTGCTGCCACCTAGCGTTCAAATTGCCGATGCGCGATGTGGATGCTGATTCGCACAAATTGTGTTTTTGTTTGGGTTTTTTCACATTTTCATTTTTTAAGTGAATTGAACTTACCTGTTATGCTGAAATGCATCAATAGCCAGAACCTCAAGATCCGGGAAGGCCCTTCCGATGGCATTAAATGCAGGTGCTGCAGCCGCTGAAAACTTACACCAGGGTGCATAAAACATCACAAAGGCACAGTATCCACTCAGCATACTGGACGTATTGCTGCTTTTTTCAGTCTTGAAGCCCACGGCTTCTGTGAGCTCAGTACTGTTAACAATCCGTACTTGGGCCGTTCTATTCCCAAACAGTCTCCGGAGACAAGGGTATCTAATCTTACGGGGCGTATATGCCGCTTCATCATCGATGTACGTGAAATCTGGATGCGGGTATTTTCGACTTGCATTCACCGTTATGTTCAGGTCTTTTAAGAATTGATGGAAGGCGACTGGTCTCATGTAGGATGCTGAGATGTGGATGTAGGTGATGGGGAGAGAGGAGTTTGCGTCTTTCTTACTTTCCTTTGAGGCATTGTTTGTAATTGTCTCTATCAGAGTCTTGGTGGATTGGGTTTCTTGTGTGTCAAGTTCTGTTCCTTTGGGAAGATTATCAAATAAGTTTTCCTCGTCAGCACTCCCTATTTCTGTGAATGTAAGCAAGAAGTTGATGTTATTGCATCAAGGATAAAAGAATAGGTCTATGTTTTTGTTTCACCCTTGCACCAGTGTGTGAAGCCAGGCATGCAACTGAAGTTTGTCAGGAAAAAGCCAGGCGCAGCAAGACTTTGTTTGTTTTTGTTTTCAATGGCACAACTGAGAAACTCAAAATGAGGAAATCAGCTGTCAGCTGAAAAGTTGCATCATGCCTTGTAAACACACGTACTCCTGGTCCATGAAGGAAAAAAAAAACACAGGCTACTTGGTTGGGATTGGAACACTCCCCTACGCACCACACTGCGTTCTAGAACGGATGTCTTTATAAATGGACAACAGCTGCAACAACTGAAAGAGGGTCAACAAGGTCAAATTCTGTTTCATGATGCACTCTCTACCCAATAGATGGATTGCAATACGCGTCATTGACCGCCATCTTTGATGTAAAACAATGGAAAAGTGCACGCGTGTACGCGCTACACACGACTCTCAGCCAATGATAGCTCTTCAGGCGTGCACAATTCATCAAAGATGGCGGTCAATGATGCATATTGCAATCCATCTATAGAAAGAGTCCTTATGAAAGCGGAAACAAAACTATGATAAGTCTCTAACCTCACGTTAGAGTGAAATAATAATACGCAGTTCTTATATAGCGCTTTATACTCCCGATGGGTGTCTCAAAGCGCTCAGTATTATTCCTACAAGGTATGTGGAGTTACGCGTTGAAGTATGAGACCTATTCCTTTGCATAGCACCATGTAATGGTTTACAAGGTGCTGTGGCGCAATAATATGCAGCCAATCAAACCAGGAACACCGGGGCGAACCCCTTCTCTTTACGATAAGTGCACTGGGTTCTTTTACGTGCATTACACAACACACGGGACCTACGGCTTAACGTCCCATCCGAAGGATGAAGCATGTGGTTAAGTGTCTTGCTTAAGGACACAAGTGTCACGACTGGGATTCGAACCCACACTCTGCTGATCAGAAACACCAGAGCTTGAGTTGGGGGCTCTTATCCGCTCGGCCACGACACGCCATAGACTGGGTATCTCGCACAGAACATCATTGGGTGTCATCGACAACAAATGGGTTTGTATGGTGACTTAGTGTATATTAACCCTCTTGCTGTCTGACCATTCAATACCATTCACTGTGGTTTTGAATGATAGATAAGCTATGCCAGCCTTGCAATATGATACCATGAGGGAATGCATGTACACAGTACACAGTTAGTTCTGTGCACAGTTGTGCCACCATACACAACTTTGGCAGTTGAATGGTTTCAAATGGTTGGTCAACTCACTTGAAAATGTTGCGAACAGTAGGAGGGTTAATATTCCAAAGAGGAGTTTCCTATTTCTGCGGCAGCCAAACACAAGGGCCCAATTTCATGCTTAACAGCCGATTCTGTGCATGCTTACTGTGAGAGTTTCTATTTCATCAGTTCATAGCGCTGCTAACCGTAAAGCACGCAAAAAGGCATGCTGACCTTCTGAATGACGTAACAATGCAAATCCATGGTGAACGCACAAGGTGGCCGCCTTACTTTCTTGCGAACCTGTGAAATAAGCTTATGCATTTAAAAGCAAATTTTTCTGCTACAGTTAGCACGAAAATTTGCTTACTGTTAAACTTAAGCTTCTCTATGAAATTGGCCTACGGTCAAATTCATTGCCTTTTTTTAATTACAATTTTCATTAAATGTTATCATTAATTTTCATTAATTTCAGTTTATAGCACATATTCATAACTTTAAACATGAACATAGTCTTTTTGCCAGAATTTTAAATTCACGAGTGTCTCCTCCTGATCCTGGCTACTGAGACTGGAGTCTGAAAGTGAGACCCAAGTTTTTTACGCCAATTAATTAGCATGAACATAGTGAGTAGTGTCGAACCATGGAGGAAGGCTTCCTCCATGGTCGAACGAAGACGCGTGACCAATCGCTCACAGTCACACACTTCTCTGCCTCTCAACTCAATATATTTTTTAATTACAGTTACAGTAGTCAGTACTGAGTGAGTGACTGAGAGTGACCATGGTGACTGGACTGACTCATCTGAGTCAACGAACGAACGACACCGTATTTCCCATTTTGAAATTCGTCTGGACGTTAACAGTTTTGGGAAAGGACCATTTTTCTACTTGTGATTACAAAGATGACTTACCAAGCTTCAGTTCCAGACAAAATACAAATGACGACAAAGAAATAAGAAATATTAAAACTGCAACTGCGAGACGAAAATATTTCATGGTGGCCGCCATCTTCTTTTTAACTTTGACCTCAAAATGACCTTTGTAATTTGCATAACAACACAGTCAACGAAGATTTTATATAAAAGCCTATGACCTAGTTATTTCACAGAAGTTACGACTGTCAAAGGTTAAAGACAAGTGCAACCTTTGAATATTGTTACTGGTAGTTTCTTCTGCAAACTTGTAAAACCAGAGAGAACTGGCACCAGATAAAATACCACACAGAAGAAATAAATAATACATCACGCCCTTATCATTCGATCCATGTGACATCCCATGGAGGAGGTAAACGTCAACCGTAACCACCTGATTCGTAGCTAGCCAATCAGATTGCACGACGGTAAGTGCCATGGCTCTTACAAGAATTGAACTAAGTCTCTCTGGAATAGGATGAAATCCATTTTCATCGGTGGCATAACACGAACGAAACGCCACAACCCTCGATAAATTTTTGTATAGAATAGATTTATTGAAGTTGCAACAGTATCGAAACAGTGGAGACCAGTTGCAGTTATGACGTAATTTTTTTTAATGAAATTGGTAGAGCAAGATGATTGTGTGTAAAGTAAAATACTAAAATTTAATGACAAGTGAAATTTAAACCAATGGTTGATGTTGTTATTCTCTCAAGTCAACAATAATTTTATTTACTTTATTTTGCTTCCCACGGCCAAGTGTGAGACAAAGTCGTGCTTTATTTTGAGCAAAATGGAAAAATGAAAGAATTTTTAGTTTATTTTTATATTTTTTAGTTACTTGGGGGTAGGATTACTACATGTAAGAGCTAGCTGCAGACAGTAATATGCAGATCATGTAGGATTTCCCATTCTAAACGCACATGTCTATTCGGTCGTCCGTTCGTTGTGAACATTAACATGCTACCGTTGCCTTGGACAGCTCACGCACCGGGTGCATGGAAAATTTGGTTTTTTTGTTTTCAATGAACGACGAGGTATTTCACAAGATAAACCATCAGACATTCGGCATCAGGTGAATGACTGTTGTACCCTCAACCTCGGTGGCAGAAAGTATTATTCCGTAGAAGCTAAACTCAGAGAGGCTGGTCGTTGGATACTGCCGTGCATCTATTGATTGAAGGTTATTGTTGATGCAAAACTGAAAATGACGACAATTGCAGTGGATTATACGCTCGCCTTCGAGAACTACGAGGTGCTGCTGAGTACGAACCGAACACCATGCGACCCGGAAGCCCCCTTCGAATTCGAGAAACACTTCGAAGTAGCGGACAAGATATGGTGGTTCCAGAATAACTGGACGAAATCGATTGTGTACAGTGCTCTGTATGCAGCCCTCATCTTCGCCGGGCGGTTGTACATGGAAAAACGGCCCCGGTTTGATCTGAGGGTGAGCTTGGTGATGTGGTCTTTCAGCCTGGCGGTGTTCAGCTGGATGGGGGCAATCCGAGTCTGGACTGACACTATCGTCTTCGTGAGCACCTACGGTTGGAAGGCATCTGCTTGTGATCCCGTCTTCTATAAAGGCGTGGCCGGCTTCTGGTCGTGGCTTTTTGTCCTAAGCAAGCTTCCGGAGCTGGGCGACACCATCTTTATAGTGCTCCGTAAACAGAAACTGATATTCCTCCATTGGTATCACCACATCACGGTCCTCATCTACTGTTGGTACACCTACCCCCAGGTTGTGGCTCCATCTCGTTACTTCGTCCTGATGAACTTCTCCGTTCACTCCTTGATGTATACTTACTACGCCCTCAAGGCCTCCAAGCTGGTCAACATCCCAAGTTGGATCAACATTGTGATCACCTCCTTGCAGATCGCACAGATGTTCGTGGGGTGTGCCGTCAACTGCTACGCCTACTCCGTGCGGAAGAACGGTGGGTTTTGCTCCACAACAGACGAGAACCTCCGAGCATCCTTCCTGATGTATCTAAGTTACTTCACTTTGTTCGTCCATTTCTTCTACGAAACCTACATGACCAAGCGGAGGCTGGCTAAGGAGGCACAAGACAAAGCATCTTGTCATGACACCAATGAGAACGTTTCAATGGGTAAAACAAAGAAAACTCTATAATAAACAAAATAAAAATGTCAAACTTGACATAATGCAACTCTTTAAGTCCAATTTATTATTACACAGTGCTGTAGGAATTCATGCCTTCCATTGTCTTAAGTCACCTATACACAAACATAATAGTACCGATAAGTAGAGTGGCAAGTGACGTTGTATATATTATATATATATTTAAAAAGAATGAACACTATTTCACAGAAGTCTAATTAGTCGAGAGAGATTAATGGAATGGTAAACAGAAATTATGTTTTGGTCTGAATTTTAACCCAAGCCGGTTTGTGATGTGTTTTGACCCCCCCCCCCCCCCCCCGCATCCTTGCAATCGAGGCTGTTGAAAACGTGTGGGCTCTACTGTTTCATTATTTAGTTTACATTATTTTGTATTATTTTTGTAGCATAATCTATGTGATGTTGCAACTATATAAACGCAGTCCCAAAGGTGCACACGTTAATTATATTGATGGTGACACTTTATTTAACAAACGAAACTTGATTTGATTGTAAAAAATATTGCCAAAAGTCCTCGTGTTTAAGAATGAAATTGACATTATATATTTCGAGTCAGTGTTATTTTAAAAGATATTTTGTGCATTTTGTATTGAGAGTCTGTGATAATGGTCCAATTGTTCAAAACTATGAGTAGTGACATAGTCCAGTATAGCTTGTGATAAAACAGTGTTGTATTGTTTTGGTAGTATACAATATATTTAATATAATGTTCATCAAGTAATATGAATAAACGCACCGTAGTAGCATATTTCTTTTGCAATCACATCAACATCACATATAAAGTGGCTTTACAATATAATTGCCTTGCAGTTTGAATACACATGTCGCAGTAAATAATTTGAAAGGAATTTTATTTAAAATGTGCCTAAGAATAAGAGAATTTTGTTGGGAGGGAAACATGTGATCAAATGTATTACGTAGCTGTACAAGAACACCTCATGTACACTGATTTGCTACATTCCTCTGAACAAGTGTGATTTTTCTTTGCATCTAAACAATTTGACCTGCATTTAATGTTGTAACTACTAATGTGTGTGGTGTTCGACCTGCATGTAAATTACTACATTATAATTATAGTTTTTTGGGTTCAATGCGTTTTTCGATCTTGCAGATTATTTTTGAACAAATGTTGGACCACGGACCATAAGTGTTATTTGAACCAGTGTTTTCTCCAACAAAAACTACAAACAAATTATTTTGATTTCATGTTTACATAAAGAGCAGACAAAACGTAAGCTATGCAAGTTGAAAATTCAGCTACGAAACGCAATTTTATCTGTGGCATGTTTGTGGACCATGGTTTGTGAAAGCAATGGTGATTTTCAATGTAGATTTCCGGGTAGGCGAATTAAAGGGACACGTTGCCTTGGATTGGACGAGTTGGTCTAATAAAAAGCGTTTGTAACAGTTTGTTATGAGATGCATATGGTTAGAAAGATGTTTTAAAAGTAGAATACAATGATCCACACAAATATGCCTCGAAATTGCATGGTTTTCCTTTTACATCGTGAACTAACACGGTCGGCCATTTATGGGAGTCAATCGTGAACTAACACGGTCGGCCATTATGGGAGTCAAATTTTTGACTCCCATAAATGGCCGACCGTGTTAGTTCGCAAAGTAAAAGGAAAACCACGCAATTTCGAGCCATATTTGTGTGGATCATTGTATTCTACTTTTAAAACATCTTTTTAACCATATGCATTTCATAACAAACGGTTACAAACGCTTTTTATTAGACCAACTCGCCCGATCCAAGGCAACGTATCCCTTTAAATCATTTCGTTCTGAACTGTTCGAAGGGGAAACGTCAACTTAGGGTAGAGTACACAGTGTCTTTGGTGAATGGAAAGCTAGGTTGCATGTATAGGTCATAATGTATACCATTTTCATAAAAATGCAACATGTCTTCACATTAATACTTTAAACGATTAATAATATTGGAAGCTCGTTGTATGTATTTGCAGATTGATTGTATGTATTGTTGAGGATGCACTGTGTTATTATTAGTCTCTTCTAAATCAAATGTATATGGCTTTCACAAGATCCGGTGGTTGATTCTTGACGTTTCAACAAGTGGTCGTCAGGAACCGATCATATACATGCTTTGTTTACCTTTAGGAATATCTGATATTTATTCAAAGGTAGGCCCTATATTTTATATTTATTCTGCTTTTTTCACAACGCATCAGGACCAATTAATGATAGAGAGCTGATACATTGTAAACTTACACGACTCTGGCTTGCCACAGTATAGGTTTTACCTTGCAGATCACCAGCTAAAATGCCATTCCGATGCATTATATATGACGCTGCTTCCCTGGTAATCATTGCCAAGTATTTTAATTACTTCAGCGCTTTTGTTTCTTTTAAGGCCACGTTGGAATTGGTTGCTATTGTTAAGGCTGTTGCCAAGGGTTGTTGTTGTTAAGGCTGTTGCCAAGGGAAGCCTAGGCTTCAACCCATATACCCATGATGATATTGCCCTAGCCACAGCCACTGGATTTGGCTACGGCTTAGCATCGGCTCTATATCGGCTACAATTATAATATCTAAATATCTTGTAATCAGCTAATGAGTTTTATTATCTCTATATGTATATCATAATTATGAGTTAATTAAGGAAAGGCTCTTTTATCGATATCAAAATATAATAAACAAATAAACAAACAGTGATAAAGAATTGTAATAATGGGCCTTCACTTTTGCAATTGGATATTAGAATATAATTATAATAATTGCAGCTGAACAAAAACTCCCTGCGGCGAGGGTATTGCAATGTTGATTGCCAATGTTTATTATATTCATCACACAAATTATGAATATTTTATTGAGTTTGTTATGTTTTCAGATTGAAATTAAAATTCCCTCTCTTTTCCTATATAATAACAACAATGTGGGCCTACTTTATCTTTACTTTATTATTATTATTTTTTGAATGGTAGTGGATTTATGTTTCCCAATATTTAATTCAATATCGTTTTATTTATATTTTTTCTCCAGAACTTTGAAAAACATGTGTGATTTTTCAAGCCAAAAGAAATAAAAAATAAAAAAATGTTCTGGCTAAGAAAAAGAAGGGACGACTTGTACCAACTCTAATATCGTAAGCTTGTAAATATTAGTCGATAAGTGCATTATTTTGCAATTAATGCTGTACGTGTTAACACTTTCAAATGGAGCTTGTTCCTGGCAACAGATTTCCAGTATGGGATAGAATTCTGATTGATTTGCTGGGTGTTAATGATGCTCATTTTTCATATATGTAAATGAATTAAAAGTGCCCGGATGAGAATGTGACATTGGAATTATTCTATGCTTATAGTGACGGCGATTTTAAAGTTATAACTTGTTTCACCAAAGAGTAATGCCTTTCTCTATGATTCTAACTTCTAAACACTTTGAGAACTCACGGGTCGGGATTTTTCGGATCCGATTCGGGTCAGGGTGACCCAAATCGGGTCAAGTCGACCCGCATTGGATCTGTAACAGATACATCGTCAAGGCAACCGCACGACACTTAGGCAAAGATAGGCTAAGCATTGGAATACTGACCCAAGACACTCGGTCATGAAGATCCCTAAAAAAAATTAAAAATCTGACTCGGTTGTCACCCTGATTAGGGTCAAATCTGAACCTTGACCTAAACAGTGTCCAACGTAGGCCTATCCAGCAGTTGCCTTAAGTTGTAAAAATTGCCGCTTTTTGATTTTTCTTTTCTTAATTTATTTGTTTTATGATCAGTACTGTTAACAATTTTTGTAATAAAACTAATAATAACTTTGTGCTCAATTCAGTATTCTTGTATATAATTGTTTTGTTGTTTGGGGTTTTGGTGTGAGCGTTGTCTTTATACTGATCAAAACAGAGATTACAACCAAAAAGCGACTGTGTAGTTTATCTTTCGAGATATAACTGGGTTTAATGTTTACTGTTCGGATTTTGTCAGAGATATTCTTAACCTCTTGTTGAAATTGCGAGATATGAAATTGATAAATGTTGTGATGGGCCTACAGCTGCTGATGCTGCCAGATTGGGGGTGTTTATCTACGCGTTGTTATTAAAACATTGAGAATAAAAAATATTATATCGAATCTTGATTGCTGTTAAACTTTTTCGCACGAAGGGGGGGGGGGGGTCGTCACGGTTCTGGATTTGCCAGAGAGTTGCGACATACAAGGGTAAGTTTGCTTCGGTCACGTGGTTGCTGGACGTCTTTTTCGGTCCAAATGCAGCACAACCCAATAGGCCGACTAGTCTGGCACCCTGTACTTGCCAACCGTGCGTTGTTGGACACAGACTGGCATCTGGTCGCAACTTGTCGCAACTCCCTCTCAGTACTCACAGCTCTTGGATTAGCTGTTCCAAGTCTTTTCTCCATGTCTTATGGACCGTACACAAAAAACACAAAGTGTGATATATGGTCAATGCATCTGACCTCATGACAATAGTCTTGGTTGCGCCATTTATTAATATTGTAGTTTTGCGTTGTCCTCATGTTTATACTGGGTGTATTGCGCTGTTTCGAGCCTCAGTAGTTTTACCACAATTCGTTATATCATGCCCATTATGTGGCTGAGGGTGTGCCCCCCGCCCAATATTCCCAAACTTTAACACACTCTTTTCCTCTTGTATAGAAGTAGGCCTACCCCCCTCCCCCATAAAATCCTCTAAAGAATTCTTGAGATTGAAGACACAATGGAGAGGGTGGGGGGGGGGGGGCTACCATGCCACATGTCGAGCACAAAATGTCCATCAACCATGTAGGCTACAACCAAGTTACATCTATTTTGAGCATTGTTCGTGGCGTATGTAAAATTGAGTGTATTATGTTTCCGTTTTGAAACGGCATCCTCTGTCAAATTTCGATTAGAAAAAAAGTTTCTTTTAAAAATTCCTCTGGCGAAAAACGGGCCATGCAATTTCAAACGGAAATACATCTCAGGATGATTATAACTGATATAAAGTTAATGAAAAGATAAAATTAATTTAGCTATCAGAATACTTCCCACATTGCTAAAATTAGACATTAAAACGTATCGCACGCATAGGACTAATCCCCGGGATTTAATCCGCTTTAAGCCGTTTACTTAGCCTGGAACGCTCGATAACACATTGTGTATTGAGTGATACGATTGTGAGTGATTCAAGCCTTCGTGGATAAGTACCAGCTTACCTCCTACCACGTTGTCCCCTCCCCCCTCCCGCCGCCATAGATCAACAACACACTATTTTTGTTTGGCGGCGTACATTTTGTTAACGTATTCGCAGATCACAACACGAAGAAATGGAGAAGAAATATCTGTATATCACACAAATATCTGACTCAAAACATCCAGATTTATAGATTTGTCCAGTCTTTCAGAGTCAGCCTCCAAAACAGTCGCTGTTGCGCCCTTTACCGGTGAATAATACACAAACCAGCGTCGCCAATCAAGACTACCCACTCTCACCCGATAATCCCGCACCAAACTCAAAGTACGTGATTACGATTTCATCGGCGTGTCATGGTCCCACTAAAGTTTAGGTCCCTTAAAATTAATAACAAGGCTAAATGCAAATTCTTCAACATAAGTTTTTTTTAAAGTAGTCTTATGGGCGTATCTTGAAATTTTCAGTGCCTCGTTCCCCTTAAACATGTCCCTCATGCTCCTCAATGCCCCTCTTTCCCCCCACCCCGACCACCGAAACCAAACAGAGACCCATGAATGCAATACTTTCAAACAGGTAATTTTGTCCATCTAGTAGGAAAAGGGGCCCTGCACTTGTGAGAAAAGTATACCTCCAAGGTACAAGAAAGTTGTACCCACAGTTGGAACAAATTAACCACACGGATGATACACACAAATTACATTTTATACAAGTCTCTATTATTAAAAGAAATTACACTTGAGTGTTCTATTACAAAAATAATGTTCTTGCAAACTATTCATGAGGTAGGTGCACATCCTTACATCAACTGGTACCAAACTGGTACCAAACTGTTACCAATACGTTTACTACAGTGCTATAATCAAGCACTAACTGCTCAGTCGAGGACCAAATACTAGGGAGGTTTCGCATACGAACGGAAACGGTTAATGCGACGGATACGTCATCATTATGACGTCATACGCTACTCGCTATCCGCTATACGTGCAGACGACACTGATATCCCGCTTGCTACACGTAAGTAAAAAAACACGTAGGAAAACTCGAACTTCTAGTTATTCTCCTGTATTTGTTTCCAAATATGTATGAATAGTATCAAAATAAATGAATCACTGAACATGTACGTGTCATTTTGTTGATTTCTAAAGACTTTGAAATACGAAAAAATGCACTGTTTCTTCGTCATTTTCCTCTAAAGCTATGAACATAAGCTCGTCTATGGAAGATGCCATGTTGAACAGCGCCACCAAGTGCTGTGCTGGAACAGCGAACAGTGCCACCAAAACGCTGGGATTGCAAAAACAACAGAAAGGCTGCTAACGGTTACGGATAGCTAAACGTATGCGTATGCGTATCCGTTCGCGTGCGAAACCTCCCTACTGCCGAGTACTCATAGAGTGGCCGAGTAGTACTCGAGTCAGAGCAGGCTACTTGGGTCATCGAGTATTGTACAAAATTAGTGTCCGAGTACCGATTATTCTGATAGCCGAGTAACGAGTCCAACAGCCGAGTACCAAGGACTTGGACCTTCAAGTACGAGTCAAGCTCGTTCTTAATAGAAAAACAATATACTGCAAAGTGAGGCACTAATTTTAAGACGACAATGCTTGCTTGTATGCAAATGTATGCTCACAGTTTAACAAAAAGATAGTCAGTATAAACCTACGAACTAATTCAACCACAAAAAGGTCTCCACATTAAACTTTGATTAACGCTATCAATCTCTCGACTTGTGTTACTCCATTTTAAACAGTTTCGCAATTATTATTGAGTAACGTTGTGAACTTTGGGTCTTTGCTCGTGACGTCTGGGCTGTCACTAGGCACACTATGAACCAATTTCGAAGGTTATGTCTACCGTGCAAGGTAATATTTGCATTGACACGATGCCGCGGATAATTCACCCATTGTGTCTTAACAATCAGTGATTTGAACGAGTTGAAGTGTTTGCGTTTGAATTGCTTTTTTCAGGGGCATATGAATTAAGAACGAGGACTGACCTAACCTCCCCCCTCCCACGGACTTACTGTAATACTTGATTAACTTTTTTGACTAGATTGAAATTTCAGTGTCCATAAACAATTCCCTTTAGCATTGTGATACTGATGTAGCATTGTATTAAAAGGTTTAAGCACGAAAACAGTTAACATTAATGTATACTCTTGAAATGTAACCAAATGTTTGTAATAATATATTAATAATTATCCTATCGTGCACACTAAATAGCTCAATCTATGCACCATGTACAGTGTTGTGACGTGTGCATTATGTGTCCTGTCGAAACTTGTAGGCGCACTAAGTTTATGCTTATTCAAACTTTGTTTTAACAAAACTAACGTAAACCTCGAGAAAGTGACTTTTTCTTAATGACCCTTTTTCCTCTTTTAAACAAATTTTTAAATTTGTTCCATCTTTGTAACTGTGTAATTTTATCGCCTTTACATTTTGTATTCTCTGCATATTTTTCTGTAATTGGTCCTTTGGTCGCCACGGGAAATTTGTTTTTTTAAAGAATAAACCATTGATGAATGAATAAATGAATGCTTTGCTCCTACATAGTCATAACTAAAAACTGTCTGCACTTGTTTTCCTATCGTTTTATAGCTTCACAGATTTGTAATGGATCAACAATTTCCACAATCAAATTCCGTACAACTAAACATCACACACGAAGGAAAGATTGAAACGCTTCATGTGCTTAAAACTAGCTTTTATTGATACCCCCATTATTTTGACCTAGTGTTAGTATAGTACACATGACTTTTACTGCGTGATTACAGACGTTCCTTGCTCAATGGCCTGATCGCGTGTCACACTATGGGGTGATGAATCTACCAATGGAGTTTTTGTCTGGTGAAGAAGATTCATTCAACCTTCATGTTGGAGGCGTAGCTGCATTGACCAATCGGAGCAGATAATCCCCGCCTGACTGCTTAAGCGCCAATTGCAAACAGCTATGTAAATTAACTGGGCTGTTCTTTTAATCACACTCCCTCCCTTGCTTCCCACTGGCGGCTATGTGAAATATGTGTACTAATCGGTGTGTATAGCGGAAGAATAAGAAATTCAAACCACAGGGTGTAACAGTGGATGACCCCCATAATAGTATCGTGCAAGTATAATTCATTGACTGTTGGGTATGGCCGCCGGCCAGTATGTATGTTCTGTATGTACATGTACTGTATGTAAACCTATGATATGAGGTCTGGCTGTTCGTGGTGCAGAATACTTGTTTCCTGAACTTGAAAGCTGAACAAAACCTGTGGTTTCATTTTCGTCGTCACTGATACAACCAGCACGACTGTACCATGGAGGCCATGCAAGTCAACTCCACTCTCAAACCTTTCGAACCAGGTTTTATGTTCGAGTTTGAGAGACAATTCCAACCTGAACCCAACCTGCGGTGGTTTTACAACAACTGGCACCTGTCTATTGTATTCAGCGTGTTGTACGTTACGCTAGTCTTCGCCGGCCGGCGTTTTATGAAGTCAAGACAGCCATTCAATCTGCGTATTCCTCTTGCAGTATGGTCTGCTGCACTGGCTGCCTTCAGCTGGATGGGCATGATTCGATTCGCCACCGGGACCTTCGATGTACTCCGGACCCACGGCTTGGATGCGGCTATCTGCAACCCCGTCCTCTTCAAGGGGATGGCTGGGTTCTGGTTGTGGGTGTTCACCCTCAGTAAACTTCCCGAACTCATCGATACGGCGTTCATCGTGCTCCGTAAACAGAACTTGATCTTCCTTCACTGGTACCACCACATCACCGTCCTCATGTATGCATGGTACTCCTACCCTCAAACGGTTGCTCTGGCTGGCTCTTTCTGTCTCATGAACTTCACGGTCCACTCCCTGATGTATTCGTACTATGCCATCAGGGCCTCCCGGGTGCTACGCATCCCCAGTTGGATTGGCATAGTGATTACGACGTTACAGATCACACAGATGCTTGTGGGATGCGTTGTCAACGGTTACGCGTACTGGAAAATTCAAAATGGCGGATATTGTGCAACAAACGACCAGAACATGACCGTGTCTTCCATCATGTACTTCAGCTACTTGGTGCTCTTTCTCAATTTCTTCATCGGAAGATACGTCTCCAAGCCAAGCAGTGATGGGAAAGGAAAAGATCGTAATCAAAACGGGAGCAGCAGCTTGCAACAAAAGAAAGGACTGTAAAACTATGCGGCGGAGGAAATTCCATCCAAATAATGTTCCAGTTAATTATAACCTAAACCAAGTATGCTTTCATTCATAAGGTTAAGGGAAAATGAGGTAATAATGGAAACTAACTATTGCTATTGGTAGTAAAACTAATTGCGGACAACTGTAATTATGTGTAAATCTCTCTCTTTTGTTGTGCTCTGAAAAAAACTGTTGTGGTGCTCTCGACGTTTCGCACAGTATACTCTGCTCGTCTTCAAAAAAAGAAATGTCAAAATAAGCATAACGACGGTTTCTTCTGAAGGTGTAGCTGTGTTCAAGAGAAATTTAAATGCTATAGCAACCTTGGGCCGTTTTCGGGTCAGTGGCTTCGGCTGCAAATATCGATCATTATAATGACATGCATTAGGTTCCCCTATTCACCTCTTAGCAACCAGCCCGAACCGTAGTACATTGTAGTACACCAATGCTCAATCCCAAACACCAGACCATTGTTAAGGAAACGTTCTGCTTGGTTAAGCAAAATTAATCACAGGCGGGTTACAATTTCATAGAGCTGCTTTAGCACAACAGGAAGCTGAGCACGAAATCTTGCTATAAGGTTACCAGCTAAAATACCATGTCATCATTTACAATGTAACTGGCATCCTGCTTATTTTTCCTTATCAGAAAAAAATGTTAAGCAATATTTTCTGCTTATTGAGCAACTCTATGAAATTGGGTCTCGGTTTAAGAGCCCCATTGTACATCGATAAAGTTTATGGGAGTCATTTTGTCCTTAGTCATGGACACATTTGCATAATTGAGACGAAAAACAAACAGAACTGATTAATGTGACCTTTACGAAGACGTGCTTTGATACTGGGGTGGGGTGTTTTCAAACCACGGCTTAGGCCCGCCCGTCTCTCTGGCTCCGGGCTCTGTTTGATGTTGGGTAAAACCGTGCAAAACTGCACTCTGCTCCAAAAATGATTGACAGAGCCCAGATCCTAAGACTAGGTTTCGAAAAGACTCAAACTTAAATTTCAAAGATATGGAATCACTATAATAGACCTATGCACATAGCGCCATTTGTGTAGGGCGCCCTCAGCTAGAGGTTGAAAGAAGGCTGCTCATTGGCTCATCCCTGTGCGCCGCGCGTACATTGATGCGCGTATTCCAGAGTTGCTTCGTCGTTTTACGTCTAAGATGGCGGCATGATGATGTCATTGCACAAGGTCTATAGTCATTAAAACTAACTCGACTTTACTTTCCACCAATTTTGTATAACTTTTCTTTTGTGACTGTTTTGATATGACTAAATTAATACGTATTACTCAGAATAGATTCATTTCCTTTTGGCAACATTTTCAATAATTGGTATAAAAATAATCAAAAAATATTTTGAAATACGAATTTTGTTGGATTTATTTGTGTGTATGCAATATTGGAACATTTGGCAAAATCTGTGAGCCCCACGGTGGGTTTCTTGTAATTATTTTATTGTTACGTCTATAATAAAAATTATCATTTTAAAGAACTCAAAATAAATATTGTACGCCCCCATACTTAAAAAAAATTAAAAATTTCCCCACCCCTCCCCCACACACATACCTAGACTGGTCCCCTGTCACAGGGGACCAGTCTAGGTATGTTTATAAAATAAAGACAGGCACTTGTATCATTGGATACAATGATTTTATTGGATAAACGTGCAGTGACGTAAGCTTTCCATATCTGTGTTATGATTGGTCCGAGGCGATGTAGTTTGTCAACTTGCGCTTTCGATCGTCTGGTATGCAGTGTGTGCATGTTTGTATATACAGTACAAGTGATGTTTTGTTCACTATGTAATGTGCGTATGTACATGTGAATTTACTACGAATCTCCGTGAGAAATGGATGCGAGATCAAAGGTACGTTTGGCAGGATTCTGCCAGGCGCTCAAGGCAGGTATCTGGCGTTATTCACGAGCCTCGAAGTGTGACGTCAGGTGTTCAGGCTAACACATACCTCCCGCCCCTTTTGGCCCACCCAAGGGGATCGTGACAAAACCATGCACCAAAGTCTCGAAGTACAATCGTTCCCATCATGCATCACAACATCATGAACAAGCATCAACCTATTCTAGCGGTCTTGGATGAGACTGGTGGAGCAGAGCAAAGGTTGTCCCAAGATGCATTGGTGCTCTTTTGCTCACCCGGATGAGCACACCCGGGTCGACACGGGCAAGCTAACCGAACGTATCATTTATACATATATTTTTTTCAAAAGGTGGATGAGTATTATTATATATATTTGTTTTGCTTTTAGCATTAGTTGATAATAATTTATGAGGACCTTGGTGAGGTGCATCGCAAAAATAATAAATATTTCCACCGAGTCACTCATAGAGCGCCCTCCATTGACACCTTTTGTTATAGACTGATTAAACCCGGACAACACGACATGAATAAAATAAACTTGTGTGAGTCCTTATCAATGTAAATAAATAATATAAAAATACATAATAATGGTTCGTAATATACTGTCATCGCAGCATAAACACCGAACTGCAACACCTTCACCTTTTCTAAAGTAAAGGGACCAGAACAGCATTTGGACAAAAAATACGGGAATTATGGGGAAAATACGATTTTTGACAAAAACAAAATGTACCCAAAAAGCCACTTCAGTGGAATTCTTTTTTAAAATTACATCATCATGTCGAACTATGGTGAAATCAACAATAATGTGATAAAAACAAAATGTACCCCAAAAGCCACTTTAGAATTCCACCAAAGTTTAGTGGAATTCTTTTTTAAAATTACATCATCATGTCGAACTATGGTGAAATCAACAATAATGTGATAAAAACAAAATGTACCCCAAAAGCCACTTTAGAATTCCACCAAAGTTTAGTGGAATTCTTTTTAAAATTACATCATGATGACGAACTATGGTGAAATCAACAATAATGTGATAAAAACAAAATGTACCCCAAAAGCCACTTTAGAATTCCACCAAAGTTTAGTGGAATTCTTTTTAAAATTACATCATGATGACGAACTATGGTGAAATCAACAATAATGTGATAAAAACAAAATGTACCCCAAAAGCCACTTTAGAATTCCACCAAAGTTTAGTGGAATTCTTTTTAAAATTACATCATGATGACGAACTATGGTGAAATCAACAATAATGTGATAAAAACAAAATGTACCCCAAAAGCCACTTTAGAATTCCACCAAAGTTTAGTGGAATTCTTTTTAAAATTACATCATGATGACGAACTATGGTGAAATCAACAATAATGTGATAAAAACAAAATGTACCCCAAAAGCCACTTTAGAATTCCACCAAAGTTTAGTGGAATTCTTTTTAAAATTACATCATGATGACGAACTATGGTGAAATCAACAATAATGTGATAAAAACAAAATGTACCCCAAAAGCCACTTTAGAATTCCACCAAAGTTTAGTGGAATTCTTTTTAAAATTACATCATGATGACGAACTATGGTGAAATCAACAATAATGTGATAAAAACAAAATGTACCCCAAAAGCCACTTTAGAATTCCACCAAAGTTTAGTGGAATTCTTTTTAAAATTACATCATGATGACGAACTATGGTGAAATCAACAATAATGTGATAAAAACAAAATGTACCCCAAAAGCCACTTTAGAATTCCACCAAAGTTTAGTGGAATTCTTTTTAAAATTACATCATGATGACGAACTATGGTGAAAAATCAACAATAATGTGATAAAAACAAAATGTACCCCAAAAGCCACTTTAGAATTCCACCAAAGTTTAGTGGAATTCTTTTTAAAATGACATCATGATGACGAACTATGGTGAAATCAACAATAATGTGATAAAAACAAAATGTACCCCAAAAGCCACTTTAGAATTCCACCAAAGTTTAGTGAAATCAACAATAATGTGGCAAGTATAAAAATTGGTCGAGAACATTGGACAATGTGTAAGGCCTACACTATGTACCCCCACCCCGGTCCCCGTAAGTCAAAAAAGACAAAACACACTCCGGTTGTACTGTGATACTAGTGTTGAACGCTATAGCAAGTTCCTGACGATCAGCAAACAACAAGGCTCAACAGTGCACAAAGCTTGCACTTTTACAATTGAATATGAATTTATTGTTGTGCAGTGACGCCAGACGGACATGCCCTTACATTTCTACTCGGTGTTTGCCTGCGTGACGTCACTCACTTAAAACCAACAAAATCTGCCAAGGACAACTTTTTTCCCCCCCCCCCCTTTTTTTCTTGCCCGGAAACAAGGGCCCTTTGGGACCAATGTAGGCTTATTGTTTGCCCCGAGAGTGTTGTTCAAGGACTGATGTTTTGTGCATACTAACTGAACCACACAGAATGAGTAATAAAAGGCATGTGACAAGTCTATTGATTGGATTTATTTTTCCTGGTGGTAAAGCAGATGGCGTGATTTGAAGGCAGGGGATAAGTACAGTTATTGGCATGCGCGGTGAACACGCTCACTGTTCATGGAACGCTGTATAAATTATAATTACTAAAGAGGCGCGTATGCTAACTAGTTTAGTATGAATATGTAGTAGGCCTACAGCTCAGGTACATATCGTCAGCTGGAACACAGCTGCGGGAGACACCTAATGTACATGTAATACATACAAGGGTAGTCTACCCTATACTGTACATGTACATGTGCACGGTGTTCGCTCACTCTACACTCTGACAAGGTCTCTGTAACTGTAAGAGTTGAACTCTATGCACGTCGCATGCGCTGCTAATGCTCCTGAGGAAAGGTCAGTACTTTGAAGTACTGAATTTCACCGGCAGAGAAAATGTCCGAGACACGGGGATTTCCACCGGTTACTCTCCCTCTGCAAGTGCCGTTGAACACGACCAAAGTACCCGTGGTGTACGCCTATGAGTTCGCTTTCGAACGGCGGTTCGATCATGAGTGGGGTGTGGGCCTTTTCCAGCAGTATTGGTCGGTGGGAATTCCCCTCTGCAGTCTGTACGTTCTACTCATACTTGCGGGGCAGCGGATCATGCGGGACCGGCCGGCCTACGATCTCCGCCGGGCCCTGACGGTGTGGTCTGTCAGCCTGGCCATCTTCAGCTGGATCGGACTGTTCCGTGGTTGGGAAGAAAGCTACTACATGGCCAATACCTACGGCTTCAAATCTATAGCGTGTGATTCCGTTGGCTTCATCGGGGCGAGCGGTCTCTGGGCCTGGCTCTTCGCAGCGAGCAAACTGGTCGAGTTGGGCGATACTGCATTCATCGTACTACGAAAGCAGAAGTTGATCTTTCTCCACTGGTACCACCATATCACTGTACTTTTGTACACATGGTATAGTTACGGCTGCTATACCTCGACAGGGAGGTGCTTTCTGGTTATGAATTACACCGTCCATGCTTTCATGTACACCTACTATGCATTGAAGGCGTCCCGTCTTGTCCGGATACCTCGTAAAGTCAACGTATGCATAACCATTTTGCAAATCATGCAAATGTTCATGGGAATCGCCATCAACCTTTACGCTCATACGGTCCTCAAACGCGGAGAGCCCTGCGATGTCACCTGGCGTAACCTCGAGGTGTCCTTTGTCATGTATCTCAGCTATTTCATGCTTTTCGCGAACTATTTCTACAGGGCTTACTTCGCCAAGCAACCGGAGAAACTTGCCGACAAGTCGGACATGCAAGAGCCGAGAGGTCAACTCGAAAACGAAGGAAAGAAGACGATCTAAATTTGTCCATCAACTTTTTACAACGAACCATCTACACGAAATGATTTAGTAATTTACAATTTACATTATATTTTCTCTAACGTTGGGCTTACAGTTGACATCCTACGTATTATGGATGGGTTTTAAATTAATATTGGTCTATCAAATTTACTTCTCCCATGTGGTTTGCTTTCCGATCCGACAGAGATGAATGTAGTTTTATAAAACATTCCATTCATTTCTGCATCACCACGCGTCCGGGCCGGACAGACAATCATGGTTTTAAATTATTATGGATTTGTTGATGCATCCATGGTGTAAGTATGGAGGAAGGAACGGTGTAAGTAATGTCACACTCGGTGTCTTCTTATAATATTCCTGTTTTAAAAAAAGGCTTTTGCGGTTTGAAACGATTTTCACACAGTTCATGTTCGGGTTAGCTTCAGTAAACTGTATTATTATCACGACCAGTTTTCGTAAAATAGTGTGACCCGTACCCACCCGTAAGCGCCTGACGACTTGTCAAGTCTAGCCTCGCGCATTTTGATGATTGTTAGGGACCTTGGGTCGCCACGTACACATGTACGTACAAATTTACATTGCTTTAACTTAATGTGGCATAATGCGCCCTTTCAACAGGGACCGACTTAGAAAACGCGCGACGGTGCTGCGCAGTCTCCTATTTTTGTCTGACGCCCTTTTTATGCGAGGCCAAAATTTATTAAGAGCCGATTGGTCATACACACAAGTACCAGACTATGTTTTTTACGGTTTTTGAATGCCATTTGTGTATGATATTAAAAGATAATGCACCGTTAATAATTTCCAATTTGACCTCAGTCTCCGTTTTGTCTTATTCCCGGCTAGACTTGTACAAATCTTCTGACCTCTAAAGCCCCTCAGTCTGAATCTGAAAAACAAATTTATAATCGGTTTACATAATAATATGTGCAATGACGTTTGAGTAATAATATTGTTTATTAATAATTGATTTTTTAACAAAGTAAAATAATCCAAATTGTGAATTTTTGCAAAAAGGCCTGTTTTTCTGTCAGGGTTCCCACAGAATTATTAAAATGAAATTTCATGTTTTGCGCATGCTCATAAAAGGACAAAATCAGGGTTTTTTTCCATCAAAAATTCTTCCACTGTTTCTGTATACAAAATTCCTATTCCAGATTTTGTAGCAATCGGCCGCAAAAGCAACGCAAACATTCGGCCCTAAAGCAACGCAAATATTGGCTGAAAAGATCAAACTTATTTTTTTTTAAAGGTATTAATTTAGTTATTTTTGTGTAAAGTTCTCGTGTGTTAAATAGGTGAACGTGCAGCTAGAATACAATGAGGTGTATAGGCTTAAAGGCACTGTACACGTTTGGTAATTACTCAAAATATTAGCATAACTTACTTGGTAACGAGCAACGGAGAGCTGTTGATAGTATAAAACATTGTGAGAAACGACTCCTTCTGAAGTAACGTAGTTTTTGAGAAAGAGGTAATTTCTCACTAAAATAATAAAAGACTTCTGGCCAGAAGCCTTTTATTCCTATCTGAAAGCACACTAATTTGTACAACAAGGGTGTTTCTTCTTTCATCATTTTCTTGCAACTTCAATGACCAATTGAGTCCAAATTTTCACAGGCTTGTTATTTTATGCATATGTTGGGATACACCAAGTGAGAATACTGGTCTTTGACAATTACCAAACGTGTTCAGTGCCTTTAAATGTATACTGGAACACAAACAGGAATACCACCAAAGCCAAATAGTGTCAAGCTCGAGCAAGCTTTGCAAGGTTTCAGACGTTTCATTTGAACATCAGTCTTCAACAAGTCATTTTGAGCTATGGTGGATGGACACAACGCTATGACACTGTTAGGTTTGGGTCTGTATACACCCAAACCCAACAGAGCGGTTCTATAGTGTCAGCCATACCCCAAAAAGGCCAACAAACAAATCCATGAACATGTGTAATTCTATCTTTAAATCAAGGATTGTTTTATGACTGTCTTATCGTGAGTTCAGCGGAGCGGCACACTGTGCAGTTGGGCATGACCGATTACAGTTATTTTATGCAGGTGTTATATTATTTAGAATATTGATATCACTTTTCTGTATTGTTATAAACATTGCTTACAGGTGTGGCACAATAATTTATGCAAAGCTGTTTTTACCTCTAAATATATATATGTATAGTATCTGTACTCCCCACTTTAGAGATGCATGAGGCCACGCCCCTTAAACGGCCCTCATCAATGGAAGTAATTATACGAGAAACTTTACCTTCATCGATTGATCGATTAGCTAATTATAAGCACATCTTGTCACCGAGTATTACGTCACAGAAAACCCCACTCTATTTATGAGATCGTTATGTCTATCTCCCTTACTTGCGAAGCTTTGATAAGCGTGGATTGTAGACCATGTTACCTAGTTTGTTTACAGAGTAGTGACCTTGTACATTCTTCTAATGCAATTCCTGACTGGCAAGATACTACACAGGCCATACGGGAAAACTTATATTTTGTGTCATAATTTACACAAAAATTCCAGAGTTACAAAAGCAACAGCTTTACAGCTTTTGAGATGTCCCCCTTTTTTCATATCAAAAGTTGAGAAAAATCAGACATTGCAATCTTCATAAAACATAAGATTTAGCGTATTCTTCCATTGAGCTGCGTACAAACTGCCTGCAGGAAGTCCAGGCTCTGTGGCTCTTTTGTAAACATGTGATGTCACAGGTCACATGGTCTATACTGGGGTAAACCACACAATGTTCCGTCTGTTTGCAGGGAGGAAAAAAGGCTTCAGTATGTCAAAGTTGTTTGTGAATACAATAGTTTAGACCCCAATTCAACTGACGTCATTATCCACGGAAAATTTTGGTTGCGCCAATTTTTGTGCAGCGGCGCATTTTAGGCGACGCGCACTCGCACAATATTAGTCAAATTGACTTCCAAAATGGCGGAACATGGGCAGTCAGACAAACCTAGGACAGACTGTAGGCGTGCGTGACGTCAGTTCATGACGTCAGTGCAATGGGTCAGTGCAACGGGTCAATACTGTATTTCTCTCTCTGCTAGAAACAAAATGGCGCTGTTAATGTTAAACTAAAAGTCCATTGGTCACTTCCATAGACTCGTGCAGCCAGTGAAAGATGGGTTGTTTGTGCAAAGCCACAACACCTCATTGACATGGTCCGCCTATCAAGCCAAATCAGATATAAAATCATTTGAATGATTTCTGGTGCAATGCCTTGCTTAGTCACAAGTGAATGCTCAACTGGAATTCCTCAAGCTTAACCCAAGTTTAACTCATTACAAGCTTAATCCAAGCTTGATACAAGCTTTTTAGTAGCTCCATAGGACGGCTACCAGTCGGGTACCAGTCTTTGCTGACCCTGATGTTGCTGTACAAAAGGCTTGCCTTGAACCATAAGTAGCAGTATTTTTTGTTCAAGTTGAGCATTTAAAGACTCGTAAATACAAAAATTGAACATTTCTTATATTACTTTTATAATAAGTGGTGCTTTATGGCACAAAATCAAGATTTTGTTTTGTTATATTCGCTGATTTTTCTATTAGTTATTACGTTAAGATTTTACAGTGGTGGATCGTGATACAAAAAGAAATTATTTTAACCTATTTATCAATGGTATTTTTAGGTTATTTGTAGTTGCATGATTAGTTCTTGAGTATAAGGAATTGGCAGAAATGTAATGAGTGAATTATATTTTTAGTATTCATAGAATTGTCATCGAGCTGAAAAGTTCCCTCTGACCTCGATTTCGTTTATACATTGTTTCGTACCTGTCAATAAAGTTATTCATATCTAAAACAATCGATAAACTAGAATAATCAATAGATTGGTTACGAAATTCAATCCAAAATAATCGATGTATAAGCCAAACACATCCAAGTTTTCACTTTAAGTCTACCACAACATTATGCATCAACTGTTTTTGTTAAAATATAGATTTAAATGTTATTATTTCGATATTGCTTAGTACCTTAAATTATTTTCAAAGCTGACAATCGATTAATTAAAATAATCAATTATTTTGGTCCGGAAGAATGTATTTTATTATCATATTTCTAATTTATCAAGAAACCGGTAAAATGAAAGTACGTCTATAGACCGTGTAACCTTTATTTACAAAAAGAGCGACCTTGTACAATCCAGGGCATTTCATGGCAGGCAAGATACTACAACACTGGTCATAACTTTCACACAAAGTCAAGACTATCAAAAATAACAGCTGAATCAGTTTTTAGTTATGTCCCATTTCTTAATTTATTATCAAAAGTTGATAAAAATTAGACAGTGCAATCTCGATAAAATATAAGATTTTATGTATTCTTCCTTTGGGCTGTTTACATATCGTGTCTGCAGGAAGTCCAGGCTATTTTTAGCTCTTTTGTAACCATGTGATGTCACAGTGATGTCACAGGTTACACGGTCCATACCTGTGTCTTAATAACGGCCGTTCATTCAAATTGGTAAGGTTACAAATATTAATGTTCACAGACTTACACATAAACTGACACGGTATAAAGATGGTCATGGTGGAAAACTTCCCTTGAAATATGTTTGCCTGAAATGCTTTAGTTTTAGAAATATGAGTAAAGCGAGTAGTTTGGGTCTCGAGGGTCCAAAATCCAATGTTTGAAAACAGTTTTTCGCGTGACTTCGATGACCGATTGAGCTTAAACTTTCATAGGTTTGTTATTAGATGTATCTGTTGGGTCACTTTCAGTGTGGTAGTAATGGACTTTGACATTTACCAATGTTGGCCGTGTGTTAAATACCGTTTGTCATATAGATCAATTCCATAAAACTGCTTTATAAACACAAACATTAGATAGCTAAGCAATTTTGCTTACCAGACAAAAGGTTACCAGCTGAAATGTATTGTCATGTGAACTGTTTGTCACTGGTTCCCGCTCATGTTTGGCTTTGCAGCAAAACTTTCTGATGAAGAGCTCTATTTATTTGGTGTTCTTTATGTCAAAAGTTGAATTGGACAGCAATCACTATAAATGTCAAAATTTCGGGCTGTGAAAAAATTATGCCTGCAGGAAGTCCGGGCTCTGTTGCTCTTTTGTAAACGTGTGACGTCACAGGTTACGTAGTCTAAGATATTGTATTTCTGAAACACATTCTTATTTCTAGCTTCAGATTTGTGTCGATCCCGTAAAGTAGAGTTGATGTATTATTTCCCCAACACTAAAATGTTAACATGTTTGGTAAAACTTTTACCCAGTATGAGTTTATTGATGAAAAACCCTTTTGTTAGGTAAAATGTTACTCCATTGCTACGTAATATGAATAATTTTTACCAAAGAATAAGCAAAAATTATTAATTATACCCTACCAAGGAGAAACAAATCACCCAGAGGAAAATGGTTGTTCACAGTGAATTTTACCCATGCAGCTTTTTACAGTGAAAGTTTGATAGGAATAGTTTTTAGATCACAGAATAGAAATTGCATTGGAATTTACTTTTAAATAAATAAAATGAAGGAAAAAAAAGGATCTTGTAGCCAAACAAAAGGTGTCATGTTGGGAATTTGTATAAATATATATATTTTTTGTATTCAAGTTGAAAAGGTCAGTTCATATTTATTGATTATTTGTTTATTTGTTTATTTGTTTATTTATTTATTTATATAAAAAGACATTAATCAGTGTTGTACATACCCCCCCTCCCTCTTGCCCCCCCCCCCCCCTATGAGATAGGAAATACACAAATGAATGGTTTCATCATGGAGGTAGGAATATAATAAATACACCACAACATAACAAAAACAAACAAACCCAAAACAATTGTCTTTGCCCCCGCTTGTTCACCCAATTGAGAATGTGACTGGGAAAGCGCCAACTACAGGGCTGAGAAACATTGCTGAAAAAAGTCTGAAACTTTGATCCAAATCTTAGGATCTTGAAACTAAGGCATTTCCACCTGTTGATAACCCCTGGAGTTTATAGACTAAAAAGGAGATTTGGGAACAGTCTCCTCGGTGCTTTAGACAAGTAGATCAAAGAGCATGAATTTATCTACATCTGAAGAAACTAACAGCATGTTTTGTTTACCAGGCCGACTTGAAAAAGTCTGAATTCAGATTGAAGTCCGAAATTTCCCCTCCCTGAAACTACCATAAATGGGTATCTACTGGCACAAAAGCTTCACCCAATAACCCCCCGTCCATACAATGCAATCTTAGGGGTGTGGGGTGTTGATTTAACCGTTAATCAAACCCTAACAAAGCAAAACACCTTTATCGTTATAAATGGATTATGAAATCTGGAAGCTGCAAATTATAATAGTTGTTATCAATATATCCTATTAAATAGTGCGAAGGTCCATCAGCTGTTTTTTATTGATTGTCTGATACAATCAGTATCAAAGGTCACTCACCAGCAACTACGGAAGACTTGTCGAAGTCTCTTAGTCACAGATTTACGTCTGGTGAGTGAGACAAATAGTTGTTATTTATGGTGCCTAATGGCCGAGCGGTATGCATGCACCGGACTGAAGTTCTATGATGGTATAAGTCATTGGATGGGGTTCGATTGACGGTCATGACAGGTGTGTCCTGGAGCTGGAAACTTTAATTGCTTCTCTTCACCCAGGGGTATAAATTGGTTGCTGGAATATAGAGATAGTTCTTGTAATTGCACAAGCTGTTCACAGGGAGATGGAGTGGTTTAAGTTATTAAATATAAGAATGCCCCAAAGGATCGGGGAAAGTTTGTTTCGACGTCATGGGCGTCAAATTAGCTGATACCGGCACGAATAAAATATCCATGTTAGGCCTATTACCTATTTAAAGAAAGAACACTTTCAATTATTTTGTGGCTAACATTATTTTACGAAAACAAAAATTTAATGACTTGCTTGAGAAGACATACAAGAGTTCGGAGCCAAACTACATTGTTGATGGGTCGAACAATAAACGAAACGACGGTCACCTGGAAAAGTTTGTATAGTGTTAAAGGGACGTAATACCGGGGTACCAGCGACCAGGGGGTGTATGGGTGGGGCAGAGCTGTGCATTGAGAGAGTTGCGAATTGAGGGACCGGGTTTCTTTGGTCACGTGGATGCTGTACGCCATTTTCGATCCAAAAATGTAGTGCAACCCACTAGTCTAGTCTGACACCCTTCCCAAAACCCCACACAAAACGCCCACTGTTCACCCTCGGGCGTAACCCCTAAAAAAACCGGTCACTAAACTATTAATTACTGTATTTTCTGAATGCAGTGATATTACACACTCCCTTTAACCTCTTTCAAATACACAACTTTTGATCTTCGTGAGCAATATCTGCCCTGATTGATAATCAAAGGAATTTCTTATCAAAGACAATGGGAAATGACTCAAACAAGTCTACCTTTGATCTTTGTCACGGCCTTGCGACATAGGCCTAGATGTTGGGAGATACGACGAAAGTGATGGGATCATGGAGTGGTCACGAAAATTGGGTCGGGGTAATTATAAAGCCCCACCCCTGTTAAGATAATAGGATCATTGTCAACAAAAATTAGTTTGATTAATATCAGATTATAAAGTTATAATGTACAGCAATACCTGCAGAAAAATATTTTCATCATAAACTCTGTTTTAACTCAACCAAACGCGCGTATTTGCGTCCCAATGGATTTGAAAAGTTGTGTTCCTCGTCTGCTTACACAGTCTGCTTATACGGTTAGCAGTGTTTATAATATGAAATAGAAATTCAAGTAATAAACCACAAGGGAAGGGGACTGGGTAAATTGTACTTAATTTGGGGTTGAACAAAGAACAATTTATACTAGAGCGGGATTTGAGCAACGACACCCCGATTAACGTGCCGGCGCTCTACCAACTGAGCTATGCCACATTGTTTGGGGCGCCAATCAGAAGCCATACAACCTTTAACTAGCGTATAGCCAGGGATCGCACAGAGGCCCATTACATACAACCTGGCCGGGAAGCGGCAGCAGAGGGATCACCTTAAGGGGAGTAGAATTATTTTTTTACATATCAAGTAATAAACCACAAGGAAAACTGACTGGGTAAATTTTAAATAGAAATTCTGCTTATGTCTGCTCCGTAAGCAGAAAAGGCTGTCTTTATACTGGACCCTGTTTAGTGTGTATAATAATACGCGTCATAATTATCGCTCACACTCTCAGCCAATGATAGGTCTTCCTTTGATCTCAATGAGGGCGCTGTTTGAGTCGGGGTTTTATCACTGATCTCTAAAGGCCCTTTTGAAACGACGGCTTTTGGATGCGAGTTGATTGATAACGTGTATTACTTGAAGTCAATGGACGCCATTGTGAAACTCGCATGATAGCACACGTGCCGTGCATTTCCTAATGCAAATTTTCAAAAGAAGTATACAGAGGGCATAAACACGCTTTAGGAATAAAGAAACAGTTGTTGGTGAATTAAAACCACTTCCCTAATCCACGAAGTACATCAAATTCTGTATCCTATACGAACTGCAAACAGTGGAAATTTGTTTGCGAGTTTCAAAATGGCCGCCGTTTGTGTGTGACCACCTCACTGCCTTGTGCACAAATAGGCCCGACATGCATCAAGCAAAGAGCAAGGACATCAAGTCAGTCAGTCAGTCTCATCTAAAACTATACAAAGATATTATCGAACGGTTTCTGTACTCAAACTTTCAGTATTGTTTTATTTCCCTGATTATCATTTGACTTGAATACACCGAACATACACATAATTATGGGGTGAAAGACATTTATTCCAGATATAAATATTAATAGTACAAACAAATTTCCCGTAAATTAATTTTCCGTTCATTAATGAATACAGTAAGAAACAGCCAGCCTTGGTCCCATGGGCAAAGCGCCGTATCTATCCCGCCTTTCGTCACTGTGGTAGAACATGGGTAGAGGTAGGCATATTGGGAATAAAAAATTGCCTGGGAAGGAGGTCAAGAAAGAGCCGGTTCACACAACTACGAAATACACACAACTACGAAATACGCAAAACTAATTTGCGTCAATTCGTTCACAATACAAACACTGCGTACTCCGAACATTGTCAAACATTCATTTTCCTGGTAGACAAGAGTGCTCTGTGATTCACATAAAAAGCTTAACATTTTGTATATTCGTCCTATCAAAAGGTGATGCAAGATTTCACAAGATTTTACATTTACTTCTATCATGGAGGAATTTCTTCCTCCATGCTTCTATTGAGCTGTGCACAAATTGCGCCTGCATGAAGTTCGGGCTCTGTGGCTCTTGTGTAAATAAAACATGTGACGTCATGATTAACATTACCTTAAGGAATTTACATATTTAGGGCTTTAAAAGTAAAAGCTGAAGTTAAAACCTGATTGTGTAAAATCTGCAATATTATAACAAAATATGTTCAAATTTTCACTGTGAATCTGATAATTTATATATATTTCAATTCTGATGCATATCGAAGTATACTTACCCATTAATACAAAGGAATACAACAGTTATGTTCAGTATATTTCTCAGTTTGATTATGGTCTTTTAAAATAAATTAGGGTCCATTACAAATTTGAGCTATAAGCCTTGAGGTCTTGAGGATTTTCCTACAAATTCTAGCCATGTTATTGTGTCCTGTTTTAAATTTTCAGCCAATACTGGAGCCCTTTTTCCATATAGTATTCTGAATAACACTGTATGGCACCCCTTCAAAATAATTCACAAATCCTGTATCCAAAATTCAAAATGCCCTTTTAGGATATTGCCCCCACCTCCTTCATTGCTCTCCAACAACAATTTAGAAAATTACTCAGTTAAATCTCAACGCTGAAAAAAACACAGACAAAATTAAATTTTGTGGACTTAATTTTGTGGACATTTTGCATTATTGTGATTTCAGTTGATCCTTGTGCCTTTTGGACCTGAGAAATGCAGCGACGTAAAAACTACCAAACAGATAGATCATTGTCATGCAGAAGAATATAGAATAGCCACAGAAGCCATGATACAGGTAACCAACCGTGCAGTGCACCAGTATGATAAAGAACTGCGCAATCTGTAGTTGGGTCATTTGCTTCTTCCACGAGGGAGGGCTATCCGGATTTGCGGCGCATCGTCCATAGTAGAAGTAAAGACAAACGTGTATAAGAGAGTTTAGGCCGAGCGAGAATGCGACGGCCGCCCACGGCGTTAAGAGGTACGAGAACTCCGCGAGGTTGATCATACTGCCGTGGTGGTACACGTGAAGGAAAGAAATCTGCCGTCGTTTATGACGGAGGATCATAAAGACGGTGTCGAGGAGCTCAATGTATTTCGCTATGCGGTAGAGTAGGAAGGCTTGCTCAAGTACCAGTGTTGATTCCATGCGGAATATAGACCCGGCGTCGTACATACCGTACGCGAACATGGCGAAGGTGCAGACGCTGAGGAGACTGCATGTATAGTTATACACCACCAGAATCTACAGCAAAATAAAATCGTTAAAGCATTCAATTTAGTTCTTGCATTGTATTTTGTGATCTTTTAAATCGATGTACATATTCCCAATGTACACAGTGCACCCAACTGATGCATTTTTTTCCAAATTTTTTTGCAGAATGCATTCATTCCAGAATGCATTCATTCCAATCCAAGCTTTTCAAGAAGTACATCTCAATTCTCAAAGGTAACTTTAACATCAATAATGCTTAGCGTGCGAGTCAAAATGCAAGTATTTTGACACAATCCACTTCAAATGATTTACGTTTCTACATGGTTGTCCTAAACTGCATACAGTTAGACATAAAGATCAAAGCAGAATGAGTGGGGACCAGTTGCTCTATGACTTGATGCCTCTTCTCACGCTCTGTGAACGACTCCAACACAGAATGGATCAACCACAGGACTAATTAAAAGATATCAAATATATTTGGACATTTCAACGTGACATTTTCAGGGGGATATGATCAAGCAAGGCATTCTGGGGGAAAATGGCGCAGCCACATCGCACACGACTGGGAACGAGGTTCCAATCAGTATTTAGAGGTCAAGTTTAGTTTTGTTTTTATACAACAAATGCAGGCGATAATAACTGATATGTCGGTTGATTTACACTTCCACATCACAGAGTCAAATGTTTTTGAGTTTCTAAAGTAAGTGTTAAACGTTTTAGGGAGAGAGAGACTAAGAAGAAGAAGAAAGAAAAATAATAATTTGAGGTCATTTTTGGCGGATAGGCGGAGATGCCAAACAATTGTTTTTTACATGGCCTTATTTCACTTGATGCAGGGCTTACTTACCGGTCTCAGTGACATCGGTTTAGAGAACTTTTGATAAAGCGGTGATAACAACACCATCAGTAGATACCCCACCATGATGCCGAAGGAGTACAGGTGAATAAAGGTGCTCAGTACTTTCTGTAAACCCATGATTGCAAGATGACCTCACCCCTTTAGGTAGTAGTCCTGGTCCTGAAGAACAGTGAACAGTTGAAATTACATTATAATAATAATAATAATAATAATAACTAGTTCTAATATAGCACATTTTACAATAACGTATCAATGCGCTTTACATTAGTGCCCTGGTCATTGGGCCAATAACATTCCTTTAATCTTTCTCAGCTCCCTGGGGAGTATACAACCCGAGCTGCCATGGCGCTCCGAAGCTTTTTCATACACAATATCAACCTCTACGGTACCCTCACAGGTACCCATTTATACCCCTGGGTGAAGAGAAGCAATTATAGTAAAGCATTTTGCTCAAGGACACAGGTGTCATGACCGGGATTCGAACCCACACTATATAATAATAAAAATAATAATAACAAGATTTATTGAGCGCCTCATGCTGAACCAGCCCCGAGGCACTTTACATCATTAAACATTTCTTTAAAAAGAAAAAGGAGACAATTTTGTGTTTAAAGACATGTACAGCTTAACCATATATAACAGAGAAAAATAGCCATGGTACATTATATGTAAGTTAAAATAATAAAGAGTAATAACTCATTATAACTCATTGGTTTCTTTTATTTTTAACTAATAACTGTCACAACTTTTAGTTGGGCCATCTACATCATACATGTATCTCAACTGTGTCACACTTGAAACCCTGCAGTGAAGGCCGACACATTTTTATCTTTCCATGGTCTTTTAATCACATCCTGCACACTGGTCAGCTCGAGGAAGGTTGTGTCCTTCCTCTATGGCTCGATCATGCCATTGCTGGACCATGCCACACGTCCTAGAGGGGGTCTCAACATGCTCAACAGGGGTCAGTGATTTGGTTAGGAGTGGGCGGGACAAACTCTGAATGTGCCGAAAGTGTCGCACCGTTATTGCAGCAAATCTTTCAAAAGTCCATAGATACAGGAGAGTTACCTGAGGACTGGTTAAAAGCAAATGTCTCCCCAATCTTCAAGAAAGGTAATCGTTCAGAACCAGGTAACTACAGACCCATCTCTCTGACATCCATACCCTGTAAGATATTAGAACACATTATTCATTCAAATATCATGAAGCATTTTGAGAAATATGGTGTCCTCAACGATGAACAGCACGGTTTTCGAAAAGGACGATCGTGTGAAACGCAGCTCTCCCTTACAGTCAACGATCTCGCCAAGATACTGGATCATCAGGGCCAAGCTGATGTCATTATTACAGACTTCAGCAAGGCTTTTGACACGGTACCTCACCGGAGACTTCTCCTGAAATTGAAACAGTCCGGCATTACAGGCCCGCTACACGACTGGTTTACCAACTTTCTCACTCAAAGATCGCAGTGCGTTGTGCTTGACGGTGTCTCATCCTCCTCTGTAGCAGTCGAATCCGGCGTCCCACAAGGCACTGTGCTGGGACCTCTGTTGTTTATCCTCTACGTAAATGACCTGCCTCACGGCATCAACTCCCAAGTACGACTTCTGGCAGACGACTGTATACTGTATCGTGAGATAACGTCAACCGACGACTGCAAGACACTCCAGAATGACATCAATAAACTGTGTAACTGGGAGTCTGTATGGCAGATGAAATTCAACACGAACAAATGTTATGTAATGCATATCACCCACAAACGGAAACCTCTTCAAACCTGTTACAACATGAACGGTGAAGTTCTCAACCCTGTCACAAGTCACACTTACTTAGGCATCGAACTAAACAACAAACTAAGTTGGGCAGATCATGTGAACATCACTACACTCAAAGCAAACAAAGTTCTCGGCCTCTTGCGGAGGAACCTGTATAGCTGTCCCCGGAAGGTGAAGGACATAGCCTACAAGACCCTAGTCCGTCCGAAGCTGGACTACTGTGCATCAGTCTGGGACCCTTATACCCAAGATCAAAAGAACAGATTGGAAGCAGTGCAACGCAGGGCAGCCAGGTTTGTCTGTAAAGATTCTAGGAGGACTAGCAGTGTCTCATCAATGATAGCGGAGCTGGGATGGGAATCCCTTGAAAATCGACGAGCTACCTCAAGACTCACACTTCTGTACAAATCTATTCATCACGCTGTAGCCATTAACTCTGACGGGTATCAATCACAACCTGCCACAGTAGGAATTCAAACAAGGAAATCCTCCGCAACCTCATTTCTTCACCCCACAACAAAGAAAGACTGTTATAAATTTTCATTTTTACCAAGAACCATGGCCGAATGGAACCTTCTCCCTGTAAACGTTCGCAAATCCCCTACTATAGACACTTTCAAGACAAGACTAAGTGACATGCATATGTCTACCTTTATTCGGGGGGCCCACTACTAATCCACTACTACGTACTAGCCACCACGCGCCTGCACCATTGATATCCCGATAGTGGAGTTTGTGTGCAGTACTATACAGATACAGATACAGAAAGTGCCAGCATCCGTCCAATGTCTTTTTTACAAAATCGGTATGTCTGCCAAAACACGTTAACCTACAGTACTACTATAGTACTAAATATAAAGGCTATCTATGAAGAATGCTCTGCTGAATGCAAGTGCTGACAGTCAACTTGCGTTGGGCAAAACAGGTCAGAGGTCCCTCGCCGCTGGTGGGAGGGTTAAAATTAAATGTCAAGGTCAACTTACGGTCAAATAAAGTGAAAATTTTCATAAATTCAAATTCTAAAAGGAACATTAGTTTACCTTTAATTCGACGGCTTGAAACAACTAAATTTAATGCAGAATTTGGTCATAAGTCTAGAGCAAGTTGGGGTCATGGCAGTGAGCAGTCTGGCAGTGAGCAGTCTGGCAGTGAGCAATTAACAACAAACTGACAAAGCCACACAACACCGGTCACACAACGTTATACATCATGACACATGTAGTCAGACTACCTGACTTAGTGACACATTGATGTGTCTGTAAATCAACCATCAAAGGGGGTCTGACTAGAATCTGTTTGTCAACAGAGGGCGCTCAATCTCCAAAATTACTGGCCTATAAAATCGATGTAGACTAAGATTTCCCTCGGAATTGTCGTAATTTTTTCCTCTACACTTTCGCCTCGATCTTTTTAACCCTGGATAGCGTGGGCGTGTAAATGTTGCGGGAACCAATTATTCCAGTTAATTTGACATACTCATATGACGTCCTGTGCATAAGGTCTATAAAGGAGCTTTCAAATCACACCTACTACTGCAAAAGTTTCTCCTGGTTGTTGAACTATCGAAAGTGTTTTCGTGTGATTGTCTGTTTCTTGTTTGAAAGGGTGAATGCTGTTCACCGTTCCGTTTTTCTCTTGTTTTTATGAATGTGTTATTAAAATTGTCGTAATTTGGCCTGTATTATCAATCAATTGTTTCCAAGTTGTGTTCTAATACTACGGCGATATAACGCAGTAAAAAACATGAGTTCACTAAAAGTTCACCAATCCCATCTCATTTTAGAAATCATTCCACATACCCAGATTCTCACCACTGCCCCCGTATCTCGATGAAAACATTGGATACCGAGAGAATGTTGCGTTAGTGCGACATTGGATATACAGGGCAATGTTCTGACGGACGTCATAAGGCAATGCCCGACGATCTGCCAGGGTGGCTGGGGGCCGGGGCGGGGGAGTAAACACGACGATTGAAATCTTCACATTGGCAAAACAAAATATTCTACATTAGGCCTACTCGCTGAAGGGAAAATGGTGACATAACTTTGATTGTATTTGTACATTGTGTTGGTTTTTCGTGTAATTTGGGGTGAACAAAGAAAAACTGCCCAGAGCGGGACTTGAACTTGCGACCTCCAGATTAACGTACCGACGCTCTAAGCTGTGCTAGCTCTAATGCCCATTTGTCAATATCTTTGTTCGGCATTCAGAAGCCAATGATTAAAACTGTAAAAAAACATGTCAGTTTAACCACACACACAAAAATTTAACTACCGAATTGGTGTTTTACCGAAATATTATAAATGAAAACAACATGTCGTGTTTATAATAACAGTTCTACAAACTATTCTAAAATCAACGAGTCGGCATTTACAAGCAGGATCTCACAGGGGTCAATCCTGGGTCAGATTGACCCATCAATAATCTCAGATGGACCCTGAATCCAAGTCAAGAAACCCGGATCAATTCATACATGACCATGATGACTCAATTTGTCACTTCTCCAAAATTGTTGTCACCTCTCCAATTGTTTTTGTTTACCTTTCATAAAAATTATATGTTTTTCCTTTTAAATTTGTCTTTCCCCCTCATGCCCCTTAATTAAAAGTAAGTTACGAATCCGTTCTTCTTAGTGGGTCTGTTTTGTTTTTCGTCTCGATTTTTTCCCCCTCTAAATTTGTGTTTAACTCGTGTGCCTTTAGTCCTATAGGGTCGCCTTACTCTGCAGTATTTCGATGACTTATTCAAGTTATTAACAACAACGATCCCTTTCCAACATTTATCAAAATAAAATCTGTCAGCCCGAACCCTCTCCGGAATGAGGCATCTTCGCGGGCGGAAGACGTCACTCCGCACACACCTCTCGAAATCTGCACCCTCTCACGTTTACCATTGTTGAAAAGTTCTGTCCTAGTTATTTGAGTCTTCTTTGAGATAGTTTACTGCCATTGTTATTTATCAGATAAGAGGTTCCCACGGAAAACCTACACACAGTGAGAGAGATGTATACATTATACAACCCACAAATCATGAATCGAAAGCGAAAAAACCCACCCATCGAATACTCGTCCGTGACAGTTCGAAGGTGACTTCATACCAAAGGCGGATTTCATCTTTGTTTGCAGAAACGTCAGATTGATAAGTTTATTTCTATGATTTACAGGCTAGTTTATTGGTTGACTCGGGGTTGGCGGCTCGGGGGTTGGCAAACGGCCCACCCCTCCGCGCCCCCACGTGATCACAAAATACCAACCAGAGACGGCTGGAAATCAACATCAGTAAGTCATACAACAAATATCCAATCTCATCAGAGGGTTTAAAATCATTTACGTCTCTGAGCTTTCACCACTTCTCGACCCTCTAACTCTCCTTTGGACACAAAGTCAGCAATTTTACAGCGGTACTTCTTGTCAAGATGGTGAACATTCTTCAAGTTTGGCAAGCTCTTGTTGTGCTCGCAGTGGTTTGGCCAGCCAGTCTGTCTACAGCACAGGAGTGCAACTGCGACGCAATCGAATACAAAGGTAAACTTCAGGAAAACCAATGCAAAGTGGACACAAAATTTGCAACTTTGTTTGTTTGTTTGTGTTTTTTTTTGTCTGTTTGTTTTTATTTGTTAATGATGTTTATTTGTTTATTTATTTATTTACTTCCTGTTATGCTGTCTTCAGCTACGGGATTTCGTTTTTGACCGGAACGTTCGGCTTTTAAGTTTTGGTGCGTTTGCTGGTACAGGCCTACAATTTTTAAAAGTGCCAAGCCGACTTTAAGATAGTGTCCTTTAATATATGGGCGCGCGGTTTGTTGGCCATAGTGTTATCGTGCAGATTTGGCATCGAACTCAGGATCTGTGTCATCGTAGACTTGTTGACAAGTCGTTAATGATGGTCGCGGTGAGTCGAGTCGCATCTGGTGCTGTCGCGTAAAAGAATGCTCTCGCGAGATCACTGCTCTCGCGCGAAGTTGCTGGCTGCCAACTCTTCTTCGTCATTAACGACTTGTGAAACCCGCCGGCGGTTCATATTCATTTATTCATGTACGGACGCAGTGTACATTACGGTTGCTGTAGGAACGATCATGAAGACGAGTCCATTTTATCTAAGGGTAGTAGTAATTTTAGTTACTGTAAATGTACTGAATGCTTGCGCTTGAGACATCTGTGGGTGTGTTTTGTGGGTGTTAACTCCTTCATTAATTTAGTAACTAAAGAAATAAAGTAAACTTATCTTAAAATTCATTATTATAATAATTGTTTAAGATGTGTGTTTTGCCTCATAAAAATAAATAATGCCTTCCGTGAATAGTTACTGATCGCTCCAATCATTTAACCCGATGTGTTCTACAGTGATTGTGTGTATTAAGTGTGTATAAACAACAGACACGGAAACCAGTCAACTCGTCCCCCTAGCAAAGTCGCCAATTTCAAAAAACACATGTACAAAGTCACCAACTACAAAGTCGCCCCTAGCAAAGTCGCCCCCTGACAACAAACTCGTCCCCTCTCATAGTCGCCCCTCACAAGGGAATTTAACAAATTTGTGTGATTGGACTACAGGGCTTCGAAAGCTATCTTCAGGGAACAAAAGCTAGCTATCTTAAGGGAACGAAAGAGGAATTTTGGGGAACAAAATCTCATTGCGAAGGAACGAGAGCGTATATTAAGGGAACGAAAGCATATTTCGGACGAATGAACGTATATTTCTGGCAACTAATTCAAAGTCGTATTTTGATGAAACAAACGCTTGTTTTTAGGGAAAGAAATCTCCTTTCGGTGGAAAAAATTCATATTTTTATAGAACGAAAGCATATTTCGGACGAATGAAAGTATGTTTCGGGCAACTAATTCAAAGTCGTATTTTGATGAATCGAAAGCTTGTTTTCAGGGAAAGAAATCTCCTTTCGGTGGAAAAAATTATTTTTATTGAACGAAAGCATATTTAGAGCGAACAAAATTATATTTTGTGCGAACAAAATTATATTTTGTGCGAACAAAATCATATTTCGAGGAAACGAATGCGTATCTTTCAGGGAACAAACGCGTATTTCTGGGTAACAAAATCGTATTTCGGGTGGAGAAGGCGTGTTCGAGGGAACAAAAACGTATTTTCTAGGAAAAATCTATTTTGCTACCTAGAAAAACACAACTTTGTTTACAAATTTAAAAAAATATAATTTTATGTGACAAAATTATATTTTGATTGAATTATATAATATTTTGAGGAAACGAAATGACTTTGTTGGAATTTTGTGTGTCGAGAGTGGAAAAAGAAATTCAGAGTGAGAATTGTTTTTCCACATTTTAATTTGTAATTTATTTTTCACCTGTTCCTTCAGGGGCTCTGGTTTTGTGTGTTTTTTTTTTTTTTGGGGGGGCTCGTTTTTGTCTCACAAATTGTTTAACTTAATTGCACCGTCAATATAAGAGTGGTTTTCCTATTTATTGACATAAATCTTATTTAATTTCCAAATCGGGGGAAAGGAACGTACACCGAACATTGAAACGTAACGATTTTAAAACAGCGGATTCGATCAGCGAGGTTTACCGACTAACAAACCCGCAATGACAAGGTAGTTGGTGGTCTGGCTCCCTAACCCCTCCCACATGTTCATGAGCTTCCAGGTACAGCTATCTCTTGGCATGCTAGGGTAGGGGTTTCCGTCATGCTGAGCCCCACCGAGAGAAACTCTGCGCGCCATGGCATGCAGCTACACGATTTGCCCGTGTGTTTTACGTCATGTCCCCACACGCTGTGCACTGTCAAACACTGAAATAAAATCTTACGTTCGATTTTTTGTAATTATTTACAAGTTGTACCCATAATTTGAATACGTATTTTCTTGTGTCAAAATATTCATGAACACAATCACTCTCACCACTCAGTGTTTGGTTTTGATCGTGCATGATCAAAGCAACATAAAACTCCATCCAGTACAGGATTTGATGTTTAATATTCATCTACAGTTTGAATATTCATAGATATAACGAAATTGACCAATCAGATGCGTCCGTACGAATTCGGCTGAAGTGGCCATAGGCCGTGCACAAACCGCCAGCGGGTTTCACAAGTCGGTAAATGCGACCAGTCGTGAGAGCAATAATCTCGCACAGAGCAGCCCTCTCGCGGGATATTGCGAGAAAGCCGTTCCGCTATCACCGCGACAGACATTTAACGACTTGTCCACAAGTCTAGTGTCATCGCGGAGTTGTAGAATTTCTATTCGTTTTCGCACGACAGGTGCGAATGTACGAAAGCCCATTAGCGCCACCAAAAAAAAAAAATCAAATCCGTTATTACGGATTCGAATCCGTTATTACGGATTCGCAATCCGTTATAACGGATTCTCAATCCGTTATTACGGATTCGCAATCCGTTATTACGGATTAGCAATCCGTTATTACGGATTAGCAATCCGTTATTACGGATTCGCAATCCGTTATTACGGATTAGCAATCCGTTATTACGGATTCGCAATCCGTTATTACGGATTAGCAATCCGTTATTACGGATTCGCAATCCGTTATTACGGATTCGCAATCCGTTATTACGGATTCACTCGAGGATCCCTTGATGGCGCTATTTGCGTTGGACAGTAATGGTTTATCCTGCCTAACTTTTATTAGGCCCAAAGGACGTACGTGATTTCAATAATCATGTTTTATTATGATTTTTTTTTAAAGTAACTGCAAATCACCGCAACCATTGTACACTTAATAATGAACCACTACAGCAAGATATTGAACAAAGTTGAAGTGCATGTTTACAAATACACAGTCCTAACCTTTGAAATTTTAATAACTTTGTGTCTTTACGGAAAAAAACACGTGGTTTAAGAAAGGCCGGACCTATCCCACTATCCTATCAAAAGCGTTTGTTATGAAGTGAATTGAAATGAATATGGTTGGAAAGATGTTATAAAAGTAGAATATAATGATCCACACAAATAATTGTGTGGTTTTTCTTATATTTCGTGAACTGACACGGTCCGCCATTTTGTGGAGTCAAATTTTTGACTCAAAATGGCGGACGGTTTTAGTTCACAAGGTAAATGAAAAACCACACAATTTTGAGGCATTTTTGTGTGGATTATTATATTCTACTTTTTAAACATCTTTCGACCATATTCATTTCAATTAATTTCATAACAAACGCTTTTGATAGAATAGTGGGATAGGTCCGGCCTTTCTTGAACCACGTGGTTTTTCCGTAAAGACACAAAGTTATTAAAACTTTTTCAACGGTTTGGACTGTGTATTTGTAAATTTGCACTTTAACTAATTAGTTCAATATTTTGCTGTAGTGGTTCAATAACTCGATTTGCAGTTACTGTAAAACAAATAATAGATTGATTATTGAAATCACGTACGTCCTTTAATTGGGCCTAATAAAAGTTAGGCAGTAAAAACCATTACTGTCCAACGCAAATAGCGCCATCGAGGGATCCTCGAGTGAATCCGTAATAACGGATTGCGAATCCGTAATAACGGATTGCGAATCCGTAATAACGGATTGCGAATCCGTAATAACGGATTGCGAATCCGTAATAACGGATTGCTAATCCGTAATAACGGATTGCTAATCCGTAATAACGGATTGCGAATCCGTAATAACGGATTGCGAATCCGTAATAACGGATTTGATTTTTATTTTTTCGTGGCGCTAATGGGCTTTCGTACGAATGCATTGGCATTGTGTATTACATAACTACTGAATAGTATAAATAGCAGAGTGTTCACTGAGCTCACTCTCGGTTCAACAGTCAACCTGACCACACGTTACTTTCCAACGCAAAGCTATACACTATACTTTAAGAGGCCACACCTTATAATCAATTCAAGGTAACACTATGATGTCCGTAGACGAGAGTCAACAGCCCAACCAAGGCAACCAAGAAATCTTGCAGGCCATCCAAGCGCTTACCAACTCACTGGATGTTCGAGTCGAGAGTGCTTGTAAAAAAACAACGGCTCTCGTCAGATGTTCCGACATTTAAGAGAGAAGGCAACAAGCAGCAGTATTTTCACTGCGAGAAGATCCTCTCCCTCATCGAGCAGGCCACACAGAGTATAGACTCCCTAGACATCGACCGAACCAAGGCCATATCCTAAGCGACGCCGAAAAACTTGTCAAAGAACGACAGAAGTTGATCCGCATCGCCGATAGATCGGAGCTAGGGTGGGGCGTGGTAAAGGAGTACGAGGCAGACGATTTGGCCTCGGATTCAAGCGACGAAAAGCGCATCCGAAAAGCGGAAAAGGCAGCCGCAGCCAAGAAACCAGCCCCCAAAAAGAGATCTACCAGCGGCAGATATGCTCCACTCATGTCTGCTTTTCCTACCAGGGCTCCTGCTCCTTTTCCTGCTCTACGACGACCGTTTTTTCGTCAGTACCACAGAACACTATCCCTCGACAACCGCACCTGCTTCCAATGCGGCCTTCACGGCCACGTCAGATCGGCTTGCCCCTCCCTACAAGCCCTCCAGCGCCAGCATGGACAGCCAGGGCCAAGACCAACCGACACCAGGAACATATAGAGATTGGGAACACAGCCAGGGCGATTCCCGGGCCCCCGAAGGAGTTAAAGGTAAACTCAAACCATGTCACAAGTCCTGTATTCTAATCAGTATTATTTCATCATGTAGATATTTTTCCCCCACAACAAACCTATTTAGGTTTCGCTTGGCAATTTGAACATGCCCCCATGAGATATTTTGAGTTCCGCGTCCTACCTTTCGGTCTCTCAAGCGCATGCTACTTATTCACAAAGCTTACAAGACCCTTAGTCTATCATTGGCGGGCACAAGGGATAAGCTCTTCCATATACATTGATGATGGCTTAATTATCTCACCTAATCTACAATCTGCACTGCGTAACTCAGTCACCATCAAAGAATCAGTTATTCTCGGCGGCTTTGTTCCCAGCAAAACAAAGTGCATATGGCAGCCACATACTTCCATCACTTACCTAGGCCTCGTCATAGATTCCCCCACACTTACTTTTTCCGTTTCATCCGCCAAAGTTGCAAAACTTAAATTAATTATTCACGACGCTATATCAGATCATCGCAATGCCAAACCCCTCCAAGCTAGATCGCTGGCGCGCGTGACAGGCAAAATAATTTCCATGAGCCTCGCCCTCGGCCCAGTTGCCCGCCTCATGACACGCGCTATGTACCGCACTATCGAAGCAAGACACTCTTGGTCGGATTGCGTCTACATTTCTGACCCTGTAGCCGCTGAGTTACTTTTCTGGTTTACCAATCTCGACGAATACAACGGCTTTTCAATAAAACACCAGCATACACCATCCCACGCCGCCGTGTATTCAGACGCGTGTATTCAGATGGCGGTTACGTCGTAGGTTTTCCCACTTTGAATCTTTCTGGCTCATGGTCAAAACCAGAACAAAGCCGCAGTTCAACATGGCGCGAACTAGCAGCTGTTTTTAAGATGCTTCAAGATCTATGCGTAGAGTTCGCTCACGAGAAAGTAAGATGGTACACGGATATTGCAAACGTTCCCCGCATCCTTGCTCATGGTAGCACCAAACCTGATTTGCAGGAACTTGCCCTGGCAATCTTTTCATTGATTTTTGTAAATAATCCTGATGTTTTTACTGATAATGGTGTTTATTGTACAAGTATTAGTGATCATTTTTTAACCTATACAGTTCGTTGCTTTAACTGTAATCCACCCTCACAGAAAGGGCATAATTTCATGGAGTATAGACAATTTAAGAAGCTGAGTGAACGGGATTTTATTAATGATTTATCTATTTGTGCCTTGGGATGTCCTTGATAATATTAATGACATTGAATTAGCTTGGCAAACCTGGACAAATCTATTCATGGATATTGTGAACTTGCATTTTCCATTATTTAAAAAGAAAATTAGACAAAATGCTTGTCCATGGATAACGGAGGATGTAGTTAAGCTTATGAAAAAGCGTGATCAGACCCACAAAGCTGCCGTCAAATACAACTGCCAAAGCTTGTGGAATGACTATAAATCATTACGTAACAAAGTCACTCATACGTTGCATAAGCAAAAGACCGATCATTACTGCGGCTTGATCCGTGACAATGCGGGTAACGGCACAAAGATCTGGAGGTACCTTAAAGAAATTACCCCCAAGCAGAGCCGTACTCTCCCCAGTTCGATTGAGGTCAATGGATTGGACTGTAGCGAGAGTGGTCAGATTGCCGATGTTTTTAATGATTACTTTGTGAACTGTGCTTGCAACGTTACAAAAGATTTGCCTGTCATGACACCCGATAGCAATAATATGTACACTGAGGAAGCTATTAATAATGGGTGTGTGTTTAATCTTAGGCCTATTTCACCTGCTTTCGTTGAGAAAACTATCAATAGTATGAATGTTAGCAAATCTACAGGGGATGATCAAATCAGCTGTCGCCTGTTAAAAATTGCTTCCCCTGCCATCATGCATTCGCTAACAAAAATCATTAATCTGTCTATTGAGCATGGGTATGTTCCTGAAGGAATGAAGAGTGCTAAAGTAATACCAATCTTCAAATCTGGCGATAAATCTCATGTAGGAAACTATCGCCCTATTTCGATATTGCCAATAGTTAGTAAGATCTTAGAACGTGCTGTCTGTAATCAGTTGTATGAGTATATCAATGAACGTAAACTCATGCACCCGAATCAATCAGGATTTCGTCCAATGCACTCTACAACAACTATTCTTGCCAAACTGGTCAACCAGTGGAGCAGAAATGTTGATGGTGGCGATCTAACTGGTGTAGCTTTCATAGAACCTGCGGAAAGCCTTTGACACAATTAACCACGACATCCTTCTTAAGTTCGCTTGGCTGTTCAGCGGGTACTTTAAAGTGGTTTAAAAGTTACTTGTCAGGTCGTACGCAAAGAGTTTACGTAGACAAAGCTTCTTCTAAACCTCAGAATGTTGTTAATGGTGTACCACAAGGTTCTATCCTAGGCCCGCTATTGTTTTCTATTTATGTTAATTCAATGCCTTCCTCAGTCAGTAATGGTGTAGTTGACATGTTTGGTGATGATACAACTCTAACAGTCAGTGGCAAAACGACTGCTGAAGTTCAACACAAATTATCACTTGCTTTGTTTGACGCAGATCTCTTGCTGGTTGAATAAAAATCGTCTTGTCTTAAACTACGATAAAACCAATGTGATGATTATAGGATCTAGAGTCAAAATTAACGACATTACTGACTTAAGAGTGGAAGTAAATGGCACTGTACTTAAACGAGTCCATAAAACTAAGTGTCTTGGAGTTATTATTGACGATGAGTTAAAATGGACTGATCAGATAGACAAGGTTGTGAGTACTGTACAAGCTAAGTTGGGTATGCTTCGCCGTGTGAGACCGTATATTCCAGCTGGCTCTATCAAATTGCTTTATAATGCATTTATTCTACCCCACTATGATTATTGCTCACAAATCTGGTCCGAAAGGTTTCACATGCACACGGAAAAGCTGTTCAAACTACAAAAGCGTGCTGCCAGATTAGTTCTAAGTAAAGGGTATGATACTCCGTCCAGTGACTTATTTAATATATTAGGCTGGATGCCTTTACAAAAGCGGTTTATGTATCTGCGAGCAGTGCTCATGTACAAATGTACTAACAATCTTGCCCCCTTTTACCTCTCAGAAGATGCCGTCAAGGTCTCTAATGTGCATCATTACACAACTAGACAAGCGAACAATGACACACTTGCCATTCCTAAATATAAAACTGAGTGCTTAAAACATAGTCCACTTGTCACCGGGATTACTGCCTGGAACAGCTTAAGTAAAACTACCAGATCTGCCTCTACAATTGCTTCTTTTAAATCCCTGCTTAAAGCTAACGTGTTAGGTTAATATATAATGTGCTGTAGTTTTAATTACCGATTTCTACTTTTTCGATTCATTTTGTGTTTTGCCTATTTTCTTTTACTTGGTTTGTTGTATAGAAATACCGACCGGTACTTGTTTTTATGTATTTATATTTTTATAAATTTTGTATACTCAGGGCCCCGTGGGAGACCACATTGTTTGTGAACGGGTTACCCTGATAAAAGATAAGGAATAAATAAATAAAAATTGTCTCTCAAGCACAATCTAGTCATTCTTCCAGAATGGATTCCCCGTAACCTAAACATTATCGCCGATAGCATCAGCAGAGTTTACGATTACGATGATTGGTCAAAAGACAGAAATTTAATTCCAGGTTCTGGTGCAAAGGTACAGCAGGGGTGGACGCTTTCTGTCATGATTGGTCAAAAGATAACAACTATTTGTGCCCACCCGTTTCCCTCATAGTTCATACTCTGAAACATCTGACCAAATGCTGCGGTAGCGGTACTCTTCGTTCCCAAATGGACCTCCGCATATTTTTGGCCATCACTTAAATGCCCCGACGGAAACCATTTGGTTGGCTCAATTCAGGACTGGCGTTTGTTGAACATTTCATTCACTCCACCTTTGATTACCCCTGATTCAATCTTTAACAACACACCAACATTCTTGTGTTTAGCTCTGCGCATTGATCATACCTGTATCCCAAGGGAAACATTGAAAGGCTTTTGTTGCTCATAGCTTGGCTATTGCCAGAAGTGCCTATATTATTGATGCACGGTTTGTTCTTTCTCTGAAGAACAATATATTAATTATAGCCGATTTGAGGCTTATCGGCTCTTTGCCAGTTAACCCGGTAATTTGTCGCCGGCAATTGATTAATCAGTGTGCCATTTGGATGCGTGCTGTTATGTTCATTTTGCAACTAACCGTCAGGACATACTTTACCCTTTCTTTGGCGTTCTCGTATAGCAAGGTTGACTAGCGACCGCACCAAAAGTTCACCTAAAGCAAACGTTTTGAATTTGTGATTATTTTGTTTGTCTATTGTCCACATGAGGTAGAAATAGAATAGAAATGGACTTTCTGACGTAAGAATGGAGGAAGAAAGGCTCGAATACCGATCGCGGCACTCGCCAGTTCCTCGGCAAGACAGTTATCTAGAATTGCATATCGTCACCTGGGAGTAAATGCAGAGGCGTGAACCAGACATTTTCATTCGTGCATTTTTTTTCCGATCTCATTTGGAGAGGAGAGCCAAGAGGGGTAGTTCTGAGCGAGGGTCTCCAGCCCCCTCCCTGGTTACGCCACTGGCCTGGGTGGATGGGTACTACTGATTGCGAGTAGCAATTGTTGCTATGAATGATTATCAACTATAGGGCCCAATTTCATAAAACTACTTATTTATTGTAATATAGGTTTTCTCGGTCAATTTCGGCAATGAGCAGCCAATTTAACCAACACGCTATTCTATTTCGCGCGAAATCGAATGCTACTAAAAAGGGTCATTCGATTTCGTTTTATGACTAGTCAAATGTACTGTTGCGTCATTCGATTTAACAAAATAATCATTCAATTTAACGATTCATCAAAGCAGCATTCAAATTCGCCGGAGCTTTTGAGGCGTGTGTTTAGTCATTCAAATTCATTTTTGGGCAGTCATTTCTGTAATTTGTGCAATCTAAAAAGCGCTTTGTTAATAAGGAATATACGGTTCACTTATTTGCACTTGAGTCACTTTGTACTTCGAAGACGAGCTTTTGCTACAGTTTTACACGCAAATTTCAATAAGTTTGCAGCTTGTGGTACAACCATACCTAAACATATACGCCAAGATGTCTGGCACGCCAACAGATTGATGGTTGAGGAATAAACAACATAAACAACAAATTGAATGCCCGAATTCTGAATTTGAAACGCAGTAACAACTGGAGAGGCAAAATAGCTTTAATTCGAACGCACGAAAATGAAATCGGCTGCTCATTTACCGAAATTGACCGAGAAAACCTATATAAAGTACAAAAGCAAAGCACAACCAAATTTTGCATACCAGAATAAGGTTACCAGAACTACCATGTCGCACTAAGTCGTGTACAATCTGTGACTGGTGTCCTGCTTGTTTTTGCTTCAGCGGAAAATCATTAAAGCAATGTTGTAGGCCCATTTGGCTGCCGGTGTGGCAGGATTTTCTTTACCCCGTGTTGTGTAGAAATTTCGTCTTTTGAAGCAGTCCTCACCAGGGACAAAATCCCTCACACCGGTGCTGCATACTCCAAAGGAGTTGAGGATGTTTCAGTGATACATTGGCCCAAATGAAGAGAAGTCGCAATTGTAAAAGGAATTGTACTTTCATTCTATTTTTATTTATTTTTTCATAATACTCTCAAGCAGAAATGGTGACCCGCGTGTCCCTGCTTGAGGCTAGTGTCTCAAGTCTTAAGACAACCGTCTTCAGATTGAAACAAGAAACAAACAAGATGAAGAAGCTGACTCTGGCCTCTTTGAATGTGGCTCTGACTCCCGAAGAAGATCAATGTAAACAGTCGCAGGAGCTGTACCATCTTATCGAAGGTAATGACTTTTTTTTTTTTACAATTGAGATATCGCCACTTAACTAATTGTGGCTGTCGACGCGACCCAATCAACTTTCACCAGGGGCACTTGCCACCTACTCCTGGGGCTGAAACAGGATTACCCCAATTCACAGTCCGTTAGAATGTAGGCATGGGTATCATCCACTAGGATGACATTCTACCATTGACTTGATCACCGCATCGGCGCACACCACAGTAGTACAACCATGGAGGTAGGGTACAACAGTCGGTCCACGCGGGTGAACGTATTAGAGCTATAATTGGCACTGAGTTGTGCGCTGCGCGTACAGTAGTCTTGGTGCAAGACGTCCCTGTTATGTATTTCCCATTACAAATTGCCGCCAATAGAGGGCGCTATCATTCCACGAACCGCTATCACAGGAACGTCTTGGGAATCTCGTCAAACTGCCTTGAAAATTCCAGGGACATTCCGCTGTGACGTAGAAATTTGCATAATTCTTTGCAAGAAAAAAATCACGTGATGAGTCTAGTACCTGAACTGCCGCGTTTGTGAACCACTGATCTCTATTATTGTACTGTGGCTAGGCTGCACATGGAATCGTGTGTGGGGAATATGAATGGAACTTGTCGCCGTCGACCGACACCCGCGTGTGTACACGTAGTAGTAACCCATAGAACTATTTAAACTAGTATTTTGCTGTCGTTTGCGTAATGACGGAGCGTGCCGTAAAAGTTGACAGTTAATGTAATAGAAGTTATAGTATAGTAATAACATTATTTGAATTAATGTATGTATTCAAATAATGTTATTACTATAAGGCCTGGGGTCGATTTCACAAAGGACTTACTAAGATTTATCTGAAGTTATTTGCCATAGTGATTTGTATTGTGACATCACACATTGCTTATCAATTAAGATTAATAATACACAGTTAAGATCAATCTGAACTTTTTGTAAAATCAGCCCCTGGTGATTTAATGTTACTGTTGTGTACGCATTATTACAATTTGGAGGATGAACCTCACATTTGTGCTTTTAAGGCAAGGAAGTATGTACAGTGTATAGTTGTCTCGCATATCCAACACAGCCTAGACTATCATGCTGAATCTACATCTTTTCCTTTGAAAACAAAAATACAACCAGTACTTGGTCATAAAGTTAACAGTTTATGGTAGAAAACTGTTCTGTTACTGTTACATTATATTTGTTATTTTAGCTGAACAATTTTAAATGGTCCTTTTTATTGTAAGTATAATGCCCACATTTATACATTTGTAAGCATAAATATTTCATCAGTGAACATTTCAACTAAATATGATAATTAATGTAAAGCATTGTAATAAACATTCACACTGATAGGACAGGGGTTTTTTCTTCAAATATCCACCAGTATATATATATATTTTTTAAAGTTTCTCCTCTAATTAGACCCAACTCCCTAGGTGTTTTTGCTAGAAACCATACAAATCCGCCAAAATCAATCAATTGCAACTGTAGGCCTCCTACTGAATCCATCATAATCAACGAATGCACTTATTTATTGCTGTTTTATTTAAATAGGGTAGCCTCATCAGTTACAAAACTGCTTTCATTAAGGGCCCTATATTTCAATAAAAATGATAAATGATTAAGTAAAAAAGTAAAGTTTATATAATTAAAAATAAGAACGAAGCAAAGAAAATAGCGAGATTAACGCGCTATAGTGTGTAATGCATAAAAATAGGACATTTTGGAATGATGATAAAGCCATTACGACATAAGAAAAATAAATAGAATGCAACAATGTTTTTAAAACAGCATAAAACAGAAAGTAGCAAAAACAAAGCGGGATTCAAAAACGCACTAGTTTAAAACAAGACACAAAGCATAAAAGTCAAATTGGAATGATGAGTAAACCAAAACGATATAAAACAATGAATAGAATACAAGATTAACTCAAAAAAAAAAAAAAAGTAAATTAAAAGGGCAACATGATTAAGATTCAGCTAACAGAGATCTTTTAAATTTAGAAAGTGACTCATACTGTCTCTGTGTGTTTCTCAACTTGTTCCAACCCAAGGTCCCTAGATATTGGAAGGTGCGTTTACCTGCATTAGTCTTAGGAATAAATGACATGTATAATGAGCCGTTGGACAGTGACCGGGTGCCAATTGGGTGACTTGGTATTTCAAAGCGAGAGTTAAGATATTTCGGGTTTAATTTGTTAACACATTTGTAGACTTCACACATTCTATTATAGTGCCAGCGTAAAGGGAGAGCAGTCCATGACAGGGCCTCATGAAGTTCGGCAATAGAAGTCCTATAATCAGCACTGAGGATCAGTCTGGCAAGGCGATTGTGTAACTTAACAAGCCTATCAGAATTACCGTTTGAACAACTGGACCACACAACGCTACAATAATCGAACAAAGGCAAGACCATGGCACAACTAAGCAATTTAAATGTGGAAGGAGGGAGGCAAGGATGTGGAAGGAGGGAGGCAATGTACTGGAATCAACTGGAATAAATCAGGATAATGCCGAGTACTTTGATGGATAGTCACCTGGTAGTCACGTGGACCCACGATGGAAAAATTGAAAAGGCGAAGGAAAAAATTGAAAAGGCGAAGGAAAAAATTGAAAAGGCGAGGGACAAAATTGAAAAGGCGAGGGACAAAATTGAAAAGGCGAGGGACAAAATTGAAAAGGCGAGGGACAAAATTGAAAAGGCGAGGGACAAAATTGAAAAGGCGAGGGACAAAATTGAAAAGGCGAGGGACAAAATTGAAAAGGCGACGGACAAAATTGAAAATGCGAGGGACAAAATTGAAGAGGCGAGAGACCAAATTGAAAAGGCGAGGGACCAAATTGAAAAGGCGACGGACAAAATTGAAAAGGCGAGGGACAAAATTGAAAAGGCGAGGGACAAAATTGAAAAGGCGACGGACAAAATTGAAAAGGCGACGGACAAAATTGAAAAGGCGTCGGAAAGGAGTGGCACATATGGAACACCATACGAACCCCTAATTTAATGCATTTCTACTTGACAGCTTCATCAACCCATCATACTCCATCATACTCCAACATTGAGTGTGTACTTAAGGGAAATGTGAATTTTGATTATTTGAGGCAGACAGTACCAATATTGTGAAACAGTGACTCGTTCGATCACCGGTCCTCGCCGACAATCTCACTTAAATCTTTGATGAAGCCCTTTTCTTGGCTTTCGTTAGTAAGGTGGTGTAACTCTTACAAGTTACTAGCTGCCGGTTACAAACTATACACCATCCGCCCTTTTTCGTACGGTGTGATGAGTATCGCGAGGCCATTATTCGCCAGCAACTTAGCTAGCCGTCATAATTGCAAAAAATCACGAAAGAGGCCGACCGTCCTTGCTACACAGAGAACAGCACACAGTGTGTCAGTATAGTAGACAATACAATTTCGTCTGCTACATTTTACAGCAGCGTGACCAGTCTGGTTGGTCGTTATGCGGCTTAAAATGTTTGTTCGTGCGCTTGCGTATTGCCGTTGTGACCTCAATGTGAATATGCAGATATAGGTCACAGAGATTGTATCACGTGATACTCGACGAGATTCCCAAGACGTTCCTGTGATAGCGGTTCGTGGGTGATAGCGGGTTCGTGGAATGATAGCGCCCTCTATTGGCGGCAATTTGTAATGGGGCGGATCGTGGAAATACAGAACAGGGACGTCTTGCACCAAGACTACGCGTACAGGCGTGCGCGTTCACATTGTTTGACATCAAAGATGGCGGCCAATGAAAGGGGTCTAATTAGCTAATCACTATCTTTTGTTGTTGCTAATTTTCAATCATACTTTGCCTTACTGTTTCCCCAGGTCTTTCTATCCACATTGGCGTTGGACACGGATCGTGCGAGGTGATGGGAACGATCCGGTACCCTGCCATATCGTGCAAAGACCTATTGGAGACGTGTCAACAGCCTAGTGGGCTGTACTTCGTCCAGGGATCAGCCTCTACACAAGTAATGTACACCTGCCCTAAACAGTGTCATCGCACTGTTTTGAACAGAATGTTTGTAAACAAATGTGAATCTCTTACCAAGGGCCAATAACCACTCCTGGCTGAAACTAATCATTATCTTCAAGATAGCTTGATGTCTTGGAGTTTATTTTATTGGGTCTACAAGGGTCTCTGATGGTTCAGGAAGATTGAAAGGGATTGTGTTCACCCAAAACATATAACAGCTGTTCGAAACAATGCGTTGGTGTAAAAGCCGGAAATCCATGTGTCCGTAATGCGTAAAAACGTTAGTTCACGCTAAACCGTATCGTTACGGCGCGCTGACACGCAAGAAATCGACTCTCCCAAATGGCGGAAATGGTGCGGTAGACGCACATTGTGCAAAAGTGCATTTTACGTTATACAAGAGGTCAATGAATTGAAATTCACCCGGTATGTCTGATGCATCGTCCTCTACTTCCTATTTATCCCATCGGGATTGCGTTAAAAAATGAGTGCCTCTTATTGTTAAATGTTGACCTTTTCCATAGGTGTATTGTGTGATGGACGAATTTGGCGGCGGCTGGACACGTTTTGGAAAGGGCGGCATGGAGTCTACGTGGAACTACAGGGACGAGGTTGAAGCAGAGGTCAGCCTTGATATCATCTCACCCCAGGACATCAAAATGATCAAGGTGTCTAACTTCAACACCTTTAAGATCTTCACGGATGTAGAGTTTTATCTCCAAGCTGAAGACTCGTCGAATCCCTCCACCTTGATCGCACTGACCCTGCCGTCGCTCGAACCCAAATCTATCAGCATTGGACAAGGGAGAGATCACACCCACTTGGAGTTGACGGAGGAAGGTTAGTTCCTTGAAACAACTTTCCCGCCTTTAATTTCCCGCCATTATCTCACGCGTGCCAAACATGGCTACGTTTGATAAAGTGAGCGTTTCTTGCAGATCGTGCAAAGACCTGTTGGAGACGTGTCAATAGCGAACAATTCTAGATCAATGCTAACCGTAAGCAGATCAAAAGAATTTTCCTGTAAGCGGTTATATTTATACCTCATTGTCTAGAATCCACGACTAGTGTCACCATTTATTAAGTTATGTTATTGTTCTCCCATATAGAACTATAGAGGGGGCACTCACTATAACACACACGTAAGGGTGTACCACACTAAAAAGCTACTTAATAATTTGTAAACCCACAACTTATTTTTAATTACATCGTTTTGGGGGTCATGCAATTAATAGATTGTGTAAATATAAGAATCTATCTCAGCCTGGGGTTCTGTGCTTCAACTTTTGAGGAGACTTGATAATTAGGCGTTAAAGTTGGCCCTATTTGACCGGGAAAGTGGCCTGGAGAAGTGCTTAACGAAAACTGGCAGCAAGTCGGTTTTGGAAAAAAAAACATTTTCGTGTTTTTTTCTTCTGGGGTAGTTAGCAAAAATTCCAAACGGCTGACCTGCCAAAAATTGAAAAGAATTCTGAAGTTCAGTCGTCCGAAAATATGTTTGATTGGTTTTCAAGAGGCTGAGAGACTTACACGATTTTTTGAGTATTTTTGAATATTTATCATTTAGCATTGGTTCCTATGGGAGTTTATTTAGTGTGGTGCAGCCGTAACTGCGCTGTGCCACCATGGGCGCGCTCATGATTCTGTACCTTATGCAGACCGAGGACAAAACAAAAGGTCTCCATAGGGGAACTTCTAAAGACTGAGATGTGATGTTCACACAACAAATTGTGTACAAAGTCTATGGGAAAGATGTTAACACAGGGACAAAGGAAAGAAAAATAGAAGTCTCCAAACTCCACAGTGATGAATTTTTGAGAATGTGTACGTAGTCTGTGTTACACGGTGGAGGAGTCAGCAACATTTTATGCCCCAACCACCATAATGGGCTACTTCTTTGGCAGCCATGTTGCGTGGTATAGTGCGCCCTCTTACAATAAATCTGAGGGTTATTCTCTTTCCAGGAGACCGTCTTGTGTGTCTTTCCGGGACGGCCATTTTGACTCGGTGTGGCGAGGGCAATTTACCGCCGATCGACAACCCTTCCAAGCCTCTAGTGCTCATCTCGATGTTCTTCGATCCCCGAGCAGTAAGCCAGGGAGGCCAAGGCCGGTCTCGGAATCGTTACACGTGGTCCGGTTCTTATTATTTCCTTTTGGCCAAGTAGGAATGAAAATCATAATTATGCCGGATTTGCTGTAAAGAATAATTTATATTCGTATATTTTAATTGCTTCATTCTTTTTTTTTTTATATTTGTGTCCTAAAGCAGTACTTAAGCAGTATCCAGCAACAGTCCAGCATTCTCCTGAAGATGATCAGAGCATACTGATCGAAACGTTGAGTCGTTAACTACCGGTTCTTTTCAGAACCAACAGTTACTCAAAAGAGATTTTAACATGGTGTACCGCAAACCTCTCTTAGTTATATTTGTGTCACATACAATTGTAATTACCTTAATATGATCCTTCAAGAAAGACTCTGCTGGGGTTGAAACGTCAGGCCACCAACTAATTTTTCATTTTTACCCTAGTTTGAGGTAAACATTTTTAAAACTTCAAAAACTAAAAACTTTTACAACTTTAAGTTTAAAGTTGCAATCCTGGTCATAACTCGTTGGGCTCTTGGCCCCCGATCAATGTTGAATCTCATTCCGTGGTCTGGGTCTGCGCTCCAGCTTGGTGGGGTGGTTACTATTATGATTGTTATTATACTCATTGTTATGATTTTATTTGGCCAAGATTTCAACTAACATGCAACAATACAAGAAAGTAGTATTTGTTACTGTTCTATTACTAAAAATGATGTGATGGAACAGTAACAGAAAGACAAGAACAACTTTGGAATCAGATGACATGACAAACTCATTCTAAACTAGCCAGGATTAATAAAAGTGAACCAAACCGCTGTGTCTCAAAAGCTACTAATCCAATTTATAAAAATGGGAAAAAACATAAATCTAAAATGATAACAACATTGGGCAGGGGACAAGAAGGGTATGTTAGTTTTCAGGTGGCCCAGGTATTTTGGCCAGAATTGATGCCATTTCAACATCTATGATTATTTTCTAGTTCTTGTGTAATTTGGCATGTAATTAATTGAATTTTGTGGAGAGAAATAAAATCCTAATAAAAAAAAGTTTGTTTGGGATCTCCTTGCCATTGTATTTTGTATTAATCATTCAATGGTGTAAATAAAGTTCACATCTTCTCTAGCGACAGTGACGACTCCCTTCCTCCATGATAACACAGCGCCCTCGCATGATGTGAACCGCAAAATGCTACATGAAATGTACCTGTTGCTGCTAACAAATCATCATTTGCCGCTCATTATGCATTACAAAAATGTGTGTACAAAAAATGTTCAGTCCAAATATTTTGCTATGCAAGGACGAAATCGTTCCCTGCTAAAAACGGTTCAGTTAATAGTACCCTACAAAATGTATTTTCTATATTTAGGACTGAGAGGTGGCATTATAAAACACATGGACTGGTATAATTCGGGCCTGTGATTGACCAGAAGAGGGTCCTATTTGATATACATGTACGAGGACCCCTTTTGGTCACTCATAGTCATATGATACTTAGTTACCATAACTAATGTGCCTTGATGTAGCATAGCTACACATTAATTAATAACAATTTGTATATATATACCACATGTACTTGGCCTGTCCCCTTCATTGCAATTGCATTGCATCTGATCTGATTAAGTAGTTGTACGAAAGCTCATACATTTTTTTGTAAATGTAATTAGTTAAGTTAGTCTACTAAGGGGGCACGGGGAGGCACGTGCCCCCCCCCCCAATTGATGTCAGTGCCCCCCCGGGTGCCCCCCCCCCCCCATTTGAAATCTGAACCTTTTAGACTATAATAATTAGCCTACCAGAATATAAAATGTTAAGTTTTATAAACTTTTATGGAGCTCTGGTGGCGTATAACTCAATGTTTCAAACTATTTTTCTATTTATACATATTATTTGTTGTACCTTTGCAATGGACAGTTGTTACCAACGTCTTCAAAGTACGGTAAATCACATCCGCAAATTGTATGATGACTCGTCGCCCGCTCGCGCCCCATTCTGCCAGTCTGCCACGTTAAATACGGTAGTGTCACATGAAGCTACACGATGTGCTGGGTGCCGTTGCATTTATTTACATGAGGAAAAGCCATTGAAAACTCTTAAGCTGTGAGAGCATTGATCTAAAATATCTGCTTCATTTGAGACATTACTTTGTTCTTCAGTGTATAGGGTATATTTAATAGTTTGTCAATATGTAAACATCGAAATTGGGGGGGGGGGGGGGGATCAAAACAATTTCGAAAAAAAATAAAGTTTTAAACATTGATTAGGCCTACATGTACTATGCATGGCCTCAAGTGTGTAATAAATAAATACTAGTGCCAGTCCTCAAATACATAAATCCCCATAAAAAAATACTCCGGTCTCGCAATCCCATGTTAAAAGGGACACGTTGCCTTGGATCGGGCTATGAAAAGCGTTTGTGACCGTTTGTTACAAAATGCTATTGGTTAGAAAGATGTTTTAAAAGTAGAATACAATGATCCACACAAATAGGCCTATGCCTCGAAATTGCGTGGTTTTCCTTTTACTTTGCGAGCTAACACGGTCCGCCATTTTGTGGAGTCAAACATTTGACTCCACAAAATTAAAGTGGCGTGCCGTGGTAGTTCACGATGTAAAACGAAAACCACGCAATTTCGGGGCATACTTGTGTGGATTGTTATATTCTACTTTTAAAACATCATTCTAACCATAATTATGCATTTTACAACAAACGGTTTCAAACGCTTTTCATAGACCAACTCGCCCAATCCAAGGCAACGTGTCCCTTTAACAGTTATGATTTATTTCTACACATTCAAACAGTAGGCTAACTGCATGGTTCTAGATGTGCGAAAAAGAAGAGAGAAAAAAAGAAAGGGAAAAACAAAAACAACAAATCTTTGTAAATTGACCATATTCCCTTTGGTTTAATTGAGGGGCTGTTTGGAACCCGCCATTGCGTAGATTAAGATCCAGTTTTTAAAAAGTGCAAAGGAATCTATAGTTGATTTGCCAGCAGTGCCCCCCCCTAGAAAAAATTGTGCCCCCCCCCCCCCTAAAAATTTACATTAGTCACGCCGCTGCTTGAACTACAATGTAGGACATGTGCACCCAAGAACCGAGCTCGAGTATGTAAGTAAGCAAACATTATTTTTAATTTATGCTATTAAAAAACTAGCATACTAATTACTATTTAGTATTTACTATAGTACTAAAAATCTAACCATGCTAATTAGTCAGATTTTTGTAAAGTACACAATTTGTAAAGGCTAAAACGTCATTTATCTATGACCAAACATAGGAATACCGAGGCGCTTTTAAGAAAATTTAAGAAAAGAATGGAACTATATTTGAGAGAAATTTGTATAATTTCAGGTTTACAAAAATCCAAATGAGTTAATTTGGAGTTTAATTTTTCGAACTTGCCCCCTTTTCCTTTTTTGTGCACAGCGTTGTGAAACGGCGCCACCAATTGATTAACAAAGCAAACGCTAACCACAAGCGAACGACTGTTATATGTTAACTTCCCCAGAGTTAGTTTTCAGCAAAGATTACTGTATATACATGTACATCCGATTCTACGCGCTTGACAAAACAGTCGTTGACTGCTCACCTCTAGTTAACAATGCAATGTAATGGCGACGAAGCTGCTTAAATAGAAAAATTATTCCGGGGAAATTATTATATGGTTTAGTAGTAAGTTCTTCTGACCAAATTCACTCCGGATAAAAATATAATAACTATTACGTCAATTCCTCAAGCACATCACGAAAAATGGTTCTGCCTCCTCCATGGACATGAATGATGGTAAGAAAAGTAGTAGTAATGTTTTTGTTCTCGTTTTAATTTAAACATACGGCAGGCCACCGCAGCACACACATGAATGTTGAAGTCTGCCTTTGTTTGACGTTTGTATTATATTTCTAGCTTGTGAGTGATTAGTAATTACTAATACTAATAGTAATAGTAGTAGTGTAGACTAGTACTTTAACTCGAGCCTTTCTACAGTACGTTTGCCAAATATTATAATTAAGTATTGTGCAGTGGTATTTTGATATGTCTTAGGGGTGGGCATTAATAAAAGGCTTTTTATTAGTCTTATTTTGGAGCCCGACAACACAGGTTGAATACTGAATTGAATACAGATTACAGGTGACTTATAGTACCATGGAGGTAGGAATAGACTAGTCATGTCTAGTGCTTGTTGTAGCTCTTCATTCTGCTGTTCTTCGTAATCCGGTTCTCCACATTTTTCTCCAGTGTACTCATGTTTTTCTCATTGCATTTAATTTAAAGGCCTGATTTAGGGAGGGTACTACAACGGTGGAGGTACAACATTGGTAAGATTGAAAATATAAATGTTCACAGATTTGCACATAACTTACCATGGTATAAAGATGGTCTCATGGTGGAAAATTTCCCTTGAAATAGTTTTGCTTGAAAATTCCATAGTTTTTAGAAAATGCATAAATTGATGACGGGCCCCCAGGCACGACGAACTTCAATGTAATTTTTGTACACCGTATTTTTTTGGTCATTTTCAAAACATCACATCCGGTAGTTTCTTGTAGTTTTCCGGTATTTACTTGTATTTTCCGGTATTTTCCGTTGTTTAGTATCACCGTCTTTATCCTGCAGGATAAAATCTTATAATGGGGTTTTTCACTGTTTTGTCATGACTCCGAAGACCGATTGAGCTTTAACTTTCACAGCTTTGCTATTTCATGTATTGTATGTTATTGAAGTGTGGATACAGGTCTTTGGCAATTACCAATGTTGTACACACCCTTTAAAGGGAAGGTAAACCTTACTCCAATGTAATGACCATAAAAATTTACTTGGTAAGAACAAGGAGGTATAATAATTTCTACCTTCACGGTAAAAACATGGTTCTTGGTTCTTGGTTGGTTTTCCTCTAAAATACTCCATGAAAGAGTTTTGACTGGAGATGGCGGAGGGTGGACATGGGTACATGTAAGAAGCACTGCATCTGTTGAAAATGTATAACATTTTGAGAAACAATCCCCTTCAAAGGGATTCAAAAACATTTCAATCTGCGACATGAAATGTTTAGTCAGATTGTTCTAATTACCTTACGGATTATTCTTCTTATAATGAGGACGTCATAACCACTCTTGATTTTCAGCGATATCTCAAAAAATACTACCACTTTTTGAAATTAAATTTTCACAGGATAGTTTTATTGTATATATCTACCTTTATATACATGATATAGGATTAAAACTATGGGGCGATTCCAAAATCGAAAGGTATACTTTGCCTTTAATTTAAAGGTTATGTCACTTTTGGTTGGCATTTTGCATGTTTGAAATTGTAATTTTTTTTGCTCATTTATAGAAAAAAATGGACACTGTATTCAGCAAAAACTTTCACGGGTTACTTTCATTGTATCCGTTATAATTATAAATGATAAAATTGATTGCTATTGACTGCTATTTGCAAAGGGGAAATTTCAAAATGACCTTCACATTTTGTATTGAAGTCACTTTTGTGATTACCTCTTTCCATCTTTGTTTGATATTAATATTATTACTTCCCTTTAAACAATTTTCTTTTGAGCAACCGGCACTTATTGTGGTCACTAATGGGCCATTCAGAATAATTGATGTTTTAATTATTAATGAAAATTTTGTTTAAGCAGGGTTCTGCCCACGGTGGTCGGTGCCGGAAAACCCGACCGGCACTCATGATTCCCCGACCGGCACTCGCAGAATTTTTTCTTTTTCCGACCACCACACATTTTCCCTTTTTTTTGCCCATTTCCTTCAAAATATTTTGAACAACGTGTAAAACAAATTATTTACCAGTAAACAGTTTTATCCAAAATTTCGAGTAGCCTACTTCTTTGGTTTGAGTCTATTTTAATGATCCAGGATCGAGCATTCCTCCCGCCTGTACGATGTACAATATATCCAACGCACGAAACCCGCATTGATTTTGCAATGGTTTCCAGTCACGCTGATTATAGCTTTACGCTTGGAATAACATGATACCAGTTTCATCATGTTGCGAACCCTATTCTACAGCGTTTAATACAACGGAAATGAACTGCAGAGTAAGCACCATGCTATAGATGCTGTAAATTGTTTTCCCATGGCGGTAAAGGCGTGCGCGCACTGAGGACCTATTCAAGGCACAGTTGCAGGGCGCACGTCCGTGTGTAACCACTCCGTGCACGATCGAAAGGAAATTGACTTGACTGTACTCGGGAAGAAAAAAAATTCCGGCACTAAACAAATCCTGGGCAGAACCCTGTTTAAGGGTGGGAAAAATCTAAAAAATTAGGTCATTTGTCATTGTCCATCATGTCTGTGATGTTCCATTGTTATTTGTTAACAGCAGACCTCCGCGCCAAATGGGAGAATTAGCACAAATTGCCTCTTCTGTTGTAACTGCAAAGTTGCATACAACAGAAGCCAGGAAAAGCCATTATTGGCTGCATTTATTGTGCCACATCACCTTGTTAACCATTAAATAGTGAACTATGTAAAGGAAAAAGGTCTCATACTTCAAAAACGTAGCTCCACATAAATGCACCCTGCAGGTTAAATTATAATGAGCGTCACTGAGTGACGGATTTGAGCGCTATAAGAAGCCACTATCATATTTTTTTTTTTAACTGTTTACTTTATTCATTCTCTTCTGTTCTTCGTAGGGTTTCTTTATGCAAAGGAGCTTTTAAGGTGCTTCATGTTTGACGCTCGTCCCGACCCCATGCAGTGGTGTGTTTCAAGGTTTGGTTTGTACTAAGACGCTAAGCCAGCACAATGCCGCTGAAAAAGATCGCCGTCACTCCCATCATCTCCAAACAGTCCAGCGTCGTGGAGGAAACAGAGGTGGGTCTGTGTAACCATGGCAACGAGCAGGACAGTACCAAAGTAAGTTCGTGTGCTTCTCTTTTCTTTTCTTTTTTTTCATTTAAAAAAATTTGTAATTTTTCATCAGCCTATAGCCTGCTGTACTTGATATCTTATATTTTACTTTTTTGCTTGAAAAATTGTAAATTTGTATTTAATTTTGATAATATTATCTGTTTTAAAAACAGTTTTAGAAATTGGGCCAAGTTATTTGCCTCCACAGAAATCAACAGCACTAAAAATAGAACACAATTGAACCTGGACGTCGAGCAGAAAATGAACTTGTTAATCTGTGTTCCTTTCATCCTTTATTGAGAACAACAAAAGGCATTGTAATCTATAAATTGCTTTGAAATTTGTAAAGCATGCATACCAGATAATTGTCATCTCATCAACTTGTTATATGCATGGTTTCCATGGAAACCCTTGGCATTTAATGATTGCATCTAATAAAATGGAACTGCAACAACAGAAAGATAACCTGTTTGAGTACAAAATAAAAATTTCTCGCCTGGCATTAGGGGGGGAAAAAAGGTTGTGGGCCCCCTTTTTTTAAAATCCAAGATGCCAGATTGTTTTCTCCTCAAAAGCCTTTGACTAGAATAGGTCAGTTACATTGTAGCTAACACTACAGACGCGTAATGTACGCACATTTTTCTTGGTCATGGATGCAAACGGAAACACTTTTTTTACAATGTCTAAAGATGCCTTAGGCAGACGTGTATCTAGGCATGCACTCAACGTGTTACACTTTGATTTCCCTGTAGTACATAGAGGGAAAAAAGGTAATGGAATTCATGCTCAAAATATCCCTTTTACTTGTTGGGCAAACGATTATGACGAGAAAGAGAGCGATTGGTAGGCTGCACAATTGTTGACCAATTGTATTTGCCATTGAGGTACATGGCTGAGTATCGGCTGTTGGCTTACGGGTCAAGGGCTTGACCGATTCATGGTAAACAACCATACCACATTTTCTCAGAAGAGAGAAAGAAATCCTGACGCATTTATTGAAGAATATTGACAAGTACCTGTTCTTGGCTTTATAGTCATGGTTTCATTTCAGCAATGATATTCTTAAAAAAGAACTGTTGCGGATAATGCGAGATAATTAAAAGCCAATAGGCTGTGCAAGTCTCGCGCGCATTCGAACTTCCGGGACCATAGTGGTCCCAACCATATGGAGTTTTACGTGGGCGAGATTTTGTTTCGTCAACTATTTTAGTTTAACGTAGGTTATGACCTAGAAAAGTATACATGTTGTTGGGAATGTAATACTAAGTGATAACAAAATATGAAAGTAAAACCAATTCAACAATATAACGAAGAAAACCCAGGAATTAAACTTGACCTCAGCTTCCGGTTATTGCAAAAAATTAAAAATTGGGTGCTCGCCTCCGATCATAAAACTTACGTAAACGCTTGTTTTGGATACGCAATTATAATCGCCAGATGCTGTAATTGCAAAGCAAACCCTTTTCATTGCAGTCTATGGTTGTTGAGGCGTCAGCATCCTCTTTAAACTGCGATACGGGTCCATTTAAGACCCGTTTGACCTTCACGAATCCGCGTAAGGGGTTTCTAAAAAGTTAACATCAAATAGGCATCCTTGTCCCAGAGTTTTAATTTTTTTTTCAAAAATAATATACACACTATTGTATTTTTTTTTTTCAAAAGCTAAAACTTTTCATAAGATTGTAATGATTTATTTTTGTTGTTCAGATTTTGTCATGAGATATAATTTAAAACAAAGATTTAATTTCAGAAATAAAAATTTTCTTCGTTTGACGTGTTTTCTTGTTCGGATACGCGCGAGACATGAACGTTTGGTCAATCTTTGTAATTAGTAGATTAATGATGCATGTATATACATTTGTACATGTAGTTCGCATGTTCAGAAATGATTTATGTATCCAGACATGTGCCTGATCATCAGTTACATGTAAATTACATGACTGCATCCCATTTAAATAAAAACTGGGTCAAGTATCTACAGTACCAGGCTCTGATGTCAGAAATTATTATTTGGGGGTTGAATAAAGAAAAATTTACTAGAGCGGGATTGGAACCTTCCGGTTTAACGTGCCAGCGCTCTACCAACTGAGCTATCTAGCCCTATAATATTGGTGGTCTCCCTGTTTTGTCAATATTTTTTGTCAATATCTCTTAGTCAGTTTCCCTTGTGGTTTATTATTTGATATCATTAATTTATTGCTGAATGTTACAGTTCGTTGTTTAGTTAAACAAATTCAAACACTGTAACAAGAATGCCTAATTTGATTTAATGGACTTTGGTCGAAGATCCAATTTCTGATCTCATCTCTTGGACAGCAGAGAAACCTCTTCTTTGGAGGCAATCTGTTCTCACCATCCAACATTATGACACGAAAATTGGCACAGTTAAAAAATGCAAACGAACAGTGGCAAATAAATTGTAAACAGGAAATATGTAGTCTTCAGTCAAGTTAGTGTAGACGTTGGAAAACTTGTTCGTTTTTTATCTGAGTGCAGTTCTGTGGCACAGTGATTTTAACACAAAATGCAAAGTACGCACCTTCAAATAAAAGAGATGACACACCTTTGTGAGTTTTATGCAAGTCAAGAAGAAATTGGGCATAAAGTACAGACATTTCATGAGATGGATCGGAAAGGGGCCTAGACAGTCGCACACATATTGTCCCTTATCCACAGGCAGAAGGAATCAATACAGAGACAGTTCTGCTCTCACTGTTCCACCGTATGTAATTAAGGCATGGCCTTGTCCATGTACAATACATGTAGTTTCCTTTTAAAAAGCAGTAAATAGTGTTTATCGTAAACAGTTGCAGGCCTGCTACCTTATGGAGGCAGTGGAGGCAATTGCGTCCATGCCCCTGGTCATTAACTACATGCCCCTGGTCATTAACTCCGTGCCCCTGGTCATTAACTCCATGCCCCTGGTCATTGCCTCCATGCCCCTGGTCATTGCCTCCATGCCCCTGGTCATTGCCTCCATGCCCCTGGTCATTGCCTCCATGCCCCTGGTCATTGCCTCCATGCCTCCTGGTCATTGCCTCCATGCCTCCTGGTCATTGCCTCCATGCCCCCTGGTCATTGCCTCCATGCCCCCTGGTCATTGCCTCCATGCCCCCTGGTCATTGCCTCCATGCCCCCTGGTCATTGCCTCTATGCCCCTGGCCGTTGCTTCCATGCCCCTGGTCATTGCCTAGGTGTCCTTCGAGAAAGATACTGGTCAACGTGTGTGCACGCCAACTCGTATGCCTGCTAACAAGTTATGCTGATTGGTCAACCCGTGCACAGGAAACAGGTTAACTTGTACGCATGAAAACTCACCAACTCATACTCAACACCAAAGGTTAACTCTGTTCTGTACAATCACCTCATGATATCATGTTGAATTTAAGGCTGGCATAGTTTATCCAATATTCCTTAAAACCACAGTGGATGATATTAAACAGTCATACAGTAGGAGGGTTGTACATGTTGTACAATACAAACATGTAATGTACACTAATTTTGCCATGCCTTGTGCCCACCAGCCCCAGGCTGAAATCCTGAGCCCATTTTCAATTTCATAGAGCTGCTTTTAAGCAGAAATAATTGCCTAACAATTTTGTGCTAAGCAAATATAAGCAGGACACCAGTTACAAATTGTACACGTAGCAAGGTAGTTTGGCTGGTAACCTTGTTCTGGTATTAAGCATAATTTTGCTGTGCTTACATGTGTGTATCATCTCTATGAAATAGGGCCCTGGTTGCAGCAAATCACATCAAGAACAATTTTTCAAGGTAAACACAATAGACCTTATGCATATGACGTCATTTGAGTAGGGCGCCCTCACCTAGAGGTCAAAAGGAAGATGCTCATTGGTCAGTCTTGTGCGCCGCGCGTACAAATCAGCGCGTTTTCCATTGTTTCATCATCAGTTTACCTCTAAGATGGCGGCTTGGTGACGTCAAAGCATAAGGTCTATTAAAACTAGATCTTGCAATTTTGTTTACTGGGAACGGTTACCTAGTAACTAGTGAGTGCTAAATTATCTCTGCCAACAATACATGTAGGTGAATATGGAGTAGTTTACAGGTAGGTCGAATACACTGGGGTACAAAAACCAGGGTTCAAATTCACAAAGCAAAAAGATTGATCTTAAAACGAGCTGTCAATATTGCCATAGTGATTTGTATTGTGACATCACACCTTGCTTTTAGCAATTAGATTGATCCACAAGTTCTGTTGTTGTCAGAGTGTGGGTTCAGGTCTCAGTCATGGCACTTAATACTGTAACAGGCCTTCCTTGATTGAACTTCAAGGGGCACAGCAATTTCTATTGGAATTTTGCAAACCCAGCAAAAGCACAGTGCACCACAACAGCAATTGCTGTAAGTGCCGTGTACTTTGTCTCTTCAGTAAAACTCAAGGTTTTATTTTTGTTAAATAGTCCTTATTAAATTTTTACAGTCCAGAATGAAGAAATGCAATGTCAGCGTTTCCATGGTTTTCCATCCTTGTAGATTTGTACGTTGTAAGCCATAGTTTTTCTGCTCTTTATATTTCATTGTGCGGTTGTGTCAAATCCTAAATGTCAGAAGGCATTAGTGCTGCTAGCTTTGTAAACAAATTCCCGTCGCGGAAATAAATGGGCGGGCGGTGAGGCAGAATCAATTGTTCCTTTTCGTTGGGGATCATGAATAAATTGGTGCCGATAACCATTAAATGTACGTGTAATAATGCAATATTCACTTCAAGTTTTAAAAAAATTAATGACATGTGAACATCAAGTCAAACTTTGTGATAACATTATTATGTACACGTATGCACTATAGGCTGTGCGAGTCTCGCGCTTATTTGAACTTCCAGGACCAAGGTGGTCCCAACCATATTGAGTTTTACATCCTTTAGGTGTAAACAAGGTTTTATGTATTAATACTAGGTCTCATAAACTCAAACATACATGCAGCTCTTCAAACATGTCGGGAAAATAATGGATGCTTTGAGATGCCAGTCAAGTGTGATAGAGCAGTATAGAGCACTAGGCCTATAGTGCGTCAATTAAATTATTCCTATTATGGAAGAATTTTGACTGAAAAATGACGTGTTAGATTTTCTCAAAGTGGCTTGAAGGACAGATTGCTACATGTATGTACTCAATTAGGCCAAGTAAAATAAATAACATGTTGCTCGTCCCCGCCCGCTCTGATTATGGACGCCGCACCGATTTTTTTGTTATTTGTTTAAAACATTTTTTTAATATATCAATTTATCGGAGTCCAGAAAATCCACACCACAAAAAAAATATATATAATATACAAACTATATGATTGGTTGATTTGTTTCCATCAATGCAACATATTTTTGAATATTTGTGTAATGTGTATTAAACATTGCTACAAACATCTTTTCCTTCCTCCATATGTACTTGTAAACTATCTGTTTTTTATTTGCATTTATGGCTTTCCATAGTTTTCCAACCTCGGTTGGGCTGTGACGTTGTAATAGAAAGATCTATATGTTATGGCGGCCATCTTAGACATGGTGGCCATCTTGAAAAAAAATTACAAAAAATTGGAAAATAACAGATAACAAGGACCTCCCTCACCAATTTATTTAAAAGTCCGGACGAGAAACATGTTATTTATTTTACTTGGCCTTATCTGTTGGCGTACAAACCAGGGGCCAATTTTATGGCTTTGCTAACCGTAAGCAAAGAATTGGCGTTAACGGAATTCCGCGCTTACATCAAGCGTATTTCACGGGTTAGCAGGGAATTCTTGCTTGAGCGTGTGCGTAGTCCACGTTACCAGGCATTCTTCGCTTACACAGCCAGCACAGAAATTTTGTGTTTGCCGTTTAAGCGAAGAATGGTGACTGTAATAAGCGCAGAATTCGGCGGTAAGCAGAGCCATGATATACGACCATGTACACTGTAGAGGTAAAAGGGACATTTTTTAAGAATAGATTATTTCTACTTTCTGTAGATCACCTTGAATGTACACACCACTTAGACATTTGCAATCAAACACAGCTTAGTTTTGACAAATATTTACCTTGCATTTTATAATAATTTATTTAAAGGGGAGCTGTCGTCTCAATCATAGCAGGCCTGTGGCTGTACATGGATGGAATCACATCACAATTACAGTAATGACTGTCCCTTTCATGATGTGGCAACTGGCGTGTGTGCAGTAACTGGGTTACTGCCCATAATTCTTGTACATGTACAGCCAGTGTTGCCGACATTTTTTATTTTCTCTTCTAAGGATATAGAAATATTGATCATTAAAAAAAACAAAAACAGTTTGTCTGTCAGTGGGTGTCTGTCAGTTGGTGTCTGTATTCACCTTGTGAGACTACATGTTTTTTACAGTGTCGGGCCTTGAATTAAAGGAAGCCACAAAAGCCATGATACAACCTTTCTCCGGCCTCATTACATTAATTCTAATCATGTCATTATCATCAGCATTAAGACCACTCAAATGAACAAATGGAAAAAATTGCACATAAATAAGGAATGCCCGAAGTGCAGTCCACACTAACTGACTAATGTACCTTACATGTAGCTTTGCATCATGACCTACATGTGTAGGATCAATATGTGGTGTAGGGCTCAAATTTCAGATCCGCCAACTCTCCCTGAATTTGCAGAAAGGTCCCTGAAAATAAACCAATCTTTCCATGTTCTGATGAACAAATTTGAAAATCTTCCTGATTATGGAAACTTTTGTTGAACAAAGTCTCCCTAATTGCAGGATCATGGATGCAAATGTTGGCTGCTCTGAAATTTGGGGAATAATCCACATGACTACTCGGCTTGTAGCTCATCAATTTTACTGGGCCAGAATTTTGTTCACAAGACCAGTACCAAAATGAGAAGAGAGAGAAAAAAAACCCACAGTTAACATACAAACTGTTTTTGTTTGATCAAGCACTGAGAGAAAATTTATCTCATATGTCCGACTGGGTACCGTCCATGTACTTAGCTACTCAACAGATATTTATTAGACTCGAATTCAACATTTGAACATAATGTTGTTTTATTAAAGATATTACACAGTGAGGTATTCACAACACTTGTATTATTATTCAATCAAAACACATAAGACCGCCAAATCACTAGAGTCGGGCCTGCGGCTTAGTGCTAATTTCAAGCTCTGTGCTGTCGTTAAGAAGAGGAAATGGTAGTTTGATTTTTTTTTTAAAACATTGTCTAGTTTCAGTCTGAAAGATCACTTTTGTTTTACTTGCAATGATTTTATTTGTTTACAGGAAAGAGATGAAAAACAGAACCATGCTAAGAAAAATCATGCCTTCATCATGGACCCTAAAGACACCCCAACCCAAGTCGATGGACAAACACAAGGAACAAAGGGAAGCCAGGGCACCGTGCCGGCAACATCCACACCAACAGCCCCCGACAAAGACAGTGACGAACTTAACAATAAACCGCCCCTGGAACAACGCTGGTCCAAGGGGGTTCTACATCGGACCGGTTCCACACAGTCCAACGTGTCAGTGATTTCAACTTACAACGATATCTGTCGTATTTGTCACTGTGAGGGAGACGAGGAGTTGCCATTGGTTACGCCGTGTCTTTGTTTGGGAAGCCTCAAGCACGTCCATCAAGCCTGCCTGCAACAGTGGATTAAAAGCTCCAACACAAAGTGCTGTGAATTGTGTCGATTTCCATTTGTCATGCAGACTAAGCTTAAACCAATAGGAAAGGTAAACTCACAAATACAAACTTGAAGATACATGTAATGTCAAAAGCTCCCTACAAGAATTTTGTCCCCCTGCTCTCTGTTTTTTTAATGCACAAAACCGAAACAGAAATTTTTTTCTAATAGGTATACTTTGGCTTTAACGTACTTTTAGATTTGTAAATAATCCCGTTTCTCTTTCTACCCACAGTGGGAGAAGCTAGAGATGTCTACAGGCGAACGTCGCAAGATCATCTGCTCTGTTTCATTCCACGTGATCGCAATCACTTGCGTCATCTGGGCCCTCTACGTCCTCATCGACCGTCTGACAGCAGAACTGCGCGACAACGACGGCGCCACCGAGTGGCCGTTCTGGACCAAGCTGGTTGTCGTGGCGATTGGCTTCACGGGGGGTCTGGTGTTCATGTACGTCCAATGCAAGGTTTACCTACAGCTGTGGAGACGGTTAAAAGCGTACAACCGTGTCATTTACGTGCAGAACTGTCCACCGGAGGAACGGATGAAAGTCCGGCAGTCCAAAGTAGTACCTGAGCCTCCACCATCTCACGTTGAAATAATCAACTAGAATAACCATAAAGCAGATGATGAGTCCTGATGCATGCCCACATTGACGTCAGCCAACTAGTGAAATGATACTAAAAGACAATGGGAAATGCGCAGCTGTGTGTGCGCGACGCACAGGATAAGCCAATGAGCTACCTGCTTTTGACCTCTATAAGCGAGCACTCTCATACAGTGACATCGTATACATAAGGTCTATGATTAAATTATTTAGTTTTTTTTATTTTCTTTTTTCTTGGTGTTGCCTAAGGAGGGTTGCCGTTGTCTTTTGAACATCGTTTAAAATGTCCAGTTTTAACTTTTTTAAACATGAACAAAGTATACCGAGTAACCAGTTTGTACACCCTGTTTATTTATTTATTTTTTGACATCTAATTTCCTAATTCCAGTTAAATCCAGTCCTTTAGTGCTCATGTTTATTACTGGAACCTGAAAATTTCCAGTTAACTAAAGGGGCTGTGTCGACATGATCAAAACGCGCCTGTGGCTGTATATGGAATTATGAACTCTCACCCAGTTACTGCACGCGGGTGTGCGCTATCCATTGATATGAAACAGGTGGAGGGAGCGCGCGTGCAGTAAATACGTGAGAGTTCATAATTCCATGTACACCCACAGGCCTGCTTTGATCATGACGACACAGGCCCTTGTAACCCGAAAGCTTTTAACACCTACTACGTGTTGTTTACTTTAATCAATTACTTCCTTGATATAGGTTTTATTTTACATGTAGTTTAAGTGTTCAAGTGGCCTTTTTTTTCTTCCTGTGGTGCATATTTTAACAGATATGCAAAGCGTGACAGATGCTCTAGGCAAATGTCCCCCATCCAGGCATTTTGTTCTTTGGGCTGGTAACCCCAAAACAGAACAGATCCTGCAGCCTAGATAGTGAACCCTCCCCCTTGTAAGTTGTATGAAAATTTACATACATGTACAATACAAGCTGGCAACAGCCAATCTCTCTCGTACAAACATTGGGTTAGCGTCTATGATTATGAACTGCACAAATTATTAACTTGTGAATCAGTTACTAGACGACAATACTTATTCTAGTCAGTGTGAAATCAGCAAATAGCCTGGCCAGATTCGAACCCACAACATTGTGATTGCAAGTCTGGCAGTCTGGCCACTTGACCACAGTGACCACTGGCTTAAGTTTCAACAAACAATGAGCTTTCATCAATTTCTTTGGGATAATTACATTACCAATGCGTAGATATTGTACTAACGTCGAAGAAACCTTGCCAAAGCAAACAGTGGTACTATCAGAATCTATGAATGTTTAATCAATCTTGACAAAGAACGCTAAAAAAACATTTAATGTGCAATGTAACGATTAGTTTTCTTCTAAAACGACATCACAATGTGTCATGAATATGCATAGTTTCATTTGCATAAAAAGCAGCATTTCTTTAGAGTGTTATAACTCAAACCCACAAGTTTGCCTGCTTGTGAAATTTAGAACTTGTGCAATTAAAAAGTTAATCTTGGCACCATCTGAAACGGCACCACAGGGTGTGTCATGAATATGCATATTTTTATTTGCATATCAAGCATATATTTTTAAAGTGTGTTAAAACTCTTGCATACGTTCACACATTTGCCAGTTTATGATATTTATGATTTGTGCAATCTAAAATTTGATTTACGCGCAGCACCTTCTCCTACATCACATTTCTCGTAAATATGCATAATTTAATTTGCATAAAAAGCACCACCTTACACAAGGCATACAAATCCTCGCATTGCATTTCTTAGAGCCACATGTTAATATGAAATGAGCTGTGCTATTGAGCCCTTTTCAGACGAGAGCAATTTAGCAAGGGTCCCTTGCTTTATTTCAGCATGGTTGTGAAATTTGACAACTTGCACCTCATGTAAAAGGACAATGTTTGGACTGTCCAAGGACCCCCACCCCTCCCTGTCGTACTCTTTATATAACTGCACAAATGTTGACTTCTCTGGATGGCCCCTAAGTCCCTGCCTTGCCTGTGTGTGTCTTTGCTGACCAGTTCAATTACTATGCCAAAGGCAAGGTTCATAGAAACTCATTAATTCTATTTTGCTCGTCAAATTTACCTTTAGATATGCCAATTAAGTCCCTGCCGTCATTGTATTGCTGCCATTATTAATTTGACTGGTGAGATATAAGAAAAGGTTTCTTTACATAGGCGAAATTTTAAGTAAGACGATGTAACAGACCAAAGTCCGCTGTTTAAAGAACTAATAAAATTCATTCGCCACTGTCAATAACCACTGTCAATGCCTAAACGTCCATCTGAGATGATATGACAAATGCATTTCTGTACCAAATGGGTACCAAATGGCTTATTTTGCAGGCCAACATTGAAAGCAACAAGCCTGGATAACTCTTCATGTAGAAATGTCCACCATTCTATCTCTATAATGTGTGTGCTATTACTTTTGCTCTGATTAGTGATAAAACCCTGTTAAAATCAAAACCCTCTTCGGGATAATTTTACCCAATTTGTTCTACTAATTTTGTTTAATATGAGCTACAGAAGCTTAACGTAACCATCCTTGTCTCTGAGCTAACAATAATTGTAGAAGGATATCAACCGAAGATAATTGAGATACCTTTTCAAGTTCTCATACCAGAAACAGACCCATCTCCAATTTGCTGCATCTAGTTTCCACGAAAGGCGTTTCTTTGTGGTATGAGAACTCGGAAAGAGATTTTAAAGGATGTGCGGACTACCTTGTCAATTTGTATTGAGCTGTAGAAGTGCCATCTGCATGTAACTTGTTGAGATCCTGAGATACATGTAATTAACTTTTACGCTGCAAATGGACAAGGTAGTACATCACACATCCTTATGTTGTTTAGGTTTTACGTCTTTCTGCAGTACTTGAGTACGGAAAAAATTAAAACGAGGATGGTCACTAAATAAGTTTCCGTAATGACCACATGATAAGTCTGTCTACCACTTTCAATCATGTAGTGCCTTAACACCACCATATTTTTCAAGTAAGAATCAAGACGAAATATTCCACTTTTGGGTGCATATATAATACCAAAACGCAAAGGTTTTTTATCTTAAACTTTTAAAAGGTAGTTTTGATATTAATGATGTATTATGATGAAGTTAATTTGTGTTGCGATCTGTGGACACTGTTCGGTTTGTACTTGCAGAAACTTTGGGAATGTAAGGTTTTTGTGTGTGATAGATCCGTAAGAATCTCGGGAAGGAAGATAACGGCCGTTTTTACTAAAAATTAAGAGCCCATTCTTGTAGAGCTGCTCCAGCCTGTGGTTTTATACTCACATTACTTTGGAAAGTACCGACTACACAATGCTTTTACACACATCGGTGTAAGGGCAAAAACTAAATGATATTCTTTATCTCTCATGCAAACTTAACATCTCTTAAATTGTTGCGGTACCCGCTGCTAAAATATAGGATTCGAACTGCCTCTGGCTACCAGGCAGCCTCGGTGGTCTAGTGATGTTTTTCTTTTTGCACATTTTCTTGATCTTATTTGAATACTCCTTTATTGCATTTGAAATTCGAATGGCCTCTGTGTGCCAAAAACATTGTAACATTGTAAAAATTGTAAAAACATTTTAGACAACTATTTGAAACAAGACCGAAACTTGTTCACATACATGTACACTGATTATTACCACAGATCACACACAGTTATTATATATTATTGTACATAATCAATGAATTAATCTGTAAATAATGCGTGTATATATATATAATGTTCACCAACAATTCTAATTTTAATGGCAATCAAAATTGTTTTTTCCCTTGGTTTAACTATGTATACCGTATATATTTGTTTTGAATCTGTCACACAGAAGCGGTCTGTGACATACACCCTGTATACCCAGTGATACTGATACTACTAAGTTCTCTAATGTTTATGGTGCCAGACTATTTTACAAATACGGAGTCTTGCTGATCCATGACTGTCGGAGTCACAATTCATAAAGATAAGGTACCAGACCATTTAAGCTTCCAGCCTCACTGTGGGTGTATAGGTTGAATGTGAACGCAAATGACATGATGGAAGGTCTAGTTGCCAGACTCACAACTGGGTTTTTTAAAGTAATTATTTATATATTTGTTCTCTTATATGCTATTGAATATTCCCTAAAAAATGTAATAAATTGTTTTTTGACCTTTGACCTCTTGTGAAATTAGCTACAAAAGTAATGAGCTTTGTAAATCGTGTGCACTAAACTGAGAGGAGCAATGCGTGTATTTTGGCTGAACTAGGTAAAAGGTTGGCTACACTAGGTCAAAGGTGAACATTTGATGTGAAAGTGCATTGCACCTTTAAACAATTCAGATAATTTTGATGTTTCATATAAATTTGTGTCAAACGTCATGAGTGTTCACCATATTGTGGCTTTAAAAATATAAAAACTTGTTTTTCTCTTCTGTTTTTCCCATTTGTGTTTCCATTTTTTCCTTTTTTTGCGGTGTCAAATATTTATCTTTTTGCAATTAATGCCACAATTGTAATAACTGTAATGCAATGCAACAACTCATGTTTGTCTCTGTATATAATAGCTTTATTGCTTTGATATTCATATTTATGAAATAGTTTTAAAATAATGAACCAAAAACTTGCCAATTGAAGGCATTAAAGGCATTCCATGGTGACTGGTGAGGTAACGATGTATATTCAGTTTATGGTAACACTTTGTGTATATATCAAAGATCAGAAAGCGTCGAAGGCGCAAGATGGGGAATTGGAGCTCTATCTTAATGTTGGAGCGTGAAATTACACAGGCGCCATTTTGGCAAATCATTAACTGATTAATAGCAATGGTCAATATCTGCACAGGTCTATTGTTGCATCGAAACAGTTGCTTGCTAAATTGGCATCCAGTTCACATTTCACATTTCAGCCCGAGGTCTCCCAAGCTCTTCAATCTTTGGTATTTATTTACTTTGTAGATTGTTCTTGAGGACACAGGGCACACCAAACATTGGGCAGCCCACTCAATACCTCTGAGCCCACCAACCACAGTTCTTCCTAAAGAACCAATCAGAGCAGTGCCGACTCTACACTGAAACCTCTGAATTCCAATAAAGTGACCAGCATCTCAAACACTCTTCAGTCTCCTGACTAGAGCAGTCTAGTCGTGCCAATTTCCTTCCTCCTGCCCAGGTAGTAGTTATTAAGCAGGACAGTTCTTTTCAGGACTAATAAGTAGTACTCTGGGATTCTGCTAAGTGAATACATGAACCTCTCTATTGTTACATTATACCCTCCATTCTATTGTCACTCAACATCAAAATGTTTGGACGTTGATAAGAATGGTATGCCTAGCAGAGTGATAAGCAATTGTCATTTGGGTGTGGCTTTTCAGTACTGAAACAAGAAAAAACAGAGGATGGATTTTTGAGGTTAAACAGTCCGTAGTTGTACCTAAATTGTGTTGTGTGAGTTTTGTGTTTAATTTATTGTGCCATTTCTTTGACCAAAAAAATGTGTACACATTTATGTTAATTTATGTTAATTAATTGAAGCTGAGGTGGATTTTGAAGATGGAAATAAAGTCATCTCGAAGAAGTCACCATTTCACCGTAGTTTCTTATTTAGCAAGTTGTAAATTAATGGATTTGCTAACTGCAGAAATTCTCCGTTGCTGCACTAGCTGTGATTGCCCAACGGCTCTTTTGACTAAAGAAGAAAATGGTGCTTAGCAAAAAAAATATCTGCATTGAACCAGTCACAATCATTATACATTACATGACATTTTAGCTGGTAATCTGATTCTTCTAAGCAAGATTTGTCTGCTAACAATTTTTGGTGCCTAACAGTTTTATGAAATTGTCTCTTTGAGAAAAGACTCGTCTCTCCGGGCCCCAAAAGTAGCTCAGCACAAAACAATTGTGCTTACCAGAATAATGTTACCAGCCAAAAGACCTTATCACATGTATTATCTGTGACTGGCATTCCTGCTTATTTTTCTCTTAGCTGAAAAATGTTAAGCAATATTTTCTGCTTAAGCAGCTCTATGAATGGACATTGGTTCTTATGACATCTCTCGGACTCAATGGTCGTCACAATGAACAGTCTTTCACACGATAAGAAGAATCAATCCACAAAACCAAACGTATATTTAGAAAATGCAACCCTAAATATAGGTCTTTATTTACTATCATGCATTCACTTCAAATTTGATTAAAATAAAACCTTTAACAAACCTGACATTTATTGCATTGTGGGGTTAAGAGTTGGAAAACTTGGAAGACTGTCTGATTTTACGACTCCGGCATTTGCCATGGTCGCATTGTTAAAATGGCCAATTCTCCAATGTTGTTGCTGAAGCCAAATGCCGTTTGATTTTGACAACCTCAGACAGTGTCCAAATACACCGATCCATTAAGCCACGCCCATTTCTCATTGCCCAACCTCGAAATCTGATCACCATTTGAGCCGTTTGGTGATCTTTGCACTAATGGTGATCGGGTTTCGCGGCTGTGATTAGTCAACTCGTAAGGAGGCGGGGCTTAATGGATCGATCTATTGGTGGCTACAGCTATGGCTAGATTTTCAGGACATCATGTGTTGAAGTATAGGACACCCTTAGAAACAGTCATAGCCGTAGCTGCTAATTCAGATACGGCCTTATTTTGTAAACTGTGTCTATAAATTTAATAGCGTCAAAATCGCCAATAGAGGGCGCCAGACAAGTTGGACAGGGGTGCTGAAAGTTGATGTGTGTGGCAGTTGTATTTCTCTGGTGCTGCCATTTTCTCATCATTCAAATGAAAACATCATAAACAAACAGAGGCTGGCAAGACAATAATGACTTTTACCTCTTTTTGGTTGAACTAAAATGTTCCCATGATGTCTTACATTCATAGGCAATTGCAATATGATAAAGCATCCATACAGGAAGTTTTGAATTTACAACAAGTTTTTACATTTACGTCGGCCATGTTTATAAATACAAGCCTTGTTAACAAAAATTTAAACCCTGTATCTAACATGGTTTTTACCCTGTTTTTGTTTGCACATTTTTTTTAATTAAAGGTCACCAAACATTCTGGAGGACTGCATTTGATTTTTAGAAAACAACCCAGAACCGACAGAAGTCCCCTATGATGGGCTAACCAATTTTTAAACCACCTTGTTTATTTTTGATACATTCGTTGAAGTTCGTCAAACAGTTTGGAGGAATCCGTGGCTCCTTTTTCGATCATCTTCTTCAGAGCAATGGCTTGATCCTTGGAGCTGTGAAAATCTTCCTTCCAGAAATGGATGCTGCGATAATGCAAATGAGAATAAAGGACATAGTGTAACAATGATGTTTTAAAAGAATTTGTATACATTTTGTCTTACTGGTGTCAGAACCCACTTCTAAACAGCACCACTCTTTCCCGTCCGTAAGTGTAACAAAATACCTCTGAAAGTCGCGCCCACTTCACACAAACTGGCTTCAATAATTATAACAAGAAGTCCATAGGGGACGCATTTTTTTAGCTAGTATTTCTGTGATGATTAATGCAAGAAAAGTTTAATAATTCGACTTGGCTTTCACATACATTATTCAAATACTCAAGTCTTCTCGGAATTCGTTCAGAGAAAAGTCTTTTTAAAACGATTTCTGCAAAAATCAGGCCTTAAACCTTTAACAACAATGAAATTTGAGTTCTAAAAAAGTTCAAATATTTTAAATAATACTTATATTTGAGACATGCTATCCAACTTTTAACTTTAAAAGTGCAAACAATTGTCTGGCCTCCAAAAGGAAAATGTAATAGTAAATTTGCTTCCTTTCGATCAGATTGTGTAGACTGATGGTTTTTTTGTCTTGTTTAATTTTATTTAATTTTTGTTATGCCAATTTGCCCCAAACAGGGCTAACAGCCACTCTTGGAAAGGAGCTACAAGTCTAGATTGTAGCATGGAGGGAAACATGCACCAGGCAAGAAGTTCTCTTGTTACATCATGTACCTCCATCAGTTTTTCTTTGCTACCCTGGAAGGAATTAAGAACTAAATTGGTAGAATTGCCTGGGGCCAGCCGATCGCAGAAGAAGTTTTCATAGTGTGCACCGACTGAGGCCACTTTCACCCACTGGGATTCGAATGACAGGAATGTGCATGGAGCAATGGGGGACATGTCCTGTGCACAACATGGGGAAGACTGTGAACTTTTGACTGCGCGGGGGAAATTCTATCAAATTAAGCTGTTCACTTTTACCATCTCAACAGGCTCTCCTGTATCCAACCCCTGGATTCAAAGCTCTTCTAAAAAAAGATTCAGACTGTATAAAGTGAAATTAACCCAGCGTCCTTCCCTTAAAGGCTAGTTTTTGTCTGCATAATGCTGATTTAAAAGCAAAATTATCAAGAAAGACACAAAAAGTCACATGTGAAAGTTTCAACTGAACACAGCGTCTACTTGTTGAGAAAACAGCCAAAAACTGTCATGGCACAAATGTTTTGCCAAACAGAACAAGTTTTTTGGTAATTACTCTAAAGTTTATTACCATAAAAAATTAATTGGTAAGGAGCATTGAAGAGCTGTTGATACTATAAAACATTGTAGTTTTAGAGAAGGAGGTAATTTTTGCAACAAAACATTTGAATTTTGAGAAAGCACATACTTCTATGCAAGAAGGGTGTTTCTTCTTTCATTTTTTTCTTGCACCTTCGATGACCAATTGAGCCCAAATTTGTTTGGATACACCAAGTGAGGATACTGGTCTTTGACAATTACCAAAAGTATACCCTGCCTTTTTAAACAGAAAAATGTGCTGAACAACTCTCTGCTGAGAAAAAAAGAGCAGGAAACCAGTCACAGATAGTAAATGTGATATGGTATTTTGGCTGGTAACCTTAGTCTGGTTGGTCACAAAAAATTGTCCTTAGCTGCTGTGGCTCAAAAAAACGGTCTTAAAGCAAAACTAAAAAAACCAAACTTACTTGTCGCTACTACGGACTTCACTCCAATCACCATGGGAGATGGTCGGCTCCGGACAAGCTACATGATTGGGCTTGGCTACTCTGGGAGGAAGCAGAGGTTGGGACGGATCTTCATGGTGGGCTCTCTCTGCCTTCAGCCTTTCCTGAATACGTTCACAGACATAACACTCAAACGCAGTGATGAAACTGGGCACTCGCCATTCATTGACGCCCCATGTTCTGCTCTCCATTGTTTGTCTGTTCAGTATTTGAGGAAAAGAATAAAAATATAAAGGTCTGAAACTACATTCTATGGTTTTGTGTTTTATGTGCTTGATAAGTGCATTTCAATTTAGCTTTAAACTGAAAAGAAAGCCATAGTTTTTAATGAAAGACTTCCTCAGGTGGTGAAAATATTTCTTGCACGAACAGCAGACAGCTGTTGTCCCTGACAGCTATACAGACTGGCCCCAACCTAGTTATGATAATCAACACTCCATCCTCCTGTGACCATCGGGAGGATGGAGGGTTACGATTATCACAACTAGCCCCAACCTATAGCCCACCTTGTTGGGCTGTTATGGCTCTCTTTTAACATCGGTCTTATAACACTCTATAAGACCGATGTTAAAAGAGAGACATAACAGCCCAACAAGGTGGGCTAGCCCCAACCCAACTTAAGTTGGGCTGATCTCAATTGGGCCTATCCCATTTCCAACTATGCCCCAACTTTTTCTTTCTCACTATAGAATCAGCCAAACCATAATTGGGCCCTAAACCAATTGAGTGAATCTTAGTTGGGTCGAACGCAACTATAGTTTGTCTCATCTTTAGAAGCCCTTTTTAAACCAGTGGCTTTGACATAACTGTCAGTGTCAGTAATTTCGAAATCGTACACTTTCAGTACTCCTAGAACTATGGATGAGGTTTGTTCCACTATCATCTCCTCCGAACAAACCTCATAGTTCTAGGCATAACCAAAGCCACTTCTGATGATCTGATCCAAGTGGCTTTGGTTCGACTGTTGGCTCAACCCTTACAGACTGGGAAGTTTGGGTAGACTGAGGCCCATGTGCTGCAGCCAGCTACTACAGAAGTCATTGGATCGGACAAAGCATTAGTATGTCAGACATTCCTGTGTTTTGGGTTGGCGAGGGACAGAATAAAGGGGCGGAGCCAACTGGATCAGTCTCTCCAGTAAGTGGTCTTACCTCAACAAATTATTCCCAATACCAACTTCCTTGAAGGAAAGATATTTCTGATACTCTTCATCGTTGTCATCGAGACGTTTGATGAACGCTGCAAGCTCCTTGGGCGATTTGAAATCATCCGCAAAGATGACAGAATGATCATCAGGCATCCAATCTTGAGCCGAGGGCGAGCCCCTGTAGATCGGGACGGACCCCACATGGAGCGGTCGCATCAACTTCTCAGTGATGTAGTCCTCACAGATTCCATTCTCAAACGCCAGATGGAATTTATATCTTGCGGTGAAATCGAGGAACTGTGGCGCTTCCATGGATTCTACCGGATCTTGTAGACTTACAGGTAGCTGTTTATTGTTGACGCATTTTCCGTAGGAATCCACATCTATATATTTCATTAATTCTTTAACATAGCGGTCACGATCTGAAGGGACGTTACAATGCGATTGAACGTATAAAATGGGGGCAAGTTTCTGACGGTGCTGGTTTTTTTGGGTTATTAGAAGAGGTTTTCGTTCCGTCAGGTATTTCACATTTTTTATGTGTTGAGTTGTAATTGGGAAGTCTGACTCTCGTCGGAATGTCGACGTATGGTTAAAAAGTGACATTGCGACTGCATGCGAAAATATTTGGTTGTTGAGCGGGGACTCCTCATGAATGAGAGCCCATTCGTGCCAAGGTTCTCGCGGAAGAGGTGCTTCGTAAGCTCGGAAATCGGTTCCGTAAAAAATAATCCCCCTAGCGAGGGGGTCAGATAAAATATGCTTATCTGTCGTGGTTAGACATGTTCCTAGTCCTTCCTCAAGCCCACATTCAATCTCAACGGTCTGTTTACCTTGGAAATGTGGAAACAACTTGTCTGACCACCAAACAATTGTTGGTTTTGTCAACGGCTCTGTTCCCACTGGCAACGGTTTGACAGAATTTCTCATTTCATTTTCCTTCACACCGACTATACTGTCGTCAGGCTCAGCTGACCACACTCCTGATCTCGTGCTTGTCTTTGACAGCAGCGTCTTCAGCGAATCACTACCGAAGCCGATCACGCCCAGTCCCCAAAAAGTCCCCACAAAAATCACAGTAAAAAGTAAAATCAAGAAGACGACAACATACTTGGCACCGAACCCTCCTCCAGACGGTTGAGGTCCCGGGAGTTTGGACTCAGATGCCGGCGAAGACCGGACTCTTTTTCTCACAGCAGAATCCATGATAAAATTTACTGTTATTTTAACGATAAAGCGCCACTGATGATGTGTTCTGTTATGACATGTATGATATACACCTGTTTCTGATAATAATTTCACGGGTGATCGAATAGACTGGACGTGCCACGCGCACACACGTGGGCTAACAGCTGACGTGTGATGAATCAAAACATGGGTAAGTTAAAGCCCGCCCTCTGTAGTTTTATAAATGCTTTGACCTTTACACCCGGCGCGTAGGACTGCTGGGCGCTGCATGCATCACATGCCCTAGCCTTTTGTCAAGGCCATCGTGACTTGGACAGCTTTGTAAACAGTGGAGCTACTGGAACGAGAGACCACGCGCGCTAGCCGAGTGGCGAAGCCACGAGGGCCTTTTCCAACTTGTTTGCGGTTTTTTTAATGAATTATTCATGAAGTATGAAACGTGCGTTATGCACTTCTGATTGGTTTGGACTTTTGCTACCGTTTCGGGTAGCAAAAGTCGAGATTATAAAGAAACACATAAGAAACCGCAAACAAGTTGGAAAAGGCCCTCGATCGTGGCTTCGCCACTCGCTTGCGTGGTCTCCCATTTCAGTCGCTTGGGATCGCGGCTCTACAAAAGCTGTTCAAGCCACGAAGGCCTTGACAAAAGGCTACACATGCCCCGGCAAAGCATTTGTTAACATAAAACTTTGAAAACTCCAATAATTGTCTCAAAAATATTACTACTAAAGTAAAGTACTAACATAATTCTTAACTATAACGATTATAGTAACACGTGGTATGAATCTTTCTGTATTCAGCGAAATTAATTCTTGTTTTGCCTTTTTTTAAAATAGTTTATTGTGTTTGTATTTTCATATTTAAAACAATTTCTTTCCTTTATACCTTTTTATAGTTAAACGCCTACTTTATCTGTAATTTTTCTTGGTATCATTTAGCTTTGTAAACTTGAATTGTTTAGTCTTGGTTGCTTCTCTGGAGTGGCGTGGGGGTGCTTGATGGTATTCCGTAAACTTGTACACTCTCTATCTATACAGGGGCCAATTCTTATTTCAAAGTCAACCCTGTGGAAAACAAATAGGTTTCTGCCCTCCCGATTCTTGACTTTTGTTTGTATAAGTTATGCTTAATCGTGCATTTAGCTGTATATCTTTTGTTTTGCTGTTTCCTAAATTTGTTTTCTGCGAAATAGTTTTAAAAATAGCCCAGAGAAATATGAGGATTATATAAAGGGTCTAAAATGCTTATTGATTTTCCACTCACTTAATTGAAAACAGGTGTTGGTTTACTACGGCAGAGATGGGCAGACAGAAACACATTTTCAATTGTATAAACCGAATAGTTGTGTAGTTTTACTACCTCATTGTTTATCATAATTCTCACCATCTACAAATTTTAGACCGAAACCATAAAAATAACAGAACTGTCATTTAAAAAAAATACATTCTTCGTGTGAGACAGGCAAGTGCAAGGGGCCTATGTCGCCTGGCCAACCGCGCGTTGCATTGTGGTCCGGGCTGACACTAAATCCGCCATCTTTTAGGTTTGTGTACTTTGTATTGTGGAACTCAACAGTGAAACTTCGTGCTGTATAATTTTTGTCAGTGTGTGCACTCCACAAGAAACGACACGAAATGATTCTTCAAGAGCATCTCCCTGGTGGTTAACTACAGCTCCGTTTGAAGTCAAATTCTGCTGGTGTTGAGGTTTTTTGCCCGGCTCTGGAGTCGGTGTCCCAAACTTCCGAGAGAGAGCGGGCGGGGAAGAGTCCGCGAACGTTGTTTGGGTTCGTGACCCAACCGCGGCAACGGGGAGCTTTGCACGGAAGAATGCAGCTGCACCACGGTCTCGCTGGTCGGTATCACAAGTAAGCCAGCACTTGGCCCCGTGAGCACACCGGCATTCCGACGGTTTTACCTGTATTCTGTATTTGTTTTTATCAAAACTTGAATGACTACAGCTCTGTGTGTATTTGATTGAAACGATTCTTTGGAGTGAAAAAACAGGGCATTTCTGGACGCAGTTTGGTTTGGAGAATGCGAGAAATTGACTTGCTGTTTTTTGCTCGTGCAGTCGCTTGGTCATGAAAAACCACACCATGGCAGGCAAGAAACCAAGGAATAGAAATATTTTGTCCCTGGACAAAATGGAAATGTAAGTATTGTTTTGGGGCTGTGTCAGTGTGTGTTTGATATTTTTAGTTGATGTTTGTTGACTTCAATAATTGATTGTTCGGTTTTTTAATTTGGCACATATTCTCCCACTCTGGTCATCGGGTTTGGACATACGTCTTGTACTAATCTCTATAGTTACTTTATAACATGTCCTTTTTGTCAGTGAATATTGTGCTGGCATTGAATTTGCGCAGTGATTGTTTCGGGTGACTTGGACTTTTTATAATTATGAATTTCAAACTTTATTAAATTATTTCCCTTCAACCAACAACATTCCTCAGGAGCCACAAATCAGAAAAAGAAAAGGTTGTACTATCCATTTAAAACTAGGAGTAAACTTTAAAAGTTAATTTTTTTTAAATATTCTTATTATTTTTGGGGACGTAAAAAAAAAAAGGCTGCAATAGTGGCCATTGGAATGCGGAGCATATCGTTTGATAAGCGGGAGGCATTCTACTGAGCTACGCAACAGTGGTCGAAACCCTGAAATTATACAAGATTGGCTACTGGTGTATGCGTGTGCCAAAGAAGATGCTACATGTATAAATAGTATATAAGATTTGCTGGAAAAGTGTACAGCAAAATATCCACTATATACTTTTTTTTAGATAGTAAAGTAAATTTACAATTATTTTGTTTACAAAGTCTTGCTATGACAAGTTGGACATGATAAGGTCCAGCATGGAGTTCCAGAAAGAGCTAATAATAATAATAATAATAACTAGTTCTTATATAGCACATTTCACAATAACGTCTCAATGCGCTTTACATTAGTGCCCTGGTCATTGGGCCAATAACATTACTTTTAATCTTTCTCAGCTCCCTGGGGAGTATACAGCCCGGGCTGCCGTGATGGCGCTCCGAAGGCTTTTTCAAACACAATATCAACCTCTACCCTTGCAGGTACCCATTTATACTCCTGGGTGAAGAGAAGCAATTATAGCAAAGTGTCTTGCTCAAGGACACAAGCATCATGACCGGGACTCGAACCCACACCCCGATGACTAAACCACCAGAACTTGAATCCGATGCTCTTAACCACTCGGCCATGACACCCTACGATTACATTAGTTAGTCCAGTCTTGTACACCTGTTTGAAACTCTGAAGTAGTAAAAGTACTATTTTAAAACAGTAATCAGCAGAGGTGAACAGGGTCCTGTCATATATGTTTTATTTTGTAGGATAGATTTTCTCCTACTTTTAAAAACACAACACTTTGTACATTTTAGGTCGAGGTTAAGTTTGTAAAAGCATATAAGACATAAGAAATGGTTGTACAATTTTTCTCTTTCTTAGGAAATTATAACTGAGATTTTTTTTTTTTTCCAACTTATCTTACATCATCTCCTTTCCTTGCCTTCTTTATTCCGCCTGATTTGCCACTTTGATAGTACAAGTCACCTGTATACATTTTGCTAGCAGGGGCAAATGTTGACTAGTCCATTGTAATTATTGTTTCAGAACAGTTACAGTACATTGAATAAGAACAACTTTTAAAATTATATTCCACATCTTGAATTTCCATATTATGTGTCTATTTAGGTTATTAATTTTGTATGAGCAAGCCGTGACAAGTTTGTCTGGCCTGCAAGGAACACTTGATTTGTTACTTCGTCACCGTTTTATCAAAGAGGCAATTCGTATACTACATTTTTTCTATTCCAAACCTCTTCCTAAAAAGTTCGTCAAATGTAAATGAGAAACTGAGGTCATATAAGAAATGGATCTGGTCATTGAACGCTCTTTGGTACAAGACCTACTGCCTCATGGAGATTTTTCTTGAAATTCCAACCATGCCGTATCAGATCGATGGAACTGTTAATACATTTTAATTTCAACTGTTGAGATCAAATGACAACAATATAAAGCATTCCATTCTGTATTTGTTGATTTAGGTTGCCATGATATGAAAGCTACCATTGGCCTTTTGGTGCCAGTGTTACTGACAGAAATAAATGGTTAACTAATTCCCACTTGTGATTGTTGTTCGACTGGATCAAAGACCGATGATGGAGATTTAGTAGCACAACAAAACGTGGTGATTAATGTTAGTGCTGTGCGCAGAGATTCTGCCGTATGAACTGAGTTTTGTTATGTGTCCAAATAGATTGTGCAAGTTCAGTGATAATAATATCGAGGGAACAACTCGCACAATGTATTTTTTTCTATGAAATTAAAATCTTCCATTTAAACTTTATTTATTATATTACATAATCAGTCAATCTCAAAAAGTGTTTGGAAATTATACCAGACTTGCAGGACTTGTTTGGTACCATGGTTCCTGCCCAAAGCTAAATTTGACTGGACTCTAGCCAGTGGGTCCAGAGAGTATTTCAAGCCTTGCTGAATGGAAACTGAGGAACTTGACATGCATGCACTCCGTACCACAAGTTCACTAATTATGAAGTCACTGTAAATAATTGCATACTCGGAAGTTATCCTCTGGCTGAGTTGTGTATCCTTTTGCTGCCAATTTATAAAGCAGTGAAGGTTATATGTGTACAAGTGAATTCAAGTTAACTAAATTCTGCAGTGAGCTTCTAGATGTAGTTTTATGGGGAAGAGTACTGCCAACTTTAAGCTGAGCAGAGAAAGTATACAAGTGAAGACAAGTTAACTAAATTCTTCAGTGAGCTTCTGCATGTAGATGTAGTTTTATAGGGAAGAATACTGCAAAATTTTGAGTCAAATTATTGAAATTCTGTATAAATGATCCTGTAGTTTTATAATAGGGAAGCGTTAGGTCTTGCCACACAGGGCAATTTTTACAGGCAACTTGGAGGCAACCACTTGCAAATCTATGCAAAAGGAATACTTTGGCAGTACAGTTGAGACACTCCTTAAAAGTAACTTACTGTTCCCCAGTAAAATGATGAGAACACTGAAATGTGAATCTGAATTTTCTTATTGGAGGTTACCACAAACTGCTTGCCTATACAAAGTATACATGTAAATTACCTCGTGTAACATTTCCTTTACATTACATGTAGCCGCAGATCCCTTTACTGTCAACTTTTGAACTGAGGAGTAACAATTTTACAGTGAAGTCAAGTCAACTATATAGAAAGTACATGTACTCTTTCAAATGTGGGTATAATAATAACAGTTGGCTACTTGAGCTTGTACCTGGGTGCATGCAAAGATTTCAAATTCATGCTCGTTTTAAGGGGAAGGCCACATTTCGTGAGTGAATGGCACAATATCCATTGATAATAAAAACCTATATCATTCCCAGCCAGACAGGATGGTTTTTCAAAGAGTCACCCAGACAGGGGATTTAGTGGGTTCACCGTCTGTTCAACCCGGGGCTTTGTTACATCCAGTCTAGTTACATACTTTTACATGTACATGTACATCTTGTCTGAAATTTATGATTGTGATTCACTGCCAAAGGTTACAGTTTGCACAAATCTCAGTGTTTATTGTTGCTTAGTTACCATAACACGTTAACAAGATAAATTGGGGATATTGACCTAAATGATAGATGGCATAAAGGTAACCTTATTTGGAGCTGATTTTGTTGATAAATTCCAACTCACATGTAGGTATGTACTAAATCTGTGTATTGAACTGGCCCGTATGCGGTGTAAAGTCGAAGTACACCAAAATTGGCTCATCAAGATTTCTTTGCAAACTAGGCCAATGATTTACGTGGTGGTCTTCTTTTGAGGATGACATTTTCTTGGGTCAGCGGTCGTCACAGTCGTGTTTTATAGACTACTGCTTTTGCTTGTCAGAACAAACGATCTTTCCGTAAATATGAACAGTCTAGCACTCCTCTGCACTCCTTAATCTTGTCCAAGGATTGGTAATATTGGCACTGCTTAAAAATTAAAGTGGATTCAGATGGAAATGAACAATGTGGTGTTTATTTGCTGTGATAATAAGGCAATTTACTAATCCAATCCTGCGGAACCCGTAAAAGGCCTGTTTTTATTTATTTATTTGTTATGTTCCCTTGAGATATTATTTTGTTCCCTCAAAATATTATTTTGTTCCCTCAAAAAGTAAAAGTGATAAACTTAACGTGTTTGCTTTGGGTTAATAACCTGCGCACAGACACTTTGGTCTCTCTGGATCCTGTGCCGACTGCCGAATGTCTAATTTGTTGTTATCGAGGACTACATGTAAGTGTTGATGGCATTTTGGAGCTTAGCAAAATGACAGAATTCTAAATTGACTGCATCAATCAAACAAAGCCAGTGCAGAGTTTCACCACAAACACATTTTCTGGAAACAGCGAATCTTGCTTAAATACCCAGTCTCACAAAGAAAGCCACCTGCCCTGGAGGGGCTTTAGAGAGTGTGTGAATCACATTTTGTACTCAAAAGAATTGATGTCTCTATCTGATTTTGAAAGATTGTGACTTTTATTTCTACTATTGTGCAGCAAATATTGAAATGAGAAACCAGAAAAGAAACTCTGGGGCTTCTCAGAGATAGCAGGGTTCAATTTCATAGAGCTGCTTATATGTAAGCACAAAACAATTTTGCTTACCAGAATAAGGTTACCAGCCCTAATATCATCATGTCACCATTTGTGACTGGTTTCCTGCTTATTTTTGCTTAAAGGGACACGTTGCCTTGGATCAGGCGAGTTGGTCTATAAAAAACGTTTTTAACCGTTTGTTATAAAATGCATATGGTTAGAAAGATGTTTTAAAAGTAGAATACAATGATCCACACAAATATGCCTCGAAATTGCGTGGTTTTCCTCTTACTTTGCGAACTAACACGGTCGGCCATTTTATGGAGTCAAATTTGACAAACGGTTAAAAATGCTTTTTATAGACCAACTCGCCCGATCCAAGGCAACGTGTCCCTTTAACTGAAAATTGTTACTTTAAATTGTTAGTTTTAAAGACTGAGCTTTCGGCAAGGGTCGGAGCTTGCTGGAGTGAAAAGGCCTAGTCATTAAGAAATCCCTTGGCAGAGCTACTATTAATGTTTACTTGTGAAAAGTGCAAAGTCAATTAACAAATACTAAATGGCAACAAGAGACTGCTTGGTTACATGGAGGGTGTTACCCAACTGCTGCCTGATCCCCATTCAGGCATTTGGCTTGATGTTTACTCTTAGCACATAAGCACGAATCTGTGAAACTGGCTTTGAATGCTCAACTGTTAGAGGGGGCAGATACTTGGGGAAATATTTTGGGGAAATGTGTCTCTGATAATACAAGCATGGAATTTGGCACACAGAGTATGAAAGATCCCAGAAAAAATGTAGGCAGAATAACAAGCAACTTTTAAAATTGTCAAAATGGCTGCCGTTGTTTGTAATTCTACCTATTTTTTCAAAGGACGAAACTGCGATGGCCCTATTTAAAAAGGTTGTGTTGTTTAGGGTCACTAAAGAACTGTGTATGCATTTATATTTGAAATGATAAGAAAACAATGATCCTGAAAGTTTATTTTCTATAAACAAGTACTAGTTGTTCTGAGAACATTTCATCAGGAAATTAACCCCCTAAAAACAACACTCTCTGTATTGACTCAATCACTGACACTAGAGAAGTCATAAATTGTTGAACCATGATCGACCCTTGGGCAAAGTTGAAATAAAATCCCACTTTTCATTTCAGACCTCCCGATCATATTGTTTTTTTGTAAAAACTTACTTTGCCTGTTGCTATAGTGTATGAAATAGTAGTACCCAAAAATAAAATCCCATCCACCAGGCCTAGAAGTTCGCAAGACACCGCGAGAATCAAAATGGATTCTCGCTGAAGAATTTCGCGAGAATCCAGGATTCTCGCAATTTTCGGGGAATGGATTCTCGCAGTTTTTGGGGAGAATTTTTTTTTTTTTGCAAATTGTATAAGTATTATTTGCTAAAGTAAATGTAATGTTGGAAATTAAAGCAAAGTTATGTTTCAATTCATCCTCTATTTGTTAAAGCTGTTTAAGCTTACGTTTTTTTTGCCATCTTGCGTCGCGTGCCAAAGAATTTGACAGCAGAATAACCTCAGCTCTCGGTCATAAAAACAACAACCAGCGGCATGTAATTCATGAAATCATCACATGTTATGCTAAGTTTTAGGTCAATCAGTTTTTATTCTGTCCGCAGATTGGTTGATAGCGCGAAAGTTCCCGTTTTGGAGCCAATAGTCTTCCTTGACTGTTAGCGTTGTTACCAAGTACAGCGATGTACGCTTGCTTGGATTTTCCACAAAATGTTTTGAGAATCATATATTTGTCATAAAAGTTCATTATTCAATGTTTCCAGATTTTTATAGAATAAAATGGAGTCCAGAAAAGGAAACGAAAAGAAAAGAAATATTGTGATAATCTTGGGAAATCGACTATCTCGGTACATGGTAACCACGTGTATAAAGCAGATTGATGCCGTGAGCTTACTATCCAGGAAGACTATTGGCTCAAAAACGGGATCTTTCGCGCTATCAACCAATCCGCGGACAGATTAAAACAGATTGACCAGGGGTATGTTTTCGCGGCTGGAACGAATAACTGTTTCGGTCATTGGCCAGTGTTATCGGATGGCCAAAATTCAACCGAAACAGTTATTGGACCGCGAAAATTACCCCTTTATGATGGCAACACACGGACGTAACGAACGAACGGTGCGCCGGTGTTTTAGGACGACGACTCGGCGGTATCGATCGACTCGACGACATACATGACGTGAGTGGTTGATCGTGAATGATACAAGTTTGTAAATAAAACACAAAGAAAATGATGGGTGACAAAACTTAACTTTGTGTCGGATTAACGGAAAATTGTTTATGGTTTTTTTATGGAAAAGTAAAAACATATTCTTGTTGACCCAAATATAAAGCTGATAAAGTGGTTTTCCCCTTCTGAATTCTGGTAATTTCACGCGAATCTACTCGGATTCGCGGCGTTAACGGCGGGCGCGAATCTTGGCGCGAATCGATTCGCGGATTCGCGTCGGATTTCTAGGCCTGTCCACAACAACTTTTGTTCATGGTACAAAAGCTGAGCCGACATCCAGGGGCATTTATTGTCATTTTCCTGCAGGCTTGATTAACCAAGAATAGGCTGTTTAAACCCTGAAAGTTCAACACTATTGAAAGAAGAACCAATGTTAATTAAACAAAGTAGGCACTCTTTTATCGTTTGAAAATCATTTAATAAGTTATTTCATTTATTTTCTTTTGGGATAAATGGTCGGGTAAATGTTGAGTGTGAAAAGTAGTATTTGAAAAGAAACTGATTTCACACTCTGTTGGCGTTCTTATGTTGATTTCCTGGTCCTAAGTGTTTGTACAACTCTTCTGCGTTGATTATCCATTGCAGTGGCGTAACCAGGGGGGCAGTGGGGTGGAGCACCCCTGCGCTGAACACTTCCCCCCCCCCCCACCCTGTCCCCCTTGTCCCCCTTGTCCCCCAAAATGTACATGTAATGTATTTGTTGATGAGGCTCGGTTGTTAGGGCCATCTCACATAGAATGGCAATTTACAGACAACCAGTTCCAAGAGTGGCCTAGAAGACAACCAAAGAAACACTTTTCCTTTGTTTGTCACGGTGTGTCGAGTCGCGTGTAGCGTAATAAAGAATGCTCTCGCGAGATCACTGCTCTCGGGCGAAGTTGCTGGCTGCCGACTCTTCATGACCAGTCTTGAGAGCAGTAATCTCACGCAGAGCAGCCCTCTCGTGAGATATTGCGAGATAGCCGTTCCGATATCACCGCGACAGACATTTAACGACTTGTCCACGAGTCTACCAGCAATGTGGTGGATTGCCTCTTGTAAGATTTCCCTCCACTTAAAGACAAAGTATACCTCTGGTTTTTGGAACCGTTCGATTTTTTTAATCCTATATATAAATGTAGTATACAATAAAACTAACCTGTGAAAATTTCATTTCAAAAGGTGGTCGCGTTTTTTGAGATATTGCTGAAAAACAGGAGCGGTTATCTCCATGCAGGTAGAATAATCCATAATGGGAATACACAATCTGAGAAGCGTATCTGACAGTAATGTTTCTCAGATTCAAATTTTGGGGGATAAAAATCTTTTTCCATAACCACATTACTTTGGAAATGTTTCTCAAAATGCTTTATACTATTGGAAGATGCTGTACTTCTAACCAAGAAAGTTTTTGTTGCCATAATTTCCTTTAACTGTGTCTTTACTACTCTTGGCTGGATTTCACTTATAGAGCTAAGAATCACCTCAAACAGTAGTAATCCTACACACATAAATTCCTTTTGATTGAATTTGGAGGATTGTAACTGTGTCCTGTAAGGGTATAGGGTGTTGAATTCAACTTATGGTTAATATTGAAGCTTTTTAAAAACTGATCACAAGAAATACTTTCTTAACTTGTTGAAATCCATACATTGTTGTTCTTCGATTTAGTTAGAGCGTAGGACTCATAGAGATCATCAAAGGGGATCAAGAAATACCTTTGAAAAAGATCTCAATGCTTGGGGTTGTAAACACAAAGTATCTCGCAAAAAAATGTTGAAACTTGATCAAGTCTTGCATTCCATTATGTTTGTGTGATAAACTTTGATTTTGCAAGGCCATTCTCAAAGGAGCAAAGGGTCACATTGGGCAGTAAAATAAACATACAGAGGCAGTTGGTCAGAGGGTTTTAGAACTATCATGAATTAAAAAAGAAAATACACTAAGATCCTACAAGAACCTAGGAATCACATACTGTGGTGTAGTTGACTTATTTACTTATAAAGTAAATACCTGATTGCGCTCCTAAAGGGTCCGTTGTGGTCAGTTGTGGATACCGCAAAATAAATACAAATAAACACAGGTAATCCTACACTGTAAACTGGTTGCAAACACTCACGGCATGGTAAATATGCAATGATACGCAGCAGTTTCAAAAGCTTCAGTTTTTAGCTTCTGAAAATGTTCTGAGTGTTCTGAGTGTGTTGTGTGGATCCTTGCAGTTGTTGCTTGGGAGAGTAATTGCAAATAATTATCGCACAAAAGATCGCTTGTCTGTTAAGTCTATACTCAAACTTTACGAGATTGCTTTATTGCTGTCTTGTTCAATCATGTACATGTAGCAGTGCCGTAATTGAGTTTTCAGAAATTTGTCGACTGTTCAAGTGTTCTTCCTTTATACAGTGGCCCACTTTCCAAGTTCCGTTTAAAATATAGCTGAGGACATCTTTGAGAACGGTCTCCAAGTTGCTTCTTTTTTTTTAATTGCCTGGAATTGTACATTACACAGAGGCCAAGGCCAGCTGCATTCTTCAGTCATACAGAACGGTCAATATTTTTCACTCTTGTAACTTTTTAGTGAGTTATTAATTCCTAAACTTATTCATCACTTTGTGAAAATGGGGGAAAAAAACAACAATAAAACGAGACCTGCCTGCTGAGCCCTATACAAAACAATATTTACAGGGATTTGTCACCTTGTGAAAATGCCAAAGTCACACCTTGCTATCCAAAGAACATTTCAAGCAAAAATTCCTTGCTAACCAGTGAAGTAAGCTTCAGTTAAGCATCAACTATGCTTACAGCTAACACAAGTGCTGATTTTTCCACTTAATACGCTAAAAGCATAGCATTAAAATTTGACCCAGTGTGTTGACATCCATAAACTTATTTGTGCCATTCCAGTCTGGGACCCCACACAAAGCCCCCCCCCCCCCCCATTCCTTCAATATTAATAATTAATGAATCCTCCATTGATTATGGCTTTGACAATAAGAACACTTGAGCGCCGGAATCTAACTCCTATTATTTGTAAATGGCTCACTGGTATCACAGGACGGAGTAATCTATGGGACTTAAAAACAACCTTCGCCTTTTGGTTTAGAAATTTTTGTATTCTTCCCAGAAAAAGATACGCTGAAGATTTGTTGCTAGGTTTTCTGCAAAGAAGCTGTCCAATACACCATTTATGAGCTATATTTGAATGATGTCTGGTACATTGCCTTGTTCAGTCACAAGAGAATGCTCAATTTGAATTCCTCAGACTACATCTGGTGTTGCTCTGTTGCATAAGACTGAACTGGTCTGCTGGACTTCAAAAATTGACGTATTTTACCCACTATTTTCACTCATTCACATAAACCAATTATTGTCAAGAACACAGGGCTTGAATTTTGTCCACAAGACCGCAGGGCTTCCTCTTGTAGCTCAGAATTTTGACTGGACCAGAATTTTATTTTCAAGACCAGAATCGGAATAAGAAAAGACCAGAATCAAAATGAGAACACAGTTTTAACAAATAAACTGTTTTTAGTTGAACAAACACGAAGAGAAGATTTATCTCTTATCGGTAAGTAAACTTTGATATTCAGCAGAATTGAAAGATATTAATCAGACTCAAACTCAGCATCTAAACATAATTGATTGAAAACCACAAGACCTCCGGACTTGTCCAGTCATGAATTTACTGGCCCAACACTAAAATCTCTGGCCTCGGGCTTGCTGTCCAGTGTAAACTTCGAGCATTGGAACATGACCACTTAATTTGATGAGTTTTTTCAGAGGTTTTAAGGTGTTGGTTTAGTCTGTTTATTGAAAACCAGAAGGAACTCAATTTGAATGTTTTGCGCAATAAGGCCAATAATACTATCATGTTCTTTGAGGAATGAAATTGAAAGGCCAAACAAAAAACAAGCTGACTCTAAAAGGCCATAGGACCAAGGAAAGGTAGATAATTAGTTCGGATGTCCATATAATTAATTGACATCAATTGAGACTGGCATTGTGTGATTTGAAGACCTGTAGCTGCGGTCCTTTGTACCTAAGTGTGAGAGATAATCTTCTGATAGGGAGAATAGTTCTATGAAGCAATTCTTTGGAACTGAACTACACATAGGTGTGAACTAGGCAACTGTTACCCAGGGAGTGAGCTATCAAATCACCAATCAATAAAAGCCCCACCAAAGGGTCTATGCCTCCAGCGCTTTGTCCATGTTATTGTGTAGTGAGCTAAAAACAGATCTGTGGGGTCCCAAGTCAGCAACAAGTGGGGGCTCATAAAAAGGGCTCGTTTGAAAGTAACTGTAAGTGTAGTGGTAGCCTTAAGTGTAATGTAGGCAATTCCAGTAAGAAGACACCAAAGGAAAGCGTGCTGTAATGGCCCAAATGAGGGCTTAAAGATGAGCTCCACTATGAAATTCAGTTTTGTGATGTACTCACGTAGACTTTATGCATTGATGTCATCAAGCCACCATCTTAGAGGTAAACCGATGATGAAACAATGGAAACAAGATTTGTACGCGCAGCGCACATGATTGGCCAATGTACAACCTCCTCTTGATATCTAGGGGAGGGCGCCCAACCTAAATGGCGTAATGTTTCTATGGTCTGTTCCATTCGAGTGCACCCCACTAAATAAACTCCCACAACATACATTGCAAAAGGCTAAATATTCAAAAAAAATACTATAAAAGTACTTAGAAGTCTCACAGCTTTTTACAGTAAAAGGAAAATTATCCATTGACTCATGAACTTTTTCCCTCGGCCCGTTGAGTTATTCTCCCATCAAATGAAAACACCCTTACACTTGTGTAGATTTCCAAACACTGAGCATCAATTTTTTTAAATGTCCCTACACTGTTAAACTGTGTACAAATTTTTTTCTCATTTAAATTCTGGTCTTGTAACAAAAAAACTGGTCCAGTAAACCTTGTGAGCTACAAGTCTTGTGGTCTTGTTGATTTTTACCCCAAATTTGAGCCATGAATAAGGTGCTGAGAGTTGCTACATGTATTTCTGAAGGACTTGGAATCGCTTTGCAATCGAAGGTTTATTTTGACAAAACATAAAACATGGAAACCAGGCAGCAAAGAATTTTCCACTTGTTTAGTAACCTTGTGGCATACTTTGTTTTATAATCGGAGATTGACTTTTAGCCGGTAAACGCATGTATTATAGGACTTATCAAGTAAACTGTAGCGTTTGATTGATGGGTTATGCAGGCATGTGAATTGTCAGGATTTTTTCCTGATTAAAATTAGGGTTTTACATTGATCTCTCTTCGAGTTCTGATTTTCTTGGAAGAAGCAAAACTGCCATCACAGAGACAATAGCCCCCTCAACAGGCTTGCAAAATGATTTCAGTATCGGTCAATATTTTCCCATTGAAAGAATGAAAAAGTGTCTGCAGGGATTGTGAGTGGGCCCTCTTGTGTTTTAGTTTGGCCAGGAACTGAAAAGTTGAGCAAGGTTATAATGGGAAAGACATGTTAACGGGAAACTGCATTGTGAAAAATAATATATATTCCTGTTTTATTGAGGAAGTTGGCAATTGGCTCACTTACTGACAAATTTTCAAAAGCATTAGCAGAGCTTGTCACTTTTTATTAACAAAATTCAATTGGTTCGTTCATACTGAACAAAATAACCAAATATTGTGCAGGGCTCAATTTGATTAAGCCTCAATGAAAATACATTTGCTTAGCTCAGAAAATCTTGCTCAGCAGAAACAGGTAACCAACCAAAATGTCATGTAGTTTACTTGACCTGTGACTGGTATCCTGCTTATTTTTGCTGCTTATTTAATTCTGCTTAAACAGCTTTATGTAAATTGGCCCAGGTCTTTCCATGAACATCTGTTCTCAAGTTGTAATTTAATATCGTTTTCATTATTTATCATACCCGTGGTTGCCAAGCAACCATGGATCTGTTGATGTGTTGTGATCTAGTGCATGAAGCCCCCCCCCCCCCCCCCCCCACCACTCAGCAGTACTAATTAGTCCTTCGATATCTACAACCCGCTTGATATAATCAAACAAAGTCAATGTCATTAGTGGATGGTTTGTAAATATTTGATTAGGACAGTGGTTTGTTTCATTGTAGGGTTTCAGGTAAGCATTATGACCACTAGGGTTCTCCCCTAGCATATCGGCCGATATACGAGCAAATTGCGTTGTTGTTTTTATATTGTAATTTCGCAACAAATATCAAGAGAAAACATGTAGAATGTTCCAGATTACACAGTTGGGCCTCTAAAATCTAAATAAACACCAAGTAGAAAACATTATGAAGACCTTGTTTCAATTCAGTGTGTTTCAGCCAGGCATCCAAAACTGGGTAGTGAAAGTAGTGAAAGGTCTCACAGAAGAACTTGTTTTTGTGAGTAACAAGTTTTTGATTTTGTCAGACTGTTTCTAACAGACATACTTTCAAATTGAATTTAATAACTTCAGGAGAAAGTATAACTGCCTGATTTGTTTTCATCTTGGGGGGGGGGGGAGGGGGAGGGGGAGTTTGAATCTAATAATTTGTTTCAACAAAAATGATTCATAAAGCATCAAGGTATTAGTCAATGGCAATTGCTGTGGGTGCCGTGGGTTAATTCGAGGCCTGCCGTAGTCAGTGATATTTTTGACCCAGTCCTCAGATTAGCTTGCATTATGTCAGCTGATGACCACTAATATATTCAGAGAAAGATTATAATTTTACAAATGCCACACATGTGCAGGGGCACAGCAATTTTCTCTACTAAGGGCACTTCTATGAGGAAAATGTAAATTTGTAATGGAACTTTGCAGAGGGTATCACATCAAAAGCACAAAGCACCATGGCAATTGCTGTAGTAGGTGCTGTGGGTTAATTCGAGGCCTGCTGTTGTCAGTGATATGCTTTACCCTGTCCGCAGATTAGCTTGCATTAATATATTCAGAGAAAGATTATAATTTTATAAATTATTTATCATCGTGTCTCCATGAGTTCATGCACTCAGAGTTAAAGCAAACATGCAGCTTCATTGCTGAAAAGCCACACAATAGACACATCTGCCTTTATCATCTACACTGATGACAACGTTGATACTCTGTTTGATTGTTGCCTGGCAACAGGAATCCCAACTCTTGACCTTTCAATCCAGAGCTTTGGAAGGTCAAGCCCATTTGGATTTTTTAAGAAGTCATTTAAATTCCCTCGAGCAAATTGCTTCCTTTTTTCAGTAGTATACATGGCATAAACCTTGGTAGTATCTCTTCCAGGGCGTGTCAAAGGATGACTCATTTTAGATGTGGAGAGGCAATCAAATTTAATTTCATAGCCAAATTTTAATTTAATAGCAGGCTTTCAAACAATGTTGACAAGAACTTGTGTTAGCCACTAGCCAGGAACGTTGTTGTTGTTGCACATGTTCATCTTTTAGAGTGCATTTTAATAACAAGATACTTCAGTTAATAGGAAACAACATGTACAAACGGGCAAACAGACAATTTATTTTTGCCCTTCAATTATGGTTTGAGTCTAAAAAAATCAATTCACAAGCAGGTCTATCCAGGGTCAAAACTAGTAGGCTGGTGCCAAGGCTCAATTATGTCTAGTAAACATCGGATTACCTTTTGAGCATATCATGTATGCATCACATGCCTGTGTTGCAGAAATTTCCTGTGTAGTTTAGCCATTGACTTCAACTGTTTGTAACGGACATGTCCTGCCTACTAGTTTTGAGAAAGACTCTGCTAGAATATCTAGGCTCAAAACCTGAGGCTGTTGACAATTTTTGCTTAATACAGGCTAGTAATTACATGGAGGCCACGGAGGCTGTGGCCTCTGTTGCCCCTTGTCTTGGCCTTGGTACCCCCTCAAAAGTTTTCCACAGACTTTAAGTTTTTTCAAAATGGAATTGCCCTTTACAAAATGAAAATAGTCTGGTAGACTTTGGTACTCAATTGAATACTGCCACTTCAAAAATTTCCCATAGACTTTAATGTTTTCCAATGAAAGTGCCCTTTGCAAAATGCAAATGGCCTTGCCCTCTCAAAGATGAAACTTCAGCGCTGCATTAATTCTTACAATTGTCATTAGTTATTACAAGCATAAGGCATATTCTTCAAAATATGGACCATTTTACAACCTCAAATGTCATTTTTCTAAAAAATCTTTTTGACCTTGAAAGATATTTTAAATAATTGTACACATATTTAAGTTTACCAAAATGTTCATGTAAGGATAGTTCAGTTAGTTTTCATCTTGCAGTGGTCATTTTCAAAAGTAGAGTCTCCAGCAGTGAAACATGTGGTTATTTATATTTAGTTCAAAGATAGCACAAGTAAAGCACAAGGAACATTCATTCTTTTCTATGGTGAGGCCCAACTGATGTAGTTTCAAATAAAAATTAACAAATAAAAACTCAACAAAACATCACACACAGAAAATATAAGCCTGACAGAAGAGAGCATATAATTGACGGAAAAACTAAGCAAATATTGTCTGTTATTAATTTATTTCTGGCACAACACTACCGTAATTTCTCTGAAATATTTGCAGCCTCTCATACCTAAAATCTAAAATTGTCAAGCTTCCATAATTTTTTTTGTGCCTAAAAACACGCAGTTTTGAACGTCATTTTTGACGAAAAAAATGACGTTTGAGAAAAAAAATGACGGAATTTGCATGACGTTCGAGAAAATTGACGGAATTTATTGCAAATGACGTTCGGGACTTTATTACCTTCGCGCAATCCACATCAAGCGTACTTGAACATAAGTTGATTTAGTTTCCAAAAACTAGCATTCGGAAGGAAGTATTTCCGTTGTTAATCATCTCAGATACATTTTGGTTTTTCATCTGGAGCTGTCCGATGGATTCTCGAACGTCAGTAAGTATGAGCGTGATTTAATTGACGGATTTATTTTGCACATGTATTAACAGAAAACAAAACATGTGTGAGTCGAACTTACCCCCTCTGTTGACTTAACTGGCCTAACTGCAATTGAGGACAATAGAGGGGGTAAGTCAAGTCAAGGGTTAATTTACAGGCCGATCGGTAAGTTCTCAAACGTCACGTAAAAAAATTGACGGACGCTGAAAAAATGTCGGCGCTGCAAATTTGAAAAAGGGATTACTCTTATTGTTGACCAGGTATCGTAGTAGTCATTGTTTCAAAATAATAATTTAAACGTGTTCTCATCATATTTGTTTCGAATTTATTGAATGTTTGAAACTTTGGTTAATGGACATGTTTTTTATTGTTGAAATTTGTTGAAGTTTTTTTCAATTGTCAGATTTTTTTTTTCTCTTGCTGTTAAAGTATTTGGCATCAGCCCCCACAACCTGAGCATGCAAAAGAAAATATGTACCTCAGCAAATATAAAAATGTGATCATTTAAATACCTCTACATCTATAGTGGTAGTTGAAGTCCGTCAAAAATGCCGACGTTCGAGACTCCAAACCTTTTACCTCGATTTAGTTGAAAGACATCAGTTGTCAATATTGTGTATGATAACATGTCAGGTACCTCGTAGTTAATTACACTATATAAAAATAAAAATTAGCTTTCACTTATGAAAATATAAGGGTCAAATTTTCAGGCTTGCAAATGGTGCATATTTTGAAGAATATGCCATAAATACTATTGTGATTGATTGCCATTGGTATTATTTATCAATCTTACTCTACAGTCAAGTCCAAACATCCTGAACACACACAGTGCGTATAATTAGATTGTCACTCTTCAGTAGTTTGACATTGGACATGGCTATAAATTACTTGATAGTTCATAATGTGCCCTTTGTGTGTGATACTGAAATACACTCTGGTGTATTGTTACATTCCCGTACTGCTGGGAAAAGTAAATCCGCAATTTCTCTATGCCTCAATGTGACGCCTTATTTTGACATGATTGTCCCTCAGTGAAGGGCGCCCTCTATGAGGGAATTTTACGTTTCTACTGGAAATGTTTCTAAGTCTGATATTTTGTTCCTTTGAGGGCAAGCAGTTTTAAATTGTTTAAGGGCATTTGTCCATAAGGGAAATGTACTGGACTGGACAATTTGAATGTGCACCGACATGACCAAGGCAGTGAACTCTGTTGCCTTTGTGAAGTTATGGCAGGCTGTGTTTGGAGGGGCACCAAGGCGGTGACAAGGGGCATGGAGGCAGTTGCCTCTGAGTGTTGCCTTTGTGAAGTATAATGACTGCATCTCTAAGGGCCATTCAGAATAGTCAATGTTAAATAATATGATTTTTTGTTTTGTTTTGAAAATTTGGGTGGGTGGGTCAAAAGAAATAACTGAAAATCGAAATTCAATTTTTATAAATAAAAAAGTTTACAAATTCACAAACGGAAAGAAAAAGTACCCAGTTGGCCAAGATCGTCAATTTCATTCCTGATTAAACTACAAAGTTGTTTGTTTAAGCCAGAAAACGCCAGTGAAAACTACTGATGTTGGAGACCTTTGATCTATAACATCTGGTTCATTTTAGGCATTACTTTGTTCTTCAGTTTATAGATTGTGTTATGAAGCCAACCAGTATTTAAAAATCGAAATTTGGGGTGGGTTCAAAACAATTTAAAAAAAAAAAAATTGAAAATCTAGCAGTAACCAGGGGCATGGAGGACACTTGCCTCCGCTCCCTCTAGGAATAGGTTTAGCGATGTGTATTTCACAAAACATGGTTGGAGTCGAAGTTGTTTACACATCTCCATGACGACTTTTTCTTTCTTTAATAATGGAACATTACTCCCAGCAATTACTGAGCAGTTTTTTGGTGTTGAAGTTTTCGCCTCACTGCGTAATTTCTCCATCAGTGCATCCCTGATCCATATCACCATGGATACCAAAGTACTAGATGTGATGATCACTGAAGTAAACATAACGTGTTAAGTATCGCTATGGCAACATCATAACAAGACGAGGGGAGGAATAACAGACCGATTATCGTAAGCTGATGTGGGCCATCCATTATAAATAGAATCTTCCTCAATATCATAGTGCTAGTATCATATTGCTTTATAACATGGTGCTTAAGTGCAACATTGGTAATTGTCAAAGACCTGTATCCACACTTGATGTGACCCAACATATATGAAATAACAAACCTGTGAAAGTTTAAGCTCAATCGGTCTTCGGAGTCATGAGAAAACAGTGAACAACCCCCTTATATGTTTTAACTTTTTTTCAAACATCGGATTTTATCCTGCGTGATAAAGACTCATTTCCTAAAAACTATTGCATTTGAAGCAAAACTGTTTCAAGGGAAGTTTTCCGCCATGACCATCTTTATACAATGTAAGTTATGTGCAAATCTGTGAACATTTATATTTTCAATCTTACCAATGTTGTACACACCCTTTAAATATCGGTGTAAGGGTAAAAATTGAAACAATATTTTTTACTCAAGATGTAATTATTATAACCACCAATATCTGAAGATGGGTAAACAGCCAATTTATAATTGTGATTGTTTCCTCATGTTGTCTTTTCTTTTTTTGCGTAGAAGATACATTGTATGTTAACTTGAAAATACATGATGATTGATTTTGTAAGAAAAAGATCAAATCCCATGCCCTAGTTTTCGATTAACATGCCTTTAAAACAACTCAAGAATGTTTTTGTCTAATTCGTTGGGCACATATTCGTGAGAACAACAATTGATTGGGGTTATTTTTCTCAGTGATTTTTTTGTACATTCACACAGCTTATTTCAATTGTGGCTATCAAAATAATCAACAGTAGTATATATTCATGGAGGCTTCAAATGCTAATTTCTTGACTCTGCTTGGTTGAAATGCATCCCCACCCCCATGCATTATAAAAACAACCCAGCACAAAAAATAGTTTTGAAGCGCCCAGGGCTTGCCTGTGAAAATAATGGAAGTCATGAAAGGGCATTTTCCACACCAATAATCTGGCAACAGCTGGTCATCATCTTTGGGCAGATGATATTACACAACAGTTTGTGTGGACATTGTAAGAATGAAAGTTTATCATGTACGATTAAGCTGGAGGTACTATAGACAATCAAGACAATATTGTGATATACACTGAACAGCTGGAAAGCTCACATTTGAGAAACAATGCAGTCAAGGCTCTAATTTCAAGAAAATCTCCACAGGTCTAGCTCAGCACTGTCACTGGACTAGAAATATATTTCACAAGAATTTAAAACATTTCTTCTTTTTTGTGCTATCTAACGAACTTTGCAGGTTTGGGAACAGCTTTGAAGTCAACATTTACATGTTTTAAGAAAATCTTTAAAAGCAATCTTGTTTTGAAAAACAGTAGACTGCAGGACTCAGTTTTTAGGTTAAAACTGTTCAGTTTTTAGGTTAAAACTAAGTTATGTAACTGCCTTAGGCTTGTCCTAATTGGTGCTATGTTTGTAAACATCCCCCTTACTTTGCCCAATAGCAAAGCAGAAAGCCCAAAGCAAAGTTTATATTTTGCTAAAACAGAAGTGCTTAGCAACTTTTCATGACACAAACAACCACCATGCCTTTGTTGTGTGGACAAATTCACTTAGATTTATGTTGGGTGCCCATTTACATTATTTTTTAACAGTGAACACAAGAGATATTGAGTTAAAGGTATGTTTGGTTGAAACTACAAAGGAACATTTTAAATATAACAATGTCATTCATTTCTTTGGTCGCAAAGTTGCTGAAGAATAAATTTGTTGATCCACTCGCGCTTGTGGAATAGATTACAGTGTGTTCATAAAGCGATAAAAACTTCTCAACGCAAGTGTTTTTCGCCGGCAACGCGGCGAAGAATTGATTAGAGTTTCAGCCGAGTCCAAATCAGTCATTCCACATATGTGGCCGCCAATGTAATTACTTGGCCTCGAGGCAGGGCCCCTTTTTTTATTTTTATAGTTGAGGAATCGTTGAAGACATTCGTTGGGCGTACCAATCGGTGACATAATTATCCAACCGAAGGATGGCTGGCATTGCAATGATTGGCACAATGTCTTACGGGTTGTCCTTTCTATGGCGTAGAAATCTCAAGGGCGTCTCGTTAAATTGTGGAGAAACCGTACGGTTGCTGAGATATGGAGGTATCATTGCTATCTGAATAATCAATGGGTTAAGTGTGAATTCAACTTTCCATAGGTTGGGTTTCTCATCAAGGCCTGACAAATATATATTTTTGTTTACTGTAAAAATTGTTAAAAGATGTTCAATATATTATTGAAAGGTTTCCAGACCAACTGCATACATTACCAGAAATCAAGACATAACTAAATTATTTTATCAGATCTAATTGCATAAAAGTGTAAAAGATAATGTCAAGTCCCCATCTCGCTTGTTTTCATATATATATATATATTTTTCATTATGTTAAATAATGTAGGTCTCGACGCACTTGTACAAAATTTTTCTTTAAACAAATTGTTTCTTATCTGCTGACCGTCTTTTTTCCCCCAGCATACACAAACCTATTTTTTTGTTAGGCCTAATTAGCCTCAGCTAAGGCATCTTTTGAAGAAGATAAATGTGATCACAAGTTTTGAAAGAAGTATAGTGTAAGAGTTTTCTACACCAATTAGGCTGCAGCCATCTTTGTCTGGTTCCCTGTTTGCAGGATACTGACTCTCATAATAATAAAATGGGACCAGACTAGTCTGCCCTCTCGAGCCTCGGTTTGGTTTTCATTGTATTAATTTAGAGCTGCTTGAGCAGAAAATATTGCTTAAAATATTTATGCTTAGCAAAAATGAGCAGGATACCAGTGACAGAGGGTAACATGTGATGTGGTATTTTGGCTGGTAACCTTATTCTGGTAAGCATTTAACTTTGTTGTGCTTAGCTACTTTTTGAATATTGGGCCCATATTTCACATGTAGTATTTTCCTCCCCCATGTTTACACTGACTGACGAAACCTTTTGCAGTGTAAAACTACAGTATATGTAGCAAGTCACGTGAACATCCAGTCAAAAAAAGAAATCATGAACTTGTACCAGAACAATTTTACTACTAGGTAAAGGAAACCCTCCTCCATGAAGAACTGGCAGAATTAATAGTGTGCACTATTCTTGTACACTTATCCCTAAACGCAAAGTTGTGCTACATGTGTAGGCCAGTGCTCCACATGTGTGTACTTGGCACTGTATTGAGTGACCATGCAGTGCTCATAACCTAAATGAACATGTGCACGACAAGTGCATTGCACTGCACTGTGTGGGACTGCCTGCCTTGTGAGTGATGAACTGTGGACAGGCTGTGCACAACACGCTGGCGGTGAATGCTGCAGGGCTACTACACAGTTCTTCCTTCTGACCTACGTACGTATGCAGTTAATCTACACTGACTACTCATCATTGTCATGTACAACACTACATGAGATGTTGACATTATGATGGGCTGTGTGCGGTAGTGGGAAGATGGCATGGAATCAACGGATGTCAACAGAGTAGAAAGCCATTCTTGTCTATTGGGGACTTCTTCAAGAATAGCGGAGGGAGTTTGTGTTGGGGGATTCAATGAAGCATGTCTTCTACGTGTATCTGAGATGTTTTGTATTGCATCTTGTCAATGATGGTGTTGAAGATTAACCCATTGATTTGGAAACATCTCATTTCGGACTTGAATGGTATTCATTTGGGAAAACATCTCTTTTCATACTTGAATGGGATTCTCTCTCGAGCTGTGTCTTGAGTAAACCAACCTTGAATGGAGACTACAGTGCAATATATATATAGCTCCCACTACACTCTACATTACACTATTGACTAGTTTCAACAGTTCTCAATAGTTCAGCCTTGTGCAAGAGGCTATGTGAATTCCATTTTAGGCAATGATTTCCTGTGAATCACATAGAGGAGAAAAACAGATGAGGTCATGTGATATGATCCACAAGGTCATGTGACCCGCTTGACTCCCCCTCCCCTTTAGCGACAGTGACAAATACACAGTGAGCCTGACAAGGCTCTCATATCGCAGATAGCACCTTTGCAACCTGTTTGCCAGTTAAACCCTTTTGTATGTTGTTGACTTGTGTTTTGATGGGTTGCCATGGAAATTTCATCGAGTTAAAAAGCATCGCCATAGAAACTGGTGAATGAGGAATCTCAACGGAGTTCAAATTACTGTTGATGAAAATGCATTAAGTGTTTACTTTCTTTCCTCACCGTTGTCTTACGCTAAAGACACACTTGGCGTCGGTTGAATTTCCACCTCCATGGATGTAATTTTGTGGTGCAGTTGACAAGTCTTTCTCAAAACCACAGAGAAGAAATTTACGTCTGGGAGATTGGTTTTCTTAGACTGTCGCTTCGGCTTTTTGTTTGGAAACATTCTTCTTGTAGTAGTAAAGTCTTGGGAGTCTCACACACTTTCTGAACAACCTGAATTGTGAAGACATTGATACTTTTCAGCACACCACTCGAGAAGATCAAACTGTTTGTTTGTTGTCAACCTTATGGGAAGAGGAATTATTTATTTCACAAGTTTTAAGATGTTGACTTCTCAGTGTGAACAGGCTTGTCCAGGGAGAACGATTTAAGTCGCGCACCCGTCTCCGATGTTGTCCTTTCAACCACCCCAACTTTCCAGAACTCTCTCGTCCATCCAGCTAAGCATCGCCACGCAGACCCCGCCCGTAATCCAACCCTCATCCCAGATCACCAGAACCCGCTCTGCCAACCCGCGCTTGACACACAACCGAAAAACCTCGGCCAATTCGTCGACCAGTTCGGCACCAAGCTTCGGATGTCGATCGTTGACGCTACCGAGGAAGAGAGTTGGTTCCTCGAGATCAGCGAAGACAGGACGGCGGACCCCATGTCATACCCTGCCGCAGAATGGCAAGGAAGCAGAACGACTTCTATCAAGCATTCTGTCAATGTGGGTAACAATTATCCTTTTTATCCCCTCCCCCTCCCTCCTACATCTTTTGTAAGTTGAAATGTTTTTATGGAAGGGGGACCTTTTTACCAATTCTTGGAGTCGAAATCTAACTTTTTTTAAAATTCTGTCTCCTGGCCAGAGGCCTTGTTTTTCTAGACATTCAAGTCTTGCAACTTCTCGACTAACTGATCCCCTGTCTTAATCCTTTAAGATTTTGACAGGCAACCGCATTCGTTTTGACTGGCTTCGTACATGTAGTGCGAGTTAATATAGCTTACATGTACATATGCAAAACCTGTGACACATTGCATCCTGATGATTGTCTATGTTATGATAGCATTTATGCGCTTGAAATTGTATCCTGTAGGAGATAGCTGGTATTTGTGTTGAACTATTGAATGTCCAATGAATTGAAGATGCCAAGCAAAAGGTCAAAGGTACGTCCATCGATTGCTGGTTGGGCATGATGGATAAGAAGGCTAGTATTGGCGTCATTCATGAGCTTTGAAGTGATGGCGTTAGATGCTTTGGGGCGAGTGAAATTCACAGTATTCATAAACGTAAACCATTATTAAATGTTATAACAAACTCAGGACCACTGTATAAGATGGAAATTTCACAGATGTTTTTTTGTTTTTTTTGAAAACTAGACGATTGGAATAACTTTCACAAAAAAACAATGGTGTCTCCAAGGTTTATCTAATATTATTATTATTATTATTATTACTATCAAGCAAAAAACATTCTGAGGACTATTTTTCAATTTACCAAGCTTTGGCCGAACTTACAACAAATTTGGTCTAGAATGCCCAACAGTTTTAAAGTATTTTGTTCTATAAAATCATATCATTTGTTGCAGTCTGCATTGATCATCTAAGTCATAGCCTAACTTCAATGTCAAATTAAATGAATAGGTTTGATTACAGTTCCCGGAACACTATGATCAAAGTTTCTCTTTTGAATTTTTTCTTTTTAGTTTAACATCAATATTTTACAGATATTTAGGGCTTCTCGGAAAAAAGCACTTCTTCCATATTGATTTATAGATTTATAAATCAATAAGGAGGAAGTGCTTTTTTCCGAGAAGCCCTAAATATAGTTTTATAAACACTCTGTGTTTACTTTTAACAATCAATATCTCCTTTCCCCGTTCACGTACTTTCGTCAGGTAATTTTTATGACAAATGAACGTCAGTAGAAGATCACATAATATTTCACCTCCTGAGGTTGTTTCTTAGCCTTGTTGATGTCGTTTTTACAACGTCCTTTTAGTGTAAATTTGTTTTTACGCCATAGTCCAAGACAATAAATGACCACCCCGACCCTTGCTTCAGACGCTTCTTAGATCAAAGTCTGACTGAGTCTACAAGTTACTCATTGCCAGATATATATATATTTTTTAATACAGTCTGGGAGGTGCATGACACAGGGATGACAAATTGTACCCTTTTATCTAAATTTGTACATACTGTTTATACTCACATAGTGAAAAAAATAGCTGATACATTTTTAGATTAATAAATCACGCTCTTTGGTTAACTTCTTCTACACTCTGGATATTGTTCCTAAAAAGCTTCTTGCAATCTCTAACTTCAGGGGTTATCAAAAGGTCTAAATGCCTTTCAGACCTTTGTACAAGCACAGAGCCTCACCCCTGCAAACATACCGCCTTAAACTGTTAATGTACATTTTTAAAATCTTCCTTTTTTTGTGTTCTTTTTTCAAAATAGTAGTTGATGGCCTTAAGTTTTGAGCCTTTAGCGGAGACTTTCTGGAAGAGAGAGTGAGAGCTTGGGGCTTACAGACCATATGTTTGCATGCTTTACTGTACAGGGTGCCCTTAGCCCTGGCATATTGTATATTAATGACATACATGTACATGTAATGGAAAGACCACTCACTGTTCTTACCTGCATTGTTTGTGTTGCCATTATGCAACACTGAAGGACACTTGATTGTTTTCTCAATGCTCTGAGTCTGAGCTAGGCCTTCACGCTGATCTACATTTAGTATGTGATTGATACTTGAATAAAAGTATCTACATGTAGTTGCAAAAAAATATTGTTTAACAGTTTTCTGCTAAGCAAAAATGAGCAGTATACCAGTCATAAGTGGTGTATGTGACAAAGTGTTTTTAGCTGGTAACCTTATTCTAGTAACTGTTGTTCTTCGGAGCTACTTTGTGTGTTTTGGAGCAGGTATGTTGCCCTGCCCTTTCACCTCTCTAGAGCCTAGGGCCAAATTTCATAGAGCTGCTTAAGCAGAAAATATTGCTTAACAATTTTCAGCGAAGCAAAATTAGCCGGATACCGTTTACAGACTATGTGACTTTGTATTTTTGGCTGATAACCCGATTCTGGTAAGCAAGATTTTGTTAAAGTGCAGCTCTGTGTAACTGGCTCGGACCGGAGTCTCAAATTTGTATTTGGTTTTCCAGACCTTGGCTCAATTTCATTAGGCTGTGCTGCAGAAAAAACTGCTTCGCAAACATTTTTGCTTAGCAAAAAAAAGAGTGTAGCGCCAGTCGCAACAATGTAAATTTAATAGCATTTTGGCTGGTAACATGTTTCTGCTAAGCTTTAATTTTCTGTGCTTAGCAATTTTTACAGGGCCAGTAAGTGCTGAATTCAGTGGTAAGCAATGCCCTTCATGATTATGTGGTTTTGGAGCGATCCACGTTGTGACCTCCCATTCGATCTTACCACAACTCTAACCGAGTGAAAGTCATGATGAGCCATCCATTGTGTTGTTATCAGTTGCCTGGCAATGACCAGCATTTTTTTCATCAACAGGAAAATAGCTTAGAGTTTGCTGTTAGACAATTAATCTAATCAAGTCAACACAGCAAGTGAGGGGGAGGATCTCAAGCACTCTGAAGTCCCTTCATTAAAATTGATAGATGCAGCGAATTATTCAGAGTGGAGATGGGTATAGTGCAAGGCTCGTGTTAAATCACTATTTCGTGACTTACAGGAAAAGAGCAATTTATTTGTCTCCTTTTAAGGTATTTTACCTACATGTAGTCAGTTTCCCTTATGGTTTATTACTAGATATTTGGTAGACAGTTTTGAAAATGACAGAGGGAGTGACTTTTGATCCCTTTGACACAAAATCAAAGTAGGATGTCTTTAGAAAGATATTTGGCTGTAGGGTCATCAAAGATTAAAAATTTTTTACAATGATTGTTGGACTAATCAGCAATTTTCAAAATTTTCAAAATGGCTGCCATTGCTGGTTATACTACCTATATTTGTTTGAGGGACAAATTTGCTATGGCCCTATCGTCAATCATGACACACTCTGACCATCTTGCTCTATGCTCTGACTACATGTATGTCCCACCTTCCATGATTGTTACATCAAAACAGGCCTGGAGTTTCATCTTTGAGAGGGCAAGGCTATTTTCATTTTGCAAAGGGCACTTCTATTGGAAAATCTTAAAGTCTCTGGGAGACTTTTGAAGGGGCGCCAAGATCAGGGCAACAGAGCCTCTGTGGCCTCCATTTAATTCCAGGCATGTAAAGGCACAATCCCATCACCTAACTGCTGTACTGTGTATTTTGCCTGATTCCATATAAATCATAATTAGTTTTACCAGTGCAGTTTTTAGTCAAACAGAATCAAACACAATCTGAGGTTTGATTCTAATGGGGTTGGTTGGGATAATGGGTTTGTCGTCAAAGAGCACTTAAAAGTTGAGGTAGTCAGACTGCGATGAATGCAATCCCCTCATCTGTTGTTTGTTTGTTAAAGACTGTGCATGGTTTGAAACATCAGGCCATTAACCATTATTTGTATTTTTTACTCATTCAAATACACAAACCATCTCACAATCTTCGCTCTGCCTCTTCATCACAACTCTTAACACCGGTTACACGTACCAAGACATACGGTCATTGCTCTTTCTCACACTCATCATCTTTACTTTGGAACTCTCTGCCACATCAATTTTACGCCCGAGTTTTACATCTGCTCGATTCTGTTTCTTCAAGTTTTTGTTGTTAAACTTAGTTTATGGCGCTAAAAGAAAGTCGGACTATAGTGCTACAATGCCATTGAAGCAAATCCAATTAATAAACAACCCATCAATTACACAGCCATACAAAGGAATATGAAAGAAGAGATAAAACCAATAGATATATGGTGTTGACGGATTGTCATGAAGCGGAATTCATTGTTTACCTGGCCCTGTCAGTGTTAAAAAGCTCCATAAATCCACATTGAGGAGCACGCACATATTTATTAATTATTTCTGGCGGTATTATTTACAGTGCGAAAACATTTCACTACGAGCAGCTGTCGTTATAACCTTGGCAGTACGTCACTCGAAAAAGAGTAAAAGAGCGCAATCGACTGCGTCTATTTCATAAAACAAACAGCTGGAAATTGATGTGGTTCCTCCTAGGGGGACATCAACCCTCACAAACAAAGATGTGTGAAGTCTCTTTATTTTGATGTCTATGAATAACTGCTTGTCAATTCATTGCCCTTCACTGACAGTGTTGCAATTTGTTTTTCAGTGTGTTTTTTTTCCCCCCTGTGATGTTGGGAGAAAAAAATTCAGTTGAGGTAATTGAACCTAGTTCGCTTTATCATACTGACATCTTAACCACCAATCACAATTTATTGATATGTGCAGTTTATAATCATAGATATTAAATCAATGTTTGTTTGAGAGAGATTGGCTGTTGCCAGCTTGGTGTTTTATATCCCCTTGTGGGAGTTTGCGGTGTTCCCTTGATGGGTACATCTAGATCATCATCAATACAGACTTTAGTTTTGAGAGCTCAGTAAAACATTCATGGTCACACAGATTGTTGGTTACTATGGTGTTGATATTTCAATTAAAACGTAATCCTATACATACTGTTATGTATTACATTCAAGGATTCCTTTGTTGTTTCATTAATAAGGGACCTTGCATTTAATAGTATGGCCTTATTGAGCAGACGCCTCATCAATAAATAAAAGTCCTTCAGAATCATTGGCTGGTTTGTTTTTTGGGGTTGTTTTTTTCAGTCAAGGTTTACCAAAAGGTTATGCTATAATTTCAGATTGAACAAAGAAAAATTGATGAGAGCAGGATTTGAACCTGCGACCTCTGGATTAAGGTGCTGGGCTCCACCGACTGAGCTATCTAGCCCTAATGTTGGCAGTCTCCCTACTTTGTCAATATCTGTAGGAGAGGGATCACCTTAAAGGGATGCCACTTTTTATTCAAATATCTAGTAATTAACCACAAGAAGGAAAACTGGGTAAATCTTAATTAATTTTGGGTTGAACAAAGAAAAATTTACTCAAACAGGTTTTGAAACTGCTCTCTTTGATTAGCCAATGCTCTACCAACTGAGCTATCTAGCCCTAATGTTTGGCTGTGGTGTGAATCCTTTCGCTTTAGTTTGTGATGTTTTCGTTAGAATCCGCAGCCGTGTTCAATATTTCTTAACATAAATTATTCAATAAATGAACAGAGCTCCCACATGCCTTTCATGCCGAGGACACTACATACACTGCACTGGGTACACTACACTACAGTCTTTACAAATGTTTGTTGACATATTTTACCTAAAAACATCAAAATACACAGACATATTTATTTACATTGTACCAATGTGTTTGCTCTACTGTAAGTTTGTGATTTGATAAAAACCAATATTCATCAATGAAAGATCTGCCACTCAAATATTTTTTCAGTGACGTTCATGTAATGTATTTGTACTGTAAATTCAACATACAAGAATGGTTGGAGTTTGGACAATAAAGTCTTGAGCATCCATGGATTGAATTTCAAAGAAAATCTCCACAAGATCACAGGTTTGGCTTCTCAGAATTTTACTCAAGTGTAAATATTTTGTCAAGACTAAAAGTTTCTCTGCTTTTGAATATTTGCTGAACTTTGATGACGTGGAGTGGGTATTTCAAGCCTAGATTCAATGTGCATACAATTTATGTATGGTCCCAGTTTGTTTTGTTTACTACAGAAATATCTCATCTGACCAAACAAAAATGACGAAAATGAAATTAAATACAGACTAAAAACAAGATATCCAGTTTGTTGGTTGATTTTTTATTTAATTACTTGTTTGGCACAGTCATGGTCTGAACATTTTAAGCCGATGCTTGTGTTGGTTTCCTCACTTTGATAATTTCTATGATGTGAAATCACTCCCAAACAAACGAAAACAGAAATCCCAACACCAAAATTCAAGCTTAAAAAAACCAAAAATATTAGGTGTGTGATTTTTAGGATTTTTCCTGATTTAAGGATTTTTCTTAAAACCTTGTTGAGCCTTCAAAGTATTCTTGCAAGAGGTAAAGCAGTTACCGAAAGGAGAAAGAAATAGTCCACATTGTGTTCAAACCTAGTTCTGTATTTCTAGTGATTTGCAGAGTCTATAAACCTCCTGAATTGTAATGTCTACGAGGTTCTGGGTCTAGAATGAAGGGTAACCCAGGCCCTGCAAGCTGCCTTTCAGGAATTTTGAGATCAATTTTTGATCATAATTATATGTTATATATTTATATTCTTGATGGCTCAGTCGTATTATTACTTGAACTCGACACTTTCAGCAGAGCACTTAAGTTTTGCTTGGCGCCTGGAGTGAGATGATTATATATCTTGCCATATTGGTCGCTGATTGTCATATCCGTGGTCACTTTCTGTGTTTGACAAGCAATGTTTGCTCAGCTATTTCTCCTGTCATGTGATAGATCTCCTCTGCACTTGACATTTGGGCTGTGTCAACCATATGGTCAGTGTGAGAGATGGAGTGTTGCTGGGAATTTAGTACCGTCGTTTGAGGAGAGTGATGTCTGTTGAGTGTGTAGTATATGAAATGGACACCTCTCTTGAGAAAAACGTTGAGTAACTGTGACTCAACTAATTACGTAGGCCACAGACATCTACGAGTATCTGTTACTTGAATTATTGAGTTTTTTAAAACCATGGAATCATTTGAGCATCTGTATCTCTACTCAAATGTTTTTCAAAAACAACAATAGACATCTCTGAGTACACATGGTACACGTGACTCAACTGATTGAGGTTTTTTTTTAGGGGCAGTGGACATCTTTGAGTATCGGTTACTCAACTGATTGAGTTTTTCTATTGTGAGTGTTGCGCGTCTTTGTACATTGAATATCATTAACTCAACTGAGTTTTGACATCGCTTGGAAATCTTCCTGTACACAGTACTTGTACAAGAGTAACTGTCACTCAACTGAGTGAATTTTTTCAATATTGTCAGTGGACGTCTTCATTGTTCAAAAGTATCTGTAACTCGGACAGAGTATTTTCTGATCATGCGGAGCAAGTCAGCAGATAAAGGAAGTCTTTTTATTGCTTGTGTTTCTGAATGTATGTTTTTGTAGTTTATGTGTCAAATGTGCTTAGGCTGGCCTCACAAAATCTCAACAAGGCTACAGGGCCTAGTTTCGTGGATCTACATTTTGCGGAAATCTGTACGTTGACCACAGGCATGATGGGTATCGGATGTCAAGTATGCACAGAAAAGTTTTGCCTAGGAAAACGGATTACCAGCAGAAATGCCATCGGATGTGCATTTTTTTCAATTGGTTACCTGTACATGTATATTGTCAATAGATAGGTTGTCATGTCATATTTTTGGCAGTGCAGCTTTTGGGAGTTTGGCCTTCGAAGGCGGCAGAAAGGGCATCACAAAACCATAGAATTTCACTTATTTTTGTCGTTTCTTGTATTCCAGACGGGGCATCTCATCACGGTCGGACAACTACCCCACCCTGGAGCGGCCTGATGACGTCATCCCCATGCACTACCTGAACAGCGTTAACGAAGCTATTAATAGCTATGTCACCCCCTCTGGAAGTGGAATGTCTTCACCATCAGAGGATGAGAAACCCAACCTCTTAATGATGTCAAACAGCGGAGGATGGACGTCTGGAAACTCAACGGAGAGGAGTAGTCTGTTTTCTTGGGCAGATGATGTAAGTGGAAATGTTAAACTCAGTAGTGGTTGAAATAAGGATAATTAGCCTTCCAAATTATCATTATCCTCCGAGAGGTGAAAGACATTGAAGAAACAAGTAGGTGCTTGTCGTAGGTGGGATTCGAACCATGGTCCTCAAAGGTGGAGTTAAATGAAAGCAACTTTCAATTTCAGATACTAGAAACAACCCAAATGATGCAAATTTTGGTAATCTGAAAACTAGTTTACAAGTTGGTTTTAGTCTCAGGTGAGATTCAAACCATGGTCCTCAAAGGCGGAAGTAAATGAAAGCAACTTTCAATTTTAGATACTCATTAGGAAAATGATCATTATCCGGTCCTAGGTGGAATCGAACCAGAGTCCACAGTCTACATGTAAGCAGGACATCTAGGTGATTTACGATTTTTTTTGTTTTTGAATTTTTTTGCAGGAGTTTGACAAGAAAGCGGGTAAAACGGTCTGTCGTATGTTCCAGGAGATAGATGATATGCTGTTCGAGGGACAGAAAGAGGCCACCACCTCCGTGCAATTAGACAACGAATGTAAAGAGTGGAACTCAAGGTTTCCGCATTTAAGGTGAGAGCGTCTTCCCTTGAAGAATAAACCACTACGACATGACCTCATGAGGTCAAACACATTGATTACTGACTGGATAGGCTTGAGGGCGCTGTACTGGTTCTACGATCAACAGTGTCGTACCCAGAGTACTTGCTCCAAAGGGTTAACCAAAGCTGCCAACTCTCACTGATTCTGCAGAAAGTTCCTTGCAAATAAACCAGTCTCCCTGATTATGGAAACTTTGTCCCTGAGTGTTATGTTGAATTTGTTTCTAAATATCTCCATGATTGTTGTACAAAATCTCCTTGATTGCAAGCCGCAATGGTTGGCAGCTCTGGGTTTACAAGTGAAAACATGCATTCACGGTGAACTTGTGTTGCTCACACGTTAAGCCAATAACATATTCCATTCATGATCCAGTTTACACCACCAGTATTTTTTCAGTCGCCACTTCTCGTGAGATTCCTGTACATGGTTTAACCACAAATCCCACTAGATTTTATGTCTACCATGCAGAGTTTTAAATCCTGCTAATTTTTATCAAATTTGGATATAAAGAAGAAGGGCAGCCGTAATGTTACAATGTGTACTTACAATGTTTACTTATTTGTGTTTACAAATGGCTTAAAGATCACTCACTTTGTTGTAAACAAGATGAAATGAGCTCTAGCTGCTTAGCAGAATTTTTTTCTTAAGATGTAAAACCAGGAAGGGTACCAGTCACAAGAAATGCAAGTTTCATGGTATTTTGGCTGGTAACCCATTCCTGTTGTGAGGTAAGGCCTAGGTCAATCTGCAGGCTTTTCAAAAATGTAAGAACCGCAGGCACGTTGAATCATTTCTTAATTTATTTACAGAGTGTTGGGCAAGCAACTGGTTACGCCGAGCGACCTCGGCTATGAGTTCATTCCTCGCTCATCCCAGACACCAGCAACGGCCGGTGAGCTCATGGACCTCGGAGAGAATGAGTATCCAAACAGCTCGAGTCAAGACCAACAGGGGTGAGTATTAGCCAGTTCACATTCTAGTTTTCATCTTTGACAGGGCAAGCTCAGTTTAGTTTTTGCAAAGATGGTTTCATTGGGAAGATTGTGAAAGTCTATGGGAAACTTTACATGGGGCACCATGGCAGCATGATGTTTAAAAGACTTGCAGAAATTCCTGACTACTTACATTGTGGTCACCTGAAGAAGTAGTTTCCTCTGACAATGTCTATTCAACACCTTGCCATGCTACAAATCTTAACTGACTATAGGTCAGTTGTCATTGAACAGTCAGAACAGTCAGAACAGTCAGCCTCTGAAACCCTCAACCCTAAGGTCACAAGCACCGCTGCCTCACCTTCTGAACATTTTGGGGAGATTTGTAACCCTACTGTAACCCCATGTTCACTTCAAATTTGATGCAAGTTTCCATTGTCTTGCTTAAGGACACAAGTATCAAGACCGGGACTCGAACCAACACTCTGCTGATCAGAAACACTAGAGCTTGAGTCTGGTTTACTTGACTGCTTGGCTTTGACACGCCATTACCATAGAGCACCCTGTTTCAGGTTGTACATTGCCAACCTAATTAGGAATCAAAACGAATCTTCTTTGATCGCAGGTTGACCATCTTAGGGACTCATCTAAATCCCATCGACCCGGTAGCCACGATGGGATCCAGCAGAGACGAGGAGGTCCAACAGCAACTAGCCGACATGGAAGAGGAAATCTTTGAATCCGACGGCGTCATTGAAGAGTATTTTGCGTATGACCGATTAAAATCATGGTGAGTAGATGACCCCTATCTACCATCAAGACCGTTGGCCCAATTTCTTATAGCTGCTTAAGAACAATCTAAGCACTATAAAAATATGCTTACCAGAATAAGTTAACCAGCCAAAATGCTTTTTTTTTGTATAGGGATGACGAAGGTCATGAACTCAAGAGATACCACGCCCCGAGGAGAAAAGGCTTTCCACCCCTGACTCCCAACGCCTGTGTACAGAACTCTATCTATAGTCAAGCCTTCGATGTGATGTGGACCGAGGTCGTCGGATGGATTAGGTTATTGGTCAAGAGACATTGGCATCTGCTGTCAGAGGGTGAGCTCAATCAAACTTATCTTTCCTCTGATTTTGTTTCTTGTTAAAACTTTAAGGGAAGGTATACGTTTGGTAATCACTCTTAAAATGAATGGCAATAAAAACTTACTTGGTTAGAAGTACAGCAGCCTTCAGTAGTATAAAGCATTTTGAGAAACGTTTCACTTGGAAGTAATGTGGTTATGGAAAAAGATATCAGTTTTCATGCCCCCAAATTTGAATCTGAGAATTGTTACTGTCAGATACGTTTCTCAGATTGTTTATTCCAATTACGGATTATTCTTCCTGCGCGGACATATTCCCTCCGGATTTACGGCGATATCTCAAAAATGAGACCACCTTTTGAAAGGAAATTTTCACAGGTTAGTTTAATTGTATACATCTACATTTGCATGGGATTCAAACAAGCAATCGGTTCCAAAATCCAAAGGTTTACTTTGACTTTAAAGAGGGGCTCCAAGGTCAAATCAAGTTTTGTGATGCACTCATTTTGCAGTAGATAGAGTCCTTATGATTTTGGAAAGAAAGCACCATGTCTCAAATGTAACTGTGACTTTCCTCTTTATATATTGTTGCAAATTGATGTCGTTTAAAATAACTGATCCAATAATACATTCTCGTAAATTTCGTGTTTACCCAACAGCTCAGAAGTACTCCAACACAGAAGACATTTCGTCCTCCATGTCAGTTCTACATCCCGTTGCCCCGACCTTTGACCTCAGCCTAAGCCCATACCCCTTCAGTACCCACATGGGGCGTGGCCTGCTAGATATGCCATCCAACAAGCTCGCTCCGATGGGCTCTGTGGTAAGTCAACCTGCCACTTCATCATCGGTCAAGGTTTTGGGAAACCGGTGTTTCTAATAAACTCATTTTAAGAAGAAAAGCTCATATACATCAGACATTGAGTCTAATGCTCTGTGCACGTGACCGAGAACCCAAACCCGCGTTCTTGCAACGTCATCATAAAGTCACTAGTGACTTCGGTGAATTAGACTGCTTAACCATGACTCTTCAGTGAGACAATCGTTGTCTGCTTCATTGTGGATGTTGGGAGATCAGGGCGCAATTTCACAGGGCTGCTTAAGCAGAAAATAGTGCTTTAAAAAAGTGGGATACCAGTCATAAATAGTACACAAGGCATGGAGTTTTAGCTGGTAACCTAAATCTTGCAAGCATAATTGTTAGTGTGCTGAGTTCGTGTAAAATCTTCAACACTTGCTTTATATATGCTTTTTAATATTTATTTATCCACTCAGCTTCGATTGAACACAGCGCCCTCACTGAACATCTCTCTCGCCGACCGGCAGAATCTGACCGGTGTGATGACAATATCGTCCAAAGCTCTTCATAATAGGTCTAATGATAGAGATACGAGAGCACCTTCAATACTAGGGTAAGTACAGTGCAGTACGGCGACAAGCGTGCAATGTTTTAAGTATGGTATCTGCCAAGTTTGACACTTGGGTATTACTACCTCAGTTATCGGGCCAGATATTTGTTCTTACGATCTCGGCTCCTTGGGGAGTATGTAGCTTTTGCAGCTACTTTTGTTGCACTCAAAGCTAACTCAATCACAAGAACCATCTCTGCCCTCTACTCCTGGGTGAAGAGAAGCCATTGTGTATTGCTTAAGCCTCCAGCCGTGCCCTAAGGTCAAGTCAGCTGTACGGTCCAGGCAGGCAACTTACCAGCTGATAAGCTGCTTCCCTCGTTCATGGTTTCTCAGCTGTGCCTTGAAAAATTGTAAAACACGGTAAGAAGTCTTACTAAGAATGACATCTTTTCCATCACCTCTTGAACTCTTTTGGAACCATCTGCCTTCCCTCCTCCTCATCACTTGAACAATTCAAGAAAGTCACCTTTTTCTTGATTTGGCATTTTAGGGACGAGCTTCAGACTCTACCCTTACAGATTGGAATGAATCGGCCAGGCTCAAGCACCCTCAGCCAGATCAACCGGTCCAACCGACCGATGAGCGTCAAGACAACGGACAACTTCAACTACAGGTTGTCCTCGGCTAGAGGCCGGGGGAGGTTAAGGCCTATTGACCGGGCCAAGACACCCAACATGGAGGGGTTAATCACAGGAAAGAAACTGTAAGTTGATTGACGTAGTTACGTGATATGTTGCTTGTTTCCACTGTGATAAAAGCTTTACAAGCTTGTTATTCCCTTCAGCAATGTGTATGATGATATTCTTCCATTTGGGATACTGTTGTCATAGTAAAAATGATAATCTGTTTCTGCAGTTTCCGCTTTTATAAACCAAGACTGATCTTTTAACATTCTTCCTTGTTTACAGGACCACAGTGAGTGATCGTCTGGGTTCTCCGCCCAACCCTGCTGCTTCTCCACCTTACCATTGGAGTCGGACTGCAACCCTACCACCAATTGAAGCAGTCCAGGAAACTCAGCTGAGACCACAGGAGACTCATGGGAATGAGAACAAACAGTCCAATAACACTAATAATGTAAGTTCACAGGCAGGGTGGGATTTTTCAGGATTTTCTCAATAACTTTTTTATTTTCTTGAAAGAAGTAAAGCAGTCACCAAAGGGAGAAAGAAATAGTCCACATTGTGTCCTAACCTGTAGTTTGTTTGGGGGGTTTTTTTGGGGGGGGGGAGGGGTGATGTACAGAGTCTGTAAACCTCCAGAATTGTAACATCTCAGAGATTTCAGGGCTAGAATAAGGGAACCCAGAACTGCTAGCAATTTTTCAGGAATTTACCCATTTATCTTATTTCATCACTGCACATCACAGCAAACCATACCTGGGTTTTCCTTGTAGTCAGAGGTTTCCTTTGAAACCCAAGGTAGGGACAGAAACACAATCCTGATGCATTGTTCCTGTCTGAACAGACCTTCATACTGATGACTTGCGGAAAGGGTCAGTGAGAAGTAAAGCTAGTCTGTTACAGGATGGTTTACAGAATAAAAGGGGACTGTTCAGAGCTGGTAAATGTATCCCACTTACCCAGTCTGCAGTATACCCCAATATTATGTCCATCACAGAAAGGGTCAGTGAGAAGTAAAGTTAGTCTGTTACAGGATGGTTTACAGAATAAAAGAGGACTGTTCAGAGCTGGTAAATGTATCCCACTTACCCAGTCTGCAGTACACCCCAATATTATGTCCATCACAGAAAGGGTCAGTGAGAAGTAAAGTTAGTCTGTTACAGGATGGTTTACAGAATAAAAGGGGACTGTTCAGAGCTGGTAAATGTATCCCACTTACCCAGTCTGCAGTACACCCCAATATTATGTCCATCACAGAAAGGGTCAGTGAGAAGTAAAGTTAGTCTGTTACAGGATGGTTTACAGAATAAAAGGGGACTGTTCAGAGCTGGTAAATGTATCCCACTTACCCAGTCTGCAGTATACCCAAGTATTATGTCCATCGCAGAAAGGATCAGTTAAAAGTAAAGTTAGTCTGTTACAAGATGGTTTACAAAATAAAAGGGACTGTTCAGTGCTGGTAAATGTATCCCACTTACCCAGTCTGCAGTATACCCAAATATTATGTCCATCGCAGAAAGGGTCAGTGAGAAGTAAAGTTAGTCTGTTACAGGATGGTTTACAGAATAAAAGGGGACTGTTCAGAGCTGGTAAATGTATCCCACTTACCCAGTCTGCAGTACACCCCAATATTATGTCCATCACAGAAAGGGTCAGTTAAAAGTAAAGTTAGTCTGTTACTAGATGGTTTACAGAATAAAAGGGGACTGTTCAGTGCTGGTAAATGTATCCCACTTACCCAGTCTGCAGTACACCCCAATATTATGTCCATCACAGAAAGGGTCAGTGAGAAGTAAAGTTAGTCTGTTACTAGATGGTTTACAGAATAAAAGGGGACTGTTCAGTGCTGGTAAATGTATCCCACTTACCCAGTCTGCAGTACACCCCAATATTATGTCCATCACAGAAAGGGTCAGTGAGAAGTAAAGTTAGTCTGTTACTAGATGGTTTACAGAATAAAAGGGGACTGTTCAGAGCTGGTAAATGTATCCCACTTACCCAGTCTGCAGTACACCCCAATATTATGTCCATCACAGAAAGGGTCAGTGAGAAGTAAAGTTAGTCTGTTACAGGATGGTTTACAGAATAAAAGGGGACTGTTCAGAGCTGGTAAATGTATCCCACTTACCCAGTCTGCAGTATACCCCAATATTATGTCCATCGCAGAAAGGATCAGTTAAAAGTAAAGTTAGTCTGTTACAGGATGGTTTACAGAATAAAAGGGGACTGTTCAGAGCTGGTAAATGTATCCCACTTACCCAGTCTGCAGTACACCCCAATATTATGTCCATCACAGAAAGGGTCAGTGAGAAGTAAAGTTAGTCTGTTACAGGATGGTTTACAGAATAAAAGGGGACTGTTCAGAGCTGGTAAATGTATCCCACTTACCCAGTCTGCAGTACACCCCAATATTATGTCCATCACAGAAAGGGTCAGTGAGAAGTAAAGTTAGTCTGTTACAGGATGGTTTACAGAATAAAAGGGACTGTTCAGAGCTGGTAAATGTATCCCACTTACCCAGTCTGCAGTATACCCAAATATTATGTCCATCGCAGAAAGGGTCAGTGAGAAGTAAAGTTAGTCTGTTACTAGATGGTTTACAGAATAAAAGGGGACTGTTCAGAGCTGGTAAATGTATCCCACTTACCCAGTCTGCAGTATACCCCAATATTATGTCCATCGCAGAAAGGATCAGTTAAAAGTAAAGTTAGTCTGTTACAGGATGGTTTACAGAATAAAAGGGGACTGTTCAGAGCTGGTAAATGTATCCCACTTACCCAGTCTGCAGTACACCCCAATATTATGTCCATCACAGAAAGGGTCAGTGAGAAGTAAAGTTAGTCTGTTACAGGATGGTTTACAGAATAAAAGGGGACTGTTCAGAGCTGGTAAATGTATCCCACTTACCCAGTCTGCAGTACACCCCAATATTATGTCCATCACAGAAAGGGTCAGTGAGAAGTAAAGTTAGTCTGTTACAGGATGGTTTACAGAATAAAAGGGACTGTTCAGAGCTGGTAAATGTATCCCACTTACCCAGTCTGCAGTATACCCAAATATTATGTCCATCGCAGAAAGGGTCAGTGAGAAGTAAAGTTAGTCTGTTACTAGATGGTTTACAGAATAAAAGGGGACTGTTCAGAGCTGGTAAATGTATCCCACTTACCCAGTCTGCAGTATACCCCAATATTATGTCCATCGCAGAAAGGATCAGTTAAAAGTAAAGTTAGTCTGTTACAGGATGGTTTACAGAATAAAAGGGGACTGTTCAGAGCTGGTAAATGTATCCCACTTACCCAGTCTGCAGTACACCCCAATATTATGTCCATCACAGAAAGGGTCAGTGAGAAGTAAAGTTAGTCTGTTACAGGATGGTTTACAGAATAAAAGGGGACTGTTCAGAGCTGGTAAATGTATCCCACTTACCCAGTCTGCAGTACACCCCAATATTATGTCCATCACAGAAAGGGTCAGTGAGAAGTAAAGTTAGTCTGTTACAGGATGGTTTACAGAATAAAAGGGACTGTTCAGAGCTGGTAAATGTATCCCACTTACCCAGTCTGCAGTATACCCAAATATTATGTCCATCGCAGAAAGGGTCAGTGAGAAGTAAAGTTAGTCTGTTACTAGATGGTTTACAGAATAAAAGGGGACTGTTCAGAGCTGGTAAATGTATCCCACTTACCCAGTCTGCAGTACACCCCAATATTATGTCCATCACAGAAAGGGTCAGTGAGAAGTAAAGTTAGTCTGTTACTAGATGGTTTACAGAATAAAAGGGGACTGTTCAGAGCTGGTAAATGTATCCCACTTACCCAGTCTGCAGTACACCCCAATATTATGTCCATCACAGAAAGGGTCAGTGAGAAGTAAAGTTAGTCTGTTACAGGATGGTTTACAGAATAAAAGGGGACTGTTCAGAGCTGGTAAATGTATCCCACTTACCCAGTCTGCAGTACACCCCAATATTATGTCCATCACAGAAAGGGTCAGTGAGAAGTAAAGTTAGTCTGTTACAGGATGGTTTACAGAATAAAAGGGACTGTTCAGAGCTGGTAAATGTATCCCACTTACCCAGTCTGCAGTATACCCAAATATTATGTCCATCGCAGAAAGGGTCAGTGAGAAGTAAAGTTAGTCTGTTACTAGATGGTTTACAGAATAAAAGGGGACTGTTCAGAGCTGGTAAATGTATCCCACTTACCCAGTCTGCAGTATACCCCAATATTATGTCCATCGCAGAAAGGATCAGTTAAAAGTAAAGTTAGTCTGTTACAGGATGGTTTACAGAATAAAAGGGGACTGTTCAGAGCTGGTAAATGTATCCCACTTACCCAGTCTGCAGTACACCCCAATATTATGTCCATCACAGAAAGGGTCAGTGAGAAGTAAAGTTAGTCTGTTACAGGATGGTTTACAGAATAAAAGGGGACTGTTCAGAGCTGGTAAATGTATCCCACTTACCCAGTCTGCAGTACACCCCAATATTATGTCCATCACAGAAAGGGTCAGTGAGAAGTAAAGTTAGTCTGTTACAGGATGGTTTACAGAATAAAAGGGGACTGTTCAGTGCTGGTAAATGTATCCCACTTACCCAGTCTGCAGTATACCCAAATATTATGTCCATCGCAGAAAGGGTCAGTGAGAAGTAAAGTTAGTCTGTTACTAGATGGTTTACAGAATAAAAGGGGACTGTTCAGAGCTGGTAAATGTATCCCACTTACCCAGTCTGCAGTACACCCCAATATTATGTCCATCACAGAAAGGGTCAGTGAGAAGTAAAGTTAGTCTGTTACTAGATGGTTTACAGAATAAAAGGGGACTGTTCAGAGCTGGTAAATGTATCCCACTTACCCAGTCTGCAGTACACCCCAATATTATGTCCATCACAGAAAGGGTCAGTGAGAAGTAAAGTTAGTCTGTTACAGGATGGTTTACAGAATAAAAGGGGACTGTTCAGAGCTGGTAAATGTATCCCACTTACCCAGTCTGCAGTATACCCAAATATTATGTCCATCGCAGAAAGGATCAGTTAAAAGTAAAGTTAGTCTGTTACAGGATGGTTTACAGAATAAAAGGGGACTGTTCAGAGCTGGTAAATGTATCCCACTTACCCAGTCTGCAGTACACCCCAATATTATGTCCATCACAGAAAGGGTCAGTGAGAAGTAAAGTTAGTCTGTTACTAGATGGTTTACAGAATAAAAGGGGACTGTTCAGAGCTGGTAAATGTATCCCACTTACCCAGTCTGCAGTATACCCCAATATTATGTCCATCACAGAAAGGGTCAGTGAGAAGTAAAGTTAGTCTGTTACTAGATGGTTTACAGAATAAAAGGGGACTGTTCAGAGCTGGTAAATGTATCCCACTTACCCAGTCTGCAGTACACCCCAATATTATGTCCATCACAGAAAGGGTCAGTGAGAAGTAAAGTTAGTCTGTTACAGGATGGTTTACAGAATAAAAGGGGACTGTTCAGAGCTGGTAAATGTATCCCACTTACCCAGTCTGCAGTACACCCCAATATTATGTCCATCACAGAAAGGGTCAGTGAGAAGTAAAGTTAGTCTGTTACAGGATGGTTTACAGAATAAAAGGGGACTGTTCAGAGCTGGTAAATGTATCCCACTTACCCAGTCTGCAGTATACCCAAGTATTATGTCCATCGCAGAAAGGATCAGTTAAAAGTAAAGTTAGTCTGTTACAGGATGGTTTACAGAATAAAAGGGGACTGTTCAGTGCTGGTAAATGTATCCCACTTACCCAGTCTGCAGTATACCCAAATATTATGTCCATCGCAGAAAGGGTCAGTGAGAAGTAAAGTTAGTCTGTTACTAGATGGTTTACAGAATAAAAGAGGACTGTTCAGAGCTGGTAAATGTATCCCACTTACCCAGTCTGCAGTACACCCCAATATTATGTCCATCACAGAAAGGGTCAGTGAGAAGTAAAGTTAGTCTGTTACAGGATGGTTTACAGAATAAAAGGGGACTGTTCAGAGCTGGTAAATGTATCCCACTTACCCAGTCTGCAGTATACCCAAATATTATGTCCATCACAGAAAGGATCAGTTAAAAGTAAAGTTAGTCTGTTACAAGATGGTTTACAGAATAAAAGAGGACTGTTCAGAGCTGGTAAATGTATCCCACTTACCCAGTCTGCAGTACACCCTAATATTATGTTCATCACAGAAAGGGTCAGTGAGAAGTAAAGTTAGTCTGTTACAGGATGGTTTACAGAATAAAAGGGGACTGTTCAGAGCTGGTAAATGTATCCCACTTACCCAGTCTGCAGTATACCCAAATATTATGTCCATCACAGAAAGGATCAGTTAAAAGTAAAGTTAGTCTGTTACAAGATGGTTTACAGAATAAAAGAGGACTGTTCAGAGCTGGTAAATGTATGTTACAGAATGGCACGGGTAGTTTCCTTTTCAGATGTGAACATACTTTGGAAAGCTAGGCTATATCAACATTTATTTTGCACAAGCAATCAATAATTTGAGGCTTCATGGAATTTTTTTGTTTGCACAGAGAGCATCTGCTAAATTCAGGATATCGAGTGCTGCAGCTGACGACAGAGCGTTGAGATTAAAAGAACGTTCAGCGACGTTTACCTCAGAGTCCCGACCAAACACGACGCACACATTCCGAGTAAGTCATGTGAACCTGTCACAAGGCATTACTTGCTGAGCAGAAATGGGTTACCAGCCAAAATGTAATGTTTAGTATATTAGTTTTTGACAGGGCACCATAATCGGTACATGCTGTTTTTCCAATTGGGACGCAGGAAAATTTGCTTAGCACAAAGCATTTGTAGGAAGTATGAACCGGGCTTAAGGGTTAAGAATTCTGCTGGATTCTAGATGTACCAATGTGGTAGGGGGTTTGCGTTATTGGTAATGGTTTTTTGTGTGTTGTTTGTGTTACAGTCCGATACACCGTTTGGTATTCTGAATCGTCGATCATCAACTCCCCAGTCTTTCACTCTGTTCAAGTCACCCGCTGCAGTTCCACCGGCAGGTGGTAAGTCATTATTCTTAATATATATCTGGTGATGAAATCAAGGATGCCTCATAAGTGAATTTAATCACTGAAGCTCACAAGCCTGAGGAAACCTGTAAACAAGGGTGCTTGCTATGTGAATCAGAAACACTGCGACTAACCCCTACTCTTCCATGAAAAGGTAGCTGGGTTCTTTTGCGTGCACTACCAATCTCAGTACACGGGACCTATGGCTTAATGTCCCATCCGAAGGACAAAGCAATTATGGTAAAGTAAGGACATAAGTGCAAAGACCGGGACTCGAACCCACACTCTGCTGATCAGAAACGCCAGAGCTCAAGTCCGGTGCTCTGAATTGCTTAGCCACAATACGACATGAGCAGAGAGAATGTGCATTAAGCAGCCAATCCAGAAAACACCAGGACAAGCCGCTTCTCTTGCTTGATAAGTGCCCTGGGTTCTTTTTGTTTGCTGCACAATATTCAGGAGCTACAGCTTTTCGTCTCTGAAAGACGCAGGCTTGGTGTTTAGGTGCCCTTTTGAAGTAAGAATAATTTTGTTTGTTTTCCTTTCAGGTAACCCCGGCATCATGACTGGAATAACTGGCATCAGTTTGGGTATTCCTGGCTCATCTTCCCACATTGATGCTTCGGTCAGTCAATACAATACTCAACAAGCAGGCTACTTCAAGGTGTTATAGCTATGGCTTAAACAGCCCTGGTAGGGTTCGAACCTGGTTCATTAGATGACATTGATGCTTTGATCAGTCAGTACGGTACTCAACAAGCAGGCTACTTCAAGGTGTTATAGCAATGGCTTAAACAGCTCTGGTGGGATTTGAACCCGGTTCATCAGATCAGATCGATGCTTCGGTCAGTCAGTCTGGTACTCAACAAGCAGGTTACTTCAAGGTGTTATAGCAATGGCTTAAACAAACCGTGGTGGGATTTGAACCCGGTTCATCAGATCAGATCGATGCTTCGGTCAGTCAGTCTGGTACTCAACAAGCAGGTTACTTCAAGGTGTTATAGCATTGGCTTAACAAACCGTGGTGGGATTTGAACCCGGTTCATCAGATCAGATCGATGCTTCGGTCAGTCAGTCTGGTACTCAACAAGCAGGTTACTTCAAGGTGTTATAGCAATGGCTTAAACAACCCTGGTGGGATTTGAACCCGGTTCATCAGATCAGATTGATGAATCAAAACCCGATTCTTCAACAAACAAATAATAAAATTATTATTCCCAACCTTGTTTTAAACAATCTTAACCCAATCTGCAACGTGCACACACTCTCTTAATAATTGCCTAATTATTGTTATTGAAAATCATATTTTAATTGCATACCAACTTTCCATTATGTTCTGTTTTCATATTATTACTGAAATATGTGTGTTTTAGAATATAGACCTTGACATGGCCGATCATAACCAGAGAGGGCCGAGTGGTCACATCGCTACCAAAAGTCTACCCAAACTATTGAGCAATTTGTAACAGACAGTTGACGTCAATGATTATAAAACACCAACAGTGATCATGAACTGCCTGTTTATAAACTGACCCACAAAAAACCCATTCCTGCACAAACTTTGTGCAATAGTTTGGGCCACAAAAGCCATCAATCTTGAAACATAATGGCACATATAGTCGGAGCTGAGACCAAACTTCGGGACTCGTAGAAATTCCGTAGTTAGGCAGAGTTGTTGATTTATTATTGATTGGGTCATTGTTTCCTGTACTTTACATTGTTTTTATTACAAGATATCTGATTCTCCAGCTTCTATAGTTTTTCATTTGAATGGAAAGAGAAAAACGTATTATGCTTTAGATTTTGTGTTCAATTGGTTTAGAAGATTCTGTCAAAACTATTTGCTAATCAATTTGGTTTTTATGGAAAAATTGTGGCTTACTATAAAAGCCACTGTCGAGTCTGGTTCATTATTCATATTAATTTGATTACAAGTTGATATTAATGTGAATTTTTGTCCAGGTAGATTTTTTGACATTTCATTCAAACAGAAAATGATGCTTACTAAAGTTCTTTGCTGCTAAGCAGAGTCTGGCAGGAAACCAGTCATTGGCAGTGTATGTATACATGGCAATTTAGCTGGTGACATTGCTCTGCTAAGCATGGTTTTCCATTGTGTTATGCGATAGGGCCTTTGCTAAAACAACTATTCAGACTAAAGACAATAAAGAAACTTTGTAAATGCTGTATTATGATGTATATTTTATAGTCTATAATAATTGAAATAAAGTTTTTGAGTAGTTATTGGTAATTGGAGATTACCTTCAGAGAAAAACATAAAACAACCCCTGTTCGGGGCATTTTGATTAAAATAAATGCTGTGGACTGATTGTTGTGTTCCCCCTCCCCCAGAAATGATGGCATCGAAGATGCTTGGAAAATATTCAGGTGAATTGGTTGGACTGCCCAAGCGGCCATGTTTGTAGGTTTTATACACCGGTACCCACTGCCATTTACAGGGCCTTTTCCCAAACCTTGGCTTGGGTACCAGCTTCAGCTTGGGCTATGTCAGCAGTGTACATTATTGTGCATGGTGTTTCCAACATCAAATGGAGCAAAGAGACGGAGCCTAAGCCAAGGTTTGATAAAAGCCCCAGGATTCAAATTGGACTCCATCACAGGGCATGCTCGACGGTTTTGTGCTTTAGAATGCGGGGGTTGAGGGTTCGAATCCCACTGGAGTAGACTCTGAAAGCACTGACTATATAGAGTGCTTAACACATTGGTAAAAGGGCAAAACCAAAACATTATTCTTTATCCAGATGCAATTATTACATACTAGTTGAGTTGGGTGAAATACTTGCAAGTCATTTTCCTTTCCAGTCCACAGGTCATATAAATTAGACATTATTATTAGGCCTAATGGCCTCCTGGCAAAAAGTCTTCAAAGGTAAAACAAAAAAGTTGTTGATCGTCCTTAAAGGCACCTGGCAGTGGTATTTTTTCAAAATAAAGCTTTTGTCATTAATATATACATTTTTATGAGTGGAATGTGAATAAACAATTTGCTAAGGTTAAAAAATTGTATTTTTCTTTTAATTACAAATAAAAAAATAGGCCCCCCTTTACAAGAAGCAAGTATTATTTTCCTAAACTCATTTTGACTTCACTGGTATTTATTAATCAGGAAAATTTTCCATATGATCAGTGTAGTATTTTGCCTGCCAGTTAATGCCCTGGAATATACTGGAGCAGCCTTTTTGTTAACAGAGGTTACAATAATAGATAAATTAGATAAGAATGGTAACAAAAGTTCACTCACCTCGATGTGTGCTGGGTTATCCCTGTTTCTAAACGTCTCACTGCTTGCCCCAATATCTGTGATAGGCCCCCTATCTCTGTTTAAATCTTTCTTATAAATCAACTTTACTGTATGCTACCGATGTCCACAACAAAGTTATTGAGATCAACACAAATGTATATGAACAAATAACTGGGTGGGCTGAACACCATTTCTCATAATCTCCCGCCGAGTAAAGTTGGATCCGTGAACCGGGAGTGAGTAGTGTTCGAACTCCACACCAATGTTTTATCGGGGGAATTTTTAGGGACTTGTTAAAGAATACTGTTTCATAAATACAAAAGATGTTTTGACTGGCGAAAGGCTTTCTTGATCTGTCAGTGGCATCTCTGGTTGCCATTATTGTATTAAAGTCTTTCTTTCTTCCCCGCAGTGCCATTTTTAAATTCTCGTCATATAAACGTGTTCGGATAATCGTGCAATGGTATTCGTCGCATATATTGTCACGCGCACGCAAGATATCAGCAACGTGTTTTTTAAGCAAAACATTTGACTTAAATTTAACGGACATTTTGAAAGCAAACCTGTTTAAAAAGCAGAAGCTGTAAATTTAAAAGAATTTTGTGATACTCACAGGGACGACAAACATGTTACTCCCTTGAACTTCTCCCGCATTTGTTGTGATTTTCGTTGGACAGTAGGCAACACAAAATGTTCTGTATGGCGCTGCTATATAACGTCACAAATAAATTAGGAAAAAATAGAGTCACAAAAACTCTGTGAAAACCAAAAACCCCTGTGACGTGGCCACGCGTATCTTAAAACCTTTGATATCAAAGAAACATTCCATCTCACGCGTTGAAATAAAATCGAACAATGCACATCAACAGAAACAGAAAAACGCGCTGCAACTGCGTTCAGTTTTCCTCAAGATGGCGCTTCTTCTTTTTTGTGACGTCACAATGTAAATGTCTTCTACATTTTAACCTTATTTCACCGGCTCTTCGATACGTTTGTGAGGTTTTTCAACAACTCTACAGGAAAAAAACAACAACTCAATCAAACTCTCATTTATATAAGGAGTTGAGTTTACAAAGTCAAGTTGTTACAAGATTAAGCCGAACTGGTAGATCGTATTACAAAATAGTTTCAGCGATTTCAAACGGCCATCCAACTTAATTTGCATAACAATAGAGAATCACGAAAGGAATGTAGACGCAGGTGTTTTCTGGTTGGCCACAAGTTTCGTCGCCATGTTTTGTCCACGAACAACAGTAGTAGTCAATAGATTTACAACTGCATGGGGCTGTGGTCTGCTTCACGCAAGGTACAAGCCTACATTCAACCTTTCTAGAGCACATAACAATTTCACTGTTGAGCATATTTTTTGCTCAAGATTAATGTCAACAACTCTAAAGTGTCACAGCTTGCTGCAAGTCCTGAGTTTACCGTGTCACCGTCGGAATTCACCTCCCGAACGACGTTTGAGCACAACCCACCGGCTGTTGAAGAAAGATGGCGACAAGCACACGGGAAGACTGCCGCCGGGTGACCCACCGCAAAGTATCTTGCCCGGAAATAAAGACCAGAAAACGATGGTGTTTAGTCCAGCAACCGTCCAAGTAAGTTCCCACCACTTATTTAAAAATAATTGTTGATACAATTTATAAGTGAAGTATTATTGGTCACGGCACTTTTGGTGGTGTTAATTGTGTTGTAATGTATTGTTGTAAATCTCTTCTTTGGGTCCGAGAATAAATTGCTGAGAGAGGCATTCGCTTATGGTTGGAAATAGCATGGAGGAAGAAACACAGCAAGTTCTCAAAAACTTAAAAATTCCCCCATATTGAAAAATAAAACAAATTTACAAATACAATAAACAAAAATTTACAAGTATTAATAGACAAATGAATAAATATAAAACCACATAATCTTGCCAACTTCCGCAACACTTCATCAGATTCATTTATTTATTTATTTAAAAAAAAATATAAAAAAATTGTTGTGTTAAAAGCTTTACATAAACATTTTGGGTGGCATGGCTGGGTAGTGCATAAAGCACTTGTCTCTCACCACCGTGGCTTTGGTTCAATTCCCGGCTAAGGCCATATGTGTGGAGAATTGTGCCAGAAAAATCAAACACTTTTGATCTCTGTGCTCGAGGATCATTGGTCCATGTGGCTGGCTACCAAAGGCGCACTGAAATGAAACACGTTTTAGCAGTATATCCTTCACAATTCAGCTTCTCAGTTGCAAGTAAGGATGATTAGCCTAAAAAATTATAACAAACAATGACAGCAGTGACTTGTCCCATAAAATTGCCGAAAAGCTTTGTCGTAATTGTGCAACAGATGGTGAGAAGTTCCTTCACAATTTATCAGACATAAATAAACATGTTTTTTTTTTCGACGTCAAACAAGCATGTTCATTTAACTTTTCTTCAAGTTGATATTTAACAAAAGCATGACTTCTGCAGGTCTTTGCAGACCCGACAATGGCACAGACTGTTCGAGATGTCTCAGTGGACTTACAAAAGCTCAAAGGACACCTTCAGTTCATGACGGAAGAATTCTCCGACGCCTCCTTCGAGGTCCTCAAACTCTCCCAGGGTAGAGCGTCAATAATTGCCGCACTGAAAGAATCCAGGAACCTCTGCCGGGACAATCAAGCCGCGATAACCTCACTCAAGACAGAGCAGAAGAAATTTGACCAACTCGTCGTCTACATCAGTAAAATGGTCGCAAGGCATGAGAACCACCTCAACGACACCAAGAACAACAACATGATCAAGAAAATTGACTATCTCTCTCAGAGAGTAGATCAATGCAACGTGAGTGTGGGACAGTTAAAGACAGCTCTTCATAATCAGCTTCAAGTCGATCTGAAGAAAGCGGTGACTGACGTCAAGAAGCTACAGAATGACTTGAGTCAGATTCAGCTGGAGGTGAAGTACAGAGGGAGGGAGATTGCTGATCTCAAGAGCAGAACCCCTGTGGCACTCTCCGGCCCCAACAAACAACACAAAAAACCGTGAACAATTTAAAAATGAGTAATGTAGGTCTTTGACAGTAAATATTTTTAACTTCAAATAACCACACTTGAACTTGTCTTGTGCAAAGAAAAAGACATTCAGAAATCATTTCCCCTTTTTTTGTTTTCATTTTTCAATTCCTTTTTATTTTTCAATTCCTTTTTTTAAGGTTTTGGAAGCTTTGAGTAGATAAACATAAAACTAATTAAAGTCCTAAGAGATTCAACCAAAGGAATAATCACTAATTAAAAAACCACAAATCATCTTGAAATACTGTACTCCTCGTTTCAAGAGAAGATTCTTTATTTTAATGAAAAAATGTACAAAAGATACAGATAAATAGATACATACATGGATTCTGTCACATCATTGTTACTTCAAGAATGCAAGATTACTTGCCTGCAAGTCGGAAGTTTCCTTCTCAATTTTTAGTACAAAAGACTTTGGTAACTACTAAACATTTCAAACTTCAAACTGAGCAAAGAACTACACATATCACTAACAACAGCAAAGTACCAAAAGGAAACAATTGTATCACAAATACAATGCACTGAAGGGCCTGGTGTGTCCATAGGTTTGTGTATAGATACCATGTTAAGAAAGTCAATGTTGAGGTCAGTGGGTGCCCGACTGGACACAAAGCTCTACAAAGTTCTCCAAGGAAAGCAGATTTTGCCCCAGACAGTCCTTTGCAGTACAATGGCCATGTTAACTAACTCGGTCTTAAACAGCAGTTTCAAAACTTGCAGGGTCATAGGCGTGCATCAGCTGCGAGTAAGGCCTCGCAACATGCAATAAAGGACCTCACTTAAGACCTCGTTGCCTGCTCTTTTATTCCCTCGTTAAGAATTCATCAAATTCATTCTAGATAATTAAAAACACAAAAAGTCTTAATTTCTTTATTGGGTTTCTACAAAGGTGTGTAAATATTCCTGATCTTATTTTTGAAAAGTTAAAAGCAGTAAACCCTGAATTTGTCTTTAACGTAAGAAAAGTATTGGTAAACTTCAATTGTGTGAAAGAAGAGTACCTAAAGGTAGTGTCATACTTTGGTCCTGACTCGATAAGAAAATGTGTACTTTTTATTAATCGAATGCCTCCTTGTTATGCAGATGGTTATGGTAGTAAGCATTTCGTGTAAAGTTCCCCCCTGTTGATTAGAAATCAATAAAAGTATTTCAACAAATTGAGTCTTCAAAGATTCATGCAGGCCAAGAAATAGCAGAGCTGCCAACATTTTGTACAGCAATCGGGGAGGTATTAAGAATTACATTCAACATAGTAGGGAAAAGGTTTCCATAATCAGGGAGATTTTCAAATTTGTTCATCAGAAAACTTTCTGCAGAATCAGGGAGAGTTGGCAGCTCTGGAATTGCCCAGAACAATTTTGGATGAAACACTATTGGGCCGAGGAGGTAGTGCTGGGTTACCAAGCTCATCATGCCTGCCATGAGGTAGCAGATTTCCATTCAACAAGACTGAGGTAGCAACCCTTTACTGGCATCGATGAAATCTTGTTCATGTTGAACATGATATACAAGATTGGCGAGGGATTGCTCCACCATGGCGCGGTGGGCTAACTCACTGACTGGCAAGAAATCTTCAATGTCTTTGGGTGGATGTTTGAAGTTTGGACCAAAGTTGGCCGACACCTAAGTTTAAGAAAATCACTAACTTTAGTACAGAGTAACACTGATCAAAAAACACCACGTGACTAAGAAAGCCATGAAAATTACTGTGGCCAGTGTCAAAAGGCACTTGTAAAACACGTTAACCATATCCAGAAATGGTGGAAAGTATGGTTGTTGGTCAAAGTAGAATGCACTTCTGGTCAGGATTGGCCCCTCGCATATGACAACACAAACCCAAACAGCGCCCTCACTGAGATAAATGAAGTATTATCATTAGCTATGAGTTGTTCACTGCACGTAAATGCGTGCACGTTACCCATGTTAGGCGAGGGCGGCCAGTGCAAGGAGTCTATTGAAAATACAATCCATCTGTTGGGTTTGGTCTGCGATGGGAGTCGAATCTCAGTCTAAAGAGGTGAAAAAGTATGGAAAGAGGCCAACCATATCACGACTAGTTCCTAACGTCATAACCACCAAATTAACTCACCGTGCATGACTTATGCAATGATATTGCTGGATAGTACGTTCCTTCAAATATGTCTTCAAAAGCTACACCCTGGCTCACTCCGTTTTTGTAAAATGCAATCTGTGTACGTGTAACAACAGTTATCAGGATTGTCAATTCAAAATCAAATCAAAAAATTGCATTTCATACATTTTCTTCTGACTGGGCTAAACATGTTGTGAGAAAACTTGTTTGAGGAAAAAAGTGATCTGAACAAAGCCTGTTCAGTTGCTATCAAAATCTAGAAGAAACACCCTGTGTTGAGTGCCAGAAGATAAACAATTTACCAGCAACCTAACAAGTGGAAAAAACTGCAAGTCTAGTTTTTTCCCCAATACATACAGGCCTGGAAATTCATTGTTGAAAGGGCAAGGCCGAGTAATTTTGTAAAGAGCACTTCATTTGAAAATCTCAACATTTTTGAAGGGGCGCCAAGGCCAAGACTAGGGCAACAGAGGCCATGGCCTGCACATATTTTAAAGATCGACTAGTTAGTACTTTAGTTTTTAAAGTGCACACCTCTAAAAGTTTAAAAGGGAAATGAATGACTTAGTAAAACTATTTTCTCAGTCCAGAGTTATGTTGAACAACAAGAACAGTGGTCCTGTGCAGTTTTCTTGAAATTTAAGCTTGTTATACCTTTGTGCCTTTACAAGGTGTTAAGGCGTTTTCAGTCTCTTGAACAAGATCCTTCTCCTCAAAGTATAGATGACTTTTAAACTTGATCAGGGCCTGGAACAGAATAAAAAATAAGATCAAAATAAGATAAAAATAAGATAAAAATAAAAAATTTGAACATGATATCTGCATTTTTATTGATGTACACCATTTTGGAGGGAAGAACTGTTTTGCATATTACTTGCATCATTCATGTGTACGCATCACTTAGTTGACTATTCTTTGTTTATTTCAAAATCTAGACCTTTACTGCTGGTATTTTTGGGGTTTGCTTACCCTGTCTTTGTAGGTCAATGGAATGAGTTGATCCGGGGGAACCTGACTAGGTAGCTTAATGTACAATCCTAATACATCTCCCGTCTTGTACCCTTCTCCATAATGCTTGCCTATACTCTGATGAAAACGTGTTCCTTTCCTACTCCTCCATGAGTAGCTGAACTTGTCATATCCTAGAGGAGCTTGCAGATTACCTTTAAAAAAAAGAACCCCAATTTCAATATATATCCTCCTTCTATCAACTGATGCATCCTTCTCTCAGTAAGAGAACAATAACCAAAATATCAACATACACCCTCCTTCAAACAACAAACTGATACATCCACTTCTCAGAAACAAGCTTCAGTCCTAAAACAGGCGGATCCCATTAAGCCCTGCCCACCATAGCAACTGTCTATCAATCCTGTTTGCCTGATGACGTAGTTCCAGTGTGAGCCACGCCCACTTCACACAAACTGGCTCCAACTGTTACCAGAAGCCCATAGGAAAATGCATGGAGCAAGGGTTTCTTTTGGACATGACTTCCGGTAATGTCTTGAAGTGTCAGAGTTGTAAGTTTTTGTCATAAGAAACGTCTTTGACGGCTGAAATGAGTGACTTTTGGTGCAATTACACACAAATTTATGTCAGCCCGGAGTTGACAAAAACTTGCACATACTATAGATGTGATATCAACCACCCAATATCTTTATGTACAAATCTTGCACTGCCAGCGTCTAAGTAATGTTACTTTACAAACTGGCAAAACTAGGATAGAGTTTTTTAAAGGGTTTTGTTCAATTTTTCTCTTTACCTAACGGTTGTGACCATCCGATCCGGGTAGCAGTTCCTTCAGGCATATCTTCAATGGTTATCTCAAAGAACCAAGAACCGCGGTTGCTTCCATGCGTTGCTCGAACCATGGAGTAACCTTTCTCTCCAGTTACAGACAAACGGTTCTCTGATATCTTCAACTGTGGAGCTGAAAACAGTGAAAGGAGAGTGAATGTCAAAGATGATGTTATGCCCCCAAAAAAGTTACATCCCCTTAAGCCGATCCCTCTGCTGCCGCTTCCAAGGTTGTATCATAAACTTTGGTGTGATCCCTGGCTACACGGCAGCTACATGTTGAATGGCTTCTGACTGGCACCCCTGAACAAGATATTGACAAAATAAGGAGACCGCCAACATAGAGCTAGATAGCTCAGTTTGTAGAGTGCCAGCACGTTAATCCGGAGGTTGCAGAGTAAATTTTGTCTTTGTTCAACTCCAAAGCAAATCAAGTGGAGATACAGAGTTTGACTACGCACCTCTATCATGTAATGCTAAGTAGGCTTCTCGACCTAGAGCCATACGGTACAGCAATGCCGGAATAGGTTTCCCGATCCACATGTCTTCTTCGAAGGCACTGCTCGGAGCATGAGGGTCCTGCTCCGTCAGGATGTAGCGATAACCGTCCTTGTTGTATGGATGCTCAAGAGGGTAGCCATGGGGAGGAAGCTTCTGGGCTGTGATCATATCACTGTAGACAAATTGGAAAGAAATTGTGACTTCATTGACTAAATAATGATTGTAGTGTTTAATTTGTTTTTACCCGTACACCGATGTGTACTAAGCACTGTATACTCGGTACTTCCCTGAGTTCTGTGAAAAAAATCCACAAGCAAATCATTTGGGTGGGATTCGAACCCACGACCTTTGCATTGTTAGAGCAGATGCCTTACCAATAGACAACCGAGCTAGCCTGGTGGCTAGAGGCAGTTCGAATCCTATGTGTTAGCAGCGTGTACCGCAACGATTTAATAGAAGTTAATTTTTGTAGTGTTTTGATGATTGTAGTGTTTACCAGCCATTGGTTGGCCATATATTGCCAGCCATCAGTCTAAGAGAAACACTAATTTAAATGTTTTAAAAACACATTTCTTTTATGTGTACTTACTTTCTTGTCTTTTTCCCTGAGGTGATATTTTGACTGCTATCCAGGCCTTTCCTCTTAGCTCCCCGGCTCTTCCCCAAGGAAGATGACAAGCTGCTTCCTGTATAGTCAGACAAAAACACTGCATCAATGAAACAATAGACTGTTGCAAGCCCTCCCCCACATCCAACATAGCGCTGACAAACTCCAACGTACAGAGTCAGACAAAACACTACATCAGTGAAACAACAGACTATTACAAAAGCCCTTCCCCCCACTACTCCTTTCCAGCCACATCCCAACACAACATTGACACACTCCCACGCACTGTGTTGCACACACTCTGTGGACATTCCTTTGTCATGTGCACTTAAGAAATAACATATTCTTCAACACTGGTGAAAACACTGTGTGGACGTGTGTTAGTCCACATAGTGTTTCAAGTCCCTACATTATGTTGACCTCTTCTGTTCTCAGGCTCACATTTTGTATGTAACGCTTAAACTCCCATGTTTGTCAAAGCAAGCGTCTTTAAGACTTTGGATTTTGCAGAATGAAATCAGGTCCAGGAAATTCTTTCTAGCAATCGCAATGATCCAGGACGATTGTTTCTTATCGCAAATATCAACCTACCGTTCAGAGATGAGCTTAGCGATGAGCTGAGCTTTTGACTTGGGTCACCCTTGACACTGGTACTCTGCTTTGATGGGTCGTAGTTTGGGCTTATCTTTGCCAAATCCTGAAAAAGAAAATGATAAAATAAAAATCCAATGTGACATTAATATCCTGCTGTTAAGATTAACATAATTCCAGCATAAAACCTTGGATGCAATGCATTCATGTGACCGCTTGCACTACCATTATAAAATGTACGTCAATTCAAAAGCCGAGCGCAGATTGTCATTAGTTGCCAATCTGTAGGAGGGGGGGGGGGGGGGGGGGGCTTGAAAAGTCGTACTCTCTGTAGGACCTCAAAAAATGTTGAAAAATTTTGATGGCCCCCAAGTTCCTGTAAGACCAAAAGGATAGAGTGGGCCCAATGTAATTTCTGTTGTCATTAGTTGCCATGGTGATGGATAGATTGCTTCTTACCTGATCAACGAGACCAAAGACTGGATACTCCTCTTCGAGTTCTCCGCCATTGTCTGGTTTCTCTTTACACACAAAGATATCACTGTCCTTTGTCTGGAGTTAATCCAACAGAAATATCAGACATGATTGGTTAGTATTGAAAAAAATAAACTAAGGGGTCTTGTCAAAAAAATAATCCAGGACAAGTAGTCGGATAACAATTCTCTGATGTAAAATTTTTGTTGGATTTCTGTCGGACTGTATTTCTATGACAGGCATGGTTTTACCTGCTGAAAGGCACACAGTTCTCCGATGCACTAAAGATATGCCCCATGCCAATGCACCTCTCTGAGCGCTCTGCGGGTTTGACTGGCTGATTGAATGAAGTATAAACAAACTTGCGATTTTGGAGTGATTAGGAAGGTTTGGAGGTCTTTGTATTTTAAGTAAGATGTGTAGTGTAGAGGAGTTGATTATGGTGAGCCATGTAGAGACCCTCTGCTTGTTTTCCCAGTAGATAGAGATCTAAGTCACTGTGGTTTGTAAACAAATGTGACCTCAGGCACTGTGAACTTCTCTGATGGTTTCTCCGACACCCAATTTCTAACAAGGTGAAATAACAGTGGGTAAAATATCTTGTACTAGCTGGTTGTCCAAGACTAATTTTGACAAGGTCCCCTACTATTTTTAATATGAGAGCCTATACAAGTGGGGCTATGCTGCTCAAACACCAGATTAAAATTTGTTTACTGAAATGATTAATAATGTCAACAAATCAAGTAAAAAAAACACAATTTAATTTGTGATTCATGCCGTTGAAATAATGCAAGTCAACTTGATCCTCACCATAGCCTTCACGATCGTAGCTTGCCAGGTGGTCGTTGTCCTCCTCTGCATAGGAGTCAGGGCCTCCCAGTTCTGATTAATGAAGGGTATCAGATCTTTCTCTTTGGAGAAGAGAGCCTTATCGGACCCTTCCTGGATACTCTGGGCAGTCAAGTTGGCTAACGCCATGTGACACAGCTGGCTGAAATCTAAGAAGACAAAACAAAATCATCAGCAAACTTGAAATTTTTTTTTCTTCAGAAGACAATGTTATGAATTATTTCCAAAATAATGTGCGTTGTGTCACTGTGATCGCGATGTACTTTATTAACCATTTATTGACAAATTATTTTTTGTTTTGTTTGTTTTTTAATGATGGAAGTCAGATTTTTAAATAAAACCTCCCAGGCCGAAAAAACAAGGCACTTCAGGAACCAGTTTATCAACTTCCAATACGGAGGGGAGCTAATATTGACTGTCCACCCTCTAACCACGTTATATTTGTATAATGACCATCCAGAGCAAAGTTCAAGGTCGGAATCTTTGACAACAATTGATTTTCCGTTTGTAGCTGATCCTTACTTGCCATTTTCCGGCTGTAAACTTCTGACTTCGTTGGATTGCAGTCTTTGCAGCAGAATGTGTACGTCATCATGTAGGGGATGCAGTTTCTACAGGAGCAAAATGAAATAAAGCAATTTTAAACTAATTAGAATTTAACAAACGAGTACTTATAAATTCAAGCTAACAATAATTATAATAGTTGGATTTAAGTCCATTTTCATAAAGCCTGTAAGCACAAAACAAAATGCTAAGCACAGGAAAATCTTGCTTGGCAGAAACAGGCGTCCAGCCAACATTCCATAAAGTTAACATTGTTGTGACTGGTGCCCCACTCATTTTTTCGCTTAGCAAAGAAATTCACTAAGCAGTATTTTCTGCTGAACAGCTTTATGAATTTCGGCCCAGGTTGGCTCAGTGGTTCCTGCTCCATGCCTTTCACCTCTCTGGATCCCGGTTCGAATCCCACCTCAGACCCGGAGCCTTGCATGCAGATTGGGTTTATAGTCCCTGCCTGATTACGTGAGTTTTCCCCATTTGGGGGTTTCCTATCCATTCTTTCATTGGCGCTAATTGTACTGTCAGATGTGTAATAAATAATAATTAAAAAAACAATAATAAAAATATGCAGATCTTATGTAGCCTTTTATTTTTACACCCGAAGGGCATCCTAAAGCACTCTGTATTTTTTCCTACAGTTATGCAAAGCTATTTTAGGAATTATAAGACCCATTTTGCATGTATGTAGCACCATTGGATGTGACTCACCCTACGTTACACGTGATGCAATCTTTGTGGTACCATTTGAGGCAAACGCTGCATTGGAGCTCAATGTTGTTTGGATCTCTCTGTTTCCCACTAAGACAGAAAACAAAAATGACAATCAGATTAAATCATCCCATTCGCTTTTTTATTTGTTTATTATCTTTTTATGCCAGGTTGCCCCAAACAAGGCTAAAGGCCACTCTTGGTAAGGGGCTACATGAAGAAAATATTTAAGATGAAAATAACTCGGGAGAGCTGAGGGTATGAATCGATATTCTTCTTAAAACAGTCTAGATTGAAGGATGGAGGGAAACATGCACCAGGCAAGGAGTTCCAAAGAGATGCAAGGAGTTCCAAAGAGATGCATTACGTGGAATAAAGCTGTTGGAATGGCTCTTTGTTTTACATCTCAGCAAAGCAAGAGTGTATGGGTGAGAAGAAGCAGAAAGCCTGGTTACACGCCCAAACATACTGAACTGAGAGACTTGATTAGCACAAAGCTTTATTCCAGATGGAATTAGTTTCTTAAATATGAAGCAATACTACAAAGAAATATATTCTTTTATATGAAGAGTTTTAAGTGGTTCAAATAAGGAAAAGACTAGTGGGCATTGATGCCTCAATCAATGGCCTCCCAAGTCGGTCCAGGCAAACTAAAAAAAACAGGAACATTTCCTGATTTGTAGATGGCCTTGTTCACACACAACTCCAGTTTAACATTGGAAGTTTGACGATAAATAAATGACTTTCCGCTTAGGAAACGTTTCCATATTCAAGTTTATACCAAATAAACTGTCCGAAATTTATAAACATTATTTATACCAGTAGCAGTCTCCCTTTCTGCCCAGAACGTCCTTAGGCTTCCCCCCTTCTCCGTTAGTGGAACTGCTGTCTACAGAGAGGTTCTCCTTGTTATCTGTGGTTGTACCATCGTCATCAGAGGGGGGTGCTGAAAGGTCCTTGTCAGAGGGACTGATGGTTTCTTGCATTTCAACCTCCTGTGATTCGGCAACGTCAAAGCTGTCTGTCACACAGGTTTCCATGGCAACCTCTTCCTCCACTTCTGTTGCAGAACTGAATTGAAGAAGATGTATGAATAAATATAAACGGCTGCTCTATAAATTCTGGTAAAGTTTACAAATTATTTATTTCCGGCAGTGTTAAGTTATCCGGTTATGGGTATACCAGCTCCATTTAAACGGAAAGTATTATTATCTTTTCTTTTTCCGACTTGTGCAAGGTGCTGAGTTTGCTGGAGCCGAGTTTGCTAGGTAGGTGCCAAAGTCCAGTAATATCCACAACTCAGGAGTCATTTCAAGACAGCAGGTTAAACAATACCTTCAATTCAAAATCAAAGAATCAAATGCAACGTTTACTGCCAAAGTAATATCTGGAAACATGTCTAAAACTAATTGGCACCTTTATTGAATAATAACTTTAAAAACTTATTGCAATTGTAAATGAATTAGTGCTCATCTTTATTAAATTCACTATAAATTCTACCACGGACAGCAGAACAATTTGTTAATTTAAGTTTTTTTTACCAACAAAATAAATTTCCTTGAAAAGGTATGAATAAAAAGTGTCAATCAGTACTTTTTAAGACAAGTTTTTCAAATTATCAACCTCTGGCATTGGCAATAACATAACTAGATTTAGTGCCAACTCAAATACCGGCTGACAACAAAAATATCACGAAACTGGTGCAGCACATAATGCATTTAATGTCAACTTATCACAAATAATAAATATTTGAGCTCCAACGTTTTTATACAAATCAGTCCACCTGGCACATAAGTTTTACATCAAATTGGAATTAACACTTTAAAATGTCTATTTGGATGATATTAAATAATAATTTTATTATCAGAAAATGAAAACTAGCATAAAAACCTTTCTTTGCTGTCGACATCTGCCATTTTGCGCGGTGGTGTTTGAGCTGAGGTCATAGGTCAAGAAAGTGGGTCACTTATGTTTGGTATGGTAAACAGAAATAAGTCTTTTGATTTATAGAGGTTAAGGGAAGCGGCTGAAACCAGACACCATCATGCCCATGGCCCTTTTCGAAATCACGGTTTCAAATCGAGCTCCAACTTAGGCTTCGTCTGCTAAAATTGAAAACGTGTGCTTTTGATACGACGAGGCTTCCAACCACAGTATATAGAGATCAGTGCTTCCAACAGGCGGACTCTCAATGCTCAAGCTGTTTAAACTTTAGTTTCGAAAAGGTCCTATAAAACGTGCAGCAAGCGTGAGGGTTCTGCTGCTGATGACTCATCCACCATGACTGGTACCCGCACCGTGGCGTAATTTCTACACGGATCCAGCAATAACCAGTTTAGTTTTTTTAATGATAAAAATAGGTGTTGTAGTATGTGATGTGGAACATCAGCCGAGATATTTTTCTGTCATAAATAGTCACGAATTCCGTCAGCAAAACCAGTTTTCCAGCTACTGTTTCCTCACAATTTCCTCCACTTTGTACCTAGGGTAGCTGCATATTTTATAATGCATTAGGAAAGTGGTGTAAATTTTTGTTGTATTTTAATTAATAATTTGCTGGATTTTGTTCGTGAGCAAAATGAAGAAGAACAAGAAATTCACAACAACGGCGGCCGCCTCTGTTGTTGGTCGGGTCTTCACTGTTGGAAGGTATCAAGTTACCGTAGAGGATGTTATTGCAGAGGGTAAGTCATTTAGTCATTAAACGATTAAGTTCATTATTATTAGATGAAAATTAAAATGTGTTTATAAATATAATTTTACTCTTGCAAATACTATTTGCAGTTTTTAATTAGAATTATTATTTTGCATTCCTTTTGAAATAGGCCTAGGCTAGACCCAGTAACTGGGGCGCTGTACTCCTTTTTTCGAAATTTTGACATCATCGGTCGTACTAGCGCCCCAGGTTATTAGTACGTCCCAATTCTGGATTCCCTGATATGGCATCATTTTGAATAGGGTAGACACAAAAAATGCCTCAGAACAACCAAAATACCCCAACAAATTGCTTTAAAAACGCCTACTTCTACTGGCTTCTTGATATGTCTAAGGTGCAACATCAGGTATTTAAATGTACTCACGCTTTTGTTTTGTGCTTGAATTTTACGTTTTTGTCGAGCAGATCGATGAAAATGGTGGACAGTCTCTCGTTCTGTCCAAATCAATGGCCGCCACTGCCGTCGCGATGCATTCTGGGTAGTAGATTTAATCAACGACTGTTTGCAGCGAGTGCACCATTCTTTCCCATCACAACACGCGCCCCTTCGACGAATACATTGACCACTCGCTGCAAACAGTCGTTGACTAAATATACTACCCAGAATGCATCGCGACGGCAGTGGCGGCCATTGATTTGGACAGAACGAGAGACTGTCCACCATTTTCATCGATCTGCTCGACAAAAACGTAAAATTCAAGCACAAAACAAAAGCGTGAGTACATTTAAATACCTGATGTTGCACCTTAGACATATCAAGAAGCCAGTAGGCGTTTTTAAAGCAATTTTGTTGGGTATTTTGGTCGTTCTGAGGCATTTTTTGTGTCTACCCTATTCAAAATGATGCCATATCAGGGAATCCAGAATTGGGACGTACTAATAACCTGGGGCGCTAGTACGACCGATGATGTCAAAATTTCGAAAAAAGGAGTACAGCGCCCCAGTTACTGGGTCTAGGCCTAGGCCTACTATTTAATTATATCCTCCCCTGTCCGGTTTTCGATGTAGTATGCCTTTTTCTTTGAATTGAAAAAAAATTAAAATATTCCATAATCAACTGATGCCCTATTTACCTTCCTTTGTTTATAAGAAATATGCAAACATATATTAAAACGTGATGGACATTGAAACTTTCACACCACGCACCGATCTTCGATGACTTCAATAGCGTCCCATTTGTTTTGAGTTTGACCTGTTTTCGATGCAAACAAGAAAGTATGGTGTCCGGGTGAAGCTTTAATTGTTTTAATGTTAAGTTTGTTATTGCTTGCTTGTTTTTATATTATTATAGCCTAGCTCACTGTTAAAAAGTTAAATAATATTAATATATTAATAATAAATAGCAATACATTACTAGGCCCTACGTCCCTAGTCTAATAACTAGTGCCCTACTACTACGATTTTTTACGTACTAGCGTAAAGTTACTAGCATGACTTGTGTTGATTTTAAAATTGTTTTTATACTCAAGGTCCAATGTTTACAATTTAAAATAGGGAAATAATGTCCAATGTTTTTTTTAAAATTCATTAGAAAGTGTCCGTTGTGTTGGTTATGACATTCTTTCCCAACAAAAAATAATACTTTGTGAATGCAAAAATATTATCCAGAAATTAAGTTTTTTTTCAAACCAAAATGTTTTTTTCTTTTTCATACAAATCTCACCCTGATCTTAGCCTGCACCTTCTTCGGCTGTATGGCTCTCTTTTTAACGGTATTTTTAACATCAGTCCAATCACAGTCGTAAGGGGCGACTAATGGTAAGACTGATTGTTAAAAAGAGAGTCATAAAAGTGAACACTGTCCAAGAAGCTACCCTAACCTGATCTTAGACAAAGATCGTGATCTTCATGATCTTAGACAAAGATCGTACGTGGAGTTGTGTATGTCAAGACATTTCAGTCTTTTGAATGATGGCTGGACATATTTCAATGGTCAAAATGTGTCGGAATATTATAATCCCCCCCAAAATATATGTTTAAAATCATCATCACAATTAAACACAAAGTACAGCTACAGGGTTTGGTGAGAAAGAAACAAAATCAGTAGTTTCAACATGTTCAATCTGAAACTGAAAGCACACTGGTTATAAAGTTCAAAGCACCACCAATCCTTGGTTATGATCTAAATATCTGTCAAAAATAAGGAAACTGTATTCAATACCTTAATTTTCACTGTTTCTTTTTCGGATTGTCATAATAGAAATATGTAAACCTTGTAGGATACCGTGTTGGCTAGTGCCAACTGGTGCAGACCAGCATATCTACAACCTTGCACCATAGCAGTTTGTTTGGGGAGTAGGCTGTACATAGTAGATCATTAAAAACAGTTTGCAGTCTTCAAGCTCAAAGTTCAAGAAGACAGAGAGCTTTTGATGCAATAATGTACACAGTGAAATTGCCTGTTGATGAATTACCAACTGTCCGTCTTGCCTGGTTTTGTATTCTAAACACGTTCTGCCGTGGCTTGAATAAATAACATTCCCTCCCTGAACAACGCTAGATGGAAACTGAAAGTTTGTTCAAATGAGAAGTGTTTTCAATTTTGTTTTGTTTGTGCGAAGAGCATTGGACTTGGAGAAAAAGACGGAAGTCAACTGATCTAAGAAGATTAGTATGTAAAGGGGTCACTGATTATTATGAAGTTTTTTCCCCCACTCTCATCCAGAGATTGTGGTTCTTATATGAAAGTGAAGTTGTGAACTGTGTGAAACTGAAAATACTGCCAGAGCGTAGCATTTGCACACTTCCTATTAAACCACACGCTCATTTCAAAGTCGTAGAATCAACATGCACCAGATCGCTGACAAAACCTTTTCACTTAATGTGGCCAACTATATAGACCATGTTGTTTTCAAAAAGAATGACCGTGTACATTGCAGGGCCTTTGTGGCAGGCAAGATACTACACTTGTCATACAATTTTGTTTACATATTATGTATCATAACTTCCACATAAACTTAAGAGTTATAAAAATAACAGTTAGTACATGTTTTGAGATGTGCCCCCTTTCATTATATTAAATATTGATTGTGCAATCTCCATAAAATGCAAGATTTGATGTTTTCTAACATTGAACTGTGTACAAATTGTGCCTGTATGGAATCCAGGCTCTGTGGCTCTTTTGTAAACATGTGACGTTTCAGGCAAAATGGTCAATAGATCATACATATTGGGCCTATATGATGAAATAATTATAAGTTAGCAGTGAATGTGTGTGTTTGGAATGAATTATATCACCTTTATAGGGGATGCAACTTTTTATTTCTTGGGGAACTTTATAGGGAGACTGACATACATGTAGTAAATATTTAAAAAATTTGAAATGCAGAAGAAAAATTGTCTAGAGCGGGACATGAACCTGGTTCAACCTGAGTATTTCAGATTTTGTGTTTGACTAAGTTTGGTATTTTTTAAATTCTTCATTTAACAAAGGGCTGGATACTTACAAATATTTTTGAAATATTTTTTTTTAAATAATCATAGAATCGGAACATCCAAAACAAGTCATGCAGTCCAGAATCAAATCATTGTCTGACCTGACCTATTGTGTACTTTAGAATTGATCCAAATAAGAAACAAAATGCGTCATATTTCATAGCTGGAGGACATTGACCAGCTGAACTCCCACTCTGTGCTCATTAACACTAGTTTGACTTGAGTCGACCGTCCGTTGGCGTTGGGTCTACTAGAAATCTGTCAAAGTGATCAACATTGCTTATTTAACCTGATCAAATATCCCACGTATTTGTATCATGTATTTCCTTTTGAGTCAGACACGTTGTTTTGTTGTGTGGTTTTCCTTCCAAAAGACAGTTTTAACCATTTTATGGTTTCATATGCAGACAAACATGTCTGCAGGAAACACCCACGAGGTACCCTGCAATGATATGTTTGCAGTTGCCAGGAAAGCAGAGGGGTTGTACAGCTCTTCCCTTATAAGGGCGCGTCTAAGTGTAAATTGTACTGGAACATTTCAAGGGATGTTAAGGCAGTGATCCGGGCCTAATTTCATGGCTCTGCTTACCGCCGAATTCTGCTCTTACGATCACCATTCTCCGCTTACAGGGCAAACACCAAATTTCTGCGCTACATGTAGCTGTGTATGCGAAGAATGCCTGGTAGCGTAGACTTCACACCTGCACAAGCAAAAATTCCCTGCTAACCCGTGAAATACGCTTGATGTAAGCGCGCTATTCCCTGCTTCCGTAAGCGCCAATTCTTTGCTTACAGTATGATTTTTTTCACTATTTACATTTTTGTAGTAGTTTATGTGCAGCCTACACGCTATTTTACTACATGTGTACACATGTATACATGTAATAGACTTGTTTACTGAACTGGCCTAACTTCAGAGCCCTGTTTAAAAAGAAAATATGGCTTAACCATAGCTGCTGAGCATAAATGAGCAGGATACCAGTCACAGAAATTACATGTATGACATGGTGTTTTAGAAGTGGTGTTCACTAGCCAGTAGCAGTTTTTAATATACAATATACACCAGGCTATGACATGCAAACTAGCCCAGATAAAAACATGACAATTACATGTACAGTGTGGAATTGCAATCCTGTGCATCTGACCATGATCTGACCATGCATTTGTAAGGCAATCTGTTCAGGCTCAAGGGCACAATGAACCGATTCTAGGTCCCTTGACTGCACGCACTGTGGTTTTGGACACACCCAAATCACCTGTGTTTTGTCAAACTATTGATGTTTTGAACGATTGGAAATATTTTGAATGATGATGCACTTGAACGAATGTTTAAATACAGAATTTTTAAGTAGGATTTGAAACTTTGCATTGTGGGAGTATAATCAGTTAAGGTTTGTTAAGGTTACACCATGTGTAGCGTGTCGTGGCCGAGCGGATAAGAGCACCGGATCCAAGCTCTGGTGTTTCTGATCAGCAGAGTGTGGGTTCGAGTCCCGGTCGTGACGCTTGTGTCCTTGAGCAAGACACTTAACTATAATTGCTTCTCATCACCCAGGAGTAAATGGGTACCTGTGAGGGCAGAGATGGTTCTTGTGATTGATTTAGCTTGATGCGCTACATATTTGGCAGCACAGCTGTATACTCCCCAGGGAGCTGAGATGGTTAAAGGAATGACACAAAAATGGCCCAGTGACCAGGGGTAATAATGTTGAAGCGCCATGAGCGTCACTGAGTGACGGACCTGAGCGCTATATAAGAAGCCACTATTATTAAATCTCTTTTGAGTAGTGGTGTGAGTAGTGTTGGTTCTGAAAAGAACCGGTTGTTGATACTCCTGATACAGAATTTTTGTTGAGAGTCTAAAAAATATAAGTTTTCTTTGACTCCCTGAAAGTGGACGTAACTCATTCGCGAGTTAGATTTGAATTTAAGGTCTGGTACAATGACTTGCATAGTCACAAGTGACTGCTTGAATTTGAATTCCTCAGACTAGAAACAGAACGCCACAAGCTTTTGCGTTGTTTAGAGACGGGGAACACTCATTACATTGGTACCAGGCGTTGCTTCCAGACTGTAGAGTGTGCGCAGTGGAACATGCGCACAATTTTACGGTGTCAGTATTTAATGATGCAGCCACCTGAACGAACCAACTGGTTCCCAAACTCGCTCAGCAGGTAATCAGATTGCTGTGACAAGAACCATGCACAGTAAAAGGTTAACCTGATTGGTTGAAATGTTTTTGGCCAGTCTGCTGCCCTCGATTTAGTACAGAAACAATGTTGTGCTTTTCAGAAGGACGTAAGAGTAAAGATTACAAATTTCAGTGCAATTTTTGCATCTCTGATTGTTAATCAAGGGCAATAAAAAGAAAGTGTTTTGCTATTGCTGCTGGCTACCATGAGAATCCAGTTAGATTAAAACCTCTGAATGTCACTGTCTTGATGTGTACAGTGTCGAGTGTACATCTGTACAACTACAGAAAGACATGTACTGTGTCTTGATGTAGTATCACTTATACATTTCCAAGAAGGGTGTTTTCCGCACAGCTGAATGCACTGTCGTTATTGACACGGCCTCCTTCCTGGCTGCAGGAGATTGAAACCCTGAAAGCATTGTGATAGTTCAAGTACATGAAAACAAACGCACTACACACTACCTCTGAAAGCCTGCGTTACTTGTCAATAATCAGGACTATAGTCAGGAAGAACTCGGAATGCAAATTCACAGATCTGCATTTGTTGATGTTTGCGTGGACACGGAGTGTCAACAGAAACAGGGGTCTTTATGTGCAATAGCTTGCAAATTAAGGTGAAACACAAATATTTTAGGCCAATAGCAAGCGAAAAAGATTGACCACAAGGGCAGAAGAAAACAACATGAACAAGGGATGAACTTGGGAATTGACAGAAATGTTTTTTTTTAAATCAATTTTAAATGTTCTTCACATGCTTAGGTATAGCACTTTAATGAGGACAAGTCCCCTTTCAGTTTGAAAGGTACTTCTAACCACCCCCCCCCCCACCCCCACCCCCCAAAAAAACCAAAACATTTGTACTGCTACTCCATGTAGGAACCAGCTTTAATCCTGAATAATCAGCATGAGTTAAGATGTCTGTACGATCCCTACTGCCTCAATCCTTCAAACCCACTGAAAGAGTTCTTCAAAATGAATTGATATGAGCTGGTTAATGTACATGTGTAGGATTCCTACTGCCTCAATCCTCCAAAATCAACCAATATGAGTTTATGTAGGATTCCTACTGCCTCAATCCTCCAAAATCAACTAAATGAGTTTATGTAAGATCCCTACTGCCTCAATCCACCAAAATCAACTGATCCCCACTGCCTTCATTAGGTGATTGCCAAACCTGCCTAAAAACTTAAAAATCATCCAAATCAATCAAGATAACTGAGGGACTGAAGGGCTGTAGGTAAAAAAAAAAGATTTTCTTTCAAAAATACTTGAAAGACATAATTTGCTTTCCGTTTTATAGGGAGAGTCCAGGGGACTTTTTGAGTTAACTTATAAACATTTTTTTAAAGTGCTACAGGCGTGTTGATTTCCAAACAGATAAGAGGCCAATTTGGGCAAGGTGTGTCCTACATGTATGCTTGTGAACAAAATACTGTAGGACCAATTTTTCAGGGCCTAGATTACCCCAAATATATTTCCAAACTTGAGAGTCAATATTGGACCATGTTTCTCAATCCCTTTAAAGTATTGACCCTTAAATATGTTGTTAACAGAAATTGTTGAGGGCCTTCAAGGCTCTGTGCATCAATCAGTCACTATTTATTGGGGTGCACCCTTCTTCAAAGCCTCCATTGTCTGTTAAATTCCAGCGAAGCATTTAATTACATTTCCACATGGATTCTCCTCAGGATTGTTCAAAACTGGAGAGCATTCTTGAACCAAAACTTGGAAGTTTGGAAAACTTTAAGCTCGCTGAATTGAAACTAGAATGTCCTCAGAATGTTTTTTACTTGGTGTTTATCTTTGATTTGAAAGCCCTACTCTGCATTCTAAATAGTTTCTTTATGATAATTGTGAATTTGATCTGAAGAACCCCCCCCCCCCCCAAAAAAAAAATTAATAATAATTGGGTTTTGTTTATGTTTTTATTTATTTAATCTTTTTTACTTGCGTATCTGCTGCACCTCGCCTTATCGGCATGTGATTCACGCATATCCGCCAGATAAGCTAGCTTAAAGTGCATACGTGCTACTACAGTCTAGAAATTATGTATGTACATGTACATGTATGTGCTACAGTATAGAAATTGTCTCTTATTCATAGTGTTACATTATAACATAGCACACCCACACATAATGTCACTGTTACACCTGTGCTGTGCTCTGTGGTAAAGCACTTTTGTTATACGGATTATATGAGGTCCTTTGACCCGTTGACATTTATTTGGGTGTTTGTTTTGACACCGGACAGTCTTTTTGATTATGTTATTGCAGAAATTTTATTGTTAGCTGTACACTTAAAGGCACTGGACACATTTGGTAATTACTCAAAATATATATTAGCATCAAAACTTACTTGGTAACGAGCAACAGAGAGCTGTTGATAGTATAACACATTTTGAGAAACGACTCCCTTTGAAGTAACGTAGTTTTTGAGAAAGAGGTAAAATATTTGAATCTGAAGAAGACTTCAGGCCTGAAGCCTTTTTCAGGCATCTGAAAGCACACAAATTTGTGCAACAAGGGTTTTTTTTCTTTCATTATTTTCTTGCAACTTCGATGACCAATTGAGCCCAAATTGTCACAGGTTTGTTACTTTATGCATATGTTGGGATACACCAAGTGAGGATACTGGTCTTTGACAATTACCAAACGTGTCCAGTGCCTGTAAGTCCTTAGTACATCTCCTAGTGGTCCAGATGTAGGTCATTGTTGAACCAGCATTCCTAGTAAAATATGAAATGTAGACTAGTGGAAGAAGCTGAAGGACTTGCCAAACAACCAAGCTAACTGGTCCTGCTTGCCAGTCATGGAAACGCTGTGGGCAAACACTGGATTACCATTGACATCACAACTCTACAAACATCAAGCACAACAACATCATCAGGGCTCGAATTTGGGGGGGGGGGGGGGGGAAATCCACAAGACCACAGGGCTTGTCGCTCAAAATGTCTCCCGGACCACAATTGTTCTAACAAGACCAGAACAGTTTAACATGCATACTGTTTTTATTTGAACAAGCACTATGACATAAGAGAAGATTGATCTCATTTGTCTTTATGGGTATACATACTTCATTACTCAATAGAATTGATAGATAATAATAATAATAATAATAATATGGATTTATATCGCGCTTTATCACACCCAAGGGCATCTCAAAGCGCTCATTATTACCCCTGGTCACTGGGCCATGTATTTAATTCCTTAAACCATCTCAGCTACCTGGGGAGTATACAGCCTGTGCTGCAATATATGCGCTACTAAGCTAAATCAATCACAAGAACCATCTCTGCCCTCACAGGTACCCATTTTACCCCTGGGTGGAGAGAAGCAATTATAGTTAAGTGTCTTGCTCAGGGACACAAGTGTCACGATCCCGGGACTCGAACCCACACTCTGCTGAACAGAAACACAAGAGCTTGAGTTCGGTGCTCTTAACCACTCGGCCACGACACTCCAGATGTTTCAGACTCAAAGTCAACATTTTATTATCACTTGTTTTTATGTGGTTTTATTATTCAATTTCAATTGGAAAAACACAAGACCACCGGACTTGTCTGGTCATGAGTTTATAGGCCTGACACTAAAATCACTGGCCTCGGGCTTGTGGTCCAGTGTAGAGTTCGAGCCCTGATCATCCAAAATAATAACAGTAAAGCAAGAAAACAACATTAACAACGGCTACTTGTAGAAATAAGGAACAATATTAACTCCAAAAGCAGAAAATAAGATAAACATAATAACAACAAGATAACCACAGCAAGAATGGCAGCAACAACAATCGTCATGAAGGTTAGAAACAAGAACAGCATCACCGACACTATAACGCAACATCAATTTAAAATTCAGATATTGAATAAACAGGCTTGTTATTTCATTTACTACATACATGTATATAACATTTGAAGGATGCAGCTTGTTGCAAAAACAAACTTAATCACTGTGGCACAGCAGGCTGGGAGAATCCAATAAACGACCCTCGTTCACTATGAATTTGTAAGCTTACAAATTCAAAGTAACACTGTCTAATTAGATTTGTATTAATGCCAGGAGAAGTTTTTGATTATACTTTTTAAAGATCTTAATTGAAACTATACAAAGGCTGTGTCTGAATGGTCTGAGCCATAGACTGTGGCTATGGCTACGTCTTGATCGCTGTGCCATCAGGTGTTGGAAGTATAGGACCTCTTTAGCAACACACTTAGCAATAGTTGTAGCCGTAACTGTAGCCGTAGCCAGGGCCCAAATAAACAAATGATAAACCATTTTTATATAGCGCATATCACCGTGAGGTCCCTATGCGCTGTAAGGGGAAATCAAAAATTGTACAAAGTAAACAGATATGTTTTCACACGGGTTTTGAATTGTTCTGATGTCTCAGCCTGTTTAACAACCTCTGGAAGACTGCTTCTGAGTTTGTTAAACAGGCTGAGACATCAGAACAACTCAAAACCCGTGTGAAAACATATTCTGTTTACTTTGTACAATTGTTGATTTCCCTAGTAAGCCTGTAATACACACTGCTTACCACTGGAGACTACACCAGCTCTTTTCAGAGCCAACACCCCTCCAAAAGAGATTTTACACATACATGTAGTTGTACCATGGAGGTAGGAACACCTCCATATGGTTGTACCCACAAGTTTAAAATTTATAGTTACTTCTTATTTCTCAACACCATGCAAAGCTTTAAACACCACTTACACTGCTTACCGTTAGCAAAGCAAGAGGCACACTAACTTGCAGTTTCTGTAAGCAGATAAGTGACACAACATTGCAAATTCATTGTGAACACGTACACCCACTGTCAAATCTTATTAATCATTAATATATAACACAAAAAAACTTCTGCTTCTAAATGGTTTCTGCTATAACAAGCACAAGAATTTGCTTACCGGTAAACAGCTTTATGAAATTGCTTACCGGTAAACAGCTTTATGAAATTGCTTACCGGTAAACAGCTTTATGAAATTGCTTACCGGTAAACAGCTTTATGAAATTGCTTACCGGTAATCAGCTTTATGAAATTGCTTACCGGTAAACAGCTTTATGAAATTGCTTACCGGTAAACAGCTTTATGAAATTGCTTACCGGTAAACAGCTTTATGAAATTGCTTACCGGTAAACAGCTTTATGAAATTGCTTACCGGTAATCAGCTTTATGAAATTGCTTACCGGTAATCAGCTTTATGAAATTGCTTACCGGTAATCAGCTTTATGAAATTGCTTACCGGTAATCAGCTTTATGAAATTGCTTACCGGTAAACAGCTTTATGAAATTGCTTACCGGTAATCAGCTTTATGAAATTGCTTACCGGTAATCAGCTTTATGAAATTGCTTACCGGTAAACAGCTTTATGAAATTGCTTACCGGTAAACAGCTTTATGAAATTGCTTACCGGTAATCAGCTTTATGAAATTGCTTACCGGTAAACAGCTTTATGAAATTGCTTACCGGTAAACAGCTTTATGAAATTGCTTACCGGTAAACAGCTTTATGAAATTGCTTACCGGTAAACAGCTTTATGAAATTGCTTATCGGTAAACAGCTTTATGAAATTGCTTACCGGTAAACAGCTTTATGATATTGCTTACCGGTAAACAGCTTTATAAAATTGCTTTCCGGTAAACAGCTTTATGAAATTGCTTACCGGTAAACAGCTTTATGAAATTGCTTACCGGTAAACAGCTTTATGAAATTGCTTACCGGTAAACAGCTTTATGAAATTGCTTACCGGTAAACAGCTTTATGAAATTGCTTACCGGTAATCAGCTTTATGAAATTGCTTACCGGTAAACAGCTTTATGAAATTGCTTACCGGTAAACAGCTTTATGAAATTGCTTACCGGTAAACAGCTTTATGAAATTGCTTACCGGTAAACAGCTTTATGAAATTGCTTACCGGTAATCAGCTTTATGAAATTGCTTACCGGTAATCAGCTTTATGAAATTGCTTACCGGTAATCAGCTTTATGAAATTGCTTACCGGTAATCAGCTTTATGAAATTGCTTACCGGTAATCAGCTTTATGAAATTGCTTACCGGTAATCAGCTTTATGAAATTGCTTACCGGTAAACAGCTTTATGAAATTGCTTACCGGTAAACAGCTTTATGAAATTGCTTACCGGTAAACAGCTTTATGAAATTGCTTACCGGTAAACAGCTTTATGAAATTGCTTATCGGTAAACAGCTTTATGAAATTGCTTTCCGGTAAACAGCTTTATGAAATTGCTTACCGGTAAACAGCTTTATGAAATTGCTTACCGGTAAACAGCTTTATGAAATTGCTTACCGGTAAACAGCTTTATGAAATTGCTTACCGGTAAACAGCTTTATGAAATTGCTTACCGGTAAACAGCTTTATGAAATTGCTTACCGGTAAACAGCTTTATGAAATTGCTTACCGGTAAACAGCTTTATGAAATTGCTTATCGGTAAACAGCTTTATGAAATTGCTTACCGGTAAACAGCTTTATGATATTGCTTACCGGTAAACAGCTTTATAAAATTGGGGCCAAGACAGCTGCGCTTGGTTTAAGTAGCTTATCTAGGCCTCCTACTTTGTTGACTTAAGGTGAGGTGGAATAGTAGAACACTGCATTGACTAATCTTGGGGAGTAGACATACATTCGGAATGATTAACATGATGAACATAGTCAAAAGAGATCAATAAAGCGCACTCATATAATTAGATTTCCCAGTTTTTCAACCTTCAGCATTTTGTTAATTTCCAGGACTGCTGTACATTTGCCGAGAAATTGAAATGGATTTTGTTCTGAATGTTTTTTTAAATTTATTTTTTGTTACAGGAGGGTTCGCCTTGGTGTTCCTTGTCAAAGCCAGAAACGGGCGTCACTATGCGCTCAAACGGATGTTCGTCAACAATGAGCAGGATCTGGCCGTGTGCAAACGAGAAATCAAAATAATGGTAAGGAATACTCATTGCGAGGCCGCGATAACGGAACGATCCGACAAGCCCTATTCTGACCAATCACGACTGTAGTGCAAGACTTTTGACATGCAAGATGGTAGCAGACTTATACCAAGGAGCCCTCATTGTTCTAAACCATTTGCGCATACCCAGCATTGCATAAACAATGGAAACACAAAACCAATGTTACGCCCCCCTACTGCAAGACCAGTGCTCAGATTCACTTAAAGATTCATTTTGACAATGAGTTGTCAATATCACCATAATGATTTGTTTTGTGACATCACACTTTGATGAGCAATTACATTGATTCCAGCTTTTGGATCAATCTTACAAATGTAGCTCTTTGTGATTTCAAGCCCAGGCATAATGCCAGGGGCGAGATCCACTAGCAATATACTCCATGTTCCCTGTCTCACTTGGCCAGTTACAGGAACAGAACCCGAGTCCAAGCAAACACCGGCAACCATCAGTAACAAAGTGTGGGTTTGAATCCTGGTCATGACACTTTTGCCCTTGAACAAGGCACTTAACCATAATTGCTTCATAAAAAGTTGGGAAGGTAGTGCATTGTGCTCTACCAGCCAGGCTCTTAGTGGATGATACCCATGCCTACATCCTTACGGACTGTGAAGGGGGTTACCCTGTCAGCCCCAGGAGTAGGTGGCAACGCGCCCCTGGTGACAGTTGATTTGGGTCGACAGCCCAAATCAGTTAACTTAAGCCCTCACCTTGAAGTTGACATCCGGCCTTGTGATGTTTGGCGGTTTCTCATAAATTTCTTTTTCTTTTTTTAAAATCATGGTTCGCTGATTTTGAAGCAATGCTACTGCCTCACAACAATCAAACCTGGCATATTTACATGTTCATGTAAACTACAGTATGGCGTCCATCTTAATTCATTTTTTAAGTGTACTCAGATCACGACAACAATTAATTTTAGTTTAATTAACTTACCACTAATCATTGATGGATTTGTTCATGCAAGACCTTGTAACTTTCACAAATCTATACAAATAGCTATTTTGAAATTTAAGTTAAAAAATTTCTAGTCAAATCGGCCAAAAATCAAACCGAACCAAAGTAACAACTTTGAGTGACACATTATCTGTTTACTCTTGACATGTTTTCTTACACTGTTCAAATTATGAAGAAGAAAAAAAGTCGAATAGATATGTTGAAACAAAATTTTCAAAAGCAAATTCAACCCTTTGGGGAAATTTCCTAAGTGTGACCCCCGAGACCTTTACTGATTTAAAAAATACTGTGTTACTCCGGAAAAACATGTTGCCATCGGTGTCAGAGCACAGGTATCAAAGCTATTTATGGAAATCCGTTTAAATCCCTCGTGTCTCATAACCAGAGACCTGAAGGCAAAATCCATTTTATATTATGGACAATAAGGACAATAACAGATTCTGAGCGTCCCTTATGAATCTGTCTTAACAGGGGAGGTAGGCCTATAATGTTCGAAGCTTCCTTTGGCTTCTGAAAGTGCCCCATGTTGTTTTGGTTTCTCATTTAATTCTCTCAGTTGTCTCATATATCTTTGCTTAAACCTTATTTTAAGAAGAAAATTATAACGGTTTATTTTGCAAATGATTAAAAACAGTCACATGAGTTTGAAATATTGGTCTCACAACATCATGAAGAACTATTTATCTTAACATACAATACTATAAAAACAGTTTCCTTCAATACTTGTTTCCTTCTATAATCTATACCCTTTTATCTTCTTGCGCCAAATTATAAATAAATATCATAGTGTGATAAATGGAATTGAATCTGCAAAAGTTAAGCAAGCTGAAATCTGGATGTTCAGATTACGACTTGTTCTGACTCGTTGAAGGGGGGTTGGTTGGATGCATCCTATGACATCTCGACATTGTTGTAGCTCTCAAGCACTCCGCATTGTCGTTACAGTTTTGCATTTATTTTAACGTTAAAAACCACTCAGTTACATGAGTTTACTGATTGAATAAAAAGCAGTAATTTTTGCAGGAGCAGCTCACATGATTGATAAATTATTCTCCGTAATTTGTAGTCCCTGAGTACATGTATTCCAACCGGTAGTTATAAGTATTTAAAAGCTTCCTCCTACAATAAGTTCAATCTTCATGAGAGATATTTTTCGCTCGCCTTTAAAACAATGTGTAACAAAAAGTTACATGTATTTGGGCATTCACAATTCTATTGGACCATTTCATGGGGGCAATAAGGCAGTGACCAGGGGCATGGAGGCGATTGCTAGAGGAAATTTACCATGCCCCTTCAACACTGTTAAAGAGCAAAGTTTAAGGCAACCTGTTCAGAGAAAAGAAAAGAACAAACCCATTGTATAAAAAAATACTAGATTATATAACAAAAATGGCAACATAACTTTATAATCCACTAATGGTAATAGACACTGTGCCAATATTACATGTGTAATTGATTTGAGTTCTTGTATTATTTTCAAAAGGAACTTACCCCCTTCACCCTGGGGAAGGGTTTGCAACAATATTCAAAATAATACAAATGAGGTTAACATTATGACGGTAGACTTAACAAAAAGGATCCATTTGGAACTAATTATTTGTAGAATTAATTTTCTTTAACTTTTTTAGCAGACATACAAGTAAACTTGGCTAAGCAATACACAAACCTTTACCCGAGAGGTCTTTATAAGAATTAATTTGTCTCTTTCCGATGACGTACTAAGTTCTTAACGAAAATATCTCAAGCCAAAAAACGTAGTGTTTCATTTTTGCTTAGAATTTCTGTTCAGTTTCAAAGGAATGTGAGAGTAATACCCAAACCAGGCACTTCCTCCCAGAACCACGCACTTCCTGACAAAACTCGAAATTGATTTACCTCGATCATCAAGCAATAAGAGCTGTCAAATAACATACCTGAAATTACATGTAGTCCCATCATGTGTTAATATTTCCTAACATATAAAATGTTTACAACATCACATCACATTGATATCAAGCCTGAGATGTTCTTGTTTACTGCCAGTCCACAATTTCCAAGAAGTGCCCTATTTTCGTGTGGGTTGTCTCAAATACACACACTGTCCACCTTATACCCAAATAAAAACCAGAAAATGCACACCAAACTTTGCACTAAATATAAAGACATAGGGCCTATAATAGGCGAAGCACGTGTAGTTGGGCCTCGTCCAAATTGGCGGCTACAGCTACAGCTAGATTTCCACGTTATAATGCGTTGAAGTATAGGACGTCCTTAACAACACCCTTAACAACAGTCGTAGCCGTAACTGTAGCTGCCAATTCGGATGACCTTAGACTCACTGGAGTTCTGCAGATGGGTCGTAACCCAGAAAAAGTCCCAGTCTCTCAAAATCTTCAGGGGAGTTTAACGAGGGGGAAGTTTTCATAAGCTTTAACACAGATTTTCTTCATGATTTTTGTTTTTTCTTCAACAGGCTAGCTTGACTGGTCACAAGAATATCGTACCCTACATTGATTCCAGTATCAACAAGGGGAACACCGGCGTCTACGAAGTACTCATTCTCATGGAATACTGCAGAGGTGGGTCGTCTCAGCTTCAATTCTATTTTTACAATGTTGGATCCTCTCATAAACTGATGATATTTTATGTTTTACTGGGTTTTTTTAAGTTAAAATGTTTACCTGTTGTCAGGGTAATGCTTTTCAGAGCCAACACATTTTACAAAGAGAGATTTGATAACATCCCTAACATCCCTACCATCCCTCCGCCTTTAAAAAAAAAATAGACAAAATTAAACATGTGGTATTTTTTGCCACATTTTGTCCTCGCATGTTCTTGAAAGAACACAAGAAGGATATAAGCAGTCTGGATTGTATCTCAACCATCTGCTTGTTTGTTCCACAGTTTCCGTTTCAAGTTTAAAGTACATGTACATATTGCCACCCAAGGGGAAAATAGTTATTATGCTTTGTTCCTAAGCCACTAGAATTATTGCTTGGTGTAATGTTTCTAATCATTTGGATGTTCAGTTATAAGGTTCATATTCGACTCCAACGGGAACACCCAGGCTCACTACCCTACATGTAGTTTCCTTATTCATGATGATGTACAGTGCATTGTAGAGTCGGTAAATCTGCTGAAATTATTAAACCAAGGAGGTTCTGGGGCTTCATCCGGGTCGAGACCAAGAGACCAAGGGGGAACCCAGGCCCTCTACCCTAGTCCTTTATTCATGGTGATGTAGAGAGTCTGTAAATCCTCTGAAATGTAACATCCATGAGGCTCAGGGGGCTTCATCCTCTAGACCAAGGGGAAACCCAGGCCAGCAATAAGTACCCAGAAGCCACAGAGGCCATGACCTCTGTTGCCCTGGTCTACAATGTAGGTCTTGGTGTCACCTCAAAAGATTCCAATAAACTGTAACGATCATCCAATGGAAGTGCCCTCTGCAAAACCAAAATTGTCTTGCCCTCTCAAAGATGAAACTCCAGGCCTGCAGTATGGCCAGTTTGACCATTATAATAATAATAATAACTAGTTCTTATATAGCGCATTTTACAATAACGTATCAATGCGCTTTACATTAGTGTCCTGGTCATTGGGCCAATAACATTCCTATAATCTTACCAGCTCCCTGGGGAGTATACAGCCCTGGGCTGCCGTGGCGCTCCGAAGGCTTTTTCAAACACAATATCAACCTCTACCCTTGCAGGTACCCATTTATACCCCTGGAGCTCCATGGTTTGTCACACTGCACCTGTACAGAGTACATGATGTAAAATTTTGTATCCAGGCAAGTGTGAAACACACATTAGGATGAGACTTTTCCTGTTTACTAGGAAGTCTACATGTCCATAGGAATTGGATTTCATGTAACTCAATACCAATCAGGACTCGCACTTGTTTAAATATACTCTGGTTTGTGGAACTGAGCAGTGGTCCATCCATTATCTCATCACATGTACCGTAATTTTCGGATTATAAACCGCGGTTTATACGTTGATTTTGACTTTTTTTAAAACTCCTGCGGTTTATTCTCCGGGCGGCTTATACGCCGACGTATAAATATGGAAGAGAAAAAACAGCATTTTTATAAAGAAAGGTCGTTTGTAAAATGTTCTAAATAAAAACAATGTTCTTAAACGATAAAAAATCCTGCAAAACATGCCTGTGTGGTGACAAAATCTTGTTGAAAATGCCTGTTGAAAATCCCGCCTCATTTGTATTCCGTGTTGCCTTTATAAAACGTTTATCAACCGCCCTATTGTTAGAGTTCAGTCCCCCCTCAGAGATGAACAATCAGCGAAACTCGAGTTAGACTAGACTGGTCCCCTGTCTATTTATCCCAGCGATCTCCATATGCTGATATATCTCCGAACAGACGGTCTCATACAGACCAACATCAAACAAACGAAAACTGTGCGGTATTGCTCACGCACGTACATGTATAAAAACGTTCCTCCGACCACGAGGTGATTTCTCACAAAGGGAATTTCCCTTGCCTTTTCGTTCCCACAGCTACACGCCGCCATTCCTTCACCCCCTAACTATAAAGTTTACCACGTTAGGAGCATGCAAGCACATCTGCGGGATCGAGGTGATGAATACTATGGCAGTGCTGCGAGAAGCACTACGTCATAATTATTCACGCGATCGGCCAATCGGAAAGCTGTGAGAAGCAATACGTCATAATTATTCACGCGATCGGCCAATCGGAAAGCGGCCGGTCAGGAATCAGCCAATCAGCCTGTGCCAATTGCGCTCGTGGTGCTTCGGGTAACATGAAGAATAAAACCATGGCTAGAATGGAGAGCCTTACAGCCTTTATCAAATTTCCTTACATCAATAACCAATTCGCGGCACTTCAGTTTTAACACTATTTTTAAATCTGAAGTGGGTTCCCTCATCAACTCACGTCACAAATTAACCGCGATATCATCGAATATCGCGATATATTTTTGACGATGTATCGTGAATGAAAAAAAGCAATATCGCCAAAGCTTACCATACGCTGTTTTGCGAACTTCACTTCCGTGTTTTGAGGTTAGTTTTTTTAACATTTTGGCCGCGGTTTATACGCCCGCGCGGTTTATACGCTGACACCTAAATATTTTTTCCATATTTTGGAGCATTGCGGTTTATACGCCGGGCGGTTTATAATCCGAAAATTACGGTAGGCCTAAGTTAGGTTTTTTTTCTGGGAAAATTAAAAACGGAATTTAATTTTTATTTTTTTATTTTTTGTGGTGGAAATGTGTGGGAACTTGTTTTCTGATTGAAAAATTTACTTGGAACTTTAAAAAGTTTATTATTTCTTTTGTCTATACCCATACACCGATTTGTGTAAAGCACTGTGTGCTCAGTACTTTCCTAAGTCTTTTGTAAAAAATCCACAGGTTTATTACTCTGGTTGGATTCAAACCCATGACCGTTGCCATTCTAGAGTATTGCTGTCTCAGTGACAGATTTTGTGACATGAGAGATCTGGCTCCTTTAAGATGAAATTGCTGCTTGATACAAAACTAAATTCCTTAAACTTAGACAAATTTGTCTCTACCTTCTGTCGCAAGACACTAATTTTTGCTGTGGAAGTTCTGCTCCATTTTTTCCACTGCAAACCCATGACCTTTGCATTGCTAGAGCAGATGTCTTACCACTAGACCACCGAGCTACATGTAACCTGGTAGCTAGAGGCAGTTCAAATCCTACTTACTAATTGCTGATAAACAACTCTAATCAAATTTTGTGCAAGTGTTTGCTCAGACCCTAAGCATTTTTTTCACATGATTATTTTTGTTAAAATGTTTTGATGTTACTTTTTGTTTTTCTGTTGACAATCCCAGACGGCCATGTTGTCCAGCAGATGAACGAGAGATTAAGCACAGGTTTCACCGAGCATGAAGTCATGAAGATATTCTGCGATTCGTGTGAGGCCGTGTCTAGACTTCACCATTGCCAGACTCCTATTATACACCGAGATTTAAAGGTGGGTTTATGTAATAAGGTATTTATGTACAGTGTTGAATTTTTTGAAGAGTCATTCATTCGTAAGGGCTTGAAACGCCCACTGGGCCACTGGATGGGGTCCAGTAATTTTAGCATCAGGGCCAACCTTCAGTTAGTTTCATTTATTCTGGTTGTGAAGCCAAGAACTCTCAGAAAGTAAACTTAATCACTGTAGTAGCCAAGAACCCAATGGGCAGAAGACAAGGAAGGAAGTTTCAGTTTTAGATGTGTGAGGAAAACCCACACATTCAGTTTGGGACTGCAAACCCAATCCACGTAGTGCCCCCGGCGTGATTCGAACCGGGGTCCTAGAGGTTGAAGGTGAGGAAAGAGCATGTAAGCATTCATGTTCAAGTTATAAACCACAAGGGAAACTGACTGGGAAAATTGCTAGTGATTTTGGGTTGAACAAAAAGAAAGTGACTAAAGCGGGACTTGAACCTGTGACCTCTGGATTAACGTACCAGCACTCTACCGACTGAGCCGAAATTGACTTTTTGTACAGCTGTTGTGTTTATGATTTGTTGATATTTAGGTGGAGAACATCCTACTGCATCCAAGTGGGAGCTACATGTTGTGTGACTTTGGGAGTGCGACCGGTAAAGTCCTGGACCCCAAACAACATGGTGTACAATCCATCAAGGATGAACTAGAAAGGTGAAAAAAGTTTAAGAATAAGGTCAATTTGTTTTGGAAGGATGATTGTTTCAAAGTGAAACAGATTTAAAATACAGATTTCTTTTAGGAAGGAATCTATATTGCTTGTAGTAGCTTAGTAATCTAGCGCATCGGACTGGTGGCTTAGTCATCCCATGTCCTTTAGTTATAGTGATGGAGAGAGTCTGTAAATCCTCTGAAATATAACACCCAGGAGGTTCAGGGGGGCTTCACCCTCTAGACCAAGGGGAGAGCTGGACCAACTTTGGTTGCAGACATGAAATTTGTCCCAAAGAGTGACATTTGACAAATGATTCTGCTTTTAAATGTCAATAATATGCTAATCCACCTGGATGGAATGTCTGCAGTTTATATTTTGACAGTTGAAGACGGTTCTTTTTTGTATTATTATTATTATTATTTTTTATGAACGTGCTTTCCAAATATAGTTAGGGAGAGATTTATATGTCAGATCTGCTTTTGCAAAACCTGAAACCTCTCAGCATTTCCCATAATGCAATGGAAAGGTCAAACATTGACCTCGGTTCTGGATGACCATGGCCCAATTTCATTGGCTCTGCTTGCCGTGAAATTATGCGTTTGCAACTAATAGATTCATGTGATTTACAGAGCACAGTAAGCGCGAAACTTTGTGGTAAGCAGCACCATAAAATAGGGCTCAGATTTTGTTTGGATAAATTCTCTATTATTTTATGATCTTGGAAAACTATAATTTGCTTCCTGTTTTTTTTGTACAGGTATACAACGCTGTCCTATCGGTCCCCGGAAATGATTGATCTCTACTCGGATACTCCACTGACCACAAAGTTAGATATATGGGTAGGTAGTTTTTTTTTTAATACAAAAAGCCATAAATAGGTGGCTTTTCAAGCGTTTTTAAAACAGTTCAAAATTTGTGACAGATCGAAGTGACTGTTGGAGAGAGTTTCATTCGCTCTTTGCACGGATCCGCCGTGTGCGTGTAGAGCCTCGACTTCATGCTTCATTTGTTTTGTAATTATGTAATTGTTTCATGAAAACAGGTAGACTATTAAAAATCACATTTTTATATCACATGCATAACTTGAGAATGAACATCTAACAATCTGATTACATTTCTGGTTGTCCTAGGCTATGGGATGCATGCTGTACAAGCTGTGTTTCTTCACTCTACCATTTGGTGAGAGCAGTTTAGCTATCCAGTGTGCTAACTTCACGATTCCCGACAACTCCCGCTACTCAAGAGAGATGCACTCCCTCATATGTAAGCAAGAACAGGCCTGGGTCCGATTTCACAAAGCACTAAGATTTATCTTGAGATGAGTTGTCAATATCACCATAGTGATTTGTATTGTGACATCACACTTTGCTTAGCAATTAAGATTGATACACAGTTAAGATCAACCTTAGCTCTTTGTGAAGTAGACCCCTGTGTTTGAATTATATATAGCGCTCTTATATAGCGCTCATATCCGTCACTCAGTGACGCTCAAGGCACTTCAACAGTCAGTATTTTTCCTTTTACATAGCACCATGTAATGGTTTACAAGGTGCTGTGGCGCAATATGCAGCCAATCCAACCAGGAACACCGGGGCGAACCCCTTCTCTTTCCGATAAGTGCACTGGGTTCTTTTACGTGCATTACACAACGCACGGGACCAACGGCTTTACATCCATTCCGAAGGATGAAGCAATAATGGTTAAGTGTCTTGCTTAAGGACACAAGTGTCACGACCGGGACTCGAACCCACACTCTGCTGAACAGAAACACCAGAGCTTGAGTTCGGTGCTCTTATCCGCTCGGCCACAACACGCCACTAGTCTCTGCTCGGTATTTCAGAACCAACTCTATAGTGGAGGTGAATAGCTTGATCTTCAGGTTTCTTGGCTACCTCAGTAAGCTTAAGATTGACATTAGTGAATTATGTTGATAACTTATGCAGGATTTGTTTCTGGTTCTTGTAGGTTACATGCTGGAGGTAGATCCGGATAAGCGCCCAGATATCTTTCAAGTCTCCTACGTTGCGTTCAAAATAATGGGAACGGATACGCCAGTCCAGAATCTACATGTGAGTCTTTCAAAACAAAAATGTTTTTATTATTTGTAGTTTTTGTATAGACCATGTGACCCTTGCTTATGCCATACCTGATTGGTGGGTATGGCTTAATCGCCTCGTCATTATGCGTTGAAGACAACATGTTTCAAATTTCGCTCTGAAAGTGTATCAAATACAATGGCATTTTTGACAATTTTAACATGAGGTTAGAGACCTGTTAATTTTACCCCACTTTCATGCGGAATCTATCTATTGGAAAATGAGTGCATCACAAAACTGATTTGGACCTTGGAGCCTCTCTGTAAAACATCTGCTCTAGAATGTGGTGGTCTTAGGTTTGAATCCCACCTGAGTAGTCTGTGGATTTCTTTCTTGGAAATCACCGAGAATACAGTGTTTGCCACATACCAGTTACCATAATTTCAAATATTGTACTTTTTAGAATTCACCAGTTCCCGAGGTGAGCAAGCTGCCGTTGCCGTTAACGGAGACGGAGTACCGTCAGCAACAAGACAATCGTGCTAAGCAGAATTCCAACAGGTAAAGTCTGGTGACTCTAACAAAGCCTGTAACTTAACGACCAGGGCCCAATTTCATAAAGTCTGTAAGCACAAAAACTTGCTAAGCACAGAAAAACTTTGCTTAACGAAAACAGGTTACCCGCCAACATTCCATAAAGTTAACATTGTTGCGACTGGTGCCCCACTCATATTTTGCTAAGCATTATTTTCTGCTAAACGACTTAATGAAATTGGGCCCAGAGCTCTTTGTCATGGCTTCGCTTACCATGGAATTCTACGCTTACAACCCATAAAATTGCACGCTTTACAGGGCAGCGTTAGCGCAGAATTCTGTGGTAAGCCGTGCCATGACATTGGGCCCAGCTTGAACGAAATACAGCAACAAGTGATCGTTGCTGAAAGTCGTTCAATCAAGTGTTTGATCAATTGGAAGTTGAATTCCTTTAAGATTAAATAATTACTTTTAAATGCTTTTCTCCACGCTTTTCAATGAGATTTGCAAAACTCCTTGAAATGTGATCACTTCTTCTTATCAAATCCGCACATTTCTCTGCATTTTCATTGTACATTGCAACATTAGCAGATGTCCGCGGTTCTTGTACAAAACAGCGAACACTTCTTCAGTTGATTTTAAATTTTTTTCATTCTCCCAACCCTCCTATCCTTACAGAATAGCAGCAACACCCATGGATGTAAGCACGTCGGTTACACCACGCCAACGACCCAAGCCAGGTCAAGCTGGTGTAGCCCCAGCTACTGGGGTGTTACAACTGCCAACTCCCACCACAAGAGGGCGCGGTAAGCCTATAGCTGCTGTAGCGACCCAGGGAGCATCCGGCAATAGTGAGTTCATAATTGTTTCAGGCAAAGTTATCAATTTACTGTGGCATTTTTATTGTTTAAATCTAGCAGTGTCACAGGTCGATTATATCAGCCCAATTTTTCAGATTGTGTTTTTGCAGGCTATTTATAACGCATTTTCAACACACCACATGACCTTATAATGACCTGAGTGAAAGTGAAAGTTCAAGTTGTGACCCGAAACATTTTTGAGAAGTCAGCCTCGAACTTTTGTATGCTAGCCTTGACTGCAATCATTGTTTGGAGAATTTTTATTTGCAATTTCATTATGACAACAATTAAAAAAAACTTAACCAAGACTTGTATGTTCTAACAGGATTGAGTCCGCAACAAGCCTTTCAAGAACAGCAACAGCAACAAGCAGCAGCAGCCCAGCCGACTCAACTTCAACGGCATACACCAACCCAACAGCAACAACAGCAGCAACAGGTGCAACAACAAAAGATCCAACAACAGCAGTTGCAGCAGCAGCAGCTCCAACAGCAGCAGTTGCAACAACAGCAGCTGCAGCAAAAACAACAACAGCAGCAGCAGATGAAGCAACAGCAGCAGTTGCAACAACAACAGCAGCAGTTGCAACAACAGCAGCAGCAACAACAGCAGCAGCAGCCAGAGTCGCTGATGCTGGAGTACACGCCACAGCAGCTAGTGCAGCAGGCTTACTCGATGCAGCAGCAGCAGCAACGGCAGATGAACTCACAGCAGTTTCCTGCAGGTAGGCAGTTAAGAAATATACCTTTTTTGTCAAATTCTGAAAGCATAACTTAATTCGTTATACAGCAAAAGGTCAAATCTGCGATGGCCCTATAGCCAAATATCTTTCTCATGACATATATTTGGAGAGTTGACTGTGTACTGTGTGGATGCATTCACCACATGATATCACGTTGCAGGCTGGCATAGTTTATCTATTATTCACAACCACAGTGGATGATATTGAATGGTCAGACAGTAGGAGGGTTAATGACCACAGATTACCTGACAGTTTTCATTTTCCTGTGTTTCAACTATCAGGACACCAGCAGCAGTACCCAGGCCCACAGCGCCATGCTTTCGTACCGGTGAACTCAGGCTACCAACAGCAATACAGGCTACCGCAGCAGGGTTACGTAGCGCCCGCACACCAACAATACCCGCCCGCAGCGGCACCCCAACCGCAGTTCACAAGACAGCTCAGCCAGCAGGAGATGCAAATGCAGCAGCAGCTTCAACAACAGCAGCAGTTGCAGCAACAGCAGCAGATTCAACAGCAGCAGTATCAGCAGCAGCAACAGTTGAAGTTGCAGCAGCAGCAACAACTGCAGCAGGTATAAATGCAATCTGTTGAAAGCACGCTACATTGGATAAGAAAACTGTTTCCCATCCTCTAGTTTTCTGATTTTTGCCAGAAAAAAAGGAGCCTTTCGACTGAATTATACCACACAGATATCAGGACAATTTCATGTAATTGTTAATATTCTGTGATTGTGATTGGAGCTTAATTTTTGTTTTTCTTCTGTATTTTGAATAATTTTTTTAAACAGTTTGACAGTAATTCCACAGTTCTTTGTAGTAGTTTATAGTATTTTAATGATATTCTCAAATTCTTTTGAACAGCAACAGTTACAACAACAAAGACTGCAACAGGAACAGCTGCAGCAACATCAACTGAAGCAGCAACAAATTCAACAGCAGCAGTTACAACAACAACAACAACAGCAGCAGCAGCAGTTGCAGCAGCAGAAGTACGCACAACAGCAACTAGCAGAACAGCAACAGTTCTATCAGCAACAACAGCAGCAGCAGCAGCTGTTAAACACCAGCAGTTTTGTGCAGAGCAGCAGTGATCGTTCAACGTCGCCTGGTAGACCTCAGAGTTTCCCTGCCGAAGTCAAATCGCCAAACCCTTTCCAGGACCACGGTGATTTTGCCACGCTGTCCCCAGACCAAGTGGTCGACAGCGAGTTTGACATGCTTAGGAAACCTGCAGCAGGTAAGTCATCTTTTCATCTTTAAAATGGGGTTAAGTTTCTTTTAACTCTTTGACCCTTGATGATGTCTAATTCTCGCATCTTTTTCCTGAAAAATGGTGGATTTTTATATATGCTATGGACCAGTTTCAGACCATCCTCTTTTGGTTAGGTCCGTTGACATATAATTACACCCTGCCACTCCATTGTGTAATACAAAGAGGGACAAAGGGTACTGGAATTCATGCTCCAAATTTCCCTTTTCCGAGGTTTTTGTGTAGTCCTGGCTTATCACGCATCGGTGTCAAACTGTAAACAAAAAAACCTCTTGAAAATGTGTTGTTTGTGCTCGTTCGTTATTTTGACTGACATAGTTTTGTTTCTCTCTTTTCATAGGTGACGAACCTCAACGTACATCTCACACGGACAGATTTGGCGCCTTGCCCTTTACTAAATCAGAAGGTAAGAAAAAAAAATATCTAGGCTCGTTAAATTTTAAGAAATATCCCAGAAGATTACTGGTCTGGTAACTCAGAATTTCTACTGGACCAGAAGAGTTGGATCTGAAGTTTTGTTTTTTGTATTTTTATCATTTGTTTTGGGTTGAACAAATACAATTTGACCAGAGATAGATTTGTACATGTAATCACCATATTAACATGCCAGCTCTCTACCAACTGAGCTATCCAGTGTGTTTGTGTGAGCGCTATATTCTTATCAACTTGCAGCCTGCATAAATTTGAATATCAATCATGAAAATTGATCATCTCGCTCGGATTCTCAGCCAGGGGACACTGCTGTACGTTACCCATTTGCTAGGCAGTTATTATAGTGGGTGTGCTTTCATGGATTTTAACTGTTGACTATTCGACAGCATTAAATCTTGTGTTACGATACTTCCAAATAGAAGGACATATTCTCATAGCTGCCAATTTCTACGTTACTAGCTTGTTCAAGAGTAAATGCATTAGAAGTTATAAATGCATTAGAAGTTAATGTCAAGTGTTTCTCCACCCCCACCCCCCCCCCCCCCCCAATCCCGATTTACTATTAACAGGTAGCCCAAGACCGAGCAGTGCAATTGAGCTAGACAACCTTGCTATGCGGGGTACCAGTCAGACCTCCACCCAACAGCAAGACGATATTAACAGCATTGATGAATTTGGTGCACGCCCGTTTTTCAGCCCGTCAGTAACCAGCCCTACGGACATGGTGGTCGGCCAACCCTCAAGCACAGCTTCGGGGGACGTCCTAAGGCCCCCTTCCGGTACTATGGACGAGGGGGCGCAGAAAAAGCACACTATTCCTGACCTTGTGCTTCTTGGTGACTTTAACGATGATGCACAATTGGGAGATAATCTCGAAAAAGATCCAATGTTATCGTTGGATTTCAGCAACCCGCAGAGACAACTCGACGAGTTCGGAGCGCTGCCCTTCTCACCACGACGGAAAATTAGTGAGTCAAGTAGTGAGAGAGATGACAGAGCAACAGACAGCTTGCGGGATTACTGTTACGAGGATTTTGATTCTCAATCGTTGGAGATACGGAAAGATGAGGAGCATATTCACCGAGGGCTACTGGACAAGGAAGACTCTTCAGAGGATGACACCGACGAGGATTCAGATGATCACGACGACACGTCAGCAAGAGGCGTGCTGATACTCGAAGAGGATCTCTCCGACGCCGAACTGGCTGGGTTGAATCTCCGCGATCCCAACCCCCCGGTTGGTAACCTCATCGACATGGGGGAGGAGGACGACCCCTTCGTCAAGGCACCCTTCAAAGCAGCCAGAACTCCCGGGTCAACCAAATCCAGAAGTGAACCCCTCAGCTCCTGCACCCTCACCCCTCCTGTATCCCCTCCCATGCAAGCTAAGCCTGACCCTTTCATCGAAGCGCCATTCGACCCTCGCAGCGTCCAGCGCCAAGGGAGCCGCACCTCCTCAACCTCAGAGAGTTCTGACGTCTTCTCCAAAGCTCCTTTCCCGTCTAAGAAGCGACCGGACACCCAACAGTCCACCACAGGAGCCCATAAGCCTAAATCTCAGCGCTCCAACACAGACCTCTCGGCAACCGGTAACCCAACACCCCCTATGTCGCCTACTGAGATAAAACTGTTCGGCAAGGAGGCCATGAAGCCGAGCAGCGAAGCCCAGAAAGCTGAAGATATTTTCGGAGCAGTACCATTTGAAGCTGTCGCTTCGAAGCTTACAGTGAGTGAAGATCAGCCGCCTGGTTCCCAGCATCATAAACACGAGGCCGGTATGTAGTCATGGAACATATGTGTATATATTAAACTTGTGTTAGTCTAGAGTTCAGGTTTTTCATGGTGTAGAGCCGCCACCAAGAGTCTGTTCCCAGTGAAGCCATTTCTTAACTTGAATTGAACACAGTATGCAGTCAATAAGGCTGTATTTGAATTGGTGGCTTGGGCTACAGCTACGACTGTTGTTCTGAGTTTTGCTAAGGACATGGGTGTACCTCAACGCAGCTGCCAATTCGCAGCTGCCAATTCTTTTGCATTGTGTACACTGTTCTTGCCAGTGAAAAAAGTATTGTAGTTGAATTTGCAAGATGTACATCTGACTTATGTAATAATCGCATCAGGGTGTAGGTTTTAACCCAATCACCAATGCCTAAGGGCGCTGTATACTATTGAGTAAGTACCACAGGCTACTCGGGTGAGATTTGAACCCTCGATCCCTGCGTTCTGGAGTAGATCTCAATGTGCGTTGCAATCTATGCACGGTGATTGCCCCATGACCTCACCAGGGCAACCTCTTGTTAGATTATGTATTACAGTTACACCTAAGCCCTTTTCACACTGCATCTCTTACCCCCGTGGAATACAGTTCCGGGGTATTTTTTGCCCTACGGTTACCCCGGCGCACTTTCACACTATCCCACCTCGGTCCCTATTCCACAGGGTTCCTGTTGCATGTTTCAAGAATACCGCTTACCCCTATACTCCGGAGGAGGGGTGGCTATTCCCCGGGGTATGCCTACTTGTCGGGGCAGACAGGGGTCAGACAGTGGTCAGACAGGGGGTAAAGCGATCATAGTGTGAAAAGGCCGACCGTTATTCCACTGGGTTGCCCACGGGGAATAGAGTAGTGTGAAAAGGGCTATTGACACTCAGAATACTCACCTTGCATTTGTTGATTGGTTGCACGACACAAAAAACTTCAAGAAGGTTTAGAGGCAATTTGTAACATTGTGTCCCTTTCCATGCAAAAATTGCACTGCTTGATCATGAGTAGCTGTAGCTTTACACAATATTTGTTTATTAGCTTTCCCCAGCTGAATCTTTCAAATCCCCATTTTCCCATGCAGCATTTCACAAGCGACCACATGTAGTCAGCACAGCGGGGGGTATAAGAAGAGCCGGCCGAACCGCATCAGGGAACCGACGGAGACGCAGTGGCAGTAACAGCTCACGCTCCTCCCGCCGGAGCAGTTCCAGCTCAGCCTCCAACTCCCTGAAGTCCAGCCCCGGAAGCCTCCCACGACAGATCGGCTCACAGGAGAGCCTGGATGCCTTCGGGGCCAAGCCGTTCGGATCAGATGATCCGAGCCCTGGGCCGACCTCTATGTTACTGAAAGCTAAACCTATCAAGTCAAGAGAGCATTCGTTTGACGATGACTTCACACCACGGTCGCCCCTGGAGGATAATAACAAGCCTTCCTTAGCATCCGGTGAAGCTTTGATTCCAGACGATCGGGATCCGTTCGGCGCCATTCCCTTCGAACCTCCCCGCGTCGTTGGCGATGTCAAACGACAAGGGGCACAGAAAAGGGTCCTCCCTAAAACACCCCAAACCTTTCAACAGACTAGCCTGTGATTTGCTGATGAGTCAAAAGGTCAGGTAAGGTTAAAGGTCATGTATTGAGTGCTTATAAATACATGCTAAGTAATTATTGTGTTGAGGTCAGTGTTTGTTGGATTTGTTACAGACATGTTGCAATCTTTACCAAGTAATTCGATGCGGACACCAAGACAACAATGTACTCAGAAACAGTTAATTTCAAGAGGAAGTTAATGATTTCAGTATTAGTTTTTGTGGAATAGTTAGTGGGCCTGGGTCTCCCCTTGGTCTAGAGGATGAAGCCCCCAGAACCTCCTGGGTGTTACATTTCAAAGGATTTACAGACTTTCTACATCACCAAAGGTAATAAGGTTTTTGTACCAGTTTTTCCAACAATTTTCGGCAAATTGAATCAAAATTAGTTTATTCTCAAATAAGAGAAATATTTTTCCTAAAACCTTTTTGTTGCAAAGCGTAGGCCAAATGTAATAAACTTTCTTTTTTTCTTTTTTTCTTCTGTGTTGGGGGAGGAGTAATACATATTTTGCAACTCATGGTGATTTGTTTGTGTTAAATGTAAAGAACAACTTGTTTAAGAATTTATTTTTAGAAATGCACTCTTTATAAGAAACAAAATTCATACAAAATCAAAGTATGTTAAATCTTTAAATTAAAAAAAGGTTTCTCAATTTTACTTTTGAAAATTAATTGGTAACTTCTGTTGATGAATTTGGCAAGGTACTGTATTCTTAATTTGTGACAAATAGTGTTTTATACTTAGTATAAATTATACAATATTTAGGTGGAAAATTTAGTTATGTTACAAATGTTTAGATAAGAGAAAGTGACTTATTTCATTGAACTTTCTTTACAAATCCATGCTTTCGTTGTTCGGAGATGTGTTTGCCAGGTTTCCCACTGATGTGCGCAGAAACCCAGTAGTACAGTTCACTCGAGTAGTTGTAAAACACTGACAATGGGCTTGGAAATGTCTTCGAGAGTACGCCAGAGAAATTTGACACTTTGTCTGAGATCTGGGTAGAAGCGTGACATCACAAATATTTCGCTTTTATTATTGTTAGCATTAGTGCTGAGTGCTTTTACATCTGATGAACCAAAACAAATAAATAATTTGGACGGGAAAAAAGTAAATAATTTGAATGGTGGATTAATTTTGATGTAAAATATTAAAGTTTGTAGAGTTAAGTTTTTTACTTGGGGGGGGGGGGGGGGGGGGTGTATTAGGTCTGTTTTCAAAGAAGGCTAGGAGGTCTATAGACTCGGAATGGTTGCCACGGGAACTCATAATGTAAGCCATTTCTAAATCTGGCAAGTTTTTAGAGGCCGAGGGTCTCTGTGGAAGGAAACTTGAAAAGCCACGGAATGACACAACCTAAAATGCATTAAGGTTCACATAGGCTTGTCAGGCAGTATTGATGTTTGAGTTCATTGCTGACATAGAGGGCGTGCTCAGTAGACTACGGACAACTTTGTGGGGTTTTGGGGGGGGGGGTCTACTTCTTTAGATCTGACAATGCTCATGAGACTATAGACTTTACCTAGTCCTTCGATTAGACCACTAAGATGCTGTCTAGTATGATATTTTTTGTTTTGTAAGCAGGACTAGATGTTTATCTATTTCAGATGCTCATTTGCATACCAAGATTAAGACGCCACATGTAGATCTTACATTGTCTTAATTTGGGGCAAACTGACTCTTTTGTCACCTGCCACTTGGCTTGAATAATTCTTGCAAAAGTATGGCTTAACTTCCTGTTACATGTAGATTTATTGTTACTTTGGTTAAGTATTCATTGTAAAATCAGTTTTACCAACAAATTTAGTTTTTGCTACAATTTGATTTGCCTGGTTCCTCGCCACCTAGTAGACGTTGCCAGTTTATAACCAAAGCCATTTGACGGGCTCCAGTCTATTTTTGATGGTTGGGAGAATTTGGAATGGATATTGCTGACATCAGCATCCATACAGATGAATTCTCTCCACTGTACTGGCCGATCTGATAATTATAATTTGAATGAACTAAACTTTCTTAAAACCTTAACATTTCTGAGAGCCATGATTTTTGTGTTTTTTTGCCAATGCATTCATATTCGTATTTGCTTTTTAACTTGCCATCTATGTAAATGAGTTTAACCACCCATGTTTGAATATGCATCACTACTTGACTGGGGGAACCCATGGTAGGATCCCCTTATGATTGTAAGTATGCATAATTCATGAGGTCATTTGAATAATTTACATGTTGTGTTGTGTTACTGATGAATATTTAATATTAGAATTTAAGTAGGATTTTTTTTAACTCTCCAGTATTACCCAGTGCTGTTTGATTAATTGTACCTTTAATTAAAAAGATGGTCGGAATGACGATGGCATGGAAAATGAGAGATTAAAAAGTCAGTTCAAATTAAGTAGATTATGGGCCTATTTTTGTTAAGTTTGTTAACTGAAGTTTTCTACTTACGGAGAGCTCCTTAGCAGTATTTCTTGTACTTTGTTGCTTGCTTATTTTAAAATCTAATGGTTGCTCATTGAAGGGTACTTTTTTTATAGGAAAAGGCAAATCTTGAAAACTTCAAGGGGTGCTAAGGAAAATGTCACTGTTAGATCTGTGAGAGTTGCACAGCTAGGCATTAAATTATTTTTACTTACTGAAAGAGTCCTTACATGGTGGGAGAGGTTGATAGCGGTTTGCTGTCATGTTGGTTATCAAGAGGGCAATCAAAGTGTCAAAATGTTTTTGGTCATACACAGAGTTCGTTGGGGAAGGGGATGGGTCAGAGATTGTGCATGACTTCAGTACATAGTTATTTATGTTGATACTTCTACGGACGAATGAAACGAGGAAACAGAAACTGCTGAACAAAACATACTGATAAATTTGGCACCAGCAGGCAATCAGGTTGATTGTGCGGTGGGTGGGGAGAGGGGATGTGATGTGGTGTGGGGGTGTTTCTTATCGATGATGACACGGACACTACAAAATTGTTGAGAAGTACTACTTTGTGTTGGAAGAGGGAGAGGGGTTCAATAAAAAATGTCAAGCGTCTTAAATGTTTTGATGTTCTCCCAAGATGGTGTTATAGTCTCATTATACTGCAATGAATTGGTGGGTTTTTGGTTGATTTTTTACCAGTTCGCAGTATAGATGTTTCTATTGATATAATTGTCTATGATTGTTATGTTTAGGGCCAAACTTCGGTAAGCAGAGCCATGAAGTTTATCCTTGATGAACTTGAAGCAACCCACAGCCTTTCACTGTCTATACCTGCACGTTTAGCAGCATAAATCGTTTAGTTTTATATTTAAAAACAAAACAGTAGAGGACACTTTTTAACGTAGGTAGGTCACAAGAAATAATTATATGGGAATGTTATTGTGCATTGCGTAAATAACTTATTATTTTCCTAAGTGTTAAATCAACTTGTTCTGGGTTGAAATCGTGTAAAAGAGTGACTCCAAAGTCAAATTTAGTTTTGCAATAGATAGAGTCCGTGTGAAAGTGGATGGAAAGCATTCCAAGTCTCTACACTATTGGTAATTACTCAAAATAATTGTTAGCATAAAAACCTACCTAGTAACAAGTAATGGAGAGCTGTTGATGGTATACAAAATTGTGAAAAACGGCTCCCTCTGAAGTAATGTAGTTTTTGAGAAAGAGGTAATTTCTCACTCAAATAATAAAAGACTTCAGCTGAAGCCTTTTATTATGCATCTTAAAGCACACAAATTTGTGCAACGAGGGTGTTTTTTCTTTCATTATTTTCTTGCAACTGCGATGACCAATTGAGTCCAAATTTTCACAGATTTGTTGTTTTATGCATATGATGGGATACACCAAGTGAGAATACTGGTCTTTGACAATTACCAAAGGTGTCCAGTGCTTTTAAAATGGTATAGAATGCCATTGTAGTTGATAACCTACCAGAGCAAATGTTGTCAACACCCCAAAAAAACAAAAAATAAATTTAAAAAAATTGTTAATATTCAATCAAAACGACATTGAATTTTACCTTTTCAACCACAAACATTCTTGTTGATATCCACTGATGTCATGTTTCAAATTTTGCTCTGAAAGAGTATGAAATACAACAGCATTTTTAACGCAAGGTGAGAGACCCCCGTTTTTGATAAGGACTCCGTTGAAAAATGAGTACTTCACAAAACTTCATTTGACCTGGGAGCCTCTTACACAAATATTTCTCTGGTGATGTTGCAATGTAATCAATAGCATTGGTTCATGTTTGTGGAAAGGTTTTATCCAAAACTGTTTTGATTCTCAACAAGTTATACAGTAATATATTGAAGAAAAAAAATAACTCAATCGACAAAAAGCTAAGATGCAGAATGTGAATGAAGGTCGATTGCATATTTATGGTAAACTCATTGGTGTTATGAAGCTTTGAAGATGCATGCCACTGGTGAAACTGGCTCTGCACGAACTCAATGACTTATTTAGTCCAACCATTGCACTATGATGTATATACCAAACTGCTTGGTTTTTCTGCTTTGATGGGGTTTCAAACAAAGTGATCACGGCTGGTTGCCGTCGGTTTCCTAGAAAGAACTACGTGTTAAACATTGTCGTTTAAGCAAATTTGGGAGGTCTCCAAAAGTAGAAGTCTCCATGGTGATGAGTTTCAAGTATTCTTTAGGATTTGGTGTTTGTTTTGGGTTAAGGGTCTTTTCTTTTAGACTTGGGAGGGGCAAGGGGTTCTAGCTCCATGGAAGAAATTATTCTTGTTTGTATAAGTGGATGCATTATTTATTATAATAAATGCATAATATGTGTAATTAAACGAATCCCATGCATTATTCGATATAATAAATAAGTTAATTATTCATGAAATATCTTAGTATTTACTAGCATTGAGGGACAAGACAAAAATAATTGTTATATTATAATTAAAAAATGTATTTTATGATGGTTTACCAATAAAAGTATACACTGCAATTTTTTGCCCTTAAGATAATACGAAATTTGTGTCAATTATCATGCTGGACTCTTCCCCTGTTATTTTTGTGGACCAACATTTGATGAAAATGTAGGTCCTACACGTTATGACCTTATGGTGTGTGTAGGGGAAAAGCGAATCAAATGTGTAACCCTGTGCAAGCAGACTATAAGATGAGACTAGTGTGACCACAAAAACCATTTTGATGGTTTTGTATATAAGCATCATATAGAGTGTTTTTAGAGGACAAGCACAAAACATATATAGTAAATATTTTTTTTTAATAATTTAAATTTTTTTTTACCAACATTTGATAAAAAATGCTAGATATAGGTCCTATACATCATGATTGTTTAAGGCCTTCATTGTCTTGTTTTAAATTTTAAAGAATTCACTTCGTAAGAGGGAAGAAATAAGCTCGCAATTCAAGTAAAATTTATTGATAACAACATCAATTTTCTACTCGTACAGTGAGTTAGCTTTTAGGAGATTCAATTGCACAATATACTTAGTTTATTCTCTTAACCCCTTCCAGACAGTATTAACAAATCTTTACTGTGCCTTTGCGATATACCATGCCTCATGTCGTGGCAGAGGGTTCCCCCAATGTTTCCTTACTTTAAACACACTATTTTCCTCTTGTACAGAACCAACCCACTCCACTAAAATCCTCTAAAGAATTCCTGAGATTCAAAGCACCAGGGGGTCGGGGGGACCACCTTGGCTTATAATATCGAGCACCAATGCTCTGCAGAAACCCTGCCTAACCAAAACAAACTTCTGAAATGCACCAGGAATTTTTGTTTACTTCGAGTAAATATGGAATGTCTTCACCGTGAATCGGAAAAACCTTGGCCGTAAGCCACGGCCGATAAATCGGCCAGGGTTTGCTGGAATCTCGGACTTGCCTCCCATATTCCATATAGATATGGTGGTGGCCGCCTATCAATCTCTTGTAATTCTCGTTTGTACAATAAAAAGGATGAAGGTATGGAATCCAGGATAACACAATAACCCCTATTAAAAGGGAGACTTGGAGCTTGAAATCCAGTACCCTTTTTTGAATGAGGGAAACGAAACATAGCACAGTGGGTGCATGCCTGTGCACACTATACACTAGTCGACCTACTGCAACCAAAAGAGAACGTTCAGAAAATTGTCCGCATCTTTACTGTGTGACACTTCCGTCACTGGTTCGTGGTTCTACCTCTCCCATAGCACCTCTTAATACGTTTCTCGCACATTTAGATGAGCACTCGGTTTACTAAATTCATAATCTTAGAGGCTAGTGATGCTTCAACTCTTGGTCCGTGGTTCTACTCCCAGTGTAACGGTGAAAAATAGTACACTAGAAAGAAAAGGCCTGGCTCAGAACGATTGGTCGCAATTTACAAAATGACTGGTACAATGGAAACAATTCTTTAGAGACAAAAAAACCCAAACCAACAAACTTTAATACAGCAACTTTAAAAATACAATGGTTAAAAAACAAAACCAACTACAGATAATGAATTAATGAGGTAAAACACATTTTTTTAAAGGACAACAAAATAAATTAAAAAAACACAAATAGGGACCTTCAGGAGGATGGAGGGTTACGATTATTGCAAGTACCCTTAACCCAGCCACAAGACCCAATGAAACCTGTGGTATTTACCTAATTATAAGACCAGAAGAATTTGTCAACTTAAACTGAACAGTCGTCTGTTACAAGGCAGAATTTAATACACTCTGGAGCCACTTTATCTAAAACCAACTGAAATAAAGGAAAACATTAAAAAACATCTTTCCTATAAAACATAAAGTCTTGATTCTAGAAAGTTCTTATAGACTGGCTCTTTTGCCTCTGATAATAAAACAAAAAGGGTTTGTTAAGTTCGGACACATAAACAAAGGCTAGCTTAGTGTCCAGCTTCCTACTGCCCAGGCTCAAGGGCATGGAGGTGATTATATTATGAGGCGCCAAGTGTAAACTTATTATTTAACGCAATTATTTACAAATAATTCATTATATAATATATAATTCATTATTTAACCATTATTTAATCTTTATTTACAAATAATCAGTTTTGCACCACACAATTGTTTATATATAATCGTATGAAAGCTTTCATTATATACATATAATTTTGCTGATCATTATACTTATATATAAATAATATCGACTGACAAAATTTATTTGTAAATAAAGAATTTTGAACCACACATTTATATATAAATAAGGAAAACTATTACTTTACAACTAAGCGAACGAGGCTATGATATACTAAATAATGACTTTGCGTTGCTTTCATTATATATAAATAATCGTGTAGTATGTAAATTAAGTGGTTAGCCACGCCCCAATACTCTAATTACTCACGTTATAACATCCGGCACAGTCTACACGCTCTCCGGGCTCAGTCGAGTCGACTGGTCCTTTCTGTGAGCTACACATGTACATGTATGCAAAAACTTGTGCAACAGCCAAGCAAATGCAGGTGGTGAATACTAGTATAGACCGCGGTCCTTTTTGCAGTGTTTTTCAAGTTGTGAATTGAGTGTCCGATCCTCCGCCTTGGCTACTCTTATGGTTTTAATCTTGAGCAATGAGTGTATTGATAATGTCCAGGTCCAACAGCAGCATCCAACATATAATCCGGTTAGCTGAACATAGAGGGAAGGGTGAAATCATACGTAGCCGTGTGGAAGAAAGTCATGGATGAGATAAGACCATTGTGTGCCCGAGAAAAACAATTTGATTTTATTTGATAAATGCATCAAAGAGGGGTATTTTTTAAGGACATGCAAAAAATAAAAGAAAATAGGACCGGAACGCACTAAATATGTGACTAAATATGTAACCGTGACCCCATGTTGACCTTTACCTCAGGGTCAACCGGAAGTGGGACCATATCTCAAGAACTACACAACCGTTTTTCATTTTTTTCAGTTATAGACTCCTTGGGCATTGGAGATTTGCCTTGGGTAACCATGGCCCCATGTTGACCTTTACTTCTGGGTCAACCGGAAGTGGGACCATATCTCAAGAACTACACAACCGATTTTCAATTTCTTTTCAGTTATAAACCCTTTGAGCATTAAATGTTAGACAAGGGTTACCATGACCCCATGTTGAGCTTTATTTCTGGTTTAAAAGCTCCTTTCGAATCAGTATCAGAATGAAGACCAGGTTTAGGTTTTTAGGCACACTTAATTGTGAAAAAGGGCCTGTCAAAGGTCAAGAGTCTTCTATCTTGAAATCAGACCAACTTCAAAGCTTTGAAGCACTTAATCGAAGCAAAACAACACGGAACAGCTTTGTGTTTGTCGACAAACACTTAATGTCTAGTTATTATCTGTTTCATTATTCACTTACAGACATTTACTAAAGCCCATCTTAGATGAATGTTTACAAATGACTTCAAAATGGGCTCAAGTCTGATCGTATGGAAAATATCGTATATAGTCAATATTTATTTTCACACCAAAAAACTAAATTGAGTATGGGGCAAACTGTTGAAGTTTGTTTCAAATAAGTCTTGAGAGTGTGTTAATTGTCTGAAATGTTTTAATTTGGATTTGTGTTTGGAAGGAATACCTTGTCGATTTAAAATTAATAAACTCGAAATTTGAGAAAAAAACCAAGAGTCCATGTTTTTTGTTTTTTTTAATCAATTACTTGTATATTTAATAATTTTGTAGGCCACATCATGCCCTCCTCGTGAATATCCACCCCACCCCCAGCCCGATTCGTCCCGGAGTATGGCTCCTAACAAATAGTCCCGTGCATTTTATTCACCACAAACACCCATGCATGCCACAACTCCGTCGTGTCCAGTCCCATTCCTTTCATCGTATCACCAGTTTATAATTCTCTACGGTAGTAACTCATTCTGAGATTCTACATCAAATAAAAAAGCAAATTAGGCAGAGGACCACTGGCCTTGTTGACAAGGATCGGGACTCCAAACCCCATGGTACCGGGTTCGATTCCCTGAAACATATATTTTAATCCTGTTCCCCTCGGCATTGTAGTTTATTCAAAGGTATAATTATAGTTTATTATCAGAGGCAACGAGATGGCAAACACAACAGCCTAGTGGAACGGCTTTGGTTTCTTGAACGATGGGTCCCAGGTTCTGCATATTTCTTTTTGGAATTCAAATAAAAAAATATGTCCTTTCTGAGGTTAAATTTACACGCAAACGCAATTGCAGTAATGTGTTCTTCTTTATTTGTACCTTGTTTAATTAGTTTTGTTAATTCTAAAGTTTAGATTTAAACTCAACGGGAAGAAGGGCAGTGGCCTGGTGGTTGAGCTGCTGACTCGGAACCCAAAGGTTTTGGGTTAAATTCCTGGTGTTCTTTTTGAACGAGGTAAAACCATTGGATTTGCTGGGCACTATGGTAAAAAGAAATCCTTGACTTACACGTAAATAATTTGCACACGCTATACACCAGTTTACTTTTAGCCGTTGTTGATTTGATGTTCTAGGGTTAAATTACACTTGAACGCCCTCTTGATTAAGAGGAGCAGTGGCCCAGCGGAAGGGCTTCGGACTCTGAACCCAAGGGTACTGTGTTCGAAACCCGGCTGTTCTTTTTACGCGTTGTTGATTTAAAGTTGTTCAAACTTATGTTTTCTGCTGGTCCGTTTTTCATTTGATATTTAACCAAACTCGAATGCAGTTTAACTAAGAGGAGCGTTGGCCTATAGTGGTAAGGATGCGGACTCTGAACCCAAAGGTACTGTGTTCGAAACAAGGCTGTTATTTTGTTACACGTTGTTGATTTAAAGTTGTTCAAACTTATGTTTCCAGCTTGGCCGTTTTTGATTTGATATTTAAGCAGACTCGAATGCAGTTTAATTATGAGGAGCGTTGGCCTATAGTGGTAAGGTTGCGGACTCTGAACCCAAAGGTACTGGGTTCAATTAACGGGTGTTCTTTTTGAACGAGGTAAAACCATTGGATTTGCAGGGCACAATGGTAAAAAGAAATCCTTGAATTACACGTAAATAATTTGCACACGCTATACACCAGTTTACTTTTAGCCGTGTTGTTGATTTGATGTTCTGGGGTTAAATTAAACTTGAACGCCCTCTTGATTAAGAGGAGCAGTGGCCCAGCGGATGGGCTTCGGACTCTGAACCCAAAGGTACTGTGTTCGAAAACCGGCTGTTCTTTTTTTTACACGTTGTTGATTTAAAGTTGTTCAAACTTATGTATCCTGCTTGGCCGTTTTTGATTTCATATTTAAGCAAACTCGAATGCAGTTTAATTAAGAGGAGCGTTGGCCTATAGTGGTAAGGTTGCGGACTCTGAACCCAAAGGTACTGGGTTCAATTCTCGGGTGTTCTTTTTTAACGAGGTAAAACCATTGGATTTGCAGGGCACAATGGTAAAAAGAAATCCTTGACTTACACGTAAATAATTTGCACACGCTATACACCAGTTTACTTTTAGCCGTTGTTGATTTGATGTTCTTCGGTTAAATTACACTTGAACGCCCTCTTGATTAAGAGGAGCAGTGGCCCAGCGGAAGGGCTTCGGACTCTGAACCCAAAGGTACTGTGTTCGAAACCCGGCTGTTCTTTTTACGCGTTGTTGATTTAAAGTTGTTCATACTTATGTTTTCTGCTTGTCCGTTTTTGATTTGATATTTAACCAAACTCGAATACAGTTTAATTAAGAGGAGCGTTGGCCTATAGTGGTAAGGCTGCGGACTCTGAACGCAAAGGTACTGGGTTCAATTCCCTGGTGTTCTTTTTGAACGCGGTAAAACCATTGGATTTGCTGGGCACAATGGTAAAAAGAAATCCTTGACTTACACGTAAATAATTTGCACACGCTATACACCAGTTTACTTTTAGCCGTTGTTGATTTGATGTTCTTCGGTTAAATTACACTTGAACGCCCTCTTGATTAAGAGGAGCAGTGGCCCAGCGGAAGGGCTTCGGACTCTGAACCCAAAGGTACTGTGTTCGAAACCCGGCTGTTCTTTTTACGCGTTGTTGATTTAAAGTTGTTCATACTTATGTTTTCTGCTTGTCCGTGTTTGATTTGATATTTAACCAAACTCGAATGCAGTTTAATTAAGAGGAGCGTTGGCCAATAGTGTTAAGGCTGCGGACTCTGAGCCCAAAGGTACTGTGTTCGAAACCCGGCTGTTCTTTTTTTACACGTTGCTGATTTTAAGTTGTTCAAACTTATGTTTCCTGCTTGGCCGTTTTTGATTTGATATTTAAGCAAACTCGAATACAGTTTAATTAAGAGGAGCGTTGGCCTATAGTGGTAAGGCTGCGGACTCTGAACTCAAAGGTACTGGGTTCAGTTCCCGGGTGTTCTTTTTGAACGAGGTAAAACCATTGGATTTGCAGGGCACAATGGTAAAAAGAAATCCTTGACTTACACGTAAATAATTTGCACACGCTATACACCAGTTTACTTTTAGCCGTTGTTGATTTGATGTTCTTCGGTTAAATTACACTTGAACGCCCTCTTGATTAAGAGGAGCAGTGGCCCAGCGGAAGGGCTTCGGACTCTGAACCCAAAGGTACTGTGTTCGAAACCCGGCTGTTCTTTTTACGCGTTGTTGATTTAAAGTTGTTCATACTTATGTTTTCTGCTTGTCCGTGTTTGATTTGATATTTAACCAAACTCGAATGCAGTTTAATTAAGAGGAGCAGTGCCCCAGCGGAAGGGCTTCGGACTCTGAACCCAATGGTACTGTGTTCGAAACCCGGCTGTTCTTTTTACGCGTTGTTGATTTAAAGTTGTTCATACTTATGTTTTCTGCTTCTCCGTTTTTTATTTGATATTTAACCAAACTCGAATGAAGTTTAATGGAAAGGAGCGTTGACCTATAGTGGTAAGGCTGCGGACTCTGAACTCAAAGGTACTGGGTTCAGTTCCCGGGTGTTCTTTTTGAACGAGGTAAAACCATTGGATTTGCAGGGCACACTGGTAAAAAGAAATCCTTGACTTACACGTAAATAATTTGCACACGCTATACACCAGTTTACTTTTAGCCGTTGTTGATTTGATGTTCTAGGGTTAAATTACACTTGAACGCCCTCTTGATTAAGAGGAGCAGTGGCCCAGCGGAAGGGCTTCGGACTCTGAACCCAATGGTACTGTGTTCGAAACCCGCCTGTTCTTTTTACGCGTTGTTGATTTAAAGTTGTTCATACTTATGTTTTCTGCTTGTCCGTGTTTGATTTGATATTTAACCAAACTCGAATGCAGTTTAATTAAGAGGAGCAGTGCCCCAGCGGAAGGGGCTTCGGACTCTGAACCCAATGGTACTGTGTTCGAAACCCGGCTGTTCTTTTTTTACACGTTGCTGATTTTAAGTTGTTCAAACTTATGTTTCCTGCTTGGCCGTTTTTGATTTGATATTTAAGCAAACTCGAATGCAGTTTAATTAAGAGGAGCGTTGACCTATAGTGGTAAGGCTGCGGACTCTGAACTCAAAGGTACTGGGTTCAGTTCCCGGGTGTTCTTTTTGAACGAGGTAAAACCATTGGATTTGCAGGGCACAATGGTAAAAAGAAATCCTTGACTTACACGTAAAAAATTTGCACACGCTATACACCAGTTTACTTTTAGCCGTTGTTGATTTGATGTTCTAGGGCTAAATTACACTTGAACGCCCTCTTGATTAAGAGGAGCAGTGGCCCAGCGGAAGGGCCTCGGACTCTGAACCCAAAGGTACTGTGTTCGAAACCCGGCTGTTCTTTTTACGCGTTGTTGATTTAAAGTTGTTCATACTTATGTTTTCTGCTTGTCTGTTTTTGATTTGATATTTAAGCAAACTCGAATGCAGTTTAATTGAAAGGAGCGTTGGCCTATAGTGGTAAGGCTACGGATTCTGAACCCAAAGGTACTGGGGTCAATTCCCGGGTGTTCTTTTTGAACGAGGTAAAACCATTGGATTTGCAGGGCACAATGGTAAAAAGAAATCCTTGACTTACACGTAAATAATTTGCACACGCTATACACCAGTTTACTTTTAGCCGTTGTTGATTTGATGTTCTAGGGCTAAATTACACTTGAACGCCCTCTTGATTAAGAGGAGCAGTGGCCCAGCGGAAGGGCTTCGGACTCTGAACCCAAAGGTACTGTGTTCGAAACCCGGCTGTTCTTTTTACGCGTTGTTGATTTAAAGTTGTTCATACTTATGTTTTCTGCTTGTCCGTGTTTGATTTGATATTTAACCAAACTCGAATGCAGTTTAATTAAGAGGAGCAGTGCCCCAGCGGAAGGGCTTCGGACTCTGAACCCAATGGTACTGTGTTCGAAACCCGGCTGTTCTTTTTTTACACGTTGCTGATTTTAAGTTGTTCAAACTTATGTTTCCTGCTTGGCCGTTTTTGATTTTATATTTAAGCAAACTCGAATGCAGTTTAATTAAGAGGAGCGTTGACCTATAGTGGTAAGGCTGCGGACTCTGAACCCAAAGGTACTGGGTTCAATTCCAGGGTGTTCTTTTTGAACGAGGTAAAACCATTGGATTTACAGGGCACAATGGTAAAAAGAAATCCTTGACTTACACGTAAATAATTTGCACACGCTATACACCAGTTTACTTTTAGCCGTTGTTGATTTGATGTTCTGGGGTTAAATTACACTTGAACGCCCTTTTGATTAAGAGGAGCAGTGGCCCAGCGGAAGGGCTTCGGACTCTGAACCCAAAGGTACTGTGTTCGAAACCCGGCTGTTCTTTTTACGCGTTGTTGATTTAAAGTTGTTCATACTTATGTTTTCTGCTTCTCCGTTTTTTATTTGATATTTAACCAAACTCGAATGAAGTTTAATGGAAAGGAGCGTTGGCCTATAGTGGTAAGGCTACGGATTCTGAACCCAAAGGTACTGGGTTCAATTCCCGGGTTCAATTCCCGGGTGTTCTTTTTGAACGAGGTAAAACCATTGGATTTACAGGGCACAATGGTAAAAAGAAATCCTTGACTTACACGTAAATAATTTGCACACGCTATACACCAGTTTACTTTTAGCCGTTGTTGATTTAATGTTCTAGGGTTAAATTACACTTGAATGCCCTCTTGATTAAGAGGAGCAGTGGCCCAGCGGAAGGGCTTCGGACTCTGAACCCAAAGGTACTGTGTTCGAAACCCGGCTGTTCTTTTTACGCGTTGTTGATTTAAAGTTGTTCATATTTATGTTTTCTGCTTGTCCGTTTTTGATTTGATATTTAACCAAACTCGAATGCAGTTTAATTAAGAGGAGCGTTGGCCTATAGTGGTAAGGCTGTGGACTCTGAACCCAAAGGTACTGTGTTCGAAACCCGGCTGTTCTTTTTACACGTTGTTGATTTAAAGTTGTTCAAACTTATGTTTCCTGCTTGGCCGTTTTTGATTTGATATTTAAGCAAACTCGAATGCAGTTTAATTAAGACGAGCGTTGGCCTATAGTGGTAAGGTTGCGGACTCTGAACCCAAAGGTCCTGGGTTCAATTCCCTGGTGTTTTTTTTGTACGAGGTAAAACCATTGGGTTTGCGCATGGTACTATGGCATATGGAAATCCTTGCTTTATACTTAACAAATTGTGATTGGAAGGAACACGCTTTAATTACAAGTACAAGTTTACTTTTTGGCCTTGTTGATTTAATGTTCTAGGATTTAAATTAAACTCGAACGCACTTAAAGTAAGAGGACCAGTGGCCCGGTGGAAGGGCTCTCGACTCTGAACCCAAAGGTACTGGGTTCGAATCCCGGGTGTTCTTTTTGTACATAATTGATTTAAAGTTGTTTATTCCAAGGTTTAAAATTAAACTCGAACGCAAATTAAGTAAGAGGGCCAGTGGCCCGGTGGAAGGGCTCTGGACTCTGAACCCAAAGGTACTGGGTTCGAATCCCGGGTGTTCTTTTTGTACATAATTGATTTAAAGTTGTTTATTCCAAGGTTTAAAATTAAACTCGAACGCAAATTAAGTAAGAGGACCAGTGGACCAGAGGAAGGGCTCTGGACTCTAAACCCAAAGGTACTGGGTTCGAATCCCGGGTGTTCTTTTTGTACATTATTGACCTAAAGTTGTTCATTCTAAGGTTTAAAATTAAACTCAAACACATCTTAAATAAGAGGAGCAGTGGCCCAATGGAAGGGCTCCAGACTCTGGACCGAAAGGTCCCGGGATCGAATCCCGTTGGGTTCGAATCCAGGGTGTCTTTTTGTACATTATTGACCTAAAGTTGTTCATTCTAAGGTTTAAAATTAAACTCAAACACATCTTAAGTAAGAGGAGCAGTGGCCCAATGGAAGGGCTCCGGACTCTGGACCGAAAGGTCCCGGGATCGAATCCCGTTGCATATAAATTCGAGGCGTTTTAAAGAACCATCTTTTATTTTTAAAATACAATCTTTGAAAAAAAGTGCAGAGGTTCGTTTTAAGTTTTAAGTTTCCTTCCCATCCTCGAATGGGCGGCGCGTCCCACCGCGCGGTGAGTCTCACGGCCACCACTCTCTTCGCGGCCTCGAACCTTGTCACCACTGGGGCTCGAACCGGGGACCTCTGGCTTCGGAGTCGGCCGCCCTTCCACGACACCCACTTGGGTCCCCCCCCAGGAACATATGCATTTTGAACTTGATGAACCTTCGGTTCATACTTTACATTGGATACTATGGCATGGGAATTCAGTGCTTTATACTTAGTAAATAATTTGCGAGTGGAATACTTTACACAGGATACTATGGCATTGGGAAATCAGTGCTTCGTAGTAAATATTAATTTGCGAGTGGAAGGCACACGCTATACCATTAGTTTACTTAGGAGTAGGTATAAGTATACAGGGAACTCCGAAAGTAATTCGAATTGGAGGCACACGCTTTAGGTACAGACCATTACTAGTTAATTTAGTTAACAGAGTACGCATGGTACTATGGCATAGGGAAATCCTTGCTTTATACTTGGTAAATAATTTGCGAGTAGAAGGCACACGCTATACCATTAATTTACTTAGGAATTGGTATAATACAGGTGACTCTTTGGTTCCGACTCAGAAAAAAAATCGAGTGGAAGACACACGCTTATGGACCATTAGTTTACTAAGGAAACATAGGCATAATGGAGTTAGGTTCGGACTTGAAAGATATGTGGGTTCAAGGCACACGCTGTGTATAGAAAATTAGTGCACATATGAAACGGTATATGGAATTATTGGTCTGACTACTGATGGGATGGGAGTTAATGCGGGGGAGGGTGGCGGGTCTCCAGTCTTGGCAAGCTGGAATCAACATGACGGCGGGAATAACAGCGTTGGTTCCACCAGTGTTCTTGGGATGATGCATTGACTTGGAGAGCGTTAGCCGGTTGATGACCATGAGTGGATTGTGACCAAGGACATAAATTGTAGCGAAGAAACAAACCGTAATTTCACATGTGTTTTTGGGGATAATTTGAGTGTCTGACTCGGTGGTACTCGTTGTGGAACGAAGGAATGCTTAGAGCTTGAATTTAAAGGGTCTTAGAGGCTCGTTCATGCCGTGGTGAGTGGAAAGTAGCAAGGGCAAGAAGTGAACATTTCACCGGTGTTCTCGCTAGATTTTGCGTGAAGTTCGGTTGAGGGGTTCGTTAGGGTTTGAAAAATACATCGGGAAGAGACCGTGTTCGGGTATGGACTGGATGATTGGACTAAGTTGTATACAGGTGTTTTTTTCAACTGAATTTATTGTTTATTTTCCTATTTGTTTGTATAATTTATTGTTTGGGGGGGGGGGGGGACAAAAGGGGAATTGGATAGAGCTGTTTGGTGTGGGGAGTTTGTGGCTGCGTCTCACACTGTGAACATAAAATTAGCCGAAAAATTCAGCTTCTTTAAATGGTCGATATCGGGGATTCTTTTCTTTTTTCAGCTAGGATTTTGGGTACAGGAATCCGATGAAAAGTCTAGTGTTTTGTTTAAATAAATATCGTTCAAGAATTATTTAATATTTAGTTTCTTTATAGTTTTGCATTAACTTATATACGTATTTATCTACAGCATCAGGAGTAATGATTGTAGCATTTTATTATTATTTATTTGTTGTTGCTGTACAAATTGTAAAATTGTCCTATTTGTATAATTTGTGATTTATTTTTTGTACAGCCTTGCTTTTCGTTGTTACTTTGCGAAGCGCATTCAGCGTCTGTGAGAAGGATTTTGGCGTTGCATAAATCATCTTATAAAGGTTTGGAATACAGTGATTTGTGTGGCAAACAAAAGTTGGGTGTCCATGTCTGGGGTATTCAGAATTATCGTTGTCGAAAAAGAATAATAATACAAGTAATAATAATAACATCTACAATTTTGTTGGAAACTCCCGCACAACCAGACCTTCGATTTAAAAAAAGAAATCGTCTGGTTTTTTTTATTATATTTTTAAACTGAAAATAGAACTCCCAAATTTTTATTATTTTCGGCAAGGAAAAAGTCGAAAAATCTAAATTTTTAAACATTGTTATCATTATGGGTCGTACATGTTCCTTTAATAAAGAGCATATTCTATCATATTCGAGCAAAGATGAACGATTAAAATATCAAATAAAATTTGAACTGGTACCAAAGTTCCTTTGATTATGAATAAATACTCTTGTTTTCATTTCGTTATTGTATTTATTTACACTGAATTGGGCAAGGTTCAAACATATACAACATTGAATATCATTATCAACCAGAAATAAAATTACACAGTATCGTCGTTGTCTTTATTCGGTAAATGTTTCAAAGAAATCATCAACTTTAATTTTTAAATCGACACCCACCCAACCCCCTTCATTACGGTGTCTTAAAAATTGGTTAAGTTCATGGGAATGTAGGTGCCAAACTTTAACCCGTTTTAGAACGTCAGCCTTCGAGAAAGACTCTGCAAAGGTCAAAACGTCTGACCTTTATCAATTCTGTTGATGATACAACATGTCATTTTGTTGGTAAGCGCTTTACAACAGCTGGCGTTACATGAAGGGTAATTCCTTTTTTATAAACATGTAGGCCTGGGCCCTCACATTGATCACATGATTGTGCCTACAACTAGCTCAGCTGTCCAGTCCACGCTTTGAGGTAGAAATACATGTACAATATTATGAAAACTCCTATAGTACAAGTGGTAAAAGATTAGGTAACCGAGAAACTCTAAAAAGAAAAGTCGATTGTTTCATTTGATCGACGGCCAGCTAGTTGCCATTGACTGGCACAATGCAATGACCTACGATGGCCAAACGTTTACTTCCGGGTGTTGTACCTTCAAGTGCCGTTGTTTACGTGCATGAAGGTGGAAATAGAAACGCCACAACATTACCCTTTTTATGACAATCTTAGTGTTTACACGGGCTCGATGAGGGGCCTCCATGAGGCCTATTCCTATTCTACATTTTAAACTTAAATTAACTACACGATAAAGCTTACCTCTAGAGACAATAAATCACATCAAATGGTCGTAATACATCCACGGTGTAAAACATAAATAAAGCATGGCTGGTGGCCATTTTGAATATCGCGTCATGGCATCAAGCCGTCGAGTACCCAAACCCTTCTATATGTTTATCTGGTGTTAGGTGGTAATCAGGTACCTTTCGTTTTCTTTGGCTGGTTCCAATCACCTTGGCTTGTCGAAGACCACAGGGTTACGCAACTGGCTCCCGCAAGGTCTCGCCGGTAATGAACAGAAATGCGATAGTTGGACTGGTAGTAGTTTTCTGGGATGTGGCTCGTTGGACATGACTACATAAATCAAAATGTGTAGATGACTGGGGCGGGAGCTCGATTTGAGGGTAGGTGGGGATTGGCTTACAGTATAAAAATCATCATGCTGGGGAATGGCTAGCTGGGTAGGTTGATGTAATTTAACTGTAGAGTGGAATTGAAATGAAGAAACAGTAATTGATAAATTAAAAATAAATATCAAATTACAGGGAGTGTGGTTTTTGTATTTAAGTTTAATAAATGATTGCTAATTAACGTTTGCCATAGGCCCCAGTCCTACCCAGTTTAATCATGCCAATCTCCAGCTAGCCACACCCAGGCATAATGACTACTAGTCCATCTCCCTACCCACCCCATCAGCTCATCCCACTGCTGACTGTCTTCATCCCAACACCCCAGCCCATAGCCCAAGTTCTCCGCCCAGTATTATCATCCCATTCCAAGCCACCCTACCATCACAATTCACACCAAGCCTTAAGTCCAACAGCCTAGCCCATTGGCTGACTTGACTGTCCAGCAAACTCCTCCCAGCCCCTGCCCAGTGAGTCTTAGAGCCAAGGTAACCCCTCAGCCCTTAGCAATTTTAATCCCCAATCCAAGCTCAGAGGTTCTTGGTCAGTCTTAATGATTAGCCCCAAGGCTCTGAACCGTTTAGGAATTTCATGACAGCTCAGTAGCCGAGCGGTAAGAGAAAGTGTCCGGCTCAAGCCCTACTCAATTTTACAAAAAAAATTAAAATAAAATTGTATTGGTAAAACAAAGGGGCCCGCAGAATTTGAACCTCCGTGCTCACAGCTCTTGAAATTCGGGGGCTGTGAGCTAGCCGGTGTGGCCAAATCATCGCTTGAAAGATATTGCTTCGATGTTATATTAACCTTAGGATGGATAGGTCAAAAAAGGGTAATAATGAGATGCACCCTGACCTTTGACCTTAGCGTGAGACAGGAGAGGAAACTTAGGATAATGAACTTAATGTTTGTTAGCGTCTGTTAAATAATAGTTAGCTCCGAGTTTTTGGAGTAAAAGTTAAGACGCTTATCAACCATTATAAGTAGTTTAACAATAGAAAGTTACAAAAACTATTTTTGACAGAGATATGAACCCTTTTTTAGTAGAACTAAATAGAACGTATTTTTGACCGCATGAGGGCGCTTTCAAACGAAGAGTTTCCATGCAGCACAAAATTAAAATATAGTTTTATTTTATTTTGACTGCCTGTATGCTGCTTTCTTGTAGCAATGGCCAGACAAGGGAAAAAACAATTCTTTTTACTTGTTTTGCATCATATAGATTTGTCACATGGCCCCTCACGCGGTAAAAAATACTGCAAATTGCTCAAACATTAGTTACTCATTGTTTCTCTTGTCAAAGTACCAATCCATTTTTAAGCAAAAATAAGATCTAAGTTTCAACTAAGATCTTATTTCAAGATCTTAGTCAAGACTCAAATTATAAAAGTAAGTAATATTACTAAGGCCTTCGTTGTTTGATAATATCAAAGTTATCTGTAAATACTACCAAGTAAATTGTGACCCAAGTTTCTGCAAAAACAATCTTCTCTACGCAATATTTTCCACACAGGTTCAATATTAATCGTGTTTGGTGTTTAAAGGTTTAATACTGAAGTTGAAAAATATTTAAAAGGGTCAGGAACATTGCAAAATAGGAATGCAAATGTGACTGAAAGAGGTAAAGGTGGTTTTGAGAAAACTATAAACACATTGCTGTGAGCGTTAGGTTAGTTTCACAGTGTGATTCTTAAAAACTAGAATCAGCTGGAAAAAGTTGATTAGCGTCAAAGTTACAAACAATCAGTTTTTTCAAATTGACCAAACAAAATTTGCAATTGGCAAACATCCATTGCACATAGATATATTTATATAGACATCAGATCAGGACACCATTTACGAAGAACTACAACCACCGTATTTCTGTTTTATACTAGTTAAAGGCCCTGTACACTATTGGTAAGATCGAAAAATACAACTGTTCACAGATTCACACATAACTTACATGATTTAAAGTAAGTAATGGTAGAAAGGGTTCCTTAAAATATTTCAGCCTAAAATGCTATCGTTTCTGAGAAATGAGTAAAACAATAGTTTTTATCGCGCGCGATAATAAACTCGATGTTTGAAAAACAGAAAACACATAAGGTCTCTTTTCACTATTTTCTCGTGACCTCGATGACCAATTGAGCTCAAATTTTCACAGGTTTGTTATTTCATGTATGTGGTTGATTACACAAAACATGAACACTGTCTGTGATTATTTTGTCAGCTCTGCCAATCCTGTATATACCTTTAACCGTTACCTTCAGTTGGATAAGCAGGTGGATGTGATGCAGCAGTTGGCAACAGTTAGCAACATGCCTAACGAGCAGTCTATCCTTGTTGAAAGTTGTTTTTGTAGGATTGCAATGTCACGTGTCACATCATCTTCTGTCCGAGTAAACTTAAATGCCCGGATGGCAATCAACATCGCCGTTTGATCTTCGAACACACATTTTGTTCTTCTTCAAACTGAGGTTAAAGGCAATTTGGAACCGTTCGATTATATTTATCCTATATAAATGTAGACATATGCAATAACACTATTATATAGTATGAAAAATTAATTTCGAAATGGTGGTGGTGTTTTCAGAAACAACCGAATATCTGGACCGGTTTTGTCAATGCAGTTCGAACAATCCGTCAGTAATAATAATAATAATAATAATAATTTATATTGCGCAAATTCCATAAAAGAAATTATGTTCAAATGCGCATAACAAGGCAATGTAATTAAACTACAACTAAAGAATTGGTAAAAATAAAAAGATACTAATTAATAATAAACACAAACACAGTACGATAACATAAATCAATCGATTACCCTGTAAATCAATCATTTATACATATGCGCTGAGGAACAAGTGTGTTTTTAACTTACGCTTAAAATCTACAAGAGTCGGAGCTGAGCGGACATTTTGGGGCAATCGGTTCCATAAAGTGGGTGCAGATACAACAAATGCTCTGTCACCGAGTGTTTTTAACATCTTTCCACTAGGTAGACTTAGCAGATTAGAAGTTTGAGATCGTAAGGAATAACTGTATTTTGCACACGTTGTAGTTTATCCAAGTATAATTTTGGTAAGCCAGAATAAAGACTGTTGCAGTAATCAGTAGAATACACAATATCAAATAATAAACCACAAGGGAAACTGACTGAATAACTGACTAAATGATTTTGGGTTGAACAAAGAAAAATTGACTAGAGCGGGATTTGAACCAACGACCTCCGGTTTAACGTGCCGGCGCTCTACCAACTGAGCTATCTAGCCCTATGTTGGCGGTCTCCCTATTATAATACACAATCTGAGAAACGTTTCCGACAGAAACGTTCCTCAGTTTCAAATTTTGCAGGATAAAAACGGATATATTTTTCCATAACCACGTCACTTCGAAGTGAAATAATTCTCAAAATGTCTTTTGCAATCAAAAGCTGCTGATCTTACCAAGTAAGGTTTTATTGCCATTGATTTTAAGATTATTACCAAACGTATACGTTCCCTTTAAAGATACGAATGTGTGAAGCTTTGGTGGTATGGGAACCAAGGTGTCATAAATAGTTTACGGGTGACAACCCTTCTCAGAAGTGGTTGTTCTGAAAAGAACGGGGGCATGGGGACGGGTGTTAGATAGGTCTCATCGTTTCGTTCAGCATACCATGTTCGTCTTCAGGAGATTGTTGTACCTCTACTTGAGCTTCTACTTCATATTTCCACCTGAAACACTGTGTCAAAAGCGAGAAAATAGCATTTGAAGAAAAATACTAGACTTTCAGTTTTTGTCATGTGACAAAAACAAGGTGTTCGTGGAGAGTGATTAAATGAACCGGTAACGACATTATACATTATCAGTTCAATGCCTAGTTCAGGAGTTAAGAATGTTTTCAAAAGTTAAACATCAACTTCCGGTTTTGACCGGATCAAGGTCAAATAGGATCAAAGCAGCAGTTGAAGAAAATTAATATTTCCAATATCATGATAGGTGATGCTAAAGTTTTTCCTACAACATGTGTTCGTAATTTGGGGTCATGGTTTGATTCTGAACTTACAATGAACACCCACATCAATAAAGCTTGCTCTGCAGCCTTTTTTCATATTCACAACATCAAACGCATTAGTCAATTCCTATAACACAAGACTCTCTTTTAAAACGAATTCATGCATTTGTGACCAGTCGTCTTGATTATTGTAATAGCCTTTCAAAAAATTCAAAAATTCAAATTCAAAACTTTTATTAGTCATGTTAAAAAGTACATGAAATTCCTTTTCCTGGTGTGAAAAAGTATATATAAAAATACAGACATCCACTTTAAGACACACCACACAAAAATTACAATAACAAGTTTTTACAACAAGAATAAAAATAGAAATACAAAATACAGGCTACATGATATGCAAGTCCCCCTCCCCTTCCTTTAAAAACTCCCTCCTGTGATTTATGTCAAACAATCCAGAGTTTATGTAAAAATACAAACACAAGTTCACCTCCCTTTCCTAAGTTAAAAACTCTCTCCTGTGATTTATGTTAAACATTCGAATTGCACTGGGTAAAAAAGAAAACTTATGGCGGTTTGTCCGCAAATGCGATTGCAAGATTCTCCCTGCCCTACTAAAAACAATTTGGGAATGTAATGGGTGGGTTTTATCTGTACAGATCAGGTTAAGTTTTCCTAATAAGGCTTGATCATTAATACAGTCCATTTCTTGAACACTAATACCGATAACCCTGCTGGCAGCCTTGGTGACTCTACGAAGCTTCAAGTTTGTGTTAGTCAGACTTTTGCTGCCCAAGTCACAGATAGCTAAACTACAAAGGGTTCAAAACGCTGCTGCCAGAATTGTTACTAACACACACCGGTTTGAACACATTTCACCTATAATTCGTCAATTACATTGGCTGCCCGTTTCGTACAGGATTAATTTTAAAATCCTTTTGTTGACCTTCAAAGCTCTTCATGGTCTTTCTCCAAAGTACTTACAGGATCTTGTTTCCATCCGGAAAGTATCTTCATATCAACTTAGGTCAGGGAATAATGGTATTTTCTTGGATTATCCTTCTGGTAAAATGTTGACTACATTTGGTGATAGGGCTTTTTCTTTGGCAGCCCCTAAGCTTTGGAATGCGCTACCGTTTCATATACGTAGCGAACAGAAACTTACCTCTTTTAAATGTAATATAAAAATCCAATGTGTTGTTCAGAAGTTATGTTTTCAAATTTAAAATGTCATCTTCCTGTTTGAACCGGAAGTCAAGGTCAAAAGGGGTCAATTTTTGTGATTGTAAAAATCAAATAAATACTTAAATAGTTCATAAGTTATGTTTTTTACAAATATTAAATTTTGATTTATTTTAATTCGATACCCGATTATGACGTCATTTAGTTTGTGTCGTCTTGATACTGAGGTTCAAATTTCTTATGAGTTGCAATGTTCAATTCAATTTCAATCTTGAGTTATTCCGTAGATAAGCCCGAAAACGATTTTATTTATCAGCGCTGTTTACTAAATATCCAACGAAAGAGGGCGCTGTTGAGAAAAAACATGTTACTTGCCAGGTCAAACAAACGGAAGACGACGACAGTGCGCGCACAGTCAGCGCGTGAACTGTAGCTTGCATCAATTTCAATGTTATGTGTTCATAATGCGTTGTCAATGAAAGTGGGGGGAGGGAGGGGGACGAGGGGGAGGGAGGGGGGACGAGGGGGAGGGAGGGGGGACGAGTGGGAAGGTGCGCTTCATTTTCCCGGTTTTAACAAGATGTATAAGGTTAAAATGTTGTTATCTCTGTGCAAAAGTTTAAGAGGGATTGCTGTTCTACAATCTGATACAAAAATTATGCTGAAGTGATCAGTAGTTTTAAAGGCCCTGTACACTATTGGTAAGATCGAAAAACACAAATGTTCACAGATTCACACATAACTTACATGATTTAAAGTAAGTAATGGTAGAAAGAGTTCCTTAAAATATTTCTGCCTAAAATGCTATCGTTTCTGAGAAATGAGTAAAACAATAGTTTTTATCGCGCGCGATAATAAACTCGATGTTTGAAAAACAGAAAACACATAAGGCTCTTTTCACTATTTTCTCGTGACCTCGATGACCAATTGAGCTCAAATTTTCACAGGTTTGTTATTTCATGTATGTGGTTGATTACACAAAACATGAACACTGTCTGTGATTATTTTGTCAGCTCTGCCAATCCTGTATAATACCTTTAAAGATATGAATAAGATAAGATAATATGAATTTTTCAAATTCCGTTATGAACCGGAAATAAGTTAAAATATTAATTGTACGGGTTCTGTGAAGCGTTTGTCAAACTTTTAACGACCTATCCGATGCTGTGTAGATTGTCAAAATCCGAATTATGATTTTTTAGTTATAATTTTTACTAATATTAAACTTTGATTTATTGTAATTCGATGCCCAATGACGTCATCATGACGTAATTCAGTTTGTGTTATCTTGATATTGAGGTTCAACTATCTGTTGAGTTTCAATGTTCAATTCAATCTCAATCTTGAGTTATTCCGTAGATAAGCTCGAAAGTTGTTTTTTGAAGGAAAAAAACGAAGGCGAACTTCGACCTAGGGTAACGACCCGGAAGTTAAGGTCGTAGGATTTTGGTGTTACGTTTTCAAATGTTGTCCCAGTCTTGCTCTATAAGATGCCCAAGTATGAACATCATAGCTTTCATATTCAGTGAGATACAGCAAAAAGCAAATGGTAATTTTTCAACTTTAAAAACCTTGTAATTTGACACCTGATGACGTAATCATAACGTCATGAAAACTGTGCCGTCTTCATATTGAGGTTCAATTGTCTGATGAGTTTCAGGGTTCAATTCAGTTTCAATATTGAGTTATGCTGTAGAGAAGAGTTCTAGGGAAGAAGAAGATGGAGAAGAAACTAGGCTTTCAGTTTTTGTCATGTGACAAAAACAAGGTGTTCGTGGAGAGTGATTAAATGAAAAGGTAACGACATTATACCTTATCAATTCAATGCCTGTTTCAGGAGTTAAGAATTTTTCAAAAATTAAACATCAACTTCCGGTTTTGACCAAAAGACAAGGTCAAATAGGGTCACATTGTGTAGCAAATGATTAGTTTATGAAGGCCTTTTAGATGATGTATAGATTGAACAAATCCAATGTGTTGTTCAGAAGTTATGATTTTTTCAAATTTAAAATGTCATATTCCTGTTTAAACGGGAAGTCAAGGTCAAATGGGGTCAATTTTTGTGTAGCATTTGTCGAACTTCAAATTACCTATCCGATGATGTGTAGATTGTAAAAATCAAATAAATCGTTCATAAGTTATGTTTTTTACAAATATTAAACTTTGATTTATATTAATTCGATACCCGATGACGTCATCATGACGTCATTTAGTTAGTGTCGTCTTGATACTGAGGTTCAACTATCTTATGAGTTTCATTGTTCAATTCAATTTCAATCTTGAGTTATTCCGTAGATAAGCCCCAAAAAACGATTTTATTTATCAGCGCTATTTAATCAATATCCAACGAAAGAGGGCGCTGTTGACAAATTTTGCTTCCCGCCAGCAGATCAAACAAACGGAAGACGACGACAGCACAGTCATCGTCAACGCGTGAACGCGTGAACTCGTCAACGCGTGAACTGTAGCTTGCATCAATTTCAATGTTATGTGTACATAATGCGTTGTCAATGAAAGTGGGGGGAGGGGGGGTACGAGTTGGAAGGTGCGCTTCATTGTTCGGTTTTGACAAGATGTATAAGGTTAAAATGTTGTTATCTCTGTGCAAAAGTTTAAGAAGGATTGCTGTTCTACAATCTGATACAAAAATTACGCTGAAGTGATCAGTAGTTTTAAAGATATGAATAAAATGAGATAATATGAAATTTTCAAATTCCATTATGAACCGGAAGTAAGTTTAAATATTATTGTACGGGTTCTGTGTAGCATTTGTCAAACTCTTAACGACCTATCCGATGATGTGTAGATTGTCAAAATCCGAATTTTGGTTCTTGAGTTATGATTTTTACAAATATTAAACTTTGATTTAGTTTAATTCGATGCCCGATGACGTCATCATGACGTAATTAAGTTTGTGTCGTCTTGATACTATGGTTCAACTATCTGTTGAGTTTCATTGTTCAATTCAATCTTATTCCGTAGATAAGCCAAAAAATGATTTTCTGAGGAAAATCAACGAAGGCGAACTTCGACCCAGGGTAACGACCTTGAAGAAAAGGGTAACGACCTTGAAGAAAAGGTCGTACGATTTTGGCATTAACTTTTCAAATGTTGCCCCACTCTTGAACTATCATATGCCCAATTATGAACATCATAGCTTTTAAATTCGGAAAGATACAGCAAAAAGCAAATGGAAATTGCAAATGGAAATTGTTCATGTGCCGTCCTCATGTTAGGGTACAAGTATATGCCAAGTTTCAAGGTTCAACTAAATTTGCTTTTTGAGTTAAATGATGGAGAAGAGTTGAGTGGAAGAAGAAGATTCTGAAGAAGAAAAAAAAAACAGAACAAAAACAAGAGGTGTTCGTGCTGAATTGCACGAACACCTAAAAACAGAACAATAACAAGAGGTGTTCGTGCTCATATTGCACGAACACCTAAAAAAAAAAACAGAACAATAACAAGAGGTGTTCGTGCTCATATTGCACGAACACCTTAAAAAAAACGGAACAAAAGCAAGAGGTGTTCGTGCTCATATTGCACGAACACCTAAAAAAACAAAACGGAACAATAACAAGAGGTGTTCGGCTCATATTGCACGAACACCTAAAAATAACTCAATCGCCAAAAGCTAAGATGCAGAATGTGAATGAAGGTCGATTGCAAATTTATGGTAAACTCATTGGTGTTATGAAGCTTTGAAGATGCATGCCACTGGTGAAACTGGCTCAAAAATATTAGTTAACAACAACATTCCTTATGTTGGCCATAAAGTCAGGTTTTTTTTTTTTTTACAAATAATTTTTAAGATGCAAAATGCTGAATTGATCAAACACAAAATGATACGTGATTATTTAATTATTTAAGAATTATGTTTGCAAAGAGAATACTTTCATATCAATATAAATTAACAGGAATTTAACTGAAATTTATCATAAAGTTAACTAATTTATTTATCAAAGTTATATCGAAAGCGTTCAATCACGTAACACAGGAGTGAACATGGTTACGTAATACATAAAAACACTTTACTTATATTAAACAATATCGCGCCATTCGTGCGAAATAATGGAGCGCTGGAACAATAGCATGACATCACAAGTGTGGGTTAAGTAGCATAATGCCCTCGGTGTACGCGCCATTCGTGGGTACGAATGGCCCTCGGGCTTCACCCTCGGGCCATTCCTACCCACGAATGACGCGCACCTCAGGTATTATCCTTTACAGAACTACGTGTTAAACATTGTCGTTTAAGCAAATTTGGGAGGTCTCCAAAAGTAGAAGTCTCCATGGTGATGAGTTTCAAGTATTCTTTAGGATTTGGTGTTTGTTTTGGGTTAAGGGTCTTTTCTTTTAGACTTGGGAGGGGCAAGGGGTTCTAGCTCCATGGAAGAAATTATTCTTGTCTGTATAAGTGGATGCATTATTTATTATAATAAATGCATAATATGTGTAATTGAACGAATCCCATGCATTATTCGATATAATAAATAAGTTAATTATTCATGAAATATCTTAGTATTTACTAGCATTGAAGGACAAGACAAAAATAATTGTTATATTATAATAAAAAAATGTATTTTATGATGGTTTACCAATAAAAGTATACACTGCAATTTTTTGCCCTTAAAATAATATGAAATTTGTGTCAATTATCATGCTGGACTCTTCCCGTCATTTTTTTTGACCAACATTTGATAAAAAATGCTAGATATAGGTCCTACACCTTATGAGTGTTTAAGGCCTTCATTGTCTTGTTTTAAATTTTAAAGAATTCACTTCGTAAGAGGGAAGAAATAAGCTCACGATTCAAGTAAAATTTATTGATAACATCATCAATTTTATACTCGTACAGTAAGTTAGCTTTTAGGAGACTCAATTGCACAATATACTTAATTTATTCTCTTAACCCCTTCCTGACAGTATAAAACAATCTTTACTGTGCATTTGCGTTAATATACCATGCCTCATGTACCCCCCCCCCATGTTCCTATACTTTAACACACTATGTTCTTCCCTAAAATCCTCTAAAGAATTCCTGAGATTCCAAGCACCTTGCCTCTCTTATCATGCACCAAATGCTCTGAATGGTTTTATTTTTTCTGAACTACTTTTTTCAGAATATTGCTGGCACAATGAAACCCTGCCTCACCAAAACAGAGTTCCAATGAAATGCACCAATTTTTTTTTTTTTTCTTTCGAGAAAATATGGAATGTCTTCACCATGAATCGGACAAACCTTGGCTGTAAGCCACGGCCGATAAATCGGCCAGGGTTTGCTGGAATCTCGGACTTGCCTCCCATATTCCATATAGATATGGTGGCCGCCTATCAATTGCTTATAATCCTCGTTTGTACAAGATGAAGGTATGGAATCCAGGATAACACAACCCCCATTAAATGGGAGATTTGGAGCATGAATTCCAGTACCCTTTGTCCATCTTTGAATGAGGGAAACGAAACACAGCACAGTGGGTGCATGCCTGTGCACACTACACAATGGAATGTCCAGGGATGTTATTAAGTCGACCTACTGCAACCAAAGGAAGATGTTCAAAAAATTATCTGCATCTTTACTGTGTGACACTCATGTCACTGGTTCGTGGTTCTACCTCTCCCATAGCACCTCTTAAAGAGCGGTTACAGGATGCTCTCAAAATTGCACTTAATGCCTTTTTATGGTCGAATATACATCGTAGTTACCGGTTAATAACTATTTTACAAATAACATTTGCATTTATTAATAAAGAATTCAAGTCAAAAATGCACCTCTCCGCGCGGCTTTTTCAGCCGAGAGTCAAAAACTGCTTATCTATGATAATGATATGCAATGACCCCTTGACATCATCGGCGCCTAAAAACACACGATCGGCATATGACACACACACATAAACGTCTCTTTTTGGGGGAAACAAAACAAAATCAAGAAGAAACAACACTTACATTATACATTAAAGAAACCTTACTGTCAATCCAGGGTATCCTTCAAATTTATTGTTGTAAAATGAAGCCTACATAGGGTAATTAAGGCCTAGAAATCTGACGGATTCATGACCATGACATATTTATATATGCTATTTCTTGTAACCAATCACCGTCAGTTAGATATTGGACTCTTCTATATATTGAGATGGGTAATACTGTTTCGCAAATATTTTTGTAATTTGACAATAGTTAAACATAAAATAGTACGATTTGACAATTGCTTCCTTAAATTGCCAAGCTATTTTTGTCAAGCAATTTTTGTCGTTATTTCCAACTAGAAATGCGAGTTTCGTTCTGTCAAAGTACGAAACAGCCTGTCGCCATACCAAAATAAGTCCCCCGGGGATAGTGCACTAGACCACCCGCGTCCCAACGACAGCATGCTGTATTTGAATACCTAGCCTGTACTGCTGTACGTCGACTCTGAAGGCTCGAAGAGTTTCCACTGACAATTTTCCCGTGCATGTTTCTTATGATTTTAGCGGTATTTTTCACAAAACACAATGTTTAACTGATAGAGTATTTATTTAGCCTTCATAATTACTTGGGTTTGGAATGATACAACCAAGTATAACCACAAAATATGGAAGGAAATCGGACACTGTTTATCTAAGATAATCATTCACGGCTCAGCACACACAGCAGCCATTCCATGGCAGTTATGTATCTTGTTATGCATGCCGTGCGTTGACGTGTGTACAAATCTCCCTGCATTGTTCATGCATCTGTGTCACGCAAGTAATTGTGTCTTCTTATTGGCCAACATCAAAGCGAGCTAATGCATTATTCATACATTTCTCCCACCAAAATCGGTAGCAAAAAAACGAGTTGGTAAAGGCGCTTCGCGGCTTCGCCGCTCGCGCTGGTCTTTTTTCGTGCGTAATATCCGGGCTGGGGGTGCCGCGGTGCGCCTTGACTAAAGGCTACCATTCACGTCGAGTCGTCGTCCTAAACACTGGCGCACGTGTTGACATCAATAAAGTTTTAGTAACCAAAAACTGTTTCGGTTGAATTTTGGCCATCGGTTAACACTGGCCAATGACCGAAACAATTATTGGTTCCAGCCGCGAAAACGTACCCCAGGTCAATCTGTTTTATCTTGTCGCGCGGGTTGGTTGATGGCCCGAAGGATCCCGTTTTTGAGCCAATAGTCTTCCTGGATAGTAAGCTCACGGCATCAATCTGCTTTATACACGTGGTTACCATGTACCTAGATAGTCGATTTCCCAAGATAATCGCAATATGTATTATCTTGTTGTTTCTTTTTCTTGTCTCCAGTTTATTCTATAAAAGTCAGAAAACATTGAATAATGATAATGTATAGCCAAATAGTAAATTTTTATGACAAATTAAATGATTCTCAAAACATTTTGTGGACAAATCCAAGCACGTACATCGCTGTACTTGGTAACAACGCTCACACTCGAAAGACTATTGGCTCCCAATTGGGATTTTTTGCGCGGTCAGCCGGTCCGCGGACAGGATAAAAGAAAATCTTTGAGCTGGATGGATTTATGTAGACTGGGTCCTCATGCCTCGCCATAGTGATAACATTTACGTAAACAAAGTACCAGTCTACTTGCGATATGTGGATCGATGTACTCAAAATCAAGCCGAGCTGCAGAATCGCCTTGCCCATTCAAGAACGAAAAACCCTAAATCACAAATCCGTTGTAAATTGTCTTGCTGGTTTTTAACCTGTTGGATCGTCCATTGAAGAGTCACATTTGCGGCCGTATTGATTGCAAATGGTGGAGTTTGGCAGTTTATATTGCGTTAGCTCCGTACATTCATATAGGCAGGCCTAAACTATATGCTGCCGGTGACGTCACGAATCCTGTTACGCATGGTCTGTTTGACCTCGCCTTTTCAGATTTTGGGCTGGGAGTGTTTCGAGGAAAAGACATTTTACTCTGTTTTAGCGTGAGGTAAGGGACTCATAATAATTTTTTATATTTCTTTGGGACTCCATCTATAGGAAAAATGTAAAAACTAAAAAATTCAGAGCATCCTGTAATCGCTCTTTAATACGTTTCTTGCACAGTCAGATGAATACGTTTATTAAATTCATACTCATCATAGAGGCTAGAGATGCTGCAACTCTTGGTCTGTGGTTCTACTCCCAGCATAGCATGAAATCCTTGCTCTCCTCCTGTCCCATCATTGGTTCAAGGTTCAACGCCTCCACAGCTTCCTTACAAAGTTACACAAGCTTCTACTCTCAGTGAATCTCAACTCATTGGTCCGTGGTTCCACACCTGGAAAAGCACAACTCCAACTAACCCTTGCTGTGTGAATCTCATCTCAGTGGTCCGTGGTTCTACCCCTGACTTATTACGACTCTGTAGGCTCTTTGTACACTTTACTGAGTTCATCCAACATTGATTCCAAGTGGGGGTTCACACCCAACTTTGATATCTCCTCCAAAACTCTACAGGACAAAAATAAAGTAATTTGGTTTCAAGTGTTTCAGTTCAGAGTTAGGGTTGGGTTAGCTTTCTCGAACAAGACTACATTTCAGTGGGAAATATCTCACAGAAAAAAAATGGTTCTAGTATGAACTTCATAAGCAGTAAGCTTTTAAGACTGAATTCAAACAATGATTTTTTTTTTAGGTGTTCGGGCCTTACCTCGAACAACTCTTTGTTATTGTTCGTTTTTTTGTTTTTTTTCTTCTTGCCGTTATTTTTCTCACGTTGATTTTTCAGCGCAGCTAATTCTGTTACATCAAGGCCAGGGCATGGATATATGGTGGAGGGATACGTTTGTGTGTCCAACCGAAGAAGAGTACAGGGAAATGGTCCTCAAAAGTAAGTAACAACCGGTTCCGACCAGGCGCTCCTGAGTCGCGCCGAACCAAATAGACTAGGAGCAACTCTAGGTTTACCCAATGAGACGGTTTGCTCTGTGAAAATACTAGCTCGGAATGTACGTCGTTCGACGGTAGTCCAAAGATTAGCTCAGTGCACAACCTGCGCGCGTGTCTGTCAGAACCACATTGCCGACTGTTGCGCTCGTACGATGATTCAAATCGATGAAGCCTGATTTACTGTCTCGAAAACCAGTTGTCTGAATTGTGTCAAATTTATAATTTTAACATTCTATTTTAATATGAAAACAGCTGAAAAGTTTCATAGTAATCACATGACGAAAAAATCATCTGGATTTTCGACACGCTCTTTTGTAAGAAATAAAGTTTGACCCTAGGACTTCAGTTAAAGATAATGACAACAACAACGCCCTCTCTAAGACAGTCGTCCATGCAAACCTCGTTAACAATCAATGTTAGGATCTTGATAGTGTCTGCTTTCTTAGACCATATTCATATATTTATTAAGACCTTGATCAAACCTCCATTAAGTAGTTTTGACGTCATGATGACGTCATTAGGTGTCAAATTACAAGGTTTTTAAACATTAAAAATGTTAATCTTTTAAAATCTATATCAAATCAAGCAAAGAGACCGTCGGTTGCTTTTTGCAGGATTATATAGAGTTATTATAGGTCTTCATTTTTAAAAGTGTGCGTGACATGACATGAACTCTACTCTCGGTCGAAACCGGAAGTGCCTTGTAGCTTAAAAGTGGCCAATTTTTTCAAGTTGTTTTTAATGATGTTATAATCCAGTAAGGGTCTGGTTTACAAAAAATTGACCGGTGACGTCAAAACATCTCAAAACATACCAAAATACACTTTTACTAGATTTCTGCGGTAAAAGTTATGACAATCGTTTCAAAATTTGTATACATAATGAACTTTATGCAGACACTGTGTGGTATTTCAGATTGATGATGTCATCGTGTGTCACGTGGTAATGCCTTTAAGTTTTACTTTTTGAAACCTTGCATCTCAAAAACCAAACATTTTACTGAGTTGAAACTCGGCATAGAGATAGACAATGATAATGACTACGTAAATCTAAAGTTACAACATGATGACGTCATTAGATTTTTGTAAACAAATATTTGAAATTTTGACCATTTATTACAGGTATTTATTGACCCGCTGTCAAACCACGGGATACACACACAAAACGCGATCTAAACCAGTTAAACGGTGAGCAAATCAACCGCAAGGTTCAAAAGTCAATCAAACATGCTTGTGGTCTAGTCTCTGTTTAAGGTTCGCGCAACCTGCTTTTGACACTACGCTTTGTTAGTCTCCAAAACAGCCGTTCATGCAAACCTCGTTAACAATCAAATTAATGCTTGGCTTTTAATCGTGTTTTCTTTTTGACTTTTGCTAAAGTGTGTAGTTTGTTACAGCACTGACCCCAGCGATACCCGAACACCTAGTGTTTGTTGTCACAAAACGTTAAGTCTAGTTTCTTATCAATCTTGTATAATCCACAGTCAATACTCACTTTTTCTCTAACTCTGCAAGAACTTGCTTGGTGTATTCGAAGGAACCAATCTGTTCAAAAGATAAGCAAGATTAGTTAGAATTTTAATCAGAATGATAGCAACAGTTGTGAGGTTTTTGCTGAAACTTATTCAAGAACTTTGACACATACTGTAATACCCAGAATCATTAAAAAAATTGTAATCAATGTAGAATGAACATTTCCCATATGACCAGTGTAGTATCTCGCCTGCCAGAAAAGCCCTGGAATGTACAAGGTCAGTCTTTTTTTAAACAAAGGTCACACGGTCTATAGTACTGCGTTGGGTAAAACACAAATAACACTCTTTGTCTTGAATGTTCAATCACCTTTTCTAAGTGATCCACACAGTACTTCTTGATGTCGTTGTTGGTGGTGCGCTTCCTGAGAATGTTCATGACTTGATTGTCCTCTGGCCGACTCAGCACCGCATGGATGATCGGAAAAGAGAATTTCCCCTCCGTCAAGTCTTCGCAGTAGCTCTTGTTCTCCGTGTACTCCTTGGATTGAAGATTGGCAAGATCGTCGCGGATTTGGAAGTACAGACCGAGCAAGTCACTCAGAGGGGTGAAGTTGCTGAAATCAAGAAGGGAGGGAATGGAAAATCATGATAGAAATGGCCGACTTTGGGGATGGGGGTGGCATACCTGCCAACATTGAAAAATGCTAAATGCCACAGAGTTTCGGGTTTGGTCAGAGATGGCCTCATATTGCCCTGAAGTCTGGTCGAAACTTTGAGTTGTTAAACCAGCGATTCTTCTCAGAACCACCACAGCTCATAAAAGAGATTTATTATATGGTGACTCCGCAAACCTCAATTTATTGTATCTTCACCATGCAAAGTCTCAAATCCTACTGAGCTTAGTAATAGTATTTTGTACAAATGTGACTTACCTTTTGTTTTCGCTAAACAATTGCATAAGTCTGACTGCTAATCCAAACAGGCCTCCAGTTTCTGCAAGAACAAAAACAACAACAAAAATAAGAAAAAAAAGAAGAAAAAAAATAACAAAAACAAAGAAAAAAACCCCTCAGAACTTACTCTTGGAAATGGTATTAAGTATTGTTTTTTGTAAGATTACATATTTAAAATCTTCTTAAAGATGTTCTCGTGGTATTCTGAGCAAACGGTACAAGGTTTGGCCGATTCCTTGTGAAGACATTCCACATTTTCTCGACAGAAAATGCACAATCACGTTGCAAAGAACGTTTTTTGTCTTGACTTTGTATAGTCAGAGTTTCAAAGTGTGACAATGATACTCCTAAGAATTTACACCCGGTTCAGACAGGCACTCTAGAGTCCCGCCGAACCAAATTGTTGAATTTAAGTACATGAAAAGTTCAACGTCTGAGTTAGGGGCAATTGGACGCGCTGGAAGTTGAAAGATCGACTGTTGCAGTCATTCAGAACGACTCTAGACGTCGATCTTGTCAAGAGCTAAACATAATGTAAATGTTATATTAAGTTTGTCTGTCTGAAACCAAAATTTATTTGGGTAAACCTAGAGTTGCTCCTAGTCTATTTGGTTCGGCGCGACTCAGGAGCGCCTGGTCGGAACCGGTTGTTACTTACTTTTGAGGACCATTTCCCTGTACTCTTCTTCGGTTGGACACACAAACGTATCCCTCCACCATATATCCATGCCCTGGCCTTGATGTAACAGAATTAGCTGCTCTGAAAAATCAACGTGAGAAAAATAACGGTAGTCAAGATTTAATGTCTTTGAAGTTGAGGTACAGGGTTTTTCATGGAAGGCTAATCCAAGAAAACCTAGATTGATGTATAAACTTGATGTTTGCTTATCCTGTTGCAAAGACTAGCCAACCGGACCACTTAAGAGACAATTTCTTCTAGTTTCAAGAATCGTGTTCTACTTGCCCAAACAGTCGCCACTACAAACAATTTCTTGTGGACTGACTCGACACTGCCAACAATGACGAGCGTTAGCAACAGAAAGTGAACGTATTTCTTGTGTTTGTGGGTGCTTGCAAGCACCCACAAACACCAGAAAAAAAACTTGTTTGTGGCAACACATTTGTAAAATTGCAGTATTGTAAGCAGACTAAAGTCGTCAATGGTAAAGAAAAGGGGGTATGAATGCAGTCGACTAAAGTCACCCATGGTAAGGAAGAGGGGGTATGAGTGCAGTGGACTAAAGTCACCAATAGTAAGGAGAGATTTGATATGAAATGTTTTCCTTACCCATGAATATTCTAGTAGCATCAGGATGCTGTAACTCAGTCGTCTTCTGTAGACCAAGGAAGTATACATAATTCGCTGCATTAATGGTTTGTGCTGCGCCAAAAATACTGTGAGCTACGGGAATGCCTCGACGGAGATACGAGTTGTCTTCAATATCATCAATTCTGGAGAAAAAAGGGATAAATAAATCAAAAAATAATGCAAAGAAGTATAGTACTCGGAGTACTAGAGCACTGATTATTATTTTTATTGTCAAACCTTAAACAATTGTCTATTGTCAAGACAGTCCGTAGCACAAAAGCTGGTTTTATCTACTAGCGACTTCCTATTCCCAAGACACTATAAATCGTGACAATGCTAAGAACTGGTTGCCCTGTAAATTAGGGAGTTCAACTTACAATAAGCTTGCATTGTGGAGCATTTGAGTGATCTCGCTGACTTTCTCTAACTTCTCACTTGGAATCTTTAACCAATAATTGAAAGCCTGGACAAAAATAAAAAAACATTTATGTCGTTTAAGCCAAGTAACAAATTTTTTGTTTTTAACATTATAGTGGGGTCCTGTTATGAAAAAATAAAAATGATCGACAATGGACTTTATGCATTGACGTCATCACGCTGCCATCCTAGAGGTAAAACGATGACGAAACAATGAAAACGCACATCTTTGTATGCGCAGCACACAGGACTGTCCAATGAGTAGCGTCCTATTGACCTCTAGGCAAGGGTGCCCTACTCAAATGACGTCATGTGCAAAAGGTCGATTGAGCACAGCTGGTGGCTTCTCGAGTTTACTACTCTCATTGAAGCACTTCAGCCAATCTACCCTACTTCTACTCTCTACATACAGTATGTGCGTGCCTCAAAATGCCACTGCTATGGTAGTTGCGATAATCGTAGCCCTCCTCTCCCGACGGGCTAGCCCGTCGGGAGAGGAGGGTTACGATTATCGCAACTACTGTTATGGCACAGTGAGGTATGGATTGGCCGTCTTGAGAATCACACTACTAGTAGGAGGGTTGACATTGACAAGTTCATCCTCTAGGATTTGTCAGCAAAGAATGATTTTCAAAGACAAAGCAGTCTTACCTTGGTTAGTTTTACTCGGATCTCTTTGCCAGGAACTTGAAGGATGTATGTGTAGGGTTCAAGTAGAATCTGCAAACGAAAAAGACTACGGCTTGGCAAGGTCACACTTAGATTTCTTAACATCTATATCAAAATTTTAAAAAAAATTAACGTCGTACTGAGAGTTAAACTTTTGAAGATCCCCACCACCCTCATTGTTATGTTACCAATAGAAAATTGATTATACACATTTGCCTGAGGCGTAGCCCTATTACGTCTCTTCCTCTGTGCTGTACACAGATAGAACTCTACGAAAGTGAAAGGCCTCCTGAGTCCTAGTACTACCTGGGCCGCTAGCACCACCGTCAAAGTCTTACATCTTAAAAAGAAGGGTACAGCGCCCCAGTTACTTGGTCTGGATTGAAACCTACCCTCTCCTGGCACTTCTCCCTTTCTTCTTTAGTCAGGCTCATCATCTTTGTATAAGAGCTGAAAGTAAACGACTCGTTAGTGGGTGGAGATTCCGTCAGGATGAATTCTTGTCGTTGGAAGAGTTGTTAAGATAGGGAGGACGGCACTTTTTGCATTTTTGTTTTATTTCACTGACAAGTTTTATATCATTGGAAAGCTTACAACACTGCCTGAGGATCACAATGGTGGTAAAATTATTTTCATAGCTTTTTCTGGTAAGGAGTTACGACAATTTTAATGCAAATTTTTAGGGTGTCGTTTTCTGTCATCACTTTTTAAATTGACTCCCGATTGTTATAAAGTAATTAGTTGTGCTTTTGAATAGAATATGCACTAATTGTTTAACCAACAAACAGCTCAGGATAAACCAAATACAGTGCTTTCTAAATTAAACACATTTTATGTTTCCATGGTGAAGTTACACCATGTCGCAACAAAAGCAAAAGAAAAGTTATGTAAACAAATATATTTAAATAAATCATGCATATTTACAGCAAGCTATATTACTTAGTCTAAAATCTGTTTTTGCATACTGTAACATAGCAAAATCATAATGGATACCAAATTATAGATCTTGGCATGCAATGTGCAAACCAAATAAAAAGATGACACCAATGCCTGACTCCTGGAACTCTTCTAGGTGATGTGAGTAGGCCCCTATTATTTTCTTGTTAATGTATTGTTTTTCACTTTGTTTGTAAAAAAAATTGACAAAGTATATTAAAACGAAAGCAATTTAATTCTTTAAAAATTGTTTATCTTGTTCTTCAATCCACAGATCTCTAGCCTGTAGATGGATCTTCAAGGAGTTTCTGGTGACTCTTCATAAGCAATGTTGCAGTACCAAGATGGACAACATAAAATAAATTAAAATAAGCTGTAGCTCTACAAGACAAAAAAGTGCTGTAAAACACAACACAGTAAAGTATGTGCCCCTCATTGCAAAAAGCAAATGGAAAACAAATTTGCCTTAAAAAAACAAAACGTACATGTATTTAATAGGCTATTTGTGTCATTAATAAATAATAAAGCATGTTTAATATTGAAACTATTATGCTATGAAAAACAAATTGGTGAGAAACAGCAAATACAAAAATGCTGAGTAAATTTGTGGTGCTTTAAAATGATAAAACATATTTTATTAACTATAAATAGGAGTAGTATACTATAGTCTATTAATAGTGCATGATGAGTGGTGTGGTGGAGATGACGGCAATGATATGATAATTATTTCTTATTATAAAAATAGAATTAATAAAAACAATTCAAAAATAAACAGCAGCAAAGAGACAGGTGGTGAAAAAACTTTATAGAAATAAGATAGAAAGTAGTAAATATAAGTTCTCTTGTTATTACCACCACACCTTCCTGTGTGTGTTTAATGCTCACTAGTTTTAGTTTGTTTGGATTGAAGTGAATTTTGATGAGGGTCCAGTTTCATGGCTCTGCTTACCGCAGAGTATCTGCGCTTACAGCACATCATGTTATGAGCTGTCTGTAAGCGCAGAATGCTGCGGTTGGCAGAGCCATGAACTTGGGCCCAGTTGATGTGGTTTGTACTGCTAGTTGACATGTTTGCAAACAGTGATTCTGTTAAGATCTTAAGAGCTTTACAAATTGACTTTAAACAAATCTGTGCGCCTGGATTTTAGGAGTTAGTACTTTGGTCAATACATGTGTAGCTCAAAGATTAACGTGTGCTTTGAAAACTTTAACGAAAATGCATTTAATTGTTGTGCTGTATCGAGTGACAGTTGTAGGCCCTTGTACACACCATCAAGCACTCCAAAGTTAGTGTGAGGTGAACATTTATTTAATGCAAATAATAATACTTGTTGTCTATTTTTAACCACACTGCCCCCACCCTTTAAGTTCTGTCTTTTCTTTCAACTCTCTGCAAAATTGCCTTAAAAGGCTGTTGACAGAGAATAGGAGTCACTGACTAACATTGGCAGAGCTGCCAACATGTGCATCTTGCAATCCCGAGGAATTTGTGCAACAATCGGGGAGATATTTAGAATTTCATTCATCGTAACAGGAATGAGTTTCCATAATCAGGGAGATTTAAAAATTTGTTCATCAGAACATGGAAATATTGGTGTCTGAAGAATCGGGGAGAGTTGGCAGCTCTGCATTGGCCAGAATAAATACAGAATTTCTTTTATTGAACATTATTTCATCCTTTTATTGAAATTACAACGGCATCAGGATGTATGCCATGCTGCGTTGACCATTATGCCATGTCAAAGTTTATATAATAATCCAACTGGAAATATTCCTGTTACAACCCCATTTATATGTTATTTACCCTACAATTTATTTCATGGCCCGAGTGGTTTAAATCATTGGATTCAAGTTCTGGTGGTTTAGTCATCAGGGTGTGGGTTCGAGTCTCGGTCGTGACGCTTGTGTCCTTGAGCAAGACACTTCGCTATAATTGCTTCTCTTCACCCAGGGGTATAAATGGGTACCTGCGAGGGTAGAGGTTGATATTGTGTTTGAAAAAAGCCTTCTGAGCACCACAGCAGCTCGGGCTGTATACTCCCCAGGGAGCTGAGAAAGATTAAAGGAATGTTATTGGCCCAATGACCAGGACACTAATGTAAAGCGCATTGAGACGTTATTGTAAAATGCGCTATATAAGAACTGGTTATTATTATTATTATTATTATCAGATCTGTCTTATTATTCTGACTTTGAAAATGAGTTTAACTTATAATAAGACTCTTATTATAAGTTAAACTCATTTTCATAGGTCAGAATAATGTAATGCACAAATGTAGCGCAGTTCTAATTTGCGCGCGCAAAAGCACAATATTGGAAATTATACGTGTGCAATTCGTTCACAATTGCACGTGCAGTAAAGATTGTGCTTGACATCGTCCTGAAATTGCCGTTGCTTCATCACGGCGCATTTCCTAAAAGCTCTTTGCGGCGTAAGTGCGACATGGAAAATTAATTTTTTTTAAATTCCATTACCTTTGGAAGGCTTCAAGCATCCCTAAAATCAATCTTCCCAGCTCGCTCAACCCCATTTTAACTGGATTTTTCTGAAGAAAAGCTCAAATTTTTGCAAAAAATTTCACTATTCAGGCGGTCAAAAACCAAAATGGCCGCATCCGCGATAAAAAATCACTCTCGCAAAAGAGAATTTCTTCAAGCAAGTTGTCCTTCAGATATCATGTAAGTATCAAAATGAACAATACCAATCAAACAAGCATGTTTTCCTTTTCAATTTGATGAATTTTCCTTTACATTCGGCGAGTATTTCTATTAGAAATCAAAGATTGAAAAAGACAAATTTAGTGCGGTGACAGATAGGAAGGCGAAAAATGACCCCATCGCTGGACTCGCTAGTTAAGATGGGGTTGTGAAGATGGAAACCAGTCAACTCGCCCCCCAGCAAAGTCGCCCACTACAAAGTCGCCCCCCAGCAAAGTCGCCCACTACAAAGTCGCCCCCTCACTTACAAAGTCGCCCCCTGTCAAAGTCGCCCCTCACAAAGTCGCCCCCTGACAGAGTCGCCCACCAACAAAGTCGCCCCCTAACAAAGTCCCCCCTAACAAAGTCGCCCCCTAACAAAGTCGCCCAAGAAGATTTCACTAAGTGAGGGCGCCCTTTGTTAACGGTTTAGATTCAACCATTGGAGATTCCAGGCTTGGCGAATGCTTTGTCTTTTCGAGAAAACTCTCCGCTTTTGTCGAAATGTTACCGCTAGATAACTAATGCTCTTTTTTTAAACTTTGAATTGGCCTTCTAATATTATGTAAATCTGAATCGAACATAGAGAGTTTTCTGAATTAAATTAAGCATGCTGTGCATAATTTTTAATCCATACCGGAAACATATTTTTATACCTGATATTTTTAGTTAATATTTTTAATCAATTTGTTTTAACAATAAACAGTGATTTTGTCTGTAGGACTAGTGTTTGAATCAAGGCCAGTTTGAATTTCCCCAGTGTGGGATAATAAAGTTTTATCTTATCTTATCAAAATACATCAGTGATCGACTAATTAGGGTTTTAATTAAAGATGAGTGTCCCAGAAAAGACTCTGCGGTATTTCATTTATCAAGTAGCCCATAATGTTTTCAATTACCATTGCACAAAAATTTGCTTCAACATGGAGGGGAAACAAAAAATTAAACAAATTGGGTTTGAAGTTTACATCAAAAATCTCAAGACTTTCGCAAAAGAGTTAGTTTTCATTTTAAAGTTATTGGGTGCAGGTTTTAACTTCGAAGTGTTTTAACAAAGCAAAAGGAACAGCGAACTGTTTAAATAACGAAAAACAAACGATACAATAAAATAAGTAAAATACATGTGGAAACACCTCTTACAAAGGACAACTTATGTGCCAGTAAAGGGGCTGTAATTTCCAGCTTACTCGTACAGCCATAACTCATGTTTAATTTGAATGCAAAGAAGTTGAAATTCGTTGCCCATAAACGAAAAAGAAAACGCAAACTAGCAACAAAACCATGTTCGCTTCTGTTCAATGAGTCTTAATTTGAATGCATCAATTGTGAATACGTAGTAGAAATTCAACTTAAGAATGGTCAAAGTGTAGTCTTGAATGCCTATAAACGAAATTGAATGACCGAAGCGAATCTGAACAAGAAAAACGAAATCATGTGTGCACAAAAACGAAATTGAATGCATTTAGAGCTAAAAAGAAACCCTAGTTTGAGAGGATAAGGGGAAAATGCGTGAATTTGAATGCATGTTAATGAAATTGAATGAATTTTTGCTGAAATTGGTCGGGAAAACCTATATTTAAAAGAAGCTGCTACAACACAAAGATTAAACACGCTCAAACCCGTCATGCACGCTCAAAATCCCATAGCATTCCTTCTGTAACAGATCTATCTACATGTACACTTCGTCTTCCCCCAGTGCTAATAAATTGTGATATGGCTTTACGTCGCTCAACCATACACTGGGCGACTTTGTTAGGGGGCGACTTTGTTAGGGGGCGACTTTGTTGGTTGGCGACTCTGTCAGGGGGCGACTTTGTGAGGGGCGACTTTGACAGGGGGCGACTTTGTAGTGGGCGACTTTGCTGGGGGGCGACTTTGTAGTGGGCGACTTTGCTGGGGGGAGACTTTGTAGTGGGCGACTTTGCTGGGGGGCGAGTTGACTGGTATTCGTGAAGACGAGTCAAGTTGAGACAGTTGCCAAACTGTCGGCACAACTGCCAAGGGAGTTTGTTAGGTTTTCTTGGATGCAAGGTTGTCTGGCTGAAACTCTCCATTGTGATTGGTCAATCAGTATCCAAAAAAAATTATTATATTTGATAAATAACTATTCTCCTTAATTAATCTGTCGTCAGGAGGCTTGACCAACAGTTTAAAATGAAGGAACCTGGTGGCGAAATTGAGGTGGTCCCGAATATCTTGCCATTGGGGATGAATTGATGGGGGATCAACCCCGAATACGATGACCCCCCCCCCCCCCTGTTTTTGTGTGCGGTCTTTCAGTTTTACATTATTGCACGCGATGTAAACAGCCCCTTGAGACAAAGTTATATTTTCGTGAAACCAGTCACAGAGGTAACACGGTGATGCATTTTTGTTACGTAATACTAAAATAATCAACAACAAAATAAACAAAACAAAACAAAACAAAGCAAGTCGATGATGGTGAAGTGTAGAACTTAGAAGACCAAAAAAATAGTCGACATTTAGAATTCCGACATTTACACCGTCACCACGCCCGGTCACCAGATTGGACAAGCTTCTCTTTAAATAAACGAATCACAGATTTATCAAAAGTCGGTAAATGTTTACAACTTACCTCGAGAAAATATGCAATTGGACTTAGAGTTAATTAGAAAGAAATTGGAAAAATGTGTAGATTCTGATGGGCGAGTGTACGTCGTGCAGGCCAGGGTAACCAGTGTGCAGTGCTAGTGAGACATCACGTGACACATTGTTACAAGTCACTGGCGAAAAGCTGCCAATTGAGGTCGCTGTTTAAAATTTTATTTTGACAGTTCTACCTTCTACGTTGGTGCAGAACTTAAGATTTGCTACAGTAAATAATTATTGCAAATTTTTTAAGAAACATAAATTTCAAAAACCAAGATGTATTGTCAGGTAGAGTGTCAATAGGAATTGTGTCTGTGAATGCTGAAGAGTGACATTTTGTGAGAGTAAACAGCTTTTTAGAGAGTGTGTGTGTTGTGAGTGACTTTCTTACCTGTCTGGTTTCGGTTTGGACACCATACCTGCCAGGCAGCGGATTCCCCAGGCAGCAGTGGTGCAGCAGTGCAGTGACGGGTGCGTTTGGCCGGTCGATGTCGACAAGCCTACGAACGACAAGAAGCATACCAAAACTAAAGAGATAGTTTGTCCGGTTAGGTAGTGGTTTAGATCTACGCTGTACACTACAGTGGTACAGTGGAAGTATTGCAATTCAAGTTTACGTATCTTTGATGTCAAGAATGTGAGTACTAAACACAAGCTTATTATTTATTAATATTAAATTAATAAATAGTTTACCTTCTTGAATTGAACTTGATTCTGTTAAAATAAATGTAAGTGGATTATGGATGAAAAAGATGCCGAAGACAGACATCTTTATTTAATTATAGTACTTGGCACCGGTTAACTCTTATTAAGTTTACACTAGCACTAGCAGTAGCAGTATTAAGCTGTTTTACAGTAAAGCACCTTCTTTGATGCAATATGAGTAGCAACAATTTTATAGGTTTAAAGTGCCATCCAATCTTGAGGCACTAGCCCTGACTGCTGACAGAGTACTACTACTATACTATAATAATAATACAGTATTTATATAGCGCCAAAATTCGTGAAAAAACAAGCTCTAAGGCGCTTACTTCCATCATCACTATACATTGAGAATTTTATGAAATGCTTAAATTAACTTTTTCTAGGACTTCACTTTGTGAAAGGATTACCGGTTTGTAACCAAACACCGCTACTATTTGAATTGTTTTTCTTCAGGTCATCACCAAGTCTCATTGATCTTCCTTGGGAGGATGTTCTCATCACCCGCATTCTTCCCCATCTCAGCATCATAGACATCTTCAGGCTACGCTCCTTAAACAAAGACTTCTGCGACCTTGTCCAGGCTTACTTCCATCATCAGCGCTCCCTGGATTGGTCCAACATCGCCGGCCGAGCAAGCGCCGAGGCTTTCAAGATTGCCACAAGGGACGTGGAGAACTTACAGAAGCTTGTCGTAACGAACTGCAGGGGTTGGTTGACTGATGCGACGCTGGTCTCCATCATTAAGCGGAACCAGCGACTCCGTCATATTGACCTCTCGGAATGTTCAGGGCTGTCATGTCTGACCATAAACATGATTGCGGGGACATGTCCAGATCTACAGACGATACTTTTACGGGAGTGTCATTGGGTTTCGTCGTCCATGGTCGAGTGCCTAACGATGCAGTGTAAAAACCTTGAACAAATTGATCTGACTGGATGTTGGGAGCTGAATGATGACACTATCTACATGTTGGCATCGTTGCAGCCTCAACTACGCTGGATTTCGTTGGCGAGGATCTACGGTATAACTCAAGTATCTATTGAAAGGGTGGCTTTGATTTGCTTCCAGCTGGAGTATTTGGATATAGAAGGATGCTGGCGTGTCACCGATGACGCTATTCAGTAAGTCAACCCTCCTACTGTCTGACCATTTAATAGGGTTGGGACGTGTAATCGGTTAACCGTTTAATCGTAAAAAATATTTTTAAAAGGGGACAGTTAAAATAATTCCTGTTTAATCGTAATTTTCTTATTTCTTCCAGTAAACTCGCTCAAAAGTGTCGGAGCCTGAAGACGTTGAAGGTCCGAGACTGCCGGAATATAACAGAACGGAGCTTATCCCGACTCCGTATTCAAGGCGTGAACATCGACATCAGGGGCAGCGTCCAAACACCCCGCCCATATACTGCAGGCAACGCCCCACCCAACCCACCAATGGTCATGAGGCAGTATCAGTTACCACTTAATTATAGATTATAAGAAAAATGGCGCTTGAGTAAGAATTTCGTCCAGATTCCAAATGTTGTGCTTTGTTGCCTTGGTAACAAATACTCGTCCAAACATTGCCATGGTAACAAAAAACCTCTGGAGGCAACGCTTTTAAATAATGAAGGTGTACATTAATGAAGGTGCCATGGTGGAGATTGTTGCCGAATGATTTTATGAGATGAAGTGTGTCCGTACTTTAGATTAAGTTCACATTACTAACGTTCTTTTAGCTTCCACAGCTAGCATAGAAATTGATAACTAACCCTGTAAGTTTACAAAGGTGACCAGGCCAATGGAATTAGGCTAAGATTGTTACATTTTGTAGCCTGTCGTGGCTGAGTGGTCTAGAGCATCAAAGTCAAGTTCTGATGGCTGAGTCGTCAGAGTGTGGGTTCGAATCCCGGTCGTTACACTTGTGTTCTTGGGATGGGTAAAACACTTAACTATAATTGCGCCAATTTGGCTGCCGGTGCTGCATACTCCAAAAGAGTTAAGATGGTTTCATGAAGGCCAATTGAACAGGGTATGGTGCTTTGATAAAATGGTGTAAAACGCATGCTAAATGCCTATTATCATTGCATCAGAAAATCTAAATAAGAAATCTGGTTTGTTCATATTGTGAGTTTTTACCTTTTAAGACGGACTGCAGGGTTGATAATTATATGTAAAAAAATATTAGTTTCTGTTTGAAATCTTTTCAAGAAAATCACTTGGGAAACCACATTATTAATTCTTGTGGCCAATGTGACTGACCTTGGACATTCCCATTATTAAGGTCAACAGACTATTTAAAACATTATACAGGGTAGCCAGACATGCTTAGTGGTGGGCTCTAAATCCAAATTTTGCAAAGTCCACCTAGGGCGAGTGGAGCGCGGTGGTTCACACGTGTAGAGTCGTATATTGAGAGAGCTGCGACAACTTGCGGTTAGCAGCCATTTTGTGTCCAAAAAGGCATATGGGCGCATATGGGCGAATACAGGGTGCCAGACTAGTCTGCCCATTGGGTTGTGCTGCATTTGTACTGAAAATGGCGTCCAGCAACCACGTGACCGAAGAAAACTGGTCCCTCCATGTCGCAACTTTCTCAAGACACAGCTCTGCACACAGGGGCCCAAAGGGGCTATCTTGTGGCCCAGGTGCAACAGAACTGTTGGGGGTTAAGGGGTTACTTGGCACAATGTATAACAATACTTCAACATTTTTGCTTTGTACTCAGCCCACATTGGCAAAAATTATTCATGTTATGGGGCCATCTACAATGCCGAAGGGCAAGCTGGCGGAAGGCATGATGCCCAAGTTCTAAGTATTCATGTTATGGGGCCAACAACATGCAATATGTTGAACGGCCATCTTTCTCTGTGATATTTGATACTCGTTATCAGCTTTCGAGACTATCACTGTGTCTAGGTCAATGTTGCTATCTGACATCAACATGTTTCTTATCAATTCAGTCAGCCCATCCTGATACCATGGCCCAATTTATTAAGCAGAAAATGTTGCCTAACAATTGTCTGCTAAGCAGAAATGAGCAGGGAGGACAGTCACAAATTGTACATGAGACATGGTAGTTTGGCTGGTAACCTTATTCTAGTAAGCGACATTTTGTTGTGCTTAGCTACTTTTTGAGCTTAAGCAGCTCCATGAAATTGGGCCCAGATTGTTAGATCAAAGACGAAACTATCCCAGTTGACAATATTTGATTTATTCTGGGGGAAATCTGTGCTGGGCAGCTGCACAGTTATTGCGTAGAGTGCATGGCTGATATTTTGAGTTCAGAGCGCGCCCACTCAGTGCCACCAACTGTGGCTACAATGTTTCATGTTGAACATAAAAATTGTAAACTTTTTACATATAATGAAAATGTATTTATAAATCTATGAATAATTATGCATAAATTATAAAAAGAGGCCAGTTGTTGCAAAGTATATATTTTAACGAATCATCATACTGATGTATGTTGTTTTTAGATTTAATTTTGCACCAATGTATTAATAATAATAATGCAAGATATTTATACAGCGCATAATGCAGGAGCCTCTATGCGCAACAATGTGTGATATGCACTGTATACTCAATAATTTCTTGTGGAAACAATTCCACGGGTGGAATTTGAACCCACAACCCCCACATTCTAAAGCCCATGACCGCAAGACCGCCAACTTGTCCGCTGAAAATAGATCAGTTAAAATCATGTAATTAGCAGCACAGCCGAAAAACAATGTTAGATAGATAATATAATTTGGATAACAGTCTGCATTAAAATGTTGGGGATGTGGGTTCGATTCCAACCCAAGTACCTGTGGATTTGTTTTCCCTGCAGGCCTCAGGGGAAGCACTGACTATACAGTGATTATCGCTCATCAGTCTAACGGTAAAACCAAAAATATTGTTTTTTATCCTCAATGCAAACAATATTAACTATGAAATATATATTGATGTAATCATAAACATTGTATGTTAAATCCCACAAAATGCACAAAAATGTATTATTTGTTAAATGCAATGGAAAACACCTGATATATTAATACCTAGCATGCAATTATATGTCTATTATTCTTCAGACATTTTGGTTAAGAAAGTCCTCGATTGTACGGTACTATTCAAGTGATTTTGTTGTTTTAACGTAATATGTCATTACGCACAAAATACTTATTCTGTAAGCAGGGTTATAAATAAAACTATAAAACATGCACAATTAATTTTAGTTGTTGTTCAAACGTTTTTTTACTACGACTGGGTGAATTGACTACTCCAAAAAGCTCCGCCCCTTAATATTTACCGACGATCACAACTGCAAATATGCAACCGAAAGTCAGAAACTTGCTCAGTGACTGTCTAGATTCTTCCTCTTCTAAGATCAATGGAATAATTTATTTCTACCCTGAATATTTAATAACCTTCATGAATTATTCAGATCTATTCCAAGATGTCCTCCAACGTCAAAACAGGATGTTCCTTTTTGCGGCTACTCTTCCAATTCTATTAAGAATAATGAATAATTCATATCCTTGTATTTTTAATCAATGTCATGAACTATTCAGATGCTATTCCAAGATGTCCTCCAACCCTCCAATGTCAAAACAGGGAGGATGTTCTTTTATGAAGCTATCCTCCTCCTCTGAATCTTCCATTTCCTTGAATATTTAATCAGTGTCATGAATTATTCAGATGCTATTCTAAGATGTCCTCCAATCCTCCAAAGTCAAAACAGGGAGGATGTTCCTTCTGAGAGCGGGGAGTAGCTGGGGCTGCTGTTGCACAATGCACTCACACCAGAACGGAACCCTCCACTTCAGAAAGGGAGAAGCTTACATGTAGGCTTTCAATGTAAAGGGATGTCATGTCGGGGGGGGGGGGGGGGGGGGGGGAAGCCTAGAAAACAAATTAACAATGAATTTTCACACCGATCATAAGGAACATCAAATCACTTCAGGAAGACTAGTTCTTCAAGAACTAAATTCTAATTGGGGGTAGCAGATAAATAGCGGGACAAGGACAAGTTCTTATCAGTTCTGCTCTGTAATTAAATTATATCCAAACAGTGTTACTGCCAAGCAGAATCATCTGCCCAATGTTTTTTTATAACTTCATAAACGCACACAAAACTTTAGCGCAACCCAAGTGCCTGATGCGTAATATCGTATTGGATTAGCATTGGTGTGATGCTTACTGGCTGGTTTCGGTCTCATACTCAGGAAAATACACAAAATAAAAATGTAAACACTGAGAAATCTTGTTGAAAAATCTTTCTTTTCTTTTTTTAAATAACACAAACATTTAAAAATACAGAACTTTAATAAAAAGTCACCTGGCTCGATACTTTTTTATAATAAAAGTTATGAAACATGCAGTTTAAAATCAAATAAACATTACTTTACAGAACATAAAAACAAATACTACTGTTAATCAAATTATGTTAGTCCATCGCATGTATACATGAGGCGTCTCTACATCCAAGCCTTAAACAGAGGAGTAACAAATTATAGGTTTTACTTGAAAATTCTGGTCTAGCCTTGGTCTGGAGGATGAAGCCCCCTGAACCTCCTGGGTGTTACATTTCAAGAATAATATATTTTGACACAATAGTTGGCTACTTTTGTCTCCCTTATTAGCACCTTTGCTTCGAAAAAATATATATATATAAAATAACATCTTTAAAATTTTGCACATGTAAATATGAAAGAAAAAAAATACTGAATCCAATTTGGACAGCATCAACAGAATACATTTGTCATCTACTTCTTCAAAACAACAAAAACAAATCAAAGTCAAATTAAGTTTATACTTTCTGAAACAATAAATCATAGATGAAATAAACAAAAAATATTGGCCTTCTTTGGTGGTTTTGTTGCTGTTTGGAACATCCCCCTTGTATCAATGACTTTGAGACACTTTGAGACACCCATCGGGAGTATAAAGCGCTATATAAGAACTGCGTATTATTATTATTATTATTATCAATGACATGCCTGCAGTTCTCCCTTACAGTAATCCACTGGCCAACTGCCAGTTACAACACCCAAGGACCAGCCAGAATCAGTGCTGTAACTAGGGTGAAATTTTAGAGGGGTGAACCCCTTTTTTTTCAGGGGGGTACCTCTGGCCAATATTCAAGCCCGGCAAAGCCCTCCCCCCCACTAATTACGACACTGGTTAGAATTCTGTCGAACTATCTACTTTATTGCGTCCCACAGCTATGTGTAAACCACTGTTTGTTCCTATAGACCTTAGGCACGTGACATCATTTGAGTAGGGCGCCCTCGGCTAGAGGTCAAAATGGCTGCTGGGATAAGTTGCAGTCTCTGCTTCAACGTACATTTACGCGGTGATCTAGCCACCAATCGGGACTATGTTAGGATGACACCATGCCTTTACAAACTATTTTGCGACAAAGTTGCAACAATTACAACTCCATCAAGCACACATGAAAATTTATTTCAACATTTGGCACTTTGATAAAAAAAATACTTGGGCTAAATTTTACATTCATCACCTAGCCATTTCAAAATAAGGGATTTTTTCTTTCAAAAACAACTTCGTCAAACATGTCTTTACTTTTTTCTTACAAGTTTAAACACTTTTTAAACATTTCAAAGATAAAAGCAGGATCTTAAAAACTCAGGCATCCTCTTGCCAACAAATACTTTCAACCTAATATAAATAATCTAACAAAGAAGAAAGAATGAAACGGTTAAAAAAACATGTTTAACAAAAAGCTGTTCAGCAAAAAACATCCAATGAACAAACACAGGTTACAAGCCAAAACGCAGTGTAATGTCCGTCGGTTGCAGCTGGTTCCCTGTTAGTTTGTTCTTGGCAATAACTTTTCTTTAAGCAATACTTCAATGGCTTTATGATTTGGGGTGCAGAGCCCAACTTAGAAACTCTCCTATACTTGGGGATACTTTGCCAGCAAGTTGACCAATCGTTTGAAGCCATTCACTGCATAAGTTGTGTATGGTGGCACAAGTATAGTTAAAACCACAGTGGATGATATTGATCGGTCACACAGTAGGGGGATTAAACAGCTTTTGTCAGTGCACAAATAACGTATCTCGATGAAACTAAACCTGATGAATATACAAACTGACGAATCGCATCTCTCCCATGTGACTCACAACTTCTCAAAAACAACGCGATGTAACATTTTTGGAGTGATGTGTCATTTGATTTTGGCATTTTTTATTAAAATATATACTATCATCTTACAATGTTGACAACTCCCTTCTTTAGTTGCCACCCTTGGGTTAGCATCAATGATTCCATATCATTGATCTTACTGCCACTGATGAGATGTTACTAAGACACTGAGTTAACCTTTGACCTTGTGACCTTTGCAGGATAGTCTGTTGGTAAGCATCAACGATTCCATATCATTGATCTTACTGCAGCTGATGGGATGTTACTATGACACTGAGTTAACCCATGAACTTGTGACCTTTACAGGAAGAAGAGCCTGTCAGATAGTTCAAGAGAGGGCTCTTTCTTGAGGTTTTCACCGACCTGGTAGGCAAGCTTGTGGGCATACTGGCAGGGAGCGGGGACGCGGACAGTACCCGGCCAATTGTAGTAGAGATGGGTTAACTTGTACGCCAATCTGGAAATGATGACAATGACAATAACAATTTAAAGGCAAATCACACCTTTTATCATTATACGAAAATAAGTACACAACTTTCTAAAATTAATTTTGTTTTGAAGAAATAATTCAAAAATAAGATTTGGAAAAGGAAATAAATTCCTGTCTACTATTTTTTAAGAAATACTATTATTCAATATAAACTTGTATCATCAATATTTCAGACGAAAATATTTTTCTGGAGAGTTGATATATTTCATTTAAGTGAAATGACGATTTTGAGCTACATGTACGTAGCAAAACATGGACGCTGTTTTACCTCTGCATATGGTCCGGGGTGAACTTGCTGGTGTCGTACACCACCACATAGTGAGTCGGCGTGACGGTACCCTGTCTAACATGCTGGCTGACGAGGAAGAAGTCATACCAATTTGGTCGGGTGATGGTGTGATCCACGACGCAGCCCGGGGCAGGATTCTCAAGATTTTTCCCGTTCTGCAAAAAAAAAATTAACCCCTGCTTTAGAAAAGGCTGGTACAAATTTTGCTAAACCATGCTTGGCAGACACAAGTTACCAGTCGAAATTCTGTGTAGTTTACACTGTAGTGACTGGTGCCCTGATGGCAAACTTGCTAATCAAAGTTTTCTCTTAAACAGCTTGACAAGGATAGGCCCTTAGTTGTTTTAGTCCTCATCTCTATACCTGAATTTTGAAAATGCTGCGTAAATTTTTTGACTGATTTGGACGCCAAATATAGATTTAAATCTTGATTAAATCTATTTGTATTAAACTGAGAAAAGTTACAAGCTTTCGTTGAAGGTTATTTTTCTTGAAGGAGTGAGAAGATCTTACCGAGAGAGCAAAGATCCTGGTGTTGATTCTCTTCTGTACGATAACGATCGTCAGGGAAGGACTAAAAGTCTCGCCGAACATCTCAAAACACGATGACAGCTGCTCCTGCTCGTACGTTGCCACAGTAGAGAGCTGGCCGTCTCCGACCCCATCTCGGAAAATCACAATCTTCTCTGGCATCTTGTGATTCACCTTCAATAGTTAATGATAAAATATAGTATTGGCACTTGTGAAGATTAAAGATAGGGTCATTCAGTGCTATATTTTACAAAGTCAGACAACTTGCTGAAGCCGATTTTGGAGGATGTTGGATGTTGTAAGCGATTTAAACCTACCTCGTGATACTTTTTGATGGCAGCCACCAGACAGATTTTCAAGCCATCGATGAGTTCTTGGTTGGGTGTCTGGAAACACACTCTGGAGTACCATCTTGTCAACAAGCTAGGGAAAAAAACAAAATCACAGAATAATTTTGCTGAAGCATCTTGGTGAAGCTGTCTTGTACAGAGCTGCCAACACTTGTACTTGCAATCAGGGAGATATTGTCCGACAATCAGGGACATATTTAGAATTACATTCAACATCATAGGAAAAAAGTCCCATAATAAAGAAAGATTTTCAAATTGATGTTCATCAGAACATGGAAAGATTGGATTATTTTTCAGGGAACTTTCTTCAGAATCAGAGTTGGCAGCTCTGCATGTGCAACAGACTCAAGTTCTAGTGTTGTCAGTGAGTGGGTTCGAGTCCTGGTCATGACACAAGTGTCCTGGGCCCAATTTTATAAAGCTGGCAAACAGAAAATTCTGCTCAGCAAATTTCTATGCTAAGCAAGAAATGAGCGGGGTACCAAACCCAGCAATGCAAACTGTATGGTATTTTAGCTGGTAACCTAGTTCTGCTAAGTCAAGCTGCGGCGACTGCGTGATGACCAAAAACTAGTCAACCGTTATCCCCTAGATAAACTGCGAAAGGGGCCTCTCCCTGACCAACTGTAGAGGGCGCACTGTGATGCAATTCGCCCATATTGCATGCAATTACTTACTCATTAGTACTTGCTACGAAAGCGCCGATGGATTTCCCGCCTCGAGCTGGGTCATGGTAAACATCAATACCAACAACCATCAAATTTTTCTGACAAAATAAAAATACCACAAACAAACAATCAAATAAAACAGATCAACAAGAGCATAGTCAGTTTGGACCAATAGCCCATATTGAAGTCCCAATGCGCAAGATCGGTGTGCAAAGGATTCTGGGGGAAATCTGAATCCAACCAACACTGGCATCCATCTTGGCAGCTTGATTTATTTTTTTAACTGACCTCCGTTTCCCTTATTGTATTGCAGTATATTTTTAACTGGCACCCTTTAAGAAAACTAGAAATATTAAATCCCGTAGTTTTTGTTAGTTGTCTTACCACAGGGATTTCCAGGGACCACAGTTCACCACCCAACTTGCAGTTGATTTGAAGAGCAATCTTCTGGGTCACACTACGAAGTTTCTGTTGCTGGCTGATGGTTCGAGATATAATCACCTGAATAAAGCAAACAAAAAACAATAATCATTTTACATTTTTCATATCGTCATTTAAATTTAATGTGAACCAAGCCAAATTACAGACAGCAATTAATTTAGAAGCGGACAACTTTTCGCAAACCTGTGAGGGAATGGCCTTCTCCACACAGCAGAGTTTCTTGACAGCGTTGTAGCGATCATCTCTAGAGGTCGGGAAAATTATCACCACGAGTTGCAACTGTGAGAGAGAAAAAAATTGCAAATAATAACAACAATAATAATATGAAAACTTATAAAGCGCACAAATCCACAAAAGTGAGCATGGAACTAATACAAACAATAACTTGTACATGTACAATAATCAAAATGGAAACTTAGGTTTAAGCGAAGACAAATCCAGAATACAATACATGTAGTAATGAAATACAAATTAAAATACAAAAAACACACAGGTAAAAACAAACCGTTACTCAAATACTTGATTGGAAAGACGAGTCTTTAGGTTTTTTTAAATTGGGTTAAAGAAACAGATGATAAATAAGCAAGACCATTAACGTCACTATGTTTAAAATACCAAGGACCTTGAGCATTCTAGAGCATTTTCGGGCAGGCAAGATACATGTTATTCATAGAGGAAGTTATGCATTCTGTATCATAATTTCAACATAAAAATCAAGTATTGCCGAGGAAAAAAATTAGTTAACAGTTTTGAATAAGTTCTGAGATTTTCTCTTTTTATCAAAATGAAACAAGAATCAAACACACATTCTTCTGCTATAGAAAGCACAAGATGAAATGCTTATCAGTAAACAATTTTTAGCCAAAGGGCCCAATTTAAAAAAGCTGCTCAAGCACAAAAAGGAGCGGAGCACAACAAAATTATTCTACCAGCCAAACTACCTTGTCACATATATCAGCCTTACCTCTGGGTTGATAGCGCTCCTGATGTTACTGAGGTAGGTCTGGGTTTTATCATCTTGCAGCTCAAAGCGAGTTGGGGCCTGTATTCGAACCCCCATCTGGGGGCAGCAGCGCTCCATCATGTTCAGGAAATCGCCAGCTCGGCTAGCATCCCGCTTGCAGAATACCAGTAACCAGTTTTTCAGATCCACCTGACGATCAAGACACAATAGACTGAGCAAATCTTGTGCGTATTCAAACGTGAACAGTTATTGTTTCCTTCAAATGTTATATCAATTTACACAGTAACCAGCTCACGTAAAATTTCAGCATTACAAACAAGATTAAAGGTTACTTCTTTTGAGTGACAGACACAACAATCTTACCGGAACGATGACTTTATCCCGACACATCTCCCTGCCCCAGTCAGCCTCCCGGTTGGCCAAGATGGTGTTCTGTCTCATCTTAATTCTCTCTCTAGGGAGTTGTCTTGCCTCAAGCTTGGGGAGACAAAATGCAAACGATTATCTTTTCAGTAAGAAAAAAGTGTCTTTTCATTCATGCGTGGAGTTCGACACCAACTTGCTGAGCTCAAATTTTAGTAGAAGCGAGATTGTATGAAAAATGGCAAAAGCCTGCATGTTCGCAGGACCGAATAAATTTGCCCTATTTATAACATATTTGTATTGGTATAATCTTATTTTTAAGTGTATTGTTGGCAAGGGAGTTAACTAGATATTCCATGTTCACACCGCAACGATACCTACCCCTAGAATGTCTTTATCCAATGTCATCCCCCAGTTCTTCAGCTCATTCAGAGCATCCTGGTTCTCGTAGATATTGTCGACAAACTTGCGCAGCGAGAGATGTCTCTGGGCCGGTGTGATGCGCGTGTGCATAGCAAGATCCTAGAGTGGAGAAGAGTAAAACTTGTCAGGGGTGGGAGTTATTACCGACTAAGAGAAATAAGGATCTAGATGTTGGAGGAACGTTAAAATCAGGGGTTTCCCTTAGCATTTTTTTCACTGGCCGGCCGTATGGGTCAACCAAAATGTTTTGATGTTTGAATAGCCTTAATCTAAGGCTGTGTATTGTACACCATCTGCAGGTGTGGGGCACACTGTGCAAAAATGAACGTGTACCGAGTTGGAGTCTTGCCAAGCTTTCTTTAGAATATGGTTGTTATCAACGGCCATCAAAATTCCAAATTTGAAGAATTTTTCACAGGTAAACGCATGGACTAGCGGATAGGAATTAATTTAAATTTCCGAAAGTAACGCAATCAAGAACATACCTTCATGACTCTGAAATCACTTCGCATCTCGTCAGTCAATCCCGTACGACACGCCAACTCCGGAATCAGGCAAAGCACTTCAACCTTCGACTACAAACACAAAGCAAAAAAAACAAACCATGTGAGTGGACAGTTAAAAAAAAAAAAAAAAAAAAAATCTTTCAGTTGTATAGGTTGTGTGGAGTGTGTGGAGCGTGACGCCATATCAACATGGTATCTTGGATGGGCCCTAACCTTGCGGATTTGAGGTCCAACGTCCACAAAAATGAGACACATTATCCACAATCATGGGCATGTATTTTCACCCAATCACAATAGCAGCATAGATAAAACAGCTAAATTTTAACATTGAGCTGCTTAAGCATCAAACACTGCTTAATAAATCACTTCCTTTCTGAGTAAAAATAGGAAGAATGCCAGTCTCAGATGGCACATGTGGACTTGTATTTTGGCTGGTAACCTTATTCTGGTAAGCATCATATTATTGTGCTTAATTAAGCAGCTCTATGAAATTGAGCCCAGGTTTGTTTTGATAAGAGAGATTCTACGTACCCCTCTCTGCTGCTGCTCTCGTTTCTTCGGGCGGCTGATGAGAAGGGGTTGCCCTAGGTCTGAAATCTCCTTCTGGTAGGCTTTCCTGGAAGTTATGATTGACAAATAGAATATGATGAAACTAACTTGGCATCAGTTCAATGCATACTTGTGGACGCTATGCTCCTTTACAACCCACAAAGCTCAATGATATCAAATTACACTCGGATCAGGACAGTAGCTGTTGCCAACAGTAAACAGTCATCAACAATATACTTATACATATTTTTTTTGGTCTTCTGCGGGTCTGCAGATGTCAATTAAAAAAATATATATATCCTTTTCTATGAAGACAAAAATGAGAACTTACTTGTAGTACTCCACAAACGTCATCTCCTCCTTGTTGTGGTACATGAATTTATTCTGTGGGTTTTTGTCCCACGCGATGTCATCCACGTGATATGTCTGATTATTGTAGCGAGTCAGAACTATGGACCCAACAATCTGACGAACGCACTCCTCTTGGTAACCCCTTGGGTTCCTCTTGTATATTTCAGTCCTGTGGGGAAAATGCCGGTAAAAGATTAACTGAAGTCCCATGTTTTGTGTGATGCATGTAAAATAACCCAGAGAAGGGGCTTATCCCAGCCCACTCCCTCTCCATCTCCCACCACTTGATACTTACATGGTATCTAGGACCGTCTCATAACACAGCACTTTGTGAGATACATCAAGATGCAACATGAGTCCTCTCTCATACTCATGGATGGCAGTTACGTAACCCGGCCAAATCTCCAGCCTGAAAGTAATTTGACAAAATGTTACCACCAAGTCTTAAATATTGATTGGGTACTTATGTTGTGTTCTGTTATCTACAACCTGCAATCCGTACCTCCAATGGGAATTTGTCTTGTAGTAACAATCAAGATCCAGATCCAAAATGTTGAAATTATTTATTTAATGCAAAAAATAAGTTAGTGGCCTGACGTTTCGACCCTAGCAGAGTCTTTCTCGAAGGCTAATTATTTATTTAATGTAAATCGACCAGTGAACTCTGTGGTACTGTAAGTGGTATTATACCTATGCTACTAAATGGACCTAGTATCGAGCCGTGTGGTACTGTACGTGGACCAAGTGTTGATCCTTGTGGCACTACAAGTTGACCAAGTATTGACCCATGTGGTACTGTAAGTGGACCCAGTATTGAGCCATGTGGTACTGTAAATGAACCTAGTACTGATCCTTGTGGTACTGTAAGTGGACTAAGTTTTGGGCCCTGTAGTACTGTATTAGTCGACCAAGCATTGAGCCCTGTGGTAAGGTTAGTGGACCTAGTTTTGATCCCTGTAAGTGGACCCAGTATTGAGCCCTGTGGTACTTTTAAGTGTACCAAGTATTGAACCTTTTGGTCACATTTTACTCACTTGTGTTGTGGAATGGACTTGGAGAGTCCGGGGCTGTAGTAGTGACGGCCAACCTGGCTCATGCTTAGAACCTTCATGATCCTAAAACAAAAAAGGAATTGTTCACAGATTTAGGTGAAAAATACCAAGAGATTTACATCCATCAAGTTTGATTAATATCAATGTTTGAAGAGTTGTACACCAGCAGGTCCTAGAGGGAAAATTTAAAGAAGGTCTTCACTTTGGGTGAAATGTCAAAAGATACAAAAAACAAAACATTAAATCAACAAATTTATCTTTACCTTCGAAAGATTATATTGTAGAGTTGAATACATTCCTTAGGTTGCAGAGCTTTGACAAATTGAACTTTGACCTCATACTCTGTGTCCTCTTTAAGCCCCATAGACTTGAACTTAGTCACCTTGGAGAAAACAAAATGAAGAAAAATTAAAACAACGTTTAAAAAGTGCCCCACAAAAATAAGTTCTCCTTGCCATTATCTTCTCTATCTCCTCATAAGATAAGTTCAGTCTCTGCATGAATATGCCATGCATGGTATTTTGCCCTTGGAAAAAAATAGGAATGATTTATTGACCACAAGGAGTGACCTACATGTACACTTGGTGTAGGCTCTAATAGACTTTTCAGGCCTTATTAGTAATATTCTTTCTGATTTTTTCCAAGGGCAAAACAATTGGAAACAGATTAAAGTAAGAAGAATATCAATCATGCCCGATGTGTCCCGATGTGAGCGTGCTGCAACCTTGCATACATCAGAAGAATTTCATTGCAGGGTTTGCCAAGAAGTTTTCCAGTCAGACCAGCAGGGCCAGTTTGTTTTGAATCATTTTTTTGAGCAGGTCGGCTCAGTTGTTTCTTTCCCCAACTTTCACCTCTGTGGACCCCGATTCGAATCCCACCTCAGACCAGAGCCTTGCATATGGATTGGGTTTTTAGTTCCTACCTAATTGCCCGAGTTTTGCCTGACATCTAAAACTGAACATTTCTTCTTGTTTCTTGTTATTGGGGTTATTTGTGCTGTTGGATGGGTAACAAGTAAATTCATAAAAATACTGGGGAAACTTGTTTTAGCACTCTACCCTCCTACCTTGTCAGGAAGTTGACAGGGCAGGAATAAGACCATTCCATCAAAGGCTCGGACTTTAGTGATGTTGTCAAGGTGAGTGTAGAGAAGCCGCATCCGCATCCTCTTACTTTCTACGTGAGGGGAGTAGGAGACGGCGTACTGGTAGACGGCCTCCATCTCAAACTGGATTGGAATGTAGTTGGTTGCCGCCGATATCCTAGGTGGGTGAAAGAGTTGAAATTAGAGAAGTATAGTCTTTCCACACTAGACCAACTCCACACCATAATCCCAGGCCTGAAATTTCCTCTTTGAGAGGGCAAGGCCAGTTTCATTTTGTAGAGGGCACTTTCATTAGAAAGTCAAAGTCTGAAGGGGGCACCAAGGCTAAGACCAAAGACAACAGATGCTATGGCCTCCGTGGCCTCTGTAATTTCAGGCCTGTGTTCCTGAAAAATGTTAACCCGTTTTTTCAAACTTAAACTACTAAAACTGACAATTAACAAGTGGCAGTCCAGGGGTTGGTTTCACAAAGACTTAAACAGGTTGATGACTTGTTAACATCTAGGCCTATGGTTGGTTAGTCCAAGCTGCTTGTAGCTTTGCTACAGTCTCTAAAGAGTTACAGCTACATCTCCAACTTCCCCAACCCAACTCTCTGCCCTCAACCCACCAGCAAAGCTAAGTTCCTCAAGAAATCTCTTAGAAAAACAGTATTTTCTCGTTCCACTTACTTTTCTCCTGCTCGACCCGGAGATGGAATTTCCTTCTGCATGCCTGAATATTCTTTCTTCGGAGCAGGGGTGGCTGTACCTGTATCCATAGCTGTGGAGGTGGGCGAGATGGGCGTAATTGGGGTTGTCTGCTCAGGCGGGCTCTGAGTAAGGGGTGAGGTCTTGGGTTTAACAAGAGCAGCGATCCCTCGGCCGAAGGAGGCAGGGCTGCGGGATGCCAGAGCTGCCAGGCCACGACCAATTGGTGGGGTTCCGGTGCTTAAGTGTGGTGTACCTGTTCCAGAAGAAGGCGAAGCTGACCCCGCTGGAGTTACTGGAACAGACAAAAAGGAACATTTTCTCAACAAAAAGTAAGAGGCTCTCCATACTTTCAATTTTCAATGACCACAATTGGAGCTCTCAAACGGTCAGGATTTCTACATTTCTGTGGAAGCTAGATGAATTTGAAGGAATTACGGGGTAAAGTCTCTTGTTTGGTTCGACTTACTTGTGGGAGATTTTGGAGTCGATGTCCCTGATCCAGTAGGAGAGTTTCCTCTGCTTATTTGCAGCTGTTGATACAAGCCTGCCAATCCCCTGCCAGCCGGCCGTTGAGGGACGGCTGTTGCAGCCGCCCCATTGCTTGTGGTTGGGGGCGACACCTGCTGCTGTTGTGGTAGCCCATTTCGCGCTGATGCAGCGGCCTGCCCTGGTGCACGAACAGGGTTTTCAAGTATGCTCCTCAGGGCTGCTCCACGCCCACCGCGCCCAAATCCCGATGGTGGGGCTGACATTGTCAGGCTGAAGGGGGTGCCGTCACAACCTGGTTTCTTTACACAGCATCAACAAATCAACCAAACATGTGTACTGTATTAAGTTGAACACATTTTGGCCTTGGAAAAAAAATCAAATATTAAAAATTTTCCCATTTGCATTTTTATAAATATCAGTTCAACTTTCAACCTTTCAAAGTTTGTAATAGTATTCTACTTTGCTTTTGGAAAGAAGGTAAATGAAATTGTGAAAGATGGACATGATCATGACAATAATTGATGTAAAAAGATGCAAAATCTGACCTCAACAATTTCATTTGTTATTTATTAATGGACTTCTATTTCTAAGTAAGTTCTTGTGACAAAAAAATATTCATACATTACAGTCGTTTGACCAGTTCCGGATCATTGACCAGTTCCGGATCACTTAAACTTTGCAACAACCACTTAATTAATTTACTTCTCACATTACCAATTCCTGTTGATACATGTGAAGAATAACATCCAATAAACCAACAAACCCAAGATAAGGTGACAAACATCATCGACAAATAAATTATGGTAATTTTTCTTAAGTTTGTCGGCGATAATGATCATTATTTACCCCCCAAAATGTTGGTTGAAAAACGCTGTTAAAACTTCTCACCTTTCAAATTTGAATGCCAGGGCGAATAGCATTTATGTAAAATGGTAAGAATGTGTAAAACATATTTCCCATAAATACTGAGCAGACGTTTTGGTTTTTTTATGAGATAAAATTACCGAAATCGTTTGTTGGGAGGCATCGTACCTTTGCCCAGTTCCGGATCACTCAATATGTTGGTATGTTAAATGGTGGCGCACTCAGTTAGTTAAAATCATACGGCTGTTGTAGAAAGTTTGTCATTTAAGTTGCACTGGAAGCGTGCATTTTTATATTTCAAGGAATGTAAAACTACATGTACTTCATCCAACAGCCGTCGATAACGTTGCATGTATTTTCAGTTTTATGAATGGGATTGGGAGTATTGGTTTGCAATAGAGGGCGCGCTACTGATTCGGAATAGATTCAACCGATCCGGAACTGGTCAAACGGGTGACGATACTTTTCTCGAAGCCACTTCAAAAGTATTACTTGTTTTTGGCCAATGGATATTTGGTGAATGTTATGACATGTGTAGGTAAACTGATCGACTTTTGTTTGTTTAAAATGTTAAAGAGAATGCAACAAAAACATCGTGAATTCAAAAAGTGATCCGGAACTGGTCAAACGACTGTACAATACTTTGCTTTGGTGATGTGATTTATATATGAAAGTATTGCTAAGAGCTCTAAATTATTGCCTCTTTTTCAATAATATAATCATTCAATTAAACTCTAGACTTTTTACTCTTTATTAGAACATAGAGCAAGCCTACTCCTAGAACTATGAGGTTCATTCCGCTATCGTCTCCATTACCCTCATAGTCATAGTCATAGAGTGACATGTACAAAATCCTATTCGAAACTTTTTTCCCCTCACGTTTCTGCACCTACAGTTAATTTCCCAAACCGGATCTCGCCAAAATTAGGCTCTATGTGTTTCTTATACTCTCATCGAGGTCGGGTTGGGTCCAGAAAATCCACTCCGCAAAACAAAAGTTGCAAAAAGGGATACATTCTCACCGTTTTCAGAATCCTCGCCTTCCGTTAACAAAATGGCCGCCGTTGAAATTTTCCTCCTGGTAATGCTGCGCGCTACGATGGTAACGATTATCAACGATTCACGTATACAGAACATTGGTTGTTGTGGACCAGCATTGCGCCTATGATTGTATACGTGAACCGTTGGGTTTGTTACCAGCGTAGCACGCAGCATTACCAGCTCAAAAATTTCAACGGCGGCCATTTTGTTAACGGAAGGCGAGGATTCTGAAAACGGTGAGAATTTATCACTTTTTGCAACTTTTGTTTTGCGGAGTGGATTTTCTGGACCCAACCCGACCTCGATGAGAGTATAAGGAACACATAGAGCCTAATTTTGGCGTGATCCGGTTTGGGAAATTAACTGTAGGTGCAGAAACGTGAAGGGAAAAAAGTTTCGAATAGGATTTTGTACATGTCACTCTATGACTATGAGGGTAATGGAGACGATAGCGGAATGAACCTCATAGTTCTAGGAGTAGAGCAAGCCTTGCTCTATGATTTAGAACGACATTACTGCACTGTGTAGCGCCCTCATTACAACACACAGTACACGTGCCCATACCAATTTGAATTGCAGTAGGACGTGCACTTAGTACTTATCCACACAACAACACTTGCAAAATGAACGCCTCACCGTCAGACTATCACAAAAATGATCAAGTTTTCTTCTTTAATTATTCGTTGACAAACATCGCCATTACATACGTTATTATATTCATGCTTACCTAGTTATCTGGCAAAATTAAACTGCAATCAAGTATTTCTTTCACAGAGAATTAGAACAATTTCCGCGAAAGTTTTGGGTTCATAAGTTCTCTCTCTCAGTTTACCCACCAACCGATGCTCAATTATTCAGTGGTTCTCTCAATGCTGACAGTATTATGCAACAGAGAACGACCATAACATCGAGCAACCAGCGAAAATGTACTTTTCGGAAACTTTCGGAAATTTTCGCTCCGAACACACGATCGTATTGAGACTGGCTACTTTAAAAAAAATAGGATTTCATGCGTAAATAGTGAGGGTACCAGACTGACTCTGAGGGTCGATGACGTTTTGGAAGCATGTTTTGACATGCCAGTGCGAATTTGCAAGTCTAATGACACTGCGCAATCTCTCTGGCCAATCCAAAATCTTCCCGCGGTTTAACCCAAGTCGCGCGAAATAATTCCCGCAAATTATCATTCGCAATCTCAACTCCGAACCGAGTGGACCGACGTCACATTTTGTCCTGCAAGACTTAGCGAAACTTTTCTCTGATCAGAGGTTGAAAGTGGCTATTTTTGATCTCAAAAATCATCTAATCGTATCAAGCACTCATTTCGAGTCAGAATCTGTCATTTTGTTTCTTTTCTTCGACGTATAAGCAAATCAATTTTCAAGATGTTTGAGGCTAAAATGTTGCAGAGCACTGTGCTCAAAAAAGTCGTGGAATCACTGAAAGATCTCTTCCCAGAAGCAAACTTCGACTGTTCATCATCGGGTAAATTACATTTAATTTTTCATATTTAACATTGAGAGAATGTTGTCTTAAATTGATTAGTTGGTTTTGTGTTAAATTTCGCAATGTTTCAAGAAAGAGAATTTGGCGCGCCAGGACTAGACATATAGCGAGCACCGACATTTCCACAAAGCAAAGCGCAGACAAAGGAATTACATTTTGAGCTGGTTTGTCAATATTATAATTCGTATTCATAAACAGCAGGAATAGTAAACTATTCTTACAGTAACACAATTTGTAATTACCAGTCAGTTATTTAATGTTAAGCATGTTAAGATTAAAAATAGTAAACAACGACTGTTATGCAAATTTTTAGGCCTTGTTTTGTATAAAGTTCTTTGTATAACACACAGTATTGTAATTGTAATATTTGACTGAATTTAAAAAAGTGCTTTTGTAATGCACTGCTAGCTGTACATTGTCATTGCCTTTAAATTGATCAGACCAAATCTGAGATGTCAATCGGAAAATAGCAAGTGAATAAGCCATCAGATTTAATGACAAAATACAAACAACGCGGTTTTTGTTACTGTAAAGGGCGCCTCTGTTGTGACAGTACAGAAATAGTCGGTGGAACTCTGCTTTTTTTGTTGTTGAACAAAACATGACAACGGCGCCACCGGTCATGCCGGTAGCAAACTTAATGACGGAAACAGATTTTTCATCGTTTTTGTTAGTGTTAGTACTGTTGAAAAAGGGTACTCCTAGAGGTTCATTCCGCTATCGTCTCCATTACCCTCATACTCCTAGTCATAGAGTGACATGTACAAAATCCTAATCGAAACTTTTTCCCCTTCACGTTTCTGCACCTACAGTTATTTTCCCAAACCGGATCTCGCCAAAATTAGGCTCTAGGGGGCCTATGTGTTCTTTGTTCTCACAGTAAGCTCGGCGCGGGTCCAGAAAATCCACTCCGCAAAACAAAAGTTGCAAAAAATGATAAATCCTCGCCGTTTTCAGAATCCTCGCCTTCTGTTAACAAAATGGCCGCTGCTGAAATTTTTGAGCTGGTAATGCTGCGTGCTACACTGGTAACGATTACCAACATACAATCATAGGTGCAATTGCTGGTCCACTATGGTCGATGTTCTCTGTGCGTTAACCGTTGGTAATAGTTACCAGCGTAGCGCGCAGCATACCAGCTCAAAAATGTTCAGCGGCGGCGATTTTGCTAACGGAAGGCGAGGATTCTGAAAACGGTGAGTGGATTTTCTGGACCCGCGCCGAGCTCACTGTGACGTGTGAGAACAAAGAACACATAGAGCCTAATTTTGGCGAGATCCGGTTTGGGAAAAAAACTGTAGGTGCAGAAACGTGAAGGGAAAAAAGTTTCGATTAGGATTTTGTACATGTCACTCTATGAGGGTAATGGAGACGATAGCGGAATGAACCTCGTAGTTCTAGGAGTAGCAAAAGGGCACCCTCTTTGGATCATTGTCTATGGAAATCTGCATTTTAGAATACAACTGTTGAAAGCAGCAGTGGAACTTAAATGCATTTGGTAGCACAACACATGATTAAAGAAAAATGAGTCGGATGGTGACATTTTTTCAATCGACAACTTTGTTTGTAGCACCTCTATCGGTATGAATTTACAGTTACAAAACACTTCATTTGTTTTCGACAGGTATCTCACTCCAGAACATGGACTCCAGTCACGTTGCTTTGTGTTCCCTGAAGTTGAAGAACGATGAGCAAGGCTTTGAGAATTACCGCTGTGACAGAAATCTTACTCTGGGCCTCAACCTTACACTGTAAGTTAGGGAATCTGGATCAACTCTATTTTATTAAATTTAGGGGGAAAATCCACATGACTGCTGGGTTTAAAGCTCAACATTTTAACTGGACCAGAATTGTTTTTACAAAAAAAGAAAAGAAAAACATCAAAATGAGCTGAACAAGCACTAAGATAGATCTATCTCATTTGTCTGAAATGTGTCAACTGTGTACTTCAATACTCAACAGAATTGAAAGATATTTATGAAACTCAAAATCAACAGTTTTTCACAAACATATTTACACAATGAGGTAGCCTACTATTGATCAATTGAAAGATGAGACCAACAGACTTGTCTAGTTTTGAGTTTAGTGGCCCGATGCTGAAATCACTGGCCTGGGGCTTGCTGTCCAGTGATGATTTCGAGCCCTGCAATTGAAGAGTGCTGAACAGAAACTCCACATTCTTTCCCATAATGACCCAAAACAATCTGATCTGATCTGGGAGCTGTCAGTTTTCCTTTCCAAATTCAACCACAGTGAGTGTAAATGAATCCTTTCAACTCTTTGCATTGGCAACACATGCTCACACAGCGCCCTCTTTGAGGTCAAAGGAAGAGCCATGATTGGGTGAAGTTGAATTGCATCTTCACTTAAAATGTCATCAAATGCAGAGGACCTTTACTTTAGTACCCAGAGCTACAGCGTCAAAGTTGTTTAAACCGGCCAAGAGAGGGCATTACAGAGTATTTTTTCATTGCTCCAACTTGTGTTAAAGGGTTCTGTATCACTATATATTAAAGCATAATTTCATTTTATCTCTATTTATTATTTGTCTCTCAGTTTGTCCAAGATTTTGAAATGTGCTGGTCACGACGATGTAGTCACGTTGAAGGCCACAGAAGACGGTAACACGTTAACGTTTGTCTTTGAATCAAAATCAACGGAGAAGACGTCAACGTACGACATGAAGCTCATGGAGATCGACAGTGAAGCTCTGGGAATTCCAGTAAGTTTTTGTTCAAAACCTTGCAACTCGACATGGGTTTTTCAGGACTGGAATTACATGGCCTCTGTTGCCCCTGGTCTTGACCTTAGTGCCCCTTGAAAATTTTCCCATAGCCTTGTTCTTAGGAGGGAAGGATTTTGTTGGGCTTGTATGAAAAATAACAAGTTTGTTGGTGCCTTGATTCATGCAAGGAATTGCTGATTGTATGAGTTCGTTTGTGACAAACCCTGGATGGTTGGTAAGTTTAGGAAAAATAATTATAAGTGGATGTACTCTTAAAAAGAAAATTTAAATATTAATTTCAATTTTGTCTCAACCACCATACTGCCTCTTTTATACTTTAGGACTCCGACCACAGTTGTGTTATCAAGATGCCATCACAAGAGTTCCAGAGGATTTGCAGCAATCTCAGTCAGCTAGGCGACTCCGTCACCATCGACTGCCACAAAAACAGAGTGAATTTCAAGGTGGCTGGCGACTTGGGATCAGGCTCCATCGAGTTGAAACCCAGCACAAACATTGACAAGGAAGAGGACCAAGTTAGTCTACTTCTTTTCAGGCATAGAGTTAGCCAGAGTGGTGTCTGAGTATCTTTTGGGCACCTTGTTTTAAAGTTGGACACCCTGTTTTATCCGTCATTAACATGTAAATGTATTATACGAATTTGGACATCCAGTTTTTAAATAACCAGCAAATTTGGACACCCTTTTACGAAACCATGGCTAATTTACAGCTAGAGGATGGAAAGCATTGGGAGGGGGAATGTGATCAGTCGGGGCTGTGATTTTTCAACGATTTTCAATTTGTTTTTATCTGAGCTTCTTTAAAAGAGTCTGATAGTTTTGGGTGTTGAGATCTGACAAAATGACGATTCACGTCAACCAGACACTTGCTGCCAAAACTCGAACTTATATGCTCATCAAATAGTTCTATGAGAATAAAAAGTCGCATCCCCTTACGGTTATTCTTCTGCTGCCGCTTCCCAGGTTGTAACATAAACTTGACAGTTACTGGTAGAATGGCTGATGACCAAAACCCACGAACAAAGATATTGACCCAAAAAGGGAGTCCATCAACATTAGGTCTAGATAGCTCAGTTGGTAAGCACCAACGTGTTAATGAGGAGGTGGCGGGTTCAAGTCACACTCTACTCATTTTGTTTTTTGTTCAACCCAGGTGTCTGTAGACCTCAAGGAACCCTGCACCCAGAGTTTTGCTCTGAAGTTCCTGTGTGCTTTCACGAAGGCCACCTCCCTCTCCGACACAGTCAATCTCTCCCTCACCGTAGAAGCTCCAATTGGTAAGCAATTTTGTTTCCTGATCGATGTCAAGCTAAGGGTGTATTGTTGCTGCCTAAACTCAATCGGTTGTCTCCCAGTTAGCCTTTTTGCATATAATTTTGTTTCTGGTGCAAAATTTCACAAATACTTTGCTCATTTTGACTTGGTCTGAAGATTTTAGAAAAGATCAACACAAATTCTAGTTTGTTAAGAATTTACTAGTTCTTTTAGAATTAAGTTCAATCTTTTAAGGGGCTTGAACAAAAAAAAAGTTGGTAGACAAATGTGTTGGGTATGACAATCCCTATATGGCGTATTATATTGTTACAGATCGCATAAAAGTCCCAAACACACTGTAACCCGTTCTCGGCCTATTTTGGAAATAGTGGCCACCTCAAAAAATAGTTGTCACTGGGCAGTGAAGAGCTGCTTTCGCAACTAAGTTTGCTTGGTAGAAACAGGTTACCAGCCATAGTACCATATCATGCATAGTGTTTGAAACTGGTTTCCGCAACAAGTTACTTTTCAGACAAATATAGTAAGAAACACTTCCTGAATTTACTATTTCACTAATTTTCTGGGTTTTTTGTGTGTTTTTCTTCAACAGTTGTTGAATATCCCATCGCTGAACATGGCCACCTTCGCTTTTACCTGGCACCAAAGATCGAGGAGGAAAACGAATAAATTACACTAATTGCCTTTTACTTTACTAGAAAAGGAAACTTGTACAAATTAACTTGGTTTAAGCCCGTTTGAAAGTTGAACATTGTAAACAAAAAAACAAAAGAGACAGGAAAACTAAAATTCTTGAATGTAGGACTTACATAAACTTTCTATTTCAGCAAGACATGTTTTGACCAAATTTGCGATCAACATAAATGTGAACCTTTGGCTTCAGAAACATTGCAGAGAAACAAGATATCACCAAGAGCGAAAGACACAGACATAAATTAGTAATTGATGCAGACCTGCAAATTCTTTATAAAAATTTCCTGATAGCGAGTCGTCAGACGGCAAAGAAAATTCTAATTTTTCTTTTCTGTTTTCTAAAAGCTGGCTCGGTTGAGTCAATCTGGGGTGCAATTTCGCGGTCGTAACCAACAACTGTTTCGGTTGAACTTGCCATTGGTTAACCACTGGCCAGTTAACCACTGGCCATGAAAACCAACAACTGTTTCGGTTGAACTTGCCATTGGTTAACCACTGGCCATTGGTTAACCCACTGGCCATTGGTTAACCAATGGCCATTGACGGAAACAATTATCTCTAGTGAGAGATTGGGGAGGCTTAAAGTCTGGAGTATAGACTTCAATCAGACCTGATGCTTCAATTTTGCAAGGGAAACAAATTGTAAATATCTACTGGAATGTTTTAAGGGGCACCGAGGCAAGGGAATATCGCCTCCTTAAATGAAGCATCAGGCCTGATTATTAATGGGGTGTTGACTTCTTGAACTGACCTTGCACGCAGCTACTGTCTGCCATTTTGGGAGTCTCACTCAAAATGCGTGTAAAGATCTTGTGCTTGTCTATTCGTATGTGCATCACTAACATGCGCACATCAGTAACACAGAATTGACTCAGGCAAGAGTAGGTTTATCATGTGATGGGGGGGGGGGGTAAATGTGTTAGTCATAGGACTAAATAATTGCCTTAAATTTAAGAATGCCCGTCTTGACATTTTTCATTGCCCGATAAGTATATTGCTGTGTAGTTATGTAAATTACCAAGTTTGTGGAAAATTAGCTTAAATACATCTGTTTGGCAAAATTGTGGTAAAGTATTTATCTATAAGAACAATTTATGATGTCCTTAAAAAAGAAAAACATGGACCAAATTTTACGACAAAGTGCCTTTTAAAATATATAAAATGGTCCAATGTGTAACACATTTGTAAAATGTATAAATTATATGTACAGTTCACAAAATGTTGGTGTATCCCTCAAGAAATAGAAGTTTGTGTTGTCTTATTTAGAGAGAGAAAACATTGCATCTCTGTATGGAATTAAGAATGTTGCTTTTGGTCCATATTTATGGATAGTCTGGTGGCATATAAGCCTGGGTTTACTGTAATTTTGACCTTTTGTTTACAAACCACGAACGCCATTGTTTATTAAGTTTTATACCTAATATGCCCTGTACACAAACAATTTTAACCCTTAAAATACATCATAAATTTTAAGTTGTTTATGGTAGCAATTTAGCAGACTTCAAGTTATTCAACGGCGTTTTAGTTTGGGTGCAGTGAAGGCTAAGGCTGCGTGCAGTAAGTTTGCCAATCAAAGTTGGGCAAAATTTGTTATATATTGCAAAAGAGAGGTCAATTGTATCACCTTTCTTTGTTACTGAAAGTGGATATACTGGCATTTTGTTTTAGCAAAATATGGATGTTTTCTTGAGGTCTTGTAAAAACTTGACCTGTAAAGCCGACTGCCACCAAGATTTGACATAGTGATATATCAATAAAAAGAGGTTTTTGTCTGTTTCAATAAGTGTCATTTTCATACAATGATTTTATTACGGCCAATATTCATGCGCCAAGCTGATTATCAGAATTTGTAAACCCACAGTATATTTTGAATTATAACGTTTTGGGGTCATGTAATTAATATATTGTGTAATTGTACGAATCTATCACAACCTGGGGGTTCCGTTTTCAACTTTTGGGGAAACTTGATAAATTTAGGAGTTTAATAAGTTGGCCCTATTTTTCTTTGCAAGTGGAGAAGTGCTTCACGAAAACTGGCACTTTGGCAGCAAGTCTGTTTGGGAAAAAGTTCATTTTCGGGGGTGTTTTTTTTCTGGGGTCGCTAGCAAAAATTCCAAACGGCTGACCTGCCAAAAATTAAAAGGAATTCTGAAGTTTAGTTGTCCGAAAATATGTCTTGGTTTTCAAGAGGCTGGAGGCTGAGAGACTTGCACGATTTTTTGAGTGTTTTTGAATATTTATCATTTAGCGTTGGTTCCTACGGGAGTTTATTAATTTTAGTGTGGTGCGCCCTTAAACTAAACAATTTCTTACAAAAGAGGGCGCCTATTTTGGAGACCGTTAATTTTACTAAACAAATTAATACAAAAGAGGGCGCCAATTTTGGAGACCGTTAATTTTACTAGGGTGCACTACTCTAAATCGACCAAACATTCATGTGCCAATCTACTTATCATAATTTGTAAACCCACAACTTATTTTTAATTATAACGTTTTGGGGGTCATGCAACTAATAGTGTGTAATTATAAGAGCTTATCACAACCTGGGGGTTCTGGGTTTCAAGTTTTGAGGAGATTTGATAAATTTGGGCTTTAAAGTTGGTCCTATAGCTTGGGAATTGGAGGAGTGCCTCATGAAAACTGGCGGCAAGTCGGTTTGGGAAAAAACACATTTTCGGGGGTGTTTTTTTCTGGGGTAATTAGCAAAAATTCCAAACGGCTGACCTGCCAAAAATTGAAAAGAAATCTGAAGTTTTGTGGTCTGAAAATATATTTGATTGGTTTTCAAGAGGCTGAGAGACTTTTAACTATTTTTTGAGAATTTTTGAATATTTAGCATTTATCATTGTTTGCTATGGGAGTCTATTTAGAGGGGTGAAACCTTACTACACATTTTCATACAAAAGAGGGCGCCTGTTTTGGGGACCGTTAATTAAACTAAACAATTTTAAACTAAAGAGGGCGACATTTAACACTACCGTTAAAGGGCGCACCATTCTAAATAGGACAACATTCATGCGCCAAACCAAACCCACCCTCCACAGTATATTTTGTATGGCCCTGACAGTTTGAGATTTTTTTGTACCTTGTAGAAATGCCTAAATACCACAACTTTTTGCATTTACAAGTACAACTAACCGGAGGAGCCTTACATGTTTCTAAGTTTTGGTCAACGAAGAGGAGACTGGATGTTTGGCAAGTAAACAAACAAATTGGTATCTACCACCGTAAACCGTACCGGTACTATATAGAGTAGTACCACAGTCGTTTGACCAGTTCTGGATCACTTTTTGAATTCACGTTGTTTTTTGTTGCAATCTCTTTGAAATCTTAAACAAAAAAGTTGATCAGTTTACCTAAACATGTCATAAAACTCACCAAGTAACCACTGACACACAAAAAATTAGTACTTTTGAAGAGGCTTTGAGAAAAGTATCGTCTCACCTGTTTGACCAGTTCAGAATCAGTTGAATCATTCTGAATCAGTAGTGTGCCTAGACCCAGTAACTGGGGCGCTGTACTCATTTTTTGAAATTTTGTCTTTTATCTTTCGTACTAGCGCCCCAGGAAATACGTACGTCGCCATTCTGGATTCCCTGATAATATGGCATCATTTTGAATAGGGTAGCCACAAAAATGCCTCAGAACGACCAAAATACCCAACAAAATTGCTTTAAAAACGCCTACTGGCTTCTTGATATGTCTAAGGTGCAACATCAGGTATTTAAATGTACTCACGCTTTTGTTTTGTGCTTGAATTTTACGTTTTTGTCGAGCAGATCGATGAAAATGGTGGGCAGAGTCTCGTTTTTCCCAAATCAATGGCCGCCGCCACCTAGTTTCATCGTCGCGATGCATTCTGGGTAGTAGATTTAATCAACGACTGTTTGCAGCGAGTGCACACAGTGTGGTCAATGTATTCGTCGAAGGGGCGCGTGTTGTGATGGCAGGCCTGGAATTACACGGAGGCCACGGAGGCCATGGCCTTCGTTGCCCTGGTCTTAGTGCCCTTTCAAAAGTTTCCCATAGACTTTATGATTTTCCAATACAAGTGCCCTTTGCAAAATCAAAATGGCCTTGCCCTTTCAGAGATGAAATTCCAGGCCTGTGATGGGAAAGAATGGTGCACTCGCTGCAAACAGTCGTTGATTAAATCTACTACCCAGAATGCATCGCGACGATGAAACTAGGTGGCGGCGGCCATTGATTTGGGCAAAACGAGACTCTGCCCACCATTTTCATCGATCTGCTCGACAAAAACGTAAAATTCAAGCACAAAACAAAAGCGTGAGTACATTTAAATACCTGATGTTGCACCTTAGACATATCAAGAAGCCAGTAGGCGTTTTTAAAGCAATTTTGTTGGGTATTTTGGTCGTTCTGAGGCATTTTTTGTGGCTACCCTATTCAAAATGATGCCATATCAGGGAATCCAGAATGGCGACGTACGTATTTCCTGGGGCGCTAGTACGAAAGATAAAAGAAAAAATTTCAAAAAATGAGTACAGCGCCCCAGTTACTGGGTCTATAGTGTGCCCTTTTGCAACAAAAACACAAAACAACAGCAAAGGCAATTGAAAAAGTGAAGCGCACCTAAAAGCAACATTGACCCCTCCAAGTTTCATTTTCTCACACACAAAAAAACAATCTACAAGAATTTGTTGAAGTAATGTTTCTCAAAAGATTTTACCTCACTTTAGTAATAGTTAGTGCATGGAGGAAGGGTTAGTGCGGCACCATTTGACGCAATGAGATGTTGAGTGATCCCGAACTGGTCAAGAGTACAATGCCCCCCAAAGACGATTTTGGTAATTTCGTCTCCTCAAATAAACAAGACGACTGCTCAGTATTTACGTGAAACATTTTTTACACATTCTTAGCATTTTACATTTTTCGCCCTGGCATTCAAATTCTAAAGGTAAGAAGTTTTAACTGCGTTTTTCAACCAACATTTTAAAACAAAATGATCAATATCGCACATAAACTTCAGGAAAATTGCCATAATTTATTTGCCGATGATGTTTGGCACCTTATTTTGGGTTTAATGTATGTTATTCTTCACACTGTATCAACAGAAATTGGTAATGTGAGAAGTAATTTAATTATTTGGTTATTGCAAAGTTGAAGTGATCCCGAACTGGTCAATGATCCCGAACTGGTCAAACGACTGTAGTCCATAGAGCAAGTACCTTGCTCTATGCTACTAGTCTACAGTACTACTACTACTGTAGTTGTTAACATCGCGCGCAGTGAGTGATGTAAAAGATGTGCCACGATTTCAGGGTTGCGTTGTATATTATATACAGGAATTCCTACGATATAGAATTGTTGAGTACTTAGGAATAGATTAGTAATACGAATATGTCTACTCTTCATAGACGACCATGATATAATGATCTACTTTCTAGAGAAGTACTAGTACGTAGGTTAGAACTATTCCGCTATCATCTTTACATCACAATTTACATTGAGATGATAGAATAAAATTTATAGTTCTAGGACTAGGTAGGAGCGTACATAGAGCAAGGACGAGATAGCATATTAGCCCTGTGCCAAATCATTGTCAAGCCTGTCAGGCATGACATGTGCAAAAAGGCTGTGTTAAATTTCTGTTTGCCAAGCCCCTTTCTTTGAATAACATGTAATTTTTTCTCTTTTTCTATTCTAGGATTGATTGGGAAGAGCTAACCCTAACACTACGTAATGTACATTGTGTCCATGTGAATGACAAAAATGACACAAATAGAACAGTCAGTTTGTCTGCTTCAGTTTCATGAAGACTTGATGGAGAAACGTCCGCCAAGGCTCAAGCTGTAGGTATTTTGGCCATTGTAACTGTTTTGGTATATCGGACTGACCAAGTTTTAACAATTTTCTGCTTGGCACAAATTATGCCGGGAACCAGTCACAAATATCTCATATACATGGTATTTTGGCTGGTAACCCTAATCTGGTAAGCATAGTGTTGCTGTGCTTTTAAAGCATTGGACCCAGATTAAGGTTACCAGCCAATGTCCTGCAGATTACTCAATAGAAGGTTTTAGAAATATCAAAAATTGTCTGCCTGGCTCTTGCCCCTTATTGCCCCTCCACCAGTCTGCCTGCATCTCGGGCTTGAACTTTGACCCCATTTGTCTTTTTCCTTCGTGGTTGCCAGAGCCCCATAACAATCACCGGGTGCAACATTATCCTAGATTCTAATGATATTAAACCATCTGTTTGTTTAGATGATCTTTCCGTCAAGGGAACTCGGCAAACTCCCACAAGGGGATGTAAACACCAAGCTGGAAACAGCCAATCTCTCATAAAAACATTGCTTTCACATCTATGATTATGAATTGCACAAATCAATAACTCGGGCTAATGATCCTTAACCCTAACCACCCCAGACCTGCCAAAATCAAACAGATGGTTTTGTTGGAATTTGGATGGTTTAGTACTGTGAAAGCTGGCTTTGCTGTTGGACTATGGATGGTTGAGTACTAATGGGTCAAGGTACTAGTGTTGGACTTTGGCTGAGTGTGGAAGGTGGTAGTGTACAGTTTGCAACAGTGTTGGGCTTTGGATGAGTGTGGAAGGTGGTAGTGTAGTTTGCAACAGTGTTGGACTTAGGGCATGTGGGGAAAAAGTGTATGTTCACAGTGCATGTAATAGGGTTAGCTATTGCATGTAGGGCATGGAATTGCTTGGTCACTGGGTACACTTTGACCTCTTATTGGGAGGGACAATGGGACATGTGTTTCAGTTGAACATGGACAACCTGCTGATGAAATAAACAAATGATAAAGGCAGTTATTGTACTTGGGTATCCCATGGAGCAATAAACTAGTCCTTGTCATTGCACCAACACAATAAAAGTAGAACATACCATTTATGCCATGGGGTGTTTTAGTTTTTGCAGAACTTTATTGTATTTATTGAATAGTATTTATAATATGAAAAGACTGTATTGTATTTGATATCAATAGTACATGAAGTCAATATGATGGCAGTTTTCTTGTGAACCACCAGGTGTGGTACACGCCCCCGTACGCAAGGGCAGAGCAATGTGATTTGCAACTGTGCTGAGCCCACAAAAAAAAATACATATAGTTTGGCAGAAAACAATTGTTGGGTATTGATGGGTTTGGTACTGGAGCCCTAAAATAGAAACAACTACACATTCCCCTGGTGTACCCACTCAGCCAAAATCCAACACCCCAGGACTGTTGGAGTATGATGGGTTGTGTACTGTTCCAATAAGTGCACTGTTGGAGTATGGTGGGTTTGGTACTGTCCCAATCAGGGAACTGTTTGAATTTGATGGGTTGAGGAAGCTTCCTAGTGAGAATCACTAGGGGGTTAGGGTTAATACTCATAAAACTGTTTTATGTTTTTTTTAAAGATCTAATAACAAACTTGATTATGATGTAAGATTATAGTAATTGTAATAACCTACCCATAGTAAACATTCTAAGCGGAACTTACTTATCTAGATGGATTGGGGGAGGGCATGGAGGAGGAGAGGGGCTGGGGGGGGGGGGCAATTGCACCATGTCTACCCTCATGTGCCAATGACTTTGAGATCTTTTCATCGTGTGATGACAAGTCTGTTCATGGCATACAATCTTCTACCCTGTCATGCCTGTAGCTCATTATTAGAGTGAAAGATTGGTCATAACGTGTCATATCCTCTCCCTTCAATGACTAAAGAGACACACATACAACCCCCCCCCCTCCCCAATCCCTCCCCCTTGAAACACAAAAACATAGTTAACGATTTACACACATACACACATACACACATACACACACACACTCGGTGAGTCTAAAGCCACAATGGTATGACTCCCTCATACTCCAGCCTCAACTTTTTATCTTTGTACGAACTTATACCACGATTCCAAGCGGATCATAAATTCAACGTTTTGTTTATTTTTTAAGGACCTTGGGTCGACATCTACAAGCAAATCTGTGGTACACAGTTACAAGCTGTCGCTGTTTGTTCCTGTCCATTCCAGGGGACCCGTGCAGTTGGGAGCTCTTCAGTTGATCACGATGATACTTGATGTTTTTATGTTTCCACCTGCTTTGACATCGTCCTTTGGGGCAGTGTGATTCTGACGACTCCTAGAGACTGGAAACACAAGCTTGGTGAGTACATAAAAGTGATTAATGATGTGGTTTTAGAATGTCTACGTAGCGGTCTTCCTTGCGTAATGTTCAGTATCTGGGAAGTCGGCAGTCCTGAGCCAGTGCTGGGAGTTGAAGAGCTGGTTAAGAGACCCCCTGCAATCTGATGGACGGAGGGAGTCCACTGATGGACGGGGAAAGTCCACTGATGGACGGGGCAGTCCGCTGATGAACTGGGCAGTCCTCTGCTGGATGGTCAGCTATCTGCAACTTTCTAATTACCCCGAGTCAGCCAGGTACCAGGGGAGTGATGTGCAGTGGGCCTGTGGTCGAGGGTCAACTCATCAATTTAGTGATTAAACATTAGGTGTGAGATCACAGTGTCAAGTTTCCTTCAGTTACGACTAGTAAAATTTCGCTGTCAGGCTTCAAAGTCCAAGACAAAGGAGCTGTGTTTCCGTTAGTCAAATACCATTGATAACTTTTTGTGCATGCTGTCAGGACTTGGTGTAAAGATCATACAAATAACGAACTCATTACTACATTTAAGCATGCTCATTCAAACTTGGAAATGCTGCTGACTGTATAGTTCACTCTGACAATGTGCACAAAATAAGAATTTTCCACAGATATAGACCTTACACACATGACGTCATTTTAGTTGGGCGCCCTCGGCTAGAGATCAAAAGAAGGTAGCTTATTGGCCGCTCACGCTCGCCGGGCCAACAAATGTCCATCGTTTAACCTCTAAGATGGCGGTATGGTGACATCACTGCATAAGGTCCTTTTGTTGTATCTATTTTCAAATTGAAGCAAAAACAAAATGCTGGTTGATATCCAAGAGTCATAAATGTATGCAAAATCAAACAATTCTACTGATTTTTGCTGCATTTATTGATGATAAAAAACTCTGGCATTCCAGGGTATCTAAAAAGTGTCTGAACATAAAGTGTTGTGTTTCTCATCCATGACTGTTGGGACTTCTTAGTTTTTAACCATTCTGTGTCTTGAGCCAAGCCTAGCATTTAAGTAGGGTACACTAAAACTGGGTGGATGTTCAGTTGGTTAGTTTTCGTCACAAGTCGCAATCAATTTTTTAAGTCAAGCCATATCGTTTTGCACTTTAGAAGGCTGACACACTGTTTCTTCCCAAGTATCCCATTGAAAGCATTTTGAAAAAATCCCCAGGCCAGCTTTTAACTAGTACTGTAGCTTGAGTGTGTGTGTGTGTGTGACGGGGGAAATTATTCATGATCGGCCATATGAAAGTGTCCAGCCATTTTCCTAGGGTTGTGAAAAATAAACCCCATGTTGAAAAAAGTAATTTACTAAGACACCCTCCATCCAATTCGCCTTTTTTGAACATGGATCTTAAAATTGAATAAACAGTAAAGGCATCACTCTAAAACAGAAACTGAAATGCAATACATGAGGTTTACTATTAAACAAGTCTCCATTGTTTTTTTCTCTTTTTTTTCTTTTCCCGTTTTTTCACCCCATTTTTGTGTTAGTCTCATGTGCACTAGCGGGCTGCCACACTTTATTTCCAGTATAATTTTTGAATTGACTTTAGCAGGTGAAAATCTTGATGATTCACAGTTTTGTTTTTTTTCTTCTTCTCTCTGTCGTCCTCTCCAAACAAGGCACTTGGAAATCATATAGTTTGGGGATCATCTCTAGAGAGAAGGCGCTTATTTTTATTTTGACTAATCCATGATTTGTCTTGAATGTTTGATTGTAAATCTTTGAGCCTGCAAGGGATTGTGTAGGGTGACTCAAAAGGGGAGGGGGACCAGGGGGAAATGAGGGAGGGACATATCCCAGAAAAGTGGGTCGCTTAGAACTGATTTTTATCTGGTAAAGAATATCATGGAGTTAACACACACAAAAATTCACTCGACATTTTTTACTGGGGCTTTTTCCGAACCTTGGCTTTGGCTCTTTCGGTGGCTCCTGTAACACACTATATGATGCACACCAAGCTAAATCAATCACAAGAACCATCTGTGCCCTCACAGCTACCAATTTACCTCTGGGTGAAGAGAAGCAATTATAGTTAAAGGTCTTGCTCAAGGACACAAGTGTCATGACTGGGATTCGAACCCACACCCTGATGACTTACCACCAGCACTTGAGTCCGATGCAATAAACCACTCGGCCATGACACGCCTGTGGTACCTGTTTTTCTCCAGGATTTAGAAAACTTATAATTTTGTCCTTTTCTTCTCCTATCCCACTAGCTTCCTCACTAGTTTCATGGTGCAATCACCAAAATTGTATCACACATAAATTTGTTATGATGCCTACCATGGCATTATGGCATTTCATTGCCGAGCGGTCAAGCGCACACTGGACTCAGGCTCTGGTTTTTGGGGTCAGCAGAGTGTGGGTTTGAGTCCCGGTCATGACACTTATGTCTTTAAAAGCAAGAATTTTAAGTGCCCGGGAAACAAGCTGCTAAGTATGAAAAGAACTGTTGTCGATATCGTCAATGATTTATTGGAGAAAGAAAGTAGAGCATGGTTGTAGTTAAACCAATTATTCTTACCCAGCGGGGCTGTGGGTACAGCAGTTAGTTTTCAGGGCTCACAGGAAACTCATGAATGTGACATTTTTCCCAGAGTTCACGGAGGGCAGATAACCTTTTAACGGCCAAGAGCCTGGCACTCTGTTAGTCATGAAGGGGGGCACCTATCTCTAGAGAGAGGAGACTCATCGCCAAGTTGCCTCGGCGTAATCGTGCCTCGAAGACTCCAAAAATAAACCATGTCCGAATTCTGGTATGTTGTTACGGGGTTCGGCTTTAGTTAATTGGAGCTGGCGGGGAGATGATGATGTTGCCATGGTGATATGTTGCTCTGCTGGGTTACCCTGGGGAAAACGAGCCGGACTTTTAAAATATCGCAGACATCTTGTTTTTCCTGAAGGGCTTTTCTGAGTATGACTTGAAATACTGGGGAGGTGTACAAACACAAGACTTTTTTGTCACAAGATTTTTTAAAGGTGCAGCAGCTTTGAAACTTAAATGGTGATAAGTGGCGAAGTTCTTAGATAGCATTTTGTAATAATAATTGTAATGTTGCAAAAATGAAGTATTAAGTTTGTATTAGGTATGTTTCAAAGTTCAGTGTGATAATTGCTTACTTTAGATTCAAAACTGTTGCTTAGGATGCAACCTCAGACTTTCCTACACGTTTCATTGGCAAAGAAGTTCCTTGCAAACTTTTTTCACTTAATGTGCATCCATTGTATTCATGTTGTACCTGCCCCCAATTCCACTCCAAGGTGGAGAGAAGAAACTATGCACAGTGTTTAATGCTGCTTTCACCACACGAGCAATGCTTAAAGACACTTTTCCTTTTCAGTAAAGGCTCAAGCTCTGGGCCTAATTTCATAAATCTGTTTAGCAGAAAATACTGCTTGGAAAATGTCCCTGCTTAGCAAAAAATAAGTGGGGCACCAGTTGCAACATTTTTTATTTTATGGAATGTTGGTAGGTAACCTGTTTCTGTTAAGCAAAGTTTTTCTGTGCTTAGCAAGTTTTTGTGCTTACAGGCTTGATGAAATTAGGCCCTGGTGTTTCTGATCAGCAGTGTGTGGGTTCGAATCCTCCTTCCAACTGGGTCTTGAAGGGCCTCTTGAAGGGTGTGCACAACATTGGCAAATATTGAAAAAATTAATGTTCACAGACTTGCACATGTCTTTTATGGTATAAAGTCGGTCATGGTGGAAAACTTCCCTTGGAATATTTTTAACTGAAATGCTATAGTTTTAAGAAACGTTATAACTGTTAGTGTTGATCTCACGATGCCAAAACTTGGTGTTTGAACACAGTGATAACATCTAGTTTGGATCTCACGAGGCCAAAACTTGGTGTTTGAACACAGTGATAACATATAGTTTGGATCTCACGAGGCCAAAACTTGGTGTTTGAACACAGTGATAACATCTAGTTTGGATCTCACGAGGCCAAAACTTGGTGTTTGAACACAGTGATAACATCTAGTTTTCAAAACTTGGTGTTTGAACACAGTGATAACATCTAGTTTTCAAAACTTGGTGTTTGAACACAGTGATAACATCTAGTTTTCAAAACTTGGTGTTTGAACACAGTGATAACATCTAGTTTTCAAAACTTGGTGTTTGAACACAGTGATAACATCTAGTTTGGATCTCACGATGCCAAAACTTGGTGTTTGAACACAGTGATAACATCTAGTTTGGATCTCACGATGCCAAAACTTGGTGTTTGAACACAGTGATAACATCTAGTTTGGATCTCACGAGGCCAAAACTTGGTGTTTGAACACAGTGATAACATCTAGTTTGGATCTCACGAGGCCAAAACTTGGTGTTTGAACACAGTGATAACATCTAGTTTGGATCTCACGATGCCAAAACTTGGTGTTTGAACACAGTGATAACATCTAGTTTTCAAAACTTGGTGTTTGAACACAGTGATAACATCTAGTTTGGATCTCACGAGGCCAAAACTTGGTGTTTGAACACAGTGATAACATCTAGTTTGGATCTCACGAGGCCAAAACTTGGTGTTTGAACACAGTGATAACATCTAGTTTGGATCTCACGATGCCAAAACTTGGTGTTTGAACACAGTGATAACATCTAGTTTTTCACTATTTTCTAGTGACTCTGATGAACAATTTCAAGAGCTTTGAAAGCTTTCACAGGTTTTATATTTCAGGCGTGTTTGGTATCATAAATTGTGGATACTGGTCCTTGACAATTACCAACGTTGTCCTCGCTTTTATCCAATTAGTTTTCGGTAACCTCATAACCAGATGGTCATGCACCCCTGGATAGACTGTTAATATCGGTCTGTTAAAGACAAACTACAGGATTCGTAACTATCAAGAGAAATAATAGATTGGTTCGAATCTAGAGCTCGATGATTGTAAACTTCATACCAGTTCTAATCATCCAGTAAAAAGTTGCATCCCTTGAAGGTTACGAAAAAATGTGGTGTGATCCTTGGCTATACAGCAGTTACAGGTTGAATGGCTTCTGACTGGCACCCCAAAACCAAGATATTGACAAAGTAGGGAGACCGCCAACATAGGGCTAGATAACTCAGTTGGTAGAGTGCTGTCACGTTAATCCGGAGGTTGTTGGCTCAAATCCCGCTCTAGTCAATTTTTCTTTGTTCAACCCAAAATCATTTAAATTTACCCAGTCAGTTTCTCTTGTGGTTTATTATTTGATACCTTTAAGTTTTCATTTAAAAATGGGTTCTGTTCTGCAAGTAACAAAGGGAAGTGATACTGGCCTACCCAGGAAGTTGTCATCAGTACACTGGAAATCACCGGATTGTGCGAGTGTTTACATTGTATAATATCAAAACAACAAATGGGCGTTTGATAGTGTCATCAAGTTATTAGGGCACATCCCTTTTTCCTGTGAAATCATTGATATTTTCAAAAAATTTACATTTTTACACCATCCACCAAAACAATAATAAACCTGGGGATTTTGTCAAGGGCCCCACTTCATGGAGCTGTGTAAGCACAAAACCTAGCTAAACATAACCAAATTATGCTTACCAGGTTTTAAGTTCACTAGATAAAATACAATGTCCATTGAAACCATGGGTTTTTTAAGCCAGAATTTAAATTTGTTAAATGTGATTTTTCTTTTAAAAGGACTTTTTCACGGACTACATGGACTGCCCAAAGAGGGCACCAAGGCCAAGTCGAGGGCACTGGATGCCATGACTGCTGTGGCCTCCATGACCCCATGTAACTTCAAATCTGGACTTTCCTGAATGAATTACATTGTAGCTTGTGGTTTTCGTTTTGGTTAACTGAAAATGTTTCAGTAAATGATCAAGACTTTCAATTGGACAGTTGGTACTTAGCGTGATGTGGTGTGTCCAATCACAAAGCATGTTTGATTGGTTTGGTAGTTTCTACCAAGGGTACTCTGTCAGACGGGTGAGTAAAAGTGCTTCATACCTCGGAACGATGACTTGCAATTTGATTGGCCACATCAATGACTTCCAGTCAATCCGTGCGAGTTGATTGGCCGACGATTACGCAACCAAACAAATGTGGTGCTGTGGTGGAACTCCAAGGGTTTTGTGGTATTATTTTCCAACCCAATTGAGGATTTCGGGGTTGATGGATGACTAACAAACGCTGACCACAATGATGCATCCTGGGCAGCGAGGGAGCGGTAGTCGTGACCCCTCCCTATGGATGACACCCTCCTGATCACACATAAAGCCATGTCAAGCCTATCAAAGTGACCATTATACCCTTCCCCATAGACTTGGAACGTGTCACCCATCAATTGGCTGCGGTCTGCAGATGGACGGACTGCTTATTGTCAGACCAAATCAACTCTTTTTTGACGGACTTGCTGTTGAATTTGTTACAGCCGGTTTGAATAGTCATCGAAGTGGATACTGAAATTGCTACACATGACACATTGTGATGACAGAACCCTTCATGTAGATTGATGTGACACGTAAGTTAAAGAGAGCATACACTGTAGCTTGACATTTATGTAACCTTGAATTGATTTTTGTGCAGACATTCCATAGCTCATTTTAAAACAGCACTGGAGAATGCTAGCAGACCTACTCCAGTGTATACTTGTGCTTATCATTTTGAGAAATAAATCAGGTGGAAAAAGGTGTTTATTAAAAAAAGAAATTTTCAATTTCTATTTAAAAAAGAAATTCTGATTTTTTTATTTTTTTTCTTCAAAATCATCATGAGTATTTCTGTGGAATGATGGAATGACAAAAATCAATTGCACTAAATTAGCAGCAATATTAAAGATTGATCAGCTGTTTCGGGACGGGTTTACTTTCTATTGTGGGGAAAAAATGACAAAAGCGGGATTTGAGCCTGCGACCTCCAGATTTATGTGATGGTGCTCTATCAACTTTGTGCCCTATGTTGGCGATTTTCCTTATTTTGTCAATATCTTTTTGGGGTCGGGGGGTGCCAGACAGTAAGTCAATCAACCTTATAATGCCGTACAGCCAGGAATCACGCCTGGGTTACAATTCAACCTGGGAAGCAGCAGTAAGGGGGACATCTTAATGTCAAGTAATAAACCACAAGTGAAGAGAACAGTATTCAATTAGAAAATAAGAAAGTTTAGGGGCACATTTGCAAGTGACGCAAGGCTTCATCCAGGGCAATGACCTCTGTGGCTTTTGTGAAGTTCCAGGCAATCATTAAGGTATGCTAAGAAGAATCAAGTAAAAGCAAGTCTCAGAAAATACCCATTGTCGCTGACCCAAATTACCAACCATATAGTGTATCATGGCGGAGCAGTCAAGAGCACCGGACTCCAGCTCTGGTGTTTCTGGTTAGAAGAGCGTGGGTTCGAGTCCTGGTCTTGAGACTTGTGTTCTTCAGCAAGACACTCGTCCTTCAGATGGGATGTAAAGCTGTAGGTCCTGTGTGTTGTGTAATGCAGGTAAAAGAACCCAGTTACACTTATCGATAAGAGAAGGGGTTCATCCTGGTGTTTCTTGTAAGGTTGGCTGCATAAAGTTTGCGCCACAGTATTAGCTTGTAAACCATTTCAAGGTGCTACATGTAATGGGTCTTATAATTCCAAACAGCTCTACCTGCATGCCTCCAGAAAGAAAAAATTATGAGCACTTTGAGATGCCCTTCATATGTGAAAAGTGCTATGAACTGCGTATTATTATTTATATTATTATTATTACCATTTTTACACATCTGTAAGTGTAATTACTGATAGTATTATTGTAAGCAAATTAATGTCCTCGCCTGGGTTAGATACTTTAGTCTGAGTACATTTACAAATGAATCACATCCACTTTCTGAAACTTCTTAAGCTTGATTGTGGACGACGATTGCCAACAAAAGACAGCTGTTGCATCCATTTGTTTGTTTTGGTTATTTTTTTGTGTATTGAGGGTAGAACATGGAAGCAAAACTTGTTGGGCCTTGGTTGGTGTGATATTTTGATTCGGTCAAGTAATATTGGTTCTATGAAAGTGACTAGGGCTTAGAACTGATTTGAGATTACGGTCTGACTGGACATGTTAAAGATACACTCACTGTGTGCATTTTGGAATCTTTTGGACAGGTTCAAATTTTGTATCAATTCACGCAAGACTGCAGGGCTCAAAATGTTTAACCGCACCAGAATATATTTTAAAGACTGGAAGATTCTTAAGAGAAAAAAACTTTCTTTAAAGATTAGCGTGTAAACTGTTTATATCTGAACAAGCACAAAGAGAAGATTTATCTCATTTGTCTTTAATTGGTATTAGCATATTTTTATACTCAACAGAATTGAAAGGTTTGAAATGAAATATTAAGAAATGTTTAGACGAAAGAAAAATGGAAGTAGTGTTTTCATAATATTTGAAATGAAATGCATTTTTTGATGAAATTTCTTCAATAAATTGTCTCTGAGCCCTCCTGAAAAAATATTTTTTATTTGTACTTTTTAAGAGAAATTTCCTTCTTGTACAGTGGGAACTGATTTGATTTCCTCTCAAATAAAAGGGTCTGGTATGTTTTCCAGCTGTTGGAGCAATCCACCGGTGATGCATCTTTAAGTTCCAAGTCTCGCTTGACTCATAAACTGACTTTCCTTTCGATGGAGGGGGGGGGGGGGGGGGTGATCAGCCTTGAGTCCTAAACGAGTAGGATATGCCAGGATTAGTAGTTGGTCACTTCTACGATTAGAAATGAGCTTCCAAGTTACAATGACTTGACATCGGTAAAGGGCCCCACCTGTGTGTATTTGTGGTTACAGCATCGAGTGATGTGGCTGGGGGATCTTCAAGCCTTCCCGGTTGTACGTACTCCCCGCTTCAATCTCTCAAAGGAAAAGTTTACTCAATGTCGACTTGACTTGGAATTTTCTCTGTGGTCGGTGAATCAATTTGATGGTGTATTTAAAGTCAGCGTCATGAAGACGGCGTCAGTATTTCTTTGTCAGAGTGGCAGTGGTTTGTCTTAGGAGTGTCTGCAAGTCTTGTTAAGAGTTCTACTCAAGCGTCAAACTCTGGTAGACTTCATTTGACAAAACATTGCACAGAGGTAAGGTAAGACTTTGGTATGATATGACTCGGAGAATGTTTGTTTCTTCCAGACTTTTGAGTCGAATTTGTTCTAAAAACTTGTTGACATGCTTATAGAACAAATTTGACATGCAAAGAACTACATCAAGTGCAGGGTTTACCTCTTTTTTTAAAACTACTTTAAATTTGACAATTGTTTGTTGTCTTTTTTTCTGTGCAGTGATGAGATAAACTGATCAACACTCCCACACCACCCTCTTCTCCAACCAACCATGACTGACTTAAAACGATTTATGCGTCACGACACGAACTACAGCGGCTGGTTGATGAACCGGTCGTCGCATGGACTCAATATCTTCTCCCGTCACTGGCACCGAAGCTGGTTCATCTTGGCCGACGGTCATCTTCACTACTTCAAACACCAGGGCAGTATACCGCTACACGGTTGCCGGCTGACATCGCGGACGAGTAACAATGGCGATCATGAGCCGTTTGGATACGTACTAGAAATACATCCAGGTAGGTTTCTCTTGGAATCTTTGACCATCATACCAGAGCCTTGTCGCATGAGTCAAATTTGGAGGCAACGGCCACATTGAATGCAAAAATTGATTGAGTGCAAAGATTTTTTTCAAATAGTATCTCACTAATCCCTCCCAACTACCTCCCTCCCAACTACCTCCCTCCCATGCCATGGACCCTCGTTGTACCCTTCTAAACCTTGACATTTCATTCCAACCTTTCACGACACTTGAAAACATTTGAAAAGTCTTTGCGGCTTTGCGGTTACCACCTTGGTACTTCCCCGGCACCCAGTCCCCTTGACATCAACACCATCGTCCGAGCCGTGTTTGTACATGTAGACCTTACCCCTGCTTCCTCCAGAACCCAGATCTTGCATCCGTGCAAGAGTGCAGAGCCGCATCCTGTCTTTCTGGCTGGGGTAATTTCCCCTGGGGATGAGGGTGAACTAGACTGTGCCCTTCTGCGGTTACCGTGGAGAATATGTTATGGCGATACATTGAGGGAAACCTGGGAATTCTTGAGACACATGTCAGCCAGCCCACAGGTCTTCTTTGTTCCAAGTTTTTTTAAATAAATATATATATTTGTTCTTCCTTTTTATCAGCAGTATGTATGAAATTCGGTGTAAGGAGTTTTTTATTTTATTTTATTTTAATAAGGGTGGGGGTCTAAAACAAATTGGAAAGGGGGTAAAATATCATTTGAAATTTAAGTGTTGATAATTCTAACTGGCCTCTTGCACAGTTTGTCTAAAAATCTTGCACCCGCCCTGTAAGCGGAGAATGATGACTGTAAATGCAGAGCAGAACTCTGCAATAAGCAGCACTGCGAAATGCGGCCAAAACGATGCCCTCTATTGGTAGAACAAAATTCTCGTTGAAGGAGGCCACTGGGGTGTATCTGTAAACGTATACTTTGTAAACTTAAACTTGTATTTCGCATTCAATACCATGGCTACATCTTTCAGCAGTTCTTGTTCCCCGATGCAAATGTAGCTTCTATTAAAATCGCTGTTAAGATAAAGGCTTTGAACTGCCTCTAGCTACTGGGCAAGCTTGGTGGTCTAGTAGGTAGACATCTGCTCTAGAATGGCAAAGGTCATGGGTTTGAATCCCACTCAAGTAATATGCCTGTGCACCCGGGGAAAGAATCGGGTATACATGTAAAGTGCTTAACACACATCAGTGTACATGTATGGGTAAAACACAAATAATATTTCTTGTTACGGTTTTTTTTTTAACCATAAAAATTGTCTCCTGACAACATTTATTGTCACTGCTTTTGGGAGGTCGGAGGGTGGGGGTACTTACATGTATCTGACTCATTTTTATTTCTCGTTTAAGTACTGGGCTGTTCCAGTCACCATCTCACCCTCAAAATATGTGGGGGTGGCTTGCCCGGAGGAATGGGGTAGGGGTAGGGGACAGAGGAATGGGGTAGCTGGCCCAGAGGAATGGGGTAGCTGGCCTGGAGGAATGGGGTAGCTGGCCCAGAGGAATGGGGTAGGGAACGGTATGTAGGACCCAGCTTGTGGCTACTTGTAAAAACTTCAGAAATGTGAAAAGATAATCTTCAAGAAAACTTTTGTAAACAATAGTCCCCTTCCCTGATTGCCATATAAGCCTGGGCCTATTTTCATAGAGCGGCTTAAGCAGAAAATATTGCTTAACAATTTGCTGCTAAGCAAAGATGAGCAGGATACCAGTCACAAATTGTAATGTGACATGATATTTTGGCTGTTAACCTTAGTCTAGTAAGCATAATTTTGTTGTGCTAAGCAACTTTTTGTGCTTAAGCAGCTCCATTAAATTGGGCCCTGATAAGAGGTATTGGAATGCTAGGTTGCAGAATACCAGGTAAACTTCCATGGTTCACATTTCCGAGGACGATGGGTTCACCTGGTAAGTCTGTTGCCACCTAGTGTGCCCAAATGTCTCCCATTGCTAATTAACATTGTTACCAAAATGAGGCAGGAAGGAAATTATAGTTTGGTCTCTCGTACCCGAAGGAAAATTATAACTGTCATTGTCAATGTGTATAGAGGGTACCAGACAAAGGAAGCCCTTTAAATTTAAAAGGTCTGGGCCTAATTTCATAGAGATGCTTAAGCATTTTTCTGGTAAGCAAAATATGCAGAATACCAGTCACAGATAACACATGTGATAATGTATTTTAGCTGGTAACCTTATTCTGGTAAGCATATTGTTGCTGTGCAAAGCTATGTGCTTAGGCAGCTCTATGAAATTGGGCCACGTTGATGTAAACAGCAGCAGATACTGTTTTGAGATTGCCACCTGTTTTAATGGGGCAAGCTTTGTTGTAATGCAAGGGAAATGCCAGATAATCTTACACTACCCCTTTGCAGGATTTACATTGAAACAACACGACTTGCACAGATTAGGCAAAAACAGCCTCCTACATGTATCCAGTCCAGACTCAAGCCCCCTAGACTGGCTATTTCCCAATACCGTACCCTGTTTACAAATCAAACCAGAGCTCCCCTTTTGACACTGAGAGGAAGTCGCAGGTAATTAGAGGAAATATCTAGTCATCATTGACTTTCTTGTCATCAAATAACGACAGCGTTTGACACTGACTAAGAAAGCTCTCTGGCTGCGTCTCGGAGAGGATCTTAGGAATGTTTCCTCAGTCCAGGAGAGCAAGTGCACTTTTTCTTGCGACATACACACAGACGATCGTGGACCAAAGGGAAGTTGCATATTTAAAAGGTTGTCTTTGAGCATAAGGACTTCTGTGGCCTACTTTCCAAAACTTTGTACTGATAGCTGGGAAAAAAACTCAAGAATTTTTCAATTTTGTTTTAAATGGTCTGAAAGTTCTGGCCTGCTGTTTCTCGTCCATGGTTGATTTACTTACATTGTATCATCCAGGTAAAGAGCAAGGCATAGCCAGGGTCTAGTTTCCAGCTTTGCTGAAAAATCAAAACCAATGTGTCCAAAAGGTTTACAGAAACCCTCTTGCTAATCCCTCTGGCTAATCCCTCTGGCTAATCCCTCTGATGAATCCCTCTGATGAATCCCTCCGGCTAATCCCTCTGATGAATCCCTCTGATGAATCCCTCCGGCTATCTTGTGTTTTTAAGCTGATGAAATTTATGGTTTCAAAACTTTAAAAATAATAAAAATTATGGTTTAAGATGGTGTTCATGGTTTGCTGCTTTTGGTTTCAACAACTTAGTTTAGGACTAAACGTTGAGAAGACAATTAGCTGTCCTCGTTTGTAGTCATTTCTGCAGATTCTATCATTGCGTTCTTCAGGATTATCTTGGTTTTGGAGCTTCTATTGAGTGTTTTTGTTGTTTTGGTTTTTTTCGGTTTTTTTCGGTTTTTTTATGCAAGTTCGCCCCAAACAAGGCTAAAAGCCACTCTTGGTAAGGGGCTACAAGAAGAAAATTATAAAACATGAAAAGAACTCGGGAGAGCTGGAGGTAGGAATTGATATTCCTCTTGAAACAGTCTAGATTGTAGGATGGAGGGAGGGTTTATGGATTAAGATGATGTCAAGTGGTTTATTAATTGTGGTTTTAAACAACCTGGTTTAGAAATTAACTGTTTAAATCTCAGTTAACTGTCATCATTTAGTGAACTATTTCTTCAGATTCTATCGCGGCATTCTTCTGGATTATCTTGATTTTCAAACGTCTTGTAAACGGTTTAAGGCTGAAGATGATGTACCAGTGGTTTAGTACTTGTGATTTTAATAACTTGGTTTGAAGAGGGTGTACAAGTGATTTCCTACTTGTGGTTTAAAAAACTTGGTTTAGTGTTAACAGTTTAAATCTCAGTTAACTGTCATCTTACAAAGACATTATCTTGGTTTTTAAACTTCTTTTCAGTGGATTTATTTCATGAGAGTGTCAACTTGTGGTTATAACAACTTGGTTTACGAATACAACTTGGTTTACAAATAACTGCTTAGTTTAAATCTCAGTTAACTTTCATCATTGAGAGATTCAATTCTTCAGATTCTATTGTTGCATTCTTCTGGATTATTCTGGCTAGTAAGCTTTTTGTCAGTGGTGTATGTCATGAGATGGCTTGCAAGTGGTTTATTTACTTGTGGTTTTATCAATTCACTTTGAAAATTGAACTTTCAAATCTCAATTACTTGTAATTGTGACAAAGACATTAGTGAACTTTTTTTTGTCAGATTGTTGTGTTCTTTATACTTGGTTTGAAGCTTCATTTGTGGTTATGTCAGAAGATGTCTTACAAGTCATTTACAACTTGCGGTTTTTAACAACTCATTTACAATTAAGTGTTTAAATCTCACTTAACTCTCATTTTGTTAGTGAACTGTTTCTTCAGATTCTATCGCTACGTTCTTCAGGATCGTCTCAGTTATACTCTCTCTCTCTCTCACTGAAGGGATTAGCTGCAGCATGACTAAGAATGACTAGCTCGTCATGATAACATCTCAACTTGAAATAATTACCCCCATCTGTGTTCATTGGGCTCCTAACTGTGTTGTAACTGGAACCGTCCTACTGTACACCTAACAAACCCAAACTGGATCGCGTGTCGGACAGAAAACATGCTCGAGTTTGAGCACAGATTCCATCCGTTGTCGATGGTTTGAGTTAAGATAGCTTGGTAAAAGAACAAGCCGTATTTTTTGCAGACTTGTTCACCGGTTCACCTGCAAAGCCCTACGGTATCCATATGACCAGACAGGAGGTCAAGGAAAGGTTCTCAAATTGACCTTAACAAGTTTTCAAGGTTAAGATTTTTGATGGTGCTCTTTTATGACAGACTCTGCAAGGGATTGTTGCTATGCTAATTTCGGGGGGGGGGGGGGGGGGCTCAGAAAATCAGCAAAATTTTAATTAAATATCCTGATTAAAAGCTCTATACTATATGTAGGTCAGCCCTCAGAAAAGTTGTCCTCCTTTATTTCCAAGGGCCAAATTTCATGTCTGTTACATAATAATTCACCCAAACTAATTTGTTCATAACGTAGTTGTTGTCCCTTTCAAAATTCTTTATAGAACTTCTAAGAAAAGGAGGGTTGCCAACATTGGGACACAATTTTTGGTTGGACTGCTCTTATTTCTTACAAAACTTAGGAAAAATACAAGAGAAATTACAACATAATCATCAGTCAATATTCTGAGAAATTTTTCTGAGAAATTTCTAGGATGAACTAGTTTACAACTTGGGAACCTTGCCAGCTGGCACAACTTTCCAACAAAACCCTTGAACAATGAATTGAAATTTATAATGAGCATACAATGTGTAGTAAATGTGCCGCACCTGTCCGAGAATGTGACCAAACTTCCTGTGGATGATACGCGTCACGTCCCTGTACTATAATTTACTATGAAATTCCACACCCTTTCCTGTCCTACTTTTTTTCTTTTTCTTTTCAAAAAGAAAAATATTGCATAAAAGGATCGTAATTATAGCAAGTTCAGACAGAAGTCTCCCAATGAATATAGCATGATTCATCTCACATGAGATAGTGTGAGTAGGATCGACTATTATTTTCATGGACATGCCAAGGTTCGATTTACGACGAGTAAAAAGTTATTGTTGGGTATATGTCATCATTTGACCCGGCAGTAATACCAGGGCCTAACTCCATCAAGCTATTAAGCACAGGAATTTGCTAAGCACAGAAACATCTTGCTTAGTAGATTTGATGTGGCATGTCATGAACGACCAGCAGTTAAGAGCACCGGACTCAGTTGTGTTTCTGATCAGCAGAGTTTGGGTTCGAGTCCTGGTCGTGTCAATTTTAGATAGATACTTTACCATGATTGATTTGTCCATTACATGGAACATTAAGTTGTAGGTCTCGTATACTGGTAGTGCACATAGAAGGACCCAGAACTTTTATCTTGCGGCATACAAGATGGGCTGATGAGCTACCTTCTTTTGACAGCTCCCTACTCAAATGACATCATGTGCATAAGGTCTATTGTTTAGTATCGAATTACGGTCAATTATTTTGATGAGGTTTTGCCAGTTTCAGAATGAGGAAAAGTACATACAATGGGAAGAATTAATTAATTGTCCTCCTCTAGTTTTCAATAAACACGCAGGACAAAGTGCACTTATACAAGTTTCAATTGAGGTTTGTTAAGCTGAAGGGAATGTAGATTTAAAACCCTTGGATTGACTAAACGCTCATTAGAGATTAAGAGGTGATTATACATATCGGGCAATAAGAGCTGAGTCAACCTAAGGCTACCGCATGAATAGGTAGAAAATGCGTAGAGATACCCAAAAACGGTGAGTCAATATTTGCGGTGGGTTCTGTAAACAGGTGTGTCGTTATCAAGGCAGTGTTTGGTAAATGTTCGGAGTTGCGTTTAACGACAACCTGTTTAAGACTCCTGGATAGATAAGTCTTTTAGAAGATGAGTCGCAAAAACTCCTGGCTTGGATTAAAGTATCACAGAACCCTTGATTGGTCAGTGATGCAGGGCTGCTATAAATGCCTGTTGCAAAACGTTCAACTGTGCAATAACCAAAGAGCATAAAAACAGAACCAGACCTACGTAAATGTACTTTCCTAGGTTTGAAATGTGACACCCAGGAAGTTTAGGGGGCTTCATCCTCTATGACCAAGGGGAGACCCAGGCTACCCTAGTCCTTTATTCATGGTGATCTAGAGAGACAGCAATTTAACACCCAGGACATGCAGGAAGTTCTGGGGGCTTCATCCTCTAGACCAAGGGGAACCCCAGGCCCACTGCCCTAGTCCTTTATTCATGGTGATGTAGAGAGACTGTAAATCATCTGAAATGTAACACACAGGAGGTTCAGGGGGCTTCATCCTCTAGCCCAAGGGAAGACTCAGGCCCACTACCCTATAGTCCTTTATTCATAGTCATGTACATGTAGAGAGTCTGTAAATCCTCTGAAATGTACCACCCAGGAGGTTCAGGGGGCTTCATCCTCTAGACCAAGGGGAGACCCAGACCCACTACCCAAGTTCTTTATTCATGGTGATGTAGGGAGTCTATAAATCGCAAAAACTCCTGGCTTGGATTGAGTCTATAAATCCTCTGAAATGTAACACCCAGGAGGTTCAGGGTCTTCATCCTCTATGACCAAGGGGAGACCCAGGCTACCCTAGTCCTTTATTCATGGTGGTCAGAGAGACGGTAATTTAACACCCAGGACATGCAGGAAGTTCTGGGGGCTTCATCCTCTAGACCAAGGGGAAACCCAGGCCCACTACCCTAGTCCTTTATTCATGGTGATGTAGGGAGTCTGTAAATCCTCTGAAATGTAACACACAGGAGGTTCAGGGGGCTTCATCCTCTAGACCAAGGGGGTACCCAGGCCCGGCTACCCATTTGCAAGATTTATAACAATTGTCAATTCAAACCTGAAATTCACTTGAATTCCCAAACCCAAATTACAAGGAGCTTTTTGAGTACACTACGTGTAGCGCTTCCATTCAAGATGCCCCTTCTACAAATCAGGTATCACTCCATCAATGTCAAGTAAAGGATTTAGAATATATTCTCTCCACCTGTCGTTGATAACTCCGTTGATTTCTAACCCCAGCTTTCATTCCTGATTATGTAGAAGTTGCTTAAACATAACACGTCTTGTCCTTCTAACTAGCATTGATTGAATCAGGCTTCTGGCAATTACTTCTGATTAGTTACTATGGCGATTGATCCATTTAACGACGGGATAATGAGCTGGTATGTATTACTGGTGGAGATCTACGGTTTGTTTTGATCGCTGGGATGAGGTAGATTGGAGGGTCGTCACAATACGTGGGATTAAGGGGACCCTCAATTAGTGTTAGGGTCTCTTGGACTCCCTGTTTTGAATTTGGCTCATCACATGTAAAGCAATCACTTTATTAGTCCTCAGACTACTAGAATCAGAACAAAACATACAGTTGGATTGTGAAGGGTTTTAATGTTGGACTCTGCTTATGGTGGTATGCCTGATCCCATGTGAAGCATTATCAGTGCAGTCCTCAGTCCAACAGAATCAAAACAGAGCATGCAGTCAATTGATTATATTTATTTCATAACACATCCAACAGCGCAAACGCCAATAACAGGATGGTGAATAGGAAGCGAGAAGAAATAATCAGTTTTAGATGTGGGAGGAAAACCCCAATGAGGAAAACCCAAACAATCAGGTTGGGACTGGAAACCCAACCCTCATGCAAGGCTCCGGGTCTGAGGTAGGATTTGAACCAGGGTCCACGGAGGAGAAAGGCAGAGAGAGAAACCTCTGAGCCAACCTGACCCCCCATTTGGATTTTGATGCATGGCAGTAGGAAGTATAATTTCGTTGATGGTAGATCTTGGCAGAAAGAAGAGGGGGGAAACACACAAGGCAGCCATGGGCAGGGGAAGTATGCTGACTTGGGTTTCTTGGACTTCCTGTTACGCCGACATCCTGTTGGATTTGAAGAGTGTTGATTGTTGACGTAACCTGTGAAGACTTCAAGTCATTATCAAATGTCACATTTTAGTGGAAAGACAAAAAATCATTTATGTATTGTCATGGATTTTGTGTTATTCATTGTACATGCTGATTCCAATGGGGGACTTTTGAGGCAATAGTGGACGCCCACTCACGCGTCCTTTTCCATTGTTCTCAGCGATGAGAACAATAGAAAAGGACCCGTGGGACGTTCGCTAATGCCTCAAAAGTCTTCCGTTGTTACAATGGAAATAAGCAACAAAAACTTTTGGGTTCTTCAGATGTTGTGTTCTCGACTTTGACAGTGATTCAGATGGAAATATTTATCTGGAAGATTATCTTCCGGATTATCTTCCGGATTAAAACTGGTCAGTTTATGATCACTAATCCTGCACTCTACCTTTAAGTTTTGAATCAATGCTGAAGAAGCGTCGTCTGTCTTCATCAACGTTGATGACAGATTAATAACAGTCCCCCCCCCCTTGCCAACAACCGCAAATATTTAATCACCTCTCAGACACCTTCTAAGTGTCAAATCTGACAGCAACTAGAGACATCTGGGTACAGGGTGTTTGGTGTCAGTGTTGCAGGGCGCGCCACGAGGGCCATAACCACATGAATTGACTCAGACGCCGTCATGAAAGTGAACATTGCCCAGTCAGAGTTTGTTGGCCTTGCGTTCAAGTTATAGACAATGCTCAAATTGAGGATGACTGGCATTCATTAAGGAAGAGGGACACTTCCACCTTCATCCCACCCCGCAATCAGATGGAGTTCCAATAAGCTGCCACACCCATACGAAGAACGCTCATCTGGGTTTCTTGTTACCTAACCATGGTTTTCCCTGCGTGCAAACAATTGCATGAAATCTTGAAAGTGTGACGCAATTCCACAGTAAACAGCACCCACTTCATATTAACAAACTCTATTTTGTTATATATTTTTGTATTTTTATTGTTATTTTAATTTTTCAAAGAAACTGTATTTCTTTAATCATTTCAATATTCAACCATTTAAAGTTGGTTGAAGTAAAAGTTCCAAGGCTTTAACCGTTGCGGAATTTGATAATTTTTGTTCATGGGCAAATGAGTAGAGAAATATGCATTGAACACCTACATGTATGCTTCACCACTAATTCTTACGCTGACTTAAATATTTGTTTTGTTTATTATTTAACAGAGCGCAAAGCTTCAACTAAAAGAGGAACACCGACTGAAAAACATAATTCAGATTGTGAGTATGATTTTGATAATTTGGGGAATATGGAGTGCTTTTAATATTAAAGGATTGCAGGTGCAGATCTAGGAATTAAAAAAATAAAAAAATAAAATAAATTAGAAGGAGTAACTGGAATGTCGTGTTGATCAAGGTTATTTGGCAAGCAGACATCTGGAATTTAGGTCTGAAACGAGTTAAGGGCTACTACTTTATGATGCACAAGTTTAGAGGTTCAAAAAGGAAAGAGAAGCTTATTATAAAAAGAGAAAGATATATCTTAGGTCTTGTAAAAATATTTCTTGTCCAGTGGAAGTTCTGAGTTTCCAAGACTCGTGGTGTTTAAGACTTTCTTGAATTCTGAGCCCTGCCCCATGCAATACAAATCATCCCTTTAGTGTCATGCCTGTTCGTGTGGAGATATTATAAACCTATTCCTCATCAGCCAAGAAGCATAAAACGATAAGCATTTTGATGGAAACCTTAAAACAAGGTCGGGTTATGATGTCTAAGGGCAATGCCACATGAGGCAATTTGCTGGCAGCCATGGCCCCCGTCTCAATAACTAGCTCTGGCTTGTCCGCCTGTTTGAAGCCCTGTACTGATTGCGTATGTTGTCAAAACAACTGCCAAAGCCTAAGCCAGTGCCTAAGCCAGAGTCAAAGTCAAAGCCATGGTTTCAAAAAGGTCCGGTGTTTTGGGTTCACTTAAATAACTCCTGTCTTGGTAATGCATATAAAATCTTTTATTCATCCATTAATTGGCGCTTGCGCTGTTGGATGTTGTATGAAATTAAAAAAAAAATAATAATAATAAAAAAATTAAAAATTATACAAGTTATTTTATTTTTGTCCGCGTTCTCTTCAGCCAAGAAAGGGGGTAGTCATGGCTCAGCATCCAAACCCTTCTTGGTGTGTTCATCAACGCTGATGGAACTAGAGCACTGGCAGAGGGAGATAAGAAGAGTCAGAGGAGGTGAGGAGCTTGTTCTCTTGATTTGGTTTCTTCTATCCTATGCCCGGTATGGGGCAAAGGGTATCACTATAGCTTCCTATTTTGATAAGTTTGATATATATTTAATTATCTATATCAAATCTCAAACCAATTAATCAAAATTATTCAGAATTCCCGTCATCAATCTAATGCAAATAACTATGGGGTTGCCTTTTTGACAGTGGTAATAAAATATGTGCCTTTGCCAAATTATTTTTTTTTTAACCCCAGACAGATTTGTGCTGATAGTGACGCGTTGGTCACGTACTGTCCCTTAACATTGCTGAATCACAGTAAGCCCTTGAACACCTCAACTCTTGCAAAAATTCTTAAAGGGGTGGTGCAGGATCCATGATCTTCAGGAAGAAAAATCAATCAGGCCATATCCCAAATGGCGATTATGGCTACGGCTATGCCTGTTGCTAAGGGTGTTGCTAAGGCCATCCTATACTTCAAAGCACGATGAGGCATTGATCCAGCCATAGCCGCATCCGCCGATTCGGACATGGCCTTGGTTTCAATCAAGGCCCAATTTCATAGAGCTACTCAAGCACAAAAAGTAGCTAAGCACAACAACATTTTGCATACCAGAATATGGTACAGAATATGGTTATCAACCAAGATATCTTGTCACGTGTACCATCTGTGACTGGTATCCTGCTTATTTTTGCTAAGCAGAAATGTTTTGATTAGCAATAGACCATGTTACATTTGTTTACACAGTGGTGACCTTGTACATTCTAAAGCGTTTCCTGCCCGGCAAGATACTACACAGGCTTTATGGGAACATTTACATTTTGTGTCATAATTTTCACATAAATTCAAAATTTACAAAAGCAACAGCTGTACAGCTTTTGAGATGTCCCCCCTTTCTTCATATCAAAAGTTGAGAAAAATCAGACAGTGCAATCTTCACAAAACATAAGATTTGTTGTTTTCTTCCATTGATCTGTGTACAAATGTGCCTGCAGGAAGTCCAGGCTCTGTAGCTCTTTTGTAAACATGTGATGTCACAGGTCACATCGTCTATAGTTTTCGCTTAAACGGCTCTGTGAACAGAAGTTTATAAGTGTCTATATATTGAACATTAAATCAGACTTGAAAGAAGTTTGAACAAAGCCAGTGATGGAGAAAGTTTGATATAATGCGGTAATTTGATCCACAATGTTGAAAATCTCTCTAACGAGTTGTGATGGTTCTGAAAAGAAATTGTGGCAGTGTATTCAACAAACTGCTTGGAGCATAACTAATGACCTTTTCACATGAGAGTAATTTAGCAGGGGTACCTTGCTTTTTTAGCATGGTTGTGAAATGTTACAAATTGTAAAAGGACAACAATGTTTGTACTGTCCAGGGTCCCATGTGAATTCTTCTCAAAGAAGTTTTTGTCATAGGTCCACACATATAACAGAAACTTCCATACTAGCGGAAGTTTTGACTAAGGACACGAGCGAAATCATTGTGTGAATGGAACCTTAGGATTCAAAATCCAATGTTTGGGAAATATCCGACACTACCTTTAAGCCAGTCTGAGCCTTCCCAGACAGAGCCCACAGGAGACCCAAAACACACTGGAAATGCTCACCGATGCCTGGCTGGTCTCGATAGCACAGAAGGGGAAAAACTCTGCAGGAAAGTTCAGTGGAAATGTCAAACAATTCACTTCAGTGACTCACATTTGATTTGTTTCTGCCTTCTGGTGTTTCAACTGTACTCAAAGTCCTATGATAGTTGATACATTTAGGGGCAGATCTAGGTTGAGAAAAAAGATTGGGGGGGGGGGGCAAATGGCTGAAGATAGAATGGGGAAGATTTTAGTGAGCGATTTCCCTAGTGCAAAAATAGTTAATGGCCTGGCGTTTTGACACTAGCAGAGTCTTTCAAGAGGGCTAAATCCCAAGTGTAAGGGTATCAAGGTTTATCGGAAAGAAATGAATGTGAAGTAGGTGTCATCTAGACTGGTCCCCTGTCCTTATTCCCTTCAAGGGTATAGACAAGCGGTTGCTGTTACCAACTCATGGTTTCATTGGGTGAGCTTGAGCTGGCACTCTCACGCACAGATGGAAATGCATATATTCAATGCTTTTGATAAAAAAGAGATACTAATTTTAGTTTTGCCCTGAGCTGTACATGTTAAGTGCTTTATGAATCCTGCAGGAAGAAATTCCTAGGCAGCCTGGATGGGAATCGAACCCACAACCATGTGATTTGAAGTGCAGGTGTGTTAACCCTAGACCACCAAGCTCGCCCAATAATGACAGGTCATTTTGAATCTAATTTATTAGCCCGGGGTGTGTCGTGGCCGAGCGGTCTTGCGCATCCGGCTCAAGTTCGGAGTGTGGGTTCGATTCCCGGTCATGACACCTATGTCTTGAGTAAGGCACTTAACCACAATTCTCTTAACCCAGGTGTATAATAAGACCCTGTAAGGGCTGAGATGGTGTTGGGTTAACCTGTTAGCGCTAGTTGAAGCACTTTGGGGTTGTATGCTCCCAAGGGAGTTTAGTAAGTCAGAGGAATCTCTAAAAGTATGCCCAATGAACAGGGATAGTAGTGTTGTAAAGTGCCTTGATCTAGCTATTAGGATATGTGTGCTAAATAAGAACCACGTATAAATTTGAGGTACGATGAGGACAGTGTGTTGATCCGTTGCACTAAGCGCAGCGCATTTACACGCACTTTTCCTGTCTGCCATTTTAGAAGTCAAAATGGACACAAAGGAATTGACTCCCAAAATGGCGGAAATGGTAGACATGCATCTTGCGGGGAAAAAAATCTAGAGGTACCTTGTAGGTGTTTGAAATCCCAACCATTCACTTTCTTGAACAGTAGTCTGAACTCCCAAACCACCCTCAATTCTAAATGGACACCGTGAAACAATTTATTGGTCTTCATTTCTAGGTGTATTCGGCCAGAGTTTAGAAGACACCATTATTAATGAGAGTGACTCCTGCACGAAGGTCATCCCGACGGTGGTAGAGGTGTGCGTCAATTACATCAGAAATAACGGCTTGAGAGAGGAAGGCATCTTCAGGTAAGGTTACTTCAAGCATCTGTCTGTTTGTTCTGTCTCTACTGTTATGTTGTCTGTTTGTTTGTCTCTACTGTTATGTTGTCTGTCTGTCCATTGATCCAGAATGGCCTAGGAGAGGAAGGTATCTTCAGGTAGGGCTACCTCAAGCCATCTGTTTGTCTGTCTCTACTGTTATGTGGTCTGTCTGTCCATTGATCCAGAATACTTAATACGTATGCAAATTACATAAACAGCCATGGGCTCAGTCACACACCTATGCTCCAACATCCCTATGTTCTGACACCCTTATTGTATTTTCCTAATCCTAATCTTAACCCTAATCCTGATCCTAACCCCAACCCTGATCTTAACCCTAGCTGTGGATCACAAGAGATTATCGGAACATAAGGTTGTCCAAATATAGATCAGTCACCCAGTGCCCAGTTTTCATACAGCTAAATAACAGAGAATGATGCTCAGCAAAATTAGCTAGGATTTTGGCTGGTAACCTTATTCTGGTAAGCATATTTTGTTGCTTAAGCAGGTCTATGTAATTGTGCCCAGGTCTTAACAACAACAATTGCTTGAACTTTATACTTTTAAATCTTTAGATTGAATGGGCGCAGTTGTATGGTGCAAGAGCTTCAAGATGCTTTTGACAAAGGGGAAAGACCCAGCTTTGACGAGGCGGGCGTGGGGATCCACACAATTGCCTCGCTGCTGAAGCGTTACTTCCAACTTCTACCGGAGCCAGTCATCCCTTGGCGCCATTGTAAATTCTTCATCCCCGTCATGCAGTACCTCCAAGAGAACGAAGACGAGGGACGGCACAAGCTGATCATCCAGCTGGCCCTCCTCCCCCGCATCAACTACAACCTTCTCAAGTATCTCTGTCAGTTTCTCCACGACGTCCACCGCCAGGAGGTTTACAATAAGATGGGACTCGGTAACCTGGCCAATATCTTTGCTCCACATATCTTACGGCCGAAGCACGCACAGGGGGCCTTCTTGCTCGGAAGCACAGCCCTCAGTCTACGACTGGTACACTACCTAATCCACCATCAAGACAAGTTGTTCCCGCCGACAAGTGACATACAGATGGACTATGAGGTTATTGAAGCACCCTCAACATCACCAATGTCTAGCTTCGACTCGACAGGAAGCCTGTATGAGAGGGCAAGCTCCTGTGAGTACGAAGTCGAGATCATTCCAAGATTTCAGGAAGCGAAGGAGTGGAGAGGAGGCGACGGTCAGGAGAAGAAACACAGCAGGATTCAGAAAACAGAGAGCTGTAATTACGAGTTGGAACTCTTCGGGGAGGAGTATGGCACCCCAGCAGATGTAAACAGTATCTATGAGAATTTAGATCTCTCCAGCGGACCCTCGTTAATTGAATCCTTGAAGAATCGCATCTCAGAAATGCCAAATAAACCACCCTCACAGAACGAGCAGAAAGCAAAGCGGTACGGCGTGTCGTATCGCGATCCCGCCTCGATTGGAATTATTGCAAACGGACCGCGACGTCACTCCAGTGACAACCCCAACAGTAAGGTGAACAGTTGTGGGTCGGACGGCCCAGTGTTGCGTGGAAAGAAACACAAGTTTCAAAATGGAGACGTTCACAGCCAGGTACAGTCCACTTATCAGAATGTGAAAACCTTAGCTGTCACTATCAAAGAGCAATCACCGGAGACGTGTAATGGAGCCAATGCCTACCAAAACCCCAACCCACTGCATAATGCTTTGATCCGTGACCTTAAAGCGGCTACCACAAACGACGATGACTATCTCCAGCCGATATTCCACAGGCAACCTTCCCCTAGGACCAACGGGGAGGCCCTTAAACCACCGCCTAAGCCTGCTGCTAAGACTGTTCTTAACGGCGATACAACAAAACAACCCAGACAAAACCAGGTGCAAAAGGAACGATCAGGCACCAACGAGATGAACGGGAAGCCCTCAACGAGTGCAAAACCGATACCCAGTGGAGATACAATTGCGCCCTCGCAAGGATTGAGAGCGCGGTTACGACAGAAAGAGGAGGAGATTGGTAGACAGCAGAAAACGTTGGAGAAAGTCAAGAAAGAGCGGGAATCACTCAGAGTCAAGTTGTGCGCTGAGGTTAGTTTTGCTTTATTCGTTTATTTTTTATGAATTTTTTTCCAGCACCAACTCTAAAAAAAAAACATTTAAGATGAGGCCTGAAAATTGTTTGTTTTTCAAATATGAAGAAAGGGTTCACATCCCAAAACTGTTGACAAATGTAGTATCCTCCCTGCCAGGAATGATCTCTAAACACAAGCTGGCATGGTCTTATTTGTTTTAGGATATTTGATTGGCAATTCTCAAGTCCACGTGAAGTCCAAAGTCACGAACAATAAGACTTAACAACTCAATCAGCGTCAAGTCTTCTTCTCTGTTGTAAACGACATTAAAACCAAGGTATTTGTTTCTTTCGTCTTCTATCCTTTCCAGGAGGCAGCACGTAACGCGACAGAGGAACGGAATCGTCAGCTGCAGCTGGAGATTGACAGCCTCAAGAGACGTCTCGGTATCAGATGAGGCTCCTCAACATCTTCTTGTTTCATTTTCATCATCTTAAAAAACTGAGGCAAGAAAAAAACAGTCTCAACTGGACTCCTCCCACTCTTCCTGACCCCGCCCTCTCTCCTCTAAAGTTCTTGTAAGAACAACCTCTTTATCTAAGAAGAGAATACTTTGAAGGGATTACTGTTATGAGATTACTGTTTAGGGATTATTGTCAAGAGATTACTGTTTGTTACCCACAAACTAACTTTACCTTTTCTGAACAGAATCCTGCCAATGGCATTTCATTGGTTGTATATTTCATTTACCACGGTTTTTAGCAACAAAGCTGTTTGGGGTTTAGTTTTGTGTGTGTATACATTGGTTTGATCATAGGGGTTTGAACTAGTCACTGTGTTAACCATGGTTGTTAGCCATGTGGCCTGTCGTGGCTGAGCGGTTTAGTGCATCAGACTCAAGTTCTGGTGGCTTATTCATTATGGCCTGGGTTTGAATCCCTGTCATGACACTTGTGTCCTTGAGCAAGACACTTAAATATAAATGCTTCTCTTCACCCAGGGGTAAATGGCTACATGTGAAGGCAGAGATTGCTTTTGCTTGTTCTTGGCAGCACAGGCTGTATACTCCCAGGGAGCTGAGATGGTTTAAGGAATGAAACAAACGTCCCAGTGACCGGGGGTAATAATGTTCAAAGCGCAATCATCATCTCCTTGGAATTGGGCTATATAAGAGCCGATATTATTATTCATAAACTGTTTCTTGTACGCCTACACGTACGTTTTTCGCTATCCAAGATATATGCTCGGCACAGCTGTTTTTATGACAATGTTTTGATCGTGGGAGTTCTATCTGGTCACGATGTTAACCAGGATAGAAGGTAACAGGAAAGCTCCAAGTAATCTCAGTTCATGGGTGAGCTGAGGAGGGTAACTCCAAGCAGTATGAGGGTGTCATCGGCAGATTGCCGTCCCATCCATCATAAGCGATCATAATCAGAACCAATTTAAGCTTTGATGATTCTGTGGTTTCAATGATGGGTATGAACAGATCAGTAGTGGGGGGTTGACAAGGTCAGTAAATGAGGAGTGGCAGGAGGAGGGGGGTGTTATGGCAGTGCCAACAAAAGTTAGTTCTTATATTATCATTACCCAGTGAGATTCTTATTCTATCTATGAACTGAGAATCAAAATGTTTGCACTTACAAAAGAATGTTTTATTGGTTGTGTTGGGAAAAGTTATGCTGTCGCTGAGCTACCATCTTTGAATCAATGTAAGGTATAACATTGGGAATGATGGGAAAACTGCTCCTTCTCAGGGTACCTTACTTTCTTTGGATCAATACAAACATTTGTGACGTTGGCAGATCTGCTTTTTCTCACAGGCTAACTTACTTTTAGCCAAGATGAAGCACAGCTTTGTAAATGATAACTAAACCGCTGCTACTAGTTGCTTACTCTCTTTGAATCAAGAGAAGGTGCAGCATTGGTAAGTGAGGCAGAACAGCTGGTGGGGTTGTAGGCCAATTCCTTTGGTTATTCAGGAGTATTTTTCAACTTGGTTTGAGGATGAATAATCACAGGTATTAATTTTTTGTGTAACCTGAGGGTGAGATTAACTCTTGGCTTTATCCCACCACACCCCTTTCTGATTGAATTAGGAGAAACAATTACACCCAGTTGCCCAAAAGGCCATGAGGCTCTACTGCACAGAATCCCTGTGCTATTCCAATTAGGCCAGTCAAGAAGAAATAAGTGTTAGTTGGGCCTTGAAACATCTGTTTTTTATATAAGATGAGAAAATAGAATTAGCTGTTGCAAACTGCTTACCAACCAAAAGGACCTGTGGTATAAATGCAAAAAGTTTGTTAGTGGCCTGACGTTTCGACCCTAGCAGAATCTTTCTCGAAGGTTAAATGACAACACAACACACAAACATGTAAGGTATATAAGATGTACAACCAAGTACATTTGTTGTTCAACTTCTTTAACTGTAATTTTCAGCTGATTTCCTCGTTTTGGGTTTTTCAGCTTTGCCATTGAAAGTTGAAAAATGCAGGATAGAGTCTTACATAGCCTGGCACTTTCCTCTTCTTCTGACAAACTGCTGTTGTATGCCAGTATGAATCCACCAACCTTTAAACAAATGATACATCATTGGTTTTCAGAACAGACTTTTCAATCTTTCAATGTAATATCCAATGTTCTTGAAAAGTGTGCACAAACCAACGATAATTACAGAACAATAGAAATCTACCCAATACTTTTAGGCCCATTTTCATAGAGCTGCTTATTATAAGCACAAAAAGTAGCTTACCACACAAAGTTATGCTTACCAAAATAAGGTTACCAGCCAAATTACCATGTCATATGTACAGTTTTTGACTGGTATCATGCTCATTTCTGCTAACTAAGCAGACAATTGTCAAGCAATTTGTTTCTGCTTAAGCAGCTCTATGAAATTGGGCCCTGCTGCAACAGATCCTCTAAAAGTCTCTTACTGTAAGGAAATGGATTAAAATTGGTTTTTGTATATAAAATACACAAATCTTTGAGCTGCCAGGCTGGGTCGTTTAACTTGAAATAAATCTTGCACTCAACTTTCTCAAAAAAACAACAAACAAACAAACAAGTTTAAATAGTTAAGATAAATGAGAAAAAAGAATTAGTTGTTGCAAACGGCTTCCAACCAAAAGGACATATGGAACACAAATGCAAAAAATAGTTACTGGCCTGACGTTTGGACCCTAGAAGAGTCTTTCTCGAGATAAGATAGAATGAAATTTACTGACACCTTCACCAGATGGTGTCTGTAGATAGTTCTAGCTTCTCAGAATTCTTGGCAGTGTTTTTTTTTACAGACAGATTAGTCAAAGGTGCACAGTGGCGTTAAAGGGAGAGAGATTGCTATCAGATTCAAAGCGTCTCCAACCCCTATTTCCTGTCCAAGTAAAGACAGATTTGTAGTCAAATACAAATGTCGGGGGGCAAAGCAAATGGTGATGGTTTACAGTAAAAACATCCAGAGAAGTTGAGATCAATCCAACGAATCGTTCCCCATGACTTTTATGACGTGAAATTCACTTGGCTTTTGTCAATTATGACTGTAGACATATTTAGAGAGATTAATTTGATGTCATTTGCAGCGACGCTGCCTCATTGTCATATTTTATGCACATATCCTGTGTTACTATTTATACTGATGACATGGTGTTTCACATGACCTGTTTCAATTTACATTACAATGAATATTCATAATATATCAACTTGGGGACATGTTTAGTGACTATGTCATATTGTAACTGTGCAGTCTCATTTAGCGATGTTACTCCCTCTGAATCTATCAAAATGCACGTAGCCCTACATGGTGCTTTTTTCAGAAAGAGAGTCAACTGGGTAATAGGGAGACAAGGTGCCAGTCCGAAACGCCTCAACTCCATTGGCATGGAAACATCCATCAAACCGGGGGAAACACAAAGAAAATTATAGTTACTCATGTACACGTTGAAAGCAAAACTTGATAACATTTTGCGTCAAATGGTAGGAGGGGGGACGGTTTGTGAGTCATTGTGTAAAATGTTGGACGAACGACGCAGCGTCTTTGGGCTGTGTTAGATTAAAGGGAGCCCCTTGTGGGTAAGAGTGACTCATTGGTCTGCAGAGACAATACCAACCTGACACATTCACTGATGGTCGATCACTCATGGGTTTACTGGACAACCTTTAAAGGGATGTTACATCATTGTTTGTTGGAAGAGTGGATTCATTGCAATCCTCCAGTTGCAAGAAACATTATAAAGGGATTGTACATCATTGGTTTATGGAAGAGTACATTCATTCTTATCCTCTAGTTGCAAGAGTACATTCATTCCAATCCTCTAGTTGCAAGAGTACATTCATTCCAATCCTCTAGTTGCAAGAGTACATTCATTCCAATCCTCTAGTTGCAAGAGTACATTCATTCCAATCCTCTACTTTTTAAGAAACATATCATAAAGGAATGGTACATCATTGGTTTATGGAAGAGTACATTCATTCTAATCCTCCAGTTGTAAGAAACATATCATAAAGGGATGGTACATGTACATCAATGTTTTTTGGATGAGTATATTCATTCCAATCCTCTAGTTTCAAGAATCGTATCATAAAGGGATGAGGTTAGTGGAAGAGTAGATTTACTCCAATCCTTTAGTTTTCAAGAAGGGATGGTACATCATTGTTTATTGGAAGAGCACCTTCATTCCAAACTTTCTAGTTTTAATAAACATCCCAAACAACTAAAACCTGCAAAATATCATATGAGGAAGTCTCAACTTTCTGAGAACATTTGAAAAGGTTAATTTTTCGTCAAGGGATTTCTGTGCATGTTCATATTGCTTATTGTGATTGCAGCAACCAAATTAACTGTTTTTTGGTCACCAACCTATGCAATATTTAGTCATAAGCTTATCATTCATGGCTAACCCATGAAACACTTTTAAAATATTAAGGAATTTCCTTCTGCAGTACATTTACGTTGCAGTAATTCTTTTTACAAATTTTGAGAAATGTCTGATGTTGGCTGCCATTAAAACAACATGACATACAACACCTATGGGCAATGAAAAGACCCCTCACTTCCCACTATGTTCCTTCACAGACCAGGGAATTGCAGTTACTCATCTCCCTCTCCTTCACCCCACCCCTGGGGGTCAAGTCTCACCTCATGTGGCAAAGAGGAAGAGGGTAGTCTAGGAAAGTGTAACTTTTCTTTTGACACACTTGGCGAAACGTCTGATATTTTCACTCAATCCTTTTGGGGCATTTTAAGAGCCTTGTCACAACAGGCAGTTTATGGGCAACCAGTTTCAGAAAATTTCCAAAAAGATTACAATAGAAAAAGACACCGGTAGAAACAAAACCTGCAAAAGTTGTTCCTTTTTTGTCCAGTAGAATTGGTTGCCTCTGTTGGTTACACCGCTATGTTCTGACAACCTCTTAGCTAACCCTAACCCTAGCGAATATATCACAAGGAGTTTTCAGAACATAGGAGTGTCAGAATATAGAGCAGTCACCCCCTCTGAGCTGCCACTGTGCCAGTAAAAGTTCTTTTGGTTGACAAGGCCCTTAAAAAACATTGGTGTTTCAAAAGCTATTCAAAAAATTTATGTTTTCTATTAAATACTAATCATTCCAGTTGTAATATTTCTGTATTAAAAGTGTATTTTAAATCAAATTTAAATATACAGATTTTGACTGTAAAAACTTGAAACTGTAAATATTTGTAAGTTGCGTATGTAATACTAATCAGTGCAGTGGTATTTATATCTACTTTATTGTACTGGGAAAAAAAGAAGGGCTGACAATAAAACAACTTATATTAAATGTTTGCATTTATTGTCTTTATTTAAAAGCATTTGGTCTTTAATCAAGAACCATCTGTGAAAGTTCATGGCTAAGTTTTCACAAGGCCCATTTGGCCACAACAGGCTGGTGCCAAAGACATGTTTTGAGCATGGGTACCAGTTAAAATCAGTAGCAAGTCGACAGTGTAGGGTTTTATTTTTGTCTCGTCTGATGGTAAAAACGGACTATAAAAAGAATGAGCAGCTGCTAACTAAAAAGCTCCCTCTGTTGATGCTTGGAAAACCAATACATACTCCAGCCTTGAATCAAGACTAACTAATCCATGTTATTGTTGCCTGTCTTGATTTAAAAATCCACACTTGACATCTTCATTTAACAAGGTACAAACACGTGTATTATCACTAACCATAACTGAATTAGGGTGAGGTGTGACTGGTGCGGGTAGACGATAATTCAACCCAGGCCACAGTGGCTTCCCGATTCCTTAAATGCCGACACTTCAGCTTCTTGTTGCCTTGCAGGTTCCCAGTGATGATGTAGGAGTAATCTTACAAGAGTCTTTGGGAGGGGGGGGGGGGTTGCTGGAAGACCTTGTCGGTTTGAGTTCCAATGGGAGACTTTTGGACACTTGCTCAGTAGACACCAGATATTTGTTTTGTTTACATAGTTCCGAGAATACACACCAGATATTTGTTTTGTTTACATAGTTCTGAGAATACAAACTCTTTCAAGAACAATCTATTTATCTAGAAGGGGTGTGGTAGGAGGAGGTAGACATTCTCTGGATATGCATATTTATGAAAAAAGGGTCATAGATTGGTTTTTGCAAATTCATAAAGAAAGATAAAATAAAAGTCACCTGTGAAAGTTTCAGCTGAATACGGTGTCTACTTACTGAGAAAACAGCAAAAAACTGTCACGGCATTTTCACAAGAACATTGAATCCATCCCTGGTGTTCCACATTAACCTCAAGTGTAACCCGTAAAATTAAGTCTACAATCACAGTCTGGCCATCAGACAGGGGTAGGTGAACGACCAGCGGATTGGTGTACATGACCATCAGTCACAGTCCATTAAGGTTTTAACGACTCCCAGCCAGGAAGATGTTCCTTTTTTATCCCCCCCCCCCCCCCCCCCCCCCGAGGTGCTAGAGGGTGTGCCAGCAGTTTTGACAATCAGATGGTCTAGCTTTCTGACTGACCTAGGGGCCAATTTCACCAAGAGACAATCTTAAGATGTGTATCAATCTTAAATGCTGAGCAAAGTGTGATGTCAAAATACAAATCAATATGGCAATACCGTATGATACAACCTGAAACTTTGACTGGTAACCTGTTTTTGCTGAGCAACATCTGTCTGTGCTAAGCAAATTTAGTGCTAAGAAACTCAGTGAAACAATCAGGGTCCAGTTTCATGGGTCTACTTACCGGGGAACTATGGGCTTACTGAGTCCTGTAAAGCACACCCTTACAAAAATGTCCAGTTTAATTTTCCAATTGGAATCAATTGGAATTGTTCCATTGTTGTGTTTTGGCACAGAACCAATTGGACCCAATTGAACTCGGTTAGATTCAGTTTTTCCAACTAGACCCTGTTGGGAAATAACTCTTCCAATATATTAGGAGGTGAAATTTCCAATTGGTAGAAACAAATTCCAACTAATTCCAATTCAATCAAATCAAGCCAACTGAGTCCAATTGGATTTACAACTGGACTGAGTTGGTCTAAGATTTTATTCCAAATGGAAATTCAGTATTCCAATATAAACCAACTCAATCCAATTCTTTCCAACTGGATATCCAATTGGAATGAATTGGAAATTTTGGTAAGGGATAATTCTGTGGGATGTAAGCGCCGAATTCAACGATAAGCAGAGCAATGAAATTGAGCCCTGGCCATGATCTAGTTTACATATGTGATATATCCGTGTTTGGAAATGAAATATGTTTGCGTAGGGGGTTGATGTAATGTCAGTGAGCACCTTTCCCAGGACGCCCAGTTGTCAACATCACTCAAAGTGTGTCAGGCATGGCGAGAAAGATGTGGTTTTCGGTTCAAGATCATACCGTTATGTTGTCATTGCCCCTGTGTTTATCTTGTCATTGCCCCTGTGTTTATCTTGTCAAGTGAGAGGCTACAGTAAAAACCGCAAACTGTGGGGGAGTCTGTGATGAAGAAATCTTTCAGAAGTTTAGTCATCAGTTAAAGCTCGGTTTACTACAGATATCAAAATATTGGGAAAGATTTTAGACGGAAAACAAAAAAGCAGTGTTAAGGGGACAGTAAGAGTCCATTTATCTTCAGCATTGCACTGAAGTAATGTATTTTTAGAGGAAGAGGTAATTTTTTCACCCCAACAATTGAATCCTTTCTCAGGTATCTGAAAACAATTCCATGCAAAAAGGGTCTCTTTTCCTTTCATTATTTTCTTGCAACTTCGATGACCAATTGAGCCCAAACTTTCACATATTTGTTATTTTATGCATATGTTGGGATACACCAAGTGAGGATACAGGTCTTTGACAATTACCCAAAGTCTACTCTACCTTTAAATTCAAACACCACCCCAGGTATGTTTACAAAATGCATCACCCTGATCAAGCGACTCAAATGGCCAGCGGGCCGGACAGATGTTGAAACCTTAATTGACCGTTGGGTATTAGCATGATGTCACCTTCCTGTTCACGCGGTGACGACACCCTATCCGCAACCACAAAGTGACAGAGTGTAGGACATTTTTGTAGACACCTTCCCCCAAGTCTACAGCTCACTGATTTCTAATAAACTCCCTGAAGTTGATTAAAAGGCCTTCCTCAAGAATTAATAATAATGATTGAAAAACTTTAGGGGGCTGACATTTTTTGATAAAACATTTTCTGCATCAAACTTTGCAACTTTATTTCATTTGCAACTTGATGAATAAAAATGTGTTTTCTTGTTTTCTCAAGCACTAAAAAACAGCTGTTTAGCATGCCCGGTTGTGTAACCAGGGGGGCAGTAACCCCACCCCCATGCACAAATGAATGATTTGATTCATTATAAAGAGCCCCCATCCCCAAATTATGTATTTGCCCCTCACCCCCCCTTCCCCCCCCCCCCCCCCCCCTCCACAATAAAAATGTCAGGTTAAACCGCAGCATGCCTAAACACTTTGTACCATGTTTGTACAAACCAAAAGATATACTACAACCACACTAACTGACAAACTGTTTTATTTATGGTTTAATGGGGAAAACAAAACAAAATTGTATCTAAAATTACTTCTACTGAAATAACAATGTTGCTCAGCTGTGCTGTCATCCTCTAAACAGTTTTGAAATGTACTGTTACAGTTTTTCCCTCAGCTTTACCAACCTCCCAGTCTGAATATTTTGGTACAGTCTGCCCCTCACACCCTACCACACCCCTTTACAGGGTGTGCATCGGTCCATTTTGCCAGTTTGCCAGTTTGCCATCTTGTTTTATTGTGGAGGAGAATTCAAAATGCCATGTGCTTGTATTTTGTGGGATACTGTGTGGTAGAACAACTCAAGTGCTGCTATTTCTAAAGTGTAATGAAGGTTTTGGAGTGTGGATGAAGAATTGTTGAAGATTAGACCAAGTAAGTTGTAGGCAAAGAGATAATTTTTAAGAGAAATCCTTGGTGTTTAAGTAAGAGATGTGTTAGTTTGCAACAACACATTTTACCTCCATGGTTTCAGCATTAACCTAGTAGAGTCAAGATTGGACTTCAGTTAGGTTGTAGAATGAAAAGAAATGCACATAGGTTTTTTACACTTTTATGGCTATAGAATGGAGTGGATGAAATCAAAGGTTACCGTCCAGGCAGCTAGCTGAGTTTTATTAAAGTTATTCCCCTCTTAAAAATATGCAGATGGTTTTACCATTAGATCATTAACAGCTAATGCTGTAAGACAATTTGCAAAGTCATGCAGTGAATGTTGTCTCTTCCCCCCCCCCCCCCCTTCTTTCTCTAGGGTGGCAGCTGTGTATGTTAGCCTGACGTCATCCTTTGGGCATCATGAAACACATCAGATGCAGACCACAATCGTTTGTTAACTTTGACCAACTTAGTAGCGGGTGAGTAATGCAGTGATATGGCCTTCAACCAAAGACGTTTAATGTGTGGTCTAGGCTGGTGCTACAAACTACTCACTCCGTGCATTAACGTCACTTGTATAAAGTCTTGGTTTAAACGACACCCAGGGCTCAGCACAGAAAAGTCTTTGTTTAGAAGACAAGTTAAGTTACCAGCCAAAAGTCATTCACAGTTTGCAACTGGTGCCCCACTATCATTTTGCTCAGCAGACAAATATGATAAGCAAATTTTTCCGCTTAAAAGTTTTAAAAATTGGGCCCAGATACGAATAATATTGACTTGAACAGTTTTGGCGGCTACAGCTACAGCTACAACTATTGCTAAGGGTGAGGATTCAGTTAGCCGTAACCAAAGATATTTGGGATAAAGTTTAACCTTTGGTGACACTAGGTGGCGGTAGACTTAAAGCCATCAATCATTGTTCATAACATGCTCAGAACTATGAAAAAAAGCGGACTACTACTCACTACTCAGTAAGTCTGCTGCCCCCTAGTGTCTTGAAAGCCTCATTTTGTGGTTAAACATGTAATGGCTTTCAAAACCCTCTCCTCAAAACCACAAGAAGTCCACAAACTTATTTATATTTGTGGCCCTTCATGTCAAAGTCAATCTATAATCCGCCTGACTTTGGGGACGATTCTCAAAAGGCGAGCTGAGCGACCACAAACCAATGATGCAATGTCCCGAAATAGAAAGCCACTGTACTGGCCACAAAATAGCAACAAACGTACCCACAACTGGTATGTGGTTAAGTCTTGACATCCGCCGCAGTAAACGAGTTCCAGGTACCGATGCGGAAGAAGAGAGATGCGTAATGTTGGCTCCCTCTCAAGTCGATCATAGCACAGGCTGTCACGAGTGCGAGGGGACGGGGAACCGGGGAACCGGGGGGACACAACTTGGCAAATGGTGAGCGTTTCTTACGATTTAAATGCTGGGCTTCACCTGCGTCTCGATGACTTGGGATGACTTGTCCTTTTAGAAAATCCAGAGGGATGATTGCACATGAGCGCAAGATGTTTGAATATCTCATTTGTGTCCGTCAGTTTTAGACACCTTCTGAAATTAACCAAAGTTATGTGGTCAAACTTCTCCATTTAAAGGTATTATACAAGAATGGTATAACGGGTAAAATTTTAGTCTGGAATATTACTGATTATGAAGTTCATACAAGAACCATTTTTGTCTGTGAAGTACTTCCCTCCGAAATGAAGTAATGTTTAAGAAAACTGTCTCTGAAAACCTTTACAAAAATACAATGGCTGATTTCGGTTACAACCAAAAATAAGAACGTTTTAAAGGACAACGAAAATGGCGCATGGTTTTGCACTATTTTCTCCTGCCTGATCACACAATGGATTAAGCCAAAATTTTCACGTTTGTTATTTCATGGACATGGTTGATCCCCCCTATTTTGTCATCTCTACCAATCCTATATACTACCTTTAAAGCAACTACCATAAAGTTTGTACAAAGAACACTTTAAGAGTTGTAATTTTTTCTAGTTCCGTCCTTTAAAATCTTAATCTCAGGAAATTGAACGCTTACCTATTTAGCAGGAATAAAAGCACTTTGCCATGTACCTCAGGTCAAACAAAACAAACATTGGTTAGTGTCAGTCTGAAAGCTACAAGATTGTTAAGTTCATACCAGTACCAATCTTCCAGATAAACATTTCCACCTGAAATATTGTCAGAGTCGAGGAAATAGCACTTGAAGGCCGTACAAACTCCCTGCTTATTTTGATTGTTGCTTTTAAAATAAGCCTGATGAGAGGATGCACCTAATCTCAGACAAAGCGTAAACCATTTTTTCACTGTTTTCTGTAAATTGTAAAAATTAGTTAGTGGCCTGACGTTTCGACCCTAGCAGAGTCTTTCTCGAAGGCTAAATGACAACACAACAAGAGCAGTAAATTCTTTTTTTGCCCTGAAAAAAGTTATTAAAAAGTCTGCTAAAGACCTACCATGTAGGTTTGTACTCGATACTTTTCCAAAGGTCAACTATCATGCCTGTATAATGGGAATGAATTTGGGGCTAACTCGATACAGAATAATGCCTAGACTTGTGAACAAGTCTAAATAATGCCTGGTACAATGACCTGCTAAGTCACAAGTTACCGCTTAAATTTTAATACAAGTAATAAACCAAAGGTCGTTGGTTCAAATCCCGCTCTTGTCACTTCTTCTTTGTTCAACCCCCCCAAATTAAATTTGAATTCCTTAGCGACGTGGCTTATTCAGATCAATGACAATTTGAAAAACTTTTAAAAAACACACATCAACAAATCACTTGTTCATTTTTTCACTGTTGACAGTAGAGATTTTAATTCACAACCTACTTATGTTTCGGTCGATGCTTCAAAAACCTGGCCGATACCTTCACAAAAAGTACGATAGTAGTGCAACCACAGAAAAAGCTTTACATTGAAACTACGAAAAGTACATAATTTCTGTGTGTTTTTTTTACGGTTAAACATGAACTACAAGAATGTAGTAACAAGCTTCCACAGTACTTTTTATAAAGGGTTTCTTAAATTTTCAACCAGTTTCTTTAATACACATAAAGTCCAGTCCTACACATAAAATGTCTGTTTTTTTATATCCAACATAGACAAGTACTGTATTACATACATACAACACTTCTGGTAACAGCTATTATTTTTTTCATATTTTTTAAATAAATAGCCTGGAAAGATCCACTTTCTTCGAAACATGTAAGTCTTTTGGTCCAGGCTGGAAATCTGATACCGCTTTCATTTATATTGAGAATTTGTGCATCTGATCACAAGGTAGTATTGAACTAGCCTGGGTTCGTCATCGTGACATTTTCTAAAGGTGGACAAAGTGGATCTGACCAGGCTAACACTGTGCTTCACATGGCTAAGATTTCCGCAGGGGTGCCACATCATATTGACGCTTGGCCATACAATTTTTACATGTCCTACGATATTGATAAGATTTCTGTGAAGAGCTCTCTATTAGACAGTAACCATGAAAAGCGCGCCCTGGAGGCAGTAACCATGCGAAGCACGACAGTCATTTTTTTATCACCACATAGACACACTATAGGTCCACTCAGCACAGGGTTGACTATGAGCTAATTTATGTACAATTTACACAAGAGGAAAAAAAACCTAATAATTCATCAATGGGCAACGGTTCAGCCAAGTGCAGGCGGAAAAAAGAAAACAACAATTTTATATTAAAGCGTAGATTTACCTGGTTGCTTCTTCTTTGAAAGAGAAAGCGAATTGCAAAAATTTGTGGTTTCGCAGGAATTTAGCAATTTTGAAAAACAAACAAACATTTGTGTAAGTTCAGGAACAAAAGCTTTCACTTGCAGTTATAGAGACTCTTTTAATTTTTTTGACTCTCTTCAATTTCTGAACATCACAAAATCTCACTCCCTTGGACAAAAAAAATATATTATCTTTCTCCATCCAGATTCACATTTACACAGTAGCTTCCAGACTTGGTAACTTTCAGGTATTTTGAAAATCACGATTAAATACATTAAATTAATTTTTTTTTAAATAATACTGCTTAGCAAAAATTAGCAGGATACCACATTTATGCTTAGCAATTTGTGTCTTTTGTGTTCTAATGGGGCGGGGGTGATAAGCGCTTAACAGGCTGGTGCAATCTCTATCAAAATCAAATAAACCATTTTAAGTGGAAGACAAGACGCAATGAATATAAAGTAACAATAATAACCTCGATCATCTACATGTACGTTTCATTGAACACGATCTAAAAAAAAACAGCCTACAACATGTAAGGCAACGAGATAATAAATATTGCTACATCAATTGACCATCGAGGATCCCATGTGAGGGTGGTCATGTGACAACCACATGACTTTATCAAATTAGAGCCTGAAAGGTTGCATCTCATCACCATTCAGTGCAGTTTTGACCTAAACTAGGTATGAATTACTTCAACAAAAACTTGCAAAAGGCATTCGAGATCTTCTAATAACTGGGTGCATGCAACGATTTAAACTCATTATTTATGGAGGGAGGTTAGAAATGGGAGCAATCAAATTGTTCAGAGAAACCCCCTGAAATGATATTTTGTGATTCTATGTAAAGCTAACTTCCAAATGGGACTTAGTCTAGGCTTTAACATTGTATATCTAGCAAAGTTGCCGTCTAATGTTGATATCATGTGGTGAATGCATCTACACAGTACATAGTCAACCCAATCAACATCACCAACCGTGGTTATGATTGATATAAACTATGCCAGCCAGCAATATGATATCATGTGGTGAATGCATCTACACAGTACATAGTTAACCCTCCTACTGTCTGACCAATCGTGGTTATGATTAATATAAACTATGCCAGCCAGCAATATGATATCATGTGGTGAATGCATCTACACAGTACATAGTCAACCCTCCTACTGTCTGACCGATCAACATCACCCACTCTGGGTGATGTTGATTTGTCAGACATACTATGCCAGCCTGCAATACAATAGCATGTGGTGAATACACATACAATGTATGCTCACTTCTACCACCACACACAACCTGTGATCTCAAATGATTGGTCAACCCACTGAATAATGGCGTTAAGGGAAGAGTTTGAATGGATTTGTTTTTAAGGTCTGCCTCTGGAATTTGTTCCATCTTTACATTAAAAAAATAACAAGTAAATACCCCAACCCCAGTGAATTTAATGCGCTGCTTTTTAAAGTAAATTTATCTTAAATCCAAGATTTTCCCAAATACACACACATAATTTGATAAATATTGACAATTAATAATCAAAACGTATCAAATAATCAATTAAATAACTGATAAACGGCTACAAAATTAAACCCCCAACAATTGTTCTTAACTTCACTTTCTCATAACATTAATTAATAATGATTTATAAAAAAAAAATTCACAACTATTTAAACTTCAGAATATTTTCTGTACATAACATTTCTGCAAATTTCTTTTTGCAAAGGAAACAAAAAACTAAAATAACAATGGGCTAAAATATCCAACCGATCACAATTAGCCTAATATTTTAGAGTTGTATGACAAACGCTATCAAAGAGGGTCATACTTTGGTATATGACCCTGGGAAAAAATTGTTTGATTTTTATCCTTAAGCCTACTTGTATATAGATGGTAATGGTAGTGAGGATCCTGCGAAAAGTGTGCCCATTGAGGAGAGAAAATTTATTGAAAAATTTGCATCTCCAAATGTCGCCTTAAGCCGATTTATGTGTCTGATTGTGAATGCTGCGGCCAGAACCCGCTGTCACCTTGCTAAATGTGGATGAATTTGACGTTCTTGATGAAAATACTGTGAGATTGTTGCCATTTTTTTTCAAACAAGAAGTACAGGGGTAACTAAAGTTAAGAATTTTAAAAGCCACCAAAAAATCAGTAGTACATGTATGTCAAGAATTTCTCGTTGAGCGGTGAAAATGTTGAGTCTCGAACACAAAACAATCGGCTTATTTTAATTGTTGTAGTTGTTATATTTTACTCAAAAGTGTTTTTTTAGCAACTACAAATACAATGATTTGCAATGTTCTCAGCAAACATAAGTTCAAGCACTGCCATCTACTGCGTGGGAACACTGATTGTGTATCATTCAAAACCTACACGTAGGACTGCCAAATTATTTACTCACACAATTTGTTGTTGTTATTTTCCTAGTTGCAGATTGCTCACAACCTGCCAGAAATACTGATATTAAATAGCGTTAACGATCATGGATATTTATATATATATATCTATAAAAACAACTTAAAGTCACTTAAAATTGTGCCAATTACATTACATGTACTGTACAAGTGTACGTAGATTTGTTGAGCTTTTTTTATAACTGGGTATAATTGAACACAGGAGGGCAGTATTTCCATACCCTGAAAATCACGGTCACATTAAAGTGGGTCACATTCTTTCACTTCGGAGCCGACAAACAATTCCACTTTTTTTTCTAACTGTCCTCCAATGCTGCTAGACATTTTGTACAGGTAGAGGGCGCTATTTCATTTTTGCTGGCATTCCAAGTTTGGCTTGGGATGTGACAAACATTACAGCTGGACAATGACCCTTCAACCGCCATTTTGAATATTCATGTACATGTTTACGAGAACTGAAGTGAGGCTCTTGTCTACACACTGAACTGGTACCTGTTAGATGTTTCCCATGACCACTACGTTGTCTGACAAGAGGGCTTTCAGACTACTAGAGTCTTCGTCCCTTTTTAAAAAACTTCTCAATCAAAGAACATTTTAATTTCCAGAGCCAATTTTTTCAAACCCCACCAAAATATTGTTCTGTCCCTTTCATTTCAACTCTTCTTTTTTTAAATAGTGAGCCACTTTCAAAAGTATTTGTTGTCTTTTTGTACTCAATACTGCAATTTCAGAAAACCCTCTTCTTCCATTTGAAAAATTTACAGCAACATACAGTCTGTTCAGTGTTTCACGAAATCAATGACAATCAAAGCACAATAATGGTTTTTGTATACACACCACACAATATGCCACTCACTTGAACTCAAATGCCAGCATGGAAGCAACTTTTTTCCTTTTAAAAGTTGGTGTACGACGTAAATATTCCCACCTCGAAAAAAACACAACAACCCCAAAACTGCATCACATACAATTTTACTGTAACCCTCTTTCGCAGAGTCCTTCCATTTTCACACCAAATTGATATTAATGAGCACCGTCCATTCTAAGGTCAATATTTAAATTAGGAGGTCACTATGCAAATGACCCCTTGATGTCAGTGACGTTATGTGGAATAATCGTGTCCTTGTTTTGTGTATTTTTTCTTTCACTAAAGGATGGTAGGAGAGGTTACATGCATAAGTGGCTAGTGTGCACCATGTGCGTTGTACATACTGTTGGACGCACCATGTGATGCATTGTGGGTCGCCCCATGTGATGGGCCTGTCGACATCCCAGCGTTCGCCACCGCTTTTGCGATATCAAGTTCTGAACCGCAGTCCTCCATGGCTGTGAAGTAGAATCATAAATATCAATTACTCACTCAATAAGCTATCTGTGGCATGTCTTGGCCGAGCGGTCTAGTTCATTGGACCCAAGCTCTGGTGTTGTCAGCAACAGAGTGTTGGTTTGAATCCCGGTCTTGACACTTTTGCCCTGAGCAAGGCACTTAACCATAATTGCTCCTAGTGGATGATACCCATGCCTACATCCTTACTGACTGTGAAGGGGGTGGGGTAACCCTGTTTCAGCCCCGAGAGTAGGTGGCAACGTGCTCCTGGTGGCAGTTGATTTGAGTCATCAGCCCAAATCAGTTAAATGTTTAAATGTAGCCCTCACCTTGAACTGGCCGTATGGCCTTGTGATGTAAGGCAATTTCTCATTAATTTTTTTTATAGAAAATCAGCAAGTTAGATTTGAACTCACTGTGGATACCAGGAGTAGTTTTATCTTGGGGGCTTTAAGTCCTTTCGTATGAAGCTGAAGGAGAATCTTTCGGGATCTTGTTTGTTTTTATGTTTTTTTTATTCCTGCCTCATGGGTTCGTTTTAATGTGTGTTAGTTCTGACAGGGTTTGTATTTTTTTAAAAATGTTTTACTGTTGTGTCATTTTTAGTCTTTTTTGTGCAATTTCCATTTTAATAATTTATCTAATTATAGTTTTATCGTTGGCAGGGGTGTTATTGCACACGTCTTTTGAATACAGTTTTTATACTCTTGTATACCTTTGACAACCCCTGTTCAACTTTTATTCATTGTAAAAAATATTGAAAGATTTAAAATAAAATAAATAAAAAATTAATACTTACAATCTGTTTGCCTGCAATTGCCTAAGCCCACGTACACACCGGTGCTAATCATAAATGACATCACTTCCTGATATATATGGGCTGAAATCACAAGAAAACATTTATTCAGTAACAAAATTCATAAACACCACTGTTAGTTTAGGCAATCCTATTGGTTGAAAGGTGGTCACATAACCATTCAAGACCGGTTTTTAACAGCTGATAAAGACATAACTGGAGCCTTTGAATCCCTGTTCGGAGCTCGTAGCCTTACGTGTAGGTGCGCTAGCTTACATGGGCACTTATTTATGTATAAATCAATCAATACATACCGGCACTTAATGTAAAATCTAATTTGCAACAAGAGTAGGCACAACCATTGAGCATCGTATGCAATTTTTACCCTTAGCTGACTTTTTCCTATTTATTTCCTATTTATATAAATAAACAGAATAGTACTAGGGGTCGAGCTGGCTTCTCATGTAAATGAGGTGATGAAGCATGAAGCTCTACGTGCAAGAAGCGAAGTGCTTCACCCAATGTAAATGAGGTGATCCAGCCACAACCCCTAATTCTTAGATAGAAGGCATGAAGTTGACCTACCTTTCCATTGCTCTACTGTGTGTTCTCTCTCATCTATTGTGTGGTCATACGTGATTGGTGCAGGCTGTGAAAGAGTGACAAAAATCTCGTTAAAATGTGTTGGAACTGAATGTAACAATTTACATGGTATTTTGGTTGGTAACATCTTAAATTATATTTTGGCTGGTAACAATTTACATGGTATCTTGGTTGGTAACATTGTACATGGTAAACCTTTATCTGGAAATAAAGTAAATTGAATTGAATTGAATTGTTAAGCACAATGTTTCCGTGCTTAGCAAGGTTTAGTGCTTAAGCTGAAAATACTGACAGAGCCTTTGAGCTGAAGCCATGGTTTTGAAAACGGCCAATGTTAATAGTTTCTTGAATACGTACCCCTTCTACTTCAGCTGGGTCATACCATACATTGATGTAGGGGTGTTCCAGTGCTTCGTCAACAGATATCCTCTCAACTGGATCTACAACCAACATCTTTGACAGAAGTTTCCGTGCCATAGTAGCTGTTGGAGAAGAAAACAAATAATAATAATAAATAGTATGGTCAACACTTCTACTGTCACACCATTCATCATAAATATTCGATGTTTTGAATGATAGATAAACTATGCCAGTGCAATGATACCACATATGGTAAACGTCACTGTTGGCTTTCCCTGCAAGGGTTCTTCATTGTTTTAGTGTACCACCAACACTGGAGGTTGTTTTTGCCCGCCAAGCTTGCTCTTGTAGATCTTTTGATTTGCATATTATTTTATTTTTAAAACTGTTTGCTGGCGAATAAAATGAAATGAAAATGCAGTCCACAGCAACCCTCCTACTGTCTAACCATTCAATATCATCCACTTTGGGTTTTGAATCATAAGCTATGTCAGCCTACACTATGATATAGTGTGAATGCAGTACACCCTCCCACTGTCTAACCTTTAGTTTCTTGACTGTTTTTCCCGCCCTGCAAAGTTTCAAATCCCACTAAAACAGGCGGATGGTTTACCGTTTAATTTCTGCGGCTCCGTTAAGCTCTGCTCCCTTTGAAATAGATCATTGGGGAAGAGAGACTCAAAGGCGTGCCCCTGGTACTTGGGCCTGTTCTCCACGTAAGTACGGACAGTCGGCTGGAGACGTTGCATGAATTTCTGCGACGGGCTGCCGAGAAGTTGGATAATTTTATTCCATTGGTCAATGTCTGGATTGAGAGGAGGTCAAGGAAAGAAAACGGAACACGATCGATCGTCCCTGGAGATTATTTGACACAGAGGGCTATGGCTATCCTACGGATCACTTGCATATAACAATATTTTTACCTTGTAATGCCACATAATTCAGCTTTGTGCTGCCAGTTGGTTTTTTAATAAAAATGAATGAATGAATGAATGAAAAGGTTACAAGCTCAAATAGCACCCTCTTTGAGGTCATTGGTTGAGAGTTATGCGTGGCGCATACGCGCCAGTACGCTTCCATTGTTTGACATCAGCAATGGCGGCCAATGCAAGGGGTCTATTGGTAAAGTTGTTCATCACATTAAAACATTTAAAACCAAATAACTACTGTCTTACCAATCCACAAACAGCGCCCTCTGGGGACAAATCATTAGTTGAAGCTCAACTCAATAATACATCTTCACATAAGGAATTTAAGGGTTTGTTTTTTTAAAGGATACGATCCATGCCTGGGAACATGACTTGACCTCTGATCATCTCACCGAATATACAACCAATGGACCAAATATCAACTGAAAATAAAAACAGGAAGAGAAAAAGAAACTTGTGTTAATATTAAAGAATTTTTTTTATGAGAGATCGCCTAAAATCACAAAGCCACTTCAAGGTGAGGGCTATACATCTACTTAACTGATTTGGGCTGTCGACCCAAATCAACTGCCACCGGGGGCACTTGATTTGGGCTGTCGACCCAAATACACGGTTACCCCCTTCACAGTCCGTAAGGATTTATGCAAGGGTAACATCCACTAGGAGCCTGGCTGGTAGAGCAGAATGCATTAGTGTTAGCTTTGGTCTTTAAACCCATTTTTGGTCAGTCTTGACTTTGTGTCCTTAAGCAAGACACTTAACCATCATTGCTTCATCCTTCAGATGGGATGTAAAGCTGTAGGTCCTGTGTGTTGTGTAATGCACGTAAAAGAACCCAACACACTTCTCATTCAGAGAAGGGGTTTGCCCCGGTGTTTTCTGGTATGGTTGGCTGCAGATTGTGCCACAGCACCTTGTAAACCGTTACATGGTGCTATGTAAATAAATAGGTCTTATATTTTGAACATAGCTCCGCTTACCTTATAGAAAAAATACTGAGCGCTTTGAGACACCCTTGGGTGTGATAAAGCGCTATATAAGAACTGTGTATTATTACTACTAATTATTATTGTACAATTGTTTATGGCATTTCTTAATGTGGCAGCAGACTTTATTTATTTTATTTTGATTTCCTACAAAAAGAGGAAACTACCTTGTGGAATGATTGTCAGTTTTCAAACGCACTAAAAAAATAAATAAAAATGAAACCAGCTGATCAACTGAATTGTGCATTCCTGTCACTTAATGATCCCCTTTCTCTACACAGGTTTTACAGCAACAACATTTTGGGTGCTATTTTGGTAACCAAGAATCTTAAAAGTTACTCAAGCAAAAGGCGAGAAGATCATGGTAAGCTCACACTACAACCATAAGTATTCAATGCATTCAGATTGATTTTGTTTATTTTAACTACTGCCTGATCCTATAAAGCTGCAAGCAAAATTTACAGGGTACCAATCACAGGCTGTACAAAAAATATACAATTTTGGCTGGTAACCAAATCGTATGTCCGCTTCACAAATTTATCTGTGCTTGATGAGTTTGTTTACTGAGCAGGTTGAGAAATTATCTCAGAACAGAAAATCGAAAAAAATTAACGTAATCATAAAAAAAGAATGGATTTTAGGCTCTCTTAAAAAAGACAAGCCGGAGAAATTGACTGTTGTTAATCTTCCCATGGAGTGCAGCGACCTTGTATGACCTGTATATCAACCCAGGTGGAAGGAGACGGCAAATTACAGCCTGGCTTCAAATAAGTTCCGTTTCTCATTACAATCCACCAACGTGGATTAAACCACTGGGGGGAAGCCAAGCTGCAAAAAAAACTGCCAGGCACGTCTACAGGATTGAGGAAAACAGAAGTAGGCGCTTTTCAAAGTGATAACAATCTGGGCTGGTCTCTTACAGGGGCGGGTTTATGTTGGGATTTTTTTTATAACAGGACTGTAAGCTCAGGGAACTAGATGATAGTAATCTAGGCTGAGCATTTTTCTTCCTGATCTTTTTTTTTTCAGGGGGGGTGGGGGAGGTGTCCTGTTTCTCTTGATTGTAGTTCGGAAGCTTCATGCTTCCCAACCAGATGGTTTTCATGAGACTTTTTGATTTTCTAGACAGGGTTTCAGATGGAAGAGATATGCACTGAACTTGTCACCTTTTTTTTTTAAGGGAGTCAAAAGACAGAATGACTTGCAAAAAAACTTGTTTCCAAACAAACAAAATTCTTTCCTAAGGCTTAGCGTGAAAAGTCTAAATGGCAAATAAACATTTCTAGCGTTTTAAACTTCAGCTGTGGTTGTTATTTCTGATAATGAAGTGAAGGATCCTCGCAAATTGCTTGGAAACGATGAAAAACTGAGCAGACTTGGAACTCAAAATGGGTCAAATCAAGGCTTGACATAATTACTGGACAGGAACCCCAAAACTAAACAAGTCTTGCGGACTAGTGTTTTCAAAACTTCACACTACTTAGACATTTCAAAACAAAAAAATATATTTTAGGTCATGTACGAAATGTTTAAAGTCCAGCGAACGTTTGGAGCTGTAAGACAAGTCAAGTTTCTGGACAGTCAGGCCAGGGATATGCATGTGATAAGGTAGGGAATGAAAACTTAATTCACACGCCAAATTGTAGAATTAGATTTTAAATCTTACCATTTTCTTTGTATCCCATGCCTAAAATGACCTCAGGAGCACGGTAATATCTAGTCACTACGTACGGTGTCATCATGAATGTCGTACCAGCTGTGCGTGCCAGACCAAAGTCCAAAATCTTTAAAGAGCAGTCTGACTTGACGACTATGTTGCTTGGTTTTAAATCCTGGAGAGAGAGAGAGAGAGCAAGAATTTGTTGTAATCCCAAATCGGTTGTGCCCCTTTTTGTAGGTCTGATACCCTGCATAGATGTATGTATTATTATAACAGAACTGATAATGAACCAGACTGGGTTTTTTTCTTGCTGTGTGGATTGGAACACAGGAAAAACAAGAAATATGCATTGTAAAAGAAATCCAAGGAGGTATTATTGTACACGTTTGTCACTTAAACAAGAAAATGTAATTATGGGAAGTGGGTGCAAGGAAATAGGCAGTAATGGCCGCAAAAGCTACCCTTAACCCCATGGATTGTTGTAGGTGTAGGTGTCTGATACCATCAATCATAAGGAGGGTTGGGTGGGGTCGGGTGTAGGAAGGGGGTGGGAGATGGGGTGTGAAATCTGCCCATATCCTATTGGTGTTGTCAGCTTAGGGTCTAGCGAGAAGGGGGTGGGTAGGGGTGGTCTGCAACCTGCTCTTACCCTATGGATAATGCCAGGTGGGTATTTGATACAGTGTATCATAGGGAGGGGTGTACAGTAGGTTTGGATGGGGAAGTGGGGAGTGAGGATCAATGAGCTCCTTTTACTCTATGGATAATACCAGTTGAATTTTAATGCTTGAAACCACCAAACATAGGGAGGGGTGGGTGGATTTGGGGAAGGAGGGGGATGTTAAGGAGGGTGGAGAATGGGGAAAAAGGATGGGGACAGGGGAGGGGAATACACATGTTCCCCTTACCCTTTTGATAATACCAGCTGAATGTAAGTATTTTATATCATTGGTCATAGGAAGGGATTAAGGTAGAAAGGGGTGGGGGTAAGGTGGGTTAGGATGAGCAATAGGGGAGGGGGGAGGGAGGAGGGAGCTACCCTTACCCTATGGATAATACCAGCTGAATGTAAGTGTTTGATACCGCACAGCATTTGATAGAGGAGATACGATAGACGTTCATGGTCGAGATCCATCTGGATTACTTGACTGAGGCTGGCGTCCATCAGTTCCATGACGAGGTAAACGTCGGTGAATTCATCAAATGTGTTTTGTGTTGTGAATGCGTTCAGCAGACCAATAATCTAAAAGAAAGAATAAGGAAAATCAATTGATTTAGTATCAATTTGTTTTGTTGTAATTTTCTTTCTTTTTTAACCCTTACACTTCTAACTCCTCTCTGCCGAAATGAAGGATTCAGAAGGGCTGAGGGCTGTAGGCCCAAATAACAATTGCTTATCACTAGGTCAGGCATTCCACTCTGACCAACATGTTGGTGTAAAGTTATTATTATCATTATTATATATTTCTGGTAATGGAAATAAGGATACCTCATAAGTGAACTTACTGTAGCTCGCAAGCCTGAGGAAACCTGTAAACAAGAGCGCTTGCTATATGAACCAGAAACCCTTACGCTTCAACAAAAAGTCTTCTGGGTTCTTTTACATGCACTACCAATCCTAGTACTAGGGATCTATGGCTTAATGTCCCGTCTGAAGGACACAAGTGCCATGACCGGGTCTTGAACCCACAGGGGAAGGCACGGGTGTCTAATGTGTAAAGCACATGTCTATCACCACTGTGGCCCTGGTTTGATTCCTGGCTAGGACCATATATGAGTAGAGTTGTGCAATGGTTCTCTTCTGTGCCAAAATGAGTTTTCTCCAGGCCCTCTGGTTTTCCTCCCTTCGGAAAAATCAAACAGTTTTGATCTCTGGCTGTGCTCCATGGTCATGTGTGGGTTGATGTCGCTGGCTGCCAAAAAGGCGCCTGCAGCTAAAAATGCACCTACATGCCTGCGGCTCAACCACAGTGTAGCAGCGTCCTACGCAATTCAGATTCTCAGCGATTGAGGATGATTAGCCTCCCAAATTATTATTATATGAAGGTATCCAAATTTGCGGCAACAGCTGTGGCTGCAAATTTTGCAGACAGACAGACAGATAGACAGATTTTGGAAGATTGGGGGCCCCTAGGGGGTGACAAGGGACATACATTTTTATGATTGCACGTCTTCATGAGCAGGAGTTCACGGTACGCCCTCTTGGCGTGAGTGACATTCTGAAACGGTCTGCTGAGTTTCTTTATTGCCACGTTCTGCTTTGTAACTGTGTCGTAGGCAGCTCTGTAGAATAAAAGGGAAAAGAACAATGTGCTGAACATTAGTTATCAAATCGTCCTGTGTGTGGAAGAAGGACGTAAGGAAACGTTAACAAAGAAAGGGAGTAAGAAATGTACAAAATTAAGTGTGCTGGGTTCTTTTACATGCATTACGCAACACTTGGGACTTTATGTCACATCCACAAGATAATGCAATTATTGATAAAGATATTGCTCAGGAACACAAGTCCTATGATCAGTGCCTGAACTGACACTCTAACTTTACACCAAAACTTTAGTCCGATACACTAGTACATTGTGTCTTGGCCTACTTGTGTCCCTCTTTGTACGGGTAAAACAAAGCATAGCATTGTAGATGCATGCCTGCGCACGCTGCACAATGGAACGTTCGGGTTGATATTCATGGAATGGAATGTCTGGGTAAATTTGCATGCCAGCCGTCTGGCTGCCGGCAAATAATTAAGGGTGCTCCGAAGCTGTTCCCACAGTAATAAACCATCCGCCGTAGGCCAATCTAGAAAAATTTGGCGGACATCATATCACCCAACGAAAAGTGGTTAAATCAGAGATAAATAACTTCTACTTACACCACAAGTCCTTGGGCCCCAGAGCCCACGGACCGAAGACTCTGGTATCTGTTGAGTACTAAGAAATTTGTGTCTCCTATTTCAGTTTGGTAGAACTGGCTCTGGAACTTTGCGGCATTGCTACATTGACCAGATTTCATGATGGAGGGGGATGACGACAGCTTCTGGTTAGAATGAGCCATTCTCTGAACAGGGGGGGGGGGGGGAGGAAATAATGATAATATGATAGTTTATATTGTGCAAATACCATACAAAAATGTTGTAATACATGTATTTCAAGTTTGATAGATGTGCTAATCCATGTAGGATTCAGGTTTTTCCCCAGGTTTTTCAAAAACTGTGGGCATTCGGAACCGTCATTTTTGAGGTTTTGCCTAAGCACGTTAAGGTCATCAAAATGTTTTACTTGGTGTTTATTTTTGGTTTTAAAAGCCCTGCTGTGCAATCTTGAAAATTCTGCATGGTTTTCTTAATTTTTTTCCCCTTCAAATTTTTACCTTTTAACTTAATTTTATCCCAAGTCCTGTGGAAAAATTCCACAGATCCACAGACACACTAGACTTGATTCAACTCCCTTTCGCGTGCGAGGTTCCTAACGTAACGCGCCAGCATGCAGCCACAGAATACCAGTGCGCCCTCACCGACAAAATGTAGTTATTTATGCGGTGGCGATCAAGGGACTTGACGGGGTCGTTTCCTACTCCACGCATTTGAATAGAAAAATCTCCCCAAATGGGGAGATGTACAAATCCAATGGGAGCGTGGAAGTGCCGCCCTTTCATTTAGTATTCATCTTGCTCTGTGACGTTTGTATCGTGTATCTATGGACGTAAGCATCTCCAGAATGGCTGCCGGGCGGAAGAGGGGGGTGGGTGTTTTAAGTCGCTGAATTGCATTTGTCAACAATTCAAAGTATGCATTTGCAAACAATACCAATCCCAATGTATACGTAATATTAACTTGAATTCAAATAAATTTTTAGTTTTTATATATATTCATGCATTTCGATCCTCGACAAAGTACTTTACCACCCCCGCAAATAAAAAAATCAACGAGTCTTCTTTTTGAACGCGTTTGATTGGACAACAAGTAATGCGTCATAACTTTGCATATTCGTAAGTGAATAAATTTACATATCAGGCAACTGCGGGTTCGTCAAGTCCCTGTCCCCCGCGCGCGGAACAGGGAGGTTGGGGAATGCAGAGCGCAAAATAATAGTTTTCTGACGATGAGGCAAGGAAGGGCCTTGCACGGGATTGGGACTTGAGTCAAGTCTACAGACACACATGAATATTGCTCCAGTGGGGTTTGAACCCACAACCGTTGCCATTCTAGAGCAGATGTCATACCCACCGAGCTTGCCCGGTAGATGCAGGCCAGTTGGATTCCGAGGGCTCTCCCCATGTGGGCCAAAGACAGCTATGCCAAAATGGGATTCTGAAGGATATGGGCTGTTGGGGGATGGGAATGTAATGATGAAGCCTGTCACAGGAGGATTTAGAAGGAATTGGACCCTTTGAGCATTGCACTCTCTACTTCTGGAGGATGGAGGATTTGGGCTTTGAGTAAGCAATCGGACCTAGTCTGTTAGGGTTAATGTTATCATTACGACTTACAAACTGCCTGTCGTTCATGCTACAGACGAGAACGCCTGACTGGATGATCTGTTGTTATGGTAACAGATAACTCACTGTAAACAATCTTTGACAGATCCTGCATGAAATGAGAAAACAACAAACAATTACTTGTATGTCAAAGAGAATAGCACTTCATTGTGGCTCAAAGTACACATGATGGATTCCATCTTGATACATTTGTAATGTACACCATGGAACAGCCATCTGTAATGTAAGCTGTAAGTGTAAGGTCAGCCATCTTGTCACTCTTCTGTTCAGTTCAATGCGGCCAAACCGAGGCTGTTGGACAGCCATCTTGTCACTCTTCTTTTCAGTTCAATGCGGCCAAACCGAGGCTGTAAGGAACAGCCATCTTGTCACTCTTCTGTTCAGTTCAATGCGGCCAAACAGAGGCTGTGGGGACAGCCATCTTGTCACTCTTCTGTTCAGTTCAATGCAGCCAAACCGAGGCTGTAAGGAACAGCCATCTTGTCACTCTTCTGTTCAGTGTGGCCAAACCGAGGCTGTGGGAACAGCCATCTTGTCACTATTCTGTTCAGTTCAAGGCAACCAAACCAATGCTGGAAGGACAAAACAGCCTGGTCCCTTTAAACCAAACTATCAACGTCATAGTGAAGTACAGGTCACCAGACCAAGAAGCCCATGACATACATGGTGCAATGATTCAATGATCAATGCCTTTATTTTGAACAGTTTCCATGACTTTAAAAAAATATAGCCAATTACTTACGAAATTTTGTGTTTAGAAACAAACCCACTCAAAAGTGAACCAAAACAAAAGTGCAAACACAAAGTGTACACACAATAAACAAACACAAAATTCTTTAGTCTGCGACACCAGCATGACTTTCACAATATCAAACATGAAATTAGTTCTTATGATGATGTTTTGTGGAAATTACAAAGCAAATTTAACAAAATCCCAAATATAAAAAAACCAACTTCACTTTCCACTCCAGGAAATGCCCTGGTATGGTACTACATATGAGTACAAGGTCAGACTTTTTGTGTAAATTTACATTTTGTACATTACATGCATGTACATGTATGTATCTTCTTGTGAAGCTTTCAACCCTTTGCAAAATGACCATGGCGGCCTTGCCCTCTCAGAGATGAAATTCCAGGCTGGTATAATTGAACCTTCCTCCCCAAACCATGCAAGTTTGGAATTTTTTTCTGCTTTGACAGAAAGCTTTTGACGGCTTAAAACTATATCAAAGTTTTGTCTATTCGTATCCCCTTATCTTTGTAATCTCTGTAATTTTCAGACTTGCATTTAAGTAAACAACGTATTGAGAAATCACAAACTGATGGGGGAATTCCCAGACTTTTACAATTCAGTGGACCCAAATAAAATCATGTAGACAATGCAAGGTACAGACATGTATGCAAACACTTGGCCTTGCGCTAATCATCTCTTTTGACTTTATATAGTCCTCTGAGCTCTTCAGCCATGCACTTGGCTAACCCACATTAATTTTGACAAGAGTATTAATGTAGATTTGACAATATGTGGAAAAGCATACATTAAATTATTATTTCAAAGAAGTGGATTGCCAGTGGATTGCTAGTATTGCTAGTGCTTGACTAGCAAGCTGGGTTACCTACATGTAAGAGCCAAGTTTGACTAGCCCGCTGGGTTACCCACGAGCCAATGTTGACTGGCCAGCTGGTTACCCAAAAGCCTAGTTTGAGTAGCAACTTTTCTTTTGCATTTTGCTATACAAGGGGCTCTCACCACACATGTGCACATTTACCATTGAGCATGTTGAGTAACTGGATGCACATACTGCTCTTGTAGTTGTACAAACAAGTAAAGTACAATGCAAAAAATGCATACAGTTTTCTCTAAAAATGCATACCTTTTTACTAATAAAACAATTTATTGTCAATTCTATTAATGTTTCTTAAAAAAACTATCTCACACAGTACATGAGACTACATACATGTATGTATGCATTACATTGTGTAGTACAGAGTCCATACAAGTGCATAATTTGAAAGGTTGTTTACCACTATCAGACCATAGAGCAAGCATGCTGCATCAACTCACTGCATAATGTGTGTATGATTCAGCCATGCCATTACTCAGTGTGTGTGTCATCCATTCAGTCCCAATCAATGACAAATCACAACAACCATCTTTCCAATTAATAACAGGTAAGGCCAGGTGGAGGGAAATATCAGCAATTTGAGAACAGTGTGCATAAAATACTTCCTTTTGACTGGTAAGAATAAAAAACATAATTGTTTTAAAATATTAGTCTGAAAGCTTACTGATTATGAAGTTCATACCAGAACCATTTATTCCGTGACCTATTTCCCTCTGAAATGTAGTCACATTCGAGAAACCTGTATCTGAAAACCTAAACAAATGAAACACCCGACTTCGGTTGTTACAACCAAAATTCAGGCGATATGTTTACATTTTGAAAATTGTGAACGTTTTTTCACTATTTTCTCCTGACTCTCAGTCACACAACAGATTAAGACCAAATGTTCACAGGTTTGTTATTTCATGGTTGATCACAAACAACATGAACACTGTCTGCGACTATATCAGGGTTCTGCCCATGGTGGTCGGTGCCGGAAAACCCGACCGGCACTCATGATTCCCCGACCGCACTCGCAGAATTTTTTCTTTTTCCGACCACCACACATTTTCCCTTTTTTTTGCCCATTTCCTTCAAAATATTTTGAACAACGTGTAAAACAAATTATTTACCAGTAAACAGTTTTATCCAAAGTTTCGAGTAGCCTACTTCTTTGGTTTGAGTCTATTTTAATGATCCAGGACCGCCTGTACGATGTATATATCCAACGCACGAAAGTCACGCTGATTATAGCTTTACGCTTGGAATAACATGATACCAGTTTCATCATGTTGCGAACCCTATTCTACAGCGTTTAATACAACGGAAATGAACTGCAGAGTAAGCACCATGCTATAGATGCTGTAAATTGTTTTCCCATGGCGGTAAAGGCGTGCGCGCACTGAGGGCCTACATTCATGGCACAGCTGCAGGGCGCACGTGTGTAACCACTCCATGCACGATCGAAAGGAAATTGACTTGACTGTACTAGGAAAAAAAAAAATTCCGGCACTAAACAAATCCTGGGCAGAACCCTGCTATATTGTCAGCTCTACCAAGAATTTTAATAAATAGTATTCAAAAATAACCATCAACACAGAAAAGTAACGGCACCGTTACTTTAGAAAATCCAGCACCTGCTGGATTTTCTTACACTTTGAGGGCCAAGGTCATTTTTATTTTGTAAAAGAAAAATAGTACAATTCTTGCCCATTTCCAAATTGATTTTGTTTCCCTGTACATGTTTTCTTGTACATGTGCAATATGCCTTTATCATCCAGCAAACTTGAGTCCTCAATGTTGAATAGTCAACAGCCCAGGTACATGTTCATGACTTCCGGTTTGGTACTCTTTTATGTTTACTCCAAAGTAGCTCCCTCTCCCCCCAGAAAGTGAAATACTAGTCTGTCCCCTGATATGGAATGAGAACTGATGATGTACATGTAACACAATACCAGTCTATGTTTGTACCCAGCCCATATGACTGACTTATCAATCAGTCAGTGATAAATATCCACCCACTCAACCGCAGGTAAACGGTCATTAACTATTAATAGAGGAGTCATGTCAAGTTTCTAGTTGAATTGCAAAACAAAATCTAAATCCACTTATTTGTTCCACTCTGTCACAGACTACAGAGTCTACAATGTACTAAAATTATCACAGCCTCTGGATTTGATACAGCAAAGGACTAAACACTATAAGATGTGAACAATTAAAAAGGTCAAAGGTGTTTTGAAGACATTCAAAGCATGTTGTCATTTTAGGTGGGCTGATTTTTTCCAGGTTTCTGTGTGAATTCCATAAATTTGGTTTTCCATATTTTAAAGCTGACGAAATAACTTTGAAAAAGTTACATTATGTGTGGTGCCATGTAGCATAGAGCAAGGCATGGATGCCACATTACACAGTACATACTGTACATACACCTGTACACTGTATCAGACCATATTCCCTTAACAATGGTCCGCTGGCCAAATACCAGTTAACACATTTGAGGACCAGTCAAAATTCACTCCAAGCGGTCAGCTTTATGGACTAGTGCAAAAGCTGACGGACCAGTGACATGACATGCTAACTGGTCACTGAAAAAGTTAGAGGCAACCCCTGCAGTACTTGTATAACATGTGTTTGTTCACCATGCTACCCTAAAGAAGTTTTGATGTCAAGATGTCAAAATATTATGAGTCATTGGTTTATAAATACACAGTGAGTGGCTTCACTCTCTGCAGCTAGCAACTAATGGTGAATCATTTGTCAGTCTTGTGTGTACTTTTACGTCATGTTCCCCGTGTGCAATAACAAACAGCAATAACAAACAGTAAAAAGGGACCAGACTGTTTTCTCTTTGGGCTCCCATTGTGGTTAATGGCATATTGGCTTGGAAGATGGAGAAAGAAAAAAGACCACACTTAGATCATTGTGGAAAGTAGGACATTTATTGTATACTGGCTGCACCACAGCACCTTGTAAACCATTACATGGTGCTATGTAAAGGAATAGGTCTCACACTTCAACACATAACTCCATATACCTTGTAGGAAAAATACTGAGCGCTTTGAGACACCCATCGGGAGTAGATAAAGTGCTATATATAAGAACTGCATATTATTAGTCAAAATTAATTGGTATCTTTCATCTGAATCTTTCAAGCCAATGTAACATGGAAAAAATCTTTTCCACAAGTCCGTTCTTTCAACATTATCATTAGAATGGGACTTGTAATTTGAATTTATATTTACAAGCAGCGAAGGGACTTCAGCAATAAACTAGCCAGCAGGACCAGTCAGCTTGTCATTTCACTAGTCGGCCAGCTTTTTCACTGGTCCATATTTTAAGTTTTTCTTTCAACATTGTCATTAGAATAGGACTTCCAATTTGAATTAACAATAAGCAAAGAGACTTCAGCAAAAAACTAGCCAGCAGGACTAGTCGGACAGAACTCTGACTGCTCCTTCGGCGCTGTAACTGGCATTTGGCCAGCAAACTACTGTTATTGTTAAGGGAAAATAATAATTAGTTGTGCACGTAGTACAGTATACGTTACATTTAACATTTACATACAAGGTTTTATTTACCATACGCAAAAAGGGGCTACCTCAGACTGGAGACTTTCAAGAGGATAGTCAGAGTTTGCCCTTAACGTTTTCAATGACTGACTGGCTAGCAGGACCAGTTAGTTTGACATTTTGATAGTCCACCAGCTTTGTCACGGGTCCACATTCTTTTACGGTTTTCTTTGAACATTGTCATTTTGGTACCTGAGTTTGAAGCCATGTGGACAATCAGTGTAGTCAGTGGCTTACATGCAGTGTTTGGAAGCAATGAACTAGCCAGCAGGACTACTTGAGAGAAAATTGTGTCCGGTCCTCAGATGTTATAACTGGCATTCGGGAAACAGACCAATGATAAGAGAGAACACTGATGGTTGTCGTCCATCGTCCCACTGACGTACTGGTCCTTCTCTATTGCTCTCATTGCTGAGAACAACAGAAAATGACCTGTGAGTGAGATGCCTGCTATCATTATACACATGTCAAGTATTAAAAGAAGACAGGAGAGCCTGTCTGAGTCTTAATCCCTACAACCCTTTATCTACAGATTAGCCTCTTATGTACACTTATACAGTGGTGAGGCTTAATCCATTATAAAGTAGACAGACAGACAGTACAGTGTAGGAGGGTGGTCTTGTTCAAACATGAAGGAAGGAAGGGTCTAGCATTGAGGTCTAGCCATAGAGATTAAAGCAACTAATTAATAAGTACCTAAATATGCACCATCTTGTTTTTAAGGGGTAGTTACTTCAAACATGTGATGCCCTCTGTGACTCAGCCCTCAAACTTCCGTACACCTTCCATGTATGCGTGCGTAAAGATCTAGTGCTGAGTCGCAGGTGGCAACGATTGTTTGAAATAAATAAATCTGCTCCTTGAACAGGATGGGGTATGTAGGCCTAACTGTGAAAGTGCTTATTACTGTCAACTCCTTAAACTTTTAAAGGCAGGGTATACTTTTGGTAATTGTCAAAGACCAGTCTCCTCACTTGGTGTATCCCAACATATGCATCAACTAACAACCTGTGAAAATTTGGGTTCAATTGGTCATCAAAAAAGTTGCAAGAAAAAAACACCCTTGTTGCATATTGTGTGTTTTCAGATGCCTGATTTCAAATTCAGATTCAAATTTCTTTGTGGAAAATAACCCCTTTCTCTAAAACTACATTACTTCAAATGGTGTCATTTCTAGCACTGGACGATATCGTAATTTTTGACTGGCGATATACCGTCGGGTTAATATCGCCGATATGTCGATATATCGTGAAAAATTTTCGAACACGGAAAAACGGTTTTACCGCAGGGAGGACATGAGCAATAGAATAAACAAACAAGACATGACTGTATGGATAAACCGCTGAGAAAAAAAATCACTGAATTTAATATCGCGAATATCGCGTTATTTCGATATTTTTAAAAACCATCATCGACATTGTCGGTATTGTTTCAATATCGTATCGCGACGATAATATCGTCATATATCGTCCACCCTTAGTCATTTCTTTAAAAAAATTATAATATCAACAGCTATCCAGTGCTCTTTTAATACCAAGTAAGTTGTTATGGTAATTGATTTTTGGAGTAATTACCAAAGATACATGTATACCATCCCTTAAAAAGCATCATCCACAAAATTGTTGGACCCCAGGCAAATTGCACAGTGGAAATCAGGGACCGGAAGAATTCTGTCCCAATCAATCAACCAACCAATTAAATGTAATAATCACTTTTGAGATTACACCCTATGAACAATCCACAATATCAAGATACTAAGATAGAGAGTGTGGTTTAGACAGTTCAGGGGGCCCACTATGGTGAAAAAGACAGGATCGGCTTGCTTGCGTGAACATTTTACTGTCTTTCAGGGGGGCCACTATGGTGAATAAGACGCGATCGTCTTGCATACTGTGAATAATACAGGATTACTCCCATTTTAAGTGAGGGATTCTGTCTTGCCCTTTAAACGATCAACTACACCTGGGTCAGTTATAAGCATGGAGTTGGAAATAACGTGTCTAAATTTGCAACTGTGAATAGAAAAACAAGGTGTACAAACAACACCCAGACACCCCTCTGGCTGACACTATAAACCAAACTAAGTCAAGTTTAGATGCAGATTGTGCATTAAACAGTTCAGGGGGCCCACTGTGGTGAAAAAGACGGGATTACTCCTGCTCTGATTCTTCCCTCCTCCATGATTGCACAAACGAGCTTCACTTAACTTTTAACAACCCGCTCCTGCTCGCCCTAACCCCTTTAAGTTATGAATCAAGCAAACCACAAGATGGCATGTCCCAACACACAGCCTGCATTGACAGTACAGCCCCCCCCCCCCCCCTTTTATGTATGTAACACCGTCAGAGATGAAACTCTTCGTGTGTCGTAATCAAACAAGCCTCAACGCCTGCAGTGGAAACCGTCTGTGTGCTTGGCATGTATACTCTGAAATTGCTCCGAGAGATTTTTTTATTCCTGCCTCGTGCATCTCGGAAAAGGTCGCCATGGTTGGGAACGACCGGGCGGGGGAGGGGGGCTTAGTGATAGAATTTAATAAGACGGTGAATTCTATTACGGAAATATCAGCTGCTTTTATCTGATGTGCTGAGGGGGTCAATTTAATTAGTTTCATAAAAACAATAACAACAAAACATAAGTCACTTTTTGTCGTCAGGTCAAAGGTCAAGCATAAAATTGTACAGGTTGGCTTTTACTCAATATCCCTTCTTCCCAAAAAACAAAATTTTAAATAACAAAATTAAAATATGCCACTGTGAACAATCATCGTGGTGAATGGGAAAACAACTACATGTATCGGCCCCAAAAACAATTTTAGAAAGTAATTTAACCTTTTGATACTGCGAAAATGGTCACAATGTCCGAAAGACGCTTACAGCATACAGCCTTGCTAAGCAGTGAACAATTAGACTTAGCCACAAAAAAAAGGATTACCAGCCGCAAAAACTCATGTGATTAATACTGACATTTTGACAGGTCAGGTCCCTAACTGTTTTTCGCTGAAGCATGATAAATTCGGCAAGCAAGTTTATCAGTAGAGCAGCTCTAAGACGTTTAAGACGTTTGACACTGAAGTGAAAACCCTTAACAAAATTTACCCATTTTGTCCCCCCCGGAAAATTCAAACGTGCATCTGACTGATTAATCGACCAATGTACAGACAATGTATGCATAGGCTGTGCGCTCATTTATTTCCCTGACGAGCCCCCAAGGGTTGAAAATATAATTTGCATCAATTGGCGAATTATTGAACCGATGTATCTGGAGGAACAATGTAGGCGCTCGCATGCCTTACATCACACCAATTATTTCCTTGATAAGCCCCAGATTGGTCAGCTTTACATTTTTCAAATCCTCATAATTTTGGTGCGATATTTTTACCAGGGATCTCCCCAGGGTTTTTTTTCTTCAAAACTGTGGGACAATCTGGACCCAAGTTTGGCCGAAGGACAATGAATTGAAAGGAGGTCCTCGTAATGTTTTCTACTTGGTGTTTTAAAAGCCCTACTGTGCAATCTGGGGCATTCTAAAGGGTTTTATCTTGATGATTTTTGTGACTTTGATCTCTTTTTAGTATCGGCCCTAAATCGCTTGTCGACAAAGCAACTCCCGCATATCAGCCCAATACGCTAGCATAAGGAGCACCCTGTTTATACGTATGTAGTTTCACACAAGCACATTGCTACTTTTTTTGACAAGCCCTTTGGGCTCGTACTCCTAAAGAACTAAGATTTACTAGCCTGCAACACTCTCGTTAGGGCATGCTGGGCCTATGACCAAATCAAGCCATGTACGACGGTGGATTTGACTTATATAGTGGTGTGGCCCTCTTGTTGTTCCTCCATTCATCTATTCTGTTGTTCACCAAACAAGGCAAGAAGGAAAAAATAGTGTGATCCCCACTTGGTTTAAAAGTAATCAGCTTTAATTTTTATTAATTGCACACAGGGTACATGACCATCATGCATTATGAACATCTGTCAAACAATGACAGGATCCTGTCAAAGGACAAAGTACTAAAATACAGGGTAGCAGGGACCCTGTAGACAGAAGACCCTGGGAAACAAAATCAAATTTGCAATATGCAGACATACAGGTTCATGCAAGGATGGTTTCTTTGTGTGTTGCATACCCATGGTCATTGTGTTGTACTGAGTGCATTGCACAGTTCAGTATGCATTTGTGCAGTGAAACACATAAACCTTCAAAATGGATCTTGACAAGGAAATTATAAGGAAACGAATCATAGAGGAAAAGACTGGCTCCATATTGACTCGGTTCCCATGGCTAATTTGCATTGTCAATCAGCACCACTGATTTGTACCTGAATGTACTTAATGCACACTGGTTTAACAGTAATGACCTTTTGTAAACAACCAGGGCCCAATTTTATAGAGCTACTTAAGCACAAAAAGTAGCTAAGCAGAACAAAATGTTGCTTGCCAGAATAAGGTTACCAGCCAAACTACCATGTAACATGTACAATTTGTGACTGGTACCCTGCTCATTTCTGCTCAACAGAAAATTTGTTAAGCAATATTTTCTGCTCTATGCTCTATGCAGAAAGTATCGCTTAACATTTTTCTGTTAAGAAAAACTATGCAGAACACTGGGGCAGTTACATTTGGCAAATGTGACACGGTATTTTAGCTGGTAACCTTATTCTGGTAAGCATAATTTTGTTGTGCTTAGCAACTTTTCGTGCTTAAGCAGCTCTATAGATTGAGACTGACAGTTTGAGGTTGAATGATTATTGATTTAACTTGATAATTTAACTGTAATTTTATTATGTACCAGCAAATATGAAGTAAACATGCACATCCATAAAGAAAAAAAAATGAACAAATTATCATAAACCTCATCCAGCTATTGTTCACAAATTAAGTGAATATAAATCTGCATTTTTCTGTGTAATAGACTAGGCCCAATTACTGTTTAGTTCATTCCCAAATTTTGATGATATTCTATCAAAATAGCATTGAATTTGACATTTTGAATGGCGCATACACTCTTCTTTGAAATGTACCAAACCATTTTGTTTTTTGCCGTACCGATGACGTCAGTTTCAAACTTCGCTCTGAAAAAATATCAAATAAGGTGACATTTTACACCATTTTAAAGCAAGGTTTCAGACTTGATTTTTTTCTCCCACTTCCAAAAAGGACTCAATCTATTGAAAAATGGCAAACTGCATATGTACATGTATTGTGTAACTGTGTGAAAGAAAACACTCTTTGCTCTGGAGCGTTTTTAATGGATTTTCATACATTCTTGCCTCTTGCATCAATTTCTACCAATCCTATTGTTGTTGGGATTTTGATTACAACTGAAGCAATCTTTAATACTTTTTAGAATAGTTATTAATTTACAACTTCTCCATGTCTATTTTATGTTGCCTATCTTACGTCGTTCATTTATGCCTATTTTATGTTGCCTTCCTTACGTCGTTCATTCCAAAACATTCAGGTCTATTTTATAATGCCTTTCTTACAATGTACGTCGTTCATTCTACACTACAAATGTAGGACTACATAGAGTCTATTTACCCACCCCTTCAAAATGGCCGTCTATATTCCACAAGGCATTATGCATAGAAAGAGACAGGCAAGAACTATAAATATGCATAGTGCATACGCTGTGGTGCATATTTGTGGTCGGGCAATGCATTAGACAGATTGGTCAATTTCCTCTTGCCTGTACATGTACTACGAGAGGCTAGCCTGGTAATTTCAGTAATTTCATCTATCACGTGCACACTCTTGTCCAGTCCATACTGTACAAGGTTTCCAATCTGAACGAATATTCTCGGTTTGGTCGTTACAATATTTTTTTTCAACAGAATCGCAGAATTAAACCTTGCAAATTTTCCCTTGAGGGAAAATCAATTACTTTGTTTTGCTACCTGTGTGCGAGTTCATGACTGAATGAAAAAGACAGAAATTGAAACACAATTTTGTTTACTGATGGACAGTGCACTAAGAGGCACTGGTAATCAAATAGGGAGAACACAATACACTTTGTAAAACCCATACTAGCGCACTTACACCGTACAAAGGGTTTTTATGTCTGCAGTCTTTACAGAAATACTGCTCCATTATTAATAATAATAAATCATTCTTGTAAAGCGCATTCCGTCCATGGCAAGACCCCAATGCAATAACATGTAGAACAAAATTGAAAATTATCTTCATGGAATATAATTATATCACATTTATTCACAAATAATATTTTCCAGCTCTTTGAAATCAAATAATAACACATGTTCAACATTACACAGTAAAAAAAAATGATAACAATTTCTCAAACAAAATATTTTTTCTGTGAAATTTCTTATTTTTTGTTGTAAGTTGTTAAAAGAAAAGAAAATTAAATTATATCAATTGTTTTTTAAAAGAAAATTAAATTATATCAATTGTTTTTTAAAAACCTAACACAACATTTCCCCTGTGAGGTGTTTTTGCAAAATAAAGTGACCACTATGTGGTCACTCTTTGTACATTAAACACACATTATAACCAACATGTGAAAATTTCACATGTTGGTTATAATGTGTGTTTAATGAATTCATAACTGAAAAATGGAATACGCTGTATTTTTATTTACCGTGTGAGGGCGTGTGTGAACTAAATTTATGTGACGTGGTATACATTTAATAGCATTCAGTGTGCACAAAAACTAGTTTCATCCGCTGGACAAAATCTTTCCCATATATTACACAATGTACATGTATACAACCTTTGAATCACCATGATTTAAAAAAAATTCATACAATTTCCCAGCATGCTTATTTCAGCAGGCCTGAGCCTGAGCAGGCCAATCCAGAGGCAATCACCTCCATGCCCTTTCTCATTGCCTTGGTGTGCCTTGAAATGAGATGCCCCTCACTGAGGTGCCCAAATACAAGAACAGACCTGCTTCAGAAATGTTCTGCAAAGTTCAACTGTATGTACATGTACGTGAGTGTGGCTTCCGGTTCACAAAGCGTCCCATGGAAATACATTTTGCAGCTCTCAAAGTGCACTTTCTGGTAACCACAACAGCCAGACATAAATCTGTACAAAACAGACAGGATGGCAAATGACCACTTGACAAATGTACACAGTACTACAGGATACGATCTACTATACCTTGACTCTGTACTAGAATCTGCATAATTGTTGGTTTTGTTATGTCGTCGGTGTGTGTCGACATCACGCCAAGTTGTAAACACATCCAGGATATGCTACTTTTGGTATCTAACTTTCCCAGTAGTCGGCATGTTCGTTAGTTTTGTTTAGGACGTTGTCAAGAACACTTTGGCAAATTGTGTAAGTACAGGAATTGCAAAATACACATGGTGTTACAGTAAATTAAATATATACACATCAATATGATTGAAACGTACTTTTTATAAAGAGTATAAAATTTAGTATAAATGCAACAGAGCGTACTTATAATTAGATAATCACAAGCTATTATGAACACAGAGCAGATGAAGGATTTTATTTACATTTGCAGGTCACACGAAAACCAGATTGACCTTCTAATTTTTTTTTTAAAGTTTTGTAATGATTTTTTATTCTTATTTTTTGCCAAATGTGGCATAATGTGACGCCCTGCGCCCAAACCATGCATTTAAAAAAGTAACAACTTTTATTTTATTCCTTTTTTTTTTAAGCCTTCGAGAAAGACTCTGCTAGGGTCAAAAGTCATTCCATTAACTATTTGTTCATTTATACCATCATATCAGTTCTTTTGGTTGGTAAGCATTTTGCAAATGGGTAATTCTATTTTCTAAACGTGACAACTACTGAAACACCAGCCATGATGTCATTTGACGCATTATATTATGTTTTGTTGACAAATGTAAGCTCTAATTACATGAACACATGTTTTATTTAAAAGCTACTTCTTCTCCAACATACAGATATTTCTTGAGCAAATAATCCCAGTTTTGAGTTAATGGTAGGAAGTGCCTGGTTTTGACTTGGACTGAACGTGCACCAAGCCCTGTGACAAAACATCAGCTGTTATTTGGAAATAATTATCTCAAAAGCATTAATTGTTGAAATTTTCACCGATTGATTATTGTACCAAAGTTTTAAAAAAATCTGAGGAACTTAATTTAGTGTGCTTTGGCCCAACCTTTAAAAAAAATTGGCCCAGAACGCCCACAGTTTTGAAAAATTTGGGGGAGAACCCTGGTGAAGTTCTCCATTGTACAGGCGCGATATTAACAAGTAGGAAGATTTTTATTGAGAAAAAGAGCCGAGACCTATACATGGTATAAGCTATTTGACAGGTTTTTCAGGTTATTTAATACATGTAAGAGTTTTAGTGACATTTCTGAGGGGGGAAAAATGAAAATCAGATTTTAAAGTACAATGTAGGAAGAATATCAATCTTGTTTGTAATAACAATTTTAGTTACATGGCAAAAACAAGCCAAAAGATTCATAATCTCTTGTAAAACCAAACATTGTCTTGGATGATTATAATGCAAGTCGTCCTTTTGGAGTGAACCTGTAAAATATCTTGTTACTCTAGTGTGGATAGATCAGGAGCTCAAAATACATGAGCCATGAAGGCCAGGGTAGTTAGGCAAATGTATTAATGGCAGTCTAATGCATCCTACTTTTATAGGAGAGGGCCTCACAATTAAATGTGGAACCCAATACCTGGGTCAATCTGCCTCGGCTAGATAATTGGAAAAAACAGCACATTGTGAGATGTGTGCAAAATAGACACTTGTTTGCTGGGATGGTGAATCAACAACTTCTCTTTGTTCTCCCACTGTTTTTGTTTTTGTTTTTTTTAGCGACATCATCTTCGTTTTTGTACTCAAAATCAGGAAAAAAACATGTGGAGCAAACCACTGGTTTGAACTTAAAACCAGAAAAATCGGCAAGAAGAGGGCTCAAGTACAGAATGTTTTTGCAATTTAAACAAATAGACCATGTGACTAGGTACATGTGACTAGGTACATGTGACCTGGCACACGAAATTGGTGGCACACGTAAATGTCAATTTTTTTAAAATGATCCCTGTTTTCCTGAACTCAATGATGCCGAGCATGAGATATTGCACACAAACAAACTTAAATATTACGGTTTATTTTGGTGGACAGCCAACGTTAGTTTCCTTCATACTGAAAGTCTTGTATTCAAAGTCTACAAAATAGTGCCTTGGAAAGTGGAAACTAGTTTGTCAACTTCCAACACCTTTGGGACTACATCATGTAATGACTGTCCACCCTCAAACCAGTGTATAATAATGTACACATAGGCCCTAATGTACATACCTTCACTGCACAATATGTAGTCCTAAAATCAGTCTTTCACTTTAGCACCCACCTGATATTTATAAGTTCAAAACCCAACTGCCAAACTCCGCCGGCACAACGTATGTTTCCCAGTGTGCTGAAGCCTCAGACACCACCACCCAAGTCCACTCCGTGAGCCAAACCTTTTGAACAATCCGCGGAGCCCTTCGGTAATTTAAACATTGGGCCGGCAGACAACCGGTACCCATGCGCAGCACTGGTAACCATGAGATACCCTCGACGCGGTCTTAAGGCCATAACCCCTGCATTAAGTGTTACACCCTTTCTCCCCTCCACCTAAAGAGTTGAGGCCAAGTGTTAGGCTCCTTCCTAACTGAATTACTTGTACAGGAAATTATTTTAAGTCAAGGGATGGAGGGTTGATTTGGACTAACCCGTAGGATATGGGTCTTGTGATGCGTGGGGGGATGTCGTTCAGCAAGGGTAAAGAAGATGTCATGCAATCGGCTCTGGAGTCAATTTGACACAACTAGGCCCAGACACAATGAACGCTTATCATGCCTTCCCAATCATTCCCAGCTTCCCCTGGTGTTAAAGAAGACACAAAATGGCTGCAAAGCCACAGGGGTCATGACCTCTACTTCTCCAGTCTTTGTCTTGGTGCCTCCTCAGACACACACTCAAAGACCTTTTGGTTTTAGAGCGACCTTTCATAATCGCAAAAAATTGGCCTTGCCCTCCTTATGTGCTTAAAAAATTTATCAAAGTGCACATTATTTTGTACTGTAACTTGCCCTTAGCTCAGGAAAAAATTATGCTACATGTACTTTTATTTGGCACCCCTGAAAAAAAAATTTGACAAAATAAGGAGCCCGCCAACATTGGGCTAGAAAGCTCAGTTGGTAGAGCACAGGCTGCACGTTACTCCGGAGTTCGTAGGTTTTAATCCAGCTCTAGACAGTATTCTTTGTTCAACATGTTCAACCAAAAATTACTTTTATTTGCTGATTTTTTCCCAATGTGTTGCTTACATAATTACATTTATTCCCAAAACATAAAAGTTCCTAGGCAAAAGTCACGAGAATAAAAACAATAGCTATGTTTCACACCATTGAGAATCAAGAGACACTACTCAACAGCCTAAAGGAAATCAAAAGGAAATCAAAAACACATCAATCAACTCCTGTGTGGAGGGAAGCAATCAAAGGGCTTTGCCAATTTGTGATTTTATGCAAACCCCTGCCATCTAGCCCACAATACCAAACTAACATTTCTATCAGAATTTCTGTGTCCTTCGCCTTATTCACGGTCGGAAATGAAAGTGAAGTTTTCAAACATACCCTCTAGGCCTGAATTTACACAATGGCCACGGAGGTCATGGCATCTGTTGCTCTTGGCCTTGTTGTCCCTTCAAATGTTTCCTATAGACTTAAAAGATTTTGCAACGAAAGAGAGCCCTTTGCAAAATCAAAATGGCACTGCCGAATCAAAGGTGAAATTTCAGGCTTGACCTTCTGCAGTATCTAGCTTGTTTCCATGGACACTGAAAATGACCATTACACCTGCTGACCAATAAACAGCAGCTTTTATTACTGGTAAAAAAAATTAACAAATGGCATGAAATTTACATCTGATTGCCTCTGCAAAGACACAAAATTAGATTGGTTCCTGTAGTTAGAATATGTACACTAACAAACCTTGGTATTCAGGGAACAAGACTCAAGATGGCAAACTCATAGGCGAACCTAAACCACTGCACTCATACCAGGCACTTTGGGTGACTTGGTATCTAGGTATCTAACATTGAGCAGTCTAGGTCACTACAGCTGACCCCCTTATACATGTAGCTGATGAAGAAGGGGAGGGGGGCAAACATCATGTGGGACTAGGGAGGCTTTAGCAATTTAGGCTTAAAATCCCTGGCTGCGACAATTCAATTTACCTGAAGTCTGGCTTTGATTCGGATAATCCTAGGCCGGACGGGTGGGGTTGCAATACATTGTATCTGGCTAAAACCGCCTGTCTGACTTCCTAATGATTCCGATGTCATGAACGAGAGGTGACAGTATATCTAAATAACATTGCAGCAAGTTGGTTTTAACTTTTTGGGTCCGTGCTTAATTTTGTCAATGTCAGGGACGTAATGTTAAGTTGTTTTTAATTTTTATAGTTTATTTATTTGTTTGTTTTTATTTTATTTATTTTTTTGAGGAGGGATGGTTTTTGGTAGACTGTGAGTGCTGGTGGGAATCAGTTTCTTTTTGTTTATCTCTAAATTTCCAGCATATTTGGACACCCTTTTACCAAATTCTGGCTTAAACTTAAACCTTGACTGGGGGAAACAGAGGCCATGGCCTCCGTGTAATTCCAGGCATGGAGTTGTCTGAATGTCTTGGTGAGAAACCACATGCTTCCTATGCATGCAGATCTTCAACACATGTAGTAGGTGGGATCTCATATCAAAGGTTTCATCTAAATGAAATACACACGTACGCCAGCCAACATTTTGCTTGGATCAGACTTGGTGCCACACCCTAAAGTCCACCCAACCCCACAAACTCAAGGGGGGATCATATCATTTAAGAATCACAATTGATCCATCAGAAACCTATAAACCTTTATCATTGTGTAGCCATCTTGATTTTTTCCTATTCAAATCAATGTAGCCAAACTGAGGCTGGAAGGAGACAGTGGGTAAGCCAAGACCTCTGAGCTCATTCAACAAAATCCCAAATGTGGTGATAAAATGTTTTTCATTTTCATTCAGGAAAAAAACAAATGGCCTTGCACCTACAACTACAAGAAAGACGTTCCTGTCAAGACTAAATGGCGAGTGAACACTTTACTTAATTTGGGCAAAATTGCAGAATCCAAACTGCCATTTTTTCATTCATTATGACCAAGAAAATTAGTCTCACACTGTACTTTGGTGGTACAAAGGTATGGGATTTGAGTTGACTGCCAAGTGCAACAATTACAACAACTTTTACCAACTTTTGAAATTAACATGAATTTTTGAATTTATTTCCATTAAAACGAAAAATAAATGGTGACACTATCCATTTATTACATGTAGGAATACAATTCATGAGTCAATTTGTACTAAAAAGTAAAAGAATATTTTTGGGGATGAAAAACAAATTTTAAATTGATTTGATGTTTAGCGAGATCATGGCGAGACTCAGTCGAGCTGGAAGCATAACGATTGCTAGGCGAAGTAGTGGATAAATTTGTGTTGTTTAATTAATACAATAATATGTCGGACTACATACATAGGTATGTGGATTACGTGTATAAGAGGGCGTTGTGATCATATACAATCTTCCAATAAAAATGTCCATGTGATTATGACAATTTTTAATTTTACTGTTGGCGGTAGACTAATCTAGTGAGTATATAGTGAGTGTCATTTTGTGTCTACACAAAAACAATCAAAAATTAATATTATAAAATATTACATCTGGAAAAAAATCATTTAAATATTGTCATAATTAGGGGCCGAACCCTTACAAAACAGTTTCTAGTTGTATTCAATACTACTAATCTAGCAGTACGTAATACGAAGTACAACATTTATTGCAGTTACACCATATAAAACAGTGTACTGCCTGCCTATACATGACATGCATTCATTGTGATCATCCATGGCGAGGCGACAAGTAACGTCTATTGTTTGTACACATTTGTAAATAAAAAATGCAAATTACTTAAGTATAAAGTAAATTAATAAAAAAACATTTATTGTACCTAAATCAGAAAAACAGTATTTTATCAGACATTGCAAATAATCACTCCGTAACTTACCTTATAATTGAGTGGTTGACGCTTCCAGCTACCTAAAAAGCGACATATTTAGAATTTTCCCTAAAAATAAAAACCTCGACACTGACGTCAGTCGCTTAAAAAAGATGAGCGACGATTCTGCAGATTTCTCGGTAAATTTCAGAAGATTTAATCCAACTTTCACACCCGATCGCCGATTTCTCTATTTGGTATTTATCCTTGAGTATTATCCATGAAATTGTGGCTTTTCACCATCACTCTCTGTCGCTATGATCCCTTTATTTTGCTAGATTTTGTGACATTTGGACACTTCGTCGGAAAATATCGTAAATGCTAATGAATGAACTATATGGATCAGGCGTGTGGACTACGTCAGAGGTTTGTGCGTACCCAATCAGTAAACTTGTACAAGTCACGTTGTCACAGATGTCAAAATATTACGATCGCGTGCCTTACTTGTGCACTGTCTCGTCATGGAATCCGTCAAATCATGACAAGTGAATGGTTAGCTACTTTAATATAGCTAAAAGGGACAGTTTATGGACAAGAGAGGGCGCTGTAACTTTTAATTAAACTTTGGTGAAAAAAAAACCAAATCGTGGGTGTGGCCATCTCAGATCAGAGCGACTGTCAGTCTCGCCGGGCGTAACCATCTCTAGAGAATATCGACTGAGCTAATCAACTTGAAATGTTTTCACTTAAACGTAATTTTTTTTCTGGAAACTTTAAGTAACTCAGGGCCTACATATCAAATTACCAAAGGACTGAGTAATCTGTCTAAGGATGCTACTGCTAACGTTGACTGGAAATTACTACAAAATCTGATAATGTGGTGTGCCCCTACGTTTAAGACAGTAAACACAGATGCGTGATTATTAACCTAATTATTACAAACTGCATATTTGAAAGTTAACTTGATTGGTACTACTACTAAAAAGAAGAAGAAAATTTAAAGATGATCTCATTCCACGCACTACGAAGGCAGGGAAACAATATCACTACACAACGCTTTATAGTAGGGGTAGCCCCATCCCCGCTTGAGCTTGGCCAAAAGTGGGGCTAGATTGGGCTGAAATAAATTCTGGACGAGCATCGGGAAACTAAATAAATTTTTTGCATCGTGAAATCTCCAGACATTGTTTGAAAAATTCGATTCCCATACACACATGATTGGATTCCACTTCCAAAACTGACGTTCATTGTTCTCAAATTAATTAAAGAGCACAGACATATCAGCGCGGGAAATCTTAAGCAAGTGTCAATTTCAAGGGGACAAAACAAAGCATAGTACCCGAATAGTAGAGCAAGAAACAAGTTAACTTTTGCTTCTTTGACTGTCGAGGCAAATCTCCTCTAACCTCCTCTTTACCTTATAAGCGAGACAAAAATACCCAGGATTAATTAAATAACGGAATTACCTTGGATGTTTCCTTTGTGATTATTGTGTCCCAGGTTTATCACAATTCAGTGCACTTTTGGGTAGATCTACACAACACATAGACTATAGAACCCAGATTTTGTGATTGGAATTGAATTGTGTGAATGTTAAATAGCGCCCCCAGTTGACAGAAAGGAGCTGATAACACTTTCTGCCGACTTGTGCATGCCTCTTTGGCACAAAACCACAAAATCAAGACAACAGTTTTCGTTTCTCTCTTTAAGTTTGGTTGGGGTTGTTTGTGAAACCAAAGGTGCATTATATTAAGCTGATCCATTTAGAAACACCACTTTTTATTCTTGTGATTCTGAAAAAACACCTCCAAATGCCCAATCCAGCCTGCTTTTTAGCAGAAACAAAATACACAAGGCCAGTGGCTTAAAGGGACACGTTGCCTTGGATCGGGCGAGTTGGTTTAATAAAAAGCGTTTGTAACCGTTTGTTATAAAATGCATATGGTTAGAAAGATGTTTTAAAAGTAGAATACAATGATCCACACAAATATGCCTCGAAATTGCATGGTTTTCCCTTTACTTTGCGAACTAACACGGTCGGCCATTTATGGGAGTCAACAATTTGCCGACCAACTCGTCCAATCCAAGGCAACGTGTCCCTTTAACCTGGGGGAAACTAGTTTAATTGCCCAGAAGTTACCCCAGCGCTGCTTTCATTTTAGGCACCCAAAGTTTGTTCTTTGCCCATTTTTCTTGTAAGCAGTAAACAGAGCCATTTTAGTTTCAGTCCATGTTTGCCATTACCACATGCAATCAATGTGAAATTGTGTGGGAAACCGGATTTTTGTATTTATTTATTTTTCAAAAAATATAATCGTTGATCAACGAGCATTACAACTACAGCACACAGTTAACATTACATGATATGGTTCTAAAATGCTTATTGAAATCGCCTAAACTTGCAATTTTTGATTCTTAGGTAGGCCTTAGTGTACAAAAATAAATGTACATGGTCAGTTAGTTGTCTTAATGTGCACATCATCCACTTCATTTATTGCCCGATAAAGCACAGCACCTTTGAACAATCAACAACTAATTCCTTGCTGCACTGGCTAAGTTTTGTTTAGTCATCATCCGTCGCGGGCACAGATTTATAGAGCTTCTTAAACAAAAAAACTTGCAAAGCATAAAATACTTGAAGACAAGCACAAAAAGTAAATAAGCATAAACAATTATGCTTACCAGAATCAGGTTAACAGCCAAAATACCATACAACATGTACAGTCTGTGACTGGTATCCTGCTTATTTTTGCTTAGCAGAATATTTTAAGCAAGAATTTCTGCTTAAGCAGCTCTATGAAATGGGGCCCAGAACAGGTGCGTAATGATGATCTGTTCTTGGAAGAAGTTCCTCAGTGTGTTTTGAAGAGTGTCTCGCTTGTCATTGGGGAGAGCTGTTCGGCTAACAATGCTGGGCCTTCAGAGCAACATTTTATAGCTTTCACTTAGGCTAAAAATCAACACTTACTGAAGCAGAAATATCCAAGCTTAAATAATGTGTGAATAGTTCATCTTAGGGGCCATTCAGAATAGTCAATATTTAAAAAATTACTTTTGTCGAAAATGTGGGTGGGTCAAAAGAAATGTCTGAAAATCAAAATTCAGTTTTTATTAAATACAAAAATACATATATTTTAACAAACCAGGAAAAAAAAAAAATAAAAAATCGCCAATTTCATTCCTGATTAAACTACATATATAGTTGTTTGTTTAAGCCAGGAAAAGCCATTGAAAACTACTGATGTTGGAGAATTTTTCTTGTTTTCATGTGTACTTCACACAGTACTAAGTACTCTTCGCTCACAAAACTAGTGCAGAAATTTGGAGCAAGGGAGAGTGGTGACTGTCAGCGCAGAATTCTGGAGTAAGCAAAGCCATGAACTTAGCACAGTTCTGGGGCTCTGCTTACGGCAAAATTATGTGTCATGACGTCCGGTAAAGCAATTATTTCTACGGGGCAATAAAGCGCAGAATTCTGCAAAAGTACAAGTAGTAGCAGAGCACAAAAAAAGTTGCTTACCAGAATAAGGTTACTAGGCAAACTACCATGTCACATATACAATTTGTAATTGGTATCCTGCCTATTTCTGCTTGGCAGAAAACAGTTAAGCAATATTTTCTGCTTAAGCGGCTCTATGAAATTGGGTCCCGCTCTTAAGGCTTATAATAAATACAAAATATTTGAGAACAAAATAAACAAAATGTTGCAATTCACCAAGGTTTTGAGCCCAGAAATAAATTTTGTTATCAGCAAATACTATCATTTTAGTTACACAATTTAATCTGTACAAACATTTCAAAGTTAAATCAAACATTTGAGTTTATAATATTAGTGAAAATCACTACTTTTTCTGTTATTTTTCCCCCAACTTTGTTGTCTTTGAGCACACTCAAAAATATTGGTCATATCTCAAATTTGCAAAAATAGCATTTTTATGACAGCCCCCAAGGCACCTTTACCTAAGTAGTAGAACTATGCTATACAAGAGTGTTTCCAATAAGAAAATTAAGTTTAATATATCTCACATTAATGCATGTACCTAAACTTAGTCATATCATGGTACATTGATAATTCAAAAGAGTAAATGCTTTCAAATAATTATCAAAATACATCTTACAAAATTCATAATTTAAACAGTAGGCACTTCCAGCTTCTGTTCATTCCTTCCCCCAAATATACAAAAGATCACTTTATTAAAGTTAAATATAAAAATAATTGAATGATGTATGTGAGTTCAGTTAAAAAAATATCAGATTCCTTTGTATAAACTGGGTATGGGCAGCGATGAAACTAGGGGGGACACTACTGGCGGATTAAAACTGTAGCTTCCGGAAAAAAATTGTTTGAAAATACTTTTTCGTAGAATAGGGCATTGAAACTGTACACAACGTTCATCCTTTTTTGGGTATAATAATTATTTTTTTGACAAAGCTGATTGTTGATGATATAATTATGATCACTTTAATGTTGAATAACCAATACCTAAACAAAAAAAACCTTTGGGAAGAACACCTCATTTCTTTGTCATGTGCGCCCTCTATGTTAGCAATGTGGCGTGTCGTGGCCGAGTGCACCGGACTCAAACTCTGGTATTTCTGACCAGCAGAGTGTGGGCTTGAGTCCCGGTCTTGAAACTTGCGTCCTTGAGCAAGATACTTTAACATTATTGCTTCAACCCCTAGGTAGTGCACGTAAAGAACCCAAAACACTTATCGTGGAAGAGTAGGTGTAACCCAGCGTTTCTGGTTCACATAGCAAGCACCCTTGTTTACAGATTTCCTCGGGTGTAAGCTACAGTGATTAAGTTTACTTAGGAGGCATCCTTGGTTTTATTACCAGAAATATATTTACAAATAATAATAGCATCGAAGAAACAATGTCTATAACATGTGACGTATGGCAAATTGTACCAGATTGATTGATTGGAACGTCGCAGTTTACCATACAGCCAAAATATCGGCATGCATGAAATCCACAAAGAGAATTTGCACTGATACTTATATACTCGGCATGGGAGCAGATCATTTGGGTCCATACTCAGCAATGAATGCATTTAACTGCTTCAGGAGTTGCTTGTTTCTCTCTTCTGCTGTCTTTCTGCCCAATTCCTGCAGGAAAAACAAGATAGCAATTAATAAACAAGATCAATTTAAAATTCCCCCCTCCTACTGTCTGACCATTCAATATCATCCACTTTGATTTTGAATAAGTGTATAAAAGAGTAGTCGATGAGGTCTTAAACGGCCAGTTAAAACCAACAGGGTCGTGGCTGTGCGATAAAGGACTGAGCCAAAGATTCTGTCCTTTATCAGACGGCCACGACCCTGCAAGGTTTTAAACAGACGTCTAAGACTGAGATACATGTTTCACTCTTTTGTTCCCAATCTTCCCATTCATAAATACCAATCCGTTAGAAACATCCAAAATGCTTTAACGTTGAGAACAATTCTACGCCTCGACTCTGCATTGAACTTCTATCCATGCTGAGCGCTAACTAGCTCCTCGTGCAAGTTTCTATATAATATGGTGAATGCATCTACGAATGTGGTTTAGTTTGAAAAAAAAAATACAAAAATAAGAGGTTTACCTCATTATCAAGTTGAATATGAAGCCCCTCGCATTTGATCTTCCACTTGACAAGCTTCTGCTCATGCTCTTCCTGTTTACTTCGCATATCCAACTTCAACTTCCCTATCTCGTCGAGAAGTTCTAAACGAGATGGGGTGGCATCCATCGGGGAACGAAGCACAACATTCTCAGGCATCCCCAAGGTGAGGTCTACACTCATGGAGTTGGAGTTTCTCTTAGGGGAGACACTTTTGGCAGGGCCGGGGGGAACGGGGGCGGGATGTAGTACACTGAACGATTCGGGGTTGCTAAACTGTAATGCCGTCGGCGACGTCGGTGATATAGTTGTATCTAAGTCTATGACCGAGGCAGTCCTGGAATCCACTTCGGAGTTACCACTTAAGTGTTCACTGCTCGTTTCCAAGGTGCTGGAGTCCGATATCGATGTGTCGTCACGGAAACCGAATGCACCGTCTACACTATAACTACGCTTAGAGAAAATAGCATCTGCGGACCCTTGGATCCAGTTGTCAGCTGGACCTAAGTCTATCAAGAGACTATCGTGGTTAAGTCCTTCCTTCCTTTCTCTGGGAGCAGGGACTGGTGAGACCTTATCGAGTTCCTTCAATAAGTCCAGACTACTTGGCGAGGATGTGACATTCCGTGCCCCTCTACGAGGAGGTGGTGTGGGCTCAGACTTTTTATTGAAATCAATCTGATCATTTGGTGGGAACATCTCTTCATGCCGTCGGATCAGAAGATGCAGGAACTTCTGGCTCATTGTTGTAGTCTCCATGAGCGACGTAGCATCTTCAAGCGGCGGTCGGAATATATTCGGGCCGAAGACAGTCGCCAGATTCAACATCCCCATCTTGTTTTTACTCTCATAGCTCTGAACGTCTATGAGGAACTCACACAGATACTTCAGGAGGTTGTAGTTGGTGCGAGGGAGGAAAGCAAGTTGCTGGATGATCTCCCTCTGACCTTCCACTTCGTTTCGCATGTGAAGCTTGATGCCGTCGTAGAAGCTTTTGTAGTGCTGCCAGGGGATAAGAGGCTCTGGGAGGAGACGAAGGTAGAGCTTTAGAAGAGAAGCCACGGTGTGGATGTCCGTGTTCATGGCTGTGAAGTCGGGTTTCTCGCCGCAATCAAACCTCTCTTGGAGCTCCTTGATAAGGCTGACACGACCTGGTAACCTGTTAAAGATAGGGCTGCCGTTTAATTTTTGCTTCTTCCTTATGATCATAAACGGATTATTCTACTTCAAAAACGTTTTCCTCTGTTATGTAATAACATATCTATTTTGAAGGTTGTGATCAGAGTTCTTGTTTATGCTTACAATCAACAATTTCTACTCCTGGTTGGAGAGAAGCATTTATGGTCAAGCACTTAAAGCTAAGAGCCGGCCTGAAAATAACTGATGTCAACACAGGACATCGGACATTGAGACCTGATTCTAAATATCAGGCAACGTGTAAACTCAACCCTGAAAGTAACCCAGCTTATACTCCTGGTTGCAGAGAAGCAATTAGTGTAGAAAGCTAAGAGCCAGCCTGAAAATAACAGATGTCAACACAGGACATCAGACATTGAGACCTGATTCTAAATATCAGTCAACGTGTAAACTCAACCCTGAAAGTAACCCAGCTTATACTCCTGGTTGCAGAGAAGCAATTAGTGTAGAATACCATACCTGAAGATTCCTTCTTCGTGCAGTCCCCTCTCCCTGAGCTGCTCCACACATTGCTCCACGATGGATGGGATCTGCTTGGTACTCGTTGTACTTTCATTTGTGATGGTGTCCAGCAAACTCTGACCAAATATTCCTAGCGGGACAAAACAAACAACCTATTGAAAAACCAGCTAAAGACCCCTTGCACTAACGGATTACTCTCTGCCTATGGTCTATTTATGGTCTATTTTGTTTTGAGCTTGATTCATACTTAACGCAAAAGCGAATGTGAAGCAAATTATGTGGTGCAAAGAATATGTAACAAGCTGCTTTCCTATTGTGTCGCAAGGAAATTTGCTTCGCTTTCAAAATTCGTGAACCAAGCTTTAGGGTTGTGCCCTACATTTATTTTCCTAAATAGTTAAACGGAACTTGTGACTTGTGACCAACAAAAGGAATGTCAATCATTCTCCCTTTTATTTGATCTGTCTTCAATTTGACTTTCAAGTTTCACCCCAACTTCGTTCTTGCTTGCAAACCTTTACGTCTTAGATGAGCTCAGTTTATTTTATCTGTTTGGATCTTGGTCTCACCTCCGCCTTTCTGTTTGTAGATGGCTCGTCGGATGACCTGCACCCATTCATCTGCTTCTTGAATGCTACTTGCCCACAGGACGAAGGTATCATGGTTGGTACCCACTATCTTTCCCTGCCCTTCACTTCCTGTGGGTGTAGAATATATAAATAAATTTATTCATTTGTATCGCGCAAATTTCATATTAATATTTTCATTTTCATTACATTTCGTGGCCCACAGGCCAAATTGGATGCGATTTACAATCAATAATTAGCAATAATTAGTAAAAACGGTTAGAAAATTACAAATATGATTTTAAAACAGTCAATGGTGCTTCACCAACATGCCCTTGACTAGCCACCCAAACCATGCCAATATAAGGAATAGTCTCCCATCCAAGTACTGACCACAGCCAATGGTGCTTCACCAACATGCCCTAGACAAGCCACCCAAACCATGCCAATATAAGGAATGGTCCCCCATCCAAGTACTGACCACAGCCAATGGTGCTTCACCAACATGCCCTAGACTAGCCACCCAAACCATGCCAATATAAGGAATAGTCTCCCATCCAAGTACTGACCACAGCCAATGGTGCTTCACCAACATGCCCTAGACTAGCCACCCAAACCATGCCAATATAAGGAATAGTCTCCCATCCAAGTACTGACCACAGCCAATGGTGCTTCACCAACATGCCCTAGACTAGCCACCCAAACCATGCCAATGCAAGGAATGGTCTCACAACCAGTTAATTACTACAGTTATTACTGCTTAACTTAGCAGTTTACCAATGGCCCTTCCATTGAGCTAGCTGTCTGGGAAACAACAATAACTAGGATCCTTCCACATTCTAACAAAATCCAAAACTTATGGTAACCATGTAACCCAAAATGTTGGACTCTGATTATGGTGCTATGCCTGATCCCAAATTTCACTAAAGTCATGCAACGTGCTACAGGGCTCGAATTTGGGGGGAAAAATCACAAGACTGCAGGACTTGTAGCTCAAAACTTTTGCTGGACCAAAAAATAGTTCACAAGACCAGAACCAAAATGAGAAAAAACTATCTACAAAGTGTCACAATTAAACTGTTTTAATATGTACTTCAACAAATGTATATTAAATATTAAATAAAACTGAAAGATATTTATCAGACTCAAATTCAACATTTGTACATGATTTTTAGAAATAAAGATGGGGTGAGGTATTACTAATCAATCACATGTACATGTAAGACCACTGGACTTGTCTGGTCATGAGTACACTGGCCTCAAGCCTGAGGTCCAGTGTTAATTACAAGCCCTGCACTGCCACCATCGAATTGTCCCTTTCAAAGTTATCATGGATAGAAGAAAACGAAAATGTTCGAAATTTGCCGACAGTCTGGAAGATCTAGGTCAGATGAGTGTTGCAAAAGTATGTACGTCCGTTCTATTGTAGAGTAGACTAGACCGTCTGAGTGTTGTACAACGCAAGTAATTCATGCAATGAAACACACCTTGGTTCAAATTTATTAATTTATTTATTTATTGTTTATTTACTTATTTATTTTATTACACATCCAACAGCGCAAGCGCCAATAACAGGATGGTGAATAGGAAGCGAGAAGAATTGTTCAGTTGTAGATGTGGGAGGGAAACCCCAAATGGGAAAAACCAACACAATCAGGCATTCTTTGGAGATTCAAATTTTTTCGACATACTTTTATTGATTTCTAATCAAAAAGAGCTTTTCACACAAAATGACTTCGCAAGATGCTTGCTGTCATTACCATTTCATTTCATTTATTCTGGTTGTGAAGCCAAGGACTCTCAGAAAAGTAAACTTAATCACTGTACTAGCCAAGAACCCAATGGACAGAAGACAAGGAAGGAAGTTTTAAGTTTTAGAAAAACTATCTTTAAGAGCAAACATCTTTATAAAAGGTACGCTTTCAGATACAAATTACAAAATTTCTTTTTGGGGTCACTACCAAAGTATGACCCTACCTTTAAAGTAATAGCCTACATGTCATTCACATCTACATGTTGTCACTAAAATTAATTATTTGGGAAAAATACAACATAAAGTACCATCCACCCCATCCTCAGAAAAGCAGTAAATACATCAAAAAATGATTTCTTTTGGTTCAACCTTAAATTTCGTTTGACACAAAATCAGACAAGTATCCTTTTGTTTTTTGTGTCTTAAAACTTTTGGCAGCAGTTCAAACAATCGAGGGGGGGAAATTCAATTGGCCCTAGACCGGGACAGACTGATCAACATGATCAAAGGTCACACCTGGCTCTGCAAGGAAAGCTACCCACTCAAGGTCTTGGTGTGTGGCTTGGTACAAATTAGGAGTGTGTTCAAAGTCTGTGCCACATGAGGATGATGTCTGGTTGTTGCAAACTCATTTTTGTTGTGTGTAGTAGAAGGAAATATTGGAGATAAATGTAAGACTGGAAATAAGATTGTTCTCTTTCTGGTTGGCCATATCATCCGTCTTCAATTTCAAGACAAAGTACAGGATTTGTATTTACACCCCCCCCTTAAAAAAACCAAAACAAAACAAATGCTTCTGTCTAAAAGCTAACTTTTTATAAAGTTCAAACCAGTACCAATCCAGCTGAGAAATTCTTACAATCATGTAAAATCTGACTTACTGTCAAAAACAAACTCTTTGTCGACCCTCCAAATTCCCTGTTGCTTTTTAAGAAAGTGGCATCTGAAATAAGCATGTATGGGCGTGCACAAAATAAAAACTGCTTTTCATTGTTTTCACTTTTAAAAAAGAGGAGCAACTAATTAGACGGAATATTCACATAAAATATAAAATAAAAAAAATTATTGTTATTGTTCAAATACTGCAATGTCCCACATCCCTGTTTTTATAATCTGCTTCTTCCTGCATAAATCCCCTCATAATAAAACAAATATTATATGACAGACAGACTTCTGGCCCTCACAGATGAAGAAAAACAAAACAAAACAAAACAAAACAACAACAAAAGACATCCAGAGTTTATTCTACCAAGCGTGGAAATAAACTTGACTTCACCCAGAGTCTAGACGTCACCCATGGACTTCCAATAAACCAAATCAAAAGTCAACCATCTTAATGGGAACATATACCTCTGGTTTTGGAAGCGTTTGATTGTTTTAATCCTATAAATGTAGATATGCACAATAAAACTAGCCTGTGAAAATTTCATTTCAAAAGGTGGTTGCATTTTTGAGATATCGCCAAAAATCCGGAGCGCATATCTCCACGCAGGAAGAATAATCCCTAATTGGAACAACATTCTGCGAAACGTACTGACAGTGAACAGGTTTCAAAAAATAACACTGGACCACAGGCCTGAGGCCAGTAAGTACACTTTTCAGGCTATTTAATCACAGTTTTTCTGATTTTTTTCAAGGGCAAACAAAATTGGAAATCAGACTAAGGTATGAAGAATATCATGCTTGCATAAAATTATATCAAAGATTTACAAAAAACAAATCATAAATGTTTGATTTCATTCACCATGGAAACAAAACATTTGCTAACTTCCTTCTTGTTCACATCCGGTCTCCCTGACCCCCTAAGTTACACGGACAACCTCTTGATCAAGGTCATCAGTTTTTATTTTATTAATACAAGGATTAAACAGCTACAAGGAAAGAGTTTAAAGGTAAAGTAAATCTTTGGTTTTTGAAACTGTTTGATTGTTTTAATCATATATGAATGTAGGTTTACAATAAAATTAACCTGTGAAAATTTCACTTCAAAAGGTGGTCGCATTTTTGAGATATTGCCGAAAATCCGGAGCGAATATGTCCACGCAGGAAGAATAATCACTATAGGAATACACAATCTGAGAAACATTTCTGACTGTAATGTTTCTCAGATTCAAATTTTGGAGCATTAAAACTGTTATCTTTTTCCATAACCACATTACTTCGAAGTGAAATGATTCTCAAAATGCTTCATACGATTAAAAGCTGCTGTACTCCTAATCAAGTAATTTTCAAATGCCATTAATTTTAAGAGTGATTACCAAACGTATACCTTCCCTTTAAGGTTATTTGGAAAGGAGAGTGAAACAATACATGTATGACTCACAAAACTAATGAGAGCTCCTTCAGAGCTAAATTTATGGGTGTTAATCAGTTTGGATTGGAATTCCTTACATTTTTGCAGTACCACCAACGGTATTAATTTTCAGAACACCCAAACCGAAATTTTAATGTTGAGAATATCGTTGTCAAAATGAAATTATGAACAAACATGACAAAAAACAAAGTAAAGACAACAAGCATTCTCAAGAAATGAACCAACTTTACTTTTCTCGTTCAAGAAATCCTGGTTAGCAGAAACAGGTAGCCGGTAACCAAAATATCTATTCATTTATATTGTTTGCGACTGGTGCCCCGTTAGATTTTGCTAAGTAGATTAAGTTCTGCTAAGGAGCTCTATAAAATTGGGATCAGGCATGTTGTGTTGTGGCCGAGTGGTCAAGCGCACTGGACTCGAACTCTGGTGTTTCTGATCAGCAGAGCGTGGGTTCGAGACCTGGTCTGGACACTTTTGTTCTTAAACAAGACACTTCACCATTATTGGTTTGTCCTTCGGATGGAACGTAAAGCTGTAGGTCCCGTGTGTTGTGTAATGCACGTAAAAGAACCCAGTACACTTATCTCTAAGCAGTGTTGTTGACTCGAGTCGGTGACTTGGACTCGAATCAGACTCGAGTCACCAATTTAATTGACTGACTTGAGCAAAAATGACTTGAGCCAAGATGACTTCCGACTTGACTTGAGAAAAAATGACTTGGTTACAACCAACTTACAACACTGTCTGTAAGCGACGGCGTTCACCCTGGGGTTTTTTCTGGTATGGTTGGCTGCATATTGCGCCTTAGCACCTTGTAAACTGTAACATGATGCTATTTAAATAAATATTATATCACAAATATAGCTCTGCATACCTTTGAGAACAAATTACGAGCGCTTTGAGGCACGCTCGGGTGTGATAAAGCACTTTATAAGAACTCAGTATTATTTGTATCAGAACAAAGAATAATTGACTAGAGTGGGATTTGAACCAACGACCTCCGGATTGACGTGCCGGCGCTCTACCAACTGAGCTATCTAGCCCTATGTTGGTGGTCTCCCTATTTTGTCAATATCTTTTATTCTTATCAGAACAATGACAGATAACCCTAAGTTTGATTTACCTGGTAGAATCTCAAACAGGTATTTGCCAGGCTCATCAAGGTTCTGCTGACGCTTCTCCACCTTGTTATTACGCAATGGGATACTCCCTAGAGGTCGATGGTCATCTTCTCTCAGGGAGTAGTGTATGTAGTCTCCTTTCAGGACAAAGAACCGACGTTGCCACGTCTTGAACGGCCCACCTTGCTTCTTCAGCCAACCCTTGTGGATTGTGCCGTCTCGGCTCCGATCGTTCATCCTTCGATGTGGGTAACTCTCCTAAACAAATAAAACAACAATCCAGTTGAAATTTCATCAAGTTAAGTGATCTAATTTCTTGAAAATCTTGAAAAATCTTGAAAAACTCTTTATAAATTTATGTTTGTCAAGAACTTTGTGCATCATAGCGTCAGTGCAAAAACGTTATATCTCGATTAAAAAAAAAAAACGTCTTAACTCAGCATGTACACATGTTCTTGTTTTTTGTATACATCTTAAGCGAGATAACAACCTTAAGGTGATCTCCTGGCTGCTGCTTCCCAGGTTGTAACGTAAACTTGGGTGTGATCCCTGGCTATACGGTAGTTAAAGGTTGCATGGCTTCTAACTGGCACCCAGTTCAAAGATATTGACAAAATAGGGAGACCACCAACATAGGGCCAGATAGCTCAGTTGGTAGAGCGCTGGCATGTTAATCCGGAGGTTTCTTGTTCAACCCCAAATTATGTATACCTACCGTATAAAACATAAAGTCAGACAAGCTGTATCAAATCGGATGATCAGTAACTGATAACCTACAAAGAATTTGCAACTGTGCAAATGTTATTGTTAGCACTACACACTATTTCACCTCCCAGTTGATTTACAATCCTTCATTTCCAAGTTCACCTTGTTCACTGAAACATTCCACACGAACCACAACACAAAATCTCAGTCCAACACAATTCAGAGGCTGGATAAGTACAGGATCAAAAGGATCTCTGTATAACCCCTGAATCTTGCAATGTCCATACACAATGTACAAAGTGGTTTCCACTCATGACCTTATGCCAGTGTGGACAGGAAGACGCATTTCTCTCTACAGCTGGTCCAATAATAGCTCACAAGTCATCAATCTACATGTGCCATGTACTTAATTTAAAGGGTTAACCACTTTGGGTGGGTGTTTGGTAAGATTTTCCATGCCCACCTACAGTAATATTTTTCAGAGCTTCTGGAGTAATCAGATTTGTGCGACTATTTCATGTACAAAGGTTTAGTGTAACATGAAAGTCAGTTTGGCAACATTTTTTTATGTTTGCGAGTAACCGGAAACGGAGGTCAAGTCTTATTCTCAGGTTTTCGTTGTTGATTCCTTAAATTTATTTTACTTTCCCAACAATAAGGCATCATTTTCATAGTCATAACTAATTTAAACTAAAGTATTTGAAGAAATAGAATTGCCCACATGTAAAACTCAATATGATTGGGACCAACTTGGTCCAGGAAGATGAAATAAGCATGAGACTTGCCAAGTATATTGACAGAAGTTAACTTGATTAATTAATGATACTCGAAATGCAAACTGGACTTTTGTCACGGGCACAATCAGTGGCAAAATTGGTTAAGAATCTGTTCTAGAATGCAGCAGGTGTGGGTTCGAATCCCATCCGAGTTGTTTAGCCATTGGATTTTTAATCGCATGATTTGGAAAGTACTGAGTAGGCCTATTCAGTTGCTTTTCAGACTTTGGTGTAACTCAAAATTGTATTCTTTACTTTATTACAAATTTAGCAATCCCATTCTACCTTTAAAATTACTTAAGCTAAAATTTAACTCAAGATCACTGTGATGATTATTGATGTGTTCAATGACACATTTTTTTACAAAGACTTTTTCTGAGGGTGACTTCGAAGCTAAATTTAGACTTTTGTCTCAATCTTGATGAAGGGAAGTTGGATTAGTAACAAGGCCAATGATGATAGTTTCTCATGGATTCTTCTCAAACGTTCAAGGATTTTTCAGGACTCAATTTTATTTTTTTGGTTTTTTTTGGGGGGGAGGGAAACCACAAGACCCCAGGGCTTGTAGCTCAAACTATTTACTGGACCAGAGTTTTGTGTACAAGACCAGAATTGAAATGAGAAGAAACAAATGCCTACACAGTTTAACAATTGAACTGTTTGAATTGGAAAGAACACTAAAAGTAGATTGATCTCATTTGTATTATGGGTACGTATTCTTCAATAATCAACAGAATTATATTTATCAGACTGAAAGTCAAGATTTGAACACAAACACAAGACTGGTTAGTTCAGTGTTGAAAAGCATTCCTATATTTAAATATGAAATATAGACTTGTGAATAAGCTGGGAGCCTCTAGTGAAACGATTCAGCTAACTGGTACGGCCGGCTAGTCACTGAAAGAAAAAAAAATTAAGGGCACAAAAAACACTGGAACTTAAAGAATGTCCGACATGAAGTATGAAAGACCGACCTCCACATACGATAAAGTAGCAAGCAATTTGCACATTCATGACAAGTTGATGAAGTGAACAATTGTCTCCCAATTGATGGATATCATCAGTGACTGATGAGGCAGATGTCAAAGGCTGCCCTCAGACACTACCTGTTATTCATCCCTAGACAAAACAACTTGAACAAGCAGAGTCTAAAAATGACCCGTGCCATGTCATCTGCTGTAATTATCACAACGCTGCCCCCTCTCCCAACTGTTCACTAGGGATTGAAATAGTATTAAGTAACACCCATAAAGTTGTTAATTAGGCTATATTGCAAAAATTAGTTAGTGACCTGACGTTTTGACCCTAGCAGAGTCTTTCTCGAACGAACGCTAAATGACAACACAAGACAGGCCTGACACAAGACACATTAACATGTTATAAGTGTAACAAGAGCAGTTAAGTGGAAATACATGAACAGAGAGAGAGAGAGAGAAGCAGAAAGCATTCAGAAAAAGTAGGGGGTAAACAGGGATTATGGAAACAAAGGGGGCGGGGGGGGGGTTATAGTGGTTAATTGAGCCCAACAGGGAATTCCCCAAACTGCCCCCAATAGAGCTGCACTTTCAGACAGGGATCCAGAGGGTGTGTCCATGGGCTCTGTACCCCTCCAAGACTTCTTTTTAAATTTGAGTCGTTATTCTTCTTCTACAATCTTTTTTCCTTATACTGTGAACTTCAAACTTGCGCCAAAACAAAAGCCTTAATCATGCTACAGACCTAAATTCCTTTTGCCCACTGGTGTTAAACTCATAATCATTGTGACACACCAGATCCTTTTTCAGTTGATTTTTGTTTGTTTGTTTATTTGTTTTTGTTTTGCATTTTTGTTAATACATACGCCACACTTACATGTATGAACAGCAGGCCTGGAATTTTATCTTTGAGAGGGCAAGGCTATTTTCATTTTGCAAAGAGCACTTCTAATGGAAAATCTTAAAGTCTGTTGAAGGGGCAATGAGGCCAAGACCAGGGGCAACAGAGGTCATGACCTCCATGACCTCTGTTTCATTTCAGGCCTGCCACATGACAGGAATGGAAATCTGAATATTAGTTCATAAATTAATGAAGCAATTTTGGGTTGAAAAAAGAAAAATTTACTAGAGCGGGATTTGAACCAACGACCTCCGGTTAAGTTGATGAAGCATTCAGACATTTGAGATCAGACAGTTCACTTTAATTTTAGTTCTGATCTTCACCAGCAGGGTGCTTTCCCTTTAAGTTCTGTATCTTTCCCTGTTCTTGGCTGGCAGTCAAAGTCCCTGCTCACCACATCCTTCAAATTTGTGTGGTTACAAGCAAGGCCAAAGTTCAGCTGACGAAGCACAAATTATGCTTACCAGATTACGGTTACCAGCCAAAAGACATTTTGTACCATGTCACATGTCACTGATACCCTGCTCACTTTTGCTAAGCAGGAACTTGTTTAGCAATACATGGGCCCAAAAGGAATTTGAAAACATTTAAGTTGTGTTTCTCTCTTGTAACAGTGCACACTACGTATTAGAAGCCCATGCCTGAATTTCATCCTTTGAAGATCAGGTTCAGGCAATTGTCACTTGTGGCAAAGAGGGCTTGAGGCAAAGCGGACCAAGTCCAAAATGTCTCAATCCAAATTCTACTCCACTGTGTGTGACATAAATAGCGCTTGGTTCGTCTTGGTAATAAACTTGTAGTATTATTTCATTTCCTCCGTTTATCACAAAATTTGAGAAAATTGCCTCGGGCAAAAGTAAAGGAAATGTAACCTTTCCTGACTCTAGATTACATTACTTTCTTAAAAGTGTTGCTCTAGCACTTAAAATACACACATCAAGAACTGTGTACATGTGTATATATACGCAACATCAACCGTGGTTTGCACAGTATGATCTTTACGCAGTTTGTGCACCTGTATTGTCTGCAATTATGTAAATAGCCTTTGACAACGGCTGAAAATAATACATTTCAAGTACAGTACTATTCACGTGTAGGCCTACAGGGCTGATAGAAGTTAAGCCGGGAGAGTGCAGCGTACATCGGTAACTGCGCAAGTCCTTGTTGAGGATTCGCGTAGCCATTTTGGCAGTGTGGCGAATTGAATCTTTCCCATTGGTCAATCTGGTATAAGTTTGCCGCATGCATTTTACATGTATGTCACATGGTGTTAATATTGTGTGTCAACAGACTGTGCAAGTATTTGAACATTTTTCAGAATCCTTAGTTCCCACTAACATTGCTTCAACAGGTAGCGTATACAAAATCACGCTCTTTCACAAAGAGTTTCAATGTTCAAACTATGGGGAGCACTTGCTTGGTCTTATTGCTAACATAGAGGGCGTACACAGCAGACACAGAAGATCAAGTGCAGCGTTCTCCTAACTGTGACAAGATCAAATGTCAAACCTGCTTAGCCACAAACATTAGATCTACAAGCAAAAAAAACCCGATTTACCCTACAGGTTACCAGCCAAGTTACCATGTCATGTGTACTGTTTTTAACTGGTTCACGACCTACCTTTCCTCAGCTGAAAGTTGTTTAATTTAAAAGCAATATTTTTCTGCTTTGAAAGGAACTATGCCATAGGCCATTTTGAGATACTGGTGGACACATTATAACTGTACTGTTTGGGTAAATTTGTCAGTACACACCCAAACCAAACGGTGTAATCTTAAGGTGTCCGCCATCTCACAAAGGCTAATTAGGTTCATGCATTTAACCTTAAATACAATACACTTGTACTCAGGAATGAGTTGGACACCATTGCCTTAGTACATGACTCATATCCTTTGCTACATGTACATTCATCTACACATGTACAACATGTACTGTACAATGTGAATGAGTACACGAGTTAATGCAAAATGCCACATTTTATGAGCGGTTACGTTTGAACTTTAAAATGTTCCAATCCCGACCTTAATATTGTACAAACCTTTTGCTATGTTTTAAAACAAAAGTTTCAACAATGATCTTTGATTTCACAAAGTACATGCAAACGGGTAATTACTACCTACAGTGCATGCCATCCATTCAGTGTCCAAATGGACACTCCCACTTTAGACCCACCTTATGCCTACGAGAATTTCGCAAGTGGTGCCCATGCCTTAGTTGAGGCGGTAACCCTAGGCTGGACAGCGTCATACTGCGTACCTTGGTCTGTATGTTACAGGTCTCATCGCTGCGTTGGCGCCGATGGGTGTACTTGGTCCTGGGTGCCTTAGCGCGATCCATATTTGAGACGTAGTGCTCCTTCGAATGCTGTCCCCCATAAAAGCCACGTCGGGTTGAAGACTGTCTAGTAATCATCACTCGTTGATTCATCTCATTAACCCCTCCAAGGAATGAGTCGGCAACACAGCGGAAGTTTCAATCAACCACCCCTGCTTTCCCTCCCCCCCTGCTTTCCCTCCCCCCTTTCCCGGGGTCTATCTTGGCTATTTAAGGGTTCTTATGCACTCTCCTAATCAAGGGCTTCCTAATCTCTGATAGGACTGCTGGAAAATTACTCAGTGGCTCTCTAACTACAACTTGCCGGTCAACGAGGTTCTTAGAACACTGATGAGCAGAGCTCCGGAAACTTCAATCAGTGTGTACTTTCACTTTCTTCATTAGCACAGTCCAAGGATTGGAACAAATTGTTTGGGGTACAAATCAGTACCGCCCTGTCTGAGACTTTTCAGAGAGTATGTCCGGCTTTTCACATCCACTGAGAAAAAAACCTCTTCTCGGAAGGGTTGTCGTATTTGAAAATAATAAATAGCCGTCTGAGGAAAGCTGACCAGCACGAGATATTGACAAAGCTTGAGGGATTATTAAGGAGCCAAGGTGAAGAAGCCTTCGATGATTGCAGGGAAAAACTCCACCAGGTGTTGGTTACTGTCATCGTTTGATGACCTCTGGACAAAGATGGCCTCTCTGTCTTTCCAAAGGTAATGTTAATGTTTTAGTTTGGAAAATAGTTACCAAAGGCACCGTGACCTTGTAGCTCAGATGAGTTCAAAGTTGACCCTTGCGTGATGTGTAATCATAAACTGGTATCAGCTGCGAACAGTAAATTGGTGACGGCGACACATTCAAGTTGCTGAATGACAAAATCCATTTTGAGATCCACTCGCCTTGAAGGTCGTGCAAACATGGGAAGCCCATGAATGTGTTTTCCATATGTATTTATAAGGATATGTATTCACTATACCAATCTTTCAACGTATACAACTAAACGTTTTTTAAGTAAGGAGCCCACACTTCCTCCTTCGCTCTATTTCGTCAGCCCACACTGCCATAAAAGTGACTTTTCATACATGTAACCCCTTAATCATGGCAAATAACACAGAAGAAAATGCTGAGTATAGGTGATACTAATATCCATATAAACAGCCAGCTCTAACTGTGACTTCAGCACTTTCAGTTTCTGTGCTTTTTGTTGGTTTTGTTTTGAACACTTTTGACCAGCATTTATGATGCACTCCCTCAGCGCATCGACTCGTTGGTTTATACACACATACTAGAGGAAGGAAATTACATGTATCATGTGCATGCTTACCAACTGTCTATTTAGGATTATAACACTAGTTGGAATACAAATCATTTAACTGGTACCATTGACCTTGACTTTGACGTGCTGGAAATGACTGTAAGTCAATGTCAAACAGTGGCAAAAACTCATGTAAAATCCACCTGCGATGCTAAAACCTCAACCTACAATGGACCGCAGGCCAAGGCCATTGACTTTAAAAAGGCATGTACAGCATTGGTAATTGTCAAAGACCAGTATCCACACTTGATGTGACCCAACATGTATGAAATAACAAACCTGTGAAAGTTTAAGCTAAATCGGTCTTCAGAGTCATGAGAAAACCATGAAAAAACCCATTCTATATTTTCACTGTTTTCAAACATCGAAGTTTATCACGCGTGATAAAGACTAATTGTTTTACTAACTTCCTAAAAATTATAGCATTTCAAGCAAAACTATTTCAAGAGAAGTTCTCCACCATGACCATCTTTATACCATGTAAGGTATGTGGAAATCTGTGAACATTTATGTTTTCAATCTCACCAATGTTGTACACACCCTTTAAACCTCGGGCCAGTAAACTCAAGACTGGATAAGTCTGGCAGTCTTGTCTTTTTTTTATTCAATAGTCTGGATCTGGAACAATATTCTCAACGCTCTTTTTCTACCTCACTGTGTAATAAATCAGCCTGTCTAAAATCCAATTATGTTCAAATAGTGACTTTGAGTCTAAGAAACATCTTTCAATTCTGTTGAGTATCCATACTTATCTCAGGGATGAGAGTCATTGCTGTCAAAAAAGTCTGAAACTACATGTTGGATCCAAATTTTAGGACGTAGGGCCTACATGTATGTTGAAATGATGGCGTTTATACCTTTTGATAAATCCTAGGGAGGGTTTGGAATTCAAATGGCTTTTAGGAACAGTGTCCTAAGCACTAGTGAAGTAGATCAAAGGGCAGTCTTTCTACAGTGTCCTAAGCACTAGTGAAGTAAATCACAGGGCAGTCTTTCTTTTATGCGGAAAAATGAAAGGCTTTTTTTATTCATAATTCAGACAAAAGTCTGAAATATCTCATCCCTGTTATCTACAAGACAAATTATAATGAGATTAATCTTTCCTTAGAGCTTTGTTCAAAGTTAAACTGTGTAGATAGTTTTTCTCAATAATAAGTTCTAAGATTGCATTTACCACACTAGAGGGCGTCACAAAGCGCTCATTATTTTTTCTCCAAAGTATGCAGACATATATTTAAAAAATAAAGAACCATTTATTTACACAGCACTTTGTTAACGGTTTACAAGGTGATGTGGCGCAATCTGCAGCTAACCTTACCAGAAAATACTGAAGACCCTTCTCTTTACGTGCATTAGTTCCTCCTATCAGGATGTTTGAGCGTGTAACCAGGCTTTCTGCTTCTTCTCACCCATACACTCTTAATTTGCTGAGATGTAGAACAAAGAGCCATTCCAACAGCTTTATTCCACGTAATGCATCTCTTTGGAACTCCTTGCCTGGTGCATGTTTCCCTCTATCCTACAATCTAGACTGTTTTAAGAGGAATATCATTTCCTACCTCCAGCTCTCCTGAGTTATTTTCACCTTTACAAATTTTCTTCTTGTAGCCCCTTACCAAGAGTGGCTTTTAGCCTTGTTTGGAGCAAACTTGCATAAAAAAATAAATAAAAATTACACAACACACGGGACATAGAGCTTTACGTCCCTTCTAAAGGACAAAGCAATAATGGTTAAGTGTCTTGCTAAGGACACAAGTGTCAAGACCGGGACTCGAACCCACACTCTGCAGGTCAGAAACACCAGAGCTTGAGTTCGTTGCACTTATCCGCTCAGGCACTACACACCAAAATTATAGCGCTCATTAACCACTTGACAACGGATTACATCTTATTATAGTTGTCTGAACTGAAAACAGAGGACATTTATGTACATTTCAGAACAGTTCCAGAACATTCTCTTCTAGTTGGGTAGGGTGACCAGTTGATGTATAAATACACCCCCAGACTTTCCATTGTGTAGCTACGCTTCCCCCTCGTACAAAGATGGACAAAGGGTACTGGAATCCATGCTCAAATAATCCCATTTTCCTTGGGTTAATGATTTTAATTCTGATCTTGTTAAACAAAATTCTTCCCCAGTAACATTTTGCAGACGTTCAGCAGTGTCGTTGGCCCACTGAGTGAGACCAGATTGACATTAGAGGGATTGATAAGCAGTGTTAAGACTTTGTTATTGTTTTGATTATTCTTCTACTTAACTGATTTGATTATCTTACCTCCTGTGTATAACCAGTTAACAGTCAGCTAAGCAGAAATGTGAATCAATGAGTGAACTTGCCACTTGTGGCGTGTCGTGGCCGAGCAGATAAGAGCACCGAACTCAAGCTCTGGTGTTTCTGATCAGCAGAGTGTGGGTTCGAATCCCAGTCGTGACACTTGTGTCCTTAAGCAAGACACTTAACCATATGCTTCGTCCTTCGGATGGGACGTTAAGCCGTAGGTCCCGTGTGTTGTGTAATGCACGTAAAAGAACCCAGTGCACTTATCGTATTAAAGAGAAGGGGTTCGCCCTGGTGTTCCTGGTTGGATTGGCTGCATATTGCGCCACAGCACCTTGTAAACCATTACATGGTGCTATGCAAAGGAATAGGTCTCATACTTCAACACGTAACTCCACATACATTGTACCTTGTAGGAAAAATACTGAGCGCTTTGAGACACCCATCAGGAGTATAAAGCGCTATATACATGTAAGAACTGCGTATTATTATTATTAATCCTTAGCACCTGTTGAAATATAAGCCATCAGCTCTACTGGCTTATACCAGCGTTTTGTCTAGTTCTTGTTAGGTGTTCGGCTAGCAGCCGAAAACCTATTGTTATTGTTAAGTTTTTTAGGTGTTCGTGCAATATGTGCACGAACACCTCTTGATATTGTTCTGTTTTGGGTTTTTTCTCCATCTTCTTCTTCTTCTTCCACGCAACTCTTCTCTGGAACATAACTCAAGATTGAAACTGAATTGAACCTTGAAACTCATCAGATAATTGAACCTCAATATGAAGACGGCACAGTTGTCATTACGTCATGATGACGTCATCAGGTGTCGAATTACAAGGTTTTTAAAGTTGAAAAATGACCATTTGCTTTTTGCTGTATCTCAACGCATATCAAAGCTATGATGTTCATAATTAGGCATCTGATAGATCAAGACTGGGGCAATATTTGAAAAGTAAACGCCAAAATCGTATGACCTTTTCTTCTGGTCGTACCGGAAGGTCAAAGTTTGCCTTTGTGTTTTTCTTTAAAAAAGCCTGTTTCGGGGTTATCTACAGCATAACTCAAGATTGGAATTGAATTGAGCATTGAAACTCATCAGACAACTGAACCTTAATATCAAGACGACACACAGTTGATGATGTCATGATGACGTCATTGGGTATCAAATTACAGTAAATCAAAGTTTAATAATTGAAAAATTCATAACTAATGAACCAGAACTTGGATTATTACAATCTAAACATCATCGGATAGGTCGTTAAAAGTTCGACAAACGCTACACAGATCATAACCCTCTTGACCCCGACTTCCGGTTCAAATAGGAAGTTGAAAATTCTATAATATATTATCTTATTCATATCCTAAAAGCTACAGGTCATTTCAGCATGATTTTTGTACCAGGTTGTAGAACGTTAAGCCTGCTCAAACTTTTGCACAAAGATGACACCATTTAAATCTTTATATCTGGTCGAAAAAGGACGTTCAAGCTTAGTTTACCTGTATGTTGACCCAGACAATTTACAATGCACGATAGTGTATTAACACACGCTAAACCTGTACTACGCTAAACCTGTACACATGCATCGCACGTGCGGTTTCGTTGACATCCTCCAATGCACGTGTGATTTTTGCACGTAGTTTTTTAGATGCATTTGTGCTGTATAAATATACATGTAGGTGTGTGTTAGAATACATTTCGCATTGATCGGTGTTCCAACTTATATTGCACCTCAGTCCAGTGAAATTGAGAGTGTTCAAATACGGGTATGTCGTTTCGTAATATGCTATCAGGAATATCAAAGTAACCACACAGCACTTGCAATTTTGGATCTTCCCTCTCTTGAAAGTAGTCGGGGTGCTATGCTTTTTGTTATGGGTTGAAAACTGTTGAAATCCACCAAATTTAGAGATATGCTACCCCCCTCTAGAACTGACTGTACACTTAAACATCCGAGAATGGTAAATAGGTCCACCACTCTGTAGTACAGACAGATATAGAAAATCCTCTAATCCAGCATTGTCCAGGATTCTATAAATTTGTACATATGTTTTTAAATTGTATACAAATTTTATTAACTAAAATTTGAAACTTTATATTTAAAAATATCATAACTTCTGAACCACGCATTTGGTTTTTTCAATCTACACATCATCTGAAAGGTTTTTATTAACTAATCAACATGTGACCCTATTTGACTTTGACTTCCGGTCCAAAACCGGAAGTTTGATGTTTAATTGTTGAAAAATTCATGAACCAGGCATTGGATTGATAAGGTATAATGTCGTAAGCTATTTATTCAAACACTCACCACGAACACCTTGTTTTTGTAGTAGACAAAAACTGAATCTCTAGTTTCTTCCTCTTCTTCTTTTCCCTGATCTTTCTCTTGCAGATTTCTCAAAAAGTAAAAGTTGTACAAACTTGAAACTTAGCATAAACTTGAACCTTAATATGAGGACAGGGTTCGAAATTAGCGGTCGCCCGGTCGCCAAATGCGAGTGAAAACAGCGGCGGGCGAGTCAAAACCCTTCCTTTACTAGCCCGCCGGGCGAGTCAAATAATTGTTCTTGTTCACAATAAATGAGGGTACGGTTGTAAAATCCCAAAGAAAGTTTTTATTAAAGCTTTTAGTTTGATAAGTCTGGATATTTGCTTGATTTAATGTGGCCGCGATCGCGATCGCGAACGGAATTGCGATCGTTCATTTTGGCATACAAACGTTAAAACACCATGCACATACTGCCGAGTATCCACACAACACGTGCATCGGCCCCACACATAACGTTCGGTCGCCCACCGGTACATGCATAGCGCATACACAACACACAGTACAAAGTCCAAGCTAACCAACATTCCACACGTTGTGATTGGTGATTGATGGCCGTTGATAATTACCATATTCATAAGAGCTTGACTAGACTTCAACGCAGTACACGTTCACAAACGGAGTAAAAAATTGCCGCACAGTGTGCCGCATGCATGCAGATTGTGTACAATACACAGCCTTGGATGAAGTCTAATTAAACATCGACAACTTTTGCCGATAGAGGGCGATGCAGGGCAAAGTTCATTGAATTATTTCTCAATGTGCGTTGTCGAACGATCGTTGATTCGCGAAGATTTTATTGCAAATGAAGTTCAAAACAACCGATCTTCAAATCAAGAATCCATGAAAATGGTTGATGATGGAAAAGGTATGATTTAGGACAAAAATTAGGGGATAAAATCATCCCAAAATGCAATTTTGCAAACTTCACTTCCGTGCGTTTTTTTTTTTTTTTTTTTTTTTTTTCGTTTTGAAAAGTGTGTGCGTCACGTCAATACATGCGGGCTAGTGAAAAAACCTGCGGGCGATCCAAAATTTTGGTTGATTCGCCCGGCCGGCGAGTGGAAAAAAAAGTTAAGGGAAACCCCTGGAGGACGGCACGCGAAGAATTGCGTCATGATGACGTCATCAGGTATCGAATTACAAGGTTTTTAAAGGTGAAAAATGGCCATTTGCTTGTTGCTGTATCTCACTGAAAATAACATTTATGATGTTCATAGTTTGGCATCTGATAGACCAAGGCTGGGGCAACATTTGAAAAGTTAACGGCAAAAATTGTATGACCTTAACTTCCGGGTCTTTACCCTAGGTCAAAGTTCGCCTTCGTTTTTTTCCTTCAAAAAACAACTTTCGAGCTTATTTACGGTATAACTCAAGATTTAAATTGAATTGAACATTAAAGGTATTATACAGGATTGGCAGAGCTGACAAAATAATCACAGACAGTGTTCATGTTTTGTGTAATCAACCACATACATGAAATAACAAACCTGTGAAAATTTGAGCTCAATTGGTCATCGAGGTCACGAGAAAATAGTGAAAAGAGACCTAATGTGTTTTCTGTTTTTCAAACATCGAGTTTATTATCGCGCGCGATAAAAACTATTGTTTTACTCATTTCTCAGAAACGATAGCATTTTAGGCAGAAATATTTTAAGGAACCCTTTCTACCATTACTTACTTTAAATCATGTAAGTTATGTGTGAATCTGTGAACATTTGTGTTTTTCGATCTTACCAATAGTGTACAGGGCCTTAAAACTCATCAGACAACTGCACCTTAGTATCTAGACGACACACAACTGAGGATGTCATGATGACATCATCGGGTATCAAATTACACTAAATCAAAGTTTAATACTTGAAAAGAACATAACTCATGAACCACTGAATGGATTTGTACAATCTACACATCATCGGATAGGTCGTTAAGAGTTTGACAAATGCTACACAGAACCTTTACAACATTTGAACTGACTTCCGGTTCAAAACGGAAGTTGAAAATTTCAAAATATCTGATCATGTTCATATCTTTAAAGCTACTAATCATTTCAGCATAATTTTTTTATCAGGGTGTAGACCGTCAAGCCTGCTCAAACTTTTGCACAGACATAACATGTTTCTTTTACATCTGGTCGAAAAAGGACGAAAACACGCACCTATCAGTTCACCCGTATTAACTTAAGAGACCGGCGGTTGCTTTATGCGGGATCATACTGAGGTCAAATAGGTCTTAATTTTTTGTCATGCGCGTGACCTCTACTTCCGGTCGAAACCATAAATGCCCAGTAACTTGAAAGTGGGAATTTTTGTTGAGTTGTTTTTAACTATGTTGTGATCTGGCAAGTGTCTGGTTTACGTCACATAATTCAAAAGCGCCCTCTAGCGGCAGGCTGAAAACAGTTAAAAACACACAATTTAAAGCTCTTGGGCAATTCTAGATACTTTGTACAAAGTGTGACCCCATTTGACCTTTCCCTGTAAAAACCGGAAGTTGAAGTTTCATATGACAACCTTTAGGCTATGATTTTGCACAGAGATCAACAAGAGGTACAAATAAATATTTTGCCCGTCAGCACAGCACAATTAGACAAAAAACCTTCACACAATAATTTTCCTATTTTTATTTACGCAGTCACTTTATTTCGTTCGAGCCGAACACCCTGAGTTTGTCCACAAACTCTAGATTTCTACAATTCTAGTTCTTGTTGCTCTTCTTCTTAATTAAATTTATTATAATAGCTTACCTCCTGTGTAAAACCAGTGAACAGTCAGCTAAACAGAAACCAGAAAACACTTTGCGTCAGCTATCCAAGATACATGGCCTTTTATCATCCTTAGTTAACCTAAACAGCAAAACCAAGAAAAGAATAATTATTATCCACATTTAAAATGTTCTGTAAGTTGGATCATTATCAATTGATGTATTTCACAATGTTCGCTGCTCCAACAAAAGGAAATGAACAAAGCTTTCAGGAAGTTATTTTCTTTGTAACAGGAAACCGATTTTTTTTTTTCTACCCTGGGTAAATATGGGGAAATTGGAAACTATTCCTTGTGATACTGTACATTTGCATATGTGCCAAATTGATTTTAAGCTTTATTGCCATTACTATAGGTTTTCTCGACCAATTTCAGCAAAAATTCATTTAATTTCATTTTACACATTCAAATTCACGCAATTCCTCTAATCCACTTAAACTAGGGTTCCTATTTGCCGTTAATGCATTCAATTTCGTTTTCGTGCACAAATGATTTCCCTTTTCTCATTCAGATTCGAATCGGTCATTCTATTTCATTTATAGGAATTCAAGAGTCAAGACTACACTATGACCGTTCTTAGATTGAATTTCTACTACCTATTTTCGCTTGATAAAATTGAATGGTTGACCAGCTCTTGCTGCTGGCTTTAACGAAGTTGAATGAGACTTGTGTTCTAACGAATGGATTTTTTTGAAATTGGCCGGGAAAACCTAAACAACAAATTCTGAAGTAAAAGAAAACCTGTAAATGAACTTGTAATCTTCACGTGAAGATGTAATGAGTGTAATTAGTGACCCGGTCCGATATTTTGTTCTCTTAAAGCAAAGGCAGTTTTCCCTTAATAAATTGTAAATTTCTACTGGAACATTTCAAGGGGCATCAAGGCAATGACCAGGGGGCATGAATCATGTTTAACTTCAAATTCAATAGAAGACCCCTTTCTCATTGGGAAGCCATTCATCTCATCCCCTAGCAAAATCGCCCCAACAAAGTTACCCTGAACAATGTCCCCCCCCCCCCCCCCCAAACAAGCCAAATAAGCTCACCCTGGTCTTACAACACATTCTTATATCACCCAAAACAATGTCGACTCCAAGCAAAGTTGCCCCCGATAAAAATAAAGAGACCCTCCACCAACAACCAATGATTATTTTATGAAGGCAGCTTATTATTAAAACATAGCAAATTTAAGACACATTGATTTATTCTTAGGAAGGAGAGCAAATTTTATGCCAAAATAGTGTTTATTTATTTACCACAACAGCTAGAAAATGGTAAGCAGATCAACAAGTAGTTGCAATAATCGTAATCCTCCATCCTCCTGGTGCTAGGTTGGTCATATACCATAGTACTAGGGTTTGACGAACTCTACTCTAGGGCTAGGAGTACCTGTACACATTTGGCAATTTTGTATCCTCCTGTACCCCAATTTCGCGCGTCACAAATATTCGCGCAGGTACCTTTCCCGATGCATATCATTTTGTTTACAATACGCAGTGACTCAATTTTTAATTTCATGAAAGTATAAAGCCTAATAAACAATTTCCTGCAAAGATGTGGAAAATCAAAGCCTTTCCGGTAAGATTTTAGATAAACTACAAATGTAGTATACAATCTTACCTTTTTAGACTAAATACAAAACATAGCTAGATAAGATGGTCGATTAAAAAAAAAATAAACACTGAAAGTTCAGTGCGTTCGTTGTCTGCCATACTTCAATACTTCAATTACAAGACCACATGATTTTCACTAAACAAAAGAGGGCGTACAAAATACTACGGAAGGTTGAAGTGGACGTGCGCCTTATAATCCTTTTTTCAGAAATTACGAATTGTTTGCATTTAACTGGACGCGGGGCTTACCAACTTTGTGATAACAGCGCAGAGTCCATTTCCCACCTCGCCAACCCCACCACCCCTTCCCGTAAATAATTATCACTGCCGATTTCAACCAGCAGCTTCCCTGCCGCACGGACTAAAGCATTTAGAAGAAAGGCGAGACAATAGGGACTCCGTAGTGACGTTCCAGCCCAAGTGCGCGAATTTACGTGACGGAAAATGAAACTTGACAAATCGGGGTCGATTGCAGACGACGAGTTTCGTTGTGTGCCTTGACGATGTTCTGCAGGCTTCAAATTCTCCTCTCAGGTGGGTTTTGACATCAATTAAAATTAAAGCTAAAAGTTGTTCTTGATTCTGTTAATCAATTCAAAATTCAATTTCAATTCTTACGTGCGCGAATAATGGGGATACGAGGATATATGATATCACCTTTCCTTTGAATGCACACAACAGCCAGCCCAGGGAGTTGGTCTGATAATAAATATGGCTAAAATTCCGCAGCACGCCACCACTCTAGCTCCCTCAATATCTGGCCGATTACTCTAAATTTTAGTCTTACCTGTCAAGATGGGTTAACTGCATATATACAGCAAAAAACAGGAAAATTGAACAATTCTAAAGGCCTTAAAAAGGCGTCAGAAAATCGCAAAAGCTTCGTAGAAAATAAACACCATTTTGTTTTCGTTTTCCTGCTGTGTGTGTGTCCGGGTAAATGTGCAATACTCCAATGAGTCGGTCATCGTTCATGCGCATTGGAAAATTCACCAGGTCTTGTTGATTTATGGAATGGGTAAGCCAGCTATAGTGGCCTCTGATGTGATGAACATACCCCCATTGAAGGATGATTCAAAAAAGGGAAAAATAGCCCAAATTCCACATAATCATAACTATTGCCGCTACAAACATACCCCCATTGAAGGATGATTCAAAAAAGGGAAATAATAGCCCGATATTGCCCTTATGAACATGAACTTACCCATGACTTGTACTAATCCTGGAAAAGTTTCCGGAGCACGCCACCACCTTCTGGAAGGGAAGGTGGTGCTGATTTTAATATTCATAGAAAATTAAATATTCATTATGACCTTTTACTAAACAGGTAATGGGAGAAATTTGTAGAACTATCAAACCAATTTTGGTATCAATCCCTCATAGCCTAGCGGTAAATAGGCTATGCTCTTGTGCATATAATTTGTTCTCTCTTGATACAGGTTCAATTCCCGGTAAGTACATTGCATTATTTAATTGCTTGCAAATGTTCAATTCCTTCCACAGAGAGTGAGTGAATGATGGGGAGAGGTAGTGGGGGAGGAGGAAAGAAGACTGGGGAGAGAGGGGGAAAGAAGCGTGTTTTTTATTTTTCAAATTTTAGGATTTTACAAAAAAAAAATTTTTTTTTAAATCGGTCCCCTATGAAAACTATTTATTTCACATTTTGGGGTACTAAAAACCCTATCGATAGAATACATCCTCAAGTAGGTGTATATTGGTAAAAAAATAAAAAAAAAAAAAAAACGTCCAGAAGGGAATTAAGGTGGTGGCGTGCTCCGGAAACTTTTCCATAAATATGTCAATCGTATGTTAAATAAAGTTTCCCTCACAAACTGGGCTACCTCATCCCCAAAACAGTCACTGCCAGTGAACTGTCAATGACTCATTGACTTGAGGAGTGTGGAGTGTGGGTCAATGGGTCATGCTCATGTGTTCAGTGCCGTTTTGGCTTTATTATAAAACAACAGCCCCTTGGCATGGCCTTGGCCCTGCCTAGAAAAGTAGAACAGCAATTATGAATTTTCTAATAGCAGCAACACTCTCCCAGAACAAAATTTTACTTTGCATAACTCACCAATTGTTTCACGTGGACTTAGTTGTGCAATCGAAATAAAATGGCAACATAAAAACATCAAAAACAGCAAAAACAACGACCGGCCAAAACTTTGTCAAACTCTTTCAGGAAGTAAACAGTCCGGAGTCCTATTTCGGTATAGCATATTTAACGCTAAGTACGAGTTGTAAGAACCAGACTATTTACAGGGGGCTTCAACCAGCTCGCGGGATCTCGCGTGAACTCGTTAATTGATTGCGTTACCCTTTTAGGTTGTTTTATTTGAAAAAGGGTGACAAACATTAAATGAACTATATCAAATTATGCATCATTTTAGAATCAGTCTGGAATAAATGATGATAATAAATTATTTGATAATATTAAGACATCTTTTAGAAACATGTATTTGTCCGTTTACAAAAACAATGTTGTTTAATTAAACGTTGGTCAAAATCACCCCCTTGAAACACAAATGGTACAGTTCATGGCGGCTGACGCTTTGAATTGGAATTTGCAAAACACCTGTACGGATTGTGATGAAAATGGCCGAATTTAAAAGGAATTCAAGATGTTGTTAGACAACCTTTTCTCTCAAAAAGGAATATTTACAGAGCTTCAGTATGACAAGAATTGATGTGTGCAATTTGATGACCTAGAATTTACGGAAAAGGTGAGTTTCTTGTGTTTTTGTTTCTTCAAAACCAACTGCGGAATGAAGTAAACAGAGACTCCAAAGTCACACACGATACATTACTCAGTGAATCGTGCGGTAGCACAGTACTCAGTAGCGACAGCGGAGCGCTTCCTACCACCAGAGTGCAGTCATGACAGTTTTGAGTTTAGATCTTATTTGTAGAAATTGTAAACACTATTTTGGGGAAATGGCCTGACCAATGTTATTGATTTGATGGGATGAGATTCTTAATTAATATAAAAGGAGTCTAAAGAAGTAATTAATTATGGTTTAAAATAATGGGGATAGGGAATGGAAAGTATTAATTTGTGAAAGGATCTGGTGCCTGATGATGGGACTGGAAAATACCTGACATCAGACATGTCACTGTCAGAGGGGTTGGGGAGGGGAGCTGACCGTACGCAAAGAATCGGCGCTTACGGAAGCAGGGAATTCCGCGCTTACGGAAGCAGGGAATTCCGCGCTTACGTCTTAAGCGTATTTCACGGGTTAGCAGGGAATTTTTGCTTGTGCGCTGCACTTGCCTATAGTTACTATACTTATACAATACTAGGCATTTCACGCTTACTACACAGCTAGCGCAGAAATTTGGCGTTTTTACAGTAAGCGCAGAATGATTGCAAGTGCAGAATTCGGCGGTAAGCAGAGCCATTAAATTGGACCTGGATCAATATCCCTGCAAGACTATCTCAATCTCTTCTGCTGTAATTATTTCAGATGTTTTTCCTTGCTTTTTAAAATGTTAACCATTTTATAAACCACAACTTCTTTTTTAGGTGGATACTATTATTGTAGTACTTTATTGATTAATTATTATGTAAGAACAATGTCTGGCCTGGAAAAAAAGAGAACAATCCTGAAGTAGTTTTTTAATGTTTCTACCTTCAGACTTCAAAACTTGTTAAGGAGAGGTTAGCTAATTTCCTCTTCAAAAAAATAGAAGAAACAAGTGAAAATAGATCCATCACTTAGGTTCTTGTGTTTTTGGCTATTTCCTATTTAGTCACAAAAATGTCCATATATTTGCATCGATTGTTGATTCAGAACTTTAAATGTAGGGCTAGAATATAGTAGAAAAATCCACAAAACCGCAGGGCTTAATTTTTCACTGGACCAGAATATATTTTACAACCAGACCCTGCCTATAAATCTAATGAGAAAAAACTTTCTATTTAGTGTAACGTAAAGTGTAACAACAAGTTTAAAAAAAAATCACAACTCTTATATCTAGGCCTAGATGCTACGACACTAAACACTAAAAATTGACCGATACCAGACTCAACCATTGAACATAATTTTTCGTTTTTATTTCGAGGTACTGTAGTCAATTGAAAAACGCAACCCCATTAGACTTGTCCCATTCTGAGCAGGCATGATATTCATCCTACTTTAGTCTGATTTCTGATTTCTTTTTCCCCTTGAAAAAATCATAACAATTGTGATTAAACAGCCTGAAATGTTTATTATTTAAGCTGTACCATGTGTACATTTAGGCTATTGTTGTAGGTCATCCCTTGTACTCGATAAAATGTTCCTACTTTTGTCCACCAAATATCATGCCTGGTCCTGAGTTTACTGGCCTGAGGCTAAAATCACTGGCCTTGGGCCTGCAGTCCAACGTTAGTTTAGAGAACTGACATTTTATATGTTTCATCATTCAACAAACCCTATCATCTTCAAAATGCCCTGATTTGTTTATTTCATGTTTGATTGATTATGTGGAGGGTTAAACTGTTGAAAGATTTTGAAACGTTGTTGTGAGGCAGACTGATTCTTGGAGGAGGTCAGGGGTCGGAAGGTGAGAAAGGTCGCTAAAGTCGTTATCAGAGGTGACAGTAGCAGCACATCTCAAGGGTTGCGATAAATCTCACGAGGGTAGTTAATGAACTGTGGATGTAAACATCACTACCCTGGATTTTTAACTGCCATGTTATTATAAACTGAATGTTTCATCCTGACACTCTTATTGCAAAGATTAGATTACTCTATGTAAAAACAACTGTAACATTATTGAAATAAGCCTATGTCTTTACGCAGTCACATGACTTATTCAAAGTTAAAGGGGTAAACATTAATCAATATCAAACAACTTAAAGGGGCTGTGAGAATCAGGTATTGGTCACAGTTTTCCCCTTTAAAGGGAAATTACATCATTGTGTTTTGGAATATTGGTGAACTCTCGTCCTATATGTAGCTGTAGTGAAATTCCATTAACAGCTGTTGCCTTCCCCTTTTGTGTAACTCAACTGTGAATAATCACAATGGACTCTCTACCTTAGCTACATGTAGGAAGAGCCCAAAAACCCCAAGTGTAATATAAAGGCATTTAGTTAACTTCTTTTGTTTGTGTATGCATAGAGCAGACCCTAATCCATTGTTGTACAGGCATATAAAAACCCATGGAGACAAAAAGACTCTCTCACTCTTCTCCAGCTTTCAAGAGAGACAAGTTAGCTCCTCATGTTAGCTAGTTATATCTTATTTAGCCTTAGCTTTTAGATGGTCGTCCAAAGGCTGGTTGGGAACTGAATTGGCAGTAAACCACTCCTAGACAGCAACCTTCTGGCTTGAGGACACCATGGTCTTTTAGGTATTTTCGCTAGGCATAATTACTATAGATAAGTGTTGTAAATAATTAAACCACATTATTTGACTGGAGTGTAACGGACCAGCGTAACATCGTCAACAGGAGGCCAGTTATTCACCTAAGATGCAGAAGTAGGGTAAGAATAACCAAAGTAACCATTCACCCTATATAGCCTAGTTTTCAAAAAACACAAACCAAGCTGTGAAAACAAAAATCATTTGGCTTATAACGCAGTTCACCTTTAAGTTTAAAAAACAAAAAGCCTACATAAATCGCAAGATTTATTCCACCAGTCATTGTGAGTGACTAACACTATCAGGGGAGCATTGTACATGTATCACCTGTTGTTATTTAGATTACTCCAATAATGAATGGGTGCAGTAAACTGTAACACAAAGAAATCTTACCCTTTGTGAGTAGCTTCACAACACAATAATAACATCAATAACTGGCTTTTGGGATGTTTATTGTTTACCTTTGTGGATGCAGTTAACAGTTAGATCATAAAGCAAGACAGTCATTGATGTAGGATTAGATCAAGGATGCCTCATGGGTGAATTTAATCACTGTACAATGTAGCTCGCAAGCTTCAGGAAACCTTTTTAAACAAGGGTGCTTGTTGTATGAACAAAACACACCAGTGTTAACCCCTACTCTTCCATAGTGTTCTTCTGGGTTCTTTTACATGCACTACCAATCCTGGTACATGGGAAGTACAATGTACAGCTTAATGTCCCATTTGAAAGACAAAATTATCTTCCTTTTAAAACCACATAAGCCCTTTTCACACCACTCAACCAATTCCCAGGGAATAAAACACTAGGAATCTCATGGGGAATGCTAACCCCACTGCCACCTGTGTTCATTTTACACCCTTAGGAGTGAATAGTAAGCAGATTTTTGATGACATTTTAATCATTTTTGTTCCACTTTGGTTGTTTAAGGGTACTACAGGATTGGTAGAGCTGAAAAAACAGTCGCAGACAGTGTTACTAAAATATTTTATGTGATTTTATACACATTTTATACACATGTGGTTTATTATTTGATATAAAATAAACCTGTGAAAATTTGGGCTCAATCAGGAGAAAATAATGAAAAACCCATGCACAATTTGCTGCATACAATGTACAATGTAAGTTTTGTCCTTAGTTTTGGTTGGACCAACCAAAATCATCTGTTTGTAATAAGGTTTTCAGATAGGACCTACAGTTTTCACAAATATGACTTCATTTCAAAGGGATCTCACAGAAAAAGTGGCTCTAGATTTCAGACTAACATTTTAAAACAACAATGTTTTTATCCTTACCAATCCTGTATAATACCTTTAAATAGTTAGAGTTGAGCTTGTCAATTATAAGAATTTATTGCTTTGAACTGTGAATGGAAAGTACAATTGAAGGACTTCTTTAATTATCAAAGATGAAGGTTTTGGGGAAACACCCAAATTAACATATTATACGCACACGCCCAAGTGTGTTAATCATAGTTGATTACACATATCCCACACCACCCACCTACACGCACATAATTATTCAATCTGTTTGTGTTCGAAGGCTAGTGGTATTCCATTCATTGTGCATCATACCATAGAGCTACACACAATTAAACTGAGCTGCATCTAACTAGCCATTGTAACTTATTGATTTGGCCACACAACAGCACACCAGTTTAATGTTATGTGTTTATTTACGTTGATTTACTAGGGACACAAAATGTACAGTTGGCCAGCGCAAATATAAACAGCTGTGCACGTGTTTGGTAATTTCAATTCTACAGTTCAAAAGGAAATTATGCCCACGAAATGCACGTTTGATTGATCTAGACACTTACTTGGAAATTTATATTGTGTGGTTTGTCGACAATAAGCAAAAGATTTTTTTAAAGATACATTATTCCCAGTAATGGCAGTTTGTTGTGACAGAGATGTACTGTACACTACATTGTACACACAATCAACAATACACCATGTGACCTATGACATCTCATGTTTACAAAAGAGCCACAGAGCCTGGGATGTTGTTGGTACTGTTCTTAGTATGGAGTACTTAAAAGTGCATTACACTTGTGGAAATCCTATTGTAGTATATATTACAATATTGAGTCATTTCTGAAATATTGTATGACTCAGTTACAAAACTATAAATTGCAACCAGATTTCCTTTTAACTTCTTCAAACAAAACCAGAATACTTTGTTACCCTCAAAAATTTAAGACAGGGTACAGTTTGCCTTTGCAGGATTAGTGGAACTCTCAGATTCCATCAACATTCCCTTCACTCAAAATAAACTAAACTTACACTTCCCAAATTATGGTAGCATTCTTGTTAACTCTTTCATGGACACCATGACAACCACAAACAATTTGGCAGTTGTTTATATTCAGTTCAAGCGTGACCGACCTTGAGGTCAAACGCAATCAGAATTCAGATAAAGCTTTCCATTGTATTGTGCATGTCTCTCTTGTAAGCCCAGCAACTCCAAAGCTGTATTTTAGGAGTCTTTTGTATTGATCAATAATGCAACCAATACATTTTTTGGAAATATATCACCAATACATGTGAAAATGTAGTAAATAGAAATAGTTTGGCATTAAAGGGTGTACAACATTGGTAATTGCCAAAGACCTGTATCCACACTTGATGTGACCCAACATATACATGAAATAACAAACCTGTGAAAGTTTTAAGCTCAATAGGTCTTTGGAGTCATGGGAAAACAGTGAAAAACCCCATTATATGTTTAAACTTTTTTTCAAACATCTGATTTTATCCTGCAGGATAAAGATTATTGTTTTACTCATTTCCTAAAAACTATGGCATTTCAAGCAAAACTATTTCAAGGGAAGTTTTCCACCATGGGACCATCTTTATACCGTGCAAGTTATGTGCAAATCTGTGAACATTTATATTTTCAATCTTACCAATGTTGTACGCACCCTTTAAGACATACTTAAAACATACGGCCAAACATCCAAACGATTTTGGTCCAGAATGCCCCACAGTTTTGAAAAAAACATGGGGAGAACCCCGAGGGAAAAACTTGTGAGGGGCTTCAGAGGTAAATCCCCTCATTGAAACGAGCAGTGTGTCTACGTTAGGAATTAGTTCCTTTCTTTCGGTTAGCATTGGAAAGGTATTACTTCTTTGTAATGTTTCTTTGTGTTAGGATTTCAGCATCACCTTTATACAATGTGAGGCCTTTTGAATACCCCATTGTCGGGTGCATTTTTTCGTGCATTGGCCAGTGAATTGAGCAAGTTATTTACAAGGACGCAATTGTACACCCGAGTATTAGAGATTCTACTGTGTAGTAAGATTTAAAATGTTTACATCAATGTCTCTGACATACTGTACATCCTATAATTAAACTGTTCAATAATTTTGGGTTGAACATAGACAAATTTACTACATTCCAATCTTATACAAGTCTCAGGATTTTGGTGATGAGTTACCAGAAAATGGAGGATTTTGGAGGATTCTGGAGAATCTCAAACCAAAGAAGGTTAGAACAGCTAGAAAAGGCCCAACCAAAAGAGATCAAATGTCAATAGAACCAATAACATGAAAAACAAAAATTAAACGAGGCCCCCCAAAGTTGTCCAGAAAGTCAGATTGATGACCATGGTATTGTCCAAACTCTCCAAAAGACTGGATCTACTACCTCTGTTGCCCAATATCTTAGCCTTGGTGCCCCTTTAAAAGTTTCCCATGGAAGTGCCCTAGCTGCAAAATTAAAATAGCCTTGCCCTCCAAAGTTGAAATTCCAGGCCTGCATTACATTTTTGTCTTGTAATGTTGCTGTCCTGAGGAGCAATGGCATTTCCCTATCAAGATTTCATTTGTAGTTTTTGTTGTCTTTCAGCAGGCAACCATGCCTGTCTCCAAGCCTGTATCCCCAGGGGTAGTCAACGTGTCTCTCAGTGATGCCCTGGAGGTTCGTTGTGGTCCGCTGTACGAGGAGGAAGTATGGAGTGTGCTGTGCCAGAGTGCCAAGGCACTGCAGGACATCTTCCTACGAGGTGAGTGGGGGGGGGGGGGGGGGGGTAGTAGGGAAGGTATCTTAAAGGTATCTTAAAGGGAGTATGTCACTTCTCGTCTAGACTATTGTAACTCCCTGTTATCTGGAATCACCAAAGCACATCTTAAACGCCTCACCAGTATTCAATACAGAGCTGCCAAACTTGTTCTCACTGTTAACTGTTGGAGAGCTCATGGATCCCCCTTACTCGCTAAACTACACTGGCTACCCATGGAGAAACGCATCCAGTTCAAAACTCTTCTATATGTTTTTAAATGTTTGAAGGACATTGCTCCACCTTATCTCTCTGATATGTTTCATCTTTGCCAAAGCAACCGTCAAGGACTCCGTTCTTCTTCTGATAGAACTCGGCTTAACACTCACAAGTCCAGATTATCTTATGGCAAACACGCCTTCTCACACTCTGCTGCTGAACTTTGAAACAGTCTCCCAATTAGTGTCCGTGATTCTTCTTGTGTTGTTACATTTAAGAGGGCGCTATACGATGCAGTAACACGCTTTCTTACTGAGCTCCACAAATTAATTGTCATTTATTCATCAATTCTTGTTTTCACCGAAATCTTTGGGCAACTTCAAATCTACACCGCTCAAACTGCAGTAACAACCAACATGTCAGATAATCAGGAAACTAAAAAGACCAGAGCATCAAAGAGAAATGAAGGTAAATCTAAGCAGGACCGGGCTGAATCTCCTCAGACTGAACAAAATGGCGGCCCGCAGAGTACAGTTAGCATACATGCAAAGCTTGACAAGATTTTGTCGTCTTTGGAACTTATGAATAAAAGGCTTACTCACCTTGAAGTTAAATGGGAAGAAATGAATGATTCCATCATTGACCAACGGAATGAGGTGAAAGATCTTACCGATGCAGTGTCCTTTCTTGAAAATGAATATGAGCTGATGAAGAAAAAAATCGATAAACACGACAAGCAAGTTGATGACAGGGTGACTCCTCTGGAGTCGGCCATTGAAGACCTTCAAAACCGTAGTCGCCGATGCAATATTGTTCTCCATAACATCCCAGAGGGTCATGAAGGCGATCAACCTTGTGAAGAGTTTGTGTCCAAGTTTCTTGCTGAGCATATGAACCTAAGTTCCACCATTGAGGTTGATAGAGCACATCGCACTGGCCGTAAACAACACCCAGGAGACGGGAGCGGTTTGACTAAGCGCTCTAGACCAATTCACGTTAAACTCCTTCGGTACAGTGATAAGGTACTCATCCTGAAAAATGCACCCAAGCAGCTCAAGAACAATCCCCTTGCAGGATCAGCCATTTTTGTGTCTGACGACGTAACAAGAAAGGTGAGACAACAGAGAAAATTATTGCGAGAGAGACATCTTCCCGGGCTTCGTAAAGACACTAGAGTCAAATTTTCCTTCATCCCGTGGACTGTACCTGCAGTCATTCGCTATCAGCTAGTAACCGGTGAATTCAAAACATTCTCTTCAGTGGAGTCCAAGTAAAACCCAATGACCTCGCGCATTTACTGTTTATATTTATTTGCACCCAATGATTAAGTGCAAACTGTTAATTTATACTAAATGGCTGTTTTGTGTATGTCCTTTTATGTATGCAGAGTGAGACATGACAAAGTTTTTGTATATAAGATTAATTTATTAGTTTCAGTCGTTAACTGCTTCTTCTGTTGTTAATACTGACTTAGATCCTGACATTAATTTTCATGCTCCTGAAATTAATTGCGATTATTATAATGAAGATCAGTTTATTAAAAACTTTTCCTCAAATACAAACTTTAATCTCCTTCATATAAATGCTCGCAGCCTTGCGAGCAACATTTCCGATGTTCAACAGTGTGTCAGCGCTTTTGGTAATAATTTCTCTGTTATTGGGATTTCTGAAACTTGGTTGAAAGAAATTGATAATCCTTTGATTAAACTTGATGGCTATGTCAAGGAGGGTGTATGCAGGCAACATAAAAGGGGAGGTGGGGTAGCGTTGTTTATCAAAGAGCATTATCCTTACAGGACTCGTGGTGACATTTGTTTTAATACTGTAGACATAGAATCATGTTTTATTGAAATTGAAAATTCTTTATCAGGTAACATTATTGTAGGTATTATTTATAAGCCACCTGACACTACTTGTATTAATTTTACAAACAGTTTCAATGAATTACTTGGTCGTATACAAGATGAAAACAAAAAAAGTTATATACTAGGTGATTTCAATATTAACCTTTTACAGCGTGATTTAAACAGTAATGTCCAAGAGTTTATTGACATGCTTTCTTCTAATTTCATTTTCCCCCTTATCAATAAACCAACTAGGATCACCGTCAATAGTGCCACGCTGATTGACAATATTTTCACAAATAATCTAGCTGATCATAACTCCGGTATATTGATTAATGATACTAGTGACCATCTTCCTGTCTTTGCCATTGTCGACAATTATAATATCCACATACAGAAAAATTTGAATTTTATGAAACGTGATTTCAAGGATATAAATATCCAACGTTTTAATCATGGTTTGTATGACACTGACTGGAAATTTATTCACTCATTCGTTGATGTAAATGAATCATACTCTGCTTTTCTTGATTATGTCTTAAAATTATATGATTTTTATTTCCCTCAGGTTCAAACTAAATGCGGTTTTGATAAAATTAAATCACCTTGGTTAACTGAGGCCCTTTACAATTCCATTAAAAGGAAAAACTACCTGTATAATAAATACTTGAAAAAACCCACTGTACGAAACAAATGTGTGTATTCCAAATATAGAAATACTCTCACTGGTTTAATTAAATCTGCCAAGAAAAAATATTTGACTACCAAGTTCTGTCAGCAGAAAAATAACATTAAAGGTACTTGGAAACTTATTAATTCTTTGTTGTCAAAAACAAAGCCTAAGACCAATCCGCCTTATTTTGTACATAATGGTGATAAGATAGACGATGATACAGTTATTGCAAATGCTTTTAATGATTACTTTGTGAACATTGGTAACGAAGTAGCTGGTAACCTCCCTCCATCGGATACATTGTTTGGCTCTTTTATGGATGACAGATGCTCACATTCCTTTTATTTAAATCCCATTACTGAGCTTGAAATTGTTGATGTTATTAACAAATTCCAGGCTGGTAAGGCTCTAGGTTGGGATGGTGTAAGCTCTTTTGTTATCAAGGAAGCAAGGAATGCCCTTGCTAAACCTTTAGCCATGGTCTTCAATAAGTCTATTTCTTCTGGTGTTTTTCCGGATCGTTTAAAGACAGGGAGAGTAGTACCTATCCACAAAGGTAACAGTAAGAATGAAATATGTAATTACAGACCTATCAGCATTTTATCAATCTTTTCCAAAATTTTTGAAAAGCTTATCTTCAGCCGAATGATGTGTTTTATAAACAAGCATGGTCTTTTGTCTAAATCACAATATGGCTTTCGAGCTAAATGTTCCACCGAGATGGCTATTCTTGATGTTCTCAGTGAAATTATTGATGCAATTGAAAAAAGACATTTTTCTGTGAATGTTTTCCTGGACCTGTCCAAGGCCTTTGACACAGTCAACCATGATATACTTCTTTCCAAATTAGAGCACTACGGTGTGCGTGGATTGGCCCTGGACTGGTTCAGGAGTTACTTATCTAAAAGAAGGCAGTTTGTCTCCTATAACTCGCATCATTCCACTGAAAAAACTATTACTTGCGGAGTTCCACAGGGAAGTGTGCTAGGGCCTTTGTTATTTATTATTTATGTTAATGATATTTGTAATTCTTCGGACAAGCTTTCCTTTTGTTTATTTGCAGATGATACAAGTTTATCGTATGATCATCAGAATGTTGATAAGGCCATTCAAAATTTAAATTTTGAACTTGTTAAAGTTAGCAAATGGCTCTTATCGAATAGATTGTGTGTTAATTTACTCAAGACCAATTATATTGTTTTCTCTGCACGACAACACATTTATAACCAAAATGCTTCACTTATTTTAAATAATACAATCTTAACCAAAGTGAAGTTTACTAAATTCCTTGGCATTCTTATTGATGAAAATCTCTCTTGGAATGATCATATTAGTAGTTTGTGTACTAAGGTGTCAAAAAATGTTGGAGTCATGAGCAGACTTAAGTATTTTCTACCCAAACACATTTTGGTCACACTTTATAACTCATTTGTACTTCCTTATTTGAATTATGCTTCTCTTGCCTGGGGTTCATCAACATCAGGTTGTAATAAATTGTTTTTGTTACAGAAAAAGGCAATCCGTATTATTCATGGTGCTGGTTATCTAGAACATACTTCCCCATTATTTGCCATGTCAAGTATTTTAAAACTTGGTGATATTCATTCACTTAATTTAGCAAATTTTATGTTTAAACAATCTCGTAATTTATTACCACAAAAAATTCAAGGCTTCTTTTTAGCTAGTGCTTTAGTTCATACTCACCAGACCCGTAGTTTAGCCAGAGGGAATCTTTTTGTAAAACCAAGTAGAACTGAATTTTTTAGAAAGAGTGTCTTTCATAAAGGAGTCCTTTACTGGAATAATCTAAGTGCAGAACTTAAACAGTCAGCCAGTGTTTTATCTTTTCGTAAAAAACTAAAGAATATATTGATTGATTTATACACCACTTAAATTATTTGTATCTTTTTGTATTATCTATTGTCTAGTCTCACTCATGCATAACATGTCCGTGTCCCGGTACTGTTTTCCTTGTTTTACGTTTCTTTTGTCTTTGTCTTTATAGGGAAGGGGAACAAAAAGCATTTGCTTCTTCTTTTTCCTACATGTTAATGTCACATATTATCTATTTATTTTTCAATATTTTGTAATGAATGATGTTGACATGAAATAAATGTATCTGAAATGAACTTATCTCTTTCCTAAATAGTAGATTTAAGTTTTGTTCTTGCTTGTTTTAATTTATCCTTTTCTTTTGTTATGCGCTTTGATCATGTTTTGGAAAAGCGCAGTACAAATGCCTGTTATTATTATTATTAGTATGAAGCATCTTACAAAGGCATGGACTAGGCTCTGTACGACAAGTAAAGTTTAGGGGGTAGGCATACAGGCATAGTACTCCACTAAGGCAATTGCCTCCATGCCCCTCTACATGCCCCTGGTCATTGCCTCCATGCCCCCGGTCATTGCCTCCATTCCCCCGGTCATTGCCTCCATTCCCCCGGTCATTGCCTCCATTCCCCCGGTCATTGCCTCCATTCCCCCCGGTCATTGCCACCATGCCCCCGGTCATTGTTTCGATGCCCCTGGTCATTGTTTCGATGCCCCTGGTCATTGCCTTCCATGACCCTTGTCATTATTTATTATTAATTGTCATTCCATCCATGCCCCCTGGACATTCTCGCCATGTTCAGATGTTCCTGATCATTGCCTTGGTGCCCCTTGAAATGTTTACAGGAGAATTTGAAGTTTCCCTCATAGAGGTGCTTTTAATTAAGGAAAAAAATCAGGCCTGGGAGAGCTGGATATGCTGTGGCCCGCTTTATGAAAAGGAAGTGTGGATCATTCTAGATAGTCAAGGTTCTGAGAAATATCTTCTTGCGAGGTGAATTGAGAGAGTAGCATTGAAGTTTAGGGCGATGGGTATGGTGGCTACATTCCCTGACCAAACACAGTGAAGTTACACGATTGAAGGTGCCCAAACAGTATTCAAGGTATGAAGGTTTGGGGGCTGCTTTGTGGAAAGGAAGAAAGGAAGAAGTGCATTATACTCACATTTTTGAAATGTCTTCAGGCTGCAGTACATTGTATACGTCTTTCCAATTGAGAGGTACAGGTACAATACATGGAGTGAGCTTTTAACTCATTAAAACTTTCACTTTGTTCAAAGGTGAGAAACTAGATTTTTTTCTAAAAACAATCTTAATTCTTGTTATCTAACAGGGGAGGCGGTCGTGCAGGGTTCGCCCCGCTTTGTTCTGTGTCCATACACACTGCACTTCACACCAGGCGGGCGTGTCACGTTTGCCGAGACGATTGACCCGACCCTCCCAAACATCCACAATTTCCTGTCTCCGGAGGTCATGTCTGGACAACTGAATCCATCCGATGCTGCCGTGGAAAAGGTCAGTCAGAAATTAATTTCCTCTGAATAAAAAACTTTCATAATTGTTTCAAATGAATGCAAAGACGAAGGTTAAAGGGAAATTATGTTATTGGTAACTGTACTGTTTAAGAAAATTTGGTTTTGTGGGGTACGTAGGATTTAATATGAAATATTGTGCCATCGACCTGTTTACATGCAGCGTTCTCCCTTAACAGTGGTCCGCTGGCCAAATGCCAGTTAAAACACCTGAGAGGACCAGTCAAAATTCACTCCAAGTGGTCCGACTGGCAAGTTCAGTGCTGAAAAGCATCCCTGTTTCTTGAACTACGGACTTGTGAAAAAGCTGATGGACTAGTGAAATGACAAGCTAGCTTAAGTCCTGTTGAAAAGGTTAATGGCAAACCCTGTTGTGCATCCAATTTTAGGCTGAAAACTTCTCGATGTTCTTATTTTCCTGCAGATGTTGGTGTACTCTCTTGGGATGACATTGTTCTGGGCCGTGGAGTACGCTACATCACCGCCGAGCCGAGCGTCCTTGACTCATGACCTCCACTCTATCCTGCTAGCCATGACTAACAAAAATGCAGACTCCAGGGTGGCTCTTATACACATCTTAGAGGTAAAGGAGGCGGCCATCTTTATCTCTGAGTGAGGCTTGGGTCTCAAATGCACGTAAAGATATAGCCCCCTCATTAAGGTCAAAAGAAGGCCCCCTTATGTTTTGACTTGGCAATTAGATGCGTGTTTGCTGCAATGACAACGTTGAAGAATAGGATTCCTCAGGAGCCACTTACTAACGAAGGCGCTTTAGACAGACCTTTAGGTTTTGTTTTATATCATTAGAAGACTATTAGACTGTAGGTGGCAGCAGACGGGCTTGGTGACCTTTTTTTACTTCACGAGAACCGAAGCTAATACTTTGTTAATCTTTGACAGGCTTGTACGCTACATGCACGGCAGGCAAATACGGGGATTCCGTACTCACATCATGTGATGAAACTCAGCAAAATAGTCATGGGTAGTGTGTATGAGGTAAGTTAATACCAACGATCTGGGGAACAAACTAGATCTCTTTGGAACTCCTTTACTTGTGCATTTTTCCCTCCATCCCACAATCTACAATCCTGACCATATATCATTGAAAACTTGAAGGCCACAAGGTAGGCCAATGTGAAATCCTAAAATTCATCAAATCCTGACAAATTACTGCTCATTATGAAATGAATGTAAATGAAACCGGTTTTTTTGTGCAAAAGTTGACACCTCTTTTTCATCCCCCCCTCCCCAATATAATTAGCTGGACGCAATCATTGATGAAGTTGATGGAGACCTGAACAGCAGTAACCCTTTCAACGGAAGTGGTTCCCCCTCACAGAATGGTGTTACACTCGAACACAACAGAAACTCAGGTACAGCCATTGTTCGAAATAGTAGTTTTCTTTCCAAACTAATGTTTGCTTTATCTTCTTAATTTTTCGTCTTTTTGGGGTGATTGTTGAGACGCACTTATTCTAGCCTCCCAAATACATTTTCTCTTTTTTTAAAGTGGACTCCAGTTTCGCTGAACCAAAACAAGAACATGCCATGTACAGGAAAAGACTATTTTGGCAAAACCAAACGGTGACGAAAAAAACTGTATAATGTATGAAACGTGCCGCTGGTCGCGCTCTCATCATTCTTGGCATTTTGCAATCAAAGTTTACAAACTTTAGTTTAGCTTCATTAGGTCAAACAGCGCCCTTACTGAGGTCAAAGGAAGACCTTTCACTGGCTAAGAAAAGTGCGTGGCACGTACAAGTTACCATTTTAATACAATAAATAGATGTTTGAGGAATTGTAGTCTGCTGCCCTCTTGTGGCAAAGCCGTCATTCCTTATGAGTATATTTTTCAACTTTGAGGTGGTGGCGTTTAACTCTACTAACCCTGATTTTGTTCTTGTGGTGTGCTAATATATTGATCTCACTGTGACACTCTTGTCTGACTCCTAGACTCTTTCTTCGCACTGCCGTACCTCTCGTATCACGACGTGCGCCCCTTCTATCAAAACTTCACCCCTCCTTACCGTTTCCAAGATTTCGGGCCGTGTTCCTGCAGTTTTCCTGCACCCTGTCCATGTAAGTTTTACTAATCAAACTATATGTGGTCTGTAAGCTCTATACTCTCATTCAAAGACTTGTGTGTGATAGATGTAAAGTTTGAAGGCACCAGTCTTATTTCGAATGGAGCATCACTTTGTTTTGTGTAGTTGTGTACTTACTAAATATCAAAGTGTATGTTTTGTGAGAACTAAATTACTGAAAACTTTTGTTGTACTTCCTTTGACAAGTTTGTTCCAAAATGGTCTTCTTTTGTAGCACTTCCCTTAAAAATCTGTTTACAACTCATTCTAACCTCCTGTGTAACTAGTTACTAAAATTATGATCGCTGCAAAAGATGTTAAGCACCAAATTCAGAAGCACATTTGTAAAATTGTCGAAGTCGGAGAACCAAGCGAGAACTGAAAAAATCACAACTTTAGTCAAAGTGCGATGAGTTTTTGTACGGATAGAATTACTGAAGTGCACGTTATTTATGAAGCCTTGTGTTTCTGTATGTTTGATGTTGCTGAACTTTTTAGGAAATTGAAACAAATTCTTTCAGCCTTAAACCAATTATTTTGAAATTGAAAGTGATAATTTTATTAATGATAATCTGTAGTTTAAATTTGATGTATTAAATTTATATGTGAGTTTTGACAAAGTGAGTTTGATATTATGTTTCAGGTCGTTTAAGTCCAGCTAAAAGACAAAACCATTATCAGAACTCAAATAACAATCACTCGCCATCGAGCAAGCGCCCTCGCTCATCCAAAGATGGTCGTCATTACAACCGCGAGCCAGATGTCAGCAGTCATCACAGCAGGTCGAGATCTCTCAAACGAGACGCAAGCGTCTCGGGCAGACATCACCTGTCCAACATCAGCACGAGTACGGTGGACTCACGAGACAGCTATGATGAATGCGATACTCACCACCATCCTCATAGAACTCAGAAAACCACTGGGGTGGAGGAAACTGGTCGCTCGTACCATCTGTCCGATATCTTTACCCCAACCTTACCGCCATCAAGGGATCACTCTCGCGAAAGATCCAGGGATCGCTCTCGGTCGCAGGACCGCTCACGAGACAGGACGAGGGAGAACTCGCAGGAGCGACTCATCAAAAAGTCACAGCGTTCCTCGCCGGCTGGAGAGAGCAAACGCTCGCAAACCAATACTGTATACGACCGACTCAACGAGAGGCGGGATCGGTTACGACTCTTGAGGGAGCAACTAGGTATCAGGCACCGAGACATTGATCTTAGGAGACCGTTGCTCGGTTACCATAGTGACAGTGGGACTATGAGCGATGACGGTGGTGAGGTCAGAAGTCAGAGGCCAGAGGTTAGAGCAAGGTCACTCAAGTCATTGACCTCTATGGAATCAGCTCAAGAAGGTCAGTAATGGATTGATTACAATCTACCTGCAGCCTAGGTATTCTTGTATTTAAATTTTATAGAAAGAAGTTTTAAACATTTTAGAAGAATAGCTCGCATACTGTGTATTGGCCCCCTGCTGCTATTGTCTGCCCTGCTTACCATTTCAGGAGACAAGTTGCATGTAAAAGTTATGGTAAGGCCATTTATTCTTGAATACTTGGATTACGGATTTCTAAGCTACAAATATGAGCGGGGACCGGAAAAAAAAAAAAAAAAACGAAAAAAAGAAGGCACGCGGGCGGCTTCTAAAACGAATGTAAACTATAGACCTTCATGTAAATATAAGGCCTTGCTCTAACTTTTTCACTTGACTAAACCGCCAGGCTTGTCAACATAACAGTACGTTTCTAGCTCGCACAATTTTTCACTAGCCGGAAATTCGAGACCAAAATTCTGAGCGCAATCAACCCGCAAAAAAACCCCCCAAAATACAACAAAACAAAACTAAAATAGAAAGAGAAAATCTTACATTATACAGTTAAATACTCTATCCTAAAGTGGTCATTTTTGTAGAATGAAGCCGGAACGTTCTGTATTTTTGTAGAACAAGCTAAAATTTCCACGGAAGTGTGCTCTGTTTTGACCATGCTGCCGACGGAATGTGCGTGAGTACCAGTAACAACAATGCTGTTTAGATAGGTTAAGCGCACACCAGCGAATAATGTTATTGCAATGTCGGGGAATAACCGCTTTTGCTGAGCATGCGCAGATAGGTTAATTATTTGACAAATTTGTTAAAGGCGTTTGTAACTGGTTTTTGTATGCTACAGCGCAATTTCATTAATAGAGAGGGCGATTGCTTTCGCTCTATCGCATTGTTGTGAAACGCCCTCTAGCGTTAAAATTTTCTTACATTTATTGTTGCACGAACAGTAACGAAATAGCGAAGACTACAAGCCTGTAAATTGGAAAAGATTATGCTTGTGTGTGTCACACGCGGGATCGTGCGTTGTGTACATTGTGATCGCAATGTGGTCAGCGTTTCGCGGCACTTTTCGAGTGGATTTTTTTAATTTGGTGTGTACCAATGGACAAGGTGTGCATAAATAAGATGTGAAATGCCCTTTGGATCGTTTTTTTTTTTTTTTTTTTTTTCAACACAAAATTGAATTTTTGGGGCGGGGATTTTTTTAATTTTTTTCCAAAACACGATTTTTTCGGGCGGCGATTCCGTAATCCAAGTAATCAAAAAAAAATGGCCTAAGCTTGTAAACGCCACATCACCTAAAATGTGCACTGGACTGTATTACACAGGAACTTTGACTTCCAAAATGGTGCAACCAAGATTATTGTGATGAGGCCGTCAGGTGAATTGTGTCAATTGAAGGATTTATTTACTTGAAAAAAAATGTTCAGTTCACAAACTGTAGCTAAAATAGTTGTCAGAAGCCTACAGGTCTACTGTCTACAATGCAACGTATCTACCCTTCCCTTGGTTTTCATTACCAAAAAGATATGATGATAATTTGTTAATCATTTCTGTCATGATTTTTCCGTTTCTTTAGGGAGTTACTATCCAGACCAGCACCAGTATGCCTCATCGGACTCCCTATCAACTGACCAGGGTAGGGTCAACGGTCAGAGAAATCCTAGAGTCAAGGAGCGTCGAGCCCAAGACCAGCCAGTCCAAGCTGCGTCGAAACCCTCATCACTGCGTAGAGTAGAGAATGCACAGAGGCAGAATAGTGGTGCCCCTGGGAGGGTACCGGTTAACGGACAAGCACCTAACGGTACCAGGGACCCACCCAAGAAGAAACTCAAGGTAAAAAAATTTTCATAGAACAATTTGAATTGTAATTTTGATGATTTTTTTTTTCTGCACATTTTTCAACATTAATTAGCCACCTACTCGTGGTAACATTTTTCAGTGAGATGACTCTGATGATTTGAGACTTTAATATTTTAACAGAAATTCTTTGGGCCTGAGTTTGTGGTGATGAGCAGCACTGCTAATGAATCCTTGGATATGATGCCGTCAATATTGGTGAGTGCTGTCAAAAATAATCTGTAACATTGTATGATCAGGTTGGCTTAGTGGGTTTTTTTCCTCTGCCTTTCACTTCTGTGGGCGTTGGTTTGAATCCCACCTCAGACCAGAGCTTTGCATGTGGATTGGGTTTTCAGTCCCTACCTGATTGCTTGTTTTTTCCTCTTTAGGGATTCTCCTCCCACATCGAAAAATGATTATTTTGCCTTACTTTTATGTGAGCGTAACAAGCTATACAAATAGCAAACAATGTACTATACCTGTAGCAACCAGTGTACTATACCCATATCAACAGCAGCTACTTTGTACCTTGAGGTCTGGGCACAATATGTATTTGGTTTTATAAAACAAATACTGACTGTTTTGAGTGCTATGGTTAAAAGCTACAACTTGCTCGGTGATCCGGGGACGATCTATTTTTCCTTTGCTTCGCCTCAGGAAAATAGAATGCGCCAAGGATCACCTCAGGAGTCGTATTTTTATCCATAGCATACGAAGCAGTCAATATTTGTATACAATCTTGCGCTCAAATTATTTCTCAAGAGGTAATTAATGATTTCTTGATTGAAACCGATGGCACCTTAATAATAACTATTTTTGTATATATTGTGCTTTATCTATGGGCAACTCAAAGCGCTACCATTATTTATTTCCAGACAGGTTTTTGAAGTTTATGAAATATGAGCCCCATTTATGTAACACCTTGTAAGGGTGACATGGTACGACCCACTCAAGTTTACATTTTCCGTAGAGTTGAATACTTTGAATGGTTTGAAATTGTCCAGCCTAAATGCCTCAGAGGTTTCGTTAAATTATTTTTATTTTTTATTTGCAGTGTAAAGCGGGGAAGATTCCACCAGATCGTAAAAAGGTCACAGTGGTCCTGCTTAATGGCCGACGACTTGACCTCATGTGTGACCTGGGGATTAAAGGTCATGAGATGTTTGACCTCGTGGCGTCACATATTGGCCTCAGTGAGAGGGTTTACTTTGGGCTGACTTATATCAAAGGTGAGTGACGGCTAAGATTCATCTAAAGATGAGTTGCCAATATCACCAAAATGATTCATATTATGACATCACACTTTGCTTAGCAATTAAGATTGATACACGTCTTAGCTTAAATCTTAACTCTTTATGAAATTGAGCCCAGGTTTTTGATTTGGATAGTCAATGTAACATTAGTCACCTAAAGCATTGTCTGTGTCACACCCCCCCCCATAAAAAAAGAACAAATTAAGGTGAAAATTAAGTTTTAGAAAGTAGATAGCCAGAGTTCTTGTTCTTGTTATCCACTTTTTAAAAGAAGTACAGAACAAGTTGACCCTTACACTAACAGTCTGCTTTTTTTGTCCGATCTTAAGATGGAGAGTATTTCTTCCTGGATTCAGACATCAAGCTGTACAAGGTCGGCCCGGACTCCTGGAAGGAGGAAGCCAAGAAAGGTTCTAAGAAGGCCGTCTCTACCGATAAATTCACTCTCTTCTTCCGCATCAAGTTTTATCTGGAGAATACCGCCTTGTTGAAGTGAGTTGGAAGTTGTCAGATTTAGAAGCAGTGTATTTTTAGGGAGGAGGTTGTTGATACACCAACGGAAACTTGATCTTTGAGCAAAGATGAGAAGTATAATGTGCCTTATTTATATTTGCACTGCAAAAGTTGTTTCCATCAGGAAGGGATTGGCCATTTTGCAATCTATTGTACCTAGAAGACGCAGAAAACACGATGGATGACAATTTGAAGAAATGACTGAATTAGATTTTCTCATTTAAAGGCAGGGTATACTTTTGGTAATTGTCAAAGACCAGTCTCCTCACTTGGTGTATCCCAACATTTCCATAAAATAAAAAACCTGTGAAAATTTGGGCTCAATGCGTCATCGAAGTTGCAAGAAAAAAATGAAAGAAAAAACATCATTGTTGGCTAGATTTGAGTGCTTTCAGATGCCTGAGAAAGACTTCATGCCTGAGGCCTTTCTCAGATTCAAATTTTTGGGTGAACAAATTTACCTCTTTCTTTAAAACTATGTTGCTTTTGAAGGGGGTTGTTACTAACAATGTTTTATACTATCAACAGCTCTCCAGTGCTCTGTACCAAGTAAGTTCTTATGTTCATTTACTTGTGAAGTAATTAGCAATAGCACACTCTGCCTTTCAGAAAATATTTGTCTGAGCTTGCTTTGTTTTTTGTGTGTGATTTTTATAGAGACCAACTTACACGCCACCAGTACTACTTGCAGCTGCGCAGGGACATACTAGAGGAGAAGACGCGATGCGACGAGCAGGACGCTTTACAGCTTGCCTCCTTGGCCCTGCAGGCCGAGATGGGGGACTATCACGGCGAGACTATGGGCCGGAACTACTTTCTTCCCGAGCACTATGTTCCGTCGGAGTTCATTGATACGTTGGGTGTGCCGAGAATTCGTCAGACGCTTCCTCCGATGCATGCCACGCATAACGGTATGGGAGAGCTGCAAGCAGAGATGGAATTCCTCATGGTATGCATAAAAAAAATTACCCAGTCAGTTCCCCCTGTGGTTTATTACTTGATAATAGAAATGTTGCATCCCCCGATCCCCCTGCGGCCACTTCCCAGGTTGTGTCATAAGCTTGGGTGTGATTGCTGGCTATGCAGCACATGCAGTTTGAATGGCTAATTCTGACTGGCACCCTCAAACGAAGTTATTGACAAAATAGGTAGAGTGCTAGTTTTCTCAGTTGGTAGAGCACCTCAAATTTAAACAGAATGTGTAAGTTGTCAACATGAAGCATCAGCTGAAAGACCACTCCAAGATCTCAATTTGAACTGTTTGTAACTAATATGCCATAGAGTCAATTCACTTGAACTCTCCAAAGTAGGAACTAAAAAATTGATAACAACTCTGATTTATTTGAAATGTTTTGGGACACAGGAAGCGAGGAAACTACAGGAGTACGGAATCCACTTCCATCGAGCGTCTCGCAGCAAGAAGGATCCCAGCGCCTCAATATGGCTTGGTATCTGCACTCGCGGCATCATCGTCTATGAGAAACGGGGCCGGACCAGGCAGCAGGTCCACGCCCACCCATGGCACCTGACTAGGAAGATTGCCTTCAATGTAAGGCTCACTAAAAATTTCTTTCCCCATATTTACTTTTCTTAACCACTTAGTCTCGGTATTCCAACAAAAATTTGCATCATGGGGAAGTTTATTGGTGTCCTTCTATTTGAGGTAATTTGAAATCTTTTGTTTATTTAAAACAGAGGAAGAGGTTCACTGTCGAGGGAAACGACGGATCCAGCAATAAGAATATCCACTATACGGAGGACTACAAAAAGTTAGTAAATCCAATACCGTCGTTAGGAATGTTCGCTCAAAGAATGATGAAAACGTTAAGGGAAAGTCTGAGAAAAGGGCCCCTTGTGTTCCTATCTGTAATGCAAATTTATGTAGTATTGCAATTAACGTCACAGCACCCTAATCGAGGTCAAATAGAGACCTATCATTGGCTGAGAGTTGTGCTTGCATAGATAAATAAATCAAACTACTGTAGCTCATCACAGGGTCAGTCCAACCGATCGTATATCTGAGTCAAACCATGTTGGTTTGAAGTGACCATAGAGTGGAGGATAGAGGTCACCTGTAGGCAAGTGATCCTAGGGAGTAGGGGCTGTTAAGATAAGTTTTTTTTAAAGGCAAATTACGCTCGACACCGCTATTGCATGAAATGTTTTAACAAGAAGATTTAGTTAAATTTACTTTTGAAGGAGATCTAGATGTATGACAAGGTTTGAGTGTGTTCTCTGTTGCAATAATTGCTGTTTAGTATTGCTGTCGCCCCTTCATGGGATCTGGGGTTTGTTCATGCTTTCTAAAATGCAATATTTTTTGTTTTGTTTCAACAGAGGGCGCTATATGCTGCAGCTGTGCCAATCGCAACATAAGTTTCAGATGGCTATGAGACTGAAGGCTAACACATCGCAGAAGTTTGGCCAAGGTAAAAAAAACGTCACCTTCTCGATAAAATACTGCTGACGTTTGCGCATATTTGTTGAGTCAGTGCATAACTCCGTTTTTGCTTTTTACTTCTGAAATATTCCAGATTTCCCTATGGAGGCTTCGGAGTCCTACACCGACTCTCTGCGCTTTTCTCCATACAACGACTACCAAGACGACGAACTGGACTTCTCTGATGACAACGAGGGCAGCGTGCAGAACTCGGTCCCCGAAAGTCTCTTCCAAGAGAACAATGAATACCAAAACAATGGTCGGATGGTTTCTGATTATGAGGAAATCAGTCACAGAGAGCGAGGGTCATCTCCGGAGAGGAGACTTGGTCGAGAGAGGGAACCGCCGCCAGAGTACAACAATCAACCGGCATATCCGTATCATTCCAGAGAGAGGGATGATGAACAGACTGTGATGGCGGATGACAGACATATGCCAAGCCGCAGTAAAGATTATCACAGCAAAGAGACCATCCCCTATGATGAGTTGACGCCTGAGCGATCAGCGAGCCGAAGGTCACAAGGTCGTCGGGTGTCGGACTCTCGTAGCAGTCGTCTGGAGAGACAGAACCAGCATCTTAGCTTCCATAGTGGGAGCTCCAACGAGACGAGTAACCACCGGACACCAAGCCAGGTTTCCCGCTACAAAGATGGCGAGCCTAGTAGGTCAGGGGTGAAGGGGCGTAACCCAGACCCCAGACAACAACCCAGCCGAGAAGACTTTGAAGATGAGCATCCGTATGCCACTGTGGCAGATATGGAAAGAGAAATTAATCAGCATGCAAGGGAAGAAGATGAACTCGATGGGCGGCGGATATTGGGCTTGGATGAAGTAGATGCCCCCTTTGTCATAGGTAAACAACACAGACTTTAGTTAGAACAGTTTCAGCTAGCCTAGTTTTATCCATTTACCCTGTAACTGATTCCTCATGCCCTTCTGTTAACAAGTTGTGTACAATGTTGGATGAAAACATAAAGAGACCTTACCATCATGAAGATCTGACCACCAGTGTCTCGGGGATCCCATTGGTTGTCCTTTCTAAATTTTGTTGTGTTTGTGGTTTTGCATTTTGTAAGTCCTTCAAAATCCATTGTACCCAAAAGCTACTGGCACAAGGTCAAGCATACATATTTTACCCGAGTGTGGAGTATTTTGATTGCTCTTAGTACTTGTCAGGACTTGAATTTCTAAGTACTCTCACAGGTCTTAAAGCTCAGAGATTTTACCGGACCAGAAATAGATTTTATGAGACCAAATGTATATCTTTCTCTTTCTCTTTCTATAAAATCTGTCGTTACCACATCAATCCTTTTCAGATGAGAGTATCAGAACTCATGAGCGTACCCGGCAGACCGCACTTAATGATCGCACTGAGGTGATTAGTGAGACACTGCAGGAGAGACTCGATGAGCTTCCCAGCCCGGAGAAACCTGAGAGAGATATCAGTATCGTTACACTCAAGAAACACCCACAAGACAGGTTGGGTATGTCAGAGTTAATCTTTTCCCTCTTCCCCTCCTACCTCCCCTACCCCCGCCCCCCCCCCCCCCCCCCCCCCCATTAACACAGGGAACTTCACCAAACTTTTCAACCTCCTGCATCCTTTTTCATCCCCTTGCTTCTAAAGGTATCGCCATCGTTGGAGGTGAGAATTCCCGCAACCTTGATCTCGGTATCTTCGTCCAGTCGGTCATCCCCGGGGGGGCTGCAGACCTTGATAGTAGACTGCAGCCGGGGGATCGTATTATCTCAATCAACGGTCAGAGTCTTGAGGGCGTCGGACATCGTGTTGCAGTGGACATCCTCAGTAATGCTCCCACCACTGTGCAGCTGATTGTATCCCAGCCAAGATCATCAAGTCCAGGTTAGACCACTCAACAAATTGAACTAGTTATACAGTAAAGAGTAAAATTGAGCATTCCATAGCATTTCCTGACAGGCAAGAAACTGCTTCATTCATACAAGAAAGTTTCGCACTTGCGTCTTTTACCAGAATTTCCACATAAAAAAAACTAAGTATTGTTAGAAAAGCAGCTGAATAAGTTATCAGGAAGTCCAGGCTCTGTGGCTCCTTGTTTAGCCTGGAAAAAAAAGCTTGTGTACTGTAATTTTCAGACTATAAGCTGCAGCACAGGAAAACTCTGAAAAATTGTTCCGAGGTCAGTGTTTAAGCCGCCTAGAATATAAGTCGCGGAGCAAGTTGAAGGCCTGAAAATCAATTCATAAGCCGTAACGTATGAATCGAAAGTTACAGTTCATTCATCCTTGCCTTCAAAAGATTATTGACAGAAATATTTTGGAGTAAAGTTTGCTCTATAGTATTTTCTAATTTACATATTTTACAGATTCTAAGCCGAGGCCTCATGTGGTAGAAGAAGAGTTGATAACACCAGCCCAAGCCAGTCAATCACACGCTCAGCTTTCTCTACCTACCCACAATGCCCAGCCTGAGAGCCCAGCCACCCAGAAACGAAAAAGCACCCCTCCAAAGAAGCCACGCCGACGGCCGCAGAGTTTCGGCTCAAACTACAGCCTTGCCTTGTCGGATGCGAGTCATTTAAGCGACGGGAGTGGTTCCAAGACTCCCCCGCAGGCAATTCGTGCACGATATCTCTCAGCAGAGAACGCCAGACCACCCCGTGCAGTCAAATCAAATCAGGACAATCTACCGGAGCGAAGTACCACTAAACCAGAAGGTCAGGGGTCGGTTAGAGGTCAACGAAAGTCGCCGAGCATTGACAGTGATATTCATTTCAGTTCTGATGCCAGTGATGATGTTCCAACCCCAGAAAGCTCCGACTTGGAGGACCTCTTCCCAGAAGAAAACCAAAAGTCGACAAAACCGAGTCTGATAAAACACGGGTCTCTTGCCACCTCCTTAAACTCTCCACTCAGTGGGTTTACCTCGCCGGGCGATGCCGCTGACTCCGCAGCAGACATCAACACAGACAGGACGAGAACAGAAGAGGATGTTGGTAAGGATGAGGAACCCCAAAGGTCAGATGACGGTCACGCTGAGTTGAAGCTGGGAGAGGTGTACAGAGTACATCTGAAGAAAACCAACAGCAGCCTTGGAATCAGTGTAACAGTGAGTCTCAAATTTGTCATTTAAGTTTTTTTTTTTTTAAACAAGATTTCTCTTTTAGCAATAGTTCACAACAGATCAACCCTCCTACTATCTGACCATTCAATTACCATCTTTTAGTGGATTTAAGGATAGGTAGCTTAGAATGAAAAGTTTTGCTGCCACCTAGTGTCTGAATGTCCCCATCTTTTAAAAATCATTTGCAACAAAGTCATGTGGATTGATACACTACTGTCTAGAATCTTTTAAATGGTGGTGTCTTCGTTCGTTGACTTGCAGGGCGGTGTTAATACCAGCGTAAAACATGGAGGGATTTACATCAAGTCTATGGTTAGAGGTGGAGCTGCAGACGTCGATGGACGGATACAAATTGGTAAGTATCTTGATTATGACTGTAGGATGTGGATTCATCATCAGTAAGAATCGGATTTCTGCTTCATTTCTGCTTCAGGAGTTTTCATGATTGTAGCTTGTCATGGCCGAGCAGTTGAGAGCTTAAGACTCAAGTTCTGATGGCCGAGTCATGTTTGGGTTTGAATCCCAGTGGTGACTTTTATGTTCTTGGGCAAGACACTTAACTCTTATTGCTTCTCATCACCCAGGAGTAAATGGGTACCTGTGAGGGTAGCATTTATTGTCACCCAGGAGTAAATGGGTACCTGTGAGGGTAGCATTTATCTTAAATGATTAGCAATCTTTGCACCGGTGCTGCATACTCCAAAGGAGTCGAGATGGTTTCAGGAAGACCCAGTGAACTTGGGCAGTAGTGGTGGGACGGTTCTTTGATGTTTAAAAGCGCTTATTAAATGCCCTATTACTATTATTATTGTAGGAATTTTGTTTTAAAGATCTTTCTCTTTCCAATCAGGAGTGGATAGAGATAACCTTTACTATTTTTGTTGATCTCAGGTGATCGTGTCCTAGCAGTAAACTCAGAGAGTCTTGAAGGTGTGACCCATCGTCAAGCTGTTGAGACACTCCGCCGAGCTCCTGAACAAAGCTTGCTGGTCATAGAGCGAGGCGTCCCCCCAGCACAGCCCAGCAACCTGCCTCCAACCCCTGTGGCCTCTCCGATGGTTGCCCTGGGTGATAACGGGGAAGTGGTGACCATGTCCAGCACAAGGAATCAGTTGCATGCCAAACCGCCCTCTAGTGGCAACACAGAGCCAGATGTCCTAACCACTGACCGCCCAAGCAGCGTCGCCTCGTTCACTGACTACGACCGTCAGACGCCGCTGGACAGAGACCTGATCACGCCCAGTGACACGCCCATCTTCAGTCGGGAGAGTGACTCCACCCCTATGCTCTCTTCAGCTATGGCAACTCCCATTGATGAGTTGATATCACCGGTTGTATCACAGGCTCCCCCACCCCGTCTGTCACTGCTCGAAGACAACGAGGATTGGCCACACAGTATGTCCTCCAAAGGGTCAACTGTGAGAAAAGCTGATCTTGACCCTCTGGAAAGGGAAAAGCCACATGAAGAAGAAGACGGCTACGATGATGATGATTATCTACTTCCTGTGCCATCGGACGGGCCTGAAGATTCCCGAGGTGCCACGCCTACCATTCAAGCATTTAAGGTAAGAATGATGGGGAACATTTGGTTTACACATTCACAGCTTTAACAGATAAAGAGAAACTGAGAGTGACTTTTAAGAAGTTTTTTCATAGTCTACTGACATTTGAAAAAGGTACGTTTCATTTTTACAACCCTCTTCTTTCAATATTCAGGATTTTGAGCTTCCAGATTCAGCCGCCTTGAGTGAGGCTGAGAGCGACGAACCTCAGGGAAGCAGCACAGGGTCAGAGTCTCCCCTCCCTAGTGATCACTCCATCATGGGGGTCCCCTTCCACCCTGAGATCGCCTCACCGGTCCTTAGTACTCGCGAGGCTGACACCCTGACCCCAACCGCTCATTTGGACTGGAGGAACACCCCGACGAGTAGCCTGGAGAAGGGGATGTGGGGAGCCAAGGCTGCGTCATACCGCAGCAGCGCGCCTATAATGGAGCACAGCATGGATGATCAGAGGTCAAGTATCGGTCAGTGGACGGAGGATGATGAGCGGTCACTGACACCATCAACAGAGTATCGGTCACGATCGCCATCGCTAGATGGTCGCTCATTACAAGATCATGAGTTTTTGAGTGACGGTGAAGATATGATGCTGTCGGCCATCATGCATGACTCATTAGCAGCAGATGGGACCGTTGTAAGTGCTAAATCGCCCAACCTCCCTGATATCAACACTGCCATCATCGTGTCATCCCCAGCCGACCATAATGCTACTGTCAGCCCATCCGTCAACGACTCGCTTTCACCGTTTCCGTCACTGGACGGTTCTCTCCCCCTCCCGAGTGATGTCCCATCCAGTCGTAGCCCGACCCCCGATCTGCCACCATTGATAATGGGTCACGGTGGTCTGCTGTTACCAGATGACTCGATGCACTCGCCAACGTCTGAGATGAGTAGTGTTGGAGCACTCACTTTGACCCAGACAATGATGTCAACGATGGGATTAGAAAACAACATTGAGCTTCCAGACCTTCCTTATGTCACTCCAGGTTTGGAAAATTTGTTTAGATAAAAATACTTATATTGAATACGTCAGATTTTCAATCAAATTTTGGGTTGAACAAAGACAAATTTACTAGAACCTGTGACCTCAGGATTATTAGGTACCAGTGCTCTATCAACTGAGCTATCTAGCCATAATGTTGGCCTTCTCCCTATTTTGTCAATACCTTTGTTCGGGGGTGCCAGTCAGAAGCAATACAACCCTTAGGTGCCGTTTAGCCAGGGATCACACACAAGTTTACGATACAACCCTCTGAGGTAGCCAGGGGATCACCTTAAGGGGATGAGATTTTTTTATTTTCAAATAGCTAGTCAATTTTTCTTTGTGCAACCAAAACTTATCTGAAATTTATCTAGTCAGTTTTTCTTGTGGTTTATTTACAATGCATATTTACAATGCATGTCAGAGCTTTGAGTTGGCGTAGGGGTTGTGATTAGATTGGGTCAATGGATTAGTCTCTGAGGAGTTTTTGTCTTGATTTTGTTTTCCGTGCAGAGAACTGTTTTGAGGTTCAACTGTCCAAGGGGAACCAAGGCCTTGGCTTCAGTATCCAAGGTGGGAGGGGAACCCACAAGGATCCCAGGATGTGTCTGCTTCGCATCAAGAAAGTCTTTGCCGGTCAGAGAGCTGCGGCCAGTGGTCTGGTCGAAGAAGGAGATGTTATCTTGACAGTCAATGAAGAGCCAGTTTATCATTTGACCCATGCGGTAAGATTGTTTTTCAAAAAATTATATTCCCCCAGCTTTCACAAAGTTCAGAAATTCAGCGGTCCTTAGAAAAGAAACAAGAAGTTATAAACTTTGTGGAAGCAAAGATACTCGTACGAGATACTAAATTATTGACATACACTTTTCACACCGAACTAGGAGAACCAGTTCTTAAAGGTATTATATAGGATTGGTAGAGCTGACAAAATAGTCGCAGACAGTGTTCATGTTTTGTGTGATTAAATACATGAAATGACAAACCTGTGAAAATCTGGGCTTAATCTGTTGTGTGAGTCAGGAGAAAATAGTGAAAAACCCATGCACAATTTCCAGCCTGTAAACACATGGTCCTTAATTTTGGTTGTAACAACCGAAATCAGCTTTTGCTTTTTAGGGGTGAAGTATGAATATCATAATTAATAAACTTTCAGACTAAAATTAAACAATGATGTTTTTTATCCTTCCCAATCCTGTGTATTGCCTTTACTTTTTTGCTCTCTAAAATTTTGCTGCTGTTTGTTGATTGATCGTAGGAGACTGTTGCAGTTCTTAGAGGAGCTCCTCAAGATGTCCGTCTGCTTCTCTGTCGACCCAGCGATGAAGAACTTGATCTTATCACCCTTAAGGTTTGTTCCTTTTGTCCCCGCCCCCCATCTTTCAAATGTTCCTTCATTATCCAGCATGTGATTTGCCAGAGTTCTTCCTGATTTCAGGATTTTCTCAAAAAGGCCAGGGCGAGAGGGCCATGACCTCTGTGGCCTCCCTGTAATTCTACGGCTGTTTTACATGTAGGATGGTCTCAAAATTTCCTTGAGTGTTTAAACAATTTTGAAAGAAGTAAACCAGTTATCAGAGGGAGAGAGAAATAGTCCACATTGTGTCCAAACCTGTAGTTTAAATTTTCAAGTGATGCATACACTGTATGTGTAACATCTGGTAGGTTCTAGGACAAAAGGGAACACAGGCCCTAAAGCCATTTTCAGGAATTTTCTCATTTGGCAAATCTCATCTAGGAGCAAGAGTCGACTAGACTTGACCATAGTCGATCTAGATGTCACTCGAACGCTGCATGGTTGAACTAGCTAGTCCAACTGGATCAACCTAGCTCCTGAGCATTGTTTCTCTAGTCAACTAGTCAACTATTCAATGTTACATCACTTTGTCAAGATGGCGTTTTGGGCCAATATACTTGTCTCTCTTCGATACTTTGTCGCCATGTTGATTGCCAAATTTGCCAAATCATTCGACTAAACGCGTTTGAGTGAAACACACCACGCATGCATGATTTAAATGGCAAAGTGACTGAAGGGTAGCACCCAAACTTGCTCCCTGTTGAATTGAATGAATTGAATGAATTGAATGAATTGAATTGAATAATTGATAATACATTTGACTCATAGGAGGATGAGAAACACTTTGAGCATGTCCTGAGCAGTCTGACCCAACCCATGAGTCCCAAAGCCACCAAGGAGATACAAACCCAAGACTTTGATATCACCCTACTGCCCTTATCTCCAACCCTGCTGGATACAACGGACCAGTTCTCACCCCCTCCCTCAACCTCCGAACCCCACTCACCAGAGACTCAGTCACTCAAGCTGGTCCTTGGGTCAACACCTAAGGGGTCAGAGGTCAATGTAAGGTCACCTGTGACATCGCCAACGGATAGTCTGAACTCGCCGATGAAATCGCTCGGCGATACATGGAGTGGGGTAAGTGATCATGATCATTGATTAAATTCTGTTTAAACATTGGTTTTGGAAAGAGTACATCAATTTCCTGCATCTTGTTTTATCAATCAACAAACCAAAGGTAAACAAAGTTAAAGCGAGCCCCGGACCCCACGCTGTCTGGGCTTTGCACTCGCGGTTCAGTTTTTTTTTAAACAGCCTGTCACATTCCTTTTTGCAGTATTGACTTCTTGCAATAACACGTGCAGCTACTGTCTGCCACGGTTGCCACTTTGGGAGTCAAATTTTGCGTAAAGATTATTGTAAGCGTGTAAATGCAACGTCCCCGGGGAGGGATACAAAACTAAAGAAGTGGTAACCCAAGGTTAGCCTTAAGGCTTGTTTAAGGTTTTCCAGGGGTTTAAGGTTTTCAGGGGTTAATGTTGGTAGTTCGCAAACTAGCCTCCATACATCCTCCTAAAGAAAATGCCCTTGGCTTCTGACTGGCACCCAGAACAAAGATATTGACACAATAGGGAGACTTAACATGGGGCTAGATAGCTCAGTTGGTAGAGCACCAGCACGTTAATCCGGAGGTCATTGGTTCAAATCCCTCTCCAGTCAAAATCAAAAGAAATTCGGCTGAGAAGATCATCCCATATGAAGCAGAAAATGTTTGCGTACAGGCTATTAAGAATTGTTCTTTTTCTTTGTAGGAGTACTTTGAGGTGACTCTGACCAAGCCAGTGAGGGGTGGGCTGGGCTTCACTGTAGCAGGGGGAGCTAACTCTGGTGGATGCTACGTAAAGGACATCATACAAGATCCAGCCAAGTCAGATGGTAGACTCAAGAAGGGAGACAAACTTGTCAATGTAAGTTACTAACTCCTCTTACTGTGAGACCAGTCAATATCACTGTGAATTTGAATGATGGATAAATTATGCCAGCCTGCAATATGATATCACATGCTTCAATCTATCATTCTGATGACATGTCTTGTGGTCTATTTTTTTCTCAGGTCAACGGCACCAGCATGCTTGACATGAGCCACTTTGATGCAGTCTCGTTCCTCCGTATGACACCTCAAGAGGTCACGATTAAGATCCTACGCTACCAGCAACCCCTGGATACACCCTCTGCAACGCCCATTTCCACGCCCGTCCCCCCACCTATTCCCTCCTCCCCACTACCAGATTCTCCTACATTGTCGCATGAGAAGATTGCCGATCCGACCTCCGAAAGTACGCCTACTTCTTCGAGATCAGACGCAACAGCAATCGTCAATGTTAGAGAGCTTCCCATCATCCGAGTCCAGCGCAACCCCATGGGTCAGCTGGGGCTCTCACTGACGCTTGACCTCAAAGGCGGCAAGTCCGGGATTGTGGTGAGTGATGTCATACCTGGCCTTCCTGCAGCCGGCGAGGGCAGTATACAGGTCGATGATCTCATCCATGCCATCAATGGGAAGAATCTTCGGGGGATGAGCTTGATGCAAGCTAGACGTCTACTTGAGGTGGCTCCAAATACAGTAGAACTGAAACTAACAAGGTGAGCAAAACCACCCTCCAAATCATTTGGTAAATTAGAAATTCAAACCTTCGGGAACAACAACCGGAAAAATATAAATTGTCGCTGAGGGGTCTTGTCCACCAGACATCAAGTTTTGGAGCCCGAGTCTTCAGAGTGTGGGTTCAAATTCCACTCACTGCACTCGTTCTTTTTTTTTTTTTTTTTTTTTTTAATCATTTTTTTATGAGATATCGCCTAACATCACAAGGCGGGCGGCCACTTCAAGGTGAGGGTTACACTTAACTGATTTGGGCTGACGACCCAAATCAACTGTCACCAGGGGTCCATTGCCTTCTACTCTTGGGGCTGAAACAGGGTTACCACCTTCACAGTCTGTGAGGATGTAGGCATGGGTATCATCCACTAGGAGCCTATCTGGTAGAGCATAATGCACTACCTTCCCAAATGTTTTCTTGAGCAAACACTCATATAGTTGCTTCTTATAACTCATGAGTAATTTTGAAACTTCAATGGTAGAGATTGTTATTGATGAATAGCATCAGGTCTAGGTGTTTGCTCATTAGAGGCATGGTTGCACCCCCCCCCCCTTTATTGTGTCTTCACTGTGTGCTTGGAATCTCTCTTTATAGGATTTTAGGGGGGTGGGGTACTGTGTACAAGAGGAAAAAGTGTGTTAAAGTATTGGAACGCTAGGAGGACACCCTCTGCCCCGTATTGGGCACGATATACTTCAGATGTGCTAAATTGGCTGCTGGGGCTGCTTACTCCTAAGGAGTTGAAATGGTTTCTGGAATACCTTTGGCCTGACTGGGTATTATTAGTAAAGTTGTTTTTGATAGTTTGTTTAAAGGCACAAAGTAAATACAGGTAAAAAGTAAGACTTTAGGTTCTTTTTGTAACCAAACTCTTAACCATATATCCCAGGAATGGTGAACCAGTACACCCAAGCAGGGTGCTCACCTCGCCTATCTCCCCAATCGGCTCCCCTATGATCCTATCATCAAGGGCTGAGCAGGTGGAGAGAGCCCCTTACCATCTTGAAGACGGTGAGTTGACGGTCGAGGAGGAAATGAAAGGTGTCATGGATTCACTTCATCTGGACCTCGGCGATCTGTCGTCGGAGCAGAATGAGGAGACCGACTGGGAGGTGGGTATTGAGTTGTTATTAACAATGAGGGCGCTGTTAAAAAAAAATCTCTGATAGGAGGTCTAGCTTTGCCATTCGTTTTTGTGGCCACCTTTCTGAACTTACTCTTTTCAAAACGTTTTCCATTAAAATTGTTACCTCTGGAATGTTAAAAGGACAAACTTGTCCAAGCGTTCTTGTAAATGTTTTTACTTCCTCTGGAATGTTAAACAGGACAACTTTTCCAAGCTTTCCTTCTATTGTGTTTACTCCCTCTGGAATGTTATGCAGGATATTTCAGAGAGTGACGGGGAACATCTTGATGACGTGGAGGCCATCTTGGCATCATTGGAAGCCGAGCACGGCATCACGCTACCGGACGAGATCAAAGAGAATAGAGGAACACCGGTAGACACGACCCCCCATGTTGAAATGGTACAAGCCGTGGCCGTGACTGAAGTGCAACGTCAGAGTGTGCTCTTCGACAGCAATGAGATTGATGTTCATGAGCCGCCAGGCAGCCCATCTTCCCTCAACAGCACTCCCATGCCAACCCCGCCCCTCACTCCAACCCCACCCGACAGTCCAACTCCCAGCCTCCCTGACTCAGAACCCCCTCTCCCATTATCACCCCCTCCGCGTGAAATGGAGTCACCCGTACCAGAAGTGGCTCCATCTGATGCTTCATCTTGGGATGTCGTGGACTCGCCGACCCCCAGCGAAGCCCCGACAGTTGACAGGGCAAGCACTCGGATCATCGAAAGGGCCTCAACTCCAGTGGAGTTTGATCGAGCCTCTGAGGGGAGGGTGGACAAATCCGAGGTAAGACAACCCCCGGTTGCAATGGAACATTCCAAATGAATATTGATGAATTTCTCTTCCCGATAAAAAACATTACCTGACAGCACAATTGATCAGTGGCCAATCCCCCACCCCTAGAAAAATACACCTCTTTGGATTGACCTCTGTTCACAGGATTTCATTTTTATTCCATTTAAACCCTTTTTTCTGAGTCAAATCTCAAAATGGTTCCTTGGTTTTAAATAATTCTTTGTGTTTACTCATTAATATTCATAAACTTTTAAATGGTATTTTCTATTGTTTTCCTTTAATGTAAGTAACCAATCAGATCATTAGTATCTGTCCTCATAAATATTCATGTCTCTTTCTCCCGTCCAATAGGGAGGTGTGATCTGGATTGAGCTAGAGAAACCAGCCAATGGCAGCCTTGGCTTTAGCCTTACTGGAGCAATGAAAGGTGGGAAGACGAGCATCTTCATCAAAACTTTAACGCCGGCTGGAGTTGCCGAGATGGACGGCCGAATGCAGGTTGGAGATCGGCTGCTCCAGGTTAGTTACAATAAATTGTTAAATTATGAAAAATTAACTTCTAAAATGTGTCAAGTTTAAACCAGTACCAGTCCAGTGAACAATTATTGAACTAAAACTATAAAAGTAAGAAAATGGCATTTTAAAATCTGCAAAGTCACTGTTGCTGATTCTGATGCCAGCAATCAAAATAAACATGTATGTGATTGTACCAAAGTCACTGAAAAAAACTTTAAAATATTTTTTCTTTGTTTTCTCCAAAACGCAACAACCCAACTCAAAGAAATTTGTACAGCTTGTTTGGATGGTTTGTTTATTGGAAATTAGAAGATGGGTGTAATATATAACTTGCCCTGTATTTTTTTCCTCCCCATTAGGTGAATGGAGAGAGCCTGGTTGGCATGACACAGAATAAAGCTGTCGGACTATTGAGGAAGAGCAAAGGGGTGGTCAAACTGGCTGTAACAAGGTACTGTTGAAAACACAAATCTAGAAGATATTCTTGAAGGTTGGTTTTATCTACGGTTTCAGGCTGACTCGTTATTAATAAGTCTGTTTGTAGACTGAATTGTACAGTTAAATGACAACAGTATAACGCTTTAAAATTCATGGGAACCATGTTGACGTATGACCACCTTTTCTCGATGATGTTGTAGGCAACTTGCAAGATCCACCGTCGTTGCGACCCAGCAGATGAGAGAACCCAAGCGCCCTACCCCATCCCTCATTCATGAGTCCCCTGTGCCGACCCTCAATCTCCCTCACCACAGTGACAACGAAGAGGAGTCGCCGGTCCAGTCTTACACCGAGTCAGCCAGGGATGCTGAGCAGGATGATGCAGGTACGAAAACATTTCTAGAAAATCATTTATATAAAAAAAACACACACACTTGAAATGTTTTCTTTTGCCTTTTGTAACAATATTAAAAATCAGTTGGCACCTGTAGAGGTATTACACTGGATTGGTAGAGCTGACAAAATAGTCGCAGACAGTGGTCATGTTTTGTGTGATCAACCATGTACATGAAATAACAAACCTATTGGGCTCAATCCGATGTGTGAGTCAAGAGAAAATAGTGCAAACCAAGCACAGTTTTCAGCCTGTAAACACATTGTCCCTAATTTTGGGTGTAACAACCGAAATCAGCCGTTGCGTTTTTTTACGTTTTCAGATACAGTTTTCTCGAATATGACTTCATTTCAGAAGGAAATAGTTTTTAATAGAAAGAAATGGTTCTAGTATGAAATTCATAATCAGTAAGCTTTCCAGACTAAAATTGAATGATGGTTTTTATCCTTACCAATCCTGTATAATTACTTTTAATTTCGCACCAAATATTTGTTCCACCCTTTGACATCACCTTTAATTCACTTTTTTGCTGTTATTATTGTTGTCAGTTTGTAAATGTGATTTTCACTTGTGATTTTAGTTGTCGGGATTAAGTATTTTGCACAATTTGTTTTTGATGTTTTTTATAATTTGCACATTTTGTTTTACTCTTTATATCTTAATATCAATATTTTATTTGTCACATTTTGTTTTTTTCCTTCATCGTCACATTGTCTATTCATAAATATTCCTGATCATTCTTTCAATTAATGCCATCCACCATTTTCAATAATGTTCATTCCCATCCTGTCATATAAACCTCATGTTGTTGTCTATGTTTACAAATGTTTTCTTTGAAACGTCTCTGACTTTCTAAAATGGTATTTTGTTATACTCACTTAACGCTCCCTCCTCCTGCCCCTGTCTTTGTTACTCGGTTATTGTCAAATTGTGGTCCCATCTGTCTTTTTGTTCGGTTGTGTTCATGTATTTCTTATACTCCCCCACTACCCCTGTCTTTGTTACTCGGTTTTTCTGTCATATCCCTGTGCCCGCCCCCCCCCCCCTTCTGTCTTTGTGTCTTGTTGTATTATTCCTTTTGTTCCCACCAACCATTTTACTCTCTCTCTGTGTCTACCCTTTCCCCCTCTGGCTTTGCATTTGGTTATTTTCACCTGTTCCATGTTCTCTCTGTCCCATCTCTATTCCTGCCCCCCCCTCTCGATCTATATATCACGGTGCCTCTTTCTACTTCAATTATTTTCTCCTTTGGTCTTCCTTTTTGTCTGTCCCTTCCTCATATCCTTTATCTTGTTATAACCACCTCAACTTCACTCTACATCCTCACATTTGAATCATTGCCACATATTAACACCCTCACCCCAAACTCATCACCAATCATGGACCCCTACATCATAACAACTCCCTACGTCTACCCCTCACCCCCCTCCACTCCACTCCACGGGTGATTCCATGGTGTGCATGCAGATCTATCCGAGTTTGATATAAGCACAAGTCTCAACTTTGATTCTTACTCCTTGCCAATTGGTGGTGTGTCTTCCATTGCTTTTACACCTCCACCGCCCGGTTTCCGCACCGGCTACGTGTCAGGTAAATCTACAGACAAAAGCAGGTCTTAAGTTGGTATGCTGCTCCTTCCCTAACGCCTCCTCTCCTCCCAAAAAGAATAATGAAGGCCCTTTCATTCGCCTCCTCCACCATCCTAAGAGAAAATGTGGCCCTATCCATGTTCCAACCCAAACTGCGACTAGCCTCTTGCCTACATTTTTTCTTTTTTTACCCCAAAAGAAGAGGGAAACCACAAATAATAAGATTACCTTTGCCCAGAGCCCCCACCCCCCACATTCAAAAAACAAAAGATCAAAGTTCCCTGCCTTCTTACCCTAAAAATATCAGTCACCCTGAAAGTGTTAAGACACAGTCACTTGTATTTTTGTTTGTGTCAATGTTTAATTATTGACTCTTTGTTAAATCACAACTTTTGTGCCGATCAGTTTGTGAAATAAAGCATTTTGGGGTTTGGTATCAGAAGTGGTTACCAAAAGCAGTTTGCTTCTTGTAGATAGTTAACCAATCACGGTCTGGTAACAGTTAATTATTCATCATGTGACTCCTAAAGGTCATGACACGGACGATGACATGAACTCTACCATGGATCTCCCAGATGACTCTACCGCTCGTCAAAATCACAAGGAGAGAAACTCAACCTCTGAGAGTAGAGGCACTAATGCTGCTGTGAAGTTTGGCCAAGCATTAAAGGTGGGTAGTTTTTTTGTAATGTTTTGTTTTGTTAGAGATCACCTACATCACAAGGCCACGGAGGGCCACTTTAAGGTTAGGGCTACACTTCACTGATAGTTGCCACCTACTCCTGGGGCTGAAACAGGGTTACCCCTTCACAGTCGGTATAAGGATGTAGACATTGGTATCATCTACTAGGAGCCTGGCTGGTAGAGCATAATGCACTACCTTCCGAACTTTTTACGAAGCAGTTAAGTGCCTTGCTCAAGGGCACAAGTGTCATGACTGGGTATCGAACCCACACTCTGCTGCTGACAACACCAGAGCTTGCTGGGTCTGGTGAACGAGACTGCACGGCCACAACACGCCACAAACAAAGAGCCATTCCAACAGCTTCATTGCGTGCACTGCTTCTCTTTGGAACTACTTGCCAGTTGCATGTTTCCCTCCATGAAATTCTCACCATCTGGAAAGCATTCATTCTGTTTCTGCCTACCTTTCCAACTAACTGCTCATGGTTCAGAGCAATAGGTGGCAATCAAAAACTAGTATGACCTTTATAATAAGTAAGCTGCCAAGTTTAAGCTAATTAGTGTTCATTGTTGTTGAACTTTTTTATATTGTACAACTGTTGGCAACTGATTTGATTTTCTATTCCTCCAAGGCTCGAGGTCAAATGCTACCCGACAGTGACGATTCCTGGGGATCGGACACCGACATCCCTCTCTCCACCGATCACGGCCACACCCCGACCCCACGGGCCACACCCAGCCACAAGATCCTGAGTGTGATCAGTGATGGTGAGTTGCGACGCTCTGCGCTGGTCAGACCAGCCGTTGGAGGGCGCTATTCAGGACGGCCGTTGAGGAACCTCATTGCGACGCTGCAGAAGCAGATGGACAAGCAGGACCCTGCTGAGGAGTTCAAGGTTTGACTAATCTGCAGAATAATCCAAAGAAACAGATTTACTGATTCTTTCCATTTTGGCTGCTAAATTGTTTTCATTTCATTCTAGTTATTTAAGCATTTTTGTTGCTGTTTGGAAGTTGTTTTGCACATATTTGTACTTTCTATGTTTGTTCATTTTTCTTGGCTGATTACTACAAGCCTTGACTTATCAAATCAGCTTCCATACTGTGTTTCTTTGTCCGTTTGTCTTTGCATGTTCTAGCCTAACAACTACCTATTCCGTTAATTCTTACATTTGATACAATGTATAGATCAGTAAGACCCAATGATTGCACTTTTTAGCATGCTTTGTTTTTGAATGACGGTTTTCACTGTACTCTCTTCCTCAGATGCTACGCAACGTCAAAATAACGGACAATTGCGAAGAAGCAAAGAGACCAAATAACAAAGACAAGAATCGGTATCGGAACGTCCTGCCATGTGAGTATACACAAACCTGAGGGTCTTAAAACTTGTTATAATAAGTGCACTGCTTACTGTCGATGTCAGCGTTGCGGCCCAGAGAGTCATGAACTTCACAAGGTGCCGTAAACGAAGAATTCTGTGGTAAAGCGTGCAATTTTTCAACTGGTAAGTTGATTTCCTCGTTCTTGGTACTCTCAGCTGTGCCATTGAATATTGAAAAACACAGTACAAAGTCTTGCTGTGTCTGGTGTGTTCTTCTTTTTGGCCATAGTGTTTTGTATTGTGACATCACACTTTGCGTAGCAATCAAGCGATCAGTCTTGGCTCCTTGTGAAATCGAGCCTGGTCTTAAACGTTAGGGGGATTTTGTTTAACTTAATTTTTATTTTTTTTACAGATGACAAGACAAGAGTTGTTATCCAGTATGCTGGAAACGCTGATTACATCAACGCCAGCTTCATCAACGTCCAAGTGGGTAAAGATTTGTACCGTTACATTGCGTGTCAGGGACCACTCCCCCAGACCAACGGCGACTTCTGGCAGATGATCTGGGAGCAGAGGTCAGATGTCATCGCCATGGTGACACAAGCAGTGGAGAGCGGCAAGGTAAAGGAGTTCAGTCAGCAAAAAGCTACCTCTTGTTTTGCTTTACGCAATGAGAGGAAACTTGTCCTAACCCAGCCTATTTTTGTTCTGAGATTTCCTACTAATTGGTTCTTTTTCATCACATGACCAGGTAAAGTGTGACCACTATTGGCCGGACTCCATGGAGACCCCCATGATGGTAGCGGGACGATACCAGCTGAGACTGGACAGTATGCAGACCTTGGACAACTTTGACATTCGAAAAATATCCATGAGCGATACCAAGGTATTGAAACATTTGGCTCATTTGTGGGGATTTTCAATAGAGTAAGCCACCGAGAGCTTGTCCTGGTGGGGACGTTTTTAAATATCACAAGGGAAATGTTGCAATCTAAGTTTGAAAGTTGAGTTTTGTGCTTGGAGAGGCATTTTAAAACCTCATAAATAAACCTTTATAAATATTTATAAATATCATTGTTACCCGCACATTTGCAGAAAAACATATTAAGTTCCAAGTCTATTTCATTCACTTACCCAAATAGTTACTACTTATGCATATTCCTAGCCGGCAGGCTACTTCGCTAGAAAGATTGACAACCAATAGGGCGCCCTCTCGTGCCCACCCAGCATGCTACGCAGTAGCTCCGCCATCTTACGTCCTTCTTTTTCTAGCGACGGTACGGTGTACACGTGAGTTTTCACGCTCTTGTTTGGAAAAACCTGAGATTGTGCTTTCGCTTTTTTCCTATAAAGGATTAAGAAGATTTTCAACAAGTTTGATTTGTAGAGTTCTTTAATTATTTTTGAGTGATAATTTGCGTTTTTTGGAAGATTTTGAGACGTTTTCTGTTGAGGCCAGACGAGCGCAAGTAGCACTCGCTGGTCTCGGGGATCGAACGTATCCTCTTGATATATAATACAAGTGTATTTTACTTAATTGTTGTGTCTCCTGTGTCTTCCTTATTTTGATTTATAAATATATTAACTAGTGTCTCACTTCCGTGAGACTCCCTACTTCGGGAGCAGTACTCCCGGCCGTTGTAGGAGGCTAGTTAGAGTCGGTGTTCCACTTGTCTACACTCGTGGGACTCCCTACTCCGGGAGAAGTACTCCCGGCCGTTGTAGGAGACTGACTCCGAGGGCTCAGTACATTACGTTTTCTTGCTAGTGTTCTTCTGGTCGCGACCAGTTGAACTCCCTGCCCGGGAGAAGTACTCCCGGTTCGGTGCAGGAGGCTAGCAGAGAGAGAGCTTGGGTATACCGGTTAAATCCGTTCCCTTCCCCTGCTCGCTCCCCCCCTCGCTCCAGCGGAGAGCGGGGGGCCCAACGAAGCTATTATACGGGGTATACCGGCCTCTGGCCTCTCCCTTGCCCCGTCTGCTATCGTTACTGAGCCGGTCCCTGAACTTACGGGCTTGCCGTGGGTGATTTGCGCCGGTAAGGCCATTCAATTTCCCCGGTCAGTCTGTCTTCCCTCGCCACCGCGGTTGGCTTGGGTTGCGGGACCTTTTTTGAGAAAGCTGCTACGGGGAATATCGACCGTTCGGTCCTTCCCTTCCCCTACAGTTACGGCTAGATTAAAAATAACTAGCCATCACGTAGAGCGAACTTTTCGCGGGAATCAACGACTCTGTCGTCTCCGATTTCACGCGAATTTACGCTCGGAGTGAAGTACAGTACCGAACATAACGAAGTCCACACTGTACGTACCTGCCCTAGCGTTTTAGTGATTTATCGGGATTATCGCGATTTATCGCGTTTTTAACACGATTTATCACGAAATATAATTCGCAATGAAAAAGGGCACAGCTAAGGGTCCGAGTGGTACCAAGGGTAAACCCATGAAAGGTACAACACACTCGAAGTCATCATCAGTCCTTGGACTCGTGACTTCACCCGGTCCTCAGGCGCGGGCTTCCTCAGGAAACTCAACGCCTCGAACAACCACTGGATTGCTAGCCCAGGCTACTCCAGGGAGTGAACTGGCGGGATCAGAGTTAGAGGCTTCAAGGGATCCTCCTCCCCTGCCCCATAGGGTGAGAGAATCCCAGTCAACTTCATTCACTGATCGATGCTCAGGAGTACCGATGATTGACCCTTCATCGGAGTTCTCCCGGGGTAGTGCGACTGGCAGTCCTTCAGGCAAGAAGGCTAAGCAGAAACGCCCAGTTTCCTCTTCTGATGATTCTTCAGCAACACCGAAGATCAAGAAGAAAAAGACAAAGGATACCATATCCTCTGCGGTTTTTATGAAGGCATTTGATTCCATCAGTACTTCATTGGCCGCGATCGCCCAACAACAGTGGAGGGCGGCACCCGATTCACAACGGGCTCCCCCGCCATCCACCTTCCCGGACCCAGACCCGGGGTTGATCATTCAGGGACCGATCATGGCAGCTCCACGCTATCCCAGCCTCCCAGACCCATCTGAGGTAGGCGGTAGTGAGCCAGAGGTGCCTCTCACTCCAGGGCGTGCCCGTCGCCCACCAGGTTCACCAACGGCCATCTCACTACATCCCTCGACAACTTTTGGGGTCTCCGACAGTGAGGAACCCGAGGGGGAACTGAGCTCACGTGAGTCACGTGTTTGCTCTGAGGAAGATGAGGCCGCGGACCCAAGCAGTTTTTCATCTTTTGAAACTCAGCTTAGGTTGATACAACGAGACATGGTACGTGTCCTTAAGCTACCGGCCGATGATACCCCAGAAGAGTCATCTGGACATCGTTCCTTTAAGACACGTACGGGAGGGGAGGAAACGCGTAGTACACCGTTCCCGACCCTTCCGCTAGATCGACTTTGTGTGGATCGCATTAAGAGCACAGCCTCTCTGAAGAAATGGATCCCGCACACGAGAAGATCGAAAAATTATTTTCAGTACCCACAGAAAGACTGTGAGGACTTTTTTACAGTTCCCACTATACCATCTACCGCTAAAGACAAGCTCTCGAGCGATGGAGGTAAGGCCTCGGCTAAGGCGATCTTCGCTGACAAGAGTAAAGCTCGATTGGAAGAGCAGATGAAGAAGATTGATGAGGCTGCTCGGTTTGGCGCCAAAACTAACGCCTTTCTTCTACTGCTGTCAGAGTATATTGTCTGCGCCTGTGAGGAGGGCGCTTCCACCCCAGCGGATATGCTTGCTGTAGCTTTTCGTTGTCTGGAGGAGGGCCTAAGGATGTCCCTAGAGCAGTTCACTCGGATCTCGCTCCAGGCTACACGATCCCGAAGGACAAACGTCCTGGAGACGTTGTACATCCCCTATGACGGAGCAAAGAAAAAGTTGGAAGACATTTCTCTCCTTGGGAATGACCTCTTTGGAGGACAATTTCAAGAGGTCCTTGAGGCAGAGGCCAAGCGTCTGAAGACAGCGGACAAACTGAACCTGCGGAAGCCAGTGGCGTCCAAGGCTAAGTTTGGAGGGAAGAAGACTAACAAGGTCAGCTTTACGCCACGTCCGGCGTTCCGTAAGGCCCTCAAGTCCTCTCACCAGCAGGCCCCTAGGGTATCTCCCAGCGCTGCTCCGGCAACACCTCGCTACTCCCAGCCTGTCCGTCAGAACTTCCAGACGGGCGGCAGGGGCCGTGGCGCCGGTAGGCCCCCTCCCCCTCCCCGCTACTCGGGGGGGTGGAGGAGGTGACGTCCCACTCCCGACTCTGGCCCCCGACCTGGGACCCGTCGGGGGCCGCCTCAGAGATTTCGCAGGGTCTTGGGACGCGATCACGTCCGACGCATGGGTGCTCGCAACGGTAAAACATGGCTACCGTCTGGAGTTCACGAGCACCCCTTCGTCGGACACCCTAGTTTGCGAAACGCCAGTTCCTGCAAACAGAGGAAAACGCCTGGCTCTAGAGAAGGAGATATCCTCCCTTCTAGAAAAACAGGCGGTGCGTCCGGTGACGGAATCAGAACAGTTCCAAGGGTTCCTTTCGACGTTTTTTCTAACGCCCAAAAAGGGAACCTCAGAATGGCGACCAATCATAAATCTGAAACCGCTCAATCGGTTCATCAGACCGAGGCGCTTCCGGATGGAAACACTCAAAGTGATCCTGGAGTCGCTACCCAAGGCAGTGTGGGCAGCATCGATCGACCTAAAAGATGCGTACCTCCACATACCCATCTTGTCGGAACACTCCCAATACCTACGATTCAGGTATCGAGGGCACACATTGGAGTTCAAGGCTCTTCCTTTCGGACTCTCAACGTCACCAAGGGTGTTCACAAGAGTCACGCGAACAATCGCAGCCTATCTACGTCGTCGGAATATCATGATTTATATGTATTTAGACGACTGGCTGGTTGTCGGCAGATCGGAAGAAGAAACGTCCCGAAATATACGGACTACCTGCGAGGTGACGAGGGCCGTAGGTTTCATCATAAACGAGGAGAAATCCCGTTTCATACCAACTCAGTCTCCGACATTCCTAGGCGCAGTTGTCGATCTTCAGAAAAGCGTGGTTTTTCCCACAAAGGAACGCACCACAGCCCTGCTTCAGTGCGTGGACCTGTTCCTGTTCGGCACGACGGCCACAGCACGGGCTTGGTTAAAACTCCTGGGCCTCATGGCCAGTCTGGTAGACCTGGTTCCATGGTGTCGCCTTCGAATGCGACCACTTCAATTACATCTCCTGTCACATTACAGGCCGAGAAGGGACTGCATAACCATTCTTGTGCCAATCACCAATCACATTCATCTGCATCTTCGGTGGTGGCAACAAGAGGAAAATGTCAATTGCGGCCTGGGGATCCCTCAGAGGGCCCCACAGGTGACAATCTCAACCGACGCATCCAACAAGGGTTGGGGTGCGTCCCTGGGCCCGCGGCAGACAGCCGGAGAGTGGGGAACATTTTTCAGATCCCAACACATCAACATATTGGAGCTCCAGGCGGTCTTCAATGCTCTGCGACATTTTCGAACCGAGGTAAAAAACCGGACGGTTCTCATCAGAACGAACAACACGACAGTCGTGTCCTATATAAACAGGCAAGGGGGCACGCGGTCACCGCAGCTATGCCTCCTCACCTGGGATATATTTCGGTGGCTCATCCAGAACGAGGTAGTCCTGCGAGCAAGCCACATTCCAGGAGTGGAAAACACGGTGGCGGATGCATTGTCAAGGGGTACAGTGATCCCTACAGAGTGGACCCTGCACAACGGAGTAGCCCAACAGATCTTCGCGACAGCGGGTCGACCACACATAGATCTCTTTGCGACAGAAATAAATGCCAAACTCCCGGTATTCTGCGCAAGGTTTCATCACCCCATGGCTTGGGCCACCGACGCCCTGGCCATAGACTGGACAGACATGTTCGCATATGCGTTCCCTCCGATATCCCTTCTCCAGAGAGTCATAGGGAAGATAGAGCAGGAACCGTGCCGAATTCTCCTGATCGCTCCCTTCTGGCCACGCCAGCCGTGGTTCCTGAGGCTAGTGAGACTCCTGATAGGGGATCCTTTAATCCTCCCGGATCGACACGATCTTCTATACCAACCACACTCCCGTCTACTGCACCCAGCGCCGGGAGACCTCCACTTGGCGTGTTGGCCACTGTCCAGCGATCCCTCATTGCAGCAGGCCTTTCTAAGGAAGCTGCAGCCCTGGCAGCGAAGGGGCGTCGCCTCTCCACACGAAAGGTTTACGACAGTCGACTTCGACATTTTAGTCGTTGGTGTGCCGACCGATCGGTGGATCCGGTCACAGCATCTCTAGCAATGGTGTCGGATTTTCTGGTCCACCTCTTCAAATCCCAACTGAAGGTGGCAACGATAAAAAAAATTACAGATCGGCCATTGCTGCGGTCCACGCGGGGTTCCCTGATAATTCCACAATCTCATCGAACCCTGTACTAACACAATTATTTCGGGGCATGTTTAATGAAAGACCCCCAAGACAGAGGCTTGTCCCATCTTGGGACTTGGGGCGCGTGCTAGAGAACTTAGCAGCGCCTCCATATGAACCAGCGAACCTATCATCGCTGCTGCAACTTTCCACTAAGTTGGCCTTCCTTATAGCCGCAGCTTCGGCTAGACGGGGATGTGAAATCCAGGCACTAACAATCCACCCGGGTCACATCAGATGGGAACCGGGCGGGGTTCGTCTTGTGCCCAGGGCATCGTTCCTGACAAAGAATCAGACGGCAATCTTTACTCCGCCTGACATCTTCATTCCCGAAATTGCGTCGGTATCGTCGGTGCGATCAGACAGGCTCTGGTGCCCCGTACGTTGCCTCAAATGGTACCTGGAACGTACCAAATCACTTAGGGGGAATTGCGATCAAATATTTATCTCAACTACTCCCCCACATGGTCCGGCCTCCAAAGATACAATCAAGCGATGGATTGTATCGGCGATAAAGTCGGCTAACCCCGACTGGCTGTCCGATAAGGACAAAGACAGTCAGGGAACCATACGTGCACACGACGTTCGCGCCGTGTCCACATCCTGGGCGTTCTTCAGAGGGATTTCTTTTGCAGAGATCTCACAAGCAGCTTGCTGGAAAGGCCCATCAACCTTTACCACCTGCTATCTGCGTGATGTGCTTCAGAACGAAGGTGCCTTTGGGAGAGCAGTGCTGTCAGCATCTCAACCCAGAAGGGAATCACAGCCAAGTGATCCCCCCAGGCGACGCCAGGACAAAACTTGAGGTGAGACCAAGAAAAAAAAGAGAAAAAAAAAAAAAAAAGGTGACTCGCCTACCCAACCTCCATGTTGCGGTGCTATTCTATGCATAAGTAGTAACTATTTGGGTAAGTGAATGAAATAGACTCCCCCACCACAGAAGTGTGGGATGAGTCTATGAATGATACTTACCCAAATAGCACCCCGCCCTCCTTCCCCACTCTTGGCTCGTAGTCAGGGTTACCTCTTAGATGATAAAAAGAAGGACGTAAGATGGCGGAGCTACTGCGTAGCATGCTGGGTGGGCACGAGAGGGCGCCCTATTGGTTGTCAATCTTTCTAGCGAAGTAGCCTGCCGGCTAGGAATATGCATAAGTAGTAACTATTTGGGTAAGTATCATTCATAGACTCATCCCACACTTCTGTGGTGGGGGAATTTTAAAGGTAAACTTGATCAAAGCTCTCTTGTTCAACTAATAAAGGCAAACTCTATTAGTGTTCATTTCGACGAATGTCAACTTTTTCCCATCCAAGACAAAAGTCTTGGTAGTGGTTTGTGCTGTGAACTGCCCAAATAGGGCTAGTTCAGAAAAAAGAAAAATGATTCTGAAAAAGTTGGAATTCTGAAAATATGAAGAAATGAAATGTTTTATCACATCTTAACGTTATTTCATATAAACAAAATTAATCGATCGGACAAAGCTTATATTTTTAAGAACAACTTATACTTCTTGGTTTGAAACTAGTTTTGGTTCAGACTTGGCAAACTAATACCCCTCATTTTACGATTCAAATCAATTTAGTAATAATTGAAATGAAAAATAATTCATGAAGTCCGGCTTACATTTATCTTTTAAATATTTGTTTTCTTTTAGACCAATACCATCCACTTTGTCACTCATCTCAACTTTACTGCCTGGACCGACCATGGTGTCCCTGCATCCTCCGTCCCACTTCTCCGCTACACCAAGTACATGCGGAAGATCCACGCCAACGGACCCATTGTGATTCACTGCAGTGCGGGGATCGGCCGTACCGGTACCCTGATCACCATCGACGCCATGATGGGGTTGATCGATCGGGACGAGACGTTTAAGATTGGAGACATAGTGAGAGGGTTGAGATCTCAACGACAGGGCATGATTCAGACGAAGGTCAGTGGTGGTTTATTTTTTGTCTTTAACCCCGATGATGCATAAAGAAATCGGCAGCGGTACCAACAGGGTTCCAATGGTTACCCGGCTCGCCCGGTGGTCTGTTGGTTGGATCCTTCCTCATTCTTAAGAGTAGGGTCATACTTTGGTAATGACCCTGAAAAGAAACTTTATCTGAAAACCTACTTGTTATAAAGATGGTAATGGCAGTGAGCATCCTGTAAAGTTATTTTGCATAGTGCAGTCCTCGTTCCAACCGAATCAAGCAAAACGTGCTGTTGGATTTTGATGGGTTCTGGATGGTTAGGGTTAGAGGAATTGAAGTTGATTGTTTTTCTCTCTGTGTCTCCATAGGATCAGTATTTATTCTGCTACAAGGCGGCCATTGAGCTTCTCAGGACTCTCATATAAGGAGTAGGACATCAGGATGTGCGTTGTGTTATACTTGAGGGAACGAGAATGCTAGAGGGCGGTGTTTGGTAGGTAAAGTTGCTAATTGACAACTTATGCATCAAGCAGATACCCTGGCCAACATTGTATGAATGAAGCAAGGAGGAAGTTATGAATGATCATGAATGGTTCACCCTTTAAGTTGACTGATTGTTATTTTGTTTGCATGTACTTCTAATTCTATGACAATTCTTTTGTTTTTCAAATTTATCATATTTTCAAGATTCCCCACTTAAAAACTGCCGCACTAATTGTTAAAAATTAAATTATTTATTAAAGCCAAATATATAACGTATTTTATACAATTCAGCCATTGAGCTTCAGTGTTCGATTATTAATTAATAAATAATAGTATAAACTCCGTCCGGTTTTTTTCATCCAAGAAAAATGAAGTGCAAATTAGACCCAGCAAATTGGATTCCATAATAAATAGAGTTTCTTTGCTTTTGAGTTATATCCAAACTAAATTATTCCTTACTTAGAATGTATCGTCTACTTAATCATCCAATCTTTTTGGCAAAATCAAAACATTGATTTCAAATTTGTGAAACTCAATAATATGCCACCTTGAAAAACATAAAATAATGGTTTGTGTTAAAATTGTATTTTTAAAATGAAATTAATAATAATAATAATAATAATATGGATTTATATCGCGCTTTATCACACCCAAGGGCGTCTCAAAGCGCTTCGAACATTATTACCCCTGGACACTGGGCCATTTATTTCATTCCTTAAACCATCTCAGCTCCCTGGGGAGTATACAGCTTCTTGGTTAAAGGCACTGGACATGTTTGATAATTACTCAAAATATATATTAGCATAAAAACTTACTTGGTAACGAGCAACTGAGAGCTGTTGATAGTATAAAACATTGTGAAAAACTACTCGCTCTGAAGTAACGTAGTTTTTGAGAAAGGGGTAATTTCTCACTAAAATATTTGAATCTGAAAAAGACTTCAGGCCTGAAGCCTTTTTCAGGCATCTGAAAGCACACAAATTTGTGCAACAAGAGTGTTTTCTGCGTCTTCTAGGTACAATAGATTGCAAAATGGCCAATCCCTTCCTGATGGAAACAACTTTTGCAGTCTGTGAAAAGATTTGTTTTTCTTGGGGGGGGGGGGGTCGGTGTTAATCATGTTAAAAGCTGCAAAAATATTATTATCCAGTTATTAATACAATACAAAAATATATGAAAAATAATAACAATTAAATTCACAAAATAGTAACTGAAATGAATCTATGGCCCCCAAAGGACTTAAACTTTGTTTATATTCATTTACTTTAGAGTGACTTATACTTTTAACATTTTTGAAGTTTTCAAACATTGTTCGTATGATGTGTCAATTAACAACTATAGATTTGGAATGAATGTACTTTCCAAAAACCAATGATTCAATATGCCTTGAAACTTACAAATACAGTAAGAAATGTGGTTCAGTTTGTAAAAGCAGGCAATGTTTAATCTCCTTTTTTTTCGTTTGACTTAATTTAATTCCAGTATCATTCATTTTTAAGACGATTTTTAGTTTGACTATTAACCACGTATTTTATTTTCATATCCCTGCCATTGCAATGCTATTTATTGTATTATAATCTTGCCTTGTGTCAGTGCGGGGCATTTGGCTTCAAGTTGTAAATATTTTAACAAGCAGGTATTCGACTGCAGTTTGATGAAAAAGATGAAAAGTGCCTGGTAAAACAAGACTTTGTACTGTGTTTTAAACAATTTTCAATGGAAGTGCCCTTGGCAAAATAAAAATGGCCTTGCCCTCTCGAATATGAAATTCCAGACATGCTGTGGATTTAGTCTCCACGGGGTCCTGTGGTATTTTGTGGCACGGGCCAGTTGGGCGGGAGAGTTTACCGATAGTAATAGTATGTTTTCACACCACAAATAAACAAATTTATTTGTACAAAGATTCTATCTGTACACACCAAAGGAGACAATGTAAATTTGTAATGACAGGGTTCAGGGTTGTCAGAAATGCCTGATTCTTAAAAGAAAATATGGTAGCAGCATTTTCTGTAAAAGTGCGGGAGTATTATTCTAATATTTCATAATATCATTCCTATTTTATACTAATATACAACACATACATAGATACTACAAGTACTTTATATATGATATAGTTTGAGTATTTCACTAATAGCTTATCTTGATATAAGTATATATTTTTAAGGAACTATTTGATAAGAAGATTGATAATTTCAAATTTGTAAAGTATTTTGAAAGTGAGGCTGAGACTAAAAATTGCTAAGTACTGGATTCAACTTAATAGCGCTGCTAAGCAAAAATAAAACGAACAGGAAAAAACGAACCAGTCAAAAATGGTACATGTGACATGGAAAATGGCTGGTAACCTTATTCTGGTAAGAATAATTTTGTTGTACTTAGCTGCTGTTTGTGCTTAAGCAGCTCTATGAAATTGGGCCCTGGTTGTATTGGATATGTTTCTTACAATGTTTATGGAGTGGTTTTTATTTTAAGAATATTTGTTTTTGAAAGATGTCATCAATGTGAACTGGGTTCTGATTGGCATTTTGGATGCCAGTACGCTGGCGCACATGTCGTTCACAAGCTTGATCTCAATTGCATATAACAGGCATGATATTTTACACTTAGAAAACAAGTAGGACAGTTTTATTGAGTACAAATGCTCACCTACATGTACACATGGTACATGCTTTAATAGACTCTTCAAACTGTTGAATAACAATGTTGCTGTTTTTTCTGAAGGTTAACAAAAAAATGGAAGACAAATTAAAGTAGAACAAATATTATGCCTGATACAATCTTCTGCTAAAATGAAAGCATGCCCAGCTGGATGGGTTAAGAAACTTACATCCTTTGTCGAACACCCTCTTTTTTCTTAGGCCATGGTGCCTCTTTACAGGGTAAAGTATTATGTGCCTTGATCGTAGAAATAGGTTGTCACATCAAGCAATTTTATAACAGGATCTCTTTTTAAAAATCTGTTTTTCTTTGTAAATTACAATTCTGTTGGAGTAATTCATGTCGTTTATCATTCAGTTTTAGGTTGCTCGTTGTCTTTAATGCTTGTACAGATCGTATTTTTAATTATTGTTTAGTGTGTTGCCTTATAATAATTACCTTGTATATGTACTTGTACATTTTTTCATTTATGTATTCAATTGTTTGTGATTTGGATAAATTTATTCTTTATTAATATTAATATTTTTACTTAATGATTTTATTTTACATGTGTGGCTGACAACTTTCCATTCCATCTGCATGTCTCTCGTTATTCAAGGATTATGCTTTTTTGAATATTTTCAAAATAAACCAGGTGAGGATAATAACCCATTGTAAAAACATTGTAAGTTTGCATCGGCCAAACCATTGTTTATTAAGTTTGCATCAGCCTAAGGGGTACGTACGCCTAGCAGTTTTGTTGTAAATTGGCTTTAAAATGGGGTAACATCACAAGTCCTAACCATGTTGTAATAATAATAATAATAATAAAGTCCTAAGCCTTGCAGTTTTGTTGTAAATTTGCTAAAATCGGATAAAGACACAAGGGGCAGTTAGTTAAACAATTTCTAAAATCGGATAAAGACACAAGGGGTAAGACTTGCAGTTTAGTTGAAAATTTGCTCAAATCGGATAAAGACACAAGGGGTAAGCCTTGCAGTTTAATTGAAAATATTTGGCTATAATCGGATAAAGACACAAGGGGTAAGCCTTGCAGTTTAGTTGAAAATTTGCTAAAATCGGATAAAGACAGTGTAGGGATAAGCTTTGCTGTTAATTACTTTTGACATCTCATGTCACTTAAGCCAAAATTACAAGAGGTAAGCCTTACTGTTCCTTCCTTTTGACATTTCATGTCATATGAGCCAAAATTACAAGGGGTAAGCCTATCTGTTCATTCCTTTTGGAGACTCGTGTAATTTGAGCCAAAATTACAAGAGGTAGCCTTTATACTGTTCCTTCCTTTTGACATCTCATGTCACTTTGAGCCAAAATTACAAGGGGTATCCTTGCTTTCTTCATTACTAATAATTCATTTTATCGCATACGCGATCAAAATGCTTTATGCGCCGCGACACGCAAACACTGCGGGCGCCCTCCTCTTGATTTGTCACTGCGCTGGATATCCAGGGTGGCTTTATGTCAATTTGCTTCCAGGTCTCGATATAGGCCGGCAAGCCTTTTCTGCCACTTTCCGTTGGCAGGCTGCCAATAGAGTTCGCGGGCTTTTTGGGGATTGGTCAGTTTCTTTTTCCTGGGATGGGCAAACAAAGTTTCATCCAATCAGAATTAAACTTGGCAGAGTAAGATTTAGGGGATGGGCGCCAGATTTGTGGTATTTGTCACTTTTGTTGTAGCTATCTATTAAACGGGAACAATTCAACCCGCCTCCACCCCTGCATAGAACCACCCTCTTTTACAGGAGTAAGTTCTAGATATATTGTATGGTAACCTGGCACACATTGTGTTGCATTACATGTGCCTGGCGTATTTTATGGGATAAGGTCTGACAATGCCTCTTTTTTGATTATTTTTCTGTTAAATTAAAGCCGAATTTGTAAGCATAGTTTGGGCGCCCATCAGTTCAGGTGGGGCTAATCCGACCGTGGGTACAAACGGTGGAATCGCACTGTGCATTTACGGCTTCATTTGTAATACCAAATTTGCATTCATTTATTTACTGGGTATATAGGCTTTGGCAAGCTGCCAAGTTAGGCCTAATGGACTTGTTGGCAAGCTGCCATTTTTTGAATTGACTTGTTGGCAAGCTGCCATTTTATGTACTGAGTTATTGGCCTTGGCAAGCTGCCAAGTATAGGCCTACTTGTTTATTTATAGGCCTTGGCAAGTGCCAAGTATAGGCCTACTTGTTATTTTATAGGCCTTGGCAAGTGCCAAGTTAGGCCTACTTGTTTTTATAGGCCTTGGCAAGTGCCAAGTATAGGCCTACTTGTTATTTTATTGGCCTTGGCAAGTGCCAAGTCTAGGCCTAGTTAATGGGGAAATAATTGGGTACAGGAAAACCTGCCCCCAAAACTGTTTGGGCAAACATGCCCCCTTTTTGGTTATAACTTTCCCGTTCATGCAAGGCCAAGTTTTGGTTTGAATAAAAGCAGCTTCAGCTGCAGCAAAAATGTCAATAAAGTATCATGTCTTTTTCTTGTGTGTGTCGGTGTATAACAAGGGGTTAGCCTTACTGTTCCTTCCTTTTGACATTTCATGTCATATGAGCCAAAATTACAAGGGGTAAGCCATGTTCAGTTCAAGTGAACCAGAGCAGTAATACAGCAGTGTTGGTCATGTTTGAGGCTATAGTAATGAGAACATGTTCACTTGAAGTGAACAAGAGCAGTAATACAGCAGTAGTGTTAGTTACGTTGAAGCAAATGTTCAGTTTAAGTAAACAAGAGCAGTAGTAATACAGCAGCATTGGTCATGTTTGAGGCGAGTAATAAGTACATGTTCAGTTTAAGTAAACAAGAGCAGTAATACAGCAGTGTTGGTCATGTTTGAGGCTAGTATGAGTTCATCATGTTCAGTTTAAGTGAACATGAGCAGTATAATATTATTTTTTTTATGGACAATAATGCATTGCTGTAGTCAGAGTTTTAAACTTCACAGAGAACTGCTTGTGCAAGACTATTTATGTATACTCGTTTATAGTTGCGCCTTATGTGCATTTTTAGAGGTAGCAAATTTACGTTTATACACATTATGTAGAAGACAGTCGCCAAGTTACAGGTGTTTGTGATAAGGGGTTGTGCATTTTAATCTTGATTTTGAGGGACCAGAATTTCATTTTAATCTGGATTATGAGGCATCGTTATATCGAAAATCAGGCAATATCTTAAAAAGTTGCCAACGTAGACAACTCAAACCAAGAATTTTCCGCTCTTCGCACTCCGTCTCGCATCTATACCAAATTTCAGTAATCCATCAGTGAGCAGTAGTACATCAGTGTATTAGTTATTTTTGAGGCTGGTAATGAGTTCAAATTCAGTTTAAGTGAAGAAGAGCAGTTATTCAGCAGTGTTGGTCATGTTTGAGGCTAGTAATGAGTATTTGTTAAGTTTAATTAAACAAGAGCAGTAATACATCAGTGTTGGTTATGTTTGAGACTAGTAATGAGTACATGTTCAGTTTAAGTGAACTTGAGCAGTAATACAGCAGTGTTGGTTATGTTTGAGACTAGTAATGAGTACATGTTCAGTTTAAGTGAACTTGAGCAGTAATACAGCAGTGTTGGTTATGTTTGAGACTAGTAATGAGTACATGTTCAGTTTAAGTGAACTTGAGCAGTAATACAGCAGTGTTGGTTATGTTTGAGACTAGTAATGAGTACATGTTCAGTTTAAGTGAACTTGAGCAGTAATACAGCAGTGTTGGTTATGTTTGAGACTAGTAATGAGTACATGTTCAGTTTAAGTGAACTTGAGCAGTAATACAGCAGTGTTGGTTATGTTTGAGACTAGTAATGAGTACATGTTCAGTTTAAGTGAACTTGAGCAGTAATACAGCAGTGTTGGTTATGTTTGAGACTAGTAATGAGTACATGTTCAGTTTAAGTGCACTTGAGCAGTAATACAGCAGTGTTGGTTATGTTTGAGACTAGTAATGAGTACATGTTCAGTTTAAGTGCACTTGAGCAGTAATACAGCAGTGTTGGTTATGTTTGAGACTAGTAATGAGTACATGTTCAGTTTAAGTGAACTTGAGCAGTAATACAGCAGTGTTGGTTATGTTTGAGACTAGTAATGAGTACATGTTCAGTTTAAGTGCACTTGAGCAGTAATACAGCAGTGTTGGTTATGTTTGAGACTAGTAATGAGTACATGTTCAGTTTAAGTGAACTTGAGCAGTAATACAGCAGTGTTTGAGGCTGGTTACTGAGTACAATTCCTTTTGATGTTTCATGTAATTTTAGCCAAAATTACAAGGGGTAAGCCTTTCTGTTAATTCCTATTGTCTTGACAACTCATGTCATTTGAGCTAAAATTCAGGGGGTAAGCCTTACCTTTTCCTTCCTTGTGACATATTATCATGTCATTTCAGCCAAATTTACAAGGGGTTAGCCTTACTGTTCCTTCCTTTTCCTTCCTTTTGATGTTTCATATAATTTGAGCCACATATTACAAGGGGTACCCCTTATAATGAGCCTTAGCCTACAGTTCCTTCCCGGCCTGTTGACATCTCATGTAATTTGAGCCTTATTTTTAAGGGGCCGTAAGCCTTTCTGTTCATTCCTTTTGATGTGTCATGTATATTTGGAGCCAAAAACACAAGGGTTAAGCTTTGCTGTAAGTGTAAGGAACGTTCCAGAATATGACTAAATATAATACATTACGTCATGTCATGCATGTCATGCCTGCGCGCAGCAAGCGAAAGTAGTCAATTTTGTGTCGCACTGAGTGTTCCTCTAGTCTCTAGCTGTCATGGCGTCGCTCATGAGCTGTAGTACTACTACTACTAGTAGTGATGAACGCACAAGCATGTCAAGTCGTTTCGTAATTCTAGGTGTGAAGACATCAATAATAATTCATTACCTTACCAGCGGGAGGTATGTGGAAGGCCTGACAGAGGGGGAAAAGAGGGCTGTATGTGCCCAATCTAAGAAATATTCTTACGACGCGGTATTGTCTGACAATTTTAGAGCACGAGAAAGGAGACCACGTCACCAACACGGCTGGAACGAACAGTACGGCCGCGCATGCGTACGTCACCTGGAACGCTCAGTACGCCGGAACGTCGAGGACGTGACACCGGCGAGACATTGCGGGAGCCAGTTGCGTAACCCTGTGGTCTTCGACAAGACCAGGTGATTGGAACCAGCCAAAGAAAACGACAGGTACCTGATTACCACCTAACACCAGATAAACATATAGTAGGGTTTGGGTACTCGACGGCTTGATGCTAAGACGCGATATTCAAAATGGCTTCCAGCCATGCTTTATTTATGTTTTACACCGTGTATGTATTACGATCATTTGATGTGATTTATTGTCTCTAGAGGTAAGCTTTATCGTGTAGTTAATTTAAGTTTAAAATGTAGAATAGGAATAGGCCTCATGGAGGCCCCTCATCGAGCCCGTGTAAACACTAAGATTGTCATAAAAATGGTAATGTTGTCGTTTCTATTTCCACCTTCATGCACGTAAACAACGGCACTTGAAGGTAACAACACCCGGAAGTAAACGTTTGGCCCATCGTAGGTCATTGCACTGTGCCAGTCAATGGCAACTAACTGGCCGTCGATCAAATGAAACAATCGACTTTTCTTTTTAGAGTTTCTCGGTTACCTAATCTATTACCACTTGTACTATTGGGGTTTTCATAATTATTGTATTTCTTCCTCAATGCGTGGACTGGACAGCTAGTTGTAGACACAATCGGTGATCAATGTGAGGGCCCAGGCCTACATGGTTTCTAAAAAGGGAATTAGCCTTCATGTAACGCCAGCTGTTGTAAACCGCCTACCAACAAAATGACATGTTGTATCATCAACAGAAAAGGTAAGACGTTTTGACCTTTGCAGAGTCTTTCTCGAAGGCTGACGTTCTAAAACGGGTTAAAGTTTGGCACCTATACATTCATTCACCCTGAACTTAAGACACCGTAATTTTGGGTGGGTATCGATTTAAAAATAAAAGTTGATGATTTCAAGTTGTAAATTCTTTGAAACATTTACCGAATAAAGACAACGACGATACTGTGTAATTTTACTTCTGGTTGATAATGATATTCAATGTTGTATATGTTTGAACCTTGCCCAATTCAGTGTAAATAAATACAATAACGAAATGAAAACAAGAGTATTTATTCATAATCAAAGGAACTTTGGTACCAGTTCAAATTTTATTTGATATTTTAATCGTTCATCTTTGCTCGAATATGATAGAATATGCTCTTTATTAAAGGAACATGTACGACCCATAATGATAACAATGTTTTAAAATTTAGATTTTTCGACTTTTTCCTTGACGAAAATAATATAAATTTGGGAGTTCTATTTTCAGTTTAAAAATATAATAAAAAACCCCAGACGATTTCTTTTTTTAAATCGAAGGTCTGGTTGTGCGGGAGTTTCCAACAAAATTGTAGATGTTATTATTATTACTTGTATTATTATTCTTTTTCGACAACGATAATTCTAAATACCCCCAGACATGGACACCCAACTTTTGTTTGCCACACAAATCACTGTATTCCAAACCTTTATAAGATGATTTATGCAACGCCAAAATCCTTCTCACAGACGCTGAATGCGCATCGCAAAGTATAACAACTAAAAGCAAGGCTGTACAAAAAATAAATCACAAATTATACAAATAGGACAATTTTACAATTTGTACAGCAACAAAATAATAATAATAAAATGCTACAATCATTACTCCTGATGCTGTAGATAAATACGTATATAAGTTAATGCAAAACTATAAAGAAACTAAATATTAAATAATTCTTGAACGATATTTATTTAAACAAAACAATAGACTTTTCAACGAATTCCTGCCCAAAATCCTAGCTGAAAAAAAAAATCCCGATATCGACCATTTAAAGAAGCTGAATTCTTCGGCTAATTTTATGTTCACAGTGTGAGACGCAGCCACAAATGATGCATTTAACATCACAGGGAAAACTCCCCACACCAAACAGCTCTATCCAATTCCCCTTTTGTCCCCCCTAAACAATTATACAAACAAATAGGAAAATAAACAATAACTTCAGTTGAAAAAACACCTGTATACAACTTAGTCCAATCATCCAGTCCATACCCGAACCCGGTCTCTTCCCGATGTATTTTTCAAACCCTAACGAAACCACTCAACCGAACTTCACGCAAAATCTAGCGAGAACACCGGTGAAATGTTCACTTCTTGCCCTTGCTACTAATTTCCACTCACCACGGCATGAACGAGCCTCTAAGACCCTTTAAATTCAAGCTCTAAGCATTCCTTCGTTCCACAACGAGTACCACCGAGTCAGACACTCAAATATTATCCCATTAACTCCCATCCCATCAGTAGTCAGACCAATAATTCCATATACCGTTTCATATGTGCACTAATTTTCTATACCTACAGCGTGTGCCTTGAACCCACATATCTTTCAAGTCCGAACCTAACTCCATTATGCCTATGTTTCCTTAGTAAACTAATGGTCCATACTAAAAGCGTGTGTCTTCCCACTCGATTTTTTTTCTGAGTCGGAACCAAAGAGTCACCTGTATTATACCAATTCCTAAGTAAATTAATGGTATAGCGTGTGCCTTCTACTCGCAAATTATTTACCAAGTATAAAGCAAGGATTTCCCTATGCCATAGTACCATGCGTACTCTGTTAACTAAATTAACTAGTAATGGTCTATACCTAAAGCGTGTGCTCCAATTCGAATTATTTTCTGAGTTCCCTGTATACTTATACCTACTCCTACCTACTCCTAAGTAAACTAATGGTATATCGTGTGCCTTCCACTCGCAAATTAATATTCACTACGAAGCACTGATTTCCCAATGCCATAGTATATGTGAAGTATTCCACTCGCGAATTATTTACTAAGTATAAAGCACTGAATTCCCATGCCATAGTATCCAATGTAAAATATGAACCGAAGGTTCATCAAGTTCAAAATGCATATGTTCCTGGGGGGGACCCAAGTGGGTGTCGTGGAAGGGCGGTTGACTCCGAAGCCAGAGGTCCCCGGTTCGAGCCCCAGTGGTGACAAGGTTCGAGGCCGCGAAGAGAGTGGTGGCCGTGAGACTCACCGCGCGGTGTGACGCGCCGCCCATTCGAGGATGGGAAGGAAACTTAAAACTTAAAACGAACCTCTGCACTTTTTTTCAAAGATGGTTTTAAAAAAATAAAAGATGGTTCTTTAAAACGCCTCGAATTTATATGCAAAGGGATTCGATCCCGGGACCTTTCGGTCCAGAGTCTGGAGCCCTTCCATTGGGCCACTGCTCCTCTTACTTAAGATGTGTTAGAGTTTAATTTTAAACCTTAGAATGAACAACTTTAGGTCAATAATGTACAAAAAGAACACCCGGGATTCGAACCCAACGGGATTCGATCCCGGGACCTTTCGGTCCAGAGTCTGGAGCCCTTCCATTGGGCCACTGCTCCTCTTACTTAAGATGTGTTTGAGTTTAATTTTAAACCTCAGAATGAACAACTTTAGGTCAATAATGTACAAAAAGAACACCCGGGATTCGAACCCAACGGGATTCGATCCCGGGACCTTTCGGTCCAGAGTCTGGAGCCCTTCCATTGGGCCACTGCTCCTCTTACTTAAGATTTGTTTGAGTTTAAATTTAAACCTCAGAATGAACAACTTTAGGTCAATAATGTACAAAAAGAACACCCGGGATTCGAACCCAACGGGATTCGATCCCGGGACCTTTCGGTGCCGAGTCTGGAGCCCTTCCATTGGGCCACTGCTCCTCTTACTTAAGATGTGTTTGAGTTTAATTTTAAACCTCAGAATGAACAACTTTACGTCAATAATGTACAAAAAGAACACCCGGGATTCGAACCCAACGGGATTCGATCCCGGGACCTTTCGGTGCCGAGTCTGGAGCCCTTCCATTGGGCCACTGCTCCTCTTACTTAAGATTTGTTTGAGTTTAATTTTAAACCTCAGAATGAACAACTTTAGGTCAATAATGTACAAAAAGAACACCCGGGATTCGATCCCGGGACCTTTCGGTGCAGAGTCTGGAGCCCTTCCATTGGGCCACTGCTCCTCGTACTTAAGATGTGTTTGAGTTTATTTTTAAACCTTAGAATGAACAACTTTAAGTCAATAATGTACAAAAAGAACACCCGGGATTCGAACCCAATACCTTTGGGTTCAAAGTCCGGATCCCTACCACCAGGCCACTGGTCCTCTTACTTTAAGTGCGTTCGAGTTTAATTTAAATCCTAGAACATTAAATCAACAAGGCCAAAAAGTAAACTACTTGTAATTAAAGCGTGTTCCTTCCAATCACAATTTGTTTACTAAGTGTAAAGCAAGGATTTCCATATGCCATAGTACCATGCGTAAACCCAATGGTTTTACCTCGTACAAAAGAACACCAGGGAATTGAACCCAGGACCTTTGCGTTCAGAATCCGCAGCCTTACCACTATAGGCCAACGCTCCTCTTAATTTAACTGCATTCGAGTTTACTTAAATATCAAATCAAAAACGGCCAAGCAGGAAACATAAGTTTGAACAACTTTAAATCAACAACGTGTAAGAAAAGAACAGCCGGGTTTCGAACACAGTACCTTTGGGCTCAGAGTCCGCAGCCTTACCACTATAGGCCAACGCTCCTCTTAATTAAACTGCATTCGAGTTTGCTTAAATATCAAATCAAAAACGGCCAAGCAGGAAACATAAGTATGAACAACTTTAAATCAACAACGCGTAAAAAAAACTGCCGGGTTTCGAACACAGTACCTTTGGGTTCAGAGTCCGAAGCCGTTGCGATGGGCCACTGCTCCTCTGAATCAAGAGGGCGTTCAAGTGTAATTTAGCCCCTAGAACATCAAATCAACAACGGCTAAAAGTAAACTGGTGTATAGCGTGTGCAAATTATTTACGTGTAAGTCAAGGATTTCTTTTTACCATTGTGCCCTGCAAATCCAATGGTTTTACCTCGTTCAAAAAGAACACCCGGGAATTGACCCCAGTACCTTTGGGTTCAGAATCCGTAGCCTTACCACTATAGGCCAACGCTCCTTTCAATTAAACTGCATTCGAGTTTGCTTAAATATCAAATCAAAAACAGACAAGCAGAAAACATAAGTATGAACAACTTTAAATCAACAACGCGTAAAAAGAACAGCCGGGTTTCGAACACAGTACCATTGGGCTCAGAGTCCGAAGCCCTTCCGCTGGGCCACTGCTCCTCTTAATCAAGAGGGCGTTCAAGTGTAATTTAACCCCAGAACATCAAATCAACAACGGCTAAAAGTAAACTGGTGTATAGCGTGTGCAAATTATTTACGTGTAAGTCAAGGATTTCTTTTTACCATTGTGCCCTGCAAATCCAATGGTTTTACCTCGTTCAAAAAGAACACCCGGGAATTGACCCCAGTACCTTTGGGTTCAGAATCCGTAGCCTTACCACTATAGGCCAACGCTCCTTTCAATTAAACTGCATTCGAGTTTGCTTAAATATCAAATCAAAAACAGACAAGCAGAAAACATAAGTATGAACAACTTTAAATCAACAACGCGTAAAAAGAACAGCCGGGTTTCGAACACAGTACCATTGGGCTCAGAGTCCGAAGCCCTTCCGCTGGGCCACTGCTCCTCTTAATCAAGAGGGCGTTCAAGTGTAATTTAACCCCAGAACATCAAATCAACAACGGCTAAAAGTAAACTGGTGTATAGCGTGTGCAAATTATTTACGTGTAAGTCAAGGATTTCTTTTTACCAGTGTGCCCTGCAAATCCAATGGTTTTACCTCGTTCAAAAAGAACACTCTGGGAATTGAACCCAGTACCTTTGGGTTCAGAGTCCGCAGCCTTACCACTATAGGCCAACGCTCCTCTTAATTAAACTGCATTCGAGTTTGCTTAAATATCAAATCAAAAACGGCCAAGCAGGAAACATAAGTTTGAACAACTTTAAATCAACAACGTGTAAAAAAAGAACAGCCGGGTTTCGAACACAGTACCTTTGGGTCCGCAGCCTTACCACTATAGGCCAACGCTCCTCTTAATTAAACTGCATTCGAGTTTGCTTAAATATCAAATCAAAAACGGACAACCAGAAAAAATAAGTATGAACAACTTTAAATCAACAACGCGTAAAAAAGAACTGCCGGGTTTCGAACACAGTACCTTTGGGTTCAGAGTCCGAGGCCCTTCCGCTGGGCCACTGCTCCTCTTAATCAAGAGGGCGTTCAAGTGTAATTTAACCCCAGAACATCAAATCAACAACGGCTAAAAGTAAACTGGTGTATAGCGTGTGCAAATTATTTACGTGTAAGTCAAGGATTTCTTTTTACCAGTGTGCCCTGCAAATCCAATGGTTTTACCTCGTTCAAAAAGAACACCTAGGAATTGAACCCAGTACCTTTGGGTTCAGAGTCCACAGCCTTACCACTATAGGCCAACGCTCCTCTTAATTAAACTGCATTCGAGTTTGCTTAAATATCAAATCAAAAACGGCCAAGCAGGAAACATAAGTTTGAACAACTTAAAATCAGCAACGTGTAAAAAGAACAGCCGGGTTTCGAACACAGTACCATTGGGTTCAGAGTCCGAAGCCCTTCCGCTGGGCCACTGCTCCTCTTAATCAAGAGGGCGTTCAAGTGTAATTTAACCCCAGAACATCAAATCAACAACGGCTAAAAGTAAACTGGTGTATAGCGTGTGCAAATTATTTACGTGTAAGTCAAGGATTTCTTTTTACCAGTGTGCCCTGCAAATCCAATGGTTTTACCTCGTTCAAAATGAACACCCGGGAATTGAACCCAGTACCTTTGGGTTAAGAGTCCGCAGCCTTACCACTATAGGGCGAACGCTCCTCTTAATTAAACTGCATTCGAGTTTGCTTAAATATCAAATCAAAAACGGCCAAGCAGGAAACATAAGTTTGAACAACTTTAAATCAACAACGTGTAAAAAAAGAACAGCCGGGTTTCGAACACAGTACCTTTGGGTTCAGAGTCCGCAGCCTTACCACTATAGGCCAACGCTCCTCTTAATTAAACTGCATTCGAGTTTGGTTAAATATCAAATCAAAAACGGACAAGCAGAACAAATAAGTATGAAAAACTTTAAATCAACAACGCGTAAAAAGAAATGCCGGGTTTCGAACACAGTACCTTTGGGTTCAGAGTCCGAAGCCCTACCGCTGGGCCACTGCTCCTCTTAATCAAGAGGGCGTTCAAGTGTAATTTAACCCTAGAACATCAAATCAACAACGGCTAAAAGTAAACGGGTGTATAGCGTGTGCAAATTATTTACGTGTAAGTCAAGGATTTCTTTTTACCAGTGTGCCCTGCCAATCCAATGGTTTTACCTCGTTCAAAAAGAACACCCGGGAATTGAACCAAGTACCTTTGGGTTAAGAGTCCGCAGCCTTACTACTATAGGCCAACGCTCCTCTTAATTAAACTGCATTCGAGTTTGCTTAAATATCAAATCAAAAACGGCCAAGCAGGAAACATAAGTTTGAACAACGTGTAAAAAAAGAACAGCCGGGTTTCGAACACAGTACCTTTGGGTTCAGAGTCCGCAGCCTTACCACTATAGGCCAACGCTCCTCTTAATTAAACTGCATTCGAGTTTGGTTAAATATCAAATCAAAAACGGACAAGCAGGAAACATAAGTTTGAACAACGTGTAAAAAAAGAACAGCCGGGTTTCGAACACAGTACCTTTGGGTTCAGAGTCCGCAGCCTTACCACAATAGGCCAACGCTCCTCTTAATTAAACTGCATTCGAGTTTGCTTTAAAAAAAATATCAAATCAAAAACGGACAAGCAGAAAAAATAAGTATGAACAACTTTAAATCAACAACGCGTAAAAAGAACTGCCAGGTTTCGAACACAGTACCTTTTGGCTCAGAGTCCGAGGCCCTTCCGCTGGGCCACTGCTCCTCTTAATCAAGAGGGCGTTCAAGTGTAATTTAACCCCAGAACATCAAATCAACAACGGCTAAAAGTAAACTGGTGTATAGCGTGTGCAAATTATTTACGTGTAAGTCAAGGATTTCTTTTTACCAGTGTGCCCTGCAAATCCAATGGTTTTACCTCGTTCAAAAAGAACACCCGGGAATTGAACCAAGTACCTTTAGGTTCAGAGTCCACAGCCTTACCACTATAGGCCAACGCTCCTCTTAATTAAACTGCATTCGAGTTTGCTTAAATATCAAATCAAAAACGGCCAAGCAGGAAACATAAGTTTGAACAACGTGTAAAAAAAGAACAGCCGGGTTTCGAACACAGTACCTTTGGGTTCAGAGTCCGCAGCCTTACCACAATAGGCCAACGCTCCTCTTAATTAAACTGCATTCGAGTTTGCTTAAATATCAAATCAAAAACGGACAAGCAGAAAAAATAAGTTTGAACAACTTTAAATCAACAACGTGTAAAAAAAGAACAGCCGGGTTTCGAACACAGTACCTTTGGGTTCAGAGTCCGCAGCCTTACCACCACTATAGGCCAACGCTCCTCTTAATTAAACTGCATTCGAGTTTGGTTAAATATCAAATCAAAAACGAACAAGCAGAACAAATAAGTATGAAAAACGCGTAAAAAGAACTGCCGGGTTTCGAACACAGTACCTTTGGGTTCAGAGTCCGAAGCCCTTCCGCTGGGCCACTGCTCCTCTTAATCAAGAGGGCGTTCAAGTGTAATTTAACCCTAGAACATCAAATCAACAACGGCTAAAAGTAAACGGGTGTATAGCGTGTGCAAATTATTTACGTGTAAGTCAAGGATTTCTTTTTACCAGTGTGCCCTGCCAATCCAATGGTTTTACCTCGTTCAAAAAGAACACCCGGGAATTGAACCAAGTACCTTTGGGTTAAGAGTCCGCATCCTTACCACTATAGGCCAACGCTCCTCTTAATTAAACTGCATTCGAGTTTGCTTAAATATCAAATCAAAAACGGACAAGCAGGAAACATAAGTTTGAACAACTTTAAATCAACAACGCGTAAAAAGAATTAACAGCCGGGATTCGAACACAGTACCTTTGGGTTCAGAGTCCGAAGCCCTTCCGCTGGGCCACTACTCCTCTTAATCAAGAGGGCGTTCAAGTGTAATTTGACCCTAGAACATCAAATCAACAACGGCTAAAAGTAAACTGGTGTATAGCGTGTGCAAATTATTTACGTGTAAGTCAAGGATTTCTTTTTACCATAGTGCCCTGCAAATCCAATGGTTTTACCTCGTTCAAAATGAACACCCGGGAATTGAACCCAGTACCTTTGGGTTCAGAGTCCGCAGCTCTACCACCAGGCCAGTGCACGTATTCACAAGTTTCCGTTGAGTTTAAATCTAATAAACCTTAGAATTAACAAAACTAATGAAACAAGGTACAAATAAAGAAGAACACATTACTGCAATTGCGTTTGCGTGTAAATTTAACCTCAGAAAGGACAGATTTATTTATTTGAATTTCAAAAAGAAATCTACAGAACCTGGGACCCATCGTTCAAGAAACCAAAGTCGTTCCACTAGGCTGTTGTGTTTGCCATCTCGTTGCCTTTGATAATAAGATATATACTTTTGAATAACTTACAATGCCGAGGGGAACATGATTAAAAATATATGTTTCAGGGATTCGAACCCGGTACCATTGGGTTTGGAGTCCCGATCCTTGTCCACAAGGCCAGTGGTCCTCTGGCTAATTTGCATTTTTATTTGATGTAGAATCTCAGAATGAGTTGCCACCGTAGAGAATTATAAACTGATACGATGAAAGGAATGGGACTGGACATGCACGACGGGGTTGTGGCATGCACGGATGTTTTGGGTGAATAAATGCACGGGACTAAATGTTAGGAGCCAAACTCCGGGACGAATCGGGGTGGGGTGGGGTGGGGTGGGGTGGGGTGGGGTGGGGTGGGGTGGGGTGGGGTGGATGTTCACGAGGAGGGCATGATGTGGCCAACAAAATTATTAAATATACAAGTATTTGATTTTTAAATAAAAACAACATGGACTCTTTCTTGCTTTTTTCTCTCCAATATTCGAGTTTATTAATTTTATATCGATAAGGTATTCCTTCCAAACACAAATCTAAATTAAAACATTTCAGACAATTAACACACTTTCAAGACTTATTTGCAACAAATTTCAACAGTTTGCCCCATACTAATTTACACGCAAACGCAATTGCAGTAATGTGTTCTTCTTTATTTGTACCTTGTTTCATTAGTTTTGTTAATTCTAAGGTTTATTAGATTTAAACTCAACGGGAACTTGTGAATGCGTGCACTGGCCTGGCGGTAGAGCTGCGGACTCTGAACCCAAAGGTACTGGGTTCAATTCCCGGGTGTTCTTTTTGAACGAGGTAAAACCATTGGATTTGCAGGGCACTATGGTAAAAAGAAATCCTTGACTTACACGTAAATAATTTGCACACGCTATACACCAGTTTACTTTTAGCCGTTGTTGATTTGATGTTCTAGGGTCAAATTACACTTGAACGCCCTCTTGATTAAGAGGAGTAGTGGCCCAGCGGAAGGGCTTCGGACTCTGAACCCAAAGATACTGTGTTCGAATCCCGGCTGTTCTTTTTTACACGTTGTTCATACTTATGTTTCCTGCTTGTCCGTTTTTGATTTGATATTTAAACAAACTCGAATGCAGTTTAGTTAAGAGGAGCGTTGGCCTGGTGGTAGAGCTGCGGACTCTGAACCCAAAGGTACTGGGATCAATTCCCGGGTGTTCTTTTTGAACGAGGTAAAACCATTGGATCCCGGCTGTTCTTTTTTACACGTTGTTGATTTAAAGTTGTTCATACTTATGTTTTCTGCTTGTCCGTTTTTGATTTGATATTTAACCAAACTCGAATGCAGTTTAATTAAGAGGAGGGTTGGCCTGGTGGTAGAGCTGCGGACTCTGAACGCAAAGGTACTGGGTTCAATTCCCTGGTGTTCTTTTTGTACGAGGTAAAACCATTGGATTTGCAGGGCCCTCGGTAAAAAGAAATCCTTGACTTACACGTAAATAATTTGCACACGCTATACACCAGTTTACTTTTAGCCGTTGTTGATTTAATGCTCTAGGGTTAAATTACACTTGAACGCCCTCTTGATTAAGAGGAGCAGTGGCCCAGCGGAAGGGCTTCGGACTTTGAACCCAAAGGTACAGTGTTCGAAACCCGGCTGTTCTTTTTTTACACGTTGTTGATTTAAAGTTGTTCATACATATGTTTTCTGCATGTCCGTTTTTGATTTGATATTTAACCAAACTCGAATGCAGTTCAAAGAGGAGCGTTGGCCTGGTGGTAGAGCTGCGGACTCTGAACGTAAAGGTACTGGGTTCAATTCCCGGGTGTTCTTTTTGAACGAGGTAAAACCATTGGATTTGCAGGGCACTATGGTAAAAAGAAATCCTTGACTTACACGTAAATAATTTGCACACGCTATACACCAGTTTACTTTTAGCCGTTGTTGATTTGATGTTCTAGGGTCAAATTACACTTGAACGCCCTCTTGATTAAGAGGAGTAGTGGCCCAGCGGAAGGGCTTCGGACTCTGAACCCAAAGGTACTGTGTTCGAATCCCGGCCGTTCTTTTTTACACGTTGTTCATACTTATGTTTCCTGCTTGTCCGTTTTTGATTTGATATTTAAACAAACTCGAATGCAGTTTAATTAAGAGGAGCGTTGGCCTGGTGGTAGAGCTGCGGACTCTGAACCCAAAGGTACTGGGATCAATTCCCTGGTGTTCTTTTTGTACGAGGTAAAACCATTGGATTTGCAGGGCCCTCGGTAAAAAGAAATCCTTGACTTACACGTAAATAATTTGCACACGCTATACACCAGTTTACTTTTAGCCGTTGTTGATTTGATGTTCTAGGGTCAAATTACACTTGAACGCCCTCTTGATTAAGAGGAGCAGTGGCCCAGCGGAAGGGCTTCGGACTTTGAACCCAAAGGTACAGTGTTCGAAACCCGGCTGTTCTTTTTTTACACGTTGTTGATTTAAAGTTGTTCATACATATGTTTTCTGCTTGTCCGTTTTTGATTTGATATTTAACCAAACTCGAATGCAGTTTAATTAAGAGGAGCGTTGGCCTGGTGGTAGAGCTGCGGACTCTGAACGCAAAGGTACTGGGTTCAATTCCCGGGTGTTCTTTTTGAACGAGGTAAAACCATTGGATTTGCAGGGCACTATGGTAAAAAGAAATCCTTGACTTACACGTAAATAATTTGCACACGCTATACACCAGTTTACTTTTAGCCGTTGTTGATTTGATGTTATAGGGCCAAATTACACTTGAACGCCCTCTTGATTAAGAGGAGTAGTGGCCCAGCGGAAGGACTTCGGACTCTGAACCCAAAGGTACTGTGTTCGAATCCAGGCTGTTCTTTTTTTACACGTTGTTCATACTTATGTTATCTGCTTGTTTGTTTTTGATTTGATATTTAACCAAACTCGAATGCAGTTTAATTAAGAGGAGCGTTGGCCTGGTGGTAGAGCTGCGGACTCTGAACGCAAAGGTCCTGCGTTCAATTCCCTGGTGTTCTTTTTGTACGAGGTAAAACCATTGGGTTTACGCATGGTACTATGGCATATGGAAATCCTTGCTTTACACTTAGTAAACAAATTGTGATTGGAAGGAACACGCTTTAATTACAAGTAGTTTACTTTTTGGCCTTGTTGATTTAATGTTCTAGGATTTAAATTAAACTCGAACGCACTTAAAGTAAGAGGACCAGTGGCCTGGTGGAAGGGCTCTGGACTTTGAACCCCAAAGTACTGGGTTCGAATCCCGGCTGTTCTTTTTGTACATTATTGACTTAAAGTTGTTCATTCTAAGGTTTAAAATTAAACTCGAACACATCTTAAGTAAGAGGAGCAGTGGTCCAATGGAAGGGCTCTGGACTCTAAACCCAAAGGTACTGGGTTCGAATCCCGACTGTTCTTTTTGTACATTATTGACTTAAAGTTGTTCATTCTAAGGTTTAAAATTAAACTCGAACACATCTTAAGTAAGAGGAGCAGTGGCCCAATGGAAGGGCTCTGGACTCTAAACCCAAAGGTACAGGGTTCGAATCCCGGCTTTTCTTTTTGTACATTATTGACTTAAAGTTGTTCATTCTAAGGTTTAACAATAAACTCGAACACATCTTAAGTAAGAGGAGCAGTGGCCCAATGGAAGGGCTCTGGACTCTAAACCCAAAGGTACTGGGTTCGAATCCCGGCTGTTCTTTTTGTACATTATTGACTTAAAGTTGTTCATTCTAAGGTTTAAAATTAAACTCGAACACATCTTAAGTAAGAGGAGCAGTGGCCCAATGGAAGGGCTCCAGACTCTGGACCGAAAGGTCCCGGGATCGAATCCCGTTGCCCGTTGCATATAAATTCGAGGCGTTTTAAAGAACCATCTTTTCTTTAAAAAAAATCAATCTTTGTGAAAAAGTGCAGAGGTTCGTTTTAAGTTTTAAGTTTCCTTCCCATCCTCGAATGGGCGGCGCGTCACACCGCGCGGTGAGTCTCGCGGCCTCGAACCTTGTCACCACTGGGGCTCGAACCGGGGACCTCAGGCTTCGGAGTCGGCCACCCTTCCACGACACCCACTTGGGTCCCCCCAGGAACATATGCATTTTGAACTTGATGAACCTTCGGTTCATACTTTACATTGGATACTATGGCATGGGAATTCAGTGCTTTATACTTGGTAAATAATTCGCGAGTGGAATACTTTACACAGAATACTATGGCATTGGGAAATCAGTGCTTCGTAGTAAATATTAATTTGCGAGTGGAAGGCACACGATATACCATTAGTTTACTTAGGAGTAGGTAGGAGTAGGTATAAGTATACAGGGAACTCAGAAAATAATTCGAATTGGAGCACACGCTTTAGGTATAGACCATTACTAGTTAATTTAGTTAACAGAGTACGCATAGTACTATGGCATAGGGAAATCCTTGCTTTATACTTAGTAAATAATTTGCGAGTAGAAGGCACACGCTATACCATTAGTTTACTTAGGAATTGGTATAATAGTAAATAATTTGCGAGTAGAAGGCACACGCTATACCATTAGTTTACTTAGGAATTGGTATAATACAGGTGACTCTTTGGTTCCGACTAAGAAAAAAAATCGAGTGGAAGACACACGCTTTTAGTATGGACAATTAGTTTACTAAGGAAACATGGGCATAATGGAGTTAGGTTCGGACTTGAAAGATATGTGGGTTCAAGGCACACGCTGTAGGTATAGAAAATTAGTGCACATATGAAACGATATATGGAATTATTGGTCTGACTACTGATGGGATGGGAGTTAATGCGGGGGAGAGTGGCTGCATGGGCGGGTCTCCGTCTTGGCAAGCTGGAATCAACATGACGGCGGGAATAACAGCGTTGGTTCCACCAGTGTTCTTGGGATGATGCATTGACTTGGAGAGCGTTAGCCGGTTGATGACCATGAGTGGATTGCGACCAAGGACCGTAATTTCACATGTGTTTTTTGGGATATTATTTGAGTGTCTGACTCGGTGGTACTCGTTGTGGAACGAAGGAATGCTTAGAGCTTGAATGTAAAGGGTCTTAGAGGCTCGTTCATGCCGTGGTGAGTGGAAAGTAGCAAGGGCAAGAAGTGAACATTTCACCGGTGTTCTCGCTAGATTTTGCGTGAAGTTCGGTTGAGGGGTTTCGTTAGGGTTTGAAAAATACATCGGGAAGAGACCGGGTTCGGGTATGGACTGGATGATTGGACTAAGTTGTATACAGGTGTTTTTTCAACTGAATTTATTGTTTATTTTCCTATTTGTTTGTATAATTGTTTAGGGGGGGACAAAAGGGGAATTGGATAGAGCTGTTTGGTGTGGGGAGTGTTCCTGTGATGTTAAATGCATCGTTTGTGGCTGCGTCTCACACTGTGAACATAAAATTAGCCGAAGAATTCAGCTTCTTTAAATGGTCGATATCGGGGATTCTTTTTTTTTTTAACTAGGATTTTGGGTACAGGAGTTCGTTGAAAAGTCTATTGTTTTGTTTAAATAAATATCGTTCAAGAATTATTTAATATTTAGTTTCTTTATAGTTTAACATTAAATTATATACGTATTTATCTACAGCATCAGGAGTAATGATTGTAGCATTTTATTATTATTATTTTTGTTTGCTGTACAAATTGTAAAATTGTCCTATTTGTATAATTTGTGATTTATTTTTTGTATAGCCTTGCTTTTAGTTGTTACTTTGCGAAGCGCATTCAGCGTCTGTGAGAAGGATTTTGGCGTTGCATAAATCATCTGATAAAGGTTTGGAATTGTGATTTGTGTGGCAAACAAAAGTTGGGTGTCCATGTCTGGGGTATTCAGAATTATCGTTGTCGAAAAAGAACAATAATACAAGTAATAATAATAACATCTACAATTTTGTTGGAAACTCCCGCCCAACCAGACCTTCGATTTAAAAAAAGAAATCGTCTGTTTTTTTTTATTCTATTTTTTATTCTACATCAAGGCTATTCCCTTTTTAGAAACCATGTAGGCCTGGGCCCTCACATTGATCTGTCACCGATTGTGCCTACAACTAGCTGTCCAGTCCACGCATTGAGGAAGAAATACAATATTATGAAAACTCCAATAGTACAAGTGGTAAAAGATTAGGTAACCGAGAAACTCTAAAAAGAAAAGTCGATTGTTTCATTTGATCGACGGCCAGTTAGTTGCCATTGACTGGCACAGTGCAATGACCTACGATGGGCCAAACGTTTACTTCCGGGTGTTGTACCTTCAAGTGCCGTTGTTTACGTGCATGAAGGTGGAAATAGAAACGACAACATTACCCTTTTGATGACAATATTAGTGTTTACACGGGCTCGATGAGGGGCCTCCATGAGGCCTACTCCTATTCTACATTTTAAACTTAAATTAACTACACGATAAAGCTTACCTCTAGAGACAATAAATCACATCAAATGATCGTAATACATCCACGGTGTAAAACATAAATAAAGCATGGCTGGAGGCCATTTTGAATATCGCGTCATGGCATCAAGCCGTCGAGTACCCAAACCCTACTATATGTTTATCTGGTGTTAGGTGGTAATCAGGTACCTGTCGTTTTCTTTGGCTGGTTCCAATCACCTGGGCTTGTCGAAGACCACAGGGTTACGCAACTGGCTCCCGCAAGGTCTCGCCGGTGTCACGTCTTCGACGTTCCGGCGTACTGAGTGTTCCAGGTGGCGTACGCATGCGCGGCCGTACTGTTCGTTTCAGCCGTGTTGGTGACGTGTCTCCTTCTCGTGCTCTAAAATTGTCAGACAATACCGCGTCGTAAGAATATTTCTTAGATTGGGCACGTACAGCCCTCTTTTCCCCCTCTGTCAGGCCTTCCACATACCTCCCGCTGGTAAGGTAATGAATTATTATTGATGTCTTCACACCTAATTACGAAACGACTTGACATGCTTGTGCGTTCATCACTACTAGTAGTAGTACTACAGCTCATGAGCGACGCCATGACAGCTAGAGACTAGAGGAACACTCAGTGCGACTTACTCGAGGTAGGGGATTACTTGCTGTTAAAAGTTGGCGTCAACCCACTGCGAAGACTCCCTCCAGTGAAGGCCTCCTTGGTTCCACCCACCAGATGAAGTAATAATTCCTGTTGTCATCATGCAAAGACTGCAATGAATACTGTATACAATCCAAGGTGTGTGATGAATATAAATGTTTCCTTTTGTTGGTTCCTGGCACCTCAGTAGAGTGTTTGGAACACTTTTGTCAATTTATTATTTTTATCAATTATTATATATCAAACTGACTGGGTAAATTTGAAATAATTTTGGGTTGAATAAAGAAACATTGACGAGAGCAGGATCTAAAGATAAACGTCTAAAGATAAACTACATCATTGGAAGAATGAACAATCAAAGTAGTCTCAATCTAAAAGCTCAATCGTTGGCCTAGTTTCCAAGTTTCAATATTAGCCAAAATAAAGCTTAAATCTTAGGTCAAGGGAAATCAAAAGGCATAAGTAATGCCTACTGCATCATTTTAGGGCCTAAAATCACAACTAAAATCACAAAATGCTGAACTTACCCCTTGTGATTTATCCCATGTACAGTTCAATAAAAAGGCATCAGTAGAGCTGCATAAACACATGGGATGTCATATCTGTTTGTCATGATCAACTGCAAGTGATTCCAAGATATTGATAAACTGAAGCATCTTTCTTTATTATCATTACAGGTTTGGTCAAACTTTTACTGAGTGCCGTTAACCCTACTGATGCAGTGGCCACTTTACACTGAACTGATCTTGTCTACAAGAATATGAGGGAACAAATAATCAGATGACAAACAATGGATAAAACTGATGCACCTGGTACAGGCTGGAAGACACTGCCACTTTGATTGATACAAACTCTAAAAACACTTATCTTTGCCATGAAGATGATGACTGAAGGACAGGATGCAAACTGTTTGAAAGAACAATATGGAGTTAAAGTGAAGAACCTTTTTTAAGTGTACTGTTCATGTAAAGTCGTCAACAAAGATTGAGGTTTTATAGTAAAGCTGCTAGAATGTTGGTTCAAAGTTCCTGAATAAGAAGTTTGTTTTGTGGAAAACAAACCAAACAAATGATACAAAGTAGTTTTGGACACAACTTTATTTTTATTCTCAACATTTAGACACTAGGTATAATCTCCAGCAAAGTTTTGTCTCCATAAAAATCTTGTACAAATTTGTTTAATGTTTCATTACAACAGCTTTATTTTAGGGGCACTTCAACTTAACCATAGGGAGTTGTAAATAAAGTGATAAGTTATGAAAATTCTCCTTTGGTTGATGTGCCCTAACCATGACTGTTGTCTTCTATACTAGGCGGCCATGTTTACCCACAATACAAATTGGGTGTGTAATATTTTTCGATCAACAAAGTTCTTATGCACAAAATACTTGCAAGCTAAAAGCGTCTAATACACACCCAACTGCATTGTGGGAAAACATGTCGGCTTGGGATTCCATCTTATCCTGGTGGAACCCACCCCCAGGATAAGATGGACTCAATTATTAAAGAGGGGGTAGGTTACGCCTTAATAAAACACAAGTTGCAACATTTCATTTTTATTGACAAACTTGACCAAAAAAAAAAGAGTTGTGCAAACACCGGTGGACTCGTGGTGACCTACTTGGCCCAAGTGCAATGGTTAATATGTTCTCTGTTCAGTGAAGTTCAATTAGTTGTTGGATGCCCTCAAGAGTGCTTAGGATTTCACCTAATGTTGTCTCGCAACCAAGCTGCACTGGTGGTGCCAAGAGATATCGACGCTTGTTCCAATGGGATCAACCCAATAGATGATGATATGCTGGTCGGAGAAACATGGCCATAATTTCTCCCTTGCTTTTCATGGGGCTGCAATTTGGATGTTCAAATGTAGTCAACTAAGCAAAACGACTACAAAAGAACTTAATTTTGACCGACTTTGATTAAAAGCAAAGTCGCAAGTGCAAAAACAAATCGTCAAAAACAGTTGACGATAATGCTGAATTTAACGACAGAGATCACATTAATTTGGAAACTGGTTTTAGTTGGATGAATAGTGACCTCTTTAAATTGATCGCCAATAAATAACAAAGATGACACTGGATTAACACAAGATCTAACATTCTAAACCTGAAATTACCTTTGACCGTAACCATGTAAACACTAGTCAAGACTAAAACAGACAGGATTTTGTTGCTTCCAAATGTTTTTTGCAACTATTGAGATGATTGCAACTGTTTAATTTAAAAAGGACTGTTACCTGTTGTGCAAAAAAGGTTCAAACTTGATAAAAACCTAATGGATTAAAAAAAAAATAGAAGAAAACATTGTTGCGCGAATGAGTACTGTACCATGAAAAAGGCTTGCAGTTTAGAAAGTAATTGCGATTTAAGAATTGCGTTTTTTTAAAACACTAATCGTAGTTGAAATTGTCAAACAACCCATACAGTTTTGGGTAAAACAAAAATTGAAAGTTTTCAAAATGTAAATAATGATCAGTTTGTTTGCAATAACTAGGAAGACAGTTCAAGGTGTGATAAATTTGCCTCTAAACCTTCGACAAAAATAGTCACTGAATTTGATTCACCTTCAAATTATTAGCTAATAAAATGAAAGACTAATTGGTTAAATATTTTCTGCTGAAGACTGACCCAAATATGATACTATTAAGATTGAAACTAACTTGGTTTTTCAAACATCACACCCTTGTTTTGGGTCGAAAGTATGCGACTTGTTTTTCTTTAAGTGTTAAAAAATTTACACAACAGTTGCTTGCAATAACCTTAACTGAATTTGCTGTATAACCTGCAGCAGATTCAACCTTTACAGCCTAATTGACTGACCTCTGACCTTGCAAGTTATGACTGTAACTATAACTAATTAGTTTTTCAAATGTAACACCCCTGTTTTGGGAGTCAAAACATAAAAGGGGAGTGGGTCAACACACAAGAGCAACAATGGGCCATTCACCATAAAGGGAAAATTTATGGGTACTTCACCGAAAAGGTCAAGTGTAGAAAATTCACCACACAAGAGAATTATGGGTAAACCATGCAAGGGAAATGGGTAACTCACCACTCAAGGGGAAGTATGGGTATAATTCATCACACAAGGGAATTATGGGTAAATCACCCCAAGGGAAGTGTGGGTATAACTCAACAGGAGTATGGGTATTTCACCACGCAAGGGGTATGGGTAATTCGTCACACAAGGGAAGTATGGGTAAATCTCCAGGGGTATGGGTAATTCACCACTCAATGGGGGTATGGGTAATTCACCACTCAATGGGGGTATGGGTAATTCAACACTTAAGGGTTATGGGTAAATCACCACACAGGGGAATTTGGGGTAAATCACCACACAGGGGAATTTGGGGTAAATCACCACACAGGGGAATTTGGGGTAAATCACCGCACAAGGGGTATGGGTAATGCAAGGGAAATAACTGGGTAATTCATCACACAAGGGGATGAATATGGGTAATTCAACTTTCAAGGGGAGTATGGGTAATTCACTCAACAAGGGTGAGACTAGTTTTTGACCTTTGACTCAAAAATGGAGATTGTTGAAAAAACAGATCAATATACTTTTTAGTTTGTGATTTGATTAATAAAAAGGGGTGCTTTTAGTGCATTTTTAACAACTTTAAACTGTTTTGTTTGGGGGGTTGTTTTTAGATACAATTTTTTTAAAATTCATATAAGAAAATGATGTATTTTTGCTAAAGATTTCAATGTTTTTTGACAAGAGTTTTTAGAAAATGAATTTAAAAGTAAATATCACCTTACTTTCGAATTGTGGAGAACACATTTTTGTTAAAATCTTGTGGATACAGCAGAAACAGTGTAGCTCTTTTATAGGACTGAACTGCACAGTTTGGTCCTACATTGGTGCTATTTTTTTGAAACCATACCCTGAGATATAATTTCAATGGCAAATTTTCAAGATGAAAGCCAAGTACAAACTATTATTTTTTATTGAATTATAGTACAAACTATTATTTTTTATTGAATTATTTTATTCAGGGACCTTTGTTAAAAAAATATAAAAATGGATCTCCTGCAGTGGTTTGCCCTTGACTAGACCAGGTCCCTAAGTACCTTGACATAGACTCAACCTTTAACTTCTCCTAAATACCAACTAAATAAATTGTACAACTTGTAATCCAATGTCATCTTTGGTATCAAAAGGCAATAAAATTAGTTTTTGTTCTTACACAGATATTGTAGTTGCTAAGTGGCATGACCATGCAGAACGTGTTTCTACGGCCCTCATATCATCAACTTAATAGAAGTCCTCATCATCTACCGGGTCCAGATTCCATTGGCTCAAGCGAAGACCTCTCATGGCACCTCTTGATAGTCTCAAACGAGCCCCAGTACAACCTGTTTACTAAAGAACAAAAGAAATGACATGACCAACAAAAGGCTAAATAATAAGGGGCCCTCGATCATCCCGACGTCTTGAGAGATCGACCAGAACGTTTTAGGGACCAACCACTCGCTTCCAGCTCATACCCTAGTGATTTGCTTCCAAAAATGTTCGCTCTAGCTCGTAAATTTTGTAAGGCATTACACCAGTGAAGAGAACACTAGTGGTGCATCTAATTGAATTTCACTGAACAGAGAACATACCTTCCATTGCATCGGGCCTGCAGGATCACCACTTGTTCCAGGCAGCCGAGGGGGTCTACTGACAGGCACAGGTGTTTGCACAACTCTGCAGATGAGTTTTTCTCAGAACATTTATACAAACATATAGAAACTCATCAGAGTGAGCTGCTCATACACAATGAGTCCATGTTTTAAATCTTGAAAATTTGAAGGGGGAAAACATCCCCAAAAATAATAAGAGTATTAGGTTATGTGGTTACATTAAAACTCTGAAAGGTATTACTTTCAGAGAACAAAACTGATGACACAAAAAAGAAAAATGAAAAGAAATGAAAATAATCATTTTTAAAACAAAAGAAATTTCCATATCTTTGCAAGATACTGAGATTTCCTTAACTTTGTTTAACAATTGTGCAATTTCTGAAACAAGGTGAATGACTTCGCTTGCAAGAAAAGTCATTACTGTAATTAAAACACATAATTCTTTTGCATGGTCTCATTTTTTGGTAGGAGCAACTCGTGCGTTTAAGTTATTTACATTTAAATAACTATAAAGCGAAATACAAAGGCATATGATTCAGATTGAATGGCAGTAACCTGTCAAAATAACTTAAGAAACAGTTTGAACTACAAAATTATATTCATCAAAAAATTAAGAATAATATTCTTTAACAGTTTCCATCAGAGTGTTCTCTGACTGGTAAAACTGTTTCCCCAAAAAATAATCAGAGTGCCCTGATTATCTGCAAGGGAGGGTTTTTCTTAAAACTTTCAAGAAATTTATATGTGAACTTTGCACAGACTTTATTTCAATCCGAATCATGTACATTTGAGTAAGAAAGGGATGGATCTTTACAAACAAAAGGGAAATATAGGGGTAAGTATGAGTAGTTCACAACAAAAGGGGAAGTGTGGTTTACCACCCTGTAGGGAAGAGATAGTCACCACACAAGGGTAAGTGTGGGCACCAAACATGGGGAAAATGAGTAATACACCACACATGGGGAAAATGAGTAATACACCACACAAGGGGAAAATGAGTAATACACCACACAAGGGGAAAATGAGTAATACACCACACAAGGGGAAAATGAGTAATACACCACACAAGGGGAAAATGAGTAATACACCACACATGGGGAAAATGAGTAATACACCACACAAGGGGAAAATGAGTAATACACCACACAAGGGGAAAATGAGTAATACACCACACAAGGGGAAAATGAGTAATACACCACACAAGGGGAAAATGAGTAATACACCACACAAGGGGAAGTATGGATATTTTACCACAAAAGGGAAATATATATGGTTAGTTTACCACACTTAGGAAGTATGGGTAGTTTACCACACTAAGGAAAGTATGGACAATAGAACACACAAAAGGAAGTATGGGTTGCTCATCACATAAGGTGAGGTATGGATAATTCAACACACAAGAGAAAGTATAGATAGTTCCCCACAAAAGGGAAGTATGGGTAATTCACCACACAAAGGGAAGTATGAGTAAGAGAAAGTATGGATAATTAACTTTTACCACACAAGGGGAAAGTATGGACAATTCAACACACAAAGGAAAGTATGGGTTTTTCACACGTCAGGGTAAGTATGGACCACACAAGATCATTGGCCATTCTGCTGAAACATTTACTATCCTAAGCTATTTCAGGCATGCAACTTAAGTGTTTTTTGGGGAAAGAGGACAAAACAGGCACAGCAAGACTTTGTACTGTAATTTTCAATTTTCAGTGACTGAGAAAAACCACTATCCTGAAAAGTTGCATGCCCGCTATTTGCGGTGTATGGGATGGTCGAAAACCCCGTCGAAAACCCCGTCAAAAACCCCTGTGGGGAAAAACTGGGGAAAGTCCCATCCGGCTCCAAAATAGCAACCAAAGTTGTTAACTCCATACACAGCATCTTAACTAAATGAGCTGAATAAATGTACTAAAATAGTGACAGAAAATTACTAATTAGTCTCACAACATTTCAATTTAGAATTTCGATTTTGATGATTCACCACACAAGGGAAGTATGGGTAGATCACCACAAAAGGGAAGTATAATGGGTAGATCACCACAACAAAAGTATGGCTAATTCACCACAAAATGAAAATGTGGGTCATGCACACAGGAGAAGTATGGGTCAGGCACCTCAATAGGTAAAATCCTACCTAAGATCCATCCCAAAGACCCTACATAAATAACAATTTAGACAAACTCCTATGAAGACAGTGCAGCTAGGTTCCCACGTTGGTCATCTGGCATCTCTGCTGGTAGTATGGACTGCCAATCTTATTGAAGATCCGACACTCTCTGTCTGGATTGGTTGAAGATCTGACACTCTGTCTGGATTGGTTGAAGATCCGACACTCTCTGTCTGGATTTGCTGACTTCTGTAGTTGATGAAAAAAGGAAAAGACAAAATGATAAACTATATTCGTAAATAGAAACAATAAAAAGACAGACAAACAACATGTACCTTCCTGGAACTATGAAATTACTTGACCTCCGAGTTGCTTCTTGGCTTTAGACATGCTGGCCTTTTAATCAGACATGCCCCATGAAAACACTAATCTAAATTTAAACCTCTTAGATTCACATTTCACAATTAAAGTTTTTGGTTCCCATGAAGTATAAAATGGTACATTTATGGAGTTGATAGACATAAAAAATGTGTTTAAAGGCCCTGTACACTATTGGTAAGATCAAAAAACACAAATGTTCACAGATTCACACATAACTTACATGATTTAAAGTGAGTAATGGTAGAAAGGGTCCCTTAAAATATTTCTGCCTAAAATGCTATCGTTTCTGAGAAATGAGTAAAACAATAGTTTTTATCGCGCGCGATAATAAACACGATGTTTGAAAAACAGAAAACACATAAGGTCTCTTTTCACTATTTTCTCGTGACCTCGATGACCAATTGAGCTCAAATTTTCACAGGTTTGTTATTTCATGTATGTGGTTGATTACACAAAACATGAACACTGTCTGTGATTATTTTGTCAGCTCCGCCAATCCTGTATAATACCTTTAAGGGAAAGTACATCTTTGCTTCTTTGGAAGACTATTTTAAATCCCATTCTGACTGAATTTCTTCTTATATGGTAGGCCTAATATTATACTGGGAAAAATCCTCACAAAATCACTTGATTTTCTGGCATTGATGTTTTTTTGTTTTTTTATACAGGCCTGTTGGGGTAGCAAAGCCATGAGAAATCAGGGTTGAATGTTTTGCTATCATTCTGCCGTCTATGCCGTCTATAGTCTATAGAAACATGATGAAGGTAAAAAATACAAAATAAATTGGGAAAAAACCTTTCAATCAATTTGTAGAAACGTGTTTAACATACCTTGATTGTAATTGTACAGTCATGGGTCATGTTCATCATGTAGTAGTCTGTGGTACTGGGGTGACTGGGCAGAGTGTAAGCGTGGCTTTGCTTCTCTCTGAAGGGTGATTCAACAAGATCCCGCAGTTGATGCTGAGCCTAGGGTGGTTCTCAGGCAGAGGATGACCAAGCTCCATGAGTTTAGGACGGTGCCACCGAGGATGTTGTATTGGTACTCATGGATTTATCTATTGTAAGAGAAAAGTGATGAGAAAATTCACTATTGAGGTTGAGATTAATGCACAGGCTAGGAATTGCAGGAAGGCCAGGGCTAAATTTTACAAAGCCCCAAGACTCATCTTAAGATGAATTGCCAATAGTACTTTTGTTCAACTTTTAGAACAATGTTGAATCCAGGCCTGGATTTTCATCTTGGAGAGAGCAAGGCCATTGTTATTTTGCAAAGGGCACTTCCATTGAAAAGTCTATGGGAATCTTCAAGTTGAAGGAGCACCAAGGCAAGACCAGGGGCAACAGAGGCCATGGCCTCCGTGTAGTTCCAGCCCTTTAACTCTCTGTGAAAATGCCCCTGTAGTTACACAGAGGCCATACAGGAATTGTCTGTTATTAATCCGACTTCAGCATTTGAAAGTGCCCTTTGTAAAACGAAAACAATCTTGCCCTCTAAAAGATGAAAGATATAATTGATACTATTTGTATAAAAACCTTAATACTAAAACACCTAAAAGTCATTGCTTAAAATAAGAATACTTTAAAAACAAAAACTTAATGAGCTTTGTGATACTAAACTGATACCAGCCAAAGCTTTAAGGGTTTTTTTACCCACATTTTTTTATTTACACACATTGGATGAATAAACTGATCATCTTATAGAGGAATTTTCTTTAATTTTGTGAGACTGCATGTTCCAAATGACAAATTTTGACAGGCAGAGAACATTTTCACCCAATAGTGCAGTTGTAATAAATAAAAAAATAGTGTTTATCTAAATTCTCTGAATTGTAACCTGCTACAATGAACGTAGTTTAATGAATAGAATAGACTGTGCAAGACTGCAAGACCACCTTGATCCCAACCATATTCTGCTTCTTCACATATTTAAGTTTAAATGCAGCTTTTGGCTATAAAAATGATATTCATTTGTAGGGAAAGTTAAACCATGATATATATGAAAGAAAATCCGAGGATAAGACTTGACCTCCACTTCTGGTATATATGAAACCAAGCCAATAAGATTTTGGCCAAACTGACATTCATGTTATACATATGTAATAGCCACACAAATTAGGCATGATTGGCAAATGGGGTTAAACAAATAAATAACAAATAAAGAGTCCCCAAAAAGTCTTAATTCTGTTTCAATATTAACATGAACAACTTATTTCCATAATATATACAAATTTAATTGCAATGGGCATTTTTATGGTCAAGAATTTTGTTAAAATAGAACTGCTAAGCAAAGTGTGATGTCACAATACAAACCAGTGGTAATACTGAAAACTCGTCTTAATATAAATTTTAGTGTTTTGTGAGATTGAGCCCTGGCTTAACAATAATAATCTCTGCAGATTTCCAGATAAATAAAAGGCTTTTGGCAGTGATCTATCAACATACCTTGGTTGCATCCTGGGTCCTTCATGTTCCTCCTGGTGCTCTCCCCTCTTGTCTGCAGTGACATCAGTGGTTCTGCACCTCTGGAAGAGTCAGATGATTCTTCAAGTTTTCTCCATGCTGTGTCACAGTGATGCTGTTTGAAGGTGACACAGAGTGGTCATTTGGTGCAAATCCGCAGTAAGGTAGACATCAACTACAGATCAGAGCAAGACCAAACATCTTCAGTCTAAGGCGCACATGAATGGTGAACATCTTGTGATCTTGTGCCATCCTTGACGGTTTTGGCTGTTAGAAAAAGAAGGCAGAAAAAGATTAAATACAATAGACAGCAATGAGTATTTGATGCCATAACTATCTGCCTTATGGGGAATCACTGAGTGTCTGTGCTACCCTCAGATCTGTGCAATAAGTTAAGAATGGATTCAATGGCAATCAACACTCCTAAATCAACAAAAAGGCCTTAACCAGTGTTGTAGGTCTAAGATTTTATGACCCCCTCCCCTTAAGTTATTTTGTTAACCAAAATTACCGCTGTTTTAAATTTTCATTTCAAAGGTGTCAGCATGTACTATAACAGGTATATATACTGTACCTGTACAGTCCGCATTCAAATGAGTCAAAGTTCTACAAATAATTGCTTAATTGAGGCAGTAGAATAAGTAGCAAGACAAATTCTCAAAGAACAAAATCTACACGTGACAGCAAAGTAGATACACATCACAAAACGAATACACATGCAAATAACCTGTTACATCAAAATGTTCTAGTGTTGCCATGAAAATTAGTTAAGAACAGTCGTTTGACCAGTTCCAAATCAATGACCAGTTCCGGATCACTGAAACTTTGCAACAACCACATAATTAAATTACTTCAGTCTCACATTACCAATTTCTGTTGATACATGTGAAGAATTACATCCTATAAACCAACAAACCCAAAATGAGAGGCATCGTACCCTTGCCCAGTTCCGGATCACTCAATATGTCGGTGCGTCAAATGGTGGCGCACTCAGTTAGATAAAACCATACGGCCGTTTTAAATTTTTAGTTGCACTGGAAACTTGCAGTTTATATTTCAAGGAATGTAAAACCACTTCATACGGAGCCCCTAAAGGGACAGGTAAAAAAAAAAGTTGAAAAGGGGGGAAAAAATATATACATATTTCGTTCCCTCGAAATATTATTTCGTTCCCTCGAAATATTATTTCGTTACCTCGAAATACTAATTCGTTCCCTCGAAATATTATTTCGTTCCCTCGAAATCATTTCGTTACCTCGAAATCATTTCGTTCCCTCGAAATATTATTTCGTCCCCTCGAAATATTATTTCGTTCCCTCGAAATATTATTTCGTTCCCTCGAAATATTATTTCGTTCCCTCGAAATATTATTTCGTTCCCTCGAAATATTATTTCGAAGGAACGAAATAGATTATTTCGATCGAACGAATTAATTTATTTCGTTCCCTCGAAATCATTTCGTTCCCACGAAATCATTTCGTTACCTCGAAATCATTTCGTTCCCTCGAAATCATTTCGTTCCCTCGAAATCATTTCGTTCCCTTGAATTATTATTTCGTTACCTCGAAATCCTTTAACTGCTACGGAGTCCATGAAATGCCGTTTCATTTATTTCAGTATGCAAATAATATTGCGTTCCCTCGAAATAGCATTCCTAGTTGAAAAAAAAAAAAAAAAACTGTTGCATGCTGCACGTGTTTCTCCATGCAAGATCGGGGTACGATTCGGGCACGGTGTTCAAGGTGTTCGAGGGAACGAAATGTCATTTCGAGGGAACGAAATGTCATTTCGAGGGAACGAAATACATTTCAATATTGTTTCTCTTACCTGTCTCCTCAATGGCTCATTATTATGGCCTAATCTGAATATTATTTGCATACTGAAATAAATGAAACGGCATTTCATGGTCTCCGTAGCAGTTAAAGGATTTCGAGGTAACGAAATAATAATTCGAGGGAACGAAATGATTTCGAGGGAACGAAATGATTTCGAGGTAACGAAATGATTTCGTGGGAACGAAATGATTTCGAGGGAACGAAATAAATTAATTCGTTCGATCGAAATAATCTATTTCGTTCCTTCGAAATAATAATTCGAGGGAACGAAATAACATTTCGAGGGAACGAAATAATATTTCGAGGGGACGAAATAATATTTCGAGGGAACGAAATGATTTCGAGGTAACGAAATGATTTCGAGGTAACGAAATAATATTTCGAGGGAACGAATTAGTATTTCGAGGGAACGAAATAATATTTCGAGGGAACGAAATAATATTTCGAGGGAACGAAATAATATTTCGAGGGAACGAAATATGTATATATTTTTTCCCCCCTTTTCAACTTTTTTTTTTACCTGTCCCTTTAGGGGCTCCGTAACTTCATCCATCAGCCGACGACGGTAATGTTGCATGTATTTTCAAGATGGGAACAATTTATGAATTTATGGTTTGCAATAGAGGGCGCACTTCTGATTCGGAATAGAATCAACCGATCCGGAACTGGTCAAACGGGTGGCGATACTTTACTTTCCTCGATCCACTACAAAAGTATTACTCTTTTTTAGCCAATGGATACTTGGTGAGTGTTATGACATGTTTAGGTAAACTGATCGACTTTTGTTTGTTTAAAAACAATGTGATTTCAAAAGGTGATCCGGAACTGGTCAAACGACTGTCACATTAGTACAATAACAATTCAAAAAATGAGAATGGTGAAGATTTGTTTTCTTCCTACTTCATTTGCCATATTTATCATTACAAATATCTGTCAAACATATTTGTACCAAGACAAATATTCACAGTTTTCCAAGTCAAAATTCCAAATTATAAGAAAATTGTCACTTTTTCATTCATTAGGGCTATGAAATAAAATTGTATCTTATTTACTCAAATGAGATATTGCTTTTGGTAACGATGAGTTAAAAAGAGGTAGTTGGGAACGGAATTTTTTTCTGAAGGTTCAACTAAAATGAAAAGACAAATTGACAACAGAACTCAGAAGAAGAGTCAGTGAAAATGTGGCTCCCAGTCCCTCGGTGAATTAGACCCATTAATAGTGCCAATACTCTGGACTTCCTCCGATCCTTGGCCCTACGCCCATGTACCTCCAGGAGGTGGGATAATTATGAAGAAAATCCGAGGCATTACTGACACGATTTGACTGCCCGGCATCCATTATGTTTGCTAATGCGCATGCAGGCGGCGTTCACGCATTGCGCAAAAATTAAGACAGCGCGGTCTGCGCGGAGCCTAAAGATAGCGCAGTGTGCGCTGGAAGCTAGGCGGAAGGCTCCGCGCACACCGCGCTGTCTTAATTTTTGCGCACTGCCTTGCAGGCGGCGTTCACGCATTGCGCAAAAATTAAGAAAGCGGTGTGCGCGTAGCCTAAAGACAGCGCAGTGTGCGCTGGAAGCTAGGCAGAAGGCTCCGCGCACACCGCGCTGTCTTAATTTTTGCGCAATGCGTGAACGCCGCCTGCATGCGCATTAGCAAACATCATGGATGCCGGGCAGTCAAATCGGTGGCAGTAACGCCTCAGAATTTCTTCAAAATTACACCAAAACGAGCACGCACAAGTGCGTTTTAATGTGCTGTCCACAAATCGGATACAATGAGTGACAACTGGGGAAAAAATCTCGGCATAAAAACGTGAGTTTATATTCGAAAAATTATCCCACCTCCTGGAGGTACATGGGCGTAGGGCCAAGGATCGGAGTAAGTCCAGAGTATTGGCACTATTAATGGGGCTATCGGTGAATATGCTGTGGTCGGCGCCCAGACTTCGAAATTCGACTCGGGACTCGTACCCACCAAGGAAAAACACATTAAGTCAGCATTTATTGTTTACAAAAGCCATACAAAACTTACCAAAATGTTCTTCGATTCTTGTGGAATAAGTCAACTTGTCCATGATGATAAAACCCTGCAATTTTTGTAGGTTTTTCTGTCTTTTGAGGCTTGAAAATATTCACCACGTGTGTTGGTAGAAATGCGCCATTGCTGCAGTGTGCCCGCTTTACACACGTCACAAACGAAACATAATTATACGCCAAGCAAAATCTAGTTCCTATATTTTGTTGTTTAGAAAGTCTTAAAAACAATTGTTGCGACAAAGTAAAACAATATACTGTTTATTTATTTATCATGCAATTATCTACATCAAAATATGATCGCGGTGAGGTCTTCCAAAAGCGGTAATTTTTGCAAGCGGAGTGATATCTTTTCTAAATAAAGCTCTTAGGCCTCGACTCTAGGCAAGTGTAAAAGGTGTAACAGCCTCTCGGCTAAAGTTTCCTCCTTTCATGGATAAACTTTTGAATTTTTTTTTTCTAGATTTATTATAATATTAGGAAGCCCTATTTCCACTGGTCGGAGTACTTTTGAACACTTATTTTAACTCAAATTTTGCCTTTTTAATCAATTTTTACAAAATTCTCATGAAACGTCGAATCTAACTTCCGAGTACATCTCCACCCCGTCCCCCCATCTTCCAGGGTTCCGAGGTTCTTCAGTTCCATGAGCCAACTAAACAACCACCACCACCACCACCACCACCACCACCACCACCACCACCACCACCACCACCACCACCACGACAACAACAATCAAACCATACAACAATCCATTCTTTTTTAACGGCAAAGCCATCACTTTTAATGTTCAAACGTCAGCACTTTTGAATACAGCAATAGTGTGATATGCTGATGACATTGTACAACCATTAAAAAAGCGAGGGACAAAATTACAAACCAGACTAGCATTTGGCTATAATCGGATAAAGACACAAGGGGGTAAGCCTTGCAGTTTAGTTAAAAATGTGCTATAATCGGATTAAGACACAAGGGGTAAGCCTTGCAGTTTAGTTGAAAATTTCTAAAATCGGATAAAGACACAAGGGGTAAGCCTTGCATTTTAGTTGAAAATTGGCTATAATCGGATAAAGACACAAGGGGTAAGCCTTGCAGTTTTGTTGAAAATTGGCTATAGTCGGATAAAGACACAAGGGGTAAGCCTTGCATTTTTGTTGAAAATTTGCTAAAATTGGATCAAGACACAAGGGGTAAGCCTTACAGTTTTGTTGAAAATTGGGCTAACATCGCATAACATCACAATGGGTTAAAATCACAGGGGTATATGCATTGCATTTTTGTTGAAATTGGGCTCAAATCGGATAAAATGACAAGAGGTAAGCCTCGTCTTTTTTTAGCGATTACAATTTTGGCACTTAGACAGAAATTGGCACATTTAAACCCCACCCCTAAAAATTGTTAGTTTAGTTTACTACAAATGATACAAATACACAAAGTTCATGAATTAATTGAACATTTATTACACATTGGAAAAGCTTCACTCTTAAACAGCACAGAATTAAATTCGCCCCAATAATGGCAGATAAAATGGTACAGGACATATGGAATTGATTGCAATGAATTGTTTTATAAACCTTGCCCGACTATATGGCCCATTTTTTTTCTCGAAACCATAGCTTTGATTCGGGCTGAGGCCCCGTTTGCTGTTTGCAGCCCTGTTACAGAAAGCATGTTTTCGAAATAAACTACAGAGCCTAAACTGGAGCCCAAGTTTTAGCCGTTTTTTCAATACTCCAAATCACAAATCACCAACAAGCTATGAATATTACCAGATGACGACAAAATCACAAGTAGTTGTATATAGATACTCTCTACGCTTTAAGGCACTGGACACGTTTGGTAATTGTCAAAGACCAGAATCCTCACTTGGTGTATCCCAACATATGCATAAAATAACAAACCTGTGAAAATTTGGGCTCAATTGGTCATCAAAGTTGCAAGAAAATAATGAAAGAAAAAACACCCTTGTTGCACAAATTTGTGTGCTTTCAGATGCCTGAAAAAGGCTTCAGGCCTGAAGTCTTTTTCAGATTCAAATATTTTAATGAAAAATTACCTCTTTCTCAAAAACTACGTTACTTCAGAGGGAGTCGTTTCTCAAAATGTGTTATACTATCAACAGCTCTCCGTTGCTCGTTACCAAGTAAGTTTTTATGCTAATATATATTTTGAGTAATTACCAAACGTGTCCAGTGCCTTTAAATCACAAAACTGCAACTATTGGGTGGTTGGGTCGGCGTAGAGGAATCCTTCCTCGCCTTCAACCTCTAGGACCCCAGTTTGAATCACACCGAGGGCACTCTGTGCATTGGGTTTTCAGTCCCTACCTGACTGCCTGGGTTTTGGAGTAATTACCAAAGGAATACCCTCCCCTTCAATTCAAAATAATTACCTTTTTTTGCTGTACACACTAAATTATAAACAAGTAAAGTTAGCTTGATGCATGGCACAAAACAGCAATCCATTCGCCCAATACAATTTTTTGTGTTTATAGTGGCTAGATATAGACGATGTGACCTCTGACGTCATTTGAAAATCATAACATGATGCGCGCGCATGTCGCCGGGCAAAACCTTTGTGTACTTGACAGCCAGCTAGAAAGTACACGCAATATTACCTTGACTACGCGTCTTTTTGCCCGGCGGAACATGACTTGGACAACATACTTGTCAACAGAGGGCGGTTTAAATGTAAACAGAGGTCACATCGTCTATAACAACTTGAGAAGATTATAACAAAATAATTTATACGTCATGTCAACTAAGTCATTACAAACAAAATTCAAAGCTCTTTCAACTGAATAAGGTGGGGTGGAACTCTGGTAAAGTCCTTGGGTTCAACTATTTTTAATAGGACTGTACCCCCCCTGATTCAGCCATTATATAATATACGCTATTATACAACTTGTCATTCCTGTTTTCTCGCTCTTTCTCATTAGGGCTTCTCTCCAAGCGATTCTTCCAATTTGCTGAATTCCTCGCTGACCATGTGATCAACCTCGTCCTCGATCTACAAAGAAATGAAACCAAAGATGTTTCCACTAAGAAATCCCCACAAAATTAAAAAAAAATTTGAACTTATTTGTGGTTTTCAATGTATAAGGGGTATCGGACTGACTATTGCATTCTGGTGTTGTCAGGGTGCGGGTTCGAATCCTGGCTATAGTTTTAGGGCACTTGTGTCCTCGAGCAAGACACTGAAAAAAGAAATACTTCATCATTCCCAACAGCTCAAGACTTGTCTTCGGTGCCCCTCAAATTATACCCAATAACTTTCTGACTAACCGCTGGAAATGCCATTTTCTCTTTAAAAAGTCCCCCCTTTTCCACTTCAGTAATTACCTGTTCCACTCCAATGACCTCCGGGACGTAGAACTGAAGCATGTTCTGTACTCCACTCTTCAGCGTCAGCACCGAGCTTGGACAACTTGTACAAGCGCCTTGCATCTTCAGTTTCACGATGCCATCCTCAAATCCCTGCAAAGAAAAAATAAGAACCAAAGTAGGTTAACTTTTAGCAGCAACAGCATATTTTCCTAAAGGCTCTTAAGAATGTTCCACTCAGCCATTCCGACGGCCAATAGCCCTAAACTCCTTCTGATTCTTTTTCAACAAACACTAACTGATTTTCAACTAGATATCCACTCAAAATTGCTTGAATTTAAGATGCACCTTACCGGCGCAGATAGATTCAGATTTAGATTCAGATTTAGATTCAGATTCAATTTTTTTTCTCGTATGAGAATTGTCATGTGTTCTGTAAGCGCAGAATTACGCGGTAAGCAGAGCCATGAAATTGGAGCCCGGACCCCCGTATATTAGCATGACCCCCCCCCCCCCTGTTGTTGGGAAACATGAAGCAATGTTAAGTGGGGAGGGGTGGCAGAGCTTTGAGGAAGCAGGGCAAAGAGATTAAGTTTTTACCGTAAACATCTCCCCTTTTATACCTCCACCCAAGTCAGCTTATACCCCCACCCCAGACCCTTGCACCCTTTTGGAATCTCACCATGAACACGATGTCCCCCCCGTCCTCTTGTACTGTCGGTCTAATCCTTGTATCCAAGAGCTCTTTGATCATGGCCACAGTTTCATCATCATCATCATGAATCTCTGCAGAAACAAACAAGAAACAAACATCATAATAAATATCAGTCAGTTTCCCTTTTGGTTGATTACTTGATGTTTGAAATAAAAAGTTGCATCCCCTTGAAGTGATCCCTCTGCTGCCACTTCCTAGGTTGCATCGTTAACTTGGGTGTGATCCCTGGCTATGCAGTAGTTACAGGTTGAATGGCTTCTGACAGGGAGACCGCCAACATTAGGGCTACATAGCTGAGTTGGTAGAGTGTTGGCACGTTAGTCCGGAGGTCGCAGGTTCAAATCCCGCTCTAGTGAATTTTTCTTTGTTTAACCAAAATAAAGATATCAAGGGATCACAACTGAGGCCTCTGTGTTAATCCAGGCTTGCACTGCTCTTGTTTAACCTTACGACCCCAGTTTATACAATACCTGTATCTGCAGAAGGCTGTTCATCGGTAATCACTGGTAGCCCGCTTGTGAAGAAGTCCATGATGGTGGCATAAATCTCAGGTTTCATAATGGCCCACTCTATCATGTCGTCGTCCACTTTCGTGACTGTGATGAAATCCGTGCCGAAGAAAACACCTTTGACTCCATCGATGCGAAACAATAACCTTTTGGAGAAAAAACAGAGTGTGAAAATAAAGCCAAGCAGTCTAGTTCACCGGACCGAAGCTCTGGTGTTGTCAGTAGCAGAGTGTGGATTCGAATCCTGGTCATGACACTTGTGCCATTGAGCAAGGCACTTAACCAAAGTTGGGAAGGTAGTGCATTCTGCTCTACCAGCCGGGCTCCTAGTGGATGATACCCATGCCTACATCCTTGTGGACTGTGAAGGGGGTAACCCTGTTTCAGCCCCAGGAGTAGGTGGCAACCCGGGTGACAGTTGATTTGGGAAAGTCTGTCCAAAAACATTCAACGTAAAGTAGTTAATAGAAAAGGGGAAAACCTCAGCTTCCTACCTTGCAAGGGGAGAGCTGTGCGCTGTCCTGACACTGGGGAAGTCAACGGTACCTGCCTGATCTAAGACGGGGACACCAGGTATGAACTTGAGACTGTTGGGGTTGGGTGTGTCTTGTGTTTGAATGAACATACCTCTCACTGTAAACAACAACAAACAAACAAACACAAATAGTTAATAATAATGATATTAATATGGGTTTTCCGGTCAATTTCAGAAAAATTTAAATCAGTTTCTTGAAAGCGCAATCAATTTCACACATGTTTCCCATGTTAGGGTTTCTTTTTAGCTTTTCAATTTCATTTTCATTTAGGTTCATTTTATCATTCTATTCCATTTATAGACTTTCAAGACTACATTTTAACCATTCGTTAGTTAGTTGAATTTCTACTACCTATTTACAATTGATGACATTAAATGGTTGACCAGCCTCTTGCCGTTGGCTTTTGCAAAATTAATGGTCTTTGCGACCCAATGAATTTGATTGATCTTATTTGACCAGTGAATACTAAACTGTTGAAATTAAATTACTCCTTTTGACTGCCGATGCAGTCGGTCAGGTCAGTCAGTCAGTTCAGGTCAGTCAGTCAGGTCAGTCAATTGGTCAGGTCTGTAAGGTCAGTCAGTTGGTCAGGTCAGTCAGTTGGTCAGGTCAGTCAGTTGGTCAGGTCAGTCAATTGGTCAGGTCAGTCAATTGGTCAGGTCTGTCAGGTCAGTCAGTTGGTCAGGCTAGATGTTGCAAAATGATAACCTGCATTTGGAAGCAGACTCCCATCCTACCTTGTTGCGCTGTGATTACTGGAGGACATCTTCCAAGGAGCTCTGGACGTTTGTTTCTGGTGGTCTGGCTGCTGGTCTGTAAGAAATGAACTCCACGTGTGGACGTTGCTGGGGTGTCCCAAGACTGTAGTCGACTGGCACTAAAAAAAGTGGGGGTGAACATTCATGTCATTTAAGAACGTTTTTGTGCTTATGCAGCTCTATGAAATTGGGCCCCATGTTAAACCATAGAGCAAGTCCTTGCTCTATGGTTTAACGTTGTGACGTTTAATACTCATAACCATTCTTTCCCACAACACGCCCCGTCGACGAATACATTGCACACACTTTGTGCACTCGCTGCAAACAGTCTTTGACTAAATATACTACCCAGAATGCATCGCGACGATGAAACTGTAGTGGCGGCCATTGATTCGGGCAAAACGAGACTCTGCCCACCATTTTCATCGGTCTGCTCGACAAAAACGTAAAATTCCAGCACAAAACAAAATCGTGAGTACATTTAAATACCTGATGTTGCACCTTAGACATATCAAGAAGCCAGTAGGCGTTTTTAAAGCAATTTTGTTGGGTATTTTTGTCGTTCTGAGGCATTTTTTGTGGCTACCCTATTCAAAATGATGCCATATCAGGGAATCCAGAATCGCGACGTACGTATTATTTCCTGGGGCGCTAGTACGAAAGATGAACATCAAAATTTCAAAAAATGAGTACAGCGCCCCAGACCAGACCCAGTCAGTTACTGGGTCTAGGTGTATGAGTAAAAAACAAACAATAATATGTTACAATTCAGCTTAATTAATTTGATTTTTCGTTTTGAAGTCAATCAAGTACGACTAATAATTGTAATATAATATTAATATAATTTTACTAGTATTAGTAAACCTCAACTTAGCCCCATTTATAGTGCCAATACTCTGGACTTCCTCCGATCCTTGGCCCTACGCCCATGTACCTCCAGAAGGTGGGATATTTTTTCGAATATCAACTCACGTTTTTATGCCGAGATTTTTTCCCCAGTTGTCACTCATTGTATCCGATTTGTGAAAAGCACATTAAAACGCCATTGTGCAACCTCGTTTTGGTGTAATTTTGAAGAAATTCTGAGACGTTACTGCCACCGATTTGACTGCCCGGCATTCATTTTGTTGATCGGTTGATTTCAACAGGTGGCGCCCTTCGCTAGGGCATTATGGGATAGGCAAGGGACCCTTTCGCGCGCTAGGGCATGGGAGATGTTCCCCTGCCTATCCCAGCATGCCCTAGCGCAGGGCGCCCCCTGTTGAAATCAACCGATCAACAAAATGGATGCCGGGCAGTCAAATCGGTGGCAGTAACGTCTCAGAATTTCTTCAAAATTACACCAAAACGAGGTTGCACAATGGCGTTTTAATGTGCTTTTCACAAATCGGATACAATGAGTGACAACTGGGGAAAAAATCTCGGCATAAAAACGTGAGTTGATATTCGAAAAAATATCCCACCTTCTGGAGGTACATGGGCGTAGGGCCAAGGATCGGAGGAAGTCCAGAGTATTGGCACTATTAATGGGGCTAACCTCAAGTCAAGGGAAACTGTGGGAAACTGACTGGATTTAATTTATTTTGACTTGAAGTTGAGTTCGACAAATTATTTTTAAATTTTGTTAGGAAGAATATATGACCTTTTCCATATGTTAGTCTTACGAAAGATACTTGACAACAATTTAAAAAAAATTGATATAGGTCCTTCGTATAAAAGGCTGCAATATACTTGTTTTTATACTCACAGCCTACTTGAATTAATGACAACAATCCTTCGCAGAGATTGCGACGACATCATACCCCTGTACGCAGCCATTTTGATGTGAAAACAAAACAACAAGTTGTGTAGCGCCCTCTCTTGTTGAAGAATTACGTGAAAAAAAACAAGTTGTGTAGCGCCCTCTCTCGTTGAGGAATTACACGAATTTCACAACAAACAATTCCGTTTCCAGACAACAGTAAATAAAAAAGTTGCTGTTTGTGTCTAAATTTTAGACATTTTATTCTCAGCAAAAAGACTGTAATTAGAGAATAAGTTTCAGAATGCCAAAAAATGCAACAGTAACGGTACGGTATGGGCCATATCGTGCGTGTGGTATCGTTGAACACAGGACTTCGCGACTGGACGGTTTGCAAGGTGAAAAAAATTAAATACAAAATATCTATTTCATTCATGATTCTGTATTAGTAATATCCTATTGAAATTGATAATTTATTTAAATTTTACTGAAACAGTATCTTACATTAAATGTTGAATAGCGTCTTGAATAAACTAGTTTTAATAACATCTTTATTATTATATTATTATTGCTGATAAGATTTGATAGAATTATGTGTTGTTTTTTAAGTTAAAAATAAAATGTAGTCTGTGCTGCTCCAAAAAGAAGGAGACACTGTCACTTGTCAGTGTCACTGTACAGACAGTTATCTGTTGCACTGACACACTGGCACTGAGCACCCTTGTTTACAGGTTTCCTCAGGCTTGCGAGCTACAGTGATTAAGTTCACTTATGAGGCATCCTTGGTTTCATTACAAGAAATAAATAATAATATTTTGTGTCACCCAATTAGCGCTGCTGTCAGAAGACGGTCACACTGTAGAGTTAAGCCCCATCGATGACTGGAACACTGTAGAGCTTATTGTCAATGGAGAAACAGTGTACCAATGTGACATCACGCAAATGGACTATGGCAAGTACTCCAAATATTTCTTTCCACATTTTTCCCGGACGAAACTGCATGTGGTCAGGATTGGGCTGCAAATTTGTCTAGTACTAAAGTTCCAAAAAAGCATGGGGCAGAATAAAAGCAAAGAAATCTACAGACTTCTTGGTAGTGCTTACTTGTTTTTTTGAAGTGCAAACAAATATAAAGAAATTTATAAAAATCTCAATAAGAACACATCTGTATGATTTTGATTCGCAACAACAAACCTGACGGGACTTGCGCTTATACTATAGCTTTTGTAAAGTGCCCATAACACGAATAAACTGTGCCTTTTACTTGCCCATAGGAAGTTTTAAGAGCCCAGATTATCTATTGTCATAAATGTATCTTTCTGAACCAGTTTACTGGTAAAATGAAATAATATTTATACACTCGAAAATAAATTAACACATTTAAAATATGTATGCCTATCATTCACATCTGGAAAGGAAGAAATATGAGCCTTATAAACAAGTAGGTCGCACAGATTTTAGTAGCCCACGGGGCAAGTTGAGAAGTGGTGTTTACTAGCCCATAGCAGTTTTTACTAGACAATGTATGCAGGGCTAGTGTTAAGGGAGAGTCACGTCTGACGTATACCTTTGTTTTCTTCATCAGGGAGTGACGGCAAACTGGACAAGTTGTGTCATGATGCATTGGAGGCAGTCAGGAAGGCATTCTAGATTCGTCAGCCAGACGTCAGTGATCCCAGTGTGTCAAGTCTCACCTTTCGCCACCTCAATCCCTCAAAATCTACCTGATGGTTGGTTGTAATGCCTGAATTTGAGGGATTCGGTACTGCAGTCAAATAACCCTGTCTTCAATAATTTAATATTTCAAGCATTCTTGTGTTGTGCTACCAAAGAATTGCGGACTTGGAGCGGACTTGGAGCGGACTTGGAGCGGACTTGGAGCGGACTTGGAGCGGACTTGGAGCGGACTTGGAGCGGACTTGGAGCGGACTTGGAGCGGACTTGGAGCGGACTTGGAGCGGACTTGGAGCGGACTTGGAGCGGACTTGGAGCGGACTTGGAGCGGACTTGGAGCGGACTTGGATCTGGGACAACTCGTGGCCCAATTTCATAGAGCTGCTAAGCACAAAGAGTAGCTAAGCACAACCGAATATTGCTTACAAGGCTTACCAGCCAAAATACCATGTCACATGTACCACCGGTGACTGGTTTCCTGCAAATTTTTGCTTAGCTGGAATAGTTTAAGCAACATTTTCTGCTGAAGCAGCTCTATAAAAATTGAGGCCTGGTCAGAATATCTTGGAAGAATTATCAAAAGGAGACAATTTCCAACAACATTGTTGTTGGAAGGTTCCACCCTTTCTTTGTCCACCACAAATTGTCCTCAGCATGGGTGGTTGCATCTACTAATATTAACTTTTGGTGGTAGAAGGAAAGGACATGTTCATTACTTTGCGTCTACTGGATGTGATAAAACGATTTTGTAAATATAATTTCTTCCAATAACTTTTGTAAAATAGTGTACAGCATGTTCAATAAATGAAAAATTGTATTCTAAATATCCTGTATGTTGAACTTTGTAGGAGTTAGGCTATATCTGAATTGGTGGCTACAGCTTCGGCTGTTGCTAATGGTGTTGCTAAGGACGTACTATACTTCAACACATGATGATACGGAAATCTAGCCGTAGCCGCAGCCGCCTATTACAGTACGGCCTCACTCCTTCCTATGCCAGCTGTTGTACGTCTTGAAAACCTGTCCTGGGCATGAAGTCCGACTTGTGAAGGTCTTTGTCTTGAACACAAGTGTTCCAAAAGTCGGCTTCCACCATCCACTCTTGCAGAAAATAAGGCAGATATGGTTTTTTTAAAGAATCTCACAAGGGTTTCCGAACTTCAGACCCCCCCCCCAAGCAATCACAAAGGGACCCTTGATAAAGTGGCTTAAACCAGGGGAGAGGCCCTGCTCAGAACCCTTGCCCCTCCCTAAATAAGATTGAAAGAATGCACAAATGAATGGTGCGATACATTAAATAGCCCCCCCCCATTATGTCTGTCCCCCTCCCCCTCCCCCTCCCCCTCCCACCCAAATGAAAATGTCTAGTTACACCACAGGCTTCATAACAACAGGCTTTCACAAATACCTAAGATTGATTTTAACTGTGTAACAATCTTAATTGCTAAGCAAAGTGTGATGTCACAATACAAATCACTATGGTGATATTGACAACTCATCTTAAAGGGTGTGTACAACATTGGTAATTGACAAACACCTGTGGCCACACTTGATGTGACCCAACATGTACATGAAATAACAAACCTGTGAAAGTTTAAGCTAAATCGGTCTTCGGAGTCATGAGAAAACAGTGAAAAAACCCTTATGTGTTTTAACTTCGTTTCAAACATCGGAATTTATCCTGCATGATAAAGACTATTATTTTACTAATTTCCTAAAAACTATGGCATTTCAAGCAAAACTGTTTCAAGGGAAGTTTTCCCACCATGCCAATCTTTATACCATGTAAGTTATGTGCAAATCTGTGAACATTTATATTTTCAATCTTACCAATGTTGTACACACCCTTTAAGAAGAATCTTAGTGCTTTGTAAAACCAAGCCCAGATAATCAAACCTTGAAAATAAGCGAATGATCAGGGCCAGTTTCATGACTCTGCTTACCGTAAGCAAAAAATTTGGTGCTTACGGAAGCAGGGAATTCCGCGCTTACGTCAAGCATATTTCACGGGTTAGCAGGGAATTTTTGCTTGTGCGCTTGCGTAGTCCACGTTACTAGGCATTCTACGCTTACAAAGCTAGGGCCAAGAACTGCCTAAACAATGGAAGATTAATTGGTACTCGCCTGTAACCTATCCTCCTCCAATCGCACCCAGTTCCTCCCCTGCCCACTCCCTTAGATACATCCATCAAGGCTTGCACCATCCAGTCAAAATAATCACTTGAAACAAACGCCACTTTATATTTACATTTTTGTACCAACTGAACAAATTTATTTATACATGATATTAATGGGTTGTCCATAGTACATGAACAATTCAACAGAAAATAGTAAAACAAAACATACGTACATTTTAATACAATGCCGTTTATGTTTACACACAGTGCAAAAAAATAAACCAACACATTTGGGATTTTAACAATATAACAAAACAAACTGAAGCGTTTAAAACACTTTGCATTGGAGGTATTAAACAAAACTTTTCCCACACTACTAGAAATTTGTTTTTAACTATTAAATATAAAACTGCACTACGGAGTCTCAGTGCATGTACTGTTTATGTTGATCCAGATTATAAAACTCCAAACAACAACGTAAACATCAAATGTCGGTCGAGAAAGTACTTGTTCCTTCAAAAACTGCCAACCTGTCCAATCCCTTCCAGCACTCTCAGAAATTTGTATTTAAAAATCATGCAGCCAAAGAAGTTGGTGTCTTGCAGATTTGATTGAAAGTGGATGATTAATCTATTTCAAAGGCTCACATCCAACTCTTGGGTGAGGGAGGGGGTGGAGAGGGTGGGGAGGGGAGGTTCAAGGAAAAACAAAACCAAAAATAACCAAATCCTTTTCAAATTGTTCTAATAGGTCATGTAGGAATAAAAAAGATCTGGCTTTTCCAACACTTCGACAAACTTAAGACAGGTTTTATGGACTTCCAAAATTGTGTGCAGCCTTCAGTCCAAGTCGCTATCGACCATCTGAAGGGAAACTCTGCCAAAACAGAACAACCTGTTCACCAAAGAGTTAAAAGTCAAAGAAAAGTTTTCTAAATTTGTGTCAACTTTTGAAGGAACAAAACTTATCGACCAAACCTGTTCGAATGCTGATAATATATATTTCTTTTAAGTAAAACATTAAAATGCTATTTCAAAAGACATGTCTCTTAATTTTGTAATCGCCCACGTCCCAACCAAGCGAGCTGATAAAAAGGGATATATATTCATAATTAAAAAAATAGCCATTAAGTTAATTTTGCCCCCTGACGACTCTGTCAGCTTTTCATGATTACTTCATATTTCCCCATAACACAATTACTCCATTAAGGACATTATTTCCGATCAGAGATATCAAAACTTTGGAAGTTTAATATTTCAAAAGAAAACAAACTTCAAAAAGAACAATTTTGTAAAAAAAAAAATTTTAAACCGACATTGCAAAATTTTGCTTATTCAAGTACTACAAGCCCTTAATCAATGCTTTGCAAGCTCAAACTCACAAGTTGGTCAGATTAAAATTCCGTTGATTCAAGGGTAACTATGTTAGAAACAAGATTTTCTTGTTTGCACAGGCATGCAACTATGAAATTGCCCCCAAAACCAAAGAAATAGCCAAGTACACAAAACTTTGTGCAGTGTTTTTCAGTTTTCTTTGACACTAAAAGTGAAAAAGAAATGAGCAAATAAACTGCTGCTGAAAAGTCACACTCTATTTTCATTGGTTCCCTCAATGTAAAGTCCAGTTAAGGTGTAATAGGGGATGCTTACCGACCAGGGCCCAATTTCATAGAGCACAAAAACATTATGCTTAATACCAGAATAAGATTACCAACCATACTACCATGTCACATGTACAATCTGTGACTGGTATCCCGTTTGATTTTGCTTAGCAGAAAATTTGTTGGCACCGTTTCCTGCTTAAGCAGCTCTATGAAATTGAGTCCAGGGTTAAGGTTTAGTTTGGCATTCAAACGTGGTTGTTTTTATAGCATAATTCTAAAGTTCCCATCTCTTTGAAAGAATAAATACAGTTGTAGCGCTGGTTCAGAATTATTTATATCCATCAATTTCCAACGGCTGGTAGTCAGCACAAATTTCATAAAGCTGAAGAAAACAAAATTAGTACAAAATATCTACTTTGCAAAAATATGCAGAGAACCAGTCATATACAGTGCTCATGACATTGTATAATTCGGCTGGTAATCCTTTTCGGGTAAGCAACATTTGTTTTGTGCTTGCAATTTTTTGCTTGTGGTTTTCAAATGATCCAGGACGTAGACAATGCTGGCCCAACCTGAGTGTGCATGAGATACACTTGGACCTGTCCAAACTATAGTTGCAACAGGTCCAACTACAGTTGGGATGCCCAACTTAAGTTGGGATGGCCCAAATGTAGTCGGAACTGCAGTTGGGAAGAGTTTGTAACTGGGACATCACTGATCTGCATTATAGTTGCTGTCTTGAAGATATAAAAATAAAAACTCATAAAATGTTGATTGATTAAAAAAAAGTTGCTAAAGGTAACACAGGGCCTCTTTAAACCCATTTTGTTGTAGTACACCAATCAATGGACTGATCCATTAAGCTCCGCCCCTTTATGCAAATGACCATCGACTGAGCAACAAAAGTGTGAAATCCAAAAGTCTAAACTTTAAACGATTGGCTGGTATTGGGATTGTTGCATATTCTGAATGCAGCGCTGTGTGCCGACTCAATGCTTGAGGGTCAGAGATGCGCACGTACCATACAAGTGATTATCGATGCTCGGCAGCTGTTCTGGTGGACGGGATATAACGGTTGGTCTTTTAACGCCCTGTGTTGAAAGAAAGGATTTAGGAATACGGCGGGCATGCCAAAGTTTGTATCAGCACTTTTGGAAAATAACATGAAATATCGCTATGTTTAAATAAAAAAGACTCATCCCCTTCTGAACAGTACACAAATTTGCTAAGCACAGTATAAGCATTATACAAGTTACCGGCCAGAGCTCAATATAAATAGAAAACATCACTTGTGACTGATTCCCTGTCCGTTCATACCAAAACGTTTATAAAGCAATACTACCCGCTTAGTAACAGAGTTTGGGCCAAAATCAGGTTGGACTTGTGAATGGATCTGCTGCCCTCTGTTGTTCAAACAATGCCAGCATATATTAAAACATGGCGGCAGATTTTGTTGTCCCTTGATATCGGGCAGTGTTTGGTCACTCAATACATAATGAAAGAAATTTACACAATTGGAGGAAGGTTTAACCATATAAAAAATAATTTTAAATATGTAATGATCTCTTACATTGTTATATTTTCTTTACAATGGAACAATGACTTTTCAAATGCCCATTGTTTCAATTTTAGACCTTGTTGTTAAGGCTGTATTCGAATTGGTCGCTTTGGCTATGGCTCTGACTGTTGCCAAGGGTGTTGCTAAGGTCCTCCTATACTTCAACGCATGTCGTAGCCATAGCCACCCGTTCGTGCACAGCCTTAACAATAGGGGCATTGTTACCAAGGTAAAAAACTGAGGATCAAATCTATTCACCGTTACAGCACATGTTCACCATGAGGGTAAACAAAGTAAACAAATTATTGTCAACAAATAATGGACTAGATTCCAAACAAAATTTTGGAAAACAAAAACTTATCAGAATTGATCATTTTTAGCAGATTTCTTCATAAGCTGCAAGGAAATGGAAGCTCTTTTTTCAAAAAGAAGATTTTTTTTATGTAACTGCCTTAAATCATCTTGCACTCCAAATAATCAAATTTTAATGGGAGGAAAAAATTAACCTTTATCGCCATCATTTAAAAAATTGAGGTGGGTGATCAATAATGGAGTGGTTTATGAAAGAAAAATGAAGGTATTGGGAAAGATTGGGAAAGTTTGAAAATCGTTCCTGAAAAGAGGGGGAAGGGTAAGACAACTAGGGTTGGAGACTTGGTCGAAGGAAAAACTATTTGTGGAAGATGGTTTGTTTCAAACTTTACTCAACTTAAGGAGCGTTATTTGGTTCTTGCATACAAAACAATTCTGAATCATTACAAATACAATCCTTTCGGATAAAATAACTATCAAAATAACTAGTACAAAAAAAAAAAAAACGAGTACAAAAAATGTTAGGATGAAGTTGTTGTGAAAGATCTGTACATCTTACAAAGGCCCTGAAATAATTTCAGACTGGCTCCTTGAGGAAATCAAGGTACCCAGGCTTCTAAAGAACTGTGGAAATGTGGCTATAACTTCTTCGGTGGTTACTTTGTTTCAGGTACAAGAAAAACATCGGCTGAGGGAGAGTTGGACATAACATGCTTTTACGGGACATTGTCAACGATATTGTTTTGCCGATTTCATCTTGCAAACGATGACAGTCAATTGAGAGGAAATTGAAGTTATTTCATTGTCTGAGCTTCCTTAACAAATGCATTTCCTTGCAAAGTTTTTTTGTTTTACTTTATGCATTTTATCCAGACGAATTCGCCGACCACTCCTCGTTTTTTGCCGGTACTTAACTCAGTACTACATAATCAACTACGTTGAAAACCACTATGCGTTGCAGCACGAATACATCTGATGATAATATCAACGGAGGAGCGAAAACAAATAATTAACCGCACCACAAAAAACAACTCCAGGCTTTTTGAAAAGTCTTCCTGTCAATTTGTATCACTGAAGACACATATAATCAATAGTGACAGAGTTCTGGTTGAAAACAGCAGTTTTATTGTTTTTTTAATATCAAGGTATAACACAGTCGCTTTCCCCATCTCAAAAAAAAAAGATAAAAGTCTTGACAACTGAAGGGAAATGGCCGGTGGTACTTCTCGTCTTGCTTTTCTTTGTTAACTTTATTTATTCTTCAAATAAGTCTTCTATATACATTTTAGTTAAATTATGAAACAAGGTTTTATTTTGTTGAGGGAGGTCCCCCGATAGGTCTAAACTACGCAGTAACCGTTGCAGATTTCATGCTGAGATCTTGCGGCATTTCCGGAGTCGGCGGTGGGCGTGATTGCGCGTGAAGTTGCAGCAGTCCATGTGGCGTGAGCCCATTGGGGAAAGCTGGCGCCCTCAACATGTCCACCTGGGACGTTGTGTGCGCAAAAATTGGCGGCTGGGAGGGGAATACCATCATGGGCGATGTACTCGTGAAGGACATGTGGTGACCCGAATGCGAAATGGAGGGATGTGGGAGGTGGACAATCGCCGGGGAGGTTTGTGTCACCATCGGAGACTGCGACAGATGCATTGCAGGCTGGGTACTGATCACAGGTGCACTTGAGTAGGTCTGGGTTGGTTGGGGTGGGCGAGGCTCTGTCGACGATGTTGAGGAAAGAGGCGTGGTTGTCCCCCTCTCCCTTGCATGGCTGTGGCTGCTTCCGTTACTCTGCACACTATGACTCATGGACCCCTGAGGTGGTGTTTCAGAGGCGGGTGGTCTAGCGCCCTCATGTGGCGGCTTGACATTGTTGGACATCCTGTGAGCTGTTGGTGACGAGATGCTTTGCTCGTCGTCACTCTCGCAGCTATCGTCCTCTTTGCTCAGGCCATTCTCGTCAGGGCAGATGTAACGAATGCACTTCTTCTTTCTCCTAATAACAAACAAGACGGCAAATATGAGTTTAGGATCTCCAGGATGAATATCAATTGATTTCAACAAGAAACTGACAGACTTTGTGACTCATGAAACAGTGTTTACTAAAGAGTCCTCAAACCTAGACTTCCTGTAGGCACAAAATGTACACATCTTAATCAAAGGAAACATAAAATCTTACTCTATGCAGACAGCAGTCTGCAATATTTTATCAAGTTTTGGTAAAAAGACCAAGGACACACCACTAAACTTGTACAACTCCTACTTGTACAACACTTGATGTTATGTTGAAATAACTTTCCAAGAATTTAACATTTTTCCCGTAGGGATAACTTTACATCTTGTTCGTCAGGAATTGCCCTGAAATATTCAAGGTTACCCCATTTTTTTTAACGAGGTGACATGGTTTTATAATTGAAGTATCCTTGGAAAAAATTATGGCACTGAGAGAGGATGACGAAAACATCTTCCATGTTTTGTTTCTTAACAGTGACAGAATTTTCTACCTTTGACATTTGGTTTTTCTGTGCATCCTCCCGAGATTTCACAGACAACTGATTGAGATCTTATAAACCATTACGCAGACAAAGTTGAAAAGCTAAGAATCAAAGCGATCTTGTGCCCATGTATACCTTTGGTTTTAGAGCTGATAGATTGTTTTAATCCTATATAAAGGTAGATTTATACAATAAAACTAACCAGTGAAACTTTTATTTCAAAAGGTGGTAGCGTTTTTTGAGATATCGCCGAAAATCTGGAGCAGTTATTGGAATACAAAATATGAGAAACGTATCTGACAGTAACGTTTCTCAGATTCAATTTTTGGGGGTAAAAACTTATAGTGAAATTCTTCTTAAAATGCTTTATACTATCGAAAGCTGCTGTACTTCTAACCAAGTAAGTTTTTATTGCCACTAATTTTAAGAGTGATTACCAAACGTACAACTGCACGTTAAGTGACTACAGTAGACCATTAACACAGTTTTTATTTCCTTACCAATGCTAACCAAAAGCAAAGCAAAAGGCACAAAAACTTGCTGGCAATTCTAGTCAGCAGATGAGTGACTTAACTTTGCAAATCCATTGTAAATGTTCACACACACTGTTTATAAAGGGCACTTTTGCTTACGCACATTTTTCAAGTAAACAAGGAACAAATAAATCAAACGAACCTGCAGGGCTTGCACCAAAACTCTTGTTGATCAACACCAAACCGGGCTCGGCATTTCTTTGGCGTAGATGGTTCTGAAAAACAAAAAAATACCAGTTGTGTTTGAAACATTAAAAAGCAAAGTTGATTTTTTTACTTAAGCAGAGAGTTGTTGCATAGTCATGCAATGCTTCACCACTGAGAAGACCAATCAAACCTGCTATTTTCCTCTAAACAATTATTAATAACTGACAAATAAAATCATCTTTTTTGATTCATTTCATTTTCTTTCCTTAAAATGTTTTATCCTTTAGCCTAGTTTTCATGGAGACATCAAAAACTCTGAGACTTTTATTTTATATTTCATCCATAAATTGCTTCTTACAAGAGTAACTATCAAGAATTAAGCCATTGTTTTCTCCTTTTCCTCCCTTATCATCAATAATGACCATCATTTAGGAGAGAACCTAGTCTTGTTGCAAGACGTTCTTATGTTAAAGTTAGTAAAGTCATAAACTCAACACTACACACGTCGCGACTATTCCACCAAGAGAGTGGGTTCGATAGGTGCTGGAAGTTTTCCAAACAGCGCCTGCTATTGTTTGATAGTAATGTTCACGGCATGGAGAGGGGAATAGTTAAGTGACAATAAACAACAACGTCTTACAGAGAACCTTGAAAAAGAAAAAATATTAGGCCAGTCTCGACAGGTGTGAGAGTCAAGGCTGACAAAAACTTTGTAGAAATAATTTTATTGGCAGACTGAACCTTTTGGTTAATGGTTAATGGAAGTTTTGACATTTTACTCCTCAGTTTGGCCTTCTCCATATTTATTTTACGATTTAGTGTTTCTCTTTTGTGTGTAAATTTATTGAATTTGTGGAGAGAAACAATAAAATAATTTTTAAAAAGGTCCGACACTGACATCTAAGCTGGGAACAGTATCCTCAGAGTTACAGAAGTAGATTAAAGAGCAGGATTTTTGTTCACATCTGAAAAAAACATAAAAGCAATTTTTTTTTCTCCATGCCGACGTATAAAGGTCTAAATTAAGATAACAATCTGAAATTCCTCATTCCTGTAATGATTGGAATATCGCTTCCTCAACAACGCAATAAACCTGAATCACTTTTTCACAGAGAATTTACACAGGATGTCATAAAATCTACAGTCGTCAAAACAACACATCCAAAATGCGTCCCCGGGTCACCTCTCTCTATTTGGAACTCTGATCCATTCACAAACAACGCAATTAACTTATAGCCGCGAGCAAATTTGATAATATTTGATGACTTTCAAGAATCAGTAGAAGGTGGGGAGGCTACACTGATCACTCACAGATTGACAAACTATCGCTTGAATAGAGATGGCATTGCTAAAGTCCATTTCCCCCACCAGAAAATACCTTTGGAAACCTCGCCTCTGTTGTTGAAACACTTTTTGAAGGAAGGAATAAACAGACAAAATGAATTGAGGTAAATTGTTCCAATCATTGACCGCATTGATCTTTGTCCTCCAGTAGTAGACACTGACGCAGCAAACCATAGCAAGCTATCAGGGACTTGACTGCGGGTAACACTACGCCCAAGAACCCGTGACTGTAACCAATTATTTACTAACGGGTGTTAACTCTCTGCCCCTTTTTAGCGCCCATCTAGGATCCCAACTATCACAACAATTAAAGAAAAGAATCTAACCTATTAGAAAAAGAAGAAAAAAAACACTGGCAAAAAATGAAACAATACACCGGAAGACCTCAAGGGTTTCCAGACAATTACAAGAAGTTGATGAAAAAATCCTTAATTTTTACACTTCAAAAGTTTTGAAAGTACTCTGACTTTCCAATATTTGTTCGTTAAATATTACAATAAGACACCAACAATGCTTACATCACAATGACTTTTGCATTTTTTAAATTCACAACCACCAACAAAAGAGGGCGGTATCTCTTGATAAACAAACTCAAACATGGTGAAGGAGTTCCAACTTGCTGGCCCCCCCAAAAAAAAAAAATAAATCAGAAAGTACAATGACCTTCACAAAACAAATAACCACCGAATATTGATTACCTTAAACCCTTATAAGACAACAGGGAAAGGAGAGGTCAAAGGTTATGGAAAGTAACTACAAATTCAACTGTTGTAATTCAGTATGTTTTCATCTTAACATTATTTACAGTGCAACTGCACTTTATTTCACAATGGTCTATTGTTGTATCAGCCATTATTCAAATGACCCTATATTTGGAATTTGGATCTGGTGTCCAATGATGCATGTCAGGATAAAAAAACAACAACACACCAGAGACTTTCCATTATTGAACACAATTTGTAAGACCTTTTTTCCCAATAGTAGATCCGTCAAAGGATCATTACACAGCAACACCAAACCTTTGTACCTGTTTGACGATAATTGTAGTATTTGCAAGATTTGAGTTCTTGTGCCCTAGTACATGCATTTAAAGGAAGGGTACACCTTTGGTAAATGGTTATTATTCCAAAAATTAATGACCATAATAGCTAACTTCGTAAAGAGCACTGGAGAGCTGTTGATTTTATAAAACATTTGATGTTATAAAACATTTGATGTTATAAACATTTGATGTTATAAACATTTGATGTTATAAACATTTGATGTTATAACACATTTGATGTTATAAACATTTGATGTTATAAACATTTGATGTTATAAAACATTTGATGTTATAAAACATTTGATGTTATAAAACATTTGATGTTATAAAACATTTGATGTTATAAAACATTTGATGTTATAAAACATTTGATGTTATAAAACATTTGATGTTATAAAACATTTGATGTTATAAACATTTGATGTTATAACACATTTGATGTTATAACACATTTGATGTTATAACACATTTGCTGTTATAAAACATTTGATGTTATAAAACATTTGATGTTATAAAACATTTGATGTTATAAAACATTTGATGTTATAAAACATTTGATGTTATAAAACATTTGATGTTATAAAACATTTGATGTTATAAAACATTTGATGTTATAAACATTTGATGTTATAAACATTTGATGTTATAAAACATGATGTTATAAACATTTGATGTTATAAAACATTTGATGTTATAAAACATTTGATGTTATAAAACATTTGATGTTATAAACATTTGATGTTATAAACATTTGATGTTATAAAACATGATGTTATAAACATTTGATGTTATAAAACATGATGTTATAAACATTTGATGTTATAAACATTTGATGTTATAAACATTTGATGTTATAAACATTTGATGTTATAAAACATTTGATGTTATAAACATTTGATGTTATAAAACATTTGAAGAAGTGTAGTTTTAGAGAAAGAGGAAGTTTTCACAAAATAATTTAAACCTGAAAAAGGCTTCAGGCATGAAGCCTTTCTCAGGCATCTGAAAGCACACAATTCTTTGCAAAGAGGATTTTTTTCTTCCAACTTTGATGATCAGGTAAGCCCAGATTTTCACAGGTTTGTTATTTGATGCATATGTTGGGATACACCAAGTTAAGATACTGGTCTTTGACAATTACCAAAAGTACGCCCTGCTTTGCTCTTTGTTAAAAAGTGCTTGTAAAAAATATGACTAAATTCCAGATTTATTCAGAAAGCACCAAGCATATTAAAAGCAAAACCATACATTGTTGATGGACAAAACTCAGATTAAATTTTCATATTTGTGTATATAATTTGTCTCATCTCATTTATAATTTTGTATTTATTTTTTTCCTCGGACCCGCTGTGAGAAACTAATGAGCACTTGTCAATATTTAACAGACACTTTGCTTTTTGTACACCTTAATGACCGTATACACACTTAATCAAATCATATCAATCTCACACGTATTATGATTTCAATAATTTACTTTTAATTCAATATACATTTTTTTATTAAACTTTCATCATTTTGAAAATTGAGGATGTTAATTTTGTGCAAATTTCAAACATTTCTTAAGTAAATTTCATGCCAAATTTGCTTGATGTGTGTAAAAAGACTTTTTTAAGACTAAAAATAATAAATAAAAAATCATAATTTTTTACGCAATTTATTTTCCCACAGAGTAGTGAATCCTTGGTGAGAACCAAATCTACGCAACGCAAGCATATTTCCCAAATGACCACGCTTGTATTTTTCTCTCTTCTATCTAAAATAGTGCAAATTCAATATTAGAGAAAGTGCGAGAGAGAACGAAAGAAACAAACAAAAAAACACCACTTTATTCTTGTGCAAATGTTTTCAGATCAGTTAAATTTGTCAATTGCTAAGTGCGGACAAAATTTCTGAACAGACCCATTCAATTTCTTTTGTTGAATTTACAGTCCCTAAAGTCGAATTTGTTCCAAAGTTGACAAATTTCAACGAAAAACTCCTACGTGTACGAGTAAGGGATTTCCCCTCAGTTTTTATTTAGTTTTCTTTTGCAGAGCTCCCTGGCGAAGTGCGCGGGGACAGAAAATATATAAAGCAATTCATATGTCATCTCCCTTAGTAATTGTGTTTTCATTTCTAAATGGTCCCCAGCATATCCTCAGCGGAGGTGGTGCTCCAGGCAAACAAACATTTCACAAATTACCCCCTTCCTTCCAAAGAGTCTAGATGTACAGGGTGAATGAGACAGCGATCTTTTTCTTCGGCATACGCACGCGAGTCAGAGAGAGAAAAAAAAGCAGACGCACACAAATTTATGTTTGAAAAATGATTAAGCTTCGTCACTAAAGACAACAGCAAACTTCCATGTGAGGTAACCGGATACATCGGGGAGTTCCACAATGGTCTTTTTCTATTCAAACTATGCTAGTCACTGGTTCCCTTGGGGTGGTTCCCCCAACGCATAGATTACCCACAAGGCCAAGGTAAAAAAAAAAGTTGAATAGAAGATATAACATTTATTGTGAGAGGCTTTCATCATGTGTACAGCAGCAAAGATGTTTTTTTATTATTATATATTTTTTTTGGTAAGTGTGTTTGTTGGGGGGGGGGGGGGGTGTAGAGAAAGAAAACAAAAGGCGATGGGGAACGACAGCTAGAGGGAAAGTAAAACCATCCGTAGAATTCCAGAGAGGGATGGTAGAGTGGGAATGTCCTAGATTGGACGACATCTTAACCTAATAATACAAATCTCTTTCTGCCCATGGCTAGGACGTAGATCAAAGAAACTCTCCTCTCTGCAGAAGCACTAAGAAATTGTATTTCTTTGTTCCCGGAACTCTCTTGTGAAAAAGAAAAAAAACACCAGCAGAAAAGAAAACAGACAAGAAAAAAAACCAGAAGAAAAGTTTAAAAAACTCCAAAAACAGTATCATCCTATGGGACTGAGTTTCAGATTTACTTTTTCATGACAAAAAAATAAGTCAACATTTAAATATTTATTTTTTCTTCCAAACACCTGCCAAAGTTTTTCTATTATTTGAACACCACTCAAAATTCACTCTTAGTTTTCCGGCTGGTTAGTCCAGCGTTGGAAAGCATCCTTATTCAATATGAAATATGGACACGTGAAAAAGCTGGTGGAAAACTAGTGAAATGGCTAGCCAGTCAGTGAAAAAGTTAAGGGCAAACCCTGCCTACACCCCCACCCCCACAAAAACAAATATATTAATGCTTCCAGACTACCCAGAATGCAGTTACCACCTTTATGGTTCAATAATCCACACTTTCATTTTCTCCCAATTGACTATCCTTTTGTCCTCACGTTCTTTACTCCGATTGGTTCTTAGCCACCCCATTGTTTTGCTTCAACTTCCCCACTTTTTTCTGAATGACTTCCCATAATTCTTTGCTCCTCTTTTTGGTATAAACGGATATGTTTTTGTTTGTGCTTGTCTATGCCTCTGATGAAGGTCCAGTCTGGATCGAAAGCTAAGGCCGTCTCCCAAATATATATATATGTAAATAAATACAAAACAAAATGAAAGCATGCATAGTCTCTGATGGAACTAAAGGCAGCTTTGCAATGACAATGATTTATGTTGGTGATTTCAAGAAATAAGTGAACACATAGATCATGGGGACAGCTCTTTTCTGTCCTGAGTGCCGCAAGGAGATTTAACTCATTGGTATGACTCTAATAAGCAGTACGTTTTGCCCTGTCCCCGTTTTGCTTTGTAAAAAAACCAGGAAAAATGTAAATTCGGCACTGCTGAGACTTAATTTCACAGAGCACACAAATTTGCTGAACAAAAAAAATAAATAAAAATGGATTGCCTGAACAAGGTACCAGCCAAACTATCACGTTTTACATGTATTTAACTGGTTCCTTATCATGCATTTCAGCTATGAAGATGAAGTCATCAAGCATTCCGCTTAGCAACTTTATGTGAAAATTGCCACTGAGATGGCTCAATTTCATGGCTATGCTAAAATGATTAGTGAAAAATTAGCTCTTATGAAAGAGTCATGCTTAACATTAGAGTGTTTCACAGGTTACCAAGGATGTTATGCTTGTGTAGGTGTGTGCTTGATAAGCAATCATCACTTACAGTGTCACCAAAAAATGCTTGCCGCAAGCGCAGAATTCTGCAGTAAGCAGAGCCATGAAATTGGATTCTGATTATATTTGCTTACAAGATTTACTTACTGAGCAAAAAACAGCAGCAGGAAACCGGCCACAGGCAATAATACATTGCATGGTATTTCAGCAGGGAACCGGTTCTTGCTGAGTAAAATTTGTCTTTGTCTAGCCAAAATGCTTAGCAGCTATTATCCTGTCTACAGAGGCACTTATGGATAATTCAACCATTCTAATTTTGACCAATTACCAGTGGTGTATAGCGCTGTTAATTTCAATACTTTTTGCGCTCAAATTTGTTCTCCATTAACTCACGACAATAAAACACAAACACACACCTATTATCGGATTACGGTAAATTATTACGAGCGGTTGCTATGGGGACAAAGTTCATTTTGTGGATTTACTGCTCAACGGAAAAATTGCATCATCATCGGATCCAGGAATGACACGGACAGCAAAAACCCAAGTCACATAGGGTGACGCATATCACGGTTTCCAACCCCCTCACGAAAACACACAGCATATGAACCTATGATACAAAATTCATTGCGCTCTGAATAAGAAATGAAGAAAGGGATGCCCCCCCCCCTTTTTTTTCATCTTCGCAGACCACCCCTCAGGGCAAAGCAAGGGGAGATTGTAAGAAGGAAGAGTCAGAGATTGGAAATGTGATGGATGGATGTTGGTTTTGTGCACGATTCGATTTCCGTTGGATTATTCAACGGGAGTTCTCAAGAAGGGGGGTGAGGAATCCTCCGTGGCCAGAAATCTCTGCCAGGCCAAATACAAAGATTGAAGATCTGGTCGCTGATCCCCAATTTGTGTTGTGAATAACACCACACAGATATATTTTTTTCTCTCTCCGTTTTTATATTTCATGTCAATCCGTACTTGTTTTCACTCAGCCTTATCCTCACAAAGTCCGATTCTGTGATAGTTTGCCTGTGGTCAACCTTCAGTTACCAAACTCCACCTCTTAACATTTTATCTTTTACTAGAGAAATTTATGGAATGTAGTTTATGGATATTTTATTCTCATGATCCTCGTCAGAATGAGCAACATATGAAGCAGACTTTGATTCTAAAGAGAGACCTTCACAAAGGCTCTGATATGACCTGAGTGTGACCTCTGTGCAAATTGTTCACGGAAGGTTTAGTTCATATTTCTGCATGGGTATGACCTCAAATGACCTCTATGGGAATTGTTCTGGATGAGAAATGGCACTCTTCAACATTAAACCCCAAAATACATACGTATTCAGACAAATTATGTATCCGCTGTAATAAAAAAATGCAGTTTTTTTACCACATGAAGAATCGGAATATATCAATACATGGATATGACCCCTAATGACCTTTATGCTAATCATCCAAATACAACTATAAAGGCCATGTCCAAGTTGGTGGCTTTGGTAATGGCTTTTATCCTTCAGTGTTGCCAATGGCAACGGCTATAGCCAATGGCTATAGCTGCAACCTATGTCTACTCATGTTGCCTCATGCATATGACCTGCAATGACCTTTATGCAAATCATTTAATAGTTCAACACTTGCAGTGAAATGACTGACCCTAAGTGTTTCTTTTAATTTGCAAAGTTATTTATTGGGATGGTCAGGCTGTAAAACTTCATTCATGACGTTTCATAGCATTTGTTGTTGGAAAGATAGCATTGTGTGAAGTCCAGCAATAAATACTGTCTTCTTCATGTCCACCGACCTCAACAAGAAAGTTCCTTTATCCCTCCTACTGTTCGCACATTTTCAAGTGAGTTGACCAACCATTTGAAACCATTCAACTGCCAAAGTTGTGTATGGTGGCACAACTGTGCACAGAACTAACTGTGTACTGTGTACATGCATTCCCTCATGGTATCATATTGCAAGGCTGGCATAGCTTATCTATCATTCAAAACCACAGTGAATGGTATTGAATGGTCAGACAGCAAGAGGGTTATACAACCATGAAGAATTCCCTAAATGCTTCCATACAGTATAATTTTGAGCCAAAACCCCCAAAACCTAAACCAAAGAAGATACATCACTACAAAAAACACATTACTAACTCAACCGTTGCTGATTACAAAAACCACATAACAAGCTCTACTGAAAGTCCCCCCCCCCCTAAACAAAAGACTGACCTAGAGTAACCTTCTAAAGGGGGTGGGGGATTAATGGATGGATTTGGGGATCTCCTCTTGGGATACCCCCAGGGGGTGTAACCCCCCCCCCCCCCCTGTGAAATATTGAACACCAATGATCACATTAAGATGTTCCTGGAAGCTCTCCATGTCTAAGACACAGTGGGGCATCGGCAGTGACAATAAATCAAATTTCCATTCAACGTCAATTTTCGTTTTGGAGGGGGAAACTTCTCGGGGAAGATCTTCCGAGACAATTGCTCAGAAGAAAAGAGAATCTTTTGTTAATCCCCTTAATTGCCTGGAGCGGTTGAGAAATCCTTGTCTATTATTAAATTAAATGCTTCTCTTTTATAAAATATTTCTGATATAAGATGCTGATATATTCCACTTTTATTCAACATTGTGTAAGGTGAACTTTTTTTAAATGTCTGAGTGAGACAGATCTTTCTCCTGGGTCGAAGAATTTCCGGGATCAATGATTGTCCAAACATGTTCAATATTAACATGGTCGCAGGTGAGGTGATGAAATTGCATTACATCGCTGCTTGTGCCTCACCGACATTCAAGAATTATTCGGAACAATATGTCTACTTGAACTAAAGCTGTACATCTGAATCCTAATATCAAATTCTAGAACAGGCAAGTAACAAGGAACAGAATCATTTTTGAGTGGTTATGAATTATAATCCAAGCCAAATTACACGAGATCTGGATTAAATTTAGGGTTTTCCTTTGCGATACAAGAACTAAATAGCGCCAGAAATACAAATATTCTTGTTCCTCATAAGCAGAATCCGACTAACAACCAAAAGACAAGAAACAGTCCCTTTTGATTCGAACAACGGTTCACTACAACACCAATGTGTTGACTCGAATGACTTTGGTATGTGTGCACACTGGCTAACACTGACAATTTATGTGCTTTAATGAAATTAATTATTAAGCCCAGCAGGCGACGGACTCTGAGAATTGTAGACATTTAAAGGTTTCTGGACGGTGTTAATGAATAAACCAAGATTTAATCTCTCTTTCACATAACTGTGGACAGACAAGGAACAACCACGATGTTATTCTGCGGAATAAGAAATGAGACTCGCCGTGGCTTGGGGCCATTGGTAAAAATGTCACATAAGGTTGTTATCCATTGTAAGAGGTTTAAGGTTGTGTCAGAAATTGTTTGATGGGATTATTTTTCTATGGGTGAAATGATGACGTTATCTCTGGCTAGATACACTCGGCTTAAATCTGCGTGCTCAATGATAAATGTAGAGTCCTTAAAAAGGGGAGTGGCACCATGATACAAGGAAGGGGGTGGAGTATCCAGAGGTCAAATCAAGGTCATTTTATCGTCATATTCTGATAAATGTTAGGTCCTCAAAACAAGAGCAGTGAGATAAAAATGAAATAAGAGAAACAACTCAAAGGTCATGTAAAATCTTAAGAAGCTACCTAGATATCGAATAAGACGAGAGGTCATTTCTGAATATGACCTTTCATAAATGACCTAACTAAAAAATCAGACGTAACATCATGACTGATTATGACCTTTCAGAAATCATCTAATGATTGGAACAAGAAGTCATGACTAAATATGACCTCTTGAAAATGACCTTTCAACTCATTACAGATAATTAAGGTAATACTGAAGCATTACCTTTCAGAAATGACCTAACTAAAACATGAGACAAGAGGTCATGACCAATTATGACCTTCCAGAAATGATCTCTGCACTGTTTATGACTAAATTAGAAATGACCATCAGTAATGACCTTCAGAAATGACCTTAGTACCGATTGAGAAAAGAGGTCATACCTGAGTTGTCACCGGGGTTTTTATCTTTCTTCTTCTTCTTCTTCTTGCCGTGTACTGCGTAGTTATCTCTTGCCGTCCAGCTTGGGTACAGCTGCATGTGTAACTGTCTTTCCTTCCGTGCGAGTTCATAGTACTTGGCTTGTTCTTCTCTCGATAATGCATGCCACTGAAATCAGATCCGTAAACTTATGAATATTCATGTACTTCTTTGTCCAATAAGAAAACATAATTGCATTCAAGATAATAATAATAATAATATTGAACACTTATAGTGCGCCATGTCTGTCAAGTATGACACTCCTGGCGCAAAAAAACCAGGAACTCTGCTATACACAAAGGACAACCAAGGCCGAAGCTTTGATTTCCGAAATAGATAGGTTTTGAGTTGTGTTTTAAATTGAGAACAAGTATCTGCTTGTCTGAGTTGAAGTGGGAGACTGTTCCAAAGAGATGGCCCGGCATGTCAAAAACGACGATCACCCCAGGAGTGCAGGGAACGCGGAATTGTCAGAAGCAGGTTATTTGAGGAGCGAAGCTGTCTGGGAGGTTTGTGCAGATGAATTAAGTCATTGATGTAATCAGGTGATGTGCCATTCAGGGAGTGGAAGATGGTAAGGAGAATCTTAAAGATGATGCGGTCCTGAACAGGAAGCCAGTGTAATGATCGTAGGGTGGGGGAGATATGTGATGAGCGTTTGACGCGAGTGACAAGTCTAGCGGCTGAGTTCTGGAGACGTTGAAGACGATTTATCTGATACTCGGGAAGGTTGATCAAAATGGCATTGCAGAAATCAAGCTGTGAATAGATTAATGAGTGGACCATCAACTCAGTTGCCTCTAAGGTCAAGAACCTACGGATGTGAGACAGGTTTCTGAGCTGATACCTGACAGTCTTTGAAATGCTGGATACTTGGTGGTTGAGGGAAGTCTCAATACAGAAGTCTACCTGTAACTTATGAATATTCATCAACTTCTTTGACCAATAGCAATTAGCAGTTCAAGTGGCTGTACTATACTATTATTTTTAAATGGAAAAGAAAGACAAATTTTTTCCTCTGATTTGTTAGCAGGGGAAATCAACCTGAAAACGTTTTGTGTGCAAGTCTGACAGGAAGCCTAAGCTAATCATTGAGTACTTCGCAAATACATTTTACATATGACTTAGCCGTAGAATGAGGTGCATGCTGGTCTAGATAATGACAATTTGTCCTTATAAAGACCAGCATGCACCTCACTTTAAGGCTACCAAAAATATTTAATTTTGTTTTTTCCAAAGTGGTTAATGTTGTTGCTAAACGACAGTTTACGCAGGTTTTTTAATGTCTAAGAGAATATCGCTCATATGAACAAAGAAGATGAAGCAGTACATATATGTGAAGATTTGAAACTCTGCATGCTGATAGAAGCAAGAACAGAGTAGGTTTACGGGAAGCAAATGTGCGAAATAAATCTCTTTTGGGAGAAGTATTGGTTCAAAGGGGTTGAGATGTAGTCTTGACGTTCAAATGGTCCAATCTGCTCACCTGCAGATGAAACTGAAAGTGATCAGAGCACACCGCTCAGAATGTCACAATTCTAGAAGATCTCAACCCTGGTTCTACTCAGATCCAACACTTTTCCCAACAGTAATTCCAAAGGGTTGTTGCCCCTAAACCTACTCAGTAAAAATTACTTCCTGTCGCGCCCTAACAATAATCAGCTCGATTAATGTGCATGACACCATTTTAATTTTGACGGAATTCTTGTCAAAGCACTTAGCAGCGTTCACCGAAGATGTCCATCTGAACGTTTCATTTACAAAACCATTTCGGTTCGGATGACCGTATCGATGACCCATGAATATTGATGAGAGCGTAATGATGTCCTAACCCATGTGACTCACCCTCCTTCCCAGGATCTGGTTGATTGCAGCGCTTTCTTTCAGTGTACACTCCTTGACGACGCTCGCCCTCTTCTCTTTCATGTAGAGCATAAAGGCGTTCAGGGGCTTCTTTATGTGCGGATGCCTCTTCTGTTGCGGTTTAGATTTCTCCTCTTTGGGCGGGGGTTGTCTGTTCAAGAAAAGGAGGAGAGAGAATTAGTTTACCTTCATCAGTGGAGAACATTTTTTGTAAAAAATATGCCCACTACAAACATATCCAGTCATTCTGTAAAATTTGAGAGGGTGATGTTAGTATCAGGAATTATCAAGGTGGCGACCATACCTGTCGTTACTCTGTTGTAGTGTGTCTTGTTGCCTCGTTCCCGATGTGACAATCGCTGGGTGCGGGATACCAGTGACGGCCATTCCATGATGGTGAGGAGGGAGGCCAGGGTGACCGAGGCGGGACATCCCAGATGCATTTATAAGGGCTGGATAAGGAGACCTGAGAGCACTTGTGAGTGGGTAGAAGGGTTGGCCTTGCCTAAAAAATGAAGTGCGAAAAAAACGGTAAGGGAGCTGATAATAAAACGAATTACCCCAGGCCAGGAAATTTGTCAAGGCCACTGAAGCAATGGCCTTTATTTCCTGCACTCAGCACGACAAGTTCAATGGTTTCTATTGGACAGTTAATATTGCCCCCACACACAAATGCACACATGAAAATACAGCATACATTCATATAAACCACACAGGCAATGCTGCCCACCATAAGGTCAAAGGTACACCTCATATTATAGGTGCTTCCTAGTCGTATCTCGATCTTACACTAAGACTCAATGTTCGACCTCAAACACTTCCAGCATATCCTTTGCCCTGTTCTCGGTACCCATGGATTGGAGTGATGCAGGGTTTCAACTCAGAATTTGTCTGTTTCTGAAGCAAAGTAAGCTAGTGCTCCCTTCAAACATAATTTTTGGGGGGATATTACTTTTTGAGAGGTCTGTAAACAAAACTATTTTGTTATTATTATTAGTTTGTTAGTATTCACTCACCAAGGCACGTTATAAACTTCTAAGTGATGCGGGACGCTGCCTAATGACCCCGGGGACAGAGGATGGTATAACGGAAGTTCAGATGAATGTCTCGGTCTTGGAATACCTGCATTTGTATAAGACAACAAGCGTGATTGGCTGGAACAGGATGATATGGGATTTTCTGGCCAATGGCTTGGCAGGTAAGTGTGGCTTGATGGCTGCCCATTGAGAATACCTGCATTTATGAGACAACAAGCGTGATTGGCTGAAATACAATGATATGGGTTTAACCAGCCAATGGCTACACAGGTTAGCGATTACCATTTTCATTAATTTATAGTACAAAATATACAGTTTGTAGAAAAATCGCCATACATTGTTAAAATTGACTGTAATCATTTATCACGCCACAGAAATCTTGGTCTTGTACCCAATGACCAGGGGCATGGAGGCAATGACCAGGGGCATGGAGGCAATGACCAGGGGCACGGAGGCAATGACCAGGGGCATGGAGGCAATGACCAGGGGCACCAAGGCAACAGCCAGGGGCATGTAGGCAACTGCCCCAGTAAGTATCAGAGCTGTGTCTCCGTAAAAACGTACACTGAAGTTGTTTGTCGCATAATGCCCTTGAAAATTCACGTTCTATAAGAAAAATCAGTCCAAAAGGAAACAAATCTAGCCCCAAATTGATTGAAAAAATATGGATTAAAGCACCTCTTGCCCATTGACATTTTCTCTCCTTTTCTGTTCACTGGGGAAATCTTTCAACGAGCGAAAAAAATAAAAAATAAAACAAATAATGACAATCACGAGCCCATTTACAATCCCTACAAAGAATTACTTTTTCAAGTTCAGGGTCGGATTAAATACTGGTGGGTATTTCAAATGAAAAAACATGACTCAATCGACTTTGTGTTTTGTGGCTATTTGATATATTCGCCAAGGTGAAATCTTGTATGATGTACTTTTTTGTGCGTTCAGAATTCTTGAATGCGATACATGCTGGAGTGTATCAGGTAACATTAATACTCTGCTCAAGGTATGGTAGAGAAGTAATACAGTTAACACATGTGAGTTTAAAGGTATTATACAGGATTGGCAGAGCTGACATAATAATCACAGACAGTGTTCATGTTTTGTGTAATCAACCACATACATGAAATAACAAACCTGTGAAAAATTGAGCTCAATTGGTCATCGAGGTCACGAGAAAAATAGTGAAAAGAGACCTTATGTGTTTTCTGTTTTTCAAACATCGAGTTTATTATCGCGCGCGATAAAAACTATTATTTTACTCATTTCTCAGAAACGATAGCATTTTAGACAGAAATATTTTAAGGAACCCTTTCTACCATTACTTACTTTAAATCATGTAAGTTATGTGTGAATCTGTGAACATTTGTGTTTTTCGATCTTACCAATAGTGTACAGGGCCTTTAATGAACAAGATACTTTGAAGTTTTTTAAGAAGGAGAACACAGACTCTGTTGAGAAGGTCTTCGTCTAGCTTGCACAGGAGTACAATTGCAAAAAAATGAATAATCCTGTAAACGAGTAATGGTCTCCCTTTGGTCTAGACAAAACTTGATTTTTCAGGAAATTCTCCCACTAATAATAATACTAGGTTCTTATATAGCGCTTTATCATTCTAGAGTAGATGTCTCAACTGGTTGACTACCAAGTTCGGCTGGTGACCAAAGACCATATAAGCAAATTCTGTTTTAACTTTAAGCAACATACAGTTTTTTAAAGGGAAAGTCACTCACCTGTTTTAGCATCAACCTCTATCGTTCCTGCCAAATGGGGTGGGGGAGGTGTTCCCGGGGGGTAGTGTTCTTGGTTGTACATCATTAGGTGGGCCAATGATGGAGGGTACGGCCCACTGGGATGTACCATAGACAGCTTGCTCCCCTGTACATCAGAGAAAAGAAAAAAACAAAAGTTGTAAGAATTATGAAATCTTATCAGAAGATCTTGGTGCAGTTCCCTGTATACAATAATGATTACAGCATTCATTCTTAGACAGGTGACCAGACTAATTCTACATCCAGTCTTAAATTGGAAGCTTTTCTGAAAAAGGAAGAAGAGGAAAAAAAAGCCATGCATCTTCACCATGATCAATTTGGTTTGGAAAGAGTTGGTTGGAGTTTGAAGAAATTTGGTCGCTTCAGACAACTTAGATCTAATACTGCGCTTCAGTGGTTGCTACGGGTTACACCCATGTGACCTACCTATTCTCAACCAATCACAACATCTCAACTACCTTGGCGACTTAAGAATAAATTAAGTTCATAATTTTTTCAAGACTAGTATTCTGTTTCAGGGTGCCATGTTCACAAAAAGAAACAGATTTTTGTCCACTTTTATGAAATTGGCAACCTGATCGCAAATCCCAAGGTCCAACTCAAGAGCTCAATAGTTCTCCAATTTCAAGTGAAAACCCGACCATCTTTAATCACATGCAGTTGGCGAGAGAGTGTTTGTCCTGCTTAGCTGTTACTGTTTGTATGTAATTAATCCACAGGTGGGTTCTTGAACTACGTGTTAGTTCAAACTGCGAACATACTCCAAGTAGCTCTTTTAAAACCAGTGGAAATAAACCAAGCAGTATTGAATGTCCCCCATTATATGAATTGCTTCGAATATTTGTGGGTGGCAGTGCTTGAGTAGGATTGCAAAATCAATGTTAAGCCACTTAAAAACGGGACATTGGTTTCGCTGGAATCTCTGATAAGTTTCTCTCAAAGGTGCAAAAGTGGGATATTTTTTCACAGCTGAATGCAATATGGATATCTCAAAATTGTTTTAATTATAGAATGAAACAAAATAGGGTTTTATTTTTCATATAAATATCCAGAAAGTTTCACAGTAGTCCTTTATCAAATATTAAATAGTAATTGAAGGAGAAATTTAAACAATTTCATTTAAAAAAAAAAATTTAAATAAAAAAATAAAAAAATATCAGATACAAAATGTAAAAATGTAAAAATGTAAAAATTCTAATTCAACCAGTGGAGTCTCTTGCCTTCAAGAGAGGCCCTGGATGGTACAAGGTCACTGTTTTTGTAAACAAAGGTTACATGGTCTATACTTTCCAAGTCCTGTGGGGGGAAAAAAAAATCAGACAAACTACTTGGATGGGATTCGAACCTAAGACCTCCGCACTCAAGAGCAGATGTCTTCACCATTTCACTGGTTCCCGGCGACAAGATACCAGCTCGAAATATGTTCTTTGCTTCTCTTAATACCAACAGTTAGCTCTCTAAAGAGAGATTTTTTTTTTTTATAAAGTAGAAATTAAAACATTGCATTTTATTTTTATAAATGTGAGCAGATGACGATACACAATTATGAGTTGGGGGGGGGGGGGAGTACACCCAGTTTCTTATTTCTGAAATTAAATTTTTCCTCTCTCAAAGAATTTATATTGTAATATCGGTAATCATTATTTATGCATGCACATTATTGTGGTTCTAACAATGTTCCCATGTGTTGGGAGGGACAGCTGCAAAAGTCTTAGAAAATCCACACGAATCTCGCACCTAGGGTTCAAGCTATAAGCACCGAGCATCCAGCAACTTGCTCCCAGACTACAGCACCCCCTACTGTTCTTTAGGAACTGAGGTGTGTTCCTTAGATCAACACAAGAAGTGCTTTCAACTCTCCTTCAGTCTCCTACAACGTCCTAACGATGTCGACTTAAAAAGAGATTTATTTTGCTTTAAAAGGCAGTTCACTTTGCGGATAAATCCAATAAGTGTAACGAAACTTACAAGTAAAAGGACTGACAGCTTGTTCGTCCGTTTCCTTGGTGATTAAAACTACACACAGGGTTTTTTTTCCCTTCTTTTTTTCATTCTATGTTGAAATTGATTCATAATCTGAAGACTGAATTCCACGTTTTAAAACTGTCTACTGACGCCCCTTTTGCATTTTTGAAGAGCCACATCTTGCAAAAATTGAACTCTTTCAATCTCAGGACTGAGCAATCCAAATAATTCACTGAATTATTTTCCAAATTTCTCATATGACGACCCCCCCCCCCAAAAACAAAAAAGGGAAAAAAGAAGAAAAAAGACAACCTAGACAAGCATCTTAGTGACCCCCTGCTCAATCTGCCACAAACCTGTTTAAGTATTAGCCGTGATTAACTGGTCTGCCCTTCTTTGACTTTCCAGTAATTTGTCTGCAAATTCGGACACTCATCTCCAGACCATACAGCAAATACCTCTGCACAGAGTACACCTTTAATGATCGAACGCATACCCCACTACTGTCCATGGCAATGAATGTAAGTCATTCTGGGCCAGAAACAATTTATTGGTACAGTCACATTTCGGGCATTTCTGCTTTGACAAGAAATGCGTGCTGCACCTTAATAATTCCACCCTGTCTCTTCCGATGAATTAGAAAGAAGCAAAAAGAACCGTGGTGTGCTCTAAAGAAATTTATTGATTCAGTGGTGCCAAGCTACGTCGACATGTACTTTGCCACCCACAAACAAAAACAGACTTGACTGTTAAAGCGGAGAAATGCAAAGTGTGGACTTTTCTCATTATCTGAAGTGCGAATGTACAAAATTGAAAAACCTGAATGCAGGCAATGGTCTCTAAAGATAAAATGAAATTGTACTTCCAAAAGAAGAATTCACAGACTAAACAAAAACAAAAAAGAGGGAACAACTTACAGATAGTCATCAGTTTGAAGGAGGATGAGCTCTGTGAACAAGAAGTCCTGAAAACAGGAACAAATCCTGACAGAATATGACTCTAAGAGATGTGTCCCCTTACTTACAGGGATCAAATTTGGGGTAAAACTTCACAAGACCGCAGGGCTTGTATGTAGCTCACATTATTTTTACCAGACTAGAATTTATTTTACAATGACTCAGAATCTAAATGAGAAAAAACATGTCAACTGTTTTTATTTGAACAAGCACTAGAGAAGATTTCTTTCTTTGTAATATGGGTTTATATACTTTAATATTCAACAGATTTGAATAATATTTGCTTGTACCAGACTCAAAGTCAACATTTGAATATCAATTTTTTTAATTTTACAATACAGTGAGGTATTATTACTCAATTGAAAAGGAACCCACCACAAAACCACTGGAATTGTCCAGTCATGAGTTTACTGGGCCAACATTAAAAACCCTGGCCTGCGGTTCAAGTGTAAATTTGTTAGACCTGCTGCTAGCCGCGGAATTCTGTGCTTAGCACACCTTTCTCTGCTTACACAGTTAGGGCCTGGGGGATTTGGTGTGAATATATTTTTAACTCGGGCTTCAGGTTGGAGTTTCAAAACAAACCTTAAAATTCCACACATACAGAGACCACAAATTGAATTAAAACCTGAAAATCTAAGAACAAACAAACAGGTGTTTTGCAAATAACCTTCTATGAGACAAAAGGTCATGTTGCAACTTTTTTTCAAGTTCCCTAAAGTCCACAAAACTTGCGGCAATTCAACGAGGCTGAACTAGACTAAGGTGTTCTGCACTGATGGATCTGTACAATATACTAACCTAACACTACACTGTACTTTTTCCCCCCACCGATTGTGACTTTTACAAGAGTGCAAAGTGGGGAGGGTAGTCAAAAAAAAAAAAAAAAAAAAAAAAGTACAGTTGATCCTCTGGAACTTGTTACTGGCCAAGGTTTGTATTCTTTCCATTGAGAGATATGATTTATGGTCACGGCATTGAATGGGGTTAGAATCAGAGGCTCACAGTAGCAGACGTGACATAGTAGAATAGAGGGGAGTTCACTATGCACAGTTGGGTACCATTCATGTACAATAGCCAGGCACATCTGTCAATACATAATGTCACCAGGGCACAGTCTGCACCACTGACAGTTTTCCTTCATATTTTTTCCTGCGCAAAAAGAAGCTTATGTATCCTAGAATAAAGGATTTGTGGGTTTGTTCCCTTCTTCTTCAAAGGTCTAGGCAGAAGGTTTGGGGAGGGTTGCTGGTTGATTCACGCTCTGGAACTCCAAAGAGCTTACAAAAGGGAAACGCCTCAAAAGTGCCATGCAGAGTTTTGTCAAAGATATACAAAAATCCAAAGATGACAAAATAATTATTATATAGTATTCACTAAGTTTTTTCCAAACGTTATGATAAGCATAAACAGGTTACCAGTCAAATGTAATGGAATACACATTGCATTTGACAGGTTCCCCACATTTCTTTGCTGAGCAAATGAACTAATTAAGCGATTTCCGCTCAAAAGCTCCTGCCAAAGCTTACATTTAAAAATGTTCAGCAAAAGAGATTACTCAATAAATAGACCCCTGTGGGCCCGAAGCAAAATGGAATTTATTTGTGAATGCAAAAGAGGTTTCCAATCAAACATACATAACCATCTGCAGTAGTCTTGTACCTAGAATCACTGGTGTACAAAACAGCAACATTTCCTTTCAATCACGTACCAGCCCCGTCTGATTTTTCATTTGCAAAAACCTGTCCTCTTCTAAACAACCTGCGAAGGCAGCGCGTGCAACCCATGACAAATTGGGCCTCGTTGTCAGATGACAAACGAGTTTGCGCTCGCTGGTGCCATGTATTTTTCACCGATCACCGGAGCGTAACACCACTGAATGGTAAAGCTTAGGGGCAGTAGAATAGAGTCTCAACAAGATTTATGTTTTAGAACCGTACTTTGAGTTGGAGGCATTTATGGTAGAAAGAGTTGTTCCTGTGAATATTTGCTCCCATATTTTCATTATATTTGATTAATGATACAGGAGTGCCTTTTTATATTAATATGAAAGAGGGGAAAATATGTAATAAAATCATTGAGCTGTGAGCATCAAACCCAGACAATATACTTCCTGTGTACTTTCAAAATCCCATATAATATCCACATAAATTAAACAGAAAAGCAATTTCCAAAGAGTACAGAAGTAGATATTTTATTTAATTTTAAACTTAGACAGGAAAGTTCAATGCCAGTTCCCACATTAAAAATAAATAAAAATAATCATAAAAAAACTTAAAACATTATGAGTATGTTATATCATTCTTTCAAACAATGAAAAAACACTTTTTCAATTACCACTAAAAGTGACTCTGCAAACTTCGAAACCACTAAAATAAAAATTCACACTTCACCGATCGTAATTTTTTATGGGTGCCTGGTCTCCTTATCACAACAAACACAGGAGGACCGTATACCAGCCGCATGAGGAAGGGAGAAAAAAACCATCACTGAATGAGCAGCGACAAAAAATACATACACACAAAAATCCATTGACCTTGATGTGGAAAATAGGATTTTAAAAGCCGTCAACCGACAACGGGGGAAAAACCTGCCAAGCCATAATCCCCCAATCACCTTATGGAATCTTGGGCGATCCATCTGTTCCTTTCGAGACATACCTCTCACAGCTTCCCTCACTTTCGACAGACTTTTGCCTAGAGTAGCACAACGACGACGGATGCACTCGTGGTCAGTGATGGCATGAGGAGATTTGCCTCCCTCTCTTTTCACTGCGTGCCTTTTTTTCTTCTTTCTCTCTCTAAGCCACCATGATAATTCAGCATGATAGGCTCAACAGTGTGGCTTCCTGATTAACACAAAGCGGCTGGCTGTAATGGTTTCGCCCAACAGCACATCTGATCAGACTCAGGGAACATGTGCCCTTCCGGCAGACCACGTACCTTGCCCCACCATTTCTGTACAATAATACCACACCCTGGGTTCATATTCATGCTACAATTGAATCTTTTATTTTGCTTACTGGAAATATTTTAAAAGACAAAACTTAAGTAATTTATAAAATGCACTGTGAGGAAGGGGGAGGGGGGGAGGGAAGCAAGACTGGCTTCATTTCATAAATTTACTAGCACAGAAAAGCAAAAATGGTTACCAGCCAAAATATCATGTAATGTATATCATTTGTGACTGGATACCTGCTAATATTTGCTTAACTAATTGCTGATCCTTTTATTCGCTCTCATGTCAATTATTTCCCCCATCGTAACAATTTAAATTTCAAAGTAGAAATAAAACAAAAACCAGGATCTCTGCATCTAAACATTTTTAAAAGGACAGCAATGAGCCTTCATTGTAATGAATCACCACAACTTAACAAACCCAACACATCAAAAACAAACAACCAAAACCTGACATTTCAAAACATGGACACGCTCGATAAACTTCCTCACAAAATATGCCCTTCTTCCCGACACGTTCCCACAGCCCATTAATCCCTGGCTTATGAAAACGACGGCATTTGAGCTACCTTCTTAGATAGCTTTGCACCTTCGGTGTCGGCGTATTTCGTCTTGACATTTATTTCTGATCACTGGCTGACCAAAAGAGATAAAATAAAATGACCTGAAAGATCAGGGGTGAACGACCGGGGGAACATCAAGAAAAAATCTGCGCTGGATGTTCTTAAATGCTTTGTATCAATTCAGGTTCATTTAGGTGCAAATTATTTCCAATTCAAAATGGCATCAATTAGTGAGGATTCTTTTATGATGATTCTTCCTTTCAAATAAAGGTTAACATTGTTATTTATCAATTTAGAACAAATACTTATTCAATGAGAAGTGGTTTTTTTCCCTGTTGGGAATTAAAAGATGCTCTTCACTGATCAGCGCAAGTGTTTCAGTATAAATTAAGGACAATAAATCCTGGATGAAGTGGCTTTCTTTATCAATCTTATGAATACAAAATTAAGTCAGACTGTGTGATTTTTGCCAATTAGTCTGAGGGAATGGTTTCAGATATTGTACTTAACTACTCCTGCCAGTTCCAATTAGCTAAGCAGAAAATATTGCTTTGCTGCTAAGCAAAAAATAAGTAGTGCACCATTGACTAACCATATATACTTTGGTTGGTAGCTTGTTTTCTACCTTCTGCCCTAAGCAATGACAAGCAGTGAACCAGTAACTTCTAAATATATATTTTGGTTGGTAACTGGTTTTCTACCTTCTGCGTTAATCAAATTTGCATGCTTAAGCAGCTCTAAGATTATTGTCTTCATGAGAATATGAAGGTCAAATATTGCTTTGCTGCTAAGCAAAAATAAGTAGTGCACCATTGACTAACCATATATACTTTGGTTGGTAGCTTGTTTTCTACCTTCTGCCCTAAGCAATGACAAGCAGTGAACCAGTAACTTCTAAATATATATTTTGGTTGGTAACTGGTTTTCTACCTTCTGCGTTAATCAAATTTGCATGCTTAAGCAGCTCTAAGATTATTGTCTTCATGAGAATATGAAGGTCAAATATTGCTTTGCTGCTAAGCAAAAATAAGTAGTGCACCATTGACTAACCATATATACTTTGGTTGGTAGCTTGTTTTCTACCTTCTGCCCTAAGCAATGACAAGCAGTGAACCAGTAACTTCTAAATATATATTTTGGTTGGTAACTGGTTTTCTGATCACATTTTATTTTATCTCTTTTGGTCAGCCAGTGATCAGATATAAATATCAAGAGGCCCCTTAAAAAAAAGGATGAATTTCACCAGGCAGATGTGCCACCTCTAACAATACTCTTGTGTTTCAGTATCGAATAATTTTGAGTAGTTTCACCTTTGAGTGAATTTTTAAGAAGAGGAATTGTTGAAATAAGTGTTTATGGCCGCATCACACCTTGTATGGATTCACTGGCGCCCACTAGGCCAACATGGCATCATAACAACACAGTGATACTGACGCCAAGAGCGCCGAGCAGAGTACCAGTGATGAAAACCACCAATCAAGTCATCACATCATACAGACGCGTGGCCTCCTTCATACCGGGGAGACGAGAGAGAAAAAAAGGGGGGAGGGTGGAGAAGCAAAACCTCCCAAGAGAGGCATAAGGAGGGTGAGCCATACTGTCTCCTTTCCCTGCCCCAAGACCAATGAATTCCGCCTCCGTTGAGTGGCAAATAATCCCTCTGAAAATCATCTCACGCCATTTTGCCGTCCGGGGATGAAGGGTGGACGATATCTCTTGTTGACATCAATGACACTCCGATACAGATCTGTTGGTGCAAGTTCTGTTTCACTCGCATGGCCCAAGAAGAAGAAAAAAGAGAGGAGAAAAAAGAGAAGGAGGGACAAAAAAAGAAAGAGAAATCGCAGTAGAGTCAGGCCAGTGGTCGTTGAACCGTCTGAAGTGAAGCATCTTAGGCTGAGATTTCTCTTCAGAGCAGGAGACGGAGAGGACTTAAGACTGAAACTCAAGACGAAACTCAAGACATCCTTGTGCGAAATAAGGTCAGGGATAGCCCGGAAACCCAAAATTTACGACTCATGGAGGAATATAGGCCAAGATGCCGCTGTGGCGGTGATGTAAAATCGCACAGAGGGAAAGTTAATACGTGTTAATTTAAAAGGTTGCTACGCACAACAAATTGGGGGTGTATCACAATCTGACTAGGGGGACACAACCATTTGATACGATATGGACAAATAATAATTGGGTTAGGGCTGGGTTTTCGGTTGTAATGCAACAACTATAACTGGATTTGAAGAAATGCCCTCAAAAGTGTACTAATATCTTCAGCTACATGGTGTGGACAAATAAAGAGGCATTACTTGCCATAATTTATCAGGAATGCAGATGTTTTTTATTTTATTTGGTTTGTCGGAAATTAATTTAGTTAACTTAATATTGACATTTGATCTCAGATAGACTCAATAACGTGTGGCACGTGTAGGGGAGAATTTATCGTTGGAAATTTCTTTCAACGCCGAATTTATGACCTGGTCAGTGAAATAGCCACTGCTGATTCCGACCATTGGCATCTCACAACACCGCCCTCAACTGTCAGACTGAACTAATCACAAATGAAAATGTCATCTCCCAGTTTTTATTGTTTATAAAGCAAATTCAATTTATCGCAAACTTGTCTTTGATAAGTTGTAAGGTGTAGATCAGAAGGGCACCTCTTCTTGGTCAGTGAAAATAGCCAGTAGCTAAGCATTACGCAACACTGCCCTCTACTGTCAGACTGAGATAATCCCCAACCAAACGTCAACTCCCTATACTCCTTTTTCAACACATTATTCACGCCTGGCTGTCACTGCCTGCGAAACCCATCAACCCCTTGCATTAACTTGATTAAGATTTTTTTTTTTTTTAGCTTCATGTCTTGACGTTCCCGAGGTCCTTCGAAGATTTTTGGAGGAGAAAAAAAAGAAGGAAAAATAAATCTCTAACTCGATGAGAAGGAAGTTCTGTACAGCCAATTATGGTGTCTTTGGCATTGTTCATCACGACCAATTTAATCGCAATTAGAAAAGTGCGTTTTCCGTTTGGGCGCACGCAGCCCCCCGCCTTCTGATTACGTGGTGAAGGCTTTCAACGAACTGATGGCTTTCCTCTCCTCTGATAGCGTTTTAGTCAGATTTGCTTCCTATTCTTGGGTTTCAGCGGGAAATCTATTAACACCATGAGCATGGGAGGAATTAGAGGTAGCTGGAGAGTCTACCCTAAAAAAATAAAACACTTAGAAACGAGAAAGTCAGGAAGTGCACGAAACAAACACACACACGCTACGAGTTTGCGTCTTATTCGTTGTTGGTGAGAGGACTAAAATCATGTCAACTTACAACAGACCAAGAACAAAAGAAAAACTGCAAAACACTTAAATTGATATGATGAAAACTGTACAAACCGAGTTGTTTCTTGTCAATTTTCTTGGCCAAGTCACAACAGAAAACTGCATGAACATACAAGCTTCTAAATAAACAAGTTGATGATTCCCTACAAAAGCCGTGTTGATTTTTCATTCATTAAAGGGCGTGTACAACATTGGTAATTGCCAAAGACCTGTATCCACTCTTGATGTGACCCAACATATACATGAAATAACAAACCTGTGAAAGTTTAAACTAAATCAGTCTTCGGAGTCATGAGAAAACAGTGAAAAACCCCTTATATGTTTTAACTTTTTTTCAAACTTTGGATTTTATCCTGCAGGATAAAGACTTTTGTTTTACTAATTTCCTAAAAACTATGGCATTTCAAGCAAAACTATTTCAAGGAAAGTTTTCCACAATGACCATCTTTTTTACCATGTAAGTTATGTGCAAATCTGTGAGCATTTATATTTTCAATCTTACCAATGTTGTACACACCCTTTAAGAAGAATCTTAGTGCTTTGTAAAACCAAGCCCTTTTTAGTTGATGAGAATTTGTACTCAACTTCTCAATTGGTATAGGTATACAAGGATCAAGACGAACAATGGCAGTGGGAGGTTAAAATACCTGTGCAACCAACTAAAGTGTATTAGATAAAAACATATTTAAACACAACAATGTGTCTTTGAATTACACAATTGAATTGCAATTTAGCATTTATCGAACCACAACCTACCCAAGCATGGTTTCCTTGGTGCCTGTGTATAGAGAGAAAACACAGTCACCCATGATCCATTCCCCCACCCACTTCATATCTGTCTCTTATTTTGTTTATCAGCCGCAAATTCACACAATTCAGTCCACACCGCTTACTCATACACAATAGAGACAACACTGAAAGTTATTACTGTATGTATTTCTAAGGTTATCTCACAGACCTAAACTTATATATTGTTCGTCAGCAGATAAAAAACTCAACAACAAAAAACGATTGACAAAATTCTATGTATGACAATCCATGATCTATTGGTCAAACTTCAAATACTTGTATTTCATTTGCGTCACGGTCGCTGCACATGTTTAATCCAGTTGAACGCTTTTACAGATTTCGTCTCAGCGATGGTTAATCTTCGACCAAACCAAACTTAATAAAGCCAGACAAGCGCAAAGCTACATGCTCGGTGTGCGTTACACTATTTGCGTTGTGGGTTTTTGAGTGACTCGTACGTTTACAGATACTGGTACTCGGGGTGGGACTGTAATAAATAAAACCAAGGTACAAATATCATAAAAAAGGAGACAAACAATATTTCCATCAACCCAAAGGGAAATATTTGAATTTTTGGAAGTCTAGAGTAAATTTATTCCAATCCTCTAGCAGGTCTGGAATGACATCTTTGCGAGGGCACGGCGATTTTCATTTTGCAAAGGGCACTTCTCTAGGAAAATCTAAATGTCTTTGGGAAACTTTAGAAGGGGCAACAGAGGCCATGGCCTCTATTTAATTCCAGGCCTGCTCTGGTTTTCAATAAACCATTCTACCATCGAGTGAATATTTCATTAAATTTGGTGGTCACGTTTTCGTAAAAACAGTGCAAAACAGTTAATGTTTTGTCAGTAATTTTGTGCAAGTTCAAGTCGGATTATTTTAGATTTTGATCAAAAGAAGCAACTCTGATTTGTACAGTTTTCATGTGGCCATTTCCTTGACTTGTCAGTATTAAATATATTAAAGATAAAATGTTTCTCCAGAGGATTGGTACTGTTATGATTTTATTTTATTTTATTTTTAGGGGGGGGGGAAGATTTTTACAAATCCCGAATGATGCTCAAAAGTGACTGGCACCAACCAAGGTCATATTTGAGCCATCATACACATAGGGTGAAAATGACTACATTAAAGGCCCCTAAGAATATCCCATTCCAAAATCTGGCACTTCTCAGTAGTAGTAAAAATGGCATTAAAAAACTTGTCCTCTGTTACAAGAAATGTCACGCCGCAGTCATTGAAAGTTAGCTTGGAAAAGCTTTCTAAATTTGACATTTGTTTGGGGTTCACAACAACCACCAAACACCTGAACTCAAACTGTGCTTTATCAACACATAAACCTTAATCTATAGACATTCAACATTTATAATCATCACTTTTTAAAGGGCTGAACATTTTCAACAACACGTCTCTCCTCACAACCTTTATTGCCCACATATTTTTATATTTTAGTTTTCCCAGTACTGGCCTTTTACAATCTACCTTTAAAGTTTTAAAAGGTTAAGTAAAACAAACAGTCCAACAGTGCCAGCTCAGGTCATAGCTGGGGATTACAGCATGGAAAAGTGGCCCAGATGATGGGTTTAATGCATGGCCCAGCCAAAAAATAACGTTGTTTTGAGTACATTGTGTGGTAAGGAACCATAGATACAATTGATATTCTTTTGTGTTGGGCTGCATTGGCTTTCAACAAAATGTCAATTTGATTTCAATTGAGGCACCTTAACTGACAGTCATCGTCGGTTGACAATAGATTGATTTTCCAAATTATTGAAAACTTACCCTGTCAGTTTCCTTTGTGGTTTATTACTACATACATGAACAATAACCATAGAAAAAAGGGAATGCATAAACAGACTCAAGTCTGTGAGTCAAAAGAGTATTCCTGTGAGAAACAAGTTTTTCTTTTTTCACAGCTATTTTAATTTTCTTCCAACCACAGCTGTCCAACAGTGCAAACTGGTACTAGCAACCATCACTGGCGACCAATTTCGAAGGACCAGTAGATAATGGAATGGGTCCCATGGAGAGAGTTCCCAGTGTGAGATCAATTTACGCTGATTTCTTCAAGCAAAGTCTGCTGCTCTTCCCTTCCAATCTCGTTAGGAACTTCTTGATCATTGATGTCTTTCCTTTCACAATTACTTAAATTTAAAAGATGAAGAGGCGAACAATTAGACTGACAGTCTTTTTTGACAGATCAATCCTTCAAATAAATTCTGCCGCTTTTCAAGACTTTTTCCCTCCTTATTATCAATACCAGCATACAGCATGCCTTTAACTTCCAAGTCAAGCTCCCACTACCTGTGTACTCAAAACCAGACATGAGATTTGAACCACACAAAAAAAGGATGGGGGGGGGGGCTTACCTACCTATGGTGTTGACTTTTATAGACCATTTCAAGTTATTTAATAACAATATTGTGGATTTCTTTTAAAAGGGCAAGTACAATATTGGTAGGACTTAAAATATTAATGTTCTCAGATTTGCACATAGCGTACATGGTATAAAGATGGTCATGGTGGAAAAAAATCCCCTCGAAATATTTTTGCTTTAAATGCTTTAGTTTTTGAGAAATCAGTGAAACAATTAGTTTTTATCTTTTGAGTCCAAAACCCAATGACTGAAAACAGTGAAAACATATAAAGGGATTTTTCACTGTTTTCTTGTGACTCTGAATACCGATTGAGCTCAAATTTTCACAAGTGTAGATACTGGTTTTTGACAATTACCAATGTTGTACACATGTTTTTTTTAAGGGCAAAAAAATAATAAATTAAATCAGTTTCAAATAGACAGTTGATATCCCGATTGTAAACACATTGGAAGTTGTTAGGCAGTTTTTAAAATGTAGCTAAAGTACAGATAAGGACAGACTAAGCACACTGCAATTAATCCCCAATGTGACTCCACCCCATTCTCTGCCACTCCAATTCACTTTGCACTTTAAGGTCAAAGTTCAAAGGGTCAACTGTCAGTCTGGAACCAGCTCCTTTCAGTTTTGACAGTTTGGAAAAACAATTGTCAAAGTTAAAGGAGCAACTCGGGTTTATAAAAACAGAAGTTTGTATCGTACAGTTTTCATGTTGTGCCCAAATGCAAAGATGGGTTGATGTTTTTGTTTAATTGACAGATAATAATCATTTTAAAGTAGAGTCATGCTTTGGTAATGACCCCCCCCCCCCCCCAATTATATATATATTTTTAATTAAATAAAATTAAATAAAAATAAATGTTTAAAATATACCCACGTTTATTATAAATCAATAAAAGTATGTCAAAACATTTGAATCCCCAAAGATCGCACAAAGGAAACTTTTGAAGAGTGAAATTTCCGTGTGGATTTCATTTGTGAATGCTTAGACCAGACATGAAAATGGTACCTGCTGTCACTTCGCTAAACATGGATGGCTTCAATAAAAAAATAAAAATACAATAAAGACCATTCAGAACTTATTGAACGCAAGTCATCTTTCTTGTTACACTTGTATACATGTATGTGTGTTGTGTTGTCATTTAGCCTTCGAGAAAGGCTCTGCTAGGGTCGAAACGTCAGGCCACTAACTAATTTTTGCATTTATACCACAGGTCCTTTTGGCTGATAAGCAGTTTGCAACAGCTAATTCTATTTTCTTTTATATATATGAATTTTGTAATGATTAGTGAAAACATATTTCATGTGTTTCTAAGGTCACCAATGACATATCATATCAGTAATTTTATCTACATGCTCAAGGAAAAAAAGGGAATAGGTGGGAAAAAAGGAAACAGATAAAAAAAGAGGGATGCTAGTGTTTTCCCTAATAATGAGCATCCCTAGATGCTTTTCTGACTTGGCTGGAATTTTGATTTGAAATCTCCCAAAGGCTTTCGGTCTTCATTCGGTCAAGTCTGACGGCTCATCATGGTGTGTCTGAGAAGTGAATATGACTGATAGATTGGTACTGGCTTGTCTTGTTTGTGAGTGGGACAAACGTAGTTGAGTAATTTTCTTGAAGTACAAGTACGAGCATGAGTACTTTACAGCGAGTAAATGTAGGAGAAGGAGTATTTTTCTAAGAGAACAAGTTTATGTACAAATTATATTTCTGTGAGTACGAGTACAAGTTTGATTGAGAGTACTTTTCTGAGAGTGTAAAAAATAATGGGTAGAATTCTAATTTAAAATTCTTTCAATTGTCCTTCCATGCCCCCTTAGACACCATGAATACTTTTTTTTGCTCATAAAAACAAATGTTTATGAGCAAAAATAGACAGTTTGGAGCCTATACTTTGGTAGGTAAATGTAGATTTTACTAGACTTTGAAATCAACAGAAAGGTACTGAAGTTTACTGATGTTCAAAGTTCAACAGTTGAAGCCCAAAGTATTGCTTTCCACAGTAAATATGTCACAATAAATAAAATATCGATTTGTGCAATAATCAATCAGTTTGGCTGAACGCGAAAGACACAGAAGACGCAGTGACCACTGGCCAGAGGCGTTATTCCACCCCCAACCAACTCTGATGGTGTTGTTCTTGTTAGGTAAACTGCACTATAGTCCCAAAACGCCTATGGCTACATTCAAAATCTCCAAAGGTCATTTTAGTCTCTCAACAACTCCAGGCAATACTGGACACTGAACTTTTCCTCCATGGCTGAATCTTGGATCAAACTGCCCTCAAGAGTTGTCAAGGGGGAAAAAAGCCAGATAGAGTCAACAAGAAAATATAAAAGTACACCACAGAGAGAAGAAAACTTCAAGGATGAGGAGAAAATGGTGGGCAAAAGCTCTGTAAAAGTTACAAGTGGATAAGGCACATAAGCTGAGGCTGCCAACTCATATTGCCAACTTCATAAATGTCCAAATTCAGCACATTACCTTTGTCAGTGCTTGAAGCCCTGTATGCAGGGATGACATTTGAAGGTGAAAATTCCAGAAAAATAACTTGCTGCACTGGGTTCCCCCTTACTCTAGACACGGAACCTCCAAGATGTTAAAAATCAGGTTTATAGACTCTATGCATCATCAGAAATACAAAACTACAGGTTTGGTGATGGGTTTACATCTTTCAAGAAGGGTCAAGGTTGCAGAAAATACTGAAATCAGGAAAACAAACGCAGAAACCACAAGCCTGCCTCTGGATGGCCAGTAATTATAGCATCACACCCAAGCCCAATTTCATGGCTCTGTTTACTGCATAATTCTGTCCTTGTGGCCATAGAATCACCAACATTACAGGCCGCCATAAGCACAAAATTCTACTCTTACAGCCCACAGAGTTACACACTTTACCGGCCGCCATAAGCGCAAAATTCTGCGGCAAGCAGCACCAATAAAATAAAGCCCAGTACCTTTACAATGAAAGAAGTCCAGTATATCACTTTCATCAAATACAAATAACTAATACTTTGTTATGAATTACTTGTGTAATTGGTCAGAGCTGCAGTCTAAACTCTTCTCAAGTATCACAAACATAATAAATATAAAGCTTGATTGTGTGTTTTAAAATGATGTCTAGTCAAGCTCTGTGAAGATTTTCCTAAAGCCTGCATGTCATTTCTAGACAATTTAAAACACACTCTCAACACAATAAGTAGAATAATAAACAGAGCTGTTAAGAGAGCTTGACACAAACAAAATTTACTCAATGCAACCTTCAATTTTATTTTACACCATGTATGCAGGTCACACACAGTCCACCCAACAAATTACAACCTTGGCCTGAATCCATTTTCACCATTAAAACCTGGCCTCTTTTCAATCTCTGCATCAAAAATGACAAAAGCATGTTTTAAAGCGGAGAAGATCGCCAAAAATGCAGCTCTTGTCCCAGGTATACCCAGTGCAAATATAGGTCAATAACAAAACCTTACTCCAATACTCCAAAAAAGAAAGAAAAAAGTAACACATTTCTATTTTGAAGAGCCTGGAGGGGGGTTAACTAAAAAAAAAAACATCAGCGACATGGAAGAAGATAAAAGAATAAAAGAGAGAAAAATGTCAGCAAGACAGACTTGCTCTGATTCCAGACGATAATTGTCGGGTTATGCATCTCATCCTCTTGTTACGTACGACCTGCATTATGAACTGAAGGACTTAATTGGTTAACGTAATCTGGAGACCCATTTTATTTCCTTCTTGGAGTGGGAATACATTTATCGTGGCTGACTCAAAAGGGCAAGAGTTGGGGGAGAGGGGATGTTTTAAAAAAAAATCACAGAGTTCCTGATTTCCTAGTAAAAGCCTTTTATTGAGAAGAGTATCGAGTCCTTAAATGCATACGACATTCATAGATCAACAAGAGAAAATATATTGAGAAATGTTTTGAGTTTTTCTGGAATTAATCGTGTTTAATCATATTTTTATTGACAAATAAGCTAACAAGATCTTATTTTCTTTGTCAATAGGTGACACTGTATAATAAAAAATAGGGATTTTGTTTGTTTGTTTGTTTGTTTTGTTAAGAGAAGAACTTATTTTATTAACAATTTTTTAAATCTGTAAACACAAATTACCGTTTGTTCGTTTGTTTTTGGTTTGTTTGTTTTAATGCTAGAAACGTAGTTAATTAAGTAATTTTTTTACTCTATAAAAAACAAATTAGTTTTGTTAGTTTTTATCTTATGACATTTTTGTCATATTTTGCACAAAAATCCTTTATTCATATGTCACACAGATCGGGGCTTCCAAAATTTGAGATAAATAGAAATGCAAATGTGATGGCCGACAAGTAGACCAGCACGCAGAAAGGATAATGGAACTCTTGTATTCATTTCATGCCTCAACAACCAAGTTTTCTTCAGCAAGCTTCCCTCAACCGACCGACCGCGAGCGAGCAAGACAGCGATGGCGGCCAGCTCATCTGTAACTGGGCCAAAGCCAATTTACCTCGTCTGAGAGTAATTCCCCAAGAACTGTTTTGTGAGACAGTGGGAGAGAGAGAGAGTAAGTGGGGGAGAAAAAAGAAAAAAATGGATTCCCTTTTTGATCGTTCGACCCTCACTCTTTGGCCAATTAAAAATTTAACTAGGACTGGAAGATTGGAGCTGGTATGAAGGTGGTAAATTCTTTTTGGCAAGGGAAAGGGGGGGGGTTACAATTACGTTTGTTTCATCTGACTTCACCCGTTTCATCATCAGGGAGGGTTGAGGGCTGAGGAGTCTATCATTTATGAGTCAGACCTTTACTAGACTTACTGACGGACTGACTGATATAGACCAAATCCTGTTTTGACGGTTTAAGAGGATGACTATACATAAAATGGCAAAAAACCTTCTTTCTAGCAACGTTTGTTTCTATAGCCCCAACAAATGTTTTTCCCAACAAATATATTTCTCAAGAAATGTTTTCCTTCCCTTATTTCTCATTATCTGGTAAAAATTCCAGCAACATTTATTTCTAAAGCCCCAACAAATGTTTCTCCCCCAAAATGTAGTTCACAAGAAATGTTTTTCTGCATCAATAAAAACCTTTTATCCCTTCAATATCTGGATAAAAATCTATGCAGCTGCTACTTTTATAACCAATAGCTCCTTCTTTTTTTCGCAAATTTGCAATCAACATTTTTAATGTTTAAATTCAAAATCTATGACCGTATAACAATGTGAACCCTTTTAATTATTTCTTCTTTAAAAAATAATAAATAAATAAAAAATCTTAACTGAAAAATGGGTGATTTTGTTTGTTTTCTAGAAAGATGACAAAAGATGTAATAATTTGACCTTCCCTTCAAGGACAACCAGACCGTCCTGCTCAAAAAACAGTCACACTACGAATACATGTAGGTAGTGGCTAGAAATTACAGACACATTTCCTCCTCCCCTTCTGTCCAGAAACTATCCCAAAACTAACTTGGATTACCGTAACTAATCCCAGATATTCCCTAACGTAACTGATCCCTTCCCCGCCCGCCCAGTGTCGCCCCCATATCTTTTGTTCTCCTGGACAGACCGACAACATCAATGGTGACCCCCCTTCAACATCCCTCGAGATACAATCGTTTCAAACGAGCCAAAGAAAAACAAACCCCCCTCCCCGACAGCACAATGGCCATGCTATCCCACTTTCAATAGACGTTAGCGTAGCTATGCCTAAGTACATCCTCTAGTTCACTACACTTTTTTCTTAAGTAAGCGATGAAAAACAACAACAACATGGATGTTGCAGTTTCATTTTTACGCTGCTGGTCTTCTTCAAGAAAAGAGACAGGCAAGATCAGTTTAGCTTTTGAAATCGCAAAAAATGCAAAGTTAACAAATGTAGCTATTCATTTTCTAGTTCACTACACTTTTCAAAAAAAAAGAAAATGATGAAAAAAAACATCAGGGATGTAAAATATGTTGCAGCTTTGTTTTGATTTTGATCGGCAAGATCAGTTTTTCTTTAAAACAAAATTGTGAAAAATTAAAAACAAAAATTAAACCACAAAGAATGCAAAACTTACTCATTCTTAACATAATTCTGGAATCATTTCTAATTGCATTCATATTACCTGAATCTCATTTTTAGGAAAGGTTAGACAAGTTCAAAGTCCTCTTGTATAAAAAAAAGAAGAGGTTCTTATCAAACAAAAAGTTGCGTTAAAAATTACAAAACTAATGGCTCTATTTTATTTGATACAGCGCACTTCCTTCTAGCACCTCGGAGTACACAAGGCTGTAGTGTGTACTCTTTGGTGGGGGCGGGTGCTGATATGAACAAACTTAATGGCAAAAAGTGTGATTTTAATGAAAAGCAACAAAATTTTAAACTGGTAAATTGATAAGGAGACTCTTCAAACCCAAATTGTTTGGGAGGGAGGGGGGGGGGGGCAATGGAAGTGGTTGTATCCAGCGTTTTCTCTGTGACTACATAGACGACATAACCAGACAGTTCAATTGCTGGCACTGGCTTAATTCAGTTAGCATTATTTACGCTTGCATCCTTCCAGTCCAAGATCGATACAAACCCAGTCATAACGCTGCTTTTTCCCCCTTTTTCTTTCTCTTTCCTCTTTCCCCTTTTTCCTACCTTTTTACTCATTTCTTCTTGTTCCCTCTTTGGCCTGTTCCTTAACGCTTCACCAAAACCCCCAAGGCATCCCAACTTAGAAAAAAAAGAAGGAAGACCGAACAGTCAGCTAGGCTCAACACGACGGTCACCACTCACGATCAAAAAACTTGATCTCTGACATTTGGTCGACCCCCCCCCCTTTCTTTTTAACCCCCTACTCTTATTTTTAGGTTTTGCCGATAAACAATCAATTCAAATTATATGGCATACCAGCTATCTCATAAAAACACTTCCCTCGAATAACAAAAAATAATAACAAATCAAAACACAGAAACACCTCAAGACAAAAAAATTTGTACCAAAATATACACTGTATCATCAAAACTCCCTGACCTAATTGCAGCCCAGATTTCTTCCTAGAGTCTATATTTTTGTTATCTGGTCGTCATAATATTTCCTCCAGAGGGGTTCCATCCTATCCCCCCCCCTCCCTTGAAAAAGAATCCAGCCCACCGAGACCCACATCAACGCTATTAGTACCCAGATTACAACGATACTCTCTCCTCAAACCACACATCTCTTTGCAATCAAACGATGGGGGTACTTCTACAAGACATGAACTGACCAAGACTCTAAGCCGATTGCGCTGGCAGTACCCCCAGGCCCAATGATATCACTCCAACGCTCCCCCCTCTCTCCAACGGTTTCTCCCGACCCTTCTTCATTTCCCTCCCTGACTATGGACATATAAATCCACCTGCCTCTGCCGCTTTTTTATATATCTATACATTCTCCATTCCGTTCCCCACTCTCTAACCTCCCTGTTTGAGTCATTGTACTTTCTATTGTGTCGGACTAGCAAGGCGTGCGGCGGCCGGCGCATGATGGGGGTTAGTGACAGAGCTGCCTAGAGAGGGAGAGAGTTCGGCAAATCGGATGAAAAGTAAACAACGGACGTAGGGACATAAATCCTGCGTGTCACCCCTCGGAGTAGACTTGACTATTCATTTTGATCTATTGGAGGCCAAGTCTACCCAATTCACCTGCTATTACCACCACTAATTATCACGATCACAACACCACTTGATTACTCAGTCTTTTCCTTTTTATTCTCCTCCAATTCTTTTTTTTCCCCCCTTTTTTTCCCCTTAAGTATTTCCTGAGTTTCAAGGTACAGCGTTTTTCTCCAGAACAGAAATCCATTTTGTCTTAACGAGGTGTCAATATAAATAGAGAATTTTTGTCCCCCCAAAACCAACCTATTCCCACACTTTGGTTTAAAAAAACAATTCCCAACAATCATAATACAGAGCACATTTTACCATTCACTTATACTAAACAAATAAATAATAAAATAAGATCCAAACCAAACATTTCTACAATGAAATAAAACTTATAAATATTCTTTTTTTTTTCTCTCTCATCCTTCATCAAATTTCTTTTATAAAAAATATGCAAACAATTTGCATATTTACCCCCTTACACACCGTCATAATTGCTTCAAAAGTGCAACGCTTGTACAGCGCGAGCTAAAGACTGAAAAATCAACAAAATAATTCCCTTAATCAAAATCTGCTACCCCTCCCTCGTTTCAAACCAAAACATACTTTTTCGCAAACCATAATTGGGACTGCGTATATATCGTCAACAAGGAAAACAAAACTCCCATCTCTCGGAGAGCAAAAGAGAAAAAAAAGAAGCCCTGGGGCCTATAATAATGAATGAACCCAATGGTGAACAAATCCCGTATTTCAACCAGGGGGGGGGGGGGGGGGGGGGGAGAATTTATCAGTGCAACGTGGCAGCCGTTTTTTCCATCCAATCATTTTTTGGGTAGGGCCCCCGGGGGAAAGAAATGGCTAATCGTTCGGCTGTAGACAGTTTGTTCAGCAGTGAAAACACTCAACCATAATATTGTTGTTCTTTTCTCTTTCTCTTTGAGGAAAGCGAAAACAGAAAGAAAGACGAAAAAATGGTCGAGGGGGTGACAGGGACGTTTGAGGTAAACGCACAAAGACACATGAATTGTCCACGATCAGATTCCTGCGAGAAGGTGTTAACTCTAGTGTTGATGTCGCTATTAAAAATTGTTTGCATAACATGTTTGCTTAGTGTTTCAAAGGTACTGTGCAGTATAAATACTGATCTGTGAAAACATGTATTCTTTACCGATCAAATAGAAAACGGACTAGAAATTTCAGCGTTGTTGTTGCGCCATCTTTGTGTACTGCCCACAGTTTACCTGCATATATTTGAATTCTGAAAAGCGTCAACTATACAAAAACCTTCACAAATACTTCAATGTACAGTTAAGTGATCAACGATTCAGAACGAAACTTAAGTTTAAAATTTGCGAGATTTTTAAAATTTGTGTTATTTGTCGTCACCACCTTATCTTGGAACGCAAACACGAGACAAAAAATTTACTTTAATATTCAACATCTAATGAAAAGTGGATGGTTGCTTAAATAAACCGTGACTTTTACTTTTACTTGGCATTGTTTATCAGGTTTGCGCTCTTTGTCATCACTACCCAAAAAACTTGACACAACCCCAAGTCCAAGGAAACACCAGGGCTGTTAAAATTAATCCACTTTTATCCAAGCTCAAATTTATCATCCTTGATCCATACAGCCCTGTCTCAAGAAGAAGAAAAAAAAAAAAAAAAAAAAAAAAGCTTCTATGATGGCCAAGATAAGCCATCCGCTTTCACCACTTCTTCAAATTTTACTGCACAAAAGACAGATGCGGGTGAGCTTTCAGTCTGTTGTTGGGAAGATGGACTGCTGATAATGGAGACTAGTGTAGAGTTGCATTGAATGATACTACGAAGGAGATCTAACTCCAGTATGCAATTTAAAGAAAGAACTAAAAGGGAGTGTTCTAATAAGCTCCATTCCAGTTTTGACATTTTATAAAGAAACATTTTCTTTAAGACAATGAGTTGAAAGTTTGTAATCGATAATTGATCATGTTTTTTTTTTTTTTGCTGTCTCATTTTTGTTAAGTTTTATTTCTTCATTTATTTCCCTGGTTATGTTTAACTTTACTAGCCTACACTTTACTAATTCATAATTTCTATTTTAACTCATTATAACTATCAACTCATTCTAATTATTTAATCCAGTGCAATTAGCAACTTTACACAACTTGAACTTTCAGATCATTATTTGGTACTAAAAACAAATTTTAAAACTATAAATTGTTTCTCATTTTAATCTGTTAATTTTTTTCCCACTGCTAAATAAATGTTCACTCCTCCATGGTTATGATTCCATATTTTTCACTTCCAGTTAAAATGCAACATTGTTTTCCAAACCTTCCACTAGCACATCTTTATTTTTTTAAATTCATCCCAAACTCCATCGCAGGGGAGAAAAAAGTTGATGTAAAAAAAAAGGGGGCCTAATTATCGGTGTTTCCTTGACACACAAAATCCGAGCCGAGAGATAACAAAATATAACTGGTTCTGATAATTGGTCGGTAGCAGATGGGCGAGATGCAGCAGTAATCAAGAGTTCCGAGCCAGTCGGGCCAAGGTTAAAAAAGAATGTGTATAAGGGGCCCCAAACACCTCAAATCCATCCAATTTCCCTAGTTTGGGAGTATCAGTTTTGGTGGTTGTTGTTGGACAGGGTGGGATGGGGGTTTCTTTTACAAAACTACTTAAGGAAGTAGGGGAGAGATGCTAAACGATCGTATTGTTAGTGAGCAATTAAGCTACACTCAGATAAAGTCACAACAATTAAGGGCGCTCTTTGTCAAGTTTGGTTAAAACGCCAAACATTCAAGATTATTAATACCGGTACCAGTTTTACAATAAGCATGCTCTCAAATTGAATATCTGATTTTCTTGTTAAAAAACATAATAAAAAACATAAATGAAACACCAGGTCTGATGACCTAAGCAATCCAAATCTACATTGGCTTACAGATGAGTCTATCTCCATATTGACTGGTTTCAAACCCCAACGCCAAATATATAAAAAAATCTTAAATAGTATCAACTCTTCCTGAACACAACAATACTAAAACAACTTGATAAGATACAATGAAAGGGTAGAAAAACAAGATTGGACAAAAAGAAAGGGCAAATATTCACACTCTGAGAGCGTGAGTTTAACATGATAAATGCCCACTTACTGTGCAATAAAACCACGTCAAGCCAAGGGTTCAATGTTCAGTGAACATACCATTAATCAGTCGTAACTTCCTCCGAACGGACGGAGTGCTCACAGGAACTTACCCTGATAATGCACGCATGCCAGCTACAAATTTATTTTCCATTTTGGTTAGTGATCAAATACACACTTAAAGCGAAGGGGGGTTGGGAGAGATGGCTTGTTTGTTCGGTAGTTAGAGTATGAAAATTTATTTTCACACGTTTTGTCTCTCTAGCGAAAACGCGGGGTGGAAAGTGTGGCTGGCTGTGATGACATGACTGAGTGAACTTTTTCTTTCTGCTTTGAAAGCAAAAACAGACAATAGAATACCTTTAATTGAGTTATTAGGGATTTCCTTCCAAAAGGGGGTTTGTGTCTTTGTTAGTGTAAACAAAAACCGACAATTTTCGAGTGCTTAAAAAAACCAAGCACGCAATCTGACGGATGAACTCTTGCAAAATACAAGTGTTGCACTTCTAAGGAGCTCTGAAAAAGAACCAAGTATAAAAGGCAACGTCTTTAGAAACATGGCTGCATCGATATCTAAAAGCGTAAGGCAATTAAACGGATACAACATTTTGGGAAAACCAATAACTATTACAAGTCGATCTAGAAATCTTGTAGACTGCGGAGCCAGATTAAGTGAAGATGTGTAAGACGTCTTCAGCATGTCACAAAATTAAAAAGTCTTCTTCAGTGCGATCACCTCCATATTTGGGCCAAATCAAAAAAACTCACGTTGAACCCCTATTGATATTACAAAATAAAAGGAGAAATTTATTTTCTAAGTAAATTAAAAAAAGAGAGAAGACTATTTAAAAGAGAAGCCAAGAGCTGAAGAATTAAGCATGTTAAATTTGGGATCTCTGGGGCTGGGGTATAATTGATAATCAAGACAATCAGGAATGACACGCAGCGCTTCGTTGATGCACTTTCTGTTCGCTCCGGTCCGTAATTGACTTGCCAGTTAGGGCATCACACTATTCGACCTAGCATCCGTTACACACACTTTCTTTTAACTGAAGAGAGAAGAGCACCGGGGATTCTTTAAAAAAACCACAGCGACTCCTCGATTTTTATTAAAGACGGGTCCAAGGCCAATCGGGAACAGTCTTACATTGGAGAATCTACCTACCCACTCATTCTCAAGGTCTTGGGGGGGGGGGTGAAGAAGGGGAAAAAGATCGGATCTCCACTGGAAAGCCTCTACTCTGTAGAATCTTCTTGGTTTTTCACTTTTGGACGAGACCGTGTGCAAATCCATTTACGGTACATGCGCTCAGTGTAGCTTACAATTTCCCCATTTTGGAAAACAACTGGAGAATGTATCGGCCTGAGAAATTTTCCTGCTAAAGGGATTGGACTCTTGCCGACAGTACATGCAACCCTTCTATCAAGTCAATAGCACTATGGGTTAGCCATTGGGAGCCGGAGAGTAGCATGCTAGTATTGATACAGTCACGTTCACTTCTGTACACCGTGTATGATATTTTGGAATCAAACATTAAGCTCGCAAACAGGGACAATGCAAACAATCAGTACTGGCGGGATGTGGAGTTGAAATTAATATTTTCTAATGAGTACTGGGCTGTTACAAGAGGGGTGTTCGTGACAATCCAATGACTGGGATAAATATAATGGGAACTTCCGTGCGGTGGGGGTCCGGGGGCAGTGGTGTTTGTTTGCTAAATTATACTTTGTTCCACAGCGACAGGAGTATTTTGTTGGACTGGAGTTCAGCATGAATTTCCAAACCATTTTTTTTTTTTTTTCCATAACCACTTTAATTCAACAATAACTCTCAACTATTACTCACTACAGAGTCCGTCTCAGCTGTGATATTTCCAGGCCTGATACTTCATGGAGGCAATCACCTTTGGAAAGGGCAAGGACACCAAGGCGTTTTCTCCTGGTAAAGGGCACCTCTATGAGGAAATTGTAAATTTCTATTGAAACATTTCAAGAGGCACCAAGGTAATTACCAAGGGCAATAGAGACGATTGCAACCGTGACGTATCAATTCCGAATTTGAATTGAAAGCAAAATCACCCCTGAAAACTTCTGAAGGGGCACCAAAGCCACGACGTGGGCAAAAGAAGCCATGGCCTCCGTGAGATCCCAGGCCTTGGGTATTGGTGGCAAGCATGGATTGTTTACTGTTTACTGGAGTTCACACCCCACCCACCAACATCTGTAGAGAGCTTTGTATTCCATTTCCAGGAAGACTCCTCAAGATGGCAAACTCATGAACGAGGCCCGTTACTTTCTGAAGACGGATCTCAATAAATTGACCCCTTCCCTTTGGATTGACATTTTTGATTGACACTAACATTTGTTGCCGTTGAATACTCCCATTAGGTAATATGCACTTTGCGGTATTTTCTACTAAACTTTTACAAATGCCTGTCATCGGGAGAGGGTTTGCTTTGTTTGGGGGCAGAGGCTTCTGTCTTGCCACAATGAAACAACACTTTCCTAGACTGTCATAAATTTCGTAAGAACAATAGCGGTTTGTTATCCAGACGACCCCCACTGCGGGTGATCTTTTACAGTGACTTCTTTGTTCTGAGCACAAAAGCAGAAGGTGATATGACAATGGCTGTACACTTTTGTTAATCACGCTTTTCATGGAGTCTGAGCCAGGGCTTGGGAAAAAAAGTGGAAAGTTTGTGGTTGTCATCAAAATCTTTCTTCATTTCATTTATATGATGAAGACCGAAAACGCAGTGTGTCAAGACTGTCCCTTGCTGACCTTTCATTGGACGATTGATTTATTGCATGTAATGCGTTCAAGATTGTCTTCAATCATTAATCTCGGAGCGGGTGGAAAAAATAATTGTTTAGTCAGTGAGGACAGTCCAATTCCGATCAGAAAAACATAACAAAAATTGACTTCTTCCACCATCTGTTTTTTTTCCTTTTCTACTTCACAAGTCAATGACCGCCAAAATGAGGCTTAGAGTTCAAATAGACTGGTCCCCTGAGTTCATACCACGGTTAACGGTTAATTCCAGCATTTGAAGTCAGGTAACTAGAGAAATATGACTGCGTGATATAAAGAGCTTATGATACATTTTGATATGGTGGTAAAAATATGAGCATGTCTATTGTCCATGATTATACATTTGTACTGTGTTGATTTCTGCAAAATATTTGTCCAAATATTTGATTTATTTCAGACATTCACAAAGCAAATTTCCATATTTCATAGAATCCCTGGTTGTATTTTTTCCCACCTAGCTCTACCTAGAGGCAGAAATACTTACTGATCCAAACTGCATTAAAATAAAAAAAATCAATTCTTATTCCCCCCTTCTGTTTGATGGATGATCTCCTTTGTCAACCCAAACCTTCTGGTACGAAAGGCAAAATATTTTACACCCAATTTGGCCCGAAAAAAAGAGTGAAGGATTACCAGCTAGCCTGCACTGCTGTTTTCCATCTCACCAAGAGGCAGGGCGCTGGCTATACCAATTGCACGGACGCGGCTGTACTTCTCAGGAAAGCGTGTTCAAGGTCAGGAGAGATTTCGGTTAAGACTGGTCTTGAAAAAACGTCAAATAGAAAATCAACTTTAGGTTCAAACCCTATCAATCACTGTCTATCATGTAACAGCTAACCGACCCCCCCCCCCCCCCCTCAAACAAAAGCTATACAATTTAAGACGGAAATGCATATTTCAACTGAGATTTTTACTGATGCATACATAATAAATATGAAATAAAAACACAACAAAAACAGGGTGTTGCTGGCACATGGGCCACCACCAGAAATAAATGAGTTTGATCATTAGTGCCAGAGACCTCAGCGGCCGGGGCTATTATCCGTTGCAGGCACTCGTGGACTCTACTGTGTCAGCGGGCCAGGAATTGATAAGGGCCGCATAAATCACTGAATACGTGTTGTTCCTGACAGACTTGAGTGATCACAGGTTATCGCGGTCCAAACTACTGAACAAAGGTCTGGTAAAGTGCATGTGTGTGGCTAGCTAAATCTAGTCAGCAAACAGCCCCCCACCCCCAAAAGGAAAAGAAAAACAGGAGTACAGGAAAAGACTTTGATCAACATAGTCAGCTTGTTTCTGGGCATTGTACGATTCATGTATTCATTATGGCCATGTAATAAGAGAACACCCCAAAAAAAAAAAAAAAAAAATATTAAAAGCAAATTTAAAAAGAAATATTTTAAAAAACAACTTTAAGCACGCTTAATGCCAATATTGAGTAGTAACTCCTGATTTTTTTAGTAGCAACTGATGCATTTTGTGTAGAAATTTGCTCTGTTATACAAGGGAAATCATTCACTGAGAATGCAAACTTTGCATGGTGGGGGGAAAAAACCAAGCCAGGGATGTTTGCGGTAACATGATGTAAATATCTCTGGAGAGTTGTGGTGACTTCGGAGAAAAAAACAAATCTGTTGATTTAACAACTGAATGTATCCACTCTTATGCTCCGATCTTCTTGAGGAACATTATGTTAGAAAGTCTTGGATCAAATGCAGACACTTACGACCACAAAGCAAAGCAAATATTTATATGAGTTTTAACCAACAGCCAATGTTGACGTAGGTACGTCCCGACCAAACAACAGTCGTAGAAATCAGCAGCCAGCTTATTTGATGAGATCAAATTGTAGGTAGGTCACGAGGCACTGTGGGTTGGTTAACCTTACCAAGGGTCAACCAAGCATGACCAAAATCAACTTTCGGTTTCCTGCCTGTTAGTAACAGAAGACCCTTTGTCCTACGCCTACATCATAGACCCTGTCTCCACCCAAAGAACTTCAACTGGATTGATTATTGTTTGGGGGGGGGGGCAAGATCTTAAAAGGGAAGTAAAGTAGAGGAGCTTCATGGTATTGCATTCATGGTATTTTGAGCATTTTTAATGCGTTGGTTCGAACATCAAGGCCCAATTAATGGTAAGCAAATGTTCATGCTAACTGTAGCAGAAAAATGTCCTTCAGCATAATGGTTTGGGGACATTTTTATTACCCAGATATTTTAAAGTGTATGTGCTTTTGTCCAAAGATTTAAAATAAATACACAAAATAGATCCTAATTATTTTGTAGACAAAATAGATCCTAATTTTATACACGTTAGACTTTTTTGAAGAATACCGGATGCTGTTTTTTCTCTCAATAGTTTTCAATTTTATTTTTAATTTTATTAAAGAAAAGATTCTACATGAATGCAAAGTAGTTTTTCGTTTGGACTTCCAACCCATAACAAAAATGTCCACTGAAGTTTTTTTGCTCAAACTAGGAATCGAAAACTACTCCCTTCTGCACTCAAAAAAAATCACTCAATTTTTGGGGGGAAATAAATTGTTACCAAAAAGAAGGGGGGTGAAAATGATCAGTGAAGAGATGAAAATTGCTGGCAGGCTCGACCTCATTTGGCTGTTTACTTTCTGGCAGGGAACGTTTACCCACAGTGAGTCTCCAGCAGAGGGCAAATGGTTCCCGGTCTAAACCATCCTTAAGACCCATGTTATTACTACGGGGGACCGGGCCGTTAAATAAACCCCACTGCGGAAGGCATTAGGCCTAATTGCTAATCGGACCTGATTAAATGTAGCATGGATCTGTCCACGTGTAAATATTCAGCCAGTGTCGGAAAATGTTACGGTAAAGGCGGGGAGGGGGGGAGAGGCGTTCCATTTTCCCCTCTTAAGTCGGTTGAGAGCAAAAACAATTGAGTTTCGTTCTTTTCCCACTAATTGAAAATTCCTCGGCTGTTGCAATGAAAACAAAATAATGGAAAAAAACCTGCCGATTGTGGATGGGTAAGTTGTTTGGGCTTTCCACTGAAAGGAAAAGTGATTCCCATTCTTGTATTATTTATATTATTCACCAACGAGAGAGCACTTGAATGTTCTTGGATAAATGTGGCTTAAAACCCAGACTCTGTCTGGCCAGATCAAATGAGCATGTCGTGAGCTGTGCTTCTCCGAAGGCCGAATGAAAAAAAGTGATAATAATAGCGTTCCGTTAAATTCCCTTAAAAATTAAAATTAGCGGGAGGTACAGTTTTCTGAAATCGTGAATCCAGAAGTCATTTGAATAATACAAACCCATTAAAATTATTTATGTTTTTCAAATAAGTAAAAACATTTATTGGCTAGGGGGTCATATTACATACAGTTGATTTTAATTTAAGGAGGTGAACCCCTTAAATGCTATGATTTGAAACGTTTTTATCTATGACATTCAACGTCTTCAGTACAAAACCAATTCTGCTCCACAGAAAACGGTTACCAGCCAAAATGCAGTGTAAATTATGTTGATTATGACTGGTTCCCTTTTTGTACAGAATATTTTCTGCTTTAGAACATGAAACTGAGCCCTGATAAATATTGGAAGCCATACCGCTCTCCCAAGATAGAAGAAGCAATGATAGGACTCAAGAGATGCTTCGAGTAGACAACGAGTATGACTTGTCGCTAACCTCAAGTGTTCCTAACAAGGTTACACCCTCTGATGATGTCTCTGCCGAAACGGTAACACAAGTCTCCGTAGATGGTCAAGAAGGCATCGCTACAAGGACAAACACTTAAACCCAAACAGACGACGAACCGTCATGGTCAACTGTGAGAGGAATATCTATCCAAAAAGAAAGTATCCCCACCCCCCGAAATGTTTGCAAGCGGCATGAAACTACAGACGCCGTGATTGGTCATCTCAGACGACAAAGCCTCCGAATGATAGCGCCCCCCCCCCCCCCCCCCCCGACGATGGCTCTTACAGTCTCGAGAGGACCATCACCCGAAAGTCTCAAGTACCCGAGTATGTAATCGAGTCCAGAGAAAAGACTCCGTTCAGGATACTGTGCGGTTTGGCCATCCCGCAGCATAGCAGAATCCCTTCCATGGCTTCAGCTTCCTGTCTGACTGGCTGCAGGGAGCCCGGGGACTTGTGGAGAGAGGACAGAACAAAAATTGGGATGTTCAGGGGGTAAGACAGGGGTCTCACAGCTGGTTCTATTGGTACTCATTAATTGAGGGGAAGAAAAAAAAGTTCATGACCCCCGGTGATCGGAAAACCAAGGTGACTAAACAATCAGTTTTTTCACATCAGACAATCAGTGTGATCTGTACTGGGCTAAAAATAAACCAAACTTCAGAAAAACATAGTGGAGAGTAAACCATACAGCGGCCGTGTTGTCTGGCTGCCAGACTGCTTAACACACAAGTTGTATAAGGCACCTGTCTAATTATTACACAAGCCTCACAATTGATTTCATTACACATCCAACAGCGCAAGAATAACTGGGTGGTGATTAGAAAAGGAGAAGAAATGGTGTTTTAGATGTTGGAGGAAAACCCCAAACAGGGGAAGCCTCGCAGTTAGGTAGGGGCTGAAAACCCAATCCACATGCAAAGCTCTGGCCGAGGTGTGGTTTAATCCTAGGGTCCACAGAGAAGAAACGGTGGTTAACAACTCAACGTTTCGATCAGTCTGCTCTAATCATCTTCAGTAGAAAGAAGAAGATGACTGGAGCACACTGGTCAAAACAATGAGTCGTTAAACACCAATTCTTTTCAGAACCACCAGAGAATTATTTACGTGGTGTCTCCGCAAACCTCACTTGATTTGATTTGGTACTGTACCATCAAATCACCCACTCTTAGCATGAGCCCAGGCATTCCAATCTTATCTGAGTCCAAACATTTGGGTGTCTCTACAGAGTAGTGTACTTTTTTGGATTTGAAACAGTGCCCAGCCAAGAAGGGTTAAGATTTCTACACAGGCGGTGCCTGTGATAAAATAACTGAAAATTAAAACAAATTAATTGTCTCTGGTGACATGAAAGGAGCGGTGTCTTTGTTTAATTGTCTTCAGACGGGAAACAAGGACATCAAGATGCAGAGTTATTAACTCACATCAAATCAAGATGAACTGGGCATTTTAAATGTAGATTAACTAAAGATTATTTAACATAGCTGTCCACAAACGACAAAGCCATGTGTAGCCAGTTGGAAAAATTGTGTTCCATTTCTAATTTTCCTTGTGTGATTTTTATGGTTGTATTCCAGCAAACGTCAGTGATAATGATTACATTCTAATTTAAAGGCATTGTTATTTTAGCACTGCGCACCAAGGAGTAAATTTCAGTCTCATTGTTTTCTCCGAGTTCAAGTTACAAATTCCATATTTATCACAATGTAACGTTTAAATTCATACTTGTCACTTGATGATTTTGCTTTTGTGTTTTTAATTACTGATTTATGAATTAACTTCTCTTTGATTAGTTGATTGGGTATACTGTACTCTCAACTCTGTTCAAATGACAGAAGATGTCTTTCAGTGCACCGTTTTTGTTTTAAAGGGTGTGTACAACATTGGTAAGATCAAAAATATAAATGTTCACAGATTTGCACATAACTTACATTGTATAAAGATGGTCATGGTGGAAAACCTCCCTTGAAATAGCTTTGCTTGAAATGCCATAGTTTTTAGGAAATTAGTAAAACAATAGTCTTTATCCTGCAGGATAAAATCTGATGTTTGAAAAAAGTTAAAACGTATAATGGGGTTTTTCACTGTTTTCTCATGACTCCAAAGACTGATTGAGCTTAAACTTTCACAGGTTTGTTATTTCATGTATATGTTAGGTCACATCAAGTGTGGATACAGGTCTTTGGCAATTACCAATGTTGTACACACCCTTTAAAAGGTAGGGTGACCAATCTATGACCCTACTAGGTAAATACTCCAAAAATGAATGGCCATAAAAACTTACTTGGCAAGAAGCACTGCAGCTGTTGATAGCATGAACTATTTTGAGGAAGGTTTCCCTTCAAAGTAAATATGGTTTTGGGTAATTTTCTCCACAAAACATTTTGAATCAGAGAAACAATTCACGCATGAATTGTTTTGCAAGTTCGCATAACCCTTTTCAACAGATGTTAACAAACACGTTCGTTTCAAGGTAAAACTTTTCCCATAAAAGAAAACACTTGTAAAAATTTGATAGCAATGCTATAATATTTCCAGCACAATTACATTGGATTTAGAGATTATCTAAAATAAATTGCTTTTCATTCCCTTCCATTATCTCAACCCAGCGTGGGTGACCAGTGGTCAGTCTCCGCTAGCCATCACCATGACAACAATCATTCAGCGAGCCCAATGTCTCCCGGAACTGAGTTAATCCTACAGTGTACAATTCATTTCATTAATAACCCACGGTCTTATTGTTCAGTCTCAATGTTGGAAATCCACTGCCTGGTCCATGGTGTTGGTGGCCGACGACGTAAACACCCTAGGTCAATGACCTCGGTGACATAAAAGGTTTCTTGGAATGGTCAATGGTAAACTGAGAGGGGTGTGCAATACTGTATGCAACACCTTTCAATGCACACTTTCCATTACTTTCAACAGTGCAGTCGAAGCCTTATTATTAAATTGTATGAAACCTCAAATAAGCAAAACGGTGGGCAATACAGCATGTCACACCCATCATAAGTAATGACTCAGTAATGGTTTAATAAGTTTTGCAAGCAATATGTTCAGGTCACCATGAGTCATTTAATTAAACACATGCTGGTAGTAGTGGGACAGGCGATAGTGCAAGCAACAATATTGACAAACAACTGCAACACACTAACCATTCACTTGGCTTTTCTTTTTTTAAAGAGAAAATTTGTAAATCAATCTCTCAGCTCAGTAGAGCTGTGAACTTTTTGAAGGAATATTGTGCAAATTCCTCTCGTGTATTTCTCATGAAGCGCTTCTAAGACAGACTTGAAGGGAGGCTATGCCTTTAGTAATTACTCCAAAAATTTACGACCATAAAAACTCACTTGGTGAGAAGCACTGCAGCTGTTGATAATGTACAATATTTTGAGAAACGATTCCCTTCTGTGGCAAACAGCAGCTCCATTCAAAAACAGTATCCTGATAGTTAAGTGCACATGACAAAATCAGTGAATTTGATTGGTCAGGAGTGAATTCTGATGCCAAAATGAAAGATTTATTCAATGCACATATTTCACACACAGAGTGTGTTTATTTTACAAATGTAACATGTGTATGTTTCACGCCCACACAGTGGATATGCAACTGGATAATTTACGTAACTAGGTCCCAAATCGGATTGGTCATTAGCGTATCTAGAGCCACGTAAGTTTAGCTGCAGCCCAATTGGACAAGTCAAAAAGTGCATGTTTTAAATGCACAGTGTGTTTATTTTATGCCCATATTATTTTAAGCACACAACACGTAAATCTGACTGGTCACTAATGAAATTTGAGTCACAGTTAACGCATTGCCGATCAGACGAATCGCCACTCGCCACTGACAAACCCAACAGATATTGGAACACCAACAAAATATGACCGCTAGTTTTTAAAATCAACCGACAAATTCCCAGTTGGAGCTGTTTCAAACAGGTAGCAAAGCACACAGAAAAATAAGATAGATATGGCAAGAATCTATATAAGTCTAGACCTATTTAATAATGATGTTTTCACTGCTAAGAGATCTGGGGGGCCGAGTCCATCTTCAATCCCCCCCCCACCGCAGCTGTGAAAAGTCCCTCCCTGGTGACCGGCCAAATTACTTTACACCCTTTGATTTGGTTTATGACGGCATTTCATTTGAATAAACCAATTAGATCCGGGGTCCCTGTGCTGAAATCGAATTGGCAGGCCATGGCCTGGCCCCGTTGCCTAATGAAGCAGGGATGGACGGGCCGAGATTAGTACATTCACCGGGGAAAAGAGAGACCGAGAGAGAGCGCAAGAAGGGGAGAGAGAGAGAAAGATAGAAGTGGGCTTGCAGAAACTAGTTTCGGAAATGGACACAAGAAAAGTAAAAACAGGCCTCCGTGAGCGAGGGAGGAAAAAAAAGGGAACGAGTGATAAAGAATAATTACTTCGCTTGATGTGTTTGAATCAATGATAATTGGGAAATGGAAATTTGATTTTTTTTTTCTGTATCTGTCCTTCCGAGGTTGCCGTGCTTTTGAAATTATTAAAATTTGACCTGTTATAACTTCAAAATATTAATAACAAATGTGAAGGAAAAAACAACTACAGTATTCAAGCCCAAAGAGTCAAAAAATCACATTTGTGACACTGCATGCCGAGTCTGACAAGATAATTATTCTAATCTGAATAATTGGATTTTTAAAAATAAGCAGAGAACCAGCCACGCACAATGAACATTACACACTATTTTGGCTGGTAACCAATTTTGAGTCTGCAATATATTTTCCACGTTCAGCCAATTTTCGTCCTTCGAGTTCTGATATTTTACAGAAATATCGATGCAGAAATTTTCCCCCTTTTTTACCAAGACATTTTGTTCCCAAGTGCCACTGCCGTCAAACAAAAGACACACCAAAATCCTCCTCAATACCTAAACCAAAGGTCTTTCTTTTCATCCGTTACATTAGTCACCGACCAAAGAATCAAACATGACAAAAGCACCTGACATAAAAAATGAAAGTAACGGCTTAGATTTGAAGCTTCCAGCCCCTGCGAGAAAACAAAAAGTGGTCGACGAAGCTAGAGGGCATACACAGTGTATTAGGAAGATTAGCAAACTAGTGCTCATTATCATATTTCTGAGATATAACCCCCCCCCCCCCTTCCCAATATTTCTATTGAAATCTATGCAAGTTTTTATTTTGACAACTGTCGGTGAAGCCATGTCCCTCGTGAGCCTCCATACACTGTGGGTTTTATGTAGCGCGCCGCGTAAAGCCAATAAATTTAAGAGCTTCGTCCCCAAAAGAAAACACGGGCCGCTCGCAAAAGGCTACAGTGCGTACAAAGTATACATTCCATTTCTGCTTTCAGTTTTTTTTTTTTCATCAAAGGGGACTGTTGGAAGCTTGATTTCCACTGACCTAAAAAAACAAGAAACTGTCCCCGAAGGAAGTGGAAAATATACAAAACTAAGAAAAGCACGGTTGAAAATCAGCAAGGGTTGGGGTTTCTCTTTATATGCGTCAATATCAATAAACTGGTTATTTGCAAAGTAAAATCATAGATTTTAATTCTGTAGCTGAAAACTTTGGCTACGGCAATAAGAATAATAGGCTACCCTAGAACAAAAGAAGCATTTTCTGAAAAATAATCAAGTTTCTACCTAAGTACATATTTGCTTTTCAAAGTAAAATTATAGGTTTTAACTTGTGAGCGAAGAAACTTTCAGCTTCTTTATTTAAAAACAAAAAGATATGTGTCGGTAAGAAAAGCGATTCGGGAAAAGTAATTAAGATTCTTTGTACATACTTGCATTCTACATAATCAAATAGAAGTCGCGGAAACATTTCAACATTTTCCATGACAGATGTCAAGATGATATTCGCGGGGAAATTTTGAGGGCTTATTGAAACATTTCAAGGAACAATAAAAAGTATCAAACTGAAGTGCTTTTCAAGATTACACAAAAATGTTTTGGGGTCATTACCAAAGTATGACCCCAACTTTAAAATGCACATGGAAATTGAGTAACTAACAAGGGTATAAACTCCTGCAAATTGTGAGACCAAAGAAAGAATTGGTAAGTGTCTATCTTATTAAAGAAAAGTTGTTTAAAGGATAAAAAAGTATGGCATTCTAAAATAAATTAAATAAATAAAAAAATTCAGACGCTATTTCTATGCGTGTGTACTGTGTCTCATTATTTCTCCCAAGAAATGCCTCATTTGTGGCTGTCACTTCCTGAAGCAAAAGGTGATGTCATACTTGACAATGCCTCTCTCACACTATGCGCAATGTTTGTTTTGGAAAGGCGGGAGAGAGGCGATTGTTTCCTGTTGATGGTGAACCGGCCAAGACGCTTTCTCTCTCAGTGAAGTCTCACTCTCTCTCTCCTTGTGGCCGGGACTTCAGCCTATTCATTTTTTTTCATGTTTTTTTTTTCTGCCAGTGTTTATTTATCTTTATTCCAGTGAGTTCAAGCCACTCTTCAGTTTGGTTGGTTGAATGACTGAGTATAGAGTTAGTCAGTGTACAGAGGAGGAAACCGGTTAACTACAACAAGGGTCTGTGAACTTTGAACTTGCAGAGCCTACTTGATTACAGAAAAGGCTTTTTTTTCTTCTTCAATTAAAACTCTCCGCTTCTACACAGTGGAAATATTATTTAAAGTCAAATAATGGCAATATTGATCAACATTCCAAATAAGAGAAGCATCAATTTCAAGTTTTTCTTGAAGAAAAAGGATTCCAATCGGAGACACCACCCGGTAAACTACATGTGGTACTCGCCTTGTCCCTAATTGAAGCTTAGAGACCATGGTATCACACAGCCCACCCCCCCCTCTCTTACCCTTCCCTTAACAGACCTCACACCTCCAAACAATAGCAACGTGCTACTTCATCCGAACAGCCGCGACACAAAAGCAGTGCACGAGCGTGACTGATCAAATGGGAAGGTCCCTACAGTCAAGTCATTTCTCTCCCCCTCTGTCCCTCTCTCTTCTCTCACCCTACCTCAAACCCTTCTCTCCCCACCACTTGTTTCGTTCACTCGTACCGTGTTGCTTTGATATATTCTCAAGCTCGACGCAATTAATCAAAGTTCAACGCACATCGGCTGGGCACCCTTTCATTAATTCCAAACTCCTTGCTCCTGCTTTGTATCTTGAGATTAAAATGGGGCTAAATTGCACCATGTCACTTCAGGAGCTTTCAACTCTTTATTTTTCAGCATTTGTATTCTATTTTTCTCCCCCTACTCAAATTTTTCAGAATCTCTACCACTACTATCTTAACTATGAAAGGTGCATAATAAAAAGTCAATTAACTATAGCAGTAAAGCGAAATTGATTCCAGATTATTATAATTTTGTTTTAAGAAGACGTAAAAACTAAATTAATTATCTGCAAATTATCACTACAAAGGTTTTTTTATAACCTACTTATAGCATGGAGGAAGAAATACAAGGAGTTTGAACGGCCCGCCAACCCCCCACAGCGTAATTAACGCCCAATTATCGATCCTAGTTGTTCAGTGGAAAAGGCATGGAGACCTCCCGGGCGCGAGCGCTGCGCGTCAGATTTACGCGCGCGATAATATCTCTTTGTGCACAGGGTCTGGGTACCGCTTCGGACTGCAGTGGAGAAATGACTCGTTCGTGATTTTTAGTAGTACATAATTCCGAACATTCAGTTTTCCCATGCGCAGTGTGTTTTCTTTGTTCAACATGGCTGCGCCCTATCGTTGAATGGTCGCGTTGTTTTGTTCCGATTTTGTTCCTACTTTCCGCGTTGAAATTGGACTTTCGGAAGGTAAGATGAGATGTCATTCAAGTATTTTTGTATGTGTTGTTTTCGTGAAAATATGATATGATAATTTCGGTAATTTTGTTGCTTTCCGACCTCTACCTACGGTTCCAAATTTGATGGTTTTCGCACGAAGGTTCGCTCTGCTGAATGGTATGATTTGTTTTGGGGTACTACAAAGTACTTTTTTTTTCTCAGCAAAGAAAATCGAAGCCTTTTTGTACTATTTTGATATGAATGATCGTGCCACTCTTCCAAGACTTTTAATCTTGGCTCCATACTGCGCAAGCGCACACAGAGAGGCGGCGTGTCGCGTGCGGTTAGGAAGTGCGTTACAACTGCGCGTTTATCTGTGGCGGTACCAGACCTTGGACGTTTGATCTCCTGTTCGTTGTAACTCCTTGTATTTCTTCCTCCATGCTTATAGTATGTTACTCAGGGGGGAAAAGAAGAAAACAATTCATTAGCATAAATTTACCTGAACACAGTGTCAACGATCAGACAAATAAGACTTAAACATGTACATGACTTGTTTATTTAAAAAAAGAATAAAAATAAAATAAAATAAAATAAACCCAAACAAATTTCACTATAACAAAAAAAGGGCAAACAATATCCATGAAGATTTAAATTTCTGATCCCCGGAATCAACTGTAAGCTTTGAAATATTTCAATGAAATATTTCTATTTGCATTTTTTTCTTCTGATCAGTATTTTAATCTTGATTCTTCTGAGACACAGATCAGAGAATTTACTTCATCGGATCTGGCTGAAATATTGTCTTTAAAGAATGTACGGCTTTGCAAACGCAGGAGAAAATCTCCAAATAATGGCAACTAGTTCCCTTGGGGAGAAGGGAAAGAAAAAAACCTCAATGGCATTTTTATTCATCTCTTTAAGTCATTCGTAAGAAACATCATTCAAGTAAGTGTTGTACTCTGCTAGCTATACATATAATTAATGAGGTAAAAAGGAGTGTACAACTTGAGAAAGAAATTGTAAGATAGGATTAAAAACTAAGATGTTTTTTTTTTTAATTACTGAGGTTTGTATAAACTTTGCAGTTTTAGTCAATTATTTGAATTTTTTTAAATTTTTTAATAAATACCAGAGTTTTATTTAGCGCACGTATCTACCAAGGTGCTTGGGCAAGAAAAACATTTTTAAGACAGTTTTTGAATTTTTTGAATTATGAGACCGATTTGGTTTTGTACATGAAAGCGAAGCGAGGACGTCTTCATTCTGTCAAAACACCAGGAAACCCTTTTGTTAAAGTCCTCAGTTAAACATTCACACACACCCCCACACACAGACGTTTCTCAAAAAAAAAAAAAATCAAAAGAATTGTTCCTTGAAAAAAAATTGGATAACTCTTATAAGAGATCTTGACAATGCATTATCGTCATATTTATTTTGCACAGCTAGAAGCTTTTCAAGGTTTCTGGTGAAAAAAATTGAAAAAAAACTGTTCTAAAAATGTGTATGAATTCAGTCAGTGGAAATTTAGAATTATGAAACATTACACAGAAATTTACAATTAAAAATATTTTTTACCTTTCTATTGTGTGCTGTACAACATTGATAATTGAAAATATAAATGTTCAAAGGTCTACACATAATTTACATGGTGTAAAGATGTCATGGTGGAAAATTTCCCTTGAAATATTTTTACCTGAAATGCTGTACATGACGTTTTTGAGAAATGAGTGTAAACAAAGTCAGTCCAAAACCAGATGTTCAAGAACAGTGGAACATATTAAGATTTTTTCCACTATTGTTCTTGTGACTCCGATGACCGATTGAGCTTAAACTTTCACAGGTTTTTCATTTCATGTTAATGTTGTTTCACACAAAGTGCTGATATTGGTCTTTCACAACTACCAATGATTTACAGACCACATTTTTAAATGACCTTTCCAAAAGGTTGTTTCATTTGTTTGTAAAAAGCTTCTTAAAGATCAAAAAAAGAAAAGTCCTCTTCCAAAAAATCAATAGTTTGTCAGGCCTCCAAGTAAGAAATCTGACAGCATCATTCTCCGTGTCTTGTTGACAACACATTACCAGATGAAATTGATTACAATATGGTATGCATACTCGTCAAAGCAATTGCGAGGTAAATTAACAAGCGCAGCGTGTACGTGTATCTTTCACAGTATAGTTCCAATACTCATTGTATGAAATTTCCCCACACAATCTTAATCTAATCTGTATCATTTTCTCCCATTTTTCAGATAACCAATTTATCACAATTCAAATTCTCAAACACAAGCTCGTATTGTCCACGATGACGATGAAGAAAAATTATTAAAAAATCAAAATGAATTTCCCATGGAAAATCTCCCCACATTTGAGTTTCAAGTTGCCTTTGTGTTCATCGTAAGTTGACGTCAAAATGACGGTTACAAGCAACGATGTAACGATGTACAATTGTATTCAGCTGTTAGCATATTGCAACCCATCGATATGTAAAATAAAACAAACAAGCAGCTTTTACGGTAGGTTCGCAAGGTTTCTCCAGAACAGTTCAGAAGGCTTATTGATTCATACCCATCACCACAAACCATCAAAACGACAAATTAAATGAAGCTTATTTTAATCAATTTTATCTTAAGCTTCTACTCAGTCATTCAGAAACATATGCGTGCGGTTTGATACAATAAAGCCATTTCCCCGTACAAATGAGGAGCATCATAGTCTCCATGCCTTCTTCGCCAAACAAAAGTTTTAGTGGATTTGATTCAAAAGGAATCTTAGTTCAAAGGTGTTCATTGTCAGCATCTTCTACCCTTTTATATGTGTATTTTGGCGGAAACAAAATCGAAGGTTTGCGGTAAAACCAGAGAGAGTTGTAAATTCTATTGTCCTGGGAAGATGAAGGTTAGTAAACATCTCAACACTCCGACCACGGCAGGTTAGGACATTTGAAAAGGTTGATCCGAAAAGAAAGAAAGAAAACTTCAGGTGACCAAGTGAACTTAGCGAAGACGCTGATGTTACTCACCTTTAGAAAACGTCAATATTTGATCAGATGTTTTTCTTTTTTAGACATGAGTGGGTACACAAGTTTTGTGAATTGATGAAATACTCTTTTCTGACTGACTTTAGGAAAAAAGAAAATCTTTCACAAAAGAAAAAACATTCTCTAAAAGCTGATTGAAATTTTGTAAAAACATTTCTTATCCTGATATTACATTCAAAGTGACACATTGCTTACGGCTTACCATGGTCATATCTTTGCATTCTTTGTTTATTTTACCATTCTTCTAATTTGAGGTTTTTTAACCCAAAAATGAGACATATTTGTTAACCCAACACTCACAACTGAATAATTTTTTTTTTATTTACAACCAGAGCCTGCACAACACCACGACCAGGCAACAAAATGTCCCTTTTCCTCCCAACCCGTATCACAAAAGCTGCAAACACTTGATTCGCCAACTACTATGCCTGCCCTCCTCCTCAAAAGCCCTTGACGGGGGAAGATCGTTTCCAAGCGTCGGAGCCAGCGTAGGGTAATAGGCATTATTGTCTGAGTATAACTCAGCCTGCACGACGACGACGACCCTAACCCAATCCACATGCAGAGAGAAAGACAGAGGCAGGGAGGGAAGGAGAGAAGGGAAAAAAAGGAATTTCTACTTCAACAAACTCAACTACAGAAGGAGGAGAGAAGAGACGGAAAAAAAAAAAAAAAAACGCATTAAAAGAACGGCATGGGGGCCTGAAACACAAATCCACTGTCGGAGCGCCAAGACAAATGGATAGTTTTCGGCCAGATTGTCATCACTACGGGCTATGTTTCCGATCGCGACATTCTATCCACCGTCTCGTCCCCGCCAACTCGAGACGCAACGCTTAAGGAGAAGTGCGCTAACCAAGGCTTTAACAATCCTCTGGACCCTGTCTTGCAACTTAATCTGCTCATAATATTTACCGCCAAAATAAAGAGGGGAAGAAAAAAAAAGGACGCCAAGACTGATGATACAAAAAAAAATTGAAAGTAGCGGAATGCGTAGTGAAATACTCAAGTCAGGGTGTCCTTTTTAATGAAAAATGAAACGTAATCTGTGCTGGATATAATTTTTAATGCGTGTTTTTGTTTTCTTTCTGGAAGGTGAAATGTAATAATGGGTATGGGTTTTCCTGAGGTCTACTGGATAGTGTATCTCATCAAGGTTATCAGATTCTGTGTTCGGAAACATCAATCCTGTTATTTGAATAGAGAAGGGGGGTCTGGTAACCCGTCTGCGATGGGCCAGAGGCTGCACAGAAAATGGGATTAGTCAGCCCAATAATGATCGGGTTATGAAGATGCCATATGTGTTTTTTAATTGTCGAGAGTCTGAGTGGAAACAAATAAATTATTGAAGGCTGGGGATCAATGTTTGTTTTCGACGGGCTTCACATTTCATACAATCTTACCAGGTCCTTTTCACAATTTCTTGTTTTCAATCTTGAATATAGTGAATTTTGATAAAAGCTTAAAGAGTGGGTATACCTTACTCCAAAAAGTAATGACGCCATAACAAGTTCAGCAAATATTAAAACAGAAAGAAATTATTTGGTCTTGTACAAATATTCCTGATCCAGTATAAGTTCCGAGTTCCAAACCCTGCATTCTCGTTGAGAATTCCTTGAAATTAAGCCTGACCCAATACAGACTATTATAAAATAACATCTGTGGATACTATTCACCCATTATACTTCATCATCATAAAGAGCATAACATCCGTGATGCACTGTCACCCAACATCAAACATGGCCCCCAAGACAAAAAAAAAAAACCCTGTCCACAAAACAACAAACAAGAATCCCGACATCACGGCTATAAATTCCCCTAAAACGCTATAATACACGGCTCACGAGGAGTATGACAAAAAACATGCTTGTGTGATTAAATCTCTGGTCTCCATTTAGAAGCATTCCCCTTCAGCTAAACGGGGGAGGTCGGGAGAACGACGAGGCTGGGGTTTGTTTTTCTCTCTCGTTCGCTTCTTGTCGTCAGAGCTTTCTCTTGGAACTCTCACCATCCTCACCGTCTCTACCAGACGGTGGGATAGTGCAGTGGCTCTCTCACGCTCCATTGCAAATCGTATAAGATGCGATAATGTAAATTACAAGCGAAGCCCCAAACTAATGATCACAGAGTGGAGCGCTAGATCCATCATTTGTAGCTGTCCGAGGGTGCATCTAGGATTGAGATAGGATGAGGGTGGGCGTAGACTGGAGACAGATAAAGGAGGCACTATGGTGAAGATGTAGCTGGCCAAGGGTACCATCTGGGTTGAGTGTGGGCGACTGGGTGTAGTCCCAAAAGGGAGAGGAATGCAGCATGGTTTATTATTTCTAAATGTACATACAACTGTCCAAGGGTACATCTAAGGTTGAGCTGGGATGATGATGGGTGTGATGTGTGAAGGGAATGGGATACAGTAGGGTCTGTCATTTGAACATAGAGGTTCTTTGGGTACATCTGGGTTGAGTGAGGATGATGATGGGCGTGATGTGTGAAGAGAATGGGATGCAGTGCGGTTTGTCATTTGAACATCTAGATGTCCTTTGGGTACCTATGGGTTGAAATAGGTTGTACGTCAGGGTTCGAAATTAGCAGTCGCCCGGTCGCCAAATGCGAGTGAAAACAGCGGCGGGCGACTCAAAACCCTTCCTTTACTAGCCCGCCGGGCGAGTCAAATAATTGTTCTTGTTCACAATAAATGAGGGTATGGTTGTAAAATCCCAAAGAAAGTTTTTATTAAAGCTTTTAGTTTGATAAGTCTGGATATTTGCTTGATTTAATGTGATCGCGATCCGCGAACGGAATTAATTGTGATCGTTCATTTTGGTATACAAACGTTAAAACACCATGCACATACTGCCGAGTATCCACACAACACGTGCATCGGCCCCACACATAACGTTCGGTCGCCCACCGGTACATGCATAGCGCATACACAACACACAGTACAAAGTCCAAGCTAACCAACATTCCACACGTTGTGATTGGTGATTGATGGCAGTTGATAATTACCATATTCATATTCATATTCATAAGAGCTTGGCTAGACTTCAACGCAGTACACGTTCACGAACGGAGTAAAGAATTGCCGCACAGTGTGCCGCACGCATGCAGATTGTGTACAATACACAGCCTTGGATGAAGTCTAATTAAACATCGACAACTTTTGCCGATGCAGGGCAAAGTTCATTGAATTATTTCTCAATGTGCGTTGTCGAACGATCGTTGATTCGCGAAGATTTTATTGCAAACGAAGTTCAAAACAACCGATCTTCAAATCACGAATCCATGAAAATGGTTGATGGAAAAGGTATGATTTAGGACAGAAATTAGGGGATAAAATCATCCCAAAACGCAATTTTGCGAACTTCACTTCCGTGCGGTTTTTTTTTGTTTTTGTTTTTTTGTTAACGTTTTGAAAATTGTGTGCGTCACGTCAATACATGCGGGCTAGTGAAAAAACCTGCGGGCGATCCAAAATTTTGGTTGATTCGCCCGGCCGGCGAGTGAAAAAAAAAGTTAAGGGAAACCCCTGTACGTGGGCATAATCTGGGATGAGAACATGATGTAGTAAGACCCTACCATTTGAATTAGGGTAATAGAAATACCGATTTGGGCATCGAGCAACACAAACTTACATTAATGTATCCAAACATTAAAAACAACAACAAATTTACATATTTCATTAAAGAACATCTTAGTTTTAAGACAATTCTTCCAAAGACGCATCAGATAATTTCATGACCTTCCATGTTCGATTTTGAATCATAGACACTAGACAGAAACCTGAGTTTCAGATCCATCCAGAGTTTTCCTTCAAAACCTGTCGAGCGGCACGGTTGATCCTTCACCTGAATTTCTGGATGACGTTTGTGATTTTCCTCAAACACATAGCCAAACAATTCTAGACCGACTTAATTATCCGCTCAGTCCAACACCTGTGGTTGATTATTGTATCACAGAAACCTCTGACAATTCTTAGGATGTACAGAAATAGGAAAGTACATACAGTATGAGAACAGACTATATGTAATTGTAAATTATAAAGTACAAATCAAGAACAATTTCATGAACCGTAAAGAAGCTGATGAGTATGGTATTATAGTCTCATCCCAGAAATGGTGAACTGATACAGACATAAAACAGTTGTTACATAAGTAGCTATGAATTAAAAATCTACAACAATTCCATGAACTGTAAAAAAAGCTGATGACTATGGTATTTGAGTTTCAGCCCGGAAATGGTGAACTGATACAGACATAGAAGAGTAGTACATAAGAATGCTACGAATTAAACATCTACAACAATTCCATGAACCTAAAAAATAGAGCTGTCGAACTTGACGTAGAAGAGTAATAGCGACCCAATCACGAACTAAGAAATAATGAATAATTTTAAAGATATACAAACATAAAACGGGTGAGAACAGTGATGAAAAAGCAACCATGGTCTTGCAAAAATATAAATCATAAATTCACCACAAATTCCACGAACCCCATCGAAGCTGTTTATTTTCTCAAGCTTGGCATACTTTTAGCCTTGGACCGGTTCAAAATATATCCAATATCTGGACAGATTCCCAAATTTTACTGTAAATAATATTTGATTCTGTGCTGTATGTATACTGGCATATTGGTGGTGTGTTTACTTGTAGCTCAAGTTTGGGGTCATTTCCCAACCTGACACGTCAGTGAGAGTTCCTACATTTGCTTTGTGATATGTGTCGGATTCCATAAAACTGGTTGAAATGAAACTGTCTTATAAAGGAAAAGTACATTCATTCCGATCCTCCACTTTTCAAGAAACATTCTTGACAACAAGTCCTTTTCTCAAAGTAGAGTGGCCTTACCCTACAAGTCTGAAATTCCAAGCCTTGTCCGAAATAGAAACACAGCTCTGATGTTAGGGAACCAAGTCAATCTTTTTTCCATACAAAGTCCCGACAATCCACATTGGAATGACTATAATAAACATCAATGCTTTCACATTTGTTACCTTCTGCAAAAGACATCAAAAAGTACAAAACATCTTCACATAATTTTATACCATCTTGTAGAACCCGCCAAGTCTTATTATGAGACCAAAAAACAGCTAAACTATTATTTCCCAAACAAAAAACTAAAACCAGCTAAATAAAAAGGTGATGGGATTATGCCTTTGATGATACAAGTATGTAATTTGGCACAAAGTCAAAGTATGACATGAGAAAGATATTTGGCTATAGTGCCATCGTAGATTTTTTCTTTTGAAAAAATATTGGTGGTGTAACAAGCAATGGAAGCCATTGAGAAAATGTTCATTGTTTTTCAACCAATTTTTTAAAAGAAAAATCAATCGTGACGGCCCTATAGCCAAATATCTTTCTCCTGACAACTGTGTGCCATGATTGTATTATCATTCCTCCAAATACTTCCCTAACTGCCAGGCTAAAACTTTCACAACACCAAAACCAGAATTTCAACCCCAAAATTGAACAGTTACATCATACAAATTCCAGTCGCGCATCACCAAAAGAAAAGAAAAAAGGCCACGTAACATAGTTTTGCTTAGTTCCCTTATTCTCCTCTTCTGGTGCTTTTTCCCCTTCCCTTCTCCAAGCTTCTAAATAATTAGTTCGGCAGCGCAGAGCCATTATATTTGTCTTAATTAGAATCCAATCATGCCAATTCACTTGGCACTTTTTGATAGGAAAACCACGGGGCCGCGGCCGGCTTGTATCGGCGAACCCTTTGAATTCTTTGATCATGGTCATTACAACTGGTCCAGGCTGACTTAGCTCTATATCAATCAAACACAGACCCAGGATCTGCTCAAGCATATACATCTATGCACTCACCGGGCATGGGTAAGCCACACTTTCCGTATCAATCAAATATCAATAAAATATCAATAAATACACTCATGAAAAAGACCAACAAAAAACATGTTTACATTTTTTGATACTTCAAACATATCAAATCTGCTTTCCTTGCCTTAAGGGGGAAAAAAACTTTCTGTATCAAAAATACCCCAAAATTTGAAAACAATTTTGTTCTCTAGTTTTTTTAAAGGTCAGTACAAATTATTAATTTGTAGTTCCAGTGAGTTTATTTAATCATTTTTTCTCAGCTTGATTGAACTGGTTATCATGGTTGATATAAAACGATTTCAATACAAAAATTATTTGTAATGTTCTTATTTTTACTAATGATTATAGTTGTCGCTTCATACGGTAGGCAATTTGTACAATCCCTTTTTTAAAGATTGCGGCAAAAAACACAGAATGTTTCTGCCAACCCCACCCCCCCCACCCCCAAAATTGAACCAGCACACTCAAACCGTCCCATTTTAAAATATTTCTCGGCAAATTACAGCAGCGATTCGGACACAAACCCCGCAGATTACAAGTACAGATATACCGAACTCTAGACCACCAGATATCTACACTCCGCTGCATTAGGGGTTGTGTGTGCTTTTTGGCCGTCCTATTTTGAACATGGTGAGTCTGTTTTATCCATCATGTCAGAATATTAATATGAATGTAATTTTGAAACACAAATTTACAAAGGTTATCAGCAATTTTTGACATTGTACAGTCCCCGCATAGTTTTGGAATGTTTGCTGGGGCTGATTTCACAAAGCACTAAGATTCATCTTAAGATGATTTGTCAATATCACCATAGTGATTTGTATTGTGACATCACACTTTGCTTAGCAATTAAGAGCGATTCGCAGTTAGGATCAATCTTATCTCTTTGTGAAATCAAGCCACGGATGTCATTGGATGCACTGTTTCATACATCTCTACATCAAAGTATTGTTAACACTCCTACACTAGTACATAGTCTTGTTTTTTTTTCCAGTGAATTGACCAACTATTTGAAACCATTCAACTGCACAGGTTGTGTACAGTGGCACAACTTATGCACAGAACTCTGTACATGAATGCAGAGTTTATCCACCATTCAAAACCACTGTGGAAGATATTGAATGGTAAAACAGTAGGGGGGTTAACTGTGTACTGTGTAGATGCATTCACCACATGATATCTTATTGCAGGCTGGCATAGTTTATCTATCACTCAAATTGAATGATATTGAATGATCATATAGTCAGATGGTTTTAACTACAATTTTAACAAATTTCTTCAGAAATTTCAGGAAATTTCAGGAAATTTTGACTCTCTTTTTCCAGATTCCGATTACCACAGCAAAATTGAGACCATCTTCAAGGTCTAGCTTCCCCCATCTTCAATTTTCCAAACCTCTCAGTGACCTACTTTATTGCACATGTAGCAATCTAGCATCTGGAGGAGAGAAAAAATAAACGTTAAGCCGACGGAAAAAAGGGCACCGAGACGATCCCAGCCAAGTCCCCTATAATTCTAATTTCACAGTCTCCAGCCCTTTTGACAATTTCCTTCCGCAGTTGAGGGCAACAATTCTATCATTTCATTGTTTATAACTTGTCCCTCCTGGCCGCGACATCATCTCCCCTAAGTTTCTACTTCTTAATTTCCTGAAACCTGTCCCGTTTTCGGACCACGTAAGAAATTAAAATTCCTATTTAGAAATATCTGCAGGCAGGGGACGGGTGAGCCTTCGCAGACGAGGAGAACCCGATGTGGGTCAGTAAAAACATATTTCATCTTCAGTTTTCGTTTTTCATCGCCCAAACGTCAATCTTGCATTTCTATCTCAACAAATCAGATTTCTGAATCACAAAGTTGATGTTAAATATGTAGTAAGTATTAATGCATTTCAGATACATGTATGGTGATAGGGTCCTATGGTTTTTGGTGTGGGGCAAATGTTTAAATTACTAACATGGTTCAAATAAATTAAACTATTTCAAATATTTGTAGAGAGAGTGTAGGCCAGATACTTAATGGAGGCAGCAACAAAGGCAAGTGCCTCCATGCCCCAGTTATTGCCTTAGTGCCTTTAAAATGTTCACAGTAGAAATGTACATTGCCCTCATTGGTGTGCCCTTTACTAAGGAAAATTGCAGTAAACATTTTGAGCTACGAGCCCGGCTTGATTCAAATCAAATGAGTCAAATCCAAATCATAATCTCAAGATATGATTTATTTTAAATAACAAACTTTCCTTTAATACAATTCAACACTTATTGACGTCATCATGACATTATTCATGTTGAGTTTCAAGATTCAATTAAATTTCATTCAACAGTTCAACAGAAGAAACAGTAAGGGGGGAAAAAACCACGATAAATTAAAAGAGGTGTTCGAGTGAAGCCTGAAACACCTAAAAACATTTCTCCCATTTAGTATCTGAAAAGGTCTTATATGAATGACAATCTATTCTTATTTGTTTCTAAGACTTCACTGGTGGCTTTTCTTGATAATCATGGATCTCCCCTAGGCCTCATTGACTACATTTCGACAGTAAAGTGCATACATTGTGAACCTCACAAAGAATGGTGGAATTGTAGTAGATAGGCTCCATGGAAACTGCAATGAGTTTAAAGAAGCACAATTTGCCCATCTGTCATTTTCAGCTCCTACTCATGTATTATACAGGATTGGTAAGGATAAACACAGAATTGTTAAATATTAGTCTGAAAGCTTACTGATTATGAAGTTCATAGTAGAACCATTTTGACTGTGAATTTCCCTCTCTGAAATGAAGTCGTATTCGAGAAAACTGTATCTGAAACCTAAAAAATGCAACGGCTGATTTGGGTTGTTACAACCAAAATTAAGGACCATGTGTTTACATGCTGGAAATTGTGCTTGGTTTGCACTATTTTCTCCTGACTCGCACAACGGATTAAACCAACATTTTCATAGGTTTCTTATTTGATGTATATAGTTGATCACAAAAACATAAACACTGTCTTTGACTATTATGTCAGCTCTACTAATCCTGTAATACCTTTGAAAGGCAGTGTATACTTTTGGTAATTGTCAAAGACCAGTATCCTCACTTGGTGTATCCCAACATATGCAAAAAATAACAAACCTATGAAAATTTGGGCTCAATTGGTCATCGAAGTTGCAAGAAAAAAATGAAAGGAAAAAACACCCTTATTGCATAGAATTGTGTGCTTTCAGATGCCTGAGAAAGGCTTCATGCCTGAAGCCTCTCTCAGATTCAAACTATGGGGGTGAATCAAAGGGGGACACGTTTTTAACAATGTTTTATAATATCAACAGCTCTCCAGTGCTCTTTACCAAAGAAGATTTTATGTTCATCAATTTTTAAAGTAATTGTCAAAGGTATACCCTTCCATTAACCCAAGTTCTACAAAAAAACATGTGTACAGTCTTACAGATTTCTTTTGAAGTGTTATTTTATTCCTTTCCTTTGGTTGGCATTTGAGCTACAACGAACCTACAAGTGTGACAATTTCATCACAACGAACCTACAAGTGTGACAGTTTCATCACAACGAACCTACAAGTGTGACAGTTTCATCAAATGAAGTGGTCAACATATTGAGAAGTCATCTAATACAGGGCCATTCCCAACATCCAATATTTCGAAAAGTAAAGAAAATTCTACTTTTTTTTGAAGTTGTTTTGACCCAACCACCCACCAAAAATTTGGATAAAAAGATATTGATGGATTATTCACAATATACTACTGAAAGATGCCTCAGCAGTGATGCTTTACCTGGATTCCCACTACATCTTTTATAAGAAATTCGACTTACGTCAGTTGTCCAAAAAAAGATAGAGAGATGAATCTGTCACGCATACAAAACTTTGTTAAACATTTTCTATTTCCCTTTTTTTCCTTTTAATGATACTGAAAACTGATTTCCTTTGACCAAACCACCCACAATTTCTAAAATTTTACGCATTGGTTATTCAGAATGGCCCCCCTAACTGTTTGCATTTTTGTCAGAGTTTTGTGCAAATTTGACGAATCGAAATAAGAAATAGAGTGCCCGATTAACAACTCCTGCCCGACACAAACACCAAAAACTCTGCAGCGTTTAAAAAGTGCTGTTTCTTCTAAAACACAGGTAAGTATGTCTCTTTATTTTCAGTGGGTTTTTGTTTGAATGGCAGAAAGAGAGTGCAGACCCGAGGACGGTTTTTCCACTGACATTTTATGGCCGCCGAAGCGCTGACCCCGTTTAAGGGTGCGTACCTACAGAATAAGTCAACAAACGGTAGTTAACTCTTTGAGTGGACACATTTACCACCCATGCCCCATCAAGTGCTGTCTAAATTTTTATGTGTTTGGGAGCACACATTTCCAGCGAGTCGTTCTGAAGGGGGCATTCCATTATGGTGATTGTAGCGTTATGCTTTTGTACACACTATCAATACATCATTCAATTGCAGTCTATCTGGCTCTTTTTTTCTTCTTCCCCCTTTCCTTTCTCTCCTTTCAGGAGAAGGCCCGAGTGAGAAAAATAAGGGGGGGGGGGGGGGACTAACATAATAAAGGTCAACGACCGAACATTTACAAAAGCTGGGTGCGACATGAAAGACTTTTCTTTTCTTTGGAGCAGGCAATGTTTTCCAGACAGGCCACCATTCCAGAGTAGCTTGAAGGTCTTTTGTGGGTAAATAGCTGAAGAAAGACATAATTTGTGGGTTTTTTCCCCTTATTTTTTTTAAGGCACTCTCCCCTTCTAATCCTCCCCTCTCTATTATTTTTACGAAAAAGTTGATAGTTTACTAGGAGCTGGCATTTCTCATCGGGGAAACTTTCATTGTTTTCAGAAGGATGAGAATCCTTAGGGTTACTGGAAGGTTGTCTTCACATCTCTACAAGCCAGTTTGGGAAAAAATAAACAAAAAATTATCCAAAGAGTTATAAGGATGTCATGTGAGTAAATTTATGCCAAAAAGAAAAGCAGTTTTCTAACAAGATCTTTTTCCGAAAGAACACAACCCTCACATATAAATAAGGGGGGGGGGGGGGGGGCAGAAGAGATACAGTACAAAATATTGATAAACGTTTGCTTTATTCTAGTTTTAATTGAGTATTAAGTTTTCCATCAAAATCTGAGATTTTACCACATTAAAAAGAATTGCCAAGGACTTTCATTTTAATGTGAGAACTTTGCAGTGACACCATATGTATAGTTACATCTCTCTTTGGAGTATGTGTGGTTCCAAAGGAACTGGTGGACTCGATGTTAAGGACAGTATAGACCATGTTACCTTTGTTTACAAAGTGGTGACCTTTGTTTACAAAGTGGTGACCTTGTAGATTCTAAAGCTTTCCAAGGGGCAAGATACTACACAGGCTATATGGGAAAATTTACATTTTGTGTCATAATTTTCACATAAATTCAAAATTTACAAAAGCAATAGCTGTACAGCTTTTGAGATGTCCTCCCTTTCTTCATATCAAAAGTTGAGAAAAATCAGACAGTGCAATCTCCATAAAACATAAGATTTGTTGTTTTATTCCATTGATCTGTGTACAAATGTACCTGCAGGAAGTCCAGGCTCTGTGGCTCTTTTGTAAACATGTGATGTCACAGGTCACATCGTCTATAGACCAATAGACTGTGCAAGTCTCGCGCGTATCCGAACGAGAAAACACGTCGTCAAACGAAGAACATTTTTATTTCTGAAATCAAATCTTTGTTTTAAATTATATCTCATGACAAAATCTGAACAACAAAAATAAATCATTACAATTTTATGAAATTAGTTTTAGCTTTTTTTTAAAATACGCCAAAGTGTGTTAATTATTATTAAAAACAAATTAAAACTCTGGGACAAGGATGCTTATTTGATGTTAACTTTTTAGAAACCCCTTACGCAGATTCATGAAGGTCAAACGGGTTTTAAATTGACCCGTATCACAGTTTAAAGAGGAATGCCGACGCCACAACACCATAGACTGCAATGAAAAGGGTTCGCTTTGCAATTACAGCATCTGGCGATTATAATCGCGCATTCAAAACAAGCTTTTACATAAGTTTTATGATCGGAGGTGAGCACAAAATTCTTATTTTTTTGCAATAACCGGAAGCTGAGGTCAAGTTTAATTCTTGGGTTTTCTTCGTTATATTGTTGAATTGGTTTTACTTTCATATTTTGTTATCACTTAGTATTACATTCCCAACAACATGTATAATTTTCTAGGTCATAAACTACGTTAAACTAAAATAATTGACGAAACAAAATCTCGCCCCCCGTAAAACTCCATATGGTTGGGACCACTATGGTCCCGGAAGTTTGAATGCGCGCGAGACTTGCACAGAGGTCGTTCACACGCCGTACTAAAGTTGGTCTAAAGTAGGTCTAACTCAACTTAGACCGGTTCGGGTTCAACTCTGTTGCGTCTGAACGCAAAAAAAGTTAGACCGGATCAGGTCTAAACCCCAAAACTTAGACCGTCCAGCGGGGCGGTCTAAGTCTAAACCGGTTCGAGTTTATCTTTTAACACGGCGTGTGGACAGAATGACATCCGGTTTTAAGTCCTCCACGGTGACTGTTGACCTGAAAGACGTCTTACGTACGCCTCAACGAACACGTGTCGAAATGAGAGAAAGCGTGGTCTTTTGTTCGGGTTATTTCCATCTTGCTCACCTGTAATTTAGGTTCGTTTTCACAAAAATCTCTCTGAATACGATCCTGTATAAATTTGTAATAACGCTACATTTTCAGCCATGTCAGTTGGTTCCTGCTCGAAAAACAACACGTCAATAAACGTAGTGACCGGACGGTAAATTGGAGTAGCCTATCCAGAATTTTACATCACAAAAATTATGCGTCAAACTCCAGACATCAATATACCAACACGTCACGTGCACGTCTAAAATCTCCCAGATTGCCAATCCCCCCTATTAAAACATTTAGCTCATAACGAATTTTCCTATTGGTCAATAATATCCATGTCCTGCACATCAACCAATAGGAAAATTCGTTATTGGCTGCCTGGCAGAAATGCCTTCACGCACGTGATCTGTATACATGCAGTCAGTATCGTAGGACGCCCTGTATTCAGGGCGTTCCTGAAATCGAGGCAAATCTTTTACCTCTCTGCGCACGATGTAAACAGTCCCTAGATACAATTTTTGTGGTTTGACTTGCCAAGCAAAGAGTCTCCTCTCATTTGACCAAAACTTAGAAACATTTTTAAGGCTCCACTGGTTAGTTGCACTTGTAAATGCAAAAAGTTGTGGTATTTTAGGCATTTCTGCAAGGTACAAAAATATGTTATACTGTCGGGGCCATAAAAAAAGAAAATTCCAACCGAAAAAGTTTCATCAAACACTTTTTCAATTCACAATTCACGATGATCAAATCATGTGACTGAACATTCTGCTGAGCATTCTGGGGGAAAAAATACAGAGGCTTATATCATTTTCTAATAGTCTGGAATGGATAATTTTTTTTTTTGTAACACTATCATTTTTGTTATTAATATTAAAATTTAAACATCAGCTTTGTGATTAGATTATCACTGTTTATTTATATGCTTTATTATAAATGTTAAGAAACATAAAAAGACACAAAACTAAATAAAAATAAGATTTGAAAGCCAAGAATTATTTACATTAAATATTTTTTTTAAAAATACCATGGTTATTTTTAAAACTAAATAAAAAATATGTTGAATAAAATGAAGAAAACTGCTGGCTATAGAGTCATACACTAGGTCTCACAGAACACTTGCAGTCACTGCAGATGTTTCTTCAACGTATGGCTTCACCCGGACACCATACTTTCTTGTTTGCATCGAAAACAGGTCAAACTCAAAACAAATGGGACGCTATTGAAGTCATCGAAGATCGGTGCGTGGTGTGAACGTTTCAATGTCCATCACGTTTTAATAAATGTTTGCATATTTCTTATGAACAAAGGAAGATAATTAGGGCATCAGTTGATTATGGAATATTTTATTATTTTTTCAATTCAAAGAAAAAGGCATACTACATCGAAAACCGGACAGGGGAGGATACATTACAGCGATCCACAAAAACATATCATGCAAAATGGTCGTGTATAAGGAGTTCAAACAAGGAAATTATTGCGCATTTTGCAGTGTTTGCAGTGCCGATATCCTGTGGAAAAAAAGAATGGACGGGGACGAAACGAAAATAGCGATACTTCGGGACGATCGGATGGCATCAGGACATTGGAAAAACGCAATCTAAAAATGCGAGGTATTTAACACCCGCTCTGTATTAAAATTCCTGTTAAAAAAAATAAAACTTATTGCAAAATAATGTGAATGTTGCCAGCGCTGGCAGTATAGACAGGGCCATGCGCGTGCTTTTGTGAATAAACCGGATGTTGTTGTGTTGGGTCACAGTGCTGTTTGACCTCCTTAAAACCAAAGATAAACCGTATCGGGTTTAACTTCGAGCTGTTAAACCAGTTCGGGTCTAACTTTAGTACGCTGTCTGAACATACCCAATGTCTATTAACCTTTGTTTATCAACAAGAGTGACCTTGTACATTCCAGGGCCTTTCTGGCAGGCAAGATACTACACTGACCATGAGGGAAATTTCAAATTTTGTGTCATAATTTCCACATAAATTCAAGAGTTATAAAAATAACAGCTGTGATGAACAAGTGTTGAAACGTGCATATCAAAAGTTGATTTTTAAAAAGATCTCCATGAAATGCAAGATATATTTTCTTCCATTGTGTGTGAACAAATTGTGCCTGCAGGAAGTCTTGGCTCTGTGGCTTTTTTGTAAACATGTGATGTCACATGTCACATGGTCCACGTTGGACAGAGTATACAGTCCAAAACATGGAGTCCACCGGTTCCTTTCGAAACCACACATACCAAAAAGAGAGCTTCAACTTCAAGGTGTCACTGCAAAAGTCTGTCACTTTTGTCTTTCCACCGGGAAAAACCTTCAAGTCATCTCTGACTTTCATTTTGCATTTTTCATTGATAGTTAATTACGGGTGTCTTACTTTTTCATGATCGGAAAACCACATCTGTGTAAAGTACAATAACATCTCACTCATTTGCCTGCCGACCAGTAATAGAGTCCTTCCAAGGCCACGATTAAAGGGTGCAATATTAAATGTGGCAACAATCAATGTCGAAACCGTACAGTCTCTCATGAAATATTCACACACCCTCGCGATCGTGTCACGTCTATGTCTAATTACACCCGGTGGTTTAATCTACGCTCCGTAACGAGGAAAAAAACTCCAAGCCTGGAAAAACGAAAGTGTACTGGGATTACTCTAAACAAATTTCAAGAGCGAAATGTTCCTTTTACAGGAAAATGAGAATTAAGTCAACCACGGAGAGCTTATTAACTTTAGAAATAAGCAGGAACAATTACTATCTGAACTTGAGATTCTTCCTTAATATTCAAAGCCCAGCTAAAAATTACAAATTGTCAAAAAATGTAAAATGCTCCATTCTTACGAAATTAGAAATCAAACGTGGCCAGACTGTGAAACAGCTTAAATTAATTTCGTAAACAAAATTACTAAGCGATAATGAAAAGCCAAGTGAGCAACGACGATCAGAAAATGAAAATTTAATAACGTCAGGGAGAGCCGGTTGAGGATCGAGGGAAAGAATGGTTAGTCAAGACAAGTGGATTATTTTTTCAATATATAAAATTTGTAAGCTACATCAGAGTAAGACCTTTACAATACATTCATCGGCTTGGACATTTTATCATTCTGAGGAGGAACAAGAAAAATGGGACAATCCCTGTATGTTATTAGCCCAGTTAATTTCTTTGATAATATCATCGAGTAACAAAGAGTACTCCAATTAAAAAAGTGCTCAATGAGAATTTTTATTTTTTGATGGGGGGGGGGGGGGGGGTAGTCAAACAGGTTTTTGTCACTGACAGCGAAAATGACCATAACTTGTTTACAAATCATTCTGCTTTACAAATGTGCGAGAATAAAAAATGAAAATATCAAATAAAGTGCATTAAAGAAACATACAATGTATCTTCTTCTTTCTAAGTTCGCTAACCCAGCAAAAGTTATTTAAAAAGTTTATACTTCTTTGTGGCAGTCAATTATGATGAACTGAAAGTGAAATATCAACAAAAGTATGTTGCTAAACAAAACCATCCCATTGACATAAATGCAGGCTACGGTCACCTTTAAAGGGCAGAGAGAGCTCCTTTAAAGAGTTCAGTTTACCTTTAAGTTCAGACAACAGACAAAACCATGACAGACGCAGAAAATGAAGAAGAAGAAAAAAGCATGACACAACGTTGAGCACTGGTAAAGCAAAAGGGGACGCTAAATTTAATGATCACACTGGATTAAGATTGTTAATGGTGTCAGGCGACAGAGAAGCCAGTATTGAGAGCTACATTATAGTGATAATCCCATCCCGTAGCTTCCCCTAACCCTCCTACCCTCCTTCCCTCCTACGCACTGACTGGAGCTCAGCTTACAAATCATGGACAAACGGACAAGCAATGTTTGCTATGTCGAATTCCGGTGCTAAATAAACAGGAAGAGAAGACAGAGGCCGACAGTCATTTTTTGTTTGTCGATTGGTTAACAGCGAAGGTATCCCCAACAATAACAGAAATCACAACAAAAACGGTCGTTGGAAAACGTTCATGAGAATGAAACTGAACTGGTACAACAAAATTCTACAGAACATGTTGATTGCTCATTTGTACATTTAGTGTATTCACTTGAATAAACTTTCAAATTTTATGCAGATATGTGTGTTGGTGTAATCTGTCTGCGTACATATACAAAATTTGAAGTAATGGATTTGAGTTGGATTTTTAACAACAATTCACAAATAGTAAACACACAAAGTTGTTCTCTAAACTGATCAACCAATCAAACTTTACCCAAATCTGGGGGCAGCCATTTAGTTCATCGCCCATTCAGATCAATATAACCAAACAGATGCTGGTAGGGCAACATGTAGTCTGGTACCTATTTGGTCTTATGAGAATCAGTGGTTATTATTGGAATCATGCACAGGGTACATGACGAGCGGTTTGACAAATCTCTACACAGCTCCTTTAACAATGAACACTACCCCTACAGTGCAGGCTTTCCCCCGTTGCTATGCAATCCACAGTACACATCACATGCCCTGGCAGCGAAAAAGGTCAACTAAATATGACCTCTAACTGTGCCCTCTGACCCCCACATGTCCAATTCAATCAGCCGACTTCCTGGTGAATGCTGGATTCTTTTCCCAACGGAAATCCGATAGGTTGGCCGGCCAAGGGGCTTGGCTGGCTGGCTGAGACAGCACCAGTGATTCTCTACCACTTCTTTAAAAAAGGAAAATAGTTTTGTCTATCAGGGTTCACAATAGTTCAGTCTGGCGGCAGTTGTGGAAGGCAGTTTAAGTTTTTTGGGTGCAATGGATTTTTGCGGGAAGTTTACTAGAGCAGGAAGACAACTTGATTGAGCAATGAGTACTTCGGAAGTTTTTTGGGAAAAAGCCAAACTTTGGCAGCTAAAACATCATTAATTTATACCCATGTCGTCATGAAAACAGAGTTTTAGCGCAATCTAATCCTGTTCACCCAACACAAAGCTGAAAGTATTGGCTATGAAGCTAAAAGTATTGTCTTTGAACTTTGTTGTGCTAAACTGTTTTAACAAAATTCAATTTACTTTTTAACTCAGTCTATGTGAAATAATTATAGTTTGGGTGTACGAAAACTAAACAATTTATACTGACTTTAAATGACAGATCTAAGACAAGCATTTGTTAACAAACAAAAAGGTTTTCAAGAAACAAACTGAGACTTTTCTTAAGTTTCTGTTGTCTAATTTTGACAAAATTTAAGAGGTCAGGTAATATTGCAATGTTGACCCCCCTTTCCTGTGAAATTCTTCCACAAACAATTTTGAAACTATACTTGTCCTTTCACATCTTGTATCAGCAGAATTTTTCTAAGAAAGCCATTTTGGACCTTGTGCTTTCCACTTCACATCAAATTTCGACCTGAATGCACACTGTTTGCAACCTCTACGTATTAAAAGTCCATCATTTCCTCTGAAACACTGTTCTTTCTGTAGGGAACACCACATGAACTCCCAATGTGCCATTGCCGCTCAGCGAATCTGGAAATCTCTCATTGTGACTTCCATTCACTGCGTTTTTTGCAGATGTGGCTTTTGTCATGGGTGTACTTTTTTTTTCCCCCTCTTTTTTTCCCCAAGTATTTCCGGCGATTCTTTTGGGAATTGCTCTGGAGTAATATGTATATGTTTGCCAGATCTTGTTTCAATTGTCATTCTTATATATAGTTTTTTTTATTGGATACAACAAATAGTCAGGGCAGAAGAAAAGATGTGTTCTTGATGGATGTGTAACTGATAAACAAGTAAAAACAATTCAAACATAAATTAAATAGTGGGGTTTTTTGTGTAAAAAAAGGGGGGGGAGAAAAAGAAACTCAAGTCGAACATAAATAAATTTGTAAATATTTTGGTCCTCACTAATCTAGAATGAATCTAACAAGGGCAAATTTTGTGGCCATTACAATTTTAAAACTGTTTTTATTTATTTTAAAATGTTGTGCATAAATTATACCACAGGTCATTTTGGAGGGTCAGCTGTCGTCAGAATTGATTTAATTAATTTATATTTATTAAATAAAAATCTACAAAACATGATAATTTAAAGAGATTTAAAACATATGGAAGGAGTTGTTGGTGTCTTCTTTTTTTGTTGGGGGGGGGGGGGAGGGGGTTGGGGGAATAAAGTTATGTTATCAAATCTAATTTTCATTTTTGGGGAGCTTTCAAAATCTGAGTTCATTTGTATTTGTACATTCCTGATCAAACAAATTTGTTGTTTACATTCCAACCCCATTAATTATGCCTCTTGCTTTATATACGTAAAACAAACTTCTGCAGACTTTTGTTTTGATTTTGGGGGGGGGTGTCTGTGATATTGTGTCAATTGTCATCTACATGTAGTTGAATTAACAGTATACATGCAGTGCACTGCACAAGCCTCAGTTCCTATAAATGTTGTGCACTCTACGTTTAGATCAGGCCGTTCACATGTACTTTTTTTCTCACTCTGTCCTTCAAACGGCCATTGGGCCAGGCCATTAGCTGAGGCAGGCAAATACTGAACAGTGAACAGTGAACAGTAGGCTGTACACTCAACCCACAGTACATCGGCTTTTAGACTCGACTGTAAGACACAAAACCTGAACATAACTCTGCAAAGACATGTTACATTACTGACAGAATGGTCCGCTTCATGACAAAAGAATTATGCAGTACAGATTAATATACTCAACTGTGGCCTTGCAACTCATACTAACATTTGAATAAATACCACTTTTAAATGATTGCTAAATCAGACAAGTTGTAGAGGATGAAAAAACATAATTGCATCTAGATTAAACACGCCCGAAAACCCCCCACCTCATATAGTAAACTGTGATACAGTTCTATGGCCGTTCACGATGCAAACGTCCAAAGTTCATGTCGGTTCAAGTCATTTTCACAAACTGGATACATGGTTGCAAAGGAATAAATGAAAAACTAATTTGCGAAGTCAGGAACACGTGCAGTCTTGCAAACAATATAAATTAAATGAACATTCATTCAACGATAAATTAAAAATTAAATTGTGTACATGTATACTGTGCATGCCTCCCCCCTTCCAACAAAACCTATCCATCAGCCACTATAATGAAGGTAGTTTTTATTTTTTTCCTTTTGCCTGAACCGTGCAAATGGCTTGTCTTGCCACCATTGTGGCAATCACACCCTGTGCCCTGACGTGCCGCTAGAAAGAGCCGGTTGAACTCTTCCAGTTTTGTTGTGCCGTTTGTTTCTCTTTTCGCCTTTCTATCCCCCCCTCAAGAAAGGAGCCCGCCACTCGGAACAATGCCTGCCAGGGAGAGAGCCTGACCGACTCAAAGAGCTCTTGCCTGTCCATCAAACCATTTGCACAGTGCAAACACGATCCGTGGAGACAATGCCCCCGGAATGGGCCTTTGACTGGGGCCTCTATTCACTACACACGGATCAGGAGAGCATTTGGTAACTCGAACCTAAGTAAAGCTGCATACGCTATAGCACATCCTCAACGACTGGACTACAACCACAAGAAGAAGAAGGGGGGGGGGGGGCAAATATAAATATACAAGGGGCTAAAGACCTGAACATGTTCTTGGAGAATGTCGCTGGAGAAATGGGGAAGGTGGTGTTTTTTGTAAAGCGATTCATGCCGAAGGGAACGAGGGCATTCTTCTTCCGGACCGGGGACCCGGCAGAGTTTCTCCTGGTCACTGTCCTCGGGCTCGGGCTCGAACTGGGGGGGGGGGGGGATGGCAAACAAGCATGACAGTTTCTTAAAAAGGGCACTCTGAAGGGGGTCACTGTGTTTAAACACTTCGTCAGGATGAGAACGAAGTTGAAAACAGGGCTTTCTGCCGTTGATCCCCCCCTACTTGTTCAGGACTCGGCTTTGCCACAAGACCCTCATGACAAAGACCTAATCTCACCCAAGAAAATATCCCCCTGCTTCTTAAATAAACGCACACACACGTAATGTACACAAGCCAAGATTTAGGATTAGCCTCTCACTTGCCTTTTAAAGCCTGGGCGCTACGTTTGACCAAGAGTTGAGAAAGGAAAGTTGGAGATCTTTGTGAACTGAAACTTGTCCGTAATGAGGACGACGATGATAACAAGGATGACAACAAAGCAACTTCACAACACAAGGACTGAGGAGGATGGGCTGCTTTCCAAACATTTTAAGAAACCACTTTCTCGAGGGAAAGACCACGTCCATCTTTATCAATTCGTCTGAGCACAAAGTTCTGCTTAGCTCGGACAAATCCCACTTACATGCAGTGAAAGACAGTTTACATAATAAGTTCAGTCTAAATGTTTTGCTATGCAAATTTCCGGGACTAAATCGTTCCCTGTCTAGCATTTAAAAAATAAGCATTTACCCAATAAGCTGAAAGCTATCTCATCTACGAGTGTGTATTGTAAGTTTGTTTGTTTTTAATTTGAAAGTATTTCTTCGTCAAAACATTTTTAGACCCTTTTTTTAAATCAACATTTTGCATTCTTTTAATACATTTACTTAGAAATTCTCAGTTCATTCCTCTGCAATTATTCTGTGATTTATGTCTTTATTATCTCTTTTCCGTGAGAGAAAGTAAACAAGTGGAATTAAAAATTTACAAGATAAAGCTGGATAATTTGATTAGGGAAAGGCGATCATGACGAAACAGGAATGTTTCCCATCTGCTTTTCTAGAATTTGTGTCTCCAGATTTGATGCATTAAAAAGAGGGGACGGGGGATTTGGGCTCAGGATTTGTCAACTTTTGGGGGAAAACAAATTTGAGACGAAAGAAGAAATCTCTGATTAATATCTTAAAGCTAATTGCTACCGTTATAAAATCTAAGAACAGCAAATAACAGTTTGTTTTTAAAGTGCTTTCTGCACATTCATTGTAAATAATCTTGATCTCACAAATTGAATAAGAAGGATTGGGGCAAACTCTCTCCAACACTATTATCGTCTTTGAGAAAGACTCTGCTATGGTCAAAACGTCAGGCCTTAATAATAATTGTTGCATATATACCCCAGGTTAGCTTGTTTGGTATAACATTTGCAACATCAAGTTTATAGGAAAATTGATAAATTGATAGCATGTTCATAAAAGTTTGTGAAGTTAAGAAATACAACAAGTAAAAGAACCCAGAACACTTATAATGGAAGAGTAAGGGTTAACCCTGGTGTTTCTGGTTCACATAGCAAGCACCCTTGTTTACAGGTTTCCTCAAGCTTAGGAGCAACAGTGCAGTGATTCAGCATTCTCTCTTAACAGTGGTCCGCTGGCCAAATTCACTCCAAGTGGTCCGGCTGGCTAGTTTCATGTTGAAAAGCAACCTTATTTCATTTGAAATATGAACTATTGAAAAGGCTGGCGGACAAGTGAAATGGCAAGCTAACTGGTCCTGCTGGCCAGCCAATAAAAAAGTTAAGGGGCAAACCCTGTAAGGCATCTTTGATTTCATTACCAGAAATATATTTAACAATAATACTAACAAGTTAGGTGAAAATCATTCCATGTTTTTTGGGCTTTTTTTTTTTGGGGGGGGGGGGTTTCTTCTCTCTCTCTCTCTCTCTTTCTCTATGGTTTCCAATAATGCCTTTAAAATTTCGCTTATAACAGCAGGCTGTAAGATTAAGAAACTGAGCCCTCATTATCTTGTTCTTTTCAAAAGTCCTTAAACAGTTTACATAAAAAGGCAGTAACCAAGTCCTTGTGTGTGTATATAAAGACCTATTGAGCAGACCACTATCTGCTCCATGGGTCACAGCATTCAAACAATATCATCAGAAAGAAATACAAAGCCTGGTGTATTAGCAGCCTGCTTGTTATGTGCTGGTTAACAATACAGAAACCACAACCAGAGTTTCATGGAAAAGCTCTGGCAGCACACAGGGGGGTGCTGTACTTGAAATGGACTGCCCAATTAAAAAAATAAATAGGTCAGGGGTCACGACTCAGCTGTCAATCATCCCTTGACCCACTTTGCATCTCTGGCCAAAGGTGAGGAACAGAGCCACTAGTCTTCCAGCAATTAACCACTTAGTGAGTTGAGGTTTTTTTGAAGGGGGGGGGGGGAGGTGGTTTGTGGTTGTGGAAATAAGACTTGGAGCATTTTACCATTACAAATTCTGTTGTTTAGGGGGGGGGGGGGGGATGCCCCACCTGAAGTTTGAAAACAAATTCAACCTGTTCTTTTGGGCTTTGACAAGTGGTTTTGGGAAGTGTTTCTGTAACAACATGTATCTGTGTAGCACATTTGTTATAATATGAAGGAAATATGAGGTTTTACTGAATCTGAAAAGGCAATGGAAGTGTTCGATTGTTTAGAAAGTGTAAACAAAATAACTGAAATAAGTAACTGTTATTTATGGGGTCTACAAATGCTACTTCCTACACTTTTACAGTGATCCAAACAAAACTGTTTTCAAGATCGACAAGTGCACTCTGCTGGTATGAACTTTTATATAAACAGTGAGCTTTCCGATTAAAACTAATAAAACAGTTTTCTTTTCTTTTCTTCTTTTTCTACACTTTGCATGCTCTTCTGAAAAGCTTCTCTTCTAAATACTACGCAACAGTTGGTAATAGCCAAGTGTCCTTTCAGAATCTCAGATATTTTCTTTGATGAGGCATCCCGCTCAAGAACTCAAGACCCCTGCCTAAGAAAGCAACCAAGACACTCCGATTCCCCCGTTCACAGCAAACGTTACTGAAGACACATCAAGTCCGGCCCTTGTGTAAAGCCAGCACAACACTCCCTCCACAGGCCGACCAAACAACTTGTGTCAATACACGTGGACCTCTCTGGGGGTACTGCCATATCCATGAACCATGTCAATTTACCAGATAAAAATCTACATTATACAGTTTTATTTATTCTCCGTTTGTCTCTGGGTGCTAAACGATGTTGAGGGAGGCCTTACCTCGGTATATTTATTTTCAGAGGGGGGGGGAGGGTGATCTCATCCAAGTGGGAACTGCGAAGGTTATTGTTTTTTCAAGAATTGCCCGTTGATTTTTCCACAGAACTATTTTTTATTTTTTGTCTGTGTCATCAGCAACAAAAACTGCCGGCACTTGATATAGATTGTTGAAAGGCATTGTTGAAAGGCATTGTTCGTCGGCATTGTTTGTCGCTGCCTTAACTGTGTGCACCAAATCCAGCAGTTATTATATCTGGCACATATTCGCTATTTAGATCAAATTTAATTCCTCCAGAATAGTTCCTCGTGAAACTTGGCCTTTATGGATGACACGCACACTCCGCTGATCTCATTTTAATCAAAAGAAACACAAAACATTGTGCCGTTCTACATTCATACCCAATTAACCCCCCCCCCCCCCCCCCATGGATTTATTTTTCCTAGACTGCTCGTCTTGCTTAGATTTCTTAACACACTTTCATCATTTTTTTCATTTTCTACTGCTAATTGTTTTACTGCAAGGTTAGGGTGTTATCTTTTTCTTTTCGTTTTTCTAAATTTTATTTCAACATTCACAAAATTTCAATGAGAGCAAAACAATTATTATTTAAAACACTTGAAGTGAGGGTGTACCTTTAGTAATTACTCTAAATATTTATGACCATAATAACTTACTTGTTAAAGACAAAGAGCACTGGAGAGCTGTTGATATTAAAACATTATTAGCAACGATCCCCTTTGAAGTAATGTAGTTTTACAGAAAGAGGTATTTTTTCACACAACAATTTGAATCTGAGAAAGGCTTCAGGCATAAAGCCTTTCTCATGCATCTGAAAGCACACAATTCTACACAACAAGGGTGTTTTTCTTTTATTATTTTCTTGCAACTTCCATGACCAATTGAGCCTAAATTTTCACAGGTTTGTTATTTTATGCATAATGTTGGGATACACCAAGTGAGGAGACTGGTCTTTGACAATTACCAAAAGTATACACTGCCTTTAAAACTGTCTCACTATTCATCATTTATTACAGAAACTTAAATCACCATCTATCAACTGCCCACTTCCCTAAGCATACAAGACAACGCAAAGCAAAGCCTTAATCTATGTTAACTCCAGGCCAACTGTTTTTAGGGGGGGCATTACAAAAATGATTGTGCATTAAGTCAATTAAGATTGATTCGGCAATGCCCTCGTTCAATATTAATTAACCTGTTTAGATATTGGGCATGGATTTGGTACAGGTGTACGTCACGTGCCTATTATACTACCCGCATTATCCACGTAGAGGTACACGGCAGCTACGTGGAACATCGCGAGAATTAAACACGGTTACGAGGTAGTGAACTGGTCAATCGAAAAAGGAGGCTGTAAATTTAAATGCCATATAAACTGGCAGGTAAACTCTGGTTTGTTTAAAGGTTTACCTTCCTAATAATAAAAGAAATTGTATGCAATTTCAAAATTGCAAAATTTCAAACATTTCAAATATTTTCTCACTTCTTCCTTAGAGGAGCACTTCATTGTTAAAGGCGTTTATGAGTATTCATATATTATAATTCTGAGTAATGAATTCATCAAATTTATTTTTGGCCTTTTTTAATTTCCAAAAGGTTTACAAAAACCAATTGTTTTAATCCTATATGGATGTAGATACATACAACAAAACTAACCTGTGAAAATTTCATTTCAAAAGGTGATAGCATTTTTGAGATATTGAAGAAAATCTTGAGCTGTTTTGTCCACACAGGAAGAATAATCTGTAATTCTAACACACAATCTGAGAAACATTTCACGCAGAAACGTTTCTCAGATTGAAATGTTTACTAATTCCTCTCTCTACATTCCACATTCCTTTGAAGGGAATTGTTCCTCAAATGTTATACATTATCAACAGCTGCAGTGCTTCATACTATGTAATTTTTTATGACCAATAATTTATGGAGTAATTACCAAAGGTTCCCCCCCCCCTTTTTTTTCCTTTTTTTTTATCTGCTCATTCATAGACTCCGACTACAGCAGAGCACCAAGCAATCAAGCTTTAAACTGATTTAAAGTGAACATTTTAAGCCATTTTTTTCAATCCGCTTAGCCATCGACTACAATATTAAAACTGTAGCCAGCAACGCAGTGTCTCCATTGGTGTTAACTACTTAAACACCACAAGGGTACGGGCAACCGGCCTTCCACGGACAACCAGTTTAGGAAAGTCAGCGTAATTTATCAATGGTCGCTGCACTGTTATATCAGTCTCGCTGATGTGTACAAACAAATGGGAGCTCCAGTTGGTAGTTTAGGGTTAAAGGTCACGTCCATTGAGTCTTCATGCACAGCTATGTAAACAAAACAATGTGCAGGGACAATTTAGCTATACAGTAGGGTCTTTTCCAAGCACACAGACGGTGTTTACACACAACTCCAGCGAGTAGAAAGGGTGAGGGAAGAAGGGGGAAAAAAGAAAAACAAGGCTTAACTGGAAACTCACAACGAACTTTAACGTCTGCCTGATTGTTGATAATTAGGCATTCATGATTTTTTAAATGTGTAACGCGATTGGGGTGGGTATGTATTCATAATTACAGTTGAAAATCTACACTGTATATTAAACACACAAAAAGGTTACATACATGTAAACTGTTACAGTAGTTGAACAATTATTGTGAAAAAAGTTGACTAGACTTTTTTTTCATAGGTGAAGTTAGAAAACGATGAAATTGTGAATCTATTTAAAATTTTCTTTTTCAATGATATTCCAACCCCATCATGGGACGCAATTTGTAGAAACAGAGAAATGATGATGGAAAAATCCATGTCTGCTCCGAAACTAAAATAAATGTTAACTTCTATTTGCACTGGTTTGACAAACAGCGTCAGGCAAGCCGAAAAACCTTAATGCATAAAATTGGGAAGTTGCTAGGGGCAGAAATGCGAACACATTCAAAGAAAAAAAGGGAGAGAATAGAATGCGACGTAAAAGATTGGTGCCGTTCTCAGCGTGCCAGAAATTTAATAAAATAGAACACTTGTGCCTGCTGTGTGATTGCAGTGTCTGAGATTAAACTTTAAACAGGGTAACCAGACGAAATATCACTGTCACCTTGAACGAGAAATGCGCCAATGTATATTCAAGTGTTTTGATTGAAGAAAAGACGGTATGGCACACTTTCCTAATTGAAAGGATAGTAGAAAATCTGTAGGCAGATCACTACTCAATCCGGCTGTCTTAATTTCAAACAAGGTGTCTAGAAAATGTGAAAAATTCACTGAAAAAGATGCAAAAATGTTTAAGAAAACAGCGGTTTTATATTTGTTATGGTTTTCGTGCAGAAATGCATCACAAAGCTGTCGTTTCAGGCAAGTCTCATTAGAGATACAGTGTTCTCCCTTTACGTTGGTCTGTTGGCCAAATGCCAGTTTTAAAAAGCATCAAGGACCAGTCACAATAGATCGATCCATTAAGCCCCCCCTCCTTACGAGTTGACCAATCACAGCCACGAAACCCGATCAACATTAGTGCAAAGATCACCAAACGGCTCAAATGGTGATCAGATTTCGCGGTTGTGATTGGTCAATGAGAAATGGGTGTGGCTTAATGGATCGGTGTATTCTCTCTATGAGGTCCTGCTGGTTAGTTTAGCATTGAAAACCATCCCAATTTGATATCAAATATGGACAGGTTTGAACAAACTGGCAGACTAGTGAAAAGACAAGTTAACTGGTCCTGCTTGCTAGTCAAACATTAATTTAAGGACAATCGCTGAGAAGGTTCAAGGACTTTTCCTAACAGTAATGACAATTCAGAAAAATTAATTCACAGAATGGCGAGAGAACATCAGCAAGTCAAGCTCTCAGATAAAATTTGGTACAACTTCATTTGTTCCCCATCAACATTCCTCTACCAGCCATGTAACTGTTTAAAAACTACTATTATGTGAGCACTTTACATCAAAGTATACTCTAAACTTTCTTTTCATTCAATCTGACACCTGTTGTAATAATTGTTTTCTACAGTCACGATATTGATTGAAATGGAAGAAGTATACTGTAGCTTAGAGTTACAAGATACACAATATAAGAGCAAGTGCAGCTGATTTCAAAACTCGTGTAGAATCTTCCTTTAATGAGAAGGTGGACAACACCACCCAGAAATTGACAATATTTTCTAATCTTGAGTGTTTCGTGGCATTTTAGTGGAGAGTCTATCTGGTCCGAATTCAAGACACCATTCTTGGAGACTAAGAAAGCTGTAGTCTACCCGCGCTGGTCACAGCCCGTGGGCAGTGCACGTGACACCGGGTGGATAACGTTAGCGTAGCGACAGACAGAGTGTCAATGTCAGATGACGACTGTCACGAGGCGCAGTGATAGGTGAGACGTCTGGCTATGCTTAAGCACCAGGTGTATTGGATGGAATGTACTTGATTCATCAACGCCAAAACCGAAAAGAAAAAAAAACCTTGGCAGTTCAGGCAGTTTTTTTATGAGCCGTATTTCTTACTTTCTCTCTAAAAACTGAGAGGACGAGGCGAACACGGATAACAAAAGGCTTCCATGAAGTTGAGAAACCGTAGTTTGATTTGACACTGAAGGTGTTGATTTAGTTTCAAACACACATAAATGTGTTTAAGATTTGTTTTATGATAAACAATCTTTAAAAAAAATATCAATACAAATTATAGACAAATCTTAAAATCTGTGTACACAAATATTAGGGGAAAGCGATTATCACAAGACCAAAATAACCCAATATATCGACTAACGAATCATGCTTTGAGGCTCTTAAGACTCAAGAGTCTGCCTCAAAACTGTAAATACCGCACAAAATGATACATCTACAATTTCATAAAATGATCAGTGAAGAGAAGTTGAAAATTTGAAAACTTTGCTTACCGAAGAGCCGGGTACCATGGAACCATTTGGGTGGTAACCGCCAGCGATGATCGCCAGGTTGTTATAAGCTGCAAACCGTGCAATATCATGAAAATGCTCCGCTTTGCTCCCTGTCAGGTAAAATAACAAAAGGGGAAAAAATAAATAAAAGTGCAACAAAACCATCTAAAGTACCGCTACACTTTTGGGAGCAGAGGAAACATAATCCCTTAGGATAAAGGATCAATGAAGATTAACAAGTGGGGATTATCCCTTCTAGGAAAATCAGTTTTCATAGCTTAGTGTAAGGGAATACAGAAGAATTGATCAAACCAGACACTTCTAAGAGGCCTTGATGGTTCATGCTCTTTGGTGCACCCTTAAAATGCTCCAAGTGCTCTAGCAGTAGAACTGTACTTTTTTCCACTTTAGCCGTGTTCACATTGGACTTATTTCGGGTAAATTAACCGAGCAAATAGGTAACTTAACCATTTAAGTCCAATGCGAACAGCCCAGGAAGTTCCCCTCCCAGGTAACTTACCCGACCCGAATGGGTAGTTTCAACCGACCCACGTCTGCTCGGTTAAATTGACCAGGTCAGTTTAACTGAGCCGAAAAGTCCAGTGCGAACGCAATCAGGGTAAAAGCCATCCCGGTAAAAAGCCACATCCGGTCCCCCGATCTACCTGCCGCACCACGTGATCATGAGGTGACACGTCGTACACACGCACGTGTTTACACGGAAGCTCGGTTGCACTCATTGCATTCTCGCTGACATGCACCCCGGTCAAAGGTCACTGAGATAGAACCTCTTGTGTTTGTCTTAAGTTAGTCAGTTAGTTTCACCGATCGTGTCGGTTAGTTTACCCACGTCATTAATCCAAGTGCGGACGCTGGTACGTTTCACCTATTGGAATGTTAACCACGGTCTCGGTAATGCGAACACGGCTATAGAAGAAAAACGCCTTGCCCTTGCATGAATAAAGTATAAAACCTTTCACTTTCAAAGGGGCAAGGCAGTTTTATTATAATATTGAGGAGAGTCAAAGATTAAAGTACTATTTCAAAATTTAGTGGGCAAAGAGGCAAAAAGGCCAAGCGCTAAATTTACAGCTTACATTTCAAGGGGCACTGCACTAAGGCACAGACAAAACGAAACAAGGCAGTTGCTTAGATTATGCTGAAGATAGGCCGTTCAACTGTGGTTTGACGAAAAAGATAAAAGTGCCAGGCACAGCAAGACTTTGTACTGCGTTTTTCAAATTTCAATGGCACAGCTGAGAAACTAAAAATGAGGTGATAAGCTCATCGCCGGAAAAGTTGCCTGCCTTGAAGACAAGCTCAGTGAATGGCAAAGCATTTATAAAAGCAGAATAAATGATAATTGCGCCGTGAATACTCAATTTTGGGGGAAGAACATAGAATTAGCTGTTGCAAACTGCTTACCAACTGAAAGAACCCGTGGTATAAATGAAAAAAATAGCTAATGTCCTGACATTTCGACAATAGCAGAGTCTTTCTCGAAGGCTGATAAAAAAAGAAAGGGGGGGGGGGAAATCAAGAAATAATCTGCTAGGGTTGAAACATCAGACCATTAATTATTTTAAAGAAACGAATACAGAAAATGACATAATTCTAACAATATTAATTTCGTAAGCCGAGCCTCTCGATCAAAGATTTTTTTCTGGTGAGTAGTCAACCATTAAGCCAGGTCAAGTTCATATTATCAGCATGTGTAATTAACGTCAATATGGCTTGTTCATTAACTGGTTGACTGCTCGATCTGTTAATAAACAATCCATGCTTGGCCTTGGAACCAACTCAACAGCGGTTCCTTCAATTCGTCTTTCATAATGATTTCATTTCAAGTGATGACCCCCGACATTACCTTATTTTTATTTTTTTTTAAGTTTCTCTCATATTTCATAATTATTTATGAAATGGGGGACTACATGTAATTTCATTTACAGTAGCTTCTAAAGACAACTTTGCTAAACCGAGTATTTTGCAGATAACCAGCCAAAATACAATATGGTGGTATGCATGTATTTAACTGGTTCACACCAATTTTATGGTTAGCAAACAAAAACTAATGAACAGAGTTTTCTGATTATCGATCCTATGATTTGGGGCTCAAATTTTGCTTTTACAATCAGAATTTTTAATAGAAATGATAAGTGTTGGCCAGAATTTGTTTTAAAAGTGCCCAGAAAAGGTCACAGAAAAAATAGAAACAGGCTTTCATCAATGATTTCACAATATGGACCATAATGGACCTGAAATTCAAAATAAGATTTTAAAACTTGCTGATATTTGAAAAGCCGGGAGTGTAAGTTTAACCAAAACTCCATTGAGTGATTTTACTAGGATTCTTCCCCACTCTAACAAAATCAAACACCATATGGCAACTTAACTCCCAAACAGTTGGACTCTGACGTTGGTTTGCCTGATCAGTTTACGAGTGCAGCCATCAGTCCAACAGAATCAGGCAAAATATGCAGTAGTATTTTGATGGGTCAGAGTTCAAGTTCAAACAATACTTTGATTATGCAATAATGGTACAGCTGGGTGCCCAAAATAGCTAAAAATGCACAGGCCTTGAATTTCATTCTTGTGGAGAGGGCAAGGCCATTTTCATTTTACAAAGGTACTTCCATTAGGAAGTCTGACAGGAAACCTTTCACCAAGGCCAAGACCAGGGGCAACAAAAGCCATAACCCCCTTGGCCTCTGTGTAATTTAAGGGCTGGTATAATTGTCAAAAACACACTTGTGGTTCATAAAATATGAGGGGAAAACAAAAAAGACAATCAGTTCAAAAGTCGTCCGCTTATCCATAAATATTAGATGCCTTTTAATGGGGCGGCTTAATATCATTGCAAAAGCCTCCCTAATTTGTCTGAAAAAACAACTTTCAATAAAAGATGGTAATTGTATGCAAATAATAGATGTATTTATGAATAAGAAATTTACCATCTTATGAATAAACAAACAAGAAGAGTACACAGCAGCTCAAATTTGGTCGAGTGTTAAATATAGCTATTACAGCATGTGTAAATTGTTTAAAGCCTGTATAGGACAGACAGCATGTTACAAAGACCAATAAAATATTTATCACATATTAAACCACGCTCTGCTAATGGAATAACCCAAAGCCGAGAAGTTTAAAGGGTTCAGATCAGCCAGTCATAAATTCATAAAATTAACAAATTATCGCTGACGCAACACAATTTGATGTTTTTGGGGAGGTTTCCAGCAAGTGTGGTACTTCACTGTTGGGAGGGCACTTGACGATTTTTTCTTAGTGTGGGAAATTTAAATATTTTTGTGGGAAATTTAAATATTTGTGTGGACATTCCAAAGAGCACCAAGGTACTGACAAGGGGTATGGAGGCAATTGATGTAGTTTGACTAATTAATCAAAAGAACACAATAAGGGCCTTCAAGTACAAGTAACACAGTTCACAGTTAGAAAATATGAAACTTAAACCATAAATAAATGAATTTACTTTTTAGTCTGCATTTGTGACGACCATTTTTGAAAATTCAAAGTGAAACTTAGTATGCATTTCTGGATAACTAAAAAGTCCCATAAAAAGTATTGGTTTTTGTTTGCTTTCAAAACCAATTTTTTCCTTTTTTCCGTTAACTTAATACACAGGTGCGTGGCTTGAGGCCTTACAACATCCATCAACCCCCCCCAACCCTAAGAAAAAATACCCAGATTGTGCAGACTGAAGATTGTAAATGCAAATTTGTGTGCGTGTCACGCATGGTTGGTTGGTTTCCGTCCGAATTGCACCAACACAATGCACTAGGGTTCTTTCTTTTTTTTCCAATTCAGCCGGTGAGCATGGGGCAGTTGGGACGGCATTGTGTACCCAGGACAGAAAGATTTGTCATAATTAACAGTTTCTAGCCACTCTCCGAGCCGACAGATATTGAAAACCCGAGGTACTAATGGGAAACGAGGATGGATACCCCCCACCAAACGTTTTATGATAAATGCCTCAATTCGTTTATGAAATTACTACTGTCATAATTCATGATTGATTAATTTCTTTCAAATCATAACAAAATAAAGGATTATCAAATTGTAGCCTTACAAAATATCAGTGTGTTTCCAAGTAAAGAGATACAGACTAACACAATTAAGGTGACCTTCATCAAATGTATAAATTTGAAGTATTTTTAAACAGCGTTTTGTTTATTTGTGGTTTTTTATATTTAAAGCAAAGACAGGGTGTTTGGCACCTGTATTGAGGACAGAGCAAAACTGGCTATGTACTGAAATTCCAAAGCCTTAGTTAGGCCTGTAGTTACTTGGAGGTAACGGCCTCTGTTGCCCCTGGTCTTGGCCTTCATGCCCTTTCAAAAGTTTCCAATAGATGCTCAGATGTTCCAATGGAAGTGCCCTTTGCAAAATAAATATGGCCTTACCCTCTTGAAAATGAAACTCAGAGCCTGCTCAAACTGTGACATTCCAATCATGGTGTTTGCCAGAGGGGGTGTCTGGGTGTCTTTTGGACACCCTGTGTTGAACTTTGGGCACCATGCTCTTAGCATCAAAGGGGCCATTCGTAATCAATGTTTAAAAAGAATTTACACCCTATTTCAAAAATGTAGGGATCAACATTTTCAATAAAACAAATTTAGACGGAAAAAACTCAGATTTATGTTGTCTTTTCGAAGTACTGGGTGCCAAAAGCACTATTCCCATACTAGAGCTGAAGAAGCTGTAGTTTTGGAAAGGCCCTGTAACTAATCCACGGTTGGAGGGACAAAATAGTCAGACACCCTATTCCGTAGTTAGGTGAATTAGTATTTATTAACACCATTGTGCACACAGGGTACATTACCAAGATGGCATAATACAGGTCAAAGCCATCTGCTTGAATGCTCTGATGTACAGTAGCAACACTGAGATGTACATGTTCCGAACACCAGAGGCCAGTTTCATAGGGCTTCTTAGGCAGAAAATATTCCTCCACAATTTTGTGCTTAGCAGAAATGAGCAGAACACCAATCTTAAATTGTACATGTGACATGGTAGTTTGGCTGGTAACCTTAAATTCTGATTTATTCTTTTTGTGCTTATAATAGCAGCTCTATGACATTGGGGCCAGACAACAAGAACAATTGTAAAATGCAGCAATATTTAGGAGTCAAAATGGGTCATAACAAATACGCCATCAAGATAAGGGCTGTATGCACCACCAGAGTACACTACAAACACATCAATACGTTAGACAACATACAATGAGCATAATGGTGTTGGCACAAAAAAAAACATTTGTCATCCATTTGTAGAAAGTGACTCATGACTTGTGGTACCAACACACAAACGTAACAGACAGTGGTCTGGTACGGGTCTTGAGATTTTACTGCAATTTGGAAAGCTTTCACAGACGAACTGTAAACACAATTATGTGACTATAAAACTGATTCATGCATCTAGTACCAATGAGAAAAAAGGACAACATTCTCACAAAAGTACATGCAATATTTAACACTGGTTTTAAGAATGCCTCAAGACTATAAAAACTTCAACTTGGCAGAATTTGCGTATCAAAACTATATTGAAAAGTTTTGCCAATATTCTATCGGAGCTTTTGCGGATTTTTATTGTTAGAGGGACAGATTTTAGGAGTGAGCCTTTTTTTAGGGGGGGGGGTCAAATTTTTTATAAAAACAAACATAAACGTCTAATCAAGAAGTCATTGATAGATTTTGAATATATTGGTCGGTTACACCACTATGTTCCGACACCCTTATGTTCCGAAAGCCTCAGTGTATTTTCTTAACCCTACCCCTAGTGAATACATCACATGGGATTTTCGCAACATAGGGGTGTCTGAATATAGAGCAGTCACCATGGTAATTTCAGAGTTGTTTGAAGTCAATTTTATGTTCCCTTTAAATTGAAGTCAGAGGAATCACTGGCTATATTCATACAATTTAAATACAAAAGTGCTGTCCCCAATTTGTGTTTTAACAATTAGAGCACAAGTTAACAAATATTCAATTGTTGGCATCTCTGGTACCAGATGTTTTTATGGACCAGTGAGTAGGTAATTCATTCATTGCTAATCGTTTTGTAGGAAGTACAGTACCCAAAACACCAAACAATGCTGCTCTAGATTCTGTTGTTGACGTTTGTCATTTCCCATTAGTGAATTTGTCCTCATTTTTTGTTTCCTTCATATATTATGCTTGAGTTGTTTGGACTAAAATTGTTTATCTAAATACTATTTTACAGCATTCTGGATCTTGATTTGCTTAGAATAAAAGCTTTAAATGGCATCCACACCTGAATAAAAATTGTCTTGATTTTCGTCATGTCCAAAATTAATTAATAACGCAAAGACCCCCCCCCCAGTTTTAGCCCTTTTTTACACCATTTTTCTGCACCACGCAGATTCATGGGCACTATGATTTATTCAGTAAATTTCTCTACAATAACTGATTATTTTAAAAGGTTTTTTTTCTTTTTGTTTAACTCATTGTTATGCTTTCTATATTCTTGACTTTTTATAAGTCAATCAATGCATTTGTCATCTGAGATGTTTTGTTTAAACCGGAATAATTCTATTAGTATATTGCATAGTTTTCCTGTGGAAGTATTCGGTCATTTTATAACACATGTACACAAATACACACATGTACAACCAGCAGAGGCAATATCAGTTTGACCATGTTTTGATATTGTGATACACAGCAACCAAATGTAATGCCAAATTTTCATTGCAGTAGTTGAGCTGCCAAAACGTAGACTAGTTTACAATTCGACACCCATGCCAGTATACATGGAGTCACCCAACAGTTCACTCAGGGGCCATCCACAACAATGTATCATTGTAACAATGTGCCTAGTCAAAAAATAGGTCTATCTCATCAAGTAGTTAGGTCTAGTGTTTATGTACATGTAGTGCTGCACATTGACAAGTGCAGCATGTTGTGTGTTCAAAGTACGGCCATTTTGTGTAACCTATTCTCGCTATAGGGGATCGAATTTCGCACCTTTTTGACCGCACAATCACACCGTGAATTGCACGAGCTAGTGATATTGCACTACATGACATGCACGTGTAAGATGGACGGCCTAGGACAGTGTGGTGGCCGCCAAAACCCACCGGGTCACTTGGTGAACTGAGTCATAGCTTTAGACTACACACAATTACATAGAGCACAACATGCAACCAAATACCCGTGCAGAGCCGCGTTTCAACGGCGTGGCTTTCACTACCCACCTTCGCCAACGGAGAGTCCATGTAGTTTTTTAACTCGTGCGTCTTTACTTGTGATTGAGTCCACATACTCGCTTGGCCCTAACCGTTTATTCCTCTGCGAGAAACGGATACAAACAGAAAAGAAGTTGGTTTTAAGGAAGCTAGGGAATCAAGGGATATGGCAAGAGGTGTTTGAACGGTCGGTAAGGTTCATGGGGCAAGGGAACATACCTGTGAACTTGTGTTGGGTTTGCTGGAGCTACTTGCCGACTCGCCCTCGTTCACAAGGCTCGACTTGACATCGTTCAGGTGATCGAAAGATTCCCGTACTCCAACAGCATTCTCGTTGATTTTTTCCTCCTGTTCTCCTTCGGTGTGGTAGGTTTTCGTCTCATCTGGTGGCCCATCGTCCTCACCACTACGGCTGGGCTGCTGTGGCATTGTACAGCCGGGTAAGAATCCACGGGAAAAAAAATCGCGGCGAAACCGTTTCAAGTTGACTCCACTTTCTTTCTACGTCCCACGTCAATGAACTGGGACCATTCAGTTGTGTACAGACGCAAAGGCGACCGGCTAACATCAAACGACTCCGCGCCCAGTGATTGACAGGCAGCAGTGTCAGCTGGGGGGCCAGTGTAGCCAATCAATTAACGAAGCATTTCGTGATGTCATGCACACGAGATTAATATTAACTACATTTCCGCTGCGATTGAAGGCCAACTGACCAATCACAGGCCAATATGCTTGATTTATGTAGGATCACTAATGAATATGGAACAAATTCCTGACATTCCAGGCGCCTGATACGGCGATAGAGGCCTTAGCGCCAAAGCATAGCCCTAGCTAGATAAACAAGTGATTTTCCTGTGCGGAGCGGATGTAGTGTTTTTCAGATGGTGCGATATACGTGCACTTGGGCTGACCAAAATAAACAACTGATTTCTTCTTGTGCGCTGCGTTGGTGCTAATTGTATGCAAATGCATGTTTTATTCATTGGTTAATGGGTGGTGATATACTTGAAGTAGGTTATATTAACAAGACAAGGTGTTGGGTAATTATTATAAATGTAAGTAACAAAGGGAGCTCGCTGCTATTAAATTAAAGTTAATGGCAAATTAACAACTTAAAACAAGTCTGTAGAGATATATTTAAAGCATTGCAACCGCAAAAGGCCTTTGTCAAAATGGCTTACGTAGTTTGGTCTCGACCGGATGTATTTGCGGTGCGCGTCGAGCCAAGGCAACACCACCTTCCATGACTGAACTGAGAGCACACGCACCATACACACACTCTGTGTGCCAGTCATGATGGCAACTTATCAGTTTTGCATATCTGGGTAGCCGAGATTTACCTTACAGTGTGACATGTGATTTTAATATGTGCAGCGTAATTATTCCGCGTCACCCAGAAGCATCGAGAGCATTAGACCTTTAATCATGCTGTCACCATCTTGGTCATGTTCCTTGTATCCAATAACATGGATGCTAATAGTCATTGCACAAAAATGAAACAGACTATATCTCCTTCTAGCCTCGGTTTGGTTACATTGACTTGAATGAGAGAAAATTAAAGGCACTGAACATGTTTGGTAATTATCAAAGACCAGTATTGACACTCGGTGTATCCCAACATATGCATAAAATAACAAACCTGTGAAAATTTGGGCTGAATCGGTCATCGAAGTTGCAAGAAAATAAAGAAAGAAAAAACACCCTTGTTGCACAATTTTGTGTGCTTTCAGATGCTAATAAAAGGCTTCATGCATGAAGTCTTTTATTATTTTAGTGGGAAGTTACCTCTTTCTCAAAAACTACGTTACTTCAGAGGGAGTGGTTTCTCACAATGTTTTATACTATCAACAGCTCTCCGTTGCTGGTTACCAAGTAAGTTTTTATGCTAATATATATTTTAAGTAATTACCAAACGTGTTCAGTGCCTTTAAGATGGCCGCACCATGATAGAGTTATCCTTTATTAAAGACAACTGAACACAAACAGGGGTAACTTTGCAGTGCAGCCATCTCGTCTCCAATTCTGATCAATGTATCCAAACCGAGGCCAGTAGGGCGATATAGTCTGGTCCCATTTTGGTAAAAAAAAACCAGCATACAATGAAAAACCTCATTCGAATTCATCTGCACACAGTGAACAAGACAAAATGGCGACCGAAACATGATTTTTTTTAAACTAGGTCTATGCACCCAAATCAATCTTGAATTCACCCAATGGGCCTAGATGTGAATTATACAAAAATGTCAAAATTATTAATGTAGGACAACAAGTAACTTATTTTGACTTATTAATATTTTAACAAAGATGGCACATAGAAAATGTGTTTGAGCAAAAACAAAAACATACAGCTGTCAGATAGAAGAAAAAATGGAAAGGTGGAATAAATCAAGACACTAATCTTATCTCTTATTTGTTACATGTTTGTTTGGTTTGTTTGTTTATTTATTTTTGATATATATATTTAAAAAAATTAAAGAGTTCCCCCCCCCCCGAAAAATAGTGCTAATTCCGGTAAAGTTTTTATATTACTAGGTACCATTAAAATGTCAAAATTAACGTGTTCGCTTTTTGATAATCTTTTGGAAAACCAAACTAAAAAATAACAAACTAATCTAAATTAAATTACATGAAACTCCTGATTTAAGCAGAGAAAGATTAATATTAATAAACGTCGATATGTATTTCCTCGTCACACTTGAACGAGCACCGATTTGGCGGACGATACTTAACCAACGACTGTTGCATGACCCCGCCAACTTATACGCGTCAAAAGAAAACTGCGGTCGAACCCCCACAGGAAAAAGTCAACTCATTCCATAAGATAAACACCGCGTTAAAGACAACGCGACAGGTGGTGCCCCGCCCTCTACGTTGAACACCAGCCGGTTGGTCCGTTGGTTGTTAATGAGATTAAAATAACAAACGGGGAGTTCACCAATCAGCAACCTTCAGTCTACTCAACAACCACCCGTTTCTCTTTAAGTCATGAACGGCTGACCCAATTCCGAGATATTTTTCCCTGACATTATTTTCTTTCATCGTTTTTTCTCCCTCGCTCTCCTTCTTACGTTGGCGCGTTTTTTGGTTGAGTGGGTCCGCCGTATTTATCGAGCGAGGAGTGTGTCGAAATTAATTTGGACTGGCAATCTTTCCCATGTAGAGCGACAGAGGGGAAAAAATGAGGGAAAACACATACTTTTAGCGAAAGTGGTGAAACAAAATCGCCCTCAGCTCTATGTAACAAGCCCGTGGTCGAATCCGAAGTGATGTGTACTTTTTATTTGTCCTAGTTTACCGCGTGTCACTCATTACAGCGCGAAATATTTTACATCAACAAGGATTACGTATTTATTGTTTTAGTGGGCAGGATATTTATGCAATTGGATAGGGTTATAAAATGTTGCTTCAATATCATGCAGTAGCGTTGGATTAAAACGAGAAATGAGAATGAAACTGCTGAAAAAAATGTCATGGAGTGGATGAAACTCCCATTGAACGTAATTAAAATGTTATTTTAAATAAACACTGACAGTATGAGAGTAGAATGTATAAAGATGTCTTTTTACTTCACAAAAAGGTATAATACTGAGATGTGGAGATGCTTTAGATATACACTAAGTGAAGAGGAGTGTACGCTGTCAGTGACAAAGTAATGCAGAACGGGTGTATACAAAATACAGATTATATACCTAGTATTTATTGCAATTTGATCCAAAATTTATTTTATGTTCCGACTCTTTCAAATCCTGCTATTTTCTTTCAATACATCCTCTCAGTTAATATTTGGGGTTTTTGTTGTTGACAATATTTTACATTCTAATATGAAACTCAAATTTTGGAAGGATGTATTGTTTAGTATTTTCAAAGGAAGGACAAATCGTGAGTGCGTTGTTTTTAATATGTTTCCCCCGCAGAATGGACCAATGAAAACGAATGAGGGCGCTGTTCACGCATTATACGGACGTGGTTCGAAATGCACTTGAGACGCTACATCATCTGTTTTAATGGGGGTTTTTTTACCTTAGAACCGTACATGACACAGAAATTGAAACATAAAATTTACTTTGATACCGGTATATATGTGGATGAAAACAAAAACACTTTATCTTGTCTGTTCTTCTTACCAGGTGTTGTGGCCGAGCGGTCTGGGGCTGTGTGGACTCAATTTCTGCAACTTAAAGAATGTGGGTTCGAATATTGGCTTATAATCAGTGACGACACTTCTGTCCTTGAGCAAAGCACTTTTTCATAATTACTTCTCTCCATCCAGGGGTATAAATGGGTACCAGCGAGAGCTGAGGAGTAGTCTGCGATGGACTGGCATCCTGTCCAGTGGGAATATAAATATTTTCAGTTGTTTATTGTCAATAAAACCAGATTTATTATAAACACCGGTCTGATGAGCCATATTGGCTCGGACCAGACTGTCACTTTACTTTTTGCTCTAAGAAAAAAGGTATGCACGGTAGTACTTTATATGTAACGGCAAGTGTAACCCATTATATAAAAGTGTTAACATATACCGCTGTATCTCTCAAACATGATTCAACACCTGAAACAGAAAGAAATTTTCATAAAATGGTATAATAGACCTGACTGCATTATTGCGAAAGGACGGGTTTTTTTTTTAAGGGTAAATAATGCTAAAAACAATATTGCGACGTGTCGTATAGCCGAGCAGTTTAGAGCACCGGACTCAAGCTTGATGTTTCTGATCAGCCGAGTGTGGGTTCGAATCCTGATTGTGTCCTTGAGCAAGACACTTTACCATTATTGATTTAGCCTTCGGATATCCGTAGGTCCCGTGTACTAGGATTGGAAGTGAACCCAGAACACATATCGTGGAAGAGCAGGGCTTAACCGCGGTGTTTCTGTTCACACGTTAAGCATCCTTGTTTACAGGTTTCCTCAGGCTTGCGAGCTACAGTGATTAAGTTCACTTATATTAAGGCATCCTTGGTTTCATTACCGGAAATATATGGATAACAATAATAAGAGGTGATTTGGATGAACGTCAGTGCTTGACTGTCGTTGGGTGTTCACAAAATGGCGGGGAAGAACTTATTAAATGAAATTGTTTTATATTTTGACAATTCACTGATAATTTTGTGACATACAAAACTTTCTGATTCCAACAGACCAATTCAAATTTAAACTGTTTCTGACACTATGACTGATCTCTTTCTGCCTACAGGATGCATTTTGCACTTTCGATCTTCCCGCCATTTTGTTTAATAACACTCACGTTAATCTGCCCTCATTAGGGATTTGATGGGTGACTTCATACAAAAATAAACAATAAATAAATTGCTAAAAATTAATTTAAATAATGTCTGGGATAACAATGAAATGAAGCAAGTCCATGCGCAGCTTGGAAAGAAAATTTGGGCCTACGTGGTTGAGGTTGTACTTGTAGGCCTATATAGAAATAAATGCTCTTTCCTTGAAAACAGACGGATGATGGGCGAGAATTAGTGAGGTCTGTTTTGATGGCTGTAGGAAAGTCAAACTACATGATGTGGCGCAAAAAGCGCTCTTAGTCGACGACAGGCAACTAATGAAGATAATAGGTCCTCACTACCAGCTAGCAAGCAAAGCTCGCCAGGTGCTTGGCGCACCATCCCAGGTCTTCGTTTCAACTGATTTTCAGTCTAAGTCCAATTACGTGTTATATTTTATGAAGCATAAAAGCAATTATCAGTGACCATGTATAGACCTACATGTATTCAAAGCGAAGGGATCCGTCGCATCAACGGGGCAGTCAGGCAGTGAGCACGGGGCGACTTGTACTTTTCAACCGGGCGGGCGCGGCGCTGGGCGGTGATGATGGCTCGGGCAAGAGAGATGAGGATGACGATGGTGAAAGGAAGAAATGACAACGAGACGAGTTGAAAAGAGAGAGAGAAATCGATGGGGGAGGACTATAAGATGTCGATGACCCTACCAGGGAGGGGGTTTTACAGCGGGGAGACAGAGGCAAACTTCGCCGTGGATTGTGTGGCGGCAGCAGGCAGCGAGCGGCACAAATCCTTGCTTCATCACATCACGTATGACCGGATCGCTGTCGGGCGCGGCGAGTTCGGCACTCTGCAAGATCAACGAATTAGCAGTTTGGGAACAATTCCATTGAACACCCAAAACAACACACAATCTGGTGTGGTGCTAAGACACAACAAAGATCAAACAAGTTTAAGAATATTATGCATTTACCCCAAATCAATGGCCTATACTCAATACGAATAATAATATTGTGTATGATTGATGGGGCAATTAATTGTTTTAAAGGCAGTCTTGTATACCTAAATAGGGCCTAGTTTGGTTTTTAAAATGGCCCCCGTAAAAAGGTTGTTGTAATGTATAACTTAGACAAGATGTGTAATGGTGGTCAGTTTGGTGTCCCGCCTTATTGGTGTATGTTTGCTGTTTTTAGGGTAATGTGTCCCCACAGTCTTTCATTCGTCGACCCCCAGTGTTAAGCGAAGCCGATTTATTGCCACAAGCCACACACACACATCCATAAAAGGAGTGAAGAGCGTGCAAAAGTGCAAGAGCGGGATCACTTCGGTCACCTACGGGGGCCCAGCGAGCCGTATAACGGCTAGTGTCAATCATTGCACTGCGCTCAAAAACACAAAATCACCGCAGTCCCTTCGACCGCTTCTCACACGTCGTCATCTCAGCGTAGAATCCCCCGTCAACCACCGCTCGATATCACCCTCTATTGTTGTTTCAAGAGAGAAAAAAGCCATTCAACCGCTGTTTGACAGCAACTCTTCACATCTCGCCCGGACCACGCCGATCTTCGACACCCCGGTAACAGCTCTACAGCACCGGTGCGCCTCCATCATCACACGACGGGTGACAAGCGGTGCGAATCTGCCAGTAAAATAGAAAGATAAAAGTCTTGCACAAGCCGGGGAGGAGAGGCTGAAAATCCACAAGTGATGAAGTGATATTTCAGCGAGACAATTGTTTTAGATTTACCCTTTGTCTCTGATTACACCCCTCGCTACGGAGGAGATCGTGACAGATCCTGACAAAAGGAGATAGCAAGTCGATGACCGACTGTAGCGCATGTCCAACTTCGTGTTATGATGAAATACAGTATTAAGCCTTGCCCTTTCCCCAGGAGAGAACACCATTTATATTTTAATACGAGGTTAAAAATATTTCACATCCAATACGGTACTATAGGAGGGGTGGGGTTCAAGGGTTATCGTTTGATTTTGTCAACGTTATGCTGATTATAAGCAAAATTATCAAGATACAACAAAAAGTCACCTAGGAAAGTTTCAGTTGAATACAGCGTCTAAGTTATTGAGAAAACAGAAACAAACTATCACGGTATTTTCATCAAGAACGTCGAATCCATCCACGTTTAGCGAGGTGACAGCGGGTACCAGCCGCAACTCTGACCGTATTGAGGGCAGCATTCGTCAAACGGACACCACGGTAATTTTCTTGCAGACAACCTTTGGAGCTTATTCATACTGGTCGACATACTTTTATTGATTTCTAATTCAGTATAAATAATATCGGAGGATGCTTTCTACCGTTACCATCCTTATAACAATGAGGCTTTTGGATAAAATTACATAACTTCTTTTAGGGTCATTACCAAAGGATGACCCTACCTTTAAAGGCTGTGCCACCAATCTTGAGAGCCACAATATTATAGAACGTCCTCAGAAATACCCTAGCAACACTCGTCGTAGCTGTATATGCCACTTCAGACGCGACATTGTGACCAAACATTGTGAAACAAAAATTATGCGAAATACGTAAGGATCGCACGACACTCTGTCTCAACAAAACCCCAAAATTAATGTGTATCATTGCGTTCTGTAATATTATTTACTAGAGCGCTAGTGCCAACTGTCAACCAATCAGAACATGGAATGGTCTTTACGTCTACTGCATTATTCATGAGGTATATGAAGTTTGAGAAACACTTAAGGATCGCCGGTGGAAACTCTTCAAGTGCATCGATAATGGCAATTAAAAATGGGCTCGTGATAGCTGACAACCAATCAGAACATAGAAAGGTCTTTACGTCATACCGCATTATTCATGAAGTTTTATGAAGCACTTTAGGATGGCCAGAGGAAACACTTCAAGTGCATCCGTTACTACGCCAAATAAAAATGGGCTATATTGGTAACTGTCAACCAATCAGAACATAGAATGGTCTACGTCATACTGCATTATTCATAAAGTATGAAGTTTGATTGCCGGTGGAAACACTTCAAATGCATCCGCAAATTTCAGTTGGTTGTTTTTCATGTTCAGCAAAAAGTGATCTCTGCAAAGTCGATTTCGTGGGGAAATTAATTAATTTTGCGCGGATGCTTTGCTCTAATTCATTCTTCGAGAGCTGTGAAAGTGTATTCTGTAATTTATGCTCCAATAAATAGCATAATAATTATATTTTCTGAACACTGATACACCTTTTTATTGAAATAGAAATTTAAAGACATAACTTCAATCGTTGATAAATCAGACAACATTATAGTCTGGCCCCCGAACCAAGAATGTGGTGGGGGGCAGACACCAGACTCCGTGCCGACAAAGTGCAAATCGAAGATGCGGATATCGGAGTCTACTGGGCGATCGAAGCGCTTGGCCCCGGCAGCTGGAACTACGCTGGGCAGGGGAAGATACCCGAGAGGTGTGAACAAGCTTTGAGGACCGGGCTTTCAAGGCATCGACCGACGAGGAGTGAGAAGTTTGTGGGGACTGGACGGAAGGAGGAGGAGAACTTGTGGCAGGAGAAGAATTTTGAAAGACTAAGTGGAAAGAGTGGTGAAGTGGTGTTTAAAAACTGGCAATTATGGTGGAATAGGCCTAGTGCTCGGTTATCATGTTTAAACGATTGATGGTCATAATGATTATCACTGAGTGAATATGTTGTTTGGTCATTATTTATTTCTCTCAACAAATCAAAGATACATGTAGCCACATTAACACATCCACAACGCACAAGAGTACGGCACTAGATAAAATGAAATACATACATGCATATAAAGTAGTTTTATACAAACGTGGACCAGATCCATGCTGGAAGAAAACAATATTTTCCTGATCAAAAACCCCACAAGGTTTCGTCTGCCAGTACTGGCACGATGGTGTGTGACACCAATCTGAAGGTGACGATTCCGGGGAGGGAGGGGTTGGTGATGGGGGGGGGGGGGGGGGGGGGGGTCAGGTGTGGTGAGGATGATGACATTTGGTCACTACTTGTACCCTGTGACTGGTATCCTGCAAATTTTTGGCTTAGCAGAAATCTGTTGAGAAATGTTTTCTGCTTAAGCAGCTCTATGAAATTGGGCCCTGGAGTGAGTGATGCTGATGGTGGATACCACGATGACGACGGTGATGATTGTAGACGACAGTGACAATGACAATGACAGGGTGATGTAATCTACTGGTGTGGGTATTTCTTTGAGGTGTTATACCTAAAGGGGAAGATGACGATGACGACGACAATGACAATGACAAAAATACTCTTAAGATGAGGTTGCATTTCAAGCTAAATAACTAATGATCAAAAATAATCAATCACTACCCACGACCACCCGTGGAGTTCTTTATCACTCAAGGTCATTCACTAATAACACAGGAAGCCCTAAAACAAAGAAGAAACAAGAAGAGGGAAAAATCATTCCATGGGACCCGATTCTCTGCTCCAAACTATCTTGGTGGGGGACTGGCTGATTCGTACACCAAATTGATTTTGACAGCAGCTTCCCGGTGAGTTCGACCAGCAAAGGAACTGTAGACACACCTGAAGACGGGAAACTCACCGAGTTAAAACTATGGTCTAAAAATCATTCGTTGATGATGGGGTTATAAGGACTTTTCTATTGCAACCTCACAGCCCGAGGTTTTTGCCAACCGAGGTTGGAAAACTGTGGAAAGCCATAAATATAAAGGAAAAACAGATAGCCGGAGTTTGTAAAAATGTTACACGGATACTAAAAAAATACTATTAGTGCTGAATTTGTTGGAAAGCAAATAATCATGGGATGCTTTTATTTTATTGAAAGTGAGTAGAAACGATTGAATGTTTTGCTAATACCATTTGTGTATCAACAAAAGGTCTACACCACTAAAATGACTGCCACCATTTCACTGGTCGTGTTCCCTGTCTACATTAGCAATAACAATTCACTGATTATCATTCTACAGAAAGGGACCTGACTATTTCGTTTGGTTACAAAAACTGTAACATAAATATTCATTATCCCCCACTGCAAGAATAGCATATAAATTGGAAGTATGGGTGCACAAATCCTTGGTTCAAGGGCATGCAAGGGCCGTTGACTTCCATCGTAGCACCCGTTTGCAAGGTCAGTTTCTTGATCACTGATTATTTTTATCAGCCATTACGTCTATTACGGCATTATCATCACAACGCGTGCAGTATCGGCTTTGAATATTATTACGCCTATCTGCGCAAAGGAGAAAAAAAACCTGTCGAACTTCGCACCCTCCTAACAAAGGCTATGATAGCCTCTTCCGATTACCTGTGACCCAACTGGTCCCCCCAGGCCCCCATTTGGAGTAGGAGGACCCACAGATCTCTGGAGAGAGGCGGCGCCCTTTGATGGTTACCGCGGTGCAGTCTTTGTATGCCCAAATATGGAGATGTCGGCATAGCGCAGCACAGAGTGATATAATGTCACGTGGGGTGTACGGGGGGGGGGGGCTTTTCCGTTGTGTGTGCTGTTGTAATTGACAAAGTATTGTTGGAAGGGGCTGGACTTGAAGTTAATCCGTAGATTGTATTGTCCTTGCTCGATGGGATTACAATGAGTATATAATTAAAGTCCAGATATCGAGTAATTATCAATGAGCCGTGACCATATTAGTCTTGTTTCGAGACATTAATGGTTTACACCTAGTGAGTGATTTATTGATGCTGCATGGATACGCTGATTCATCGATAGACACGAACGTCTGGGGAAAGCAAGAATGCGATCATGCCTGAGACTGCAAATGACTTCATACTCTGCGAGCAATTCAGGGTGTAATACATCGTTGGTTTGGGAAGACTGGGAAGAGTACATCCTCCACTCTCCAGTAAACATGGAGTCAACTTGTAAAAATTTCATCACATTTGGTGGTCGTGTTTCTGAGAGAACACAGACAGCGGTTTAGAAAAAAAATTATATTGGATTTAAAGGCAAAGTATACATTTGTTTTTTGGAAACGATCTAACTTTTTTTGAAATTGTTTTAATCCTATATAGATGTAGATATTCCTATATAGATGTAGATATATAATAAAGGATATATCATTTAAAAGGGTAGTAGCGTTTTTGAGATATCGCCGAAAATATGGAGCGGTTGTGTCCACACAGGAAGAATAATTGGAATACACATTATGAGAAACGTTTCTCAGATTGAACAGTTTTTGAATTTTTTCTCTTTCTGAAACCAGTCAGTCTGTTCCTTGCTCTATGGTTGAAGGTAATTTTATCTGAAATGGTATACTTTATCAACAGCTGCAGTGATTTTTACGAATTAGGTTTTTATGGTCATTACTTTTTGGAATAATTAACATTGGTATACCCTCCCTTTAAGAATTAAGCTTTGAGATTAAAAAAGTAGCAACTTCGTTTATCACCATCTAATCAAAAACAGTCATTAAAGGTGTAATCTCGTCGTCGAGTTTACTTATCTTTTGACGAGCGCGTGGTTCAAGTAAATCCGTTGGGGGCGCGTGTGCCTCCTAGGACGCACACGGTCTTCATTACAGCTCATTACTTATGCAGCTTTATTACAGAGCGGCTCCCTGCCCTCGTAGTCCCAGGCACCGATTCGATGTAGATTCGCAGTAACACCAATATGGGAACCAATCTATTTGGCCATTCTGTTAAATTCGGTTACATTCACAAAAAGAGTACAAACACGAGACTCAATCGTTTTTATATTTCGCCCACATCCTCAACATCGAGGTTTCATCATGGAGGAAGGGGTTTCATTCACCCCCCCCCCCCTTTGTAGCTATCTGAGGACCCGCCCCCTGGAAGCTCGAGGAATCCGACATAGCGTCAATAATTTCCCATCACAAGAAATTTACATTAAAAACTGAGAAGAATAGAAACAAACCCTTATTAGAGATTCATAAGTTGGCCGGCGGCAAATCACACGTTACGGTCCCGTATTCTTTTCAAATGTGTGCACATCAAAGGGAAGCCGACAATCTTAATCCCAGGGATACAATAACCTCGCCTGTGGGGCTATATGCGGGGTCGCGGTCAACTTCTGATCGTTCCCATAAACATGTCTATAAATAGACCAACCGGAACAACAGCTCATGACGTAATGATCTCGGCAATGCTGCATTTCTTTTGAATAATTTATTGATACAAATTTAATGCATTTTTTAAATTATTTATTTATTAATTCGAGCTGGCATACAATGCTTTAATAAATTGACATCACTGACAAAATCAAAAGCTCTGAAATTGTTAAGAAATATAACAATGTATAAAAAAAAACAATTATGATACATCATTATTGTTATAAAAAAACAACCCCCAAAACAAAAAAACAAAAAACGAAATAAGATCTAAATGATTTATATAAATGTTTACCTATTTAAAAAACACACAAAGTAATATAATGCACCTTCCCTTTAAGAGGTCTCTTGAAATCTGTTTAGTCCGGAAAATCTTTGTTTTCTTCTAGAGAACCCATTGTTCCATCCCTTTCTTTAAATTGCTTGATTTACAAAGATCCTTCCTCACTCCAACAAAATCCAACACCATTATGGTGTTTTCAACACCCAAACTGCTGGACTCTCATTTCTGTGGTTTGCCTGATCCAATGCAAAGCATTCAATCACTCTATGCCTGCAATCCTCAGTCCAACAAAATCAAACACAACAGACTGTTGGGTATTGGTTGTTGGGATAAATAATGAATACTATTCCAAAATCTACTTTAATTTTTAATCAGCTCACTTCAAAAGTAGTATGAAAATTAATTCACTGCATCTTTGATTATCTAGGAATGACGACAGACCCCCCTACCCCATTATTTTTGAGACACAACTGCAGACACGACTTAACAAAACATCGTTCATCCAACCTGATATCGCCTCTTCCCCCTAAACTGGGTCACCGATTTAAAAACTAACACAGTTCCGGTGGCATTTTAATAACATGCCCGCGTCAAAGCCATTTGGTCATCGCCTCCTCGGTGATATGTAGCGGGGCGGGTGGCTCATGTCTCGCCTTGGTCGGGAGGTGCGACCGGGCGGAAGAATTTTTAAAAGCCGAGCAATTGACACGGAGTTTATCCCTTATTTCATAGTTCAGGCAGCGTTTGTAGTTTACATGTACATAGGTCTGACATTTTTTTAAATTTATTTATTTTACCTTTTAATTCCTGTGATATTTGTGCTGTGAAAAAAATATTATGATGGTGGTTATTTAAAGATGTTATACAGGATTGAAATATACTGTGAAATATATCCATCTGAAATGAAAATTATATTCGAGAGAACTGTATCTGAAATCCTTAAAAAAGGAAACGCAACAGCCGATTTCGGTTGTTACAACCAAAATTAAGGACAATGTGTTTTCATGCTGAAAGTTGTGCATGGTGTATCACTGATTTCTCTTGACTCACACAATGGGTGAAGCCCAGATTTTCACAGGTTTGTTATTTCATGTATATGGTTGATCACACAAAACATGAACAATGTACATGTATGTGACTATTTTGTCAGCTCTACCAATCCTGTATAACACCTTTAAGAAGTATCATGATTGTGACAATTATGATATCGATTATGATAAATATGGAATTGAAATCTCTAAGAGACATTCTAACTGAATTGTGGACTGAGGAATCAATGTAGGTGGTTGACAAACAAAAAACTTGCAAAAAGTGTTTAAAAACTGAACAATGGCCTTTCTTTTCAAAACTCTTTCTGCTTTATCGGTACAATTTATCTTTTCTTGCTGTGCCCGAACTTTTCCCACTGTTTGCCTGAATTTTGGAGGGCAGTTTATACCTATGCTAGGTAGAGTATTTCTCAAAGACTTTCTCTTTAAGTCTTTGAGAAAGACTTCGCAAGGGTCGATACATGCATCCATTGTCACATTTTGAATTTACATCAAAGGTCATTTGGGTTGGTTAAGCAGTTTACCAAAACAATGTTTTAATACTTACGTTGATATTTTTTTAATAATGATGCTGAAAGATGATGATGAAGATGACAGTAATGATAAAGAAAAGTCATTAGGAACAGCTGGTGACTTTGAAGATAAAAAGAAACATCTTGTTCAAATTATAAATCTTCAAAAAAAATTAAATTAACATTAATTCAATTAACATTAACCAACCCATCATTGCAATATGTACAAAATAAAACTGTTTAATTTATTTATTTGGGATGATACTTGGCCCTTGGGGGAAATAAGCAGGAAAATTATTGTTCCTTTCAAACGACACTAGTGCATTACAGTCTAATTCCCCAACCCATTCCCCAACCCACCCCCCTCCCCAGCCCCCCTCACAACCTCCTTGTGCATTCCAAATGACCCCAGTGCATTACAGTCTAATTAAACCCCCACCCTCCCCCCACCACCCTCCCCCCACCACCCTCCCCCCACCACCCTCCCCCCACCACCCTCCCCCCACCACCCTCCCCCCCACCACCCTCCCCCCACCACCCTCCCCCCACCACCCTCCCCCCACCACCCTCCCTAGCCCCCACCACCCTCCCTAGCCCCCCTCACAACCTCCTTGTGCATTCCAAACGACCCCAGTGCATTACAGTCTAATTCGCACATCCAGGAAAGCGTAACACAGTCATATATACAGGATTATGGCATTACAAGCACGTACGTCTGAGAGGTCCAACTTGAACCAATTACACCCTTCTCCCTCAGGACTCCATTAGGGGAGTGCATCTAGCTAGACATCATATAATGGAGAGCTTGCACCCAAAGGCACCAAATGACCTTTTAACAGCGAATGTGGGGGGGGGGGGGTCAGTGTAAGGTAAGGCTGGAGATAACATTCGTAATTTGCAAGTGCCAAAGGTCGTGCTCCTTATGTAGTGTGGGGGGGGGGGGGTGTTCTGCAGAAATGGGGTGGAATGGAGGATGGTTGTGAGTAATGCAGAGTATAACCCGCATAGAATTGCGAAACTAAGAATCGCTTAGTGGTGAGGTGCAGGGGGTACTGGACGGAAATGGAGGAGGGAGTAAAAAGCTAAAGAAAATAGCCTAATGCAAAGTGAAGAAGGTCAACATCTTTTGGTAGTGGGGGCCACAGGGGAGTTGAAGGGGGCAGGGTCCTGCAGGGGTATAGCAAAGTAACCCATTTATCACCAAATGTCACAGCCACAGTTCACACTTGAGTTGCAGCAGTGGGGGTTGGGTCAAGGCTAACCAATCCCCCCTAGTATCAAAGGTCAGGCTGTTTGAGGTGTTGGGCTGCAGAATGGGGTGGGGGTGGTTATGTAAAACTCAAGCAAAGCTTGTCCACTGTTGACACAAGTGAATTTCTTCAGGCATTTGGAGTTGGGAGCGAGAGGGTGATCTTAGGGCTGGGATAAGGTCAAGGCAACTCATATGATCTTATGTCAAAGGTCAGGCTAGTTTGGCCTTGATTTAGTGGTTGGGGGGGGGGGGGGGTGGGGTGGCAGCTTCGATTAGCTATCTGGGTAGAGGGGTGGGAAAGTGTAAAGCTCAACATACAACCTGTCACCCAGTGTCAAAGGTCGTAGCTAGCTGTTGGAGAGTTGAGGGGTGAATGGGGCTTACTAGGATAATATTCAGGGAACACATGAAGTTTTGTTCGGTGGGGGAGGGGAGGGAGGGAGGTACGATTATAACTAAGATAACACAGATTTTAGTATCTGCCTACAGTAATTTCAATTGTTCTTATCAAACAAGTTACATAAATTGGCAATTCATGGCTATTGAATTTATTGCATATATTATATAACTTCCATGTATTGCTACGTAAACACACATTTTCCAGCTATTTTTCGAATACAGAAAGCCGTCTTTGTTGGTTTGTTGGAGCATAGATTGGGAACCAACGCACACAGACCAACAGGGTACCAGTCGTCTGATATAAAGTTAACAAATTTACAAAAGAACCCTGGCTGGTACCTGGCATGTCAACAAAACATAGCTATGTAGCCACATCGAGGAGAAGTTAACTGGTTCCCCTCCACACCAAACGAAAATTTACCAACACATTTTGGCTGGTATCTCACATCTCACTTCATCCTTGCTGCCGGACTTCGCAGCGAGGGGAAGTGAAGTGGTTCCCCCTCCATAACAATATTACACCAATACAATTTTACCCACTGACCCTGGTTGGTACCTCGCATATAGAGCCAAGTCGAGGAAAAGTGAATGGGTTCCCATCCCAAAAACGTAATTATAAAACTAATTTCTCGACAGACTCTTGTTGGCACAAACCATCTCTTCTTGGCCAAGTTAAGGGAACATAAACTGGTTCCACTCCCAATAGACCTGACCAAAATACAAATATTCAAACAAGATTTTGGCTGGTACCTGGCATCTTGATCAAGCAATTAATGCTTGCTATCGTAGCCAAGTCGCGCGAGAGTGAACTGGTGAAACTCCCGAGTAACCTTCTCAAAACACAAATAACTCAATGGATTTTGGCTGGTACCTGGCGTCTTGATCAAGCCTTGGCGAGTGATTTCCGCAGCTCCTAGTCGAGGGGCAGTGAAGTGGCTTGATTGCTCGATCCTGGCTGTAGCTGCTTGGTCTCTCGTGTCTTGTGTAGAGAGGTCAAGAGGTCAGCCATGGAGACGGGGCGGAGAGATTCTTCTGCACCACCCTGAGTCTCCTCACTGATGGAGTAAAAATCCAGAATTTAGAATAAAATAAAAAATTGACACAAATTTGTTAAATAAAAATAAACACATTAACAATGAAACAAATCTGTACAAATCATGAATGAATGTACCAGGCAAGGAAAAAGAAACACCAAGCGTACATATACAAACAAAAAGTAAACAAAATCAAATAGAGAAGAGAATCAAGGCAATAACAGCATGCATGCTTTAACACACTCTATTCTTCTTGTACAGAAGTACCTCCCTCCTCCTCTAAAGAATTCCTGAGATTCCCAGAACACAATGAAGATACAATAGGAGGAGGGGGAAGGTACACCATGCCACCTATCAAGCACCAAATAAATATTTATGCAATAAATATATATCAGAAGGTAAAACTGACAACATAACAATAAATCTTAATATCAATAATGACAATTTCTAAACTGATGCCACAGCCATTTTCAAAACCAAGGCTTTGGCCTCAGGCTCCAGTTCAGGCACTGTACGCCTTCTTAAAGTCTGAAAGTGTAAGTTTTCAAAACAACTAACAGAGCCCAAGTCGAAGCTGAAGTTTTTAATTTTAAAGGGCCTTAAAAACACTCAAATGACCCCTGAACCATAAACTATGACCCCTGACCTTGTTGATGATCTCTGACTCCTTATGAAGTCTCTCATGGTATAGATGCAGGCGTTACGACACATCTCTCTTAGATCACTCCCAGAGAACCCATCTGTTTGGTCGGCAATTTCATTCAAATTAACGCCCTCTCCTAACTGAAAAGGAAAACAAATCAAAAAGGATATTGATAAATTCTAAAATAATACTAGTAATAATAATGATAATGTCACCATGGTCGAGTGGTTAGACTGCACGACTTGCAATCACGACAAGGTTGTGGGTTCGAATTTGGCCAGGCTAACCGCTGATTTCACAATAAGTGTTGTTACTTAATCACCTTATTGATTTGTGCAATTCATAATCAGACATTAAACCAATGTCTGTATGAGAGAGATTGGCTGTTGCCAGCTCGGTGATTATTTCATTTTGTAAGAACTTCACCGAGTTCTCTTGTTTGGAAGATCATCTAAACAAACAAACAAACAAACAAACAAACAAACAAACAAACAAACATACAAACAAACAAACAAACAAACAGGGCCCAATTTCATGCCTCTGCTTACTGTAAGCAAAGAATCGGCGCTTACGGAAGCAGGGAATTCCGCGCTTACGTCAAGCGTATTTCACAGGTTAGCAGGGAATTTTTGCTTGTGCACTTGCGTAGTCCACGTTACTAGGCATTCTACGCTTACACAGCTAGCGCAGAAATTTGGCGCTTGCTCGGTAAGCGAAGAATGGTGATCCCAAGCGCAGAATTCGGCAGTAAGCAGAGCCATGAAATTAGGCCCAGGTATGATGCACCATTCAATCCAAAGAGTTAAAGTTTCTTGGATGATTCAGGATGAAGCTTACCTTCTCTGTTCGGAGAATTATTTTAAGTATACTCTGTCGCTCCCTCTTTCCCTGAAACATCAAATAAACAAAAATTTAAATTTGCGGAAAATTTAAAACTAACTGACCACAATGATCAACTTCTGGAAGATGGACATTTTTAAAATTCCGTTTGACATCTTTTTCAATAACACCCCATGTTTAGATTCTGCCTTGTGATTGGTAATTTGGCTCCCTTTGTGATCCCTGTAAAATTATATTTTCCCTTTGAAGTGAAGCCAAGGAAAATAGAACGCTCTGAGGATCACCTCAGGAGTTTTATTTTTAACCATAGCACTTGAAGCAGTCAATATTTGTATACTTTGGGAACTGCGGGCTCTGATTTTTTCTTTCTTTTTACTGTCAGCTTCGTTTAACCATTAAGGCAATTTGGAAACAAACTTAACATTGTTTTATGGTTAAACAGTTAACCAGTTGAACGTCCTAACCCTATTGTTAAATGTGACTTACAGGTAATCCAATATGGAAGGTTGTTGGCATTCTCCTTAAGATTGCTGGATCTACATCTCTGGGTCTGTTGGTGGCACCCATTAAGATGACCTTAAACCAAAAAACAAAACCAAAGATACGGCGATGATTATTAAATCTTCCTACTAACTGATCATTCAGTATTATCCAGTGTGGTTTTGAATGATAGATGAACTATGCCAGCATGCAATACGATTGTGGTGATTGCATCTACACAGCACATAGTCAACCTTCCTACTGTATGACCATTCAATATCACCCACTGTGGTTTCAAATGAAAGATGAACTGTGCCAGCCTGCAATATGATTGAGGTGACTGCATCTACACAGCCCATAGTCAACCCTCCTACTGATTGACCATTCAATATCATCCACTGTGGTTTTCAATGATAGATAAACTATGCCAGCCTACATTATGACACCATGTAGTGAATGCATCTACACAGTACACAGTCAACCCTCCTACTGTCTGACCAGTCAACATCAACCACTGTGGTGTTCCCTCTCCTACCTCACAACTGTTGTCCGTGATGAGACCATCCCACATTGTCATGAACTGAGCTTTCATCATTGCTGTGGCTTCATGGTCATGGCTAGCTCTCGATCTCAAGAAGGAGTCTATCTCGTCAATGAAGATAATTGCTGGTTGCAACTTGATGGCCTTCATAAAAAAACAAAAACAAAAACAATAGTAACTTTTTATGCAAATTTCATATCCCCTTATTTAAATTTCTGTAAAGATTTTTCAAAAGGGTGTTAAGGCGTGACCAATGGAAATCAGGGATTGTAACAAAAGGGATCAGTGTGTTTTAATTAATAGACTAAGGATGGTCACGTTTGGCTCATTTTCATTTAGCAAAATTCCTCAGTTTCATCGGGTAGACACCTCTGTGTGTGTGTGTGTGAAGGCAAGGGGGGGGGGGGGGGTATTGAGAAAATCCTGATCTACCCACCAATGAGAAGACAGCTGATGCCAGTTTCTGTGACTCTCCGTACCATTTGTCAGTCAGGTTGGAGGCTTGGAGGTTGATGAAGCGGCACCCGGCATCCTTGGCAATGGCCTTGGCAATCATGGTCTTACCACATCCAGGAGGTCCGTACAGGAGCACACCTATTGCAAGGAAATGAAAAGTGAATGGTTAAATGTAAAATAGACCAAATAATTAGACATTAGAACGTATAATGTCAAAGGACTAGGGTGTTATAACTTAGAAGTCAAAAGGTAGGGCTTTATTTACAAGCATCTCAAAGTGCCATTATTTTACATCAGGTATAGAGAGTGATTTTGAAAAGGCAAGATACCAACCAGGGCTCAATTTAATGGTCTGCTTATTGCTGAATTCCACGCTTGAGAACACCATTCTTCGCTTACAGGGCAAGCGCCGAATTTCTGCTCTAGCTGTGTAAGTGAAGAATGCCTAGTAAGGTGGACTACGTACATTCACAAGCAAAAATTATCTGCTAATCTGTGAAATACGCTTGACATAAGTGCAGAATTCCCTGCTTTCATGAGCATGATTCTTTGCTTATGGCAAGCAGAGCCATGAAATTTGGGCCATGATCCTGCCCCAAAAACAACTCTACTCAACGACTCTCTACCCTAACCTTTCGGTGGCTGCATCAACACCGACTCTTTAAACAGATGTTTCTTCTTCATCGGTAGCAAGATCGTTTCTCGGATCTCAGAGCAGATCTCCTCAAGGCCCCCAATGTCTCGCCAGGTTATGGACAGCGTCAGAGGGTCGACGAGCTGTGCTGCGATACTCATCTCATAGTCGCTAAGACTCACTCCTTGGACTCCGATACTCTTCATCAACTTCTCTGCCTGTTAGTGTAATGAAAGTTAGGTTATATTTCTCCTCTACGTTTAGCTAAGCAAATTTGTGATAGTCAGAAAAATGTTACCAGCCAAAATACCATATCATGTGTTCCATTTGTGATTGGCGCCCTGTTTATTTGAGCTAAGCAATATTTTGTGCTTTTAAAAGCAGACAAACTTTACTGCTGGCTTAGCCCACCAATCTGTTCTTACAGTAGCAGACCAATCCTTGCTTAACCCATATCTGCTTGACTTGTCACAGTACATAAACACTGTTCTTGACTAAGCCCATGTAGCACTTTTTGCTGCATTACAATAAACATCCATTATTTACTGCCTTGAAAATAAACATATCCCAACTGTTTACTGTTGGAAAGAGTACCTAATTCACTTTAATGTGATTTTTGCCATGTTTCCCATCTTATATCACTAGTAATGACAGTACAAAGAATGACCCCAACTTCTTGTTCATCAACGGGTTTTCCCGTAGTTGGGAAGTTCCCTAGTTAAGCATATTTCACAGTTTAACAAGGATTTTTTGCTCGTGTGTCTACATATTTCACTTAATATTCTTCGCTTACACAGCTTGCAAAGAAATTTCCACCAACCCTGAAAGCCAAGAATGGTGCAGAATTTCACACTAGGCAGAGCCATGAAATTGGGCCTTGGTCTATTAAGCTCCAATACCAAGTTGCAATGGTCGTAACCCTCCTCCCCGATGGTCCCCGGCCCAGGGAGGGTTATAATCATCACAACTACCCAATGACAATGTACCTGTTCTTTCGCTTCTTGTTTCTGTTTTCTTGTAGGGTCCATTGCTTTGACAATCCATCGTACTCCGTAGTATGTGGACACACCAAGAACAGCAAGCCGGAAGACTAGACCAAAGATCTCATTCTTTGACAAGCTCAGTTTAATGGATCGTGTCGATCCTTCCAAGTCCGGCATAATGAGCTACTTGTGGTTGAGGACTTCAAACTTTAAGGCAAATCTGAAAAGAAAGAAACATTTTTGGTAATTTTCAGGTATGATTATCGTTCAATTTCCTCAGCACAAATTAATTCCCATCCTACAACCAACCTGTGTACAATTTACAGCAAATTGGGTATTTATGTTTTATGAGAAAACGTTGAGCTATGCCACTTTTGGGATGATTTTTCCACAAATGACACTGTAAAAATCAGTGAAAAAATGGCAATTGGATTCGGCGTCCTGCCAGTGCCAACTTTTACATTACAAAATTATTCTTTACTTAATCATACTCATGATATGTAATACTACTACTACTAGTTAGAAAGATAGAGTCTTAAAATTACTCTTATTTTTTTTAAGGCCCAATAATGATTACACATTGACTACTTCATTCAATTGATACTATTACCTTTTCTTTTTCTGATTTGTTTTTCCTGTAGTGTCAAGTTTTTTTAGAGGAAATTCACCGGTTAATTTACCGTCTCTGGTAAAATGTACACCCTCCAGTCCTCCCGTGTCCACTGCCCTGGCTGGGCCGGCGGCAGTGGTGGTGCACTGGTGGTGCCAGTGGTGGTACTTTTTGTGGTAGGTTTTAATTTTCAGTTCAGGGCTAGGAGAATTTTACTTTTTTACCATTAAATAAAACCAAACAATGTCTTAGTATTGAAAGAAAATGAGCACGAGCATAAACATATAATGCAAAATAATACACACATTTAAAAAAACATTTTATCATGTTTTTAATGAGGCTAAGGTGTTCCAACATCAACGAGTCTTACCTTCGAAATTCGGACTGCAAGCAGGAATTAAAAACTCATGCCGCACTATTGTTCAAGAGAGGGCGCTATTTTCTCTAGATTGCGACATCATCTCGGGTTTGACCTCCGCACAAAAAACACAAAATAGTCGGTGGCGATTCTTATTATTCGAATGTGAGAATCGGTAAATATGTAGAATGGTCTCTGCAAAGAGGGCGTCTTGGAAGGGGGGACTTGGAATGGTTGGGAGGTGGGTGTGGCTGAAACAGTGACAACAAATTAACATAAGTTGAAAACATAAAATACAAAACCCTTACATTTGTGGCAACGTACATTGATTGATAGTTGATACTACATTTTAACATGAATTAAACCATCAAACATGCGGTTTTATGGCTAGAAATGGGATTACCGTGCAATATAAATAAAATACAAACATACATAAAAGTTTCCCAGCGAGAGAAATGCTCAAGATAACTTTTAAAAAGTATTACATCATAATTTTCTTCATTGATGAATAATGGTAAGAAAAAGTAATGTTGTGGGCGGAGCTTCGTGTAGCTTCCAAAATCAATTCTCTACCATTGTAGTCAGTGATAAGTCGGGTTGTAACAATCGATTCCATACATGCCGCAAGCACGTTGTATTTTAACTTTCCTTGGTATTTGGAAAACCACGTGTGTTCGGGTCTTGTGAACGAACTTTTGAGCAACTTTCTTAAAGCGTGACCGGTAGAAGCCACCTGTCAGTATGAGCACCACGGTTCCCAGTAGGTTATTCTCGTATATTTACGGGTTTCTGACGGAGAACAAGTTAAAGAAAACGGCCAAGGCTCTACAGCAGGAGACAGGATCGGTAAGTTGTCGACGCGCCCAGTTTCCGGACAAATTTATCATAACATTAAATTGTTTGACTTTTTGAGTATTTACTAATTATCATTGGCAATATAAGTTATAACAACTTCTCATTTTATGGGTTATTTTTAAAATTTACAGTTTGTATTGTAAGAGCATTTACTTTAGTTATGTGATTGAACTTTGAAGAAACAGAAAACAAAATTCAATTATTAATTATATTTAATAATAATAATATTTCCTTTTTAATTATTTAGTTTTCAAACATGATTGTCACGCAAATTCATTGTCAACTGGTCAACTCAATTAATGAAAATTTAAATTATCAAGTTAAAAACCACAAATTACACTGTCACTTTCCAATCCCCTGTGTAACTGTTGTTGGTAATTGTAAAAAAAAATTATGAGTGGGGAAATGAAAATGATGTTTTGTTTGTTGTTTAATGTTTGTTTATTCTTAGTCATTCACTAGAATTTTTCAGATTTTTTTTCACATCACAGCAGACAGTTAATTGCGGTAATCGTAACCCTTGATCCTCCCAACAATAGTATTAGTAAAACTTAAAAAGGAGTTACGATTATTGCAACTGATCACGTGTGTGACTTGAGATTGTTTCAGAAACATTTATTGTTGAAATTGTTTTCATTAAAAAATAATGTAACTCCATTCTTTCAACAGCCCATTCATCCGCCAAAAAATGAAGACGCAAACTTGATGGAGATTCTCAAATCGTATGACCTGGTCTCTTCGACGAAAGGAGGCAAACGAAAAGCAAAATCCAGTGAACCCTTAGAGCAATCAGCCACAAAGAAACAAAAGATCACACCGTCAAAGATCACACCTTCAAAAAAGACTCCGTCAAAAAACACACCAACCAAGGCCACTAAAACACAAGCAAAGTCGCCCAAGGGTCCACCTGCCAAGAAGGTTAAGGCACAGGTGTCAAGCTCTGAGGATGATTCCAGTTCAGAATCTGAAGCAGAGAAGACGGCAAAACCAACCCCCAAAACAGCCCCCAAAACACCCCCAGCAAAAGCTCCCCCAAGCTCTGACGATTCAAGCTCAGATTCTGACTCGGAAAGTGACGCAGAAACTAAGAAGCCAGCGACACCTAAACCTCAACCCACAAAAACTCCAGTCAAGGGTCAGTCCAAAGCTGATTCATCATCCAGTTCTGAAGATTCAAGCTCAGAGAGTGAAACCGAGGTCGCACCAAAAAAGCCGTCGGTGGTTGCAAAACCCCAGACTACAAAAGCACCAGCAAAGAAGCAGACAAGTAAAGATGCATCCTCCAGTTCAGAAGAAGACTCTAGTTCAGATTCCGACAGCGAAGACGAAAAATCCAAGAAGCCAGTTTTAACAAAACAAGTGAAGAAGACTCCGCAGCCAGCAAAGAAAGTACCTGCAAAGAAAGTACCCGCAAAGAAACAGGCTGATTCCTCTTCAAGTTCCGAAGATTCCAGTGATGATGAAGATGACACAACCACAAAGAAACTGCCTGTCAAACCGGCGACAAAACCAGCAGCCAAATCACCGGCAGCGAAAGTAAAAGAGGCATCCTCCAGCTCTGAAGATTCTAGCTCAGACGATTCAAGTTCAGAGTCCGAAGACGAGAAAGCAAAGAAACCTACCCAAACTAAATCAACCCCAGCAGCCAAACCAGCCCCAAAAGCACAGACCAAAAAACAAGCCGTAAAAGCCGTAAAAAAAGATTCATCAAGTTCAGATGATTCCAGCTCAGACTCTGAAGATGAAAAAGTACAGAAACCAACTCCAGCAAAGTCAACCCCAGCTAAACCAGCCCCCAAAACACCCACTAAAAAATCAAACCCAGCAGCCAAACCAGCCCCAAAAGCACAGACTAAAAAACCAGCCGTAAAAAAAGATTCATCGAGTTCCGATGATTCCAGCTCTGAAGATTCAAGCTCAGAGTCCGAAGATGAGAAAGCGAAGAAACCTACCCAAGCTAAGTTTACCCCATCTAAACCAACCCCCAAAGCACTTGCTCAAAAACCAAAACAAGCCACTAAACAAGACTCAAGCTCAGAAGATTCCAGCTCGGACTCTGAAGATGAAAAAGTAAAGAAACCAACTCCAGCTAAGTCAACCCCAGCTAAACCAGCCCCTAAAACACCCACTCAAAAACAAGCCGCAAAAAAAGATTCAAGTTCAGAAGATTCAAGCTCTGAGTCCGAGGATGATAAAACAAAAAAACCTACCCCGGCCAAACCAACCCCAAAAGCACTCGCTCAAAAACAAAAACAAAAACCAGCCACAAAACAAGTATCAAGTTCAGAAGATTCGAGTTCGGAATCCGATTCTGATGAAGATGCTAAGAAACCCTCGCAGCCAGTGAAGAAAACAACGCAGCAGAAAGGTCCAACAGCTAAACCAACAAAGAAAGACGCCAGCTCAAGCTCCGAAGATGACAGCGATGGCTCCAGTTTGGAGGATGACGAAAAAAAGACCAAAGCTCCTCCCGCTGCAAAAACAGTCACAAAAACTACTTCACAATCAAAGCCTGTGAAAAAATCACTTACAGCCAAGACTAAGAAAGATTCATCGAGCTCAGAAGATTCCAGCTCGGAGAGTGAACCTGAATCCAAGAAAAAGCCCGCTGCCGTTAAACCTACTCAAAAGTCCAAGCAGGAAACCAAGAAACCAGTGAAGGCTGAAAGCTCAAGCAGCGACAGTAGCTCTGATGATTCAAGCGATGAAAGTGAAACGGAGAAGAAACCAACCCCGAAATCACAGACCCCTAAAACTCCTTCCTCGACGACCAAAGCAGACTCCTCAAGCTCTGAAGATTCCAGCTCATCCGAGAGCGAAACGGAGGTGAAGAAAACAGTCCCAAAGACAAGAAAGATAACACCCACGCAGACGACCAAGAAAGCGCAGAATGGTAAGGCACCCTCCAGTCAGGTTGCCAAGACAAATGGTAAAGACAGCGACAGCAGCTCTGATGAGTCGAGCTCTGACAGTGATGGGGAGAAAGTTGGGATGAAGAAAGTGTTAACAAAGGTCAGTCAGAAGCAAATACCACCTCTCACATAATGCAACTTGTAATTCTTGTGTTTTTAGTGTATTTAACCTCGACTACATTAAACAGAAAAATTTCTTGTTTTTAATTTGAAATCCTATTAACCAAGAGACATGTTCGCACCTGAAAACCAACTTTTTGAGAGAAAAAAGTCTTCATATTCAAAATGCCTACCTAAGCAAACTGAATGAGCATTACCACGTTACTTAAAACATCAAGTTATCATTCACATACTGTTTTTTGCAAACTATTTCTGTTAACATTGAGGTAAACTCCCCAAAATTCATAGAGAATCTGAATTTTAAGAACCTTTTAAATTTGGAAATCTGTGTTTAGATCAAAGAAGTATCTAATTTGACCTTGTTCCCCCGACAAAAAAATTTCAAGTGCTGACTTTGAAACATTAGATATTCAAATGATTCATACATTGTGATATTAATAATTGTTCCTGTTTCACGTCAACAGAAGAAGTCCAAGTCGTCGTCGTCATCCAGTGACGACAGCAGTGATGACGAAGACAGTAAACCAGCCAATAAGACGCTACCGATACCTTCCCCAGTTACTCCATCTCAAGCTGAGAAGACGAAACAATCCCCTGCAACTGTACCACGAGCAGTAAGTCAACAAAATGTTTTGTTCTTTCATGCAGGCAACCTTACAGATTCTTTTAACCAGTTTGCAAATCTTCCACACTTTCCCTTCCACCCTGAATTTCTCAGAATTGCCGGAATTTGATTTTTTTCTCTGAGAGTATCGTTGGCACATAGAAACCATGCCTTGACAAAGCCAAGTGAACAAATATTTTCTTTGAATAGCCAGGATTTGCTGTTTTTTCTACTGGGAAAAATACTATACTCACACACTGTGAACAGCAAAAACCTTGTTGGAGACAATTGTGTCCATTGCTGGAACCAAGGCTGAAATCTCGGTCCGCTCGGACTTACCTCAATCTTTGCCGTGAATAGTTTGTGCCACTGAAAAACAAAACAAAACACTATTCCAACTTTTGGGTGTTTGGTCCTTTCCTCTTCTTTAAATACTTACTCTATTCATAGAAATTAGGTAAAGAGAAATAAACAAATGTTTTTTAGAAATATGTTGACTGCCAACTTCAAGTAATTTGGTAGTAATAGTTGAAAAAGACTCTAAACAGATGCCTACTCAAAAACAACAGGTATACTAGATTCTCCTCTACCAATGAATGTTGGTTGAAAACTAATTGTTTGTATTTATTTATCAGCACACTGATGGTCTCTTGCTACAAACTGTACATGCAGGATATACCAGGCGAAAATTCTGCAAACTTTGAACTTTGGATTTTGGATTTTCTTTCTTTTGTGCAGAGCAAGCCGGCCCCCTTCCGGAGGGTGAGGGAGGAGGATCATGTGATCGACCCAAGACTTCAAGATAACTCCTTTGATGCAAAGGTAATAAAAATAATATAATCTTGTTAAATACAGCACTTATCATTATTTATTTCCAGACAGGTTTTTGAAGTTTTAGAATCATGAGACCCACCTATGAAACACCTTTTTAGGGTTTGCCAGAAACACTTTGGCAAACCCCTTCTCTTAGTGTAACTGTGTTCTTTTTTGTGCATTAAGCTTTAATGTCCCATCCTAAGGACGAAGCAATAACAGTTATGTGTGTTGCTTAAGGAAACAAGTACCAAGACCGGGACTCGAACCCACACTCTGCTGATAAGAAACACCAGAGCTTGAGTCCAGTGCGCTTGACCGCACAGCCATTGTGCATTTTAAGGGCTTTTCTATCTTTGGGGCAGCCAACTGCACTGCATGCAAAACACTTACTTTTTTAACAGTGGATCTTAGGTCATGTCTGAATTTATTAAGCCATTTATTATAGCTAGGTTTTTAGATAACTTTCAAAGAGGCTGTTTTGTAACACCCACTTCTAATCTTTGTGGTACACGTTGATGAAATTGTTTTTTAAACTGTAATTTTCCTCCCGATTCTTCAACAGAGAGGCTCGTACGGATCATGGGGTGACAAAGCCAACAAAGATCTGAGAGTGGTGCGAGGGAAAGCGTTCCGCCACGAGAAAACAAAAAAGAAGCGAGGCAGCTACCGCGGGGGGCAGATCTCGCAGACCGTCAACTCTGTCAAATTTGACAGTGAATAAAGTAGGATTATTCAAATGCATTTGTTTTTACCCGTATTATCTGTCGTTAATGTTGGATGTAATTCTGAGTTCATTAAGGTGGTCACATCATTGTGGCTTTTATTCAAAGTCTGGTCACATTTTGCAGGTAGACTACTTGTCATGTTGAATTTTAGGCACAAGTTTACCAGAATGCACTGACGTATTGTTTTGATAATTTTCTTAATTTAGGTTTTTTCTTTGTAAGCTATTTTACTTATTATGACCTTAAATTAGTTATTTTGTTTCTTTTCTGGAAACAAGAATGCAGAGGTAATTCTCTGACATGCCCTCAACTAAGTTAGGACTTGTAACAAAACCATTTCAAATTTTGATGATTTCATTTGGTTTTTGATAATGTTCACAGAGGAAATGTACATATTGAGTAAAAGTTCTGGGTTTTTCTTTTAAAGCTTTTTTCTGGAGTGACAAAAATGTCATTTGTATTTTTAAAGTAATGGTCAAAACTGCTGTCAGTTTTTACTGTTCAAGGTGATTTGCTGAATCATAAATGTAAATTGTTAGTAAAACTCTGCAGTGAGGGCCGCTGTAGGCACACGCTGACATATTTTAATATTTTCATTGTCTTAATCACATCGTATGCCATGATATCCTAAGCTGGACCAGTCCACACGTCCCAATCAAGAAGGGGCAGGACAAATTTCTTTGTGTACAAAATCGGTTTGTCAATGGTACATGAAACCAAACAAATTAAGTTAAGTTAGCCTGGATATGTAAACAAAACACCGAGATAAAAAAACAGTTGTCGACAAAATGCAAAACAAATCCTCTTAACATATGGAAAAGGCTAGTACCACATGGGCATTGCAACCAAACAGGTTCCTTTGCTTGAGGGCGGAGTAAAAATTGATTTTAGTGTGCCAGACTTTTGGTCTCGAGTTAAGATTTGTGAATCAGTTGTTATTTATTCAGCTTGGGATGTCTCTAACTTGACACTTGTTAAGATTAATAAATAAAGCTATAAGATATCTTGCTTATGTGTCAATACCTTCTCTGTGTCCATTTATTTACTTGAGAATTGTTTACAATACTGTGGTGTTGTTGACTAGTATAGTTTACTACGGAAACCTAACATGACTTCATTTTGGTCCTCTATGAAGGCTAAAACGGTCGTAAACACATCTTCACTTTATCAGAGTTTTAGCTCATGGACATCTGGATGAAATATATTTAACTTAATTTTTGTTTGAATGAGGTCTGGTCGCAACTGCTCAATTGGAATTCCTCGGACTACGTGTTGCTATGCCACGTGGTTAGAGGCAAGCTTTTTCTTAGTTACATTAGAGACGACAAACAAGGATACAGTCTTTGCTGATCTGGAGGCCGCCCCAACTCATGGTGGAAGGAACATTGCTTTTAGTCGGAGGAATTCAAATTAAGCATTTAAAGGCACTGAACACGTTTGGTAATTACTCAAACAAATATTATTAGCTTAAAAACTTACTTGGTAACCAGTAATGTAGTTTTTGAGAAAGAGGTAATTTCTCACTAAAATAATAAAAGACTTCTGGCCAGAAGCCTTTTATTCCTATCTGAAAGCACACTAATTTGTACAACAAGGGTTTATTTTCTTGCAACTTCAATGACCAATTGAGCCCAAATTTTCACAGGCTTGTTATTTTATGCATATGTTGGGATACACCAAGTGAGAATACTGGTCTTTGACAATTACAAAACGTGTTCAGTGCCTTTAATAATGACCAGGCAAGTCAATGTACCAGACATGTTTCAAATTTAACTCACAAATTTGGGTCTTCACTGAAGATATGAAGTTGTAACAAAAGCAGGTCGTCAGTTTAAATTTGAGAACGTGCGGACACATTTACTAATATTATACCAACAAGTAACAAAACAAGGTACCCTGTTTCACTGTTGAACAGTGATGGCATCGGTGTAAGTCCAAGAATTAACACGGCTACATTTGGGACATTCAGAAAGTTAAACCCCTCTGAAAAGGAATCAAGAGTCAGTGATTTTGATTCTAGACATGGGCATCTATTAGCAGAATACTCACAAGAATTTATAAGTTATTAGTCACTAATTAAAAGTATTATACATGATTGGTAAGCATAAACAATTTTAGTCTCAAAGCTTACTGATTAGGAAGTTCATACTAGAACCATTTTTTTTAAAGTCATGTTCGAGAAAACTGTTTGACAAAAATGCAACAGCTTATTGGGGTTGTTACAACCAAAATAAAGGACAATGTGTTTACATGCTGAGAATTGTGCATGGATTTTTCACTGTTTTCTCCCGAATCATACAACGGATTAAGCCCAAATTGTCACAGGTTTATTTCATGTACATGTACATGGTTGATCCCCCAAAACATGAACAGTCTGTGACTATTTTGTCAGCTCTACCAATCTTGTATAATACTTTTAAAAAACCCAACATAGTGCCTTACCTATTGGACCACAAAGGGACCCCGACTTAGACTTGCCCAACCATGCTACTTCCATATACACACAGAGATTTCAGACTGTACTTGAAAACCCTAACAAGTGTCCCAACAGAACCCATCTACAAGCCTGTTTCCTGGTTTAAACATCAATCCATTTTAGGGAGCCCTTCATGAAGAAGAGAAATCCAGAAGAATTCGGGAAAAAACAACGTGTAAAATTACTGGACAACAATCTTTGGTCTAATCACATCCATTTTAAAAGCAAATTCAAGATGGCCTCAGTTGTATTGTTCAAGGACTTTCTTGAGTCTTCAAAGAAAATTAACATCTAAAAAATATTCCATTGCGTAGTTGAGAACAAGGAATTCATTTTGAAGTGAACGTAGAAAACAACAGAAATAGTATCAAAGTTTTTGGTGTTGTACTTTTTTTTTTCTTCTTTTTTTTTTGAGCTAAGAGGACGATTTCTCCCTCCTCAATTTCATAAACATGGACAGTTTTTTAATTTTGTAATCTATAAATAAGTACCAAGCAGTTAACTTTGGTAGATTTAATTTATACAGGAAAACGGTGGAAACTTTAATTTCCATTCCTAAATATAAAAAAAAGTCACAGATTTGCACAATAAATACATGATTTATGCCAACCAAACTAACAGTAATAAAAAATAACCGATCAAAGACCAGTTTTAGTACATCTGTTTACAGTCGAGTTGCCATGCCACCGTTCTACCACAACGTTGTGATAAAAAAAAAAAATATAAGACACCACCCTGCAGTCACAGTTACGGAATTCTTGACATCTGGAACTAAGCTAGTCTTGATTGGCAACGCTAGTTTCTGTATAAGTCACCCGTAGAGGGCGCAATACCAACTGGCTCGGAGGGACTGGGCAAGTCTACCTATCTGCATCCAGTTGTTCGTTTGATACAGATATCTCTTCTCCAGTAATTTATGTGATACCAGCGCCTATGTTAACAGAACAAACGTTGCCAATCGAGACTAGAACTACACAAGATCACCAAGCACTCTTTAAAAAAAAAAAAAAAAAAAAAACACTTGTCTCACAACATTGCAATAAAAAATACATAAATTTCAGGAAAATACCGAAAAAGCCGTGTTTTTTTTTATTACGGGTAGGCGGAGATGTTTCTCATATGTACCTCATTCAAATGTATCTCTATATAATATGTATACACAATATATATGTACATAATTATACACGCGTTCTATTTAACAGGTTGCTAATTAACTAACTGCAGCTTAAACACCACTGGACTAAGCTTTGCTTCACTTCGAGAAACACACACATCTCACATTCATAGAATTGCTGTTTGAATTTCGCCCCTAAATATTCAATTAATTTTGGGTTGAACAAAGACAAATTGACTAAAGCGGGACTTGAACCTGCGGCCTCCAGATTAACGTGCAGGCGCTCTACCAACTGAGCTATCTAACCCTATATTGGTGGTCTTCCTATTTTGTTAATATCTTTGTTTGGGGGTGCCAGTCAGAAGCCATTCAGCCTAAAATATTTCTTTGGGTTTTTTTTTACACCAGAAGACATCTACACATAGACTTACTTAACAGTGTTTTATTTAGGAGTTGGTTTATGTAGAAATAATTTTGAAAAAAGTTTTGATATGTGCCACCTTTTTCTCATCAAAAATTGGGGGAAAAAAATAAATTTGAAAAAAGTCTTAGGCCGAGCTCGAATTGGCGGCTACAGCTATGGCTACGACTGTTGCTAAGCGAATTTTGCTAGGGACGTCGTAAACTCAAGCAGAATGGAAGCTGCAAATTCGTTCCTTCTTTCATTAAGGTCTTCTTTCATTAATATGTGTACACTTTGTGCCTGCACCATGTTTGTGGATATCTTGCAGAGATGTGAAGTTATAAGTCACATGATCTAAACTGTGTCTCCCTCTGAGCTTCTTAGACATGTATTTGTTGTTTTTAAACAACTTCACAATTGCCAGCAGCATATGTTCACATATGTAATGTGAAAGTGACAGTGATTCCACCAAAAATCTGGTAAAATATTGGAAAACTTAACTTTGTTAATAACTCTTATTGTCTGTGGGTGGAAAGGGGGAGGGGCAGGGGGAGGGGGACAAAAGAATTAAAGGATGTCAGATGGTGCCTTCCAAGATGTAAACAACGACCCACATTCAAAACATCACAACGCAATGTCGTCCCCTGATTCATTCGCCTCAGAAAAAACAAACTACTACAACATCTCATCAATAAAATTAGTTCACCTTCCGTGAAGTTTACCTTACCTATAAAAAAAACTACTCATCTTACAAATATCGACTGTACCAACGTGTGTTCTGTCCTCTCAATATGTAAAAACACCTTTTAAAAAACAACAACAGTGGTACATTAAAATCCTTTGGCAATTTTCTCACTGAATTTAAGAGTATATCTATCTTCCCCAGTGCCCCCCCCCCCTTCCCCAGGTTCAATATCTACCTAGACAGATAAGCTTGCCATCACACAGCACAAAAATCGGTTTCAGACGCCCACATCTTCTTCACTGGGAAAGTAAAAATGTGAATCAACCATCTTTTTGTTTCCGAGCTGTTGGAAGACTGCAACTTAAAAACACCCCCTCATGCACAATGGTACGATCTGGCTGTTGGAAGGGGGAGGTCATCTGATAAAGATCTTTAACCCTTTTGAGGTCAAGTTAGTTATGTTCCACACAAGACAGGGAATTCTTTTGGCAGGCATTTCATTCATTGATGAAAATTCGTTCCACCTTCCTTCCATCAAAAATGTTGTAAAAGCCATCTTCCAGGAAATTGGAAAAGTGATGTAAATTTACTTCACTTTTAAGAACAATTTTTAGGGTACTGCCGGATAAATACCCTAGTATGTCCATAAAGTTTTTGAAAGGCCCTATTGTTGGATTTATTTCATTCTTATGAATGACTGAATTCAGGCCGTAAACTTAGAATCCATACAATAAGACAGAGGAAAAAAAAAAAAATTTATGTGAAAGCTTACTGGTATAAAATGTCCTGAGAAATGCGTCTCTGAAAAATGCTGTTACCTTAAAAAAAAATTTATTGAAGTAATTCTTTCATTTCATATTTCTTCATTTCCCCCCACTCTTATCCTATTCATCAACATTTCTTGGCCAGACAATTTAAAGGTTTGGTGACTTACTAAGTATTCATGTTTCGATTTCAAGCTTTGAAAATGGAAATATTTCCCCTTCCTTGTTAAACCTCGGTGCACTTTTAGATCTCTCAGCCTTTCTAATTTTCTGATTTGAAAATGCAAGGCCATTTCCAATTATTTTGCAAATTACACTTCTTTCTATTTCAAAATTATAGACTAATTTCAAAGTTTATGGGAAACTTTTGAAGGGGCACCAAGGCAAGGGCAACAGAGGCCAATTCCCAAACCTGGAAGTGAACTTCCTCTCGTAGACTTTGCCTCATAAGAACAACTTATCAGCTGCCTGATCCTACAAAAAAAACTACAAATAAATTCCACTGAGAATTGTGCTGTATGATGAAGCAAGAATATATGCATCAATTGGACAACCATTTTGAAGTATCTAACAGTTCCTAGCTCTTGTCTGCGTATAACTTCCCTGATGAATTGATGTGGAGCTATTTTCTTGTTTAAAACATCCTCTGTACATAAGTATACACATGCGGCATTAGACATCGTTTCTTCTTCATATATAAAACTAGGGATTTTTTTAAAGATATATGAAATGTACAATTCCTTCTTTTTTCTTATTTTTTTACTAGAATAAACAACGCCTTTAAAACAAATAACAGCTTTCCAGTTGCTTACATGCATGTACCATGGCGTTGCATTGGATGGTGCAAAAACAATAATATTTGTTACGGGACACCTTATTGGGTAAAAAAGTTCATGGTGCATCCCTGTCAACCAATCAAATTTTGTGTGGTATTCCTAACACTGAGTTTATACTATATGCGACCGAAAAGCGAATTGTGATGTCACACCCGAGATTTGCCAAGAAATATCTGTGAAAGCGAAAGTTGAGGGCAGTTTAAGTCGCTGCGATTTTAAACTCCCTCTACATTCCCGCTCATGAGCAAAACGACATGGACATAAAAGGTTCAATGCTAAACAATTTTTTATGCTAAGTGAAATTAGCAGGAAACCAGTCACTTGCATCACACATCAAATGGTCTTTTGGCTGGTAACCTGCATCTTTCAAGCAAAAGATCTTTGTGTTTTTGTTTCGTTTTCTATAGGGACTAAAAATGAAATTTTGAAGCAGAACCGACGTTGAAAGTAACATAGGACCGAAGTTTAATGGGGGGGGGGAAAACAAAATTACTATCAGTTTTTACGTTAAAGCTGGCGAATAAATTTGGTTTCAGTTTTTCACAATTAGAGTCAAATTACTGCAAGAATATTTCTGCAAAGCAACTCCCCTTCCACATTGAGACAACTTGTTGTGGAGGAATCACAATCGGAGTTCCTTAACTCTGTGAATTCCGCCAGCCAAAACAACTTTCTCCCGATGAGCTACCACGAATTATCATAAATATTGTTTCAAAGACTGGGTAAGGTGCATCAGGGGAAAGTTCCTGAGTGAACATTTCTTAGTTTTTGGGGTTGGGATCTAGACTGTGACATCACACTGTGCCTGGCAATGGGAGACAGTAGGGGGCAGTAGATATTGTTTACGTAGCTTTTTGTGTTTACCCGCCACCTTGCAGTTTCCTCACTGACCCCACAAACCCCGATCAATCAAAATCCAACAGCTAGTTTTGTTTGGTTTTGTTGGAGCAAGGACTCCATCACCCTAATCAGAGTCCAACAGCTTGAGAAAGGATTCCTAGATAATCACTCTAAGGATTTGGGGTGAGATCATCTTAAGATCAATCTGAGATCTTTGGGAGCTTGGGCCAAGGCCCCCACAGGGCAATTGAGTTACTCTTAATGAAAGTATCAGCTTCAGGAAAGATCTCAGAGAGACGAGGGGATCATTGATCAGATAAGAAGCTACCTGATGCTTCGGCTTCATAAAGTACTGATATAGATATATAAACATTTACATATAATATATATAAATTCCTCTGTGCCAGTTCGTATATCAGCTGTTTTGTAAGACCTATAAACACGGTTACCGACACGTGTCAAGGCGGTTTGAGGCTCAATCTTGAGGGCGCTAGACAACTCTGCATCACCCATTGGGTAGGATGTGTCAGATCTCGATCCAGCAAAATGAGAGTTTTATTATTGTTCCAGTGAGTGGAGGTTTGCGGCCGATATTGCCTGGTGCCCACTACAGGTTTCCAACTAAAGCGCGCCGACAAAAGCAAGACATGGGTCGAGCGTGTGTGGGATGTTAAGCTCCACACAGAGGCAGGGGGGCCGTCATCATACGAATGTCGACGGGTCTCCCCACTCCTCTTCCTCAGAATCGGATGATTCCAGTTCCAGGAGATCGTTTGAGCTGTTACACGGACTCAAGTTTTCTTCAAGGTGGGTAGACGGTTTCTCATGATCTGCATCGTTGCCTCTCGAGAAATACAGCCGTATCTGCGGGTATAAAATGAAATCTGTCAGTAAGAACTTAACAAAGATGATTCAGGAATGCTTAGAACCAAATAAATGAGGGTAATTCTACACACACTACATTTCTAGTTTTTTTTTTACTTATTCTTCTTTAAATATCCAGTACACTGGGATATTCTTTTTTTCCCCAAACTCTTTATAGAACCTAGTCACCCTTTTCTTCACTTATTTGTCCCCCTGATCTAACCTTAAGGTTTGGAGAGAAGACTTTGTTCGTCTTATCCTTGTTGGCCTTGTCTAGAGCATCTTTGTTCAGTCCCATGACGAGCTCCTCACTCCCGTTGGCCAACGGAACCGTCTCCGTGTTGCAGGTCGCCGACCCCGGCCGGCCCGTCTCCGTCACGGGATGAACGATGAAAAAGGTGTTGAACCAAAAGTGGAACATAGATTTCTTGTCCTGTGGTACACCAAATAAAAATTTAAACAAATCATTTAATCTTGAAACTACAGTTTGCAGTAACACCACAGGGCTCGAAAATAACACTGGCCCGCACCCCCAGAGGCCGGTGATTTTAGCAACAGGCCAGTAGATTCCCAACCAGACAATCTTGGCAGTTTTATAACAATACCTCATTGTGTAAAATCTTTGTGAAAAAATGTTGACTATGAATCTGATAAATTTCTTTCAATAAAAGTACACTTGTCCATAAGACAAATGAGATAGATCTGCTGTTAGTGCTTGTTCAACTGATTTTGATTCTGGTCTTGCTAAATAAATTTAGGAGGTACACTTTTTAAAACACTGGCATTTCCCCCTTTTAGCAAACCCTGGAGTTATTGATTCCAAGAAGCTTTTGGGAACAGTATCCTCAGAGCTAGAGAAGTAGATCAGAGAGCAGGATCTCTTTATCTAAAGAAAATAACAGCTATTTTTTGGTGACCAAACTGACATGAAAAAGTCTGAATTCAGATAGAAGTTTTGCATTCCAGATCATGTTGGGAGTCAATTTTGTGTTTATACTTTGTAGTTTACATTTTAGGTGACACTCAAGCAATTTCATTTATTTATTCTTTATTTATTTATATATTTATGTATATATTTTATTATTTAGTCAGTTATACAACTGACATCCCTAAGGGCCTTCTTTACAAACAGTCAAAAGTATAATAGTAAAATAGTAAAATACAGAGCAATAAGAAAAGCCACGTATCAAAATAAGAAAACTTACTTTAAAACAAAAATCTTACAAGGTTAGCTGGAAAATTACAATAATATAAAACACACCACAAAAGCGGGCTGCACAATAATAAAACAAGTAGAAAGCAATCAAAACTATACATGCATAAAGGATTACACCATCACACAGCAGTTAAGCAAAGGAGAGAAAAATATGTAAGAGTTAGGATAACTTTACGATAAAATAGAATAAATAGAAACCAGTAACCATCAAAACGTCAGGTAAACCAATAAATAACAATTTTAAAAGTCATCTAATTGCAGTAAACAACTGAAATGAAAATAAAGAATTTATACGCTCTACAACAAAGGAGTGAACAAAATAATAATAATAGTAATAATAATCCTAATTATTAAAATTAATATTGCGCCCCTTACAAACAGATGGTCAGAAGCGCATAACACATATTAAAATGCACAAAGATAAAGAAACAAGACTAATCACCAGGCCAGTGCCCAAACCACAGTTTGGGGATACGTCTGTCCCGCCAACAGAGAACTAATAGTTACCGTATTTTCCTGCGGATAAGACGCGTCTTATCTGACTTTTTAGACCCCCAAAACATCGGTGTGTCATCTTTCGATGCGCCTTGTCTGCTGACGATTGATTTTTTTTTGATGATCACTGCGTAAAATAATACCTTTATTTTGTCCAGTTCAAATCAACGGTCTTTGTGTGAAGAATCCTTACTCAATTATGCGGTCAAACAAGGCTCAACTATCCAGACACTGAGACCGTATTTTCGTTTCAACAATGCCGCAATCCCCCAGACTGTCCTTTCATTCCAACAATGCCGCAACGTGTTGATCCCCCATGACCGTGCTTTCATTCCAACAATGCCGCAATGCGTTGGTGCTTTCGGTCCAACAGACGTCGGCGTCGTAAAAACGTTTTTCTGTGTGGCCGCGTAATCGTTCCGAAAATGCTGCAATCAGATTTACTGTCAATGCTGTTGTACAAACGGCATTCACCCAACCTCTATTGTGTGGTGAACTTTGAGGGTTTTTATTGTACAGAATATCTCCGAAGTGTGCTTTAGGCTTGACGTACTATTTAAGGATGGGATAATTAAGTACCAATGTTTGTTGGCCTACCTATACGAATTGCCCTTTCGTTTGTTTGATTAAACGTTCAAATATTCATTTGAGAGATGGTTCATGTGTCTGTTTCGTTTATTTCATTTATCAAATAAAAAAATGATCCTTGAAAACAAAACTAACATTATTAAAGAGGAGAGATGTTTTAAACAAATATCTTATGAACGAGATTATAAGTTTGAAATAAATAAAAAGAACTTTAAAACAAAATCTTATGAACGAGATTAACAAATTAAAGGTTTGAAATAATGGAAAAGAATTTTATATACAAAACAAAAAATTACAAAAACTTAAACAAATATATATAATGAAACATTTTGTTACGTCTTCCCGGGTGTGACAGGATTATTTGCGTAAGGTAGGCCTATATATAAAGGCGACGCTAGTTTTGGTATTAGTCACCGGTAGAGGGCGCAACATCTACTGGCTCGGAGGGACTTAGACTGGTAACCTGTCTTTATCAGCAAGGATCCTCGTTGTGGGACGTCGGATGTTCAGGCTAGGAGGGCCTGGGTTCGTGTTGCAATATCTTCAGACAGTGCGTGGACCATCGTTTCTGGCCGCTGATTGGGCCGGACTTTTATTATTAACAATGCACAGCGTTGGCTGAATGGATGGACGAAGGTCGGTATCAATTTACGTTGGTCTTTTCTGCATGGCTCTACATCACGCCCATGTGGTTACGGTTTCATTCATGCTTCGAATAGTGTGAACGCTCCAAAAGGCAACAAAATGACGTCTTTGTGTCAATGTACCGACACCGGGTGGCGCCTGGTGTTCTTCTGTGTGCTGTTAAACATGCGTCTTATGCGGCAGTGCGCCTTTTCTGTTGACGTTTGAATTCTTTTGGTGTCATTTTAGGGTCCTGCGTCTTGTCCGCCGAGCGTCTTATCCGCAGGAAAATACGGTACTTATAACATAAACCTAACCCTAATGTTCTGATCTTTTTAGAAGACAAACGCCTCTAACCATACCTATGTCAAGAATCTAAACTAACTGGCAAGGCAACCGTTGAAAAGAGAGTTACTCACAAGCATTGGTGTCTTGTGGAAGAATTCAACCTTGACGTCTCCGCAGATGGGTACCGTGTTCGGAATGTCAAACTCAATTATTCTCTCGCCCCTCTTAATCCCCTGCAAAAAAACAAATCAATATCCACAGGTCAAATTTGCATTTTTAAAAGTGCATAATTTTTTAATAACACTGAGTTCTTATAATAATAGCACTTTATCACACCCCTAGGGGCGTATCAAAGCGCTCACTATTTGTTTTTCAACAGGATAAGCAGAGCTATGTTTTGGATGAGACCTATTTATGAAGCACATTCTAATGATTTATAAGGTAGTGCGGCGCATTCAGCAGCTACTGCCAGAAGCACCAGGGCAAACCCCATCTTTTTGAGAGTACTGGGCTCTTTTACGTGCATTACACAAAACACCGGACTTACACCATTACGTCCAATTCGAAGGACAAGGCAATAAGTGTCTTTCAAAAAAAAACATGGTCCAATTTTCTTGATCAATTACCCTGTACGCAATAGCAGTTATGTGTACTGATTCCTGTTACACCAAACAGGTACCAGACTATTTATGACCTTACAGCCTCGGTTTGGTTTCCTGGCTTTGAATGGGTGATGAACAAAATGGCTCCACTATGACAAAAAGCTCTCTACAAGAGAGGAAGAGAGGAAAACACCAATAAAATGATTTCCCCTCACGCAAATAAAGTGCACTGGCACGAGTCTGCAATGCGATTAAAAATCTCCCCTCAATTAAGCAGATTGAAGGGCACTGCTGTGTTCCGCAGGGCTCTCTTCTGGGACCTAATTACAGCCATTGTACAATGCAGACCTCTTCGGCCACAATGCTACTGATCAAACTGCAATCCCCGACTCTGTGTGTCCATGAAATAAGTCGTGTGGCACACTTCAGGATTCCAAATCGTCCAACTTCCCGAACAGATAGCTGTATTAATTTCCCAAGACCCATCCTTTTATATTTTGTAGCCAGCAGATAAAAGTACAACAGTACGAACGTTTCCGTCAGGATTTGAAATACATTCGTACTTTCAAACTGATTAAGAGCCTACAAACACCCCCCTCCCCACTACCTGGATTAAGTTCGACTCCAAAGAGAACTAAAACTTCCAACAAAACTTTTTCTCTCAAAAACCTCTGTTTATAAATTATTTGTAATATTGTTGTGTTATGTAGACTGTGTTGCAAAAGACTTTGCCAAAAACACTTTGCCTGCATCTTTTTTAAACACACTGCATATTTGGACCCCCCATGCACACCTTTATTTGCATGATTCCTCCCCCTTTTCCAATGTCTTACCAGGGTACAAAAAGTAGCTGGTTGTACTGTAAGACAACAAACTGAAACCAATTTTTTTTAATCATCCGTAAATGGGATGGTGTTGAATGATAAGGAGCCCTTTCTTAATCAAAATTTGTGAATTAATGAGTGATGGATTGATTGTTTTTGGTACAAAACTCATTCCCCCCCCCAAAAACGTGGCATTACCTTTACAACATCTGATGAGTAGACTTTGACTTTCTGCTTGTAGATGACGAAGAAGGGCGTGCATGAGCCGTTGCTCATCATGGGCACCGTCTCCAACTGCACTCTCTGAAGTAAAAGCGTGACTGTCGTATAAGTCAAGCTTCTCCTGATGATTTCTCCGTAGTACTGTACATAGCGCCGCTGGCTTGGAATGGTTACGCCCTAAAAGAGGAAAGGTGGGGGGAGTGGGGGAGGGGATTGAAGACAAAAATTGTGAGCCCAGGAGTGAATTTTCGCGACTTGGATCCAAAGCTATCAATCAAATTCATCACCTGAAGTCAATCACATACATGTAACCCCACACAATCAACTGGAATATTCAGAATCCACCTGTCAATCACAGAAAACACCTGTTCTAGTAATTCGTCCATTCCACCTCAGAATCAATTATCAACTCGCACAAACAGGTGTTTTCTACGTGGCCCCCTCTGCCCACAGTTATTTAGATCTTGCCAGTTCTCATTAGGACAATCTGGGTAAATCCTGCCATTCATTGGGTAGACCCGCTGTTTGACTTCCGAATATTCACAGTGTTATTCAGGCATTTCCACTGAGGTTGAGGTTTTAGCAAGCTGTCTTCTGCATGAACTGGGACACACTTTGCTAAAAGTACATACAGGTAGCAGGGATAAGAATTTACAATTGACCACAGGCCAGTGGCCAGTGATTTCAACATTAAAGGTATTATACAGGATTGGTAGAGCTGACAAAATAATCACAGACAGTGTTCATATTTTGTGTAATCAACCACATACATGAAATAACAAACCTGTGAAAATTTGAGCTCAATTGGTCATCGAGGTCACGAGAAAATAGTGAAAAGAGACCTTATGTGTTTTCTGTTTTTCAAACATCGAGTTTATTATCACGCGTGATAAAAACTATTGTTTTACTCATTTCTCAGAAACGATAGCATTTTAGGCAGAAATATTTTAAGGAACCCTTTCTACCATTACTTACTTTAAATCATGTAAGTTATGTGTGAATCTGTGAACATTTGTGTTTTTCGATCTTACCAATAGTGTATAGTGCCTTTAAGCCAGTAAACTCATGACCGGACAAGTCCGGTGGTCTTGTATTTTTCAAATGAATGATATCACCACACTGAGTTTCATTCAGAAATAAGATTCCACTAGACTTAACGTGTTTGTGACAACAAACACTAGGTGTTCGGGTATCGCTGGGGTCAGTGCTGTGTCAATGCGTGAGCTATTTCATTAAGTTGAACTTTGGTGCTATTACTGTTTTGAGGTGCGTAACAAACTACACACTTTAGCAAAAGTCTAAAAAAACACACGATCTAAAAGCCTAGCATTTGATTGTTAACGAGGTTTGCATGGACTTCTGCTAGTTATGTTCTAACTTCACATAAAGTTTGAAGTTGATCAAAGGTTCGCGAGTATGCGTTTGCTCGCGGACAAAGCTCGGGGAGAAGAATAAGCAAAACAAAGAAGAAGCAAAACAAAGAAGAAGAAAAAAAAACGAACAAAAACAAAGAGTTGTTCGGGCGTAAGGCCCAAACACCTAAATAGGAAGAGTATCCAGAATGTTTCTGACCTTGCCGTCCCTTGTTCTCTTCTCCCCGTACTGCTCCATAGCCTCCTCCGCTGAAGCACACTTCCCTTGGTGAAGTAGCAATGCACAGATCATTACGCCAGTCCTCCCCTAACATCAAAAGACAACGACAAGATTCAAAATTGAAAACTTGCGGATTGACCATAAGGCCAATTTCACAAAGAGCTGAGATTTCACAAAGAGCACACACAAACTGAAATCTGACTCGAAGTCAGGAAACATGACAAGGGATGGTCCTTGCCTTTATTCTTTTGCAACCTTCTTAATTTTCAAACAACAAATTAATAACGTAAGTCAAAATGAGGCTGGACGGAGAAAATAGTCAGGCCCCTTTAAAACCAAGGCAAATACATAATGACATCAGTCAAAGAACCAGACAAGGAAGTATGGAAGTGAGAGCCTACCTTTCCAGCTTTACAATGTATAACGGCAACATTGCCCTTGTCTTCCTTCAGCCAACGTTCAACGTCATCGCAGAACGGTTGGATCAGCTCAATCTTTGGCGGGTTGTGATCATCGAACGGATAATGGGCTACCCTGTGGTAAAATTTTGAGGCGTCGTAGTTCCGTTCTGAACATCTGGTGATCGGAACAAAAGTAAAACAATCGTTAAAGGTTTTTATTGCTTCATAAAAGTAATTAGTGAAAGTCAGAGCTTATTTGTTACAGCAGTACATGCCTGGAATTTCGTCTTTGCGAGGGCAATGCCATTTTCATTTTGCAAAGGGCACTTCTATTTGAAAATCTAAATGGGAGACTTTTGAAGGGGCACCAAGGCAAAGACCAGGGCAACAGAGGCCATGGGCTCTGCCTCCATGTAAATCCAGACCTTGCAGTGTATACTCCCCAGAAAACGATTTCCCTTATTATAGTAGAGGAAAATACTACACAAAATGTATCAGTTGCTACATGTACCTCAAAAATCATGATTTGCTACTCAACATTGACGTTCAGGGTGTACAAAATAACTTCAGCCAAATTTTTTTGATATGCAAAATTCCTGCCAAAAACTGTTTATGTGTTTTGGTACAGTTTTCTGACATGGTTGATCAGGGTCTGGTAAAACTGAAGGACAAATGCACAATGAAAGTTCCACGTAAAATGGATACAAAGTAGTTATCTCAATTTTTGGTTTAATCTGAAATGCAGCTTACCTATACAATTTTTGCATACATTTAACAAGTTTATAAAATGAACTAGTTTTCCCTACACAAAATTGAAACTACATTGTACATGTACGTAAGTGCACATCACCTCATTCAACAAATGTGATTTATCAGTCACAAATGAAAATCTTTAACTCAAATACGTAATTCAATATTTTCTTTCCAGGTGTTAAAAAAAATAAAATATTGCAAATTTTAGCATCCAACAAGTTTCTAGGGCAGGGCTTAAATCAATTTGTCATTTCGTCTTGAATATGCATGAGTGGATGTAATCGGGTTAACAAGACGAAGTGAAGGCGCGGGGATGCCGCGACAGCTGGGTCAGTCGTCTGCGCAAAAACGTGTGCTTTTCACACCAAGAGCAATTGCCCCCTAATGAAATATAAACATGGTACACTTTGCCTCAATCTTTGCCACACATTGTATGATGAGGTACGGAAACTCAACAAAGCCAACGGTTTTTGGAAAGGAGCTGAGATAGTTTTAACTGTACCTCTTAGAATTGATGGAGCAAAGCAAACACTGTAATCATATTGACAAGAGCAATATTACTCAAATATTGTAAGCAAACAGACATTTTTTAATCGAAGTGTGCTCAGAGCAGAGTTTTCATCACGCTTCAAAGGGTCCATATAAAATGATTAATGTTATACACCCCCCCCCCGTAATTTTCTATTTTTTCTCTTTCATTTCTAACATTTTTCTCTCAAATACATGTATAACTAAATTTTGATGGTTTATTATTTTCTTCGACCAACTCAAATTTTCCGAGGAAAAAATTAATGAAAATCACATTTTGTTTATATTTCATTGATAATTCAGAATGGCCCTTAAAGTATCATTACATCCCATGTATAGATGATTCCCAATGGTTCCATGATGGTTGGTTCACTCGCGGTTTGCACAGTCTATACACTATATTGGCTGGTACCCACTTTCTATTAAACAGCAAAATTGTTTTCTGCTTAGATAACTTTTGTGCTTGAGCAGCTCTTTGAAACACTCCCGGGCAGACAAATTGAGTCATACATGTACGCCTGATTGAAGGACAATTTTCATTTTAGAGACGAATTGCCTGGTAATGTTCAACTTGAACATTGTTCAAGGCTTTCAAGTTCTTCAAATGCATCTGAGAAAATGTTAGCAGCTCTGTCAGCTACTGTACTAAGACCCCCTCAAACCGTCCACTGCTAGAAAAAATTCCATCATGAGTAATGCAAAGTGAATATAAATGCAATTTACAATGTAGGAGAGAGCCCCGGCTCCAAATTAGCAACAGCCGGCTAGCCATAGGCCAAAGGTATGTCATTCTAATCCAAACTGGTCGTGGTAAACACTTCGGACAGGTGGAGATGGTTCACAGGCTGGACAATAATAAATACATTAATCCTTGTTGGCAGCCACTCTAGCTGGCCACATCTGGCAGGTAACTATGGTTTCTTCACTTTTTTAGGTCAAACGGCCGGCCGTATCCAGAGGTTTGTAGGCCATTCAGGGCTCGAATTTGGGGGAAAAATCCACAAGACCGCAGGGCTTGTTGCTCAGAATTTTTACTGGACCGGAACATTTTGTACAAGACCAAAGTCATATGAGAAGAAAAAATCCAAAACGCAACAAAAACACACCAAAAGTTAACTTGTTTTTTCATACTTCTGCGCCTGTGCAAGTTTTTCACTTGCAGATCGCTTAACAGGCAGTTTGGGCTTTGAAACCCCTTCGAGAAATTTCCACATACCTTCTTTTTACACGACGTTTGCTGCCATAGAAAAAATGAAATCAGTTTTGACGATCGTTTTGACAGGACAACAACGTTGTCAAAATTTAACATACGAAGCATGCAAGACGTGTGGAAACAAGACGTTACTTTTAATCCATGCAACACAGGGATGTGTGGTGTTGAAAGAATACAACCTATACGTCATTAATACGATTTCAACACTGTATAATTCGTTGGTAAGGTATCAGACTTTAAAGTGACTACATCCAATGTGTTGCTTCAACACATCATGACATGCACATGATCAGTGGTGAACGAACGAAGTGCTGTACTGTGGTGTTCCGCCGGGCACCAGTACAATCATGCATGCACGGAATGGAGGGTGCCGTTCGCTCGTCCCCCCGGGTGCCTAAAGCCTATGGTTTGAGCCCAGTGTAGTTGTCGTGGGCATGAGCAAACTGGATAGGGAACTTGCAGCACGAAGAACGGTCGGCCGGGTTGGATGTGTTCCACGCTCGGAAATAATTTGACGACAACAAGTAAAACAAAAACTTTTCAAACTGAGATTTAAATACATATTTAATGAAAGATAATACATTTCATGTTAATAATACTTTTATTATGTAAAAAAAACACAAGACCGCCGGACTTGTTCGTTATAAAGTTTACTGGACCGACGCTAAAATCACTGGCCTCGGGCCTGCGGTCCAGTGTTAATTTCGAGCCCTGCCATTTAAGTTTTGTAGGCCAATCAAAGGCTGGCCACTTTAGATACAGCCTCTCTATATACTTTTAGGTTTCAAGTTACCCCTCTTTTAATATTTAGAGGCCAATAATTTACTGGCTACATTCGGCAGGTGGTCACTCCAACACTTATACACATGTGCAGAAAGCCAATCAATGAATGGCCACATATAGCAGGTGCATGAAGCATTATTTGGAAGCCATAAGAATACTGGCTACATCCAGCAGTACATGTAGGTCTGACACCAATAGCTGGCCACATCTGGCAGGTCACCTCTCTGCAAATGTACGTCAATCAATGGTTGGCCTCAACTAATCCCCCAACCTGCGTTCAATACATAAAATATGTGTACAGTGTCCGGGTGGCCACATCCAAGCATTAACAGAGCTGCGGACATTTGCATCTCGCCAACAGGGAGATTTTATCCAACAACCTGGGAGATATTTAGCATTCATTAGTAAATCCGGTAGGATTAGTAGCTTCTTTTAAGAATGAATGAATTATGGAGCCCTAAAAGATTTCCGCCTGGAAATGGACCCTCGTATCTAGGGCTCTGTATATGTGTACAGCAAAGAGGAAGAGCCCTCCAAATAGCTAGCTTTAGTGCATGGATGGAATTGCAAAAAAAAATAAAAAATTAAATATTTATAAAATCGATAGACCCTTCGACGAAGCCCCACCCACAATAAAAACCTATTTATCAACGGCGCCCTCAGGGATAACCATACGACACGAGTCTTACTCTACAAAGCAACACGTCAAGATACACGCACAAATCAAGCATGTAGGTAACTTGTATAAAGAGGCACTGTTGTCGTGTGGCTGGACACTGAATTGTGAACTCTAACCCAGTTACATGTACAGCAAGCGCACACCCTCCCTCCGTATCGCATCTATGGAGGGAGGGCGCGCGTGCAATAACTGGGTGAGAGTTCACAATTCCATGTGCAGCCACATGCCTGCTTTGATCATGCATTTTGAAAGAATACTTTAATGTGTCAAACGTTTGGGAGCACATTTGTGCTTAAGATTGGATGAAGAATTACAGAGCAATGGTGTTAAAAACTAAACAGTCCTATTTGAGGTAGGTTAAAACAATTCGACCGAACCGTCTGACTTGAGTCAACATTTGATATATCTGGCATACCTACACTAAACAAATATTTGTCGCGGCCACAAAATTATACTTACAAATTGTAGACCTTGTAGTGGTTTGGGTGTTTCTGATCCAGAAATCTAGGAAGAAAAAAAGAAAAGAAAAGGTTTAGAATTCGACGGTAAATGTTACTGTGTCCACGAATTAACCAGGTCAAGCATTACAGGGAGCCATGGCCTCTGTTGCCTTTGGTCCTGGCCTTATTTCTCACCGCAAAATGTTCCCGTACGTACAAAAAATGACCTTGCAACCCCCCCCCCCCCCCCCCCCCCAAAAAAACCCCAAAAAACCAAAACAAAAAAAACCATAGAAACAAATTGTCAGGTCTAAGTAATTTGAATAATTTTTTATTATTTTCTTTAATGCTTAATAAAAATTTCACTTTATTTTTTTATTTTAAATTTTTTGGGTGGGGGGAAGCAAATTTGTTTTTATTAAATTAAAAAAACACCCCCAAAAGGAACAAAAGAACGTTCACAATTATTTAGAGGTTTACAGATTAATCTCTTGAATATGAAGTCAAATATGATGCCTCTCCATTGCAATGGGGGCCAGATGGCGGGGAGGGGGGCTTTTCAAATCAGGGCATTTTACAAGTTGTCAGGCCAGAATTTCCTTGCTCGTTGAAACGCAAAGAAGCTTCCCTCATCCCTCGCTTGCTACTCCCACTAATCACCTTACTCATTTTCTTTTTGCCACAATCACCACCTGTGAAGATTTGCCATCAAGATAATACTGATCAAAAAGTACATATTTTATGAGCCATTTCCTTGACCTCTAATAACTTGGATTTGTATGGAGTCATTATCCATCTGTGTTGGCTCTGCACTCTGGTCAGTTTGCAGACTGCGTAAATTTCACCTCAATCATTAATATGAATTTTGAACATCTCAACTAGTTCAATGGCCAGGGGGCACACTGGTCGTCACATGAGATATGTGCTTTGGGATAACACGTGTTTCTGCGTGCACGTGTGGTAGCTGGTATCCAAAGGTTGTGCCGACTTCAGAGTGAACATCACCATCCATTATTCCATTCATTACATGTATGTCGTGGCATAAATTATCACCGACAAATGAACTTTAGCGACAAATGAACTTTAGCGACGAAAGGGGTCAAGATAAACAGAAGAAAGAAAAAAAACACTTAAATTTAACTCATCCAGTGCAGCAAGAACTGTCTTTTTTATTCTTCAACCTTTTTCTTTGGACATACTGAAGAGAAATTTAAAAGTGAAAAAAATAAATAAAAAGACTCTGAGAAAGAGACAGAAAGGACACCATTCCTGCTTTCAAAATGCCACGGATTGCCCAGGGGTAGCTACTTTCACTTGAGTCTCGCGGGGGCCCACGGATAGGTCATTACATGCCAGTGACATTTTCTGAGAAAATAACGGACGGACGAAGTACAGTCCTCACACACTTGTTCTTCTGGCTCTACACGACGACTGCATAAAAAAGAGAGTGTACGCACAGACACGGAATATGTAATAATCGGACTGAAGAGTGGGGTGAGGGGGGGGGGGGGGGGGGCATCTAGGAAAAGATGACTGCAAATAATTTCTAACAATGCTGACATCTCAGATAACCGTTTGCATAATCAAATTTCTCTCTATCCAAGACATTGTGTTCAGATGGCATGGGCCTGGTTGCTCAGACACGGGCATTATGAGGCTTTTCTGTCTGACTGGAACTAAATGAGTATCGGAGAGAAAAAAAAAGATCCAATTTGTTTTTATGGTATTCTCCGATTTTAATCTAGAATCTTTGTCTTCACATGAAAATATTAGAATACTTTTTGTTTGTTTTTTTGATTTAGGTTTTGAAACACAAACCCACAAACCCAAGCATAATATTTGGTCCTTGGGAAAAAAACAAGAGAAGAACTACATGTACATGGTGTAAATTACAATATTCATAACAAAAATTCTAAGGGCAAAATATTTGAAATCGGACTAAAGTAAGAAGAATATCATGCCTGCAAACCAAAAAGGAGAAGACAAAATTGGAAGAAAAACAGGAAAAAAGACAGGAAAAATAAACCCAGCTGGCAATACATGTAGGTCATTTGGATCTTTCCTTTATTCTTGAGCAGAATTTGATAAATAATCTTCAAATGAATGCAAATCTCCACATGACATTTTGCGATGTGTTGCCACTACCGTATGTACATAAGTGAGCTTACAAGTGGTCAAAAAACGTCAGGTTGCCGTCTTCCCCACAGAAGCAGAGCATAACTTGCGCAGGGTTCAAGCCAAGTCGGCCTACATCTAGGGACCAACAAGAGTTCCAGTTGTCAAGTCGGATCTTAATCCATGATTATGAAGATCTGTTAGTGTCCTTGAGCCAAGGGTATTTGTTGGTGGGTATAATACGTACACTACGCACTTAGTTGTTGAACGTGGGAGAAACACACTTACACTTGATTAGCTTCTTACACACAACGACATCTGGGGACCGTTCGCAGTCCCCCAGCGTCAGCAGCTAATCTCTAGGGACAAAGATCTATAATATTTTTTCGGCCACTGACGGAGGAGATGTAAAGCCACATTTTGAAGAAACAGAAAACTGTTTCTGGTGATCAAGGAGATGAACAAAAGAGCCAGTCCAGACCGAAGAATCTGATTGGACAAAATTCAACGAGCAGGAGAAGACGACGTAGGCAGAATCCATAGCAGACACCCGCATTCCCATCCGGCGGTAAAGCTAATCAATAATCTCAATAAATTGATCCCGATCAACAATGTTTACGAGAACAAAACCCCAAAATGTTGAAGAGCAAAATAAAATCATTTTAAAAGAAAGAAAACACTCGGTTTCGTCATGAAAGAAAAACTACAGCTCTTTCTTTAAGATTAAGGTACAAGTATAAAGAGATTCAATTCTGAATGCCTTTTATAAAACAATTTTTAAGTACGCAATTCACAAAATAAGATTCCCCAAGCACTTCACAAGAATAGAGAGCCTTTCGTTTTCACCAGCAGGCCAGTTTTGTTTTAATAATTGAGGCCATTTTCACTGGTTCACTTCAAAGTTAGTGGAACTTTAAGGACATTTTGATGATTACCAATTAAAAAATACATGATGACCTTTCATATTTGAAATGCTGTGCAGTCAGGGGACCCTAGATGTATTTTGCCATGGATAAGGGATTCTGTAAAACAATGAAGTCCATTGTCATGCAATTGCTAGAGCGAATGCAGAGCAAAACTTGATGCCACACATTCGTAACGAAGGTGTGCTCAACTCTTGAAATACATTTTTTTGCGAGGACAGACTTTTGACGTCAGAATTCGCTTGATGTTTCCTGTTTTCAGATTTAGTCAACTGCGATGATCAAAATGATTGAAACAATTTTGTTTTCAGTATCAAGCAACCACTAGATAACCAACATAGCCAAAAGTATAATCAAAATAGAAGTAAAAAAGAAAAGAAAAATAAGGGGAACAGCAGAAAAAAGGGGGGGATTAAGAGACCTTCCTTTTCTTTAAAATGTTAGCCCTAAATGCTATCCAGAGATAACAACTGACATCCATTTTGTTGGTGGAACAGTCTTATCTTAATCCCTTACAATTTTAATACATTATTTTCAATCCCCTACAATTTGTTATATATTTTGCTTTGTACATTGTAGCGCCCACTCCCACAGCTGCCAGCATTCGCATCTTGCAATCAAGAGCTTGTACAACTATCAGGGAGTTATTTAGAATTACAATCAACATCAACATCAGGGGGAAAAGTGTCCACAATCAGGGAGATTTTCAAATTTGTTCATCAGAACATGGAAAGATTGGTGTATTTTCAGGGAACTATCTGCTGAATCAGTGAGTTGGCAGCTCTACACTCCTGTGGTTCTTTGACTGTAATTGTAAACACCAGGTATTGTGTTTTTAATACTAAACCATCCTTGACAGTGTGATGACATCTTATAGTTTTAGTTTTACATTGAGCTAATTGGAATCGATAGAAAACGGTTAAACGGTTAACCGAAAGTCACAAGTTCCATGTAATCGTTTAGAAAGAAAAAAAAGGTACATTTTGTAGATGCACAACTGTAATTAAATTTCAAATCAATTTGCATTGAACAAAGTTCTGATTTTCAATCAGAAATCTCTAAATTAATGAAGAAAAAAACATTGGAAAACCACTTACTTGACGACGGACTCCATGTCGTTCCTGTAAACTTTCTCAAGACTCTGCGCTGGAAAGCCCATAGCTATAACGTTGTCACAGATGTCTGACATGGAAAGGTTAAGGAACTTTTGCGGAATAATGAATACTGGATGAACTTTTAAGGGTTATTAGAGAATTCTTGGTACAAGACATCAACTTTGGGAACTTGCCTTGGCAAGTAGTCTGGTGAACCCGACTTGTGAACAGGCAACATAGCCATTATGTGCTGTTGCCCCTGGTCTTGGCCTTGGTGCCTTTTCAAACATTTCCCATGATACTTTAAAGGTTTTTCAATGAAAGAACAAAAATGAAAATGGCATTGCCCTCTCAAAGATGAAATTCCAGGCCTGTGACACTTTGGCCATAATGTGCTTCTCTTCATCCAGGTGTGCATGTAGGCTGGGTACCAGTTTGCACACTCCCAAAGAGTGGGTGACATTTAACCATGTACATGTAATGTGCTTCTCTTCACCCAGGTGTAAGATAGGTACATGTACCTGTTTGCACACTCCCTAAGAGTGTGAAACATTTGACCATAATGTGCTTCTCTTCATCTTTGACATGTTAAACTTTCTAGAAAATACTCCCTCATTTAGATTCTGGTATTGTAAAATAAATTCAGATTTTGTAAAAAGTTTGAGCTACAAGCACTGGAGTCTTGTGGAATTTCACCCAAAATGTCAGCCCTGTTTTTTGTAAACCAACATTATAACAACAACAATAATAGTAATAATAAAAAAATTACAAATTTGCAGCAAGCTGAGATGGCAAAAGGTCTTATGAGAAAGACAAAACCCTAAAACCTGGATGAATCCTTTAAAAATCACAGACTTTGAGGCATCCTGCGAGATTGCATCTTCTTTACAATCTACTTTGTAATTGAGTTCAAACAGAAATGGCAAACACAATTGCATGTCATGTTGACAATTGCAGTATTTCTTTAATACCGAGGGGAAAAAAATGAAGGTGACAGTTCCCATACCAGAACTTCTTGACCTGCGACTTGCAGACTTGGAGCTTCCCACAGGAAACACAAAGAAATTGGCTTTTGATAAGAAGAACTGCCAAATTAAAGCCTGACATTTGAATGCGGAAAGACTTGTTCATTTCCTTGTTAGTCTAGTCCAATCAACTCCAATCTTCATGTATGTGGTCTCATTGACGATTTTGTTAAAAGTGACAAGGTTTTATCAACAATGTACAACGGAAACGGACAAACTAAACTGTATGCAAAAATGCAAATGGATTTACTATCAAGGAAATCTCCAGTACATGTACCATATACATGTAGACTACAGTTCTTATACTCAGAACTTCTATTGCACCAAAAATATTTCATAGCAGAAACTTTGTATCAGGGATAAAGAATATATATTTTGTTTGCCCTAACAAAATATAGGGATAGAATTCTCACTGCCTCTGGCCAAAACTATAAGCGCATAATTTATGTATAACGCAATTAATAAATACCGGTACTCAATGTAAAATCTATGAGTACGCGCACATGAACGCACTACCATTGAGCGTCATGTATTTGTATGTACAATTTGACCCTTCATGAAACAGAGCCTGAGGAGTTCACAGGAATTGAAATTTACAAAGCAGGAAAGTTTTACAGATTTTCCTACATTATTTCGCTTTTAAACTAATTTTAAAGGGTATTTAGGAATGGGAATGAAAGGGTAGTGGGTCGGTCTTAACCGGCTGTTTAAGATCTCATTGATACTCTTTTATTCACTTGATAAACTATGCCAACTTGCAATATGATATCATGTGGTGAATGCATCTGCACAGCACACAGTCAACCCTCCCACTGTCTGACCCATCAATATCATCCACTGTGATTTTGAATGACAGGGTATTCCAGCCTTCATTTATGACATCATGTGGTTAATGCATCTTATCAGTACACAGTCAACCCTCCTACTGTCCAACCATTCATTATCATCTATGGATTTTGAATGCTAAATAAAGTATGCCAGCCTACAATAATATGGTGAACACATAGTGCACAGTCCAAGGATAATGTAATAGGGTAATGCACACAGTTGTGTCACCATACAAAGTTGCCAACCAACAAATTTGAATGGTAAAAGTAGTCAGTCAACTCATCAGGAATTTTTTTTTAACCAAAAGTATGAGGGTTGGCTGATTTACTCTTCACAAAAAACCAAATGTACAAAGAAATGTACACATGTTGAAGAATATTGTCATTATAATATTCATTGTATTGTATCGTATCTGAAATATTAAAATGATATTCATCACATGAGATGAAACCGGAAATCTTTCTTCCGAACAAGTACATGTAACAGTTCGCCATAATGAGGAAGTTTGAAAATACAAACATGTAATTGCCATTACTTTATGCATAGCTAATTTGCTGGCACAGTTCCAATGCACAACAGAACTAACCAGCACATTCATGTACACGTACTAGACAAACTGTAACTTGGCTAAAACACTGCAAACTGACAGGTTCACATTGTAACCACAGTGCTACATTCAGTGTAGCCACATAGAAGCGTACACGTACAGTTTACCAATAATTTCCGTTTGCCTGAGGGTGTTCTAGTATTCCACATGCAGGTACACAACGTCGCATGTGCGATTGTGCATGAACAGACCATGACCCAATTTCATAGCTGCTTTTGAGCAGAAAATATTGCTGAAGAATCTTCTGCTGAGCATAAGTGAGCAGGATACCAGTCACAAATTGTACATAAGGCATGGTAGTTTGGCTGGTAACCTTATTCTGGTAAGCAGTATTTTGTTGTGCTTAGCTGCTTTTTGTGCTTAAGCAGCTCTATAATATTTAGCGATTGTGCATGAACAGACCAGGGGTTTATTTCACAAAGCACATCTTAAGATGAGTTGTCACTATTACCATAGTGATTTGTATTGTGACATCACTCTTTGCTAAGCAACTACGATGGATTTGCACTTAAGATCAATCTTAACTCTTTGTGAAATCGAGCCCTGGGCCCAATTTCATATAGCTGCTTTTGAGCAGAAAATATTGCTTAACAATCTTCTGCTGAGCAGAAATGAGCAGAATACCAGTCACAAATTGTACATGTGGTATGGTAGTTTGGCTGGTAACCTTATTCCGGTAAGCATTATCTGCTTAGCTGTTTTTTGTACTTAAGCAGGTCTATGATATTTGGCCCCTGATATTTTGTTTTTGTTAGGGCAAGGTGGTTTTTCCCTAGTAAAGGGCACCTCAATGAGGAAAATATCTACTGAACATTTCAAGGGGCACCAAGGCAATGACCATGGGATTGCCTCCATGAAGTATCAGGCCTTGATACATACCATGTATTGTTATAATAAGACTTCATCCATTCGTATGTAATGTAATTTGTTAGCTAAAATTTCAAGTCGGATACATCACTTCAGGGTTAATGACCCAATTCTTAAATTACCGGACTCTAGCCGGTGGACCAGCGAGTGTTTAGAGTTACAGAGGACAGCATGTACACATACATTGTACGTCACGTACATGTACATGTGTACATGTAAATTATTGAATGACACACAAAAAGCGTTGCATACATTGCCCTAATTTACAAAGAATGATCTTACATGTAGTATTGTCATAATGTGAAGTACCAGCTTTCATTATTTTTGAAACCCTCGACCAACATCACTACATGATGTGTAAAAAATATTCTTAATGACATGCAAAAGCACAACAAAAGCAGCTAAGCACAACTAAATTGGTTACCAGCCAAAATGCCATTTCTCATGTACAACATGACTGGTACCCTGCTTAGCAGAAATTTAGTCAGCATTTTTTTTCTCCTGAAGCAGCTCTAGGCTCTAACGCTTACAACTGAGGGCAACCATGATCATGCTAACACTCTACTCTACTCCAAGTTGTTCCTTTACATGGATTAAATCCTAATGTGCCGTCAACTCAAACCCTCCCCCATAACCCCCTCCTCCCCGCCCTCCATTCCCCGTTCGAGTTTATAACGTTATACGCTCAAGTTTATGTATGTTCTGATTCACACACTGTACACACCACACTAGGCCCATCACCCCATCAGTCTCTTTCCATGCAACCTAAATTTGATGCGCGGCCAGGCACCTGCCTAGAGTGGCGCTACATGATATCCTTGTGATCGTGTATCGATTACTGATCGTCATCATCAAAAGCACTCCGAGGGAAATTATTTCCGATAGCGCTGGGTTTTGAGTTCTCTTTCAAATCACGAACGGTGAATCACTATGTTAATAGAAACCATTGTATGAACAATTTATCAGAAATGTGCAAATTCAAAAAAATATATATCTGTACATTTATCGTTAAAATGCTAATTCATTTAAAGTGTATCTGTAGGAGGGTCATATTTTCCTGAAAATTTGTTTCCCATTTTGTATGTGTTGATTTTAGAAGTACAATTTATAACAAAAGCAGGAATACCTTTTATAAAAACACCACAAAATCAAATAAACAGTTGACACTAAATGCCTCGAAACTGACATTATGATTATGATTACTGTAAATGTCATCAAACATTGTTAGTGTTTGTAATATACAAACATTCATTCAATGCTCTGATGTTAAATAAACACAACATACTGTACAACCAATTTTAGTCAAATAAAGCGATCACATTTGTAAAAAGAGACTGAAAAACTGATTATGCTTTTGTGCATGTTTCTAGATTGCTCTGGCAAACATGGCAAACGAAAACGTGAAAGTTGGTGGATAATTTTTTTCATAACTTTAATAATAACCCCACTTTTTGTCACCATTTTTCAGGAAAAAAACCACTTGTTCACACTGGGCTTTAACTGACTATATACCCAGGGTAAGCTTTTCCCCCAAGAATTTCCATAAGTTATTAATGAAAGGGGCAATCAAACTTTCTCAGAGATCCCTAGTAAATTCGTCTAAGCTCGAAAATAGATTTCTAATGTAGACATTTTTTTTATGTAGAATTTCTGAATGTAGAATTTGTATTTTCTTAAGGGATTTCAATTCCTCCCATACATAAACACTGATCTCTACATTCTGTCCCAGGTGTAGCAATTAACAGGCAATTCGACCCGCCTGCAGTTTCGCTCCAGTTAGCATGAAATGAGAATTGCAAGCCTATCATAACTAAAGCTCTTGGTGTGAACAGAAAATGTGTCAGTAGGTCTCCTTATTCTATATTGCTGCGGAGACGTAAGATTATGCAATAATTTGTTTACAGGTACATGTACATGTAGGAGGCTGGTACTGGTGGTAGGGTTTAACGACTGGGGCGTTTTATGCTTGGGGAAACTTGTGGTCCCTGGGAGACCTGAAAAACAATGTACGACACAAATGCTTAATCAGGTACACTGCTGTACATGTAGCCAGGCACTTGGTGTATATTCTCACAATGTTAGAACTCATAATAAATAGCACCTGGATTAGAACATTACTTATGCATACCAGGACTGATTCTTCATAAAGGCACTAGGGCAATCGCCTCCATGCCCCTGGTCATTACCTTAGGTGCCCCTTGAAATGTTCCAGTAGAAATGTTAATTTCCTTCACAGAGGTGCCCTTAAAGGAACATACATGTAGCATACCACGATGATACTTCATGGAAGCAACAGAGGCAGTTGCCTCCATGCCCCTGGGCATTGCCTTGGCGGCCCTTAAAATATTCCAGTAGAAATTACTGGTCCAATCACCTCTTTATAACAGGAATGTTGTTATAAGAGGACAGCAAAACAAAGAAACACAAAGTAGAAATGAGATTCGGGACTTCAGAATATGCACTTTATAAGCAGAACCTATTAACATGTTCTTTATATAACGAGGGTTGACTATAACACATGCAAACATTGACTCCAAAAAAATGGCGCACCCATAATTATCACGATCACGTTAGGTGAATTGGGGTCATACCATTACATATAGCGCCCCCTAGAGTCTCACATTATAAACAAGACACATGACGAAGACTGTGGCAGACACAGTTATCCTTAACTATACGCTTTTGAGTGTAGTTATGCTCTAAAATACCATGGGAAGTCATTTTGTCTGCAACAGATCCACCACCCGCTATCAATGATCAGTTGAAATATTGGAACGACTACAACAGTCTCTCTGACACATCAAATAAAAGGTGACACTTTGACAGGGGGGGGGGGGTGGTTTCCATGTTTCCGTACATTATCCACAGTGTATGACAAAGTGTACATACTCGCACATTATGCTGGATTAATTACGAAGTACCAGGCAGTTTAAAATCACAGTGTAAAGTGTGATGTCTCCAAAAGGGTTATCATTGTTACTCATGTTACATTGACACAGACGTCATGAATATGTACTGTAACTGTAACTAGACGAGCAATTATCTAAATGTTATGCATCACTTGTGTAGAGAACTTGTACTATTGTACATGATGTAGCAAGGCAAATTTTCAACACAAAAATAACACATAGAAAAATGAATTCTCTATGATGCCTTTCTATGGTCAAGATCAATAAAGTTTGGTTCATAAAAGTGAATGTGACACAAAATTTTGCGACACTTAATACATGCACAGTTTTCCCAACTGTATTGCAAGAAAAGCCATTTCGATTGTGCCTCAAGTATGATCCAGGTGAATCCCCAGCAATATTAATACTTTTATACATTACATGTAGGCTGGTTTGCTTTTAAAAGGAAACTGAAAAATAATCTACTCATGAAAAGACATACACTGTACCATCCCTACATAATGTACTTTTCATTCAATCAAGAGATGTACACACAAAAAATATATATAAAAATTTATGAAATTGTGAAGCAAGAATGGGGAGGGGGCTGACCAAACAAATGATTATAATTATATATTTTTTTAATGAATTATATTTTAGTTATTTATTAAAAACTGGTTTACTTCTCATAAACCGGTAAGCAATATAAACCATTATAAACCTTACATACATGTATAGAGCTACATGTCTAGCTAATTTTTGACCCAAACAAATTAAGGGGAAACAAAATTGCGGCAATTTTTAATTATTTATTGTATCGGTGACCGGTGATCAATTTTACATGGGCCCGAGTTGAATGGGGTATTAATGATTCATTTGAAGTGTTACGTACATGTACGTCTAAGACTTAATCTCTCATTCACGCCAGATTTCATAAAGAACAAAAAAGGAAACCAGGAAACCAGGAAGTGGATTGAGAAGGAGGAAATAACGATAAAGTCTAGCATTTCCTGAAACCATCACGTTAAGTCCAAGGTGTACACAATACACACGTACTAATGGAGTGAATAATGCACCGGGGTTCTGTGTGTGTTAGTGATGGGCCTTTCATACCCTGCTGTCCACCCACACATGTACATGTGAAGAAGAAGGAAGGCCAGTAAAAAAAGAAATCTTGTTTACCCTTAAAGTCCATGTTACATTTCACACAGCATGCATGTAGTAGTTTAAGTATGGGCTAATACACAACCTAACAGTTCCTACAGTATTGTCTTCTTCCAAACAAATTTTGTTTTAAAACACATACTTTGCACAGCTCGTCCTCCTAAAAATGTCAGCAACTATTCAACCAGCAGGCCTGGGATATCAGCTTTAAGAAGACAAGGCCATTTTCGTTTTGTAAAGGGAACTTCACTTGGAAAATCTTAAAGATGGAAAACCCTTGAAGGGGCACCAAGGCTAAGACAGGGGCAACAGAAGCCATGGCTTTTGTGTTAAATGTAATTGCATGTCTGAAAAAATATATATAAACATTGTTTTTCTAAAATATTTTTGACAAATATTCACTTCAGTAGAGACTTTCTTGACCTTTAACCCCTGCTATGGCACTAGGTCATGGCCTCAAGATGCCCCATTAGAGATGTAAATCTTGACTACATGAATCTAAGATAACTGTATACTTCAGTAACACTACAAGTACTTTCCGAATAAAAGAACAAAATATCAGACCTGCACACATTATCTTCCTCAAGCATGATTCAATTGTGTCCCTCGAGTTTAAAACGCATCTGACATGAAAATGTTCTTAAAATAGACTCCACAGTGCAAGACAAATGAACTTGTGATCTGAAGTCACTCTATTGGTTGCAGTTTCTATTTGAGCGTCCTAGATGCAGTTTAGTTGTTACTGCGACACTACCCACTTTATACAATTGCAGTTCATGACGAAGCAAATTTCAAGTGTTAATTTGGAGTTCCAAAGATTTGGTATACATAATCCTGATGGTCCAGCCATAATGTCACATGCGCGCGCATCTGCGTGTACAAGTGTGCACAAGGTTTTGGCTGGACTGGTACACGTCTGGTTCAATAGGTAGCATACATTTGCTCGGACGTCAAGTCACCCCCAAATTACTCATTTTATTGTTCAAAGCAGTAACCAAACATTTTCATTATGGGGGCAGAGAAATTTGGGCAGGCTATTTAATGTATCAACCATTCATTATTTTGTGCATTTTTTCGATCTCATTTGGGAGCCAAGAAGGGGGAAGGAAGGGTTCTGGCCTGATCCCCCGCTCTTGGGGCCTGAGGATTCAAGCCCCCTGAGCAAGGGAAAGTGGAAGACTCCAGCCCCCTGCGCAGGGGAAAGGGGAGGACTCCAGCCCCCTGAGCTGTTGGAATGGGGCATTGAACAAAAAAACATAAACCAACTCACACAAAAACGACTGACAAGCACAAGTCAACTGATAAAAATGTAAAACAATTTAAAGGGAGAACTGTTGGGGACAGAACGACCTTAAATTGCTTGGTCACGCTATTTCATTTTCATTTTCAAAAGTACTATGACACTTGTGCAGTTGGTCTTACATGTATATACACTGTTTACTTAAAATTAGTTTACAACATGCCCAACTTTAAATATAGCATTTTTTGTAATCAACAAAAGTTCAATTTTGTTTTGCAACTTTGCTGGGTGGTTTCCATGTTTTCTTTTTGGTGGCCTGGGATTTCCCTTCATTTATGGGCAAAGGCACAATTAACTCATGAGCAAAGGGAATTTCCATAAGAAAAAATGAATGACTGTTTTGAAGGGCACCGGGGCCAAATCCAGGGCAATGGCCTATGAGAATCTGGTTTCAATTTCACTTTTGTGAAAGTAAACTTGCAACAGTCCTTCCCATTTTAACATTATCATGGCTATACGTACATGAAACACCATTTATGTTATAAAGTAGGTTACCGTACAATCCCATACAATAAAAATGCCTGCTTTGCGCCCATGCTTATTAAAAAACTTCTGAGCACTTGTATAGCGCTTACACTGTACATGTAGGATGCTTAGTACATGTACGTGCCTGTCAAAATGCAAGTATTTTTGCCCGATTCAGTAAAACTGAATCATGTTTTTACAGAGTCAGCCTAAACTACATTGTAAATACAGTTATGACATGTCACAAGATCAAAGAAGAATGAGTGGGGACCAGTTGCTCTTTGACTTGATGCCTGTTTTACAGGCTACCATACTTAAGCGCGCGCCTAGAGTGGATTGTTCACAGGCCGGGGACAAAGTAGTGCAAGGTCTAACAAATGACCCTTCGTTCAGATTCATTGCTTTGCAGACGCAAAATTGAGAAGGCGTGCAGGGCTTGAATTTAATAAAGAAAAAATTCACAAAACTGCAGTGCTTGTAGCTCAATGGTTTTTTCAAAGACACAAGACCACTGGACTTGTACGGTCCTGAATTTACTGGCCCATAGCTGAAATCACCGACCTCCTGCCTGCAGTTGAGTGTTAATTTTGAGCCCTGGTACCTACTGTACATGTACGTACATTGTGCACCATTAAATTATCTCCAATCCCTGGCCTGATTTCATAGACTCGCTAAACAGAAACTATTGTTCTGCTACACAAGAAACACGTGACATGGTGTTATAGAAAGTGCATACCAATAAAAACCGATATTGACTGCAAAAGTAGTTTCACTTTCACACAAAAAGTGAAATTACCGACAATTACTTCCTTTTTAAATAGGGAAATCATATTTGGGTGTTCATTGATTTTGATATACATATCCCATAGCACAACGCCAATAACAGCATGATTAGGAATCGAGAAGAAAGGTTAAGCTTAGTTGTGGGAGGAAAACCGCACAGGGAGACTCCAAACAACCAGGTATGCACTGAAAACCCAATCCATATGCAAGGCTCCAGGTCTGAGGTGGGATTCAAACCGGGGTCCACAGAGATGAAAGGCAGGGAAAGAAAGCACTGTGCTAAACAGATGCCCCCTGTTGGGATGGACCCATGTGTTACAGGCCTAACATAAGGAACAGACTCTGAAGAGAAAATGTCTACTAAAACATTTCAAAGGGCACCAAGGCAATAACCAGGGGCATGGAGGCAGTTGCCTCTAAGCCTGGTGACAGTTACACGGTTAACCGACCAATCATCCGGTTACACGTTTACATTTTACGGTTCGGATAAACATTTTAAAAATCACTTGATAGTGCCGCAAAACGCTGACCACGGATGGGACATTACATGCAAGCTGTACATGTACATGTACATGTAGTGTCCCGTGTACTAAGAATGGTACGGTAGTGCAAGTGAAGAACCCATAACACTTGTGGTGGAAGAATAATGCACGTAGGTTAACCCTGGTGTTTCTGGTTCACATAGCAAGCACCCTTGTTTACAGTTCTTCCCAGACTTGTGAGCTACATACAGTGATTAAATTCACTTGCGAGGCATCTTTGGTTTCATTACAATACCACTACCAGAAGTACATAATAATAACAACTGTGTACATGTGTCAGTGTACACAGGCATTCACCTTAGATACTGTACATCATATCAAAGACTCGCTCATCATTCAAAACCACAGTGAATGATACTTTACAGTAATAGAAGGGTTGTAATGCCTTAAACCACTTGAGCATTTTGGACAAGCAGTCTATCATCCAATCGACCACCGTTTTCGACCACCGTTTTGCACCACAGCAGTGTTGGGCAGACTTAAAGTTGCATCAGACTTGCACTTTGTAAAGTTTCACTCCTTCATTTGAAAAACTATGAGAATAGCTACATTATTTAAACTAACTGCTCTCCTTAAATTGTTGAGGAGAACTCTTTGCACACCCAAGAACCAAACTTCATAAACTTTAAAAATTTGACTGTAACTCATATTTATGCATGTAAATCTGTCGACTCATATGCACACATACAGTCACGTCACAGTATTGCTGGATTGGATTGATTACACAATCAAAGCAAATAAGTGCCGTATAGTTCACTTCCTGCTGTGTTCCCCAAGATGTTTTAAAATCTACTTTCAATTTTTAAGAAGTGCTATGTAACACAATCCTCAGACTGGGTTATTTGAAGTGTGGAAGAGTGTGACTGCACTCGCACTTACTTAAAAATTATGGCCTGAAGTTCAGTAAACACCACTTGTCAAAGACTCGCTGTAAGTGTAAAAAGTGAATGTCATGCGCAGTGCAAATAGTCCCTTTGTTAGAGAGGGGCAATGAGGTACATGTAGTCCCTCGCATTTGTCGAATAAGTTTACAATTTGTGTCATGGGATACAGAATGTGGGTTCAATTCCATTCCCAAGCCTGGCTAGCTGCGTAACTTGTGGTGCTCGTGTCTTTGAATGAGACACTTTACCCATAAGTCATATTCCACGGATACACCATCATAAATCTCTCATCAGGGCGCAATTGACACTGTTGGTAAAGTATAAGCTCAGCACCACCAGCGGCAGCAGTTAGTGCAGTAGCCAAACCAATTTCCCCTGACACTGGCAGATTCAAAAAGAAGGAATCCGTGAAACGGCTTAAAGAGGAAGAAACATAAATGTTTTATAGTGAATTATTATTATAAATAAAACATTTTTGCCTCAGAAAAAACTTACTGCATACCCTGACTGAGTTTACAGAGCCCCTACACCGATTTTAACACAGACAAAGATTAGTGGCCTGACGTATCGACCATCCCAGCGCAGTGTCTTTTTCCTTTAATGATTAAGCCTTTGAGAAAGACTCTGCTAGGGTCAAAACGTCAGGCCACTAACTATTTTTTACATTTATACCCTAGAGATCCTTTTGGTTGGTAAGTTAATTCCATTTTCTCACACTTATTGTTAATGTTATGTACAAAGCTTACAAATTAAAAAATTCATCTGTTTTAAAAAGGATACAAGTCAAATCAAGGTCAAAGTTTCCATCGGTGTATCGCGTCTTGTTCTTACTGACAAGTTCTCTCAGCTTCGATGCCATGGCTCTCTTGAAGAAACTTGAGGTTTTTAAGAAGTTATATTACAAAATAAATTTAACTGTTGTGAAAACAGCGCAAGTTTTTTTCTTCAAACAAATGTCACATCATTTAAGAATGAAGTTCTTTTCCTTGTGGATGCTGGAAGGACGAAGACTCCTTGAAAACTCAGAAATTTATTAATATTTATCCGTGTCCGTGCGGTGCCCAACATGATAAAAATTGGCGAGGAAACATTTCCCACTGCCTGCAGCGAGCGGCACGGCAGACGTCCCTGTTTTAATATTCCTTCAGCATTCAGGCCTTAAAAAAATCCCGCGGTGGAGTTACGACCATGAATTGTTGTCTGCCATTGTCAAAATGTGAAATTTGAATTAAAATTCGAGTGTCAACTTTGCTAACTGAACTGGATTTCCCGCAAGTTTCCAAAAGATGAAGCAACTTCAGGCACTACGAACTGCAATAGCAAACACACGGTGTACATTTACATACACACACAGTGCACAGCATGTTGAGTGCCTATTTTCCCCAGGCCAGTTGTCCGGACCCGCAGATTTCCCCGAGAAAACCGCTGAAAACCTCCCTTTCTGAGCAATTACATCAAAACTGAACAATCTTCAAGCTTACATGACAAACAAACCTCCATTTATTCCAATGAAATGTCGCCTTGCTGTGTTTCTTTGTCGACGTAAAATGACATTTTCTGAGATAATCGGCTTTTTTCTGTACAGTCCACGGCTTGCAAGGAAGTCAAGCTCGCCCTGATTTGACCCTTAACCTTAAATTATCACTCCGCTCAGTGAAGTATCCTGTTAGACTTTTACAAGTCGTTCTTGTTCGTTTATTTATTTACTTATGAATACCTTTTGGATATTGTCTTTTCCAGAAATAATTACAATTTTTGATATTATAACTTTATCCATGAACCTAACAACTTTGTATCATGTTTAATTTCATGTGAACGGCCACATTTGACCGCATTCAATATTTATAAAGAATTAACATTAAGTTTCTGTACTGTAGATAAAATAATAAATTGTTGATTGTAGTTGTTATTTAGCATTGCATGCACAGTAATAAAAGCACAAAAGTACACTAAAAATCAACCGGACTCGAAAAGAAAATACCAGAACTATTTTTTTCGCAGAGATGACCTACATGTACATCAATTTGGTTTCAAAGTTACTGCGCTCATTTTATTCAAAGTTATTAAGTAGTATTACTTGTCAACACATAAAAGAACCTTGTGAAATAAAGAACAAGAGTCAGTGAAACTATGGAGGACGGTGAAACCCAGAATAAGGATAAAACTGGCGGCCCTGCTTCCAACTCAGCGGAAGGTTACCATCACTTCACCTTGCGTGGTGTCATTCAATGTTATGGTCACGTGGTCGTGCTTTCCGGCTTTTACATGTGTGTGTGTGCGCGCGCGTCTAGTCATCTCAGCTACAGTGAACTCACTCTGTCAGATTCTCTGTGTGGTGGTTAAGCCCTCCGAGAACAATGTACGCGGAAGTCAGAATACATTTTGGGGGGGTAATATTCAATACCAGAATGTCTGGAGTGAATTACAACGCCCTAAATAACTAAGTTATCAAATAATTGTTGTGCAGCAAAGCATAGCTGCCTTTATGAAAGTGTCATTTTCGGCCAATAACGAATTCAGTCAAAGGCAGATTCTGCTGTGGTCGATCGAAACTGAGGTCAGCCCATGGAGGTAGTATAGCCTAAACCATTTTTGCATCAAATAAAACTCACATTAAAGGTGTTCTGTTTTCATGATCAAAGTAGGCTTGTGATGATAGGGCCTGCATGAATATATTAAATTTCACCCATGCGCACTGCGCACTCTCCATAGATTAGGTGAAGGGCGCGCGCGTGCTAAAAAGTAGTTGGTTGAGAGTTCATAAATTCCATGTACAGTCAGTCACAGGTCTGCTTTGATCATGACGACAGTGTGCCCCTTTAAGAACATTATGGTTGTCCAGATTGCACAATGTTACAAATGGCTTATTTAAACACATTTATAAATGTTCACAATTGCATATGCATAACATAACGGGGACAAACTGTGCAGCTTCGTTTTAGGAATTAGTTTCATTTCACTGTGGTTAATCAATTTTGTGACCATTACTGTCGCCCCCCCCCCCCTCCATCTTACTGTATAATATATTATTAATAAATTAATACATATATCTCCGTACCTTTTCAGTAGCGGAGGCATCTTGTATTCCGGTTGCGTTAGACGTATTTGTCAAAAACAGAAGTCGACAGCTCTAAAGATTTAAAAAATTGATAAATAAAAAAAATAAAAAAATGGATGACACGCTGAAATCGAGACGTTTATAAGAACCAAGATATGGACCCAATCTCATCTTGGAAGAAGAAGCAGCTGTGCCTGTGAAAGTGGAGATCAATCTATGTCACAAAAGAAGGTTTTACAGCCACAATACATCACAGTTTAGTTTACTATAGGCCCTAAGAAGTAAAAATACGGAAAATTTTTACCCAGCATTTTCTTGTGTGAGACCCCCCCCCCCCCCCCCGCCCCCTTATAGACCCTTTGCATTGGCAACCACCACTGCGTGGGGTCAACCAATAGACCCCTCGCACATGACGTCACACCATTTTGAAGACTACACAAAATATCGTTGATTATTCCGATTCAATTCAATGGGGTACTTTTGAGACGATAGCGGGCGTCCCACTCACCGATCCTATTTATTTTATTGAAAACCAGAGGATGGGAGTTAATTTCAACTTTCAAAAACCGATGATGCACTTTCATTTTCCAGGCAGAATACTGTCTCCAAGTGCCCCTAAAAAAAGGAAAAAGAAAAACTATACCTGAACAGTCATTGAGTGTAGGTCGGTCATTAGATGGCCTTCCGCTCTCACTTTACCGTGCTGAGTGATTTTTTTCAAACAACACTGGCACTTTTACACAATCTGACTGACTCAAGTTTTTGGTTTATATAATAATATTAGAGTATCCAATTATATATATATAAAGTCTCCATTGCTAGAAAATGTCACATCTACCATGGTCATCAGATCGGACATGTGACAGACCACCTCAGTGAAAATTAACGATGTTATGGGCTGGTGGCCGTGGCGGGAAAAGCAGCATTTTTCACACAGTTTGGCTGCATGATAATGATATTCATCCTTGATTGCAAGTTAACATTAAGTTTGTATACTTCAACAACAGCTCAACGGACACTAGTCCATTATTGTTATTTAGTATCTGTTATTTTTGAGATTTCAAACATGCAATATTTAGCCGCAAAGTAGAGTTTTAATGACTCTTCCTTCATACAGATTTCTCAAATCTGCAATATTGAGGAAAATTAATGAGTTTTTGATACAATTACACTGCGTGCGTGGGTGTTTTGAGTGAGAGTTCCACCTTAAGATTTCGAAACATTAGGATAGACGGGGGGATGCTTGACCAAATTGACGTGTTTTACCTCGACTTGCGCCAATGGCACAACCAGGGGCTGAAACCCGGGAGAAAGGTGAATAAGAAAAAAAGAAAGGGAAAATTGTTACCAAAAAGGAGCGTTTATGACGCACGGGGGTTGGGGGTTGGCACACCCTGAGCTGAGGTCCTGCCAAAATGGCTAGCGTGCGTGGTAGACAGTGCGGTGCGTGTGTTGTCGGAACGCACCTCCTCACAATGCGCGTCGTGCACCATTTACACCACTTGGGGAAATAATGCGTATACATTTTGGCCTTTTCGAAACGACAGCTTGAGGTTGCTCTAAGGCTCCGTCAGTTATTAAGAAATTGTGCTTTTCTTACGGGGCTTTAAAGGCACAGTACACGTTTGGTAATGACTCTGAAAATTAATGGCAATAAAAACTTACTTGGTAAGAAGTACAGCAGCTTTGGGTAGTATTGAGAAACCTTTAACTTCGAAGTACTACGGTTATGGAAAAATATATCACTTTTTATTCCCCAAAATTTGAATATGAGAAGCGTTTCTGTCAGAAACGCGAGTCAATACATAATCGCCTGACACCGAATGTTACAGTGTTTATGGATTCTCTTATTGTATTTATAATGTTTCGTTGAACCCTCAATTTTAATATCAGGGACTTTACACAAACTATTTTTATTTATGCCTCAAGGCAAACGAGAATTGAGCGTCTGTAAGTTAAGAAATGTAGCTCATAAAGGAGCTTGAACCTAAAACTCATTCTAGTTAGAAAATTTGATGAACGTATTCTGGTTTGCAACCCGGAACGTGTAGGGATTCGAACCCCAATATCAGTTGAAGACTCAGGTAGACTACATTATTTGCAGACATGAAATAGAAATTAATGTATTTCCAAGTTAGGCCTACTACAAAATAACTTACTTGACTGGAAGGCAAAAAATATCTTTGATTTTTAGAACCGTTCAATTTTTTAAAAACCTAATGTAGATCTAATGTGCAAAGTTCAGTTCAAAAGCTGTCAGCGTTTTTTAGATTCGCAGTTGAATCTGGAGCGGTTATGTTCTGGAAGAATAATCCGTAGTTTTATCTGAATACACAATCTGAAAAACGTTTCATGCAGAAACTTTTCTCAGATTGACAATCTTTTGAATCCATTCTTTACCCATTCATTAGTTCCCTGAATCATAAACATATAGGAATTATACACGACAGGTTTCATTGGAAAAAAACCCCACCCAAAGCTTTCAGAGAAAGCCTGGTTTGAGGTCGTGCTTTGGTAGGCCTAAGACTTTTTTGTTCATGAGTACTGTTTATAAATGGGAGTTTATAATTAAAGACTGCGTTGGTATTGTATGAGAAAAGCACAAGAAAAACCGTTGATCCTCATCCACGGTGAATAAACAAAACCACACAAAAGAAAATTGACGTTTTTATTACCCAAGCACACTGGACAAAAAAATGGAACCATAGGGCCTACGTGACATCCTTCCCAAGAGCATTGTGGTGTAACTAGTGACGTCACTGCCGTCCTAATCGTCTTCTTTAAAAGGAAAAGACGTAGATTTAATACGCGGGGCGAATACCCTAAGCAGTCTTATGAGCTGACATATTCCATCGGGTAAAAGCTGGCCGGTGTAATGACGTCATTACACGGTGCGAATTATGCACGTGTCAGTTGCTAAAATTGGCGCGTAGCTAAATATAGAATTTGGGACGCATGCACATAAAGGGAATTCAAAACCGCAAAACCGCAAGCGGCGATTTAGTTTAAGAAATATCTTTTTTATTAGGGAGGCCAGCATTGATTGACAGTGGGGCTGTAGATAACTGAGACGAATTTTAATTATCAGAATGTGGCAGACAGTGAGTGCTGAATAGTTGAATAATTCAAGAGCATGGATCGGCAATGCAACAAGGATCGGTCATCCCAAAAAGACTATATTTAGAAAGTTGCCAATTAATTAGCGATATAACCTGCATAGAGAAGGCGAGAAATAACCAAATATCTAGCGACACTTCCTGAGCCCTTTATCTTTCCCTTGTATCTTTTCCTTTCATTTGGTGCTCGATATGTGGCACGGTGTAACCATGTAACCATGGAGGCATGGTGTAACCCCACCCCTCCATATTGTGTCTTCATTGTGTTCTGGGAATCTCAGGAATTCTTTAGAGAATTACAAGGGGGTACTTCTTTACCAGAGGAAAAGAGTGTGTAAAAATCTGGGAACATTTTTTTTTACAGAGCCGTATATTGAGAGAGTTGCGACAACTTGCGATTAAAAGGCATTTTGTCCACAAAACGCATAGGCGAACACAGGGTGAGCACTGGGTTGTGCTGCATTTGGACCGCAAATAGCAACCCCGTGAACAAAGAAAACTGGTCCCTCCATGTTGCAACTCTCTCAATACCATAGAGCTATAGCTCTATGCTCAATACCCAGCTCTACCTCCGGCATGATATATTCTCGCAATCCCTTCCCCTGAGGGGCGGGGCATCAGGTGTGTCCTAAGGGGGTGGGATGCCTCAGCTAGATGATCGACAATATATAAAAGCAAACACAGCACAAAAGAGTTATATCTAAATCCAACTTTATATTCTTCCATAAAATATATAATATTTTTACATTTATAATAATCAGTGGCAACTGTACACAATAAATTGTTGGTATTTACTTCTCCCCACCATCTCTATCACCCATTCTCTCACTCTGTTAACTGAAGAATATTGAAAAGAGGATGACACTAACCCCGCCCCTCCCACCACAAAAAGTGTTGGAAAAAAACTAAAACAAACAAAAACACAATTTACCAAGTTCTCCTTCAGCTTCAATACAACCTTGGATAATACCGTTTTGTACCTCAAAGGAGAATATCACCCTGGGTTGATAAATATGTGAAAATGGTAAGCAATATTTTTCTGGTAAGCGGATCTGTGAGGGTGGTTGTTGTGGACCAAGTGTTGAGACCATTGCCTAGAGAGTGTGTCTACTCTCAGTTTAATTGTTAGATCCGGACTGCCTTTTATAATTCCACAATAGAACTCTGAGATAAACCTTTATCATGGTGTGGCCATCTTGATTCATCTCCAATCAATATCATTCTAACCAAACCGAGGCTAGAAGGAAAAAATAGTCTGGTTCCAATTTTGTTCAACGCATATTAGCATTCATTACTGTTACTGGATACAGGGAGCTTGACCAAGATGGTGGCAGCATGAAAGAGTCTTGGTTGACAAGTTACCCTGGTATTGAAAAACAAAATGACATGGGCCCGATTTCATAAAACTTTTTAAGCAGGAACTCTTGCTTAATAAAATAAACCCTTTTTTTTAAACACCGCAAAAAACCAAGCTGGTTTGTGCATTGTCTGAAGCTGGCGTGCCTCAATTGCAAATGTTCTATATTTTAAGGAATTCATAGTTTCTGAAAAATGTGCACCAATACAGGATTACTTGTTGTCATTATTGTAATCATTTCACGATTTTTTGAACTTCACTGTTAGTTTCACAATTCGTTACTAAAATATTCGCTGAAAAAAACTACATCAGTTGTTTTTGTTCAATTGAAGTGTTCCCTATAGTAAAAAGGATTTTTACAAAAGTTAATATTCAAAAAAATACAAAAAATTACTTCTAGTTTCGACACTGATGAAAAAACTTTCGTTGAATCTCACAGCCTGATTATGAAAAAGAAAACAAACTTGTTCACAAAATTTGATGAAATAAATCCAATTTAAAAAAGAATAAAATAATACAGTTTTGATCAGCAATAACAGTCCCAATCCTTGTGATTTTTTTTTTTAAATAGGTAGAGGTGTACACAAAGCAAGTATTGTTGTTTTTATAGGCAAATTCGGTGCATATGTCACTTTCATTTTGGCAGTTTTTACTTTCCAAAACAAAAATAAAATCTAAAATTCCAAATATTTTTTTCAGGAATCGCTTATTGGCGAGTTCATTCATTTCAATATCAATCCCCACAATAACATATTAATGAATATTTTTCTACATTTATACATTTAGAAGAAAGAAACTAAACAATTATTTTAACAGCATTATTTCCCATACAGAAAAATAAAGTTGACAACTCACCTATGCTTGATCATTTACATGTTTTTGCTAAATGAAGACCTCTTGCCAACAAATTTTGTTGTTCTATAAATAGATTGATCTAAATAAGCTCCGCCCCATACCAGCTTACACACATCCACACAGTGTCGAAGAATAGGATTTTCCTTAAGTGTACAGAACAAAGTAATGTCCACATAGTGACTGCAACACAGAGCTGTGTGGACTTGTATGATGATCAAGGGGCGGAGCACAGTTGCTGTGGTGGGCGGGCTTAACAGATCAATCTATCTAAATAATTATTTATACGTGCATATCGAGTAATATTTCTGAATCTCTCTATGAATTTGTGTGAAATGACTACACTTTAATTTCTGCATTGAAAAAATAACAACAGTACAAACAAATCAAAGAAACCTAAATCAAATGTAATGACAATCAAGTAATTTCTTTAAACGGTAAAAAAATAACAGTGTGTTTAACATTATCAAATATTCTGCATATAAAACACTACAAAGTTGTCCCAAAAGTAATTTATACAAAATAATGCTGGATTTTTTTTGCTGAACTTTTATATTTTGTTCTCCCCCTTGTCCATCACTAGCCGTCAATGCTGTCTTTAAAAGAAAATAAATGAAAAATTAGCACCGGATATCTCTTGTTTATGTTCAAAAGTGTTTGTCAACAACTCTTGAAAACAGCAAAAAGGCCATTTTCAAAACTCATAAATTGTTGTTCTTTACTCAACATTAGAAAAACAGTTTTGTAATGATGGAAACATTTAATAATAAAAAAAAATATAAAAAAAACCACAAAAACTGGTGAAGCTGTAGTAGACCTTTAAAAAATGTTCACGCTAAATAAATATTCATGTATACAGAACATACAAAAGGCCACATACAAAAAATTATCTGGACAAATGTTCTCTAACAAACTGTACATTTTACAAAACATGATGCACCAATAAAAAATAACCGATTGACAACTTGCATCAGTTTTAGGAACTTCAACAAATATACTTTTAAATACCAAACACCGTTGGTATGACAAGGTTTTGAGTTGGTGATTTTGACGAGGAATTTTTTAACAGACAAAAGGTGCAAACATTTGTTACATACTGATTTATAAATGATATGTTATGTGGCTATTTTCCATTTGACTTGACGAATCCACTTCACAAATTAAGTACAAAATAAGGGCAGGGTATACCTTTGGTAAATACTCCCCAAAATAATGACCATTAAAACTTACTTGGTAAGAAGCACTGAAGTCGTTGATAATGTGTAACATTTTGAGAAATAATTCCCTCCAAAGGAATGTGGTCTTAGGGAGAGAGGGATTTCAAACTGAGAAACGTTTCTCAGATTGTGAATTCCAATTACAGATTATTCCTCCTGCGAGGATACAACCCCTCCAGATCTTTGGCGATATCTCAAAAATGCTAGCACCATTTGAAATGAAATTTAATTTTCACAGGTTAGTTTCATTGTATATATCTACATTTGTGTAGGATTAAAACAATTGAATGGCTCCAAAAACCAAAGGTATACTTTGCCTTTAAACAAAGTGTGCATGTTGAAAACGTCAAGGAAGTACATATGACCAGGCTATTACGCTCTCCCAAAAGTGATCTCCCAAATGTTGTCGGGTGTAAAAACTAAAAACCCAAAGCACCTTGATTAATATGTCTAATTGAAATGTTATTAAGAGGTTGTCGTCGTTAATGCATTTGGACAAGAAAAAAACAAAACAAATGGAAGTAAAAAACATCATGGAGTGGAATGGAAATGTTTTGGAAAACAGTTTGCCTTTAATTTAATTGTAAAGCTTTGGAGGCAATATCAAAATAAATCTACATGTAATTCCGCTATTCCGCTCTCACTCATGTCCCATGCAAATCCAACTTTCTGACAAAGTGATTCCTTAAATTTGCCTGATAGAGAAAAGAGGAAATTTCGAATTGTGAAAAATGTTAATAATAATGGATTAAAATCATTTATAAGCATTTCAGTAATTCGTCTGGTTGCAATAGGCTCCTTTTGATAAATAAACTTCAAAACAAAAATTTAATTGATAAAGTTAAGGTAGTATATAGGTCTGACGCCCTGCTATTTGGAGATCTGAATTAGGCCTGGAGTCTCAACAATGGCACTCTCCGTAAAATAAATACCAATGATCGCTCCCTAGTACTCAACAGACACAATTTTTTGTGGGCAAGTTCGTTCCCCCCCCCCCCCCCCCCCAAAAAGGCTCAAAGCCACTCTTAGTAAGGGGATTTAAAAGAACAAATGTTTAAGATGAAAATAACTCAGGGGAGCCGAAGGTAGGAATTGGTATTCTTCTTAAAACCAGTCACTGGAGCTAAAAGACAAACCTTGAGGTTGCTGTCTGCTGTGCATTTAGGAAGCATGGTGTGGTGGGGGGGGGGGGGGAGGGGTGTTACATGTATTTCAAGTAGCAACTGTCTGGTTTGAACCATTCAATGCAGACCAAACCTCCCCAGTGAATAAATCTGCGAAAGGGCAGACAGCGTGGCTGCATGACATGTCAGACACCAGAGAGATTATGGTTTGGGGGTTACTTTTCACTTGTGGGGAGGGGAGGGGGGGGGGGAGGATGACCTTTACCAAATCATGTGTCATCATCACTGCCTGGCTAGGTTTGTGGTCTGAGTCAACCAAGTGACATCATAGCATCATGTTAATCCTGACTAAGTGATCCTAGGCATCTGTCATAAGCCACTTATAGGTCAGCTTCCTAATCCAGTGGATTAAACTGAAACAGGTGTGTTTAGGGGGGGGGGGGGGGTCATCAATCTCCAGGTGGAAACCAATCCTCCTTAATCCTCTCTCTTGATTTGGATGAGATTTGAAAGACAACACCAACCAATTTAACGAGGACAATGCCTTTGGTACTTATTGTAAGCTGTTTCTTGACCCCTTCCCCCCCCCACCCTTCAAGCAAAGCCTAGTCTCCCTCCACTTACAAACGCCACAAATTTAACAATGCAAAGTGAAATGGATCTCAGTTACAAAACAACTTGACTTGATGATTTCAAAATAATGCAATACAATTCTCAAAATCCTGTACATATGGTAAGAGTTTTGTTAAGGGGGGGTAATTTCTAATCATGGGGGTGAACTTGTTTGGGGGCACTTGCAAGAGGGGGGGGGGGGGCTGTTATGGCCGGCGTTTATCAAAATATACATATATATGCCTTGATTGAAGCATTGCACCATAATATAAAAAATTCATAACAGAATCATTTAAATTTTGGAAACTATTTTCTATGAAGTGTGAGCACCTTTCCCACTGTAATTTTCACAGATATCGTTTCTTAAAAATAAACAGTTGTGTGTGATTGTCGGCTGCCTAGAAGTGTGTTTTAACAGGGTAGACCTGAGCAGAGAAAACAGTCTGCCTGGTTCGAATAGGTAAGGGGTTTCAATAAGATAAGAAGGAGGTTTTTGTCTTGCGATCATACGTGAGTTACTTCTTCTGGGCTCCACTCTGACTCGGAGTCTGTGTCTGAGATGTCTGAGAGGTCGCTGTGGTCGCTTCCTGTGCCGGATGATTGACCGCTGTCTTCTGACGTCCGTCTCTCCTTGTCGCTGTCCACATTGCTGAATATACACGTTACCTGAGGACAACGCAAAGACAATATTCAGGGGCGTGGTTTGAATCAAAACTCTGTGGAGAATGGATTGCGTTCTCCCTTTGTTTCCCAGATGAACACTCTGGCTTGAAATAGCAACTTGACCACTGGCAATTGTCCAGTAACTTATTCAATTTAACTCTAATTCTAAACAAGTTCTGCAGTCAGTCTGAAGTTTTTCCCCCAAAAATCGCCATTGTACATTTTCACATTTGAACGTTCTCCTAGAAGTAAAGTAAGTATTAAAAAAAAAAAAAAAAAGTATTGTACAAATATTTATGGTCCAGTGAAAGTTCTGTGGTCTTGTGGAGATTTTCTAGAAATACAAGCCCTGAACACCTGAGGGTGTTATATTTCAGAGAACTTGAAGACTCTTCCTGCCACCACAAATAAAAAAGTAGAGGTTTAGACATAATATGGGGATTAGGCCGTCTCTGACTTTGAGGCTATGGCTTCAGCTGGATAGCCAAGTCGTGGAAAGTTAAAGTATAGGACCCTTAGAAACAGTCGTAGCCGTAGCAACTAATTTGGATACAGCCTTAGCCTTTCAATTAACTTTGAGCTGTCTGGTTCATGTCTTCCATGAAAGTATGGAGGCAAAAAAAGACAGATAATAACTGAGGAACTGCCCAAAGCTTTTCGGTGACAGGTTTTGTTTGGCCTCAACATAAGCTTCAGAGGTGTTAGTCAGACCAGGTGGATCATTCCTGTCATCGAAACCTCCATTGTTTTTAAATTGGAAATGCAAATAGGAGTTGGGGCAATTAAGCACAGGGAGGCTGAACAAGTGTTACTTGTCAAGCTAATTAACGCCAAGAGTCGGCCGTCTAGATTGGCGATGATTCACTCCGATCGACTCACCTTAAAGTTGGGGGAGAACAATTTGTTGGTCTTATCTTTGTTGGCCTTGTCTACTTCGTCCTTCTTCAGCGTCAGCACCATGATGTGCCTGGCGCCTGGTAGCTGGCAAACCTCGGGCACCGATCCATTGGTTGACGAGGTTGTCTTGCAGCTCGGTACGAAGAATGTGTTGAACCAGAAATGAAAGAGTTTGTCCTGAAACAGAAAAGAAAGTTTGTTTGGTTATGCGCCAAGAACAGCTATTTGCCTCAGTGAGGGTGCTGTTTGCAAGGGAATATTGCAAGTCTTGTAAAAATATTTCTGGTCCAGTGAAAGTTCTGTGGTCTTGTGGAGATTTTCTAGAAATACAAGCCCTGAACACCTGAGGGTGTTATATTTCAGAGAATTTGAAGACTCTTCCTGCCACCACAAATAAAAAAGTAGGGGTTTAGACGTAATATGGGGATTAGGCCGTCTCTGACTTTGAGGCTATGGCAGCAGATTAATGGAAGTCCTCTATTGAAGAGTTTAAGATTCTCTTACCTTTTTGATCAGGTTTTGCTTGTGATAAAACTCAATTTTGATGTCACCACAAACGGGTACGGGCTGTGGCAAGGTGCATACTAGGGTCTTTTCTCTTCGCTTGACACCCTGTGGACAAAGAGAGAACAAAATTTGAGAACACAAAGAAATTCATCTCAAAAATTTGCAAAAACCATCTTATCGCAATGTTTTAATATGAAACCAAAAAAGAAACAGAAGAAAAAAACCACCCCAAAACCATACATTTCTTTGCTAAGAAACAACATTATGAATTTTTCTCAGTGTTTTTGCAAAAAACTGGGATGATTTTCAAATAAGGTCTGGATGTATATCATGCCGGATAAAGGGGTAGAGGGTACCCCCTTAATATTCCCATACTTTAACACACTCCTTTCCTCTTGTAAATAAGTACCCACATAAAATCCTCTACAGAATTCCTGAAATTCCAAGCACCCAATGAAGATACCACCAAGCCCCATATCGACCACCAAACGGTAAAATAGTCAGTTCCCCTTGAGTGGTTCATGGGAATCAGCTAGACTATTGCTAATGCATTCCGGGAACATGACACGATGGTGGCAGCATACAGTTGTTACAAAGTTTCGAAGACTTTACACGTACTTCCTGGAAATTTGAACCGATACAAATGTAACCCAGGTTGACAAAATCATGAATCACTTCTAAAAATATATTCCATTCCTGGAAAAGGAAGATTATCAGTTACAGCCCATTTTTGTTTTGTGAATGCACGTCAAATTTAAACAGAATGCCAATGTTTTTGTGTCTGTATTAAGGCCAGACCTTGCACTTAAGCTTTTTATTAAGAACCCCACTGGCGTATGACTCGGGTGGGATGTGAACCCAAGACCTTTACCATTCTAGTGCAGATTCTCTCACCACCACTGAGTTTGCCTGGTAGTTAGAGGCAGTTTGAATACCATTATAGTACATGTAGTTGGTCAGGGTGGTCTAGTGGCCTGGGCCATTTTCAAAAAACTGTTTAGCAGACAAATAATGCTTAGCACTTTTCTTTGCAAGCAAGAAGTGAGTGGGGCACCAGTCACTACAGTGTAAACTTTATGGAATGTTGGCTGGTAACCTGTTTCTGCTAAGCAAGATTGTTACATGCTAAGCAGGTTTTTGTGCTTACAGGCTTTATGAAATTAGGCCCTGGTAGCTAAGAGGCAGTTTGAATCGGTGGTCTAGTGGTAAGACATCTGCTCTAGAATGGCAAAGATTGTGGGTTCGAATCCAGTGGAGTTTTGCCCACGTAATGTAATTCATACATTAACATCATATTGGCTTATTTGTCAAAAAGGATGCCATAGGAAAAATCCAGGGTGAAACCCCACATAGCTCGACTCTTAGGTCACCACCTCATTCTAAGGCATCTCTGTTTAAAATAGGACTGCGTATATATTTCCCTTATCCCGCCCACGCAAATGCAACGCGACACCTCATACAACGAAGGAAACCTCGGCAGACATTGAAATTGAAATCAGATGAGGCATCAGATATCGTTCTAATTTGGGGTGAATTTCTTTTACAGAATCCCACGCAATCGGAAATGATAACAGGGGGGTGGTTAAACTGGCCAGCTGGTGGTGAGATGGATTTTCTTCTTTTCTACTTTAGCTATTGATTAAAGTTATAGAAATCTATACCCGACAAAAAAGTCCAGGTTTTCATTTTTCAATTGTGTGCTTTTCAATTACTGTGTGTATAAATAAATTCAGAAGAAAAGCTTCAAGGATTTTGAAAGGCAATCTTTGGGGACATGAATGCATTTAAGAACACATTCAGTTTGCACGATATAGAAAGAAATGAAACTTCGAAACTGCTTTTCTTTTTACAGGGCCTTAGACTTTCTAACCACATAGCATAAAAAAAATCTAATAATCTGGCATCGCAAGATATAAAAAGATGAATCTTCAAATCCGCCTTTCTTTTTATGAGGCCTTGGACTTTCTAACAACGTAGCCTTAAAAAAAATAAAATAAAAATCTTGCATCTGACGCAATGTGATTGAATGTGATCAAACTGAGGCTGAAAGGACAGAATAGTCTGGTCTCCTATTCAAAAATGGCAATTGCAACTTCAACTTATAAAATGCATGCTGGGGACCAGACAAAGATGAGAAAAGTCTACGAAATTCATGAGTTTTACCTCGTATGTCTGAGATGTGAATATCTTGACTTTTTGTTGGTAGATGGTAAACGACGGCGAACACGTCCCCCCGCTGATCATTGGTATCGTCTCCAGCTGAATCTGTCTGAGAAGTAGCGTTGTTGGTTTGTACTCGAGTTGTTTGAAGACAAGATCGCCGTAATACTCAACGTACCTCTTTTGTGATGGTATTGTTACACCCTGTGAATAAAATGCAACAAATTTAAAACAAATTTATTATTTAGGAAAACTACCAAAGGTATATGAAATGTGTATTACATGATATGCTCAATGAATTTATATTGGCAGTAATATATCATATGGTGACTGCATCCAAACAGCAAATAGTCAACCCTCCTCCAGTCTGACCATTCAATATCAATCATCCACTGTGGTTAAAAATGGTAGATCAACTATGCCAGCCTGCAATATGAAATCATGTAGTGAATGCATCCTACCCATGTTCACAGTTAGTTCTGTGCAGTTATGCTTCCATACACAACCCAATGCAGTTGAATGGTTTCAAATGGTTGGCCAACTCACTGTGCCAATAGTAGGAGGGTTAAGACCTGGGCCCAATTTCATAGAGCTGCTTAAGCAGAAAATGTTGCTTAACAATTGTCTGCTAAGCAGAAATGAGCAGGATACCAGTCACAAATTGTACATAAGACATGGTAGTTTGGCTGGTAACCTTATTCTGGTAAGCAAAATTTTGTTGTGCTCAGCTTCTTTTTTGTGCTTAAGCAGCTCTATGAAACTGGGCCTAAAACTGCTGACGCTGGTTGCGTAGAGTTGTGGGGGAAAGAGGGGATACAAGGTGAGACGTTACCTTTCCATTCATTGTTCTCGCTGAAGCATAGTGTGCATGAGCAGCGTCTGCCGTTTTGTAAAGTTGCCGATGGAGCATATAAGCACAAATCATCACGCCTGTCCGTCCCTAAAGTGTAAAACAAACAAAAACACAATTGAACTCCTTGTCTTTAAAAATTCTTTTGTAATGATGTGATGTAGAATTACATCTAGGATATATATTTTTAGTGATGTGTAGGGATCTGTTGTAAAATATTGTTATTACTATTACCATTGTTAAATATTTCTTTCTGGTAATGAAACCAAGGATGCCTCATGTAAGTGAACTTAATCATTGTAGCTCGCAAGCCTGAAGAAACCTGTAAACAAGGGTGCTTGCTATGTGAACCAGAAACACCAGGGTTAACCCCTACTCTTCCAGATACGTGTTCTGGGTTCTTTAAAGCGCACTGCTAACCCTAGTAGTAGTACACTGAACCTACGGCTTAATGTCCCATCCGAAGGACAAAGCAATTATTGTAAAGTTTCTTGCTCAAGAGCACAAGTGCCCTGACTGGGTCGTCGGACTCGCACTCTGCTGATTTGAAACACCAGAGCTTGAGTCCGGTGCTCTTAACCACTTGGCCATGACAGGCCAGTCAGTTTCTCTTGTGATTTATAACTTGATATGAAACTGAAGAAGTTAAATTTGTGAAAGCGCAGAGCTTTTAAAAGTGGGAAAACTCCTTGGAATACCGAACCGAAGTTGCTGGCCTAGTGCTAAAATGATTTGACTCTTGCAAGTGGTCCAGAGGGTATTTGGGACCCAGTGAGGTAAGGAGGTTACACACCTTGCCTGCTTTGCAGTGGATAGCGGCAACATTCTTGTCACTTTCCGACGCAAGCCATTGGTCAAGATCTTCACAGAAGGGTTTGATGAGCTCAAATCTTGGCGGGTTGTGGTCGTCGAAAGGGTAATGGGCGACTCTGTTGCAGAACTTTGAGGTGTCGTAATTCCTCTCCGAACATCTATGTATGACAATGAAAAGAAATTAAAAATGTATAACAATTATTTATTTATTTATTAATTTGCAAGAATTACTAATGGCCTCGGGTTTCGACACTAGCAGACTCTTTCTAAAAGCCATTGAGAAAGTCTCTGCTAGGGTCGAATCGTAAGGCCAGTAAAAACATTTTTTGCATTTATACCACAGGTCTATCTGATTGGTAAGCAGTTTGCAATCAGCTATTTCGCCCCTTTATTATTTATATTAATATTTAAATACACAGGGTATGCCCAAACAGGTAAAACTGGCCTACATTAAGACTGTATTAATTTAATGTTAAACACTTGTGTAATGAATAAAAAAATACATGGTTAATTCCCAACAACTTATGACCAGAGCCTAATTTCATAGAGCAAAACAGCAATTATTGTATAGGCCTAGCATTTTTTTGCTTAGTAGAAATGAGCAGGATACCAGTCAAAAATGGTACATGTGACACAGCATTTTGGCTGGTAACCCTTTTCCAGTAAGCATAATTTGGTTGTGCTTAGCTCCTTTTTGTGCTTTAATCAAATTGGGCCCAGCATGGAGCTACTTAAGCAGAAAATTCTGCTAACAATTGTTTTGCTTAACAGAGATGAGCAGGATACCAGTTGCAATTGATACGTGTGGAATTATATTTTGGCTAGTAACCTTGACTTGGTAAGCATAATTTGATTGTGCTTAGCTAGTTTTTGCACTTAAGTTGGTAGAGCCAGAGGCTAGGTTCAATTTTTCAGTATTCACCCCAAAACCGTATTTTCTTTCATATCAGAAAAATAAACTGTACATCAGCAACCTGAAAGTACATGTACATGTACATGTTTGTAAAAACTACTTGTACTGTGAGTAAAATATCACAAACCATGAACAGTACATGACACACATTTATAAATTAGCATACTGGATGGCATGCAATTTCCAATTGCATCATGGAAAGTAACATAAACCGTTGCCGTTACCAACGACCTAACATACATAGAAACAAAACCCATGACAACTGCCGGCTCCAGCTGTCCCAGTGAAACCAAAGCATATACTTGCGCTGATGTTACCATGGCAACTGTCCCCTACGGCAAAGAGACCCTACGTCTCGTCTCCCCTGCCGCTTGGTTTTATCAGGTCAGCTCGGGAGCCAATCAGCAGAGCCCTTCAGCTTTGTGTATGACGGGGCGGCTGTACATGTACGTAATGTTAATCACGTCCCATGAGGTTTGGCCCACGGCCACTGTGCCGTTCTATATCACCTAGCCAATTTACCCTAACGCCCCCCCATGGTGAGACTGAGACAGGCGCTGAGATGGACGGATACTATTCATTTCATTCAGTCTGTCTGTATCTATCTTAAAGATACCAAACTAACCACGCTTAAAGTGGTTATAATATCGGTTAAATTACCTTTGAAAAAGTCCAAAGCAAAATGTACCACCTATTATGTGTATAATGTGTTCCAAAAAGTGCTTAATAGTATGGTAACAAATAGCGAAATTCCACACCAAGTTTCCATAACAACAATTATCTATCATGAAACATCATTTCATTTTCTCCCATAAAATAAACCTCACAAATACTGTATCTTCCTTTAACAAATCAAAACTGCTATACTTACAAATTATAAACTTTGTAGTGTTCCCCGTGTCTTTCCTCCAAAAACCTGAACAGACAAAAAAAATAGTGCACCATATAAATTAAGAATTTAATTCAGGCCTTAAGCTTGTCGCTTTTTGTAAAGTAACCCACCAAGCTAGTAAACTGTGCGGTTTGAGGTTTACTTGCCCCCAGGAAGCTCTAGTAGAATAGATTTTTATAATGTTTGTCATCAATGTATCTTTCCGATGTTTTAATGGTAGCAATCACAACCAGTTTAACGGTCACATGCACACTTAAAAAACAAATTAAAACATTAAACAAATTTATTATTAACATCTGAAATGGAAGAAATATAAGCATTTCAAACAAGTACATGAAGGTTGCCCGGGCAAGTTGAGCAGTGGTGTATTCTAGCCCATAGCAGTTTTTACTACACAATGAAAGCCGGGCACAGGCAAGGATAAGCCCTGTAATAGACTGTGCAAGTCTCGCGCGTAATCGAACTTCCGGGACCATAGTGGTCCCAACCATATGGAGTTTTACGTGGGCGAGATTTTGTTTCGTCAATTATTTTAGTTTAACGTAGGTTATGACCTAGAAAAGTATAAATGTTGTTGGGAATGTAATACTAAGTGACAACAACATATGAAAGTAAAACCAATTCAACAATATAACGAAGAAAACCCAAGAATTAAACTTGACCTCAGCTTCCGGTTATTGCAAAAAATTAAGAATTTTGTGCTCGCCTCCCATCATAAAACTTACGTAAACGCTTGTTTTAGATGCGCAATTATAATCGTCAGATGCTGTAATTGCAAAGCAAACCCTTTTCATTGCAGTCTATGGTTGTTGAGGCGTCAGCATCCTCTTTAAACTGCGATACGGGTCCATTTAAGACCCGTTTGACCTTCACGAATCCGCGTAAGGGGTTTCTAAAAAGTTAACATCAAATAGGCATCCTTGTCCCAGAGTTTTAAATTTTTTTCAATAATAATATACACACTATTGTGATTGTTTTTTTCAAAAGCTAAAACTTTTCATAAAATTGTAATGATTTATTTTTGTTCTTCAGATTTTGTCATGAGATATAATTTAAAACAAAGATTTAATTTCAGAAATAAACATGTTCTTCGTTTGACGTGTTTTCTCGTTCGGATACTCGCGAGACTTGCACAGTCTATTTAAGTTCTGTTTATTAATGCAGTGGTCAAATCATAGAAAATATTGATCCCATTAAAATAAATTTCCTTGTGACAACTAAGATTAAACAATTTATGGATAATTCTGAATAGAATTGTGTTTTACCCATACAGGGCTGTGTGCTAAGCACAGGTTACCTTTAGTGTAGCTTTCTGTATAATTTTGCCCATCAACGTGACAAAAAAAAACCCACCAAATGATGACCCTACAATTAAAACAAAATTGAGTGTTGGGTGCCAATTTTTGTCACAAATGACAAAATTTTAAACAGAGAACTTTCCCACGACAAACGGCACATGTTTTGGTCCCACGCTAATCAGCAAGACACGTAATAGTTGTGGGCTTTGAGGATAAAAATAGTTACTACAGGATGTTTTTGATAGATGATTATCAACCATGTATCATACCTGTACACGTACAGTATGTACCTAAATAGACTGAGTGTACACGTCTTAAAAAATATATCTTACAGACAGACACGTTATTCCTTTTTAGGCATCGTTTCCTGTGATTTGATTAATCACAGACTGAAATATTTTTAGCCAATCTGAAGTGATTGCCCCTGCAAAATATAGACTAGTACTAAATCTATCTTGCTGTGCGCAAACCACAGGCCTGTCACCGTGCACTAAAATAGGGGAATCCAGGCACTGTGCATGAGTGGGCAATTTCCATACTTGGCGCTCAGTTTCTGTAGTCTGGCTGCTGACTCAGTCAGCCTAACCCATGGTCAAACCCTTCATAAAAAGAAGTTTGGGGGATAGTGGGTTACACAATGGTACCACACTTGTCACCCAAATAATAGAATCAATTAGTGGTTAGGGTGGGGGCTGACTACTCTGCTGACATCATCAACTTTCTAAAAGGGTGACGGCACTCTCAAATAGTCTGCCTGTTCTTCTCTGTGATAGTTTTAATACACTTAAATTGCCATTATATGGTGTGTTTCACCAGTAGCACAATGTCATAAAAGTAAAGTACATTTGGGCATTTAAAAAAACTTTAATTGGCCGTGTTGTGTGTATATTGAGAACTAGAGGGTTAAAACTTAATTACTCTTTCACATGATAAACTTTTCTTTTGCAATGTAAAGGCAAAGTAGACTTTCAACAATAATAAAGATGAAGTACATGTAGTTGTTGCTACAAAGGTTTATGCACTCCTCGGACTAAGGGGTGCAGGGGAGTGACACTGACAGTCTCAAAATGAGCAAAGACACTTACCTTACAATTGTCTCGATGTTGTTCCGGTATACGCCTTCTAGTTTCTCTGCAGGAAAGCCCATTGCAATAATATTTGGATATATATCTGGTGAACGATAGTTAAGGAATCTGAAGACAAACATATTATCAACATCCTGGAAGAGCCACAAGCGAGCTCAACAAAATCTTGACAAACACAAACAAACAAATGGTACATATTTAGTATTTTTGAACAGTATATTTTGTGGCGGTTGAAAAGAAATTAAAAATACAAACTATCTATAAGTGATAATCATAAAATATTTGTTTGGCTTCTCATACTTAACAATTGAAGCCGAACTTCAGACTTGATATTCAAAAGAATTTGTCAAAAATCACTTCAACTTTACTTGACTATAGCTTTAATTATGGAGGCAATTACAGTACTTATCGATATTAAAGGCCTTTGGATGGATTAGGTGTCATCTTGCATGTAAGAAGAATGGAGACAGAAAGTAATAATAATAAAATAATAATAATAATTACAATTCTTTTCTAGCCTCCTTATTGAGCCCATATCCAATCCAGTGTTCTCCACACACGTATTTTGGGAGGGCGGGCCGCCCTCCCAAAGTTTAAGGCCGCCCTGCCAAAGAATTGGCCGCCCTGCTAAAATAATTGGCCGCCCTGCCAAAAAAATGACAAACAGACTATTTTTAGCCTGCACTTAATACGATCAAACGAGTAGCCGACGAGCCAATCCCGACTTCTAAGCGGCAGCATTGGAATTGCGATCGTTCATTTTAGTAGTATACAAACATTAAAACACGATGCACACTCACAATCACATGGTTCTGACTGCTGAGTATCCACCGCTGCACGTGCATCGCCCAACAACGTTCGGTCGGTAGTCCATGCATAGCGCATACACAACACACACGGTCCAAAGTCCAAGCTAACCAACATTCCGCACGCTGTGATTGGCCGTTGATTACCATATTCATAAGAGAGCTTGCTAGACTCCAACGCAGTACACGTTCACGAGCCGATAAAGAATTGCAACACACTGTGCCACACGCCTGCAGATTGGTACAATGTACAGCCTTGAAGGATATTCAAACATTGACAACTTTTGAAAAAGTCTGTGGAGAACACTGCAATCATTCATGGGGAGACCGATCTTTCTCACATGCTGCCCCACGCCTATGGAACAAATTGCCAGCACTAGTAAAATCATCTGTTTCTTTACCCCAATAAAAAAAAAAACTTAAGACACATCTTTTCAATCAAGTATTTGAGTAAATGGTTTGATTTTGACCGTCGATGTTTTCTTAGATATTGCATTTGTATTGTATTTCTCTACCACATGTTCGGGATTTCTTCTTAGCTTAGGCTTTTGTTATTGGCTTTTGTTATTGTTTGTATTTAGCGCCATGAGCACTTTGATGGATTTGTGCGCTTTATAAGTTTTCATTATTATTATTTTATTATTATTACTTTCTGTCTCCATTCTTCTTACATGCAAGATGACACCTAATCCATCCAAAGGCCTTTAATAATCAATAAGAATCTAAAGTTAGCAATATTTTGTCCATGATTAGTCCAAGAATGTGCTGTATCTTCACATGGCTAGTCCTAATCAAGTAGCCCCTCCAATTACACAGACAATAGGCCCCCCTTCAGTTGAGTAATTTACTCCTGCTAATGTGCTAATTGGATGGGCCTTGGATTTTACCATTATGAAAAGAGAGAGTGGGAAACCATAAAGGGGTTTTTGGATTAAAATATATTTTAAGAAAGAGAAAGACTCTGCTAGGGTTGAAACTTCAGGCCACTAACTAATTTTTGCATTTATACCACAGGTCCTTTTGGTTGGTAAGCAGTTTGCGACAGCTAATAAATTCTATTTTCTCATAAAATATATTGTGAAAAAAAGTGTAGACTTGTGTCCAGACTGTGTCGAGTGGGACACTGGTCATGAACTACATGGAGTGAATGACGACTAAAAAAATTACTATAAAGCTAAAAGAAAACAAGCAAACATTTGTAAAAAAAGTAAAATAAACAATAATGGACACACTGACGCCTGTTCATGTCTGTTCTCAACCTCAAGCTAGTAAATATTAGAAAAGTGGAGAGAAATAAACAAACAAACAGCACTAAAATGATAAAACTAACAAACAGACAGGGTTGACAAGACGAACAAAGACTGACACTGAGGCCAAATTACTGGGGTGTGTCACAGCCAGCCAAACCTAAAGTTCTATTGATCGCACACAAAGCCAACCAATGTTACAGTTCATGTTCACATTATGCGAGAATGGGCGCAACCGCTCTCACATTATGTACAAGAACCTGTTTGTTGATTAAGTACCACAGGCTCCGGAAATATGCATTTTGAGGTCATAGGAGTTGTATGTGATACACTTCACGATCACCATCATTCCAACTGCATGTGGTTAGCTCCATGACTTTAGGTACAGACCTTGTACGTTCACAGAGAATCTACGGACGGAACAAACTTGGGTCTCGCAAGTGTCTTTTGGACACATCGTCTTCAGAGAAATGGAATTGTTCAAAGTTAACAACTTGGGAGGTGTGTTTTTGTTTAAGCATCCAGCAAATTTGACACCTTTAATAAAGGGACGTCATGGTTGAAATAGTTGGGCAACCAAACACGAATATTGAGTTTCTGAAGGGAAGGAAGAGGTAGTGTCAACTTTAGTTGACCAAACCATTGACATTTGAGCCGACTTCTTTCACAAGCTTGATTGCTGTACTGACAATTCCAACTGTTGCACAATTCACTTAAATACATGGAAAGTTACAAAAGCCTACGGTTAACTTTGCACAAAAACCTCAAGCACTTAAAACAAAAACCCTGGTCAAAACAAACCATTGTGTTTGTTTAGAGTACCAATAGAACTATCCGAGTCCTCTTCAAAATTTGATGTCAAAGCACTGAGGCATGTGAGGAGTGATCTAAAAAAATAAAACATTAATATTTGATCGAGGCATACGATGAACAAGGTATATTGAGAAAGAAAAAAAACAAAAAACACCACACATTTCTATGAGATTAGTTGACGAGAAACCAAATTTAAAATGTTGTTGGCCTTACACGTTGAATTTATGAATTTTGTGATAAAATAAATTATAGTAAAGATCTCCTGCGCTAGCTGCTTTTAGTCACAAAGTTCCGTACATGTCAGCCTGTGCTTAAAACAAATTTAATTTTCTTATCATGTAATTATCTTGAAAAACAAACTACAGACTGATTTTTGTTTCAATATGAAAATTGAAGGCTAATTTCATTCCAGCAATGCACACACAAGTTTTAATTATATGAGTATACTGTATGCACTTTTATCTTAACTATTTCCAAGTCAAGAAAATAGCATTTAAGACTCAAAAGTCACTTACCTTATTTGGATTGCAACAATTCAAATAAGACTAGTTTGACCATCAAATATTATGGAATATTCACTTGCCCTATTGTATTTCACGTATATTTTTCTAAATGTAATTTGATGTTTTTACATGTACATGTACCTGTGAAATTAAGAAATTTAACTCCTGTCTAACTCATCCTACTGCCTAAACACCGATTGTTCATATCACTTCAAACTGTGGCGTGTCGTGGCCGAGCGGTCTAGGTCACCGGACCTAAGCTCTGGTGTTTTCAGCAGCAGAGTGTGGGTTCGATACCCGGTCATGACACTTGTGCCCCTGAGCAAGGCACTTAACCATAATTGCTTCGAAAAAGTTGGGAAGGTAGTGCATTCTGCTCTACCAGACAGGCATCCTAGTGGATGATACCCATGCCTACATCCTTAAGGACTGTGAAGGGGGTAACCCTGTTTCAGCCCCAGGAGTAGGAGGCAACGTGCCCCTGGTGTCAATTGATTTGGGTCGATGGCCCAAATCAGTTATGTGTAGCCCTCACCTTGAGTGGCCGTCCGTGGCCTTGTGAGTTGGGCGACATCTCATAAAAAAAAAAACAAAAAAAAAAACTACAAGTCACACAGTGTTTAAAGGGAACCATCAGACATGGACCAGTGAAAAAGCTGACGGTTTAGTGAAATGGCAAACTAACTGCCCCCCCCCCCCCTAGCTAGTTACTGAAACAGTTTTAAAAGGACAAACCCTGACTCTATGCCTACCCCCTACAGACGCAGTCAGATGTAACAATGAAGATACAACTAGTAGGTCTATTTACATTCATTTATATCCAGCGTTTCCTGCTGGAGGGAAATTGCCCCATCATGGTTGTGTGACGCCATAGCTTTGCCATGTCATACATGTATGCCAGCCATAAAGGGCAAGTGTGCAATCAGACATGGATCATTAGGCTAATATGATATACAAGTCATATCCTGAAATACTTTACTAATATTCATAAATGATTGTACAATGTATTTTTCAGAGAAACCAAGCTTTGAAATTGTAACTTGAAACATTTTTAAAAAGTACTTGTGTAAAGTTGGTACATGAATACAAATCACACTGAGAATACACATCTGATGTTTATTTTCAAGATGTGAAATTCTGCCTGACTGACTGGGTGTGTTCCGTGGCTATAAGGCAGTTACAGGTTGCATGGCTTCTGACTTGTACCCCCTAACAAAAATATTTACAAAATAGGGAGACCACCAGCATAGGGCTAGTGTAGAAAGCTCAGTTTGTAAAGCACCGGTGCATTAATCTTGAGGTCGCAGGTTCAAGTCCCACTCTTGTAAAAAAAAAAAAAATTGTTCTACCTAATATTAATTAACAATTTAGTAATCTTCCTTTGTGGTTCATTACTTGATAGGCAATTTTAACTTTTTAACAACTTTAGCTCCAAATATACGAAAGGTTTGTAGGAATAAAATATACGCTCTGACAGACGGAATACTATTTCTAATTTTAGAGTGGCCTTGCTGAGGAGAAAGGCTTCTAAAGCCAAGCTGATCCTTGCTATTACAGTACAAAAGGATCACATTCACAACAAAGATTTCACTGTGTTCAGACCAAATACATGCAGTGGGGAAATCTATGGACAGACGAAGGTTTCTGGTTCCTGCTACAAAGTGCCGTGTGTACCATGTTTGCTAAATGATCTCTAAGGCAGTGTTTTCTCTGCCCTTTAAAGCGTGAGCTGGCCCACCTCGCTACTTTCTGCAAACACATTTTCAGGGGTAAGATGGTGAGCATGACAAATCCTAAAAATCTGATAAGTTTTCTCTGGGTGTGTTGATGAAGCCCCTGAATTTACAGAACTTTGTTTTGTTTTGAGATATTGCCTAACATCACCAGGCTGGACGGCCACTTCAAGGTGTGGGCTACACTTAACTGATTTAGGCTATCCCCTTATTCAACTAGCTGTCACCAGGGGCACATTACCACCTACTCATGGGGCTGAAACAGGGTTACCCCCTTCAGTCTGTAAGGATAGGCATGGGTATCATGTTACATTTTAAGAGTTTTACAGACTCTCTACATCATTTCAATTAGATATCTGAAGGTCTGCAAGAGTAGAGTCTTTCATCTCTGCAGAGGTAACATTACATCACCCTCTTTCAAAAAAATCTATGGACACAGGGAGATCACTGAAAAAATCTTGAAATCAGGAAAAAACCTGATCAATCACATTGCATTATTTTTGCCAATATCGCCACCTTGGTGGGAAGATTTCCATACAAGGGCACAAATGTTTAGTTTCAGTCATTTATGAGCTTTTACAATGACCCCTAAATCAAGAAATAATTATGTGAAGATAGAATCATCTCACATGTGTGAGCGATGCATTCTTCAGTTTTACTTTGATCATCAATTTGAGTTTTACCACCTCGCTCACTTCATTAGCCAAGGGAAAACAATGCTTTGGGTAAGGAAGGGGTTTTCAGTAATCTCTGAACTTTATAATGCTGGAAACCTTGTTCAATACCTTACTAAAGGGGGTGGGATTGGTTGGGGAAGGGGACAAGAGGTTGTAATGCTGGACAGGGGGTGATATTACACAATCACCTTTGACCTCGACTATCTCACCTCAAGACTGATTCAGTTAGGATACTCACATTAGACCATATCAGGGCTGAACGCGCACCTGCTCGTTAGGGAGAATGGATAGGGGTGTTTCTTATCTTTCTTTCAGGGAAGAGGAATATCTTTGAGGTCAGAGGATCTAAGCGCAGCTGTGCAGGTGGATCAGCGAAATGTAAAGCCATTAACCTCAAATTAAAGCAGTCAAGGAATTCCTTTGAACAATGAAACAAAGAATGCCATAGAATCATTCACTGCAGGTGCAATCTTTCTTAAGTTCAGCATTTGAGTAGAATTTCCTTCTGTCGGAATGGATGATGACTTCATTCAAACTCATCACTTCAACCCTCCTACTGTTTGACCATTCAATATCATCTTAGTGGTTATGAATAATTTATGCCAGCCTGCAATATGATATCATGTGGTGAATAATAATAATAATAATAATTATGAGATACATGTATTTATATAGCGCATAATGCAGGAGCCTCTATGCGCAACAGAAAACATAAAACAATGAAATGAATATAAAAGCAAGTTACAAAAATAAAGATTCAAACAAATGAGTTTTTAAAAGTCACTTGAAAATCTGAAGAGAGCCAGCTTGGCGAATATGAAGAGGTAAGTCATTCCATAACGAAGGTGCAATGAAGTTGAAGGCTCTTTGACCATAGAATTTAGTGGAAAAAGTAGTTCGAATACATCGCACAATACATAGTCAACCCTCCTACTGTCTGACCATTCAATATTATCACACTGTGGTTTGAATGAGAGACAAAATATGCCTGCCTGCAATATGATACCATTCCATCACACAGTACATAGTCAACCCTCCTACTGTCTAACCATTCAATATTGTCCACAGTGGTTTGGAATGATGGATAAACTACATGTATGCCAACCTGCAATGATATCATGTGGTGAATGCATCACACAGTACATACATGTAGTCAACCCTCCTACTGTCTGACCATTCAATATTATCCACTGTGGTTTGAATGAGAGACAAAATATGCCAGCCTGCAATATGATACCATTCCATTGCACAGTCAGTACATAGTCAACCCTCCTACTGTCTAACCATTCAATATTGTCCACAGTGGTTTCGAAGGATGGATAAACTATGCCAGCCTGCAATGATATAATGTGGTGAATGCATCCACACAGTACACAGTCATCCCTCCTACTGCCTCACTATTGAATATCAACTACTCTGGTTTTGAACCACCCTAAAGTTGGTCAACCCACTAGGAGACATTACCAAGAGTAAGAGGGAAAGTGACAAGAAAATACAGACCATTGGAAAAAATAATAATAATAAATCATGTTGAAAATTTAAGGGGGGGGGGGGGGGGGGAAGACAGGGAACATTGATTAATACAATAAGGAACCTGTACACAAATTTGATACAGTGAAACCACAAGGACTCCTGTCACTCTGCACACCCACTCTGAGTGGGTCAATCTCCTAAATGCTTGGGTATTGCATTAAAAAAAATTGTTTCTCTTTCAATCAAGACCCAACTTCACAATCAACTGCCAACAGAAATGTTGTAATAAACTTTGCCTGAGGGAAATAAACAGGAAGTTGTCGCTAAGTCACGCCACCGAGGAAGGGAAATTTATTTTGAGCTCTCCATGTTTCAATAACATTTCTTGTGTGGTAATACTGTTGGTCAAAGTAAAAATGTAATGTCCTAACATAACAAACATTACGTTGGTTTGTCAAATGATTTTTCTGTGACAACGGGCATTTCAATGGTTACTTTAAGACCGCTTGAACAAGGTATGAGCCATTATTTGGTAAAAGGGTGTCAAAATTTGCTGGAAATTTAAAAACTGGGAGTCTAAATTGTTCACTTAATTAAATAACAGATAAAACAGGTTGTCCAAATTTAGAACAGGGTGTCCAAATGACAACCAAGCACCCCTCTGGCTAACTCTATGCCCTTGAATCAGAAATAATTCTTGATTTACATCATCAACACATCAAGTCACGAGAAAAAAGCATTACAAATAACAAAGTTATGATTCTTGCAAAGACTTCAGAATAATAAGTACTTTACTATATTTAGTAGGCATAACCAAGGACTTTACATGTATTACCATGAGTGAAATTTGTTAGTGATAGGCAATTTTGTATTTATCTTTATTTACAAGAAACATGAACTTATTTTAACCATTCCAAACATTCTTTCCCCCACTGTGGCATCTGACCAAAACCAAAGAGCAAAGTAACAAATCATCACCTCAGTACATGTAGGTCATTGACCTTACTTGACCTTACTTGACCTCTATCACTTCAATCATCCCAACTGATAGAGGCATGGTAGAAGCATGGAGGTAGAAAGCATGGAGGTAGAATTCCATGGAGGTAAGTTTTAGCCAAGTAAAGACTTGCACTGTCATTTTTAAATCCATTATAATTATGAGCAAAAATATTCAGCTAAAAAAAAAATATCAATAACAATCAGAGGATGAGGGCCTTTTTGTTTTAAACATTTTTGTTCAATGTGGAAGGAAAGAGACAGACTAAAACATTGCTGGCTTTGTAGAAATTAGCAATTATTGGTTACATACATGTAAATTAAATCAATCGTCGAAAGAATGGTTTCAAGATGAGCAAAAATAAGTTATAAGTTTAGTTTTAGCATCAGTGCAGAGTGCTTAGACAATTGATGTATCGATATGAACTGAAAACTTGTTTGTAGTTGTTTCATGGATGGGGTTGTCTGTATTGGTCCTACCTTGCTTGTCCAAATGTAAAACTTATACTAGGGATAGCTTTGACAATGATAAATTAATTAAGGCAGTGGATATTTTAGCCGACACCAGCTTTCTTTTTTAGTAGTCAATATAAAGCCAGAACGACACCTAGAACGGCACTAGACATGCACAGTGAATTTTCTTAAGGACATGAACATTTTACCGTGACTTGCGCTAACATTGCCAGTGGGACATCTGTATTGTAACTAACTGTTCTCAGTCCTTTAACTAGTCTTTTAAAGTAGCTAGCTACACTTGTCACTAGTAATAATTAGTAACACTAAACACTAACAGTGTAACACTAACACTAACAGTGTAGTCTTAACACCAGTAACAAAAACTATGACTTTGAAAATTTAGTTCTTATTTCGTACCTCCTCGTCGTACAACATATAAAGACAGTGTCCATGCCTCCCCATGCATTGTGTAACTTTACCACCTACATCATTTCCCATGCATGTAGCCTCACTAGACATGCTAGACTAGCTACGTGTGTTGCCTCTAAAAATATTTACCCATTCAGTTTCACCATGCTGTATACTTGTACACAACACAGGTCTCCATGACCTAGATGTATGTACATGTTGCTGGGTACACCACACTGTATAAAATTACTCATTCCACACATTTCCAATTCCCAAATAAAAAGGATACAACTCAAATCGAGATCAAAACTGCCGTCGACATACCGTCTCTTCTGCTTGCTTACCATCCCACGAATCTTGGCTGCCGCTATGGACATGACGGCTGCCCGAATCACAATCAAATCCAAGTGAAAAAGCTGGCGAGTTTCCCTTGAAATCTTCCTCAAAGAATAAAAGCAGTACGGCAAATCAAGGAGAATGGCAAACTTGGTGTGAGGTTCCAATGTACATGTATAGTACAGTGATTTTACTGTGACCGTCCGTCTGTGAATAATGGTGCAATTGTGTGCCAAAGTTTCTTATAAACTGCATGCACGAGAGAGCAATGAAATACTTTGTAGAATCGATACTAGTCGAGACTGCAATTTCCGGATACTAATGTTTCGATTACACAACGAGGGCGCCCTTCACTTTTCACTACAGAATTAACATTACAAACTTGATATTTTTGACAATCGCTGTTTAGAAAAAAGTTTCAATATCTTGATTAGAGCATGCAACAATGAGCTATAAACATCATACACAATATATAAACAGTAATAGTTGTAATTGTAAGAATGTGAACCAGTTTTTAATTTCTTGGTTGTGTTCTAAACAAGACAAAATCAAACCTAAAAGAATCGGGCACCACCAAAAAAAAAAAATTATTAGAGGAGATTGACGTCAAGTTTACGCACGTCCGGGGGTGAAGAATTTTTATCAGTCGATTGATTATGGTCGATGCATGGAGTAAAAGGCTAAGGTGATCATTTACAATATATATATATTTTTAAACCATGTGCATTTGTATAAGGTGAAAGATTACAGAACAATGTAAAGACTGCAACTAATAGAAGGGAAATCTTTACGTCTTGTGAAGATGGAGGAGGAGGGGCGGGCTGTGGGGGGGAGGAGGAGGGGCGGGCTGTGGGGGGGGGAGGAGGAGGGGCGGGCTGTGGGGGGGGGGGGGGGGGGGAGGAGGAGGGGCGGGCTGTGGGGGGGGGGAGGAGGAGGGGCGGGCTGTGGGGAGGAGGGGCGTGGTGAGTCAGGATGCCTTATGGGTGAGCTGTGAGTGTAAGCCTGACATTTAGACAATTTTTGGATTGAATAAAAATCACGAACTATCGTTCAGGGACAGTTTTATAAATAGTTCAAGACTTGAGTTGTGGTTTTGAATTTCTTCTGAATTTCTTCCCTGCATCAGATTTTAAAAACAAATTCAAAACTGTAGACCATTTTTTCATGGTGTAGTCACGTGTTACCTCTCAGGTAAAACTGAGGCCAAACTGAGGCTTGAAGGGAAACTAGTAGTCTGGCCCCTTAAAATAAGTCTCTTTTCAGGCTATTACTGTTCAGTGAACACAGGAAACAAGACTTAAATAGCTGCAAATGTAGTAAAAGTCTACTGAGACTGTTTCAGATTTATATTTTTAGTGCTTTTGTTATTATATTATTATTTATTTCTGGTGATAAAACCAAGGATGCCTCAGTCATAAGTGAACTTACTGTAGCTCGCAAGCCTGAGGAAACCTGTAAACAACAGTAAGTGTTCCGTGTTCTTTTTTAACGTGCAAGACCAATCCTAGGACACTTCTTCAGAAAAAATACTTCATAACACTAATGTACTACAACACAGTATGCTATTTAATTAAAGTGACAATATGGAGTTAACAAATTCTGATGGTTGAGGTGTGGACGCAAACAAGTTATATTTTCTTCATGGCCTATTGGTGTAACAAAATCAAAATTAGACACCGATATTATATTATTTTTAGAACGCAATAAACATTTATTTCTCTTCTATTTTACATGTTATTCATTAAGTTAACACAATCATGGAAATTAATTCTCATGACACTTTAACAAAAATATGAGCTGCATTTTTATTTAAATTAAATTAATAATAGCACTGAACAAAACAAAGAGAAGAGTTTGTCAAAAGATTACTTTGTAGATGTCTCCACTTTTTCAGCTCTTTAGACAGAAAATAAAATATTTTATAACATTTGGCAGAGGAAGTTAAATCATGATTTTTTGGGGGAAAAGTGCTTTAGATTGACAGATTTCTGAAGACGTTTGCCTCATCTAGTAACTGTTGAGTCATTCAGCTTTTCAGATGGGCCCAATTTCATAGAGCTGCTTAAGCACCGAATATTGCTTTAAAATGTCTTGCTCAGCGAAAATGAGCAGGATACCAGTCATAGATGGTGCATTTGGCTAATAATCTGATTCTGGTAAGCATATTTTTGTTGTTGTTAGCTACTTTTTGTTCTTAAGCAACTGAATGGATAAATAATAGACAGAATTTCTGAGCTCTCTCTGCAATAAAAAACAAAAACAAAATAGCACCTTAATTTTAAAATGAGATAAAATTACTAACTGCAATGATTTCTGGACCACGGAGTTCAACATTACAGAAAAGTACATCATTAATGACCATTTTCAAAAATTATGTTTCAACTAAAAATATTGCATTTTCAGTGGGAAGTTGATAAGCAAATTCATTATCAGCTAAGCGAATCCACTCACAATCAGAGCTGCCAACATTTGCATCTTGCAACCAGGGAAATTGTACACTACAATAAGGGAGATATTTAGAATTACATTCAACATAATAGGGGACAAGATTTGAAAATCTGGGAGATTTTGAAATTCGTTCATTAAAACATGGAAAGATTGGTTTGTTTTCAGGGAATTTTCTGAAGAATAAGGGAGATCAGAGTTGGCAGCTCTGCAGGTTATTTTAGGCTGCTAACCTGTTTCTGCTAAGAAATATAATTCTACGCTTAGCAAACTTGAATAACTTAAATTGGTTTCTATCTGTGATGCAAAAAAAAATAAAAAATAAAAAAAATAACAAAAAAATAATAATACAAATTGGAACATCTTGCAAAACTGAAAATACTGTTTATACACCTTGTCCTGCAAGACATAAGAATTGACAACAATAGCAAATATATTAATATTTATTTTAATTACAGTTTAGTTTTATATTTTTACAAAGCGGTGATGTTCAACTTTTGACCTGGAATTTCACAAGAGGCTTAGAATCCACTGTCCCAGGGCTCAATGTCATACAGTAGCTCTGCTTAAACAGAAAATGTTGCTTCACTATTTTCTGCTAAGCAAACATTATCAGGATACCAGTCAAATATGGCATGTGTGGAATGGTACTTTGACTGGTGATCTTATTCTGGTAAGCACACTTGTTTTGTGCTTAGCTGCTTTTTAATGGTTTCATTGGCTAGACATACGCATGCAATGACACATAACTACTAGACTGAATTAGTAATATGGGTACACACACACAGTGTTGTGGCATAAAAAGGTAGAACTGGCAGGTAACACTTTCACTTTAGCAGAGTTGTAGTACTAAGTACTATACTTGTTTGCACGCTGACACTCATACTCATGTAAAAATGGTCCTGTACTCAGACTGGTACTCATTGAAAAAGTACTTGGTCACAACAAGCCACAACCAGTTACAACCAGTCACAACCGGTTACAACAGTACATAATACAATGTTTTTTTGCTATACTTGGCAGGGTGGACACTCATACTCATGTAAAAATGGTCCTGTACTCAGACTGGTACTCATCGAAAAAGTACTTGGCACTAGTACACAAGTAAAAGTACTAAACTAAAACTCTGCAAAGTGCACCTAGCATAACTGTATTCAATGGCAGCTTGTCACACCTTGGACTCATGTTTGTATCATTGTATACACTACAATTTATTAAAAAATGAGCGACGTGTGTGCTGGCGAAACTACTTCGACAAGAATGACTACTGTCTGTCAATCGATTCCTTGAAATCAACTACATGTACGCCTACTCAATGTCTGTATTTGCTGGATCAACGGAGGATTCTACAGATTCAATGGCAGCTTGTCACACCTTGGACTCATGTTTGTATCATTGTATACACTACAATTTATTAAAAAATGAGCGACGTGTGTGCTGGCGAAACTACTTCGACAAGAATGACTACTGTCTGTCAATCGATTCCTTGAAATCAACTACATGTACGCCTACTCAATGTCTGTATTTGCTGGATCAACGGAGGATTCTACAGAATGCTAAAATCTCCCAAAACAGAAAACTCCCATAGAGCTGCCGAGAACATGATATCGCTTAGCAAATTTATATGGTAAGCAAGAATTAGCAGGGTATCAGTCACAGATGATACAACACGGTTTTGTGGATGTAAACCTGTTTCTGTTGAGCAACATTGTTTGTGTGCTTAGCACAAATCAGCATGATACCAGTCACAGCCAGTCATAACCATTCATGACCAGTCACAACCACTCACAACCAGTTACAACCAGTATTACAACAAGGCATAATCAGTCACAACAAGCTACAACCAGTTACAACCAGTCACAACAAGCCACAACTAGTTACAAACAGTCACAACCGGTTACAACCAGTCACAACAAGCCACAACTAGTTACAACCAATCACAACCGGTCACAACCAGTACACAATACAATGTTATTTTGCTATACTTGGCAGCTCCATGAAATTGGCCGTGTGAACGTAAACTAAATTTATTTAGTAGTGGTGGGTACTTTTATATTCATCAGTAATGAGCACATAAAAGTCGTTTGGAAGTCATTTGCTACAAAAAGACAATCTTGTTTTTCATTGAGATTGCATCAAGCGAGACCAAAACTGTTTTCATACGTCATCAAATTGGAGCCTCAACACTGGACATTTACCAACTAAATTTAACAAAGAATATTGCTTAAAATGTTTACTGTTAAGCACAAATAGGCAGGATACCAGTCATGGATGGTACATGTGACATGGTATTTTGGCTGGTAACCTTATTCTGGTAAGGATAATGTTGTTGTGCTTAGCTACATTTTTGTGCTTAAGCAACTCCACAAAATTGGGCCCAGGTCTTATTTCCTATACGAATTTCAGACATTTTCAGTTATGTTTACTTATTTCTATTAAAAAAGACAGAGCTATTAACCGCTGCCTCATAATGCACCGGCCAATCACAGCTGTGATTGCGCAATCACACGGCAATGGCATGCGCTGTCAAAAAATGCAGGATAGTTTGTAAAAAGCTGGTGAGTTTGAACTCATATGAGTCGTGGGCGGAGTTTAATGGTTCGGTCCATTATTAGAAGGGGGGTTTCTGTAGTTATAGGAAAATGCGTGGACATACCATGTGTTCACCTCCCTCCGAAAGATTACCAGTACCCCCACTGGATATGGAATTCCGTATCCCCGCCTCCCCCTCGGGCCATCTCGTTGTTATCGCTCTCGGCACCGAGGGCGCACTCCTCATGTCATGTGGGCTTGTCGATGATTGCCACGCCGGAGTAACTGCGCACAGTGGTCATGCAGGACGGCAGGACGGTCCAGGTGTTGGCTCTGGAGTCGTAGCATTCTACTGATGAGAGATTAGCTGAGCCGTCATCACCACCGACAACGTAAAGAAGCGTGTTTACAGCCGCTACACCTACCAAAAGGGTTTAGAAATGCTGGCAATAAGCTCAAATTGGGCAATTAAACCAAAACTTTATGTAACCCATAGGCCTGAAGATACCTGTGAGGAGAAGATGCTAAGAAACATCAATGGAGGAAAACATACACAATCAGATGGAGACTGAAAACCCAATCCACACGCAAGGCTCCGGTCCAAAGGGGAAGGGGTATAGACCTTTATCACGCTGCCGCAATCTTGGTCATGTTCCCTGTATCCATTACAGTAATGGATGCTAGTATTTATTGTACAAAAAGAAACCAGACTATTTTTCCTTCCAGCCTCGGTTTGGTTACATTGAGTTGAATGGGAGAAAATCAAGATGGCCGCACAATGACAAATGTGTTGAACCAGGATCCACAGAGGTGAAAGGTGGGGAAAGAAACTCCGCCAACCTGAGTCCCCCGATTGACAAAGATAACGAAGTTTCGTTCTCATAAAAAGAAAATTGTTCAACAGTTGAGTACAGATTTTCTGATCGGTACATTGATTCTAAGCTTACCTGCATTCCTCCTGCAATGTGTCATATCAGTCACACATGTCCATTCATTCATGTCCGGATTAAACATCTCAACACTTTTACGAACCATGGGTCCGTCATGTCCTCCTACGGCATACAGAAGACCGTCAACCACACCAACACCTGTCGATAATAACATTCAGATAGTTTGTAAAGATGTCGCGACATCAAAGCTCAATTTTATAGAAGTGCTCAAAGTCAAGAGGCCAATTTGAATAATTAACAGCAGGCAAAAATGTAATTGTTGTAATAATTGATTGGGGATTAAAAACATGATACTGAATTTTATCCTCTGTTGTACAAATTTGTTATTAAAGCAGTGGTGAGCAGGGAACCAGTTACAATGCCTGACATATTGGCTGGTAACCTGATTTTGCTAAGCACCAAATTGCTGCTCTAAAATCTGGATGGTTACGAGTTTGAATTCAGCCCGAGACATAGGCACTGGGAAACAAAACTTGAAAATGTCTGATCTCAATTTCATTTATATAGTTCAGTTTACATTTTGAGTCTCTACTAAAATGTTGATGAAATATTTCAACACAAGGCCGAAGTGGGAACCACTTTCTCCTTACCTGCTCCACTTCGTCTTGTGTTCATTTCTTTGACTGGTGTCCACTCGTCCTTGTTGGGATCGTAACGCTCCACTGAGCTCAAACAATGTCTAGAAGCACCATCATATCCACCAACAGCGTACAGATAATCTGTGTGTATCGTCAAACAACAATCATCAATAATCTAGCAAGGTTAACGATTGTTAAATACTCCAAAAATGACCAAGTCCTGCAAGTCAATTTTTCTTTGTTCAAACCCAAATTGAATAAAGAGTGACTTACCATTGAGTACTGCCACTCCAACGCTACTTCTCCGTGTGTTCATCGACGCCACTGACTTCCACTCATTGACCTTGGGGTCATAGGTTTCAACGCTACTCAGACCTGTGTAACCATGGTAACATACACAACAATAGTATAATCACCGATACTTCATTCTTGTAAGGCCAAGGCAGTTTTTCCTTAGTAAAGGGCACTTAAAATTTCTACAAGAACATTTCAAGGGGCACCAAGACAAGCACTGAGGGGCAGGAGCCAATGGGAGACTTTGGAACGATAGGTGGCAGCAGACTTATCGGGTAAATTTCCAGTGAACATTACCAAGAACAATGGATTTACCTGGTAAGTCTGCTGCCACCTAGCGTTCCAAAAGTCCCCCATTGTAATCAGGCCTTTAATTGGCACGAGACCAAATGTTGCTGTTTTGTTGTTAGTTTATATCCCAAAGCCACTTAGCGACCAAAGCCAATGTCAAACCTAATAGCTGTCAGCCAATAGCAAGCTTCTTAACAGCATGAGCACTGTTTGAGCTTGTGACATCACATGCTAGGGCCCAATCAGAATGCAAGACCTCATTTGAAACCCAATCCAATGACACATAATCGCCTAAAGCCCGGTTCATACTTCACGTGAAAGCAGACTGAAAATTCTTGCATCACAAAAGGAAACACGGCACATATCGATTGTGTCATAAAAATTCGCTTCGCATTCATTTCGTGTATGAGCTGGGCTTAACTCAACAGGGTCTTCTGATACTTCCCCCCCCCCCACCACCCAACAAACAAAACAAACAAAACACTCATCAAAACCTTTCCCTGATAACCTACCAGTGGTTCCGTCAAACCCCCCTACAGCGTAGATACGGTTGTTCAGCACAGCTACGCCCAGCGTGCTGCGTCTGGCCTCCATGGATGCTATCGATGACCACATGTTCCTCGTTGGATCATACACATCAACGGTTCTCACGCGCAGGGAGCCGTTGAAACCACCAACGGCATAGACTAAGCCGTTTAGTACTGCAATACCTGATGGTATAAGAAAATAAATACTTTCCATTTTACATGCAGAATTTGTAATCCCATATCCAACTTCCTGTATATGGAAGCTGAAGAACATCAACTTATTTCAATTTCTATCTTACCCGATCAGGTAATTTTCCAACCCAATAAACCTTGTGAGATCATTTATCATCATCTCTGATGACCTTGTGAGGTAATTTATCAACTTCAATGTCTTAGTGAGGTTGTCTACTTTCCCTTGTCCTGAAAAGGTCGTCCTTGTTTTTTCCCTGACCCTCATAGAGGTCACTTTTTCTGTGACTTCATGAGGTCATATTCTACGTTTCCAAGACATCATGAGGTCAAGCTTTCCTCTGACCTGATGGTGAGGTCATACTTTCCCTTGACCCAGTCAGGTCATCTTCTACCTACCAGCTCGACAGCGTCTGGAGGGCATCTCAGCTGCCTGAGACCACTTCTCTTCCTTGAAGTCATACACTTCTACACTGCGGATTGCCTTGGGTGCCTGACCACCAACAACTAACATCAGCTATTATTACATTGAGAAAAAAAAAGGGAATCTTGAACATCTATTGTGAAAAAGAATGCAAGGAGTATGGAAACCGTGGTGTAAAGCTTGGTCCTTTGTGGAGTGTCCTGGAAGAGCAGTTTAGTGCATTGGACTCAAGGTATGGTGGTGAAGTCTTTGGGTTGTGGGTTCGAATCGTGATCATGACACTTGTGTCCCTAAGCAAGACACTTAACTATAATTGCTTCTCTTCACCCAGGGGTAAATGGGTACCTGTAAGGGCAGAGATGGTTCTTGTAATTGATGTAGCTTGGTGCGCTACATAGTTGGCAGCAAAGGCTGTATACTCCACAGGGAGCTGAGATGGTTTAAGGAATGAAATAAAAGGCCCAGAGACCAGGGGTAATAATGTTGAAGGTCAATGATAATGTCTAGAGTCTGCTGACATTTGTCTGCGGATGCAGCATGCCATGCATGGTTGTCATGGTATATTATTATTCTTATTATTATTTGGATACATACCTTAGGAAGTCCGATGGGTGTCCGGGGCTTCGTTCTTGGATTCTTAAACAGAGCCCGTTGCTCTTTGCCCAGGAGATGATACTTCATTGCCTCAATTAAGTAATCCTTGCAGTTGCTGCTGGACTTAATAAGAGGCTCCTCCTCGACACGCTGCACCAGGTAGTCCCGGGAGAGCAGCGGGAGACGGACGTGTTCTATAAGACGTGGCGTGTAGTCGCAGCGGTTCTGGGGATCGCTGTTGACCCAACCAACGACTGCTTCAAACACCTGACACAGGTGACAAATAATTAAAACAGTGTAAGAAGGTTGATATATATCGTTGTGTCTGTGCAAAAACATTATTTCTCCTTAAATAGCACTTATGCTAAGCACAAGTTTGAAATTGTCAAAACGCTGTATCTTGCTTAAAATAGCCCCTGATAAACAAACTAAACAAGTATGCGCCGAGATACAACGTTTTTGCACATTGCATTTTCGTGCGAGATACAACTTTTTTCCAAAATCAACAAATGTTTTGAACTGAAGCGATGATGTTTGTTCCAAAAACCTTTTTATACACGGTTGTATTGATCTTGACAAATGGAATGTCTTGTAATTTTCAGGATCCAGTATTATAAAGCTGATTGTAGTAAATTTTGCCTGATGAATTGAATTTAATTGCTGGCCCCCACCCCCCCAAAAGCAGGATACCAGCAACAAACACTATTGAATAGCATTTTGGGCTTGTAATCCCATTTCTGTTCAGCCAGATTTGTCTGTGCTTAGCAATTTTTTCTTAATAACTTTATTGAACTCGGCTTGACGTTGGGGTGTTGGGGTTCTGAGGTTGGGTAGGGGCCCTTTTACCTCTTCCTCAGTTGGTACTGTGAGATGATCGCTACTGATTAACTCGCTGACCTGGTCTGCAGATAATGCTGTGAACTCATCGCTGTGAACAACGGCACTAAATCACAAAATTATAAAAATACTCATTCTTTAATAAATAAGAAGTCACTAGTAAACTTGGGGGTACAACCATGTGTAAATCTCTTTGGGGAGGAGTGCTGGCTCTGAAATGTGGTTTTGATGTTTCAAACAGTATACTTGGCTCGTCTTCAGGAGAATGCTGGACTGCTGATGATGATGAGGCTTAAGTAGAGTTACCGGCAGTCCAGCATGCCCCTGAAGATGACCAGAGTACACAGCTCAAAACGATGACACCACACTGGCTCTTTTCAGAGCCAACTCGCCATGGTTGTAGGCGAAAGTTTACTAGTTATAGTTACTTCTTATTTTCCACACCATACAAAGCTTCAAACATCATTCACTTATTAATGTTGTTGCTACTGCGGCCATTGGCAACAGAGGGGGCTCAAACTGGACATAGCCAAACTAGACCAAGGGTCGAAGGGAAAGTAGTCGGGACTCCTTACTGATGAACAGCCAGCCTGCAATACGTTCTGTTTGGAATGCATCACACAATATCAGGCCATTTGAACGGTTTGTAAAGATTGGTCAACTTACTGGAAAGATGGTACCCAGAGTAGGAGGGTTAAGAATCATTAATTATGACTACCTGAAGTGCTGCATTGTGTAGTTCTGTGCGTAGTGATAGAGCTCATTGCAGGAATGCATGTCAGCAAATGCACGGATACCGAGGCAATTTGTTGGGTGGAGTTGCTTCTGAAGGAAGTCACAGCAAGCGCTGCGGACGTCGATGAGTTGTAGGAGACTTGCAGCTGGCAAGAGTGTCTAGGGAACAAAGAGTGCAGGTTGGAGTAAAGGTCACAAAGTAAGAGCCAGAACTTTTTACGTCTATGAGCTGCTACAGCTGTTGTAGACTTGCAGCCGCAAATTGGGTTAATGGAATAAAGAGCACAGATCAGAATGAGGGTCAGGTCAGGTCGAGTTAGGGGTAATTTACTATCATGAGAAGATTTTGAAAGACAAGTTCTCAAAAGAACATAATCTACTCAGCAAGTAGATATACACATAGTGTTACCGCAAACCAAATATACAAGATTATGCACAAGACGAGTCGGAACTTGGTATCAGGTCAGGTAAGATCAGGAGGTCATCATGTTAGATCTGGGATCTTTGGGTTAGGTCAGGGGTCATTGGGATAAATCAGTATCCTCACTTATTGGAATGAATTTCTAGATCTACGTTTCAGAGCCTCATTGCTTGTAAATTTTGTTGCTGAAAAAATAAACACTTTTCTTTGAATTTTTGGGATATGTTTTACCTGGACGTTCTCTTCGGTCACTTGTACCTCGGATGTATAGACGAAATCCAACAGCAGAGAGAGGGCGCTGCCATCAATCTCTTGTAGGATAATCTTCTGGGTGCGACTCTCCGAGAGCTGGCTGGTAAACATGGCTGAGAAGTAAGGGCTGCATGCTGCTAGGACGACGCGGTGGGCAGGGAGCTCCACACCTTCTGCCTCTAGTGTCACATCGCAGAGGATGTTTTGCCTAAAGGTAATTGGACAAACAGAGATTGGAGAAGTAAATTTTTGTCTTTTTAAAAGTGAATTCCTTCGGACCAGAAGGAGGAAAACACTTCAAAAATGTTCTTGGTTCTCACTAGCTGTCCTTGTCCATGGAACCAACATGTGTAACTTAAAAAGAGGTTAAATTAAGTTTTGTGATGCACTCATTTTCCAATAGACAGTGTTCTCATGAAAGTGGGGGGAAAGTTGCAAGTCTCTAATCTTTCGTTATCGTGTTAAATATCATTTTATTTGACACTCTTTCAGTCCAAAATTTGAAACATGACGTCATCAGACAGCAAAAACAAATGGGCCTGTACATTCCAAAGAGGAATTTCTGCACCAGTCAAATTCAATGCCGTTGTTATTGACCATCAGAATTCAGGAATGAATTTGAAATTCCCCGTACAAAAATGTACAGACCATATATTTAAAATGAGACGCATCGAACATTTTTGGATTTTGACAAAAATTGCACTTGAAGGGTAAGAGGTTAAAGACTTGTAATTCCCCCTCCCCCATTTTCATAAGGACTCTATCTATTGGAAAATTTAAACAACTGAGTTTGACCTTGGTTTGACCTTGGTTTGACCTTGGTTTGACCTTGGTGCCCCTCGATCTTTAAGGATTGATTAAGTATATTTATTGTAAAGCTGGCATGATCACCTTCCGGCACAAGGCAAATGAAAACAAAATACCTTGGACCCGCTAATATGCCTGATACAATGAAAGCATGATCAATTTACCAGTGCAGTCCTCGGTCCAACAGAATAAAACAAAAAAAATGCAGTTTGGATTCTGATGGGCTGGGTCGGTTAGGGTTTGTGTATTTAGTATTTTATGTTTCCCTAAAGGCACAACAAAATATTTAAACAAACATTACCCTATTCCTTTAATAAAGAAATGTGAAATAACCACCATAATATTATTACATCCTTGTTTTTTCAAGTTCTATTTTAGAAAACTGATTTCAACTTCCTCATTGTAATTATTGACTCAAATATTAAGTGACAACACCACTGTTGTGATAGTATTTGTACACTACAGGATCAAAATATCATTATTGTACTAAGTTCTTTGTAGTATTTGGGCAACTGCGATGCTTCCTTCCTGTAAGTTAGGATTTTCCCTGGACTTTTTCAGTGACTGGCCAGCAGGACCAGCAGCTAGCTTGTTGTTTCACTCCGAGTCCACCGGCTTTTTCAGTGGGCCATATTTCATATTAAAACAAAAGAAATGCCTTTTCAACACTGGACTAGCCAGCCAGACCACTTGGAGTGAATTTTGGGCAACTGCGATGCTTCCTTCCTGTAAGTTAGGATTTTCCCTGGACTTTTTCAGTGACTGGCCAGCAGGACCAGCAGCTAGCTTGTTGTTTCACTCCGAGTCCACCGGCTTTTTCAGTGGGCCATATTTCATATTAAAACAAAAGAAATGCCTTTTCAACACTGGACTAGCCAGCCAGACCACTTGGAGTGAATTTTGACTGGTCCTTTGTTGTTTTTACTGCGATTTGGACAGGGAACCAATGTACGCTGTAAGTGCCACGATGCAGTTGTTCCTTAGTAGAGGGCATGTCAATGAAGGAAATGTGAAATTTCTATTGAGGGGGCACAAAGGCTCTTTGTATGACAAGGGGGCATGACGGCAATTTGCACCTGGAAAGGTCACTTTAGAAAGAAAAAAACCCCAACTTTAGAAAGAAAAAACCCCCAAACATATATTTTTAAGGGACATTAAGGACAGGACCAGAGCATGAATTTCAAGAATATCTTCACAAGACCACAGGCCTTGTAGCTCCAAATATTCACTGGTCCAGACATTTTTTTAAAGAAAAAATTAAATATTGGGATTTTTCCAAAACGATGTTTCTAACTGAAAGGTTTATTCATTACCTTCAAAACAATAGACTGCAGGACTTGTTTGACTGCGAGGTTACGGGCCAGAAAATAAAATTACTGGCAGTAGCTAGTCCTTGAACTTTTTTCTTGGTGAAGGGTATTTGTCCGAGGAAAATGTAAGTTTAAAAAGGACACCAAAAGGGCTTTCTTTGAGTCTTTCTTCACGTAAATCAATCAATGGCTTGGAAATCCATTTTTGAAAACTTACTTTCTGAAGTCATTGAGAAGATCAAAGGCTCTCTGTGTATGAAGAATGTTACGATACGGCGGGGGATCGGTGGGCAGTACCTCCATGTCCTCCATGGTGAATGGATGGTGGATGACGATATCACTCTGGAAGAATTGTGTACAAAGTTCAGGAATATTCGTCACCAAAGAGTAAACATTGTTTAGAAAAAATGGGGTTAGGGTGGGGGGTTGTTGGATTGACCTACCTATGGCCAAAATCCTGATATTTTGTTTAACGGAGTGCTCACCTTAGTTTTACTGCAGAATCTCTTTGGGGGGAAACAAAAGGAAAAAGATTTCTTTTGTCAGTGAAAGTGCCAATCACCTGATTCAGCGACAGTGTCACTTGGTGACAGTGCCACTCAGTCGCAGTGCCACTCATTGACAGTGGTACCACAGTGACACTGGTGCCAAACAGAGACAGTGGGGTGCCACCCAGTTGACACTAGTGACAGTCCCAGTGGTACCACCCGGTGACAGTGGTGCCACGTAATGACAGGCAAGCTACCCGGTGTCAGTGACACTGGTGTCACCCAGTCATGTGTCACTGACTCTGACAGTGGTGCCATCCATCCCCAGTGACAGTCACAGTGGTGCCACTCAATGAAACAGTAAAAAAAAGTGGCGCCACTCTGTAAATTGGTGACAGTCACGACAGTACTCATCAGTGACACTGACCATGCCGACAGTATAAAATACAAAAATAAATAAGTACCACTCATTAAAGTTCAGTTCAGTTCAGTGCCATCATCCATGCAATTGTGACACTGACACGACAGTCCTACCCAGACCCCAGGCATGCCACTCTGCCACTGCCAGGCAGTTTAGTTTGTTACATTACAATTTTGTTACAAAACATCATAAAAAAAGTCTAGACAGATATTCAAAAGTAGAATCTCAGAATCTCAGAATCTCAGATGGGTAACTGAACATCGCCAATCGGCATCATTGTTCAGTGTAAAGGGTGTTGCCCCGTGCAGACTAGTTTGTGGCTCTGGGATACATACTTTTCAAGACTTAGTTTGAATTTTGATGGGGATGGTTGATTGACTATTTCTGGGATGAGGCTGTTCCAGTCTGTTATGGTTCTTGGAAGGAAGCTCTTCTGATAAGATTGAGTGCGGCATCTGAGTATAGAGTAGCACTCATTGTGATTATTTCTTCTAATACGGTCTACAGGAGTCACGTAATGTGGAATGTTAACAGCAATCCCTTTGTGAACAGCTTGATAGAACATTGATAATCTTCTGAATTTCCTTCGTATTTCTAATGTAGGCCACTGGAGGTTTTGAAGCATATCCGTCACGCTGGAATCTCTTCGATGGTCCCCTGTAACAAATCTTGCTGCTCTTCGTTGCACTTGCACTGATTCAAGTTTATTGATGTGGTTCATATTATAAGGGTCCCATACTGTGGAAGCATATTCTAGTTTTGGTAGTACTAATGCCTTGTAGGCAGCTGCTTTAACTTCAGGAACACATCTAGTGAGGTTGCGTCTAACAAAGCCAAGCGTCTTGTTATAGCATTACTTATTTACTAGCAATTTGAGTAATATGAGAACTTGACATGCTTGATAAAACACCATGCATAATAAAACCTCTTATCAAGGAGGTAGTAGAAACTCCATGGTGTATGTAACGTACCTACCATGGATGGAGGAAGGAAAGTATTAACGAAGGAAAACACCCACTTTTCAGTCGGGTTATAATAAGTTCTTCCACAGTTCCAGCCAGTCCAACCGAGGAGACAGTAATTCAATTGGTCAAAAACAGTTGCGCTTGCGGTTGTGTAGTACATACAGTGTTGGTCGTGTGTGTGACTTTTTGTAATCGTCCACTGTTTTTGTTTCTGCAACCTTACATCAAAAAGAAAGCTAATTTATGAAATTTGAACACACACAATTATTTATTAATGTCTTACCTGTAAACCTCAACTAAACAGTCCAGCATTTACATGTAAAAAAAGAAATGTTTCGTTAAGAAAAAAACACATAATTTATTCCAACACAGACCTGTATTATGGCAGGGATGTCCACCATTCATCATCATCACCACCGTTCCACTTGCGCAGAATATTCCATTTGTTTATAGGGGTAGGAAGTAAAGGGGGAGCTGCAGAAACTCTCTGGTTAAAAACAAAACTGAAAGTGAAAATAATGTAACCATAAATATTTTGCAACATGTAATAATAAAAAAGATAAAAAAACATGCACAAGAATTTATAAAATGGTTCAAAAGATATAATTGATGTGTAATTATTTTTTCTTCCGAAATCACCTCTCTTATGTCGAATACCCCAACTATGATCATCTAGTTTTTGTTCAAGACGTTTACTACGAACATGACAAATGTAGAGGGCGCACATTTATAAACTCCTATCATCATCATCTGTAACTTTTACCTCTGCTCCATGCTCCGATTTACTTCACAAAAAATGACACCACCATGTAATTGATATTCATAACTGTATTTTTTGCTGTTTAGAAGTACTTAACAGGAAAATTGCTCGTTTTATGCCCTATATTGTTATTTTAAGTTCAAGCACAGTTACTCAGCACAAGCGTGTCAAAAGCAGCAAGCAAAACAGTCTTGTTCAAAAGACTATCAGGCTAGCCAGAACTTAACCAATCAGAAAGGAACACTCTTAAACAAAGATGGCGGCGCCCATAAAGAACCATCTCAACAACGGCAACGCTTAATCGATAAAATTTTCACTTGAAAGTGGACTTATTTATTGGCATCTATCCACCATGGATTTACCGCCAATTCCAAATCATTCACCTTATGCTAATTTTGTCGGCTCTCCTACCGGAAAAGTTAAGAATAGCCTTCCAGATTTGATCCACAATTATCATCCGTTTGACGAAATTGCTCAAGTGATCGAAGACGACCCGGATGCTGTACATAAACAAGGCAAGTAGTAACTCACCGTAACTCTCCGTAGCGCCGCTTATCTGGTCGAGGCAGGGGGGTAGGCGGCTTAAAGGGCTAGTGAGCCTATCTGGAAGTACATCATGCAGATATTACGATCACACGTTTGGTTGATAATGATTGTCAATGATCATGAGGATTATTTCAAGTCCATTATTCTGAATAAATAGTAAATAGTAAATACCCTATAAAAAAACTACATCTACATAACATAGTACATGGCTATTATATTAGTGGAAATCACAAAATTTGAGATTTGATCTGATTGTTGAGTTGTAAGTAGTCTAGTTGGATCATAGAGAAAGGACCACTCCTTTCTCTATGGTTGGATAGAGCTCTTTGAGACATTCATTTTGATACTTTACTTGTGGGGATCGGTTCATGAAAACCGGACTTATGGAAGGTCAAAGTTAAAAATATTTGACCTTGTTTACATTACAATTTGTTGTGACCTTGTACCAGCGCAACGTTTTCGCGGTTGCGCACAACAGCCAATTCCCCTTGCGTAATTGAACATTTCCCAAGGGCCGTATCAACGTGTTTGACAATCGAGCGCGAAAAAGCGCGACAACTAATAGTTTTAATTCAAAAAGTAATTACATAATTAAATACTCAACTAACTGTCATTTTTGGTTCATTATGGGGCCCTAAGAGTAAGAGGATATAAACTACTTACAGTTCACAATGAATTTGAGCGCAGAAAACAAGATTTCTTGTGATTTTACAGAAAGTTTTTCACAAATACTCCAACAAAACGGACGCCAAATTGCATATCAATCGCGAGATTAAAACTCCATCTTGAAAGTAGTTCCGTTTATTTTTATGAATGGAACGATTAACATGGGTTAAATCTATATCCCTCCGCACCACCGATCTCTCTATAGCGTTGTACACGTTGAGGTGGTCACAGTTTCCCATTAACAAAAAGTGGCTGCGCGGTGAACAGCGCCCTCACTCGGTATTGATTGACACTAATTATATAATTATAAAGATAAAGATGTGATGGACAGATGAGATGGAAATGGAGGATGGTCGTCATCAGTCACACTTCAGTGACCACATGGGAGGATGGAAGGTTAGGGTAATCGCAACTATTCTACGTTCTAGTTTATGCAAATGTTTGTTTATAATTATATGATATTTCCATTATTTAAGGGAACTTGGCAAAACTCCCACACTACATAGTACAAGGAAGGGAATAATAACGCCAAACTTGGTCACACAAAGTGGGTCTATCTCATCTAATACAAAAATTGGTTTAAAGGTCTTAAAGACTCTTAGTCTTACTCTAATGACTATGATTTTGAGTTGCACAAATCAATAAATTGTGATTCAGTAACTACGTAGACGACAAAACTTATTTGGTTTTTACCCCTACACCGATGTGTGTAAAGCACTATATACTCAGTACCCATTCCCGAGTACTGTGAAAGGTACCACAGGAAACTACTTATTCTAGTCATTGTATTCTCAATGTATTCACATTTTTATGAGTCCCTTTCTGGCTTTGATTCCTAGACTTTAGTAAATGAAGTTTTTTACTTAGTTCTTGTGTTTTGAACATGATATTTGTTGCATTCAAAGGATGGCATGGACTGACGCCGATGCACAAGGCTGCCTTACGTGGAGATCCCAAGATCACTCGCCTCCTTCTAGATCACTCTGCTTCTGTCAATGAACCAAATGACTATGGAGAAACACCACTTCATTATGCATGCAAACGGGGAGCCCTAATGAATATTCATATGATGCTAGAAGAGGAAGGGGATGTATGGCAGAGAGATAACGCCGGGAGAAATTGTCTTCATCACGCTGCGTCTGGGGGTAGTGTGTAAGTTCCCCTCAAATTGCACAATGTCTCTGATTATTCCAATTATAGTCCTAACTCCCAACTGTAGTTGGGATTTTCCCCTCTGTAGTTTGGACGGACCTAACTGTACTTGGGACGGTCCCAACTGTAGTTGGGACAGTCCCAGCTTTAGTTGGGAGTGTCCCAAATAAGTCCCAACTGTAGTCCCAGCTAGAGTACACTTAGTTGGGTCAGTCTCAACTAGTATTAAGGATGTGAGGCTGTGACCGAAGTTGGGGTACAACAACAAAATCAAGTCCGAATTTAATTGACCAAAGTATTGATCATTTGAGGTAGCACAGCCTAAAGAGCATTACCTAATGTTGGCGTCTCCCTATTTTGTCGACATCTTTGTTCAGAAGCCATTCAACCTGTAACTGCAGTATAGTCGGGGATCACACCCAAGTTTACAATACAACATGGGAAGCAGTAGGAGAGGGACCACCTTAAGGGAATGCAACTTTTTATTTCAAACAGGGAGACCACCAACATTAGGCCTAGATTGCTCAGATGGTAGAGCGCTGGTACATTAATCTGGAGGTTGCCAGTTCAAGTCCCACTCTGGTAAATTTGTCTTTGTTCAACCACAAATTTATTTTTCACAATTCAGAAGAAGACCATTTTAAAAATCATCTTTACACAAAACCCATCAATGCTTAATTGTTTTCTTATTTTAACTGCAGATTAAGCATGCACTACCTGTCTGAAGTACATGGGATGGCGTTTCATGACAGAGACTCGATGTAAGTTTGAACAAATTGTTCCTCACTCCCTCTACAGTCAATCAGCCAGGACACAATGTTGTAAAAAAAAAAAAGCAACCCAAAATGATAGAAACATTTTCAGGCGTGTTATTTCTCCTGATTTTTCCTGATTTTAAGATTTTCTCAAAACCTCATTGAGCCTTCAAATTTTCTTGAGAGAAGAGAAGCAGTCACCAAAGGGAGAAAGAAATAATCCACATTGGTGCAAACCTGTAGTTTTGTATTTCTGGTGATGCACAGAGTCTGTAAACCTCCTGAATTGTACTGAGAGGTTGTGGACCTAGAATAAGGGGAACCCAGGTCCTTAAGCCATTTTTAGGAAAATGCTCTCAAGACATTTGTGTGTGTGTAAAGTCACGTTGTTTATTAGCAACATTTTCTGATGGCAGCCCTTTCTCTTTAAAGGCAGGGTTCGCTTTTAGTGTCAAAGACCAGTATCTTCACTTGCAAATTTAAATAACAAACCTGTGAAAATTTGGGCTCAATATTGAAGCTCAATATTGGGCTCAATATAGAAAAAACTACCCTTGTTGCATAGAATTGTGTGCTTTCAGATGCCAGAGATTGGGTGAAAAATTACCTCTTTCTCTAAAACTATATTACTTCAAAGTTTCTAACAATGTTTTATAACAGTTCTCAAGTGCTCATTACCAAGTAAGTTTGTTTGTCATTATTTTTTGGAGCGATTACCAAAGGTATACCGTCCCTTTAACTTTATTTTTGTATCTTTACTCAGTGGTCAAACGCCTCTGCATTTAGCGTGTCTACAGGGATTCCAAGATGCAATAAAATATCTCTTGAGAAACAACGTAAGTTACTTCATAATTAATGTTGGGCTTTACTTATAAGCATGGTGTGGCGTGTTGTGGCTGAGTGGTCCAATGCTCTGGACTTAAGTTCTGGTGGCCAAGTCATCAGGATGTGGGTTCAAATCCTGGTCATGCCATCTGTGTCTTTGAGCAAGACACTTAAATCTTAACATCTATTGGAGACTTTTGAAGGGGCACTGAAACCAAGACCGGGAGCAACACCAGCATTTACCTCCATTTAATTCCAGTAATGATTTTGGAATCTTAAAGAATGAATTTTTACTCCTTGAGTTTCAACTTCTATTCTCCCCAGAGATCAGAATTAACTTGGACGGATAATAATGGTAACACAGCGCTTCACATAGCTTGCCAGAACGCTCTTAGTGAAGCGTGTTGGATCCTTCTACAGCATGGGAACTGTGGTATGTTAAAAGTCAACAATAACCACAGCCAGACACCACTGCATGTTCTGCTGCAAGGGGAAACTCACAGGTAAAGTTATTATTATTTTGACCTGTTAGATACCTTAGCGATGACAAGCGGCTTGTACCAAAATGACCCTAGCATACCTACCAACTGTTCTGTTTCCATCGGAATTGTCACAATTTTAAAGTTTTAATACCTTAAAAAAATCAAAACAATCTGATTTCTGAAAACAGGGAGGAAAACAAAGCCAAGAAGGCACTATTTCACAGACATTTGGAGAAAAAGTACAAAAAAAACATAACTTTTTTCTTACGGTCCCGTCCCCATTTTGTAACATTGACTCAAACGATGCGTAATTGAGAATTTCTCTTCTCAAATGCAAGTGTTACGCGACTTTTTTTTCAGGCAAGATGGGTCAACCCCCTCCCCTTAATAAAAAGGTTGCAGAAATTTTGCAAGGACTACATGCCACATTTTCTATGTAAATGAAATTTTCAGTGGTTAGTTTTATTGTATATATCTACATTTATATAGGATTATAAAAATGGAATGGTTCCTAAAACCAAAGCTATACTTTTCCTTTAAATTCGGTGATCAGTGATATTTTGATTTGAATTCTTCACAGCCATCAGCAATTGTTCAAGGAGATGACATACTGGGCAGACTCCAAGACACCCACTCTACCCCCTAAAGGTCCCCTGTTTACCTGGTACTTCATGCTAACTTTGCCTGCCCATTTCTTTGGTCTCATCATGCTCGTGTGTAGTGTCCTCGGATCTTACAGTTCGATTGTTGCCACGGTTGCAACTGGTTTCCTCTCCTCTTATGTTGGGAGTCAGAGTCATCGTCTCCATCACCTCTCAAGGTTTGTCACAATCTCGTCCACGTCATATTTTTGTTCCATCTGGAGGTATGATATTAGCTAGGAACTGAAAATAGGATGCCGGTATTTGCTTAACACTGTGGCCGTCTGGCAGCTCAATATCATTCACATGATTTTGAATGGTGCCTACCTGCAATATAAAAATCATATGGTAAATGCATCCGTACAGTACACAGTCAACCCTCCTAGTGTTTGACCATTCAACATCATCCACTGTGGTTTTGAATGATAGATCACCTATGCCAGCCTGCAATATGATATCGTGTGGTGAATGCATCTACACAGTATACAGTTAACCCTTCTACTGTCTGACCAATCAACATCATCCACTGTGGTTTTGAATGACAGATAAATTAAAACAAATAATTGTTCTCCCTGTTATAGAAAGAAAGAATGGCTTCTGACTGGCACCCCCCGTACAAAGATATTGACCGCCAACATAGGGTGGATGCCGGCATGTTAATCCAGAGGTCGTTGGTTCAAATCCCGCTCTAGTAAATTTTTCTTTGTTCAACCCAAAATCAGAAAGAAAGAGGATTACAAATTTTAAATCAGGCTGTCCTGTTTGTCACTGCACCAAACTAACAGGTGCTCAAATACGTTTTCTCTCTGACATTCATGTGTTTGTCTTTCCACAGATGGTCCAACCCTGTGTTTTGTGGCGCATTTTCTGCAGGGATGCTCTACACGGCCCTCTGTTTGTTCTTCAAGCTTCTACCAGATATCCTTTTAAAAAAACCAATTTAACCACTTCCGTCGGATGGCGTGTTTACCAACTTAATTATCAGCAAATTATTTGGGACGGACTTACGACAGACTTTTTTAACACCTGTAACACTTTCAGATTTTCCGCGATTTTTGTTGCTGACATGCAGACAGCTGACAATCCACCCAGACTTTCCACTGTGCAAAGAGTGCGAACAGGTTCTGGAAAACATGCCTTGTAAAATCCCTTTCCGGGGGTTATTGCGTTACCCCCGTGGCATACAAGAATGGACAGGCTGCCACCTTTGTTCGTCAATATATTTGGCTCAATGGGAGGTAAGTCTGATCGTTCAGATTTTTAGACGTGTCCCTTGGCAGAGGTCCTGCAAATCATGGTGAATGCCTACTAAATTTTCTCATACGACAACATCAAATCCAAGTGCTAATTATCAGAACCTTTGTTGTCTTCCCTTTGTCAAGTCAGGGTTTCATTGTGGCAACGATTACTCAAGAAGCTCCAAAAAGTTTTGTTAAACAATACTGCAAGTTGGCACAGTATTGTTTTTTAAATGCCAAAGTGCAGTGGTTAGCAAAAAACACTGCATTTATAGCTTCCTTAACTGTTAGTCTTCACTGATTTTCCCAGTCAACACCTACATCCATTTCCTCGTTGACTTTCCCCTGTTTTGTGCCATGCTCTACTTGTACTACGTTCTTCTGTTCCGTGACCCCGGCAGGATTCCAAGGTCAAAGGCCATCTTGGAGGACTCGGACCCCTGCATCAGAGACGTGGCCACTGGAAAAACAAAAGTGGATGAGTTTTGCATTTGCTGTGAGGTTAGTAGAGTGATAAATGGTTACATAGTTTTCTTTTACCTGAACTTGTTATTTGTTTTATTCATGTGTCGCTTAAATGTACATAATTTTAAGCACAATGTTCTTATTCACTTTTTGGAGGAATTTTTTTTATCAAGTATTCATACGGTTATAATAGGTATTCATACTCATAAATAGTATGTACCATCTATATTAAAGGTATTATACAGGATTGGCAGAGCTGACAAAATAATCACAGACAGTGTTCATATTTTGTGTAATCAACCACATGCATGAAATAACAAACCTGTGAAAATTTGAGCTCAATTGGTCATCGAGGTCACGAGAAAATAGTGAAAAGAGACCTTATGTGTTTTCTGTTTTTCAAACATCGAGTTTATTATCGCGCGCAATAAAAACTATTGTTTTACTCATTTCTCAGAAACGATTGCGTTTTAGCCAGAAATATTTTAAGGAACCCTTTCTACCATTACTTACTTTAAATCATGTAAGTTATGTGTGAATCTGTGAACTATTGTGTTTTTCGATCTTACTAATAGTGTACAGGGCCTTTAAGTATTCATGCATACACTCATTTTACGTATTCATTCATTTACATTGATTGTTCAAACATTCGTATTAATTAGTCATACATCATTATAAAGTTTTTATATATTCCAAATAGTTTTCTTACGTTTTAATCAAGTTTTAAATGTCACACTCGCTATTAAGAAAATGAGGCAGTTCTCAGAAACAGTGACCTGGCATTAAAATCAAAGACAATCAAAACATCATTCTTGAGAAATACTTAACTTATAGTCCTAAATTAGGTGTTACTTGAAAACTGGTCTGTTTCATGAGCAAATATACAAGTTTTGAGTTTTGGTATGGCACCCCACAGACATCTGTACATTTATAGATGTTTCATCTAAACGCAGTCTGTTAAGTTCTGAAAGTTTTTGTTAATTTCCTTTCTCTTTTTACCTTTAAGATTATCATTCCTGATCGTGCAAAACACTGCAAGATGTGCGAGCAGTGCATGCTGGGAATCGACCACCACTGCCTGTTTCTTCTTGGCTGCATCGCCAAGGACAACCATCGTCACTTTGTCACCTTCATCCTGGTCGTCATGTTCTCTCAGGTCATCTTTCTCCTCTATTCCATGCAGTACCTCTCCATCATCTACCCGGGCCTCACCCTCTGGGAGGTGGGCGTGGCCGTCGTCCACAAACAACCTTGGGTGTGGTCCATGTGTTTGCTTAACTTTTTCTCCATCTTCTGGGGCGCTTCGCTGGTATACATGCAGCTTTCATTGGTCGCGATTGGCGTGACTATGGTGTGGCACCCCAAAGTGGCCTCCATGAAAAATTTTCACTCTGTCTATCTCTCACGATCGGCTAAAATTAAAAACCTGAGGAATTTCTTTGCCGGTCGGAGAACGATGACTGGCTTAGAAATAAACGAGCTACAGAAAATTTGATGCGTGTGCCCATCGTAGTGTCACTACCCCAGCAGAATGTATTTATTCAAATAGAATTTGCATTATCAGAAAGTTGCATAGAGTTGGACAGTTTAATTCTTTGTCAAACATTTTGGAAGTTAGTTTACAAAATATTAATTCAGTGTAGGAATGGAAGACAAACGACGAGTAAGGGTGAGACAGCTTTTCCTTAGTGAATAACACCTCAATAAGGGAAAATGGGACATTCTATTAAACTAATTGGACATTCTAGAGCGATACCATTCATTTCTGTATAATCATCACCAAATGCCCAGACCTGGCTAACAATTTTAATTTTGACACATTTTTTTCTTGTAAAAGTGTCTCAAAAAAACCCCCACACGAAACAGAAAGTTTGTTTTGTTTTAGAATCATAAATACTATATTGACGTGGAAAACATTGGGGTATGTCAATTCAGGTCATGACCTTTACTTTTATCTTTTGGGTAGGTCAGAAATTGCGGCCGCTATTGTCATTTTGGTACAAGATATTTCCAGCCGCTATGATCTCTAAAGGGTTATACATTTTTGGATGAGTACATTCATTACAAAACTCTAGTTTTCAACAAGCACACTAATTTGTAGGAATTGAAACCTTTCATGGTGGAAATACAATCTAGTGAGGTTTGTGGGGACACCATGCATATAAAACTCTCTGTATGGGTTGTGGTGGTTCTGAGAAGAACTGTTGGAACACGACGTTTCGATCAGTATGCTCTGATTGTCTTCAGGAGAATGCTGTACTCTGTTGCTGTATGATGCTTAAGTTTTGCCGAATAGGTTTAGCTCAGTGGTGTTCAAATGCGGGTTTTAAAGACTAGATAGGCTTTTTGAGCTATTCATTTAGATATTCAAAATATTTGTATTTTTATTTTTTTTGGCTGTGTGCAAAGTTGATGGTTTTTTCACTGTCTTGATTTTGGTCTGAAATAATTACTTTTATAAACTGCACACACACATCCTCGTCATTTGATTGGTGGAACATGCGTCACCCATTACTTTGCCATGTTTACTGCCGCGATGCTCAAAAATTTAATATAGGAGTCCTATATAAAGGATGCTTTAGTGTCGTTTCCAAAGTAATCATTCTCGCTCTTTTGTTCAAGTGAGGCAAGATCGTGTCACAGCGGACAAGGTTGGTGTTTACATTGAGTTGTTAGCAGTGTTTTGAAGGATTTTTAAAAAGAATTTTCAGAATGCCGGATGGAATAGTTTCCGTGGTTTTTTTGGTGTTTATTGAGAAACAAATTTCAAATGTCAAGGATCTCTGTGTGATTTAGAAGAACAAAAAATTGAATACATTTGAAATTTGTCTTTTCACCTCTTGATTATACTCTGCAACATTGTACTCAAATGCATCCAATATTACCATAATATGTACAATTGTTAGTTTTAAGTTCAATGACTTCTAGTACTGTGGCGTAGGCGATTAAAAAATATATATATATAATTCTAACATCTTTTGTCCTTCATTGTGTTTTTACTTAGCATAGAAATAGAACACAGAGAATGCTGGGCTCAAATGTTGTAGTCGCCTGCTCTGGTAGAGAATGTACTATTTAAAACAAATGTCTTTCATTGTGTTAAAATATTTTAACTTACCGTTTTTTGTACATGCCTGTAAATTTCTTGATACTATGTATTTACTAACAAACTCCAGCTCATTTCAGTGCCTTTCGTCTAACTCTACTAGTACTTCTGGATTGTTTCTGTAAGATTTAAAAATGATTTATAAAAAAATATAGATGTACAAGATGTTTAGTTTTAATAGACGACTACTTAATAGATGTTATGTACCTGCTGCTAACGATTCAAACTGCCTCTAGCAATGCAAAGGTCGTGATTTGCCTATGGATTTTTTTCACAGAACTCGGGGAAAGTACTGAGTATACAGTGCTTAACACACATCGGTGTAAGGGTAAAAACCAAATTATGTTTATCTTGTATTGTTTGTACAGAACTAGGTTTTGACAAGTTCACTTGCATCGCTGGCATACATTTATTTACCCTAAAGCATTTGTCGAAGGCTTGAAATGTTTCCTTATACAAAATCTTAACTTTTAATGTAATCTTTAAAAATAAAACATTTGTATGGCTTCAAAATTGTGCATAAATTCAGGAGAAATGTATAATATTTCTAGAGTTAGTCTACGTGTAGAGAGCATTTATGATGGGTAGACTGCTGGTAACCGGCAGGCGTGACCTCAGCAATGATGACTTTTGTTAACATAGTTAATGCTAATATCACAACATGAATTACTGGAGAAGAGATATCTGGATCAAAGTTAGACTTGTAAACTTGCCCAGTCCCTGTCGCGCCCACTACCAAAACTAACATCGCCATCAAGACTAGGTCGCCACTACAGTTTACCTGTTAGCATTTTTGAGGACTTACCTCACACTTTCTGACTGAATACAGCCCATGCAATCTATACCTGGAGAAAAACAAACAAACAAACAAACGGGACAGTTGTATTAAGTCCGATGTTTCATTGGCAATGCGCTTGTAGAACTACATAATTTATTTAAACGCTGAAAGATATTGTACACATTTTCAGAATATATCTTATTTGTTAGTTTTCGTACATATTTTTGGTTGAAATTGTGCAAGCTTTGCAAGTATAGATAATTTTTATACTTGTACAACTTCTTTAGCAAAATGATTGTGAATAACAACATGCAATGTTACAAAATAAAGTATGAGCTTACTCCATTTGTCATGCCCTGATTTGCAGTTTGTTAAGTATGGCCTCAATGATTAAACAGCATTGGAATGTAAAATTTCTTAAAGCGGCAAATGTTTGTAATACCATCCATGCCTGAAACTGAAGAGAAACAAGGTGGGAAAGTTCCCATTTGGTGCTGCATATGTGGTATGGTGTACCCCCCTCCTACTGTGTCTTCATTGTGTTTTGAGGATTTTAGGGGTTGGGGTACTTCTGTACAAGTTTGTTTAAGTATCGGGCATAGTTCCAGCTTGTGTCTTTGATTTGCATTTATGATCTTCAAAGACAAGTAATATATTTTACCATCTCGTATTTTCTTCAAAACGAAAACACATCGGAGGGGTGAATTTCATCGTAACATAATTATTCTTCACTGATGTGCAGATTTGAAGAAGTTTCACACATAAATATTTCAAAACAATTATAATAGTATATGACAACTTTAAACAACTTGTCAGGTGTAACAAGTTAACAAAATTCAAGTCTGTTTTTTGACCAAATGCACACAAATATTTTGGGTCATTTCTGTTCATGTACATGTTTTTGGTATCCATAAGTATACACTGTGCAAGTTTTGCACATATTTGGTCTCATGAAAGTGGGCAATTTAGTTTCCTCAACTTGTAAAGTAATGTACATGGGAAACCCAAAATGTTTGGATAAGCGCGAGACTTGTTACGATCTACTAAAACTCATCCAAATTTTAAAATATAAAATCTAAACTGCGGAAATCGCTATCTTAAAAAAATACCAAAAGTAAACAAAATATAACTTTTGATGAAACTGGATAAATATGTAAATTGTAGTAATCAGTTGTCTCCTCATGCAACAGTCTAACGTTTAGACAGTTCAACGTTCAATAAAAATAAACTTTGACTCCACTCCGATCACAAACATATCTAAATATTTACTTGCAGCAACTATGAAAATTACAGATGTTTTAGGTTTTTGGTTTCACCCAAACACATCTATGTTAAAACCAAGATATGGTTCTTTCCCTCTGATGCAATTATCACACCAGTTCATTTAGTCTTGACTGGCAACACTAGTTTGTGTCTTAGTCACCAGTAGAGAGCGCTACATCGGCCGGCTCGGAGGGACTGGGCAACTCTATGAATCTCGATAGGTTTTTGTTTTGTTTGATAAAGATATCTTTTCTCCAGTAATTCGTGTTGAAATATTGATGACTTTGTCAACAAAACGAGCATCGCCACTCAAGACTACAGTTAATTATGATAATTGAAATCTACACACACAAAATAAGTAAAAACACGCACGACCAAAACTTTCCTGCCCCTCAAAAAAACTAAACTAAAATCTCAAAATAAAAATAAAACCCCACCTTTCGTTCACTTACTCTCATGTTATTATTATACACAGTTACGTAAAGCTAGGCAATCTCAACTGCCTAAACACATGAGCTTTCAACAAGTTTTACACAAAACAAGATATAGTTGTAACCTGGCCATCTAAATAGTAGACAAATACTTCTTTTGCTTTATATAAATTGTAATACTTTTTAGCAGACATACAAGGTGGCTGTTCCATGATGCAGAAAAATACACTTGTCTTTATGGCGTCACCTCGCAAAAACTATCCCAAACACTGTGAAATCTTGTGAAATACTAAACGATACATTTTTAATCGGATTTATATTGCGACAAAATCTTAAGTTGATATTAACAAAGATTATAGAGCGTTGAACTCAAGATGGGGAACTTGAGCTCTATCTATTGTTGGAATGTGAAATACATATGGGGGCCATTTTGGCAAGCAAATGGTCAATGTCTGCACTGATCTATTGTTGCATCAAGAGAGTAGCTTGCTGAAATGGCATTCAGTGAACATTTCACATTTAAGCCAGAGTTCCCTAATCTTTGGATACAAAGCACTGTTGTACGCACATTTTACGACAGTCAATAATGTTTTCATCACATCGGTAGAAGACAATCATATCAGAAGTTACCCTATGATTGTAGGTTTTCACACTTAAACCAATATGCGATGGGCACTGCATACCCAAAGCGTTCTGAGTCCTGCGCAAAAGAATCTACAGGTATTCAAACCAACGACCCCCACTTTCTAGAGCAGACGCCTTCACCACTAGACCGCTGCTCAGTCCAGTTTAAATCCAACCAGGGCCCAATTTCATAGAGCTGCTTATATTAAGCAAAAAATTCCTACTTTAAAATTCTCTATTTACCAGAAATGAGCAGGATACCAGTCACAAATGGTACATGTTACATGGTATTTTGGTTGGTAACCTTAATCTGGTAAGCATACTTTTGCTGTGCTTAGCTACTTTTTGTGCTTAAGCAGCTCTATGAAATTGGGTCCTGAGTTGCCTGAGGATTCTTCACTGCAAACAATTCTCAGGAATTGCAAAAGAAAATCAGAAATAAACCGGATAAAATCAGTCATTTTGTTTTGAGTAAGATGCCACTATTTTTATATTAAGTACACACTTAAACTAGAATAGAGATTACATTGGCAAGAATTCTTAAGATTTGTATTTTTCTTATTTATTTGTTTATCAGCAATTAACTAAGCCCCACAATTACTGATTTAAAATAATGGAATCCCTCCGATTCCAGAAATCCAGAGAGCCCAGAGTACTGGCGCTGTTTATGGGGCAAACATTTCCAGGGCTTAGAATGAACCCAATTAAGTATTATTTAATGCCAGCAGAATTAAACATTTTTGAGTGTCATAGTTTTTGGTCTTACATATTATCTCGTATGGCATCATTATACACGTACTTTCACATGGTCAAAATACAAATATTTTGGTCATACTAACTTTCAAGCCACTGGGAATTTGCCAAAAAATACTTCAAGAGCTCAATCTCACACAACAGAAAACACGGTGCTAAACAAATTTGTTCTGCTAAGCAGAAATAAGCCGGGAACCAGTCATATAAACAATAGACATTATTAAACATTTTTCTTCTCTTCACCCATGGCTATAAATGGGTACCTGCGATGGTAGAGATTGATATCGTGTTTGAAAAAGCCTTCGGAGCGCCACAGCTTGGGCTATATACTCCCCAGGGAGCTGAGAAAGATTACAGGAATGTTATTGGCCCAATGACAAGGGCACTAATGTAGAGCGCATTGATACCTTAATGTAAAATGCGCTATATAAGAACTAGTTATTATAATTATTATAATTATTATTATTATTATTATCATCAGCGATATTGAGTTTAAATCTCACTCAGTGATCAGGAACCTTTTTACAAGTTCACTTGGACCCCATAGATGAAACACAGCCACTGACTGGGGTAAGGTTAATCCAAAATCATAACAGACTCCAGGTAAATCGCATCATGACTGAATAATTTCACATTCCCTTCACTTAATAATAATTTCAAATTTTCCGCTTTCAGTCCGATATTGAAATAAAGTTTCCCTCCCGCATCTTCAACAGCAAATTTTCTCTTTGGTTTGTCAATGTAAGACTGCCAATAGCGTGAATAACAACATGCGCTTTATGACTGGCAGATCGGCGTGAACTCCTGGACTGCTATCCACAGCAAAGCATTTCAGTCTATTGCACATGCAACTTGTAAAAGAGGAATATAATTATATTGATCAACATTATGTCTATCAACTTTTCCAACTTGAGACAATTCTTCCACCTCCTTGAGCGTCTTCAACGATCTGAAGACAAAATTCCATCGTGGTTTCTTTTTTCAATGGCGACGCGGTTGAGTCAATCCCACATGCAATTTTCCGTAGATAAAGTTGTGTTGAACATCACCTTGCAACTCAACTTTGGGCGTCGTCTCCATGTCCATCTGAAGGAACCCAGTAAGTAACTTCCATCCGCAAAGGTATCAAAGCAAAACATGCAGAAGACGCTCTTCCTAAAAAAAATCCCCGCAGCCCCGCCCCTTTCTTAAGTATCTGGAGCCGTTCTTGCTTCAAAAATCCTGTCCTACTCTGGAAATATTCTCTGGCTCTCAATATCCTTTAAGTTATCCTGACAGATTCAAAGTTTGTTCCGACACTTCCTGAGAGACTGTTCTCGCTCACGTAAAATGCTCCCGGACGTTTATAGCTTTCCTCTTGAGTGCCTCGCAGTGGCTGGTTGCCAACACATCAATCACAGACATCAGGTTGTCCTGAATAATTGCCGCTTTTAAAACATCTGGACCAAAAATCAAGAAGAAAATTACATCGATATAAATTTGATGGATTAATTTAGAGTGGTTGATTTTACAAAGAGCTAAGATTGATCTTAAGCTGTATGTCCATCTTAATTGCTAAGCATAGTGTGATGTCGCAATACAAATCACCATGGTGATACTGACAACTCATCTTCAGATGAATCTTAGTGCTTTGTGAACCATAAATGAATCTCAACGTATGAATGTAAACCCTAAAACTGTACATGGTTGTAACTAACAGCGAAATGTGTGTGAATAAGTTAGACTTGAAAAGTTTCTTGTGTCGAGTTTTACCTCCACTCTACCTCAACCACTCCTCTCAACTCTATAAACTTTTCCCCTTTTTCTGCCCCTACCCTGGCCAGCCCAATCCCTATTCTACCAACTAACCCAACCCCTAACCCCATCTTTACCCCTAGTCAGCCACATCCTGTCCCTTAAGACCCCCTCTACCAAACCCTACACTCTACCCCTTCCCAACCCTCTAACCTCTACTCTGGCTCTACAGTGTCTAAACTGCAAATTGCAGTGAAGGAAAATCTAATATGTCTTTCGAAAAAAACATTCATAGTTTTTCTGCAACCACTTTCTGTTGTGCCTCTCCTCCTCCCACATTCAGAAATAATGATGTTTCTGTCATATTCATCATCTTACTAAACTTCTCCTTAATTAATATGGTATAACCTAACAACCTTACCTGATTGTGATAAAAATCCCACCAGGGATAGAACATTGCACTGGATTTCAGGGGTGGTTTGGTTTGATTTTAGGACCCGGCTCACCATCCCTAGTAGATTAGCATCCATGAAAGCTTGCACGGCCTCATTGTCTGAAATAAAATAAACAAATTAAAAAATAAAAACATAGATTAAAAATAAACCACCAAAATTAAAATTTTGTATAATAATGAAATGAAATCAGACAAGGGTGCTTGCTACTGTATGAAGTTAAATCACTGTAGCTCAGAAGCCCAAGGAAACCCACAGCCAAGGGTCTTTGCTAAGAACCAGAAACACAGGGTAAAACCCTACTCTTCCAGCTAACTTTATAATCACTGTAGCTTGGAAGCCTGAGGAAACCTGCAATGAGCCTGAAACGCTGAGAAGGGGGGGGGGGAAGGTAAATCCCTACTCCTCCATGGTAATAATATATATGGGGAAATTTTTTTTTAAATGAACACCGTTTACACAAGAACAAGGAATAAGGAAAAAGTATCTGTGCTTTACTTACCGAGTTGTGTAGAAGACAGGAGTGTGAGGGCTATTAGTGCCTCGTTCTGCATCAGTGTGTGCTCGCTCATTGCCATAGCAACCAGACGAGACATCCCACCATGTTCGATGATGCAGTGCATGACCTGGGTGTTGGCGGAGTGCTTAATGAGGGCTGCTAGGAGCCTTGGGGAGATGAAATCAAAAGACGTCGTTAGACGAGAGAACAAACAAACAAAGCAAAAGACAAGAGAACAAATGAATGGTGGAAAAGACAAGAAAATAAATGAATATTAATAATATTTGATTACATATAGTCTTATTTAGCGCACATATCTACAATAGACCTTATGCATATGACGTCATTTGAGTAGGGCGCCCTCGCCTAGAGGTCAAAAGGAATATGTTCATTGGCCAGTCCTTTTGGCCGTTTCCATTGTTTCATCATCAGTTTACCTCTAAGATGGCGGCTTGGTGACGTCAATGCATAAGGTCTATAAGGTACTCAAGGTGCTTGAACAAACAGATACATTTTAAGACAGGTTTTGAATTTGTTGAATTATAAGACCATTATGGGAGCAAACCCTTTCTCTTGGCAAAAGTGTAACTAGCTTCTTTACCCTTTCTCTTGGCAAAAGTGTAACTAGCTTCTTTACCCTTTCTCTTGGCAAAAGTGTAACTAGCTTCTTTACCCTTTCTCTTGGCAAAAGTGTAACTAGCTTCTTTACCCTTTCTCTTGGCAAAAGTGTAACTAGCTTCTTTACCCTTTCTCTTGGCAAAAGTGTAACTAGCTTCTTTACCCTTTCTCTTGGCAAAAGTGTAACTAGCTTCTTTACCCTTTCTCTTGGCAAAAGTGTAACTAGCTTCTTTACCCTTTCTCTTGGCAAAAGTGTAACTAGCTTCTTTACCCTTTCTCTTGGCAAAAGTGTAACTAGCTTCTTTACCCTTTCTCTTGGCAAAAGTGTAACTAGCTTCTTTACCCTTTCTCTTGGCAAAAGTGTAACTAGCTTCTTTACCCTTTCTCTTGGCAAAAGTGTAACTAGCTTCTTTACCCTTTCTCTTGGCAAAAGTGTAACTAGCTTCTTTACCCTTTCTCTTGGCAAAAGTGTAACTAGCTTCTTTACCCTTTCTCTTGGCAAAAGTGTAACTAGCTTCTTTACCCTTTCTCTTGGCAAAAGTGTAACTAGCTTCTTTACCCTTTCTCTTGGCAAAAGTGTAACTAGCTTCTTTACCCTTTCTCTTGGCAAAAGTGTAACTAGCTTCTTTACCCTTTCTCTTGGCAAAAGTGTAACTAGCTTCTTTACCCTTTCTCTTGGCAAAAGTGTAACTAGCTTCTTTACCCTTTCTCTTGGCAAAAGTGTAACTAGCTTCTTTACCCTTTCTCTCGGCAAAAGTGTAACTAGCTTCTTTACCCTTTCTCTCGGCAAAAGTGTAACTAGCTTCTTTACCCTTTCTCTTGGCAAAAGTGTAACTAGCTTCTTTACCCTTTCTCTCGGCAAAAGTGTAACTAGCTTCTTTACCCTTTCTCTTGGCAAAAGTGTAACTAGCTTCTTTACCCTTTCTCTTGGCAAAAGTGTAACTAGCTTCTTTACCCTTTCTCTTGGCAAAAGTGTAACTAGCTTCTTTACCCTTTCTCTTGGCAAAAGTGTAACTAGCTTCTTTACCCTTTCTCTTGGCAAAAGTGTAACTAGCTTCTTTACCCTTTCTCTTGGCAAAAGTGTAACTAGCTTCTTTACCCTTTCTCTTGGCAAAAGTGTAACTAGCTTCTTTACCCTTTCTCTTGGCAAAAGTGTAACTAGCTTCTTTACCCTTTCTCTTGGCAAAAGTGTAACTAGCTTCTTTACCCTTTCTCTTGGCAAAAGTGTAACTAGCTTCTTTACCCTTTCTCTTGGCAAAAGTGTAACTAGCTTCTTTACCCTTTCTCTTGGCAAAAGTGTAACTAGCTTCTTTACCCTTTCTCTTGGCAAAAGTGTAACTAGCTTCTTTACCCTTTCTCTTGGCAAAAGTGTAACTAGCTTCTTTACCCTTTCTCTTGGCAAAAGTGTAACTAGCTTCTTTACCCTTTCTCTTGGCAAAAGTGTAACTAGCTTCTTTTACGTGCCTTACACAACACACAGGACCTACTAATTTATGTCCAATCTGAAGGACGAAGCAATAATGGTTAAGCGTCTTGCTTAAGGACACAAGTGTCACGACCGGGACTCGAACCCACACTCTGCGGATCAGAAACACCAGAGCTTGAGTCTGGTGTTCTCAACTGCTCTGCCACGACACGACACGCCATAATACAAAAGAGAATCTCAGATGAAATAAATACTTAGTTAAACTTGAAACACCTAGACTGACCTGTTAGCTTCTCCCGAGACCCCAGCATGTATCTCACAGTCGCATAGATCAGCAACTCGATCGATGAATTCAACACTTTGACCCAATGAAACAGCAGTTTCTCCTACAAACACAAACAAAGTTAAGTTTTTTCGTTCCTTCCTGTGTTGTTAAAGGTATTATACAGAATTGGTAGGGCTGAAAAATAGTTCCAGGCAGTGTTTATGTTTTGTGTGATCAACCATGCACATGAAATAACAAACCTGTGAAAATTTGGGCTTAATCCGTTATTGTGTGAGTCAGGAGAAAATAGTGAAAAACCCTGGAAAATTTTCAGCATGTAAACACACTGTCCTTAATTTTGGTTGTAACAACCGAAATCAGCTGGGTTAAAAAAAAAAAAAAAGGTTTTCAGATACAGTGTTCTCGAAAATGACTTCATTTCAGGGGGAAATATTTCACAGAAAACAATGGTACAAGTATGAACTTCATAATCAGTAAGCTTTCATCCTTGTTTTGATCCTATCGTCAATACTCATCACTAAACCCTTGGAACCCCAGACACTCACCCTGTCCGTCTATCAACATTCTGCAAGTCCCGAGAAGTTTAAACACAACTGGGTGCATGTCTAGCTTAAGTAGGGGTAGAATCACTTCCAGAATACCAGTCTTCAATAGCAGCGGCTTGTTGACCTCTGGATGGGCAAAGTCAAAGGTTGGAGGTCAATATGTGAATATGATAAGAAAACTTGTCTGTCTTAATAGAGATAGGATTATGCAATAGACTATGCAAGTCTTGCGCGTACTTTGTTTTAACGTGTAAAGGTGACAAACTCACCATAAAGATTTTTGATTACTGCTTATTCTGCCTCTAATTTTATCTAGAACTCCTTTTTCACCTTTCCTGCAAGTGCACCATTGGAAGACATTCATGGAGGAACTTTATTATTGGAGCAAGTGCCATGAGCACTTTTGTGGGAACCGAAGCTATAGAAGACGTCATTATCATTCTTTTAACAGGTCCCAATGTTGGAATACGAACGAGAATTGCACAGTCTAAATGGATACACAATATTATGCTCACGGCCTGGTTCAAAATTCATTATGCTTATCACAAAATGAAACGTGGATTCCCAGCTTTAAGCTGTTGATATTAAGATGATTAAATTCTTCAAACTTACTTGGAATGGCAAGATTCTTAAGGGCGCTGAGGACTGCATGACCTAGTCGCATATCCAGGTCTTCTCCCTCTGGTCTCTTCAGGAGTTTGAGAAGGGGCTCTAGGACTCCGAGCTCTACAAGACGTATACAATGCTCATCTAGTGACAAGAGGCAATACAATCTACCTTGTTATAATCTGAATTTGGGATCATTCCAGTTGTTTGTCACGCAGGCTAATTGGAGACTTTTGGGAAGAGGAGATGGCAAGCAGACTCAGGGGCCATTCAGAATAATCAATGTTTAAAAATGTTAAACCTTTTTCGAAAATGTGGGTGGGCGGGTCAAAAGAAATATCTGTACATCGAAATCGAAATTCAGTTTTAAACTTTAAAAAAAATATATATATGATATATATATAAAAAAGTAACAAAATTAAAGGAAAATAACAAAATTAAAGGAAAATAAGAAAAATACACAGATGACATGGATGAAACTTAAGGAATCTTCCAAAAAAGATTCATTAAAAACACTCACCGTTTCTTGCAAAGTTGCCGATGGCCAGTGCACCGGATATTTGGTAGAGATCACTTGGGGAGTTGACCCAGTCTGACATGACCTTTTTAAACAGTGAACTTTGACCATCACTGAAAAGGTACTTCATACTCTCATCTGTGATTGGTTGAAAGACAACATGTGATGTAAGTTTGCATTGATACTTATCAACCAATCAGCTCTGCCCTGTAATATATTAACCAATCACTGACAAGAGTAAAACGCTAGGTCTAAATTGACAGCTTTAGCAGTGGATATGCATAGAATGTAGATTCTTCAATGAATGTCGCTGTTGCAGACAATGGCCACAACTGTAGCCAAAGATGCTTAGTTCTGACATGACCTTAGCAACAACCTCAAAACAAATAAATCCTTACCTCCAGTAAGCAGGAGAATGATGATGTCACTGGCTACTCTCTCGATATCAAACTCGTCATCTGGTTGGCTACCTTGGGCAAGCTCTTGGTGCGAGAACTTTGCCACTTGTTCCTGAATAATATCAACGAGGTTGCCCTTGGCAAACTCCAGCTTCATGGCGTCTGGAGAACGAAACAGAATAATACATGTATCAATCAAATGAGGCAGATTGTGGGTATCATACAAAACTGAGCCAACTTTCAAGCTGTGAATGAAAGGAAAAATCTCTTGGCAGCTGGGAATTACTAAAGCATGAGATATAATGCGCCCAAGCGTTAATAGTCAATAAAAATCTCGTATACACCATGACAAGTTCATACTGAAGCATGGATCGGGTCACAGCTAAACCAAATGGAATAAATCACAGAACATATGCACTTACTTATACTTCATTTTATTGGCACTACCAGTACTTTTTTCCCCTACATCTTAGTGGATTTGACCAATCTCTACTCTTACTCTAGAAAGTTTTAGAAGGTTTTTGCCAGGATATAACGGTGATGGTCAAAAAGTTATGAAACAGGTTATGGTGGAACTTCCATATTATAATTTTAATATTATTATCAAGTCAAGAAGGCAGGAAAGTGGGTTGTCACCATTCTCAGCTAAAGTTGCTATGACCTCGAAGATTGTCTCCAACTGTTCGTCGTCTCCAACAATCTTTAACGCTTTGATGAGAAGTTCAGTGATGCCGCTATTTACAAAGATCTCCTTGTTCTCTTCTGAAAAAGAAAATACACACAAATGTTTGAAATGTCGAGTCCACACTGGCTCTTCTAGGAGCCATCAACCCACCCCAAAAGAGTTTCACACATGGTTGTACCCACAAGATTACTGTTTACTTCTTATTACCCACACCATGGTTGAAATATCAGGCCTAAAATGGTACAACTCAAGAAATATTGATAAATTAAACAGGGTCTCCAATGTCAAATTAAGTTTTGTGATGCACCCATTTTATAATAGATAGAGTCAAGCTATTAGCCAGCGATACGTCTGGGCGTCTTTTGGACGCCCTATTTTATTTTTGGACGCCCCGAAAAACTGTCGGACGCCCTTGAAGACGCCCTGTTTTTTGTACATAATAAAAAAAAATTACATCCGAATACCTGAAATTGTAAGCAAAACGAACGCAAATCCAAAACTATTACTACCTGCCAGCTGCAGTGAAGGTAATTTTACGCAAGATACAACCAATTTATCTTAAATATACTGATCGCCCATTCATTGTTTACCAAAGGGATCAAATTTAACATCAGACAGTGCCCCCGACTAGTGGGAAGGCTTGAACAACCCCAAAGGCTTTAGAAACTATAGCGGTGAAACGCCACGCAGTAGACAAGTTTACAAAATACATGTACATGTACATGTATGTCGACGTAAAAAGCGTTGTGTATGTATATGTACATGTATGTCGTGTACAATACCAGGGTTGTGTGTGATAGATCGGCAGCACTCGAGACACACGTGTTGTAGACTTGATTTCAAGTCTGAGATAAGGGTTATTTTTCTGCATCAGCCACACAAAATCCCCCCGCAGATTGGCTATCACACGCTCTAACTCGTAGGTTAAAGACGGAGGTTAATCCACAAGAGGGCGCTATTTCAGGCAATGCAGGTAGACTAAAAACCACGAGCACAGACTTGGAACCAAGTCTAGGCACGTCATTCCCGCTCTTTTCTGGCTGCCGCAACTTTCAGTGCATATTAATGTATGCAGAACATCGCACATGCGCAGTGTATGAGTCAAAACGTGCGTGTCTGTTTGTATGTGTGAACCTCCCACCATGAGTATGGGTAATGCAGGTTTAATAAAGAATGCTCACTGCACACCGTAATATTGAAGGACAGTACTTCTTAAATGCTCACCTCCCTCAATATCAAACTATCCCTCGTAGTGGTACACTGTATATGTACATACATGATGTACATGTACAGTACATGTACATTGAAATGTTAACGATTGTTCCGTATATAATTCGCGGGCTATTTGTAGAATACCGCAACTCGACTCTTGTACGGGGGAAATAAATATGAAAAAGTCGTGACCCCGCCCAAACTTTAAAAATAATAATAACACTGCGCGAAATACTACGATTCTTAGGGCTGTACGGTGCTGATTTCATTTTTTTAAACCCTTTAACCGGCCCAGACCCAAAGCATACGTGGAGTACACAGTAAATGCAATAATAGTTCTGTGGTACATGCTTGCTGAAAATTTACCCCAACAATTTGGACGCCCTGTTTTTCAATCCAGTCAAATTTGGACACCCTATTTTCAAATCCTGGCTAAAAGCCTTGGATAGAGTCCTCATGAAAAAGGGGGAAAAAAATCAAAAGTCTTGGAGACCTTGGTTTCCCTCTTTAAGACAAGTTTGTGAGACTCACCGAGCTCAGCGATGTTTCCGATGCACATGATGATCTTCCCGCAGAGGTTGATGTCGTCCGGGAAGTTTCTCATCAACGTCACCATCACACCAACACCACCTTCTTCTCGTACTTTTGTTTGTAGCGTACCTGAAGTTTTAAAAATAAGACATCAATTAGGAAGAGTACAATCCTAAACTAGGCATGATATTCGGTCCTTGGAAAAAAGTAGGAACATTTCATTGAGTACAAGAGCAGACCCACATGTGCAAATGGAAAAGGCTTTAATAGACTTTCAGGCTATTTAATCAGAATTTTTCTGATTTTTTCAAGGGCCAACAAATCGGAATTAAGACTTAAGTAGGAAGAATATCATGCCTGCTAAACTCTGCATGGCTAACCCTTAACACTAGCCTGGCGTACTCCATTTTTGAGTGTGTGAATGTAATTTCATTAGACCAATAAACTGGTTGTGATCACTACCATTTAATACATAAGAAAGATACATCTTTATCAATACATGTTTAAAATCTGGGCTACCCACCTCTCTGGGGTCAAGTAAAATGCACAGTTTTTTCAATTTTAATAGTTACTATTCCAATTTGTAACACTTCCATCTGGGGTAATAGACCACCAAAATGATAACCCCCCCCCCCAAAAGAAAACAACAAAATTTTGTCTTAAAAATAAGTCTATATAACTGGCCTTAAAACAAATGCCAAGCATCAGAATTACACAGTTGAGATCTACATGTGTGTAGACAGTAAACATGACTTCAGGATTGAAGCTTACCATTTGCATAGGTGAGATTCATTAGGTAACCACTAGCAACCACTCGGACCTTCTGATTGGCTAAAATGGTGTCAGGTGTTGATCTTGATTTCAGCAATTCCAGCAGTCGTTCTACTCCCTCTGAATCGTGAATGGCTTGTCTAGCTTTGTCTGAGATTACAGAATGAAAGGTACATGTGTGTCTGTTAAGATGAAATGTTCAATTTTGAATTGACTGGAGTGGGATTTGAACCAACGACCTCCGGATTAACACGCCAGTGTTCTACCAACCGAGCTATCAAGCCCTAATGTTGGCAGTCTCCCTATTTTGTCAATATCTTTGTTCGTGGTACCAGTCAGAAGCCATTCAACCTTTAACTGCCGTGTAGCCAGGAATCACACAACAAATTTTACAAAATAAATAATGTTAAGTGCTTTGATACGCCCATAGACAAAGCGCTAAATAAAAACTAGTTATTATTATTACCATGATCACAGCAGATATTCCCCAATGCTCTGCAGACCTGTACCACTACGTCTGTGTCCCTGTGTGACAGTAGACCGTTCAGCGTTGGTACGACACCAGCGTCAACAAAGGGATCACGGATACTCTCTGTCCAAACAAAATAAACCAATCATTAATATCACTTTTATATACATACAAATTTGCATAATTTATCATCAGTTCACATCGTCCTCGGTACAATTGAAATGCAATTTCAAAAAATTGATTTACATTGTTTTAAAAGCCCCAGGTAGATTGGAGTTTAATGGTAATTTATTTTTTCCGTTTGTTTGGCAAAGGCAAACCTCGCATTTTGCTGGAAACAAAATTATCTGTCGTTTTTCATTATTCTGTTCTGATCTATGGCCGTTTTGATTAAATTATATATCTGAAATTGCAAAAAGGACCAGATAGATTGCAGCACTAAGCTGACGTTAATATCATCGTTTGGATGGGGAGTGTATCGGTGAGAAAACAGAATGGACTTATTGCACACCAAACTTTGGTACAGAATATCAATCTCTTTTATAAAAAAAGGTCTGCACTCTTCCCAAATCCCCTCGACCAAACAATTTATACATGCAGGGATCGGTTTTGGTTAAGTGTCTTGCTAAAGGACACAAATGCCACAAATGGGACTCGAACCCACACTCTGCTGATCAGAAACACCTGAGATTGGGTCCGGTGCTCTTAACTGCTCGGCCACGAACCAGAATGAATCTTTAACGATAGTGACTTACCATTTTTGGCCATCTCTGCGATGATGTGACTGAGTCTGCTCAGATAGTCTTCCTTGTCCGTCTTCTTCAGCTGCTCAGCTAGAACCGTCACCGATCCCAGACTCAGAAGACGAGCACTTGATTCTTCAACTGTAGAAGAAAAAACCCCAAAGAGACTATCGGTCTGGATTTTTGTTTTTGTTTAGAGTGGCTTGGGATTGTAAAGAAAGGGATGATTGGGAAGGGGTGTAGGGGGGTGGGGTTGAGGAATGGGGGGGGGGGGCGGGTTCTTAGTAAGTACTCACCATCCTGTTCCAGAGCTTGCAGCATACAATCCAGGCATGACACAGAGTCATTGTCACTGGGCCCAAGCTGTAGTCTCTTCACCGCCTGCTCCAAGTCATCTGCAGAATAAGACAGAGATGATGATGCAAAATGTCATTAACAGAGCAGGACAGGGATGGTGGAACATTTTGGTGGATTGTCACTTTAACTTTTGTGATTGAGTCATCAATGATCAAGGCAAATTGTTCAGGATCAACAAAATCTGAGACAGACATGATGATGATAAATTTTATTAAACAAGCAGAACAGGGGTGGAACATTGGTGGAATGTCACTTTAACTTTTGTGATTGACTCATCAAGGCAAATTGTTCAGGATCAAGGAAGTCTGAGACAGAGATGATGATGGGAGTTCAAAATGTCATTACCCAAGCAGAACAGGGGTGGAACATTGGTGGAATGTTGCTTTAACTTTTGTGATTGAGTCATCAAGGCAAATTGTCTCTAAGACAGAGACGATGATGGTAAATTTCCTTAAACAAGCAGAACAGGGGTGAAACAATGGTGAAATTTTACTTTAACTTATATGATTGCGCCATCAATGCAAATTCTTCAGAATCAAGAAAGTCTAAGACAGAGGCGATGGTTGGAAATGTCATTAATGGAGCAGAACAGGGAAGAAACATTGGTGGAATGTCAATTTAACTTTTAATTTCATTTTATTTCATTTATTCTGGTTGTGAAGGACTCCCAGAAAAGCGAACTTAATCACTGTACTTGCCAAAAACCCCATGGAGAGAAGTTTCAGTTGTAGATGTGGGAGAAACCCCAGAGAGTTATTCCAGGAAAAAAACCACGCAATCAGGTCGAGACTGAAAACCCAATCCAAATAGTGCGGGATTCAAACCGGGGACCTAGAGGTGGAAGGCAAGGAAAGATACCACTATGCCAAATTGACCGCTCATTTAATTTTTTTTATAGATATTGACAAAACAAGGTTGTCTGCTCTGCATGTGTACATCTTCTTTAAATGTTTTCTCTGAAAAAATTTTGACAGATGATGCTGTTTCAAAACTGTAAGGTGTTAATGAGTTGCCATAGACTAGAGTGGAGGAACTTGAAAGATGAGTTCTCTAGCCAAAGGAACTTTGAAAAAGTCAGCAGCAGCTCACTTTAACTCTTATTATTGAGTCATCAGGACACAGAGCTCGTGATTCAAGACAATTTCCAACATTGTCATTCCAGGCACCAAGTCGGATGACGCATTGATCCGGTGTGTCTTAGCTTCTTCGAAAAAATCAACCAAAAGAGGTTTCCAACATGCCTGGAACTTCATCTTTGAGAGGCCAACGGCACTAAAATTTTGTAAAGAGCACTTCAATTGAAAAACCTACAGGGAACTTTTGAAGGGGCATCATCGAGGCCAAGACCAGGGCAACAGAGGCCAAGACCAAAGCAACTCAGGTCCAGTGGGTATTTTGAGCCACGGTTAAATAAGCCAAGTGGCCTTAGTTGAGGGCTGCATGTTCATCACAAAACTTGACACAAGTACATGTACATATGTAAACCATAAAATGGCCACATACATTTGTACAAACAATTATGTACATTGCACACACACATATAGGTCTAAATATGAGTATGCACCCACTTGACGTACACATGTACATGACTTGCCAATGTTTTCCAATCCCTTACAACAACATCCCACATAATTCCATTTTGTCCCTGCAGCCATTTATGTTTTCATTTATTAGGATACATTGTGAAGGGTTGCCATAGCTAAAGACAGTGCCGGCGGGCAGAAAAGTACTGCATTGGCGACTTGATTGACAATGTCCAATCATTCGTAACGAAATTCTGAATGGCATCTAATAATGATTTTTCCCTGGTTAATGATGTAGACCATACGGAACACAAACACGGATGTCCCACAGGTTTATTAAAGGAGAGCTTAATATTCAGCACGAGTACACTCCATCAGAGATCGCCAAGTGCCTAAAATGCTAGCGAGCAATTTCTCTTGAACATGTAATCAAGAGTTGTTTATTTTCCTAAACGGTTAAAACCGTTTAACTGTTTCAACAGATTCCAATCAGAAGTAATACATGTATGAGCCCATCTGTCAACAGAACAGGGTCAAATTTCATAGCTCTGCTAACTGTAAGCAAAGAATTGGCGCTGAACGAAGCAGGCAATTCCGTGCTTACGTCAAGCGTATTTCAAGGGTTAGAAGGGAATTTTTGCTTATGCGCAAGCTTACTCCATCTAACTAGGCATTCTTCGCTTACACAGCTAGTGCAGAAATTTGGCACTTGCTCTATAAGTGAAGAATGGCGATCGCAAGTGCACAATATTCATGACAATGAAGAATATTTATTTAAAATATTCAAACAACCTTTTAAAAAAAAGTTGTTCTGCAGGATTTTCTTTTTCTTAATTACATAATTACTTTCTCCTTCTGATGTTTATAATATATTATTTTGCTGAAAAATGTAGCCAGTGCCGACGCTCAAGTAGCCTGTTACAATCACCTGCCGCTGGCTTGTTTTTAAGCACCTGATGTACATGTACCTCCCCAAGAAATTATCATCCGATGAATAATCAAATATCATCTCTATAATCTGCCAATTTTCAAGGAACTACTTGGAGAAGCTTCTTTTTTTCAAATTGACTGTAACCTCCACATGTACCCAGATCGACAAGATTCAGCCCCCATCAGCCAATTTAATTAAAGTGTATCGCTGCGTCGCTCATCGGAGTTTAATGGTTAGGACTGTCTGGTGCAAAATGGCTCAAGACCTTGACATACATTCCACCCATCGGCTGAACAAAATAAAATTTCTTAATTTTCTTGTTCGGCGTGTGCTCCTTCCTTTTAAGAAAAAAATTCTTCCCATGGTTGCTTCAGGTGTACATGTACAAGCAGCGGATGCTAAACCCCCTGGGGCTGGGATATTTATTCAGGAAGGTGGACGCAGGCGAGCGAGAAATTTAGAAGATGCTTGGAGAAGGGGAGGATGGGGACGGGGAGGGGGGGGAGAATGAGACAGAGGATGAGTCAGAGAAGTCTGTTGGAAATGTAGATGTATTTGAAGGGACAACCTGCTGTTTTGGAGTTTTAGTTTTGCTTGGCGAGATCTTCTTGTAGACGCAGAGGTTTCTTTAAGATGCAAGAGACAGGAATTTGAGAAGATGATACAGAAAGATTAGAAGATGACAAGGATGCATGGATGCAAGATGCAAGGATGGGTTGCATCAGGATAACATGGATAAAGGGAATTACACTTTATGTATGTGAAGAAATTACAGATATTCAAGATGTCTATGTTTTTTCATGTACAGGTACACTGCTAAAAATGGTGTGCTTGAAACAAGAAAAAACAAACTTATTTACAGACAAAACTTCTTGTGTCACTCCCTTTATATTTTCTATTCAGTTTTTTGGGAGTGACCCAAGAAAAGGTTTTCATAAAATAAGATTTGTCCTTATTTCAAGATTACAGTTTTAAGCAGTGTACCTGTTCATTACACTTGTTAACATCTATGAGGGTCTCTCCATCTCCTGCATGCCCTGGGTGAAAAAATTGCTTTGAGATGCAGAGGCTTGGAAAGGGAGATTGGCAGAGTGGGTCTTGCTCTTTATTGATTACATAGTGAATGTTTACCAACATTAAATTCAAAGAATAATCATTCTCAACACAGCCTCTTTTCACTCACTACAAAGCACACCCAGGAAGTACACTATAGGAGAAAACACTCCCACGATCCTACTTGAACCATTTGCAGCACGAATGTGACATTTCCTACTGACATTTAAGCTCATGTTTTCATACCCTCTATATTTTGATTGGGAAAGAAGAGCGAGATATGAGTGTTGCAACTGGCACCCGGAGCTGGCTCCAAAGAAGAGCGAGATATGAGTGTTGCAACTGGCACCCGGAGCTGGCTCCAAAGAAGAGCGAGATATGAGTGTTGCAACTGGCACCCGGAGCTGGCTCCAAAGAAGAGCGAGATATGAGTGTTGCAACTGGCACCCAGAGCTGGCTCCAAAGAAGAGCGAGATATGAGTGTTGCAACTGGCACCCGGAGCTGGCTCCAAAGAAGAGCGAGATATGAGTGTTGCAACTGGCACCCGGAGCTGGCTCCAAAGAAGAGCGAGATATGAGTGTTGCAACTGGCACCCGGAGCTGGCTCCAAAGAAGAGCGCGATATGAGTGTTGCAACTGGCACCCGGAGCTGGCTCCAAAGAAGAGCGAGATATGAGTGTTGCAACTGGCACCCGGAGCTGGCTCCAAAGAAGAGCGAGATATGAGTGTTGAAACTGGCACCCGGAGCTGGCTCCAAAGAAGAGCGAGATATGAGTGTTGCAACTGGCACCCGGAGCTGGCTCCAAAGAAGAGCGAGATATGAGTGTTGCAACTGGCACCCGGAGCTGGCTCCAAAGAAGAGCGAGATATGAGTGTTGCAACTGGCACCCGGAGCTGGCTCCAAAGTGTTCTGCATAATTTCTCTATAACTGTCTTGACTTAGTGTCATGACTTGATTTACCAGCGTCATCCCCATGCACGCTAGCCTATTGAGCTATTACGCGCGAATTGCGTGCCGATAAACCCAAATTTATTTATTAATTTATTTATTTAAAATCTCCAGACAAAAGTATATATTCATTTTAAAATGTCCCAGTCAAGACAAGAATTGTGGCCAACACCCCCCCCCCAAAAAATAATAAATGTATTTATATTTTTGACTTTAGATCAAATTCACAAAAAACATTGAGATAAAACCATTAAGAGTGCTCCAGATTGCACAGTAGGGCTTTTAAAACCGAAGACAAACACTAAGTAGAAAACATTCCGAGGACCTCGTTTCAATTCTACGGAAGCGCATTGCTGCCAAGTTGAATTTAAAAAAATTAAAAATTAAGTCGTTCGAACGAGATAATAAGTCGTCCGAACGAGATAATTAAGTCGTTCGAACGAGATATTAAGTCGTTCAAACGAGATAATAACCGCCCTGACACGCTCGGTCTTAGAGTTACCGGGGACTTGTCTGCAGAGCCGCTTCGTGGGTGTCTGAGCGCCTCCGGCCCCCAACAGCCTGCTCCTCCGAAGGCCTGCTCCTCCGAAGACCTCCTACTCCGTACTTCGGTATTATCTCGTTCGAACGACTTAGTATCTCGTTCGAACGACTTAGTATCTCGTTCGAACGACTTAATTTTTTAATTTTTTAAATTCAACTTGGCAGCAATGCGCTTCCGTACAATTCAATGTGCTTTGGCAAAACTTAAAGCAATTTCTTTAAGGGTTCTTTTTGGGGGGTGTACTTCTGTACATAGCGCATGACCGCATGAGTGTTATTGTTTATAAATAGTCGTCCACTTCTTGGTAAAATGGCCTCCCTTAGGCAAACCATTTGAAAAGGTAATGATTGACAATTTCATCTAATTGAAAACGCTTACAAATTGGATATACAAATTTTGCCAAACAGCAGTGTTAGTGCCCATGCTAGATGTGCAATTGACATTCATTGGAAGGGTCCATCATAAAAAGGAAAGTAATTTTGTACGCCTTCACCCTCGGGGGCAAATGGCACCGAGGGCGTACAAAACCCATCGACCCCTTCACAGCATGCAACAATTGTAGAAACCATGGTAAAAGATTGCAGGGGGGGGGAACCAATGTCAAGTGAAACAAATTATATTTCTTTATTAATTTATTGTTGGATATTGCATTTGGTTGTTTAGTTGAGATAATTACAATCTCATACCCAGGGCTACATAATGTATGTCTAATATTGTACGAGACAGTGGAAATAACCAACACACAAACATACATACATACATGTAAGGGCACGATCAAGGTAATGTATCCTGTCGGGTACATCACTCATAATACATCTTTGTAGCACATCACATGACTGGTTCTCGACCAATAAAACTCAAAATCTGTTACCGTGGTTTAATTACAGTATGTACTCTATAAAATACAGTAGCTGTACTGACAAGTTTAAAATTAGTTTTTTTCCCAGCAAAAATCTACTTTGAAAATACCACTTCTTATACACACTCAGGAACCAACCCTACACGTAACTTGCCATCCATTTCTCAAGGTACAAACAGTATCACAGCGTATGATGTCTGTGATGCTGTGTGCAAATGAACGGCTTCGACACTGGCTATGGCTGCATAGCTGAAAAGTGCTATTCTTCAATGTTGCAGCTGAAAGCATAGCCGTAGCCAAAGGTTGCTTGATTTGCTGATTTTGTTTTTCAAGCAACTCTACAAGTGGACGAGGCAAAGACTTACTGTCATCTTTTCCTTGAGCCGATGCATGGCATCCGTGGTGAACCTTGTCATCTTGATTAATAATTCCTTCAAAGAACTCAGCGACAAATGTCTCGCATGACTGGTCATCTTCGGACAGTTCTGGGATATCTTGCAGAATGTTAGCGTTTTTCTCTGTTTCATTCGGTAAGACGTTGGTTTGACTATTGTGGTTTGAAGCCTGCCTGTAGTCAACATCGGCATTGTTCTTAATGCACATAATGGCTTTCTTATACTGGTTCTTAAAGAACGAACAACTCACTTTCAGTTGTTCAATCTCGCGGTTCTGATCCAGAACCAAATATGTCGTCTCTTGTACTTTGCTCTCCATGCTTGTTATTCTAGTTCCCATGGCAACCAGTGTCTGCAACGCCTCATCTAATTTGGCAGTCAAGCTCGACACAACATCATGGCAGGCACAAGCGTTGAGGCAGGTTTCCCCAACCATGTTCAAAGACGTCGATGAAATAACTCTCCTCTGTGTTTCAAAGCATAGTTTCCCGTATTGCTCTGTCATCTCAATTGCCTCATCCATTTTTATCCCGGTGTACGCACAGTTTGCTGGCCGACAACATGAAATATTACTGACTGAATTTATTTCATTTTGCGGAGCGTGAAATCATTGTGTCAACACGTGTCGTACGCTCGTTACGAAACGGTGAATGGCTAGAGTTGCAGTCCTGGCGACCCTGACAGATGGTTGGACATTGTTTTGTAGGTGACAACAAAAGAACCAGCAATATAATATAATTTTGACCTTGACCGTTTTATTACACGAATGGTCCACATATTGTCATGCAAATAAGTTCCACCGTTAGATTTATCAACTCCAAGTGCTGTTTATATTGATCCTTAATCCTTTCTGAAGCCTTTTTTTAAACTAGCACAAATAGATATTCTTATTTTTAATACGGGCTGTTAAAAGTGAATTATTATCTCAGCGTTCACTTTGCGTTTAGATGACGCGGGAATTAAAAGCATTCCGTTCAATGGATCTACTTCTGAAATGTGTTCCAGCTGAACAAACAAACCAGGCATGAAAACTGAAATTGGAAATCTCCTGACGACACAAGTTCCCTTTTTTACAAATTGCAATTGGACTTAATCAGGATGCAGCCATCTTGTCGCTCCTCCATTCAAAACAATGTTACCAAACTGAGGCTCGAATGACAGAATAGTCCGGTTCCTGTCTTTGCTTTAGTACAAACGTCTGAATCAAAATGTGATTAACTTTCCAGTTGCGCTCATTTCGCTCCCGTCTGGATGGCATTTACTTAGTGTTTGCAACGTTCTGCAATTTGTGCCTGGCCTACAAGCCCATTGTCAAAACAGAAGTCATTTTCAAGGACACAACCACTTCACTCAGTGTATGTTAATAGTTTGATTAGTAACTGTTCTCTCCGCCTGGAATCCATCAGCTTCTCTAAGATTGTCGTGATAATTTCTCAAGCTTCATTTACTAAGCAAAACTATTTATTAATATCCATCCATCCCTACCCCAAGCCGCACAGTCCGAGACCCATCTGAATCTCCCCTGATAAAACTTCAACAGGCTGACAGGGCAGGATGACAAAGGCAAGCGTTACAGCATCTTATCCAATCAACATCAAGAATTGCCTGAGGGGGAGAGGCCAGCCAGGCTTCCTGCACAGTAGCGAGCTTAATTGGAAAAGCTAGAGTATCTAAATTAGACTTTCATACCACGTAAATACGGGACAAGGAAAATAAACTTACCCATGTCTGCAGCGAAACTCTTGGACAGTCTCGGAATTTGAAACTGATATGTTCACTTCCCACAATAAAAGAAAACCTGGAAATGAGAAAATGAGGGGAGGTACATGTAGAAAAATTTTATCAGCAAAATTTAAAAAATATAATTAGAAGGGCCGATCAGATTAACCAATATTTAAAACTTTAGATTTTGTTTAAATGTTGCGGGTGAGTGGGTCAATGGAATTGACTGAATTTCATCAAATTTCAGTTTACAATTAAAATGAGGGTTCAAAGGGGAAATATACACATCAATTTCTTTCAGATAATCTGTCATGTCTGTTATGTCTGTGCTCTCTACTGTTATCAGTTAACCTTGTTTCAGTAGCCAACCTCCGTGCCTGATGGAAAGATAGCACAAATTTCCTCAACTACAAAGTTGGATACTGGAAGCCAGAAAAACCATTGAAAACTCCTGAGCCGGGAAAGTATTGATCTAAAATATCTGCTTCATTTAAGGCATTTATTTATTCTTCAGTGTGTAGGGTATATTAAATAGTCAGTAAATATTTTACAAATCTAAATTTGAGATGGGTGGGTAGGTCAAACAAATGTCGAAAAGATCAAAATTTTTAAACAGTGATAATTCAGAATGGCTCCTTAGACATAAAATCATGAACATGAACTCAACTCATGATCCACCCACATTTTAGTGTACATTGTACAAGACCCTAAAGACAAACTATAAAAAAAGTGCATTTAGACAAATATTGTTTATACACTATTCCAGTTTTCTCAAGGGGGGCTTCTAAATTACAACATAAAAAGCCACGAGAATGTTGTTTGTTTCGCATTTAAAATGTCTTGTAGGCTTTGGAGATCCAGGGGAACCCTGCCATGATATTGTTTCTGAAAATGTTAAAGGTTGTTTTCCTCCCTTCGACTCGTTGACAATATAACTCTCTTAGGTATCAATTTCCAGAGCTCTGACCAACCTTTTGAAACCCTTCAAGAGTACAAATTTGATTGGACAAATGAATTGTGTCCATGTAGTTGCAATCACCACATTGCAGTGGTTTCAAAACCGTAAAGGATGATACTGAATGATCAGAAAGAAGGAGGGTTGACTGTGAAATTTGCGGGGTGGCATTGTTTATATCATTTAAAACAAAAGTGGATGATATTGAATAATCAATTAGTAGGAGGGTTGACTGTGTCTTGTGTATGAATTCACCACATGATATCATATTGCAGGCCGATTGTGCATATCATTCAAAACCGAAGTGGATGATTTTGAATGGTAAGACAGTAGGAGGGTTGACTATGGACTGTGTCTATCCATTCACCACAGACTAGCATGACGGTAGTTTGCACCATTAAAAAACCATGTGTATAGCATTCACATGTATTTGAAATGTTGCCTTTCTTGTAAATAATTGCGACAGTCGGTACAGATTGCAATTCGATATGGCGTGAATTCAGGCGTGTAATGTTGAACAAGTCTAATGGATACAAGAGACGCTCTATGCCCCTTGAACTGTTCTAACATTTCACCGAGGCCTTGGCCTCCGATCTTTTTTACCTTGGCTTTTAATATACCTCTCCAAATTGTCCACCCGACATTTTATTCACTAATGGAAATGTCCCTTTTAGGCAGGAAAAGTCCCCCCCCCCCAAGAAAATAAGAAGCAATTTAGACTACAGCCCGTAAAGATCTTCTAAAGAAGTGCCTTTTACATGTTTTACTTAGAACAATATTGTCATGGCCCTTCGGAGATGAAACTCAAGGTCTGCCGATAATGGAGGAGGAAAATGTAATTAATTTGAAGGGGGCTTTGTAATTGTTATCCTTTTAGAAACATTGCCACATCACACTGAGTGGATCCGACGATGAGAGCTTAAAATCATTGGTTGATTTTCTAGCGGGCATTACAAATTCTGATCAGCGTTGGGAGGTGATCTTTTAAAGGAGGGGTCATCATTTGTTTTTTGTCAACATAATGCTGATTTATTGGCAAAATTATCAAGAAAGATACAGTACAAGTCACCTGCAAAAGTTTCAGCTGAATACTGTGTCTACTTGTTGAGAAAACAGCAAAAAACTGTTACAGCATTTTCATCAAGATTGTCAAATCCATCCATGTTTAGCGAGGTTACAGCGGGTACCAACCACATCTCTGGCCACAGCATTCACAAACGGACACCAAGTAAATTTGAATTTTCAGTCAACCCTTAGAAATCTAAGAAACAATTTATGCATGAATTGTTTCTCAGATTGAAATGTTTTTGGGTGAAAATTATCAAAATCATATTACATTGAAGGGAATCCTTTCTCAAGATAGTTTCTACTTTCAACAGCTGCAGGGCTTCTTACCAAGTAAGTTTTTTAAGGCCACTCATTTTTGGAGTATGACTCGACCTTTAAGTCTTGATTAATTGCATGTGATTATTTCTGGGACATGCACAAAGTTTTTATGATGACAAGATTAAGGGTTTAGCTAGAAAGAACTGCACTCCAGTACATCACCTAGAGGGGTTTATGTAGAAGTCTTAATCTTTTGCAAAAAGTATGCAATGTGCTTAAAGGTACATGTAGGAGCATACTTTGGCGATGACCCAAAAAAAGAAATGGTGTAATATTTTTCCGAAAGCTTACTCGTTATAAAGGTGGTATAAATTATATTTGTAAGCATCCAGAGAAATGATTCCATCTGATTCCCTGTTCTGATTAGAATTCAATAAGTTGAAAAATTTGAATCTCAAAAGATTGCCAAAAGGCAAAATTTTTTAACTTCTGTGGTGTCCGTTGGAGTGCTGCCTTCAATATGGCCAGAGATGCAGTTAGTACAGGTATGCTGTCACCTCGCTAAATGTTGATGGATTCAGAGATTTTTTTTTTGCTGTTTTCTCAACTTTAAACTGAAAATTTTACAGGTGACTTTTATTTTAACTTTCTTGATAATTTTGCCTATAAATCAGCCTTACATGTCATTTAAAAAAACCATGTACTACCTTTAATTACATAATTTGTGTATATAAATCGTCCAATTATTAGTTGACTTATCGGATTAGCTTTTTCAAGAATATGTCTCACTTAAGTAAAACATAAGCAAACCAATCCTTTCTTAACTTTTTTTATTTTGTTTAATTCTATAATTACCAACCCTGCACTTAGTTTTTATAAATCGCCAGTTTCCTCTCCTTGCAAAATAAAAGCGGACCAAACCTTTCATAACTTTTCTTGTTTTTCCAATTCAGGATATGCCCTGAGAAATGTTTCAGCGATGAATGGTCAAGTGAGATTTGTTGAGATTAGACATTGACGTGCTGAATTCAGTTTATTGTGTACACATTGATTGTAAGAATGGTGGAGTTTGTCTTAAGGGTCGTCCGTTCTAGTGAATAGAAGTATTTTTTTTATTAAGGAGTCCAGTAAGAAGTAGGTTAGTTCAGCCTTTCATTTTTAAAGGGATGGTACATATTCTTAAATTATTTTACTTTAATTTATTTTTACATGAGATATTGCCTAACATCAAGCCGGGCGGCCACTTCAAGGTGAGGGCTACGCTTAACTGATTTGGGCTGCTGGCCCAAATCAACTGCCACCAGGGGCACGTTGCCTCCTACTCTTGGGGCTGAAACAGGGTTACCCCTTTCACAGCCCGTAAGGATGTAGGCATGGGTATCATCCACTAGGAGCCTATCTGGTAGAGCATAATGCACTACCTTCCCAAATGTTTTCTTGAGCAAACACTCATATAGTTGCTTCTTATAACTCATGAGTAATTTTGAAACTTCAATGGTAGAGATTGTTATTGATGAATAGCATCAGGTCTAGGTGTTTGCTCATTAGAGTCATGGTTGCACCCCCCCCCCCCTTTGTGTCTTCACTGTGTGCTTGGAATCTCTCTTTATAGGATTTTAGGGGGGGTGGGGTACTGTGTACAAGAGGAAAAAGTGTGTTCAAGTATTGGTAGAGCAGAATGCACGTACCTTCCTGACTTAATATACATCTTTGGGTGTTTGGATGAGAAACTTTATTTTGATCAAAATTAAGTGGTACCGTTTGAGTGAAAACACACTTTTTAAAATTTTATTTTGTGTTGTTTTGCTTTATAAAAAAAAGTAACATAATGTACATCACAGATTTTTGGAGGAGGAACTTTACAGTTATTATTATTTTTCTATTAAATGTTCATTTTATTATTATTATTATTATTATTATTATACTATGTGGTGTTGGTCACTTGTGTCCTTGAGCAAGATACTTAGGGTGGGACATTAAGCCATAGGTTCAATGAATTAGAAATGGTGTGCATGTTAAAGAACCCAGAACACTTATCGAGGAAGAGTAGGTCTAATCCTGGTGTTTCTGGTTCACATAGCAAGCACGCTTGTTTACAGGTTTCCTCAGGCTTGCGAGCTCCATGTACAGTGATTAAGTTCACATATGAGGCATCCTTAGTTTTATTACCCTAAGTATATAATAATAAACAAATATTAATCCCTGGGTTTTTAACATGAAACCTTGCACGAACTCCTCTAGGAATTTGGTTTCCAAGACCACACATTGCCAAGCACCGGTTTCAGTCCACACAACACTGTCAGGCACTGCGCTTCTCCAAACAAAGACTGCAGAAAGTAATAATGCCTATATTGACATTGTATCGATTACGGAATATAACCTAACCTTGAGTGTATGCAGAGCGGGGGGAAAAAAACCCCCAATGTTATAATGAAATTTTTTTTTTTTTTTTTTTAAAGGTTACATGGCAATGTAAACGTCCCTGCCCCATTTCCCAACCAAAGAAGAAGAGCAAGGCAGAAAAATTCAATGCTCATTTTGTGACACTCTACATGTACACAAATAGGTAAAAAGATTGCGCTCTATAATTTTTTTATTATTATGTAGGCCTACATGAAATGATAAATTTGACAAGTTTTATTCTTATTCAAATTAATTTACATCATAAAATATTAAATATGTAATTAAAATGTCAACTCATATTAATTTCTTATTTTGAATGAAAGTTATTATTTGGTTTGTGTCCTTACACCGATGTATAATTAAAGCACTGTATACTCAGTACTTTCCTGAATGCTGTGAAAAAAAAAACACATAGGCATTCAAACCCACAACCTTTGCCATGCAGATGTCTTACCACTTGAATGAATGTTTTACACTTGTTTGGCACATTTTGGATGTGAACAGAAGTCTTGCGCATTTCTAACATTTCTGGAAACCTGGGGTCATTTGTGAAAGAAACTCAACCAGGCACTTATAAGGTTCAAATTTGTACTAGACTTACACAGTCTATTGCAAGGCTGCCAGTTCATGTACACTGCTTTCAACTGAACCATTTAAATGATATTAAATTGTCAAGAAGTGCAATGGGGTTCAATCATCGAGTGATTCCCCTTGGACTGGCAATCTCCAAAGCAACGGGCTTCTCATTACAAATGTTCTGGTCTGACGTTTTGTGTTGCTGTCTGTCAAGTCTGCAGCCTTTTATGGTCATAATGGGTAAAGAGAAGCATGTCTGAAAAGACCTCCGTACTTGCATCACATTGGTCATGTTCCCTGTATACAGTTGTACATGTAGAGTGTTCAAACAGTAAGGAGCTTGACTATCTTGTCCACCCAGCCTCATTTTGGTTACACTGATTAGAATGAGAGAAACAAGATGTCTACCAACATATGCCATGATAATGATCTGCTAAACATAACAAAATGCACCTAATGGTAAAAGGTGGTTTGTGTTCTGTTGCATTAGCAGTCAACTCAAATCCCTGTTATATTTACATAGCAGGGTAACCATCACATATAAATGTTGGAATGAAACCGCTCCCCCTTACCTTACTGAACTTGTTACTCCTTACCAGCCTAATCGCACACTCCGTTCCAGTTCAGATACAAGGATTCTCACAAAACCTCAAACCAGATACACTTCATCTTCCAAAGGTTTTTATGCAGCTGCTCCAAACCTTTGGAACAATTTTCCCTATCAAATACGTCATGCCATTTCACTTACTGAATTAAAAAACAAAACAAAAACAACCCATTAAAACTTATCTTTTCCAGACATATTTTGCTTTTAAAAACTAGGCTATTTATTTATTTCTAATTCCTTTGTATTGTTATTTGTTGACTGATGTATAATTTATTGTTGTTAAGCATTGTGGTACCTTTTCTGTGTAAGAACGCTATATAAATACCTTGATTATTATTATATTATTATAGTACCCGGCCAAGACCCATACAGTTACATGTAGTTCCCCCATAAACTTCAATGCACATTTGGTGCATTTAAAGAGCGTGTCAACAGACGATTATGTTCTGGGCACAAAAGAACATTCCCGTGGGTACACGTCCACAATCCATTGGACCGCCAGAACGTTTCACTGGACCACATCATTGTGCCGAAGTACGAGAGCAATCCTACGCGCATTAGTATTTTGAATGTTACAATTGAATGTTCCGTTGGTTCAATGGAATGGTCCATGAGCATGCGCTGGAATACAAATTACAAGTATCAGATCCAATTAGAACGTTCCTGCCATTCTGACTTTGATTGAGACCCTCCCTGAGCAGAGTAACTGTCAGCCAGTGCAAGGTTTTAGTCCGGATTTGGTAAAAGGGTGTCCAAATTTTCTGGAAATTTAAAAACTGGGTGTCCAAATTGTTCACTTACAATTTTACATGTAAATGACAGATAAAACAGGGTGTCCAAAAGACACCTAGACACCCCTCTGGCTAACACTATGAGCAAGTACATGTAAACTAATTCACTTAACAATGCTCTGCTGGCCAGATGCCAAGTAAAACACCCGAGGAAAAGTCAAACTTTTAACTCTAAGTGGTCCGGCTGGCTAGTTCAGTGTTGAAAAGCCTCTCTATTTCATTTGAAATGTGGACTAGTGAAGAACCTATTGGACTAGTGAAATGACAAGCCAGTGGGTCCTGCAGGCCAGTCACTACAAAAGTTAAGGACAAACCCATAATGGAACACTAACAAGATCCATCATTACATTTTGTTGCATTTAGCAGGGTTTTCAATTGCGTTGCATTTAGCAGGGTGCCTTTTAGCAGTGTGTCTAGAAAACACCTGATGGTAGTTAGGGTTTTGTAATGTACGAAATGATGAAGCAAAAATGTCAGCCCTGTTCAGCTAAGATGACGTGGACCTTGAGTCACTTTGGAACAAATTGATGACAACTGAAAAAAAATTTCAAGTCTGCTGAAGCTTGACTGATGTCTGAATCAGACGAGATTCGATTTGGGTCAACCACAATCTAATTCAAAATAATGCTGAGCAATGAACAGCAGGCATGGAACAGGCAGATGCCATGGAGTCCATGGCTTCTCTTGCCCTGGTATTGGTCTTGGTCGCCCGACAAAAGTTTCCCACACTTAAACTTTAAGCTTTTCTTATGGTAGTGCCTTTTCCAAAATGAAAATAGCCTTGCCCTCTTAAAGATGAAATTCCAGGCCAGCTATGTTAGAGGTCTGCTGATTAAAACACCTAAAGACCAGCCGAAATTTTCTTCAAGGAAGTGAAGAAGTCTCCCTTTTTATGATGAAATGTGGACTTGCAAAAAAGCTAGTGGTCTAGCACACCCGCAAGCTACATGTACCTAGTACTGCTGGCTAGTCGCATACAAATTTACAGGAAAAAACCTGTGTAACATGTAATAGATTGTATGATATTTCTGTGTGATTTGTTCTTGTGAGAGCAATTAGTTTTTTGTTAGTAAAGGGCACCTCTCAAACACCTTGTCACCAGGGGCGAGGTTGTATGAATGTGAAAAATCCTGAATATCGGTACGAAGATGACGCCCACCGAATTTATAGGAGGTTATATTTATGAGGTTTACAGACTCTCTACACTATTCAGGCCTTAAATTACACGGAGGCCACTGAGGCAATTGCCTCTGTTGCTCTGGTCTTGGCCTTGGTGCCCCTTCAAAAGCTGTTCATAGACTCTAAGATTTCAAATGAAATTGCCCTTTGAAAAATGAAAATAGCCATGCCTTCTCAAAGATGAAATTCCAGGCTTAATGATTTTAATTTTTGTTGAAGGTTTGGTCACAAAGGGACCAAGCCTTTCTAATCTCAGTGATGGGAATTTGTTACAAAAGGACCAAGCCTTTCTAATCTCAGTGATAGGAACTTCGCCTCTTTACAAGAAAAATTGCAGAAAAATAATTTCCCTCCAAAACCCAAGCTGCCACAAGCCACTTTAAAACATCGGGGGGGCATGCAGCGGAGAGGAACAGCTGATTTGACATCATCGAGGGTTCATGAAAAAACCCTGATGGCTTATCCCCCGACCACCTGCTCGTCTCTACTTACTCATGTTATTAATGTTAAACAGTCTGGTGAATTCAAGATGCGCACTCCTCAGCTCAATGCCCGATAACAGCTTCTTTAAGGGAAGGTATTCGTTTGGTAAATTTTACAAATTTATTGGTTAGAAGCCTACAGCTTTCGATAGTAAAGCATTTTGAGAAACATTTCACTTTGAAGTATTATGTGGTTATGCACCAAAAGTTGAATCTAAAAACTGTTACTGTCAGAAACATTTCTCAGAGTGTGTATTCCTATTGGGGATTTTTCTTGCCTTGATTAATTTTCAAATTTTTAAAAACAGATTCTTCCTTAATATCATTAGTGTCCAGCGCTTTTTCTAAAAGAAATGAAACTCTGCTTTTTTAACATTGATGCAAATGGTAAACACTATTCAAAGAGCAAGGTCTAACTTAAAAGTTAAATTACCTTCTTCGATTGCCATGTCTTATATTTCCTACTCATCATTCACAAGGATATGGCCTTCATTGCTTTAGTCTATGATCTTGACGGGATGTGCCTTGAAAAATTATCACATTATACACTCTAATTTTCAATAATGGAAGCGCTCTTTCTCAGCCAAACTGGCCTTGGTTGTTCTCAGGCATGTTATTTTAAAACTTGATGTCGATCTAATGAGAAAAGAGAAGCACATGAGCACGTTCGATGTACGTGTACAACGAACCCATTGTGCATGATCAGCATGCAAAGGATTCTTGATAAAAATCCAGGTCCAAACAGCACCGGTCTCCATCATGTCCCGCTGATTTTGAAGCAATGTTGTACACAACTAAAAAAACTGACATTATTTTAACAACAGCATGCCGTCCATCTTGTAAGCTTGATTTATTTATTAACTGTACTCTGTTTCCCAAGATGCATTGCGGCATGGCGTTTGTGCATATTGTACATCATGCCTGAGACTAAACTGAGACAACAGAGGCAATTGCCTCCATGCCCCTGGTCACTGCCTCGGTGCACCTTGCAGGCCTGATAATTCATGGAGGCAACAGAGGCAATGCCTCCATGCCCCTGGTCACTGCCTCGGTGCACCTTGCAGGCCTGATAATTCATGGAGGCAACAGAGGCAATGCCTCCATGCATCTGGTCATTGCCTCAGTGCCCCTTGAAATGTTCCAATAGAAATTTACATTTCCCTCAAAGAGGCGCTTTCTACTTGGGAAAAACTTGCTTGCCCTTACAAAAACGAGTATCAAACCTGCATAATACAGGATGCTTACTTATTCCATACACATAGAGTATACGGTTCTTGCAAGATTTACAACTGATGTAATGTAGTATGATTACCTACTGAATTTGACCAACAAGAAAGAAAGAAAGACGCAGAACAGGTCATACAAACAACAAAGAAATCAATTTCACTCACCTCAGGAAAATTTATCTAAAAGTACACCTTCCTAAAGGCCACATTAAATCTAAGGTCACAGCTATCCAAATGGAGTCATTCGTTTTACAGTACAAATCAACGCAGGCGTTATTCACTTCATAAATAAAACCCCGCACCAGTTGAGTGAATGTTTAACAAGACAGGGTTTGGCATTAATCTAACATGCAGTGTAATGGAACCGTACTGACTCGAGCATCTACGAGAAATCTGGAGTACACCCCACATGCCTAAATGCAAACTTCCTTTCCCCAGACAAGCAGAATGTTCGCACTCCCTTTTGACGTGTCATACACATGTGATTACGTGCACTTTTGATAATAAAAGATCTGCTGCAGTGATGTTCGGCCTAGATGTCATGATGACTAACAAGTATTCAACGGCTGGGTGGGGGTGGGTTTAGAAAATTTAGTTGTTTGGGATGCGAAAGATGCATCTAATTTTGCAGATTGTTTTTGTTCCTTCGAAGGGTAATTTTACAGTCACATGGAATGACTGGCTCTGGCAAAACCCTAAACTTTGACACAATATCCAAAAGAGTAAGATTTTGATAATGTATTTTTTGAGAAAATTTTACAATGTTCCCAACATTTCTGAATTTTCTCTTTTTCCATCAGAATCTAGAGATGAAAATTCTCAAATAGCACTCTGCACTGACGCTAAAAATAGAAGCCTGGTACCTGTTGATCTCAGATAACATGTCAAAAGTCACTACACAGGGCACAAAAGGCACTTTCATTGAAAAATCTTAAAGTCTATGGGAAACTTTTGAAGGGGCACCAAGACCAAGACCAGGGGCAACAGAGGCCATGGCCTCCGGGTAATTCCAAGCCTGTGGCTAGAAGAGAGCAAAAGTGTACGTCGTATAATCGGAGAGGAGAAATCATTTGTAAGAAGACTTGAATCAATCTGTTGATGGCTGTTACGCAACAAGAGAAATGTAGGGCATGGACCTACATGTAGAGGGTTCCCAAATTATGCAAAATGCAAATTAGATATTGACTTATTACATTGTAGGAAAAGATTGGATACTCAAGAGGAATGTTTAATTGCTTTTGGGATTGCGTATTCAAGGCTGGTTCAATCAATAAAGATAATTACAAGTCTAATATGTGTGTTTCGGTTTGAGACTTTTTAAAAGCTGCCAACATTTGCATCTTGCAATCAGGGAGATTGTTTAAAACAATCGGGGAGATATTTAGACTACATTCAACATAATAGGGAAAAGGTTTCCATAATCAGGAAGATATTGTCAAATTTGCTCATCAGAACGTGGAAAGATTGGTTGATTTTCAGGGAACTTTCTGCAGAATCAGGGAGAGTTGACAGCTCTGCTTTCTCAAGGCTCAATTCATTAATAAAACATTTCATTTTACATGGACAATTATTTTGTTTTCTTCTCTATTGTCTCGCACACTTGTACATGTTCCTCCAGTTTTTGCTGTTGTTTTGTTTATTTTAAAATTGTGAATTTGAGAGCTATGTATACTGTATACAAATATCTGAGTGATTTGTTAAATTAAGGAAAATTCTTCAATTGTAATAAATAATCTTTAGAAACACGATTCCAATTTAGTACTTGTGGCTGTTCCCAGGAGGTAGGGGGCAGATTTTAGCCAGGATTTGGTAAAAAGGTGTCAAAATTTGCTAGAAAGTTAAAAACTGGGTGTCCAAATTGTTCACTTACAATATGACAGATAAAACAGGTTGTTCAAAAGACACATAGATACCCCTATGGCTAACACTATAGTCATGTTGGTGGGGGAGCTATAAAGAGTCAATGTCACAGAGAGGTTAAGAGTCATTCTGCTGGGACATGTGGGAGGGAGAGGGGAGTGGGTGGCCACTAATCATATGGAAAGTGGCATACTACTTCCCTATGTATCCACCATTGGATGACTGTTGGTGTAACCGGTGGCGGCGCTGTTTAAAAAGGGTTGACATTCATTACGGATACTGCATAAACACTACATCTCCTGTACAATGCCTTCACCATACTGTGAAATGAATTTTAATTGTTTTGCACTTGATATTTGATCTTCCGTCTCTGCAACTAATATATCAAATCATTGCCTCAAATGGAGCATGGGAATCCCAATGCTACAATAGTAAATTGAAGGGGGGAGGGGTGGAAAAAGCCAAACTGGGTCATTATAGGAATAAGAGGGCGGTGGAACAGCAGGCGGGGGCAGTGCAGAAAAGGATGGATGATTGCAGGGTGGGAAAGACAGGTGGGCAGTGGAGAGTGGGCAACTTGGGCAGTGGGCTTTTGGACAATTTCAAACTTGCTTATAACACAAGTGCTATTTTAGGACCTTGACCTTTGCATTGCTAGAGCAGATGCTTGGTCGACTGATTTAAGCTTTCAGTTCAATGGTGAAATATAGGTTATTTTAATTTTAAAGTAGCACAGGATGTTGCCTTCCCAAGGTAAATTGGTTACAGACATGATGTCTTCTGTACAAGTACTCCCAAGGTGTCATCATCTTGAGATAAATTATCGCTGAGGAGTTGACTTTCAACCATCAATATATCGACTTCCCGAGATAAATTCTCTCAGATCGTTGACATCCTTTTTTCAAGATGTTATCAACCCAAATAAAAATTGTCTCAGGATGGCACTTCCAGAGCCCCATACTTCACATTGTAAATTCATTACAAAATAACAGAGATGCAGTGAGTGGAACTTGAGTACATGAGGGAATTTATTATGTCAATAAATTCCGCTGAGTAGGGCATGAAAGGCAAGATGCAAAATGCTCCGGAGACTCTGGGACTGCTCCCAGTGGAAGGTACAAGAATTCATTTATTCACACTTTTAATTACTTTTACTTCCAAATTGCAGTGACAGGGTCGAGGGGTCTAGCGCACCGGACTTATGTTCTGGTGTTGTCAGAGTGTGGATTCTGTACCCGGTCATTGCACTTATGTCCTTGAGCAACATACATGTACATTGTACTTTAAAGGGAGGGTATAGACCATGTGACCTGTGACATCACATGTTTACAAATGAGCCACATAGCCTGGACTTCCTGCAGGCACATTTGTACACAGCTCAATGGAAGAATAACAAATCTTATGTTTTATGGAGATTGCACTGTCTAATTTTTCTCAACTTTTGATATGAAGAAAGGGGGGACATCTCAAAAGCTGTACAGCTTTTGCTTTTGTAAATTTTGAATTTATGTGAAAATTATGACACAAAATGTAAATTTTCCCATATAGCCTGTGTAGCATCTTGCCTGTCAGGAAATGCATTTAATACAAGGTCACCACTCTGTAAACAAAGGTAACATGGTCTATACCTTTGGTAATTACTCCAAAAATGTATGATCATAAAAACTTATTGATAAAGAGCACTGAAGATTTGTTGGTATTATCAAACATTGTCAGAAACGACCCCATCTTCGGATGGGATGTTAAGCCATAGGTCCCATGTGTTGTGTAATGCATGTAAACGAACCTATAAGCTTATCGTTAAGATAAAGGGATTGCTCCAATGATTCTAGCACGGTTGGCTGCAGAATGCACTACATCACCTTGTAAACCATTACAAACAAGGCACTAATGCAAATGGGTCTCTTACTTCACAGCACTGCATACCTCTCGTTAAAATAATGAGCACTTTGAGATGCACTGCAAAAGGAATGGGTATTATATTTAATTATAAGGATATTAATTATCTTCAATAATTAACTACACGTGTAATGTGCAAATCTCCGTGCATTGATGAAGACAATTACTAAATTATAAGTTTGCCATCAACCACTTAATTCATAAGTAATGCCATGAATGCATTTAGCGTGCCGAGGGGGTGGGGGGTGGGGAGAGGTGGCTCTTTTCACCATCCCCTTCAATTTACATTGATTGATATGCATGGGTGGGGGCTCTACATGTATAGTATGCCATTAGGAATTGAAAATTAGGGGGGGGGGGGACCTTTAAACATTTTGTATGAGAAGAAGATTAGATGTGTTCCATCTTTCTTTCAGTGAAACCCATTTCAGTTCTTGCAGTTAAACATTCACAATTGATTAACTTACCAGAATTAAATGCATATTTTGTATGAATATGATTACCTTACAAATCGTTATTAAAGTATCAACGCAATTATGCAAGTCATTCACAAAAAAATTTCTCAAGATGACTTCAACGAACACAACTGCTATGTGGAGCCTTCGGTGTAGCATATTACGCATACCAGTTTCAATACCGAGTACCAGTGCTCAATACAAATGTGTAATATGTGTACGTGTACTGTACATCATGTGCACTGCATCAACAGGTTACTTGCAGTCAGTCATCGCGTTAGTATGATTGGATTAGATCAGTAAGATGCATGTTTCACAATATTTGGTCAATTTAAGATTGAAACTGTTACCACTACTAGTACCCAGGATTCTTGCAATTAAATTGAGCGCCGTTCAGATTACTTCATTTTTCTTTCGTGCAAATCGGCAGCTACATGTAACCCGGATCACCTTATTTAGGGAAAACATTATTATATCAGAACTCCACTACTCATGGTCGCTTGCAATACAAGTCAAACGCTACATTTCTCCGATGAATGTTGGACTTCACTTCCCTTTTTAAAGAAATCCTCTTGTGCAACTGGTAGTAAAATTGGTAATTATTGACCTTCCTAACATTAACAAACAAAAGGTATGCCTATAATATAGTAAAAACTAAAGAATGCATTTAGTCAGTGGGCGAGAGTTCTAACCGCGCAATGAAACGTCCGCTTCAATTTTCTTTTTTTAATTATAAAAAGGTAAACGATTAGAATTAGATTAGTATAAATAGCAAATACTGAATTACTAGCACAAAATTAAATTAGCTGCCGATTCCTCGAGCGAGTTGAAACTGCGAAAGGAATAACAAGTTAATATCAAATTAATTGCGATAATGGTAACCCACCATCCTCTGCGACTGTCGGGAGGATGGTGGGTTACGATTATCGCAACTAAGTCTAAGTGTTTATTATAATTAATAGTATTTTAATAATTTAAAAAATTTTAAAAATTATAAAAAAAGAAATAAATAAACTAATTATACAATTAAAGAAATCCCTGGAAATTGGCAGTGAGGCTAATGACATAAAGTGTGTGGAATAGATTCTGCTGCGCTGTGTTACATTTCAACCACCTTCCTTCCACTGAAAGTGAAAGGACACGCCCCCGCCGCATTGCCACTCAACACAAAGTCAAAAAGATGGGACAATCAATGTAAAATGTACTTACGAATCACGTCGGCTTGAGTTTGATTGTCCAATACTTCAAATGGCCCTTCAAATTCACAATCGACTCAGAAACTGTGGAGATCGTGTTCACAGTTTATCATATAAAAATCGGAAAAAACGTTGACACATTTTCATTTCGATCGGCGGTGCAAAACATTCAGCAGAAAGAACAGTCGGGACTCCAATGCAATAAATACATTGCTTTATATGGTGAATGATCAGGGAACTAGATCAATACTTGCGCTATTTTTAACCTGCGCAAATTTCACCTCTCTTATGCACGTATAGTTAATGCTGGATATTTTATTAACATAAAATGCGCAGGAGTATTGGTTAATAATCTCACTACTAGAGGTTGGTTCAGAAACAACAGAGGGCGCAATTTAAGATTAAGAATAATGCATTGATGCATTGTATTGATGTATTTCTGTAGCTGACTGAGCAGCGATTTATTGACAATTTTTTGCTTTTCCTTCTTCCTTCCTCCATGATTGAACATCTTATTGAACAGAGTAAACTGTAATCAATAAAATTAAAATGATGCCGAATTCTCGTGTTGGGTAAATCATCTGAACAAACAAACAAACGTAAGTTGCCAAGTATTAAACACTAACAATTATTTTTTCTTGTGAACTGAATGTGAACTCCTCATCATCATCGAGGAGGAAGTTAAGTCTTTTCCTTCCTCCACATCCATCCAGACCATATGGTGAACTCCATTATTCTGCCGGTCATAATGTGGGAGGAGCATATGGGGGGGGGGGGTTATCCCCTTAAATAGTGCCAAACCGGTGTTTTGGGTGATTTTGTCTCCTGTGTGTGTCCACCACCATGCGCCCCTTGCGGTAGGCCTACACTTAACATTTGCTAAAAAAAAAGGGAAAATGATTCTTTACTTTAGAGAGCGACCAGACAAAATGTCTACAGCCAGTAACATAACATTAACAACACAGTTGAGTTGGTGTGATGTTTCTGTTGCTTTGCCGACTTTGATAGACTAGGTAGTAGCTAGCTAGTACCGTAGTAGCCCACCTTGTTGGGCTGTAATGGCTCTCTTTTAACATCGGTCTCATAACACTCACCATTATTACAGCCCACCATCCATACATGTCTTAAACGCGAAGTTTTTCATTCATTCATTCATTCATTCATTTCTTTTATTTGTCTCAAATCGTGGCCCGGAGGCCAAATTCCAAAAGACAATAACATTAAAACAATAATATAATAGTAAAAATAGAACTAGTAGTAGAAAAAAATATAGTAAAAATAGCAAAATGCTAGGCAAGAAAAACATACAAATTATCGTAAACTAAAAACACAAAACCAGGGAGACAAAACAATACGCTAAGAAAAATCACGCAGGGCCAGCATTTAAAATGTTAATGAAGTAAGGGATGGGACTTTGTTGGAAGCGCTTGGTTCTAATAGGGAATTGAGTTATGTGGTTACTGTTCCTTAGGTTCCTACCATGACTTGCTAGCCTCGTAGGGGGGAGCAAGTGAGAGGTTCTTGAATTAGCACCAAGTGTTTTAGCAAATTTTAAAGTACGAGCAAGTCGTACCTCTTTGATCGCACATTTCTCCCGTTTATAAACATCCCATACTACTCCAACCTACCTTACTTTGTTCCTTACATCTGAGGAATTTTTATGATACATTCCATGGCTCATCAAATGATGGCTTTATTTAAATATGTTTTTTAGAAAATGGCCAAAAAAAACGGTGTACAAAAATCGCATTGAAGTTCGTCGTGCCTGGGGGCCGCCATCTTACTTATGATTCGCTGCCTGTTAATCATGAGAAAGTCAGGGCGCCCGGCTGATCTATCAAGTCATTAATATGCATAAGATGACGTCGCGGGCTAACTTATGTCGCTCACTAGACTTGTTGACAAGTCGTTAATGATGGTCGCGGTGAGTCGAGTCGCATCTGGTGCTGTCGCGTAAAAGAATGCTCTCGCGAGATCACTGCTCTCGCGCGAAGTTGCTGGCTGCCAACTCTTCTTCGTCATTAACGACTTGTGAAACCCGCCGGCGGTTCATATTCATTTATTCATGTACGAACGCAGTGTACATTACGGTTGCTGTAGCGACGATCATGAAGACGAGTCCATTTTATCTAAGGGTAGTAGTAATTTTAGTTACTGTAAATGTACTGAATGCTTGCGCTTGAGACATCTGTGGGTGTGTTTTGTGGGTGTTAACTCCTTCATTAATTTAGTAACTAAAGAAATAAAGTAAACTTATCTTAAAATTCATTATTATAATAATTGTTTAAGATGTGTGTTTTGCCTCATAAAAATAAATAATGCCTTCCGTGAATAGTTACTGATCGCTCCAATCATTTAACCCGATGTGTTCTACAGTGATTGTGTGTATTAAGTGTGTATAAACAACAGACACGGAAACCAGTCAACTCGCCCCCCTAGCAAAGTCGCCAATTTCAAAAAACACATGTACAAAGTCACCAACTACAAAGTCGCCCCTAGCAAAGTCGCCCCCTGACAACAAACTCGTCCCCTCTCATAGTCGCCCCTCACAAGGGAATTTAACAAATTTGTGTGATTGGACTACAGGGCTTCGAAAGCTATCTTAAGGGAACAAAAGCTAGCTATCTTAAGGGAACGAAAGAGGAATTTTGGGGAACAAAATCTCATTGCGAAGGAACGAGAACGTATATTAAGGGAACGAAAGCATATTTCGGACGAATGAACGTATATTTCTGGCAACTAATTCAAAGTCGTATTTTGATGAAACAAACGCTTGTTTTTAGGGAAAGAAATCTCCTTTCGGTGGAAAAAATTCATATTTTTATAGAACGAAAGCATATTTAGGACGAATGAAAGTATGTTTCGGGCAACTAATTCAAAGTCGTATTTTGATGAATCGAAAGCTTGTTTTCAGGGAAAGAAATCTCCTTTCGGTGGAAAAAATTATTTTTATTGAACGAAAGCATATTTAGAGCGAACAAAATTATATTTTGTGCGAACAAAATCATATTTCGAGGAAACGAATGCGTATCTTTCAGGGAACAAACGCGTATTTCTGGGTAACAAAATCGTATTTCGGGTGGAGAAGGCGTGTTCGAGGGAACAAAAACGTATTTTCTAGGAAAAATCTATTTTGCTACCTAGAAAAACACAACTTTGTTTACAAATTTAAAAAAATATAATTTTATGTGACAAAATTATATTTTGATTGAATTATATAATATTTTGAGGAAACGAAATGACTTTGTTGGAATTTTGTGTGTCGAGAGTGGAAAAAGAAATTCAGAGAGAATTTTTTTTTCACATTTTAATTTGTAATTTATTTTTCACCTGTTCCTTCAGGGGCTCTGGTTTTGTGTGTTGTTGTTTTTTTGGGGGGGGGGCTCGTTTTTGTCTCACAAATTGTTTAACTTAATTGCACCGTCAATATAAGAGTGGTTTTCCTATTTATTGACATAAATCTTATTTAATTTCCAAATCGGGGGAAAGGAACGTACACCGAACATTGAAACGTAACGATTTTAAAACAGCGGATTCGATCAGCGAGGTTTACCGACTAACAAACCCGCAATGACAAGGTAGTTGGTGGTCTGGCTCCCTAACCCCTCCCACATGTTCATGAGCTTCCAGGTACAGCTATCTCTTGGCATGCTAGGTAGGGTAGGGGTTTCCGTCATGCTGAGCCCCACCGAGAGAAACTCTGCGCCCCATGGCAGCATGCAGCTACACGATTTGCCCGTGTGTTTTACGTCATGTCCCCACACGCTGTGCACTGTCAAACACTGAAATAAAATCTTACGTTCGATTTTTTGTAATTATTTACAAGTTGTACCCATAATTTGAATACGTATTTTCTTGTGTCAAAATATTCATGAACACAATCACTCTCACCACTCAGTGTTTGGTTTTGATCGTGCATGATCAAAGCAACATAAAACTCCATCCAGTACAGGATTTGATGTTTAATATTCATCTACAGTTTGAATATTCATAGATATAACGAAATTGACCAATCAGATGCGTCCGTACGAATTCGGCTGAAGTGGCCATAGGCCGTGCACAAACCGCCAGCGGGTTTCACAAGTCGGTAAATGCGACCAGTCGTGAGAGCAATAATCTCGCACAGAGCAGCCCTCTCGCGGGATATTGCGAGAAAGCCGTTCCGCTATCACCGCGACAGACATTTAACGACTTGTCCACAAGTCTACCATAGGCCGTGCACAAACCGCCAGCGGGTTTCACAAGTCGGTAAATGCGACCAGTCGTGAGAGCAATAATCTCGCACAGAGCAGCCCTCTCGCGGGATATTGCGAGAAAGCCGTTCCGCTATCACCGCGACAGACATTTAACGACTTGTCCACAAGTCTACCATAGGCCGTGCACAAACCGCCAGCGGGTTTCACAAGTCGGTAAATGCGACCAGTCGTGAGAGCAATAATCTCGCACAGAGCAGCCCTCTCGCGGGATATTGCGAGAAAGCCGTTCCGCTATCACCGCGACAGACATTTAACGACTTGTCCACAAGTCTAGTCGCTCACCCAATGAACATGCAACTTGTGAAGCTACATGCAGCGTCACGGTCACTTGCATATTCATTAGATGGGCAAGTCTCAAGCTAGCTACAGTACCGCGCGACGTCACCTCATACATATTTATGACTTGGCAGACCAGCCGGGCGCCCTGACTTTCTCATGATTAACAGGCAGCGAATCATAAGTAAGATGGCGGCCCCCAGGCACGACGAACTTCAATGCGATTTTTGTACACCGTTTTTTTTTGCCATTTTCAAAAAATCATATTTAAATGAAGCCATCATTTGGTGACCCATGGAATGTATCATAAAAATTCCTCAGATGTAAGGAACAAAGTAAGGTAGGTTGGAGTAGTATGGGATGTTTATAAACGGGAGAAATTTGCGATCAAAGAGGTACGACTTGCTCGTACTTTAAAACTTCGCGTTTAAGACATGTATGGATGGTGGGCTGTAATGGTGAGTGTTATGAGACCGATGTTAAAAGAGAGCCATTACAACCCAACAAGGTGGGCTAGTACCGTAGTAGAATGAAGGTCTTTTCCTTCCTCCATGGTAGTACTTATTATTATTATTATTATTATTATTTATTCGGCCAAGATTTCAACAAACAGTACAAGATACAATATTACCGAAAAATATAACAGTACAAGAAACAACAAATGTAAACTTAAAAAACATGTGACACCTAGAACAATTGTAATCCAATGATGAAATGGAAACAGAACACTGACAAATCAAAGCAAGACAACTATAAAATCAGACAGGACAAGCCCGTGCTAAGATGGCCAGGATTAATAAAAGTGAACCTAATCACTGTGACTCGAAAGCCTATCAATCCAATCTTAAAATGGGAATAGAATCTTTAACAAATACTTATAAAATAGTAAAGAGAAACTTTGGAAATAAAAAATATGATGATCAAAATAAATATGTTTATGTTAAGAAAAACCTATTTACATGCAGCAAGAATATTACCTATCACTAGTAATTTCAGTTCCCTGTAAAGGGGGGGGGGGGGGGGGGCAGAATCATTGCTGCATAATCTCCTCATATTGGATGTAACATGCATGATGTAGTCACTCGTTGCTAATGCTAGATCGATGCGTAGACAAACTTCAAAGAAAAGGGGATTGTCTCAATATTATAATTATCGTTGGGCTACGAGTACGAACATCGATTATTAGGCACATAGGGGCCTATTTAATACTGCAACTACACACAGAAAAATTTGTTTGTTTGAATTATTTTAACATTTATATAAATTTTTAACTTTATAAAGGCTGTACATTGGGCTTGAACTGAACATGCGCAGTTACTATTCTTGGGAACTTTGCCCATTTATGAATTTTGAGAATTGTTGCAAAATTGTTAAAAGTAACAATCGGTAAGTTTAAGTAGTTAGTTGAAAATATTTACAAGAAATAGATTTGATGATTTACAAATCCGCTTGTTTGTCCTTAACTTTAATCAGCTTTGTTCTAGAATGACGACAGAAACCCCAAGCAAGCATCACCTCACAGACTCGGTGTTCATCGATCCATTCTACCTCAAGAATACTTCCAGCGCCAGTAAAGGATTCACGAGGCTTCGCTTCGCAGAGGTGCCTCACTATCTACAGGGTAACCCTTTCATACTTAGGGGCTACTTGAGTGACTTGTCCTACAAGAAATGCATCAAGAGGTATGGAGTAAAATTCGGCACAGATTTATATATTTGAAATACATAGTAATAATAAAAATAATAAAATAGTATAATGTACTGTAACACTTAAAATGGGTGTCACTAATGAATTGACTGAAACAGCATACAAATAAAAGTCAAGTGTAGATTCTCCTCTTTGGGCTGTATATACAGAGTGGTTTATTATAACTCTATGGCTATACACAGATGTCCAGTGAGGTTCAGAGGTGAGCAAGCACGGATAAAGAATTAGCAGGAAAAGATAGACAAATACTGGATCGGGCCACAGTGCAAGATTTTGCACTGGGCTAACCAGGAGGGTCTGTCAATAAGAGCAGAACAGAGAAGAATAAACTAAAGATGGGACATAAGGGCATTTTATACTAAAGTTGTGGGGACAGACTAGGTGGGCATTGTGGTTGTAAATTTGTCAAGTCCCAGACAGCCAGTCTGGACACTGGTGTCTGGGCGAGCATTGGATTAATTAGGATGGGTGCTTGTGAGATTGGGGGAAGTGCCTGGGGTAAAACAAAATAACTCGCTTACAGTACCATATCATTTATAAATGATACTCCAATGGTAGTGTGATGTCGCTGAGTGGTCAAGAGCACGGTACTCAAGCTCTGGTGTTTCTGATCAGCAGAGTGTGGGTTCGAGTCCTGCTCATGGCACTTGTGCTTTTGAGCAAGATACTTTACCATCATTGCTTTGTCCTTGGTAGTGCACCTAATAAAAGAACCCAGAACACTTATCCTGGAAGAGAAGGGGTTAAACCCTGTGTTTCTTGTTCACATAGCAAGCACCCTTGTTTACAGTCTCCTAAGGCTTGCACGCTACAGTGATTAAGCTCACTTGTGAGGCATCCTTGGTTTCATTACCAGAAATATACAGTTATATAATCCAATTCAAGTCAAGTGGCTGAGTCATTACAGTGTGGGTTTGATTCTTGGTCAGGACACTTGTGTCCTTTAGCGAAAACATATACTTATAATTGCTCCTTGGCCTCATATCATTACTTACGGGTTTTGCCGAGTACAGTGTCGATGTAGAAGTTAAAGTTCTGGTGCTGTGTTATCAAATCAGGTGCAGCTTGTTAAGAATGATTTTACGAGACGAAGCAACCTCAAGACAACAACTTGAATGGGATACAAGGTGAGGTGGTGTGTATAGACCGTGCAGTTCTTGCACGTATTCAAACACTTGGACCTGTTAAAGCCTGCGAGTTTGTTTCCTTGATGCGGTAAAGAAATGTACATGGGATCAAAGTAGTCCAAAAAATGTTTGAATATGTGGAAGACTTGCAGTCTACTTGCACCACCTCACCTTGTATCTCACCTTGTATCTCACCTTGTATCTCTTTCAAGGTGTGGTCTGTTGTTGCCAGACCATGCCTGGCAAAACCAATGATGAACATGTTACGCACAATAGGGGCCTATTCCATATTGCAACTACACACAAACAGATTTGCAGTCTACTTGCACCACCTCACCTTGTATCTCTTTCAAGGTGTGGTCTGTTGTTGCCAGACCATGCCTGGCAAAACCAATGATGAACATGTTACGCACAATAGGGGCCTATTCCATATTGCAACTACACACAAACAGATTTGTTTGAACATTTACATAAATTTTAAACTTTATAAAGGCAGTAGTGTAGTAACTAGTATTTTGCCAGCACTGAACAATGTGCAGTGGCTGTTCGTGGTGACTTGGACCATATAATGAATTTCTATCTTAATGATGAACCTTAAACTTTGTTCTGTGTTTGTTTGTTACTTCACCTCAGTACCTTTGTGTGGTCGAATGAAACAGTGAACGTGTGGAGTCATCTAGCAGGGTTCATCATCTTCTTAGGTCTGACGGTTTATGATAATCTAGTTACTATCCCAGGCTTCAATGGGACACTCAACGACCACCTTGTCTATACAGTCGGCCTTACATGCTTTCAGGTAAAAACAACTAAAATTTAGTCTTTTTTTATAAGCATTCCTACTTTGATAACATTTCCCGGCAAGTTGACCAACCTCATAGATTGTGTATTGTGGCACAGTGGATGATATTAAATGGTCAGACAGTTAAAGGGTTGACTGTGTACTGTGGAGATGCATTCACCACATGATATCATATTGCAGGCTGGTATAGTTTATCTATCATTCAAGCCTTGAGTTTGACCATTTGACAAACGAAATATTCCTCCTCAGAATGTAAAGACCTATTAGTTTTTTGAAATTCAATGATGTCATGTTTCAAATTTCACTCTGAAATTAGGGTTCTCCGTAACATTAAATGAATTTTTGTTTTAAGAATTACTTTTGTGTGTTCGTTCCTAGTTCATTATTGGTTGTCCTTCAAACAATGGATGTACAGCCGCATTCTGATTGGCCACTGTATAAAGGGGCGGAGCTTATTGAATCATTTTATTGTTTTTACATTTTCCGATAGTTTTGTATGCTGTGTTCTGCCGGGTATCATGTATTCAGTTGTCATTCTGAAGAAGCCTACAAACGCTGGTTAGGTCTGGATTTGGCTGGAATCTCTATTGGTATTCTTGGGTGCTACATCTCTGCTGTGTACTACGCCTTCGGCTGTTACCCGGTAAAATAACAATAATACACAGTTCTTGTATAGCTTTTTGTTTACAAAAGTTCTGTTTGACTTACGAGACCCATTTGTATAGCACCTTAAAAGGGTTAGCACGGTAATGCGTTGCAATCTGCAGCCAACCACCAGGCCTCGATGTTTCATCTCTGAGAGGGCAGGGCCATTTTCATTTTGCAAAGGGCACTTCCATTGGATAATCTTACAGTCTAATTGGAAACTTTTGAAAGGGCACCAAGGCCAAGACCAGGAGCGACAGAGGTCATGACCTCCATGGCCTCTGTGTAATTCAAGCCTACCGGGCTACTTTGGAAGCAAGTCTGACAAGTCAACAGCATACTTGACTAGTTTATGCATACAAGGACCTTCTTTCATAGAGCGGCTGAAGCACAACAAAATTATGCTAACCAGAATGAGGTTACCAGCCAAAATACCATTCAACATGTATCATCTTGGCTGGTATCCTGATCATTTGTGCTGAGCAGAAAATTGTTAAGCAATTTTTTATGAAATTTGGCCCCTGGCGTGTCTGAATCAAGACCTGCCTGTAACTTAGAATTGTTTTGTATTTTGTGAAACAGTACTGGAAGAACATCCACCTCGCTGTTGTGTGCACCCTTCTGGCATTAACGATTGTCGTGCAGTTTCATCGTCGCTTCTTAACCTCAAGGTGGGCCACAAGGCGGTTATTGCTGTTCTGTACGTCCGTTGCTTATGGTGTTGGACCAATCATCCACTGGATTTCCCTTCATGGCGGATTTCACGAGGAAATAGTCCAGGTATGTTTTACAACAAAACATGTATGAGATATTGCCTAACATCACAAGGCCTGACGGCCACTTCAAGGTGAGGGTTACACTTAACTGATTTGGGCTGTCGACCAAAATCAACTGTCACCAGGGGCACGTTGTTACCTACTCTTGGGGCTGAAACAAGTTTACTTTCTTCACAGTCCGTAAGGATGTAGGTATGGATATCATCCATGGCATTACCTCCCTTAGGATGAAGCAATTGTGGTTGTGTCTTGCTTAAGGGACGCAAGTGCCATGACCGAAACCCATACCCACTCTCAGACAACATCAGAACTTGTGTCTGGTGCACCAGACGGCTATGCCGCAACACACCATCGGTTTCTTCTCTACCTTTTCTTTCTGTGGTTCAAGGTTCTAATCCCAACTTGGACCAGATTGCATGGGTTTCCCCCATTTGGGGATTTCCTCCCAAATAGAATACCATTAAGTAACCATTTCTTTTTCACTAATTATAATTAATCTCTGTTGGAGACACCAACTTGGCCAGCGCTGAGGATCTGCATTCCTGCGTGCTGGACCAGGTCATCTGGACCAAGATAACTGTGCAGGCTTGAGATGGCATATGGCCTCGACTTGATTGATAGATATCTCCGTTCACTCTCTTGCAGATTTTCATCCCAAAGATAGTTGTTATGTACACCATGGCATTCTTCGCTCTGTTATTCTATGCAACCAAATTTCCTGAGCGATGTTTTCCAGGTAAGTTAATGATCAGTCCAAGGCCCAACTTCATAAAGCTGTTTAGCAGAAAATACTTCTTGGAAAATTTCTTTGCTTAGCAAAAAATTAGTAGGGCACCAGTTGCAACATTGTTAATTTTATGGACTGGTATCCAGAGACCAATATCACAAAGCTAATAAGCAGATACTAATTCTGATAGCAAATTTCTTTGCTAAGCAAGAAATGAGTGGGTTACCAGTCGCAGCAATGGCAACTGTATGGTAATTTGGCTGTTGAGCTACTTCTACTTCTACGGGGGTTCTCATCAAAGCCTGTTCAGCATCTAGATGAGGGATTATTGCTAAGCAAAAGTTTTCTGTGCTTAGCAAGTTTTTGAGCTTAAAGGCTTTATTAAACTTGAGTCCGATGCTCTAGACCGCATGGCCAGTATAGACACACCACATAATCATATTTCCCATACATTTTCTAAGCAAGAGTTATTCTGTTTCTTCCCCTTGAAGGTAAAGTTGACTACATTGGGTCGAGTCATCAATGGTGGCACATCATCATCTTAGGAGCATTTCTATGGTGGCATTACTGTGGGATCGACCTGGTGCAGTATCAGACAACATACCCTTGCCAAGAGCTTCTGTCCTCTTAAAGTTTGCCACTGCATCTGTACATTCCCTGCTGACGCTATTTATGGTAAAGACTTCTGAAAACCTTGTTCCAAGATGTTGGGAAAACCAAATTATTTTGAGAGTTGTTTCTGTGGACTGGGATCATGCAATCTTCAAGACACCTGCAGATTCCCAGCCAACTTGCTGAAGACTTCCTACAGAAACTATAGACACCCTGCAGACTTCAGGAAACTTGCAGATTCCCAGGCAACTTCTTGAAGACTTCCTACACAAAAACTGTAGACTCCCTGCTGACTTCATGAAACTCGCAGGTTTCTTGAAGAGAAGACTTTCTACAGAAACTGTAATAGAAGTTCCATAAAGCCTCATGAAAAAAAGGGAGAAAATTTCCTTTTTCTTAATTTAGGTCAAGTTTTTACTAAGTTTTTAATTGGTCCTTGTATTTGTCTCAAAGTTTAAAACATTTGTCAAGTAATTGTGTAAAATCCCCCTGGCTGCCCGAAAATTGAATAGTATATAGATTTCCGCGTGCAATTAGTTGATTTTAATTGATTTTAGATTTTAAGTTTAGTAACAACTCAAATTGGTCATTTTAAAAGTAACTTTTGTAAATGTATTTATCTATTCAAATATTTGTGTGAGAGTTAATACATGCTGCATTGTTTTGTATGTATATTTAGAAAGTTTCTTTTGTTTCCAAAGACCATTAAGTAAACTCATTTTAGAGTAACACAAATTTTGTTTAAATCATGTTCATACGCAGTCATGAAGTGTTCAGTCTTTCAGTTTTAAAGTTTTTATTTAGTGTGCCTTTATGTCTGGTCTTGTTCTTTTAGGTTTTTCTTTGATTTTAAAGTTTGTTATTGTTTGTGAGTGTGATTTGTTTGTTTTTGTGACAAACTAGATTGAATGTGATGTGATTATTTTTGAATGCCCCTCATTTATTTGAACAATAAACGATCATTGTTGAAAGTCGGACATTATCCATGTAGTTTCGGTCGAATTATGTTGTGCAAATCCCCACGAAACTTTTGACCACGCCCCCTTGAAAAAAAGAAACAGTGTCACAGCGCCCTCTTGCCGCAGGAAGCAAACAGTCGGGCAGGTACCGGGTTAATCAAACTTATAACGTTATGTCTGACAATAGGAATATGGGAACCAGACAGTTTAGGTTTATGTGTGAAATGCAAGAAAGAAAACGTCTGCTTTAAAGACAGAGCCACTCCCAACTCGAACTCTGGCATAAAAACCACATCAAGATGGTTTGTGACTGTTGTAAAAACCCGTATTGTGAGTTCATGTGGAGACATTATACTCCTGTAGTGCGGATATGGGGGATGGGAACAGCAGCAGGTGAGTTGCAGGGATTGTCCTCACTGCTCAAACTGTTTTTACTTGCACCACACTGCTGTGACTCGGTCCCAGTGTGAGTTAGTTGCGATAATCGTAACCCTCCTTTCCCGAACGGCCTTTAGGCCGGAGGGTAGGTTACGAGGAAATGTGCACGCCATTCGACCATTCGTGCCAAAACATGCAATTTCGACCAATGTTGACAGACTAGTCACCAGATTTGCCCAATTGTTACCACTTTCAAAAATCATGAAACAAATTCTAAGAACATGATTGAACATGGGCTTGATCTTCAATGTCTAACAAATCCAACCATAACACTTAAAACATAATTGAGAAAATATTTTGAAGAAAAAAGGACAAAAACTTACCGGAGACGGTGCGAAATGCTCGTGAAGTGTAGACAGACGATGGTTGAGGTTTTAAACCCCGCACTTCGTTACCATGCAACTTCTCGACCAATCAGTGTAAATTCCCGACCAATCAGCACAAACCAAGGAAAAACAGACCGGCCTGCCGCGGCTGTAGCCCGCGAACCGGCTAAAGGCCGTTCGGGAAAGGAGGGTTACGATTATCGCAACTAAGTGTGAGTGTGACTGTCTGAAGTCCTGCACAGTTGTATTGCCACTGGCCACTGTTCCTTCGTTTATATATACACGTATAGCACTTTTTTTCTTCAGGCCCTTTTTGTTAGCCTGGAGGCACTTGTATTTCTACTCCTTGAGCACCAACCAACCACCCTTAGCATTACGACTACGTCCAAACTTATGGATCCTGCTGAGTCAACCAAACGTAAACGTAAACGTAATAACAATGAATTCGGAGTCGTTGGCCTTTTGCTTCAAAATGGATGAAATTGAAAAGTCACTCAAAAAGATTCACCCGCCCGTATGTCTGTGTCAAATTGATGCTATTGCTGTGAATAATGGATTGGACAATAATTTATAATGTATAATTAATTGGATGGGCTGGCACTGACAAAGTGACAGACATGACACTCAGTGGCAAGCTGCACTCGCTGATGCCTTGGTCAGTGGTTGAAAATCCTGTTTTTAAATAGTATTTAATAGGATGTCACATATTGTCAGCTACTCCTCATGTGCGCATCAAAGACTAAGACTAGAGGGCGCTGTGGCTTAATTAATAGCATTTATGATTTAGTAAGCATAGTAAAACCTAGCCGGTACCGACAACAATCCACTTCAGTTCACTATAAAAACATAATGGCTATTCAATTCTTCATGCCACACAGGCGGCTGGCCAAAAAAAAATAAAATTAAGAGCATTTTATAAATAAAGTGTAAATGTAATGCGATAAGAAAATATTTTTGTGTAAAAATTTGTCTTTTTGTTATTTATGTTACAGCTTTCTGGGCTGTTGGGATCACAGCTTTACAAACGGCAGATTTCTTTGGTATTTACTTTATGTGAGTAGAACCCGATACAGTTCAGTAATTTTATGGAAAAATATATAAATCCGACCGCCCTTTTTTATTCTTCATGACCCAAAATAGTACCTTTATTTACCCAGAATGTTTTTGGTCTCAATGGATAAAAAAGTGGTGGTCAAATGAGAACATTGCCTCCTTTGGTCACAAGGTGGCAGCAGACATGTATACACATATCTTGATCTTGATCTTGATCTTGATATAATAATTGATCAGCTCCTTTCTAGGAACAACACTCAATATGAGGTCAGGTCAGGAGGGAAGAGCTCATAGTTAGATTTATGCGCACCTATGAGTGTGTGCCGAGACTTAGTGGGACTAGTGATGCTGGTTGTTGAGTAGGGGAGTGTATTCCACCAGTCTTTTGCCTTTTTGGGTAAGTATGACTTATGATAGGCATTGGTTCTTGAGGATGGAATTCTAAGAGTGAGTGGGTTAAGATATCTTGTGGTGACAGCTGTGGGGTCACTTGAGTTGAAGTGCAGATGTTCTTCCAGATCAAGTTCTACATGGTTGTGGACGATTTTGTGCATCATGACAAGTCTATGGTTGAGGCGTCTGTCTTAAACTGAAGGTAGCTGGATTTGTTTCAGGTAGTTTTCAATTGTTTACTTTTTCTGAGCATTTATGGACACTTCTAAGATAACCGAAAGTACCTGGTAAGTCTGCTGCCACCAAGTGTCCCAAACGTTTCCTTTTCCCTTCGCTCGGTCCCAGGGCCTGAACCAAAGACGCTGGGATTGTCTGACGTATGGTCTGACAAACACATTGGAACATTTTTCCTGACCTACCAATATTCCATCTCATAATAATTGTGTTTATTTTGTTTGCAGAGTTGTTGCGTCAATCATCACATTACTTGAAGTGATTTTCTTCTTCGAACCCTGTTTTGATAAATGCTGCTCGTAAGTAGACTAGTTATAGAATTCCTTCGTCCATCTGATTGAAGTCCCGTAAGGAAAGTGAACATTTAAAAAAACTTATAAGAGAGAAAAAGTAATGATTTTACCTGTGAAATTAATAATTGAAATGAAATAAAATGAAAACAATGAAGTAGTCATCCACTTCTTGGTTTGATTTTTACCCTTTTTCTTGTGGAAAATGTTTTTCTCCAGACCTGACAGTTGCTGTGGTAAGACGTGGACCATCGTCTCATGGCTTGACAATTGGAAAAGAAGTGCCATCTACATCGCACTCTCAGTCATATGTTATCTGGACCATAACAACATCTGGGCGATAGTTGCTGGTAAGTCTCGATTCTCTGTACAACTGAGCCTGTGTCCGAATTGGCAGCTACAACTATGGCTACAACTGTTGCTGGGAGTGTTGCTAAGGACCTAACTTCAAGGCATGATGACGCTGAAATCCAAAATGTAGCCATAGCTGTAGCCGCTAATTCGGCCTAACCCTAAATTTGACCTTGGTGTCTGCCTTAGTGCTCAATGAAATATCCCAACAGAAAATCTATCAGCCTACTAACCCCCCCCCAAAAAAATCTTACACGCTCTAATGGTTGTGTGAGCCTTAACCCCCCCCCCCCCCACCACCCCCTCCCTCCTATCTTACTAACTACAATGGTTGTGCCAGTCAACGTAACCCCCCCCCCCCCACCTTAATCTTGCTAACTAACCACCCAGCCTGTGGTCTTTTGCTAAACTAACCACCTAGCCTGTGGTCTTTTGCTAAACTAACCACCCATCCTGTGGTCTTTTGCTTACATGTATCTAACCACCCAGCCTGGGATCTTTTTAACTAACCACCCAGCCTGTGGTCTTTTGCTAAACTAACCACCCAGCCTGTGGTCTTTTGCTAAACTAACCACCCATCCTGTGGTCTTTTGCTTACATGTATCTAACCACCCAGCCTGGGATCTTTTTAACTAACCACCCAGCATGTGGTCTTTTGTTTAACTAACCACCCAGCCTGTGGTCTTTTGCTGTACCTAGGTTGCTTACTGTCCCTGCATGCTGTGCTATGTGCCATGCTTGTTTGTGTCTCGGTTCGAGGGCAGACCCAAGCGCAGAGGGACGTGGAGCGTGAACGATACCAACCCCTCTCAACACACATCTAGACTTTCATTTGTAAAGTTTTTGGAAAATTTGTTGACATCATTTTTGAAATATGGATAGTGGTGAATGCCTTAAACCCATTGTATAACTCATTCAGCTATGGATACAAAATTCTTGAAAGCTTTTACTGTCTAACCACACCTGGGTCTAATTTCATGGCTCTGCTTACCGCCAAATTATGCGCTTACAGAGCCTAGTAAAGCTCATAATTCTATGGGATGTAAGTGCAGAATTTCACAGTAAGCAGATCCATGAAATTGGGCCCTGTACTTGGTTCAATTGCAAATGTCAAACAACTTGTATGATACTTGTAGTACATTGTACAACATTCCAAGGTTGATGTTAAAGAAGCGGCCATTATAAAGTTTCTTGGTGTTTATCATTTCAAATCACAAATCTCCCCCTTTGCTCCTTTTAAAAAATGTTATCGAGACAGGTGACTGCCCCACTTATAAGCCATGGTGGCTAGTCGGTGCCTAATTTCATAGAGCTGCTTTTAAAAGCAGAAATTATTGCTTAACATCTGTCAGCTAAGCAAAAATGAGCAGGATACCAGCCACAAACTGCACGTGTGAAATAGTATTTTGGCTGGTAGCCTTATTCTGGTAAGCAAAATTTGGTTGTGCTTAGTTACTTTTTGTGCTTAAGCAGCTCTATGAGATTGGGCCCAGATCGGGTACTGTGATATATTTGAAAAAATTAAAAACAATACTTTAGACCGCAAAATTGCCATTGTTTATTTCAATTTCCACAATCAAGTTCAGCATTTTTATAATGTTCGTGCACAGAATCCCAGACCTTTTTTTTTTTCGTTTTTATTTTACTATAAAATGGAATCACCAAATTTCATGAAATTTTCACAAGTTGGTTTTATGTTTTTTTAAATTGAAAACTAGAGGATGAGATTGAAGTTACTCTTTCAAATAATGTGCTTTTGTTAAAAGAACAGTGAATTGTCAAACTGAAATACAGACTATATGTAAATAATATTGGATATTTATTATTTAAAATTGCGTTTATTGTTCCAATGTTTATGAAAACTGTCTTCCAATTTGGTTTAATCTGGGTGCTAATAAATTTTGTCTTTTAATTTACTACTTTCAGCATTCTATTGTGATAAGTATATCGCTACGTCAGTGCAAAAACATTGTATCTTTTTTTGCAAAACATTGTAACTGGCATGAAAATGCTCCATGCAAAAACATTGTATCTCGGCGCGCACTTGTTTTGTGTGCACATCCGGGCTAGTTTAAGTGAAATACAACGTTTTTAAAATTTCAAACTCGCACGTAACGGACAATTTTAGGAGATACAACATTGTTGCACTGACGCGACCAAATGATGTTTATTGTAAAAAAATGTTTAAAGTAACAAATTTGTTTTTTTTTACCACCAAAATGTAAGGAAGATGTTATTGTTAAGTCCCTGTTGTACACGAAAGCTTCTTAAGAGAAATGATATGTCACTCCTCAATTTTGATCAGATATTGATTTTTAAGATTCCAGTTTTCACACTCATTTTTGGGGCCCAGTTTCATGGCTCTGCTTACTACAGCATTATGCGCTTACCACTACCTGTAGTTTCATGGCTCTGCTTACTACAGCATTATGCGCTTACCACTACCTGTAAAGCACATCATTATATCCTCAGCAGAGCCATGAAATTAGGCTTTGGTATCATCTGGACCCGCTATTCATTTCTCTGCTTTTCATGGCTCTGCTTACTACAGCATTATGCGCTTACCACTACCTGTAAAGCACATCATTATATCCTCAGCAGAGCCATGAAATTAGGCTTTGGTATCATCAGGACCCGCTATTCATTTCTCTGCTTACCACGCACTTCTTTGCTTACACACTTTATACCGCGCTGTAAGTGCATAATTCTGCAGTAAGCAGTGTCGAGAAATTTGACTATGCAGTCATTTTCTAGGCACTCTGCTAAATCAATATGCAACACAGTTGAAATAAACCTTATGTAGCAAAATGCAACCTGTAGATTTTGTTCCATTGTGAAGTGGCTCTGGGCAATTACATGTACATTGTACCCTGCTAAACGCCCCAATAAGCTCTGAAGTTTGCTGGGTGAGCTGACTGTACATGTTTGGGTCCTGTACTCTACCAAGTATAAAACTATGGTTCTAGTATAAACTTCATAATCAGTCAGTAAGCTTTCAGACTAAATTTAAACAGTGATGTTTTTTATCCTTAGGGTAATTCCGTGTCAAATCACCCCCCCCCCCAAATGGACTGTTAAACCCTCTTCAAATTTGCTCAAATTTGGTTTATAGGGTGATTTTGGCTCAACAAGCTTAAATTTGAAATTTCAGCTTGTTGAGCCAAAATCATCCCCTATACTAGATTTGAGCAAATTTGAAGAGGGTAGGGTTTAACCCATTGGGTGATTTTTCATTAACATCATAGTTCTGACCCCTCTGCTACCACGTAGTGCCAACAAACGTTCCTCATTGTTTTTAATAATGCATATTTCCTTCCTTTTTTGCAGGCTTGGAATTTCAGCTTTGTGAAGGGGATGCCAATTTTTATAGACCAAAAGGCACTTCCATTGAAAAATCTGAAAGTCTATGGGAAAGTTTTGAAGGGGCACCAAGGCCAATACCGGGTCAATAGAGGTCATGACCTCCGTGGCCTCCATGGAAATCCAGGCCTGTCTTTTTAACAATTCCTTAACCAGTGCTCACCTTTTGTAATTCTTTCTGTGAACTAACAACTTGTATAATTTATTTTATGGTCTTATGTCTAGTGTGATATACATTAATATTTATTGAATGGAAATATTTTGTTATTTTGTTGTTGTTGTCTTTTTTGGTGTGTTTTTTGTTTTGTAGGTTTTTTCTCTTTTAATTATCACCATTCAATGGAAATGTATTCCAACTCATTACTGCAGATTTTCTTAAAAAAACAAAAACCTCTACCAAATCCTCTTCATGAAGTTGTCTGATTGTGGAGGGTTGAGGACTGTAGGCTCAAATAACAATTACTTATCACTTGATCAGGCTTACCAATCTGATCTAATTCTGAATATTTTGGTGTTGAGCGAACATAGAGTGGAGGATGGTGGAGGGTTGAGGACTGTAGGCTCAAATAGCAATTGCTTACCACTGGGCTAGGCATACTGATTTTATCCAAGTCCAAACAGTTTGGGGTTGAGTGACCATAGAGTAGAGGTTTGAGGTCACCTGTAGGCAAGTGGGTCTAGAGAGTAAATGTTTTAAGTTCCACTGACATCCAAACTGTCCTGTCAAGAAACTCAAGTCATAAATTGACCAATTACCATGCATTTTTACACCTAAATATTGTATCAAAATTATGCCCTGTTGTCAAGCCTACATGTATGGGTTATTGCCGTCCTCTTTGCTAAAAGAATAATTCTTACAGTTATTGCAAAAGGTAATCATTTAATTAACATATGATACAGTGATCTTTAATGTGCAAATTTTAAGGGGGTTTGAATTATTTACTACTTGAACGTAGTATAGACATGTGACCTCTGACGTCATTTGAAAATCATAACATGATGCGCGCGCATGTCGCCGGGCAAAACCTTTGTGTACTTGACAGCCAGCTAGAAAGTACACGCAATATTACCATGACTACGCGTCTTTTTGCCCGGCGGAACATGACTTGGACAACAGAGGGCGGTTTGAATGTAAACAGAGGTCACATCTTCTATAAGTAGCGTTATTACAGTATTTTAGTTGATCTTGTCGATAAAGCTAAAACTATTTTTATGCTTAATGTGAAGGCCATAGAAGCTGTGGACGCTGATCACCCAGGGCCAAACTTCATAGGGCTGCATAAGCAGAAAACATTGCGTTAAGAATTTCTGCTTAGCAAAAATAAGCAGGATATGAGTCACAAATTGTTGGCTTAGCTGCATTTTTCGTATAAGCAGCTCTATGAAATGGCGACCCTAATCTTGGCCATTGTCCCTCATTCCAAAATTGTTACAATGCAGCTCCTTAAGTGAAAATAACCACAACCCTTCAAAAATGAAATTCCAGGTCCGGTGTAGGTTCGCTGTTTTTATAAAAATTTTGAATTATTTTTCTTTCCTTCTACAGCAGTGGTCTTGGACACTCTAGCAATTCTATACATGCTGCGCACGTATCAACAACAGGCAGTCAGACACTCCGGCGATCAACCACCAGAGCAGGGTGCCCCGTCTGCCAGCGGCTACTCTCGCCTTGATGACAACAAAGCAAAGAAGGAAACGGATAGCCTCGTGGCACCCTCGTTGGAGAAAGCGGAGCGGAGAGAAAGAGAAAACAAAGAGAATAACACAAATCCGTTTGATGATGGCGCCGATCCAGAAGGGGATGCTGGGATCTCAAGATACCCTCTGTATTGAAGGGGTCGAGAGTAGCCGCTTATTTTTGAACTGATTCTCTGTTAAATCCGATCCCAATTTCATGGCTCTGTTTCCTCAAAAGAAATCAGTGCTTAGGGTAACAGGAAAATCCGTACTTTACTGCTGATAATTTTCGCTTATGCGTGCATAGACTTTAAGTTGCTTACCATTCCTGAGCTCAATTTCATAGAGCTGCTTAAGCAAACAAAGTAGCTCAGCACAAACAATTGTGGTTACCTGAAAATGCCATTTCACATGTACAATTTGTGGCTGGTTTCCTGCTAGACTTTTGCTAAGCAGAAATTAGTTAAGCAGCTCTATGAAATTGGTCCTCAGGCTGACATACATGTAGCTTGCACAGACATTTGGCATTTACCCCAGGCCTGTTGCTGCATTCTTGCATTAGGGCATGGCAGTTATTCCTTAGTTGCAGGAAAACAAAACAAATTTAGAATAAACATGTGAAAAGAACCTCAGTTGATTTGGCTCCTGCCTAAGGCGTCCCCCTCCCCCCAGCTCTGCCACTGACCAAAATTGCTGTGGGCAAGTCAAACTTGCCACAATTTGTGTAAAACTATATCAGGTGGATTTTTCAAATATTTGGCAGGATAATCTTGGGGTAAGTCAGGAAAATAAGGAAAGCCCAGATAGTTGTTGGTTGAAGTCTAATTTTATTTTATTTGGAGAATAAATGAAGTGGAATATATCTTCATTATTCCTGAAAGTATGTAGTGTATATATTTTTTACAAATACCCTCACATTATTTCGTTTAATTAAACAAGAAAAAAAATTATTTGTTTTATTAGTGCAGTCAGTGCCTAAATGTTCTTTTTTGCAAAATTTAATTTATTTAGATGTTAACATAATTACTTAAAGATTTCAGAATATTTTTTACACGGTTTAAAACCTCACTGATTCATTGTTTAATATAGTATTTTGTATTATTTATGTAATAATTAATAGGTAACAACACCATGGGTTACTAATTTAGTAGTTAGTAAAACAATAGCATAAATAGTAAGCCCTTTTTATCAATTATTTGATAAAAGACTTATCTGAAAGTCGGTTGGATGTAAAACTTTGTATGGTGGGAATACAATCAAGTGAGGTAATTCTCTTGAAGACAATCAGAGCATAGTGATCGAAACGTTGAGTTGTTAAACCACCGGTTCTTCTCAGAACCACCACAGTTCGTAGAGAGAGTTACTTACATGGTGTATCCGCAAACCTCACTTGATTAAAAGTAGGTATTTGTCAAATTCTTTTTTTTTCTTTTTCTGTCTTCTCTGTGTGTTATAACTGAAATATGTGAAGTAGTTTTTCTTTTCAAACTCAACTTTAAGTTGTAAATTCGGTGCAATTCTTCCTAAATATGGTTTGGGGTGACTTTGATCTGGTTCTTTTGGGAATGTATAAATTATTTTAACACATTTACTTTGTGATGTCAGCATTAGTTTTTATCAGTTGGTCAAATATCTCGTAACATTTGTTATTTGGAAGAAAAACAAGGAATTTTAATAACCTTGATAATGTGTTTTCCATAAAAAGTATTAAAACTTTAACAGGTATTCAAATAATATAGTTAAAAAGGGGATTTAATAATAGTTATAATTTTAAAACTAAAAAATAACAAACTCTTCTAGAATTTCATTGATAATAAAGCCAAGCGCTCGTAAAATCCCACCTACCAACGAAAAACTTTTAATGAAAACAGCAGAGAACGGATTATGTTTCGTGAGGGTTTGTGTGCACGTTCGATTGGGCTTATTTTGATAGTGGCAATCGAAATAAAGCAACACTGATCCGTGGGCTCTTCTTTCTCTTTGTGGCTTTGACACTATTTCGGTCTAAAGTGTTTCTCTGGTGGTTTGGTACTGGCACTCGTGTAAAGTGAACTTCATGATGAGTTGTTGGTTTTTACATTTGTTTAATGTGTGTTTTGTTTGCTTATTTAATGAGTACACCAAGTTCTATCAAACCATGTAAAGAGTGACCTTGTACATTCCAGGGCCTTTCTGACAGGCAAGACACTACACTGGTCATATGGAAATTTGTTGTTTTGGGTCACAATTTCCAAAGAAAGTCAAGAGTTACAAAAATAACAGCTAAACCAGTTTTGAGATATGCCCCCTTCTTAATATTATAAATCAGACAGTGCAATCTCCATACAATATCAGATTTGTTGTTTTCTTCCATTCATTCAGGAAGCCAAGGCTCTGTGGCTCCTTTGTAAACATGTGATGTCACAGGTAGCTTGGTCTGTTTGTCTTTAATGAGAAATGTAGTGAATTTTAAGCAATAATTCTGTAATCTATAAAAATAGGGAATATTAATGTACGTGTGATCACAATGCATTGTTATCAAATATTGGATTATGGCCAAACAATTCCCCACAAACAAGCAATAAACTTAACGAGCATTCTGAGCAATAGTGCAAATTGAAAACCCTCAACCCGAGAGATTCCTTCTATTTTTCTATAAAAATCATCTGGGTTATTATTATTTTTATATTGGACAAGATTTTCAGAGTACAAACTTGTCAGTAGGCCTAATCCAAAATAATTGCATCTCTGTCTTGGGTTTTTTGTGTTGTGGTGAGAGCGGTTCTTCGATGATACGCCCTCTCATGGGGAAATTGTGACAAATCAAAAATGAGAAGGTCTTCCATCACGCACGAAGAAAGACTTGGCAGAGCAACGTCGCATTTTATTATGCGTGGTGTATAACATTACCCAAGGCGCGCATTGCGACTTGAGTGAAAGAATACGGTATTGATTATTCATGAATACAGAATCAATAAAAAATGGACGATGTCTTATTGAAGATCTTCTTGTCTTACTGGTTTTATTCTGCGTGCAGTTGTGTAGTTTTTTTTGTTCACCTGCATAGAGCCAGTAAACGAAAACATGCAAAACTACAGATGAATGAGCGTCCGCCTCTTTTTGACCATTAACCAGTAAAGAGACGGCTCAAATCCAGGAGAAGTTTTTTCAGTGAATCTGAACTGAGTAAAGTTACTAAAACCAAAGTAGTCTTGTGGGGGTGGGAAGAAAGGCTTGCCACCCTTCCAACAGTAACATCCATGTCCATAAGTGCAAAAGAAGAACTCCCACCTGGCGTTGACTCAAGTTGGGCTGCATGTATGGAAATGCCTAACAGACTCAGATCATGTACTGGTACGGTCACTGCAATGCCTACTCAAGAAATGTGGCTATCTGAATAACCAGGATGCTGCATAAGTGGTTCTGAACCACAAACCATCACCTATTACTCACTAGTTCCTTATTGGACCAGAAATGTGATAATGAAGACCTAACTGAATTCAACAAAAGTGCCACTAAGACTGTTCAGTTCTGGCTGAAACACAATAATATGAGTGTGTGCAGACACGATAAGAAGACTCGGAAGACCCAAACAAATTAAAAGCATTCTACAATAGTTCACGATGAGCCTAAAAAACCCAAACCCACAAACAAACATCTTGCGATTCCTTTTGAAATTGCTCTCCCTTTTATGTATTTTCCTCTTTTTTCTACACCTCTCATCGTCTTTCTCAAAATACTTGAAGTTAATTCTAAAACGACGCCAGGGGCTTAAAAAAATACTTCAGAGATTACTATACGGGAAGGCCATTACTAAATCTGGTGTGATTTCAGCAACTGACGAACAACCTGAGGATAAATAAAGGAAAGACGGCAATTTAATATTTTGTAATAATTTTGTTTTAATCATTATTATTTCAATGTTCAATCCAACATTATGAACCTCAAAACAAAACGTTGATGTCTTATTACCAGTCAGCGCCATTGCCAAACTGAACTCGTCTTTCAGGATATCCAGAACTTTTCTTACCCCAGCCTCGCCCTGGAAAAATAAAAAAAGCATAACAAAAAATTAAAATATGGAAACTGTATCCCAGCCCTTTGTTTAAAATTACCGTGTATTGTTTTACTTACGTTGTAAGCGAGACCCCACAGTGCCGGCCTGCCGATGAAGACGGCTCTAGCCCCCATGGCCAGTGCTTTGAGTACGTCGGTTCCTTTACGGACTCCACCATCGAGATAAACCTCAATTTTTGAACCTTTTACTGCTTCGATCACTTCTGATAATGAATCTATCTGTAATATCATATTAGAATACCAAAATTACAAAATTGCAGCGAACTAGATTAATAAGTTTAATAATTTCTTATACGATTTTGAACGCATATGTATCGAAACATACGAAAATAAGTACAAAAGTATATACAAATTTATATTCCAGAATTGCTTTACCGTTGCGGCTACGCCATCCAACTGCCGACCTCCGTGATTAGAAACTAAGATACCAGCAACACCGAGGCTTGCCGCCATCTTGGCACTCTCAGCTACATGAGAAACGTATAATAAATTATTGATTGACTTCTGCGGATTTTTGCCTCGCCAGAGTTTGTTACAAGTATTTGAAATACTCTTTCAGAAGTCTGCTCGTTTTGGCGCGAGTTTTCACTGTAATTTTCGACTCACCTGTGAGTATGCCTTTGAGAATGATAGGTAATGACGTCACACCCTGAAGCCATTTAACGTCATCCCAGGTAAAGGCAGGATCTATCGAGTTACTTTCACACCAAGTATCACCGGGATGATTCAGAATGTTCGGTACCCTAGACAAAGATAAACCCCAAACTCTAAGAACGACCAAACTAGTTTGAGAAAAGTCTGAACAATAAAAGAAAACGGGCTGTACAAAAGTGAAACATAATTTGCAGTAATTGACATAGCTCCATTAATCTCTGTCAAATAGAGGCATGTAGTTTGTCAGTTTTTTCCTGATTCCAGGCAGATGTGTAGTTGTGTAGGTTTTTTGAGAGGAAGAGAAAATGTATTCACTCATATACTTTGTGCACAACATACAAGATCTAGTGGGGCCATTGTTGTAGTAGACTTCTAGATGTCTTGATGACACGCTGTGCTATATGGTTCCCCTGCCAATAAAACGTGTTGGCTTTACTGGGGAGTCAGTTAAACTTATGAAGTGCGACTTTTTTTTTTACTGCACTCACTTCACATGTGGAGCATATAGGAATGCATTTTGAGGTTGTTTTCGCCTCATTCCATATATAGGCTGGTCAATAGTCACAACTAGTGCCTTGTACCGGCCGGATGTATCGACCCTCTTGACAATCTCCTCTGTCTTCTCTCTGCTCTTTAAGATGTTGAGTTGCATGAAGAGAAGGGTTTCTTCGGGAACTGATGCTGCAACGTCTTCAAGGGATTGACTGGAATATAAACTAAGTACCATCACTGTTCCAGCGCTTGCTGTGGCTGAAAAAACACGGGGAAAGAAGTTTGTGTAGTTATAAGTCCGCTTGGAACTTTAGTTCAGGGGCTCAAATCATCTAAAAATATTTTCTTCAGCAAAAAGAGAAAGAAAGCCTTGGTTGTCTGTCTATAAAATGAATGTCATGTGTTATGGTCACAGTTTGTACCATCTGATTTATCTTTGGAATTCCTTTCAGCCACATAATTGCCGAGATGAACATTCCTAGTTTAGCTGTTCCTTTCTGTTGGATTGTTCTCGGCTGGCTGCACTCCTTAGTTCTTTTATTTCTTTAGCAAGTGGTTGCATTTATTTAAATTCTAATGTGCGTATATAAGGCATGGTATGCCTATGCTGCGGCCTCCTTCGGCTCAGAGCTCGGGATGGGATGCTGACCGGCCACACTACGGGAATTGACGGCGCTACTACCACTGGCAGTACGACACTTGGGCGTGGTCGTTGGCTATCGGCTCAGATTGACGAGAAGCTCCGCTATGACTGGGACTACCCACTACCCCCTCCGTGTGGCTGTGTGGTTGGCGCCGGACTCCCCATTCCCGAGACCCGAGTTGTTTGAGCGGGCGACATTAATATTTACGGTATTTAAAGCTATTATTTTGGCCAAATAATAACATTCATTTATGTGTACCAAGTCGCTTTAATTCATGATTTTCAATTACTGATTGTAAGTTTCCTTGATTCGCCTTTGTTGGTTGTAAATAAATTATCTATTTGTTATTTATGATTATATACAACGTCTGGACGTGTTCCCATTTGTTTGTTGCTGGTTTTTTCCCATTAATCTTCATTTAGGTATTCCCACTGTTTGTAAAATCGCTGTGCTGCGAACCAACTCACTTGGTAAAATCCAAGTGAGTTGGGCGTACGTAACACATGCAGTGACGGTCCATCCATGTTCACAAAACCACATTCTAAAAAAAAAACCAAAAACGTTACACCAGTCCTTCTACCTACCTCCAGCAGTCGCCTTTTCTCCATCATCGTGTATGACTCCCTGAGTAGCAGTCGGACTGATCCCAACCGGAAACTCAATGTCATGACCCAGGATGCTCGTTCGGGTGTCACGATTTGATACGTCACGCAAGCAACGGGGTCGAAAGCGATACCTGAAGTTCAAAAATGCTCAGATTGTTTACATTGTTTCTTTCATATTGTAATTGATGTAGCCTTAAGATTGAATTACTTGCGTTTTATAATGGCTTATTTTTAGCAAATTTGATTTAGACCTTCCAGCTGGTGTCACAGGGGATTTGCCCTCCCCCCTGTCACGCTAAGTAAATATGGGATTCAAAACAGTGATCTATTCACTAATCTCTATCAGGCTACTAGCATGTTGGTCACATGTACGTGTATCTTACCAGCTACCTTAATAGGCCTATATGAATTTTTTGTAAACACCTCAGAGAGTTTATGCACTATGATGTGTCGAAGACTAGCAACGTGGGGGTGTATAAACGTGTGATTATAAAGACCATCTCTCTGTGAACAAGCGAATAAATGGCCCCTAAAAAACAATCATATACTGCTGTGTAAAAGTTATGTATGCACTGGCTGTGATTGTTGTGCAGAAAATATCAAATGAACTTCTTCGCGAGAAATGTGTATTGTGGCTGGCAAGGTGCCATACCGCATGGAAGCTCATACCACGCGCCGTGAATGCGTATAATTATGAAGCCGAGCACCAACCAAAGTATACCTATAATGATGATGTTATTTGAAGCTCATAGTTTGGTTCTTGCAATTATGTTTATAGGTCCCATGCAAATGTTGAACAACCGTAGCGGCGGAAAAACCACACATTTTGATGGTTTTTGCATCGTTAAGGTAGGCCTGTTAATAGATCGATCCATTAAGCCCCGCCTCCTTACGAGTTGACCAATCACAGCCGCGAAACTCGATCACCATTAGTGCAAAGATCACCAAACGGCTCAAATGGTGATCAGATTTCGCGGCTGTGATTGGTCAATGAGAAATGGGCGTGGCTTAATGGATCGGTGTATTGATGGCGATGACAGTGTGAGGAGCCTGTCTTCACTGCGTGGTAATGACCTTGGTTGTTGGCCGGCCGAAGGCGAAGTCCATTAACAGCGGCCAGCAAATAACCAAGGTCATTACCATGAAGTAGACCGGCTCCCCACACAGTTATTCCCCAATGAATCAGCAGGGAATTAATAATCAACTGCAAGCGGTGGCCGAGCGGTCTAGAGCACCGGACCTAAGCTCTGGTGTTTTCAGCAGCAGAGTGTGGGTTCGATACCCGGTCATGACACTTGTGCCCCTGAGCAAGGCACTTAACCATAATTGCTTCGAAAAAGTTGGGAAGGTAGTGCATTCTGCTCTACCAGACAGGCTCCTAGTGGATGATACCCATGCCTACATCCTTAAGGACTGTAAAGGGGGTAACCCTGTTTCAGCCCCAGGAGTAGGAGGCAACGTGCCCCTGGTGTCAATTGATTTGGGTCGATAGCCCAAATCAGTTATGTGTAGCCCTCACCTTGAGTGGCCGTCCGTGGCCTTGTGAGTTAGGCGATATCTCATAAAAAATAAAAATAAAAAATAAAAACTCATTAGTATCATTACTTTGTATGAGGTATTAGAAATCATACCTTAGAAAGGCCTTAACATTGTCTCGAAGAGTCTGGCCCTCACCGGCTCCATTGCTGTAATAGTCGTACCAGGTAGACTCCAAGCCTCGTTTTAAATACGGCTCAAAGTCTATTACACAGACGGGCTCTGCTGCCATTTTGTTGTGGAGCTATAGTTCTTTCTGTACGATACAACTATACAGACGTGCCAATGCTAAACAGCATTAAACAGCATCCTGTTAATTCATGTTTAACATGAGTGACCTTGACATCCACTTGGCCTTCCATCTCCGGACGGGGAAAACAATCAAGCATGACCCACTTGATCGGAGTATCCCCAAATTTATTTCTAACCATTTTTCGACCGGATATCTTTCGGTGGTGTTGATGCGCAGCCCCATTTGGCTAACTGGCTTGTGGTAGTAGCTTATACTCTTTGGCCGCTCGCCTCTCCTATAAAATCGTCACAGAAACAAAACAAATACGAGGATAGAGCCATTGAGACGGGCTATCCGATGGTATAAAACTTGTGCAAATCCAGTATTTTTCTGAGGCTGATTTGACCATATTTGTTTTTTATTTCTCTCGGTGAGAGCTCTGTGTAAAAAAATCCCATTGGAGATGCTTTTGAGGATCATTCGGAGTATCCCCACTTGATGGTAATTTCCTATCAGAAGATTACGCAAAGTGGTCCTAAAAGATTTATTTTCGGATGCAGGAATACCCAAGACACAGTCGGGTACAAATTGCGTCTCTCTAGCATGCCTATAGTTCAAGAGTTATACCCAAACTTAACGCATAATTTATTTCTAACAATTTTTCGACCGGCTATTTTTTGGTGGTGTTGATGTGCAGCCCCATTTGGCTAACTGGCTTGTGGTGTAGTAGCCTTACTCTTTGGCCGCTCGCCTCTCCTACAAAATCGTCAGAGAAACGAAACTAAAACGAGAAAAGAACCCATGAGACGGGATTTCCATTGCTATAAAACTTTTTAAAATCCAGAATTTTTTTAAGGGTAATTTGACCGCCTTTAGTTTTTTATTTCTCTAGGTAAGATAGCTCTGTGTATATTATACAAAAACCCCGGTTGAACATGCTTTTGAGGAGCATTCCGAGTATTCCAACTTACTGTTAATTTCCGGTCTTAAGATTTCGCCAAGACGCCATAATGTTTTATTTTTCGGATGCAGGATTATCAACGGATGAGTCGGGTACAAGTTGTATCTCTCTAGCATGTATAATTCAGGAGTTATTGTCAAACATAGCGCTGATTTGATTTCAAACCATTATTCGCCAGGAAATTACTTGCTATGTTGTCAACAAAATGAATTAAATGTGTCTTACATATTAATGTTCAAAAACCGTATTCTTTGAAACCGACCAATAAGGTAACATCAGTACCTCTGTCAGTTGCCTTTTCTCCATTTTCATGTATGACACCATGCATGGCGGTCCGACTGATCCCAACCGGAGTTCAAAGTCATGAATGACCCAGGATGTGCGTTCAGGTCACACGATTTGATACGTACACCCACAAAGGTTCATATGGGCAGTTTTACAACCTTGGATAATCAGATGTCATAATAATGACATTGTTTTCAACAGTACGTTGTATAAAACAAACAACAAACTCTGTCCTTTTCTGTTCTGCGCGTACTATTATTTTATTGGTTATGTAATTAATTCAATAAGTCCATGAATAATAGGTCTATTAAATAATATACAGGGGCATACTTAGTTTTTGCTAATTGCAAATAAGCATTCCATTGGCCTAGGCCCTATATAGCATCCCCAATTAAGATTTATAAGGGTACAAAGAATACGATAGTTTTCATATTTTGCAAGGTCCCATAATATAGACAAAATATTCAACAAAAACAACACTGTTACAATAGTAAAAGGTTCACGATCATCCCTTTTGAATGTTCAATTATTATCATTAATAAACAACACTGTACTCAAAGAGCTTTGTAAAACACAACAAAAATTACGTCACAGATTACTAAACGGGGAAGCCATTACCAAATCTGGTGTGATTTCAGCAACTGACGAACAACCTGTGGAAAAAATGGAAAGACAGGATTAAAAAATGTTGTACTATCATTTGATTGAATCATATTATTTCAATGTTCAATCCAACATTATGAACCTCAAAACAAAACGTTGATGTCTTATTACCAGTCAGCGCCATTGCCAAACTGAACTCGTCTTTCAGGATATCCAGAACTTTTCTTACCCCTGCCTCTCCCTGGAAAAAAATAAAATGTATTGAAATATGAAAACTGATTCCAGCCCTCACCGGTGTGAACTTTCTCCGATTCCCGATTAAAACTTCGTTTAATATAATTACCGTATTATTACTTACATTGTAAGCGAGACCCCAGAGTGCCGGACTACCGATGAAGACAGCTCTAGCCCCCATGGCCAGTGCTTTGAGTACGTCGGTTCCTTTACGGACTCCACCATCGAGATAAACCTCAATGTTTGAACCTTTGACTGCCTCAATCACTTCTGATAATGAATCTATCTGTAATATCATTAGAATATCAAAATGACAAAATCGCAGCAATCTAGATCGTTAAGTTTTAATTTATTTATCTAATACGATATTGAACTCATCTGTTTGTATTTTCATATTGAAACATACAAAATGAATACAACAATGAATAAAAGCAGATTTACATGCATATAATTCTATAGAAACTGTACTCTACCGTTGCAGCTACGCCATCCAACTGCCGACCTCCGTGATTAGAAACTAAGATACCAGCAACACCGAGGCTTGCCGCCATCTTGGCACTCTCGGCTTCGAAATAAACGTATACAAACAATAATCAATTGTAAGTAATTACTAGTAATTTTGTTTACTTTGAGGATTGGATTTGCCAAAACTAATAATTACCCACCAAATTTGGTTCAAAATTCATTTTATGAGCGGCGAAATGGTAATTTTGAAGACGCTGGTGTCTGGAAACTTGGAGAAACCGTTTGTTTTTATACTAAAAGAAATACAGTAGGCTTCCTTCAGTCGACAATCTACTATGGGGTTTTGCGCCCTTGGTATAGCTGCTGTGCAGCATCGGCTCACTGTGGCTAATGAGCCCAACACAAAAATGGTAGAAATAATGTACTAATATTGTCAATGGGCTCAGCTGTGTTTCTGTGTGCACTTGGGCTATATTAAGGAATGCACAGTTTCAATATTATAGTAACCAAGTATGGTTTACCCATCATTTTGCAACATGTATATCCTTGGTACAGACGTTCGGAAATTTATATTCGACTTATCTTTCGTTTTAATTTATTTCCAATTATCATAGACGGATCTCTTTATGCAAGTAATCAAATGACTGCTAATTACTTTCCATAAACCCGTAAAAGTAGCAATTTTGACATTGAAATTAACTTTTGGCTGTCAAGTCTGTCTCATATCGGGCGATGCATTTTTTCGTGGCGATAATTTCAAAGCACAAATAAATTGGATGTCTCTGATATTCTTTCGGGAGTCTTCTTGAACGACCCACCCTGCAGGAGGTAGGCCTGCCTTGGCTCAAGTTTTCAATGAGTTGTCTCCTCACCTGTGAGTATGCCTTTGAGAATGATTGGCAATGACGTCACACCTTGAAGTCGTTTGACGTCATCCCAGGTAAAAGAAGGGTCCGTTATGTTTCCATCGTACCCGGCAGAACCTCTGGGACCAACAACGTTCGGCATCCTACACATAGATAACCAAAAATTCTTAGAATGGTCATCAGACAATCGAAATTAATTATTAGAGAAATAACTGAACAACAATAACAGAAAAATAGATTATATAAAAGAAAAACTTATTTTGCGGTGAAAATTAACTGACTGCATTTTATCTCTACTATTCAAAATGCGACTGTTATTTTACTCACTGCAGATCTTTAGCAAATTCGGATTCATTGTAAGGTCGTGACCAACTTTTGTTGATAACAGGCTGGTCAATAGTCACTACTAGAGCCTTGTACCGGCCGGACGCAGTGACCCGCCTGACGACCTCTTCAGTCTTCACTCTGTCCCTTAAGAAATTGAGTTGCATGAAGAGAAGGGTTTCTTCGGGAACTGATGCTGCCACGTCTTCAAGGGATGTATTTGCAAACATGCTTAGGACCATCACTGTGCCAGCCCGTGCTGCGGCTGTACAAAAATACGGGGAAAGAATTTTATAGAAGGCATCGCTGGGAACTTAACAGTTAAGAGGCTCAAATCATCTGACAATGTTTTCTTCAGCAATAAGTGAAAGAAAGCCTTGGTTGTCTACAAAATGAGTTGCATGCGTCCCGTTCATGTTTATAAACAATTTTTTAAAACTAAACAATAATGTTACATCAGTACCCCTGGCAGTCGCCTTTTCTCCATCACCATGTATGAAACCTTGCAAGGCGGTCGGACTGATCCCAACCGGAAACTCAATGTCATGACCCAGGATGCTCGTTCGGGTGTCACGATTTGATACGTCACGCAAGCAACCGGGTCGAAGGCGATACCTGAAATGTGGAACAAAATGATTCCATGGAAAATAATAAAGTAAAATTAACTGTCTTTGAAAAAGGTTGCCAGCAAAACTGGAAGAAAGTCGGATCAGAATTGACTGAGTGTTCATGTCCTTAGCGCCCACCCGGTTCTTAAAGCCTCCAAAAGCTTATTTATTTGTAAACGTGTCTTTAAAACTGATCCTGAAATCTTATTGTTGATGAGTGTTTTTACAAATGTACATCGTATTTTGAACCATACTACAGTACAGACTCGGGTGGTCTTGTGAAAGTGTTAATTAATTTTGGAAACCTTACCAAAATTAAAGTTAAGTCAGCCTGCATTTGCCGCGGCCTACAAATATATAAACTGCCTGCAACTGCCTAGGCTAAATAAAGTTTAATTACTTACAACTATAACCAATGAGCAGGTTCTTTCCTGTAAGGGGAAAACACAACCAAGCCAGTTCCAAACCCGCCACATTGGCTAAAGAAAATTGTCTTCAAGAAGGTATAGTTGAACCTTGTCGGACAAGAGCAGAGCGTCAAGTGGTCGTGAAGTAATCTGCTCTTACTTCGCGTCCTCCGTTGTCGTCACGCATCAGTGAGTATCAAAGAAGTGAGAACAAAAGACGTGCGTCTTCTGCGCACCAAGAAGTCTTTATTATTAAACACCTGGCCACATACTTGGGCTTTATTTATTCTTGTAGCGAGGAATTCACTACAGTCTCCTGCATGGGATCCATGGTGTATATTATCACCCATAGCCACACTATGTAAAACGAGGGATATAGCTTTTGGACCACTTGGTTTCGTTTGATACTGTATAGCTGACCGGCAAGACTGTTGTGTAGTGTTTTGTCTTAAAGTCCTAGTCCACTGTTTGTTTTTTGTTTGTAAAAGTGTTTGCTGATTTTTCTTTGTAAACACTCATGTGCATTGAGACCTGCTATTATATTTTGTTCATTGGTGGCTCGACTCGACCACGGACCTTCATGGTTCACTTAACATTATTTTTTAATCTAAATGCATTTGCATGTCATTAGGGACCATTGCCTACAAGATCCCTCTGTAGTGCCACATGTTTTTTACATTTTGTAATGATTACTTTTGATGTATATTGCCTTTAATTTTGTTTGCTTCTTGATACTGTGGAAATAAATGAACCTTGAACCTTGTAGTCGAGTATCTGTTGTCCGAGTTCGAGTTCTCCACCACTGGGGCCCAAAGACATTTTCCCCGGCTCACTCGAACCTGTTTTCCGGCCGACTCGCAGTACCCCGGAATCAGTCAGGAATGCATAACTAACCCTGATTCCTGGTCAGTTTAAATTTACAAATAGAGCAATATTCTGAATCTAGGATGTGTTATTTTGGTTGATTTGAATGAGAAAATGCTCGCATCATGCTATACATTTGTGATGGTAACTCGTTATCTTTGACGGTTTTATTCGGTGTATGTTGAAAGAGGGAAACTTACCTCAGAAAAGCCTTGACGTTGTCTCGAAGTGTCTGCCCCTCATCGGCTCCATGGCTGTAATAGTCGTACAAGAAAGACACCAAGCCTCGCTTTAAATACGGCTCAAAGTCTACAACACAAACAGGCTCTGCTGCCATTTTTTGTGTGGTGCTAGTCCTTTCTCTACGATACAACTATAGGCCTAGACGTGCCAGTGCTATACAATTATACTCTGCATAAAACTAGAAAATTACTAAATAGAAATGCCTTTTGTTAAAAAGTCTGTTAAATTTCCTACGCGGGGAGGTGGCAGTATGGAGGTCGATCGAGGACATCCTGCTTTCCAGCTTTCTAAATTATGAAAAAAACAGATTAAAAATTTTCGTAGTATCCATTTTCAACTTTTTTACTTTTCAGTTTCGAGAAAAGCAGGTTTAACTAATTCACCCACACAAGTCTTACGGTCGAAAAGTGGACATTTGTCTTTTGGGTTTCCTAGAAGCAGAAAAGCAGGTTGAACGTTTTAGACAAATCTAAGTTTTTCTACTTTTCTGCTAGCCACAAAGCAGATTGGACGTTGTGCTACACAGTGGCACAAAAGCGGGCATCTGCTTTTACATGTTTCCAACAACCTGAAAAGCCGTTCTGTACGTTCTGGGCCATTTCACTTTTCTGCTTTCCTGCTTCCCGGAAAGTTGATCGAGCGTTTTTTAACATAGGGTTGATAGTGGACACCAACAGAAAAAAATGCATTACCCATTAGCAGTTAAATTTACTCTCCTATTTTGTGTTTGAACTTAATACTTTAATATCAAAGAGTTTATATTCCCAAATACAATGCCCAAATAAAAAAAAATAAAAAATCGACCTACCGACCCTACCTTTTGAGAACCCTTAATGGACAAACACAATTTTTTGTGTGCCTTATGGAAAACGTTTCAGTGACACGCGTGCGCACACATTCGCGATTTGTTTCACGACATTGCATAATGTGTGCGCACACATTCGTGATTTGTTTCACGACATTGCATACGTGTGCGCATATATTCGCGAATTGTTTCACGACATTGCATACGTGTGCGCATATATTCGCGAATTGTTTCACGACATTGTATACGTATGCGCACACGTTTGCGATATGCGATGTCCCTTCAGGGCCACCATATATCAAGGACTTTGACTCCCACAGGCCATTGCACTTTGGAGAAAAAAGTGAAATAAATAAAATGTGCAATGGACATAAGTGTTCCAGAACTGCACTCCTTAATGGTTGGAAAGGGAGTTCTTCAATCAGGGGTGTCATTGTGTATAGAATTAAAAAAATATTCGAGGGAGAAAAAAGATTTAAAAAACATTAAAATGTTTGTCTTTTGCTCTAGTCATAAATCCTCTAAATATCAAGGGTGTAATACAGTGATGCAGTTTGAATCCTCTATATTGGTATGATTGGAAATCTAATGGCTGGGATACAAGTTGACATCTTCGAGACAAATTAAGGCCAAAAATGAAGAGTCCTGACGACAGACATGCATCCTGGAATCAGGAAAAAAACTGTCAAATCACAAGCGTGTTGTTGAAAGAGATAAATGCTGCTATGTTGATTACTGCAAATTATGTTTTACCTGCTTACAACCCATTTTCTTCAATCGATCAGATACTTCTCAGAAAATGTTGGTCGTTCTAAGAGATTGGGGTTTATCTTTGTCGATAGGGTACCGAACATTCTCAGTCATCACGACGGTACTTGGCGGGAATGAGTATACACGGGATAGACCCTGCCTTTACATGGGATGACGTCAAATGGCTTCGGGGTGTGACGTCACTGCCTATCATTCTCAAAGGCATACTCACAGGTGAGGTGACACACCGATCCATTAAGCCACGCCCATTTCTCATTGACCAATCACAACCGCGAAATCTGATCACCATTTGAGCCGTTTGGTGATCTTTGCACTGATGTGATCGGGTTTCGCGGCTGTGATTGGTCAACTCGTAAGGAGGCGGGGCTTAATGGATCGATCTATTACAGTGAAAACTCGCGCCAAAACGAGCAGACTTCTGAAACAGTATTTCAAATACTTTGTAACAAACTCTGGCGAGGCAGAAATCCGCAGAAGTCAATCAATAGTTTATTATACGTTTCTCTTGTAGCTGAGAGTGCCAATATGGCGGCGAGCTGTGGTGTTGCAGGTATATTAGTTTAATTCCAATCACGGAGGTCGGCAGTTGGATGGCGTAGCTGCAACGGTAAATTGTATACATGTAAATCTGCTTTTATTGTTGTATTCATTTTGTATGTTTCAATATGAAAATACATACAGATGGGTTCAATATCGTATTAGATAAATATATGAAAACTTAACGATCCAGATTGCTGCGATTTTGTCATTTTGATATTCTAATATAATATTACAGATAGATTCATTATCAGAAGTGATCGAGGCAGTCAAAGGTTCAAACATTGAGGTTTATCTCGATGGTGGAGTCCGTAAAGGAACCGACGTACTCAAAGCACTGGCCATGGGGGCTAGAGCCGTCTTCATCGGCAGGCCGGCACTGTGGGGTCTCGCTTACAATGTAAATATTACGGTAATTATATTAAACGAAGTTTCAAGCGGGAACCGGAGAAAGTTCACACCGGTGAGGGCTGGGATCGGTTTTCATATTTCAATACATTTTGATGAATGCTCTTTTATTTTTTCAGGGTGAGGTAGGGATAAGAAAAGTTCTGGATATCCTGAAAGACGAGTTTAGTTTGGCAATGGCGCTGACTGGTAATAACCCATCAACTGTTTTTGTTTTGCAGTTGAGGACGACTCGTTAAGTAATTGATTGGACATTGAAGTAAAAATGATTAAATCAAATGATTACAAGATATTTTATTGCTGTCCTTCCATTTTTTCCTCAGGTTGTTCGTCAGTTGCTGAAATCACACCAGATTTGGTAATGGCTTCCCCGTTTAGTAATCTGTGACGTGTTTTTTGTGTTTTACAAAGCTCCCTGAGTATGGTATTGTTTATTGTTCTACATTTTGCTAACAAATAAACAAAATTTATGTTTGCAATTTGCTACCCGTTTTAAAAATTGGTTGATCGCGAGCCTTTTAACATTGTAACAGTGTTACATCTGTGGAATGTTTTGTTTATGGGACCTTGCAATAAAAAACTATTATTCTGTGTTTCATTATAAAATAGGTTATTGGTTGGGGATGCTGTTCTTTAAGGCTCATTGTGTGCTCCTATATCAATTATTTGATAGACTTATTATTAATGAACCTATTTAACTAATTACATTATGCAATATAGAAGAAAATTATATTCAAATAAAGGTGTAAATAAACTTCTTCCTAAAAAGATGGCGTCTACTGGGAACTATCTATATAAAATAAATGGACAAGGTCAAGCTACAAGCGAAAATTGTGTAATGTTTGTTTACTAATCAATTGACTTGGGGTTTGTGGTTTATTATTTGATATTATTTAATTGTAATATTTATAATTATTTTCACACTTCTGAATTTTTCGTAATTTCCTACCCGTTCAAAAAACCCTGGCCTCAACCTCAAGATTTTGAAAACTAGCTACACTCTTCTGCCGTTTAGCTACACTTCGGCGTATAATGTCCATACTTTGACTCATCTGTGGAATGTCGTTTTGTTATTGCAACAAAGCGGCTATAAAATACGTATCTCCCCCGAAAAGAGATGAGTGATGACGTCACGAGCAAATGAGCGAATCTTTCTGTAAAGCACCGGAAAATGGTATTCAAAATTTTTTTGGGTTTTTTTACAATTCAAATCTGTTTACTCTCATGTGAACTCAGTTTCCATATTGACTGAACACATTTTAAATGCATTTCAGCAAATATCACAGGGTGCTGTTTTCGTTAAAATGTTTAATTTTAGTTCTGCGTGCACTTGTAAAAATGTTATGCAAGCTTTAAATAAAGACGATAAAGTCTGGATCAATATTTGATTTGATGTCGAGAGACCGAGAGACTTTAAAATGTTTTTGAAGTACTTTTGAACCCTTAGCATTTAGCATTTAGTTGATAAGGGGAGCTTGTTTAGTGTGGTGTGCACCCACAGTGACGGACGTACGCCTTGAGCTGAGGTTAACTTAAACATCATGAACTGAGCAGATAGTTAAAAATCACAGCTTTTCACGCTAAACGAGCAGACTCTTACACCGATCCATTAAGCCACGCCCATTTCTCATTGACCAATCACAACCGCGAAATCTGATCACCATTTGAGCCGTTTGGTGATCTTTGCACTAATGGTGATCAGATCACCATTTGAGCCGTTTGGTGATCTTTGCGCTAATGGTGATCAGATCACCATTTGAGCCGTTTGGTGATCTTTGCACTAATGGTGATCGGGTTTCGCGGCTGTGATTGGTCAACTAGTAAGGAGGCGGGGCTTAATGGATCGATCTGCCGGGGGAAGTCCACTTTCTCTTCCTTACCATTGACAATTACATGTTTTGAACTAAAACCAACATGCAATAGCCGTGCAGTTTTTATAAAGCGATTCTTCATTGAAACAACACACAACACAAGCATACATAATTTCGTGTGGGTTGCGGAAGGTTTGTTAGTTCCTGCATTTGTCCTTGCTCTATGGTTCCTGTATGTAGTCCAGCCAGCTTCTGCGGGAAAAAGTGCGGCTTCACGATGTTGTTAGTGGTGACTTTGCTAGCAGTTTCTTGCTCTGTTATTTTGTGCTCTTCCGCTGGTAAGTTTGATATTGTTTACTAATGGTATGACATGTTTGTGTAGTTTTATTATTTATATCGTAGGACGCCCTGTATTCAGGGCGTCCCTGAAATCGAGGCAAATCTTTTACCTCTCTGTGCGCGATGTAAACAGTCCCTAGATACAATTTTTGTGGTTTGACTTGCCAAGCAAAGAGTCTCCTCTCATTTGACCAAAACTTAGAAACATGTAAGGCTCCACTGGTTAGTTGCACTTGTAAATGCAAAAAGTTGTGGTATTTAGGCATTTCTGCAAGGTACAAAAATATGTCATACTGTCGGGGCCATAAAAAAAAATTCCCCACCGAAAAAGTTTCATCAAACACTTTTTCAATTCACAATTCACGATGATCAAATCATGTGACTGAACATTCTGCTGAGCATTCTGGGGGAAAAAATACAGAGGCTTAAAGAAGCCACGTGCCTTATATCATTTTCTAATAGTCTGGATAATTTTTTTTTTGTAACACTCTATCATTTTTGTTATTAATATTAAAATTTAAACATCAGCTTTGTGATTCGATTATCACTGTTTATTTATATGCTTTATTTTAAATGTTAAGAAACATAAAAAGACACAAAACTAAATAAAAATAAGATTTCAAAGCCAAAAATTATTTACATTTTTTATTTTTTTATTTTTTTTTTAAAGTTTTTGAAAAATACCATGGTTATTTTTAGAACTAGATAAAAAATATGTTGAATAAAATGAAGAAAACTGCTGGCTATAGAGTCATACACTAAGTCTCACAGAACACTTGTAGTCACTGCAGATGTTTCTTCCACGTATGGTTTCACCCGGACACCATACTTTCTTGTTTGCATCGAAAACAGGTCAAACTCAAAACAAATGGGACGCTATTGAAGTCATCGAAGATCGGTGCGTGGTGTGAAAGTTTCAATGTCCATCACGTTTTAATATATGTTTGCATATTTCTTATAAACAAAGGAAGGTAATTAGCGCATCAGTTGATTATGGAATATTTGTATTTTTTTTCAATTCAAAGAAAAAGGCATACTACATCGAAAACCGGACAGGGGAGGATACTTAAACTTTCTGACGAACTGCATGCTGCACGAATGTCGTCGTGTACCAAGATACCATTTTGGTTTGACATGTGTAAAATCATAGAGCAAATTCCTTGAAACTAAAACTTGGAAACAAAATATTACATGACAGACGCCATTTGTTTTTAAACCATCACTTCCTTCCTCCATGCCCTGTCTGTAGTGATCCAGGAACTAGTTGGACATTATTTTTTTAAATTTTCTTGTTGATTTAATAAATCTTTATAAAGTAAAATTGTTGACAGCATAAATCACAATGGACAGGAAATAACCGAGCCAACGGAAATTGCAGACATGTTCAATAATTTCTTTACCAATATTGGCCCATCGTTGGACCGCACCATCCCACATGAAAATGCCACTTTTAATGATTATCTAAAGGGAGGTTATGACAACACACTTTTCTTTAATCCAACTAGTCCATTTGAAATTTGCGAAATTGTTCAATCTTTTAAAAATGGAAAAAGTGCGGGATTTGATGACCTAAATCCAGATGTTTTGAAAACTGTGGTCATGCACATTAGCATTCCACTAAGTCACATTTTTAATATTTCTTTGTCTAATGGTATTTTTCCGACACAACTAAAAATAGCTAAAATTACACCCATTTATAAAAATGGAGATGAGTGTGAACTTGGTAATTATAGACCTATATCAGTTTTATCCAGCTTCTCCAAAATACTAGAAAAACTAGCGTATACTAGAACTATGTCCTTTCTTAATAAATTTAATATACTGTACAATGGTCAATATGGATTTAGAAGCGGCCACTCCACTGACATGGCCATAATTGACATGGTTAATAAGATATCCAAGACTTTTGAGGCTGGTTGTTCCTCTATAGGTGTCTTTCTTGACTTGTCAAAGGCATTTGACACTGTAAATCATAACATTCTAATTGAAAAGCTAAAGTTCTATGGCATAAGGGGAATTCCGCTGGAGTGGTTTCGTAGCTATCTTTCGAACAGGAAACAGTTTACTAAAGTTGGTTCTTCACATTCTGCTACGAATCTCATTACCTGTGGAGTTCCCCAAGGCTCACTGCTTGGTCCACTTTTGTTTTCTGTATATATTAATGATATTTATAGCTCTTCAGATTTGTTAAATTTCATATTGTTTGCTGATGATACCAATATATTTTATGCGTGTGAAAAAAATAATGTATTAAATTCAATTCAAACAGTTAACAATGAACTAGGAAAAGTGTCCTTATGGCTTAGAGCAAATAGGCTCTCACTTAATCTTAAAAAATGTACTTGCATACTTTTTCACAAAAAGAAACATATCTCACTATCTCTGTCTGGTTGTGTTCAAATACAAATTGACGGAGTTCCTATTCAACAAGTGACTCATACCAAATTTCTTGGTGTTTATATAGACGAAAAACTCTCTTGGCAATTTCACATTAAACACATTGAGAATAAAATCGCAAAAAATATTGGTATCATATCTAGGCTTAAACATATTTTGCCTTGCTCTATCTTGCACATTTTATATTGTTCGCTAATTTTACCCTATCTCTCATATTGCAATATTATTTGGGCCAACACATACCACTCAAAACTTAATAGGTTAGTAAAACTTCAAAAGAAATCAATTCGCATTATCAACAAGGTTCCCTTCGGGGAGCACACCGCTCCACTATTTCAAAAGTTAAATTTACTTACCATTCTAAACATAAACAAGTATCAGCAAGATATTTTTATGTTTAAATTTATAAATAGATTACTTCCACCAACAGTCAATGCACTATTTAAAGTTAACCGTTTAGTCCATTCCCACAATACACGGTCTTCTTCTAAGATCCACATTCCGCACGCACAGTCAACTATGTTTCAGCATACCTTGTCCTACTCCGGCCCTGTTAACTGGAACTCTCTTCCATTATCTCTATCTAAATGTAAATCCCTTAATACATTTAAAAAGAATCTAAAGCTTTATATGGTATCTTTACAAAGTTCAAGTTAAAAAATGTATGTCATTTACCATATTCAGTTGTTTATGCATGTATTACTCTCATCTTAATTTGCTTAAACTAGTATGGACTTTGTTTTTGTTTTGTCTGTCTGTCTATCTGTCCGGTCTACAGTCTGTCCGGACTGTCTGTCCGGTCTGTCTGTCCCGTCCGGTCTGTCTGTCCGTCTGTTTTTTTCCTATTTTGCCAGTATGTAATTAGATTTGTAATTTACTGTGATTTACGGCATTCCCGCTACAAGCACCTGCTTCTAGGGTATTATTGCCGCCATCCCATTATTCTCTTTTATTAATAATGTTAAATATAACAAGTACTCCTTCAGCCTTACAATATTGTATTTACTATTCTTGTGAACTTGTATTCAGTTGAAATGGAATGGAAATAAACGTAAACGTAAAGTCTAAAGATTGATTTTTATTTTTATTTTATTTTTTATTTTTACACAAACGAAGGTTTTTACGGTTGTATTGCTGTTGTTTTTGTCTTGCAGTTTGTTTTTTTATTTCATGTATGCTCTGTATTTTCTTGTATTTTTGATGTTTTTTAATTCATGGAATCATGTACAATCACTGTGCAATTCAGCCTTTGGGCTGCAAGGAGTGTTTTTAATAAACCAATAATAATAATACTAATAATAGATTAGCTGCCAAAGTGCCAGTGCAGTAATTTGTTGTACTTACATGTAATATAATTATAGCACCTTACAACTTACAAGCGTCCATTGTTAGAATTAGGCACCACAACAAAACCCTTTTCTGCTTCCCTTTTTGAGTGCAGCCTTCAATGATTGAAGGTAAACACATTGCAACACACACCACTCACCAGGGTGAACCCCTTCTTTTTTAGCGATAATTATGTACTGACTGTGGTCTTTTATGTGTGTTGATAGTGTTTTTATTAACAACACACAGGATCTACAACTTTACGTCCCATCCGAAGGATGAAGCAATTAAAAGACACAAGTTTCAAGACTGGTGTCATGCCAAAAAGTGTCCACCACGAAATAGTGTCCGCTCATTAGCATATTGCGATCTGATTGGTCATGCGTCTAAGACGTCACATTGTTTACGGCAGTCTGCCAAAAAGCGTCCGTGTTTAGCGTGAATCATTGCATGCCTAGCTAGCTGCTCAGCTGACAAGACGTCGTACGTATACAGAATGTATTCATCTGAATGTGCCTTTGAACTTTGTTAAAACGCTTTCTTTAATGTATTATTATAAGAATTCGTAACACTTAACATTTCAGCACTTTCTCACATCGTTCATTTATTATTTTGTCCGATAGCTCACTGCCAAACACTGTCCTAATGTCCGCTAACTCTCCGCCAAATACTGTCCATTCCTGCCAAATACTGTCCGCTATTCTCCCCCCAAAATAACCGTAAACTCCCCGCTAAATACTGTCCGGGTGCTGTGCGTGCATGTGACTGAATGCATACATGCGCCGGACACTATAGTGTCCGGCATCCACTGCGCATGCTCAGCGGACACTATTTCGCGGCGGACACTTTTTGGCATGACACCGGGTCTCGAACCCACACTCTGCTGACCAGAAACGCCAGAGCTGCTGCTTGGCCACGCCACGCCACAGTAACCCTTGTTAAGTTGCTGAACAGACTGTCAACGAGTACTAGCATAGCTTGAGTCCGGTGCTCGGCCACCAAACGCCACTTAATAGTATTTGAAGATGCCCAATTTCACCATTACTTTGATTGCTGTCCAATATTAATTGTTCCCAGTATCCGTGACAAAGACAGCTTTTCAATGTTTGCAAAAATCAACCTAACTCCTACGTGCCTGACTCCACCAGGAGTGTTACGTAGTACATGTAACTATCCAGATCCAGATCCTGATCCTAATAAATGTGACCATTAACTTTAATAAATATTTACAGATTTGTTGGATGATTCGTTTAAAAAAAATAGGGGATATGAAACAAAAACTCCTCCAGTAATTAAGTCATACAACTCAATACATTGTTTCAACCCATACAACTCAAAGTTTTCAACTGTTTATATCTTTGTAAAAAATAGTTAATGGCCAGACATTTCGACCCTAGCAGAGTCTTTCTGGGAGGCTAAATGACAACACAACACAAATAAACATGTATACAAGTGAAACAAGAGCAGTCAAGTGGAAATACATGAATAGGGAGAGAGAGAGAAGCAGAAAGCATTCAGAAAAAGCAGGGGGTAAACTGGTATTATTGAGACAAAGGGGGGAGTTATGGGGGAGTTATGGAGGGAAGGGGCTGGCTGGACCACAAGAAGTTGGAAACACAGAGGACAAAATTGAGGGTTGGAAGAGGGAGAAAAAGTAAATAATTAGTAAATAAGGCAGACTAAAAATGTGGATATCTGTGGGGAAAAGGAGAAGGCATAGACAAAAGGTTATTAGTCATTTCCTTCTTGGATGTTCAAACCATGGGTTGAATGGTCTGGAGGCGCCTCATCCACAGTTTCTCCCTACTCGGACAACAGTCTCTCTGTGGTTACTAGTGCCTCAATGCCCTGTAAATTCATGTCAGAAATAGTGTTTAGGAAGATTAAAATGGTGTCCTACAGGTGTATTCAGCTTTTGGGTGTTGACAGTAGATCTGTGGCCATAGAAATGCCTCTTGAGTGTAGTTCTTGTTTCACCTATATATTGAACACCAGAAACTCCGCAAGATATAATTGGATAGATAAGATTAGTGGGTTTTTTTATTTTTTATTTTTTTATGTTTTGTGTATATTGCCTGTCTAAAATGTTTAGAAATATTTTTATAGGCAGACTGAACATTTTGGTGATAGGAAAATGATATTTTTCCTCCTCGGTCTAGCCTTCTCCATATCTATGTTGGGTTTTATTATATCTCTTTTGTGTGATTGAACTTTAGGAGAAAAACCCCAACACTAATAATAGTACTAAGCCTGTACATGAATTATTCAGTTGCAGCCAACTATTGTCCACAACATGTTTGGTCGTTATTGTGAATTGCATCAAAGGTTGCCAATGGTTACACGTCAACAAATCTTGGTGCACAAACAACTCCTTTTCATGCTTACAATGGGAGTCAGGTCACAAGGCATACAAATTACGTACCAGTGAAGGGTACTGCTCCAAAGAGTGACTTTGTATTTGGAGGGTCGTAATCTTATTAGCAAGAAGTGCTGCCACCCATGAAATTAGATTTTATTTACAAAGGAATGAAGCTTGTTGATGCAGTGTAATTATACCTGCAAAACTGCATCAACAAGAACATTTGTTATTCAAGATTGATTCATTTACTGATTATAACCAACCTGAGAGACTTTTTCATTAACAAAAATTACAGCTCTCTCTTTTTCAAACATCAAAATCCATTTAAAAAAAAAAAAAAAATCTACAAATCTTTAAAGGTAGGGACATTGTTTGGTTTTTGTCAACATAATGCTGATTTATAGGCAAAATTATTAAGAAAGATACAATAAAAGTCACATGTGAAAGGTTTAAAAAAATGCTGAATGCAGTGTCTACTTCATGGTATTTTCATTGAGAATCCATCCTCATTCAGTAATGTGACAGCGGGTACCAACTGCAAATCAACAACCACAAACAGACACCACAAAACTTTGAATCTTTGAAAGTCGATTTTAGGCAGTCTTTGTAGGTTCAAAATTGTTGACATTACATGTATACTTTTATTGATTTATAATCAACGGGTACTAGTATAGAAATATTGACTGCTATGAGGGGCACATTTAAAATTATAGGCCCAAGGTGATGTCAAAACCATGACTATGCCCGAAGCGAAGCTGAGAGCATAGTCATGGTTTTGACATCACCGAGGGCCTATAATTTTAACTGTGCCCCGAATATTAAGCAGTCAATATTTATTTTATATACCGAATAATAGTACACAAGCGACCTATGAATACAGTGTGTTGCGACTGTTCCATTATTTTCAGGGCGGGCACAGTCGATTGCTGTGCCCCGGGCACAGTTAATTATGACGTCATCTTGATAGAAAAGGGGGCCCAGCTATTTCAATGACTCCACTTTTAACCAATTAGATTAGAGGAATCTATATATGAGGTATATAATTACTACTATTACCATTTTTATAACTTAGTAAGCTTTCGGCAAAGTACGACCCTACCATTAAATGTTACACTACACATTGTCCCCTCACAAAATCTCCTGATATTAGTCATACTTTCAAAAACAAATTTTCTGTTATTTTTAAATAAATTTTTGTCCTGCTGGGCATGTTTCATTTGAATTAATATCTCCCTTGTTTATTTGCAGAGCTGATTGCCTTTCCAAGTGGAGAGGAATTAAATTCCTTGTCCGTCGATGAAGCTCAATTCGACCCAAGTGTGCTGGATCTGAACGACCCGGAAGACACAGGTACAGCAGGACTGGAACCAGCAACTGTACCTATGGCCCGAGTCTTGGAATTTGGCACTTGGCCAATAACTCCAAAAAACTGAACGAGTCCCAATGTCTAGTGTTTAACCCCACAACCAAACAAGTCCTGCAGTCTAGTATTTAACCCCACAACCAAACAACTCCTGCAGTCTAGTGTTTAACCCCACAACCAAACAAGTCCTGCAGTCTAGTATTTAACCCCACAACCAAACAAGTCCTGCAGTCTAGTGTTTAACCCCACAACCAAACAAGTCCTGCAGTCTAGTGTTTAACCCCACAACCAAACAAGTCCTGCAGTCTAGTATTTAACCCCACAACCAAACAAGTCCTGCAGTCTAGTGTTTAACCCCACAACCAAACAAGTCCTGCAGTCTAGTGTTTAACCCCACAACCAAACAACTCCTGCAGTCTAGTGTTTAACCCACCAACCAAACAAGTCCTGCAGTCTAGTGTTTAACCCCACAACCAAACAAGTCCTGCAGTCTAGTGTTTAACCCCACAACCAAACAAGTCCTGCAGTCTAGTATTTAACCCCACAACCAAACAACTCCTGCAGTCTAGTGTTTAACCCCACAACCAAACAACTCCTGCAGTCTAGTGTTTAACCCACCAACCAAACAAGTCCTGCAGTCTAGTGTTTAACCCCACAACCAAACAACTCCTGCAGTCTAGTGTTTAACCCCACAACCAAACAAGTCCTGCAGTCTAGTATTTAACCCCACAACCAAACAAGTCCTGCAGTCTAGTGTTTAACCCCACAACCAAACAAGTCCTGCAGTCTAGTATTTAACCCCACAACCAAACAAGTTCTGCAGGACCATCTTGACGTTTCCATGTAACTTTTTTACTCCTGTGTGAAGAGAAGCAACTATGGTGTTTTTTCGTTAGTAATGCCTTTCCCCAAGAACACACATTTGATGTGTTTTAGTAGTGGAAGGGTATTTATTATATGATGCTTTTTTCCTTGCAGGTAGCTACTTGTTCGACTCTACTGGCATCGTCAACAAGAGACTCTCTATAAATTTCTTCGTGAGAGACTTCATCTCAACGGAGACCAAATACTTCCGAGCAAACCCTCTTCTCTTCCAGTGCCTTCAGAAAATTCAGAATGAAGTATCGCAGAATAATGAAAAGGTACTATATCTGACCCCTTGCATTAACGACCATCGCTGAGTTACAACTAACGTGTGCATGCGAGTATATGCACCAGGGATAATTCTCAGCCAAAAATTTGTCTTCACTGAACACATTAAGGGCGCTGTTCTGGGCTTGTGATGTCATATGCAAGGGGTATACTAAGTTTTCTTTAGTTTTCATATTTTATTCTGGTGGGTATAAACAAATAATTTACAAAAATATTTGTATAATTGATTGATTTTTTACTCTTGAAGCAACAATGTATTTAACCTTGGCCACTTTGTTTATGTCTGTTTTTGAATAATTTAAAAAGGGATTTCTTTTTCCGCAGATTGTCATTCAAAGTGGGTACCAGCCACGGCGGGTTACCGGCAGTAGTGCTGACGCCTCTGTGATATACAGAAGCACTGGCTCAGATGCACTGGTTGGAATGGAACCAGGGACAACGGTTACCATAGCAAATGCTGTCGGCATTGCGGTGCGACTCTGTGTCCCTGTATTCCAGGTACACATGAAAGAGAACATTTATGACTGAAAATGTTTGATTTTACCAATTTGAATATTTCGAATGTGAACCTCTCCCCAACATAAAAGAGAAAAGTGTTTTATTTGTCATAATCCCTCGTCTGAAAATCTTTTCTTTCTATTGTAAATATTTTGAGGCCTCACTAATAACTATTGCATTTAATTTACTCTTTGTTACTACAAAATTCCTCTGCAAATTGGAAGAGAGCCCCCCCCCTTCCCCTGAAAAAAAAATACAAACAAATATAAATAAATAGGAGCCCATAACATAGGAAATCTAACTTGTAGAATTGCTTGACAAATTCTCTGTTAAAAGGAGACACTTTATGATCTGAAGTTGATGTTTGAGAAATTGTTATTTTCAAAACTGAAAAGAGGTTGTACTGACTAGTCAATTTTGATGTTATGTTTATATGCAGAGAGCCAATAAGGATATCGGAATCGTTGTGTTTGAGGAAAGTTTTGAAATTCGAATTCAGGGGAGCCGAGAGGATGGTCCAATATTCTTGGCTGATCATGAGGCATCGTTAAATTCCGACGAAGTCAAGCAGATCGCATGGGACAGTATCGATGCTGTGTATGGTAATAGAATAAGAATTTAATTTACAGTGGAATTCTTTGTCTGATACCCCTATAATGACATCCATTATTCCTGCTGTTCGCGAAAAGGAACCAGACTATTCGCTCCCTCTCAGCCTTACTTTGGGACTCAAATGAAATTTGAATAAAATTGAAATGCAGTGGATTTCTGCGTCTTACTCCCGATAATGACATCCATCTTATCTTCCTGTTTAGGAAGAGGAAGCCAGTCAACCTGGAGCACCCTCGAACAAAGATATTGACAAAATTGGGAGACTGCCAACATAGGGGTAGAAAGCTCAGTTGGTAGAGCGCTGACACATTAATTAGGAGATCGTTTGTTCAAATATCGCTGTTGTCAATTTTTTTCTTTGTTCAACCCCAAATAATTAAAAAATTTACCCAGTCTGTTTCTCTTGTGGTTTATTACTCTTAAGTAATTACAAAGAAAAGCAAAAATTAGTTAGTGGCCTGACATCAGGCCGATAACTAAATTTTGCATTTATACCACAGGTCCTTTTGGTTAGTAAGCAGTTTGCAACAGCTAATTCCATGTTTTCATTAATTACAAAGAACATTCTTTTTACTGTTCCTGGATTGTGATGTCAATTTCTCATCTTATTTGTGTCAGGTTCGTCTAAGATGCCATTATGTGCAGCAGATGAGTCGATGTCCAGCGGTCAGATGTTCCCACCGGACGCCGTTAATCCTGAAGCCACAGTTGGAAAAATTGACCACCCAATAACCCGAGGCAATGTGACAGATTTCGCTAGGTCAGTATGACGCCATTTCTTAGTCTGTGAATAAGCAAGAAGTACCTGAGAAAAATTGTTGCCGAGTCATCTGGCGTGTCTTAGTTGAGCTGTCAAGAGCTCCAGACTCAAGCTCTGGTGTTTCTGATCCGCAGAGTGTGGGTTCAAGTCCCGGTCGAGACACTTGTGTTCTTAAGAGGGACAGTTAACCATTATTGCTTCGTCCTTCAGAAGGGACATAAAGCCGTAGTTCCTGTGTGTTGTGTAGTGCATGTAAAAGAACCCAGCATACACTTATTGCTATTAGAAGGGGTTTGCCCTGGTGTTTCTGGCAGTGGCTTCCGAGTGCTCCGCAGCACCTTGTAACCCTTATAAGGTGCTACATAAATCGGTCTCATATTTCATAAATTTCAAAACCTGTCTTTAAATGTGTTTCTCTTTGTTCAAGCGTCTTGAGCACCTTATCGGTGGATTAGTGCGCTGTATAAGACTCCAATATTACTATTGTCTGCAAAATTATCAAGGTCTTCCGCATTTTAACAATTTAAAAGATTCTGAATATTTTAGCTAGAATAGAGGGAATATTTGTGAGAGTTTATTAAAGAAATTATTCCATTAAAAAAAAAATATATATTTAAATCAAGCAGGTTGACCCAGTACCCTGGAAGACTAATCGCTTTTAAGAATGAGGAGCGAACGTCAGCTTGGTGTGGTGTACCTGAGAGGCTTTGTGTAGATTGCAGAGAGCACATGAAGGGTTTTAATCTCAACAGCAGGTCAGTCAAGGTCACAACTTCCTGTAGTTTACCCATGCATAATTGTTGCTCTGCGTCCAGGAGGATGTAGCTACAAGGGTTTACTTGTATTCCCAAAAGGCTGTGTGTAGATTGCACAGACCACATGAATGGCTTAAATACAAACCACAGGACAGTGGAAGTCGAAGCTTTCTTTGTTTGCAAAATGAAATCTCAACATAAATTGTTCCTCTGCACTTAGGAGGGTGCAGGCACAATGTGTGATGTAAGGCCGTGCTTATGTTGCATTGACCACATGAATGGGGCTGTAAAAATTGACAACAGTTCACAGCTTTCTGACAAAAGTTAACAGTTCAAATTACAATAACCATAATTGTTTCTCTTCAACCAGATTCACAATGTTGTACTTGCGATTGTAAAGATGATTGTTGTGTAAAATTAAAAGCGATAAAGAGGATTCACTACATTTTATGGCTGGTTCATCCTCTACATTTTCAGGTGTGCTGATCGGACCATGGCTGTGCGTTTAATGACGACTTTAAAAACCTTGGCGAAACTTGTCAGCGAGGAATGGCCTGGAGGTAATATTCAGGCATTTTGTCTGTTTGTTTGTCTGTTTGTTTGTTTGTTTGTTTGTTTATCTGTTTGTTGGTGTGTTTGTCGGGTTGTTTGTCTGTTTCTTTCTTTTTTTAAAGTGTCTTCTGAAAAATTTCCTCATGGTACACTTTATGAAGTAGATGCACTCACAATTTGTTTTCTCCAATTTCTCCAAATGATAATCATGAGTTGGGGAAGCAAAAACAACAAAAAAAGCGAGGAACACATTTCTTCCTTTTTTGCCATCTATGTATCTATATTACATTTAATTTTGTAGAATCAGGTCTTCTTTTTGATATTACAATATATCAACAATTTCAAAGATTAAAAATTTCATTGAAGCTATCATAGAATACCTTGAAGAAAAAACTTGTATGTCCTTTTTTGTTTGTCCTTTTTTGTTTGTCTAAGCCAAAATAAAGATATAACAAAAAACTGGGTGACCCCTAACATTGGGCTAGATATCTCAGTTTGTAGAGTTCCAGCCGTTAATCCAGAGGTCGCAGGTTCCAACCCAAAGTTGTTCTTTTTGTGTCATACAGTGAAGTTGTTGGTGATAGAAGCCTGGGACGAAACACACGAGGGCAGCACATACCCGGAAGGCGACCAACCAGCCAGCTCGCTTCACTATGAAGGACGTGCAGCCAAGCTAGCTTTGTCTAATGAGGACTCTACTAAGCTTGATCGTCTTGCCGGTCTGGCTATATGTGCTGCTTCTGATTATGTGGAGCACAAAGGTATTAGGGCAAATCTTTGACACCAATATTAAAGGTATAGGGTCATAGATTGGTTTTTGTCAACGTAATGCTGATTTATAGGCCAAGTTTTTCAAGAAAGATACAATAAAAGTCACCTGTGAAAGTTTCAGCTGAATATGATGTCTACTTGCTGAGAAAACAGCAAAAACTTGTACAATATTTTCACAAGAATGTTGAATCCATCCTTTATAGTTAAAAGTGTATACAAAGAACATCTCTGGCCGCAGCATTTGCGAACAGACATCAACCCTCTGAAATCCGAGAATCGATTCATGCATGAATCGTTTCTCAGATGCAGTATTTAAGGGTGAAAATATTATCCAAACCATATTACTTTGCAGGTTTTTTTGCATAGCTATAGTGCTTGGAGTACTTACTAAACTAATGTACGTCCCTACCTTGACAACAAGATCCCTTTTGCTAAAGTCGTTTGTGACAAAAGGTAGACACGGCCACACACAGCATTATCAACGTGATTTTAAATGTCCTTGCAAAAAGTTTACATGAATGAAAAATCCAACAACATTTTTCTTTTGATACTCTTTTTTTTCTCAATAAAAAGGTGATTACATCTTTGTGGCAGTCAAGAAACAAGCTGGCAGCTCGGCCACAACGGTAACATTCCCTCATAGAGAGCTTCTGGTTGTTCTGCCACCGGAAACCGATGCTGCTGAGTACCAGCTACCAGATGGATTTGAGGGAACTGAGAATGTCCGCCCGCTCTTTGATAAAGATCACATGGTACAGATCACAAATGTGCAAAAATATATCTAAATAGGAGAGAAAGTTTGATTGTTGTTATTAAACATTTTGAGAAATGACCCCCTTTCTGAAGTAATGTTGTTTTAGAGAAAGAGGTAATTTTCAACCCCAAAATTTGAATCTGAGAGAGGCTTCAGGCATGAAGCCTTTCTCATGAATCTGAAAGCACACAATTCTATGCAACAAGGGTGGTTTTTTTCTTATTTTCTTGCAACTTCGATGACCAATTGAGCCCAAATTTTCACAGGTTTGTTATTTTATGCATATGTGAGAATACTGGTCTTTGACAACTACCAAAAGTATACCGTGCCTTTGAAGAAGACAGTTTTTGCTTAACTTTGTGTAAAGGGGAATAATTTACAAACAAATGACTGTCGGCTATAATTAGATTTTGTTGTTGTTTATTTCATGATTTACAGTTGGATGCAAAGCTGTCTGATGCAACTCAAGTGAACCAGTTTGTGTCGGAGAACGGTCGGTACTTTCGTCTCAATCCAAACATTGTGCTATGCTTCCAGGATATTGTCGACAATGAGAACAAGTGGAACCCAGGTCTGTTCATAGATTTTTTATTTTTCTTAAGATTTACCAAAGGGTGAAAGGTCACAGGTCAAGTTGTGTGCTGCTTTTGCCTGATGACCTTCAAATGAAAATCAAGGTCAAAAGGTAGAATGCGTTGTCTCTCAAATACCATGGTTACATTTAGTGTCTGGCAGCCATTGGACAGTTTGTTTGCATATTAATTAGACCTAATTAATATACAAATGATCCTGATTGGTTTAAAGTTTGACCTGTCATACTTTAAACCAATCAGGATCATCTGTTTGGGGGAACTTTCTCTTTGTCACAGTCGACCAACTTACTGCGTATTTGATAATCTCAAGTTCATTTTAACTTTTGGGTTATTCTTTGTCAGATGTAAAGCTTAATGTTCTGAACGCCTTCATGACCAATAAAGAGCACGACAACATCAACTACCTGGACCCACGGTATAGCTCCCCCATCATGGGTCAGTCAATGGAGTTGACCTATGACCCAATGAATTCGGACGAATTGACCCATCATCCGGAGCGTTTGATGAGACAAGCTCTTCTTCACTGCGGCCCTCGATTTATCAAGTCTGGATTTAATATTGGAGTTGGTAAGCAGAAACCTCTGTAGAGGACAGTGCACAGTCACGACGCTCTCTTTCAGTGCATGATTTGTCAGAATTTTACGTGATTTTAGGTTTGCACTTCAAACGTCTAAGAATCATTACTTTGACATTCTTCAGGAGAACTTTTGAGGACTCTTAAGTGCAGGGGTAAGGTCGGGGAGATTTTTGGGGTTGGCAAAAAGAGCTATATTAATTTAAGAATCTTTCTTTTGACATTATTTGTGTGAGGACTCTAAATTCCGGGGTTGAGGTAGGGGAGATTTGGGGTTTGCAAAAAAGAGTTACATTTTGAGAATCTTTCTTATGGTTGTCTTGAAGGTTTATATGAAGACTCTGTGTTCATTGACATGCGTAAGACATTCAGTGCCTGGGTGGAGAATTCTAACCTTCTGGGACCTGGTGAGACCAAGGAAGATTTCAAGAAAGAGCAGGCACGATGGTTACTACGAGCTGTAGGTAAGATCAAGTCAAATGAACCGCAACCCTATAAAGGTCAATTACGTGTTGCCGCCGAGCGGTTAAGAACACCGAATTCAAGCTCTTGTGTTTCTGATCAGAAGAGTGGGTTTGAGACCTTGTCTTGATACTCGTTTCCTTAAGCAAGACATTTAACCATTTTTGCTTCATCCTTTGGATGGACGTAATGCCGTAGGTCCCGTGTGTTATAAAAACTGTCAATGTACATAAAAGACTCCAGTACACACTTCACTAATAGAAGGGGATCACCCTGGTGTGTCTGGAAGTGCGTTTATCTTTAATTTCATTCTTGGTGCTACAAAGATATGATTCGTTTATTTCACAGAGGGCCGTATTGTGGATCCACTTAACCCGACTGATGCCTGTTTGCGATCGGTACGACCAAAGAAACAGGGTGTTGACTTTAGCCATGTGAGGGTGTCAACCACCGACCCCGCAAACAGCAACGATTGTATCCCTCGAACCAACACTGCATTCTGTCAGCAGACAGCCAAGCACAGACAAAAACAGGTATGAAGTTGGGTGGATAGAGTTTCTCAGTTACTTGGGCTCAATTGGTCATCGAAGTAGCAAGAAAATAATAAAAGAAAAAACACCCTTGTTGCATAGAATTGTGTGCTTTCAGATGCCTGAGGAAGGCTTCAGGCCTGAAGCCTCTCTCAGATTCAAACTATGGGGGTGAAAATGACCTCTTTCTCTAAAACAACTTCATAAAGGGAGTTGTTTCTCAGTGTTTTACAATAGACCTTATGCATATGACGTCATTTGAGTAGGGCGCCCTCACCTAGAGGTCAAAAGGAAGATGCTCATTGGCCAGTCCTGTGCGCCGCGCGTACAAATCAGCGCGTTTCCATTGTTTCATCATCAGTTTACCTCTAAGATGGCGGCTTGGTGACGTCAATGCATAAGGTCTATATCAACAGCTCTCCGGTGCTCCTTACCAAGTAAGGTTTTTATGGTCTTTAACTTGTACAGTAATTACCAAAAGTTTAACCTGTTTAACAGTTTAACCTGTTTAACAGTTTAACCTGTTTAACAGTTTAACCTGTTTAACAGTTTATAAAATTGGACTTCGTACGTTCAGGACTTGTTAACTTAAAGATTACAACCTGCACTTGAATATACCCCTTTGCCCAACTACCTTGCCAAAATGAGGGCCCGGGACCATGGCATATTTTCCAAGGCGTCTTTAACTTTTCATTATATCTCTGAGTATTAACGACTTTTATCTTTGTAGGTGAATCGTATTTGGGTTGAGGTGAAACGAAAGCATCTTGACCATGACGAAGGTGAACTTTTCGAAGCTCTTAAAGGGTGCATCGGAGCCTGTGCAACCTGCAAGAAAGGTAACATCAGGGGTAGCTAAAGTACAATTATTTTGTTGTTATTACCAGAAATATATTCGATGTAGATAAATAAATAATAGTTAATGGCCTGACATTTGGATCCTAGCAGAGTCTTTCTCAAATAATACATAAATACAAATAATGAATGTATTTTTGTTATTGTGTCAGTGCATGCAAGTTATATCTCCTAAAATAGTTTGAAATTGTCAAAACGTTGTGTCTCGCTTAAAATAGCCCGGATGTACAAACAAAACAAGTTCGTGCCAAGATAACTTTTTGCTTAGAACATTTTAATGCGAGATCCGATGTTTTGTTTTGCAAAAATGAGATACAACCTTTTTGCACTGACCGACGACTTACTAACTTCTAATTCTCGTTTGTGTTTTTTTAATTTGGAAGGTTCATTCTACGAGGATAAAGTTAAACACTGCAACAACTTCATGCACTGGGTCCCCTTCGGGTTCCTGGAGAAACAAGACCAGACAAACCTCTACGTCAGGACCAATACAAAGATGAAGATACCAGCTTGCCGTCATCATTGCATCGACAATACGCCTCTCTTCTCACTAATGGGTAAGCAATGCCCCGATGCTTCTGGCAGTGTTAAAGTCGAGACCCGATAGTCCGAGACCGAGACCAAGACCTGAAGGTCCAAGACCGAGATCGAGACCAGACGGATGAGACCAAGACCGAGACCTTGAAGGTCCGAGACCGAGATCGAGACCTCAATGAATAAATTAATTAATAAAAGAGTAAAGCAAATTTGTGTGGGGAGACCGAGACCGGTCTCGAGACCTACAACACTGGTTTCTGGCAGTGGTTGCTGCATGCGCTGCAGCACCTTGTTAAACCATCAGAAGATGCTTCATAAAAGGGTCTCATAATTGATTTAAGCAATAAACCAATTAATAATATTTAAAAACGGTATCAAGTTGGTACATCGGCAAATTCCATCCCCTGAGCTGGCAAACGTTATTGTGAAATTTGACCCGAACAATTGCTCATTTCATTGCTCAACTATACAATCAAATTGCTCATTTCATTGCTCAACTATACAATCAAATTGCTCATTTCATTGCTCAACTATACAATCAAATTGCTCATTTCATTGCTCAACTATACAATCAAATTGCTCATTTCATTGCTCAACTATACAATCAAATTGCTCATTTCATTGCTCAACTATACAATCAAATTGCTCATTTCATTGCTCAACTATACAATCAAATTGCTCATTTCATTGCTCAACTATACAATCAAATTGCTCATTTCATTGCTCAACTATACAATCAAATTGCTCATTTCATTGCTCAACTATACAATCAAATTGCTCATTTCATTGCTCAACTATACAATCAAATTGCTCATTTCATTGCTCAACTATACAATCAAATTGCTCATTTCATTGCTCAACTATACAATCAAATTGCTCATTTCATTGCTCAACTATACAATCAAATTGCTCATTTCATTGCTCAACTATACAATCAAATTGCTCATTTCATTGCTCAACTATACAATCAAATTGCTCATTTCATTGCTCAACTATACAATCAAATTGCTCATTTCATTGCTCAACTATACAATCAAATTGCTCATTTCATTGCTCAACTATACAATCAAATTGCTCATTTCATTGCTCAACTATACAATCAAATTGCTCATTTCATTGCTCAACTATACAATCAAATTGCTCATTTCATTGCTCAACTATACAATCAAATTTGATAAAAGACAGCACGAGGGCTGATACATAACGAATTAACAAAAAGTAAAAAGGATAAAATAGAAAGTATAGGCTATGATAATTAAAAAGAAAGACAATATAGAGAAAAATGTAGATGCAAGTTGAAGACAGAAACGCAACAAAATCAATTAAAAAGTAAGACAAGATCGGAGCACCATAACAAAAAACAGCTTCTGCTAGACAGCGCCATCTACCAGTTATGAAACCAATGAACCCTCACTTTATTCCAAAGATACCTGTATAGAGAAGATGTTTAAAGAAATCTCAATGTATCTCTTTCTTTTTTTAAGAGTGCCTGACCCAAGCTCTTGTGTTTTTGATCTGTAGGTTCTATCCTGGTCATGGCACTTGTGTCCTTGAGCAAGATACTTTACCTGAATTTCTTTGTCCTTCGGATGGGTCGTTATGCTGTATGTCCTATGTTGTGTAATGCACTAAAAGAACCCAGTTACACTTATGAGTGCACTGCTGCACCTTGTAAACCATCAGAAGATGCTACATAAAAAGGGTCTCATAATTCAAAACATACAGCGCTGCTTATCCTGTTAAAAACAACCCAAATAATGAGTGCTTTGATACGCCCTATAGGGGTGGGATAAAGTATTATTATAAGAACCCATTCCCATTTTTTTTTTTTACATTTATGCCAAAGGTCATTTCGGTTACACGTCTACTTGTCTTTTCTCTGATATTGTACGTACATCGTCAGTGACTTCCTTTTTTCTCACATAGTTCCAACCATTGAAGCACTCTACCGCCCAGACCCAGCACGCAGCGTCAAAGAACGTCTCTACTCTGAAGTCAATAACCCCTCGCCAGTCAACGAGCTCATGCAGAAGTTGTACGCAATCCACTCCTCGGGTGTTGTGACTGTCTGGGTGCACGATGTGGCAGAGTTGGACATTCTAAAAGAACCTCTCAGGGTATGGATAGTTGTTGTATTTAGTAATAATAGTGTCTTCTTATATAGCGCTCAAACTGATCACTCAGTCACGCACATGGCGCTCCAGCTTTAACTACTCTTCTGGCCAAGTGGTCTTTGTCATCGGACTCAAGATCTAAACGCACTTTAACCCTCAAGTCTTTAAACTGCCTGCTACTGCCCTGCTTGTTACTCCCCAAACTGCCCACAACCACCCTGCCTGTTACTCCCCAAACTGCCCACAACCACCCTGCCTGTTACTCCCCAAACTGCCCACAACCACCCTGCCTGTTACTCCCCAAACTGCCCACAACCACCCTGCCTGTTACTCCCCAAACTGCCCACAAACACCCTGCCAGTTACTCCCCAAACTGCCCACAACCGCCCTGCCAGTTACTCCCCAAACTGCCCACAACCGCCCTGCCAGTTACTCCCCAAACTGCCCACAACCACCCTGCCTGTTACTCCCCAAACTGCCCACAACCGCCCTGCCTGTTACTCCCCAAACTGCCCACAACCACCCTGCCTGTTACTCCCCAAACTGCCCACAACCGCCCTGCCTGTTACTCCCCAAACTGCCCACAACCGCCCTGCCTGTTACTCCCCAAACTGCCCACAACCACCCTGCCTGTTACTCCCCAAACTGCCCACAACCACCCTGCCTGTTACTCCCCAAACTGCCCACAACCACCCTGCCTGTTACTCCCCAAACTGCCCACAACCGCCCTGCCTGTTACTCCCCAAACTGCCCACAACCGCCCTGCCAGTTACTCCCCAAACTGCCCACAACCGCCCTGCCAGTTACTCCCCAAACTGCCCACAACCGCCCTGCCAGTTACTCCCCAAACTGCCCACAACCGCCCTGCCTGTTACTCCCCAAACTGCCCACAACCGCCCTGCCTGTTACTCCCCAAAGTGCCCACAACCGCCCTGCCTGTTACTCCCCAAACTGCCCACAACCGCCCTGCCTGTTACTCCCCAAACTGCCCACAACCGCCCTGCCTGTTACTCCCCAAACTGCCCACAACCGCCCTGCCTGTTACTCCCCAAACTGCCCACAACCGCCCTGCCTGTTACTCCCCAAACTGCCCACAACCGCCCTGCCTGTTACTCCCCAAACTGCCCACAACCGCCCTGCCTGTTACTCCCCAAACTGCCCACAACCGCCCTGCCTGTTACTCCCCAAACTGCCCACAACCGCCCTGCCTGTTACTCCCCAAACTGCCCACAACCGCCCTGCCAGTTACTCCCCAAACTGCCCACAACCGCCCTGCCAGTTACTCCCCAAACTGCCCACAACCGCCCTGCCAGTTACTCCCCAAACTGCCCACAACCGCCCTGCCTGTTACTCCCCAAACTGCCCACAACCGCCCTGCCTGTTACTCCCCAAACTGCCCACAACCGCCCTGCCTGTTACTCCCCAAACTGCCCACAACCGCCCTGCCTGTTACTCCCCAAACTGCCCACAACCGCCCTGCCTGTTACTCCCCAAACTGCCCACAACCGCCCTGCCAGTTACTCCCCAAACTGCCCACAACCGCCCTGCCTGTTACTCCCCAAACTGCCCACAACCGCCCTGCCTGTTACTCCCCAAACTGCCCACAACCGCCCTGCCTGTTACTCCCCAAACTGCCCACAACCGCCCTGCCTGTTACTCCCCAAACTGCCCACAACCGCCCTGCCTGTTACTCCCCAAACTGCCCACAACCGCCCTGCCTGTTACTCCCCAAACTGCCCACAACCGCCCTGCCTGTTACTCCCCAAACTGCCCACAACCGCCCTGCCTGTTACTCCCCAAACTGCCCACAACCGCCCTGCCTGTTACTCCCCAAACTGCCCACAACCGCCCTGCCTGTTACTCCCCAAACTGCCCACAACCGCCCTGCCTGTTACTCCCCAAACTGCCCACAACCGCCCTGCCTGTTACTCCCCAAACTGCCCACAACCGCCCTGCCTGTTACTCCCCAAACTGCCCACAACCGCCCTGCCTGTTACTCCCCAAACTGCCCACAACCGCCCTGCCTGTTACTCCCCAAACTGCCCACAACCGCCCTGCCTGTTACTCCCCAAACTGCCCACAACCGCCCTGCCAGTTACTCCCCAAACTGCCCACAACCGCCCTGCCTGTTACTCCCCAAACTGCCCACAACCGCCCTGCCTGTTACTCCCCAAACTGCCCACAACCGCCCTGCCTGTTACTCCCCAAACTGCCCACAACCGCCCTGCCTGTTACTCCCCAAACTGCCCACAACCGCCCTGCCAGTTACTCCCCAAACTGCCCACAACCGCCCTGCCTGTTACTCCCCAAACTGCCCACAACCGCCCTGCCTGTTACTCCCCAAACTGCCCACAACCGCCCTGCCTGTTACTCCCCAAACTGCCCACAACCGCCCTGCCTGTTACTCCCCAAACTGCCCACAACCGCCCTGCCTGTTACTCCCCAAACTGCCCACAACCGCCCTGCCAGTTACTCCCCAAACTGCCCACAACCGCCCTGCCAGTTACTCCCCAAACTGCCCACAACCGCCCTGCCAGTTACTCCCCAAACTGCCCACAACCGCCCTGCCTGTTACTCCCCAAACTGCCCACAACCGCCCTGCCTGTTACTCCCCAAACTGCCCACAACCGCCCTGCCTGTTACTCCCCAAACTGCCCACAACCGCCCTGCCTGTTACTCCCCAAACTGCCCACAACCGCCCTGCCTGTTACTCCCCAAACTGCCCACAACCGCCCTGCCTGTTACTCCCCAAACTGCCCACAACCGCCCTGCCTGTTACTCCCCAAACTGCCCACAACCGCCCTGCCTGTTACTCCCCAAACTGCCCACAACCGCCCTGCCTGTTACTCCCCAAACTGCCCACAACCGCCCTGCCTGTTACTCCCCAAACTGCCCACAACCGCCCTGCCTGTTACTCCCCAAACTGCCCACAACCGCCCTGCCTGTTACTCCCCAAACTGCCCACAACCGCCCTGCCTGTTACTCCCCAAACTGCCCACAACCGCCCTGCCAGTTACTCCTCAAACTGCCCACAACCGCCCTGCCTGTTACTCCCCAAACTGCCCACAACCGCCCTGCCTGTTACTCCCCAAACTGCCCACAACCGCCCTGCCTGTTACTCCCCAAACTGCCCACAACCGCCCTGCCTAATACTCTCCAAACCGCCCACAACCGCCCTGCCTAATACTTCCCAAACCGCCTGCAATCGACATGCCTAATACTTCCCAAACTGCCTGCAATCGACATGCCTGTCCCTCCTCAAACCGCCCAGCCTGCTACTCCTCCATTCATTTCAGTTTAACAGGAACATAATAATAGACTAGCCTCCTGTCCGCTTGTTTATCTTATTTGCGTTGTACGTTTACTTGAAGGTTGTGATGTTGTACAACAAGAACGTAACCCAGGTGAAAGTCTACGCTACACCGCTAAACCAACAGAGCGTAGCAGGGAAAATGACCGAGCTGGCCGCTGAGTGGACAAGCGGAGGATGCCTTGATCATTCAAGGACCTTTCTGCCTCCTTTTGGACAAGTAGAAGATATCCCGTCTGGTAAGAACAAAGACTTGCATTTCCTCAATGCTACTAGTAAAAACGTTGCTTTGTTATTTTGGCTTGTTTGTCATATTCTGGTGAGCATGATTTTGCTGTGCTAAGCTCCTTTTGTGCCTAAGCTGCTCTATGAAATTTGGCTGGGGTTTTGAAAAGGGCCTATTGTTAAGTATGGGATCGACTTGAAGAAAAGAACTAACATTCAGAGGTTTATGGATGTATAACGTACACACACTTTATTGGAAGTTGGAACAATCAGCTTAGTGAACACACTCCTTCACTACTCAAGTTATTCTCTACTTGAACCTCAGTTTTAATAAGGAATCTTCAAAAGACAATGTTAGAGTTCAACCTTTCACTGAAAGTAAGAAATTTCAATATTTGGCATTTTTTGTCATAAACTGTGCAATCACAAACTATGCACACAAACTATAAATCCAACTGGAAAAAAACATCAGGGTTTTGTATTTAGACAAATAATATGTTCAGAATGATGGATTAAGCTGAACTCAGTAAGTTTGTCTTGACCACCCACACATGAATTAGTCTAGCTTTATGTGAATCCAGGATCTGACCATTATGACAATGAGTCGGTCCTTCTTGGAATTGGAATGACCCTCACATAACACTATTCTTTAGCTGTGACATGTATCTTCTTGTTTCTTTTGCCTCTGTAGGGGTGAGCAAGCGCAGCCCTGAGCATGATCTGAGAGAAGCGATGTTGGAACGTCATGGCAACTGGGAGCGCAGATGGGTGTTGGATCATCCCTTGATCTAAGTAAGACAGTGAGAATAAAACATTGTTAGAGTTCAACAGTAGGTTGAACTATTTCACTGAAAATAAGAGATTTCAATATTTTGAATTTTTTGTCATAAACTATGCAATCACAAACTATGCAACCAATATATAAATCCAACTGGGAAAAAAACATCATGGTTTTGTATTTAAACAAACACTATATTTAGAATGATGGATTAAAGCTAAATTCAGTCGAAACTGAAATCTGGGAAAAAGGTTGAAACTAACAACCGGATTGTAAATTATGACCAGGACTAAAAAACATAACCAGGTCAAAATGTAATTGGGGTCAAAGCCACATCTCGACTGTGACTATAACCAAGTTGAACCTTTTAGAGACCATAGCGGTTGGAATGACTTGTACCAAAATGCCCACAGCAGCCGCAAACAGCTGCAAAATCTAACCTACTTCCACTCAACCAAAACATGTTCCAATGTTTCCCATAAAAAAAGAGTTTCTATGTTTCTGAAACAAAACAATTTTTAGTTTTTGTTCAAACACTTTAACAAAATAAAATGGTTTCACAAAATCAACATTAAAACCTTGTCTGGGTGTATGGTGACAATTATACAAAAATGAATGGTCTCTAAAGGGTTAAAATCCATGTGTTAGTTATACTCTATGTATCTCTCCATAAAATCGAAGGATTGAGCTCTTTCTTGTAGCTTTGTGAACAACTTTTTGATATTTTGTATCAATATTTTTTACACAGAAGATTTGTATAGTATTTTGTAGCTTTACTTAAAAGACTTTTATAACATTTTATGATAGCTTAAAGGGAGTTTATACTTTTAGTAAATGTCAAAGACCAGTATCCTCACTTGGTGTATCCCAACATATACATGAAACAACAAACCTGTGAAAGTTTAAGCTCAATCGGTCATTGCAATCACCAGAAAAAAGTGGTGAAAAACTCACTGTTTTCAAACATCGAGTTTTCAACTCGTGAGATCAAAACTAATTGTTTTACTCATTTCTCAAAAACTATAGCATTTAAAGCAAAAATATTTCAAAGGGAGTTTCCCATCATGACCATCTTTATACCATGTAAGTTATGTGTGAATCTGTGAACATTTATATTTTTACTCTTACCAATGTTACAAACACCCTTTAAAGCGCGTTGTTTGTAAATTGAATAATCTTTGTGACATGACACAAGGTGATTTTTACCAGCAACTTGGAGGCAACCAACATCCCTGCATTCTAAAATGAACGCTTCAGTTCCACACAATAGGCATTTTTCTAAGAGTATGTTACAATCCCGGTGATGATTTTAGCAAAAGTAATAATGTACTTTTATAATGTGCCATGTCTGTCATAAATGACACTCCTGGCGCTGAATTATCAAATCTGGTGGAGATTGTTAAGATGAGACGAAGCAACCATAATACAACATCTTGAAAGGGATACAAGGTGAGGTGGTGTCCATTGCTCCCAGACCATTCCAGAAACACCAGGGCAAACCCCTTCTCTTTACAATAAGTGTACGTGGTTCTTTTATGTGCAATACATGGGACCTACCGTGACCTATGGTTTTACATTCCATCCGAAGGACGAAGCAATAATGGTTTAGTGTCTTCCTTCAGGACACAAGTATACACACTGGGACTCAAACCCACACTCTGCTGATCAGAAACACTGCAGCAAAGTCCAGTGCACTTGACCGCTCGGCCACGACACTGTTATGTGAAAATTGATTGTGAAAGTTTTGTTATTGACATTAATTTCCAGGAACTTGTTGCCTTTAAATTGCCCCAGGTTCAATTTCACAAAGCACTGAGATTCATCTTAAGATAAGTTGCCAATATCATATTGCTCCTTGAGGAGCAATGCTGCCTTGAAGACCTGATGGCAGCAAATGAGAAGGCCATTAGATGTGCCCAATCCTGGCCAAACATTTGAAGAGTAGATGATATTGTGACATCACACTTTGATGAGCAATTAAGATTGATGCACAGTAAGGACCAATTTTTGCCCTTTGTGAAATCGGCCCCTGGTGTGACAAGACCTTTTTAGATGGATACAATTTGTATCCTAAGGCCGTGTCTGAATTGATGATTATGGCTATGGCTACGGCTTGATTGCTGCTTCATCATGCAGTGAAGTTTGAAGTCCTTAGCAACAGCCATAGCCGTATAGCTGCAGCTGCCAATTCCGATACAGCCTTAGACTCTTTTACCCAGAAAGAAAGTTTTGTTTGTTTGTATTGTGATTTAATTGAAGACTGTGAGTGGCTGATTGTGGTAGAAAAACTTACATGAGATAATTTGTGTATAAACCTTTTTCTTTCCTGGTTAGCCACTACTGTTGCTGCAGGTGGACTACTTTAAAGATTATTTATGTTTTTTTTTACTTGTTTGAAGAAATATTTAGTCAAGAAATAAAAGTTTTAAAAGTTTGTGTTTTGTCATGTGTTTTTATTTTAGATCCTTTGTGCGTTCCATCTTTTAAACAGCAATAACTCACATAAAGATATCAGACACTTTTACCTTTTTAGTTTCAGTTTGGTTACACATAACTGATTGGAAAAGAGAATGCTCTTTTAGTAAACATGTAAAGTGTGACAGTCAACCTCCTTGCCTTGCCCCCCCCCCCTCCCCACTTCCCAGCCTTTCCGCGGTAGTCACTTTTAAGTTTCGGTTTGCAATTGTACTAAAGAGCAAGACACCCACACAAATAGCCAGGGGAGCAGTAGCCCTATGTAGGACTCTTCCTCTTTCACTGTAAGCCCTAGTATTTATACGAGAGTAAAATGCCTCCAGATCTAGGGGAGCCTGTGAAACTATAATACAACAAAAATAGTGGGCGTGGTTCGAAAGTTCCACTTGTTTCTGGTGATAGCGCCCTCTCGTGGTTTTGAACCTCAGACGTAGACAGGTTTTAATTTCGGGACAAAATGGCGACGCTTTTGCAGTCGAACCGGCTGCAAATCCTGTGTTCGTGTGGTCTTAGCTCTCCTATCATCAAACTTTACTTCTGTAAGCACTGCTTGAAGTTAAGATGCGGTCGTTGTGTTTCTCCCCCTCCCCACTTCCCAGCCTTTCCGCGGTAGTCACTTTTAAGTTTCGGTTTGCAATTGTACTAAAGAGCAAGACACCCACACAAATAGCCAGGGGAGCAGTAGCCCTATGTAGGACTCTTCCTCTTTCACTGTAAGCCCTAGTATTTATACGAGAGTAAAATGCCTCCAGATCTAGGGGAGCCTGTGAAACTATAATACAACAAAAATAGTGGGCGTGGTTCGAAAGTTCCACTTGTTTCTGGTGATAGCGCCCTCTCGTGGTTTTGAACCTCAGACGTAGACAGGTTTTAATTTCGGGACAAAATGGCGACGCTTTTGCAGTCGAACCGGCTGCAAATCCTGTGTTCGTGTGGTCTTAGCTCTCCTATCATCAAACTTTACTTCTGTAAGCACTGCTTGAAGTTAAGATGCGGTCGTTGTGTTTCTCCCCCTCCCCACTTCCCAGCCTTTCCGCGGTAGTCACTTTTAAGTTTCGGTTTGCAATTGTACTAAAGAGCAAGACACCCACACAAATAGCCAGGGGAGCAGTAGCCCTATGTAGGACTCTTCCTCTTTCACTGTAAGCCCTAGTATTTATACGAGAGTAAAATGCCTCCAGATCTAGGGGAGCCTGTGAAACTATAATACAACAAAAATAGTGGGCGTGGTTCGAAAGTTCCACTTGTTTCTGGTGATAGCGCCCTCTCGTGGTTTTGAACCTCAGGCGTAGACAGGTTTTAATTTCGGGACAAAATGGCGACGCTTTTGCAGTCGAACCGGCTGCAAATCCTGTGTTCGTGTGGTCTTAGCTCTCCTATCATCAAACTTTACTTCTGTAAGCACTGCTTGAAGTTAAGATGCGGTCGTTGTGTTTCTCACGAGGTATGTATGGCGGTGATTACTTGATATTTAGTGGGACTTATTGAGGTTAAAAATAAACCTAAGTTACATTTGGATACCTACAACTTGAACATGTACGACGTGTAGTTTTGATCGTTTGTTGATTTTGGGGAGCGTCTTAGCCCTGGCGGCCTTTCACTTTCGTAATACACTACAGTGACGTCCTGGAGATCAGGTACCATTTCTGGGGCGGAAAAAATTTCAAAGCTTTTGAAGTCAAATCTTACCTGTAAGAAGCCACTAATTTCACAAGATTCACATTCCATGTGGTGGCATACATTTTGCTGCGGTGGGTTTTGGACGTCATATATTCCTCATTAATTCGTCATTTTCGTGAAATAATGCAGCTCCCAACGTTAAAGAAAAGTCAATTTTGTTTGTTTTTTCACAGTGTCTGACGTGCGTACGCGTACATTCACGTGTAAGATGCAGGATGCATGACGCGCATATCCTCAGTGTTTGCCGTGCGTACGGCTTATTCGCTTGTAAGACGCAGGGTGCATGACGCGCATATCGTGCGTTGCGTTTGCATGTTCTTACGCTGTGCTGTCAAGATACTGTGACCAAAAAGTGCGATATGAATTTGTTGCATTTTGCGGTATGCGTAATTTTGCGGTATGCGTAATTTTTGTGTCGCATGATGATCTAAATCTCGGCAATATCAAATAAACAAATTTGCATTATTAAAGAAAACATACATGTATGTACAGGTCTATAACCATGACAGTGATGGCACAATATTGTGAAAATGTTGACAACATAGTCATACATGCTACAGTCAAATTTTAATTGAATTGAAACAAAGCGTGATTGCCCATAACCATCTGACCATAACCATCTGACCATAAGGTAATGATAGCCTATTGCTAGTGCCAGTGGTATAAAAAAAATATTCCTATTGTTTTTGTATCGCAGGTGGATTCTCATTATTGTCCAAATTGCTTGGAGAACATGCCATCAGCTGAGGCCAGGATCAAGAGAAATAGGTATGGCAGAAAAACATAGGTCACTTTGCCTCAAAATCTCTCATTTATGTGCTCATTTTTGAAAACTGACCCACACCTCCTAGAATTTTGAGGTTCGTTTTGTTATCATTTTCCCGAACCTCATGGGTGATCATATGTAGTGAATCCTATTCAAAACTTTTTGCTTAATGATATGTACGCCATATGCACCTACAGTTCTTGTTTGAAACAGGGTCTTGTCAAAATTTGTAAGAAATACGCTCTTGAACAGGAAGCCCGAAAAAGTTTTAGAACAGGTGAACAGGTTAAATCAAGGCTAGGCATGTTGAAGTCTCAAATAGTTGTCAAAGCAAATTCTCAAATTCATCAGTCTTGACATTTGTCCTCCACCACTTCAGATGCCCCAACTGCCTTGACTGCCCAAGCTGCAAGCACACTCTGTCCACTCGGGCCACCAGTGTCGCTGCACAAGACCCTAATGATAGTGCCAAGATGACTACCAAGAAGGTCTACTACTTGGCATGTGGTTTCTGCCGCTGGACTTCTAGAGATGCAGGGATATCTGACAAGGAAGTGGGTAGGTGGTCGATCAATTAATGAGCTGAACTCCCTAGTCATTTGTCTGAGCAATGTTCTTGATTCCACCAAAATAATAATTGCCGAGCACTTAACAATTACAATGGGAGAGTTATAGACACTAGGTGGCAGCAGACGCTGCGTATATAATTTTTCTGACTTTGCGCACATTTCCGAAAACAATTTCAGTGCTGCCAACTTCCTGATTCTGCAGAAAGTTCCCTAAAAATAATCAAATCTTTCAATGTTATGATGAATGAATTTGACAATCTCCCTGATTATGAAAACTTTTTTCCTATTATATTGAATGTAAAGTCTAACTATCTTCCTGATTGCTGTACAAAATCTCCCTGATTGCAAGATGCAAATGTTGGTAGCTCTGCAATGAACTTGTCCCAAAAAGTATCCTATTTGGAAGTCTGTTTTAGGCCAATATTTTAACTATTTTGATGGGGATCAATTATGACTTTGATTGTGTTTTGATTTGATTTTGCAGCCAGCGGTGCTTGGAATGAGCCAGAGAATGAAAACACTAAAAGGGTGAGACAAAGATTTCTGAAAATGTTTTATACTATTCTGACAAGTTTGGAGTGCCTTTTTATCTCCCAATCTTTTGTCACTCGGTAACGTCTGGACTGTTCCATTTTTATTTGGCAAAATGGAACATTCCAGCTGTAACCAAGTAGAAGACTCTTGAGCCTTGCTACCATAAGCAGTGTGCTGTATTGATGCATCATGTCACTAACCCCTAGTAGGGTTGTGCTTAAAAACAATGCCCTTTGGCTCCCAGAAGTGACTGTGCACACGCCTTTTAAAAACGGTGCTTGAAGGTTGCAAATATTTTGATGTGATTCCCCCCAAAAGACTCATGTTTTTCCAGTAGAGGTAAAGAAAGTCGTCTTAATGAAATTGTTTACCTCTCTCTTCTTGTCTTCTGTCAACAGATTGGGGAGCTCCTGGAATTCTATCGCCAGATTGGAGGTCGTGAGAAGATTGAGCGTGAGAAGAAGAAGTACACTCGCCGACGAACGTACTTCCACATCCAGGAGAAGTTGTCAACACCGAGAGGTTCGGCTAACAGACGCAGTAGTGGGCTTCTCACTGCCTTGTCCAGCTTCACGTGAGTTCCTTCACTTGTAACTTTCTTTCTGAATTTCAAGACATTTGGTGGCGTGTTGTGGCCAACACTTGTGTCCTTAAGCAAGACACTTAACCATTATTGTTTCGTTCTTTGGGTGGGATATAAAGCCATAGGTCCCATGTGTTGTGTAATGCATGTAGAAGAACCCAGTTACACTTATCGCTAAGAGAAGGGGTTTGCCCCGGTGTGTTTCTGGCAGTGGCTGCTGAGTGCTCCGCAGCACCTTGTAAACCCTTATATGGTGCTACATAAATGGCTCTAGTAATTCAAAACATAGCTCTGCTTATCATGTCAGAAAACAAATACCGAGCACTTTGATACACTCCTATGGGTGTGATAAAGTGCTATATAAGAACCCAGTATTATTGTTATTACAGTCAGTAAACCTAAGTCTTCAAAAGTTTGTTGCCTATTTTTGCCAGAAATTCACATCCACACACCCAAACTAACTGTGATTGAGTTCTAATTACTAATGTCAATTCACCAGCACACCAAATTTCATTTCAATCTGTGACGGTCAGGTCCAAAAGCGTGTTGAATTGACACGGAATGACCCTTACCCCAATCTTCTGAAGTCCTTCCCTCTGGTATGGCCAGAAATTCAGATCAGCAAACTGACTAGGCTCAGCATGAGATTAGACAAACGTGTACCAATCTTTTTAGTGTCCTAGGGTTCCAGCTTTTAGCTACCAAATAGTGAGATATTCTGACTGATATAGAGTGGCTTGTTGCCAAAATTGGTAACGGTTGAGGAGAATTCACAGACGATGCAGAGTCACAAAATGAATTAATTTGAAGGATTCTTTTTATTAGTTTGTTCAACTTTGGTTTTACATGTCGTCTAAATTTCTAGATTGTTGAAGGAAGGAGAACAGGAAGAGTTCACCATCAAGGTCATTGAACCCCAGGAGGAAGTGGACCCCTTACCAGAAGATATATTTACCAAGCCAGTCATTCTGGAGAAAGGTGGGTCTTTTAGGGAGCTACTGGACAGTAATGAATGGGCAATAATGACCAGGCAATTATGACTTGGCAATAATGACCAGGCAATATGTACCCGGCAATTATGACCAGACAGTATTGACCTTGCTACATGACCGGGCAAAATGAACAGGCATAATGATAGGATAATAGCCTGGCAGTACAGCTGTAACAAAAACAATTGCAATTCCAACTGGTCGAGATTACTAGGCTTTGCAGTTTTGCAAAATTGTACAGGCAAAGTTATTGACAATAATGACTGAACAATGATGACAAGGGAAAAACGAGAAGAGCAGGCAATATTGAAATTGTAATTATAAAAACAGAACTCTACAAAAAGTAGTTGACAGATATAAGAAGGTTTGCACAAGTCCATCTTCTAGACTAATAATTGTGTTTTCTTCTGCAGTTCCAAGTATCCGTCAGCGTTTCTTGCAGCCAGAGATGTCATCCTCTACAGTGGATGATCTCAACCCTCGGCATAAGCATCTACTCATCAAACGCTCCCAGAGATGCAGGGTGAGATTCATACAGTCATTATCCATCACAAGTTGTCAGTGCCTAAGTTTTTAACCACTTCACATCGGTATTTTTGAGCTTTTTAAATAATCATTTTTCATTGAAAATATCACTGCAACGTTACCACAATGAAACACTGACTTGACAAAGAAAGATGACAAAGGTTTCTTATAATATTAGCTGGAATATTGGATCTCTCAGACTTACCTTCCATTGAGCCGAATATAATGACAATAACAATGTTGGCAGCTGTTCCATTCTTGTTTGCCACATTGCAACATTACAAAAGTCTGGAATTGGCGCTACACAATAACCCCTGAAGGGGATTCTACAAGGCATGTTTTCCAGAACCTGTTGTCTCTCTTTGTATGGGTGAAACAAAGCATACAACAGTAGGTGCCTACCTGTGCATGCTACACACTGGAAAGTCCGGGTGGATATAAACGTCAGCCATCCAACTGTTGGCAAAAAATTGATGAAAATCCAAAGACGTTCCAGTTGTGAAAATGCATTCGTTGTAGGTCTTTCCCCAAAAAATTTTGGATAAACATCTCGTTCGTTATAAAGTGGTCAAATACAAAAATTTTAATAATACTCTTGAAACAGTCAAGGTGTGGATTATTAATAATGATAATAATAATAATAAGTTGTTATCACACTGGTTCCACTACAATTCGTAGAGTTTTTTTTTCATGTACTTGTTGTTACTGCATACCTTACTTAACCATAACAGTGTAGGATTCCGGTTGAAATTGACGTTTTTATTTTGAAATATTTTTCAGGATTGTGAGCACAACTTGAGCAAGCCAGAGTTCAATCCGTCCTCCATCAAGTTCAAGATTCAACTCATTGCATTGTAAGCATTTGAACCGTTATCCAAAACATTGCTTTAAGAATTCAACTTAATAATAAATGTTGGTACGAGAGATTGACTAAATCTTTAGTGGTTAGATTTAAAACCTTATAAAATTCTGCAATTTATATGAGTTTTAGTATTGTAATTTTGAAATAAATGTTCAACCTTTCTACAGTCTGGCTTTTCAATTTCATTCATTGTGGTTTTGAGTGATAGATAAAATATGCCAGCCTGCAATATGACATAATACACAGTCAACCCTCCTACTGATGCAGTTTTTTTAATGTAATTAGTTAGTCATTAAGTGCTACCACTATCGTCATTGTTTTATCTACCAGACTCACACGGCTATTTGATTATTGTCTAACCCTCCTACTGTCAGACCATTCAACATTATCCACTTTCGTTTTGATTGATAGATAAACTATGCTAGCTGCAATATGGTATGATATAGTGAATGTATCTAAACAGTACACAGTCAACCCTCCTACTGTCTGACCATTCACACTGTGGTATTAAATGATGGATAAACTATGCCATGAAAGCATGTACATGTAGTACACATATAATACACAGTTCTTTGCAAAGCTGTCTGACCATTATTTATTGTCATTTCAGGCACCACATTCCAGACGTGCGTATCTACCTGGTACCCAAGCTCAACTTCCAACGGGAGAGTGTTGTAACCCTCATGGTTACCAACCCGGTCCAGAATGTCACCAAAATCAAAATGGAAGCGCCGGAGAAGACGGACGAGGGAAATGACATCACCACGGCCAAGGTAAAATTGGAGACAGTGTTTGCAGAGAAATATCTCGGACCCGAAATGGCAAGGTTCTATGGGAGTGGGGGTTCGAATCACGGTCGTGACACTTGTTATCTTGCTTGTTGTGGACAAGTGGTTATGGGCATCAGACTCAGGATCTGAAGGCTGAGTAATGAGAGTGTGGTTTTCAATCCTGGTCATGACACCCAGGAGTAAATGGGTACCTGGGAGGGTTGGGATTGTTAATGTTGATATGAATGATTAGCAACCAGTGTGCCCATTTGGCTGTCTGTGCTGCATACTCTTAAGGAGTTCAGATGTTCCAGGAATGCTCAAGGCCTGATGAACATGCTTGGAGAGGCCTACTGTAGGCTTAAAAAAAAATTCCTCATTAATAAATTATTTGCAAACATTAGTTAGTGGGCTAACGTTTCGACCCTAGCAGAGTCTTTCTAGTTAGTGAGCTGACGTTTTGACCCTAGCAGAGTCTTTGCTAGGCTCTGCTAGGGTCGAAACGTCAGGCCACTAACTAATTTTTGCATTTATACCACAGGTCCTTATAGTTGGTAAGCAGTTGGCAACAGCTAATTCTATTTTCTCAAATATATTATTTGTTACAAATGGGACCCAGACACGCTATATTTTCCGTGTTCCATGAGTGAACGTGTGATAACGAATTAATCTTCAATCAAACTTGACGTGCTGATTAACACAGTTTTTGTGTTGGAACAGCTGTACTTTTGCATATACTTGGCTTACAATATAGTGCAATACCTGAAGTTAGAACAGCCCAATACGTAGGGTTTGGTATGGGCCATGTGATATACGTTTATATTACACTTCTTGTTGCTATGGGTCGCCCAATCAGAATTGAGGATTCAAGTTTGCCGAAAGATAAATTGTTAGTTTTTATTATTATTTGTTTTTCTCCTTCAGGTGGTTGTCCCAGATGAAGAGTTAATTCTTGCAGCAAAGGATGACACAACGGAATTTGATGATTCTTCCACGAATACCACAGACTATAACGATAACCCTGAGTAAGACTTTATTCTTCAAAACTAATCTTACTTAAACTTAAAATCCCCAAAGTACACGGAAAGGAAAATGGGCAGAGATGTCTCCGCTTGTTTTTGATTTAAAAACATTTAAGGTTTTACACAACAATTTCTAACCCAAAATGGTACAATCAGCGGCCGGAGTCACGTGACCCATAGTGGATATACAATGTAAACAAACCAAGCAAGCAACGCGCAGCAGGAATGGAAAGGCATGGCTGCTTCCGAGCGCTTCTGCCGTAAGGCGGGAAGCAGCCATGGTTTTCCATGCTCGCTGTGCATTGCTTGCTTGGTTTGTTTACATTGTATACCCACTATAAGTCACGTGACTCCGGTCCCCGATTGTGTCTATTGCACAGGGCCCGTTTATGTTGTTGTCTTTGCATTTAAATTAAATCTTCCCTTCTTATGTTTCAATTCTAAATCTGTATTTCTCTTTCTCAGGTTTGTCCAGTTCCGACAAGCTCATAAACTTGGAGTGCTTGTGAGGATCACTCCATTGAAGGCTGTTGGAGATGTCATAGTAAGTTGAAGGATCTACAATTCAATATTATTTGGTTTACCTTTACACCGATGTGTTTAAAGCACTGTATACTCAGTACTTTCCTGAGTTTTTTGACAAACTCCACAGGCGTATTACTCAGGTTGAATGAAAACCCATGACTTGGCCATTCTAGAGCAGATGTCTGACCACTAGACTACCGAGATTGCCCAGTAGCTAGAGGCAGATGTCTGACCACTAGACTACCGAGATTGCCCAGTAGCTAGAGGCAGATGTCTGACCACTAGACTACCGAGATTGCCCAGTAGCTAGAGGCAGATGTCTGACCACTAGACTACCGAGATTGCCCAGTAGCTAGAGGCAGATGTCTGACCACTAGACTACCGAGATTGCCCAGTAGCTAGAGGCAGATGTCTGACCACTAGACTACCGAGATTGCCCAGTAGCTAGAGCAGATGTCTGACCACTAGACTACCGAGATTGCCCAGTAGCTAGAGGCAGATGTCTGACCACTAGACTACCGAGATTGCCCAGTAGCTAGAGCAGATGTCTGACCACTAGACTACCGAGATTGCCCAGTAGCTAGAGCAGATGTCTGACCACTAGACTACCGAGATTGCCCAGTAGCTAGAGCAGATGTCTGACCACTAGACTACCGAGATTGCCCAGTAGCTAGAGGCAGATGTCTGACCACTAGACTACCGAGATTGCCCAGTAGCTAGAGGCAGATGTCTGACCACTAGACTACCGAGATTGCCCAGTAGCTAGAGGCAGATGTCTGACCACTAGACTACCGAGATTGCCCAGTAGCTAGAGCAGATGTCTGACCACTAGACTACTGAGATTGCCCAGTAGCTAGAGGCAGATGTCTGACCACTAGACTACCGAGATTGCCCAGTAGCTAGAGGCAGTTCGAATCGCAATTTAACGGATGTTCAATATCCATTGGGATAATGAATAATATTTGGTTTTTACCCGTACACCGATGTGTGTAAAGCACTGTATACTCAATACATTCCCGAGTCATGTGAAAGTCACGGTAAAGATTTTTGATGCCGATGTAAAGTGGTAAAGTAAACCTAATTATAGATGTCCTGTTATTGTCCTTTCACAGGACTCAGGACCTGCACAATATTTTCTGGCTCTGGAGGAAAGAGCTGCTGGCATGCTGGTTTTGTTCTTTTGTGGCTTTTGTTTGTCTTTCTTCTATGGTCGCCTTGCCAGTTAGTTTAGATTTTGTTTACATAGGTAGGGTTAGAGGCGTCTGTTTCTTGAAAGGATCAAAACATTACCGATGCCAGCAGGGATCGGCCTATATGTAATTGTAATAAGTAACTTTTAGTTCTCTGTTGGCGGGACAGACGTATCCCAATACTGTGGTTTGGGCACTGGCCTGGTGACCAGTCTTTTTTCTTTATCTTTTTCTTCCACTCTGTGCATTTTAACATGTGTTATGCGCTTTTTACCATTTTGTATGTCACGGGCTAAATATAAATTTTAAATATGATTAAATTATTATTATTATGATTTGATTCTAATTCAAACTCTAAAACATTCCTCACTCTTATATCTCCTTCTACCCTTCTTGCTTGACAGGTGTCCTTCAATCTGAAGTATGACTACAAGAATGCCACGCCCTCCCTGCGTAGCACCCCAGAGTCTCAGGGCGATTCAGACATGGTGTGGTTGGAGCACCAAGTCACAATCAACCTTGGACCCCTGGCACAGAATCAGTAACCTCTTCCTTCCCAGGGTAAGGAAGTGCCCTCCTTCCTAGGGTAAGGAAGTGTTGCTCTTTTCTTCTGTGAGGAGAAATTGGTTTATTTATTTTCCACTCAAGTAAATAGCTTGTCATAAAACAATCATTTGGAAGAAAATAATATTTGTTGGGCGGAGTACCATCTGGAAACCCACAGGGCTTGTTTTGATGACCCTTGACCCTATTTAGGTGCCAATGGGAGAGTGGGTGTAATTAGACAAAAACTAGAAATGACTTGATTAAAAATGTTTATGCTCCGAAGAAAGCGATAAGGAAAACAATTGAATTATACATTAGGATTGGATGAAAATGGGGAACACTGAAGTTGCTCAGTGCAATAACACTGTCTGCAGAGGCCAGTCCAAACAAATTTGGCGTGTTAACACTTCATCTGATGTGAAGTGGTGACACAAAAAATTGAATTATATTAACTTTTGAAGTTCTGGAAACTTATGCTTTTCGCCTTCAAAGGTATTGTTATAGGGATTTTGTTCTATTTTTTGCATGCATACATTCATTTGGTTCAGTAGTTTTCTTTTTTGTTTTATTGAATATGTCGGACAGATTTAAGACTTTGCAGCAGTACAAACATTTTTTGCATTCAATTTGCTAAGTAAGTAAATATAAAATTGTGGAAGTGTGAACAGAGAAGTCTGTTTCAATAACTTATTTCTGTGTTGTTCGCTCAGTTATTTAAATCAAACACATTTCCAAGAGAAGAAAATTGTTTTGTTTTAGCATCAACAAGTTTTAGTTTTGCCTGAATTTATTTTGCTTTTTATTTATTTTCGAAAGGAACTGAAAAGGATTTGTTCCATTAATACATTAAAAAAAAAAAAAAATCATCGCATTTGATTTACTCAAAATGTTCAAACCAAAAACTTGAGATGGGGAAAGAAAACCTGTTTCTAAAGTTAGATTAGTTTGGTGGAGTATTAATAGGTTATTTTGGGCATGAATTCCATGTAAGAGTCCATGTTGGACATAAGGAAGAATAAATTAAATGCATGTAAAATGTAAGTGTTGGCGTCAAATGAAGAATTAAAAATATTTAACTGAATTGAAAAATTGCAAGCTGTTCTTATACATTGAATTTATCAGGCTTTGTTAAGCTCCAGTAGTTTGAATCAAAGATTACAGAGCGCAAAGGCTCAAGATGGGAAACTGGACTTCTATCTATTGTTAGAAAACATGAAATACGAATGGATGTTTTGTTATACCATTGATAACAATGGTCATTGTCTGCACTGATCTATTGTTGCATCAAAACAGTTGCTTGCTGAAATGGCGTCCAGTGAACATTTTACATTTCAGTCAGAGTTCCCCATCTTGTGCCTTCTTCGCTCTATAATCTTAATTAAGAATGTTAACACATGATACATTGTTGGTTTTAAGAAGAGTGATGGGTTTTAAACTAAGCTAATGGCCATTGAGTTTGACGAGCTACTATTGGCTTCCATACCTGCTACTTTGTTGCAGCCATAAAAAAAGTTCAGCAGGAAATGCTCAGATTGAACCTGAGAGTATACATTGTACAGTGGCTCTTGAAACATCTGGGGATCTAGAGGGCCGCGTTGGACCCGACACCATTGTAGGCCTGGCATAACCTGGAGGACATTGAGGCCATGGCCTCTGTTGCCCTGCTCTTAGCCTCAGTTGCCCTGCTCTTAGCCTCTGTTGCCCTGCTCTTAGCCTCAGTTGCCCTGCTCTTAGCCTCTGTTGCCCTGCTCTTAGCCTCAGTTGCCCTGCTCTTAGCCTCAGTTGCCCTGCTCTTAGCCTCAGTTGCCCTGCTCTTAGCCTCAGTGCACCTTCTAAAGTTTCCCATAGACTTTGGGATTTTCCAGTGGAAATGCCCTTTTTCAAAATGAAAATGGACTTGCCCTCTCAAAGGTGAAAATCAAATATTTTCTACGGCTTACCATTTACGTTCCACAAAAAGTGCCGTCACATACTGGTCATCTGCCTTAATATGAGTTTCTGCCTTTAATGAGGAGTTTCTTTTAAGGGAGGAATGCGAAATTAACCTTGCAATAACTCAAGACCACCCTTAAAGTATTTTTAGGTTTTCTGGAGTTAGTCAGGGTTCAACCTCTAGTATAGTCATCTCCAGTTACCGCTTGTTTTATTCGGCAATTCTGACTTATGATGGAATGACAGCTTATCACTCTTTCATAAACCAATGGTGTGTCTTCCAAATTGTGTTTATAATACACAAACAAGATGTAAATACAAACATGTACTTATTTATGAGATATTATGGTGTTTTGTTGGAGAAAATTTGTTCAGGTATTGTGTGGAATAGAAAGATATTCTGAACAGAACGATCATGCAAGAGGGAACACAAATATTGTGAAAAACCATGAACAATTTCCAGCCTGTAAACACATTGTCCTTAACTTTGGTTGTTACAACCAAAATCCGCTGTTCATATTTTAAGGTTTTCAGATACAGTTTTTTGGAACATAACTTTATTTCAGAGGGAAATATTTCACAGAAAAAAATAGTTCTAGTATAAACTCATGGGTTCGTTTGAGGTCATTACAATTGGGGGGTTTTAGTGGTGTTTTATTTTTTGGGGAGTGTAAATATATTTGTGCAATCAAAACTTGCCATTTTATAGTATCATTATCAACACCAAAACATGTTATTGATCATTAATAATTGATAATCATTGGACTAATAAAGTTTATTATTTTGGCTGGATGTTAGATTTCATGGGCATTGGTTCTTCTTGTGGTCTTCAAAAATGATTAACTTAAGCTTTGCGAAATACGAAGTTAATTCTGCACATTTTTATAGCAGTTTCGAATGGTGTAGCATTTTACATATTCTTGGAAATGAGACTTACAGTTGGTTTTCCAAACCAGTTTGCAAGGCTGGGGTAAGGTCTTTTTCATATGATAAGTTGCAACTGTAGTCATAATTTAGGAATAATTTTTGTTGTTTCCTTTAGTCCTCTGTACCATGTTAGTAGATTATTATAACAAGAACAATTTAAGGAAAGCACACTAATAAGAAATTGTTCGCTTAATAAAGCACTGATCATTTTGGAGGAAGAATTGGACAGTAAATTTGTCTGCCAAAGCTCATTTGCTGATTTAAAACTAGTCTTGGTTCCAGCTTAGTGTTGATTCCTGTTGTTCATATTACCAACTCATGTTGTGTATGAGGGCATAATCAACATGAGTGTCTTGAACCAAAGCTAGATTGAAAATGGATATAAACTGAGGATGAGTAGTAGAATTATTCTCAATCTTGCACTTATCATGATAGTTGTTAATTTTGTGTATGGGATACTCAGTACTCAACCTGTTGATTTGTTTTGTAGTCTCAGAACTCGGGAAAGTACTGAGTGTACAGTGCTTAATACACATTGGTGTAAGGGTAAAAACAATATTATTCGTTATCCCTGATGCAAAATTAACATCTAACATATTGTTGCTGCTAAATAATCTAGCCTCTAGCCACTGGCCTAGCTTGTTGGTCGAGTTGTAAGTTATCTGCTGTAGCACGGTAAAGTTTGTGGGTTCGAATCCCACCCAAGTAATATGCCTGTGGAGTTTTTTCATAGAACTCAGGGAAAGTACTGAGTATACAATGCTTAATACACATTGGTGTAAGGATACAAACCAAACATAATCACTATAGTGTTGAACTTGAATCACTTCGTGATCATTGTCTATGTAATGAGTGAAATGCGCTTGGTAAATAAAAAAATTTAAAAGACGGATTGCTGCCCGTAAAAAAAGTGTATGTTTTTCTTGTTTTTGACTAGTCATCTCGTCTCATGCCATAAGGATAGTCTCGTTTATAACAACCCTTACAAGGATCCTGTGAGTTGGATGGTTTAGAGTGCATCACATGGGGTAAGCCTTGCTGTGAGTTGGATGGTTTAGAGTGCATCACATGGGGTAAGCCTTGCTGTTCAATCCTTTTGACATCTCATGTCATTAAAGCCCAAATTACAAAGGGGTAAGCCTTGCTAGTCATTCATTTTTTGACGTTTCATGTCATTTGAGCACAAATTCAGGGGGGTATACGCCTTATTGTTTTTTCCTTTTGATGTTTCATGTAAGTTGAGCCAAAAATACAAGAGGTTTAATTTTGCCCAGATTGTTTATCCTTTTGATTGAACAAAAATTACAAGGGGTAAGCCTTGCTGTTCATCCTTGTTGACGTCTCTTGCCATTAGAACCAAAATTACAAGATTTTTTTATTCCTTTTGACATTTCATGTCATTTGAGCCAAAATTCAGCGGGGGTGCGCCTTACTGTTCATTCCTTTTGATGTTCCATGTAAGTTGAGCCAAATTTACAATGGTTTTGCCCAGATTGTTTATCCTTTTGACGTCGCTTGCCATTTGAGCCAAAATTAAAAGGAGTTTTTCATTCCTTTTGACATCTCACATCATTTGAGCCAAAATTACAATGGGTAAGCCTTGCTGTTCCTTCCTTTTGATGTTTCATGTAAATTGAGCCAAAATTACAATGGGTAAGCCTTGCTGTTCATTATACTTTTGACATCTCATGTAATTTGAGCCAAAATTACAATGGGTAAGCCTTGCTGTTGCTTCCTTTTGATGTTTCATGTAATTTGAGCCAAAATTACAAGGGATAAGCCTTTCTGTTCATTCCTGTTGACAACTCATGTCATTTGAGCTAAAATAACAAGGGATAAGCCTTGCTGTTCAGTACTTTTGACATATCATGTTAAATGAGCCAAAATAACAAGGGGAACCTTGCCGTTCATTCCTTTTGACAACTCATTATTTGAGCCAAAGTTACAAGGGGTAAGCCTTTCTGTTCATCCTGTTTGATGTCTCTGCCATTTGAGCCGAAATTACAAGGGGGTAAGCCTTATATTATGTTCCTTCCTTTTGACATCTCATGTCATTTGAGCCAAAATTACAAGGGGTAAAAATAAGCCTTACTGTTTTTTCATGCTAAGGTCAAAGGTCAGGGCGCATCTCATTATTACTTTTTTTTGACCTATCCATCCTAAGGTTTTTTTTATAACGTCCAAGCAATTTCTTTCAAGCGGTGATTTGGCCACACCGGCTAGCTCACAGCCCTCGAGTTTCAAGAGCTGTGAGCACGGAGGTTAAAATCCTGATGGCCCCTTTGTTTTACCAATACATTTTTATTTTTTATTTTTTTTGTAAAATTGAGTAGGGCTTGAGCCGGGCACTTTCTCTTGCCGCTCGGCTACTGAGCTGTCATGAAATTCCTAAACAGTTTTTATCCCGATGAATATTAGAATGACTTAAAACAAATTCAGAGCCCTAGGGCTGATCTGAAGGCTGACCAAGGACCTCTCCTGAGCTTGGATTGGGGAGTAAAATTGCTAAGGGCTGAGGAGTTACCTTGGCTCTAAGACTCACTGGGCAGGAGCTGGGAGGAGTTTGCTGGACAGTCAAGTTAGCCAATGGGCTAGGCTGTTGGACTTAAGGCTTGGTGTGAATTGTGATGGTATGGTGGCTTGGAATGGGATGATAATACTGGGCGGAGGACTTGGGCTATGGGCTGGGGTGTTGGGATGAAGACAGTCAGTCATCCAGTGGGATGAGCTGATGGGGTGGGTAGGGAGATGGACTAGTAGTCATTATGCCTGGGTGTGGCTAGCTGGAGATTGGCATGATTAAACTGGGTAGGACTGGGGACTATGGCAAACGTTAATTAGCCATCATTTATTAAACTTTAAATACAAAAACCACACTCCCTGTAATTTGATATTTATTTTTAATTTATCTATTTACTGTTTCTTCATTTCAATTCCACTCTACAGTTAAATTACATCAACCTACCCAGCTAGCCATTCCCCAGCATGATGATTTTTAGAATGTAACTTACAGTATAAAAATCAGTGTAAGCCAATGTCCCCTACCCTCAAATCGAGCTCCCGTCCCAGTCATCTACCCATTTTGATTTATGTAGTCATGTCCAACGAGCCACATCCCAGAAAACTATACTACCAGTCCAACTATCGCATTTCTGTTCATTACCGGTGTCGCGCACTGAGCATTCCGGTGTACTAAACGTTCCAGAATATGACTAAATATAATACATTACGTCATGTCATGCCTGCGCGCAGCAAGCGAAAGTAGTCAATTTTGTGTCGCACTGAGTGTTCCTCTAGTCTCTAGCTGTCATGGCGTCGCTCATGAGCTGTAGTACTACTACTAGTAGTGATGAACGCACAAGCATGTCAAGTCGTTTCGTAATTCTAGGTGTGAAGACATCAATAATAATTCATTACCTACCAGCGGGAGGTATGTGGAAGGCCTGACAGAGGGGAAAAAGAGGGCTGTACGTGCCCAATCTAAGAAATATTCTTACGACGCGGTATTGTCTGACAATTTTAGAGCACGAGAAGGAGACCACGTCACCAACACGGCTGGAACGAACAGTACGGCCGCGCATGCGTACGTCACCTGGAACGCTCAGTACGCCGGAACGTCGAGGACGTGACACCGGCGAGACCTTGCGGGAGCCAGTTGCGTAACCCTGTGGTCTCCGACAAGCCCAGGTGATTGGAACCAGCCAAAGAAAACGACAGGTACCTGATTACCACCTAACACCAGATAAACATATAGTAGGGTTTGGGTACTCGACGGCTTGATGCCATGACGCGATATTCAAAATGGCCTCCAGCCATGCTTTATTTATGTTTTACACCGTGGATGTATTACGATCATTTGATGTGATTTATTGTCTCTAGAGGTAAGCTTTATCGTGTAGTTAATTTAAGTTTAAAATGTAGAATAGGAATAGGCCTCATGGAGGCCCCTCATCGAGCCCGTGTAAACACTAAGATTGTCATAAAAAGGGTAATGTTGTCGTTTCTATTTCCACCTTCTTCATGCACGTAAACAACGGCACTTGAAGGTAACAACACCCGGAAGTAAACGTTTGGCCCATCGTAGGTCATTGCACTGTGCCAGTCAATGGCAACTAACTGGCCGTCGATCAAATGAAACAATCGACGTTTCTTTTTAGAGTTTCTCGGTTACCTAATCTTTTACCACTTGTACTATTGGGGTTTTCATAATTATTGTATTTCTTCCTCAATGCGTGGACTGGACAGCTAGTTGTAGGCACAATCGGTGATCAATGTGAGGGCCCAGGCCTACATGGTTTCTAAAAAGGGAATTAGCCTTCATGTAACGCCAGCTGTTGTAAACCGCTTACGGCAACAAAATGACATGTTGTATCAACAACAGAATTGATAAAGGTAAGACGTTTTGACCTTCTAAAACGGGTTAAAGTTTGGCACACATCATTCACCCTGAACTTAACCAATTTTTAAGACACCGTAATTAAGGGGGTTGGGTGGGTATCGATTTAAAAATAAAAGTTGATGATTTCAAGTTGTAAATTCTTTGAAACATTTACCGAATAAAGACAACGACGATACTGTGTAATTTTATTTCTGGTTGATAATGATATTCAATGTTGTATATGTTTGAACCTTGCCCAATTCAGTGTAAATAAATACAATAACGAAATGAAAACAAGAGTATTTATTCATAATCAAAGGAACTTTGGTACCAGTTCAAATTTTATTTGATATTTTAATCGTTCATCTTTGCTCGAATATGATAGAATATGCTCTTTATTAAAGGAACATGTACGACCCATAATGATAACAATGTTTAAAAATTTAGATTTTTCGACTTTTTCCTTGCCGAAAATAATATAAATTTGGGAGTTCTATTTTCAGTTTAAAAATATAATAAAAAAACCAGACGATTTCTTTTTTTAAATCGAAGGTCTGGTTGTGCGGGAGTTTCCAACAAAATTGTAGATGTTATTATTATTACTTGTATTATTATTCTTTTTCGACAACGATAATTCTGAATACCCCAGACATGGACACCCAACTTTTGTTTGCCACACAAATCACTGTATTCCAAACCTTTATAAAGATGATTTATGCAACGCCAAAATCCTTCTCACAGACGCTGAATGCGCTTCGCAAAGTAACAACGAAAAGCAAGGCTGTACAAAAAATAAATCACAAATTATACAAATAGGACAATTTTACAATTTGTACAGCAACAACAAATAAATAATAATAAAATGCTACAATCATTACTCCTGATGCTGTAGATAAATACGTATATAAGTTAATGCAAAACTATAAAGAAACTAAATATTAAATAATTCTTGAACGATATTTATTTAAACAAAACACTAGACTTTTCATCGGATTCCTGTACCCAAAATCCTAGCTGAAAAAAGAAAAGAATCCCCGATATCGACCATTTAAAGAAGCTGAATTCTTCGGCTAATGTTATGTTCACAGTGTGAGACGCAGCCACAAACTCCCCACACCAAACAGCTCTATCCAATTCCCCTTTTGTGTCCCCCCCCCTAAACAATAAATTATACAAACAAATAGGAAAATAAACAATAAATTCAGTTGAAAAAACACCTGTATACAACTTAGTCCAATCATCCAGTCCATACCCGAACACGGTCTCTTCCCGATGTATTTTTCAAACCTTAACGAAACCACTCAACCGAACTTCTCGCAAAATCTACTAGCGAGAACACCGGTGAAATGTTCACTTCTTGCCCTTGCTACTTTCCACTCACCACGGCATGAACGAGCCTCTAAGACCCTTTAAATTCAAGCTCTAAGCATTCCTTCGTTCCACAACGAGTACCACCGAGTCAGACACTCAAATATTATCCAAAAAAACACCGTAACGGTTTGGCTCTTCGCTACAATTTATGTCCTTGGTCACAATCCACTCATGGTCATCAACCCGGCTAACCGGCTAACGCTCTCCAAGTCAATGCATCATCCCAAGCATGGTGGAGCCAACGCTGTTATTCCCGCCGTCATGTTGATTCCAGCTTGCCAAGACTGGAGACCCGCTACCCTCCCCCGCATTAACTCCCATCCCATCAGTAGTCAGACCAATAATTCCATACACCGTTTCATATGTGCACTAATTTTCTATACCTACAGCGTGTGCCTTGAACCCACATATCTTTCAAGTCCGAACCTAACTCATTATGCCTATGTTTCCTTGTACTAATGGTCCATACTAAAAGCGTGTGTCTTCCACTCGATTTTTTTTCTGAGTCGGAACCAAAGAGTCACCTGTATTATACCAATTCCTAAGTAAATTAATGGTATAGCGTGTGCCTTCTACTCGCAAATTATTTACCAAGTATAAAGCAAGGATTTCCCTATGCCATAGTATCCTGTGTAAAGTATTCCACTCGCGAATTATTTACTAAGTATAAAGCACTGAATTCCCATGCCATAGTATCCAATGTAAAGTATGAACCGAAGGTTCATCAAGTTCAAAATGCATATGTTCCTGGGGGGGACCCAAGTGGGTGTCGTGGAAGGGCGGTAGACTCCGAAGCCAGAGGTCCCCGGTTCGAGCCCCAGTGGTGACAAGGTTCGAGGCCGCGAAGAGAGTGGTGGCCATGAGACTCACCGCGCGGTGTGACGCGCCGCCCATTCGAGGATGGGAAGGAAACTTAAAACTTAAAACGAACCTCTGCACTTTTTTTCAAAGATTGTTTTAAAAAAATAAAAGATGGTTCTTTAAAACGCCTCGAATTTATATGCAACGGGATTCGATCCCGGGACCTTTCGGTCCAGAGTCCGGAGCCCTTCCATTGGGCCACTGCTCCTCTTATTTAAGATGTGTTTGAGTTTAATTTTAAACCTTAGAATGAACAACTTTAGGTCAATAATGTACAAAAAGACACCCGTGATTCGAACCCAACGGGATTCGAACCCAACGGGATTCGAACCCAACGGGATTCGATCCCGGGACCTTTCGGTCCAGAGTCTGGAGCCCTTCCATTGGGCCACTGCTCCTCTTATTTAAGATGTGTTTGAGTTTAATTTTAAACCTTAGAATGAACAACTTTAGGTCAATAATGTACAAAAAGAACACCCGGGATTCGAACCCAGTACCTTTGGGTTTAGAGTCCAGATCCCTTCCTCTGGTCCACTGGTCCTCTTACTTAATTTGCGTTCGAGTTTAATTTTAAACCTTGGAATAAACAACTTTAAATCAATTATGTACAAAAAGAACACCCCGGATTCGAACCCAGTACCTTTGGGTTTAGAGTCCAGAGCCCTTCCACTGGGCCACTGGTCCTCTTTCTTAATTTGCATTCGAGTTTAATTTTAAACCTTGGAATAAACAACTTTAAATCAATTATGTACAAAAAGAACACCCGAGATTCGAACCCAGTACCTTTGGGTTTAGAGTCTCCAGAGCCCTTCCACTGGGCCACTGGTCCTCTTGCTTAATTTGCGTTCGAGTTTAATTTTAAACCTTGGAATAAACAACTTTAAATCAATTATGTACAAAAAGAACACCCGGGATTCGAACCCAGTACCTTTGGGTTCAGAGTCCAGAGCCCTTCCACCGGGCCACTGGTCGTCTTACTTTAAGTGCGTTCGAGTTTAATTTATATCCTAGAACATTAAATCAACAAGGCCAAAAAGTAAACTACTTGTAATTAAAGCGTGTTCCTTCCAATCACAATTTGTTAAGTATAAAGCAAGGATTTCCATATGCCATAGTACCATGCGCAAACCCAATGGTTTTACCTCGTACAAAAGGAACACCAGGGAATTGAACCCAGGACCTTTGCGTTCAGAATCCGCAGCCTTACCACTATAGGCCAACGCTCGTTTTAATTAAACTGCATTCGAGTTTGCTTAAATATCAAATCAAAAACGGCCAAGCAGGAAACATAAGTTTGAACAACTTTAAATCAACAACGTGTAAAAAAAGGGACAGCCGGGTTTCGAACACAGTACCTTTGGGTTCAGAGTCCGAAGCCCTTCCGCTGGGCCACTGCTCCTCTTAATCAAGAGGGCGTTCAAGTGTAATTTAACCCCAGAACATCAAATCAACAACGGCTAAAAGTAAACTGGTGTATAGCGTGTGCAAATTATTTACGTGTAAGTCAAGGATTTCTTTTTACCATTGTGCCCTGCAAATCCAATGGTTTTACCTCGTTCAAAAAGAACACCCGGGAATTGAACCCAGTACCTTTGGGTTCAGAGTCCGCAGCCTTACCACTATAGGTCAACGCTCCTCTTAATTAAACTGCATTCGAGTTTGCTTAAATATCAAATCCAAAAAGGCCAGGCAGGAAACATAAGTTTGAACAACTTTAAATCAACAACGCGTAAAAAGAACAGCCGGGTTTCGAACACAGTACCATTGGGTTCAGAGTCCGAAGCCCTTCCGCTGGGCCACTGCTCCTCTTAATCAAGAGGGCGTTCAAGTGTAATTTAACCCCAGAACATCAAATCAACAACGGCTAAAAGTAAACTGGTGTATAGCGTGTGCAAATTATTTACGTGTAAGTCAAGGATTTCTTTTTACCATTGTGCCCTGCAAATCCAATGGTTTTACCTCGTTCAAAAAGAACACCCGGGAATTGAACCCAGTACCTTTGGGTTCAGAGTCCGCAGCCTTACCACTATAGGTCAACGCTCCTCTTAATTAAACTGCATTCGAGTTTGCTTAAATATCAAATCCAAAAAGGCCAGGCAGGAAACATAAGTTTGAACAACTTTAAATCAACAACGCGTAAAAAGAACAGCCGGGTTTCGAACACAGTACCATTGGGTTCAGAGTCCGAAGCCCTTCCGCTGGGCCACTGCTCCTCTTAATCAAAAGGGCGTTCAAGTGTAATTTAGCCCTAGAACATCAAATCAACAACGGCTAAAAGTAAACTGGTGTATAGCGTGTGCAAATTATTTACGTGTAAGTCAAGGATTTCTTTTTACCATTGTGCCCTGCAAATCCAATTGTTTTACCGCGTTCAAAAAGAACACCCGGGAATTGAACCCAGTACCTTTGGGTTCAGAATCCGTAGCCTTACCACTATAGGCCAACGCTCCTTTCCATTAAACTTCATTCGAGTTTGGTTAAATATCAAATAAAAAACGGAGAAGCAGAAAACATAAGTATGAACAACTTTAAATCAACAACGCGTAAAAAGAACAGCCGGGTTTCGAACACAGTACCATTGGGTTCAGAGTCCGAAGCCCTTCCGCTGGGCCACTGCTCCTCTTAATCAAGAGGGCGTTCAAGTGTAATTTAACCCCAGAACATCAAATCAACAACGGCTAAAAGTAAACTGGTGTATAGCGTGTGCAAATTATTTACGTGTAAGTCAAGGATTTCTTTTTACCATTGTGCCCTGCAAATCCAATGGTTTTACCTCGTTCAAAAAGAACACCCGGGAATTGAACCCAGTACCTTTGGGTTCAGAGTCCGCAGCCTTACCACTATAGGTCAACGCTCCTCTTAATTAAACTGCATTCGAGTTTGCTTAAATATCAAATCCAAAAAGGCCAGGCAGGAAACATAAGTTTGAACAACTTTAAATCAACAACGCGTAAAAAGAACAGCCGGGTTTCGAACACAGTACCATTGGGTTCAGAGTCCGAAGCCCTTCCGCTGGGCCACTGCTCCTCTTAATCAAAAGGGCGTTCAAGTGTAATTTAGCCCTAGAACATCAAATCAACAACGGCTAAAAGTAAACTGGTGTATAGCGTGTGCAAATTATTTACGTGTAAGTCAAGGATTTCTTTTTACCATTGTGCCCTGCAAATCCAATTGTTTTACCGCGTTCAAAAAGAACACCCGGGAATTGAACCCAGTACCTTTGGGTTCAGAATCCGTAGCCTTACCACTATAGGCCAACGCTCCTTTCCATTAAACTTCATTCGAGTTTGGTTAAATATCAAATAAAAAACGGAGAAGCAGAAAACATAAGTATGAACAACTTTAAATCAACAACGCGTAAAAAGAACAGCCGGGTTTCGAACACAGTACCATTGGGTTCAGAGTCCGAAGCCCTTCCGCTGGGCCACTGCTCCTCTTAATCAAGAGGGCGTTCAAGTGTAATTTAACCCCAGAACATCAAATCAACAACGGCTAAAAGTAAACTGGTGTATAGCGTGTGCAAATTATTTACGTGTAAGTCAAGGATTTCTTTTTACCATTGTGCCCAGCAAATCCAATGGTTTTACCTCGTTCAAAAAGAACACCCGGGAATTGAACCCAGTACCTTTGGGCTCAGAGTCCGCAGCCTTACCACTATAGGTCAACGCTCCTCTTAATTAAACTGCATTCGAGTTTGCTTAAATATCAAATCAAAAACGGCCAAGCAGGAAAAATAAGTTTGAACAACTTAAAATCATCAACGTGTAAAAAAAGAACAGCCGGGTTTCGAACACAGTACCATTGGGTTCAGAGTCCGAAGCCCTTCCGCGGGCTGGGGCACTGCTCCTCTTAATTAAACTGCATTCGAGTTTGGTTAAATATCAAATCAAACACGGACAAGCAGAAAACATAAGTATGAACAACTTTAAATCAACAACGCGTAAAAAGAACAGCCGGGTTTCGAACACAGTACCTTTGGGTTCAGAGTCCGAAGCCCTTCCGCTGGGCCACTGCTCCTCTTAATCAAGAGGGCGTTCAAGTGTAATTTAACCATAGAACATCAAATCAACAACGGCTAAAAGTAAACTGGTGTATAGCGTGTGCAAATTATTTACGTGTAAGTCAAGGATTTCTTTTTACCATTGTGCCCTGCAAATCCAATGGTTTTACCTCGTTCAAAAAGAACACCCGGGAATTGAACCCGGTACCGTTGAGTTCAGAATCCGTAGCCTTACCACTATAGGCCAACGCTCCTTTCCATTAAACTTGATTCGAGTTTGGTTAAATATCAAATAAAAAACGGAGAAGCAGAAAACATAAGTATGAACAACTTTAAATCAACAACGCGTAAAAAGAACAGCTGGGTTTCGAACACAGTACCATTGGGCTCAGAGTCCGCAGCCTTAACACTTTTGGCCAACACTCCTCTTAATTAAACTGCATTCGAGTTTGGTTAAATATCAAATCAAACACGGACAAGCAGAAAACATAAGTATGAACAACTTTAAATCAACAACGCGTAAAAAGAACAGCCGGGTTTCGAACACAGTACCTTTGGGTTCAGAGTCCGAAGCCCTTCCGCTGGGCCACTGCTCCTCTTAATCAAGAGGGCGTTCAAGTGTAATTTAACCCTAGAACATCAAATCAACAACGGCTAAAAGTAAACTGGTGTATAGCGTGTTCAAATTATTTACGTGTAAGTCAAGGATTTCTTTTTACCATAGTGCCCTGCAAATCCAATGGTTTTACCTCGTTCAAAAAGAACACCCGGGAATTGAACCCAGTACCTTTGAGTTCAGAGTCCGCAGCCTTACCACTATAGGTCAACGCTCCTCTTAATTAAACTGCATTCGAGTTTGCTTAAATATCAAATCAAAAACGGCCAAGCAGGAAACATAAGTTTGAACAACTTAAAATCAGCAACGTGTAAAAAAAGAACAGCCGGGTTTCGAACACAGTACCATTGGGTTCAGAGTCCGAAGCCCTTCCGCTGGGCCACTGCTCCTCTTAATCAAGAGGGCGTTCAAGTGTAATTTAACCCAAGAACATCAAATCAACAACGCGTAAAAAGAACAGCCGGGTTTCGAACACAGTACCTTTGGGTTCAGAGTCCGAAACCCTTCCGCTGAGCCACTGCTCCTCTTAATCAAGAGGGCGTTCAAGTGTAATTTAACCCCAGAACATCAAATCAACAACGGCTAAAAGTAAACTGGTGTATAGCGTGTGCAAATTATTTACGTGTAAGTCAAGGATTTCTTTTTACCATTGTGCCCTGCAAATCCAATGGTTTTACCTCGTTCAAAAAGAACACCCGGGAATTGAACCCAGTACCTTTGGGTTCAGAGTCCGCAGCCTTACCACTATAGATCAACGCTCCTCTTAATTAAACTGCATTCGAGTTTGTTTAAATATCAAATCAAAAACGGCCAAGCAGGAAACATAAGTTTGAACAACTTAAAATCAGCAACGTGTAAAAAAAAGAACAGCCGGGTTTCGAACACAGTACCATTGGGTTCAGAGTCCGAAGCTTTTCCGATGGGGCACTGCTCCTCTTAATTAAACTGCATTCGAGTTTGGTTAAATATCAAATCAAACACGGACAAGCAGAAAACATAAGTATGAACAACTTTAAATCAACAACGCGTAAAAAGAACAGCCGGGTTTCGAACACAGTACCTTTGGGTTCAGAGTCCGAAGCCCTTCCGCTGGGCCACTGCTCCTCTTAATCAAGAGGGCGTTCAAGTGTAATTTAACCCCAGAACATCAAATCAACAACGGCTAAAAGTAAACTGGTGTATAGCGTGTGCAAATTATTTACGTGTAAGTCAAGGATTTCTTTTTACCATTGTGCCCTGCAAATCCAATGGTTTTACCTCGTTCAAAAAGAACACCCGGGAATTGAACCCAGTACCTTTGGGTTCAGAGTCCGCAGCCTTACCACTATAGGCCCACGCTCCTCTTAATTAAACTGCATTCGAGTTTGCTTAAATATCAAATCAAAAACGGCCAAGCAGGAAACATAAGTTTGAACAACTTAAAATCAGCAACGTGTAAAAAAAGAACAGCCGGGTTTCGAACACAGTACCATTGGGTTCAGAGTCCGAAGCCCTTCCGCTGGGCCACTGCTCCTCTTAATCAAGAGGGCGTTCAAGTGTAATTTAACCCAAGAACATCAAATCAACAACGGCTAAAAGTAAACTGGTGTATAGCGTGTGCAAATTATTTACGTGTAAGTCAAGGATTTCTTTTTACCATTGTGCCCTGCAAATCCAATGGTTTTACCTCGTTCAAAAAGAACACCCGGGAATTGAACCCAGTACCTTTGGGTTCAGAGTCCGCAGCCTTACCACTATAGATCAACGCTCCTCTTAATTAAACTGCATTCGAGTTTGTTTAAATATCAAATCAAAAACGGCCAAGCAGGAAACATAAGTTTGAACAACTTAAAATCAGCAACGTGTAAAAAAAAGAACAGCCGGGTTTCGAACACAGTACCATTGGGTTCAGAGTCCGAAGCTTTTCCGATGGGGCACTGCTCCTCTTAATTAAACTGCATTCGAGTTTGGTTAAATATCAAATCAAACACGGACAAGCAGAAAACATAAGTATGAACAACTTTAAATCAACAACGCGTAAAAAGAACAGCCGGGTTTCGAACACAGTACCTTTGGGTTCAGAGTCCGAAGCCCTTCCGCTGGGCCACTGCTCCTCTTAATCAAGAGGGCGTTCAAGTGTAATTTAACCCCAGAACATCAAATCAACAACGGCTAAAAGTAAACTGGTGTATAGCGTGTGCAAATTATTTACGTGTAAGTCAAGGATTTCTTTTTACCATTGTGCCCTGCAAATCCAATTGTTTTACCGCGTTCAAAAAGAACACCCGGGAATTGAACCCAGTACCTTTGGGTTCAGAGTCCGCAGCCTTACCACTGTATGTCAACGCTCCTTTCCATTAAACTTCATTCGAGTTTGGTTAAATATCAAATAAAAAACGGAGAAGCAGAAAACATAAGTATGAACAACTTTAAATCAACAACGCGTAAAAAGAACAGCCGGGTTTCGAACACAGTACCTTTGGGTTCAGAGTCCGAAGCCCTTCCGCTGGGCCACTGCTCCTCTTAATCAAGAGGGCGTTCAAGTGTAATTTAACCCCAGAACATCAAATCAACAACGGCTAAAAGTAAACTGGTGTATAGCGTGTGCAAATTATTTACGTGTAAGTCAAGGATTTCTTTTTACCATTGTGCCCTGCAAATCCAATGGTTTTACCTCGTTCAAAAAGAACACCCGGGAATTGAACCCAGTACCTTTGGGTTCAGAGTCCGCAGCCTTACCACTATAGGCCAACGCTCCTCTTAATTAAACTGCATTCGAGTTTGCTTAAATATCAAATCAAAAACGGAGAAGCAGAAAACATAAGTTTGAACAACTTAAAATCAGCAACGTGTAAAAAAAGAACAGCCGGGTTTCGAACACAGTACCTTTGGGCTCAGAGTCCGCAGCCTTAACACTATTGGCCAACACTCCTCTTAACTAAACTGCATTCGAGTTTGGTTAAATATCAAATCAAACACGGACAAGCAGAAAACATAAGTATGAACAACTTTAAATCAACAACGCGTAAAAAGAAGAGCCGGGTTTCGAACACAGTACCTTTAGGTTCAGAGTCCGAAGCCCTTCCGCTGGGCCACTGCTCCTCTTAATCAAGAGGGCGTTCAAGTGTAATTTAACCCCAGAACATCAAATCAACAACGGCTAAAAGTAAACTGGTGTATAGCGTGTGCAAATTATTTACGTGTAAGTCAAGGATTTCTTTTTACCATTGTGCCCTGCAAATCCAATGGTTTTACCTCGTTCAAAAAGAACACCCGGGAATTGAACCCAGTACCTTTGGGTTCAGAGTCCGCAACCTTACCACTATAGATCAACGCTCCTCTTAATTAAACTGCATTCGAGTTTGTTTAAATATCAAATCAAAAACGGCCAAGCAGGAAACATAAGTTTGAACAACTTAAAATCAGCAACGTGTAAAAAAAAGAACAGCCGGGTTTCGAACACAGTACCATTGGGTTCAGAGTCCGAAGCCCTTCCGCTGGGCCACTGCTCCTCTTAATCAAGAGGGCGTTCAAGTGTAATTTAACCCCAGAACATCAAATCAACAACGGCTAAAAGTAAACTGGTGTATAGCGTGTGCAAATTATTTACGTGTAAGTCAAGGATTTCTTTTTACCATTGTGCCCTGCAAATCCAATGGTTTTACCTCGTTCAAAAAGAACACCCGGGAATTGAACCCGGTACCGTTGAGTTCAGAATCCGTAGCCTTACCACTATAGGCCAACGCTCCTTTCCATTAAACTTCATTCGAGTTTGGTTAAATATCAAATAAAAAACGGAGAAGCAGAAAACATAAGTATGAACAACTTTAAATCAACAACGCGTAAAAAGAACAGCCGTGTTTCGAACACAGCACCATTGGGTTCAGAGTCCGAAGCCCTTCCGCTGGGCCACTGCTCCTCTTAATCAAGAGGGCGTTCAAGTGTAATTTAACCCTAGAACATCAAATCAACAACGGCTAAAAGTAAACTGGTGTATAGCGTGTGCAAATTATTTACGTGTAAGTCAAGGATTTCTTTTTACCATTGTGCCCTGCAAATCCAATGGTTTTACCTCGTTCAAAAAGAACACCCGGGAATTGAACCCAGTACCTTTGGGTTCAGAATCCGTAGCCTTACCACTATAGGCCAACGCTCCTTTCCATTAAACTTCATTCGAGTTTGCTTAAATATCAAATCAAAAACGGACAAGCAGAAAACATAAGTATGAACAACTTAAAATCAGCAACGTGTAAAAAAAAGAACAGCCGGGTTTCGAACACAGTACCATTGGGTTCAGAGTCCGAAGCTTTTCCGATGGGGCACTGCTCCTCTTAATTAAACTGCATTCGAGTTTGGTTAAATATCAAATCAAACACGGACAAGCAGAAAACATAAGTATGAACAACTTTAAATCAACAACGCGTAAAAAGAACAGCCGGGTTTCGAACACAGCACCATTGGGTTCAGAGTCCGAAGCCCTTCCGCTGGGCCACTGCTCCTCTTAATCAAGAGGGCGTTCAAGTGTAATTTAACCCTAGAACATCAAATCAACAACGGCTAAAAGTAAACTGGTGTATAGCGTGTGCAAATTATTTACGTGTAAGTCAAGGATTTCTTTTTACCATTGTGCCCTGCAAATCCAATGGTTTTACCGCGTTCAAAAAGAACACCCGGGAATTGAACCCAGTACCTTTGGGTTCAGAGTCCGCAGCCTTACCACTGTAGGTCAACGCTCCTTTCCATTAAACTTCATTCGAGTTTGGTTAAATATCAAATAAAAAACGGAGAAGCAGAAAACATAAGTATGAACAACTTTAAATCAACAACGCGTAAAAAGAACAGCCGGGTTTCGAACACAGTACCTTTGGGTTCAGAGTCCGAAGCCCTTCCGCTGGGCCACTGCTCCTCTTAATCAAGAGGGCGTTCAAGTGTAATTTAACCCCAGAACATCAAATCAACAACGGCTAAAAGTAAACTGGTGTATAGCGTGTGCAAATTATTTACGTGTAAGTCAAGGATTTCTTTTTACCATTGTGCCCTGCAAATCCAATGGTTTTACCTCGTTCAAAAAGAACACCCGGGAATTGAACCCGGTACCGTTGAGTTCAGAATCCGTAGCCTTACCACTATAGGCCAACGCTCCTTTCCATTAAACTTCATTCGAGTTTGGTTAAATATCAAATAAAAAACGGAGAAGCAGAAAACATAAGTATGAACAACTTTAAATCAACAACGCGTAAAAAGAACAGCCGTGTTTCGAACACAGCACCATTGGGTTCAGAGTCCGAAGCCCTTCCGCTGGGCCACTGCTCCTCTTAATCAAGAGGGCGTTCAAGTGTAATTTAACCCTAGAACATCAAATCAACAACGGCTAAAAGTAAACTGGTGTATAGCGTGTGCAAATTATTTACGTGTAAGTCAAGGATTTCTTTTTACCATTGTGCCCTGCAAATCCAATGGTTTTACCTCGTTCAAAAAGAACACCCGGGAATTGAACCCAGTACCTTTGGGTTCAGAATCCGTAGCCTTACCACTATAGGCCAACGCTCCTTTCCATTAAACTTCATTCGAGTTTGCTTAAATATCAAATCAAAAACGGAGAAGCAGAAAACATAAGTTTGAACAACTTAAAATCAGCAACGTGTAAAAAGAACAGCCGGGTTTCGAACACAGTACCATTGGGTTCAGAGTCCGAAGCCCTTCCGCTGGGCCACTGCTCCTGTTAATCAAGAGGGCGTTCAAGTGTAATTTAACCCCAGAACATCAAATCAACAACGGCTAAAAGTAAACTGGTGTATAGCGTGTGCAAATTATTTACGTGTAAGTCAAGGATTTCTTTTTACCATTGTGCCCTGCAAATCCAATGGTTTTACCTCGTTCAAAAAGAACACCCGGGAATTGAACCCAGTACCTTTGAGTTCAGAGTCCACAGCCTTACCACTATAGGTCAACGCTCCTCTTAATTAAACTGCATTCGAGTTTGCTTAAATATCAAATCAAAAACGGCCAAGCAGGAAACATAAGTTTGAACAACTTAAAATCAGCAACGTGTAAAAAAAAGAACAGCCGGGTTTCGAACACAGTACCATTGGGTTCAGAGTCCGAAGCTTTTCCGATGGGGCACTGCTCCTCTTAATTAAACTGCATTCGAGTTTGGTTAAATATCAAATCAAACACGGACAAGCAGAAAACATAAGTATGAACAACTTTAAATCAACAACGCGTAAAAAGAACAGCCGGGTTTCGAACACAGTACCTTTGGGTTCAGAGTCCGAAGCCCTTCCGCTGGGCCACTGCTCCTCCTAATCAAGAGGGCGTTCAAGTGTAATTTAACCCCAGAACATCAAATCAACAACGGCTAAAAGTAAACTGGTGTATAGCGTGTGCAAATTATTTACGTGTAAGTCAAGGATTTCTTTTTACCATTGTGCCCTGCAAATCCAATGGTTTTACCGCGTTCAAAAACAACACCCGGGAATTGAACCCAGTACCTTTGGGTTCAGAGTCCGCAGCCTTACCACTGTAGGTCAACGCTCCTTTCCATTAAACTTCATTCGAGTTTGGTTAAATATCAAATAAAAAACGGAGAAGCAGAAAACATAAGTATGAACAACTTTAAATCAACAACGCGTAAAAAGAACAGCCGGGTTTCGAACACAGTACCTTTGGGTTCAAAGTCCGAAGCCCTTCCGCTGGGCCACTGCTCCTCTTAATCAAGAGGGCGTTCAAGTGTAATTTAACCCCAGAACATCAAATCAACAACGGCTAAAAGTAAACTGGTGTATAGCGTGTGCAAATTATTTACGTGTAAGTCAAGGATTTCTTTTTACCATTGTGCCCTGCAAATCCAATGGTTTTACCTCGTTCAAAAAGAACACCCGGGAATTGAACCCGGTACCGTTGAGTTCAGAATCCGTAGCCTTACCACTATAGGCCAACGCTCCTTTCCATTAAACTTCATTCGAGTTTGGTTAAATATCAAATAAAAAACGGAGAAGCAGAAAACATAAGTATGAACAACTTTAAATCAACAACGCGTAAAAAGAACAGCCGTGTTTCGAACACAGCACCATTGGGTTCAGAGTCCGAAGCCCTTCCGCTGGGCCACTGCTCCTCTTAATCAAGAGGGCGTTCAAGTGTAATTTAACCCGAGAACATCAAATCAACAACGGCTAAAAGTAAACTGGTGTATAGCGTGTGCAAATTATTTACGTGTAAGTCAAGGATTTCTTTTTACCATTGTGCCCTGCAAATCCAATGGTTTTACCTCGTTCAAAAAGAACACCCGGGAATTGAACCCAGTACCTTTGGGTTCAGAATCCGTAGCCTTACCACTATAGGCCAACGCTCCTTTCCATTAAACTTCATTCGAGTTTGCTTAAATATCAAATCAAAAACGGAGAAGCAGAAAACATAAGTTTGAACAACTTAAAATCAGCAACGTGTAAAAAGAACAGCCGGGTTTCGAACACAGTACCATTGGGTTCAGAGTCCGAAGCCCTTCCGCTGGGCCACTGCTCCTCTTAATCAAGAGGGCGTTCAAGTGTAATTTAACCACAGAACATCAAATCAACAACGGCTAAAAGTAAACTGGTGTATAGCGTGTGCAAATTATTTACGTGTAAGTCAAGGATTTCTTTTTACCATTGTGCCCTGCAAATCCAATGGTTTTACCTCGTTCAAAAAGAACACCCGGGAATTGAACCCAGTACCTTTGAGTTCAGAGTCCACAGCCTTACCACTATAGGTCAACGCTCCTCTTAATTAAACTGCATTCGAGTTTGCTTAAATATCAAATCAAAAACGGCCAAGCAGGAAACATAAGTTTGAACAACTTAAAATCAGCAACGTGTAAAAAAAAGAACAGCCGGGTTTCGAACACAGTACCATTGGGTTCAGAGTCCGAAGCTTTTCCGATGGGGCACTGCTCCTCTTAATTAAACTGCATTCGAGTTTGGTTAAATATCAAATCAAACACGGACAAGCAGAAAACATAAGTATGAACAACTTTAAATCAACAACGCGTAAAAAGAACAGCCGGGTTTCGAACACAGTACCTTTGGGTTCAGAGTCCGAAGCCCTTCCGCTGGGCCACTGCTCCTCTTAATCAAGAGGGCGTTCAAGTGTAATTTAACCCCAGAACATCAAATCAACAACGGCTAAAAGTAAACTGGTGTATAGCGTGTGCAAATTATTTACGTGTAAGTCAAGGATTTCTTTTTACCATTGTGCCCTGCAAATCCAATGGTTTTACCGCGTTCAAAAAGAACACCCGGGAATTGAACCCGGTACCGTTGAGTTCAGAATCCGTAGCCTTACCACTATAGGCCAACGCTCCTTTCCATTAAACTTCATTCGAGTTTGGTTAAATATCAAATAAAAAACGGAGAAGCAGAAAACATAAGTATGAACAACTTTAAATCAACAACGCGTAAAAAGAACAGCCGTGTTTCGAACACAGCACCATTGGGTTCAGAGTCCGAAGCCCTTCCGCTGGGCCACTGCTCCTCTTAATCAAGAGGGCGTTCAAGTGTAATTTAACCCTAGAACATCAAATCAACAACGGCTAAAAGTAAACTGGTGTATAGCGTGTGCAAATTATTTACGTGTAAGTCAAGGATTTCTTTTTACCATTGTGCCCTGCAAATCCAATGGTTTTACCTCGTTCAAAAAGAACACCCGGGAATTGAACCCAGTACCTTTGGGTTCAGAATCCGTAGCCTTACCACTATAGGCCAACGCTCCTTTCCATTAAACTTCATTCGAGTTTGCTTAAATATCAAATCAAAAACGGAGAAGCAGAAAACATAAGTTTGAACAACTTAAAATCAGCAACGTGTAAAAAGAACAGCCGGGTTTCGAACACAGTACCATTGGGTTCAGAGTCCGAAGCCCTTCCGCTGGGCCACTGCTCCTCTTAATCAAGAGGGCGTTCAAGTGTAATTTAACCCCAGAACATCAAATCAACAACGGCTAAAAGTAAACTGGTGTATAGCGTGTGCAAATTATTTACGTGTAAGTCAAGGATTTCTTTTTACCATTGTGCCCTGCAAATCCAATGGTTTTACCTCGTTCAAAAATAACACCCGGGAATTGAACCCAGTACCTTTGGGTTCAGAATCCGTAGCCTTACCACTATAGGCCAACGCTCCTTTCCATTAAACTTCATTCGAGTTTGCTTAAATATCAAATCAAAAACGGAGAAGCAGAAAACATAAGTTTGAACAACTTAAAATCAGCAACGTGTAAAAAGAACAGCCGGGTTTCGAACACAGTACCATTGGGTTCAGAGTCCGAAGCCCTTCCGCTGGGCCACTGCTCCTCTTAATCAAGAGGGCGTTCAAGTGTAATTTAACCCAAGAACATCAAGTCAACAACGGCTAAAAGTAAACTGGTGTATAGCGTGTGCAAATTATTTACGTGTAAGTCAAGGATTTCTTTTTACCATTGTGCCCTGCAAATCCAATGGTTTTACCTCGTTCAAAAAGAACACCCGGGAATTGAACCCAGTACCTTTGAGTTCAGAGTCCGCAGCCTTACCACTATAGGTCAACGCTCCTCTTAATTAAACTGCATTCGAGTTTGCTTAAATATCAAATCAAAAACGGAGAAGCAGAAAACATAAGTTTGAACAACTTAAAATCAGCAACGTGTAAAAAGAACAGCCGGGTTTCGAACACAGTACCTTTGGGTTCAGAGTCCGAAGCCCTTCCGCTGGGCCACTGCTCCTCTTAATCAAGAGGGCGTTCAAGTGTAATTTAACCCCAGAACATCAAATCAACAACGGCTAAAAGTAAACTGGTGTATAGCGTGTGCAAATTATTTACGTGTAAGTCAAGGATTTCTTTTTACCATTGTGCCCTGCAAATCCAATGGTTTTACCTCGTTCAAAAAGAACACCCGGGAATTGAACCCAGTACCTTTGAGTTCAGAGTCCGCAGCCTTACCACTATAGGTCAACGCTCCTCTTAATTAAACTGCATTCGAGTTTGCTTAAATATCAAATCAAAAACGGCCAAGCAGGAAAAATAAGTTTGAACAACTTAAAATCATCAACGTGTAAAAAAAGAACAGCCGGGTTTCGAACACAGTACCATTGGGTTCAGAGTCCGAAGCCCTTCCGCGGGCTGGGGCACTGCTCCTCTTAATTAAACTGCATTCGAGTTTGGTTAAATATCAAATCAAACACGGACAAGCAGAAAACATAAGTATGAACAACTTTAAATCAACAACGCGTAAAAAGAACAGCCGGGTTTCGAACACAGTACCTTTGGGTTCAGAGTCCGAAGCCCTTCCGCTGGGCCACTGCTCCTCTTAATCAAGAGGGCGTTCAAGTGTAATTTAACCCTAGAACATCAAATCAACAACGGCTAAAAGTAAACTGGTGTATAGCGTGTGCAAATTATTTACGTGTAAGTCAAGGATTTCTTTTTACCATTGTGCCCTGCAAATCCAATGGTTTTACCTCGTTCAAAAAGAACACCCGGGAATTGAACCCAGTACCTTTGGGTTCAGAATCCGTAGCCTTACCACTATAGGCCAACGCTCCTTTCCATTAAACTTCATTCGAGTTTGCTTAAATATCAAATCAAAAACGGGGAAGCAGAAAACATAAGTTTGAACAACTTAAAATCAGCAACGTGTAAAAAGAACAGCCGGGTTTCGAACACAGTACCATTGGGTTCAGAGTCCGAAGCCCTTCCGCTGGGCCACTGCTCCTCTTAATCAAGAGGGCGTTCAAGTGTAATTTAACCCCAGAACATCAAATCAACAATGGCTAAAAGTAAACTGGTGTATAGCGTGTGCAAATTATTTACGTGTAAGTCAAGGATTTCTTTTTACCATTGTGCCCTGCAAATCCAATGGTTTTACCTCGTTCAAAAAGAACACCCGGGAATTGAACCCAGTACCTTTGAGTTCAGAGTCCGCAGCCTTACCACTATAGGTCAACGCTCCTCTTAATTAAACTGCATTCGAGTTTGCTTAAATATCAAATCAAAAACGGCCAAGCAGGAAAAATAAGTTTGAACAACTTAAAATCATCAACGTGTAAAAAAAGAACAGCCGGGTTTCGAACACAGTACCATTGGGTTCAGAGTCCGAAGCCCTTCCGCGGGCTGGGGCACTGCTCCTCTTAATTAAACTGCATTCGAGTTTGGTTAAATATCAAATCAAACACGGACAAGCAGAAAACATAAGTATGAACAACTTTAAATCAACAACGCGTAAAAAGAACAGCCGGGTTTCGAACACAGTACCTTTGGGTTCAGAGTCCGAAGCCCTTCCGCTGGGCCACTGCTCCTCCTAATCAAGAGGGCGTTCAAGTGTAATTTAACCCCAGAACATCAAATCAACAACGGCTAAAAGTAAACTGGTGTATAGCGTGTGCAAATTATTTACGTGTAAGTCAAGGATTTCTTTTTACCATTGTGCCCTGCAAATCCAATGGTTTTACCGCGTTCAAAAAGAACACCCGGGAATTGAACCCAGTACCTTTGGGCTCAGAGTCCGCAGCCTTACCACTATAGGTCAACGCTCCTCTTAATTAAACTGCATTCGAGTTTGCTTAAATATCAAATAAAAAACGGCCAAGCAGGAAAAATAAGTTTGAACAACTTAAAATCATCAACGTGTAAAAAAAGAACAGCCGGGTTTCGAACACAGTACCTTTGGGTTCAGAGTCCGAAGCCCTTCCGCTGGGCCACTGCTCCTCTTAATCAAGAGGGCGTTCAAGTGTAATTTAACCCCAGAACATCAAATCAACAACGGCTAAAAGTAAACTGGTGTATAGCGTGTGCAAATTATTTACGTGTAAGTCAAGGATTTCTTTTTACCATTGTGCCCTGCAAATCCAATGGTTTTACCGCGTTCAAAAAGAACACCCGGGAATTGAACCCAGTACCTTTGGGCTCAGAGTCCGCAGCCTTACCACTATAGGTCAACGCTCCTCTTAATTAAACTGCATTCGAGTTTGCTTAAATATCAAATAAAAAACGGCCAAGCAGGAAAAATAAGTTTGAACAACTTAAAATCATCAACGTGTAAAAAAAGAACAGCCGGGTTTCGAACACAGTACCATTGGGTTCAGAGTCCGAAGCCCTTCCGCGGGCTGGGGCACTGCTCCTCTTAATTAAACTGCATTCGAGTTTGGTTAAATATCAAATCAAACACGGACAAGCAGAAAACATAAGTATGAACAACTTTAAATCAACAACGCGTAAAAAGAACAGCTGGGTTTCGAACACAGTACCTTTGGGTTCAGAGTCCGAAGCCCTTCCGCTGAGCCACTGCTCCTCTTAATCAAGAGGGCATTCAAGTGTAATTTAACCCCAGAACATCAAATCAACAACGGCTAAAAGTAAACTGGTGTATAGCGTGTGCAAATTATTTACGTGTAAGTCAAGGATTTCTTTTTACCATTGTGCCCTGCAAATCCAATGGTTTTACCGCGTTCAAAAAGAACACCCGGGAATTGAACCCAGTACCTTTGGGCTCAGAGTCCGCAGCCTTACCACTATAGGTCAACGCTCCTCTTAATTAAACTGCCTTCGAGTTTGCTTAAATATCAAATAAAAAACGGCCAAGCTGGAAAAATAAGTTTGAACAACTTAAAATCATCAAAGTGTAAAAAAAAGAACAGCCGGGTTTCGAACACAGTACCATTGGGCTCAGAGTCCGCAGCCTTAACACTTTTGGCCAACACTCCTCTTAATTAAACTGCATTCGAGTTTGGTTAAATATCAAATCAAACACGGACAAGCAGAAAACATAAGTATGAACAACTTTAAATCAACAACGCGTAAAAAGAACAGCCGGGTTTCGAACACAGTACCTTTGGGTTCAGAGTCCGAAGCCCTTCCGCTGGGCCACTGCATGCTCCTCTTAATCAAAAGGGCGTTCAAGTGTAATTTAACCCTAGAACATCAAATCAACAACGGCTAAAAGTAAACTGGTGTATAGCGTGTGCAAATTATTTACGTGTAAGTCAAGGATTTCTTTTTACCATTGTGCCCTGCAAATCCAATGGTTTTACCTCGTTCAAAAAGAACACCCGGGAATTGAACCCAGTACCTTTGAGTTCAGAGTCCACAGCCTTACCACTATAGGTCAACGCTCCTCTTAATTAAACTGCATTCGAGTTTGCTTAAATATCAAATCAAAAACGGCCAAGCAGGAAACATAAGTTTGAACAACTTAAAATCAGCAACGTGTAAAAAAAAGAACAGCCGGGTTTCGAACACAGTACCATTGGGTTCAGAGTCCGAAGCTTTTCCGATGGGGCACTGCTCCTCTTAATTAAACTGCATTCGAGTTTGGTTAAATATCAAATCAAACACGGACAAGCAGAAAACATAAGTATGAACAACTTTAAATCAACAACGCGTAAAAAGAACAGCCGGGTTTCGAACACAGTACCTTTGGGTTCAGAGTCCGAAGCCCTTCCGCTGGGCCACTGCTCCTCCTAATCAAGAGGGCGTTCAAGTGTAATTTAACCCTAGAACATCAAATCAACAACGGCTAAAAGTAAACTGGTGTATAGCGTGTGCAAATTATTTACGTGTAAGTCAAGGATTTCTTTTTACCATTGTGCCCAGCAAATCCAATGGTTTTACCGCGTTCAAAAAGAACACCCGGGAATTGAACCCAGTACCTTTGGGTTCAGAGTCCGCAGCCTTACCACTGTAGGTCAACGCTCCTTTCCATTAAACTTCATTCGAGTTTGGTTAAATATCAAATAAAAAACGGAGAAGCAGAAAACATAAGTATGAACAACTTTAAATCAACAACGCGTAAAAAGAACAGCCGGGTTTCGAACACAGTACCTTTGGGTTCAGAGTCCGAAGCCCTTCCGCTGGGCCACTGCTCCTCTTAATCAAGAGGGCGTTCAAGTGTAATTTAACCCCAGAACATCAAATCAACAACGGCTAAAAGTAAACTGGTGTATAGCGTGTGCAAATTATTTACGTGTAAGTCAAGGATTTCTTTTTACCATTGTGCCCTGCAAATCCAATGGTTTTACCTCGTTCAAAAAGAACACCCGGGAATTGAACCCGGTACCGTTGAGTTCAGAATCCGTAGCCTTACCACTATAGGCCAACGCTCCTTTCCATTAAACTTCATTCGAGTTTGGTTAAATATCAAATAAAAAACGGAGAAGCAGAAAACATAAGTATGAACAACTTTAAATCAACAACGCGTAAAAAGAACAGCCGTGTTTCGAACACAGCACCATTGGGTTCAGAGTCCGAAGCCCTTCCGCTGGGCCACTGCTCCTCTTAATCAAGAGGGCGTTCAAGTGTAATTTAACCCTAGAACATCAAATCAACAACGGCTAAAAGTAAACTGGTGTATAGCGTGTGCAAATTATTTACGTGTAAGTCAAGGATTTCTTTTTACCATTGTGCCCTGCAAATCCAATGGTTTTACCTCGTTCAAAAAGAACACCCGGGAATTGAACCCAGTACCTTTGGGTTCAGAATCCGTAGCCTTACCACTATAGGCCAACGCTCCTTTCCATTAAACTTCATTCGAGTTTGGTTAAATATCAAATAAAAAACGGACCAGCAGAAAACATAAGTATGAACAACTTTAAATCAGCAACGCGTAAAAAGAACAGCCGGGTTTCGAACACAGTACCTTTGGGTTCAGAGTCCGAAGCCCTTCCGCTGGGCCACTGCTCCTCTTAATCAAGAGGGCGTTCAAGTGTAATTTAGCCCTAGAACATCAAATCAACAACGGCTAAAAGTAAACTCGTGTATAGCGTGTGCAAATTATTTACGTGTAAGTCAAGGATTTCTTTTTACCATTGTGCCTTGCAAATCCAATGGTTTTACCGCGTTCAAAAAGAACACCCTGGAATTGAACCCAGTACCTTTGAGTTCAGAGTCCGCAGCCTTACCACTATAGGTCAACGCTCCTCTTAATTAAACTGCATTCGAGTTTGCTTAAATATCAAATCAAAAACGGCCAAGCAGAAAACATAAGTTTGAACAACTTAAAATCAGCAACGTGTAAAAAAAGAACAGCCGGGTTTCGAACACAGTACCATTAGGTTCAGAGTCCGAAGCCCTTCCGCTGGGGCACTGCTCCTCTTAATTAAATTGCATTCGAGTTTGGTTAAATATCAAATCAAACATGGACAAGCAGAAAACATAAGTATGAACAACTTTAAATCAACAACGCGTAAAAAGAACAGCCGGGTTTCGAACACAGTACCATTGGGTTCAGAGTCCGAAGCCCTTCCGCTGGGCCACTGCTCCTCTTAATCAAGAGGGCGTTCAAGTGTAATTTAACCCCAGAACATCAAATCAACAACGGCTAAAAGTAAACTGGTGTATAGCGTGTGCAAATTATTTACGTGTAAGTCAAGGATTTCTTTTTACCATTGTGCCCTGCAAATCCAATGGTTTTACCTCGTTCAAAAAGAACACCCGGGAATTGAACCCAGTACCGTTGGGTTCAGAATCCGTAGACTTACCACTATATGCCAACGCTCCTTTCCATTAAACTTCATTCGAGTTTGGTTAAATATCAAATAAAAAACGGAGAAGCAGAAAACATAAGTATGAACAACTTTAAATCAACAACGCGTAAAAAGAACAGCCGGGTTTCGAACACAGTACCATTGGGTTCAGAGTCCGAAGCCCTTCCGCTGGGCCACTGCTCCTCTTAATTAAACTGCATTCGAGTTTGGTTAAATATCAAATCAAACACGGACAAGCAGAAAACATAAGTATGAACAACTTTAAATCAACAACACGTAAAAAGAACAGCCGGGTTTCGAACACAGTACCATTGGGTTCAGAGTCCGAAGCCCTTCCGCTGGGCCACTGCTCCTCTTAATCAAGAGGGCGTTCAAGTGTAATTTAACCCCAGAACATCAAATCAACAACGGCTAAAAGTAAACTGGTGTATAGCGTGTGCAAATTATTTACGTGTAAGTCAAGGATTTCTTTTCACCATTGTGCCCTGCAAATCCAATGGTTTTACCTCGTTCAAAAAGAACACCCGGGAATTGAACCCAGTAACTTTGGGTTCAGAATCCGTAGCCTTACCACTATAGCCAACGCTCCTTTCAATTAAACTGCATTCGAGTTTGCTTAAATATCAAATCAAAAACGGAGAAGCAGAAAACATAAGTTTGAACAACTTAAAATCAGCAACGTGTAAAAAAATAACAGCCGGGTTTCGAACACAGTACTTTTGGGCTCAGAGTCCGCAGCCTTAACACTATTGGCCAACACTCCTCTTAATTAAACTGCATTCGAGTTTGGTTAAATATCAAATCAAACACGGACAAGCAGAAAACATAAGTATGAACAACTTTAAATCAACAACGCGTAAAAAGAACAGCCGGGTTTCGAACACAGTACCATTGGGTTCAGAGTCCGAAGCCCTTCCGCTGGGCCACTGCTCCTCTTAATCAAGAGGGCGTTCAAGTGTAATTTAACCCGAGAACATCAAATCAACAACGGCTAAAAGTAAACTGGTGTATAGCGTGTGCAAATTATTTACGTGTAAGTCAAGGATTTCTTTTTACCATTGTGCCCTGCAAATCCAATGGTTTTACCTCGTTCAAAAAGAACACCCGGGAATTGAACCCAGTACCTTTGGGTTCAGAGTCCGCAGCCTTACCACTATAGGCCAACGCTCCTTTCCATTAAACTTCATTCGAGTTTGCTTAAATATCAAATCAAAAACGGAGAAGCAGAAAACATAAGTTTGAACAACTTAAAATCAGCAACGTGTAAAAAGAACAGCCGGGTTTCGAACACAGTACCATTGGGTTCAGAGTCCGAAGCCCTTCCGCTGGGCCACTGCTCCTCTTAATCAAGAGGGCGTTCAAGTGTAATTTAACCACAGAACATCAAATCAACAACGGCTAAAAGTAAACTGGTGTATAGCGTGTGCAAATTATTGACGTGTAAGTCAAGGATTTCTTTTTACCATTGTGCCCTGCAAATCCAATGGTTTTACCTCGTTCAAAAAGAACACCCGGGAATTGAACCCAGTACCTTTGAGTTCAGAGTCCGCAGCCTTACCACTATAGGTCAACGCTCCTCTTAATTAAACTGCATTCGAGTTTGCTTAAATATCAAATCAAAAACGGCCAAGCAGGAAAAATAAGTTTGAACAACTTAAAATCATCAACGTGTAAAAAAAGAACAGCCGGGTTTCGAACACAGTACCATTGGGTTCAGAGTCCGAAGCCCTTCCGCGGGCTGGGGCACTGCTCCTCTTAATTAAACTGCATTCGAGTTTGGTTAAATATAAAATCAAACACGGACAAGCAGAAAACATAAGTATGAACAACTTTAAATCAACAACGCGTAAAAAGAACAGCTGGGTTTCGAACACAGTACCTTTGGGTTCAGAGTCCGAAACCCTTCCGCTGAGCCACTGCTCCTCTTAATCAACAAGAGGGCGTTCAAGTGTAATTTAACCACAGAACATCAAATCAACAACGGCTAAAAGTAAACTGGTGTATAGCGTGTGCAAATTATTTACGTGTAAGTCAAGGATTTCTTTTTACCATTGTGCCCTGCAAATCCAATGGTTTTACCTCGTTCAAAAAGAACACCCGGGAATTGAACCCGGTACCGTTGAGTTCAGAATCCGTAGCCTTACCACTATAGGCCAACGCTCCTTTCCATTAAACTTCATTCGAGTTTGGTTAAATATCAAATAAAAAACGGAGAAGCAGAAAACATAAGTATGAACAACTTTAAATCAGCAACGCGTAAAAAGAACAGCCGGGTTTCGAACACAGTACCTTTGGGTTCAGAGTCCGAAGCCCTTCCGCTGGGCCACTGCTCCTCTTAATCAAGAGGGCGTTCAAGTGTAATTTAACCACAGAACATCAAATCAACAACGGCTAAAAGTAAACTGGTGTATAGCGTGTGCAAATTATTTACGTGTAAGTCAAGGATTTCTTTTTACCATTGTGCCCTGCAAATCCAATGGTTTTACCTCGTTCAAAAAGAACACCCGGGAATTGAACCCAGTACCTTTGGGTTCAGAATCCGTAGCCTTACCACTATAGCCAACGCTCCTTTCAATTAAACTGCATTCGAGTTTGCTTAAATATCAAATCAAAAACGGAGAAGCAGAAAACATAAGTTTGAACAACTTAAAATCAGCAACGTGTAAAAAAAGAACAGCCGGGTTTCGAACACAGTACTTTTGGGCTCAGAGTCCGCAGCCTTAACACTATTGGCCAACACTCCTCTTAATTAAACTGCATTCGAGTTTGGTTAAATATAAAATCAAACACGGACAAGCAGAAAACATAAGTATGAACAACTTTAAATCAGCAACGCGTAAAAAGAACAGCCGGGTTTCGAACACAGTACCTTTGGGTTCAGAGTCCGAAGCCCTTCCGCTGGGCCACTGCTCCTCTTAATCAAGAGGGCGTTCAAGTGTAATTTAACCACAGAACATCAAATCAACAACGGCTAAAAGTAAACTGGTGTATAGCGTGTGCAAATTATTTACGTGTAAGTCAAGGATTTCTTTTTACCATTGTGCCCTGCAAATCCAATGGTTTTACCTCGTTCAAAAAGAACACCCGGGAATTGAACCCGGTACCGTTGAGTTCAGAATCCGTAGCCTTACCACTATAGGCCAACGCTCCTTTCCATTAAACTTCATTCGAGTTTGGTTAAATATCAAATAAAAAACGGAGAAGCAGAAAACATAAGTATGAACAACTTTAAATCAGCAACGCGTAAAAAGAACAGCCGGGTTTCGAACACAGCACCATTGGGTTCAGAATCCGTAGCCTTACCACTATAGGCCAACGCTCCTTTCAATTAAACTGCATTCGAGTTTGCTTAAATATCAAATCAAAAACGGAGAAGCAGAAAACATAAGTTTGAACAACTTAAAATCAGCAACGTGTAAAAAAAGAACAGCCGGGTTTCGAACACAGTACCTTTGGGCTCTGAGTCCGCAGCCTTAACACTATTGGCCAACACTCCTCTTAACTAAACTGCATTCGAGTTTGGTTAAATATCAAATCAAACACGGACAAGCAGAAAACATAAGTTTGAACAACTTTAAGTCAACAACGCGTAAAAAGAACAGCCGGGTTTCGAACACAGTACCTTTGGGTTCAGAGTCCGAAGCCCTTCCGCTGGGCCACTGCTCCTCTTAATCAAGAGGGCGTTCAAGTGTAATTTAACCCCAGAACATCAAATCAACAACGGCTAAAAGTAAACTGGTGTATAGCGTGTGCAAATTATTTACGTGTAAGTCAAGGATTTCTTTTTACCATTGTGCCCTGCAAATCCAATGGTTTTACCGCGTTCAAAAAGAACACCCGGGAATTGAACCCAGTACCTTTGAGTTCAGAGTCCGCAGCCTTACCACTATAGGTCAACGTTCCTCTTAATTAAACTGCATTCGAGTTTGCTTAAATATCAAATCAAAAACGGCCAAGCAGGAAACATAAGTTTGAACAACTTAAAATCAGCAACGTGTAAAAAAAGAACAGCCGGGTTTCGAACACAGTACCTTTGGGCTCAGAGTCCGCAGCCTTAACACTATTGGCCAACGCTCCTCTTAATTAAACTGCATTCGAGTTTGGTTAAATATCAAATCAAACACGGACAAGCAGAAAACATAAGTATGAACAACTTTAAATCAACAACGCGTAAAAAGAACAGCCGGGTTTCGAACACAGTACCATTGGGTTCAGAGTCCGAAGCCCTTCCGCTGGGCCACTGCTCCTCTTAATCAAGAGGGCGTTCAAGTGTAATTTAACCCCAGAACATCAAATCAACAACGGCTAAAAGTAAACTGGTGTATAGCGTGTGCAAATTATTTACGTGTAAGTCAAGGATTTCTTTTTACCATTGTGCCCTGCAAATCCAATGGTTTTACCGCGTTCAAAAAGAACACCCGGGAATTGAACCCAGTACCTTTGGGTTCAGAGTCCGCAGCCTTACCACTATAGGTCAATGCTCCTCTTAATTAAACTGCATTCGAGTTTGCTTAAATATCAAATCAAAAACGGCCAAGCAGACAACATAAGTATGAACAACTTTAAATCAACAACGCGTAAAAAGAACAGCCGGGTTTCGAACACAGTACCTTTGGGTTCAGAGTCCGAAGCCCTTCCGCTGGGCCACTGCTCCTCTTAATCAAGAGGGCGTTCAAGTGTAATTTAACCCCAGAACATCAAATCAACAACGGCTAAAAGTAAACTGGTGTATAGCGTGTGCAAATTATTTACGTGTAAGTCAAGGATTTCTTTTTACCATTGTGCCCTGCAAATCCAATGGTTTTACCTCGTTCAAAAAGAACACCCGGTAATTGAACCCAGTACATTGGGTTCAGAGTCCGCAGCTCTATCACCAGGCCACTGCCCTTCTTCAAAAGTTCCCGTTGAGTTTAAATCTAATAAACCTTAGAATTAACAAAACTAATTATACAAGGTACAAATAAAGAATACATTACTGCAATTGCGTTTGCGTGTAAATTTAACCTCAGAAAGGACAGATTTATTTATTTGAATTTCAAAAAGAATCTGCAGAACCTGGGACCCATCGTTCAAGAAACCAAAGCCGTTCCACTAGGCTGTTGTGTTTGCCATCTCGTTGCCTCTGATAATGAGATATATACTTTTGAATAACTTACAATGCCGAGGGGAACAGGATTAAAAATATATGTTTCAGGGATTCGAACCCGGTACCATGGGGTTTGGAGTCCCGATCCTTGTCCACAAGGCCAGTGGTCCTCTGCCTAATTTGCATTTTTATTTGATGTAGAATCTCAGAATGAGTTACCACCGTAGAGAATTATAAACTTATATGATGAAAGGAATGGGACTGGACACGACGGGGTTATGGCATGCACGGGTGTTTTAGGTGAATAAATGCACGGGACTAATTGTTAGGAGCCAAACTCCGGGACGAATCGGGGTGGGGGTGTGGTGGATGTTCACGAGGAGGGAATGATGTGGCCAACAAAATTATTAAATATATAAGTAATTGATTTCTAAATAAAAACAACATGGACTCTTGTGTTTTTTTATCAATATTCGAGTTTATTAATTTTATATCGATAAGGTATTCCTTCCAAACACAAATCTAAATTAAAACATTTGAGACAATTAACACACTTTCAAGACTTATTTGCAACAAACTTCAACAGTTTGCCCCATACTAAATTTAGGTTTTTTTGTGTGAAAATAATTATTGACTACAGCCTATACGATATTTTCCATACGATCAGACTTGAGCCCATTTTGAAGTCATTTGTAAACATTCATCTAAGATTGGCTTTAGTAAATGTCTGTAAGTGAATAATGAAACAGATAATAATAACAATCACTGGATATAACGGGAAGAACAGCAAACGATACCGAATAACAGAGAATCATACACACTATCGCCCATTGTAATGTGAATGAGTACAAAAGCATGCCACCCAAACGTAATGTGTAAAATTGAACAAACGTACAGCTACTAGAAACATACATAGCGCAAACATTGCTACAATCAGTGCTTTCAGCGGTCTAAGAAACCAGAATAAACGAGTAATACATTATTCTTGCCTGAACAGTTTTCTTGGTTTGAACCGTTGGTTATGAAAGCTTAAACTCATTTTATACAAAATTTTACACAAATACATTAAATGTATCACAATATTGAAAAAGAATGAGAGGGGGCCAGTTGCTCTATAGACTGTGCAAGTCTCGCCCGTGTCGGAGCGAGAAAACACGTCAAGAGAAGAACATATTCTTTCTGAAATCAAATCATTGTTTTTAAATTTTTAGGCCTTGACTCTAGGCAAGTGCAACAGGTGTAACAGCCTCTCGGCTAACGGCCGTTACACTTGTTAATTTACACCCCTACAATATACTTTGTTTTTAATGTGAAAATAACCAAAACTGTTAATGAATGGATGACGCTTCACCAAAATTACTTGTATTGTATTTTTATACGGTATGACAGGTTAACTGTAAAGGTTCAGACAGGTGTGGGGACTGTGCGATTTGCTGTGAGGTGGGGGGGGGGGGGGGGGGGGGGGGGGGGTGGGCGCCTTAAGCTAGCTGCAACTGTTCTCTATCCAGTGTGCAAATAAAGAGGGGAACAGGCGACCCCCCCCCCCCCCCCAATTCCACCAACTCAACCAAGAATCATTGATATGCCAAAAGGATAAAGAATTTTCCTCCCTTCATGGTTAAAGTTTTTTTTCTTCTAGATTTTCTTTTAATATTAGGAAGCCCTTATTCCACTGGAGTAATTTTGAACACTCATTTTAACTCGGACTTTGCCTTTTTAATCAATTTTTTACAACATTCTCATGAAATGTTGTCGAATCTAATGTCTCTAAGTACATCTCCAACCCCCACCCCCCATGTCTTCCAGGGTTCCGAGGTTCTTCAGTTCCATGAGCTCACTAAACAACATTAACCACCACCACAACAACGACAACAATCAAACCATACAACAATCCATTCTTTTTTAACGGCAAAGCCATCACTTTTAATGTTCAAACGTCAGCACTTTTGAATACAGCAATAGTGTGATATGCTGATGACAGTGTACAATCATTAAAACAGCGAGGGAAAAAATTACAAACCAGACTAGCAGTAGAGCCAATATTTAATAAACGTTTACCTCACTGTAGTTACAACCCCATATCATTGGTACAAGTGTCATAAAAACCTCTAGAATTGTCAGAATCACTACATTTAGTTTTTTAAGGAACAGATAACGGCACATTATTTTTATGCATAATATTTCGACTTAACGTAAAAAGAAGAGCAATTAACTTGATTGAGTACAGTTAGCTTCTTACTTACAATGCGTTTAAGTTTTTCTCTTTTTGTTTACTCTGCCGATCATAAGGATCTAGAGGGTAAAAAGAGGCTAGCATCCACCGATCAAGCCTCAATGTTACAAAGCTGCCAAGCAGAAAACATTGCTTCAAGTTTTCAGTATGGTTTTTATTTTGTAAGGCTTGGCAAACCTAGCAATCCACACCCAGTGTGCGTAACACGGCACATTGGCTGTTAACATATTAATGAAGTATCATGCTTAGCCGATGTTTTACGCTTACCAGCTTGAGCGAAGCCCAATTTCATAGAGTTGCTTGAGCAGAAAATATTGCTTAAACAATTTCTGCTAATAAGCAGGGAACCACTCACTAACTGTGCTTATACCATGACATTTTGGCTGGTGACCCTTTTCCAGTAAGCAAAATTGGAGCTTAGCCAATTTGTGTGCTTAAGCAGCTCAATAAACAATTGGCCCATGTTACTACTGTTTTTACCACATAAGCTACCATAACATCAATAGTTCCATATCATAACATGCTTACAGCATCCACTACTTTTTACAATGCCATTTATAATCTTTACATTAATTTTGACAGTCCTTTTTTTTTTTTTCTTCATTATTTCGGACTCAAGATTTTCTAAATTATTTCTGAATTTCAGTAAACCATCCAAGGCCCCCCCCCCAGCTAACAATTACCATACTTTAAATTGACCACACCATTATATAATTCCATATACGAAATACATTTTTTTCTGCCTATCATAAGTAAATTGATTGTTTCATTTATACTTCCCCCATTCTTATTATAGTTTACATACACTCTACACTATAAGCTATTTAAATCTCTGAATTGCTTGATATTTAAACAGAACCACCTGTGCTTGGGAACAAAAAGAAGAATTTTATATGATTTCTCAAAAAAAGTACGGCATCAATACATGTTTTTATACCGAGTTAACTTGGATAAAGATGTTGTTTACTAACTTTTATATTTACTTAATAATAACAGTTTGTAATAAGTATTTTAAACATGCTTAGAAATCATTTACCGCATCAGAATCTAGTAAAGACTCTGATGGGGTGAAATATCACAAATTGCAATCGTTCAGTCATGAATATTGTATGGTGCAAAAAAAAAAAGCATCTAAACTTTACACTACACATGCAATAATTGTATCTGCTTTTTTAAATCCATAGAGCATGTACAGTGTCGATTTATAGCCACACAGTAAGCAGGTTTACTATAGACAAAGCACATAGTGAATATGATAAACACTGGTACTGCCTACATCACTAAATGCATTTTATTTTATTTTAAAATTTCCCCCCTCTATCCATCTATTTCAAGGGCCTTTGTCATTTGGCCTAACAAATTTTACAACCCTTGCACCACGGTCATTAATTTAGGGAAACCATTAAACCTTATCTTTAACCCAAAAAGAACAAAAACACCAAAGTGTAATTTTAAAACATTACTTAAATTATAACGCAAACTCTACTAAGAATTATCTGCTGGTTTGTCAGACTCCTTCGGCACATCATTCAAATAACAAATTCAAAAATTGTTTTTTCTATCAAATCTCCAAAAATTGCTTAAAGGAATTACATTCAACTGCAAATTAACGTCTACAGCATTATGCCCCATCTACAATCAGTTCATTTGGTCTATTACAGTATTAAGTAACTACCAACTAGATAAGCCCATCAAAAAGATGTAAAAAATAAAAGGAACGAAAAAGCTTGACAAGAACCAGAAAATAGTCACTCACAATGAGCATTATTGAAGAATAACATAACTCTCTTTTGCAAATGTATCAAAATTAATTAATTTCACAGTTTTTAATGACCTTATTAATAGAAAAATGGGGATGGTGTTTTAACAAGTTGTTTTTATCTTGCTATAGGTCTGCCATTTTGATCAATTCATGTATGAGAAATACTCTTTAGAATTAAAAAAACAAATTTTCAAAAGCAGAAATTGCTAAAAAAAGCAAAACGGCTCTACATGTACTTGACAACCAACTACAAGTCTGAAACATTCTGTGACATAACAGCAAGACATTCTCCAGGTTTTTCTTTAAAATTTTCAACCACATTCACAAGAAATTTCACCATCAATAACATTAATGTGCGAGACCCTTTTAACATCAAACACATGTTATATATTTCAACATCATTAAAAGATCAGGTATGTTGGGCCGAGTCAGACTCCAACCATGCATATGTTGTTATTTCCAACGTTTGATTTACTTGGTAATCGTAGCTAAATTGATCGTAGCTAAATTGACAGTATGTTTCCTATTTACACTTGCTGAGCATCAGTGATACTCAGGTGAACTTTGACCTTGCAGTACCACATGACCTTTGACCTAATGCTAATAACAGCTTATAACCTTTTGCTACGATTGGAACATTAACTTTAACACATGGCTATTTTATGCAGTAACACTTACCTACACAAGGCAACAGTTCTGTACAGATGAATCTCTAAATCTACGTCACTAAATATAATTGCATCATCCGACGCAAATCTAAGTAGGAGAAAAAACTGCCGCGAAATCCCAAAGAGGTGACGAAGAAGACAAACACAGGTCTTCAAAGTCACAGTAAACAATTTCTTAATTTCCATCACAGCTACTCCGTTTTGTTCCAACAACAATTTTACATCTTCACTGAACTTGAGAGGGGAAAAATAGCACCTCTACCCACAACTTGAAATAAAAATAGCTATCAAGGGAAGAATGAAAACAATATTTTCCAAGAGTTCTCAAATTTCTGATAAATCTCTGGCAAACTCGAGTAGAGATAGAGAAAAATGAAAACAATAGACAGTTAAATTTAAAATTTTCAAGAACTTCTTAAATTTCTGATTCCTCAGCCTCCTCTGTTACTACTGTCGTCGTCGCGCCACCTTCTTGAAGGAACTGGTCCACCATCTTCTGGAGGTCCTCTCTTAGTTCGCTGCTCTCTACCTCTGTCCCATCCTCCTCAATGTTAGTGGAGACGTCTTCCGTCACATCAACCTCTTCTCCATCACGGATTGTTGTCTTGCGATTCGTCTTCTTGTGGACAGTGATTCTACGGGAAAAAGTAAATCAAAAAATTTAATTTAGCAAAGCGTCTGAAATTATCCAGCCCGCTGTTCAAGCAGACTGAAAGTGCTAGATGCCGAGGGAAGGCTTTAAAGTGTTTCCAGTTCTGAACGGACTAAAAACTGATGTCAAGCAGTTTCCCAAATTGTATCCAGCTCGTTGTCAGCAAAGATTACAAATTTGCTTTAGACTCAAATTACAAGATCATCAAAAAGTTCTTCTGTAACTCTCTACTGTTCATGATGGAGTCATTCTAACAAAGATGCATCCACAACAATGAGATTCACATCAGACACCCGTACACACAAACTAGTGGGGGTACTTAGCATTGTTCACAAATGATCCTTGGAAAAAGTAGGAACAGTTCATTGAGTACAAGGAATGACCTACATGTACACATGGTGTAGGCTGTATTAGACTCTTCAGGCCAATTAAAAAACCACAATTTTACAAAATGTTCCAAGGGCAACTACTTAGAAATCACACTTAAGTAGGAAGAGTTTCATGCCTGGCATTGTCTATTGTCCACTTTCCTTAGAATTTTCTTGTCAAATCCACTCCTACAAGGTAAAAACTTGTGGGGTCCAAAAGTTCTTCACACAAGAGACGTAGGAATCTCTGCTTACCTGTGTACCCCATCCTCATCAGGTTCACCATGTGGCATGACAAAGTTAGGATCGTTAGGGTCGTACTCAACGGTCTGCATGACCCTTCGAATAATCCTCTTCTTGGTGACCTTACGGATTGTCCCGTCGGGTAGGGTCTCCTCAAACTCTTCCACTATCTCCTGGACGTCCTCGTTGGGGTCCGATGAAACGGTTTTTGAAATGGTGCTGTTGGGTTCTCCTGGAGAAATGGGAGCACAAATTCATTTTAATGAGACGTTCTTGAGGTTTTAATTATATTCCATTTATTCTTGTGGTTTGATCAATTATTTTCTGCACAGCACACTTGTTATATATATTCCGTACAGGATTAGTGATAAAAAAAAAAAAAATCAAACCTCAAACTTAATAACTAAACACTATTGCTCAAAAACAAACTTTTTTTCTCAACGCTGTTAACATAAAATTCAGGTTTTTGTTTGTTTCATTGGTCGTATTTATTTGTGAATTCTTGGTGTTTTTTTTGTTTTTTTTAATATACTTAAATATGGTGCTAATTTTGTGTTACTTGCACTTTCTAACCCTTCCATGAGCAAACCACTCATGCTGTGTCATGTCCCCTATGTTCTAAAGCGATAACCAGGGTTATTTCTCCAGAACAGAAACAGGGTCAGTCTATTCTGCCCTTCAAGCCTCCATATGGTGAAAGTGATTTGAATCACACCATGATGTTTAAAATATAAGCTGGAATGAATAGGTTAGTGAGGAGATGTTACATGACAAAGGAATGGAAGCACTTGTTAAAAAGACAAAACAGGCTAAAGAATGTGTTAGAAGTGGTGACAAAACATATCGTTGTATCAGCGCAAAAGGACTAGTTAACTTGTTATTTCACAAGTCTGTCGGGTTTTTTCCAGTTCATACTTCAAATGAAACAGGGATGATTTTCAACACTAGGCAGCCGGACAAACTCAGAGTAAAGTTTGACTGGTCCTCGGGTGTTTTAAATGCCATCTAGCCAGCCAACAACAGTTAAGGGAGAATGCTCGTCTTGATCGTTACAAGGTCATATACTTCAAATGAAACAGGGATGCTTTTCAACACTAAACTAGGCAGTTTGACTGGTCCTCGGGTGTTTTAAATGCCATCTAGCCAGCCAACAACAGTCTTGATCATATCCTGCACAAAGATGTCCCATCTAGGAATCATCGGGTTTGTATACTTCCAGGATAAACACAACATTTTTGCAGTTTCCAATACTCATATCTTGAGGATATCTTCAGCGATTTTTTGCACTCAAACAACGATATGATTATTATAATAGAGAAAGAAAATTGGAAAATTTGAAGACGTTTGAGATAAAACCTAAGAATGAGTGTTAGAAAATGTTAGTCCATATATGCAGTAGGAATACCTGGAAGAAATGTTAAATAGTATAATTATAATAACGAATCATGGTTATATAACAAACAGGCATGAGAAGAAAAACAGGACAACTCTGTTGAGAACAAGGGCAGACCTACACATAGTACATATATAGGCTATTTGAGAACAATTTTGCTGATTTCTCCAAGGGAAAACAATCGGAAATCAGACTGAAGTAGGAAGAATTCCATGCCTGATAACAAGTCTGGGTAACATGCATGTAAACCTTTTCAATCTGAAAAGAATAATTTGTCAACACAAGTTATGTGAAGATTAGACTGGCTTTGAAATCCAGTCACAAACTCCTTGATCAGACGAAAGACTGTGCAAGTCTCTTGTGTTTGAATGTTGGAAACTGTTGAAAGTGTGCAACTCATTTGGTGCTCGATATGTGGCACCGTGTACACCCCCCCCCCCCCTCCTATTGTGTCTTCATTGTGGTCATTGTGCAACTTTATTTCCTTCCAAATGTTCGTGGAACCCAAATTTCAAAACAAATGTTTGAATACATGTGACACTTGTACAGTCTACAAGATGTTTAAAGTAAATGGTTAACCTATCACTAACAGAGTTAAAGAACATGGTGTTCCACCATGCCCCATATGGTAAATCATCCTCTACCATGCTATTAAATGATAAGTCAATGAGACGGTTAGTACAATGGGAAGGAGAAGAGGCAAGAAATGATGCATGACGTAGTGAAGAGGTGTCATGGTTAACCAGCTCACCATTTGCATCCACAGGCTCTTGGCCCTCTGGTGGAAACTCAACCATGGGTAGGGTATGGATCTTAGGTAGATCAGCTGACCACAGAGAGGAAAGAAAAAGTCACTGTTTAGTACAAGATCGGGAACCAACTTCAAGTAACCAACAGTAAGAGGTTAAGGTGAATCAAAACACGGGTTATTAGAGTGGGTTACTTGACTTTGAATGCATTGCAAAAACCCTCAACAGACCCTTCTCAGTGACAAAACATTTCTAGAGCAATACAAGAGGTCTGTCATTTTGGATTGCTATGCACATGTACAACACGTTGCGTTTCTTAATCATGCTTGTGTACGTCTAGTAACATGATGCATGTGGGGGCTGCTATGTCTGACAGGTTATGTTTCTTAACACATGTTCATGCATGTCTTGTAACGTGACGCACCTGTGCAGGTCCTCCAGCCTGGGAATTGCCGAAATAGTGACGTCAAATGAAAAGGGTCTTTTATGTAACAGCGATTCCAAACAAATAAGCCTTTCAGCCAATTCTCTAATTAACATCCTTCAAGACATTCTTAACTATACTCTTGTGTGCAGTTGCATGCTAGATATCGAATACTCCATCAGAAAGAAAAGCGTCTTTCTTGGTTAAATAACCATAACAGGCATGATATTTGACTCTTTGAAAAAATAGGAAAATGTTATGGACTACAAGGTCAGACATTCTTGTTTGTTAGGTGAGGACTTTCACAAACTTTTTAGGCTATTTAGTAACAATTTTCTGAGGGATAACAAATTTGAAAATCAGATTACAGCACCTGGTGTAGTTACAAGATACTCAATACATCAGATTCTTGCTTAAATTACCACGTTTGAATGCAAGATTTTTGTTTTAAAATATACCTCTAGCAACCCCCCCCCCCCCCAAAAAAAAAACCCCCCAAAAACCCAAAACCTTTGAGCCACAAACTTATAAAGCTTTCCTTCAATTCATAGTCAAGTAAATCAAGCAAAAAAACATCCAGACCTGTACTTCACAGAGGCAACGAATCGTCTCCGTTGCCCTTGGTAATTGCCTTGGTGCCCCTTGAAATGTTCCAATAGAAATATACAATTTCCTCATTAAGAGGTGCCCTTTACTTAGGAGAAAACACCTTGAGGCCCTTGCCCTTTCAAAAAACAAAGCATCAGGCCTGCATATCAAGTGGTAAAAGTGTGACCACAAACTGATTAATACAACATTTGTCTCGATCAAAGCAGCAAACAAAATTGCAGGTTACAGCCAGCTGAAATGTTGCTAATGAGCATTTGACAAAAATGTACTGCAACCTAACTTCTTCACAAACGAGTCAATGAAAAACTGCCAGGCTTTTTAAATACAAACACTTTCTTTATAATATGAACAAATTAACATGCTAGCTTGAACAACTACTTCACTATCTAGGGTCATTAGTTTGAACTTTCAGATGACAGCATGGCATTGTTAAACAAGACCAATTTCCCTACTTTTAGATTTTGTTTACAAGCGCTATGGTTATCACGACAATGGATGGATCAAACTTCTTTACTTTGAGAAGATGATTTTGTCTCCAAATTCCTTTAAGTGGGTATTCAAATATTCTCTCGCTGTCATGGTAACTAAACTACATCTTTGTCAGAAGCATTGGTGCTCATTCAGACAACAACAACAAAATGTATTGTGGGAGAAGTTCCCTCAGTGTTATTGTAACTTGTTGGATGCAGTGCAGTTAGTACATAAAAAAAACACTCTGTACTTTAATTTCATTCGCTTTTGTTAACTTTATTTACCTTGGAAAAATGGATTTTCACCCAAGTCAGTAATATCGGGGGTTTTAGGTTCTCGTGGCCCTGTTATCACAGAAGCAGAGCGAAAGATTATGCAAACTTTATACATTAATCTCAGAGCAGAGTTTGAACACTTTTGTTCAAAAACGGTTTGGTCCAGGCTTAGTAAGAACCATGGTACCAGCCTGAATCCAAGAATGCTGTCACTATAAGCTAAAAATCGCAAAACTTACAAGTACGTAGCATTTGTTTTTTTCTTTATGTAAGCTTGCAAAAAGGTTTGGCGCTTATCCTCTAAGCAGTTAAAACAAAATAATCATGAGAGAAGAATGTCATGTCTGTACCTTAAAATGAGCCTTTAAAGTTGCTGATTATTCTACAATTTAAACCACGTTTTGAGGCAGAAGGTGTTTTTTGACTTGGAGCTGAGGCTTTGGATCCCCACTTTGAAAGTGTCCCAAACTATCTAATGGAGTAGCTGTATTTCAATTGATTAATACACAAAAAAACCAAACAGAGGCTGGATGGCAAATAGTATGGCCCCTTAATTCATGGTGTAAAGATCATTGTTGATTCACATTGTTGGTAAAGGGAACCAGAAATGCAAATAGTCGCTGCATGACAAGGGTCTTCTCTGAGTTGTAAATCTTGATTTTGTCGATTTACTAACACCAAAAATAGCGTTTTGCAAATTACTGGCGAAGAAAAAGACTTAAGATAACATGACGAATTAGAAATGCTGAAGTGCCTAGCTTTGTGTGGAACCAGTCTAGCCATGGACATCATGGTCTAGCAATGTCAGCACTGATCTGGAATATCACGAGGGATTAATGCGGATTAAGTTATGGTTAGTAATCCATTTATCTCTTTCACCTGTCTCTTCAACAGAGGGGCTGCTGGGAGGACTTTCTGACTGACGGTCGGAGAGAGATGCCTGGTCGTAGCGATTGGAGTCCGGTGCTAGCTCCACCACAGGAACCGACTGTGACTGGGCTGGGGTGTAGTCTACAAATTTATACAGTCATGCAAAGATGTATTACTTTATGAGCAAATTAACCCATAACACCTGTAAGAAGATTGGTCAGGCCACACCATTTTGCAAGACCCCAGGTAGTAGGTTAGAGGCCATTCAGAGACAAATCACTACATGAAATAATGGAATGGCAAAGTAAGTCTTCACAGGATGGATGCTGAGCTGACCTTTTTACTTCTATGAGAGACAGTGTCTTGGGCAGGAGACATTATATTCAAAGGTTCAACACCAACCCTAGTGTCTGCCATACAAGTAAGTTAAGTCTTCACAAACAGGATGCGTAAAGTGGGCAATCCGGTTGGCGTAGTGGTATCTTTCCTCGCCTTCCACCACTAGCACTAGGACGGGGGTACTATGTGGATTAGGTATTCCCAGGAATAATTCTCTGGGGTTTTCCTCCCACATCTAAAACTGAAATTTCCTGAGTACTTGGCTAGTATAGTGATCATAAGGTAGCTTTTCTGAGATTCCTTGACTTCAAAACCACAACAATCAAACAAAATTCATAACTGTTTATCTTTACCTGATGATGATGATGATGCACCAACAGGAATACTAGTAGACAGGTCCCAGAGATCCTGCAGTTCTTGTTCATCACTGGGAGTCAGGATCTTAGGCCTCTCTTCTTGGCGTGGTGCGGGCGCGGCCGACTCCTCTGTGTTGAGGCTCTGTCCCTGGATGAACAGCTCGTCTTCAGGCTCTCCGTTGACTGGCTCATCGTGATCGAGGGTGTCGTCTTGCTCCTCTTCCAATGCTAAAACAAAAATATTTGTACAGGTGAGAATTATTCTCAAATTTCATAAACAATTGATTCTTACTCGAACGGTCCAAGCTTTCAGAAACCATTCATCTAAGGCAATTAGCAGATTTCATTTACAATGTTATGAGCAGGAATGCGATTTGACGTTCATCAAAATTCTTGACAGTTACTCACAGGCCTGGGTTCCCCCTTATTCTAGACCCAGAACCTCCCAGTTGTTACAATTCAGGAGGTTTACAGACTCTGATGTACATCACTACAGGTCTAGACACAATGTAGACTGTTTTTCTCTCCCTTTGTGACTGCTTTGCTTCTTTCAAGAAAATTTAAAGACTCAAATCAGGAACAATCCTGATAAATCATAAACGACTTTTGAGTTTTTATTCATCAAGTAATCAGGTTCTACACTTCATGACCACAAAAAGTTGTCCACTGCGAGACAGTAAAGATCTGCATGGTAAGATTAGGCCGTATACGAATTGGCGGCTACAGCTACGACAGTTGCTAAGGGTGTTGCTGAGGAGATACTATACTTCAACGCATGATGATGCGGAAATCTAGCCGCAGCCATAGCTGATGCTGATAATTCTGACCTGGTCATATTAGTGTAAATAGCAAATCTTAATATGGCTGCCGATGAATGGAAGGAATTTTCTCCCTACCTGGCAAGTCATTAAGTGCTGCTGCTAAGGCATCGATGTCTTCTTGAGAAGCTTTAGGTTTCTCAGGTTCACTAAGCCACACCTCACTGTCAAAACTCTCATCGACTGGTGGCTGTAGATAATGAATAATGCATAAAACTTGGTTGCATGCATTGTGATTGGTGCAGTGGCTGTGGTGGGTGGGGGTTATGACTATGCAAAGTGGCAGATATGAATATTCATAATGTGAGGGTTATAGTACACAAAAGTGGTTTTCTATCATGGCGATTGGGCAATGCACTTCATTAATATTCATTACAAAAAAAGTTGGAAAGAATAATTCATTCTCTTTGAATTGATCAGAATATCCAAAATAGCAAGGTTTTTTCAAAAGCATTTTGGGGGGTTGAAATGCTTTGTAAAATAGGCACAATCTTCTTTAGCAATTTATGAAGGATTTGATATCACAACAAAAGGCAGATTTTTTTATTGGCAAATATAGGGGGGCGGAATTTTTGTTTCATTCTGCGAGCAAATTAATATGGGCTTTCTGAAAGGAAAAACACAACAAAAGAACACACTGATAAACACCACAAACACATCAGCACATTCAAGACAACGAAACATACACAAAAACAGCGACTCATTCTTCATACTCAATATTCAGCACTCGAATCTGAAAACTAACATTTCACACTGCGTTTCACTGCTCTCTCTCTTTCACCCCATCATTTCACTTTGATCTTAAACCCCTTTCACATCTCTTGAACATGAGACTCAACAAGTGTTAGTCAATAGATCGATCCATTAAGCCCCGCCTCCTTACGAGTTGACCAACCACAGCCACGAAACCCGATCACCGTTAGTGCAAAGATCACCAAACGGCTCAAATGGTGATCAGATTTCGCGGTTGTGATTGGTCAATGAGAAATGGGCGTGGCTTAATGGATGGTGTATTGTGACCACAAGACAATAACTGAAATCCTCAAAATAGAATGAGATGAAATGAATTTCAAATGCATAAATATTTTTGTTCTGGCGTCTACGATTTCTAAAATGAGGACTGATACATTTTTATGTCAAATAGTTCGAGTTAATTAAGAAAATCTCAAAAAAGAAGGAATAACAAATAAGAACTAGAAATAAAATTGTTGTAAAGTGTGGTAAAAAAAAAAAAAATGAAACTCTGAAAATGCCCTTTTAATAACAAAACCTCTCCCAAAAGGGTTTTGTTTCTTTCTCTCTTGCAAGTCTATCAGCTGAAAGAACAAGTAACTTGTAAATGAAATCAGGGGGGCAAAAAACATACTTAAGGACATTTACAAAGACTTTTGGACTGTTGAGAGCTCCTTTTTTCAAACTGGACAAACAAGGATAGGGCAAATAAAATAGTTTTCTTTTAAATCTGCAAAATAAATGCATTTTTAAGGAATGTTTTGCAAAGTATTAAAGGTTAAATATTGGTTAACATTTTGGTAACAATTTTGGTTAAAAAAAACCAGAAGGGATGTTTCGGCAAGAAGGGGGCAATGTGGAGAAATAAATGCAACCGGAATTAAAATGAAATGGTATGAGAAATACAAATAAACTGAAGTCTTGAAAATGGAAGTTATAATTACATCAATCTGGGGAAAAAATAACTTAACACACTTCCTGCATGCCTACTGAATTCCTGCATTCCATAGGCCTTTCTTTGTCTGTGTTAATTTTGAAAAATACTTCCCAAATGTTTTATGATGATCTGGAAGTCTGAAACTCAAACGGCTTCCCCATTGAAATAAATGCAGCAAAACAGCAGGATAATTAAAACGGAAATAAAGGAATCGATGAAAAAACCCAAAGTAGTCGACTGTCAAGAGGCTTCAAGCTCCAAAACTTTGTTGTGCAATTTCGGCAGAAACCAGAAGGTTTTATACTGAAGTTAAGTTGTCTACAGGCTGCATAAAGCTTACCTGAGTTTAAAAAGGGAAAAATTCATCCAACCAAAAAGGCTTTCGCTTTCAGAAGGAAAAGTGAAGAGTTTCAGGAATGGTGAAACTTTGTAACAGGATATTTCATCCTGATTGTGACGAACCCAAACATTTCTGTCATCAAAGTTTTTACAAATTAATACTTCTGAAAGGATAGGAATCTGGGTATGAGTTAAGACAACTTTGTGAAAGCGTTCATGTAGCGCAGCTTCTAATATCACCAGCCTTTTCACTTTATATTAGCTAATTACTTCACTGATTAGGTGTCCTGCTTAAAAAGTTGCCTGCTAAATGAAAAATACATACCGTAAAAATAAAACATCAAAAATACAAACGCAAAATAATTTCAATCAATTTTTAACATTCTCACTAAAAAATCACACTAAAATCATCTCGTCTAAATTAGCAAATCAAGAAAATCAATAAATTAATCAATTTTAAAAATTACACAATACTGCAAGCAATACTGCAAGTACAAAAATGAAATTTCTATAGAGGCATAACTCAAGTAAAAAATATTCAAACTAACTCAACCAAGGTTTACAAATAAAATTTGGGTTGAATAAAGTCATATCTTAAAAACAATTCTTAGTGCTTAACTGACAAAAAATTAATCTGAAAGTAAAACTTATCAGCATGCACAAAAATTGAAAAGAGCATAAAGGCCTTCCTCATGCATATTAATGATGCATTTTTTATGCAAATTTGATGCATCCATTATGCTTGGAGAGGGAAGGCAAGCAGACGATACACATGCAACATAGACTGTGGTGGATTTCTGTTGGGATGCTGTGCTGTGGCTGTGTCTAAAGAGATTTTTTATTTTTTATTTTTTTTGGCCGACTTCCTGTGGGGGTGGCATCGGTTAAGCGATCAGTACCTCTGATTGGTCAAATGTTGGTTGCTGTGGCTCTGATTGGTCCAGATCCTGAGAACATGAAAAGAAGGGAGGGGAAAGGAAAGGTCACTTTAGGAAATGTGAAAATAAGATGTTCAGAACAAAACATGCAGAGAGTTTGACCCCACCCCCAACAAAAATCCCCTAAACATGTAAACTAAAAAAAGATACTCGCAAATCAATGCAAAAAAAACCTCTTGTTTAGAAATTAAACGATTATTATTCGACAGAAGGACAAGTACCCTATTAATTACTATATTACTTAACAACATATAGACGGAGCCAGACTATTTTATGTACAGAGTAAAAAGAGGTCAAAGTTCATTACTTTCAAGAGATGAAAAAGAAACTTGCATTATCTTCAAAAGTACAGTTAGGCCAGAAATTCATGTATCCGTCATGCGTTTACAAAATGCGCAATCCTTTAAAACAAAAATACATGCCAAAAGGCACATCATTTTTTAAGATAAAGCAGTATGCAATATAGATACAAGGAGTTTTAAGCCTCGATTGGCGTGTACTTTCAAATTTTTACGGATTTCGCACAATGGATACATGGGTTTCCAGCCTTAGAAGTAGCTCAGTATAAAGTGTGAGTACCAATATTAAGTATCATAATCTACAAAACCCACCATGAATTAAAAATAATATCTTGAAGAAATTTAAGTCTAATCAGCTATTCAGATAAAGATTAGAACCTAAAAATCTATATTCTTGAATATCATTCTATTAATATAAAGTGCATGCAGAACAAATGTAAACAGTCTTAAAAACAGGGGGAAAGGAGTTTAACTTGAATTCAACAGTAATTGTTTGAGAGTTAGTAAATAACTTTATATTATACTTTTGTTAGTCACAGTACTCATGGCATCAGGGACATGGGCATGCAAACTAAATTGCAATCAACAAATTACAACAAAACAACTACACTTGCTTTTACATCTATAGTAAAAAAGTGAATCTAAAATAAATACATGCAAAGGCAACAAAAGAGTGGAAAATAAATGAAACTTTACTGCTAACAGTTTAAACAAAACTTTATTGAAATGCATTTTTTTTTATTACAGTGAAGACTTATTTATGCAAATCAAAAGCGATAAATGAGGCTGATAGAAAGAGTTTGCTGTCAACGTGCACATCAATGAAATACAATATGAACTGACAAGATGATTGAGTTGTGTCAGTGTAAGGGATGAGGGCAAAAATTAAATCATGGTTTTTGTAAAGGTTTTCCGGGGTTATTCCCGATGCAACCTCTAGTAACAGATTGTTTAATTCTGCAATTCTCCCTAAAGACAGTCTGCTCTTCATTTGACCATGAGGTCACATCTTGTACTCTTGTAAACACTCAAAGATGACCTTTTGCGACCTTAACACAAGAGGGCCATAAATTTTTAGCACTGACACAATGGCTTGTATATAACGGGCTGCAAGCATATTTTCATCATGCATTTTAATGATTTAGAAAACAAAACACAAATAATGTGATTTGAGGGAAAGTGCCATACTGTTCATTCACGGAAGCAAATTTACAACTTTTCACATGAGCGGAGAGTTTGTAGTGCAATATAAAAACAAAACTGCAGGTAAGAGAGCACAGTGAGATGTTGCTTTTTACAAACTACAGGCGTGATGGAGGTATGCAATACATACGTGGCATTCCATGTATGGCAGGAAGGCAGTGAAAGGATAAAATGATCACACTCATATCGGACCAAATCAAGGAGTTGTACCTCTGGTGTTGACTCGACAGCTTCAGCAGTGCTTGACACCACAACTCTCTCCCGGTGGACTTCTGCGAAGACCGTGCGAGTGGTGAACTCTGACGACTCAGTAAAGCTGCTGTATTTTTGTACGTTGTCTTCCTTTTCCTCCACAATGTATTGATCCTCTTGCTGAGCCATCTTTCTCTCATCCTCTGAGAGTGGCTCATCTTCCTCTTGGACATCAGCAAGAGGAATGAACTCATCATTTTGCATCTCTTGCTCCTGGATTGATTCTTCTCGAAACTCTTGAATCCCTTCCTCCTCTTCTTCTCCTTCATCACCTGCCTGCTCAAATTCAGATCTCTCTTGAGATTGAGCATCTTCAACAATTTCGTTTTCCTTTTGAGAGACTTGTTGCTCTTGCTCCTCTGCCTCAGAAGTGTCTCTCTCAAGGACTTCTTCATCGGGGACTTCTTCATCGGAGACGTCGTCTTTTGGAGCATGTTCTTCATACATCCCTTCATCTTCCTCAACAGTATCTTGTTCGGAATCATACTCAATGTCAGCATCTTCTGCAGGCTCTTGTGATCTGAATTCGTCAAAGCCAGAAAATTCAATTGTGCTCATGGCAACAGTGCCAGTGATGACAGTAGAGCCAACAACTCCAGCTGCTATTGGTTTGGTTGGGCTGTCCACTTCATCATCTACCTCTTCACGCTCTTCTCCAGGAGGAGGAGCAAGCTTGTGAGGAGGTGGCTTGTGAGCTTCAGGAGGTTGGATCTCAACCTCTGATTCCGATACTGGCTCAGGTTGCCCAGGAAGAGCAATTGAATCTGCTCCTTCCTCATCAGGTTCACCTTGGATGAAAGTGGTGGACTCTTGAGTTATCACAGTAGTTGTACTGTAGGAATACTCAGTGGTTAATGATTCTGACAGGTTATCTTGACGGATCTCCTCTTCCAGGCGAGCTTGTACCTCACTACTCTCCAAAACTTCTGTTCCTTGAGCTAAAGATTTCCCTTCGTCTTCGGGAGTTGGAAGTGGCGTCAGTGGCTCTAGGTCTTCTATAAGTTCAGAAAACTCAGTCTCAGGTTCTTCTGCAGATTGAGCCATGGCCTCCTCTTGGAGTTCTTCTTCAGCTTCCTCGGGCTGAGAGTCCAACTCAACCTCATCCTCAACAACATCCTCCTGCTCCTCAACAGGCACCACTGCAGCAATGAGGTTTGGATCATAGTAATGTTGCTCAGTTGGTCCATCCACCATCGTAACATCTTCTTCCTCTTCTTCTTCTTGTACCTGTTCCTCAAAAACAGTCTCTTCCTGTTCCACTTCCTCTTCCAGTTTCTCTTCCTCTGGAATAGAAATTGGCTCAACCAGAGGCTCAGGCAGTGACTCAGGTGTGTCCGGCAGCTCTTGGATTTCTGGAGTCTGCAGAGTATCAGAGTATTCATACTGGTGCTGAAGATCCAAGTCTTGTGGAACTGACAAGGTCAAATCTTCTGCAATCCCTCCTGCTTCAGTGAGACCCTCATCAGATTCAATTGGGGAGTCGGGAATGGCCACAATTTCTGGAGTTTTAGGGAGGTCATCCTCCTCAATTTTTTCTTCATCAAACTCCAAGTCTTCTGGTGGGGCAACAGATTCTGCAGTCTCGGTTTCTTGGATGATTTCTCGCTCTACTGGAAGGTTAGCAAAGTTCTCTCTGAGAGAATTCTCGGCAGCAGAAGTATCAACAAGATACTTCTGCTCGATATGGATCACCTCCAAGCTAGATCGACGATCCTCTGTCTCAATATGAGGGCTAAGCCTGCCATCCTCTTTGTCACTGTCATCAGCTCTTGAAATCAATTCAGGTGTGGATGGAGACTCAACAACCATGGTGTGTTTTATCTCTAGATGGCTGTAATGCTGACTAGAGTACGATTCTGTGATATCAAGAATCTCTGGAGTTTTGGCAGTTTCCTCTTGTCTATCCTCAGTAACATTATCTTCCACATCAGCATCTTCTGCTGTGCCTGCATCTGCTGAATACTCCCCATCTTGGTCATCATCAACTTCCTCTAGAGTATCGTCCTCTTCAAGATCTGGCTCTTCTTTAAGATTGTCCTCTGTTTCCTCTAACTGTGGAAATGGGGATCGTGGAATGTCTTCAAGAATTTCATCTTCCTTTGTTTCCAAAACTTCCCCATCTTCTTTGGGTTCTGCTTGGTCAACATCATACCTGAACATAGGCTTCCTCTCAATTTGGTCAATTTCATCGGGCTCTTTTTGCAATGTTTCACTTTCATCTAGCTCCTGACTTTCTTCCTGTGCAGTTACTTCGGTGGATGAAGTAGTAACAACTTTTCTGTGAATGGACACACTCTCCTCAACTACCCTGATTTCTCTTGCAATCCCTAACTCAGCCTCAGCTACATCTTTTGTTGTCAGCTCATACTCTTGTTGGTCTTGAACCTGCTCTTCATGAAAATCACTTGGAATGTCTTGTCTTGGTTCTTCATCATCCATCAGCTGCTCTTCCACTCTTTGGTCGTCAATGGGTTCCATTTCTGGCACAGTTTCATCTTCTGATTGTACATCCTCAAGTTTTCCCTGTTCCCCAACCTGCTCTTGATTATCCTCCATGTCCACTATTTCAAATGGTTCTTCCAACAAAGCTTCATCTGACCCAACAGACTCTTCTCTTGCATCTTCCAATTCAGCTTCTCTCTGAACAGAAAGAGTGGACTGAATAATGGTCTGCTGTACAATAGTGCGGGTGACTGATTGTATGGTTGACTCTGTTAGTATCTTGTCCTGTTCCTCTGTATATTCTCCTGATTGATCAACAACTGGTTCCTCAAACTGATCTGGAACTTCTGCTTCTTCTGTTTCTATTTCTACTGTCTCAAATGGTTCTTCAATTTCTTCCTCCATATCCTGGTCACTTAGAACCAGGACTTCTTCCACAACAGAATGAACAATTTCATCACTTTCAGCCTCTTCTTGACTTGCTTCTACAGGTTCTCTTGCATCAACCTGTTCAACAGGTTCTTCAATTTCTTCTTTCAAAGGTTGTTCAGATTCTTCTTGCTCCTGTATCTGTACATTTTGGAACGAGTCTCTCTGTATTGAATCTTCTTCCGAAAGATCATGGTGAACTAAAACTGACGACTGAATAATTGTCTGACGCACAACAGTATGAGTTTCTGATATAGTGGTTTCTGTTCTCTCAAGTTCTTCTCTGTCTTCCATAAATTCTTTTCGCCATTCAACTTCTCCAATTTCTTCTTGTTCTGGAACTTCTCCAATTTCTTCTTGTTCTGGAACTTCTCCAATTTCTTCTGGAACTTCCTCTTCATGTTCTTTTTCTATTTCAGTTGACTCAACAGGTTCAACATGTTCCTCCTGAATGTATTGCTCCTCTGTCTGTGAGATTTCTTTTTCTTCCTCCCTAAAAGCTTCTTCATCTTCTGGCTCTTCCACCTGTTCAAGAACATCCTCTTCCTGTGGTTCTTGATGGCTTGAAATAGTGGTATGAACAAATGTCTGCTGAACCACTGTGTGGGTCTCTGTGTGGGTTGTTTCTAATTCATCTGCTGGTACTTCTTGGTCTTCTTCAAGTTGTTCTGGTCCATCATCCTCCTGCATTTGGAGTTTTGTTTCTGCCATTTCTTCGGAAGGCTCTTCAACTTCTTGTTCAGACAAATGAACTGACTCCTCAGGTTCCCTTTCATCAGTCCCAACAATAGGTTCTTCAATTGCTTCTTCAGGCTGTTTTGTATCTTCAAGCACATTGTTTTCGTCTTGTGGGGCAGCCTGATAACCTGCTGGTGCCTCTTGGTGAACTACAGAATGAATGATGGTCTGCTTCACAACAGTGTGAGTTTCAGTTTGAACAGTTTCTCTTCTGCCTTCTTCTGTTTCTTCTTCAACTTCTTCTTGCTTATCAACTTCTTCAATGTCTTCTTGCACTGGAGTTTCTTCCTGAACTAGCTCATCCATTTGTTCATGTTCCTGTTCTTCTTCAATCTCTTCAACTAGCTCAGCAGTCGTTTCAGAAGCTTCAAACTCTTCCGGCATACATTGTTGGACAGAAACAGAAGACTGAACAATGGTATGTTGTACCACTGTGTGCGACTCTGTGTGGATAATTTCTCTTGTGTCTGCTATCTCTTCATTCTCTTCTTGTTCCACCTGAACTGGCTCATCTTTTTCTTCCTGATAAGGCTCAGGTTCGGCTTCTGCAATTACCTCTCGTGGCTCTTCTTCCTCCTGATAAGGCTCAGGCTCCATTTCAGCAACTTCCTCTTCAGGCTCTTCTTGTTCATCCTGAACAGGCACTGGCTGAACTTCAGCTAATTCCTCTTCAGGCTCTTCTTCGTCGTCCTGAACAAGTTCTGGTTCTACTGGAGCGAAATCCTCTTCAGGCTCTTCTTGTTCTTCCTCAACAAGCACTGGCTCACTTTCAGCAACTTCCTCTTCAGGCTTGTCTTGTTCAAGCTCAACAGGTTCATCCTCAAGGTCTTGCTCCCTTGCTTGTGGCATTTGTTTTTGTTCTTCAACTTCTTCAAAGGGCTCAGCAATCTTTTCAGGAGCTTCGACCTCTACAGGCATAACTTGTTGGACAGAAACGGAAGACTGAACAATGGTATGCTGCACTACTGTGTGCGACTCTGTGTGGATGACTTTTGTTGTGTCTGCTATTTTTTCACCCTCTTCTTGTTCTACATGAACATGCTCAGGTTCAGCTTCAACTTCTTCCTCTCCATGCAAAATAGGCTTGGGCTCAACTTCAGCAACTTCTTCTTCAGGCTCTTCTTCTTCCTTCTGAACAGGCTCAGGTTCAACTTCAGCAACTTCCCTTTCAGGCTCTTCGTCTTCCTCCTGAACAAGCTCCGGTTCTACTTCAGCAACTTTTACTTTAGGCTCTTCTTCTTCTTCTTCCTCCTGAACAGGCTCAGGTTCAACTTCAGCAACTTCCCTTTCAGGCTCTTCTTCTTCCTCCTGAACGAGCTCCGGTTCTACTTCAACAACTTCCACTTCAGGCTCTTCTTCTTCCTCCTGAACAGGCTCAGGTTCAACTTCAGCAACTTCCACTTCAGACTCTTCTTCTTCCTCTTGAACAGACTCCGGTTCAACTTCAGCAACTTCCCTTTCAGGCTCTTCGTCTTCCTCCTGAACGAGCTCTGGTTCTACTTCAGCAACTTCCACTTCAGGCTCTTCGTCTTCCTCCTGAACAGGCTCCGGTTCTACTTGAGTAACTTCCTCTTCAGGCTCTTCTTCCTCCTCAATCTCATCTTGAAATTCCTTGGGTTCAAGCTGCTGTGGTATTTGCTCTTCCATTTGTACTTCTTCTGACACATCCCGGATCTGTTGCTGAACAATGGTAGTCTGAACAACAGTCTGTTGGCTACTTACATGGGTTTCTGTATGAACTTCCTGTTTAACATCTTCTTGGGGAATAAATTGTGCACCATCCTCCACTTCTAGAGGAGCCTCCTCTTGTTCTTCCACAGGTTCTTTTTGAACTGTTTCCTCTTCTACAGGAAGAGGTTCTTCTTCCACAAGTGTTTCCTCTTCTACAGGAAGAGGTTCTTCTTCCACAAGTGTTTCCTCTTCTACAGGGAGAGGTTCTTCTTCCACAAGTGTTTCCTCTTCTACAGGAAGAGGTTCTTCTTCCACAAGTGTTTCAACTTCAGCAATTTCCATTTCAGGCTCTTCGTCTTCCTCCTGAACAGGCTCCGGTTCAACTTGGGTAACTTCCTCTTCAGGCTCTTCTTCCTCCTCAATCTCATCTTGAAATTCCTTGGGTTCAAGCTGCTGTGGTATTTGCTCTTCTATTTGTACTTCTTCTGACACATCCCGGATCTGTTGCTGAACAATGGTAGTCTGAACAACAGTCTGTTGGATACTTACATGGGTTTCTGTATGAACTTCCTGTTTAACATCTTCTTGGGGAATAAATTGTGCACCATCCTCCACTTCTAGAGGAGCCTCCTCTTGTTCTTCCACAGGTTCTTTTTGAACTGTTTCCTCTTCTACAGGAAGAGGTTCTTTTTCCACAAGTGTTTCCTCTTCTACAGGAAGAAGTTCTTCTTCCACAAGTGTTTCCTCTTCTACAGGAAGAGGTTCTTCTTCCACAAGTGTTTCCTCTTCTACAGGAAGAAGTTCTTCTTCCACAAGTGTTTCCTCTTCTACAGGAAGAGGTTCTTCTTCCACAAGTGTTTCCTCTTCTACAGGAAGAGGTTCTTCTTCCACAAGTGTTTCCTCTTCTACAGGAAGAGGTTCTTCTTCCACAAGTGTTTCAACTTCAGCAACTTCCATTTCAGGCTCTTCGTCTTCCTCCTGAACAGGCTCCGGTTCTACTTGGGTAACTTCCTCTTCAGGCTCTTCTTCCTCCTCAATCTCATCTTGAAATTCCTTGGGTTCAAGCTGCTGTGGTATTTGCTCTTCCATTTGTACTTCTTCTGACACATCCCGGATCTGTTGCTGAACAATGGTAGTCTGAACAACAGTCTGTTGGATACTTACATGGGTTTCTGTATGAACTTCCTGTTTAACATCCTCCACTTCTAGAGGAGCCTCCTCTTGTTCTTCCACAGGTTCTTTTTGAACTGTTTCCTCTTCTACAGGAAGAGGTTCTTCTTCCACAACTGTTTCCTCTTCTACAGGAATGGGTTCTTCTTCCACAAGTGCTTCTTCTTCTGCAGGGAGAGATTCTTCTTCGATTGGTTCCTCCTCTACTGGAATGGGTTTTTCTTCCACAACTGTTTCCTCTTCCGATGAAAGAGATTCCTCTTCTGGTTCATCAACAAGTTTTTCTGGTGCAGTTTCCTCTATTCTTCTTTCCTCTTCTTCTGGCATTTCTTGGAGAAGAACTTCTTCCTCAGGGGCTTGGTCTTCAGTTGTTATTACAGTAACAATTTCTTTGTGCACAATGGTCTCAGTTTTATGAATGGTTGTCTGCACTAATACGTCTTCGCTTGCAGCATCCAGTGGTGTGTCTTCTTCAGGAATCTCTTCTTGTATCTCCTTAGTGATTTCATTTTCCTTTGTCGGTTCTTCTTGAACTATCTCCTCTTCATCAAGAGGAGACTCTTCTACCATCTCCTCCAGTGGTTCAACAGTTTCCTTGACATCCTCTTCTTCATCATCATCCCTCTCCTCTGGAGCAGGTTCTTTCTCAGGAATATCTTCCTCTTTGGGGTGAGCTTCCAGAACAACATTTTCTTGTGGAATGTCAACGACTTCAACAGGAGCATCTCTGATTTCAGTAACAACTGTAGATGTTGCTGAATCAGAAGTGTCAAAAATGTCTTCTCCCATCTTAACAGTCCTAGTTACCTTAGTAGTGGTCGTGGTCACTGTTTCCTCACGGTATGTTGATGTACCATGGATGTCTGGTTCTGGTGATGTAGAATGCTCAATGAGAAGTTCCTAAGGTAAACATAAGTTTTACTTAAAACAAGACTGATGAGATAACCAAAAATGCTAACAAAGTTACGCATTATGAAAATGTAAATTGACCCTATACCCTTTTTCTCAGGAAAATGTTTCTACAATGAACAGAAGTATTTCAATGTAGTAACTAACACCCTACAAAAAGAGTTACTACAGGAAAAACCCACTCCGAAATATACACTAACATTTTTACAAATGAATTAACAAAAGTGCAATTTATAAAAATCTATATCTTAACTTCTAAACTGTCCGACTATTTAGTGGTTTTGTATGGTTCATACAATCTAAAATCAGGCAAAATTGCAAATTATCACTCATTTACAAACCAATTGGAAACAACAGGAGGATAAGAATGCTACCAGGTATTTCAAATCCTGCAAGTGCAAACTACAATTAAATGAAACTCTACTACTTATTACTTCTAGGCAATTATGTCGCTGCAAGGGCTTCATCGGCTATCCACTTCTGCCACCCCCTCCCTATACATACCTCTTCTGGCAGGGGGGCTTCTTGGATGCTCTCCCCTCTCCTCTGGGGCTCTTTCTGTTCCACCTGTTCAACCACCCTCTCCTGCAGTTAATCACACGTGAGTACCCAGCATATCAAGAACCTACTACACACACTGGACTAAGCTAAGGTAATGCAGTATGCACAACACGGTGCTCTCAAATCAGAAGCATATACATTCCTCATCTCAGAGCCATTGATAATTTTGCCACAGATCGGAAAACTTATTCCCAAACAACATGGACACCATCAGTTACATGTTGCTTATTTCTTTCCTCCTTTTTTTGAGTTTATTTTGATAAAGGAATACATGGTTGTTTTCTGAAATAATTATCTAATTATTTTCAGATGCATTTTTAAACATCGCTTTGTTTTATTTAAACAACTGAGAGCTTCGACAAATACAATTGTTGTTTATTTATTCATCGCTTTCTCGAAATGGCCGTCAAATCAGGAATGTCGATAATTGTGTCTCTTTGTAATGACCTTTACTTTTTCTCTTTTGTTTCACTTTTATTTACTGACATAATATTTCTTTAAAAAGTTTAGTTTTTAAAGAAAGCACGTCTTTTCAAAAAGACACAATCTTTACTTCCGGTTAAAGAAAAGTCTACAAGTATGTGAAAATGCTAAGCACTATTAGTAAGTGAGAACCAGCAATACTTAAAAGCCATCCAATTAGAAGCAAAATAAAAGCAAGCAAGCTAGTAACATGCAAAGCAGTTATTGAAAACAATGTAGGGGAGTTTGTGCTAAGAAGGGATTAGGGATAGAGGATTGCATTTTAGTTTGATGTTGTTATTATAAAACCATGGAGCACTGTAGTCGAATCTATTGTTTTTCTAAACTTTCTAATAATTATTTTGTAGCCAGTTAAATCTAATTAATTTCCAACGTAACTTTAATAATAGGATTATACCTACTGGTTAATTATGGATGCTAATTAGTTTGTTATTAACTAATGGCTAGGTTAATACTTCAGTTATAATTAGCAATCAAATATTTAATAGGGCAAATAGTTTTATTTAAATTAATTTAATTAAGGTATATAGTAACAAACTCTACACAACTCTCCCTGTTCTAAATAGACATGATTTCTTCATTAAAACAAACCTGACACAACAATACAAGTAACTGCCACCATGAAACACAAGACAAGTTACATTTAAAACTATAACAAAATTGAAGATCAACGACAACAACAACCTAGCCTCTGGGGTCTCGGAAAAAAACACCTGGAATTCTAGTCATTAAAAAGGTCATTTAAAAGAAGGACAACAAACAACTTTTTTCTACAGGAGAACAAATTATGAGTCAGAGTGTTCGAACACGTTAAAAGAAAATTGCAATTTTGTTAACCCTATTAAAAGATTAAGAATTCTTTGAATTTTGATAAAATTTTGGGAAGCTGCAAGAAAATGATTACAATTAATGAAATATATTTTGGGGCATTCGAGTTAATACATTAGTTTTTCAAATTGTACTGATGGACGGAGAACATTTTCTTTTAAAGAATTAGTTTTGAGTGTATCGGCCAAGCTAATTTCATGCATTTTCATAAATCTGAAGGCAAATTGTGTTAGGGAATGAAGGTTAGAATTATATAAACGATGAAGTACATAAATAATAAAATAATAAAATTTTATTACGAAAAATGCTTTAGCAATCTTTGGAGAATTGTTAGCTTATAATGCAAGTGCTTTTTTATGCTTGCTGTTCAGATATTTTGGTTAGAAATAGATGACAAATGTGGCGAGACTTTTTTCTGGAATGCATCTTTATTGTCAGCAAATCTTATTAACAGAGTTATTGATCAGACCTTTTTTATTAATCTTAATTTAAAAATTGTTTGATACTTTCTTGGTTTTCCTTTTGGCATTTGGATCAAAAAATATTCGAATTTGTTTTCTGATTTACTTCAAGCAGCTTTAATAGAAAGGAAGTAAGAGAAAGATTCAAACAAAGGTTTTGCCGTTTACTTTAATACTAACTCGGCCTCATTTAAAAAACTTCTGGCTGCTTGGCAAAAAGCACATAGCTCAAAGCATTCTATGGTTCTACAAAACTACTTGAATGCCAACTTTTAAGATTTAAAATACAAATTCAAAAAAGACAGGCTATAGTTTTTCGAAACCATTCAAAATTTTGGCAACTTTCATTACAGATGATTAAATATAGGTTAATGGAAATTATGAAAACAAAAATGTTAAAAACACGGATGAATGTCCGAAAATGAAGGAAGAATGTAAAAGTTTATAGAAGCGTACCTGTGAGTCCTCTTCAGCATCATCCTTAAGCTCAGCTTGGATTTCCTGTGGAGTGTAGTGAAACAATTTTCAATCTCTACAGACGTCATTTAAAATAACTTTTGCTTTACCACTCTCAACTTTGAAATGCATTTCGGCAACAGAGTAGCTCAAATTCAGTTCAATGTATTAACAGGAATGTTTTGCTAGTGAGAAGGTGCCAAATTTGTACCGAAATGGGAAAGACATAGCTTAGATGGATTTGCAGGAGGAACCCATCTTCTTGCTCAAATGTACTTTCAATTTTAGCTGTAAAAACCGAAACCATCGCTTAACGAGTTTTAAGTCGTTGTTAAGCAACTAGTAGTATATACAGTATCTAGGCTGGTAATCTGTTCATGATTAGCAAGATTTTTTCTGTTCTTAGCACTAGCATGAAACTGGTTCTCAAGCCACCTTTTGGTAGCACTGGAAACCACCTGAATTTTATTGATGCTTTTCTAGCGATTGGCTCCAGAAATGTGGCAAATAATTATGAAGTATATTTTCAGTGTTGTATGGAATTGATTAACGTTTGGATAATCAGCAAGCCATGCAAACAATGTAAGATCAAAGTTAAAAAAGTTAAAATTTAAATTTTGTTTAAATTTTAACAGTTTTTTTTTAAGGAATTAATATTTTAAATCTACACGAGATGAATTTTAAAATGATAGTTTCCGAAAAAATACCACAAAAGTTTGCCTGAAACAGGATGAATAAAAAACAACAGACCTGATGCACATTAAAAAAATGAACAAAAATTCAATCACTTCAGAAATTGTTTGACTGATTTTTAAAAATTCTGGTTTAAGAGGCTATATCTCCATTAACAAAGCAGGCCTGTGGCTGTACATGGAATTATGAACTCCTCACCAAGTTACCAGAGCTGCCAACATTTGCATCCTGCAATCGGGGAAATTTGGAAAACAATCAGGGAGATATTGAGAACTACATTCAGCATAAAAGGGACAGTTTCCATAATCAGGAAGTTTTTGAAAGATTGGTTTATTTTCAGGGAACTTTCTGCAGAATCAGAGTTGACAGCTCTGCAGGTATACAGCATGCATGCACCCTTCCTCCATATCATATATATATGGACAGCGCGCATGCAGGACCTGGGTGAGAGTTCGTTATTCCATGTACAGCCACAAGACTGCTTTGATCATGATGACACAGCCCCTTTAAATGAATTGAGTAAGTCAAAATATGATCACAATGTTAATGTCAGGCAGTAAGAGAACTAATACTTGTTATGAGTTTCAAGCATGAGACTGAACATGCACCAAAAAATGCGCAGGTAAAAATGTCAGGTAAGCTTTAGTTGAGCAGGCATGACAAGCGAAGAAATCGAAGAGTGACTGAAAGACCTATTGGATTGGCTCTTACATGTAGAAGCTGTGCAGCAAGACACTGTTTGTGATGAGGGAAAACGGGAGAAGAAAAAAAAAACAATAGGGTGTTTACTGCTTGCTTCATAATGATCCAAGGCAAAGCAGACGGGCAAAGTTTTCCACTTTCCATTTTCTTTTCCAGTGAGTGGGATTTGTACGTTACAACAAAAATGGATTATCACTGAGTATGAGAAACAATACCTAACATATAATCTTTGGGCAGACTTAGATGTGTGATCGCTTTTTAAACAAAAAACAATGACAGAATCCAATGAAAGGCAACAACAAAAAAGAACAAAAGAAGAACTAAAAAAACCAAAAAAAAACAGCACAGCAACAGATGAAGCAATGAAGGCAAAATTAAAGAGTTTGTGCGCAGGACTTGTTCCATTTTCCTGCGAAAACGTTTCAAAAATTTGTTACTGATTCTGCATTTCTCTAAAAGTTACTTTTGGTTCAAACTTTGTTTTTCTTCCTTTGGGTAAAGATGTATCTCTGGAGTTTTAAAATGTATTAAAAAACCTTTGAAATGCCAAAAAGGCAAACCTTTTAGGGCCTTACGGTAAAAAATATCCCCAGCAGAACGAAAACAACAGCCAAAGTATACAGAAAACTAAACACTAGTGCAGGACATTGACTACAGGTGTACCATGATGTGCTTCTATGCTTAAGAAACATTTGATTTTAAGGTCTTTATCCCTACCTCTGAGTAACACTCCAGAGGCGTACTGGGTTGTCTCCCAGGTTGTGTAGTCGCGATGGTCACCTCGGAAGATGGACCATGTGGGAAGTCCGACTCCGAGCGGTCAGTCTCTGGACTTGACTCCAAACCAGTGCGGACGGTCACTTGGTGATAAGTGGAAAACGTGGTGATGCCGACTTCGTACGGTGACACTGGGCTCTCGTCGAAAGCCTGAGCTCCGTGGTTCACAGTATACTTGTTGTCGGTGAGATCCGGGCCACAGATTCGTGAAGAGTGGTCAAGAGGTTCTGGATCACAGATCAGATCTGGGTTGATTCCTTGGACGGTTGACTCGGACGTGGCGGAGACCTCAGGCTCCTCGACTGAATCAGGTTGCATCTCGTAGTGGGGATTGATACCCTCTTCATCTGGTCTTGAGTCAGCTGTAACAACATCCTCACTGATGGAATCAGGACCTTCTTCATACTGTGGGTTAATTCCTTCCTCTGTTGAGATTGTTGTGGAGGTAATGATCTGAACAGGTGGACTGGTCACCACTAAGTACTCATCAACGTCAGAGTCAGAAGTACGATCTGGAGCTTCCTCCACTTCTATCCGAACCTGGGCATGTTTCTCAGTATACAAAAACTCATTCGGTTTCTCCGGAGTTTCTGGTGCGGAATTAATCTTTGAGTCATCAGGACCGACGAATATCTCCGTCTCAGCCGAGGATTCCGACTCTGACTCGAGAGGTTTGTCCTTCTGGGTATCGGACACCACTTGGGTTCGTACAGTCTGAGTTTTCTCAACGACAACCGTTCGGGTTGAGAATGTTTGACTTGGGGCTCCTGGTACAGCCTACAGGTGAGTTGCGGAATAAATTAGAAAGACCAACAGTTCACGCTAACAAATCTAAACTTTGAGGTTGATATTTCTAATAAAGATTATTTAAATAACTTCCTTTACCAGCCAATAAACAGATCTAACTTGAAAATACCAGCATAAAAAACACCAGAGTAACCCGTTTGGAATAACAAGCATTGTTAGTACTATTAAAATGCAGTTAGTTCATTCAGACTTAGAAACGGGTTCTAGGACGACAGTAAAATAAAAGTTAACAGAAACTCAAAGGCTGTTAAAATAATTTGTATTGGTTTTTTTACTTTAAACTGAGGGTGGAAAAAATTGCTAAAATAGGAAGGGCATGTTCAAAATGCAACTGCAAGCTTTTTTGTATATATATTTTTTAGCATACATGACACCATGACGAAAATGACAGTAGCCTTTGCAATGTTAGTCTCAAATGATGCAGAAATGCCAGCAAGTGTTATTTTTTTTCTTCACATGAGGCATTTGTTTTATTTTTATGAAAAGGCCTGTACACACTATCAGTAATTCTGATTGAATGCTATAGCAAAAAACTTCTTTGAAAGCAGATTCAATTATGGTTGAAGTGCTATTAGTCTAGTTGATTGTAGTAAATACTTTGTAATGAATTTTAAGCTTAAGATCAAAATTGTCAAATTCATACTTAAAATTGTGATCGTTTTCACTATTAATTTCTATATGAATGACACAGCACTGATATACAGCAAAAATGTGCGCACACTCTATGCAAAGAAAATCATCAACTGGTGATAATGTAATTTCTGCTGTAAAATGGCAGTGATTGCGTTGGACATTGATGCAGTGTTTTGAAACACAAGGCACACTATACCTTTTGCCTAATTTGACATAGTATAGCAACTGTCAGAGCATTTGTCTGATATGAAAGGCAAGAGCTTTGTACTCTTTGGCTGAAGTAGAAGTGCATTTGCAACTATTTTACCAAGAATGTGTACTGGCCTCAAGTTTGGAGTTAATGGTAACCATGCCATGATGCATTTGGTTTTTGTAATTTCTTGACAAGCTCCACAATGAAATAAAGTTTAAAATAAATCACAAGAGGGTCAACAGAAAACTCTTGCTTGTGCAAAGTCTTGATCAAAATGCAAGTTCAATGGAGTATAGATACAAACAAAATTGTCTTCAAAACATAAACAAACCATTCCAATTTTTGGGGTGTAAATTTTTTAAAGTTGAACAATAAGGCCCATAGTTTGATTGTTTAGTATGAAGTGGTTTGTTTGTGTTTTGGGTGACTTTACCTTGGTTTCAGTAGGAGTTTGTCTGTCTTCCTGCAGAGTAAAGAGGTAAGAAATTGTTGTGCAATGCATAAATTTAACCACTCTTAGAAATAGTTCTTAGGAAGTGCATATCAAGGTTGGTTTGGGTTATGGTGACACGGGGATGGGGGGGGCGTAGGGCTGGGGTTGGTGGAGTGGAGTTTGGGGTAGTTGGAGTGAAGTTGGTGTAGTTGAAGTGGAGTTTGGGGGGAGTTGGAGTACAGTTTGGGTAGTTGAGTGGTGTTTGGGGCAACTGGAATGGAGTCCGGGTAGGTTGAGTGGGATAGTTTGAGCAGAGTTTGGGGTAGATGGAGTGGTGTTTGGAGTGTAGTTGGTGTAGGTGGTGTGGAGTTAAGGATACAGTGAGTGTGAGAAAGACTCAGCATGGGTAGAAGAAAGGGTAGTAGTAAAGAAGGGTAAGAGTATGAGTCGAGGGGTAGTGCTAGGTAGGAGAGGGTAGTCAAGTAAGGACTCCTAACCTCTTGGCTTTCTTCCAAGACATCCCCCATGGGTTCAAACTGCATCTCCCGTCGTTCCTCCTCATGTTTCTCAAGAATCTCCTCCTTCATCTCCTGAAGAAAATAGTTAAAGAGAGGCCAGATTGAAGAAAAGACCCAACTGAAAACCATACAAAATGCTTACCAAAAAGAATGAAAAAGGTAACCCATAGTTTTTGTGACAGTTTTGACAGAAGTTTCTCCAAGAACTCTGGCCGAACAAGCCTTCTAAGGGAAGTACCATCTGCTTGGCAGAAGATTCATTACACTTACAGCTTGCCTTTGAATTTCTCATCGTACCTGGAAGATGTGTTTAATTTATTTAAGAGGACAGCACGACAAAAACTGGACACTCACCTCATAAAGCTCAGCTGCACCGGCATCCTGCCAAATAAAATAAAAAAATATATATATACATATTCTTCAAATTATGATATATAATCTAGTTATTAAGTTTTACAAATATATATATATATTAAAAGATTTGTGAAATGGAATCTGAAGTGAAGAAGTCTTAGCAATAAAATTGAATTGTTATTAACTCTAATCCCTTGCTTTATTAACTGATGATTAAATGGTGAGGCATGCCAGACTGAATGAAGTAGTTACAGTAGCATTGAAATGTGATTACCCAACTTGACTAGTTGTACCAACAAAAATTGGGCTGCACAACTGAAGTACATTCAAGTTGGGTCTAACTGAAATATAGTTGGAACAGACCAGTTATAGTTGGTAAGATCCAACTATAGTTGGGTCGTGCATCAAACTTGGGCATGAAATGAAAGCTCATTGGTGATGAAGGAGCCATGGTGATTCAAATTTGAATTTATCGGAATAGCATTCGAATAAATAATAACCAGAAAATAAATATTGTTAAAAAGTTTTAAATCATCACTAGATATCCTTGTTTCCAGTCAATTCATTTCATTTTATCTCTTATCAAAAGAAATTTGAAGAAAAACTAACATCTTAAAAAGCTGAATACTTATTATAGGTCTATTCTAGAAACTAACCCTAAAGAGACCATAGGGGCTGCTTGCGGCTTGCACCAAATTGGCCGTAGTGGCCACAACCGGCTGTGACCAGCCACAAGAGTCAAATTAAAGGTCATGTCTTGAATTGACATTTTCCAAAGTTTCATGTCTTAACACAGTATCTAAATTTCTGCAAAAAAGCCATAACAAAGTAATTTGTTTCACTATTTTTCCAGATATTAATAAAAGATATAAAACAATCTACATTATTAGATTAACTACAACTGGGGCGTATGGTGATAACTTTTAAGAAATGAATGGTCTCTATTCGGGTTAGGGCAGAAAGTAATCTATAAATACAAGTTTTCACCAAAAAAACTATAACCTATAACTATTGAGAAAATCTTAAATGACTATGAAGTTGTATGTTTTACAATACTCCTTTTCAGGAAAGTGATAAAGATATAACTGATAAATAAAAAAATCCACACTGAACATAAAATTATGAAAATGAAAACATGTAGTTGTTTTACTCACCAAGCTTTTTTAGAACACAGGCGTGCATGCAGGAAGCTTGGGCTTGTGTTTTCACAGACATGGGTTTACACACAGCTATTACAGAATGACGACCATGAAAAACTACAAAACTAACGAAGACGCTTTTTTTGAGAAGGAAATGCTTTTGCTACATGGCGTGATTTTGTAAATCGTAATCTGAAGATAGCGGCTATTTATGAAGAGCTACAGCTTAGCGTGCACGTGTTGACAAAACGCGAGGAAGGAAGTTAGAAACGAATAGTACCTGAACAAAAGTCATGGCATTGAAATTGTCAAGTACTTCATTTAAATTGCAAGCGTCGGACGAATCCTTGGTGAAGAAAAGAAAATAAAGCATAAAAACAATGCATTGGTTAGGGGGAAGGTAACACAAACAAAAAGTGAGGGTAGGAAGTCAGTGTGAGAAGAGCATTTCTATGCCTTACAAATCATATCAGGAATAAACAACTCGTCGATATTATCTGGACATATACTAGATCCCGTGCATAGGTCGCCATCGCTGGGGTAAAACAATATGAAGTGTGTGCAAGTACGCGTCACGCACAACTCTCAGCCAATGAGAGGTCTTCCTTTGAAAACAGTGAGGGCGCTGTTTGAGGTAGTGATGTCTCATGCAAGGGGTTTATAAATTTCACCATTTTCCAATAAAAGACATTCATTCACAGTGTAAAAACCTCTGATTTGTAGAAGCCGACTTACACACATATGGCTATGAGTATCAAAGGGCTAGCCACTAAGTCTTGGCTATGGCTTAAGGCTGCTTCCCCCTGCCCTACACAACATGGCCGACATTAGCCACAGCCTTAACCAAACGTCACTCAAATCAGACACAGTGATAAACCATAACCAGTTCAGTCTGACACCAACTTGAAGTTTTGGCAAAAATTTGAATGAAGTCTGGGTACCACACTGTCAAACAAAGAACCATGGTCAAATCAAAGTATATTTTTCAGATAGAAACTAAAAAATAAAATTAAAATAAATCATACCTGCAACATTGAATGGAAGATTGAGAGAGCATGAAGAAATAAATAAATAAGATGCAAAAATGTTTTACCAACAAAAACTGTGGGTGCAATGAAACAGTGGTAGGGATGTACATGTAATCAATGGACCTAACCTTTCTAAATAGTTGGGGTTCAAACCCTGCTAAAACAACCCACCCCTCAAGCTAGTTGTGGAATTCTGGGATTTTCCCTAATAATTTGGTAATTCAAACATACAGGTTTGATAAACTCCAAACAACCAACGTCTTCCAAAAACCTTCTTGGTCTTGCAGTGTTTGATTTTTCCCGTCATGCATAGTCAAGCAACCCATCCTTGTTGAGTTTCTTCATAGAAATTGCAAAAGACTACACAGAACGAACTTAGATCTTTACGCATTTGATCAGACTTGGCAGGCGGTGCTTGCCCGGCCATTATGCTTAAATTTCAGCAAAGGATGCTTAAATTAGCACTTAGCGAAAAAGAGTCGCAACTGATTTTTGATTATCTACATTGAATTTAAGATCACCTATCAGCCAGTGATTCTACAGTGTTAAAAGGGCGGGGCAAGGAAGATGAAGTAAAAGAGGGAAAGAAATGCATCACAATGCAAGAAAATTGTGCAATCACAGTGGCACAGTACAACAGTTAGGGTTGTGTAAAGCCAGCAACACTAGGGAAAAAAGAAAAAATCTCAACAGTTTTAACAATTTATCTACAAGTTTTTGGAAGGTGATTTTCAAGTCAGCAGCTGAGAGAGAGAGAGTGATTATACCTGGGGAATTCCTGCAGCTATGGCTTCTTCCTTCAATTCCTAAACGAAGACCACGAAGAGACGGGTGGACAACGAGGAATGGATTGAGAGAAGAATGGGGGTATAATGAAATATCGTAGGGTGAGAAATATCGATAAAATATTGATACAGTCTTGGGTGACAACGGGGTACGTATCAAAATATCAATAAAATATTGATACAGTCTCGGACGACAGCAGGGTATGTATCAAAAAATTAATAAAATATTGATTCAGTCTCGGTGGGTTGTGATTGGTGGAGATCTACGACTATGCAAACAGGACTTGGGGGGTCGGTGATGATAAACATGAGGTAATTTTACGTTCACTTTGCAAAGATCATCTGATTATTGCGTTTCATGTAGAGAATCGTTACATGCCTGAAACGTTTCTCAGATTTAAATGTCTTTTAATCTCTTTCTCTATAAACATATTCCAGAAGGGAATCGTTTCTCAAAATGTTATACGTTATCAACAGCTGCAGTGCTTCTTACCAAGTCAGTTTTTACGGTCATCAATTTTTGGAGTAATTACCCCAAAAAGCAAAATGATTTATGTTTATTCATGATTTTCACATTGAGTACACTTCATCGGACAGGTTTTTCAGTGTCATCTCACAACATGCAATCTTTCAAAATAACAGCATTTCTTGGGGGGGGGGGGTTTGTTTTTGTAACTTTTCTGCTATTGCAATTATCCCACTGCTGTTTGCCGATTAAAAAACAAAATGTAAAAATAAAGTTTACAAAAAAGCGCTGGAAAAACAATTTAAGAAAAATATTTGTAGGCTGAAAGCAACACATCAAATTTGTATCAATCATGCAACAGTTTCTTCTCTGTATCTGGTGGTGTGTTGGATGGGGATTGGGAATAGACTGTGCAAGTCTCGCGCGCATTAGAACTTCCGGGCCCACAGTGGTCCCAACCATATGGAGTTTTACGTGGGCGAGATTTTGTTTCGTCAATTATTTTAGTTTAACGTAGTTTATGACCTAGAAAATTATACATGTTGTTGGGAATGTAATACTAAGTGATAACAAAATATGAAAGTAAAACCAATTCAACAATATAACGAAGAAAACCCGAGAATTAAACTTGACCTCAGCTTCCGGTTATTGCAAAAAATTAAGAATTTTGTGCTCGCCTCCGATCATAAAACTTACGTAAACGCTTGTTTTGGATGCATAATTATAATCGCCAGATGCTGTAATTGCAAAGCAAACCCTTTTCATTGCAGTATATGATTGTCCCAGAGTTTAAATTTGTTTTCAATAATAATTAACACACTTTTTCGTAATTTTTTCAAAAGCTAAAACTAATTTTATAAAATTGTTATGATTTATTTTAGTTGTTTAGATTTTGTAATGAGATATAATTTAAAACAAAGATTTGATTTCAGAAATAAAAATGTTCTTCGTTTGACGTGTTCTCTCGTTCGGATACGCGCGAGACTTGCACAGTCTATGGGTAGGGGGTAAGGGTATGGGTAGGGGTAGGGGGTAGGGGTAGGGGGTAAAGGTAGGGGTATGGGTAGGGGGTAAAGGTAGGGGGTATACTTAGGGGGTAAGGGGTATGGTTAGGGGGTTTGGAGAAAAGACAGGGGTATGGTTTTCTATAGGAGAGATTCACAACACAAGGTTAATACCTTGATCAAACTCTCTGCGACTTCGTCTTTAGCCTGTTCCTGTGATGTGACAAATCAAGGAATGGTGGAGTTGGTTTTCTGACATATTTGGTTGATTAAGTTTCATCATTTTTGAAAACTATTTGTGCCAGTCATAATTTAATTCACCAGGATTGATTGAAAGATAAAAGATATAAGCTGTGTTTATGTCAAATAAACTATAACTGAAAAAATGTTGGATCTAAATTATCATACTAATTTTGATAAGGCAAAGCTTTGCAGGTACGTTTACATCAACAACAAATATGTGAAGATATTTTCAAAAAAATGCTCAAATATTGGTATGACTGGGTAAATATTGGTAAATATTGGTAAAAAAAACAAAACAAACAAACATTGTTTTCATTTTGAATTTAATAAAGTATGTACCTTGACGGCATTCTCAATATCAGAAGGATCACGCCTCTGTAAAGAAATGGAACAGTCCACTCATGAATATGCAGATAAGAGAATCATATATGAACGCTCAATTGATGAGTGACAAACCATGGGGAACGTAATTCCATGCGATTCTCAACAGAATTAAACAAAACAAAGCAAATTTGCAAAGCGGTAAACTAATTTTCTAAATCAGAAACTGAGATTTTTTTTTTTTTTTGGTAGCACAGCATCGGACAAATCTCCTTGAGAGGAAAATAAAGAACAACAAAACACAGAGATGCAGCGACTTGATGGTTTCCTAAGTCCTGAAATAAAAGCACACTTAGTTAATGAAGTGCTCAGACGTCTTCTTATACTTGATCAATAAAGTACACAATGAAAAAAAAAACTTTACTGTTTATCAGGCAAAGGAGAGCCACACCACAAAATACAAATCAGTAATACCAGCAACAAACAATTCCACTGTCGGTACAACAAATCATTGACTCAGAATTTTACCACAAATGAAAAAAATATCTTACTTGAAGACATTTGACACAATTTCAACGTGAAACATTACTCACATGTAAAGAAAAAAGTGATGCAACTGAAATTCACAACTTGCACAAATTTACAATAATTACTATAATAAAAATTGACAGGATTCTGAAACTGGCCAACACAAAGATTGTAAAATGTTTGAGCCTTCCTTAAAAAACTAAAAAAACAAATGAGCAGCACTGGTAATGACATCACAACTAGCCTGACCAATCAATTACAGCATCAGTGCAACAATGAGCCAATCAAAGACATGGATATTGTCACTACCTCAGTTCTTGTTGTGACGGTAGTACGGTGGACTGAAGTAACAACTGTTCTGCTTGGACTGTAAATGTCTACATCCTGAACAGCCAAAGGTGAGTATTAAATCAATTTCTATGTAAGTTTGGGCTCGTTTTGCTTCTTTAAGTGAAGATCGAATAACGGAAAAAGTGAGATGTCCTCATGAAATGTGAAAAGAATCAGAACTTTGTAGTCTATTGTTTGTAGATGGTAGAGCTGCCAACATTTGCATCTTACGATCAGGAAGATTTTGAACAGCAATCAGTAGATTTTTAGAATCACATTCAACATAATCGGGACAAAGTTTCCATAATCAGTGACTTGATCCAATTTGTTCATCAGAACATGGAAATATTGGTTGATTTTCAGAGAACTTTCTGCAGAATCAGGGAGAGTAGGTAGCTCTGAAATAGGAATGCTTCTTTTCAAGACCTTTATACCAAGATGAGTAATTAAAAACAATGAAGTGGGAAGAGCGATGGAAGTAAACATTGATTACATAGAAATTCTCATCAACAATTTTCACGACATGAAAGATGAAAAAAACATGTACGGGAAAAAAACATATAGACTTAATTACTACAAGTAGTCAGGGTAAGAAAATTGATGTTAGTTCAAATGGGACTTTGATCACAAGCGATGTGGGTATGGGGGCGGGGTCTAAATTTGGTTGGACAGGGGGTCAGGGGTTGAAGGTCAGGGGATCAGGTCATACCTTGTCAGACTCGAGTTCCTGCTGCAACTCTTGGAATGCTCCTCCGTCCTCCTGCCGAGCGGGTTAGTAAAAAATGAGCGGAAACAAGCGGAACGGGGGGAGTCATACATTCAAGGAAGGGGGGTAAAAAAGGAGAAAGATTGAAGAGAAATAGTGAGACACAGAGGAAGAAGGAGAGGATGGTTCAGAGAGATGACGGGAAGGGGATAGGATGGAGGGGAGAAGAGGTGGGGGAATGGGAAGTGCTGGAGTTAGGTTTTCCTACGGGATGTTTCTGTGTGAATGAGTTAGATGAACAGTCCCTGCTCATGGAAGAAAACGTGTGGAATTTTGTTTCCATCATATCCAGAAAAGCAAAGTTTTTAAAACCCTTCCTTATCAGAGCACTCTTTATTTGAAAAAGGTTGAAACCAGCCGCCCCTGAAAAAAGTTTGGTTTAAATTGCTCAGGATACATTAAACAAAATCCACTGTTTTTCTACCATGCACTGTAAATGAGCACAATCAGCTATCAATAAATCACTTGGTTTAAACCTTTTTTAACCAATAACAATCAAAAGTGCTGAATGCTCACCACACTCCAGTCAAAATATAATCGATATCCAGATGATATCGATAAAATGCATAGCAAACCCAGCATTCCTGATCAAGCAGTGACTATCGATTATTTGATTCAACCTCAAAAATGTAGATTCAGACAAGGCAATGGAGGAAAAGAAACGATGACAAAAGCTCTTGGCTCATAAACGACGAAACGTTTCTACAATCATTCTCAACCCAGGCAAAACAAGCTGTCCATCTTCCCAAAGAAAAACAAATGAGTAAAATGCTTCTTGAGCCCAAATTATCATTCCGTCAAATCATTACGCTAAACATTAAAACTTGTAAAAGAAAGAAACCAAACTCAGGCATTCGATTTCAAAGAAAACGCAAAATAAACCTTGCCCTAAACCAAAATCATATTTCAAAACAATTTGTCGAGAACACAACAGCCATTTTGGGGTAGGCAACAACCAGACCCCTACATACTCAGACTTGTAAATAATAATTTTGAAAATTTAAAGAGGTAAAAAACAAGAACAATGTTCTAACCAATGCAGGGAAAACAAATCGACAAACTACTTTTTTTTTCTTTGAGTCAAAACTGATTTCAAGGTAACTCTATATACGAAAAGGGTTTGACAATAATACATCAACAACGAAAAAGTAAAGGAAACATTTCTTGCGAGTTTAGCAGCGGGGTATTTCTGCTGGTGTCAGCCGATGCTTTTCGGTTCACTTTTTACGAGGAAGTGAAACAGGATTTCAGTTTCGCGTTTTATATTTTCTTTTCATTCACTCGGCGATACTTTTTTAGAAGAGCAGGATTTCATGCATTAACACACGGCATTTGCAACATTCATAGATCCCTAACACAGTAGCAGCTCAATTTTTCCGGTTCACGGTAAAACAAATAAAAAACACTTTAGTTTAAGTCCAGTGTCATAGGGAAATCTGTCCACCGGAGATTCTGACCCCATATGGGAAATTAACATGGGCTGAAGAAGGTTTATTCAGAAGAGGGCGCTATCAGAAGAAATTTGTACATGGGAGGACAGAATCTCTGAGGGACAGAATTTCCTGCCACACTGTCACCTTTCAAACTGTATCCATCCTCAAGGCAGATTGAACAGGCACAAGACAAATAAGACTGCTGCTTTGAAAAACAGTCTGGTGCCTCCTGTCTGTCGTTCACCATTAAACCCAGACTCGCTCTCAATCTGTTTCAACCACTCATTTCTTTCTCAATCATTTCAATCAAAACTTTCACAACATTTATCACTCTTTTTCAGTCCAGACAAAAACATGAAAAAAGGGCTTTCCACTCGGGTTCACGCATAAAATAAAAACCACAACAAAATAAAAAACAACAACAAATTTTCAAAGAAAAATATTAAGACTGTACTCTTCTCACTCAAACTGAAAAAAAGGAACAATGACTGGACAAAACATGGAAGATACAAACATATTTGAATATATGCAAATTTATGCTAATTACCCCTGTGATGTCAATGGTGATTCCTGATGGCTTGCTTCTGTCCGCATCTAGGTAAACAAAAACGAACAAAAATCACATCTTATTTTGGGTCAAAAAATCGCTCTGTTCAGTGGATGTCAATATTAATTTTCTCCAGCTTTGAAACGGAAAATATTGCTTAACAAATCTTCATCTAAGGGCTGTTAGGGGGTGCTAAGCAGAGCCATTGGGCCGAGATCTTGTGCAGCAAGATTATTCTGTGCTTAGCAAATTTTTGTCCCAAGAACCTCTGCAAATTCAGCTCAGATTTTACAATACACTGTACATTTTAAGCTCCCACTGCAACAAAATGGACATTTCCCATCTCTAGAGGGCTACAATGATCTTTGTCCCGAAAAACTTAACACAATCCAGCCCGGATCTCCTTACTATGACACTTATTAAAGCCATGGCCTTGGCTTGGGCTCTGTTCAGCCGTTTGAAGCCCCACAAGGAAAGTACACATTTTCTAAATAAATAGCGGAGCCTTAGTCCCAACGCAAGACATTGGACATTTCCCACCAATAGAGGGCTACAATAATGTGAGAGTGAGGCTTGGTACCAACCGTGATCTTGGCCAGCCTTGTACATGGCCCTCTCCATGTCCCTGAGGAAGTCTGATGGGTCCTCCTCAGGATGATCGATTGAGACGTCCATTACTGCATACTCTTCTAGACACTTATCCACGATGTCTCTACGGCCAATTGAATTGAGGGCATCTGCAAGTTTTTCGGCTAAACGAAGGACACAACAAAGTATACTTTTAAAGGTAGGGTCATAGATTGGTTTTTGTTAAAGAAGCGCTGATTTAGTGGCAAAATTATCAAGAAAGATACAATAAAAGTCACATGTGAAAGTTTCAGCTGAATACACTATCTACTTGTTGAGAAAACAGCAACAAATGTCATGGTATTTTCACAAGAATGTCGAATCCATTTTGAAGCATCACAAAACCACTAAATCTCACTTCCCACAAACAGAAACGAACTCCCTTTGCAACCCTAAGCCTAAGATTCCCTTGCCACAAAAACCCTCCCCAAACCCACCAAAACAACTCAAGAAAGCCCCCTTACTTGTTGCGTCTTCCTTTGCCCTCTCCGCCCACGTGTGGAGCATGACGAAGGCTTGCTCTTCGATCTCATCATTCTCATTCTCAATCTCTTGGAGGTCAGACTCACTGATGCCAAGGGTACGGCCGAGTGCTCGCCAGTCAGTACCAATCTCCTTGGCAACCTGCATCAGGCGGATCTCTGCCCTTGTGTGGGAACTCCTCGGGCCTACATTGGGTACAAAGGAAACAAAAAATGTGATTTCTTTTGAAATTCTCATCCACTTATTTAGGCCAATGTAAATTGTAGCTGGGCAGCTTATTAAATAATGTAGGTTTTGAATTCTACTCCTGGGTTCGATTTTCTTAGCAATTAAGATTGCTACACAGTCAAGATTAATCTTAGCTCTTTGTAGAATACACCGATCCATTAAGCCACACCCATTTCTCATTGACCAATCACAACCGCGAAATCTGATCACCATTTGAGCCGTTTGGTGATCTTTGCACTAATGGTGATCGGGTTTCGCGGCTGTGATTGGTCAACTCGTAAGGAGGCGGGGCTTAATGGATCGATCTATTGGCCAGAGAAAGAAGAGAAGCAATTCATGGACAAACTACTTGTGATTTGAGGCATTGCATGGTGAGGTATCAATGTATATTTAATTTGCCGTAACACCATGTGAATATCTTTTTTCAGAATTTGGGAACAAACAACTTACTCATTGTAGGGTCCTGAAGGAATGTATACCTCTTGCGTAACTTGATGGATGCAAAGTTAAGATTGCTAGCGGCTTCATCCTAAAGAAAGACATCCAAAAAAACGCAACAAGAAACAAAAATAAAATCAGTCTCAAAGTTACCTTTGCTACTTTTGCTGCAAATTAAGAGTTTGAAAATAAATGCATAATTATTACAATGTTCTGAAAATGGATACCGTGGCGTATAGTCTGGCTACCTTGCATCAGATGTCATGACAGGTAGTACAGTAGACTGGGAGCCAGACAACATTTTCTCTATAATGAAGTCTTGCTCCCCACCCTAACTTGTTGACATCAATACACACATGTACAAGGTGACCAGACTAATGGGATTAATGGCAAAATAAACGCAAACCCTAAACCCTAAACCAGTAAATAATAATAAACAGGTTAACATGAAAACTGTGAAGACCATTTTGCATCCCTGTTGTTACTTTTAACCAAAAAAGGAGAGAAATGTTGGTTATTAACTTGGCTGGATTCCTAAATTATTCAGTTGTTAAATTTCTCCCCAACAAAACAAGAAAAATCAATTTCTTGCATGCACAGAAAAAAAAATTCTCACCAATGAACCACATGAAGATACTCACAAGAACACTGATTAACAAACTCACAACAATTACAAAGAAAACAACAATTTCAACAAAGTGAAAAAACATTCAAATATTTTTAACTCTACTTGAAAATTCCCCCCAAAACCCCACCTGTTTTATTCTATTAAAAATACAATCATCGGTATGTTAAATTTCGTTAGTTCTTGTTGAAGACACTTGAGTAAACGCAATTAACTTTTGAGTAAAAAAAGTAGACAAAACGTCAATAAAAATCAACACATAAATAAATTTTTAAAACGCTGCCGTAAGAAGACGACTTTATAAAATTGTTACCCCGATTAAAAAAAAAAATATCATTTATAAAATCAGTACACGAAACAGCAGTTGACATCTAGAAACATATAATTCATATTGGTTACCTTAGGGTACTCATCCACGCGAGTGAGTGAGTAGATCTACAGAGGAAGTGTATGAGTTGTCGCAAAGAAGGAAGCGAGAGAAGAAAACGTGTCAGTGATGAAAAACTTGACAGCACGGAGACAAAGGCTGGGGAGGGGTGCCAGGAAAGAAGTAGGGGTGTGTGGAAAGGGGGACAAGTCAGGATGGAGTGAAAGGTAGACATTTATGAGGGGGATACCAAGAATGGATACCATAGTTGGAGGAAGTTAAGGAGATTGTCAAGAAGCAGAGCTCAAAATACCTACTGGTTGTGTTCAGCGGTTTAAGTTTTAGGCCTATGACATCATGATGAATTGGATTTTTACTCTGTGTCATGGTTTTTACATTTATTTCCTTTGTATTTCTGTTGCCACAGGAATGTGTTGATTTCATTCATTTTCTGGTCTTGTTAAAAACCATTTTTTTCCCCAGTGGTCCTGTGGGTTCCCCCTGAAATTTTGAGCCCTGCAGAGTGGAGTGGTGAGGGCAAGGTGTAGGGTACAAGATCACTGAAATTATCAGCATAATATTATTTGGAAATTTGATTGGTTTTCAATCGGGAAAACAGAAATGTCTTAGTTTGTAAAGAACCTGGTATGTATGTAAATATTCGCCATACATATTGAACTTTTTATATGGGGGTTTACAAAGGGGTTGTGGTTTGCAGACAAACTGACAACAGCATCAAAGACTTAGGGGAAGATAGATCTTAAATAGGGGTTATTACAGCTAAACTTAAGGGATTTTATATATCAAAATATTCAATTGATGGAGGATTACAGGGGTACACAAAAGTAATAGCAAGGAAGCACAAGGAAACTTGGACAACTTAAAAGTCATCACAAGGAAGCAATGGGAAACTTTGTCAACTTTATAGGTCATCACAAGGAAAGTCATCATAAGGAAGCAAAAGGAAACTTGGAAATCTCAATAGAAATCACTAGGAAGCACAAAGAAAGTTGGACAACTTTTAAAGTCATCACAAGGAAGCACAAGGAAACTTGTACAGTATAAAGGTCATCACAAGGAAGCACAAGGAAACTTGGACAGTATAAAGGTCATCACAAGGAAGCACAAGGAAACTTGTACAGTATAAAGGTCATCACAAGGAAGCACAAGGAAACTTGGACAGTATAAAGGTCATCACAAGGAAGCACAAGGAAACTTGTACAGTATAAAGGTCATCACAAGGAAGCACAAGGAAACTTGGACAGTATAAAGGTCATCACAAGGAATGTTAGACAACTTTAATTTTGGGAGTTGCCACATACACATGTAGGATGATGTAACACATACAACTAGAAAATTTAAAAGATAGATTTGCGTCCCCACATGAATAATGAACTCTTTGTTCCTAAAATTTCATTGATTTTGAGAAGTTTAGAGTAACCCCCCTCAAAACCGCCCGCATGGAATTGATTAATAAGTATTGATAAATACATGCTGTGTCTTTTCATAAAATAAAATAAAAAGTGTCATATGTGATCAACTTGTCCAGAAACAGCAAATATAAATTATCTCTGAACTTATTTTAAATTGTTAGCTTCTTGATTTTTGCCAATATCATTTTTATAAGATTGTTTCGCTAAAGCTATTCCATAAAATTATTTTGTTTAATTCACAAACAGAGAATATTATTACAATAAAGATATAATTTCTTCATATTTGTGTCTTCTTCAAAAGGATAAATAACAGGAGTGGGGAATGTTGTTGGAGAAGCACAAAGGAACACTTTAGTCACATGCATGTATACTAGGTTTACATGTACATGGCATCAATATATGAAATACCTGTGTTATGGTAGTTTTTCCTTCTTTTTGCTATGAAGGGGGGAGGAGTTTGGAATAGAAGAAAGAGGGTCTCATCATTGGCATAAAAACAAGTAGACATATTTTCCAAAGATGAACAAATTGAAGTAAATATAGCTCTGATACTATCATTGGATTTAAATTTTTGTTTACTCAATGATGGAAAAATTCTAATTTAAGATATGAAACTTCGAGACGCAACTTTCAATATATATACTTTTTTCTTATTCAAATTTTTTTTTCTCCTTTTAAAAAGAGAAAAACAAAGATATTCGTTGTTAACTAAACAAATTGATGACTATTTTCTCAAAATTGTCTGACATTTCAAAACTGTTATTTATCAAAAACAAATCAAGTAAACATGTAAACAATTAGACAACAACAACAACTTGGCACACATCCATACCTGGGAATACTGTTCCCTCTGACATATTTGTGAATTTTTGAGGGGAAAAAGTAGAAAACAATGATTCAATTCACCCACGAATCCAATGATTTTCATAATTATGACTGCTTGCATGCAATAAGCACAAAGCTAGATACACGCTTTTTGTGCAAAATATACCATTTACGATAACAATTTTTTAAACAAGAAGAAAAAAGAAAAAAAGTGGGAAAAAAGTTTTGATGTAATCAATGAGCTGGTTTTCGTTTTCAAATCTCATTTAGCAGTTGGAGCTTTAAACTAAACACTTAAAACAAGAAACATGTTTATGTGTTGATATAGTGCATACGAATATCGTAAAAAGGTGCGGAATTGACATAAACAATGAACAAAGTTTGCACTTTCAAATAAAATCAATACTTCATTTGTGGGGTTATGGGTTGACAGTGTGCTCTAAAACAAATACAGAAATAGATATAACAGAAGGGAAATTGATTAAGGAAAATTGGTTAACTTTTTTTGAAGTTAGTTTTTTGATGTTTTGAATTGAAATAATGTGCTCTAAAACAAATACAGAGAGAGACATAATATACATGTACAAGAAAGTCAGGCCTGGAACTACACAATCATGGCCTCTGTTGCCTTGGTCTTGGCCTTGATGCCTCCCTTCCAAAACGGCCCATATATTTTCTGAGGAAGTGCCCTTTTAGAAAAATGAAACAGGCCTTGCCTTCTTAAAGATGAAATTCCAGGCCTGGAACGAGGAAAACTTCTTCACTATTTTCAAGTTACTAATTTGATGTTTTGAGATGATTAATTATCCCAACTGCAATTTTTTCGTTAACAAGTTTGCAAAATAAAATGCTGCACCATCGCCTTTTCAGAAGGTTAATTTGCACCGACAATTTATTCACCAGCGATTTTAACGAATAAAAAAAATAATCACCAAGTTAGTCAAACTTTGTTGGCAGTAAATACAAAACAAATCTTACATTATATATAACTATGGTACAGATTATTGACTTGTCAACAAAAACAACAAAACAAAATGATACACAAAGGTGTTGTTTACTTGTAAACATAAACAAGGTGATCACAGCCAAAAATCTGCCAGCCAACAACTCACTGCCCGTGTAAACAAAACAAATTACCGTGGTGTTACAAACAGTAGTCACCTATTGCAAAAAAATTGCACCAAACGCAAAAAAAACCCCACCACAACCAGACAATGTGGGTTTAATACACACACACAAAAATAAAGCCCTTGAGGAAATAATCATTAAACAAAATCACATTTGTACGAGTAGGAAAAAATTGATATTCAAGATTAAACATGGTGATCGGTGAACAAGATTGAATGTGAACACATAACAGTGTGAACCTAAGACCTAAGAAAGCTGTAACTGTCTTCATGATGCAAATTGGAGTCGTTTATCAGTCGCATAAACATTTATGCAAATGATCGTTATGCAAATTGGGGTTCAGTCAAATGGAGCCTCTATGCAAATCAGTTCAGACACATTTTGCCGAACATGTACATGCTTACGCTTGATTCCTCCCATGCTCAGGATCTTGTGCTTGTACGCAAGCAAGTCAAGTTTTTTAAGCAATGACCTGTATGCAAATGATCAATATGCAAATCAGTGCTTGGGCTTTTTGTTCATTCGGCTTAGGTCATTTGTTCAAACAGTTCCCAGCAGGTTTCTTTAGGAATCATATCATTTTCTCAGAGATGAAAATTTGTAGAAGAAAGACAAAAAAAAGTAAACAAAGATGAAACTAGACGTGTCCCATGCATACCTCGCCTTTCTCCATTCTGTAGTCCTAGGTAAAGAAAAACATCACAATGTATGAAAAGAACAGAAGTGGATCAAGAAATGGACGGAGAAATACTAAGAGCAGTCTCTCAGAATGTTTGTTTGTGATACAATGGAGTTGAGTGAAAACATTTTGCGAGAAATGTATACCGTTTAAAAGAATCGCCCTTTTTGAGTCAAGTGCTGAGTTACAAAGGAGATACTTCCTCACTCAATTGTTTTCTTCAATACTTGGCCATTTTGATACTGAATCTTCCATTTTAAAGACAGGGTCATAGATTGGTTATTGTCAACGAAGTGCCGATTGATAGGCAAAATTATCAAGATACAATAAAAGTCACCTGTGAAAGTTTTAGCAGAATACAGCGCTACCTACTGAGAAAAAAGCAAAAAACTAACAATATTTTCACAAGAACATCAAATCCATCCACCATTAGCTGGCCGCAGCATATTTGCCAATGGCCACCAACCCTCAGATTATTTCTTTCTCAGGAAATCTGTTCTCAAAATAGTTTATACTGTCAACAGCTGCGGTGCTTTCCACCTAGTAAATTTGTATGGTTTACCAATCTATGACCCTCCTTAAGTAAGATTTCAAAGCTTTGCATGGTGTAGAAGGTAATGATAAATTAGTTCAAGGTTGACTACCATAAGAAAATCCATGCTTGGAAGAAGTGAGAAGAACCAGGGATATGTCTCGACGTGGTCTGTTTGGTTTGTTCTTACCAAAACAATCACTTCTTCCAATAAGAGATTTTGAAAAATGATTGCCAACCATAAGCTGATTTCCTTTTATGTTTGACTTCACTTGGACAAGTAGGGATATATCTGGACACTCATTGAGGTACATAACATGGCTCATGGGGTAGTTGTCACCCAACTATACCAATGGGAACCTACTATCCAAATTGGGATCCAACTATCCCAATTGGGATCCAACTATCCCAATTAGGGTATGATCAGATCTTGATTGGGATCATCTTCTCCCATTGGGAATATCAACAGTTCCCAATTAGGAATCCCCTGTGTGGCAATACATGAAAATCAAAGTATTCTCACTTGGGATCCTGGAATGGAACTATTTATCTCAATCAGGATACGCAACCTGGATTGAAGTCATTTTCTCCCAATGAAGATATCAATAGTCCCAATCGAAGATTCCTTCTCTGGCACTAATTGAAAAAATATCCCAATTGGGGTATACTTAAACCCAAATCAGAACCCAATTTTCCCAATCAGGACATCAGTGGTACCCAATCAAGAATCCTTGAATGACAACAACTCCTTCTACCACACAATGTGCCAGACAAAGAGAAGTGCAGGAAAGGTAACACATTGAAGGCCATGCAAAAGCGTATGTCATATGTCATAAGATAGCTCCATAATCTCCTACAGACTGAAAGAAATCTCAGACAATAAGTAACAAATTGTAATTACAGAACAGGTTAACAAAATTACGGTCTTAAAAAATTAAGACAAATAAAAAAAAGTAAAAGGGCTTCATACATATATGTAAAGTTAAACAAAATGTAACAATATTTTGTATATCACAAGACAACTTGACAAGAAACAAAAATAATGACACATAGATGAAGACAAACTTCCACAATATTACAATAGGGAACAGGGTTACTATGGTTACATAACTGTTGGACTAATGGAGGAATGACAAAACAAAGCACCCCCTCTATTGACAACCAATCTCTCCAAGAAAATTCATAAATACACGATGGGATTATGATTGTAATGATATTCCCCTCCCCCACCCCCCCCCCCCCCCAAAAAAAACACTGCTAAGCATGGAACTTGGAACAGGTTACCAGTCATTATACCGTAATGAACTACCTTGTGACTGGTCCCCTCATAACCACGCTTAGCATGAAGTTGTATTTTGTGGTTTTGGTCCTAGGCTGGGTCAGAGCTGTGTACTGAGAAAGTTGCAACAACTTGCAATAAGAAGGCATTTTTCAGTCCAACAAATGTATGTGCGCACACAAAGTGCCTGACAAAACTGCACATTGGGTTGTGCTACATTAAGACTGAAAATGGCGTCCACTAACCACAAGAGCAAAGAAAACCGGTCCCTCCATGTCGCAACTTTCTTAACACACAACACTGGGCTGGGTCACAGTTTTCACATTAACAGTCTGTCCCTTTTGTTTTGGTGAAACCACGGGAAACAAATAACTTAATTTCAGTTGTCCTTCATGCTAAACCCAGTCCCAACAACAAAGTGATTTAAAATGGCGATATGGGGAGGAAAATGCATACTGAATGAAAATATGCTGAACTGAATTTGCCCTTCAAAAAAATTAATGAATGAAGGTTCATAGAAATGCTTTGTTGAGATTTCAATTATGATATTACGTGGTCCTGGAAAAACACACAATTTTGATTACTGTAATGCCTAAAGTCTATTGTAAATTGTACCACTGTACGAGGAAAAATGTGTTAAATTTTATAGTAAACAAAGAAAAATAGTCTAGAACAGGATTTTTACCTGCAATCTCAGGATTAACGTGCCAGCACTCTACCAAGGGAGTAAGTCAGAAGCCCTGGTTTTACGACAGTTTTAAGGTTGAATGAACGGCTAAACAAAGCATTTCTATGAAAACCGTTGATGAAAAATCATGTCATAAAAAGTACTTAGAGACCAAATTAAACCGTTTAGAATTAACCGATTGGATGAATGTTAAAATGTACCATGACATAAACAATGAACATTTTAAAAGGTTGGGGCCCTTGGAATAAATAAATTGAAATCAACGAACAAACTAAATTTCTAAGATGTAGCGTTGGTTAAATTGTTGGTCATTGCTATAACCAAAAAATAAAATAAACAAATAAATCCAAGCCTAAGGGAATACTTTTCCCAGACAGATTGGTACATTAATGTTGTTAGTCTCAACCATGGTTACCAATATTCAACGAGAGGACAGGTCCTCATCAAATGTCTACAGGAGAAGTTATGTTGAACTTGGACAGTAACTACCCCAGAGCTGCCAACATTTGCATCTTGCAATCAGGGAGAATTTGTTCAACAATCAGGGAGATATTTAGAAATACGTTCCACATAATAGGGAAAAAGTTACAGGGAGATTTTCAAATGCCTTCATCAGAACATGGATAGAGTGGTCTATTTTCAGGGAACTGCAGAATCACAGAGAGTTGGCAGCTCTGCTATACCATTCTTTAATGGGGTCAATGTAGGAGATTGCTCTCTTTGTTGGGGTTGGGGGAGGCAAGGGGTAGGTAGTCGGACGGGGGGTAGGTAGTCGGACGGGGAGTGACACAAACTTCTCCGAGTACATTTGATGAAGACATTAATCCTATTCACAGTTGGTTAAGGATTTGTTGCTGTCCATCAATGATGAGTTAGTACATGAAAGATGATGACACACCGCTCTTTGTGACTCCCTCCAAACGACTTATCATCGTCCAATCTCAATATCTCTCCACATTCACACACAATTTCTCTCTTTTACGAACTGAGAACAATTTTCCTGGATCATCTGCTTATTTCAGAATTATTAAATCAAAAACAAAATCAGTCGTAAGCCTCTGATGGATTGAAAATAATTGAAAAATCATCTGTGAAAATTTTCAGAAATTCACTGACATTTTCACTACTAAAACAATCAGTGAATTTTTCACTTGAAATCAGTAAAATGAAAATTTTGAAACAAGTGAGATGGATCGAATTTTGTTAAACTTTATTCAGATTTCACTGAAATTCACAGATATTTGCATTTTGTCTCTTTCCAAACACACATTTTCTCCCAATTTTTCTAGAGTCACTTCCTCACTTAGTCTTTACCATGAAGTTGTCTTGTTGCTAGTGATCTACCAACATTGCATGCACCTAAAATTGTTCCTGTATGACTCACTGAATAAACCCATCCATGGGTGTATAGGGGGGCAGACGGGCTGATTTGCTCAAAATTGTACACAGATTGAAAACACCAATTTCTAATACCGGGTAAAAAGTCTGTTTGCTTTCTCTGTAAAATTTGGTTTTTTCTTGCTGTGCCCGGATTTCCCCCAGTTTTTCCTGAACTTCAAGGGCAGTCACCCCCACCCTTGCCCCCCTGGGTTGTACTCCTATGACCCCATCTTTGAGGAAACAACTCTTTGAGAGGGACTTTAAGGTGAAGTGAGAACCCCTTTGTATGTGTGTGTGTCATTGGTGAAGACCCGGAGCATGTAATGATTTCATGCAGTGTTTAAAAAGCCATTGGCAGAAACAAAACATCTTTGAATTTTGTCATCTATTTTTGTTGTTGTAAAACAGCATGAGCAAATGAACAGAAGTTTATAAACAATTATTTTTCCATTATTCTTCAATAAAAACTTGGACACGCAAAACTGATCATTCTTAAAGTTTGGAAATTGATTTCAAAATTGTTCCACCTTTGTTAGTTTGTCTTTCTCACTTATTTTACTTCCCAAAGTCAAAATACACCCTTGAAACCAATATAAAGTTTTCTGTGAATATTTCCATAAAAAATTGATAATAAATCATTCATATTAAGCTCTGGAAATACTTTCTCAGAATTAGTTCTGCTTAACTGTAAACTTGAATTACCTTTCTGAAGAAAACAAATTGACGAATTTTAAATTTTAAACAGTTTCTGCCAATGGATTGATTGTCTGAATGATGATCCATCATGCAATACCTTTTTGGGGGATGTGATTTTACTACAGTACTACGATCACAGACATGCAGACGACAACCATGCAACGTGTATCGGGGACATCTCCACAGAAACGGGGAATCCCCAAAGAGGAAGTAACGTTAATCATTGTTAGAAAGAGCTGTGAAGGTTTGTTTGTGACTGGAATTGGCTGCATTTTTTAAAAGCCATCTTTTTTTTTCCAAGAAGCTATATTTTGAAAATAACCCCATCATACGATGTAGAATTTAAACTCCCGTATGTTGTTGGGTTGGTTTTGGGGTGTTTTTTTTGTTTTTGTTTTTTGTTTTTTGTTTTTTTGGGGGGCACCACTAATATATGCAATAATTACAGCCAGGATTTTATTTTACCAGGACAGAATCCCTGACTGCCAATGCAAAAGTACTGAACCAATCAATACAACTTGGTTAGCACCAGGCTAATCTGAAATTAACCATAACCCCGTTTTCAATCATACCAACTTGAGTGTTTTACAAAATCTTTGATCTATAAAAAAAGATGACATCTAGTGCAAAGGGGGGCGAAATAACCTTCAGCAAATTCTAACAATAACTTTGAAACTATTGCCCCCTTGGGGGTATAAATTCCCTTTACTTTGGAGAGGTCCCCGTTGAATCTACACAGAAAAAAAATGTGTCATTTTTTAATTTTTTATTTGTGTATGAGCTACCTCCTCACTGCTATCACTCTCCGATTCGCTTTCGCTCTGCCGTTTGACCTGGGTCAAAGGTCAAGACAGATTGGGGGAAGAAGGTCGCAGTGGAAGACATGGGAAATCAGCAGTTATTAAGTCAGTTGGTAGGAAATCAAGATAATGATATGATAAAAAATTCCATAAAAAAACATTTTAGTATTACTAAAACCCACTCCGTAATTAAAAAGTTTGTTATACAAGAACACTTTTACATTTTTTCTTCAGAGAGAACATTTCTGTTTGGGACACTTAATTACAAAATAAAATGTTCCCTGTGGTTGAGAAACTTATTCCCTTGTTTGTCAAACGTCTCAAAAACAAGCCTCGTCAGAGATAGTTTTTATAGACTGGGACCAGAAGTTGTTTTCTTCTGGTGTCAAAAGTACCTCCAGCTCTTAGATACTACCCCCAAACTTAACTAGGGGGATAAAGTTAGGCTGTAGTTACTGGAGAAAACGTCTCACAATTTTAATCTGAACTCATAATTAGTTTGAAGCCATCTGAAATTTCTTTTTCTTAAGTAATTTACTCAAGAAAAAATTACTAAATGTTCCTTGAAATTACTAACATGGTATGTGCAATGGAACGTAAAAATGAGTGAACAAAATATGACCAGATGGAGTCAATTGCTACATGAGTTCATGTTTCTAAAATTCCTGCAAATGTTAGTCAATGTTTCAATGATTATGAATGTCTACTTCTATGATTTTGTTAACAATTGAAGAAAGAACCCAACAACTCTATAATGTTTGTGTGATCTAGAAATCTGAGCGAAACATGCAAAATTTAGTTTGGATTCTAGTGGTCCTTTCATAAGGTCCCTGAAAAACAGTGTTATGTTTAGTTGCTTGGTATCTAGAGTTGCCATCTAGAGTTGCTGAAGATTTTTAAATTGATTCTCACAAGTTCTAAAACATTTGTGAAATTAATTTATCCATGTTTAGATTAAGTTTAGTTAAGTTAGAGATCCGTGTATTCAATATAAAATATATAAAATGTATTTTGAAATCTCATCAAATGGATGAGACATGAAACAGTATTATGAAAATCTATGAACATGAAATAGTTATCTGATTGTGACTTACCTTGACAAAGGGTGGCACAGTTATGTTCAAGTTGCACAGTGCTTTCTGAGGTGGCATCCCCCTGGAGACCTTGGGTTCCTGCATGAAGGACAGGCGACCACAGGGCTCTGTCGCTGAGTCCCGCACTCGTACAAAGAATGGCAACCGGTTCTCGTGGAAGGGAGAGAACATGAGGTGAAGCTGGTCCCCTGACTTCTGGACAGGGACCAGATTGCCGGCCATCTCAATGTAGATTGGCTTTCCCTCTAGTGCCTGGGTAGTTGGAATAAAGAAAGACACTGTCACATCACACCTTGATGAAGAGATAACTCTTTAGGAGGCCTCTATCGGCTTAAAACAGCTATAACCATTTTTAGGAAAGGACTTGGGCCCAATTTCATAAGCTGCTTAAGCAGAAAGTTTTGCTGAACAATTTTCTGCTAAGCAAAAATAGGCAGGATACCAGTCACAGGTAACAGGGTATTCTGGCTGGTAACCTTATTCTGGTCAGCATATTTGTGTGCTAAAACAGCTCTTTGAAAGTGGGCCCAGTATTGACAGGTGGTAAAAATATTCCAAGTGGTCACAACTGGATTATGTCCACTATCAGCGAGTGTCCACAAAGCAGGCAGCCACATTGAAAGCCATGTAAATGCAGTTGACCACACTAGCATTTTTCATTTTAGTTCATTTCGCTTTGTTCCATTTATTTATTCTGGTTGTGAAGCCAAGGGTTCTCACAAAAGCGAACTTAATCACTGTACTAGCCAAGAACCCAATGGAGAAAAGACAAGGAAGGAAGTTTCAGTTTTAGATTTGGTAGGAAAACCTCCGAGATTTATTCCAGGGAAAACCCACGCTATCAGGTAAAGACTGAAAACCCAATCCACGTAGTGCCCCCGGTGTGATTGGAAACAGGGTCCTAGAGGTGGAAGGAAACCACTACACCAACCCAACCACCCAATCAGCCACTGTATTTAGTTTTAGCTGAGAGATCTAGTCTACCTCCTCACCTCAACATCCTTGCTCCTTGCCACCTCCTTGAATTGCTCCTGCTGCTCTAGTGTCTTGTCCGTCCTGTCGTCTGTCACACAGAAGACTCTGATTCGAGACTCAATGGGATCATGGGTCTTGGCATAGATGGCAAACTTGGCCATGAAGGGTACGGCCTTCAGCTCATGGTAGAGTTCCCGGGCGAAGTTGCCTGCCTGGTCGATCTCCTTGCAGTCCATCAACCAGAATCTGAAAGAGGTTAGCAACTCTAACTTCAAAAGACTTGTCACTAAAATGCTCAGCAAAAAAATACAAGTTGTAAAGGAAACACAAAAAGTCAGGAAAACTTATAACATATTCCGTTTTCTCAATGTGTCGACTATTCTGCTCTAGTCTTTATCCTGACGATGGGATAGTGAATTTTAAATTTACTGTACACCCTGACCAAAACCCATAATACTCTCCAGATATGATTTTCAGATGTTCAAAAAATAAAGGAGTGATTGACGTACCTGGCCGAGACAGTTGTAGTGAATGAGACGCAGTTATCCACAAATGTCAGGGGGGTCGTTCCTGTGATGTCTTCCCATTGAGCTGGTGATGTACCACCTGCAAATAAAGTTTACCAAAGACATGTCAATACGAGTTTTTAGCAGTCTGTGAGGGATTACTGAACAAAATTACCAACATACACACATTAACCACTTCACGTCAGATGAAGTCTTTTGACACAAATTTAATTTGTACAGACTTACAGCGGGTGTTTTTTAACACCGAGAACAACTTCAAAATGTTCTCAATTTTTTACCGACATGCAGACGGCTACTCAAACTTTCTAGTGTCTAGCTTTTTGAGGAAGGCACCTACCATGATATGCTTTGTTTCACCCATACAAACTGCGACAACAGGTTCAAGAAAACTTGCCTTTTAAAATCTCTCAAGGGTTAATGTGTAACACCCCATTCCAGACCTTTGTCCTGTTTTTATACCAAAGTGGCATACAAGAATGGACAGCCTGCCCTGATTGTTCATCATTATATTCACCTGTTATACTGCAGAGGAGTCTCAGGGTAGGTGTGTCCCCTCCATAGCCATTGATGATACCTTGGTTGTTTGGGATCGGGATGGTGACCGTGATGGCCTTGTGGAATTTACGACGACGGGGCTCGATGGTCACTATGGGGCTGACCATCACGCGGTTACCCAGTACCTTCTTGACCACCTCGTTGCTGACCGGCTGGGCCTGTTTTGTGGTAAGGTGGAAGTTGAAAACGATTGTTATATGTTATGATGTGAAACCCTGATAGCTAAACCTACTCCTGGTGGAGGTAAGTAGGATTTGAAACTTTGCAAGGTGCGAGTACAATCAAGTGAAGTTTGCTATGACATCATATGTAAATTCTCTTTTATGAGTTATGGTGATTCTGAGGAGAACTAGTGGTTTGACAACTCAACGTTTCGATCAGTGTGCTCTGATCATCTTCAGGAGAATGCTGGACAATGTAACTGCATGCTGCTTTACTGCCTAAGGGATTAACTGATGGGTGTGCTTGGCTCAATGGTGCGCAAAGGTGGGGACTGGAACAGGATAAGCTGGGCTTAGGTCAATGATTGATGGGGCTGTAGTTATTGATTGGTTTGGAATAGGGGGGAGCTTACCTGGAGACCCACTTTAATCTTCTTAGTCAATGTCCCTTCAGGGAACACGGCCTGGACCTGAGGAACCACGGTCGAACTCAGCATTCCTCCACTAGTCCCGATGGTGTTGGTCTCCTGCCGAACGCGGGAGATGACAGCAAAGTACTGTGGGAAGTCATTGGTGACGATGCGACACAGACGTCGGTCAGAGTTTAAATTGTTGTCGTCTCCTGAGGAAGAACAAAAACAAATACACAATAAGAGCCTTTACCTCATTTTAGAGTCAAATTTTTTTTCTTTAACGACAATAAATGTTTCAAATCTGGGCTACTAAAAAGGTGCCGTGGTGCATTCAGCAGCCACGGCCAGAAACACCGGGGCAAAACCTTCTCTTACGTGAACTACACAACACACGGACCAAAGGCCATTCATCCTATCAGAAGGACAGAGCAATAATGGTTAAGTGCCTTGCTTAAAGACGCAAGTGTCAAGACCAGAACTTGAACCCACACTCTGCTGATCAGAAACACCAGAGCTTGAGTCCAGAGTTCAGTGCGCTTGACCGTGACACACCTTTAGAGAAGAAATGTCAGAGCTTACCATCTCCTTCATAGCCTTCCAGTGCCTTGTGGACCTCAGCATCCTTAGCTTCCAGAGAGTGCTCCTTCCATGTGTCACCCTTCTCACTTCTCAAGATAACGATCTCGCGCTCCTTGCCCCTCAACGATGCAAAGTGTGGAACCTCAATCAGAACGGGACTAGAGACAATCCAAGACAGGGGGAGTGAGGAGTGAGGAAAGTTAATTGAGATAATAGTTACACCTTCAAGAGATAACTACTTTGAGTTTGATATTTGCAACAAAGTTTGGTAAATTGTAGGGATTTCTCCATGTAAATTATAAATTTTGTGACAGTGTGTGATACTTTGTCATTTCAAAAATTACAAAATGTCAAAGAAAAATTGATATCTTCAGTTGCTGAAGATCTTTCGCATTAATCGCTGGTCTTGCCAGCAAAGATGTTTGACTTTTTGATTTCCTGAAATCCCGATGAGTCATTAAAGCTCTTGAGAGAGTTACTGTTTTTTTTGTCATGAAGATGAATTAGGGTTACAGTCAGTTGTGACAGTTTAAAACATTGTGTAAATCTGAGAAGGGCCCAATTTCATAGAGCTGCTTAGTGAAAAATTAGCAGGATACCCAGTCAGAAATGATGCAGGTGATATGGTATTTTTGGCTGGTATCCTTACTCTGGTAAGCATAATTTTTGTTGTGCTTAGCTACTTTTTGTGCTTAAGCAGCTCTTTGAAATTGGGCCAAGATGTTTTCACAAGAATGTCTTGAGAGATGTTGACTACTGGGCTATTTTCTGACAAGAAAAGCTAGAGAGGATAAAGTGTGTCACAGTTATAATCATTTGTAAATTGATACTTTTACATGTATGTAATATTGTGTATCATTATAATTGTTTATTTTTGGTGTTCAGTTTTTATGTGTGTAGAAATTGGCAGGAAAAGGAGGATATGCAACAAAACAGCACAGCAAAAACTGTTTTTATGGCAAAAAGCAAACACAATTGCAGAGAATATTTTCTGCCGAAAGGCAAATTGAAGAAAGTTTCCTCAAAAGGTTCTTGAATAAAAAGCAAAAGGTGGAAAAAAGTAAAAATTAAAAAGGTCAAGCGAAGCAGACATAAATAAAAGAAAAGCACATAATAGATATTTGTGTTTCTTATCCAAACTCTCCGAAGACTCTTTGAATGGTGCACTTTTTTTAGTACTTCAATGAAAACTATCATCAACATCTTATTTAATTGAAAGAAAATTAGAAAAGATTAGTTTTAAAAGCGATACATAAAAAACTCCAACACAGACAGAATAAGCAGCAAAAACAAAGAAAAATTTTGAAGACGAAATCAAGGACAGCAAAAACAGATGAAAGCTAGTGCACAAAAAAAGAACAAGTTAAACAGTGCAATGATAAAGCAGAGATATTATCAGATAATACATTTGATTTAAGATTATGTCAAGTCATATATACATGTAAGAGTGTTTTTTAACCGAAGAATACATTTTCCTTGGTGTCTTTTTCATTATTATAGTTTCTATGTAACTTTTACATATTTGTCTCATTTCAGATACGCAATGAACTCCTCCTAAAATGCCTTAAAAAGTCTCAAACAATGAAAGCACCGATGGTATCCGACGAACACTCTAGACCATCTTTAGTTGTCGCCCAGATAGAAAATATGAACTTTTTAGATTCGATGAGGACTTTACATAATGCTCAAGTCATCTATGGCCTAAAAGTTTATCCAAAATTGCTTCCTTCCACCCAGGAATATAAAGCAAACTGAAGCAACAGCTTGGCTTGGGCTTAGCAGGGTTTGTCTAACTTTTTCAGTGACTAGCCAGCACGACCAGATAGCTCCTCATTTCATTAAAGTCTGTAAGCTTTTTTCACTAGGCCATACTTTATATTAAATAGGGATACTTTTCGACACTGAGCTAGTCAGCCGGACCACTTGGAGCGAATTTTGACTTGTCCTCAGGTGTTTTAACTGGCATTTGGGCAACGGGCAACGGACCACTGTTGAAGGAGAACGCTGGCTGGAAATTTGTTGAAGGTCAAAGAAACTGAATGCTGCCTCATAAGGGGAGAGTTCACATCGCCGAATAGTCCCCCCACCCCAAGAAGGACTACACTTCGCTGTTGATGTTATGCAGGTTAGAGTGCTCAAATTATATGCATTTTCTTAAGACAATTACCACCAGTGTTTGTAACCATTTTGTTTTCAAATCGATATCATCAAAGGGAGGCTGGGTGGGAAAACTCTCCGGTGCCATTTTCCAAAGAAAATCTGTCGTCCAAAGATGGCACACCGCTAAACATCGCCATGACTGCGATGGTACCATGCTCACAAGCACTGTATGTAAATGAGCTCATAGGGTCATAGATTGGTTTATGCCAACGTAATGCTGATTTATATGGAGAGAACGCTGCTACTGCTGGTCAAAACACTGGTGGTGCATATTTATAGGAGTAACATTCGTGCATGTTTGTTATATTCAAGTGGGGTTTAACGTACATTCTTGATGCACATAGTGTGTCATTTCAGGGTTTTTATCAGTACAATTTGTGTAGATGTTAGTTTTTTTCTTTCTCCTTGTTCCAATGCAGTGTGTTGTTATTTTTCTGTTGTGTGTTTAGTTTCTAGTCAATGGGTGGAATATGCAGTTAGATTTCCAGTCGGTTGCTATGGTAACATGGTGGGTGTAAAAATGCACATGTCCTGTGGATCATTCACTTTATTGATTCAAGTACAATTGATTTCCCTCAAAATATTAGCATCTTATCTTTAATGTTATCAGTCACTGCCTTTCTTGGAATTAATTTGTTTACATTTGCATCCAAACATTGTTTCAAAATAAAAATGCATTCCACTAACTGCACCTGTATTGACTATATTTTGAGACCTAAACAATTTGTTTTTTTACAACAATTGAAATTCGTTGTCTACTCTGGAGGGCTCAATTATGAAATGGAAGATGATTTATTTTGAGAGAAATACATATTTGTTTTTGTTTGGTAAAAAAAATAAAATACTAATAATATATGAATGTGTATGAAATATCAGAGAAAAATGCATGACCATTCACATTATATGGAATGCGACTAAATAACACCCATGCACAAGATGCCACATCACCATGCAATGAGAAACTGTGGTTATAAGACAATGGTCTCATGCTCCACCACAAGAGGGCGCTACAGATATGATTTATGATCTTTGCATGGATACAAAATTTCCAAAAACAATTTTTTAATAGAGTATGCTATTTGGATGCTTTTAGAAATATAAATGTTTCAAATAATTGTTGTTTACTTTCTATAAACCAAGTGGATGTTAAATTACGATGAATTCTGGCTACTTGCACGATAGTCTTAATTATTGACAAGAAGTCAAAGAAGTCAAACAGTGTTTATCAAAAGAAAACTGATATTTTGTTGTGTTGCTCCTGAAAAACAGCTCTGTAGCACTTCTTTGTTGGCAGCAAATTGTTAAAAATGATGTAAAATGTAGGGAAAATGCCACGTTGTAAAGACAATTTTATATAAAAATCTTTCAAGTTTGAAAATTTGCTTTAAAAGTTTAAAAGTTTCATCTATATCTAGTATCACTGTGAAATAAATGGATAAAAAGAGTGAATTTTAACTGAAGTAAAAACGTTCTGGCTGTTAGTCCAGGTAAAAAAAACTAAGAAGTGAGAAGAAATAAAAATAGTAGCTAACCAAGAAATTGAAAAGAATCAGATCTGAGTTTAGTGGAGGAGCACTCAATCCTAGAAACTTTGATATTTCCCCTAAAATACATAAGGCCTGTTCAAGGGAGTCAAAGGGACCCTAAACAAATATTTGTGAATCTAAATTGCTCAAACATTTGAAGTTGGCAAATTTTCCAACCTCTCAAATACCCCCCTTTCATTGCCTGCTCAAAGGTCCTACAGAAATCTGGAATTTAATTCATTCAAACAGAGTAACTTTTCAAAATTTGAGTAAAGGTTCCGGTCCTTATTTTAAGGCCCACTCAAAGTCCCAATCATAAATTTGGAAATATCCTTTTAAAGACTATTCATTTTTTTCAATTTTTTTCTATTTTCAAACATTAATTAGAGAAAGAGAGGACTATAAGACTAAACTATTTGAGTTTTTACAAATATGAAATGATCTCTACTATACACAGAGAGTATCCATGGATTCATGCCATCATTCCTTCAAGATGCAGTTATTAAGACTCCAGAATGCATTCCACTTCATGCAAGTAAAAGTTATATAAAAATATAAAAATCAAGATTTCCTGAGAAGGGGTCGTCAAGATTTCACAGAGATTCTTAAAATTTGGAGAGGAAAAAAAAAATAGTCCAACCAGCATGCACGGCGATGCCAGTAACATACCCCAGGAAGGTTTCAGCTGGACCCATCTCCAGAATTCGGCAAGCGAGACGCTCCATGTCATTAAGAGGGGGGTGGGTCAGCCGTTTCTTGCCCAAGCCGCTGGAAACGGATTAGGGGGGCAGTCAATTTGGGTACTCATTGGTCAAAGGGCAAACAATTTAGGCAAACGGGTCTATCCAGCAGCTCAACTTTCTTTAAGATAGTTTAAACTTCATGAAAGGTTTTTTATTCACGAGGGTATAAATCCAATGAAAAGGTGTGTATTTGTGCGGCCACTGGTCCCCTTCTCCCGATAAAAGGGATTCAATGATACATGTACATCACTGAAGTTAAGATTGTTAATAGGGAAACTTGGTTTCACACTCACACCAAAAATCAGAACCACCTAAAAACATTCTCAGTTGAATAAATATTTAGTTAAAGTCTCTGTCATGATTTTCACACAGTGTGACCTTCACTCGTCGGTCCCCTTCACTCGTCGGTCCCCACGGTGTTGAAGACAAAGTGCATATCAGATTAATAAAAACTTTTGTAAAGTACACTCTAGCTAGCTACACTGCTAAACACACACGCCTAGGGCAATACTACACAGACAAGTACCAGCTACTGGACAAAACAAACAGACATCAGGACTAACTAACACGCTCCACAGACACTCAAAGCTGAGATGAGATGGGGGGTGAGAAAGTCTGTTGGGTTGCTCATCATGCGACAGAAGTAAGAGGGGAAAAAACTCCGTCGCCACATACCCTATGAACTTTTCAGCGGGAGGCCCAAACTCCATTATACCGCTAACAAGCTGCTCGCCATCGTTCAGGGGTGGGCAATGTACAAGTTTGTTGCCTAAGCCACTGGTTATGGGGGAAGGGGGGTAGATTAAAATGGCAACAATTGTTTTTAAAGGGGAGGGGGGCATTAGAAGTGTGCAGTATGAATGTAAGTAGTGTTATAAGTATGGGGGGAAAGAGAGAACAATGATGATTATGGCATGAATGGGCAATGAACGGATCAATTCAAAGTTCGCATGATGAAAGTTATTTGATGAATTAATGGACAATTCTACATCAAGGAACATCTATGGGTTAATCCGTTATATTGTCATTTGGTGGTTTTAAATCTTAAACTGTTTTTGTCTTTGACTATCAAATTGGCATAGGATACTGAATAAAAACGTTTTTTGGAAGGATCTAGGCGGTTTTAAAAAAACACAACAGACACAAAATGTTAGCAAAATCCTGAGCCATGTGTTGAGAAAGGGTTACAAACAATCACATAAAGGGAAAAACAAGACTGATTATTCTCAGGAAGAAATTAAATAATATTTAGAATTTGGGAATAAGTTCACAAAAACCGCTAAGCAGAAGTAAAGCAAATTTTAAGCAGAAAATTTCATTGGTATCCAGTCACACCCATATCAAAGGTATACAATTTGACTGGTAGTCAGCAATGCTGCTCAACATTTAATATTTGCTCGCCAGCCTGATAAAAAATAAACACCGCAATAGAAATCTGCAACAAAAACCAAATTTCAAAAGAATGGGTTTTAAAAAAAGAGACATTTTAAAGAAACTTGCTCTATGATCATATTTAACACCAAATATCTTAATGGTGTTGCAGACATGTTGTTTATTGCAAACCAATCCAGCTACTGTAATCAAAACGAGGCTGGATGGCAAGACGGTCTGGTACCTTCTCGTCTTGTCATGTATGCTATCCCATACAGGGAACATGACCACAAATGTTGGCAGCATTATTGAGATGTACAAATCTATAAGTGGACATTAGTGACCATCTTCAGCAGTTCTACTTTTCTCTCCCCTGTAAGGAGGATGGAATAGCCCAACTTACCCAAGGAATTGCGTGTTGGATGGACCAACCTCAAGAACACGCGTCGCCAGAGATTCGTTCTCCAGGAGAGGCGGGGGCGTGGTCAGCTTGCTCTTCTTGATCAGACGACATGTGACACGTGTGGGTCCGGAGGCACGTTTGGGTGGGATGACCACGCGTAGTCCAGGTAGACGACAGCTACGCATGGTGCCCCCACGGGCATCCACCATGAAACTGATCAGGAAGCTAGAGGGATAGAAGAAGAAAAGGACAATAACTTAAGTTTTCTAAGTCCTGGAGAAAAACAGGCACCTCAGGCGTGTTGTGGCCGAGCGGTTTAGAGCATCAGACTCAAGATATTCTTCAAACACAAATGCAGAGTGAAAAAGCAAGAGCGAATATCAGGGAAGGTAATGTAGATTTATAGCCAGGATCTGAACAGAACATAAAGTCATCGGGAAAGACAAGATTATTTCCTACCCAGCAAATATGGGTACACTGTTTATCGGGGCGTTGTCACTCAGTGCAGCTGATATCGGGCGGCCGTTCTGTCCATACACCATCCCCGAAATCAGCTTGCCATCATCGTCCATGTACGGGTCGCCAAGGGACACTCTCTTCCCTTCCGGGGTAGTAACAAACGAGGTGCGAACGGCTGGACTGGAGGACATGAGCGGGGCCGAGTGTTCCACGGTGACCTCCGTTGAGCGCATGATGACCTCACCGTCGACGAAGCTCTCCTCGGCCTCGCTGAGTGGGATTTCACGGCTGAGGGTGCTGACGCGTGAGTCGATGGTGCTGTAACCTTGTGGGCTGAGCATGGCGCTGCGGTATTTACCACCCTGAGGGGTATTGTATCGACCAGAGAGCGAGTCACTGCCGGAGTAGTATCTCAGGTTCTGAAATAAAAACCAAATCATAAAATTTAAGTATTAAGTATTTAAACAGGTTCCAGAAGTGTTCCCCTATTGAAGTATAAAAGAATAATGAGTTTTTCTTTTAGTTTTCCAGAACTGATGCACTACCAACACCATTCTTACACATTTAAATAACTCATCCATTTGCAAGTTCCTGAACAGGTTCTTAGCAAATACTAGTAAACTATTTAATGGATCCAAACACACTATGAACAGGTTCACAAAATACTAAAAGGCTTTATCAGTTCCCAGCAAACTATCAACAGGTTCCTACAATGAATATAAAGTACTAATGAGCTATATACCGGTTCCCCGGACATCCATTCGTCTTCCCAGGATTTGCGGTTAGCGATGGGCATGGAGTCATCACCCATCGTCTTGATCTCTTGAGGAGTCAGGAGGGAGTTGTCTCCGGTCATAGAAATGTCATCAGCTGAGAAACAAAAAGGTCATAAGGCGTAAAGGTCATGGGTCAAAGGTAAACCTCAAAATACCTAATACCGGAACAATTAACTCAAATTTCTAATAGTTAGTAAGGCTTAAAAAGGTCTTTCAAGACAACTGTTTGCTCCCGAATCCATAAAAATATATGAAATTTCATTTATTGCGACTGGAAAAAGGCAAAGAAAGGTCAGCAGATTATGACAGTCTTTTCTCTAAGACACATATAAAAACCAACACATACGTGTTCATACTGTACCTCTTCAAAGTGTTTTGGGTGGGGGGGACACTGAAAAGGGTGAAAGTGGGATGACCTATTTCATGAACTCACAAGAAGACAACATCATTCACGAACACAACATCGCACCTCAGTGCACATTTGGTTTTTAGGTTTTTGTTTTTTTGGGGGGGGGGGGGGGGTCTGGATACATTACAGGGAAAGTTGAGGTTTTCAACAACGTCAATCTTGCTTTTCACAAACTAGCTTTGAAGCTAATTTAATGATATTAGATCAAAACTGACCAGTGAAAGTAAAGGCTTTTCTAGTGATTCAGCTTCCATGATACTTCGATTGAAATATATGTTTACATCACCAAATTCCTCGTGACGGATCTGTTTTTGTTTACTACTGTCCCTAAAATGAGCCAAACAATCAACAAGACAACAACATTCTCTCACATGAGTGGTGAACAGGGTCACAGAATTACACACAAGTACAGATCAGTCGTGCATTAACGCATCACCAAAGACGCCCTTTGTTCTTTTCTACTGTTGGAAAACTTTTCAAACAATCGCATGACACACTCCACGAAACATGTATTGTCACCAGACTCTATCACCAGATATAATAGCCATCCTATACACTAAGAATCCAAGGCTTCTGGGTACCAGACAAACTCCTCCAGAACCCAGTGAGTAACTTTATCTCAAAATATCTAGCCCCACCCCCCAAAAAAATAAATAAATAAGTTGAGCTGAAAAACTTTAACTATTTCTAAGAATCTAAGAATCAGATAAAAGGAAATTCAAAAGCGACAGGAAAAAAAAAGTATAGTCACCCCTCTGTAAAATCACATACTAAAGTGTCCGATTTTTTTTGTTACGCCAGAAATTTTAGAGAATTTGACTGGCAAAAATAACACAAAATAACTAGTGTCCAAAGATAAAGACACAGTACTAATCTGAAGGAAAAAAATCAAAATAAACCCTGAGGAATTAGAAATGTCTGAAATTTAATAACAATAAAAAACAAATAAATAGGACATGCTTATAATATAGAAAGATAATGAAGTCGTTGTACATATAATTTTATGAAATTTCGGAATAAAATCATGCCTTAAATCCATGCAAAATTGTACATTATATGTTATTTCATTATTAAACACTAACATGCTAAAATTGGAAAAACTGAAACACTAGGGGACAAATGATCATTAGGTACATAGAGGCGCAGGCATGAATGAATGTTTACTTATAATTAAAAGGAAAACTGTCCGACCTTTTCTCCAGCTTTTGAAGGAATAAATGACGATCAAGGTTAGGGGAAGTTCAGGAATGAATTGTTTTAGCAAAACAGTTTACTCTTGTCTCAAGATTTTGATACAAGGTAAGTTTTCAAAACACGGTGAAATTTGTGCATTAATTTTCAAAATCACAAAGGCAAGTTTTGTTAGTACTGAAAAAATGTACCCAAATAGTTCTGAAAAATACCCTGATCCTTTCACATACCCTTCTGGTTAAGATGGAAAAAAAAAAGGAAGGACGAACTTTTTACGTGAAGTCAAGAGAATTCATAAATACACAACACGGATAAAGACAGTAGGTGTTGTTGTCACAGAAATGTCACCCAATCTGGAGATAACAGACTCCCAATTTGGATAAGAGGGTTGGTTTATTGATTGTGGCTCTCTTGATTGGGACCACATATACCTTAATGGGGAAAGAATAGGTTAACGTTGCAGCCAAAACGGGTTTCTGAATTACAAGTTGGGGTGATATTGCGGTGCAAGGATTCTGACCTGGTACGACTTATATCCTGAATGGGAGAAGAGAATACCAATTTGGGATGATCACAATTACCCAAATGGGGTATTTACCCCCAAATGGGGTAGGTAACGGTGACAACAACCCTGTTAGCCTTGTTTTTGTCCCCAAGTGTTCCCAATTGGGTACTACCAATACCCTCATTGGGTATGCAGGGCCCTGATCAGGATAGCAGTATACCCAGATTGGGACCACTCGGGGAACAAGAAATGTTCGAGAAGTAGTCAAAAAATAGAACAGATGAAGTCAAACAAATTGAACTGAACACACACACACAAGACCTACCAGGACTGCCTAATTCTAGACATGTGGTGGAGATAGTAATGGCAGAGAAAAATCGCATAAGTCATTACAATGTGAACTTGATTTGGTCGAACCTCAAACATTTGGGGCCTAATTGAGGTTAGTAGTTAACTTTCACAAAATTATAACAACATTTTTGGTTTAAGGATTTCAGAAACAACTGTCTCTAATTTTTTTACTTTTTTTTGGTAAAAAATAAAATGTTTTTCTCAAGGGAGAAAGATTTAGTGAAAGATCAAAAGTGGGAACTCAATAGGATGTTAACAATAGGGAATGATTTTGGATTAAAAAACAAGAATGACATGATAATGCAGGTTGCAGGGCCAGTGCATCAACATCCGCTGGCCCCTGAATATGAATAATGTTGATGCAGCAGCCTCTGCACGGTCAAGTGTGGTAACATTATCAGCAGACCAAGGTACACTCTTTAATTTGTTTAGGGGAAAACAAATTTCAGACTGAGTCCGACAATTGTTTTTGAAACATTTGGTGTTTTGACGAAACTGTGAGGAGTGTACCTTTGTCTGGAGTTAGAAAATGATTCTGAGTGTGCAACATTATGTTAAGAAGCAACAACTGGTAACTCAGGCAGAATGTTGCTTTCTCTCTAAGACAGACTAAGATTTGCTGTGTTATTATGTAGCCAAACATGTTCCTCAATCATTGTGTTAAAGTACTAGTACTAGTTTTAGTAACTTTAGGACTCTAGTTTGTTCAAGTACTAGTACTAGAACTAGTAACAAGTTTAGATCTCTAGTTTGATGGGGGTCATACCTTGCAGAGTTAGTACTTTAGGTCTCTAGTTTGTTCAATTTCTTGTACTAGATTTAGCCAAGTTTAGATCTCTAGTTTGATGGGGGTCATACCTTGCAGAATTAGTACTTAAGGTCTCTAGTTTGTTTAAAGTAGTAGTACTAAATTTAGTTCCAAGTTTTAGATTTCTAGTTTAATGGGGATCGTACCTTGAATAGTTAGTAGATTAAGTCTCTAGTTTGTTTAAGAACTAGTACTAGTTTAAGTACCAAGTTTAGATCGTTATTTCGGTAGACGGTCGTACCTTGAATAGTTAGTTGTAGAAGAGAAAACAAAACTAGAAGGATTTTGTTAAAACTAAATTCCTCCAAAGCCCTCCGTCTACCAAATGTACGATTTGTATTAAAGATTTGTTACATGAACTACCGACAGAAAGTATCACACGACTCTCTAAGTCTGTTTTCTGTTTGGTAAGGAATAGTTTCTTGTATGGGATTTCTGTTGTGTTATTTGAGCTGGGATGGATTTTAGTTTGTTTTGAGGGAAGGGAGGAGGGGCTTCCCATCTCACCTAGCGGGGATAATATCCGTCTATGTTGACCATTATAGACATAGAAATGACGACCTGTGGAGGGGGGTTTATAAGGGTGTCAATATCTCGTTTCTAGGACGGTTCTCAAATATCTTCAGTAAACATTTTCTGACTATATAAATTCAAAAATGTTTATAATTGGGATGAATTAATTTGGAAACTATTGGAATATGATTTTTTTTAAATTATTATTATTTGTTTTCCCCCTCTTCTTTTCATTTGATGTTTCTTTGCATCAAATAAGAAGCACAATTAATTTTAGAAGCGTGTTTGTACTTTCATCGTAGAAATTCTATTATCAACAAATTCAGACCCCATTCGTCGATAGAGAATCTTCAAATTTCAGTTTTAGCGATTTTTGTTAATGGCTACCAAACCCCAGCAAATCTAGCAAAAAATCACCTCAGCAAAGCTTGACAACAGCAGCCAATTTTGCAAAAAGGAATCCTATGATCACAGCATTTGACATACAGCCATTTTAATTGCAAAAGAAAATGACAAGGAGGGAGGAGGGAAGACTGCACATTTATTTTTTTAAATTCTCCACAACACTTTTGGGGGAAAGTTACCTTAAAAACACTATTTTAATAACATTTTCCTGGAATTTTTCATTAATTGTTTTAAAATTTGAACTGACTTCGAAAAATTCTTTTTGAAAAAGTTTAAAACATGATGAAAATTGTCCACTTCACAAGTTAGAAGTTTCTCTTTTCATATGAACCATTTACAATACAAGCTCAAATTGCAACCCACAAAAACACCAGACATTTTTGGGGATGGGTCAAATCTTTTCTTTTATCACAGCAATATTTATAAAGCAAATTCCAGTGAATCAGCAACACAGTCACTCCATGCAGTTTTAATGATTCAGGGGAAGGTATTTGAGTTTTTTGCAATATCAGCCCATTAAATGACAAAAAAGTCCACAGGAAATCCAACCTACCTTCGTCCTCATTGTCCGACATGAAGGAGATGATCATCGTCTCAGGAACTTGAACTTTCAACTTCTCATCAGTTGGCTAATGTTTCAGAAAAATCAGTCAGCGAATATTTTTAAAACTCGTCATAGTTAAAGATTGCAAATGTTTTTCTGACATTCCAAATATATATTTTCTTTTTTGGGACAACTTTATAAAGCTGTGAAGTGTACAAATTTATTTTACATCAAATTATGTGATCTAATAATCATTTGTTTCCCCCTCAAAAAGGAAGAGCTACTCACCGAAGTTACAATGGTGGTCTCCACAGTCGTGACTGTTGTTAAGGTGTTGACAACTGAGATGTAACCAAACCTCTTTGCAATTGCCAAGGCAGTGTAACCATTCTACAAGAAACAAGGGTATATCTTACCAGGTTAATTACCCAAGATTTTAAAAGTGGGCCTCTGTCTAGCCTTGGTCTAGAGGATGAAGCCCCCTGAACCTCCTGGGTGTTACATTTCAGAGGATTAACAGACTCTTTACATCACCATGAATAAAGGACTAGGGTAGTGGGGCTGGGTCTCCCCTTGGTCTAGAGGATGAAGCCCCTTAAACCTCCTGGGTGTTGAATTTCAAACATTTATAGACTCTCTACAAGTCGATGGGTAGCGGGTGTTAATCTCCCCTTTGGTCTAGAAGATAAAGCCCCCTGAACCTCCTGGTCTCTACATCACCATGAAAAATAAAAAATGCAAGTAGAAAACGAACTCTTTTTACATTTGTTGAATATTGCTGCAATAAGAACATAGTACACATGTAGATTGAGGGTTTCAAAACAACATGTTCAATTTTGTTGATGTTGTTGAAACAGTTATTACTCACATTGGCTGTCTCGTTGGGGTCAGCACCCTTGGTCAGCAGGAGGTTGATGATGGCTACATGACCCTGCTGAGAGGCTTGATGAAGAGGAGTCAGTCCATGCTGCAAGAAAAACAGTCCTCATATTTTTTAACGTGTGCGTTTCTTCAAACACAATTTAGGATGTCAAACAACCTATACAACTGCTATGGTGTTTTTGAATTATGGGTTGTGGTTTTTTGGAGAAGATGGTGCTTTAAAAAAAAAAAAACTCACTGTTCTCCCCAAGCACAAGCTAGCGACTGCGGCTGATATGCGCGAATTGCCAAAACGCGCAAACTGCGGCATATATGCTTAAGCAAAATATATATAAATACATTTATATTTATATTTGTTGGGGGGTGGACCAGATCAAAATCACACAAAAAAACCATAGAGATACCATTTAGAATGCCCGAGAATGCACAGCAGGAACTTTAAATCAAAAAATAAACCTTGTTTCATTTCAGCATACTTTTGCCACACTTCCAAAATTTGGTTCAAGAATGCCCCATAGTTTAAAAAAAAATACTGAGGAGAACTCTGATGCTTCTTGAAGATTTGCAGAGATATGCCAAATAAATATTAATACTAGTAATTCATTTTTGTTCTGGATCAACCACATAAAGTTTTTTATCTATGAGTAGTTATTCTGGATCAACTATTTGAAGGTTTCAAATCCTTGAATTGTTGTTCTTGATCAACCCTACCTTAGTCTTGGCCTGAATAGCGGCACTGTTCTGCAGGAGATAGGCAGCTGTCTTCAGGTTGCCGTGATGACATGCCACATGGAGTGGGGTGTAACCCGCCTTGGTGCGTGGGTCGATTCCAGAGCCGTTCTTGACCAGGATTTTGGCACAGTCAAGCTGGTCCTCTTGGGCAGCTAGATGGAGGGGTGTCAAGCCGTTCTGCGTTGGGCCAAATAATTGGATATAATTGGATGAAAAGAAATAGTAAGAAGCCAAGGACAGAGCCACCGACATTTGCATCTCGCAATCTGGGAGATTTTGTACAACAATCAGGAAGATATTTAGAATTACATTCAACATACAATAGGGAAAAAGTTTCCATAATCGGGAGATTGTCAAATTTGTTCATCAGAACATGGAAAGATAGGTCTTCTATAAGAGAACTTTCTGTAGAATCAGGGAAGGTTGGTAGCTCTGCAGTAGCTAAAGGCAGTGGGAAATCATGTACAGGAATGCATCTACACAGTGCACAGATAGTTCTGGGCACAGATATGCCAAAATAAAAGGCCCGTGCCGTTGAATGCAGACTTTAATAGAGGAAAATCCCCCAAACTAAAGAAATCTATAATCTTTCATCAAAAGCCAGTTAATTCTCAGGCCGTACCTTAGCAGCGATATCCGGCTTAGCACCACGTTCCAGCAGCAAGGACAGCATGTCAGTGTGACCCTCCTGGGCAGCCAGATGGATGGGGCTGATGCCCTGCTTAGTCATGGAGTTGGAGTCAGCACCGTACTCTAGCAGGGTGGTGGCAACGTCCAGCTGGTTCTTCTTGGCAGCGATGTGGAGGGGAGTGAAACCGTTCTAGATGGAGAAGCAAAAGGGGAAGGAGTGAGGGTACCCATTCATCAAAAAGTTGCTAATTCATCAAATGATTAAACTTTTCAATTTTGCTTGACACGCTTGCTTTATGTTCTACTGCCGTGTACCCAATAAACCCCTTGCAGGGCAGGGACTCTTGGCTGGAGGCAAGGGTAACATACCTGTGCCACAGTGTGTGGTGATGCACCCTGGTCGAGTAGTAGCATAGCCACGTCTGGGTTGTCATAATGAGCTGCAATGTGCAGAGGTGTCAAGCCATTCTGTAACAAATCACAAATCACAAAATTTAGACATGAGTGAGCGCCATGAGCTCCTTTTGGGCGAGTACCAGCGCTTTACAAAGACTCCATTGTTATTATTATTATTATTATTATTATTATTATTTAGCGACTGACATTCTTAAGATGCTTCCTTCCCTTTGAGAAAATAAAGAAGGAAAACCAGGCGGCCAAGTTGACAGACTTACCTGTGCGGTAGCGTCAGGTGATGCATAGTTTTTCAGTAGTAAGGAAGCCACACCGAGGCGGCCGTACTTAGCGGCTACGTGCAGCGGTGTGAACTCTTTCTGTAGTGGGAAAAATTAAAGCAGAACGAGGTCGTGTTAGTAGAGGCAACTACTCTTCATATTTCCCCTGGGTAGACAATTCACAATCTAATAAAATCTTAAAGGGACACATGCCTTTGGATCGGCCCTTCGGGCTACAAAAGCACTTGTCTGTTTTAAAAAAGAACATAAAGATTCACACAAATATCAATCGAAATTGTGTGGTTTTCCTTTTACTTTGTGAACTAACATGATCCATCGTTTTGAAGAGCCATATTTTTGACCCAACAAATTTACGGAATCTGTTCATTCATGAAGTAAAAGGAAGAATGTGATATACTGGCTTTAGCCTGCTGATGTTGGCACATCCTTTTGATGGATCCATGCAGATTTCATTCAAAATGGAATCAATCATGATGGAGAATTTGTCGTACCTTGGTCTGCATTGACAGAGACGCCCCATGCTCCAGCAAGACGGCTGCAACGTCCTCCATCCCCTCCCTGGAAGCAATGTGAAGTGCCGTGTAGTGATCCCGAGTCTGCGCATCGGGGGACGCACCGTTCTCTAGCAGCAGGGTGACGATCTCCACGTTGCCCAGGCGGGCAGCGATGTGCAGAGGGGTCTGGTTCTCAGTGGCCTTGGCGTCCACCTTGGCGCCGTTGCGTAGAAGGACGCGGATGATGTCGATTTGGTTTGCACGAGCTGCGAGATGGAGGGCAGTCTCACCACGCTAGAAAAGATTGAAAAGAGACAGTGGATAAACAAATAATAACAAAGATTTCAACTTTTCATCTTTTAGTAACTTCTGTTCAGGGCCCGGTTTCATAGAGCTACAGAAGCAAAAAGTTTAACAAGCCCTTTCTGTGTACTGGATTCTTACACAATACTTGGGACATTAGGCTTTACTTCCCATCCAAAGTTATGTTTAAGTACATTTCAAGAAAGTTTAGGAACATGTTTGAAGCTTACCACGTTGGTTTCATCCACACTAGCGCCATGGTTGATCAGGTAGCCAACGATGTTAATATTGCCCATGAAAGCAGACACGTGAAGTGGAGTCAGTCCAGACTAAAGGAACAACGAAATCACAATGAAATATTTCTTTAGTTTTCTTTAGTTTTCCCCCAAACAACTTATATTTGGTTTCTGATATTAATAGAAGAGCACTCCAACCAGAGCTGGCAACATTTGCATCTTGCAATCAGAAAGATGCTGTGCAACAATCAGGGAGATATTTAGAATGACATTCAACATAACAGGGACAAAGTTTCCATAATCGGGGAGATTTTCAAATTCGTTCATTTAAACATGGAAAGATTGGTTTAATTTTCAGGGAAGCTTCTGCAGGAAAAGTGACAGTTGGCAGCTCTGTCACACTCATTCACATTAATGTACAGCTAAGAATATAGGAATTGTTGATTTATATAATTTGTTTCCAATGAAAGATGAAACCATCATTCTTCAGGGTCCTACATACCTCTGTTGTGGCATGAATGGAAGCGCCATACTTTAGAAGCAGCTCAATCACTTTAACACGGTTCTTCTTACAGGCGATGTGAAGAGGGGTGAATCCATTCTGAAGAAGAACAAGAACAGGTTAAATAATAAAGTTACTGTTGAAGGGGTGTGGTGTATAAACCATTTTCAGTTACATGTGACTCAAATACACACTGGTGATTACCAAAAAGACTTTAAAAATAAAAATAAAACATGATGAGAGATCGCCTAACATCACAAGGCTGGACGGCCACTTCAAGTTGAGGGCTACACAGTCTGTAAGGATGTAGGCATGGGTATCATCCACCAGGAGCCTGGCTGGTAGAGCAGAATGCACCACCTTCCCAACTTTTTTAGAAGCAATTATGGTTAAGTGCCTTGCTCAAGGGCCTTGCTCAAGGGCACAGGTGTCATAACCGGGATTCGAACCCACACTCTGCTGCGGTACACACCAAAGCTTGGGTCCGGTAAACTAGACCGTCTGGCCATGACACGCCACTGGTCGATGATGTCATGTGCACAAGACTGATGGCAGCTTCTGCTACTTCAGCAAAGACGTTTCCAAACAGACTCATAAATCCGCTAATTTTAGCCCGGCAAAAAAATCTGCTTAGCAAATACATTGACAACTCACCAGAGCTCGGGCACTTGGGTTGGCCTTTCTGTCCAGCAGTAGTTTGGCCACACGGTGGTGACCGCAGTGACCAGCAACATGGAGTGGTGTCAGATAGTCTACGGTCACATCATCCACTGGGGCCTTGTGGTAGAGTAGAAGACGAGCACTGTCAACATGGTCACCCTGGGCTGCCATGTGCAGGGGCGCCAGGCCGTTCTGTAAAATCACAACAATAAAGGAAGTTTTAAAGGTGCAGTTGTCATGAGTTTCTCTGAACAATTCAATGCTAATGGCTTGATCAGATTGTGGTTCACGTTATTGAAGCCAAAACTGGCAAAGGGGATGCAGGCCTATAGTGTATTCGACCACTAGGACCAGTTAAAGTGCGCGAGTTTGTTCCTTCACGCGCTGAAGCAATGTTTGTGGGACCAAAGAGATAAAAAAAACTGTTCGAATATGCGTGAGACTTGCACAGTCTATTGCAGGCCAGTAAATGTCTAAAAGATGATTATTTCTGCAGATTGTGGTTCCTCTGATCAGGCTATTTGAGTGTACCTTGGTCTTTGCCGAGATTGGTGCACCTCTCTCTAGGAGCTGGTCAACGCATTGATCGTGACCGCTACGAGCAGAGCAGTGGAGTGGTGTCAATCCATCCTACACACACAGAGATAAAATAAGGGAAGGTTATGATGAAAAGTAATTCACACTTAAAGACAACTCTAAGATTGTTTCAAAAACACATACTTCATAAATAGTTTTTTCCTTAAACTTACCCTAGTCTTGGCATCGATTCGAGCACCTCGGTCCAACAAGGTGTTGACCATGTTGACGCGTCCCCACTTAGCAGCAACATGCAATGGTGTGATGTTATTTCTGGCTGCATGGTCTACCGACGCCCCCCTCTGCAGGAGGAGAGTGGCTACGTTGACGTGTCCGTAGTGGGCTGCGATGTGGAGAGGGGTGAATCCACTCTGTAGGGGTTAACGGTGAAAACAACAGGGGTGAGTGAAATCATTTCTGACAAAAAAGTCTAACACTAGGATCAAAATTTCAGGAAGTATGTTGAAATTATAGAATTTCCACCCTTTGACGGAATTTCCACCCTTTGAGCTTTTAGGAACAGTGTGTTTATCACTAGACAAGTAGAACAAAGAGTAAGTTTTCTTTATATGTTGTAAAAATAACGGCCGATTTTCTTCACCAGGCAGACATAAAAAGTAAAAGCAGCTGAGCAAGATTTGTCTGTGCTTAGCATGTTTTTGTGCCTACATGCTTTACACAACCTGGCCCTGGTTAGAACCAAGGTGCTGATGTCATTGTATGCTTGAGGCAGTGCATCCGAGTTTCTTCTCTCCACACAGGAGTACAACTCAAAAATAATGTCCCATCAAAGGCAAATTGATATTGTATTTGATAAGCCTCCTAAGTGCTGTAGATCCAGAGTGTCCTCACCCACAGGGGCTGAGAAAATACACGGATTGTTAGCCAAATGACTAGGGGAAAGAATAACACTGTGAACCCCATTGGGAAAAAATGTGCAAAGCACTTTGAATATTCTAGATTCCTTCCACACCATATTTCCCAAAACCACCTTGCCCTTTCAAGGATGAAATTCCAACCCTGCAAACAACGAGATGGAAGAGCTTACCTTGGATGTGATGTCTGGGTTATGTCCGCTCTGCAGCAGCAGCAGGGCGGCTTTGGTGTCGTCGCGGCGAGAGCAGATGTGCAGGGCGGGTAGACGAGTCTTCCCTGCCCGGTCATTCTCCAGCAAGACTGCGACGACCTTGTCATGTCCCTGTTGTAGGGCAACGGCGAGGGGCGTGTAGCCATCCTACAATGCCAAAGAAACATCCCAAAAATAAAACAAATTACTTCAGACTTTGGTAAGATTGCAATTCATTCTGGGATTCATTTCACTTCACATCCTGGCATTTCTATGATGTTAGAGCATGCACAAAATTACAAGTAAGTCACCATAAGCCTCATACATTTAAAAGGGAAGTTTTTCAGATGCAAATTTGCAATCTAGTCAGTCTGCTGCCACCTACAGTCTCAAAATCTCAAGGATTATCATTAGTTTTCTTAAACATCTATCCTCCGGCCTAAATTTTTCCACCACGAGCAAAACAGTTCTATATTTGAAAATAAGATATATATTTTTTTTTTCCCCCAATAGAAATAAATGATTACATTTACACCCACTCAGTAGCATTTCAGTGCAAATTTTCCTGTTGTTGTTTTTCATTTGAGTTTGCAATAAGAAAAAAATTAAGTAGAGCAAAAAGCTGATTTTAAAATTTATAATCAGAAGACGCCACCAATTTTTAGCTTACAAACGTACATTTAAAATCTGACAATTTATACAATAACAAACACATTACATGAAATAAGGAAATTAAATGTCTAGTAGGTATACAAGCATGCAGGTACATGAAGGAAAATGGTTTGAAACAGTACTGGCAGCTTCACATGATCTTCAAATTTCACTCTGAATTTACAAATTTTGAAGTGGAGAGAATTAAATCAGAACTTTGGGGAAATGTTTGACGAAACATAAAAGTATTTTGTTCAGTTTTTGTTTTTTCCTGATATAAAGGAGACATACAAACAAATATATTTAAAAAACAAATTAAACAAACTCTATGTGAAACGCTTAATCACTTTCAATAAAGGTATTATACAGGATTGGTAAAGATAAAAAAAAAAACTTATTTATTTTTAGTCTGAAAGCTTACTGATTATGAAAGTAACAGGAAATTTTGTTTCTGTGAAATATTTTCCTCTGAAATGAAGTCATATTTGCGAGAACTGTCTGAAAACCTAAAAAAAACACAATTTGTTTTTCCCCCTTCTCAGAGTTCAACCACCAACACTTAGCTTTGAAAAAAAACAAATTCCTTGATAATATATGCAATTGTTGTCTCATGTACATATTTTATCATGTTAGGAGCATGCATTTTTCAAAAATATCTTTCATAGTATGTTCATATTTTGTAACACATAGTTCAAGCTCAACCTATGATAAAGACACAACATAAAGCCATAACCGACACCAACTACAAGACAAAAAAAATAATCTCAAGGTCATCAAAATTAAACATAGACCCAAAAAACCATAACACATAAATTTCAAGGTCACAAAAACGTTGATTCCTCGTTCAACTTGTAAATCAAATACAAGAGGAAAAAAATCCTTTTCAACCTTTTCCTCAAAATTAATAAATATATTGAAAATTAAAACTACGTAAAATGTACAGTTTGGTTTTTACCTGTGGTGGAAACGCTTTTGCAACCGGATTTCACCTTTAAAATAATCTGTTTACAATCTGCCAAAACTTAAAGAGGCTTGCGTGTAGTAATTGACATTTCTCTTTCCAAAGAAAAACTATACAACCATCAGTTGTATGAAACTTTAAACCCTCTCTTTAATACAAAAGAACAAACCAACCAAGCTTGATTTTAATTGGAGTGAGAAAAGATTTCACTTCCACGCAACCCTCAGAAAAGTGTGTACACAAATTTGTACAAAGGTGAAACACTTTCATTCACTGCAGTAACACACACAAAAATTGCCTAATTTTGCTAAATCGCCTTAAAGAACGAGTTTGAAAAAACATCACTTTTTTATAATAGCTAGAGACATAAGGGGCTTTAAGAAAATTCTGAGAAGAGACATAAGAACACTGAAGTGACACAAACAGACAAACATTGAACCTGAAAGGCACTTTAATTCAAGTGATCTATGATTGGACCAAAGTGCTAGCTCCACCATTTACGATCACATCCAAGTCCACAAAATCTCCAATAAACGTCTGCCAAAATAGTTAAAAGGTCGACATAAAAAACATTCCAAGTAGAAACTTTGAACCAACCACTAGTTTTTTTTCAATTTTATATAAAGCAATCAATGTTGTTGTCAAGAAATGTAACCACAAATTTGATGCCTTTGACATTTGACCAGAAAAAAATAATACCTCCTCCGCTTAAAAGTATTCTCTTACTAACATTTTAAAACAACCAAAGGACATTTACCTTACTTGTTTTTCCACAAAATCAGAACAGCATGACATTTCAATGTTTTTAATTCCGGCAAAAAATTTTCAAGCTACACAATTGTTCTAATAGTGCAACTACATTTAACAAAAGCAGAATTATGCCAATGTATTTTTTATTTTTTTCATGCTTCGTTTGAACAAACATACTTTCATTACAAAAAGTTATTTTGGCCATATTTCTTAAAACAGGATGCTGGGAAATAACGGCAAGGCAACCTTTATTCCCTTGGTTAAAAAAAACAACAACTGTAGGTGTCAAATATAATTATAAACATTAGATTTTTGATGTTAAATAAATATCGTAAGGCACTTGTGAAAATTCACATTGGGGCAAAGTACTTTTTGGAGAAATAAAAAAAAAATATACCACAATTCAAATGTTCTTTTGGAGGATTTTGGGGGGGTAAGCATCAAGAACACAAACATGTTTTTAGTTCATGTCATTTCCTCCCAATGAATGACAATCCATGTTTTCTGCATTGCTATTTTTGATTTTTTACTTCTCTTCATAATTTTAGACTTGACGAGGATGAATATAATTATTTGAAACAAATGTACAGCGCAATTTTACATCAACATGATGCCCATGATGCTGATGGAAAAGAAAGTCTTCTCCACTTAAAATTCTTTTTACTCTTTGGCTTCGGCGATTGGGAAATATTTCTTCTTCTTTTTTTCATTCTTTTTCATTCTCTGCAATTTTTAATTTTTAATCTTCTTTTTTTTTGGGGGGGGGGGGTTGTTATCTGCCAGAAGCATATCATTTCAACAAATCTTGCAGTTAAACAAAAATGCATTAAAAGACCACAAGCAATTCGATGCAAAGATAACGTTTGATAGGTCATCTAAAAACGGCCAGTACTGTTACCATGGCAACCACATCTGACTTTTCAGTTTCCACACACACAAAAAACATCATTCACGGCTACTGTTTGTTAGAACACGCTACAGTGTTATGGAAAGACAAAAACCACACCAGAAAAAATATATACACATGACAGTTTGGCTTTTGATCGAGGTTACGGTTTGAATGACAACTCTTTGTGTTTGGATTGCTACCATGCAGATGAGGTGCTAGTTAAAAACAGCAACCAATACTAGCGTGCATCTCTAGGCTAGGTTAACTACATGCGACAAACTTGCGTGAGAAACAAAGCTGCTGGCACAAGTGTCAGGATCCCCCCATGATGGGTTGACTGGGAAAACAAAGTCACTTAAACTCGTCACACAGAAAACTATCTCTGCTGGTAACATTTAGCCACTAATGCTCCTGAGCCTACTGTTTGTTAATTCTGGCTCACCCACTTTACTAAGCACACTGCTATCAGTTCTGGCTCACCCACTTTACTAAGCACACTGTTATCAGTTCTGGCTCACCCCCCTTACTAAGCACACTTTTTTTTTTTTTTTTTTTTTTATGAGATGTCGCCCAACTCACAAGGCCACGGACGGCCACTCAAGGTGAGGGCTACACATAACTGATTTGGGCCATCGACCCAAATCAATTGACACCAGGGGCACGTTGCCTCCTACTCCTGGGGCTGAAACAGGGTTACCCCCTTCACAGTCCTTAAGGATGTAGGCATGGGTATCATCCACTAGGATGCCTGTCTGGTAGAGCAGAATGCACTACCTTCCCAACTTTTTCGAAGCAATTATGGTTAAGTGCCTTGCTCAGGGGCACAAGTGTCAGGGGCACAAGTGTCATGGAGGGCTTAGTAAGGGGGGGTGAGCCAGAATTGACAACAGAGGGCTTAGTAAGAGGGTTGAGCCAGAATTGACAACAGTGTGCTTAGTAAGGGGGGTGAGCCAGAATTGACAACAGAATTGACATCAGTTCTGGCTCACCCCCCTTACTAAGCACACTGTTGTCAATTCTGGCTCACCCCCCTTACTAAGCACACTGTTGTCAATTCTGGCTCACCCCCCTTACTAAGCACACTGTTGTCAATTCTGGCTCAACCCCCTTACTAAGCACACTGTTGTCAATTCTGGCTCACCCCCCTTACTAAGCACACTGTTGTCAATTCTGGCTCAACCCTCTTACTAAGCCCTCTGTTGTCAATTCTGGCTCACCCCCCTTACTAAGCACACTGTTGTCAATTCTGGCTCAACCCTCTTACTAAGCCCTCTGTTGTCAATTCTGGCTCACCCCCCCTTACTAAGCCCTCCATTGTCAATTCTGGCTAACCCCCCTTACTAAGCCCCCTGTTGTTCTGGCTCTCCCCCTTACTAAAAGCCCACTGTTGTCAATTCTGGCTCACCCCCCTCACCAAGCCCTCTTTTGTCAGTTCTAGCTCACCTCCCCCCCCCCCTTACTAAGTCCTCTGTTGTTCTGGCTCATCCCCCTTACTAAGCTCACCGTTTTTAAATTCTTGCTTTCCCTCTTCTCTTACTAAGGCCAAGTAAAAAAAAATACCAGTTGATCGTCCCCGGCCGCATCCTTTTTTTTTTTTTTTTTTTTTTTTTTCTTCAATTTTTCAACAAAAAAATAAAATAATAATGTTTGTATTTTTAATCCACCCTTGACATATATATTTTAATTTTTGATGTAAACTTACCTCGTGCAGCAAATAGATATAAAGAAAGTTTGCGGTGATTTAAAACTGAAGAATTGGTGGCCTGTTTGAATTGAAATACTTGGTGGCCATCTTGGAAAAAAAAATAAAAAAATAAAAATAAAAAGGCCCTCATCCTCCTCTTTTTGGAAAAATCAGGACGATCAACTGGTATTTTTTTTTAATTTGACCTAAGCCCACCGTTTTTAATTCCCCCTTACTGTAGGCGATTTCTGGACAGTGTTAGCCTGTGTGAAAATTAACAAAAGAGGGCAGTGCTCCCCTTTTTGACTGAAAACCACCTTTTGGGGTTTGTCCATTTTCATAAAAAGAATAATATGGAATGTGCTGCGATGCGGACAGGCAGTACAAACAATAAGAAAACAATGATTGTTTACAAATCATAATTATGCCCTGCCCCCCCCCCCACACCACCCTATCTGTCCATAATATGTAAGAAGTTGGAGAGATCGAAGATGCATTTAGTGGGACAAAACAGGGCATACAGTGTCAGTGAAAGTATGCTTAAGAAAAAGAGCTTTCTGGTAGGTGTGAAAAAAACATAAAGTACATGTAGAAAGTCTTCAAGAGCACTGTACACACAAAAATAACTTGACAAACACATCTCAAAATGTTGACACCAATGGTACATGGTTATCTAAGCAAAATAGTAACTGTATATAGGGTCAGGAATATACGCACACACAAAAAGTACACTAACACTGGTGATGTTTCGTTTTTTTGGTTTGTCACAATCATTCACAGGAAGAATAAACGTATAATCGGAGCTCACGGTTGTCGTGACTTACGTACCTCCTGCTTCGGAGGGTACTTGGGCCGCGATTGGTGTTGCAAAAGCGTTTCCACGATTTTATAATGGCCCTGCTGTGTGGCGACCTCGAGCGGAACAAATCCGCCCTAGGGGTTGGGGGTTTGGGGGTCGAAGGGAAGGGGTAGGTTATGGTTAACGATGCAGAGGAACCAGGGAGGGGGAGGGGGTATGCAACGCCAAATGTTTATACAAAAGTCAAGGCATTTTGTTTGTTCCCATAGCATGCGTGTATAAGAGAAAGACAAGACATTAAAAGAGTGAAAGGGGGAAGGTATGAACAAATGCACGTCCAAAAACCACAATCAGACGATATTTGGAGTTGATGAAACTTGTGCAGTTTGGAAATTGCAAATGTTATTTCGTCGCAGGTTATCCAAAGTTTTTAAAAAGGTAACAAATCAAATGTGACACAATTTCATTTCCAATCAACTTGTTTCCAAAATTAACCCCTCATCATTCAATCAACCTTTTAGAAACATAGGACAAGTTCTTTTCAGAGTTTACTACTGGTACCAATCTGAGAGAGAATGTGGCAATTTTCTAGTAATGTTGGCTTCAAACTCATAAAAATATTGAGTTTTATTCAAATGTTTCGATGACGAGACATCTTATCACTTCAACCAATGATTTCCTTTTGTTAATATCTTTTTGTACCTCAGGATGACAGCCAAGGTAAAATGTTAAGAATAAAACCTCAAAACAAAAGTCACGGTTTCCTGTTTGTGTTTTCTCGTTTTCGATGAGTGTGAGACTTGCACAGTCTACTCTGATTTATTTGGTATGTTTCTGTTAAAACTAGAGAATTGGAATCTCCAAAACCATTGATATTAATTTGCATCAAATAATAATATAAAGTTTGACCCAAAGAGTTCTTTCAGTTTCTTTTAAAAGATTTTCAGGCAACGAAAGCTTGTTAAAACAAATAAATTTTCAATCCAAAATTAAATTCACATTAATCTTTGCACAAGGGAAACTGACTGGGTAAATTTCAAAATAATTTGGGGTTGAACAAAGAAAAAATTGACTAGAGCGGGACTTGAACCTGGGACCTCCAGATTAATGTGCTTGCTCTCTACAAACTGAGCTATCTAGCTCTATGTTGGCGGTCTCCCTATTTTGTCAATATCTTTGTTTGAGGGTGCCAGTCAGAAGCCAATCTTTGCCTCCAAAAAAGTATGCTCGTATCTCCAAATAAACGCTACTGTCTTGACCGAGTCTCAAAAAATTTCCGGAGTACCTGAACTTGGCAACTGATATGAGATTGAATCCAAGTCAAAAACGATTAGAATTCTTTGGAGGGTTTTGTTCGGGAGGTGGGGGAGAGAAGGGTGTTAGGATGTTCTTACCTCTGTTGCCAGGTTCTGGTTGGCGTTATTGGTCAGTAGATATTTCACGACCTCTTCATGGTTCTCCTGGGCGGCCATGTACAGCGGAGTGAAGCCGCTCTGAGGTAAGGAAAATAGTGGGGAGAAAGTTGAGTTTATAATAGAAACAGTCACTGTGAGTATAGAGATGTGATGTCAAAATTTGCTTAATATTCACGAACTTTAATCATCGTCCAACTCTGTTCTCTTTAGTAGAGAGGATTCTTGATTGAATCGAGGTATAAAGGCAGTAAAGTTGCAGTCTCTACAAAACAATCGAGAAAATAACATGTATCGAAAGAGGAAATCTAAGTTGTTTAATAAAACAAACAGCAAAACAGCACACTGCATCTCAAACACTGCACAAACAAAACAAGACAATGAAAAAGATAGATACAAAAAACAAAAAAACTCTGACTTTAAGATTTCTGTTTTTTGTTTAAACTTACCATGGGTTTCTGTATTTAGTCCCACACACGTTTTAATGATTAAATGCTGTTTGAAAATGTATTATTTTCCCCCGATCTGTCCATAATTATTTTGAAGTATCTTATTAGCTTGGGGAGCTGTTCCTTTTACTATCAGTTTTTGATCTCCAATTAATAAAATATTAACTTGCTGTCTTATTCTTTCCAAGTTAAAGTTAGTTAACGCTTACCAAAACATTAGTGCCCATCGAGTTTGACTACCACCTTTTAATCCCTCATACCATTTATGTTCTAAAAATTTTCCCAAAGAAGTATCACAACCTTTTTGTCAAATGCAATAGATACTCTCTGAAAAAAAGTAAAATAAAACAGAGCAAAATCTAATAGTCTAATTTGTTGCGATACCCGCTGCTAAAATTTAGGATTAGAACTGCGTCTAGCTACCAGGCAATCTTGGTGGTCTAGTGGTAAGACATCTGCTCTAGAATGGCCAAGGTCGTGGGCTCGAATGCATGTGGAATTCTCTTTTTCACAGGACTCAAAAAGTACCGAGTACACAATGCTTCACACACATCGGTGCATGGGTAAGAGCAAAATCTCTTCAAAAAAAACACGTCAGGCAACATTTTCTTTTTTGGGGGGGAAATACTTTCAATGAAAGACTATGTGAAGAAATTCTAACTACAGATGTTTGCACCAGTACCAGCAGAATCACCTCTAATGACTTATGAACATGTCTTGTGAAAATATCATTGTTGTCAGAACTCAGTGTTTTCACCACTGGATTTCATCTTTGAGAGGGCAAGGCCATTTTTATTTTGCAAAGGGCACTTCCATATGAAAATCTTACAGTCTACGGGAACCTTTTGAAGGGGCACCAAGGCCAAGATCAGGGGCCATGGCCTCTGTGGCCACCATGTCATTCCAGGCCAGGGTCCTTTTTCACAGAGCTGCTTCAGCACAAAAGTAGCTAAGCACAAGAAAATTATGCTTAGCAGAATAAGGTAACCGACCAAAATATCATTTCACAATGTACCATTTGTGACTGGTATCCTGCTAATTTTTGCTCAGCAGGAAATTGTTAAGCATTTTCTCTGCTTAAGCAGCTCTATGAAATTGGACCCTAGTCTTCAGACATGTTTGCTTAAATCATGTTTGAGAGCAGAAGGACAATTTTCTATTCTAAACTTTTTCTACGCTGTTAACGCTGCAGTCCTTCAAGGTGCAATGACAATGATTCCGTTGATTGAAATTTAGTAAACTACAGACTATTTTAGTAACTCAAGATTGTACACCTCTAAGCTAGTCAGAAGTTACTTTCTCCACATATTGTGTAACATCTCAAGCTGCTACCATCCGACTGAATTCACCAAACCAAAAAGTTTACTTTGTCCAGGTATAATCAAGTCACTCATGCTAAATGTGCAGTAATTTTTACCTGCGTGAAGTTAAATCGGATGTAAAACAAGTCAAGAAAAGGGTCAAATTTGTCCAAGCAATGTCAAAGGTCATTATTTTCCCCCCGATTCAAACCTAAGTAGTACATGCAAATAATGCTGTAGACTACAACTTTAAGTTAATCTTCATTTACCAATCGATGTGAAAGTTTCAGCATATTTTCTCATTAATATTCATATTAATCCCAGAAGCTAAGCTCAATCTAAGTTTTGCCAAATTTGATTTGAAAAAGCTTGTGATAGGCTGCTTTATGATGGGTGCAAATGAAACAGAGGCTCTGATTGGTTGTCGGCTGATGAGGGGCTCAACCAATTCCCTTGGCTTACCTGTACACCTGGCTGCTTTTGTTTGTCGTTACGAATCTAAGAGTGTCAAAATCAAGGGGTTTTTGGTTTCCAATTTAAAGACTCTCACCATGCTCACAGATGATAGGTGGCAGCAAACATATCGGGTAATAGATTAGATAACTTCGCAAATACTACAAACGCATGCATTAGCCGTGGAATAAAGTGCAGGCTGGTCTAATGAGCGACCAAACCGGACCAGCATGCACCTTATTCCACGGCTGATGCGCACTTTCCAAGTATTTGCGAAATTATCCATTCCACAGACACCTTGGAAATGACATCACAAGTTCAAACAGTACCCTCACTGAGGTCAAAGGAACCAAGCCTGGAATTTCATCTCTGAGAGAGTAAGGCCTTTTTCATTTTGCAAAGGGCACTTCCATTGGAAATTTTGTAAGTCTACTTGAGACTTTTGAAGGGGCGCCAAGGACAAGACCAGGGACAACGAAGGCCATGAGGTAATTCCAGTCCTGAGGAAGACAACTCTCGGGTGTAAGTTGTGCATGGTGCGTACACGTGTGCATCTTTTCATTGTTTGACCTCAGCGACGGTGGTCTATGGAAGAGGGTCTATTGTTCTCAGAAATGTATGCACACTTAGAGCATTCTTAACTATGGAAAATTACCCTCCATATCTGCTGCCACCATGCATCCCAAAGTTTCCCACTGTGATAAGTCTCAATTAACAGCAGTGTTCAAATAATTTTATTCACATTTGATATCTTTTCTAAGCCATTTCCATTTGCAGTTCATCCAATCCTTGGCGTTTCGCCACTGACTTGCCATGTAATGTTACTTGTCCAAAGCAGATGAAAGTTGTAAAATTATGAAAACATGAAGGCAAATTTGTACAAAAATATGAAAAAGTGATCTGGAAATTTTAACTCACAAATGCTTTGACGTGTTTCAGCAGAGTATCCCTTCCCCTTTCCCAAAGCCCCGCCCTCTTTTTCATAGTACCAATGCATTCAAGAAAATTACCCCTAGCCCTCTATTGCCTAGAGTAGCATATACGGGATACCGGGCAAAAAGAAACACAATATTAACAGTACGAAGCTGGTACCCTGCTTACATCTTTCCATCAAACGAAATGTTTGTGGTAACACCATGTGTGTGTATCTACTTTGCTTTCTAGCATTGCTCTCGGGAACTTGTCTTGCTACTTATTCTACTGCCAGAGTAGATTTCAAAATTCGAGAGACTACTTAGTTCTGAAAAGAACTGTCCTAATTATTAACTACAACCTGGGGAGGTAGGAAATCGGCCAGGACTACTACTTTTGTTTAGTGGATCCAGGGGACGTTATTGCAGTGGAGTGAGTTCTTAATCGGTCTCAATGTTTCGACTAGCCTGCCCTCATCATCAGAAGACTGAAGAGTGTTTGAAATGCTGGTCTCTTTATATAGGGATTCAGAGGTTTCAGTGTAGAGTCAGCACTGCTCTGATTGGCTCTTCAGAGTTGATTTAACAGCTGTAAGACAATGGGCCCCGACAAGAGGATAAACATGGAATACGAATGAAGAAAGGAGTCAGTGAAGAGTTACCTGAGACTGAACATTGACATTGGCGCCATGGTCCACTAGGGCTTTCACGATTGGCTGTTGGCCGGCCAATGAGGCGATGTGCAGGGCAGTGTTCCCTTTCTGAAACGATGAAACGTAATTGGAAGAAACGGAAAGAACTGTTTTAATAAATAAGTCACTGTAATGCCACTTGTCAGAAGTGTAACTTGTCCAAAGCTAATGAAAGTAATCTCTTAGTGTGTTGTGGTTGAGCTGTTAGGATTACCAAACTCAAGCTCTGGTGTTTCTCATCAGCAGAGTGTGGGTTCAAGTCCCAGTCTTGACACATGTACTTGAGAAAGATACATGTACTTTACCATAATTGCTTTGTCCTTCGGATGGGACATTAATCCCTATGTTCCGGTTACTAGGATTGGTAGTGTATGTTAAAGAACCCAGCACACTCATCAGGGAATACAAAGGGTAAACCCCTGTGTTTCTGGTTCACAAAACAACCTTTCAAGATCACACACAAACCTAAAGACTCATCTAATTAAAAGATTGCTTTCCCCATTCTATCCAAATTGAGCCAAACTTTGGGCTGGATTTTGCAAGATGTATATTTACAGCAGTGGTTGGTACACCCATATTTTTAACCTAGGGTATTTTAGAAATGGTTTTGAAGGTACATGTACAGAATGTATCACATCGTACACATGTATTTCTGTGAATTCAAACAGCAGTTTAAAAATAACCTTAAGTGGTCTGAAATATGGCACATAACGATTAGGAAACAACTTTTATTTTTCTTTACAGCATCTCTCCTCCAAATAAGACATGTCCAGACTAACCCCCAAACCCATTCCAATGCCCCAGCCATTTGACATTTCGATAACACGATCTTCATCAACAAAGTCTAAGTACCACAAATTTATCCAAATAAAATTTTGTCAACAGAACGGAGGTCCACATGGCTGCAGCTTTATTCTGAAGGATGTTGTCCATAAATCACTGTGAAATATTAAATAAACGAGATAAACTAAGCTCCAGTCTTTTCACAGTGGCTTTGTGCGGATGTCTAATAAAGAAAGAGGTTGTTTTGAACCTCATACCTTCAATATTGAGGGGCATGTCGGTTATTATTCCCCCGGTTGTACTACTGATGGCAGCGACACCATCTTGGGCCCCCAAGGAGTGTAGCGAGGGTTTAGGCTGAGATGGTGCACGCTTAGCTAATCAAACACGACCACCTCTCTATCCCCCTACGGGTTCCGACTGAATGAACTCACCCGAGAGGGGGAACAGCAATTATTGAAATTGCGTCTGGGTTTGGGGACCCGTGATCTGAACACCCTGTCTGGTGGCCGGCTGGAAAAGAGTACGCTGTCTTGAAATACGCTATGAGCTGAACGCCGGATTGCTTTCAGCTGCTACTTCATACGTTCTGGGTTTTGTTTTGTTTTTCTCTAATGGAATGAAGTGTTTGAGGTTTTGCTAGACATAGAATCTAGGAGCCTCAGCTATGTGGTTTTTCTTCTTCTTGTTATCGTAAACAGTTGTGCTTGTTTGCCATAGATTCTGTTGGATCTTGAAAGAGTTAAGTCATTTCTATCTGAATCTAACTTTGCAGAAACAAAATCTTTGGAGGGGGGTGGATGAGGCTGTAATTCATCAAGATTTCGACGTATTTCTTATGAACAGGGTTTCGATGTAAGTTTTTTGTATAAAAGGAAAAATTTGTTTATATTTAGCACTAACATTTCAATGGAATTCGTTGGGGGTTTTGGGGTATGTATGTTTGTTGGGGTGTTTGTTTGCTTGTTTGTTTGCTTGTTTGTTGGGTTGTTGGGTTGTTTGTTTGTTTGTTTTTCGGGGGTTGGAGGGGAAGGGGGGGTTATTATAAATTAAGCAGAATGAGTAGAATATCTTACCTTGGTGGCAGCGTCAACATTTGCTCCTCTCTTCAACAATTCCTTGACGATGTTCAGGTGTCCTTCTTTGGAGCTCAGATGAAGAGCATTCAGACCATTCTAGATGACACAGAAGAAGCAAAATTTGAAATAAGTATACATGTATTTCTTTAAGTATGATAGTACTACTGGTAGCTAACAGTTAACTTTGAGGTATGCTGATACACATGTTCGCACAAGATGAACACTGTTATACAATTTTTGTGTGAACACGGGTGCATTGTCCCAAAATATAATCACGAGGTGTAATCTGGATCAATACATAAGGCAAACCCGAGTCAAATCAAAAAGCCAGATTTCACCAAGTTCATATATTTTGTGACAATGCATAAACGAAATGCATTCAATAATTGTTTTACAAAACCCACACATAGAATCTTGTCATTTGAATTTTTCTCACAATAAACACTACTGTACATTTGTTTGATGCCACTATGCTGAACTGCTGTACCTTGCGGAGGTTGCCAAGTTTTCACTTCTACTGTCTAACTGACACCATGTCACATCATACGTACTTCTTAATTTAAAACCTGTCCTTTTTGGTTTTGTTTCCACAACCCAAGTCGCCCTCGGGACCCAGGTACTAAGGGGCTCCCAATCACCACTAACAGTCACAAGATTAGCATGTTAGATTCTATTTAAGGGGCCAATCATCAGATTCACCTGCTGTGATAAGCATTTTTTAATTATGCAACGGCCCTCTGAGCAGACTTACAGCTCCTCGTCAGAGGCAATGTCGAGAAGTTAGGTAGAATTTAAGCAGAATTTATCATGCAGGGATGTTAAGAGTTTTCCAGAATGTCCCAAACGAATGAAAAGTTAGCAGCCTTCAACTATGAATACACTTAATAAGTCTTCAAAGCTCGGAACTTAAATTTAAATGGGGGAAAAAACATGGATTTTTAGTAATAAATCTACTGTGAGGTTCTTTTTTGATGACCACAGGCCAATTTTGTAGAGCTAAGCAGAAATTGTTCAGCAGGAGGAATGTAAGTAAAACAAATATTGGATTCTAGAAATGTTAAATAGTTTTTGGCCTGAGCAAACAATGATGTAAAACATGTTTGTTTTTTTTGTTTTGTTTTTTTTCTTATCCTATTTTAATTATTATCAATTTTTGTGTGAGGAGGTAAGTAGCTCTTCAAAACTGTATTTGTATGAATTTTTGGCTTGGTTTTGAAAAGAGTATTAACTGTTTGGGCATACCGTGGTTAAATAAATGTAATAAATAAAAAGTGTATGTTTTGTAGCATACAGTCTAACATTTCACACTGCAATGTACATATTCGTTGTACAAACTTAACATCTATATGCGCGTGGCACCCATGATCAGCTAATCGGCAACCTCCTGTTTAACCTCCTGTTTAACCTCCTGTTTAACCTCTAGCCGAGGGCGCCCTACTCAAATGACCTCATGCGCATATGACCACCATAAGGCAGGTCCACCATCATCCAGGTTTTAAGTAATTAATCAATGACTATTACCTTGATCAGCCAGCCTTCCATAGCCATAGTTTGCAATAACTGCACATTACAATCAATACTCATTACTGGTACAGTCCTAAACGATCACAGACATGTACTGCAGACGTTTTGTCCGTTCGTGTACACAATTTAAACTGGCCGTAAACAAGTGTAGCTACATGGTGTATATGTAAAAAAACATACACATTAGCTTTGCTCAAGCATGTGCCTCTCTTCCTAAACATTTACGACATGTACCTGTTTAAATCACTCTAATATTAATGTTATGTAACAAGTCATTGACTTTTGTTGGGGGGGGGGGGGGGGGGCAGCAAATGTACCAGCCTATATTTCCCTTGTATAGCATAGCAAAATGCTACACCTATCAGTAGCTACTCAACAATCATCATTTGCTACTCGATATTAGCATTCAGTGTGCACAAAACTTGTTCAGTCTAAATATTTTTCACTATGCAAAATTGCTGGACGAAATCGTTCCCTGATACGTATGACCAAGAAGTGAAATTGACAGTGTGGAAAACATTCCACTGTTCCCAAAGTTAGCCTACATGCTGTTTACATGCCAACCGAACAACCCTCTTGAATGCTTCTTCGATTGGACAATTTAGTACACAGTGGTCAAACAAGAAAGAGCATCGATCGCGGGATGACAGTGGAGGCAATAAAAATAAAATGGGGGAACGCATTTTACTCTTCATCAATGGACATAGATTTTTAATATTTTTCGGCCCTTAACCTTCTGCTTGACCATGAAAGGTCTAATCCAATCAGATTGCTTGTGTGATAAGTAAGTGTGCATGGCTAATGTCACAAAGCCACTCTCACTTATCTACCGATGGATCTGATTGGTCGTGACACTGCCGGCAGGCAAGTTGTCAGGACCTCTAGTCAGAAAGCCAAGAACACTTCAATTTTCAAGCGATCAAGTATTTTTTAAATTCTTATTCACAATCCAGTGAGTTCGGGTTTGGCTTAATGCAAGATTCCGGGAGGGAAAGAATATAGGAAATTCTTGCAAAGATTATCAGCTTGTTTGTCCACAGTAATTGGGTAGTATTGTATGCTCAATGATGGTGCAAATGAACTGGTCATTGTCCTTGATGCAGTATTACATACAATTATGTAATAAAATTCATTTTGTAAACAAACATGTCAAAATAAAATCCTGTGAGCCAACACAATAATTATGTAAATATGTCCAAATAAATGAGTTTTTAAGGGTTGTACAGATTTAACAAATGCAAAACTTCTTAAACTTTTTCAAGACTCAGAGCCTCCCAGATGTTTATAATTCATGAAGTTTACAGACTCTGTGCATTACCACAAATACAAAACTATAAGTTTGGAAGTGATGTGGACTATTTATTTCTCCCTATGGTAGCTGCTTTACTTCTTTCCCCCCATAAAAATTAACTTTTTCCAATAAAAATGTTTGACAAAAATTATGAAAAATTGACATATAACCACCTCATCATAGCAGCCATCAACAAGACCAAGCATCAGACACTGGAATATTTCATCCAGAATCTGTTTCTGTCGTTTATTGAAGTCAGCATCCAAGCGGAACTTGCTGGGTACCTCTACTTTCATCTTCCCGAGCAGTTTCAGCTCACGCAGTATGTCCATAGTGGCGGCCATATTGAAGATTATTTCCTCGGGTTGTGTCCTTGCAAGTTTTGGAGCTTGCCGTAACAATACTTTGCCGTAACAATGCTTGCACAAGAGGGCTTCCCTGAAATCCAACTTCAAGATTTGAAGGACTTTCTTTACGAAGTAATGAAGTTGAAGTTGATTACAAATCCTATATTGATGTTTTCTGCAGTTTTTCACAGAAGAAGCTACCTTCAAAACGGTTTTAGATTTGACCACAAGAAGTCAACACTTGTAACACTTGCAAATGTATTTGCCGCGACTAAGAAATTAAGAAATGTCACTTTTTCCAGACAATTCTTGAAATCTCACTTTTCAGGAACAGACTGATCAGAAGCGTTTGGCACACACAAGACGAGTATCAAAATATATTTGTATCATATGTACAGGTATATTGGAGTTTTTGACGTTTCACATCCAATTACTGCAGGTACAAGTCACCGTGGCAACCAGTAATAAGGCACAATGTTACTGAGTTACAGTGTTTGTTGCAATCGAGTCAGCATCGGTGCTTCTCTTCGTGACATCAATGCCACTCCATAAGAGCCCAAAATCAGTGCCTATAAATCTCCTCGTCTGAATTCTAACTTGCCGCCAACCGAACGGACGACGCGTCAATGTGTAGAAAGTTGAACACCTTTATGAGTAAAGTGCAGGCCGAATCCTCAACTACGTCCATGCAGCCACAATCGTATTGTTGCACAGCTTGGTTGAGGCAAAGGATCGGCTGTAGTTGAGCAAACATGAAGCCTAGAACACACGAGTGAATTTTAATCACGCCTATACCAGAGTGTTAACGACAGTGATACATTTGATCGAGACTCTAATAAAAACGGGGGAAGTAAAAATGATATTTCCTGTGCGTGAATTGTGTCTCAACACGCTCTGCTGACAATAATCCAGACGGATTGATAATTCACTCTGACATCTATGTTGAGGGGAAGCATCAATTCATACTACGGAGTGTGCTTCTAACCTTATAAAACACATTAAATGCTAAACCAGTCGGTCCTTCATGCATTCACATCGACTTCGTCCCCTACAATTTGCATAGGAGTTTTTTAAGGAACTTTCGTTGAAGGCTAGTCAATTTTAATATCTGGCCACCCTTTGAAAGGTAATTTCATATTCAGTGGTCAGTGGTTTAAAATTCTTTCGCATTGCCGTCGGAGCATTGTAATCTAGATAAACAGAGACAAATTGTATTTTGAATCCACACGATTAAAAAACACAACAGAATACTTATTTGCAAGAGGCAACGCTGTGTGTGTAAAACTGTTTGCAGACAAAATATCTTGGAAGACTTCGATTTGGAGTGGGGCACCCGAAGACAGCACGATAAGCCGGGTAGGTCATCCGAGGGGGGAAAAAGAAAAACAGTGGTTGATTTTTATCCACGGGCCGATTACTCCTTGCTGCGTTCACTCACAAACATCTGAAGAGAAACAGTGGTTTAAGGATCGCCCCGAGGGTAAATGAAGACATCAAAGCATGGAGGAAGATTTTTCTTTCCCGGTGACCGCAAAGGGACAGATGATGGAGAAGGTTCCAGCAGTGTAGCTCTCTCACAAGCCGAACTGTTCCGACATCTTCACCAAAATTCACTGATTTCAGCTTGAATTCCTGTCACGCCGAGCCGCCGAGTCTGCCGAGTAAATACTAATGATGGGATATGTTTACAACCCAAGGCATTCAGGTGTACAGGTATACTCCCAACCACTGCAGTGAGATTGCTATGCATGTGTGCTACCTATAGCCGATAGTGTCTAGCGGTCCACTATGATATTACATTACAACACTCATGATAACGATAGGCAGTGCAGCCACAGACACGCCAGTCACAGTGCATCCTGGGTAATTACTCGCTTCCCGTTAGTCATGATTCAGCAGCTAAGTTCCTCTCTGAAGGTCCATGCAGGGACGGTAGCCTCTCACCAAACTCAAAAAACCTGGCCCCGATCGAGGGGAGGAAATGATTAGTAAGTATTGACTCTTAATTATACCCTCCCAGCTACTGGTGGCGTAGCTCAGCTGGGCCAACCAATGTCAACTGCTTATATCGGTTTGTATTCCACCAACGAGGACTTCCTACAATTGCAGCCCGCACCGAAAAAAACCTTCGGATGAAGGTAGGCAAACAATTAGCCTAAACTCCAAAAGCCAATAGGCTGTGTCCTAAATAGACTAGTTGAGTAACCTCCTATTTCCTTCAGGCAGGGGGCTGCTGTAGGGGACAATTAAAGAGCACTCTCTAGCTACCTTGGTTTAATCGCCCTGGCAAACAACCAAACTACGTGGAATTAAACTTGAAGTATTTACACTGGCCGAGGCCGTTGCTATTGAAGTGAAAGTTTTATGTTGGTCATTATCATTTACCATCCCTAGTAATATCCAGTCTAGATGCAAATGCACATGTAGATACTGTATGATAACATCATGGACGGCAGCAGGTTTCGCAAAGCTCAAAAATAATCACAAATTTGTTTAGAAATCTCTGCCAATTCACTCTTTGCATTTCCAACTTATTTTTTAAGGATAGCCTTAATCATGCCAAAAAAATGCAAATTAAACAAGTCAACGGTTATTACATAACGGGACTACTACATGTATGTGCGCATGTAGACTGAAAATAATCAATTTTCTTCACTAATTGACATATCTAGGGTAAGAGCTTAGTTTACATTACGGATGGTGTACAATTTGTAAATATTTATGCGAATGAAGTGAGGCAAAGATCAATAGGATTGAGACTGGATCAATTTAGAGTTTGTTCATGCTATGTGCCATTTCGGAACTTAGTGTTTGGTTTGAAGCGAACACAAGCGCCACACAGTATGTGTGTGTTGATGAATAAGAAGAAAAAACCACAATGACAATGTAGGGTAATATACTAATAATGCAATCATGTACTAACAAAATTTGATAACTTGGGGTGGAACAAAAACAAATTGACTAGAGCGGGATTTGAACCAACAACCCACCGGATTAGTGTGCCTGCGCTCTGCCAACTGAGCTATCCAGCCCTATGTTGGCGGTCTCCCTATTTTGTCAATATATTTGTTCGGGGGTGCCAGTCAGAAGCCATACAACCATTAACTGCCATCTAGCCAGGAATGTTTTTAAATGTTTCTATTGTGATTGCTTTCGTTCAATGTTTTTAACATTTTATTTAGTAAGTAATAGAATGAAATGAAATGGAAACAGCTCAGTAGATCGGTTCAATAACTCTTGAGCTCTTCCAAAAATGGGACAACAATAAAAAATTTAAAAAACTACACAAAAGCACTTCATGTTCAGTAAATCTTTTAGCTCCTTTTCCTGTAGCGGCATTTGGGCTCGATTTCACAAAGCGCTATGATTGATCTTAAGATGTGTACCAATGTTAATTGGTGTGATGTCACAAATCACCATGGTGATATTGACAGCTCATCTTAAGATGAATCGTAGTGCTTTGTGAGATCGAGCCATGACCATTAATTGTTCACTAGGAAACTCGCCCTAAAAAATAAATAAATAAATATAGTGTATTTATCTTTATCATCAAATCAATGGAACCAACCAAGGCAAAAATACAGGTTACCATCGGACATTCCATAACATTTACATTGTTGTGACTGGTGCCCCACTCATTTTTTGCTTAGCAAAGAAATTGGCTAAGCACCATTTCCTGCTCAGCAGCTTTCTGAGCCCTGGTCCATCACTACAACAGAATTACAAATTTAACAGCGTGCACTTTTTTCCCGCCTTCTCTTTACAAACTGTCCCCATTTATTTTAATTAGTCGGCACGGTTCCATTCTGCATTACTCTCCGCCGTTTCACGCCGGAGGCGGTCAGGGAGTATAATGCGTTTCCATCGGCCTGGCGTAAGGGTCGATGATTAGGTCATGACAATCAATTAGAATTCTCTTGTAATTTGAAGGTTCGTGTACATTGGTGACTTGGATTGAGTTGGTTGATCTCTATACTCAAGTGCCTACATTTAAATCTGAGTAAGGGACCGTCCAAAGTTTTCAATATTTTCGCTGCCATACAAAAAGTACAAAGAGGGGAGGCCTTCAAAAATAGTACAGTAAAATGTTGAACATTTTTGAAAGGTCCAAAGTCTGTGTTTCTGCTGTCGCAGGAATTTTTGTTCTATTATAGTGAATGATTTCCCATGTATAGCAGAGCCAATCACTATACAAAATGTATCAGTTGCTACTCAAAAATAATCATTTGCTACTCAATATAAGCATTCTATGTGCACAAAACTTGTTCAGTCTAACTATTTTGCGCTATGCAGTATCCTGTATTAATTTGAAAGAATGGAGGAAGAATCGTTTGAAGCCAACCTTCATAATTACCTGTAAGCGCATTATATGATTTCATTTCCTACTGACAGTAAGTTCAGAAACTGCATGCTCACGGTGATTATCAAACAATTTTAGCAGCCCCAAAAAATAGATCACTTCCCATGACCCCCCCCCCCCCCCCCCCAACTTACCCCCCTAGGCAAAAGCACCCTTAATTCACCTACATAACCCCCTCCCATTAAAGACTTCCACTGGCATCATCCAGACATAATTGCAATAATTTCCTTCACTGTTCTCTTTTCAAATTACCTGACCAGACTTTTCAATAAAAGGGGTCCCAGCCCCTGAAGGAACTGAAGTGCCTACCAGAAGGAAATCCCATTATACTGTTTGAAGCAATCCAACTACAGATTGTTTCTGACAGGAAGCCGATCATTAAAGGAACCTGGGCTCTACTTTTCTTAAAAGGTACAGGTGTGTCCACAATTTAGGACCACAGGCGTATTTCAAAAATGATGCTGAACCCACAGAATTTATTTTTTAGTTTACAAGCAGTGTTCACCTATGCACAAAATGTTAGTATCAACATTAAATTCTCTTTTCAATTTCGAAACACCATTATCATATGCGATACAATGAAATATGTGAAAATTAATGCTAATTTTCGCCAAAATGTAGTGAAATTGTACCTTTAGGAGTTTTGTTTCGCAAAAAGAATTACAATTTCAAAATTTAGACTTCAAGAAAATGAATTGCCAGCCAGAATATGCTTTCTCCATTACATACACCCTACATGCATAATGCACCAAAGGCATGTTTGATTTACAGAATATGTACATATGTAGTTAGTCTTTTGAGTGCTTTTCTCTGTTTATTGTATTTATGTTTCAGCCTTGCAACTTCAAACGTATGTCTAAGTTTCAATTTTTATGGATTAAAATTGTCTGTATCTATGTTTTCATTTCCAATGACATTACTATTAAGAGTTTAAAATATATTTCAATACATTTGGTGGAAAATTTAAGAGGAGTACATTTCTCAGGAAAAAAAAACAGCAAAGTAAAATTTATAAAAACAAAATTTCCACTAATCATCTTTCACTCATTTTATTTTAAAGGGAGGGTAATCGTTTGATTTCCAATGGAAGCACAAACAATCCTTCAATCACCGAGGAAATTTAGTTGTAAAGCAACACATTTTGTATTGCTTGTCCTGTTTTCACCCCTCCACAAATGCAATGGAGCAATCCAAGCCAATTTGCATACTCCAAACCATTGCTGCCACAATCTACACATAAAAATATTGATATCTGTTCACCCCTGTTAAACAGAATGGAAAGGGCCTGTCCAGCAAGCAGAGAGGAGATTGATTTCCTCTGAGGTCAAAAGGTCACTGAGTGAACCAATGAAATGAGGGGAAGTAAAATATTCATTGGGTGTGACTGGGAATATTGTAATGAGGTGAGAGGCTGGCTTCATTCTATCAACAGAGGGGGCTATAACACTTATCAGTTGCTGCAACACAGTTTTGTCACACACCCTGGCTCTGAGCTGAATTAAAAATTGTATGTGGCAGCATGAATTCAAGTACATGTTGGAAGTTCTTGCTCTAAAGTCCATGGCTACTCACCGCATTGCTGGTGTTGATGTCTGTGCTGCCCTTCAAGTAGTCCAAGACCTTCTCTAGGTTGCCAGCTCTGGCTGCTCTCAAGAAGCTGGCATTACCATCTGATTGCTGCAGTAACAACAGGAATAAGACACAAAGATTTCAGACTGTTTATTAATAGGGGAACTAATCCATTATTCAATATTTTAGCAAAGTTTCCAAAAGGCAATACAAACATTGCCTCTGTAATTGCAATGTTTTTCAGAATTTGTCAAAATTTGGGTCTGTTTTAGAAAAAATGAAAGTGAGTCTGTAATTATCACAACCTCTATATAGCTCCCTTGCTGTATTTGTATCCATCAGTGAAAATGAACAATATGCTTACCGTTTAAAGCACAATTTTATTTCTGGTGTGAAGCAAGAAGTGGATGCAACTTTACAATCCATTCACCCCAAACATTGTTATATAAGGCTGTGTCTGAACTGGTGGCTACTGCTATGGCTACGGCTATGGCTGGATCACCACGTCATCATGCGCTGAAGTATAGGATTTCCTTAGCAACACCCTTAACAACAGTCATAGCCGTAGCTGTAGCCACTAATTCTGATTTTAAGGCCTTAGCAAGCAAGTCTTTCTGAGAACAATGGACTTAGCTGGTCAGTCTGCTGCCACCTAGTGTCCCCAAAAGTCTCCCATGAGAAAACTAAATTTTAATTTTGACAAATGGTGACTTCACTCTCATTTTGTAGGTCCCAAGTAGTCCAATAATTTTAACAAATGTTACCAAACATGGATTCAGTATTTCCAAGACATCCATTCCGAAGATTTAGGTCTGACCCCATCACTGCATCCTTGATGACCCTTGAAATGTTCCCTTGGAGTATTAGATTTTCTAATTGAGGTGACCTTATGGCCATGGGAATTAAATAGAAGGTGGTGCCTGGGTCTCCCCTTGGTCTAGAGGACGAAGACCTCTAAACCTCCTGGGTGTTACATTTCAGAGGTTTTACAGTCTCTCTACATCACCATGAATTAAGGACTATGGTAGTGGGCCTGGGATGAAGCCCTGTGAACCTTCTGGGTCTTCATTTCAATGGATATGAAACAGAGGTCTGGGTGCCCCTTTTTGAAATTTTCCTATTGACTTTCCAATCGATTTTCCAATGGAGGTGCCTCTTTCTAAATGAAAATGGCCATGCCCTCTCAAAGATGAAACTCCAGGCCTGGACAGATCTCAACATCTGCAGAGCTGCCAACATTTGCATCTTACAATCAAGGAGATTTTGTACAAAAATCATTGGGATATCTAGAATTACATTCAACATAATCGGGAGAAAGTTTTCATAATCAGGGAGATTTTCAAATTTGCTCGATCAGGGAGATTTTCAAATTTGCTCGATCAGAACATCGAAAGATTGGTTTATTTTCAGGGAAATTTCTGCAGAATCAGGGAGAGTTGGCAGCTCTGCATCTGCACAGTACCAAAACCAGAGTCCACTTTAACCTGCATTCTCCTACAGCAACTGCAACAATTCCAGCCAATCTAGGATTGGACCATATAGCCACAGCAGGTGCAGCAGCCCTTCACTTTGATCACTTAAATCATACAGGAGACATTTGGGACACTAGGTGGCAGCAGACCACGTAAATCCATTGTTGTCAGAAATGTGTGCATGCTCAGAACTACCCAACCAATGGAAAGTGGTCAGGTACATGTATATCTGCTGCCACCAAGTGTTCAAAAGTCTCTCAATGGATGATGGGTAGGAGAGAAGATTTAGAGGATGAGAAAAGGGAATTGTCTAAGAGCCACTTACCACTGATGTCTGTGCCTCGTCCGGTGACGGAGTGTTGTCTGCCATGAGTTTCTCCGGTTTCTCCGGCTTGGCCGGCGGAGCCCCGTCCGCATTTTCCTTCTGTAGAAATAAGCACAAGGCGAAACACAAAATTAACAAAAGCACCTTTATGGAAAATAAGCAACCTACCCATCGTTACCCCCAGCTCGTTCCTTCAAAATTCGCTGACCAAAACGCCACAAGCCCATAAAAGAGCTGCCATCTGCATAATTTAAAGCATAAATTTTACACTTTGTCTGCAAGAACAGGTGAACACACTTCTTGCATAAAAATCATTCCGTCTCCAGCCATCAAACATTTAATCCATAATGACGAATATTGCAATTACCTTCCATGATCTTTCCTTAAAATTTCATCCAAAAAAACCACACACTTAATTGTCCTTTGATGCCTCAAAGTCATTTCCAGGTGTAAATACTGACAACATAATGTCTCAACCAAGGCCGTGTAAGTGTTCTCTTTAAAAATAATCAAGTTTTTGTCTCTTAAGCCAGCGGCAACAAATTGACTATCTTTGACAGCGCCAGCTTCTCTTTCCTGGAGGTAAAACACCTGGATTTCGACAAAGAAACTTCGCTTTGGGACGCTGCGATCAATCAATAATTTACGAGGTCCTTTGCGTATGCGTTTCATAGACAAGAAAAAGTTCAAAGCAAGGATTTGTGGTTAACTGATTTCTATAAACATTTTCCTTTCTTTTTGAATCAAAATAACCAATTTGAGAGGAGTAATGAAAAGTTGATCAAATATAGACGATGTGACCTCTGTTTACATTCAAACTGCCCTCTGTTGACAAGTCTGTTGTCCAAGTCATGTTCCGCCGGGCAAAAAGACGCGTAGTCATGGTAATATTGCGTGTACTTTCTAGCTGGCTGTCAAGTACACAACAGTTTTGCCCGGCGACATGCGCGCGCATCATGTTATGATTTTCAAATGACGTCAGAGGTCACATCGTCTATAAGATAGAAATAACACCAAACGAATCATCAGAATTATCAGAATCATTGGAATTGGCGTGTTTGGTTTATACAGAGGAGAAAAAATAACATAAACAAGTATTTCAAGGCATCACATGAGATGAACTTTCCAAAATAGTGCCCAGAACTGACAGTTAACATTAAAAAAAAAAAAAACATGGGTAACAACAATGCCCTGTCATATTGAAGAATTGTGGTTTGAAACTCAGAATGGCTGTGAAGTTTGAAAGGGTCATTACTTTATTATTTAGTTGCAGAAACCTTATAAAGTAAATTCAGCTTTGTGTCTGATTGTCTGACCAAAAACCTGATAGTTACCAATCATAACCATGGAGTGACAGAGCCCAAGGGGCCTGGGGTGTTTTAGGTGTGTTTTTTTAAAGACTAAACAATGTCCAGGATCTATGGATAAAGGTACAAGCTACAGTACTGGACTTGAATGGTAATCCAGTCACTGCTGGATAATCCAGTACATGTACTGTATCAGTGGATCAAGAGAGGGGGGGATTAACGCAAGATAGATTCATAGTTTTTCTACGAAGTGATGGGATTAATGAGATAAGCTGCTCTATGAAACAGGATCCGAATAAAACATGTACTCTTCCCTCCCCACTGTAGGTAGAAGTAAGCCATGTCCAAATCAAGTGACTTTGGCTTTGGCTATGGGCAATGGCTTCACTAACAGTCTTGAAGAATTGGACTATAAGCCAAATCCACTGCAAAAAACATTCATTCCAACACAGCCTGAGCCAGATGGGTATCTTTTGGACACCATCTCCAGTTCTGATGTCATTCTAAACCCGCCATTTAATACAATTGAAAGTAAGGGTATTGGAAGTGAACATTCAGGACAACACAAATACATGTAGATTTCCAGCAAAAAAAGAAAACCTAATATCAAGATCATGTCTCTTATCTCACTCTCATTCCCAAAATGTCCCAAACATTAAATTAAACTGAACATACCCCTCTCGTCGTCTCCAATCCAATTTAATCATGTTCTCATTACCCAGCCTGATATTAGCTCTGCCAAACTCAAGCTGAGCCTTGTAATGTTACTCTGGCTAGAAATAACAACAGTAACCCAATAAGACCAAGCTCGGATGTTACCGCAGCTAATTTTCATAGACAGACTAGAACCACAATGAGCTTCGTCACAAGAATAATGAAATTTTCACTCTCGCAGAATGCATGCAGCATTTTTTTAAAACAGTGGTCCACTGCTGGCCAAATGGTAGTTAAAACATATGATGACCAGTAAGAATTCACTCCAACTGAAGGCTTCAGTGTTACCACTGTACATAATAAAACAACCTTTTTTCAGGTGATTTTGTTATTGTTGTAAATTACATTTCTCTCCCAATTGAGCGCACACTTGTTTATCACAGAGCTTAAGTTCCATGTCAAAGACATGGTCAATACTGCGCATTGATTAAAATCCAGGTTGGGTTACCGATGCCAATTAGTACCAGCTAACATGTCAGCCGTTTTTTACCAGGTTTTCTGATATCATCTTCACATTAAACAAAAACAACACTGACAGCTAGGATGTGAACAGTGCTTCAGACTACAATACAACTGTATTTGAGTCTTTTAATATGGTTGCTATTAAAGCACAACAAAATTAAGCTTACCAGAATAAGGTTACCAGCTAAAATACTATTTTACATGTACAAAATGTTACTGGTATCCTACTTAGTTTTGCTTAGCAGAAAAATGTTTAACAAAAACAGTATATAAATGAATGGGCTTATCTACCAATGTCATTACAGCCAAAGCAATTAACTCTTCCTTACTCTGCCAAATGCAACAACATGCATCGGCTGGTAAATTATGTCCTTAAAATTAGCAACACTTTTATATCAACAGTCGTAGCCTTAGCTGTAGCCGGCTAGCCGCCAAATTTTATACCCCCTATGACTCTTGAAAAGAAGTCAGTTACCATGAACATTCTCTTCAGAAAACCAGCACTCCCTTTAAAACTTATGTAAGTTATAAATAAAATAACAGGCCCCCCAAAAAAACTAGGACATGAATCTGAAATTCTATAATGATTGCTGTCAATTTTGCAACACGATTTATATCCCCCCAACAAGCTGCCAGACATTATAACAATTCTGCCTGCATATGTACACACAATCGAAAACACAAATCCATTCTATAAATCAGCTAGATGTTTTTGTGTGTGAGTTTTATCATAGAGCAAGGGTTTTATTGATACAGGTTATTTTTAGATGGTAGGGTTTGGCATATTCTTTTGGAGTATACACGAGCAGCCCCTCACATTGATGTTATTTTAAGTGTCTGTGTTCATGAGCAGCAGCCAAGCTGTTTTATAAGGCTAGGGTTGATATGGTGGTGTGCCAAATGTATTATTATTTTTTTTTACCAGTGGTTCTAGAAGCCAATCGATAAACAAGCATCTATTTCATTGACTGGCTGACATAATGAAGAAATATTACCCTTTTTTGTATTAAATCAATGTGGCAATGTTCAGGTTTATGAACATACTATTTGCAACTTTTAGTTTAGTCAATTGTAGTTAAAAGTTTCTTTGAAGGTAATATTGAATAACATAATTGTCTAATAATTTGTGAGAGTCTTGCAAGTAAAAGTTTAAAATCCTTACTCCCTAGGCCCACAGGTGACTTCACTATCCTCCACTTTTGTGTTGCTTCACACCAAAAAGATTGGTATGCCTTGCCTAGCAGTGACAAGCAATTTTGTATTTGGGCCTACAGTCTCAATCCTCCACAATCAGACTTCATGAAGAGGATTTGGGAGGAATTGGGAAGGGTAGCAAATCCCTCATAGTAAGGGTGAATACTTCTACACCAATGAGCCATTTTATTCCAGATGAGATTCATTGTCTAGCCATTGGCAGCTACGTAATATCCCTTCTGATAGGTTTCTAAGAATTGCTACAACTCAGTCAGAACTCTGGTTTATTGTGCAGGGTTGACTTGTACTTTTTGTAGATCAATCTAATCTGTCTACATAATTAATGTCTTAAACCTATTTCGATGAAAGGAATTTGTCCAGTCCTACTATTTACTAAATCCAAGATAGCCTTCAAAAGTACTTATATTTATTCTAAAATCCACTCATACTACATTTTATACTCCTCAATCCAATTTCCAACAAATTACCAACAAGTATCAGTACATGTACACAATCCGATTTACTCACAAACAAGTCTCAAGTTATTGCAAACCCAGTAACCTCATTCTATACCTTCCCAGTGTGAGACTCAGAAACCTTGGCATCTAGTGGGCTGACACCTCCACACAGAGAGAGCCTTGGCTTGTGGTGCCCCCCTTTGTAAAAGAAAGCCCAGGTAGAATGGTTTCAATGTGAGTTTATTGTGTAGGCGTTTGTTATTCACAAGGTGTGGGTTATTTGTGTACAAGGTCTTGGTGTGCTGAAAGCCAAGGTCAGTGGAAATGTACTTTCAGCTAAAAGGAAAAACAAAAAATTGGTTTGGGTGTTTAAATTTTGTTCAAACACTATAATATGGAACCACTTTTCATCACAAAATGGTCTCGTTGATTGCTACATTTGTAAATTATGAACTGTTTAAAATGTTAGACTTGTATCCTAGAACACTATTCACTGCGTTAAAACCTAGGAGAATTAATGACAAGCTTGACTTGAAATGGTTCAGTTTTGAGATGGGATCTTAAAACTAATACTTTGATAATAAAACAAAAATCCTGATAAAAATACAAGATGATTACAACAACATGAAGACAATCAGGTGAACAAAGACAGGGTGTTATGCGTGTAATCCAAACATCAGAGCACTTATCAAATTTGTCTGTGTGAAGAAGACATTCATATTTCAGTCGGTAACCTTCGGTGTTCATTTTGGCGTGTGAATTTAATCTCATTTTGGAAAATAAATGCATCTCAATGGAATGTCGGTACAGTGGCTGAAGTGGGAAACCCATCAAGACATTTGTTCCTGTCACGACAGAGAAACTTATTCCTTCTAATTTTCCAGTAATGGTGAAAGGTTTGGGTTCTGAAAAACTCAGTGCATAATTTATTTGTTTCCTTAAATTGTAATCAATCCATTCTCAATACAAAAAATTGTACTCACAAACTATGTTGTTGTATACAGATCACAAAAGACACAAAGTGTCCTTCGAAGAACTTAAGTAATGTTTTTGTTTCCAACATCAATGAAACACAAAGGTCTTACAATCGTTGATTTTAATTAAAATATTTCCAATTGAATCCCACCTCAAACTTAACTGTTCCGGTCAGGACAATATCATGCACTGGTTATAAAAACAAACATTTATCACTCACCCCAAAAAAGCCCAAGGTGGGACAAAAGCTGAATAGTTTTGACTAACAAAACTATTTTCAGAGAAATGTCTTTGCATTAGAAGCTTACCTTTTCTTCCCCCAATGTTTTGATGACAGACACTCAAATGCAAGAAGAAAGCCATCCAAAAAGTTCTTCAGAATGTTTCAGTCAGGGGACAAGAGCTCATTTTAATAAAATAACAACACCAGCACCAGGGACAGGGACAGGGACAGGTGACAAAGCCCATTTCCAGTGAAGTGTTTTTAGTTTGGAATCTCTTCCAGTGCGTTTGGGTAAGGTCATTGACTCAAAACCCCAAGGTCCTCAATTCATCCCACTAGTTGACAATTGAATGAGGGGGGGGGGGGGGGGGGGGGGGGGGTATTTATCCAGTTGGTCCATGATATCCACTTTACCCTCTTATAACCAACCATCATTTTTGCCAAGTGCAATTAGTGACACTGAAAATGGGAATAGGAAATTCTCTGAGGTCAACTCGTTAGGTTTGTTCACCAGGATTGGTAAGTGTCTCGTCTATTAAATTATCTTTGAAAGAAACAATGGGTTTTAAACAAACCAGCTTTTTTCAAAGACAACACTTTTCTGTTCACAAGAAAATATTTCATAACATAAAGTAATAACTTTATCCACCATATAGGCCTACAGATGCGTATAACTTGTCATGTATCAACCAAATATTTCCAAAAACCTGAGATAAATATACTTTCTTTCCCCCCCCCCCCCCAATCATTTGTTTTTGTTAATATGTAGGAATTTTGAAACTGATCCGAACCTCCTAAAAACCCTTTCCTCAATTTAAAATCATCATAGTTTAATAGTCTGAAAGCTCACTGATTATGAAGTCCATACTAAAACAACTTTTTCTTTAAAATATTTTCCTCTGAAATGAAGTCATGTTTGAGAAAACTGTATCTGAAAACCTTTTAAAAAAATTGCAAACAGCTGATTTAAATTGTTAAAACCAAAGTTTAGGACAATGTGTTTACATGCTGAAAATTAAGCATGGTTTTTCATTATTTTCTCCAGACTCACACAACAGATTGAGCCCAAATTTTCACAGGTTTGTTATTTCATGTGTATGGTTGATCAAACAAAACATGAACACTGTCTACCACTATTTTGACAGCTCTACCTCACAGACTATTTTCCATGGATTCCTGACACTGAGAAGGTGTTATGTATCTATGTACTACTGATTACATCCACAGGTTCAAAGATCGGCTTGACCAAATAGAAAGTTTGCCCAGACAGTTTAGGATGTCAGACTAAATTTCCACTCGGCCTGGATGGTTTTTCTCCAACTTGTCATGTTCTTGATTGTTAGTGATAAGATGAGTTCATCAGATTGTCTGAAAACCTTGAAACACCAGTATTTTAAAAAGCAGTGAGTTGTACAAGCTGTGTGGAGAATTATGTTTACTGGCGGGTATGATTTCAGATTTGGTTACCAAATGGAATTTCTTAAGGAAAAAGTGTCAGTATTGGAAACTCTACATGATTCCTCTGGTTTCTGGATAATTTGGAAATTAAATTAAATGTTTAAGTTTGTTTTTTAAAGTACAACAAAAATAAGTGTTACAACATCTTGGTAAAGAAAGTGACAAATTTCCACACAAAATGGAAGTACATGTATCGTCAGAAATTTTGGCGAAATTTAACTCAGGCATTCCTGAATTCAACAAGGAAAAAACTTCCAAATAAAATGACATGCGAAGGCCGGCTTTAAAATTTATGTATTCGGAATATTTTCATTCTTTGGAGTAATATTACAAACCAACATGTTTACATAATCTGAGTAAGTTTTTACTAATTCAAAACCTCTGCAACAACTTAACATCACAAGTATCAATGCAAATTAAATCCATATGCCTTCATTCTAGTGTTATTAAGTGAAAATAAACTACAATTTTTCCTCAGTAACTCCAATAGAAAGAATCGCAAAAAATATAATTTTGCTCTCTTTTTGAGAGAAACCCCCAGCATTAGAAGCGATCATCTAATTGAATTAGTTAAGCTCCGACCTATATATTCACGATCTCCTATGAGCATTAAACAACTCTGCACTAGATAGTGATTATCCATCCTTGGTAAGTTGGTCATGTCAACACGTAGACAGGAACATTCTGCATTTAATCATTGTGGATTAAATATGGTGGACACGATCAGACATTACATTTCATGAAAAATGTTGGGGTGTGATTTGACACTAGCATGGATGGATGGGTACACGGAACAGGGTAATCAAGCAAGCCACAGTACTTTCCCTACTATTCAGTGTCGCACTACAGCTCTACATGACTTTTAAAAGCATTTTTGTCACACAAGTATATTCTTAATCTTATTCTGAGCCATTTTCTCCTGAATAACATTGCAGGCCTGGACACAATTTCAAATGTGCTAATACTTATAATAAACATATAACACCTGTTCATGAAACTAGTATCTTTCACGCACCCTACCCTACTCCATCATTCATTCACATCTAATAACTGATAAATTTAGGCGGCTAGTTTGTCAATTTACAGCAAATTTTGAGAATTTTTCTACTACTAACACCCCAAGCTGTGGTAGTATACCCTTTATATATCCAGCACTGTTTCCAGCAACATTCCATTCATTTTTGCAAGGATTACCCCCAAGTCAAGCTGGCAAGGTCAAAGGGAAAAAACCTGCCAAATCCAGGCCAAATCCAGGCCAACTTTCCCACAACTGTCAAACTCTTGTTGGATGACTTCTATCAATGTTGAGTCCAGTGGAGAGAGTTCCCTATGATGCCTTGTGGGATCAGGTCTGGTCTAATTTGGAGGAGTCTTTGTGGGAACATTTGCCCTAAACTAGTCCTTGCTTTCTTGTTAACTGGCATTTTGCATTCATGAATTTTGGCAGTGGTACAATCAGGGTACAATACAAATGAATGGGGTGAAAGGGGAGAGTTGGGAGTGAATGGCAGGGTTTGCCCTTTTAACTTCCTTGTTCATTGACTAGCCAGCTGGACCAGTTAGCTCATCATTTCATGTTCCACAGCTTTTGCAATTATGTTGTAATTAAAAGATCTCTTTTGCTGACGTTGTTCAAATTGTTAACTTGATGGTACATGTACTTCATGTTTTGTGAAGTATTTCTTGGCATTTTCCATACTTGATATCAAAATGTGATGCTTTTCAACACTGAACTAAACAACCAGACCACTTGGAAGGAATGTTGACCGGTCTTCAGGTGATTTAACTGGTATTACTATTAGGCAAGGGGACCACTGTTAACAGAGAACGCTGAATAAGCAATAGTATAATGTAATATTCTACAACTGAAAGCATACCCTGTATAAAAAGGGTATAATATCAATTAAGACTTAAAGAAAGGACACACTTAAGAATGTTTTCCTATCCTAGTCTTACCCTGGTGACCCTATGCCATTGTATATGACCTCTATTTCTTGTAGATCCAATTTAAGTGTGTCAAGTTCGACAAATATTACTGATGAATATTTCAAGAACAAATAATGTGACCTTTGTACTGAACTTACTGAATAGTGGTCATAAAGACACATCAATCATTTTTTACAACTATTTTGGGGTCTGCTTACTGTTATTTAATTATTTATTAATTTCTTAGTCTAATCAATATTTAATTCACAGATTTCCACAGATTTCTGCTGAACTGATAGTCAATGTTTAAAAAGTAAAGTAATGGTATGATAAAATCATGGTTAATTGTAAAATGCAATAACTACTTTCAATTGACCCTGTCACGGTTTTCCACATACCTTCTGTTTTTTGGGGAGGGTTTTTTAAATGATAAAATCGCCTTACATCACAAGGCCTGACGACGGCTACTTTAAGGTGAGGGCTACACTTGACTGATTTGGGCTATCGAGCAAAATCAATTGACACCAGGGGCACGTTGCCTCCTACTCCTGGGGCTGAAACAGGGTTACCCCCTTCACAGTCCTTAAGGATGTAGGCATGAGTATCATCCACTAGGAGCCTGTCTGGTAGAGCAGAATGCACTACCTTCCCAACTTTGGATGGTCATGCTTACACGTTTATATGTACACACACAATAATGTTTGTGGGTATTAGGCATTATGGAGTACATGTACATTTTACATACTGTACATGCACTATTCACAATGCACACATGTAAACTGTGTACGATTAACTGTGCATATATTCTTTCTGCATTCTAATACATACAACAGACATTCTATAATCACCTCCATGATCATACCATCTGGCAAATATCTAAGTATAGGTAATGCAGACATAAATAAAAATGAGATGTTGATCAATGGTCCACATTGCATACACTTTAGGGTCTACACTTCAGACAAGGTGACAATCTGAATCAAATCTGGCCTCCCAATCAAAGAATTACTTGGCTGGTTAACAATTGGTTAAACAGGTGTATCATTCAAAACCAACACATATGGGTAGACCATACCCGTACCCACACCAAAACAACAACACAACAGTGCAGTGCACAAGCAACCCAAACCACACATGGATCCTTTTGGAAGACCAGCCTCCGCAGACATGACGGTGTTTACCAGTCACTAAACTGAAGCGGCAGTAAAAACACACCATCAAACACGCACCACTCGCAACTTTATGAAATAATGTACACTACATTAAATAAAGCAGTATATTTCATAGATTTTTAGAGGAGTACATCAACTTAGTATCATAAACTATCCTGCAGATTTTTCACTGACAAACGTATTGAAGATTTTCTTTAACCCTTTAAACTCGACCCCTTTTTTTGAAATTTTGCATGTGCTCAGGTTTTTTATTAAAATGACTGGTTTACTTCTCAGAAACCCTCAGAAACCTGTTAACATTATACATATTTATAAAGCTTACATATAGGGCTACACTTTTAGCAAGTTGTTGACCCCCCAGCAGGTTTTGAAAAAAAATTATGGCCATTTTAAAATTCATATTTTTATTTTGAAAACTCATATTTTTTCATATTTATGTAAATTTTGTAATTTCCAAATGTCTGAAATTGTTTTGGTGCCATTTTTTGAAATCTCCATCATCTGATCTCCCTATACAGATAAAGGAATATATTTTTTTCAAATCATTTTATGTGTTACAAATCATTTGCTAAAACAAAATTTACCAGCCGGCAGGAGTCTATGGTTGGATCAATGCCTTCGTTCAACATTTCTTCTTCGCCACTATCAAGATCGCCGTTCTCGTCGCTCTCATCAACAAAACCCAACAAATCAAAACGTTTTTCCTCTATAAATTGTCTTCTGGAAGGTTGGATAACATTTGACTGCTTTTCAGGCTTCTTTTTAGTCATTTTGAAGCTGAAATATAGCGTTTTGTTTGAGATAGAGAGAACGGAATTTGCACAAAGTCGACATACACAACACGGGTGACGCGCGCATGGCCAGTTTTTTTGGCAAAGCAATAGTCTGGTTTCTTTTCGCTTCGTAACTTTATTTATAAAGGTCGCACACAGGGTACCATACCATCATTGGAAAGCTTATGTTTTCAGCTTTCTAATGATGCATGACTCGGCCAATAGAGGGGGCAGTTGGTGTTCGATGAGAAGTGATTTATTTTTCGGCCGCCGCTGGCCGAATTTACGAAGGGTCGAGTTGAAAGGGTTAAAAGGGCCGGCAAGAAGCTAGGATTAATAAATAAATTTAAAAAAATGTTTACTTCATCACACTTGTTTGCATATTGAATGTCTAGCCAAGCAATTTAAACAAAACAAGATTCAGCACTGATGCTTCCTGGTGGCAACAATTGCCTCCATACCCCTGGTCATTGCCTACTCCTAGAACTATGAGGTTCGTTTCGCTATAGTGGAGACGATAGCAGAATGAACCTCATAGTTCTAGGAGTAGTCATCGCCTTGGTGCCCCTAGAAGTTGTCCTGAATAATTAATTGAGATGTCCCTCATAGATATGCCTCTCAAGGTAAACTGCTCTCCCCTTACATTTACAAGGATGAAATATCAGGACTGAATTTTTTTAAAGTATATATTTTTTTTTAACCAAACCCACCTATTCCACAATTTTTGATAGAAAAAATGAACATGTATATATTCTGTATTTAGTACTCAAAACAGACTTTCAGACTAAAAATCAACACTATCATATTTTGATATTATGAATTGTGTCGCTATTTATGCATTTGTAATTTAATTCACTTACCCTAATGAGAGTCATTCCTGGTAATAAATCCAATTGAAGAGAGAATCAGTCTGAACCAGCAGAGTGCATTTAGTTTACAGTGAGCTTCCCAAGCCAACAGTTCAATGGTAGTGCCCCAAGACCACTTAATACACTGCACCTATACTGTACACTGATACCATACACACTTATAAGCCACTAATAATAGCACTGATGTGTGCACTGTTGTATTGTAAAGTGGATTATCGCCCAACAATACTGGTTCTCACTGCATACAAATGGCTAACCCCATACACACACATGAAGACCACCACATGGCATGGGTATTATTGTACTCCCTGGGCTAGACTTTGCCTCAAGGACACGACCTTTGACCTTCATAAGACAGGTGCGTGGACTGGTGATATGATATTGGTTATGATTTCATATAAGGCAATCTTTCAGCAAGACATCACATTGGGTAATAATATACCAGGGTGTAACAAGCAAGGACTGCCCACTCAGGACAGCCCCCCTTGGGGCTACTCGAATTTGTTTGCTGTTTTGTTAAGAGGGCAGACTACATGTGAAGGAATTTCTTTTTGATTAATGCTAATATATTTTGTGGAGGTGGTTATTTATGTAATGCTTACAAATAAAAATGTAACTTCCATGCAGCTACTTTAACCTTGATTTGAGGATTTGTAGTAAGGTTTGGGAGCAACTTGAGCAGTCATTTTATTGTTAAACTATTGGAGAATGGAGACCATGCTCTAAGTCACCTGCTCTATCATTGTCATGTGCCCCATATACAATACCAATCAAAAATACTGGGTCTCATCATGCAGAAAAATAGAACCAGACTATTTTTCTTCTAGTTTTATTTCAGTTTCTAAAACAATTGTGACAACAAATTTGTTGACTCTGGGTAAATTTACATGCTGACTTGCAGCCAATTTCACGAAACTTCACGCAACTGCGGAAGTCCACTTATGCAAGGATTCTCGTGTTACTGGTGCATAAGTTACGCAATAAATGTTGCGCAAGTGGACTTACAGTTACTCATTGTAGCACCGCTCATCTGGTCAAGGCAGGTGGGCGGATTGAAGGGCTGGTGAGCCTAACAAGCTCTTTGTTAGCCCCTTTACAAGTTCTGCATAAAGTTATGGAAATTGCCCCAGTGTTCTCCCTTCAGAATGGTTCGCTGGTTAGATGCCAGTTAGAACACCTGAGGACCAGTCAAACTTTACTCTAAGTGGTCTGGCTGGCCAATTCAGTGTTGAAAATCATCCCTATTTCATTTGGAATATGGCCCAGTGAAAAAGCCGACAGACTTGTGAATCAACAAGCTAGCTGGTCCTGCTGGCCAGTCACTAAAAAGGTGAAAGGCAAACCCTGTTGGCCACAACTCTCATAAATTGACCCCTTCAACTACCTCATTCAACCAATCTTTTTGAAACTTCTAAGTATAAACAAACTGGATTTAAAACCCAAATGCAAACACAAAGCATCGTTTCTCTCTACAGAACCACCTATGAATTTAAGAAAACCAATGAGTTTAATGAAACGAGTTCTAAAGACGTTTTATCAACAAGAAGCAAGTAAAGACACCCCCAGTCTATTGTAAGGGACCCTATGTCAACAACTGTACACTTTGGCTGTCATTTAATTGCATGATGGCTAAACACCCAGCAGAAAATATTGACACTCAAGAAAAACTACGTAGTGGTTGTCCATACAGGCTATTTGTGTGGGCAATAAAGCCCTTTTCACATCAAAGCTAAAAAGCCGTATTCCTGGCTAAGTTTTGCCGTGCTCGTAAACTTTTTAAAGTTAACATAATAAAAACTAGTTAGTGGCCTGACGTTTGGACCCTGGCAGAGTTTTAAACTCCATTCCACCTTAATAAGGCAAATCTAAACTGAAACTTCTTGCAACCATTTCTACCTCCATGATGTAACAGAGAACCCTTCCATTCAACCGTCTCTTAAGCACCCATACAAAATACATCTCTTCTGAATTAATCATCACAGCAGAGAGCTTCTTGGCTTCTCATCTCTGCATCAACACCCCCCCCCCCCCAAGAACCCACAGACGATGCCAAGAAATACTTCACGCAACATCAAGTACAATCAAGTTAACAATTCGAACAATGTCAGCAAAAGGGATCTATTAATTACAACCCAATTTCACCTGCCTTGGTGATTCTGTAATCTACCTTCAGCAATAAGAGGACACGTCCTGCATAATTTATGCTCAAATAACTACTGTTGACCATGATACTAATAATTCAATGCCTCAGACTAGATTATAAAGTCTCTGGGGATTTAGATATGGGAGACCTAGATAAAACCTTCAAGACATACATTGTACATGTAGCAAGATTCCTTGCAAGGCAATTTCTCCCTCACAAGAGTAACCAGAAAGTAGGATTCATAAAGACATGAATCTGTCACTGAGGCTCTACCTTTACTCAGAACAAAATTCAAAGTGACTCTTTAAAGACTATTTTAATAATGTGTGGAGTCTGAGGCATTGCCAAGCATTAAGTTGACATTTCAGGGTTTGGATGTTCGGCTGGAGAGACACCCAGCTGTGAGGATAACATCTTGACATTTCAACATGATGACGAGAATTGGTTTCACTGACTGAGATGTGAGCAGATGGTCCAAAGGCAAAGTCGTGCCGCTTTCCTCAAAGCCTTCCCCTTAAGGGAACCCCTTTGGGAATCGGACCTTCTTGTGTTTAGGTCTCTTAAGACTGAGGAGAGGTTTGAAGAAGGGGGCCTGAAAGGAATAAAGGGGACAGATTGGGGTGATGGGGGCATGGAGATACACTGCCAAGGATAGAGGAACAAAATATTTATCCTTAATGAGCTTAAACAATATCTGAAAATTATGGATAGTAGTATTGTAATGGAAGATTTCTTGGAACAGATGGAAAGGGGGCAGATGTATGCAAAGTAGGGCAACAGAATACATTGATGAGGCCAACAAATTCAACATCAGAGTTCACCTGTAACACTAGCCCGATGTACACTGTCCTGTAAAAACTGCTCTGCGTTAGTACATAATATTGGGAAGGTCCCATTCTATAGATTTCTAAAATATAAAGATAAAAATAAAATGAAGGAAAACAAGTTGAATCTTATTTAAGATCACTATTCTTAAGATGTCTTAATAGTTATTAGTATTACCTCAGCTTATGTACGTCACAAAGGAGTTTATGTGTCTTTTGGACACCTTGTTTTGAATCTGGGCACCCAACTTTTTATATTATTTACATGTAAAAGAAGAGTAAGTGAAACAGTTAGACACCCTCTGGTAAATTTTTACAGCAACTATGGAAGGTGTTTTCCCCTTGTTCATATTCATGACTATGCTCGCCTTGAATATTTGAATAACTGATTGGAGGAACGAACTGGTCTTTTTTCATGTCAGTGGTTGCACTTTTTGTGTTGTATACCATCCAAGAAGCCACCAGCGCCTTGACTAAAGGCTATCCCCCCCAGTCTGTTTACCCAACCAGACTCTGATCAGATTGCACCCAATACAAGGAGACACTTTTAGAAACCACAACATGGCCAGGGGGGGATTAGGTGGTGACCTCAACCGAGGTCGAGCTATGTTGGATTGCTGACAACAAAACAAAAGTTTGTTGTTTTGATTAGTGAGTACGAGTACATACAGTCTCACAAGCACAAGAGTTCACAAGGCACGTTGCCCATGAGAAGCAATTTTCTTGTTCACACTCACTTGATAAAGACCCAGCCCAGGTATTTGAATGTGAGTAAGTTTAACTACTTAGTGGATAGTGTTTCAGGCCTGATGCTTCAAGTTTTGTTAGGACAAGGACACCAAAGCATTCTCTCCTTGGTAAAGGGCACCTCTATGAGTAAATGGAATTGACTGTATTTTTGACCCCATGAGGGCGCTTGTCACAATTAGGGTTTTATCTTATTTTGATTGCCTGTATGATTTTCTTACTTGTATTGCATTCATAAATTCTGTTTGCACAGGCCCTCATGCAATTAAAAAAACGAAAAATTCTGCATAGTTTGTGTGTGAGCCCTGTATTCGTGTCAGTTTGCAGGCTGTTTAAGGCCGTGACTGAATTGGTCATTACGGCTATGGCTGGATTGCCAGGTCATCATGTCTTGAAGTACATGACATCCATAGCAACAGCCGTAGCTGTAGCCATAGCCACCATCACGAATACAGATGAAGTTTTAATCAGCCATTGAATTGTTACTTTATTCATTTCGTCAGCCAGGCGATACACTGCAACTAGCCATACAGCACAACTTCCTTGATTGTTTCCTGTATTTGTCAAACAAATGTCTCTGGAATTCCTGTGATTAACTACGTGCAGACTTGTCAAAACAAAACATTACCACACTGTGGATGACCTTAGCAATATATGACATAAACATCTTGAAACCAAACTCTAGTGGTACACTGTAGTTTAGACTACTCTTGCTTATCTGTACCAATGCCAAAACAACCCCCTCAAAGAACAAAAGGGAAAACAAGTGAGAAAACAACATTCCAAAATGCACTAACATGAGTCATGGACTGCACATATACAGAAACCAATCTATGAGTATGAGACTGAATGCTGATCGTGACTCTTGGAAAGTGGGCAGGTATGGGGCATCAATTTATAAATTCTCATCCCAAAGACAGAATGCATCACCACAAAACTACAGCCCAATCCTTTCAATCTTACCGTAATCAGAAAGAAACGCAATATGACAAATCTGAGCAGTACCAACTTTAAACTTTACAAGCACCAAGTGATTAAAAATAGCAAATTCGAACCATGGCTGGTGTAATTTAGACTAGTCAATCAGAGCTGCCAACATTTGCATCTTGCAATCAGGGAGATCTTGTGCAACAATCAGGGAGATATTTAGAATTTTATTCAACATAATAGGGGACAAGTTACCAGAATCAGGGAGATTGACAAATTTTTTCATCAGAACATGGAAAGAGTTGGGGGGGTTTTTCAGGGAAATTTCCACAGAATGAGGTAGAGTTGGCAGTTCTGGGACATCACAATCCATGTGTTCCCGAAGGTGCAAAGTTGACACCGATAAGGCAGCACAATGGAAGTTAACAACAAATCTCACATTTTAAAGAAAATCAAAATCATAAAACGTTTACATACTTTGATATGAAGAAAGGGGACGCACCATTAAACTTATTCAGCTGTTATTTTAAAGACTACTTGGCCTTTATGTGGAAATTTGACCTGCAACATGTAAACTGCACTGGTAGTATTTTGCCTACCAGGATTTACCCTTATATTTTTTAAGGTCACTCTTTAAAGTAAACAAGATAACATAGTCAGAGGTCAGAGGTCAGAGCTGCCAACATTTGCATCTTGCAATCAGGGAGGTTTTGTACAACAATCTGGGAGATATTTAGAATTACATTCAATACAGAGCTGCCAACCTTTTCAAGTTGCAATCAGGGAGATTTTGTACAACAATAAGGGAGACATTTAGAATCAATATCACAGGGACAAAAGTTTCCATAATCAGGGAGGTTTTCCAAATTTTTTCATCAGAACATGGAAAATTTGGTTCAGTTTCAGGGAACTTTCTGCAGAATCAAGGAGAGTTTGCAGCTCGGCACAGTCAATAAAATCACCAAAAATTCAGAAGGCTCTTTATCGCGGATAAACAACACAAACCAGAAAACTTTGAATGGAAACTGCAACTTCTGCCAGGAGTGGAAAGAGTGTGTCATGAATCAGGAATTTGGAAGGGCAGAGAATGTCAGGATAATTCCTACAATCTGCAAGATGAGAGTAGCCATGGACCAGTAAAGCTTGCTGATCCATCCAATAAACCATAAATCCCCTCAGGTATAATGGGTTTTCAGGGAGCTAGAATGTTTACATGTAATATTTTTTCTGGTTAGGGTGCAAAAATAATGTAAAAATAAACATGGCTGGGTTAAAGGTATTACACAGGATTGGTAAGGATCAACAAAACATCCTCGTTCAATTTTAATCTGAAAGCTTAGTGATTATGAAGTTCATACTAAAACCTTTTTTCTGTGAAATATTTTTCTCTGAAATATTTTTCTCTGAAATGAAGCCAAGAAAACTGTATCTGAAAACCTTTTGAAAAAATGCAACAGCTGATTTCGGTTGTTACAACCAAAATAGAGGACAATGTGTTTACAGGCTGGAAACTGTGCAAGGTTTATCAAAATTTTCTCCTCACTCACACGATGGATTGAACCAAAATTTTCACAGATTTGTTATTTCATTTATAAGGTTGATCACACAAAACATGAACACTGTATGCAATTATTTTGTTAGCTCTACCAATCTTATACAATACCATAAAAGATAAGTTGAAGTGTTGATTCCTACAGCTATCTTACCCCAAATTATCAGAAATGCCAAATACTTTTAAAATATTACAGTGACATTTCCAAATGATAATTCAAAAGAAATTTCTTGTAGAAGTAGACAAGAAAGGTCAAGATACAAAAAAATTGCTGCAGTATCATAAAAAATAGAGCACCTTTGGTGACAATGGCGATGCACTTTATTTGAATTAAAAAAATATGTTCCTAAAAAAATAGTTCAACACCTACACATTCCTTTTCATAAATTTTGATCTGAACTATTTGTATTGAAACAAAATCACACCCTTTTTAATCTTTTTGGGGGCAACTACAGTGTATAAGTTTGATAAAGGGTTACCCACAGCTGCATAAATATTAGCAATGTGATAAATATGCAGAGAGCAGTCATGTGTATGACAAATTATACATAGGGAGGTGGCCAGGTTCAAACCTTGCTCGCAATGCACACCAAAACTGGCCTGGTTTTCTTCACAGCATTGTACAGATCATGTTTCTTTTTAACGCTTTACTTAAGTATGATGTACCTTAGTACTATACAAGCATGAAGCTATAAAATAGTACATGTACTTGTGCAAGTTAGTGTTAGTCTATGGAGGAAGTTCCTCCATCTGATCATACCCATGGTAAGCACACATACTGAATGTGTTCCTATAGAAAAAGGAACCATGTTTTAGAATGTTTTGGATGCACTGTAGTCCAAGGAGACAGAAGGTCATGCTTTTACAGAAGGGGAGCTTCTGGGAACAGCAAGTATCCAGCAAAAGACCCTCAAGATCTTAGGCTAAGTGATGTAGCTTGACTCGAGGAGTTACCAGCACAAAGGAAAATGCGATCTTTCTTTAGCATGCTGTTATAAAATGGAATAATTATAAAAATATATAGTTCTTATGGAAGAACATTACAATAACGTATCAATGCGCTTTACACAGTGCCCTGGTCATTGGCCCAACAACATCCCTGGTGAGTCTCCCTTTGTTTCCTCAAATGGGGTTGTTTTGGAGTTGTTGTTGTTGTCGTTGTCATTGGTTTTTTTTCTTTCTTTTCAGTATTTACATAGCATTACTACATGTAGATATCATCTTATCTCCTTCAAGTGAATGCACGTGTACAACGCAATATTCTGAGGCCACAGTGATCTATACCTAACACTTTACTCCTTACAAATAAGACCTTATCCAACGACTTGACAAGAGAAAACCTTCCAGACAGGAGCTGTCTCAGTCCTTACTGTTAATTCCTGAAAAACAGAAACACTTTGCAAAAGGATGTTTCCCAACAACACCTATTAACTAACAACAGGCCTTGAGAATGTCTTTTAAGTCTTGAAAACTTGGAAAGGGAGACCGTCAACTTATTGTTTGGAACAACTTATTCAATGCTGGTGCTTGATGATTCACCAGTCGCTGTTTGATCAACAGGTCTAGAAGGACATGGATTAACTTACCAGCTTGAAGAATGGTCTCTTGGTTTATGGATTCTCAGAATCCTTCTATACTGTGAAGACTGATACCCAAGGCATTATCACAGTAGACTCTAATAGCACCTTGGTTTATGTCTCGATTCGGAAATAAGTGCAACAATTTTTCACTCCAGTTCATTTCCAACCAAATTCAGGCATGATATTTGGCCCTCCGAAAAAAGTGGGGACAGTTTATGGAAGAAAGGTCTACATGTACATGTACATATGGTATTCGCTTTATAAAATTTCCAGGCTATTAATAACGATTTTAAAGAATTTTCTGAGGACCAAGAAATCGGAAAAGAATTAAGTAGGAAGAATATCATGCCTGCCTATTTCTTCCCCACTGAGCCTTCAATTCTAATCACTGCATCCAACCCGGGCTGGAAGGGAAAAATAGTCAGACCCCTTTTTGGTGTAAAAGGAACCAGCATTCACAATCACTGTTGCATATGGGGAACATGACATAGACAATGAAAGGATGCTAAAGGTTTTATGTATATCAGATTACTGAGCATCATTTAGTAGGTAATCTTGCCATTTCTGAATATCAGATCTTGCACTTCTCTAAGTTCCACCACAGGCTAAATCTTCCTATGTCATCTCGATGAGCTTACTCCAGTTTTCCTCTCCTCTCGCCTTAACCATCTTGCACTAATCTTCCTCAAGTCATCTTTAATGTATAGCCCGACTCTTTCTCGGTGGGTACGACTCGACCGTCCTCCAAGGAGCAGACTTGCATCCTATTCATTAATGTATAAGATGCTCTCAAGGTTATCTTACTCATCCTTTCTCGGCCTTATCGGGGAAAACGCCCCACGTTATAAACGTCTTCTTCATTCTGAACATCAAGTGTGGCTGATTCATCATGCAACCACACAGCTATGATCGAACTAGCTGAGTAATATAAGATCTGAAAACGTTAATTTCACACTGCCGTTGCTGAAAAAGGAGTCTTTGTGCGCCACAGCACCTTGTAAACCATTACATGGTGCTATGCAAAGGAACAGGTCTCATACTTCAACACGTAACTCCACATACCAGGGTTCTGCCCACGGTGGTCGGTGCCGGAAAACCCGACCGGCACTCATGATTCCCCGACCGGCACTCGCAGAATTTTTTCTTTTTCCGACCACCACACATTTTCCCCTTTTTTTGCCCATTTCCTTCAAAATATTTTGAACAACGTGTAAAACAAATTATTTACCAGTAAACAGTTTTATCCAAAGTTTCGAGTAGCCTACTTCTTTGGTTTGAGTCTATTTTAATGATCCAGGATCGAGCATTCCTCCCGCCTGTACGTCAGGGATCGAGCATTCCTCCCGCTACGATGTACAATATAATATATCCAACGCACGAAACCCGCATTGATTTTGCAATGGTTTCCAGTCACGCTGATTATAGCTTTACGCTTGGAATAACATGATACCAGTTTCATCATGTTGCGAACCCTATTCTACAGCGTTTAATACAACGGAAATGAACTGCAGAGTAAGCACCATGCTATAGATGCTGTAAATTGTTTTCCCATGGCGGTAAAGGCGTGCGCGCACTGAGGGCCTACATTCAAGGCACAGCTGCAGGGCGCACGGACGTGTGTAACCACTCCGTGCACGATCGAAAGGAAATTGACTTGACTGTACTAGGAAAAAAAAAAATTCCGGCACTAAACAAATCCTGGGCAGAACCCTGACATACTAGGAAAAATACTGAGCGCTTTGAGACACCCATCGGGAGTATAAAGCGCTATATAAGAACTGCGTATTATTATTATTATTATTCAAATCAATGCATCCAAACCAAGGCTTGGAGAACAAAAACAGTCTGCCTCCTGTTTGGTTTAAAAGAGAATCAGTATACAATGCAGCTAGTGAAGACAGAGAACAAGACAAGAGAGTAGCAGCATGATCAAGTTGTGTGCAACTACCACAACATACTAATACCTGAGCACTTGCATAATACTAAACCTCATACACGTGTACATATGACTTCATTTGAGTAGGGCGCCCTCGCCTGGAGGTCAAATTGGACAGTCCTGACATGTGCGCCGCGCGTACAAATCTGTATGCTTCTACATTGTTTCATCATCAGATTACCTCTAAGATGGCAGCTGGATGACCTCAATGCATAAGGTCTATTGCATTGATGTGTTGGCCACAGTCCTGATTCATCAAATTCACGCAAAACTTGGGAAATGATCCAAAGAGTAATCTTTGGTTCTTGACCGAATTGAGACAGTTTGGTCTTTAAGTTTTAAAAAATCATGGAAACCTGATCCAAGCTCAGTCCACAAGTATTACTCCTCAAGTTGATGATCCATACACATTAAGAAATTCTAATCTGTAAATTGAGAGCTCTCATATTACATCTAAGGCGGCAGATGCTGGAGTAATTTCAATGGTAACTCTGGCGCCAGAAGATTTGTGAGGCATCTGTCACCCCAAAAAGGTTTCTTAATTCTATGATTTATGACTAATTGTGCATATTTTCTGTCTCTTTTACAGGTACCTGTTCTTTCGGACTTATTCTGTTTTTATTATCCAAGCAAACACTTTCATAAGATGTAAACAAAGCAAACCAACTTTTTAATTTTTAAATGGGCTTATTTGATACTTAGACTTACTTTTTTATATATTGTTTTTCTTCTCTCTTTTCTTTTTGAGCAAAATGAGGGAATGTCGTGCCATTTTGTATGGGGCTGATGGTGGCATGACGCATACTTACTTGCGTCTTCCTAGTGCAGGACTCTATAGTGTCTGTACACATGCATGAATGTAATTAACATATTTCATGGGAAGGGTTACATTTATACGGCTTCCTTGTTATTCAGAATTTTTGATCATTATTAATTTCTTTACCAATCAAAAGCTTTATAATTTGTATATATATTAATAAAGAAACAAAGCCACAGCTTAATCTTGTAACTATTATAATTACTAATATTTCCAATGGTTTCAGTTTCATATGGCATTGTAACTCTAATCATGGGGCAAGGACTTCCTCCATGCTCTAATAGAGACTTTTGAAAGCTAGTTGATTGAAATGAATATTATCTGTGGTGCATTTTCGTGGTCGTAACCAAATAACTGTTTTAGTTGAATTGGCCATCGGTTAATCACTGGCCAATAAGCAAAATAGCTATTGATTACTGCCGCCCATAAGCACCCCTGTGTAAGCCAATGATGTAGATGAACAATTCTGTTGTGATGTGTTTCATTCAACTTAATAGATATAAATAATTGTTTGTTTTTTAACACAAGTTCGCCCCAAACAAGGCTAAAAGCCACTCTTGGTAAGGGGCTACAAGAAGAAAACATTTAAGATGAAAACAACTCAGGAGAGCTGAAGGTAAGTTGAACGATTGAACTCTTTCACAGACTAATTGCATATCTTCCCTTTAACAAGTGGCTGGAATCTTCTTCAAAGCAATTTTGTTGACAATAGTTGTTTTCCCTTTCCTCAAATCAAACAAACCATAACAACATAAACAGGGCTCAAACTTTACACTGGACCACAGGCCCAAGGCCAGTAGTTTTAGTGTTGGACCTGTAAACTCATGAGTAATCAAGTCAGGCGGTCTTGTGTTTTTCAATTGAATAATAAAACCTCTCTGTGTAATATCTGAATCAAAAACAAGTCACGTTCAAACGTTGACTTTGAGTCTGATAAACACCTTTCAATTCTATTGAGTAATGAAATATGTACCCATAAAGACAAATGAAATCAATCTTCTCTTATGCTGTATGTCATAGTGCTTGCTCCTGGGCCAGTAGATATTTTGAGCAACAAGCCCTGTGGTCTTGTGGATTGTTTCCCCCAAATCAAGCCCTGATAAACAGTTGGCCCCATCAGACATATGGAACTGACTACGAGTCTCCACAACACCATGAAATTTTCATTACAGGACACTACTGTCCAATGGTCCATGCATGGATGAATATTACTCCCTGATTGAAGTAAAATAAAGCGATACCCATCCATTATGCATGGGTATTATATTGCCATCAAATTCATCAACTTGGATATTCGAGGACTAGGCAGGAGGATAGAGCTCCTCGAATGCTTGTCGGTTCTTATTTCATAATCAAGATATTTGTTCAAGCTAGCCCACATATGTCTCGCATGCTTTTTTTAAGTCGGCCAACCTGAATAAAATTCATGCAATAACTCTTCCAGTCCAATTCTGCACCTTCAACGTTAGGACATACATTTCATTAATGCATGCGAGAAAGCCTCTGCTAGAGTCGAAACATCAGGCCATTAACTATTTTTTTGCATTCATACCGTAGGTCCTTTTGGTTGTTGAGAGGTTTTCAACAACTAATTTGATTTTCTCATTTAGTTCATTTTAAAACCTCCGCAAATGCATATGAGTAGAACTCAGTTCGTTGTCGCCATTTTCTCTTGCCTAGCATGCCATGGTACATGTTCAGCTGTTGGTAAAATACAATATTCTTTGCGCTCCTGTTCCACAAATAAATGACAGAGAATACTCCTTTGTTGAAACCTACATGCAATTATGGGCTGAATTGTTTTTCAAATTTTAAGCTTTAGCCGAGACACTTGCACGTACTGCTTTAAAGTGTTCCTGTGTGTTGAAAGTGATTTGAGCGATAAACTTTCATGTTTGTTCAGGTTTCAAACGACACGGAGGGATGACCATGCCACTTGCGCATGAACCTCTACCTTGGTCATGTTCCACCTACGTAATAACATTACGAATACCTATGTTTAGCGCACACAATAAAGAACCAGACTATTTTCCAGGCCAGCATTATTTCACTTACGCCCAGTTCATACTTCAAACAATGCAAAGCGACTTTCCTTCATCGCAATTTGACAACAGCGCATGTATACTTGATTGTTGGCAATCAAAATTCACTTTGCATTCGCTTTCGGGTGTAGCATGAACTGGACCTTTTAATGTTTTGAATAGGAGAACACACTATTAGGCTACGTCTGTTTTGGACCCCATGGTCTTTGTTCCAGAGCCCACTTCAAATAACCCACATAAATCTATCAATGTTTTTTCGTATAGAGGCTTCTCTTATATCAAGGAAATTTACTATTAAAGGTTTCTTTTCCTACGGAAAAAAACTTTATGTTTATATATTGAAAATAATTTACCTTACGGATGCTTCCCACATCAAAGTCAAAATCCTCTTCAGCAACAAGCGGTGAGGTACTCATTCTGTCTCCTCAATCAACCAAATCCAAGGCCAGTAATAATCAACAGTCCACTAATATATCCACGCTGAACACCTTTGCTGATAACATCCACACAAAAAAACACAATACATCCACAGAGAATGAAACAAAACGAACGAGTCAACAGCTTGAATCCTCATCACCATCCCATCGTAACTTCCCAGTGATATGTTGACCAACCTCCCGTTGGAACCTAAGTCATCCACAACAGCTAAAAATCCACTAGAATCAGCTGAATATCCACATGCATCCACAACAGCAAAACCAACCCCAGACTTGTCTGGGTATACATTCATCCAGTGATGGTGGAGGAGGAGAAAATGCTGGCCGGCAGTTATTGATGAGGCTCACGCATCAGACACGTGCACATGAGCTTGAGTGCCAGAGAGAGGAGAGAGGCATAGACCCTACATGCAGTAGGCCTCAGTGCAGCCACTCCCACTTCTACACAACGACATTAAACACACACACTAGCCAATACTCACACAGTTACTAGCCATACATGTATAATTACTCGTACCCATAGTGTTTTATGTATCTTGGTGTTTTTTTTCCCCTCTATTCACAAAACCTGACTGTGTTGAGCGGCTACTATGTACATGTAAGGCTTCACAGGTGTGCAAAGCCCATCGTTGTCACCGGACAACTCCAACAAGAACCAATTGTTAGCACGATATAAGCCCTACCAAATGTTAACCATCATGTCAACATTATTCCTAGGTGAGGGTTTTTTTTATTTTTTATTCTGCTCGAGCATGGACCCCCTTATCTGGCTGCAAGCACTTCATGCATATTCATGAGAGGTTGCTGATGTCGAATCTCATTAAATTCACAGTCAAGAACAAGTGGAACGAAACATAGTGAGGGGCCTTTCATCAGAATGCAATAAAATATGACATGCTGGTACATTTTCTCAAATGCAGACAATATTCCTCATAAAACTGAAAATACAGTCAATTTGTCAAATCCTCATTTTAAAGTTATGCCATCTGAACAATTATATTTCTTTGTAATTTTTCTTGTAACTAGGTTTTCCTTTATCGTGGTCTGAAATAACTTTATTTCAAAGGGAAATTTTAAAAATGTAGCTCAAAATAACAAACCTTGAAAGTGGCATTGACTTAAATTAGGTCAAAGTGAGTCCTTTAAAGTAATGGCACATTGTGCATTATAAAACCATACGCAAATATAAACATACGATATGTTTTTCGCTTCAAGAGCATCAACTGTCTAAATCAGGTCCTACATTGAACATGCTTTTATTTTTAACTAAACTTATTATCAAAACATATAACAATACGTTTTGTATGAGGGGTATGTACAATTGTCCTTCGCAGAAACCTCTTGGAAAAAATGCTATAGAAATAAACAAGGTCAACATACAAGTACATGTATGTACTGAATGTACATGTACCTGTACATATGCATATTGTGAACATCATTATGTCAAGTGTATTTAAGTAAAAAGGCATGTGCATATATGCAAATTTATGCAAACATATGCTAATTCAAAACCTCTTTTTTAACTTTATACAATTTAGAAACAGCTTTATGTATCGTACCATTTTAAATTCTAATGTTACATACAAGTACTGATTCTCTAAATGTCACAATTTTATGAACAAGTTCATAACCCTACAATATGCAAATTTATGCAAGAATATGATATTTAGATATTTTAGTGGGTACAGCTGAAAGAAGAAACTCCATGACACTATCAATTATCTATGCACTGTATGTAGATTTAAAATTTATGTTACTAGGCCATATCCCTTAAATAGGTAAATGTATGCAAGCATTATGCTAATTGGATGCATGTTAACTCAACACCCACTCTTGCCTGAAGTACTGATACAAACAAACTATAGGATTTTTTGTATGCTCTATTTGATGCAATGATAAGCAGAATTTATGCTTGCTATCACAGACACAGAATCAATATTTATTCAACCCTAATCCCAACCATCTGAATCAAATTCATTTCCCGGTGGCATTGTTAAAAGCACCTCCAAACACATTGCTCTTTGACCAGTGGCGGTTTGGATACGTGTCCAAACTCCTCGGCCTCAATTTCTACGAATTACGTCTGAGTTTATGATAAACTGCAACAAAAATAAAGGATTTAAATTTGTTTTACAGCTTTATAAATCAAGCGAATTATGCATTTCAAATGTAAAGCCTCTGTACAAACAATGCAGGGCAATATCAAATAATTAGGGCAAACCCTTTCTTCCTCTTTTATTTCTTTTCTTCAAATTTTTAATTAATGCCAACACTTTTCCAGAAAGCTTTAAAATCCCATGGAATTGGAAATGTTCTCTTTCCGACCCAACCCATATTTCAAACAATTTGCCAGTCCTGGAATTACATGGAGGACATGGAGGTCACGAAGGCCATGGCCTGTGTTGTCCTGTTCTCGGCCTTGATGCCCCTTCAAAAAATTCACATTAGACTTATAGATTTTCCAATGGAAGTCCCCTTTGCAAAATGAAAATGGCCTTGCCCTCTCAAAGATGAAATCCCAGGCCTGAATTGCAAAGGACACTTAAAGTGTTGATACAGTGAGTTCATGGAGAAATTGAAAATATGACCAAGTTTCACTTCTTTCTCCCTCGAAACACACACAATAAAATGTGCACAATATTGAATAAAAATAAAAAAAATCTTTTAAACTCTTTTTTGTAACTTTCTAAATTTGAAATTACAATATTATTTGTAACAACAAATATTGTTTACATTCTATCGTTAATGCTATATTACATAGACCATGTAACCTTTGTTTACAAGAGTGACCTTGTACATTCCAGGGCCTTTCTGGCAGGCAAGATACTACACTGACCATGGTGGAAATTTTACATAAAGTGTAACATAATTTGCACATAAATTCAAGAGTTACAAAAATAACAGCTGAACAAGTTTTGAGATATTTATTTATTTATTATTTTTTTCATATCAAAAGTTGGTAAAAATCATAAAATATTATATTTCATGTGTTCTTCCATTTATATGCTGTGTAATTGTGCCTGCATGGAATCCGGGCTTTGCGGCTCTTTTGTAAACATGTGATGTCATAGGTCACATGGTCTATAGTCCACTGGGAAGCACAAAAGGTAGAGGTGTTAAATAAATTTGCCAGATTAACATTCCTATATTAGACTCTCTTTGATGAAAATGAATATGAATATTGATTAAATCATAAATGAATGAATTATTCCAATATTAAAATCCAGGCCTCGTTTATTACGCTGCAAATGTGTGATTATTGCTTAGCAGTCAGCATGTGATATGACAAATGCAGAGCTGCCAACATTTGCATCTTGCAATCTGGGAGATTTTGTCCCACAATAAGAGAAACATTTAGAAATACATTCAACATAATCAGGGAAAACAGTTTTCATAGATTTTCTAATTTGCTCATCAGAACATGGAAAATTTGTTTATTTTCAGGGAACTTTTTGCAAAATCAGGGAGAGTTGGCAGCTCTGTAAATGTACCAGTACTTTTTGTCAAGACTCCTTTTAAAAAAAATTATTTATTTTTTATTACACTACACACTGGAAAATACGTACTGTTTTTTAGTTTTTTTGTTTTTCTTTCTTTTCCCCCCATAGTTTTTTTGTTTTTGTTTCCCCCCCCCTCAAATCCCAAAATGCTGATGGGATACATTTTATATATTTGAAACTTTTCAAGCTCATTTTGGGGGGGGGGGGTAAATATTTTAGACGACCAAAGTTTTCTTTTGTGAAATGAAGAAATTATTCTGCCACACCCCAGCACAGTTGAGCAGCTGTTCCGGATATCACAAGTATTATTTCTTCCTCCGCTTCTGTTTGACAGGTCATGTGACATTCTACTTCTATAATGAGATTCCCCCTAAGGATGACACTAACAGAGTTGGTTTCATGTACACGTATTTGGCCAATTGCACACAATACATCAAAATACAGACAAGTTACAGAAGGGCTTTGAAGGCAGGGTAAACTTTTGGTAATTGTAAAAAACAAGTATCCTCACTTGGTGTATCCCAATTTTTGCATACACTAAGAACCCTGTGAAAGTTTAAGCTTAATTGGTCATTGAAGTTGTGAGAAAATAATGAAAGAAAAAACACCCATGTTGCATAGAATTGTGTGCTTTCAGATGCCTCAGATCAGATTCAAATTTTGGGAGTGAAAATTACATGTTACAACTGCATATTGGTAAACAGAAAGTTTTTGTGACAAGTGCTAACACACTCAAGGAAAAAACAAGTGCTAACAAACAAAAGACAAATGTTTATCGTTAATTAAATTCTAAGCTAATAGTAGATTTTAATTTTGTCCTTTCGCTGAGGTTGCTAGGCACTGCTACACAGTTGTTTGAAAAATGTATGGAGGGAATGCAAGTTTTCAATTATTTGTGTTGCTGTGGAGATAAGTGCTTTAAAAATGCTACACCACACAAGTATATCACACAGATATGACAAAGTAAAAAAAAAATGAAATCATAACAGTCTAATTAGATTCTTCAGTTTTGCATTTTCAGTTTCATTGAGGTAGCTAAACACTGCTTTGCAGTGTCTCAGGGAAACTAAAGAAACAAAATATAAATCTTCATAATTTGTAAATGTACTGAATGTAATTATTCTCGTAATCAATTCAGGCAGGAGAGGATTGGACTATTGTTATGGCTGGTGATTTTGAAATGCATGACAAATTTCTATTCAACAAAAAGAATTGCTCGCTAAATTGTCCACTGAGGAGTGCAGCTGTTTGTTAGCGGAGAATGTTGATTTGGCATAATGTGTAGGAATATAAACAACTCCAAGTGGGATCATGGCCCAATGTTAATGGATGTTTGTTGTCTCGGTCCATGGCTTTTTTAATAATGATGAGAGCATACAGTTTATAATGTGACTGCATTCTGACCAGAACCCAATTTCACATCGCTGTTTACTATAAGCAATGAATTGGGGCTTACAGAGGAAGGGATTTCCCCGATTACACAGGTTGGCAAGGAATTTTGCTTGTGTGCCTGCGTACTCCACGTTACCAAGGCATTCTTCGCTTACACAGCAAGCGCAGAAACTCAGCGCTTGCCCTGAAAGCGAAGAATGATAATCACAAGCGCAGAACTCGGCGGTAAAAAGTAAGCAGAGCCATGAAATTGGGCCCTGTTTGTGCTGTTTGATAAAACCACTAGGTACGAGACTTAGACTTCAATCCAACGTATAATAAAAGGCTTTCAAAAAATATTCATTGTCGATCTACAAGAGTTCTTTCTTTCAAGGTAACGTAAATGAACCAACAGAATGCTGTAAACATCTTTATCAAGTTTCCCGGGCATGCCCTCTCTCTGTAGCAATCAATGTGTAGAGGGCGCATGCAGTAACTGGATGAAAATTCATAATTCCAATAACAGCCACAGCTGTTTTGATCATGACCAAACAGCGCCTATAATGCCATCATGTTTTTAAGGCCATAATGTTTTGTGACTTATGGGCTTAAATCTCAAGTCTGTCCGAGAAGTCTTCAATAATCCTGATGGATTCTCTATGATTAAAATGATGTCCATTTGTATAATCACACATTTGTAATTGGACAAGTATTGACAGATGGAAGAGACTACCGGTTCAAGTACATAGTATAGAGCAACAGGGTCATTGACTGGATGGACAGAGGTCAGATAGATGTAGATGAACTTGATCGAGCCCTCAATGTCCATATTGGTCTAATTTCCTGACTACAATGAAACAAGTTATGGTTTGTGACTTTTCCCCTTCAAGGTGTATGGAGTTTTTATTCTTACAAGAGTCTAAAAACCTTGTCACAACAGGGCACTTTTACATTAATATCTGCCTTAAATTTTTATGGTCATTAATTTTTGGAGTAATTACCAAAGGTATACCCTACCTTTAACACATCAATTAAGCAATATTTGTTTATATGAAAAGTATGATGGGCACAGTAGCTAGTTTATTTCTCTACATTTGTAGACAGTGTGCAATCAATTCCCATATCATAACCAAAATATATAAAGGAGTAAAAAAAAAACTATGTAAACCTTGCAAATGAATCAATAAAGGATCTTCCAAAGTCCGTGCCGACCATGGGTAAACAAACAACACAAGCTATTGACTGTCTGCTGATGAAAAACTAACAACGAGTAATGAATAGTTTGAAGCAACACCCCCCCCCCCCCCCCCCAACCCCCCAATGATCATATCGAGACATTCAATTCCCATACCAATTAAATTTCTCTCTGTTATTATTGTGATAAATAGCAGGCACAACCCTGCTGGTGGTCATAAACTAAATTGTTTGGAAGGCAATCTTTAAAAAAAATAACAGGTCTGGAATTTCATATTTGAGAGGGCAAGGCGATATCCGGTTTGCAAAGAGCACTTCCAGTGGAAAATATTGAACTTTTGAAGGGCACCAAGGCCATGACCAGGGGCAACAGAGACAATGGCCTCCGTGTAATTTCAGGTCTGAAATTAGCAAAATTGTCATTCCACAGCAAAACAGATTGTTCATAAAGGATTTCAAGCTTTGCATGGTGGAGATACATTATATCATCAATTCATATTTCAATTATTGAAGAGCAAACTTAATGCATTATAAAAGTTCCGCAAAAATATTCTGATATCTTTAAAATATCTGTGAAAATTTACAAACAAGTCCCCACTTTTCAACTATCTCCAATTCAAAATAAATTGATTTAAGAGTCAATTTTAAATCAAACAAAAACAAACAAATTAACAGCACAGTCAGAAAAATACAGAATTCTTCTTCCCATTCAGTTCAAGAAATTCTCTCCCATTCTCCCACAAAAAATGAAATAAGGAGTTACAGGGAAGAAAACATTAAAACTAATCCATTTTATACTCATTCTTTTAGTTGCCTAGCAACCGGGAATCTCATTATAATATTCACTGGCGACCCTCATACAGTAGCATTGTACATGCCCATACATATGTACTAATGCGTGAAACCCATTCCTTGTGTGTGCTGTACATGTATGTACATGTACTTGTAATTGTCTAGACTATCACTATAGTACTACATTGAATATTACAGTAGTGAATCGTGAGGCACAGTTGGGTGAATTTTTAACTTGGGAGCGCCACAGTTCTGCGTCTGTAAGACGTATCGTAAGAGATCCCATATGATAGAGTGGCCGATAACATTTGAATGATCGTGACAAGTTGACATTTTGTTTCTGTTGGAAGGAAAACACCGGAAATTGCACCCACGGAAAAGTCTATGATGTTTTGATCTACAAGTACTTAAGCATGTACATTTATTATTACAAAATATTGCTTGCTGACGCAATATTAATAAAGTGCATCTACAAAACAAATATTCTAAACCTTTATGGCAGTGTTGAACAGCCCAAAACATGAAAAAATCTAAACTGAGTAAATATAAAACAACCCATGTAATTGAACTAGTTTTTAATTAATTAACTTTATAATTGATGTCTGAAAGCATGCCAGTGGACTGAAATTTTGCACGTCTGATTTTTTTCCCGGATGAAATTTTTTACTATCTTGCTTAGCACGTAACGTAACAGCAATTAGAAATTCTGCTTTTACCTCAAGATATTTTGGATATTTCCACTGGTTTAATTTATTTTCTTTCTTGAAAGTAGTTGTTTGAATGAACATTTCCCGAACTAAAGTATATATCTTCAAGTACACTAAATATTCAAAAATGAACCGTCAAGAGACAATTTAAACCCACAAACCAAGATTACAAAATGCTTCACAAAGACTAATTACCCTAGTTTAATCTCAAATGCATCAGATGCTAGGTCAGATTTCTGGCCAATTTGACTGTCAGCAAATTTAGGTTAAAATCTTAACACAGCTATTTTCATAGATTTTAGAAAGTTATAAGCTTTCTTTTAGTGTATTGCAAATAAATTATTGTTGGGATCCCAACGTTATCGGGATCCCAACGTTATCTGATGTCCATCAGCCATACATATGCATGTTACATGTATTTTGTGCATTGAAGAACGTTTTATTTGTTTTGGGGTGAAAGTCACCGACAAATAAGTCTGTAATTGGAATCCAGATCTAAGGAGGTACCTTTTGATAACCCTTTGAGCAGACTCCAAGGAGCTTTTTGGAATGGCATTCTCAGTGTTAAAGAAGTACATCACAGAGCATGATTTATTTTATTTTTTGAAAAATATCTTCTTCTTTTTTAACAGCCAGACCTTCATGATTCAGACAAAAGTCTAAAATATCTCATCCCTGACATTTTTTTATTTAGAAACAGCATCATCCGTCTAAATTAATTGAGAGGAAAAAATTATTTCTGAAAATTATTCACAAAAATTACTTGTTTTTGTGAAAAATCGGGCCATTTTCCACTAATCAATAACAACCTACGATTATCTTTTTCAGAGTATAGTATCAGCACGAAAAATCGACCGGGAATTGGGCCCCTATTTTCCCCTTGCATGTAATTAGTCACACGGTAGCATCTCTGCAAATGTCAAAGCTTGTGCATTGAGCAAATATTCAGTCTACATGAGATTCAATCGGGCATTGCAATCCACACATACTGTACAACTCAACACATCCAACGCACACACCCACCCCATTGAATATTCCAAACTGACTTCTGCTCGCTTCTCATTAGCATGGACCTGACCTGACAAGAGAGGGCGGTAGACAGCATTTCTAACTCACCAGGGAGTGCCTTATTTTTAGAATCGCTGCATGTGGAAGTAATATTGGACAAACGAGTGAAAGGTTATCAGTGAAATATCTGCTACATATTTGGGTTACATTTCGAACAGCTGCTAAGTGGTGAAACATGCTAATAGCGAGCTTGATTCGTTTACCCATAAATGACTCAAATGTGTGTTCACCTTACTTAGTTTTCTAATAGTGCTCCAGAAAAGTACCACCAAAAATGATGTCAAAAACAAAATTCAAACATTTACTAATTGTATATCTCATTTCTCAAAGAAACATTTAAACCAAAATATTTCAAGTGAAGTTTTCTACCATGACCATCTTTATAACATGTAGGCCTACATGTATGTGCAGATTTATTAGTTTACTCTTATCAATGTTGTGCACACCCTTCTTTTAAAGTTATTATACAGGATTGGTAAGAATACAAAACATCGTCCAATTTCAGTCTGAAAGCTGACTGATTATGAAGTTAATACTAGAACTATTTTTGTCTGTGAATTATTTCCCTCTAAAATGAAATTATATTCAAGAAAACTGTATCTGAAATCCTAAAACAAACAAAAACAGAGCAGTTGATTTCGGTTGTTACAGCCCAATTAAAGTAACATTGGTTAGGGTAAAAATATAAATGTTCACAGATTCACACATAACTTACATGGTATAAAGATGGTCATGATGGGAAACTCCCTTTGAAATATTTTTGCTTTAAATGCTATAGTTTTTGAGAAATGAGTAAAACAATTAGTTTTGATCTCAATAAGTCAAAAACTCGATGTTTTAAAACAGTGAAAACACTTAAGGTTTTTCCCCACTTTTTTCTGGTGATTGCAATGACCGATTGAGCTTAAACTTTCACAGGTTTATTGTTTCATGTATATGTTGGGATACACCAAGTGAGGATACTGGTCTTTGACATTTACCAAAAGTATAAACTCCCTTTGAGGACAATGTGTTTACATACTGAAGCTTGTTCATGGTTTTTCACTATTTTCTCTTGACTCACACAACTGATTAAGCCCAAATTTTCACAGGTTTGTTATTTCATGTACATGGTTGATCACACAAAACATTAACAATATTGCTATTTTGTCAGCTCTTCCAGTCTTGTATAATATGTTTTAAGTAGACTGTTCTAGCAGTAATCCATATCAAACAAAGGTATTCATTTGTAATTCAGAATGATTTCCTACCTAGGGTATGAAAGAACAGCGAAGACAGAAAACTGCCTCACAGCAACAACCCCTGAGGAAAGAAATCTTACATCCGCTTTGGCAATCTCCAACTGTCATTCTTGTTGAAAAGAAATTCTCTATTGCTCAGAGAAGTAGTTGACAGTTTTGTGAAAAACTCTTCAGTTCCAATGGGAATATTATTCTCTGACGCAGTCTCCTCAAAGCCAGAGGAATTACTTGGGGGGGAAGCACGGTACTGAATTTTGAAAAGCTATCTTTTTTGCTGCAATTTTTTTCCCTTTGTCATTTGATGTCAGTTTTTTTAAATTTATTATAATTAGTTTTTTTATCGAATGCTAATTTTGTTGTGCTTGTCAGTGGATGTTTTTGTTTATATTATTTTAACAATTTTGTTATTTAGGTTGGTTTTTCTTAAGACAGGGAGTTGCAGAAGTCATCCCCACAAAACCAATTCTCAAAGAAGGTTCAAAGAACCAAAAACAATAAGTTGAAAAGAAAAACGAAGTAGTTCAATCAAGTTTATCCTTGAATATGTACATCAACAAAAATATTCTATAATGAGGCTGGCAGTGAAAATGGTCTGGTTACATTTTTACAAATACTTTTCACTACGATTCATACACAGGAAACCCAACAAGGTTTGACCTATCATTCTGAGCAGTGGAATTTTAAGGAGACACTTTAAGTAAGTGCCTTAAGAGGCCCTTCAAAATTCAAAGAAAAACATTCAAGCTGTTCGTTACATCTCAATTATGTTTAAAGATGCTATCCCTTTGCATTTTTCCTGGACCGGCTCGGTGCATCAAAACCCAAACCTGACCTTTGACATCAATGTGGCTAAAAATAGTATACCCCAACCATAACTAAAGAAAAACGTAAACAGGGCTAGTAATTAGGCTGTGTAATCAAAGATATGGTTTAACAATGAAGCTAATTTCTTGGGCGAGTCTAAAGGAATATTGTTCAGAGACAACAAAATGAGAGAGCACCTTTAAGGGATGAGTTCTTGGTAAAGGAAATGCTTCTTTCAATTATTAACATAACCTCATTAGCATAAACAAGTATACATCATGTACACATAGTGTGAATGATACATGTATGTTAGTATTTATAACAACCAGTTCCAACAAATTTAAAGTGGCTAAATGGAAATGTCTGGTTACGTAACTGCGTGCAATCAAAGTGTACATTTAAAGATGACATACAAACTACCGCACTATGACACTAAACATTGTGAATCTAGACTAATAACCCCAATATGAAGGTACGCATTAATTCCATGAAGCCTCATTATCAATAAAAATGAGATCAGATTTATTTCATAATAGAACAATTACAGTCCCCTCTCAAATATCCTTGCCTTAGCGCCTTGCCATCCTGACAATACACCGAGAAGATCAGGGTCATATTTCAGTTGGCATTATCTAACATGACGCTGGAACGGGAGGAGAATAATGGAAGCAACACTGCCGCCTGCCGCATAGCCACGGACTTATTGTCATTTGCTATGCTTCAGCATGGCATGATAATGAATGAAGTGTCAAGGTGGGTATGAATGACCTATATGCATAATTTATTTCTGATTACAGAATATCAGGCCAGCACTCTGTGGAATTGCTTTGCATAATGACAGTAGAAGGAGCATTTCCAAAACAATAATGCAGGGTTTTTCTTCTTGTTCTGCTCATACACAAAAACAAGTCTTGTCATAGGTATTACATTTGCATCAGGGGATAAAGAGTATTATTTGGCTTTACCCGTACACTTGTGTAAAGCACTACATACTCAGTACTTCCCCACAAAAGTCCACAGGCATACTACTTGGGTTGGGTTCAAACCCACAACCATTCTAGAGCAGATGTCCTACCACTAGACCACTGCCCAGAAGCTAGAGGCAGTGTGAATCCTATATTTTAGCAGCGAGTACAGTGCTTTACACACATCAGTGTATGGGTATTATAAAATAAAAAGCTTTGTCATGTCCCCTGACTGACACACAGTAATGAAGGATACTGATTATCAGTTCATCAAAAATGGGTCAGACTAATGATTTAAATCGATAGAAAAACTCTTCTGACTCTCAAGATGGGTGTGCACAGTGCCATTCCAGGCATTGTTAGTACAGCCCGAGTTTTGCTTTAGAGCATTGGATCTATCAAGTCAAACGCAATACAGCTTTTTTGAGATGTCAATTAACGTCTTGAAACAAGACTATTTAAAATGCGCTTGACAAAATGGCTCTTAGCATCTAGATAATAAGCCTCTTCTTTAGATACTTGTGCTTCTAACAGGTGACCTTCATGGCACATTAAATCTTCACATTATCGTTGGAAATGCAATGCATTTTCTACTTTAAAAAATATACATATAAGCTTCCTTTTAACATAAATTAAGCCAGAGAGTTCCATTGATCACTTAGTAGAGTCGTGCATGGGTGATCACGAGCCAATGCACTTTTATCTAATGGGATTTTACTACGATTATTCCTTTCAAAATTTGCAGCCATTTGTCATAGAATGTATTCGGGGTTCTCCCCAAGCACAAGCTAGCGTATTGGGCCGATATGCGGGAATTGCAAGCTCATACAAAACAAATTTAAAAATTACATTAAATTCACAAAATTTATTAACCCTTTAGTCACTGTTCCGAGATTAAACAACACTTTGTATCTTGGGTTTTACACATGCTAGCAGGTTGCAGCAAACAGCCGTCGAAAGAGCGTGATCTAAAGATTGCGCCAGTCTAAAAATATCCCGTGGTCACCATTGACAAAAACCAAGTAATCTCCTTCCAAAGGTTCAAAGGTCGGAAATCTAGCACGACGTGTCAATGCTTCTCTGTGTGTGCGTACCGTATCGTATGTACAATGCATTACGCGCACACACGCACTATAATGTATACTACGAAAGCGACGATGTTTCGCTGGGCTTTCGCCATGTTTTTCACACATTATTGAAAGGAGTTTACATTGTAGAGGAAATTTATTGTTATCCATAAGTAATATAGACAAGATTGTTCATTTCTAAAGGTATGTTTTGATATTATTTCAATCACTTTGTCAACATTTTGTTCTTGTTTGAAATGATAGCAAAGTTGAAAAAGTTGTGTGCACAACTTTCCGTGAAACACTGACGCTAACGTAATGCAAACTAACAGTTGTCTATTTTCGTTGGTGTGTCAACATATTTACAATCTGAAAGCTTCAATTCAGTAAAAGCAAATACATATATGTGTGAATCATTCAAAAGATAATTTTATCCTCTACAAAATAAACCAAACTTGTAATACAAAAAAATAATTACAATGGAAGTTATGATAGACTTCCAGATAGTGCATTAATTCGATGACTTTTCCCCGCCCTGCTCAGTGAGTAAATGACTTTGTTGAATTTGCTCGTAAGTGCTAAAGGGTTAAGATAAAACCATTTAGAATGCTCCAGATTGCACAGTAGGGCTTTTAAAATCAAAGACAAATGCCAATTAAAAACATTCAGAGGAGTACGTTTCAATACAGCGCGCTTAGGCCAAGCTTTAAAAATTTTGTTTCAGAATGCCTCGCAGTTTTGAACAATCCCAGTGAAAACCCTGGAACACACTTGGCATATCTCACCATTGACTCAAATACAAACTATAACGCAGAGTTATAACAAAATGAGGAACAGAAATTACAAATAAGAGAGGCACTTAATTCTTTCTCTCACAAACAGTAGAGCATCTTTAAAAAACAGAACAAAAAAAGGATTATGGAAATTAATTCAATGTATCACATGATTTGGACGAGTCTCAAAACATTCAGCATGCCGTTCTTCGTTCTTCAAAGGACAAGGGCACCAAGGCATTTTGTCCTTTGAAGAGGGAACTTCTATGAGGATATTGTAAATTTCTGTTGGAACGTTAACAATCAGGGACATGGAGGCAGTTGCCTCTGTTGCCTCCATGAAGCATCACGCCTGATTTTATGTTCACAATCTCCCTCAACTTGACAAAAAACCTGAGGGTAAAACAAAGGATGTACTGGGTAGATTGTAGACTTTTGATTATGCCAAACTAAGGGCCCCTATACATTACGTGAGTGCAGCTCTGCCAGATAAGCCCTCTTGTCTACAGGGCAGCAACATCTCTTGATTAAAATGCTAACTTCTCCAGCCTCTTCGCAATGCAATGCAAACCCCCCCCCCCCCCACCCCCATTATCAAGTCCCTAGATTTCAACAAATGATACTGCATAGTGAATGTATACATGTACATGTACTCAAAAGATCACCACAAATGGTCTTGTTTTACCTCCAGGTAAAATTATTTTAAAAGCCATGCCACACGAGGAAGTTTACAGGAAATCGGTTCTTGACAATCTCCAAAAGGAAAAACAGATACTCTTCTTGGATTCAGTACAAAAGCACAATAAAATACACAAATTTCTCTTGTGCACATCCCTTTTGCATGAAATGCATCTAATTACCTCCCTAACTAGTGGTAGGAAATAGTCTCTGTAATGTCCTAACACCACCAATTACCTCTCCAAGTTGATTGTTAACAAATTTCTATCAAAATATCTTGGTTCCCTCTTGGCTGAGAGCTGTGAGTGGCACACACAACCTTCCATTGTTTGACCTCGTGATGGGGAGCAATGCAAGAAGCCTTAAGACCAGATACAAATCAGCTGACACATGTAAGTCAATAACAAAACAACAGTGTTTTTACTTTGGGTTATCCTCCAATCACCCCTTTAAAACAGATACCTTATGTCGGCAATCAGTCAACAACACAATTTATTTATACCTGACTCTGAGCCATTTTTTCATTAGGATGTTTTATAAAAAAAGGACCTTGCTATTTATCACTGGGATCATTTCAAAATGCCTTTTAGAAAGGAACAGCTTTCTTTTCAATTCAAGACTTGAATGGCTATAAATAGAAATATCAGAATTACGCGTGCAAGGACACAACAGATAAATGCTTTACTGGTGTACATGTACATGTACATGTAAGGGAGCCATTCCTGATAATCAATGTTGAAAATTTTTGCGAATAAAAAAAATTATTTTGACCCACCCATTCCCCACAAATTGCAATTTCTATACACCGACAGACTATTTCATATACCTTTTTAACACTCTGAAGATAAAGTAATACAAAAAAGGGTTTGTAGAATGATTTTGGGCCGGCAATATACTTCTTATAATGATGCTCTTGTTACTTGCGGACTTGACTCCCTGGCTGGGAGGAGGAGAAATCATTGTGAACATTTTGCCAACAGTCTTGTTAATAACTCCCGTTTAAACTCTCTTCTCCCCCCGACCAGAGAGAGTGTCCATGGTAGGAATACCCGCAATTCCAAACAATATTCCACTCTTCCAATGAGAACCACCCGTTTCCAAAACAGTCCGGTCCCTTATTTTATTAACATTTTAAATAAATTTTTTTTTGTTTTAGTTGATGTTTTGATATTTATTTCTATTTGTTAAATTTTAAATATCATTCTCTGTACAGTCACATGCAATTTGGCCACTGGGCCACGATTTGTGGTTTTAATAAAATAAAATAATAATAATAATAATAATAATAATACCTCAAATGAAGCAGACATTTTAGATCAGTAAGCTCAAGAGTTTTCAATGGCTTTTCCTGGGTTCCAGCATGCAACTTTGCAGTTGAAACAGAAGAGAAAATCTTTGAGAGGGCTGGGCCATTTTTCATTTTGCTTAGCATGCTTAGTGTGTATTGAAAACTTCTATTGGCAACTTATTTTAAAGTCTATTGGAAACTTTTGAAGAGACACCAAGGGCAAGACCAGGGCAACAGAGGGTATGGCCTCCATTCCAGGCACAAACTTTTTTTCACCATGAACCATATAAATCCTACAAGTAAAACTAACAATTTGTGGAAGTTGGACAAATTCTTTCAATCTGTAAAAGTTGTACAAATTCTTTGACAAAAGGATTCCTTATCCTATAATAAATCTTTTGAAATAAAACATTTATTAAAACTAAAAAAAGAAATAAGACAACCAGTGGAATTGTTTTCTTTGATCAAACCTCACATGACTTTTTTTTTTTTTTTTTTTTTGGCAACAGAATATCAAAATGGAAGTCAATATCCCATCATCTCATCCATACATGTTTGCTTCCCAGGGTAAACTATTTTCATAAATTACTCTCTGCCATTTCCAAGTGTCATCCTACTGTGACAAGAAGCTTTCAAAGTGACTGACATCTTCTTGAGCGAAAAAATCATTGACACGACTGCAACAAGGCACTAACTAAGGAAGTCAATTTTCTATAAAAAATATATTTTATGCTGGCATTGAGGCTCACAGTATGGGCTGATAGACGCTTCGATATTGCGAGGCTATGATGTGACTCACAGCGTGAGATTTTAATTTCATGCTGTGCGTGGAATAAAAATAAAAAATGTGTAAATGTTCTTCACATGTTTGTTTTTTCCCGTTTGTTTTTATTTTTTCCGGAAGTAGAAATACAGGATTTAAATTTCCAGAGCTTTAAATATCTTGGCACATATAAAATAACCCTTGAAAAATTATGAAAAACATATTTGAAAGAAGATTCTAAATAAACAGCAAGCATTTTATTTTTATTTGTTTTGCAGTTTTTTATTTGTAAAAACAAAAAATGATTTGGTGTTCAGTTTTAAAGAACATTTAAAATGTGCATGTATTGCACCTGATGTTTTGAGGTAGGACATTTTTGTTTGAATATTTGATGCAGCTGGGAACGTTTGACATTACAGCACCTTTAAGGACTTTGATGGATCATCCTCTGGTACTTAATCTGATTGTTTGAGAAATCAACAGCTAGCACTTATCTCTACACAAAATCTTGAAGGAATCATATCATTCACAATCCCCTATTTTGCCCACAATCAGAGTACATCATCTTAATTCTTCTTATTTTTTTAAAAGAGTTATTTTTGATGATTACAGATAGGCTAGGCCAACACAGGAAGAGTGCAGTCTCTAGGTACTTTAACATGTCAAAACAATGAATATTAAGTCAAACTAAAAATAAAATACTTCACTTTCCAGTTACATGTACATACGAAAAATATAAGCTATACAGATAATAGGGTAAATAACATGATGTTGATAGTTTTTTTCTTAATTTGATTCAGATATTGTAGCAAATTTTCTTGTCCAATAAAACATTTGTGCAACAAGCCTTGTCATTTTGTTGTAGATTATTTCCCCAAATTTTCCCCCAAATTCAAGCTCTGGTTCACTATTTGTAAGGGGTTTGTGATGATTGTGAGTTGACGGGACTGTCTATTGTCTCCTACTGCTGTTTTAATTCCATATTTCTTACAGTTGTTAACTGGTATTTAACCAGTTCCATGAGTTGTATTTCAATTCTTCCATTTGAGCCTCTGAGCTACATACATTGTGATTTTGAATAAATAAATAAATATCAAATCTTGTTTTATTAGAAAAACCATGGCTTGGTCATTATTTTTATGAGCATTACATATTTTTTTGTTTTTTTGAATTTGTTCTATTTTTAAGAGGTAAATTCTGATTTATGAAAAACAGAGGGATATGTAGAAATACAAAAACAAACAGCAGCCTAGGGATTGCCCGAAAGCTAACTAAATCACTCCCTAAAAGAGCAAACCCCGATTCCATTAGATGTAACTGATACCATCATTCCCAAAACAAATCAAAATCAGTCATGTACCGAAACAACCCCTGGTCAGGGGCAGAAATGACACCCGAGAAAATATCACCTTTGACCTAACCCATCCAGCATCTTGCCACCAGAGACTGAGTAAGATTTCTCTCGTACTCCTTGAGGCAAGTCTATCTGACTGTTGTCATTCCATGACATACATCCACCATTTGTCATCAAGATCTTGCATGAAGTTTATTGATATTTAACTACCGTTGTGTATTTATGAGAACCGGTCTGTATGGAGTTCATGTATATATCAGTGTCTTCGGAGCTTTTTCATTTATTTATTCTGTCCAGTAATGATGGCTTATGCATGTAAGCGCCAAATTAGGCCGCAGACAGCCATTGGCCATTTGGCATTTCGCCTCCCGATACAGGCGTCTGGTGATACAGCACACAGAGGCCAGTTCACATTATTTTCTATTTAGCATAATTATACATGACCTGACGTCAACTACACATGTACATGTGAAGACCACTGCTCTGTACATTTATTCTACATTGATTCACCGACTCTTCATTTAACATTCATTAGCTACATGTATTAGCAGCACATTTAAATGTAAATTATATGTCCCCGCCCAAAAATTATAAAACGACAGGCAGAAAGCCATTTCAGCATGCATCAAATGGATTATTCAGTGTATTTCCTACAGTAAAGTTGAGGTCTTGACGATCATTTCCTATGAATAGATTACACTTTATTTCCGTTATTCCAACCAGTTTTAGGAATAATGTTAACTCACCATTATCTATTTCATTTTTTTAAAGGCAGGGTATACTTTTGGTAATTGTCAAAGACCAGTATCTTAACTTGGTGTATCCGAACATATGCATAAATAACAAACCTGTGAAAATTTGGGCTCACATGGTCATCGAAGTTGCAAGAAAACAATAAAGGAAAATACCACCCTTGTTTCATAGAATTGTGTGTTTTTAGACGCCTGAGAACCTGAAGCCTTTCTCAGACTCAATTTTGTGGTGAAAACTACCTCTTTTCTAAAACAACACAACTTCAAAGGGTGTCGTATCTTTACCAAGTAAATTTTCATGGTCATACATTTTTGGGGTAATTACCAAAGGTATACCCTTCCTTTAATTTAAGTGGGTGTTCATTTCTTTATTACAGAGGACAACTTTGTGTTTAGACATTGTTTACAACATTTCCCCTTCTCAAGAAGTAAGATTGGATTCAACACAGTTTTCAGATGACAACATTTTCAGATGTCAATATTATTCATTTAGTACCAATTTGTCTCGAACAAACATTTTTCTACTAATTTGTATTTTCTAAATTACATCTTTTCTTTAGTGGACAAAAGTGTTGTTTCAGACGCCTGCAGGTGAAATCCAGTGTGTTTTGGGTTTTTTAAAGTGTCATTGGCTGGTCAAAAAGCTCTTTACTAGCTTTCAGTCTATCACCTTCAGATAAGGTGTTTACCTCAGAGTCCCTTAAAGTATTGCTTTTGAGTGTTGTACTTTCCTCTTAGTGGTACCCTTCACTTTGGGAAAAATCATCAGCTTGTACAGTTCAAATTCAATGACAAAATAAGCAATGACATAAACATTTATCAAATGGTTGTATCAGAACTGCCAACATTTGCATCTTGCAATGGGGGGAGATTTTGTCCATCAATCAGGGAGATATTTAAAATTACATTCAATATAATAGGGGAAAAGTTTCCACATTTGGGGGATTTTTTTAATTTGTTCATCAGAACATGGAAAGATTGGTTTATTTTCATGGAAACTTTCTACAGAATCAGGAAGAGTTGGCAGCTCTGGTGTACCTGCAAGTTTACTATTTATAGGTACTTATCAAAATTTGTTCCAAATACTGCACAGTGATTTATTTGTTTATTTTTTTTGTAATAACAAATGTGGCTATAAATTTAATATGCACATGTTAAAGCCATTCTACTAAAAAATGCTGCATAAATATTAGCATTTGCTGTTTTGGATACACTGGTTGTTTCACCACAATGTAAGAAGTGTCAAACTTCGTTCAAGTCAATGATTTATTTTTAAATGCGGAGAGACGCAGATTCTCAGAGAATTATTAGTAAATTGGCGAATGAAATGAATTTGATTGAGGTTTTGTAAGTCTTCACTCTCATGCTATCTTTTAAATGGTTACAACTAATGAAGCCATTAAGTAATGCAATATGAATACTCCCAAGGTAATAAAGGCACTTGCTACAAATTCGTAAATAATTATTTACAATCTCCCAGTAATGTTGACAGGTTTTTCTTTTTCGTTTTAGTTTTTATATAACTTTGGGTTGATTTTTTTTTTTTTACTAGAGCAGGACTTGAACCTGTGACCTCCAGATTAACATGCTGGTGCTCTACCAACTGAGCTTTCATTTTGTCAATTTTGTCAATATCTTTGTTTGGGGGTGCCAGTCAGAAGCCATTCAATCTGTAACGGTCATATGTCATACATGTATATGATACATTATACTATCAAACTAACCTGCAGAATCTCATTTGAAATACATGTATTGCCTAAAATTTGGAGGAATTGGAATACACAAACTGAGAAACGTAAAATGTTTTTGAATCCCTCTCTCTAAAACCACATTCCTTTGAAGGGAATTTGTTCTCAAAAATTGTATACATTATCAAGAGCTTCAGTGCTTCTTACCAAGTAACTTTTTTATGGTTATGAACTTTTTGAGTAATTACCAAAGGCATACCCTCTCTTAAGTGCAGTTTTTGGCATACACATTTAGATGTATTTGCTAGCAAATGATATTTTGAGAAACATACATGTAGGACACAAACATCAACAACAACAAATACTCAACCATAATCCAAACTGTATTACATAATAAAAACAAGCTATTATAAAAATCGTTCATGCTAAGAGTTTATACTCAAAACTGACCCCAAATTACATAACAAGTCAACATGCACCTGCAAATTAACTTTCAACTAGCTCCAGAACACTACACAAAAACATGTATCTTTCACTTCACCTTATTAATCGAGTACATAAGCGTATAGTCACGCCCAAGTGCATGATCACTTAATGTGTACAATACTCGCTGTCAGAAAATTACACACATTCTTAAATCAAACGCTAACAAAATCTCTTGGCTATGATTTGAAAAAAAAAAAAACACACTTGGCATAACATAACACTTTTATACTAATGGTAGTCATGCATTCTGACAGTGAGATGTAAAAATAAACAACTAACCTCAAAAAATGTGTTTTTTATCTTTAATATTTTAAAGGTCTGATTAATTTGTTAAGCCATCCCTCAAGACATTCCGGCCCAGCCCCGACTTCTTATTCCTACAAAATGGAAAAAAGGAATAATATATACCTTTTCGACCATGTCAAAATGCACCATCTGTACAAGATGTTTTGTCCACGTACACTGTGAAGAAGTTGGTAAAAACCCAGATCACTAGCCGCCGATTCTCAAAGCTATGTCCTTTTATCTCATGCCCTCCGTCACACCCAAGAAAACAGTCCGATGATGATAAATAAAAAAGAATGGGCTCCGTAGTAAGGGATTGTACAGGATGTAGATGTCACACTGCACGGACAGACTCCCGGCGCACAGTACTAAGGTGTGACGTGCATGTTTAATGAAGCCCACGAAGCCAGACTAATGGGATGCGGACGCAGCAAGAGGAGGGGGGGCCAGGCTGCACAGATATACCCAGGGCATTTTTTCTCTCTTTGCTATACCTTCACACCAGCCAAGCTGTAGTCAGAGCTGCTGCACTGGTTGGGGAGCAAGGCCATCCTCCCAGCCCGCAGTCAAGCAGAGCGCACTGTGAGAGGAGGAGGCCCTAGCCTGGGTTTCTCCATTTTGATCAACATATTGAGCTGGTCATACCATCCACCATGCAGATATCTTTAGGACCTTACTGCATGAAGATACTATGGCCATACTTAATTGGATTCTGGACACACGAATATTAAATCTTGTTTATGGGATCCCAAACATACTAGTGCACTCGGAGGCCCTAGCCTGGAGTTTCTCTCTTACTCTGTTCAACATATCATCAATCCACAACACTGACATAGTTACACATAAATAATTGAGTTAGTGACATATACACATAGGAATATTAAATCTGGTAAACAAATATCCTAGCCTGGGTTACCCTCAATGAGTCATGATCATGCCAGTCATTCACAGTTGCAATTTTGGATTTTTTTAAAATTTAATCAACAGTCAACCAGCGTGCAATACTCAAAGGCCCTTGCAACTAACATCTCCCCCCCCCCTCCCCCCACCCCTTTAAAAACTTTGCATAAATAATTTGATTTGGGGCCTCATGAATGTTAAATCTTATCCACAGGGCCAGCTAACCAAAACAGGAGAATACCTAGCCTGGGTCTTCCATCAACCTCTATGTTTAGGCCACAGAGGAAAGGTTTAGCTATGAATGTTTAGCTAGCATAATTAAATTTAAGCCACATGAATATTAAGTTGCGTTCCTGGTTCCAGCAAGCAAGCAGTACACCACAGTGCACTGCAGGGGGCCATTGGAATATTCAATCTCGTTTGTTGGTTCATGTTGAAGCCCTAATTTAAAAGCACAATCTGTTCACAGCAATCTCAAAGTCAAAGTGTATCTGATTTTTAAATATTTTGAACTGAAGTGGAAGTGCAATGTCAACAGAATCAAGGTTTCTTGTAAACAAACAAATACACAGTAGCCAGAACAGGATGTATACATTGTAATACAAAATGTATAAAATGTATTATTAAACCAATTTTCTGTGACCATAACACTTTAGCTACTGTGTTACACATTCCTAAAACAGACTGCCAACAAAAACAAGCTCATTCCCTTAACCCCCAACTCAACGCCATTCCACAATGGTGAAAATGTTGACAATTTTCTAGAAGCGCGCAAAAACAATTTACCATATGCAGTCCGATCCTAAAATTACACAGTGATATTTGCAGCTAGGCCTTCTCACTCCTATGTGGTTCATTTATAGAAATGTGACCCTGTTTTCTCATCTGAGATGACATTTGCCAAACAGCCTTCCGACAGTGCAAGTGACAGCCAATCATTGAAACACCTACATGTACATCGATACAGCAAGCCCCTATCCAGAAGTCAGACATGTTGACAAAAACAAACTACTGCTAAAAAAAAAATGTGTTTACCCACTCCCAGCCCTCCAGTAAAGGTCTAACTGAAGAAAAAATCAGCTGAAGATCTTCTCCAGATAAAAGAACAGGTGCAAAGCCCAGCGGTTTTACTGGAGAATCTGTTCTTTATATACCCCATCCCAAAGTTCATTAAAAAACATGTTTTTCGGGCTTGATACTTCATGCAATTGTCTCCATGCCCCTGGTCATTGCCTTTGGTGCTCTTTGAAATATCCTGAATAAATGTTTGATTCTCTTAAAAGAGGTGCCCTTTACCAAGGTGAAAATGCCTTGCCTTCATGAGAATGAAGTACAGGTTTTGTGCTTACACTGAACTGCAGGCCCAAGGCCAGGCGCTTAGTGTCGGGCCAGTAAACTCACAGCTGAACAATTCCAGCGGTCTTGTATTTTTCACTTCAATATCTTTGTGGTTAAAAAAAAAGATGTTCAGATGTTGAGTTTGAGTCTGATAAATATCTTTCAATTTTGCTGAGTATCACTTGTTATTTATCTATAAGACAAAAGAAATAACTCTTCTGTTGGCATTTGTTCAAATAAAAACACTTCAAATGTTAAAACTGTCTCCTCATTTGAATTCTGGTGATGTAAACAATTCTGGGCCAGTACAAATTTTGGCCTGTGGTTTTGTGGATTTTCCCCCAAATTAGAGTCCTGTTTGTTTCGATTTTTTCTCTCTGCCATTCTTTTTTTGTTTCATTAACAGGCTCCCTGCAAACGCACTGTCAGTCATGCATGTAAAGTCCTATCCAGCAGCAGTTAATGTAAAGTTAAGATAACATTTCATACTGTATGGACCCCCCCCCCCCTCCTTCTTTGGCCAGTTCTAGTCATACTACTGATACCCTTTAGCTATTTATAGTAACCCTGGCTTTGACCTTTGACATCAAAGTGGAATGGAAAGTGATAAACTTCAGTGGGAATCAGTCGGGCGCGAAAGATTGATGGATGGTTTGACTGCATAAAAGTAATTAACCTCATGTAAGAAGATAATGTAGCAAAACGTGAAATAAAAATTATCTGAAATGTAAAAGTATTCCAATTTTATCAAGGATGTTGAGAAATGTTGACAATCTTAAGAATTATTATTTCAAAAGATGATACTTGTACATACATTACACATGTATGTATTCAAGTCAACATTTTATTGAATTAATTTTTTTTCTTCAAGTTTGCATAAAGGGTTTTGGCTACTTTCCATGTATAATTTAACATAAATTACTTGCTCAAAACAAATCCAGAGTAAAGAAAAATTAGGTGTTTACTGAGCTTTTGAGTCTTTCCAGCTCTTGTAAGTAATGAGAGGCAAAACATTCAGTTTCTGAAATGAATAATCTAAAAAAAGCTCTGTATTTATTTATACAAACTTAATGAAGCTAAAATGGGTAAACCATAGCGTAGGTAGATCTAACAGTTTCTATGGCCATTTATGACGCCATGGCTTAGGCTTCGGCTGCAATTACTGTCCGCTTGCTCAAAGTCAGCAATGAGCAGGATACCAGGCACAAACAGCATGTGTGACATGGTATTTTGGCTGGTGAACTTATTCCGATACGCATTTATTTTAATGTGCATAGCTACTTTTTGTGCTGAAGCAGCCCCATGAAATTGGGACCGGATTGTTTAGTTTAACAACCTGAGTGAAGACCGTATTCAAAAGCACCACGTAAGTGATGCATGATGAAAAATGTACGTTTGACAGGTTGACATTCAGCTTACAGTATAAACGAAAATTCACGAGACACTTACACCATTTGGTCTACAACGGTACATTCCGTGTAATTGATAGTTTATCCACAAACCATACCGTTTCAACGACCGACTTCAAATTAGATTTACAATGGGATGAGATCATAATAAACAGTATGTTTGGTCTCGTTTGTCTCTGTCAATACACCAAAGAGGAATCATTGAACGGTAAAAAGACACAAACGAGGGATATTAATAAAGCCTCAATTACCAGATACCATTTGAAAAATACTGTAAAATCTGGACCTAATTTCATGAAGCTGCTTAAGCAGAAAATATTGTTTGAAAACATTCTACTTAGCAAAAAAAAGCATGATACCAGTCACATGGTACATGTGACATGGTATTTTGGCTGGTAATCTCATTCTGGTAAGCAAAATTTGTTGTGCTTAGCTATTTTGGGGTGCTTAAGCAGCTTATGAAAATAGGGCCCTGGATATTACCACAAAAAACCCCAAGCTGCTCACGTACAAAACAATTATCAGTCGACCTATATATCTGATGTAAGCCATAATTTGGAGACCTGTTTTTAAATATCCAAGATGCGGACACTGATCTTTCATCCCAGCTTTCACAGATGTTTGTTAATGGCTTACAAAACGGAGCATACACATAAAAATTCACGAAATTCAAAACTGTGTCAAAAAGACACCTTGATACCTGGATAGGTTCATTTCAATGTCTTTATTTTATATTTTATTACACTTCACACTGGCAAAACACTAAAAGGAATGAATAGATATAATCCTAAAAATAAAACTATGACTGGGAATATAAAAATAGGTACAAATATTTAAAATTGTATAAAAACCGAGCCAGTGAGTGGCAAGGAGGAACAGGTGACCAGCACCTCTACAAGGCCGTCCTTCCACAAAAATTACCAACAAGTACCCCGCCCTCTAAACAAACAAAAAAAAAAAAAAAAAAGAGAGAGCGTTCAGGCTAAACAGACAATCACATACGACAACGGGGGCAACAGCAGTGCGACACCCAGGTACACACATCATCTGCTGAGAAACTAGCGGCAAATTTTTCCTTATAAAAATGTAGCAGATGAGCCTTAAATGACGACAACGAAGCTCCCGATCTGGCTAACAGAGGCTGTTGGTTCCAGATTGGGACTATCCGCTGGAAATAAAAAGACTTGTGCGATTCAGTTTTACAACGAGGAACAGATAACATGAAGGGATCAGAGGAAAGTCTGGTGGCAGGACTGCCCTGGGTCACATTAAAATTTACATAACTATTAATATTCATGTCCATTTGACCAATAGTACATTTAAAAAAGAGTATTAAATCACATATTTCTCTTCTGTAAGACGGTGGTAAAATGTCAAGACGCTCTAAACGTGACTTATAGTCTTCCTGGGGACGATTTAAAATAAATTTAGTAGCCCGTCTTTGAATACCTTCAACAACCCTAATATTACGTTTAGATGTTCCACTCCACACTGAACTACAATATTCCAAGTCACTTCTAATTAATGCAGAATAAAGAGTTTTGGAAACTCTGCAGGGAGCATCATAACCAATTGTACGTTTGATCATACCCATCTTCTTATTGCATTTACCGGTGATGTGATTAATATGAGAATTCCAAACAAAATCCGAAGAAATATCAACTCCTAAATCACGAACTGAATCAGTCCTTTGAAGAGAAACATTGTTCAAATTGTAATCAAAATTGACACACCATTTGCGTCTAGAAATTGTGATGATTTGACACTTCTATGAATGTTGAATTTTAAGTCCCATGTTAAACTCCATGCATACAGAGTATCAAGGTCGTTCTGCAGAAGTCTACAATCAGAAATGTTGTTAATGGATTTAAAGCATTTAGAATCATCAGCAAACAAATAGAGCTACAGTTGAATTTTGGACACAGCTGGGCATGTCGTTTATATACAAAAGAAACAAAAGAGGACCGAAAACAGAGCCTTGTGTGACGCCCGAAACAATGGCCCTTTCCATGACTTTTGAACATATATAAAGTAAAGACACCGGTCTATAATTTTTCACACAACTTTTGTAATTTTTCTTTAAAATAGGGACAACATTAGCTTTCAACCAATCACTGGGAAGTTGTCTGGTAGTCAGAGACAAGTTAAATATATGGCATAATGGAGCAACAATTTGTTGGGCGCACTCTTTAAGCAATCGAGGGGACAATCCGTCAGGGCCAACTGCTTTGGTCGTATCTAAATTTAGAAGAATTTCAAGAACTTCAGTGTCATTTACAGAAAGAGACCCCAACTTATCATGACTTTGAACGGTAACGTGAGGTAAAGAACCATAGTTTTTAGTAGGGGTCAGCACGGAATGAAAGTACGTATTGAACAAAGTGGCTTTGTCCCTAGCACCATTGGCAGTCTGACCATTGTCCCTTTTAACTATGTGTGGAAGAGACTTAGATTTAGTTTTTTGCCTAAAAAATGACCAAAATCTCTTAGGATTATCAGCAAGAGTGGACCCAAGATTATTTAAATACTGTTTATACTTGCAGTTCAAAAGATTCTTGTACCGATTGCGAAGCTTACGAAAAGCTGCCCAGTGTTGAGCTAAGTTAGAGGTCATGGCTTTCTTCCAAACAGATTTCTTTTTGTTTTGTAAGTGACGAACTTCAGCATCTATCCAACCAGGAGCTGCAGGGTCCTTAATTTTAAATTTAGGTACACACCTGTCTATAACATCTTCAAACACTACATACAATTAAAGGCTGAAATATTTGGGGGGAAATCAGCTTCAGCAACTGATGCTGAATATTCATAAAGGCACTGAATACCTGCTGTTCACCCACAGGGGACGCATTATTGGTTTTCTTTATTAGTTGGGTAACATTACAGACATAATGACGCCTGTAAATTTAAAGATATGATATATGTCATTTTGGTGTGGCGTGTCGTGGCCGAGCAGATAAGAGCACCAGACTCAACACTTCCATTAGAAAATCTTAAAGTCTATGGTAAACTTTTGAAGGGGGGCACCAAGGCCAAGACCAGGGGCAACAGAGGCCAAAGCCTCCGTGGCCTCCATGTAATTCCAGGCCTATTATATTACTTTAAACATACGTACCTTCTCGATGAACTTTTAAGCAATTTCTTTGATACCAGAAAATCTTCCAAGGTATGGAAACCCTACAACCATCATCAAAAAAATAATGTTTCCAAGAAGTATTATCAAAAGATAATTTTAATTTTAAATAACTTTTAATTAAAAAAGTGACTCACTGAGAAAGATTCACCAATCCTGTGGGAAATTTAATTATAGTTTATTCGATCCACCTGAAGGAGAGGAGGAAAGGGGGGGGGTGAATTGGATCAAACAAACTGTCTGAAGATATTAACCAAGATAAAATATTAATCACATCAGTCACGGTAAGATAATGAAAAGGTGGAAGGGAAGGCTTTTGGAATAATTATAAGCTGCTTAAACAAGTAACTGCTTTGAAACAGTTTTGTTGTCAATCTTTGAGTAGTGCACCAACATTAACATTTCTGGTTTACTGATGATCCTCAAAATAGACTGTTAAATTTTTATTTCACTGAATCCAATCTTTCTCTATTTACCTAAGCAGGCCAAGGAAGCATATATTCCAGGTTGTTTTTCATCAAGTAATAATCGACAAGAAACTGACAGAGTAATTTGTAATGATAATTTGGTGTTGAACAAAGAACAGTCATGGACGGCCGAATGTTAGCAAAAAATTTAATCGTGTGAAACTCATAACAGGTGTTGTGACCAAATTCAAAATTTCTGCAAAATTTCAATTAAAACAAAATACACCCCGTAATTGGTTGCTTTGTTTCCGACAAATTCAACACTATTTTTGAATATTTGTGTATTATTGTTACAAACTGTGGCTATCTGTTTTTGCTTTGCATTTATGGCTTCCCATAGCTTTCCAACCTTGGTTGGCAAAAACCTGGTCTATAACCTTGCAATGAGATGATGCTAATAGTCAGGTACAGAAGGTACCCCACTTCTGATTTCACAGCGCCCTCATTAGATTACGCTCTGAGCTCATATTACGCAGCACAGTTTGTTACATGTACCATCGTTGTACATGATATCATCCCTTTAAAAGACAACAGTCAGTTTATACTTGGTTCCTTGAGACTTGTATCTGGATATGGATGAGTGAGTTAATGCAATCTGAAGAGGGAGAAACCGCTGAGGCACAACAAGATACGATCTACATTTCCTACATGGATAAGTTTACTCAAATTACATTTACCTGTCAGCAAGTTACCTGATAAATCTCATTTACCTGGAAAATACCCCTTAACTTGTTCTGTAGGACTGGGGCCCAATTTCATTGCTCTGCTTACTACCGAAATTCTGCGCTTGCAATCACTATTCTTTGCTTATCACTGGGCAAGCACCAAATTTCTGCACTAGCTGTGTAAGCAAAAAATACCTAGTAACAAGGAGTATGCACACGCACAAGCAACAATTCCCTGCTAATCTGTGAATTACGCTTGCTGTAGTAAGCACATAATTCTCTGCTTCCATAAGCACCGATTCTTTGCTTACGGTAAGCAGAGCCATGAAATTTGGCCTGGGTAGCTTGCTGCTTTTTCACTGGGCCATATTTCAAATTAAATAGGGGTGTTTTTCAACACTGAACTAACCAGCCAGGAACACTTGGAGAGAATTTTGACTGGTCCTCAGGTGTTTCAAATAGCATTTGGTCTGCAGGACACCATTAAAAGAGAGCTCAGTTTTAAAAAAAATTAATTAAAAAAACTTAATCTAGAACCCAGATATATATACAGCCATCTTGTTTCCCCCTACTCATATGAATGAAGCCAAACCAAGGTTGAAAGGGAAAAATAGTCTGACCTCTCTGTTAGTAAACTGGTAATTAAATTAGTATTCATTTTACTATTGCATAAACAGGTTGCCATTCATCAGTCAAGGTGTTACCAGCATGAGCAGGTGATCCATTATAACATTTCTACTGAAATGTCAACATGTCAAGCAGAACAAACTTCCCAGGGTGTTTGGTTCTATAATCTTTCAATCAAGTCGGTTTTCGATGACAAACATTTTTCAGATCTCTTTGCAGTTAGTGTACAGTTTCTTTTTATAAAATGGTGTTGTTTTACACACTGATTTGAATTACTTTATAAATGGATTAATTTGAGAGTGTTTGGGTTTATGATATTAGTTTCTTTGTCCTACTATTTGATGCCTTTTGAGTCATGGAGGGAAAAAGTGTAGGGCAAAAATACATGGAAATTGATATGTAAATAAGGTCATAATTCTTTATCAAGGAAAAATTTAGAATTACATTCAACAAAATAGTGACAAAGTTTCCATAATCAGGGAGATTTTTTTTTTGAAATCATAAAAAGATGGAAAGATTGGTTTATTTTCAGAGAACTTTCTGCAGAATCAGGTAGAGTTGGCAGCTTTGCAGTCAGCAAAAAATTCCAAGACTATACTTAAATTTTTCGTAAAATATATTTTTGGCAAGGCAACATTGTCAACATGTTTCTTTTTTGTCCAGACTTATTATTCTCGTTTCCAAACATTATTGCTGACGTGCCAACTGATGAATGAAACCAGTATAACGTGTCGCAGGTCGTGAGATTTCAATCTCCTGTTTGCAGACAAGTCTAATACAGAGCGTCCTTGATTCATGTTAACTTAATTCAGGATGAGCTACATGTAAATCCAGAGACACTTCCTCAATCAAACCATCTCAGAGTCCGCCAAATAAGAATCTACATCTGTACCACATGCATCTTAAAGGAATCCGGGCCTGGAATTACATGGAGAACAAGGCCTACATTTCCCCCGATCATTGCCTTGGTGCCCCTTGAAATGTTCAAATAGAAATTTACAATTTCCTCATTAAGGGGTGCCTTTTGTCAAGGAGAAAACGCCTTGGTGCTATTGCCCTTTCAAAAACGAAGCATTAGGACTGCCTCTAGTTTTTATTAAACTCACCATACAACCACAGAGAAGGGAATTTCACTCTCATACACCCAACATAAGAACAAGGTCCTCAATAATATTGGAAGAAAAACAGAATATGTTTTCTAAAGGATTTCACACAAGATCACATGAGCTTTGATTTATGTACATGTCTATGTATAATGTCATATGATGTTACCAGTATGTCAACACCATACTATTTGAACTCAATCGAATAGAGTTTGCATACCTGGCCTAATGCTGCACATAGTCAGTTTGGTTAATATCGCTGTGAAGTAATGGCTCCATCAAAACCAGGTACACCAGGGGGATGGATTTCACAAAGAGCTAAGATTCATCTTAAGATGAGTTGGCAATATTGCCACAGTGATTTGTATTGTGACAGCACACTTTGCTAAGGAAATAAGAATGGTACACAACTTAAGATCAATCTTACAAGACTTAGCTCTTTGTGAAATCTAGCCCAGGGGGCAGATTTTTTTAGGGTTGTCTTATAAGACATGACCCATTGATGAACACCTACTGGTAAACTCACCTTCTTCCCCATGTGTTTTGGAAATCCACACAAGCACCTCAGGTTGACGGTTGGTGTTTACAACAGCAGAGAGGAACAAATCACAAACTAACTTCAAATCTCAACTCCGGCAAATTCAAATCCGTCACAACATTGAACTGAAAAAGCCCAGAACTAAATCAACGGGAGGTATATATCGCCAATTTTTCTTGCAGGGTTGATTATGTGGAGTTGAAACGGAGGACGGAGACCGCCAGCTCGCTGGATAGAAAATCATTAATGAGATCTCAGCTAGATCAGTTCAGATGTAGTTAGTTCCGCTACGGAGAGCAAGAGCTCAAAATCCAACTGACCTTTCTGACATATACTGAGCGTGAATGAGTAAGCAGCAGCAAGAATACGGACCTCTCTTATCCTTAAAGACAAACTAATCCACGAGGATAAATTAAGAAACCAAGATGACTTGTTCGTCACAAGTGTCTCACCAAAGTTTCAGAATCAGATGTTGAATTTCTCCTCTTTGGCGAGGAAAGAGGAAAAAGCACTGGGATGGATCAAGCAGATGGAAAAGAAAAAGCCTTAAGGTAAATCGGAGGCGTCTGTTTAATGAAGTGTATGAGAATTCGCCCCCCGACCTCAAGCTCCAAACCAAAGCTGTTTTCTTGCTAGACTTGATCCCGCGAATAAATATTGTTGGGCACTGTGTCCACGTATATGTGAACAAATTTCTTTCCTTTAGGTGACATGTGGATAAGATGTGTTAGTCTTGCAGGGGGAAAGGCTAATGAATGATAAGCAGCCATCTTGGATTGTACCATTTTTCAGTGGGGATGGTGAGCAGGCATGATCCAAGACTAAGGGATGGAAGAATTAGCTCTTCAGTCGTTTAAGGACGGTTGATTTGACAATCCGAGTGGAGTATGTGATATGATCTTAAATCTGAAGTGGATGAGTCCATTCAAGTTGAAGGGGTGACCTACGTTACTAGACGGGGTAACGTCCTTAATAATGGCTAGATCATCAATGGATGAACATTGCTTTTAAATGTAGGGAGCAGGCTGGCTCAGAGGTTTCTTTCCTCTCTGTGGACCCCGGTTCAAATCCCACCTCGGACTGGACCCTTGCACATGGATTTGGTTTTTCAGTCCCTGCCTGATTGCATGGGTTTTCCCCATTTCACAGCTTTCCTCTAACATCTAAAACAAAACATTTCTTCTCAGTTCATAATCACCATCCTGTTATTGGCAGGTTGGAGGTGTAATGGAATATTGGATGTGTAATGGAATAAATAGATACACGTACATAAAAACAAATGATTGATCACGCACTTTGAGGAACCCTTATGTTCAAATAAGCACAAGACTTGCACAGTCTACTGCTACTGTGTCCTTGGTCTTCACTGCCTTGGGAAGCCTCCTGAAATGATCTTGAAGTAGAATCTAAGGCCATGTCCGAATTGGCAGCTTAAGTATTGTGTACTAGGATTGGTAGTGTACGTAAAAACCCCAGAACACTTATTGTGGAAGAGTAGGTGTTAACCCTAGTGTTTCTGGTTCACATAGCAAGCACCCTTGTTTACAGGTTTCCTCAAGCTTGTGAGCTGCAGTGAAGAAGTTCACTTATGAGGAATCCTTGGTATAATCATAATAGCTAAAGAGGAATATCAAAAAGCCAAAGCAATGTCAAAAACAGCGCCTTCCCTCATGAACCTTTAAACAAGGTTTGTGCCAGGATTTGGTGAAAGGGTGTCAAATTTCGCTGGAACTTTTTAATCTGGGTGTCCAAATTGTTTACTTACAGTACATTTGTAAATAACAGATAAAACAGGGTGTCAAAGTTCGCTGGAAATTTAAAAACTGGGTGTCCAAATTGCTAACTTACAGTACATTTGTAAACAACAGATAAAACAGGGTCTCCAAAAGACACCCAGACACCCCTCTGGCTAACACTGTGCCTTTAAACTGATCTCCCCCATCTGCAGAGACACTCCAATCTTAATGCTAGAGCGAAGCTGACGAAAGATCACAATGCTGTACCATCTTAATCACTCCAGAAGAAGTCCTTACAAGTCATCCTAATTGGCCATGAATAACTGATTGGATTTTACACAGGTAAAAAAAACTGCAACTGACTTGCTGTTTAAATGCTATTCACAGACATTAGACACTTATTAAGAATCTGTTTTAAACTGTCTGCTCATTATGGATTGTGTCCACCTGAGTATTTGGGGAAAGCTATATTCTGTGAAATATTTCACTCTGAAATGAAGTCCTATTCAAGAAAACTGTATCTGAAAACCTATTTTAAAACAATTTCTTTTTTGTTACAACCAAAGTTAAGGACAATGTGTTTACAATTTACATGCTGAAAATGTGCATGGTTTTTCTCCTGTTGTTTCATGTTTACGGTTGATCACAAAACAAGAATACTGTCTGAGACTACTTTGTCAGCTCTGCAAATCCTGTATAATATCTTTATGGGGTCAATCTCAAATACTACTCATTGCAATTTTTTCTCCAGGGGGGGGGTGCCTACATTTCATTGTTATATTTCTCCGTGGTTATACCGTCTATTCTTCCGGAAGGATGCTAACAGCAATATTTTCAATCAACACAAGATAATCAACGTCACAATAACCTACATTGCTCATCATTTGAAATGTAAACAGTTCTTTACTCAAGCTTCACTGAATCGTGAGTCATCAACAGGAACACTGACACATCACCAAAATATGAACGAATGTGAACCCCAGGGCTACGGTGTAAGTACGACTTGTATGTTTGAGAGCACATGAATACAGTCACTTGGCCTAGTTTCAGCTCTTAAAGACACAAAGTCCAGATAAAAAATTGCACTTTGAACAAAAAAATAAGAAACCATTCTCCATTCAGTGTTTCGCATCCTGTGTGCACATCTGCATTGTTTGGCCTCAGCAATGGCAGAAAATGCATAGGGTCTATCCAAGCTTAAAACACACAGGGAATCTCACTCCAAAAAGGGTGCAACCAAGATTTAGTGAGTATTTGAGTAATGACGTCAGTTGAATAAGGTCAATTGGGGCATGATTTTTTTCCACAAAACACATTACATTTTTAGTCTGAGAGCTAACTTGGGTGAAATCATCCTCAGTTTGATATGCTGTAATCTTGAATTGTTTGAAATCAGCCTTTTTTATATTGCTTGGCCACTATGTGGTCAGGATTTTTTTTATTTTATTTTAATATTCCAACAAACAGGTTCTAACCAGATGATCTCATAGAATATAGTCAGCTTTTTATCATTTCCACAAATAACTTCAATGAATCCATAGTACTATAAAACACGGCTATGATAATGATGATTATTCAACCCACCCTGACTCATCATCAGTCATATCACCATACAAACAAATGCAAGTCGTTGATAGCGAAGCAAGAGACGAACACGGAGGAGGAAAAAAAAGTCAAGACGCTCGTTCCTTACATCCTACGCCGGAATCGGAGCTGAGCCTAATCAAATTCAGAATCGATGCTACGCTCTCCATACTGGCCCTCAGGGTTGTCATCTCATAAATATAGTGGCCTCATGGTTGGGGGGGGGGGGGCAATATACTCATATGGGCCAATATGTTTAGCAGTTTCACTGACTAGTGAGCTTATAAGTTACATTTTCAATATGCATATTTAAAGACGGATTATACATCTGTTCTAGTATGCACATATAAAAAGGCATGCAGTATGTCAACAACAAAAAAGTTAAGTGCCATGCTAAGCAAATCTCAGTAAGGTGTTTTTCAGATGGCAATGGAAAAGCTGAGAGACCAAAAAACGAGGGTACCAGGTGATCAGCTTAAATAGATGCATGCCTGTTGTACAGCTGTCAAATAAAGCAATGACTCCTAGAGAAGCCTAAATGCCATTATTTTGAGGAACAACTTTTAAATAATGCCTTAATGGATGGCTATTCAACATTGGGCCCCATATTTGAACGGAGCTTGGAGCAACCCTACATTTGTACATACATGTAATACACTATCTCCACACACACATGTACACTACAGGGATAGCTGTCATTTTTGCTTAATGAACACTGCACTTTAAGTGCTCATAATGCCTAAGCCATGGTAAGTGTATGCACAGGGGTGTGTCACGCCACAACGCTGCCTCATTCAAGAATGGTCTAATTTGGTCAAGAGAGGGCACTAGATTGCAGAGAGTAAGTCAACAATTCACAATATATAAACCACGAGAGCAACATATTGGTCATGTACATACATGTACAGTAGGTCCTTAATTTGACTGTTATAGAAAAGAACTTGATACTCTAGTTTTCAACAAAAAATCACAATGTTCTTCTTTATACAAGACATGTTGTGTACATGTAGCCTATTATGCATTTTACACTATATAAACAATCAATTTTCTGATAAGTTACAAATCCTATTTTCAAATAGATTAAGAAATCTTCCTGAATGTTCTCTAAGCCTTTTTTAATGTTCCCTTTTTAAAAGTTTTATCCACTACATTGATAATACTAATAACACAATAGTGCATCTCCATACATGCACTGCCAATAAGGTCTTCTGGTACTTGACCTCACTTGACCTCTACTTTGATAAGTCTGGGGCTCAACAAACACAGTAAAACAGGGACTAGCATGATCCTGCTGATGTTAATGATTGTTTGTCATGTTTGGTCCTTAAAAATCGTGTTCAAAGTTCAAAGTTTACTTTCAATCTCTCAATCAAAGTAAACACTGGACACATTTGTAGCTACCAGTGGAAATGTTACTCCTGACTTCAGTTTTAGCTTTGAACATCATATATCAAAATGTTTACGACCAATAAGAGCAATTTATGCAGATTGCAGGGATGTGATTTGATAAATGAGAAAATTCCTGAAAAATCAGGTTGGGTCTGAACTTATTCTAGCCCACAACTTCCCAGACGTTACAATTCAGGAGGATTACAGACTCTGTGCATCAACAGAAATATAAACCTACATACACGTACAGGTTTGGGCACGAGTACTCATTTCTCCCTTGTGTGACTGCTTTACTTCTTTCAAGGAAATTTGAAAGTTCAAAGAGTTTTTGAGAAAATTTCTGAAATCAGGAAAAATCCTGAGAAATTCAACACAGCTCCTAAAAACATTTTTTTTGGGGGGGGGTGCGGTTTTTCAACTAGAATTTAATGAAAACTTGTACATTTATTACCTTTAGATGTAGCACCTATAATGTAAATGTGAGTAAAGAATGAGATCTAAGACGGCTGAAGAAATTTTCCTTTAACACCACGTCCTAATACTTTATTCTTGTTAGGGCAAGACAGTTTTTCCTAGTAAAGGGCACCAAGGCAAAGGCAAAGAGGCATGGAGGCAATTACATTCATGCCTTAAACTAGAAAACTTCTAATTTCTTATTTCTAATTGACCAATTGGTACCCAATTCATAAGTTGATACCAAGTTTATTGGGTTTTTAAAGCAAATTTGGACACCCTGCTTCACAATTCTGGCTACGACCCTCCATTGGACTGCAATCACTGCATGCAGTCAAGAGAGGGCGGTAGTGGCCCATCAAATGGCAACTGTATCGCACAGATGAAGTTCACACCTATTTTTGTATATATGACTATCATGTGTGAAATGTAAATGTAAATGTACCAGTGCAATGTAACAGTCACTAAACTGGTGATATACAAAACATATATTGGGGTTGTTCATATACTGAAAAGGGAGTGTCACGTACGCAATGTCCTTACCACTAACATGTAAATGAACATGACATGTCAGCCTGATTTCATTTCCTGCTTTTGGCACGACTTTCTGCATGGAGATATGGTAGACAGTTTTCTGCTTTTCAGCTGAGAAGGGAAAGGAGTATACTATCAAAATATTGTAGTCCCAACTCCCCCCCACCCCCCCCCCCCCCCAAAAAAAAAGTAAATAAATAAACAGAGAAAAAAAATCACAGTTTTTTGTCAGAGCTTGATGGATTCAGTATTATACATGTAATACCAAACCGGTATTTCTTGGTACTGGGGGAAATGCAATTTTAAGGGGTTTTGCTTTGAGGTAAAGTACCATATGCTGAGGAGTTTATTTATGGTGATTCTTAGGTTTACTGCATTATGTACACTTATAGTCCCATACCCATACTACAAGTACATTGTGTACATACAGACATTTACATACAGACATGTACATGTACATACACAAACATGTACAGGTTTTGTTGTTAATTGACCATAATATGTAAGGTTTTTCGAATGAAAACTTTTCTAGCTAAAAATACAAATGTCTGAGAGGCAGGCTTTCAATACAGTCGCATTTTTCTGCTGTAAAAACACACTCCTCAGTTGTACTTTTTTAAACGACTGTATTAAGCAGCCATGATGTTGTCATTAGACGAATGCTCACCACCTGCTCCGTGCTTCTGTAAAGAAGGCCCCAACAAATCACATTTTCAAATTTATACCTAATCTCACCTGTGTAGTACACACACCTGTTCTACTCTTTGGCATCAAAATTGGGTTTGGGGTTGTGGGTTTGGTTTTTCTTTTTCTATAGTGAAACCGAAACAATCAGTTGTAACTTTAAACGGCATCCAGGGAAACACCGAGCTGTCTACAGAGAGCTTATAAAGTTGCCAATGACTTCCTTTACCACAATGTATTACTTCCTCGCAATTATGGCCAGTGCATGTATGGGAGCGTTTTGCATTTACTGTATGTTTTCATAGCTTAAAAGGGTAATTGGAACTCAAGGTTCAGAGTGACAACGTAAAGTCTAACAGGTGCATTTCTTCTAAAGTTCTTTTTTGCATTTCTCTAGTTCCAAATGATGCTTTTTACCCAGCACCACACATGAATGTTATGCCAACGCACAAGAACTTGAGGTAAAATAATCGCGAACATATTGTTTTAAATGTTTATTTAACTATTTGTTTACTACTAAATGAAAAATTATAGTCTACAATGTAGGTGTTTTAATATCAAGGGACCACAACAGTTCTGACTTCTGCCATCTTCTGCTTCATTTGCCCATGGAGGAATGGCTTACCATGAGTCTGCCCAGCCCATCAAACTGATTATGGGATAGGGCATGTTATTTTAAGCAGAGTCCAACAGTTTGGCAGGCCTGGAATTACACGGAGGGCCATGGTCTCTGTCGCCGTGGTCTTGGCCTTAGTGCCCCTTCAAAGATTTCCCATAGACCTCAAGATTTTCCAATGGAAGTACCCTTTGAAAAATGAAAACAGCCTTGCCCACTTAAAGATGAAATTCCAGTCCTGATTTGGATGCTTAGTTACCATTATGGTTCAGGATTTTGTTGGGGTGAGGAAGGATCCCAGTAAATCACAAAAGGGAGTTAGGGCTAACCTACAATAGGCTCAAAATTGTGTGTACAATGTGCAGTGGCACACATAACTGTAGACACATACTACCCAGGAGAAATGTCACCCCCGCAGACCTGTCAAACTTTACCCTGTCTGATAGAAAGACAGAGAAGCAAAAAGAAACAGGCTAATAACATCTACCAGGCAGTCAAATAGGGCATTATTACTAGCTTGGATAATGTTACAGTCCCTGCTGATTGCGCTGGAGAATCAGCATGAAGCAAGCTTGCTAGTCTATCCAACCATACCCCGTCTGTCCACGATTTTGAGAACAGTACTTAAAGGGTCCATGCACTATTGCCATGCTGGGAGACTGGTTCCCTATGTGCTAACAGCTATCCTGGATACTTACTTTTTGCCCAGAAAGCATCGGTTTGATTGCATAGGAATGAAGGTGGAAAAACCAAGATGACTGAAGGTCTAATAGTGAAAGAATCACCAAAGATACACCCAAATACAACACTTAATATAAAATAAAAACAATTTTTAGACTGCATTTGTTTTCATAAATATTCTTTTAGGATGTTGAGGGTGTCATTGGAATGTTATCACACCTGACAAACAAAATATTTTCCAATATGGGTGCAATGTAGTTACATATCTTTGGTAAGCATTCTGCAAATATATGGATTTGATCAGGCATTGCATAGTGAGGTATCAGTGTATGTATTCAGTTGGCGGTAACACCATGTGTATATATGTAGCTGTGTAGATGTGTTTTTTTAAAACTTGTCTTGCTATTTATTCTATTGCCAGTCTGCAAATGTTAAAGGCAGAGTATACTTTTGGCAAATACTCAACAAGCTAATGACCATAAAAACTTACTTTGTAAAGAGCACTGGAGATCTGTTGTTATTATAAAACATTGATAGAAACGACCCCCTTTGAATTTGAAGTAATGTAGTTTTAGAGAAAGTGGTAATTTTTCACCCCAAAATTTAAATCTGAGAAAAGCTTCAGGCATGAAGCCTTTCTCAGGCATATAATATGAAAGCACACAATTCTATGTAACAAGGGTTTCTTTTCTTTCACTACTTTCCTGCCACTTCGAAGACCAATTGAGCCTAAATTTTCACAGGTTTGGTGTTTGATGCATAAGTTGGGATACAACAAGTGAGGATACTGGTCTTTGGCATTACCAAAAGTACCCTGTCTTTAACATGCCTTTATATCGTAATCTTTTACACATGCTCTAGCCTCTCAATGTTCTATTCCAGGGTACAGAGAATTCAAAGCATGTGTTTCTTCACTCATGTTGACAAATATTCCTCAGTGTTTCACCACAGAATCATGCCAGGAATTTATAATGAAACGAACTTGATAAAAAATACCCCGCATGGCATTGAGCACATTAATGTATGTCAACCTCATGAACACAGCCTTGGATCTCCAACACAGAATGAACTAACCTTGGTCTAGTTGTTTCAGACAGACAGACATTTTTTTCAAGGTGATTACATTTCACTTTAATTAAGCAGACATGCGCATGCTTGTATATCTACAGTATACCCTGGGACCAAGGGTCTAACTATGGTATTTCAGGCCTGAAATTTCATCTTTGAAATGGCAAGGCCATTCTCATTTTACAAAGGGCACTTCCATTGGAACATCTTAAAGTCTTTGGGAAACTTTTGAAGGGGCAACACAGGCCATGGCCTTGGTGTAATTCCCGGCCTGGTATTTTCCCCCAGCTCCCCCTGAACAATTCCCACATATCAATTTATTATCGTTGACCTCCGTAGGGCTCATAAGACTGAGATGCCGAGGGATGTCTGCAGCTCCATGACACTAACATGGCAGAGCCTCATTACTTATGCAACTCTGTACATGTAGTTCTTGTGCATCAATTCAGACTTGCATACAGTAGCCTCCTTTGCCTGTTTTGGCGTCAATAATTTGAGCCAAAAGTAGGTCAAAGATGCCAATCTCATGCATCAAACTGTCAGGAAAAGTGTTACACAGCACCTCAGGTCCAGAATATTGTCAAAAGTGACTCCTTTTAAATGTTTGTAATGTACTGAATGTGAATGACAGATGAAACAATCTGTTCAAATGGAACACAGGCATCCGTCTACATTAAGCTAAAACTGTGCTGGAACATGTATAAGAAATGGAAATAACATGTGATACGCGTACATGTTTGTAAAGTGTTCATGCAGTAAATTTCAAAAGTTCTCATAAAATTTAATTATCCGTTACAAAATGTTTTTACCCCCAAAAAAAAAAAATCTCAACCAAATGACCAAGAACACTTGTATTGGATGCATTGAGGGAAACACACATGTATCAGTACAATGTAAATGTACATAGGTAAAGTCACAATCATAAATATTCATGACTTGTCATGAATATTTATAAGATTTGCCAGTAGGATAACAACAGTATTAATGCTAGTCCCTTCCGCATTAAATCCCATTGCAGACAAAACACACAGTACTGTTCAAATGTAATTACTAAAGGATTAGGAACAGCTTGTTTTTTATCCAAACATTGGGCAAAAGTTAATCTCTATGCAGACTTTACAATGACCAAATGCAATCTTGTAAATCGAAGTATGGTGTGTGTTAATTAAACACTTATCAACACAAGCACTGTGCTGTACTATTGAATGTAGAACACATCTATTGGATTAATGGTATGTACTTGTCCCTAAATTCATCACAGTCCACTGATTTTCAAAGAAAACAACTTTTTGAAAGTTTTGTGGGATTTTTGTGCGTCTGGAAATAACAAAAAAGGTTCTACATACATAAAGTTCCTGTTCTACACATTTTTTGATGTGTTATGTTGACAAGGACCAACTACTACCAATGGTTCCCATTTGAAAATTTCACAATAAATTCACTGAATTAAAGCATAATAAAGCAATTTACAGCATATTTTGACATCTGTTTATAAATTTTGGCTGTGTAAACAGACGATGACTCACAGATGTGTACAACGATGCAACTGTTTTATTTTCCCTCCATTCAAATCAATGTAACCAAACAAAGGCTAGCATTAGGAGTGGACAAATTAGGCTGACCCCATTTTAGGATATCATAATCAGTATTCATTCCTGCTATTTGTAGACAGGGGACATGACAAAAATGGCGGAATGCGTGCAGACCTTCGTTTATAGAAATACAAGGAGCTCTTTTAATCGCTCTCCTGAGAATACTCAGGAGCTCAATTTGCGCTCCTCAAATCACTCTTCTTAGATTGTCTAGGAGCTCAATTTGTTTGACTTGTGTAACAGCATATATTCAGTTTATGATTACTAAAATATACAATAATTTTGTCAAGAGAAATCATAGATAAAAAACAAAGGATAACTCTAAAAGCAGCCCACAATTAATGACAATTTCAATCACAGTTTCCACCTACTACGTAACTTACTATAATCCCTCAATAAAGATGAGTCGATGCATTCGTGAGTTGAATCATGCCCTACTTACAAACGCACGTTATGACGATGTGACTGTGTTTCCTTGAAGTCAACGTGTGTGTGATGTACACACATTATTTTGTGCATAAAATCGCCCCATAGTCCTTTGCGCATATCGCACGCGACATTTTTTAACCGCTGGCCAAATTTCCGTGATAACTTATGGGCGACATTAAATCCTAGGCGCTCGGCCACCGAGGTGCACACGTGCATTCTGCGATCCCAAAAATAAGTGTCACGGGGTAGGGAGAATTTAACCATAATCGCACTGTGCGCAACATGTTTTTGTTACAAAATTCTCAATACTAGTGACAAGCAAAGTATTCCTACATCACAGTCGTCCTAGAGTCTAGTCGTCATGAGTTATGTTCAAATGGGCCAGTGCGTTGTGTACAATGGAGGCAAAAGCGTTTCGTGTTTTTCACGGACGTAAAAAATAAACCCAAAACAAAAAACGTTTGCTTATGTGTGGGCTGTGCCAACGTTTACATAACCAATGTTATTTATCTGCCTTGTTACGGTAGAATTATAAATAAAATACACCATAATGATCGAGGAGCGCTGTCGATCGCGCACGTGAAGACAGACCCAGGAGCGCGGTAGGAGCGCGAGCGCGATCGCGCTCCTCAAAAACGAAGGTCTGTGCGTGTGTAGGCCTTTATTTGAGATCTCATGTTTACCAAGTGTAGTATGCACAGAATTGGACTGTGTGATAATTCTGTAAATTATACAAAATTATGTTCAGTGATAAAGACTACAATTTAATGTAGGAATATGAAATGAATTATCATTATACCATCAACTGTACTTGTTTAGGGTTGTTGTGTGCATTTCCTAAATGCAGCACAAGGAGTACATGAATCTGTGCTTAATGCACCTTTATACTGGATTCATCAGGGAGTCTACGGGCCTTGCTGATTATTAAAAATAAATCAAATTATGTTGCCCAAATTGGGAATAACAACTATACCCTTGATGCATGCTACCGTAAACATTATTCCACGAGTCACAATACAGAGCTGCAGGGAGAGTAAATGGGAAAACATCAGCCAAACTAAAGATGTAATTCTAGAGTTTAGTAAGCTTTACTGACATAGCATGTATCAGATATTTCTTATGTAATTTTGGGTTGAACAAGGAACATTGACTAGAGCGGGACTTGAACAATGAGACCTCCGGATTAACGTGCCGGCGCTCTACCAACTGAGCTACAAATGTATCTAGACCTTTTTAGTGGTCTCCCTATTTTGTCAGTATCACTGTTCCAGGTGCCAGTCAGAAACCATTCAACCTGTAACTGCCATACAGCCAGGGATGATCACAAATATTGTTAGAATTATGAAACAAATTAAAGAAGGTACTAGAGCTGTTCACGTGGTACATCATATTAGATTTAAGGATATTAGATTTAAGGACACATGTATATATCTAATAGTTACAATTAAGATGATGATTTTTTAAAGATGGTCATATTCTTGGAAAATATTTTATTTACAGTATATACTATTTTGAGACCATAGCATTTTGTAATTACTCTGAACACTGTTCATGATTCCAAATTATTAATATATTAATTAATCAATATCAACTCTGCCACCAATAGAGGGAGCTACAACCCACACATGACATCAATTTCCAACTACGAGCCAACCGGATTTACACCCACAGAATTTAGAGTGCCTGACCCCTCATCAACCAAACCCAAAGTGACCTGACCCACTGCGCTCTGACCTTTGCCATTAATTTGCCATCACTTTGCAGCAGGTGGTGATAACCTGGTCCACTCAGATCAATAGAGGCCGCTACAACATCAGAACAAAATACTGTAAATATGTCACATGTGTGTACCACAAAAGTATTGATTACGAAAAATATACAAGAGAGAAAGCTACAGTTTCCATACAAATATAATTGTTGATGAAATGAATTTTAAAAATAACATTCTTTATCCCTGATGCAAATTTAACATCCATTAAAATGCTTCATAGTGTTTCCATACCAGTAACTCATTAACTTCTGTTGCATCCATTATTTTTCTTCAAAACAAAAACCCAAACTAAGGGGGAACGGGAAAATAGTCAGACACCTTTAAATCAGTATGCACTTAATATATGAAAGCATTGAAATGAGGGCTTTGAATGAAGACAAAATCTTTCCGAATCTATCTTGGATTGTCAAATGACACAATAATCCCCCTATCACTGGCTACCCCCCCCCCTTCCCATTATTGACGTCACTAACTGCGACCCACTTGGTTGATCAGGTGACACTGGTCACCGGGGTTATTTGTTTGTCATCTCCCCCGTCTCTTTTATTGCAGGGTACCGAGGATAACCCCCATATCCAACCGTAATTGGATTGCTCTGTATACTGACAGCAACGTGTGACATATCACGGAAAAGAGCTTGGGCTATGTTCTATATCACCCCGCCCCCGCCCCCACCCCCGCCCCTAATCTATAGTTCAACTGATGACGTCCATTATTTTAGACATTGTCTGATCTGGACATGGATTCCTTCACTGGATGTCAAAGGTCACTGGACAGATTGTTCAATTGCTTTCACACCTAATTGATTATTGTTATGAATGGATTGACCAGCTGGTTGTGCACGTTGTACAATTTTCATAATTCTCACCTTTTATTTCAAGTTCATTCTACATATTATATGCACCATATTCACCAATTATTTATTATTTAATTTAAAATGCGGTGACGAAATCTGTGAACAAAGTACACTGCACTTGTAGTCAGTGCATGTACGTACATAACTCAGTGGAGATGTGAATGTACAATACTACTTTAGTACTACAACCTCTAGTAAATTGATACATTGTATACGCATCAACTACTATTAAGGGGGCTGAAAGTGAAAATATTTGGGAGAATTGTGCCTTTGATGATACAAACATGAAATTTAGCAAACATTAAGTTTGTCATGAGAAAGATAACCGGCTATAACCTGAGAAAGATAACCGGCTTTGAACATCGCAGATTTGTCTTTTGAAAACATATAGGTAGAATACCAAACAATGTTTTAAAAATTCAAAATGGCTGTCATTGCCAGGTTACACTACCTATATTTTTTCAAATGACAAATCTGCGATAGCCCTATAGCCAAATATTGTTCTCATGACATACTTTAACTGTGTGCCAAATTCCATGCTTGTACAATGTATCATCAAAGGCACAATCTCTTCACCTACGTACTGTAATTTGAGAAAATAGTGGATGCAAGTCTATTCGAACATCAGGGTTCGATAAAGCGCATGTTTTTGTTTGCTTCACAATCACACATTAAAAGAAATTTTCAAGGAAACCAAATGTTGCCAAAAGTCTTTGAACATATGCAAGTCTTTAGACCTTTGGCATGCTGCTACATGTACATATGTACCATTTTGGTCATGTTCCCTGTATTTAATAACAGTAACACAAGCTAATATCCACTACTCAAACTGGAACCAAACTATTTTTTCTTCCAGCCTCGTTTTGGTTACAATGATTTGGATTGAAGAAAAATCAAGATGGCAACACCGTGATTAAGGTCTCTGGACCCATCAGTTGATCAGTAACATCAGACTGGACAAAGTTCATTTGCCATTTTATTATATCTGAGCTTGTTGACAAGGTTTGTGCTTTATAAATAACTCAATTTAGTTTAATCATTGAAAAGGATGCATTATATCTGAAACAATATACTGGTGGCTAGAGCAGGCAGGATGTCCTTCAAAACAAAGAGTCGAATATGTAGCGAAATCAGCCCAAATTTATGAAGGTTTCCATTCCTTGTAGTTGTACTGTATGAGTACAACTTTGATTCAGACAGATGTGTTTTTATTTACAAACATTTAAGTTTTTACCACAATACATGTAGCACTTTAAAGAGAAGTACATCATTGTCAGGGCTCGAATTTGGGATAAAATTCCACAAGACCGCAGGGCCTGTAGCTCAAATCGTTTACCGGACCAGAATTTATTTTACAAGTCCAAATTTCTAAATAAGAAAGAACTTTCTACACAGCTTAACATTATAAATATTCTTATTTGAACAAGCACAAAGAGAAGATTAGTCTCATTTGTCTTATAGGTAAGTAAACATCAATTCTCAACAGAATTGAAAGATATTTATCAGTCAACATTTGAAAATAATAAAATGACAATTCAAAGTTATGTGTACAATTGAAAAACACAAGCCCACCGGACTTGTCTGGTCAAGAATTTACTGGCCCAAGGCTAAAATCACTGGCCTTGGGCCTGTGGTCCAGTGTAAAATTCGAGTCCTGATTGTTTGCAAAAAATAATTTAAATTTACAGTATTTTTGACCCGTGAGTGCATGAGTGAACCAAGTACGAAAGTAAAATATTTTTGTTATCGTTAATATTATAAATATAATTATTAAACTCGCCGCTACTAGGCAGTTGAAAAAGGCACAATCAATTCCCCTCCTCTAGTTTTCAACAAACCCACCATAAAATCATCAAGTAGAAAGATTCAGCAAATTTTATGGTCACGCTCTGGTGAGAGAACAGAAATGGTCTATGCTATGTCAAGGACATTTTGCGCTTTCATTTCATGCTTGTTTTGAATTTAGCTTTCAAAGTAAAAAACTGCGGTTCATTCATGTGATCTTCAGGTGTCTTCCCTTGACTTTTGAAAATATTTTGGATGGAAATGTTCCTCGGAGGGATTGGTACTGGAATGAACTTTATAATCAGTGAGCTTTCAGATTTAAACTGATCAGTTTTTTCTGTCTATATACCAATTCTATACTTTGTTTTGAAGTAAGATTCAATAAGCACTTTCACAGTTAAATGCGCCATCTTGTTCAAGGGGCAGTTTGTTTATTTCAAACAACTCAGCACTAAAACTTCTGCACACCTTCCAGACGCGAGGCAGAAAACCATGTTCGAAATAAACAAATCTGCCCCTTGAACAAGATGGCGGATACAACCGTGAAGGTGCCAATTGTGAATTGTTTCCACAGTACATCATTTGAATCCATCCTCCAGCCAAATGAAAGCACAGGAGCCAGTCTTCACAATTTGAGTCATAGTGAGTCACCAATCACACAAGTCCTGTCCAAATTGATTCTCAATTGGATTGCTCGTAATATCTGCCTTAATAAGTTAATGTCTTATTGTTCAAAACCTACCGTCTGATGTTTCTGTTGCATGTGCCCTTTTCCAGTGGACAGCTGCCAACATTTGCATCTTGCAATTAGGGAGATTTTGTACAATAATCAGGGAGATATTTAAAATTACATTCAATATGGGGGAAAAGTTTCCATAAGAAGGGAGATTTTCAAATTTGTTCATCAGAACATGGAAAGATTTGTTTATTTTCAGGTAAACTTTCTGCATAATCAGGGAGAGTTGGCAGCTCTGCAGTGGATAACAGCTTCCTACAGGAATAACAAGACTTGAAAGAAGGCTAGGCATTTACAGTGTATGAAAGTGGGGAACATTCCTGAAAAATCTTACTTTTAAATTTGGCAAAAACCAATCTAATAGCTTTACGTTTGGTATAATGATACCAGTTTCATGCATGTCGCACACCTTATTCCATAACATAATGCACTCAGACCGTGCTATTCTGTACATTTTTTCCCATGGTGGAAATGACCTCCATTCATTTCAATAAATAGGGCTCACGATTGAACACAATCAGTGCACACACAAAATTGCCTAAACTACACCAGGGAAAAAAAATCCGCCACTCAAGGTATCCTGGCTAGAATCCTGGTTAAATCTCATCAATGCATCCTACGCACACTACTACATAATGTGCTTTACAAAAGGAAAACTGGCAACACTACAGAAAATTAAATCCAAGGTGGGGCTTGCTGGAATTCCGTCCCTCACAGGTGAATAAAACCAACATAACCCTGACTTCTGGGGTCATCAGGTAAAGCTTGATTAAAACTCAACATTGCCGGCTAGCCTTGGGCATCACCTCCCAGGCAAAACATTGCCTTTCAACTATTGAGGACAAAAAATTCACTCAACACTGTCACAACAAGGGTAGACTTTTCAAGTAAAGCTCTGATAAATATGAACTTGTTGATATAGTAGCAAAGTATTTACCGGAACTTATAATGTACACAGAGAGTTTCTGTTTACAAACTTCATTGATATAGATGGTAACATCAAACATATATGGCCTGACGTTTTGACCCTACCAGAGTCTTTCTCGAAGGCATTTTAGCCTTCAAGAAACGTTAGGCCACTAAATATTTTTTTCATTAATACCAAAGGTTCTTCTGGTTGGTAAATGGTTTTCACCAGTTAATTATATTTTCTCAAATATTATTCCATACAGTTTTTTTATCAGATCCTATATTTTAAATTGTAGATTTTGTTACATGTATCTGAAGGGTTTAGTCAGAGTGAACTATTATTTACCGAACCAATTATGGCTTATGTGTTTTAATGTCTTAAACATGGTTTATCAGTTCTATTAATGTAGCTGCAGGCCATGGCCTCTGTTGCCCCTGGTCTTGGCCTTAGTGCCCATTCAAAAGTTTCCCAAAGACTTTAACAATTTTAAATGGAAGTGCCCTTTAAAAAAATAAAATTTGCCATTCCCTCTCAAAGATAAAATTCCAGTCCGGTAGCTGCCATGAAATTATTATTTATTGTAAAAAAATATATAATAAGAAAATTATAATTATATTTACTGAAAATTTACTAAATTTATGGTTTGATCTGGTATATTTTTTGAACTGATTAAAATCTCCATAGCATCCATCCAACATTTCTTCCTGAAGCACATCAATAGTGTTACCTTGGCCTTCTAGATGCCTGAACAGTGCAACACAAAACACTACCCTGATTATTAATGATCTACGTAGTCCACACAGGGCCTACCACACACAGCAATCTGTATGTCATAACGTAAACTCAGCTCATTTATGCAAGTGTTGGGATGCAACAACGGATGCAAATGAGTAATCACTCTGGATAATGCATGGTGGTATGCAACAATAAAATGATAGATAGATTGTACACAGCCTGTAACAATATCAATAGTGGCAAATTGTACACATGTAATGCTCAAAATGAATACACATGTTCTAGGATGTTTTCCTTGCAGTTAATTTTCTATGCGTTGCCAATTAATTTTTTGTATCAGCGTTTATTATAATTTGAAATCTTACTCATTAAGTAGAATATAATCTAAATCTTAGTACAATGTACATTTGCTTAGTCCGTCTGTATTAATATTGGTTATGTTTTGGTGTGATATTTCATTTTTATTCAAACATTCTACATTACAGCTTCAAAACTCTTTAAAGCAACATTTTTTTAAAGGGAGTACCTTTAGTAATTACTCTACAAAATAAATGACCATAACAAATAAAAGAACATAAGAACATACTTGGTAAGAAGCACTGCAGCTGTTGATAATGTATAATAACATTTTGAATGTGGTTTAGAGAGAGGGATTAAAAAACAACCCGAGAAACATTTCTGCATTTAACACGTTTCTCAGATTGTGTAATCCAATTACAGATTATTATTCCTGCATAGACAAAATCGCTCTAGATTTTCAGCGATATCTCAAAAACGCTGCCAGCTTGTGAAATGAAATTTTCAAATGTTACTTTTATTGTCTAATTTATATAGGATTTTAAAAAATGAACAGTTCCAAAAACCAAAGATATACTTTGCCTTTAAAAGTTTAAACCGACATGGATATATGAAAAGCCTACAAATACCCTCAAGAATTGTGTTCATAGCTAATGATTGTCTCTTTGCATTGTAATTTCAAATGCAAAGCACATTTGTTGTCCCATTATTCTGGAACTGCTACCCTTAATATTTTGAATGCATAATGACATGAATGAGTGCACAATATTACACACGTATACATGCTCTAGAAAGACAAAACGTCAGAGTAAATCTAATAGCACAACACATATTTTATGATGCCTATTTTCTGTTTTAAATGTTTTATTGTTGATTGATTTGCTTTTGCATATAACAGTTGGTTTGCGGTAACACCATGTGTGTATCTACTTGCTAGGTAGATTTTGTTCTTTGAGAACTAGATTTGCTTTTGTTTGTTTTGTTGGGTGGAAGGAGTAGGGTTTGTAGTACTCCCTAGACCAACAAAAAACAAAAAATTATTGAACACAAATATTTTCACAAATTTTGCTTCTAGTGCAGAGCTGCCAACATTTGCATCAATTGCAAACAGGGAGATATTGTCCAACAATCAGGGAGATCTTTAGTATTACATTCAACATAACAGGGACAAAATTTCCATAACCATGGAGTTTTTCAATTTTGTTCATCAGAATAAGCCAAGATTGGTTTATTTTCAGGGAACTTTCTGCAGAATCAGGGAGAGTTGGTAGCTCTACTAATACTAATTTATGGTACAATAACCTTATTAATGTAAACTGTGAACTAACCGAACACATAATGCTATCTGTAGACAGTCCTGATATTAAGTTTCATCCATGGTCCTTCTAGCTTAAAGTCCAAGGTCAGACATTGACACTAATTAGGTTAAAACCAAATCAGATGACAAGCCTTAATACAAATTGCTCACATTGTAATACTGCCTTGTGAACTTTACCAGTGCACTGTTGCCCTTTCTGTACCATGATCTGTATTGCGTTGAAATACCCAATACCATGAACACTCTGCATAAGGGTGTTTACCAGAATGAGAATTAAAAGGGTGTCAACATTTGCTGTAAGTTGGAAAATAGGAGGAGTTCCGAATAGATCCCTTCCAATTTTTTATTTTTTTTAAAAAGAGTTACAATTAAAACTTTTTGAATTTCACTGATGCTCGCCTCCGACTCACTCAGCCTCCGACTCACTCAGCCCCCTTGATTAATAAACCAACCATTTTAATTACTAAAGTCTTTGCACGTTGCCAAGGCTTTGTCCTCCACTTGACAATGCTTGATTTAACTTCACGTGTTTGCATTAGGTTTAATTAAATACCTACCAGTAAATCCTAGAATCTATTGATCGGACATCACTGACAGACAAGTATTATGTACAACTTTGTCATTCCAATAAAAAAACAAATGGCAAACTACATACATGTATGTACTGTTTTTCAGTTCGAAATTAACACTGGACAGCAGGCCCCAGGCCAGTGATTTCAGCGTTGGGTCAGTAAACTAAAACTCATGACCGGACACGGACGGGGTCTTGTGTTTTCAATTGAAAATCTGTAACTTCACTGTGTAATATATTTGTGAAAAAACTATTGACTACACGTCTTACAACTTCCAATTTCCTTGAGTATCGAAGTGCACAGACACTTTTAAAAGACAAAAGAGATCGACAGATGAAACAAGGTCTTCAGAATATGTTCTACGTGGTGTTCATGTTTGGTTTTAAAAGCCCTACTGTGCAAGCTGGAGCACTCTAGATGGTTTTCTCTTGATGATTTCTGCGAAAGTAGTAAACAAATAAATAATAAACATATTTAGCTTTTTGCGTATCTGCCAAAATTTGCGTGTATCGGCATGCAATTCTAAGGAAAACTAAGGAGTGCGTAATGACAATGAAAGCCACCTTATAGCATCCCAAATCTCCAGGCCTGGACACCTACGTATCATGTAACTTTAAGGTAACACATGTTACTTGATGAAGTGTAGACAGCACCAGCCTGACATTTTGGCCCCTACAGTACTGCATTCCTGTAACCCCAGTACCCGAGTGTGTTTGTAGTTGGTTTTGTGTAAAAAAGTACCTGTGTATGTTTTGTTAAATTGACAACATTCACTTTAATCAAAATGTAAAACCGTCCGTCACACCTGAACTCCCTTCAATGTATGTAACCCAACCCAGAATGCATTGGCACCACTTCACATAGTAATTTATGTAAAACCATGGAGGTACATGTAGAACATGATGCTAACTGCTAGAGTAAAACGGTCCCATGGTCTCTATGCAGTACATACATTACATGTAGTCATACACTTGTACACAGCCCAGTGGCCCACACAAGCACCCCACACAAATGCACCCACATCTATCCAAAACAAAATCACATTTCCCCCATGAGTGCAGTCAATTATGACAATATTATGGGTCTTTCACACAAAATTATGACAACCAGCTTCCCTAGATTAACCTTTACGTGTCAGTCATCAAGCCGGAACCTCTCTACGAAAATAGAGAAAAAGCTATAGGAATTCAGATGTGAAGATTGAATTAAGAATACAGATGTTTATAACATATTATTTTATGTCACTGGAGGGTTTCAGTTTCCACTCCAATAATCCATTGCGGACTTGTGCAGATGTCAAGAGTGTTGTTGTGTGCTTGTACAGTGTCTCAATGTATAGATCACATACATGTAGATATGGATTGACAACTTTTTGACACATTATATCATGGAGGTACAAATTATGGTTATATTCAGCGATGAGATTTGACGTACGTGAACATTCCTGGAAAATGTTTTTCTGGCCTGGGTTTCCCCTTATTCTAGACCCAGAACCTACCTCCCAGATGTTACAATTCAGGAGGTTCACCAGAAATACAGGTTTGGACACAATGTGGACTATTTCTTTCACACTTTTGTGACTGCTTAGTCCCCTAAAAGACAATTTGAAGGCTCCTGGAGACTTTGAGAAAATCATAAAATCAGGAAAATCCTATGAAATCGCACGCCTGTATAACACAGCACGAACTGTAGAGTGTGCTTGCTTCATTACACATGTACTTACACAAGTGGTAGACAAGTATTATTTCAGAATTAATAGCCTTCACACACTGTACACTTGTATGCTTTATTTGAGCTGGTACTGGGGGAAGGGGCTAGGATACAATGTTTACTTCTGTTGCCTACATGTAATTTGTATAAATGCAGGATTCTTGGTTGGAGCCCAGTTTTTTGGCATACTGTATTTTTATAGTCTACATTACAATGTACAATGTACATTCCAAACAATCCTCCAGCAAAACAATTAAAATCACTAAGCACACCGAACGTTACATTTGAAGCTTTACGTTGTCCAAAAGTGGTGTTGTCCAACGTGGCACTCTATATTGGAATAGTCTGGATGACTCTTTTAAATCATTACCCACTCTTTCTACTTTTACTAGAAAACTAAAAACTAATTTTTTTATTATATGCTAATACACTGTATGTAATTATTATATATAGGGTTAATAACAATGACCTTGCTTACTGTCTTACATTCATTCATGTGATGTCTTTCATGTATGTCTGTCTTTTGTCTGTCCGTCCATAGGCTGGGGTACAAAAGCTGTTGCTTCACCCTGGACCTAGATGTTGCCATTTTGGTTTCTGTTCACTACTATCTCAATCTGTAAAATGTTGATGTTCACGTATTATCAGTTTGTAACCTTTTGTATTATTCTTGTGATTTATGGCAGCATTGAAATAAAAATAAAGGTTTTGAAATTGGGCCCAGTTCTGCTTGACTAGTTTCGTCAATGTGGATAATTTCCTGAGGTAACTAAATCACTAGGATACCACAAAATGGATTATGAGAATGTAGGATTACATAATACTAGTTTGGAGTGTTGGTATGAGGCCGAACAAAAGAATAGTTGTGTTTCCTATTACACTGTGGCAGGGGAATAGGGTAGGTAGGTAGGCAATAACTTTTTATTTTGCTTAAAGTTTTTATGGCTCTGAAAATTAGGGTAGGCTAATGTTCCGATATTTTTTTACTTTGCGCGCTCAATTGAAAGACCGACCATGTCAAATTTGTTGTTGTCAATGTCAATAGTACCTATCAGAACTGCCTATTCACTGATTTGATGGTTTGTGAATACATGTATTGACTTAACACCAGTAGAAATTGGATGGTTTTAGTACAAATACAAACACAAGAACATGTCACCATTCTTTCAAAGACAAATAACACCAACGTGTTTTTATTGCTGTTTTTATGTTAAAGTAAATGAATAAATATAATATGTGAGGTTTGTGGTAACACCATGCTAGATCCTATGCAGCATCAGAGTCCATCATTCTCCTGAAAACTAAATGGTGTTCCTCCATGAAAAATAAATATATGTTTTAAACAGACAGACAATAAAAGGCAAGATAAAATTAAAAGATACTTTAAAAGACTACCATATAAACTTCTCCGTACAGCAGCAGTCATTAACACTTCAAAAGCTGACTTGGGGACAGGGGAAGCGTCCTTTGGTGGTTCGGCCGATTGACAGTGACACTGGTATTTTAGAAATTTAATTGCCATGTCTTTCATGTCTGTGAATGTGAGTTGCAAGTCTACATCGAATTTATTTGTAAAGTTGATTGAAGTGCTTGCGAAGGCTTGTATTTTGTCTGTTGTTTCCGGGTGTCCTAGTGTGAATGCAGATTGTATTGTTGAGTCTAGTTGTAGGTATTTCATCATGTTTGTAGCTCCCTTGTGTGAACATTTATCCCACGTCAACGCGAAGACTCCCCCTGTCCCCAGCTGTGCCGCCATGGCTGCAAACGACGACACGAGGCTTTACAACATGCGGTACACACAGTACGTCCACAGTATACACACCCGACATACATGTACATGTACATTGTACATGTACATGGATGTACGACCCATGCATGCAACAAGCAGGGCGCCATGCTTGTGTTGATCCATGTCAAACATTTTCCAAAACACTTTCCTCATTGTTAATGGATTCTTAAAAATTTGCAAATTCTCTTAAAAAATAACCTTTCAGAAATTGCAATGCTTGACCCCAAACTTTATCTGCAAATTTAGATGTTTAATTGGTATTGTATATATACGGAGTGACAAATTTCTGAAAACACCCCTGCACTCATTTTTCGACGAGCCCAAGTACGTCACAGAACCGCGCAAAATAGTAACCACGCAAGTTCAAAATTCAAATGCGCAATGTTGTGAAATGTGCACATTTGCGCAGGTAGATGTTTTAATTTGCGTAGGCACGTCTTCAATTTGCGCAAGTGTTTCAAGCACATTGCTAGAATATATGAACACAACAACTGAATTTGCCGAGACGGACAGAACGAAATCAGCTCACGATCCACGACACGGCGTGCTGGTATAACGATTGAAGTGACCAAGGTACGAAATGGCAAAGGTTCGAAGTGTCTGACAATCATGTTTGAATGAGTAAAATAAAAATAAAAAATCCAGGACGATTTGCACAAAAATGAGGTTTACGGTCGGCACCATAAGATTTTATTTGTTATCAATTTTTGGAATAAAAAGATACAGGGTCGGCGTGATTTTCTAGGGACGGTCGGGTAACCGGAAACACAACTATTATTTTGTTCGGCCTGATGTACTTCAAAGTTTGGACTGAGCTTGGACTGAGAGAAAAAATTAAATACTTCACAGTAGCCGCAGAAATATTCTGTGGTCTTCGTGAAATCTACAAAAAATGCTCCCAATGTGTGCTTACATGCACATTATCATTCTGATATTTTACAGCATCTGTGTTAACTTTGCAGACTTCCAACTTGAAAATAATACAAGCATGTGCATGTATGATGTCCTGGTCTTTGCCTTTTTTGTGCCAAACAAACAGTCGACCTCTTCCATGTATGACTTCACAAGCTCAAACAGCTGAGAGTTGTGTATGGCGTGTACACATGTTCGCGTTCCCATTATTTGACCAGTTATGGCACTAGCAGCCTATGGGGTCTGTTGCTATATCTGATTTTCTTAAAAACCACCCCGACTTTGATTACAAAATTGTTGATTTTATTATTGGGGCTCCGTTTTTGCCCTGATACTTCACGGAAGCAACAGTTGCCTCCGTTGCCCCTATAGTCTGGATTTGTTCAAGACAAGCATTGGCAGCAGTATTAGTATACAAAAACAGAATTTTCAGGTTTTGTTTTCATTAAAATAAACAATTTTTGGAAAAGATTCCAAATTCAACCATGGTCCTTTGGTCCTTCGGTCCTTGGCATGGACTAGATAGAAAGGCCAAAAAACTACCTCGGATTTTTCCATGTTTTCACTCATCTTTATTCATTTGTGCCCGAAACTATTTCATGCATATGTTTTGCAGTTTGGTATTAAGAAGACCTCAACTCAATCACTGTCTGAGTGGTGTTAGTTGGTCTGAAGGGTGAAAAGGTGTGGGGTGTCGGGTGTCGGGTGTGGGGTGTCGTGGCCGAGCGGTTAAGAGCACTGAACTCAAGCTCTGGTGTTCCTGATCGGCAGGGTGTGGGTTCGAGACCCGGTCGTGACACTTGTGTTCCTAAGCAAAACACTTCACCACTTGCTTCGTCCTTCGGATGGGACGTAAAGCCGTTGGTCCCGTGTGTTATAAAAACTATCAACGCATGTAAAAGACCCCAGTACACACTTATCGCTAAGAGAAGGGGTTCGCCCCGGTGAGTCTGGCAGTGCGACTATCTTCAATCATTGAATTGAAGGCTGCACTCAGAAGGAAGAAGAAAGGTGGCGGTGGGATTCAGCGTCCTTTCTGAAGGGGTGAAAAGGTGGCAGTGGGATTCAGCGTCCTTTCCCATTTTATTTATTTGGAAATCACCTTTTTTTGAAAATAAATCTTTTAAAATTTTGACACAACTGATTTTCACTCACTACTCAGGCAAGAGCCATAAAAAGTAAATTTTTACAAAAATGAAACAGGACCTGCGGGTTTATTTGTTTGACGACGTTGTGTTTTTACTGCTCTCCTGAACAAATTTACATGTATTTATGATGACAAACAAATCCCATTAGTGTACAGACAAACCCCGCCTGTTTTTGAACCAAGCAAAACATACACAACGCGAAATGCAAAATCATGACAATACACAAACACAACGCCAACGGTATACACCCAACCCAAACAACAATTTTTAACGAAGGGCCTACCTTGAATTCTGTTGAATCCATCTCAGGTTTTTCACTGTTTTTACTCCGGAAAAGGCTCACTGCAAATGTAAGAAACAAGCTGCAGCGACATCAAGTATCACTGGATGCAAAGTGACGTTTTCTCCGCCTCCTTGAAGGCCGAATTGTTGTTTTGGGAGATGCTTTCCAGGGGAACCCGGTGAAAATCGTTGTGTCCGACGGACCGTAGAATTTGGGAAGGACAGATCACAGAGCAGGCGCGGTTTCAACTGAAAAGTGTAAGCAATATAGCGCCACCTATTGTTCAATAGTTGGAAAGGAATAAAAGTCGTCTGCGAAAACAAGTCAACAAAGATGTATTTTGAAAACCAACAAAATGTTCAAACAGTTTCGGGTTTTTTCGGCAAGAAATCCCAACGACAATAAAATAAGATCAAAAAGCTTTAAAAAATAATAATTTTCTTTCGTATACACAGGCTTTATCGCTGCATTTGTAGAAAACAACCTTTTCTATTATGCATTTTATGAACGCGCCAAAACAATAAATAGTCTGCTAATTATTATTTTTAAAATCAATTCAAGATTCAAGATTCAAAGATTCAAAATATTTATTGTCATGATAAAAAGCATGAAATTTGTACATTCTAGTACATTCTCTCTTTTTAGGGGGGGGGGGGGGTTCTGTTTGTTGTGTTATTTGTTGTTTTGTTAAAAGTCATTACCAATATCTTGCTTACAATTTATTTGTTTTAATTTATATTTTAGGCACAATTTTGTTCTTGAGATCGCACATAAAACTTAATTTTGAAATTATTTCTTGTGAGCCTTATATTATTCGATTACACTATCGTGTATCCCTACCTCTCTTGAAACCCCCCCCCCCCCAAAAAATAATAATAATAAAAATAAAATAAATAAATAAAACACGGCTTCTCTCCCCCTCTCACAATAGGAAAAGTGTCTTCCTCCCCCTCTCATCTTTTTTTATTATTCATAAATTAAAACGAAATAAAATAAAAGTGTCTTGGCAATAGTTTAAACCAATCCTCTCACATGTGGGATTTGAGGCATTGCATGGTGAGGTATCACCATATGTATATCTACTTGCAATAGAGTTTGTTCTTTTGAGAACTTGTCTTGCTATTCTACTGCCGCGGAGTAGATTTTTCGGAATTCAGGAGACTTCGGGAGACTTCTCAGTTCTGAAAAGAACTGTCTTGCTTTTTATTAAACTACTACCTGGGCGGAAGGTAGGAAATCAGCCGGGACTACTACTTTTTACAAGGTACGAAGTGACTTTATACACTTCGTACCCTGGACGCTTAGTACCTTTTCCAAGACACTTCGTACCTCAGTTCCTACAAGCATAGAGCAAGGACCAGACAAGACACTTCGTAACATCGAACTGATTGTGATTTTCTGCCTCGTTTCGACAGGGTCACGCTGCCAAAGACTCATTAATGACCAGTAAGTTGTGACTAGACTCGATAGGAATTGAGCGCCAACTAATGATTTAGGCCTATTGCATGTAGTTCGAGTCGCTCGAGTTAAAACAAAACGGCTCTTATCAGAGCCCCACATAATCTTTGCCACTTCGTACCCGGGACACTTCGTACCTTCGAGTCACGTACCTTGGCAAAGTTGGTCACTTCGTACCGTCAGCCGAGTCACTTCGTACCTTCGGCCCTGCAGTGTACTGATGGATGTCAGTAAAATCTTATCTTTTTATAAATGCTCCTTTAAAAAAAGAGATAAATTGTAGGATTTTTTTATTAACTGTCCTGTTCGACAAAACTATATTTTTTTATTTTATTTAAAGCATATTTGACAATATTTCTTTACTAAGTTATATTATATTTTAAAAAAACAATAGAAAAAAAACCCCTCTATTTTCTTCTTATCAATGTTCTTTTTTGATAGGCCTATTAGATAAATTGTGTAATTTTTTTATTAACTGTTCTGTTCGGCAAAGTTTTTTATTTAATTTTTTTTTTTTTTAACTTGTAGGCCCTACGTATTTGGTAATTTTCTTTTTAATTAGTTAAAGCTTTATTTATTTCAAGCTTATTTAACAATATATTTCTTTAATAAGTTTGCAGTCTTTGTACACGACAAATCACTGATTAGATCTCTTTTTGATTATGTGGGCTCTGATAAGAGCCGTTTGGTTTTAACTCGAGCGACTCGAACTACACGCAATAAATCATTAGTTGGCGCTCAATTCCTATCGAGTCTAGTCACAACTGGTCATTAATGAGTCTTTGGCAGCGTGACCCTCTCGAAACGAGGCAGAAAACCATAATCAGTTCGAGGTACGAAGTGTCTTGTAGGAAGGTACGAAGTGTCTTGGAAAAGGTACGAAGTGTCCCGGGTACGAAGTGGTAAAGGTACGAAGTGACCTGACCCCTCGCTTAGTATAGTGGATCGAGGGGACTTCTCGCTATTAACTTCACTGCGTTCTTCTCGCAATCCTCTCGCACTTATTTCATCTGATTCTGCCAACGCAAAAAAACCAAAATCCAAAATAAGTATGAATAAATACAAAATCCCCACTGACAAATTTGGAACAGCTTTTCATTTTTTTCACTAAAACATCACATCCTGTCTTAATTACTTGGTTTGATTTGGCAATGACGGAATGCTTATTATAAAAAATTAATATAAAAACCCAAAACCAACCAAACAAACAACCACTCAATATGTATGACTTCTGTATAATTGTATTTATTTATTTACATATTGCATTGCTGCCTACCTAAATTCATACATTCATAGATAATGTTTTGTAATACCGATTTGTCTGCTTTTAGAAAATGTTCAGTGGTCTTATCAGGAAAAGTACACCATTGGTTTTGAAAGTCAAACACATCTGCTTTAAATTTAATAAACCACATAATTATAAACTTTTGTAAACTCGGTGGCCAAGTCAAGTTAAAGGCAGGGTATACTTTTGGTAATAATAATTATTATTGTCAAAGACCAGTATCCCAACATGTACATATTAAAATAACCAACCTGTGTCAATTGGTCATAGAAGTTGAAAGAAAATAATAAAAGAAACAACATTCTCGTTGATAGAATTGTGTGCTTTCAGATTTCTCAGATTCAAATTTTGGGCCGAAATATTACCTCTTTCTCTAAAACAAAAACTTACTAAAACTATCAACAGCTCTCCAGTGCTCTTTAATAAGTATGAAGTCTTCAATAGTAAAATCAAGAAAACAATTGGTATGCCCCCATGTTTTGTGGCGGTAATAAGAATGAGCAAGTGTGATTTTTGGTGTCTTCAAATACTACTTTCTAAATTTAGTTTGGCAGGAAACATTCCTCTGGTGAACTGGTCATGGTAGAAACTTTATAACCAGCAAACCTTTCAGATTGAAACCGATTCAGGCATGTGATTTCTCAGGTTTTTCTCAAAATCTTGTTGCGCCTTCAAATTTTATTGAAATAAGTAAAACAGTCACCAAAAGGTAGAAAGGAATACTTCACACTGTGTCCAATTGTAGTGTTGTATTTCTGGTGATGCATAGAGTCTGTAAATCTCTTGAATCAGAGAGGTTCTGGGTCTAGAATAAGGGGGAACTCGAGCAATTTTCAGGAATTGTTATATTTGGCAAATGTCATCCCTGAAGTTTTTTCCCCAATGATAACCAATCGTGTACTTTGTCTTTAATAATCACTGAATCAATTCCAATAACAAAAAGTAATATCACATTTCTTCATGGCAACACATGGATGGGCTGGTTCTAAACATTCTTTCATTTGTAAGCGTTTTGTTTAATGCAACACTTACAAAGTGGTGCTTCTTCTAGAACTTGACATTATTAACTAAATCTATACACGGCCGATACAAATTCATCACTAGCCTCTTTTATCAAGTCAAATCATTAAGTACTGTACAATCCAAAATCTAATCTTTGTCTAGTTCCCACTGTGCAATCACAATCATGAATGCTGATTCTCATTACAACAAAACAGGACCGACTATTTTTCCTCCAAGCCTCGGTTTGGTTACACTGCCCTCAAAGGTGAGACTAAAAATATATGAATAGTTGACATAAACATTCTGCCAATAGAAACATGAGTAAAAACTCACCATTTAAGACAAAAGCTTTTTATTTGTTTTATTCTGTGGTTAATATAAAATTATAAGGCAAGTCAAATTATCAATTTTAATTTTATAACAAAGTTGTTTGGCTGTGGATATGGCTAAAATAACCAAATCTGTCTATACTGTGAGATGTAGCCAAAAGTCAAGATAAATATGCTAAAATTCAGACCCTGTAAGCCATAGTTGCGACTTTGGCTAACTCTACCATTCAACAATGTGTCTTTTTAGCAGGCTTCAGGAGCTGAAGCAAAGGCCAAAACCGATTTCGCAAACTCCTATTCTACATGTCAAGTTCCCAATGGAAACGGTACAGTTTCCTGTTGAATACCATGTCTATGCACCAGACTATTTCAGACATGGAACTTGTCATTTACATTTCAAATTTTTTTTTTTTTAACAGGGTGGCATCACCATAGTAAAATACAACCACCTTACTTACAATAAAAGGGAAAACAGAAAAAGGACATATTTCTCTGCCACATTCCTCTTTGGTTGGGGACAAAAAATAGCACCAGATACATTTCCAGCCTCGTTTTTGCAAGAAAAACGGTTCTTTCTTTTTTCTTGTTGAGGTATTTTCACAGAGTTGGATGGCAGATTTGTTTTAAATATTCATAAGGTTATTTACATATTTAAATGTTGTCTTGTTACATATTCATAAGCAGTATCATTTCACTCCTTCCTATGTTAAATATTCTAAACAATGTCTATGGATACAAATATTTTCTTACATTCGGTGGAATTTTTAACCAATTAAAAAAAAACTTAAAAAATCTATACAATACTTTTCAATTACTATCAAACAAATGTTTTGCCTTTTGTTGGCATAGAAAATTGTAAATTTGCATAGCACATTTGCATAGAAAAGTTCATCAAAACTCAAGTCAGGCATTTAAAAACCAATGACAAAATAATTTAAATGTTGGACATTAAATAAAATCATCAATAACAGAAATTCATAAAATTGGCAGATAATCCAACCCCAAACCAATTTTTTTTAAATCAACTTAATATTATTGTTAATAAATAAGAATTACCTGTTGCAACATTAGTTGTCTCAATTAAATAATATAGTAAAACCAGGTACCAACTACAAACATCAATTAAAGTCCAGCTGGTATTTAAGAGTCAGGAACCAGACCAAGATTATCTATTTCATTTGTATACTTGGTACCCAATTTAATTTCTCCATCTTAAAAATTATGGTCTAAAAAATTCATATTATTTGTTTTTTTAAAACTATAAAAAGTATTATTTTAGAACTTCAGAGACCACAGTGACTGTGGCTGAAACCAATGGCAGCCATAAATGGCTGCAGCTTTGACTTTCTCACATTTAGAAAAAGAGAGATTCCATCCAGTGCCCAAATTCTCTTCATTGTCCATTCATGTTAAGTAGAATTCAAACTGTCTTCCTGGCTTAATGACAGGGTACAAAACTGGTTCAAAGTTTTTAAAGAAGACATTTTTGATAATAAAAGTTCAAAACAATTCTACATAGAGTTGATCTCCATGCAGCAATTCTCAACAATATATTCTTGTTTCCTCAACTGATACTGAATAAACATCTCACTCACTTACTAATATACTCAAAGAACAAAGTTTAAAACATTCATCTAGGCCAAATTTCATAGCTCTGCTTACCGCGGAATTTTGCACTTACAGCCAACATAATTATGCTCTTGCAGGTATGGTAAGCGAAGAATAGAAATCCGCGTTAGGCAGAGCCATGAAATTGGACTCATGTCAAGACCTGTACAAAAACACTTCCACTGTTGGTCCATCGTAAAAATGTGAAGAGGAAAAGTTAATGATACGAAATAATAATTAGACTTGGAGAAGCATAAACATCTTTGTATAGACATTGCGACGGCTTGCTCCATTATTTATTGCAGAGAGTTTATTCACAGAGGTAAAATGTGGCGGTAAGGCATCTTGGAGAACTTGCACACATGGAGCATCAAATCCTAGTAAAAAACAACAAAAACATGGCAAAATTAAAGATAAATGTTTAGTAATAATAATTTGGGGAGGCTAATCATCCTTACTCACAGCTGAGAAGCTGAATTGCGAAGGATGCGGCTACAATGTGTTTAAGCCCCAGGCATGAGAGGGCCCCTTTGGCAGCCAGCCATGTGACCCGTATATGACCACGGAGCGCAGCCCGAGATTGCAATTGTTTGATTTTTCCGGAGGGAGGAAAACTGGATGGCCCAGTGAAAAGCCCTCATTGCATAAGAGAGAACCAACTCACAACTCTACTCACATATGGCCTTAGGCGGGTATTGAACCAGGGACACTGTGGTGAGAGGAGAGCGCTTTATGCACAAGCCAACTATGCCACCCAACTGTTTATCATCACTTGGTTTTCCTGATATTAACAAGATCTTATTTCATCATATATTTCTATAGTTGTTCTCAAAGAAAGTAAAAGTTTAAAGAATGATCTAACTCGGGGGTAGTGCCCCTACATGGTGGGGCAGTGCCCCCTACAGGGTGGGGCAGTGCCTCTACAGGGAAGGGCGAACACACACACACACACACCTATGTTGCTCGGTGACGCACACCCTGGTTCTAGCATTACTCTTTACTTTTGTCTAATTTTAACTTTCTGGTTAGGCATTTAATGAAAATACATTAAGCAAATCCAAATAATTTATATAATTTTTTTTATTATAAGCTATTGTAGGTTGACCCACTAAGCCCCATCCACAATCTGCCAGCAACAGCGCCCCCTCTGAAAACAGCCCAAACCCAATATGCGCAATGAAGCATTCCAAATGGCAGCCATTTTGTAATGGATTAGAACATATCAGACTGAAGCGCATGCCAGGGCAAATTGTGATTGGGCAACACATTTAGGGGTGGGGCTTAATAGATTCATCTACTTTTCTATAGTGCATGCAACTTACACAAAACCATCATGCCATGCAAAGCGGGGTCAGTTCAAAGGTTATTTCAAGGTCACTAGCTGATGATGTTGGACTCTTGGACGTTTTGCAGCGCCCACATATCCTCGTGTTTGTTGGCCGGCTGTCGGCGAGTCTTACAGCTCTGGAGGATGTGGTGAGGATCGTCCAGTTCCTCCCAGATATCTTGATCATCGATGCTGGTAAGGGTAAGGGATGGAAGGGAAGGGGGTGTGTCAGTAAGAATCATGCAGGACAAGCCTAAAGGCTGGTATATACTTCAGGCATGATATTTGATCCTTGGGTAAGAGTTGAAAATCTATTGAATACATGGCCTGATTTCAATTTCATAGAGCTGCTTAAGCACGATAAGTAGCTAAGAACAACAACATTACGCTTACTAGAACAAGGTTACCAGCAAAACTACAATGCCACATGAACAATTTGTGACTGGTATCCTGCTTATTTCTACTAAGCAAAAAATTGATAAGCAATATTTTCTGCTTAAGCAGCTCTATAATATTGGGCCCAGGTACAAGTTTTTATAGACTTTTCAGGCTTTTTAGTAACAATTTAGCCGATTGGAAATAAAACTGAAGTATGAAGAATACCAGGCCTGATACTTTCTGCAAATTCAAATGCACAATTTGGTGCCACAAATGTGTGACAAGTTGTTACTTTAGAAGAACTCTTTGTTGATGACTTTACAGTTTGCCAAGCATAGTTTTAGTATGTAGCAGCCCAATTTCATAGAGCTGCTTAAGCAAAACATTTGCTGAACAATTTTCTGCTAAGCAGAAATGGGCAGGATACCAGTCACAGAATGTACATGTGACATGGTAGTTTGGCCGGTAACCTTATTCTGGTAAGCAGGATGTTGTTGTGGTTAGATAGTTTTTTGCTTAAGCAGGTCTATGAAATTTTGCCCAGAAGTTTAACAGAGCCGGAAAAGTATTAGTTGGTCCTCTATTTCAAGTTGAGTATTAATGTGTGGTAAATACTTTTTGATTTGTACAAGAAATAACATCCTCATGAAAAAACATCACTGATGAAAAAATTATGAAAGTAAACTTTTATTGCCAAATTTGATATTTTGTCAGAGTAAAAAATCAAATAACTTTAGAATGAAATTTGCAATTTTAGAATGAAATCCATAAATAAATCTTTAGTTTTCTCGTTTAAAACTTTTTCTTAAAAGTTTTCCACTGCATTTTCGGATTGTTTCTACAAAAACCTGTCTTTTAGTTGACAGAAAACTCCAACAAAATGTGAAAGGAATTATTAGCTATGTAGTCTGGTTTAAAAGCTATTTGACAAAACCGTGCATCTGGAGATTTTAATGGCAGATTTCTGGCATCCAACTTGTTAACATTTTAGGGCAAACAAGGTGATTGTTTGCACCACTCTACAAGGTCTTTGAAACAGAACTAATGCATGCCACTGCTTGGATGCAACACATTAAATCAAATGTTAGCAAGGCAATATTTAAGGATTGTTGGGTTTTTACAGAAATTTTCTTGAAATCCTCCACTTACTTGGAAGGTCTGAGGAAGTTACTGATAGACCCTGTCCTCTTCGATAACCAGCTCCCTCCTTTCCTCGTCTCCTCTCCGCCAGGTGACTTGTCCCGATTCTTGCCTGACCTGTCCACAGACTTTGCCCTATTACTGGCCCCACCACCTCCGAGTAACCGATCTGGCGATCGGTCTTTACTCCCTTTGGAGCTGTCAACAGAGCGGGCTCGCTTGAAAATGTCCAGGCGAGAGATGCGGCTTCCGCGATTGATGGCTCGGCTCCTGCGGGTTGCATCCTTCCTGGAGCGTCTCTCATCGGCGGGATCTTCCTTCACCTCCTCTTCGTCGGTTGGAGATTTTGGAAGAGGATGACCAATAACGGCCTCTGCACCTCTCAGTGCAGAGTTGGTTAAGATTGCCCGGGGGCTCCGTCCTCCAATCACATCCTCGGCTGTTGAAGCCTCGCCTGCTGTCTTCTTCTGCGCCTGGGCGAGGAGGTCTGGCATCGGTTCTTCCTCTTCGGTCTTTGAGACAGCTGCTGGAGCTGGTTTTGAAGGAACCTCCAATGGTTTCTGCTCTTCCCTTTTGCTATGTCTACGACGGAGCCCATGGAAAGCAGACGACTCAGTCGCAGGCCGAGTTTGTTCCGTGGTACTCTTCTTCAGGTCAATCTTCTCCTTTCGCATTTCTCTCCAGTCATCTTTCTGTGTTTCCTTCCTCTCAACCCTTACTTTCTTCGCTTCTTCCTTTTCTTTCTCTGCCTTGACCCTAGCAGCTTCTTCCTTTTCTTTCTCTGCTTTGACCTTAGCGGCTTCTTCCTCTCTTTCTTTTAGTCTCCTCGCCCGCTCTTCTCTTCTATTTTTTCTTTCTTGACCTCTATCTGGTTTGACCTCGGATTTAACCTCAGGTTTGACCTTAGATTTAACCTCAGATTTAACCTCAGATTTAACCTCAGATTTAACCTCTGGTTTGACCTCTTGCTTGACTTCAGTCTTGGCCTCTGTCTTGACAGCTTGACTGACCTTCTGCTTGGTCTCTTTTCCAAGCTCTGCTTTGACTTTTGGTGGATCACTGTGCTTAATTACTCTTTGTTGGTTCACTTTATGAATATCCATGTTTGCTTCTTTATCTTTTAATTCTTTCTTAATCTCTTGTTTTACATCAGATTTGACCTTAGATTTTACCTCCACCTTCACATCTGCTTTGCTTCCGGTTTTTCCTTTTACTTCAGCCTTAGCTTCGGGTTTTACTTCTTCAGTCTTTGCAATGGCTTTTGTAGGATCAGGAGAGGGTGTGTTTCGCTCCCTTCGTCTCCTCCTCCGCCTCCCTCTTTCATCGTCCTCTGGATCAGCACCAGGAATACGAAGCGATGAGGTTTCCTTAGATGGTTCATTGTCTTTAGCAACAACCTTTCCCTTAGCGCCTTCATTAATAGAGTCCTGGCTCTTTGACAAGGATCTCCTGCGAGAGTTACTCTTCTGTGACTCCTTTGAGACGGATCTCTTTCCAGCAGCTTCTTTCGGTGAATCTTTTCCTTTGGTCAGTGAACCCCTCCTTGAGGTATCTCTTGATGGTTCATTCTGTCTTGAGAGAGAATTTCTTCTTTTATCGCTTCTTGTCATTGAGCCCTTTCTGGACGGACCACGGTCATCAATATCTTTGTCGCATTTACCCTGTTTATCCTCTGTTGGTTTGCTAGAAACGTCAGCAGTATTTGTACAAGAACCCTTTCTGCGAACATCTACCCTGGCTGAGTAGTTTCTATTATTATTATTGCTATTGTTGTTGTTCTCTTCAAATCTGGCGGAGCTGGAATTTTGTCTGCGCTTTTGGTTTTGGCTGACAGTAAATGTAGTGACATTAGAGTCTGACTTTCTGGTCTTCTCTGCTTTTGGCGTTTCCAAAACTGCAACCAGGCGTTGGGTATTTGCGTTACCATTTTCCCGCACGGAAACCGATTTCTTTGGAGGTGAGTTATCTTCTGAGTTACTTACAGAGACGGTGTACTTGACGCGAGCTGCTGCTACCGATGGCACGAGTGTTGGTTTGGCAGTTTTGTCCTTCCTTGTGCGCCGGCGTTGAGCAGGTGAACTGGTTGCTGAAGGCGATGGGGAACTATCTGTATTTGGTGAGGACTCTCCTTTCTTGTCAAATTTTGCTCGTACATCCGCGACATTTGTAAGTGACTGTCGGTGCTCCAATCTACCTTTAATGCTATAGAGTGATGGACTTGTGTCCTTAATACCTCTGGGTGACTGGACGGAAGGTCGACGTTCCGGCGACTCCGGAGAAGAACTGGCTTTCTCCTGAAGACGTTTGATCTGGTTTGCAACAATGTTGGAAAGGGAACTGTTTGAGGAAGCTGGTGAAAGACTCTGTGGAGAGGAGTGAATGCTGGATGACTTGCTGCTTCTCCTAACCTCTCCAGCATGGTCATTCAAAGAGACCAGTGAGAAGGCCTGGCTCATTTGTTTCACGCATCCTTCACGAGGCCGCTCTTTCACCTTCCTGCCGGTCAATGTGCTCAAATCTGACACATTAGGCGTACTCCCAAAATCTTGGACGACAAATTTGCGCCGCAAACTTGACACAGACTTGTCTTCTGGTTTCTGAGAGCGCATAAGGACAGGTTCCCGCTTTTCAGCAGGAGTCTGTTTGTTGCTCCCAACAGAATCAGAAGACTCCCTTCTATCTGTTCGCCGAGTCTCAAAGGTGAACTTGGCATTGTTTTGTGGCTCTGGATCACTTTCAACAGTGTCGCTAGAGAAAGTGCGCTGTCGCTTCTCAATGGCTGCTCGAAGATCTTCAACAGATGTTCGCCTCTCCATGTTCAGACGGATTGCCATGGGCTCCTTCTCACGACTAGATGACCTCAAGGACCCCACGGGTAACAATTCAGAGGAAAGAGTTCTCGATGCATGTGACCCCCTGCTTCGATGGGAATACCTTTCAGGGGAATTATCCTTACTTAGATTGGCTTGCCTGACAGGGCTTGTAGGTTCTTTCCCAACCCTTTTCAGCTTCTCATCTTTGCCTTCTGTTGGTTTGTTTTCCTTATTGTCCCCTGATGAGATGCTTTCAGCCGACTCCCTTGCTCCCCTTGGAGATGTTTGCCCACCTCTGGGAGACCTTGGTGACTTTCTGTTAGTACCTTTATCGCCCTCGCCAGCCATATCCTGTCTTCGCTTGGTCCTGGGGCTCAGCTCAACAGCCTGACTCTTCAACCCATCTGCAAGTTTCACCAGCTCAATCTTTGGCATAACTTTCTTTGCAGTTGGTGACAAGGGAACTTTAGCTTCACCCTCTGCCGATTCCCTTGGCTTTTTCAGTCGCGGTGATCTTGGTGATCTTGGTGATCTTGGTGACAAGCTGCCATCTTTTGGGTGAGACTCCTGCATTTTGGATTGGTCTTCTTCCTTCTTGGCTAGAAGGGAATCCACAGCAGCACGTGTTTCAGTCGCATGGCTCTCCTGCATCTGTGTATCCTCAGGAGGGCATAGAGGGGGCTCTATGCTTCTTGGTCGACGGCGTTTTGGTTTTGTTTCAATAGGACCATAAAGACCGGGATATTCTCTCAGAGCTGCTCCTGTATCAACATCTCGAGAAACTGAAGGCTGTTCCACAGTTTCAACTGCTGGTACCTCTGGAGTTTCAGATTCTGTTGAAGCTGCAGGTTTACTCTCTCCACTCTTGACTTCCTTCTGTTGGAAAATTGACAGAATGAACCAATTAAAGGAACGTAAAGGTCAGAAGTATGAGGTATGTTTCATCCCTCATACAGAACTGAATTATGTAACTGGAAACAAAAGATAGCTTTCTGAATAAGGTAAAATTTGAACCAGTTTATACCTTTTCGTTGTTTTCTTGAGTCTCTAGCTTCTCCTCAACTGCTGTGTCCATTCTGATATCTTCAGCTGCAAAAAGTAAATAAACCAGAAACAAATCTTGAGATACAGATTCACCGGAAGGCAAAATTTCCATAAAAAAACAAAGAAATGATGATGTAGTATCTGTTGCTAAAAAATAAGATTCGAACTGCCTCTAGCTATCGACAGTCTCGGTAGTCTAGTGGTAAGACCTCTACTCTAAAATGGCAAAGGTCGTGGGTTCGAATCCCACACGAGTAATATGTCTGTTGATTTTTTTCCCACAGGATTGGGGAAAGTATTAACTATACAGTGCTTCACACACCGTTGTATTTTTAAAGGGTAAATCCAAATATTAAGAAATGATGACCTCCAAAATAATACATCTTTAAGAAGCAAATTCTCAAGCAGTTCTGTCAGTGTAGCAAAGTAATTTAAAAGTGTTTGAATAATGTCTGGTACAATGAATGGATCGGTCACAAGTGAACACTCCAACTGGATTCCACAGACTAAAGAAGTTTGATTGATTAAGAAACCTACCTGATATGTGAAGTGTCTCCAGTGAGGGCGTGCTGTCCGTCTTGAGCGACTTGGAAGACTCAGATTGATTCTCAGAGTGCAGGTTGTCTGTCAAGCCTTCTGGTTTCTCCTGAAGGATATCGATGATCTTCATGGAGCGTGGATCCTATGAATGTTAAGATAAAATTTCAAGATAAAATACTAAACCAAAGCTTGATTTCACAAAGCATTAGGATTTATCTTAAGATGAGTTGTTAATATCACCATAGTGATTTATACTATGACAAAGGCGCTTTGAGGTATTTTTACATAAGGCGCCATATAAATGCATTTTATTATTATTATTATTATCACACTTTGCTTAGTGATTAAGATTGATACACAGTTACAATCAATCCCAACTCTTTGTGAAATCGGCCACAGGATTTAAATGTTGCAACAGTGAGAAAAGTGGTAGTATTATGAAAATAATCTCTTGATTTGCCGTCAGAGTCGACATCCACATACTTCATTGACACTGGTTCTCGCCACTTCCATAAAAACGCAATCGATCCAACGCTCAACACAGAGCACAAACTTAAACTTTTGACGTATCAAAATCCAGCAAAAATAACGCTAAAATATAGTCAACTGCTTTGCAGCAGGTTGTAACTATACATAGTTAAGGCTACAGGGCAGTTACAGGTTGAATGGCTTCTGACTGGCATCCCCAAACAAAGATATTGACAAAGTAGGGAGACCGCCAACATAGGGCTAGATAACTCAGTTGGTAAAACCCCAAATGAACTCTTTCACTTGAATTTTGTTTAAAATGTTCATGAATGAACTGGGCTGTTAAAAGGTAACTTTCAACTCTAATTATACTCAGTTTCCTTGACAACTTGGTTACTTTTGTTACCCCTGACCCGCATGATTTGTCCTTGTTTTTATCCCTTCTGGTTGTCCTTCCCATTTGGTTTTGTTCCCCTCCTGCATGCTCTGCCCTCAGTCGCCCTCATATATTTTTTGTTTTGCTTTTATTTTCTTATTTATTTAATTTAATTTATTAATTAAATTAAATTTTTCTAATTTTGTATTTATTTTCCTTATTACTTGCTTTTTTTATAACTGTTTTTCCGTTTATGTTCTTTCTTGTGCTATTGTAACTTTGGTTTGTTTGTTTGTTTTGGTCGAATAAATAATAATAATAATAATAATAATTTAAATTTTCTTTCAACTTACAAATGTCTTTTTATCCTTAGCGGTGAAACTCTTAGCTCGTCTGAACATGCTGGCTGCATCGGATCCATTCTTGAGGTAGTTTATCTCTAGAGCTTGTCTATCAAGCCTGGCCTATAGAGACAGAGAGAGAGAGAAAACAGTCTCAGTGTGACTTAATGGATGTCTGTCTTAAGCTTTCTTTAGGCTTGTGTAAGCTTGGGAAGCGCCAGGCTAATACCTAAATCAGCTCAGTGTCTGTATAAGTGGACTTGATAATCTGAATGAAGGAACACATGGTAGTCTCCATTCAAGACTGAGTTTGAGTGTCTCTGATTTCCTTATCGAACTTTATCAAGCCAATGCGAACAAACTGCGGCCCAGCCTAGCTACCATGGGCAGTGTGCCGTATCGATACCTCTCGTCACTAACCCCTGGAAGGAAACACTAAAAAACAATGCTGATTAGCTAACCAAAAGTTACTGCTCTACACGCACACTTGTAAACAAAATTAAAATGCTTGCAGGGCACTCAGTATGCAAGTGTCAGAATGCAATTTTTTTTATGCAATCCACTTAAAATGAATGAAGTTTTTACACGGTCGCCCTAAACTGCATAAGTTAGACACGTCACACGACTCTTTTGATAGCCCACTCTGCATATGTCTCTTACACAGAATGGATCAACCACAGGACTAATTAAAATATCAAATGTATATAGCCACACTTCCAGAGGTTATGATCGAGCAAGGCATTCTGGGGGAAAATGGCGCGATGAAATTGTAGACCACTGGAAATGAGATTGACTGAGGCTGAAAGGACAAAACAATCTGGTGCTTTGTTTGGAAAATGGTGTTCATTATTGCTATTTACACACACAGGGAACGTGACCAAGATGCTGCATAATTTTACCTGTAATAATTTAATGATGGCCTCTCTTTCCTGTAGACTCTTCTCAAGCTCCAGAGTGGGGTCGGTGCTAGTCTCCTTGGCAGGAGTTTCTTGACCTGCTGGTGCCTCCTCTGTTTGCACCTCTGCTGCTGATGTGCTGATTGAGACTGGAGTGAAGTCTGTGATATAAAGAAAAAAACTTCTGGAAATAAGACTATGTAAATGAAGTAATAATAATAATAATAATAAGAGATATTTATATAGCGCATAATGCAGAAGCCTCTATGCGCAACACAAAACATAAAACAATGAAATGAATATAAAAGCAAGTTACACAAATAAAGATTCAAACAAATGAGTTTTTAAAAGTCCCTTGAAAAATCTGAAGAGAGCCAGCTTGGCAAATATGAAGAGGTAAGTCATTCCATATGAAGGTGCAATGAAGTTAAAGGCTCTTTGAAGTCAGGTCAATGTGACTCCATGAGGGCCCAAGTTCATGACACTGCTTACCACAGTATTCTTACAGTACCCTGTAAAGCGCATGATTCCTCGGGAAGTAAGCGCAGAACTCCGCGGTATGCAGAGCAAAGAAATTAAGCCTGTTCAGATTCCAAAAAAATTTGTGTCATTCTCTTCATAAACACAACCAAAACTTCAAGACATTTCACCCAAATATCAAAAATGCAAAAACCTCAAACCCCAGTAATGCCGCCGACATTAATTTAGGTGGGGGGGGGGGGGGGGGGGGGGGGGTGGCAATCCAGAAGTAATGAGGTTGCACAAATGTGAGTTCATCCCAAAGGTCAATGATGCATCACTCCACACGGAGAGGGAAAGTAGATGTGTTCTCAGGGAAATGTCAAGTGTTAAAGAGAAATGTTACACAAATTAACTGATTAGAGCATCACCTGTGAGCCTAGATTGGGGTAAGTGGAAAGGGGCAGAGGACTAATATTTGTGCTTCCTTGCAGAGGATCGTAAATCTTAACAGGGGTAGGATTGGAATGTACACACAGGAAGCGTAATCATTAGGCAATAAAACAAGTGGTTGTTGTGGAGGCGAGGGGGGGGGGGGTACTCCTATTTCATAAAGTGTAAATTTCCTGATAATGTACACTAAAATAAAGACTGTTTTATTTAAAGTTTTTTTTGATAAACCGGATTAGTGGTTGATTTCAACAGGAGAAGGCCCTTTTTAGTGAGATAACAAATGAATGAACCAATGAGACAGCCAATAATTAAGGGAGTGGCACCCTTTTATAGAATTCAGTGAGTTTAATCTCCCATAACAATACCAGGGATTGTATTTGGCCCTCAGAAAAAAGTAGGGAATTTTTTAACAAAATTGTTGCCGATTTTTTCTGAGGCAAAAAAAAATATCGGAAATCAAGTTGGAAGAATATTATGTCTGCAATACAAGTCTAAAAAGTGTTAAAACACCACTTTCAAACTTTGTCTGGAAATTTCTGGAAATTTAAGGGAGTGGCACCCCTTATAAAAGAACAATATTTTCACAAACTTAATAGATTCATTTGCAAAACTGCAACAAACCTAAAAACATTTATCAGCCTCATATATTAAACGAATAATCACAGGAGTGGTACCCCTGCTATCCTGAAGTTCAGACAACCCCAAAAAGACAAAATCTAAGCAAGAATGAATCGTCCTTCCCAGACCCTGCTCCACAAAACAGACAATGCGGTATGAGCTCTCCGCTTCCGCAACCGTTCTATACCCGGCGTCGCATTCACGCCTGAAGTACCATCCTCTACCATCCTCTACGGTAGCCTGTTTCCTTCCTAGATCACCCCTGCCCATAAATAGACTGAATCATACCTCCAAGCATAGACCAGGGGGGTGACCAGGTTCATACAAGAAACGGAAGTCCCCAGATCCTTGTTCCTTCCGAGCTTTGACAGACTTGTTTGTTGAGCAGGAGGGGGGTGGAGGGATAAGTCTGCAATAATTCACAGCTTTCATGTACCTACTTATCTCATGCCAAAGTGTCTATCAGTGGATTTCTCTTGAAGCATATGGATTTCAGCTGGCAAAAATTGTCAATTGATGCAATTTTAATTGTTACATTTTTTTTTAATGAGATGTCCAGGTTCTGGGGATGGGTTTAATTCCTAGTGAGTCTTACTTTACATTCAGCAAATGACGACAACTTGAGTTTAACTGAAAGGAATGGTTACCCGTAATCCACTGGTTACTGGTCATTTGAGATTTTAAGTAACTTTATGGTGGCGAATTGTTGACAGGACTCCTGTAAATTGGCCAACCAAAACAAAAACAAAATTTGACAATACCAACCAGAAGACCCCTTTTTAAAAAGAGCTACTTAAGCATAAAAAGTAGGTCAGCACAAAGAAATTATGCTTACCAGAATAAGATAGCCAGCCAAAATACCATTCAACATATACAATTTGTGACCGGTATCCTGATTATTTTTGCTTAGCAGAAAACATTTCAGCAATATTTGCTGTTTTAGTAGCTCTACGAAATTGGGCCCAGGTGTTACTGGCCTCAAAATGCCCCTTCAAGATCCCTCCACCCCAGCGGACAAAAGCTCGTTAAAGTTACACCGTTGCCATTTTCGACATGAACCTGTCAGCGTGGCCTTTAGTCATTAACAGAGATTTGCTAAGTATTAATATCCTTCCACACCAAGGGGGCTTCCAGGTTTTAAGCTTACGCCTAACAAAGTTCTTAAAGTTGGAAAAAAGGTCCTTTTGACTCATCGAAAGATTGACAATTCACAGGCTACGTGTGCTTTATATCCATCATCAGAAATTTTTTTTATTTTTTTTGGGGGGGGGGGGTATGTGTGTGTTTATAAAAAGGATATATGTGATCAGCAGCAGAGAGGGGATATAAAGGTTAGAGACAGCTTGAGGGAAGGGGGAGGTGGGGGCTACAACCCACAAGGTGTTGAAAACTGTGTTTTCTATACTTTTCAAATATCAACTTTGTACGTGAGGTAGAAAAGGTTACAGAATGACGTAGCACTAAGGAACTTTTGTTCCCTCGGCAAATTTAGTCAGCAATTTTCCAAGGACGAGAAAAGTTAAACTTAAATGATTACTCTTCATAGTGTAAGTGAGGTTGGGTGAAGTATGGACATGGATTGAAGTATGGACGGTCCTTAGTAACACCCCTTAGTAACCGTTGCAGCCATCGGCGTCAATTCCGACACAGTCCAAGGCTTGAAGAGTAAAATGGTCTGATCCCCATTGTTGTTTTATAACAAACGGTGTTAACTATTGTTATTGAACACGGGGAATGTGACAAAATGGCCAACTGATATTGATGGTCTTCATCAAGAAACTGGCTACAACAGAAACAGGTCAGTCACTCCTCCAGAGGATGACCTTTGCCAACATTTTGCCCAGAAGTGACCCAAGACTGATTCTGAGCCCAATAGAATGAATCACCAAGCAACAGGGAAAAAACCCCAGAAACTTTTATTAATTAAACCGCATCAATAAATCATCTTGTCAGACCTGCCATTGAGCTCTTTTTATCGGATATCCACATGGGAACGGCGGCAGAGAGCCAATGTTTCCACTTAGATCAATCCAAGAGATTTTAGCAACGATTTGGGATTTTCTCTTGAGTTTCTTTTGAAATGGAGGGATGTTTTTCTTCAAATCATTTGGAGAACATTGAAAATGGACTTGTTTAGGGAAAAGGGGAATTTGTTTTCCTAAATCAGAAGGAGCAAAAAGGCAATTAATGGTTCCTTTTTTATAATAAGTGAAGGCCCAAGCTAACTGATCTTGATGCAGTTGCATTTATCCAATCAACACACGGCATTGTCATGGGATTACCAATTTTCCCTTGAGTTTTGTGGGACAAAATGCAGGGACGCTAAAGCCGGTTTGTGTAAAAACTTGCGGAGGAAGGAAAACTTCTATTTGCTTGTCAAGTACAAGGTCATCCCAACTTGTTATTGAAAATGATTGAATTCAGTTTTGGGATGAGAAGTTTGAATAAGAACTACCCCCCCGCAGATTCTTTACTTACAGTAAGCAGAGCCATGAAATTGGGCCCTGGTCAGTAAATGAAAAGGTTTAGCGAGGATGTATTTTTGGAAAAATAACTGTAAAGTTAAAAAGGTCGTTTGGAGTTGTCAGGTTTGTTTTCTCTGAATTTCAGGATTTGTCATATATTTAAAGTAGAAAGTACTGCTTAACAAATTGACACAACAAGTAAAAATCCGCAGGGAACCAGTCAACACCAATGTATGTAACATGACATCGTAGCTCGGGACAAGTTTATAACAAGATCTACCGATGCTATAAAAGCACATTTGTGCACAATCCAAACCCATGACTATGCCGAATTGGTCTCCAACAACGCTGCCGTAAAAATAGCAGCGATGATTTCTCTGAAACCCCAGGGAGGTTTTTTGATAGTATGAATTGAACATGGCTCCAGTGTAATCAGCCTAAGTAAGAACACAATGTATACTGACAGCTGGGTTGGAAATAGCTGTGACGGTATTTCATCCTTCACCTTCTTCTGTCTATCTCTATTTATTTTATTTTTTTGCATTTGTGTTTTACCACTTCATGATCCGTGTAAAGGAATGATGATAACACTAAAAGTTTTTAACTATAGGTTGAACTCATTTTTGGTTGAGAATTATTTGATATAAGAATTAGAGCAATCATTTGTTCAACCCCAAATTATTCAAAATTTACCCAGTCAGTTTCCCTCCCGGCTTATTACTTGATACTAAAAGTTTTTCACAGCTCTTCTCCTCACATAAACTCTAAATACTGCTCAACACATTTTTGGGGTAAGTAAATAATGAATGGGGCACCAGTTGCAGTTCAATGTAACCTTTATGGAATTTTGGCTGGTAACCTGTTTCTGCTAAGCAATATTTTGTCTGTGCTTAACAAATGTTTGCGCTTACAGGTTTTATGAAGCTTTTTAGAAGCTTTTTATAGCACAGAAATTAGTTACCCACACACCCCCTATGATTTTAACGAAACCAAACATGCCCCAAACTAGCTGCCCCAAAACTGGTGTGTGTGAAATTTATTTTCACTTTTAAAGACACCCTGAAGTTTCTGATTCCTCAAACTTGATTTCCTGTCAATGAATCACATTTCCAGTGCCCTGGACAGAGCCAAGTCACCCCCCAGGGGACCAGTTGAAAGACACAGACTTCCACAATTCAGACAACGTAAAAAAAACAAAAAACGTCACCACAACGATTTCAACGAATGCCAACGCCGTGAAATTGTCGAATGTCCGAAGGAGAAATTGTCCAAATGTCAGCCCAAAAGGGCAAACGTCCACTAGAGAATTCCACGATTTTGACATGTGAATTAGACGCTGTTTTGAGAGAAAATGACTTCAGAGTTCTTGATCCCAAAGTCCAAGGATTTGCGGTCTCTTGACAACCCATTTTAGAAATGGAGGCTGACATTTCTTGGCCGCTGTCCGAAATTTTTGGCTAGTTTCCAGATTCGTAATTGTTATTGGAACTCATGCATCCTCTCTCTCCCCCCCCCCCCCCCCGAAAAAGGTGTTTTATTATTGCAGGACAGTTCTTTAAAATTGCTCAGAAGGACACAAACTAGCTGAGTGCAGAATAGTTTTGCTAAGCAGACAGCAAATTGCCCAAATACAAAGTTCACTGTCTCCTTGAAATTCGCTAGATACAAAACCATAATATATTTTTTCCTGCTGAAGTGTCCAATCATAAAGTTGAACTCGAAAAGAAAAAATACAGTGGAATTTTCAGGGGAAAAAAGCCTGACACTGATGGACTAAGAAGCATAAACGTCCTCCTGTTTCCTCTTGTTACTGTAAGCGAGAAATCACAAACCAAGCCATGAAATTGAACCCAAGAGTTTCAAAGAAGACGGGTACATGCCCTAGGTGAATGACTCTTGAAACCAGCAAAATCGACATACCCATGGGAGGTTTTAAGGGAAGCATCGAGGCCAAGAAGGGGGTAAGACCTTGGCCTCCATATGTGACTTTCCTCACCTGACTATGCCCGTTTTCTTGACTGCTTTTTATTAGTAACTGTTAGCGGTCAATTGGTCATGTAGTTTGTTAAATAATTATGTCAGGCTGGCATCGTGCTGTGACACCTGGCTACACAGGATGGGGATCACAGATACACAACTGATAGCCATGATGAATCGTTGATAATTGACAAGATCGACTTACACCTGTACAGAACACAATACACCTGATGTGAGGTTCACCAATAATTGATCCTTCTGACCGATCTGATGCGATAGCCGAAGCAGCCGGACAATTCCTGGATGTCTTAACGTCCCAAAGGACTTTTTTTAGCAGGATATCTTACGTCTTCGTATCAGTTAACGACATTCGGTGACAAAAGGGAGATTTGGATAAGAGACCGGACATGACTTGAGAGTTGAAGGCCGGCGAATCGTAGCTCTTGTTCTGGTTTCACCAGCCATTCTGGAACCATCTACTTTTGGTATGATGAAGCTAAGGCTAGAGTCAAAGCTGATGCGAGGTTTGAAAAAAAAACACTCGGTATGTCTTTAATACAATGAGGGAGACAGGATACCAGACAGAACTGTAAACAACATTGCGAGACTACTAAAGGAGCTTTGAAAACGATATGGGACAGCATAGACTGAAATGAACAGATGGATCAGACTACTTCAAGATGCTTTATTCCCATGAGGGAGATAGGATACTAGATCTAAGACAGGCTTGTATTGAATGTCGTCTCGGAATGACTCTTCTTGGTGGGATGATTGAGGATGGGTTGCGGACATCAGACACCACTGACTGATTCAGGATAACTGATGGATACTTTAATCTCATGGGGGAGACGGGACACCACACGGATCAAATACGGCTTTGTATCTGTTGGCAGTACTGAGTAACTGATCAAGGAGTTATGAAATGATATTCGACACATTGAAGAACTTGGATGACTGATACACTCTGACTAGAGGTAGGAGACTGGATACCAGACTTACATATGAAGGATTCATATCGAATGACCGACTGGTATTTCTGGAAATGGAGTAAGGAGATCAAGACATAGATAAACGGATGGAACCTGACTATTCCAGGGGACGTCTCCATCCCATGAGAGAAGCAGGATACCAGGCTGATCTAAGCAAGATTTGATCAGGATGGAATGGTTACACATACCTTGAAACCCCTCCCACATATTGACAACCCATTCACATGGCTGTTCAAAAACCTACATACTTAGTAAAACTAGAACTCAGGTCATGCCCATTACATCTTTGGCTACTGCTGCATTCACAAACATTATCCATAAAGAAAATAATCAATCCCCATGAAGCCCCTAAGCTGCACTGGATAGACGATGTGACAAAGTGGAGTCGTAGAAGTGTGCAAGAGCTGAGAATAGCAGTAATTGAAAGAGAACAGGTGATGGCGGCGACTCCAGGAATGCATCCCCATTACATTCTGGGAACAAGGCGCAAGTCTATGCCGAATGGTGATGATGAAGAAAATGGACGGAGCTATATCCAAAGATATTCAAATCCACACCAGGCATGATACTTGTCCCTTGGGAAAAAGTAGAACAATCTTAGTGAGCACAAAGGCTAACCATGGACTTTTTAGGCTATTTAATATCGATTTTGCTGATTTTTTTTGGGGGCCCAAAAAACAAAAATCAGACTTAGATAGGAAGAATATCATGCCTGCTATATGTAACAGCCTTCCTTTTAAAGTTTTAGCATACTATTTCGAAAAACTATTCTAAAAGTCCACTATAAAATTAAGTGCACACAAAACCAGAAAGAAACTAAACCAGACAACCAAAAGATGACAGAAAACAGCTGCAAGTACAGAGTTCTCTGCCCTCATAAAATATGTAAAATCCACCTATGCCAAATCACACAAAGGAACTGACAAAAACTAATGACACAAACAATGGTACACCAAGAGGGTTGTGACACCACTACCCACCCTACCCCTCTTCCCTGCCACCTCCACTCCTGTCCAATCCTCATCCAGAAAACCCCCCACCTGACCACAATCCATTACACTTACAATAAAACACCAACTGTGTTTACAAAATCAAAGACAGTGATGGCTTCAGCATATGTAGATGTCAGAAAGGGGTGCCTAGCCTCTCCCTTCCCCCAAACTTGTCCCCTAACGAGCCACCCTGTCAGAAAGCTGTGTTTTATCATCAAAACACCTGACCAAAAACAAATACCCTTCAACTGTAACGCCATCTGCGTTTAGAATATATCTGGCACAGTGACAGTTTTCTGACACGTTGAAAACATTGAGAAAGGACTATTTGGTGAAACAGGGCAAACTTCTTCCCTTATGACAAAACTCATCTCACCTCTGGTTCCTCTAAGAACCAACCACTTCTGCTATAAGAAGAGAAAATTACAAGGTTGTCTCTCGTAAACTAGTTCTATACTCACTTCCAAAATCATGCAAAGCTTTAAATCTCACTTTCCCTTCTTTATCCCAAACTCCAATATGTGTTGACCATTGGTTAATATCTGACCCAACTGCATATAACATGGTGACTGGAATGTGTGGGTTAACAAATATAGGGGGTCATGTCTTCTTCTTTCTATCCCCTAGCCCCACCCCCCAAAAACTGTCAATGTATGTAATACCCCAACCACCTTTTCCAAATCTCACAAAACACACTAAGGCATTTTTCTAGATCTTAGATCACTGACCAGCGCGCTGAGTAAACCTGACAGGACATTTAGCAGGGGTGCTCCAATCGGATACCGAGCCCGGATATACAAGGTTGAATGAGTCACCGTCAGTTAAGAGGGAAAAAACCTGCACGTTCACAGAACTACTCTTATGGGATTGACTGCTTCAAGCTGGCTTAACTTTGAAAAAGTCCAGGGCACAGTTTTTAAGAGCTGGGTAAGCAGCTCAAATTTCTGCTTAGCAAAGAGCTGGGTAAGCAGCTTAAATTTCTGCTAAGCAAAAATGGGCAAGAATGCCAATCACAGATAACATGTGACATGGTACTTTAGCCGGTAACCTTATTCTGGTAAGCATGATGATGTTGTGCTTAGCTACTTGCTGTGCTTAAGCAGCTCTATGAAATTGAAATCAGGGGATGGAAGTTTATGATCGAGGTTAAGAGGGGAGGTTGGGGGGGGGGGGGGTGGGGTGCCTTGCGATGGGGTCAGGGATTCCCAGGGTTGTTTTGCGGTTAACCTGTGGGGTGGAGGAGGTTATAATTAGAGGAAGCAAGATACAGGGAGCTGATGAATTCACTCTTTGGCATAACAGGATGAGTTGAAGGAAAATGGAACATCGTCAAGAATTTTTCATATCCGTCCGCGTTAATTCGGAATTTAGAGAAAAACATGCATGGAGACAAAGCTTCAATTAAGAACATGTGTCTTGAAAATTTGACAAAATTATTGCTTGTGTTTAAATCGGACTGATATTTCATCCTTGGAAAAAGTAGGAACTTTTGATTGAGTACAAGGGCAGACCAACATGTACACATGATGTAGACTTCACAGACTTTCAGGCTATTTAATCACAATTTTTCTGATTTTTCCGTAGGGCTAAAAAATCAGAAATCAGACTCAAGTAGGAAGAACATCATGCCTGCCAAATACAGTTGATTGATAGTCTAAAAAGAACAAAGTGTTTGGAATCAACGCAAAAGCCATGCAGATTTTATCAATTTTGGGGTTATTTTGTAAATTTTCCCCAAGTTTTTGCAGCTTATCATTCCGTATAAAAATTCATTCCTTTTTATCGTGCAGAAAAACTTGCATGTGTCCAATAAAAATGTCAATTAAAATTGTTTAAAAATAACAAACTTTCTTAGGAAGGCAATTGAAGGTGATTCTTCATTCTCAAATGATAATTTAAAGGGAAGTGTGCATTACTTTCTAATGCATCAATCATTTCTTACTTGGATTTGGAGAAGTTTTGATGCTAGTAAATGTTTTTACACCTTCTTCAAGAATTTAAGATGAGTTTGCAATTTTATAAAAAGAAATGCCAATCTTAACCCACTAGACCAATACTTTACAAGAAAATAATTTATAAATGTCATTTTGAAAGGGGGTGTAAATTATTTTTCAATGCATCAATCTAGAATCTTGCGATGTGTTTGGTAGCAAATTTCCTTGTGTGTGCTTTTTAGTATTTGGTGCAACAGTGCATGTAGGTGATCAGTGAAACCCACTACAAATGTACATGAAATAGAAAACAATTGTGGTCAAAGAAAAAAGTGCTAATAACACAACACAAAAACTACAAAAACCAAAGTCGCCAAAATATAAAATAAATAAACAAACAATAATCTAAATGAATATGAAAATTGAATGAAGTGGGTAACTAAATTGAAGATTTAATGGATAAATGAATAGTTATCTTTGGAAGGATTGAATCAAAATGAAAAAAAAAAATCAAGCAACCAGAATGAAATATGAAACAGCAATCCAACTGGAACACTGCAAATGTTTAAACATTTTTCTACGAACCCTAATAGCAGACAATCTGGCCGTGTTTGCAGGCAAAAAGAGAAATACAAATCATCACGTTAGAATGCGTGCACAAGCCAGTCATTTGCCATATATGCAAAATTATAGAAATAAACCAGAAGCAGAAATCTAAAAGAACAGATCAAGAAGAAGAGCTGAAGAAAAAAACCTCAAAACTCTTTTAAAAAGTTATTGAAAGAAGAAAAAGACTCACAGCTTTTTTGTGAAAAATAATTGAAAGCGTAAATCAACACACACCAAGAAAAGATAAACACAATAAACTGAAGTCCAGAAGAATTAAAAAAGGGAAGTTACCTTTCACCAGAAATAAAAAAGGGTTAGGTTCACCTCGAAGATATCCCAAAAGTGCCAAAATTGATCTCATTAGAGAAGAAAACAGGAAAGAGGAGTCCAGAAAGAATAGAGACGATCCAGAAAAGCGAAAATATTATTTCCGAACAACAAAAAAGCAAAGTCAAACTCATCAGGCAAGCCATCAGCAAACAAACCTGCAGAATTCTCCTCAACCTTCTTCTGGATGTTCTCCAAGGACCTCTTGACTTCCGCCTGCTCTTTGAACTCATCCTGACCTCTGACCTCACGGGGACCCTTATGCCGGGGTCGCCGCCTCATGAGGTGCTGCTCCAGTTGAGCGATCTGAGTTTTGATCTCCAAGAGCTCTGCTTCTAGGGTTGACTCACCGATTGAGCAGGTACTCACTCGGCGCTCCATGTGATCGTCTGAACATAAAGCGAGTTGTCTGTTAGTGTTAGTGCGCTGCTCAATGAGTAACGAGCTAAGTGCATTGTGGTCATTAAGCTTATTAACTATGCAAAAAAAGCTTCTTTTGGCTGAATCAGTACATTTCAAAATTACTGACCCCTCAATTTAAACTTCATTTTGAGTACTTCATATCATACGAAAGTTTAACTAGAGGTGAAATATTTCCTTGTTAAAGTAAAATTGCGAAAAAGCTGTGCTAACAATTTTTTTGCAAAAAACCCAGAAACCCCCCCCCAAAAAAAAAATAAAACCCCCAATAAGCTTAGAAAAAAATATTTGAGAAACTCTGCACTTTCTATGCCGAGTGGAATCCCTTTTCCTCTGAGGTCAGTTATGTGTTCCTAAAAGGAAAGAATCTGATCAAATGTCATCGCCCAAACCGTTCCTCATGGATCATGTTATCATGAAGGGAGTCATGCGTTAAACCCATTTAAGTTCACCTAATTACTGCCAACTTTTGACCCGATGTGTAAAACGTGGCAACAGATTTCAAACATAGGCCAGACAATATTGGGGGGGGGGGGGGGGGGTATAGGAGGTTGGGGGGTGCTGAGGGAGCATTCTATGAATCACAGGATGTGTCTTTTAAGTCAGACCAAAATAAAACTCTCTTTTTGAGGCATGAACAAAAAAGATGAAAATATTTTGGGCAGAATAAGGAATTCATCATTTGGGTGGTGGGGCAGAGGAGAATTTTTGTTTGGTTTCGAAGGGGGAGGGAGGTTGGTCTGTGACAAATCTTGAAATCTGTAGTCACAAGCCTACTTGCTAAGCATGTCAATTTTGGTGAGGTAGATTAGCTGGTTACAAGCTGCATATTCCTACAGTTAGTAAATGTATTTGTAGCTGGTAGGCTTCACTGCTTAGTTTAAACTATATAAACTACATAAAAGCTTGGCAGGGGACCAGGATAAAAAATATTACCCAAGATTTGACTTCTAATTGGCTGTTGGATTCTAATGGATTCAGAGCAGTTTAGAGGAGAATTGGAAAGGGGGAAAGAAGTAACCCAAGACCCACCAGTTGGCTCGCCGGTTATCTCGGCCAGTTGCTCCTCTACGTTCACAATCTCTTCCTGGACGGCCTGGAGGTTGACGTCGTCCATCTTGAGCTGCTCTGCCAGGAAGGAGTTCCTCTGCTCAAGCCTGTCCACCTTCTCCTTTGGAATCTGAGAACTCACCGGCTCCTCGTTGAAGAGGTCCTCCTCCACGACAGTCTGCTGAGAGATGAAGGTATCTTCTTGAGATGCCGGGGTGAAATTTGATACAGTCGCTGGAGGTGCGGATTGAGTTCTGAAAATAGGATCGCCGGATCTGGCGTGTCGGACTTCTCTATTCTCGTAATCGGGCTCGACGATGACTGGCGTAGCATGCGCGATGACGTACAGGTTCCCAGTTTCACTTGAGTCATTCGTTGTGGGACTTGAAGGAGTTGGTGGCGTGCCGTCCGTGAAGTAACCAGGCAGTGGCAGGGCTTGCTCCGTCAACGGGGACGAGATATCCTCAGTGCGGAGTGCAGGGGAAGTCTTCTTCTTCTTCTCTTTCTTCTCCCACTCTTTGTATTTCTTGGAGAACTCCTTAGACACACCTTCCAGTTTGAGTTTCCCGCCTTGCTTGGCGAAAACAGTGATGTTTTCCGTGGCATAGATTGCGTCAGGTGGCGGGGAGATCTTCCTGGTGGCTAATGACTCTGGAGATTTGCTTCTCTGCTGAGGGGAGTCTTTGACCTTGCTTTTGTCACGTTCCTTGTCCTTGATTTGACTTCTGTTAGGGAGAGGGGTTAATAATAAAAGCATTTTTCAGGAACAATCAATTTGTACAGAAAGGATGTTGTAAATTAGGACGGACAACCTAAGCTAATCTTCAACAACATCATGTTGAGTTTCATGCACAATCCCTCCATACTAAAAATCTTTCCAGTCTTACAAAGGTTGATCTCACTGCTTTAGAACGAATAACATTTGTCCTTACAGCAAATTAGTTTCAAAACACCAATGACGAATTCTCATACCAGGAAAAACTTTTATTTTCTCAGTTTTTCCTGAAGTTTCTTGTCAATTATCTTTGCAGCTGAAGTTCAGCATCTGATACATTGAGTTGAACAAAGAAAAAGACAAGCGCAATCAGTTGCCTCCATTTGCCTCAGTGAGGGCGCTGTTTGAGAGTGTGACATCATATACAAGGGGTCTATTAACTAGAGGATTGGAACAGATTTAAAAACCGATGGCTTACTTGCTTGACTTGGCTGCCTTTTTACCGTCCTTGACTACCTTCTGTTTGTGTTTGGCCTCTCCCTTGGGGCTTGTTGGGATGGCACCAACCCCCTTCTGATGTTTCAGCTTGTCCCACTCTGCTAGCTTCTTGTAGAAGTCTTCTGTTAGACCCTTCTGAAGCTCAGCCTCCAGATCGCTGGTGGGGAGGGTGCCTGCATCAGAAGAGCAGCTGTCCAGGGATGATTGTTTGGTTCTTTCCATAGGAGAAACGCCTAGGAACAAAATGAAAATAATTGATAAAATGAAAATAATTGATATTGTAGAATTTATAAAGCTTCAGCATGAAGCAGCCGTTTTGCTTTTCACCCCTTCCAACTCATTTCAAACTTACTCAAACAATGGTGAACACAACCTTGGAACAATTTCATAGAGCTGCTTAAGCAGAAATTATTGCTTGCATAGTTTCTGCTGAGCCAAAATGAGCGAGGGACCAGTCAAAAATGTACATAGTGACATTGCATTTTGGCTGGTAACCTTATTCAGTTAAGCATAATCGTTTTGTGCTTACTCACTTTTTCTGCTAAAGCAGATCTATAAAATTAGTCCCAGGGCCCAATTTATGCTAAGCAAACAAATATCTTATTAAGCAGAAATGGGTAGCTGGTTAAAATTCCTTGTACTTAATCCTGGCTTCACTTTTTTGGCTAATGGTTTGCATTATTAAAACGGGTTTGTGAAATTCTCCCCCAGAGGGGACCAGTCAAAACACAAACAATCACATGATATTTTGGCTGGTAACCATATTTTTCTGCAATTAACAAGTTTAAGTTGCTCTCTCAAAAGTGGCCCAAGTTCTTATCAGAGCCACCATAACTCTTTTTTGAGATATTTACATGGTGCCCTCAAAAATCTCTAGACACAACAAACGACAAACTGTGCCCAAACATTGAAACTCTGCCACTTTGCTTCTATCCAGGAAGTATTAGAACTTTATCCCTGACTTTGTTCTTGAACTTGGGGATGACTCTACACTCCCTACCAAGGACAACAGCCCGCCTTTTCTCGTCATGAACGGTAAACCTTTTAGTATTAGCACAGGAACCTGGAAATCCTCATGAGTCAAGAGCAAGGAGACAATCTATGACTGTACGGGCTACACTGTACATGCATAGTGTGCAGTAAAGGCCCTTTTACACGAGCACCAGTGACAAAGGTTCTTGGTAATGGGTACCAGTTGTCTGTCACTTCGTTCGATAGCCATTATTTAACAAACTTTCACATGACTTCTTCAAATACAAATTTACCAATTTCCCTTGTTTTTCGTGGGGGGTGGGGGTTAAAGGTCATTATTGTTCATTCACCGATTACTTTCTTCAACTTGTGACACGTTCTTTGCATAAGAATAATGATATCGCTATAGCTATATTTTTTTAATAGGGAGACTAGTAACACAAGGGCTAGATTGTTAAATTGGTAGAGTGCCAGCAAGTAATACGGAGGTCGCAGGTTCAAGTCCCGCTCTAGTCAATTTGATAAAATGGTAATAGGTCTGACTCGTCTTGTACCTGTACTACTGCCTTGTTTCTGCTTCTTCTTGTCCCATTTCTCCATCTTCTTAACGAAGTCTTCAGATACATGTAGATTGGCCTGGAGGGTTTCATAGAGGGCCAAGGGGTTCTGCTGTGCCTCGTACGGAGGGGGCTGACCTCTCTCTGAAAAAAACAAAAATAAGTGTTTTTTTATTACTCCTTCAGCAATTACTCTGACCACAGGAATAAGAAATCAAATTTTCTGAAGATTTTCTTGATTTATAAAAGTATTAATAATAACTGTATTTATATAGCACTTAACAGTTTCTAGTTAAAAGTCACTTAGCACTCAGTAGTTGATATGCTGAATCTTGTTTACTATCAAGAGCAAATCTCAACATTTAGTCACAAGCATCCTTGAAAAACCTGCATTTTTTTTGTGGTCAAAATTTAAAAAAATTGGGAGTTAACGATTTTCCAAGGCCAAGTCAAGTGTAGTAAATGCTTAAATCATTTTGTTTTTGTAAAACAAAACATTCTACATACATAAATGTCACAATCCATGGACAAACAGAATCGAACAAACTCAAACCAGTCCTTTGACTATTCCAGAAACCCATACTTCTTGAAACAGATAACCATGTCTGTCCATATACACACGCCAGTAAAACTTGATAACAACTGATAAGAAAAAGAGTTAAGAAACAAAATCAAAGAATTTACCCCAAATATCAGCATCCTCTCTGCAAAACAGACACAACATTCCAAAGAAATATACTCCAGGAGTTTTCCAAGATGATTTTCCTTCCACAAACTAAGATCAAAATTTGGACATTTCCAACGTCTACAAATCCAGAGATAAACCTCTTCTTGTTTAGCCTACTACTTGCAGGGACGCTCGACTCCACCAAACTTTGACAACTTTGATAGTTAATGAACACGTAGTTGGTGTCAGTGACTCATCCGATTTGTTTTGAACAGATCGGATGGTGTTGAAGTACGCGTTCCTCTCAGGAGATCCAAGTCAAGAGGAACTAACAGATTAAAACATCAACGTCCCTGACATATTGGTAGCTGATGAGGTTTGGCACCAAAATAGTCACAACAAACAACTTTGCAAAACTACTTGCTACAAGTTTTTGGATTTTGCAGCTTGGATATATGCTGGAATTTCTTAGGAAATTTTTCTTGCCATTTCTGAAGAGTTACAGACAAATGTTTAGTTGTAATAATTTATGATCATAAAGTTTTGTTAATTGATTTTCACTTGGAGATTATGCAGACTGGGAAAAATCAACATTAACCCTCCTACTGTCTGACCATTAAATCTCATCAACAATGGTTTTGAATGATTGACAAACTATGCCAGCCTGCAATATGACATCATGTGGTGAATGCATCTACACAGTACACAGTCAACCATCCTACTGTCTGAACATTCAATATCATCCACTGTGGTTTTGAATGATGGATAAACTATGCCAGCATGGGGCCCAATTACATTGAACTGCTTAAACAGGCAATATTGCTTACAAATTTGTGCTCAGCAAATATTAGCAGCATACAAGTCAGAAATGGTGCATGTTATATGGTATTTTGGCTGGTAACCTTTTCTGGTAACCATTATTTTGTTATGCTTAGCTACTTTTTGTGACTACTAAGGCAGCTCTATGAAATTGGCTCCCAGTCAATTCCTTGGTGCCCCTTCAAACATGTCAGTAGAGATGTCATTTCTTGCGGAGGTTCGTCACCAAGAAGAACATATACCTTACAAGAATGAAGTATTAAGCTCGCATACATAAAACTTATTACAAAGAAGCCACAAGGTCACCTAGGTAAGATTTTGAGATTTTACATTTCCTGTGTGGTCTGAGAGACATGACCTTCCCAACAAACCAGTGTCATTGAATCATTGAATCACACTAACGACGGCTCCAAGGTTTCTTCTTTAATGAGGGAAATATTTGTCATCACATAAAACAGTGTCTTTCTCATTTGTAATTAATTTTAATTGGTCCAATAAATAGACCAACGTGGTGTAATAAAAAAAAACTTAAATAAACCAGCTGTTCAACATGGTAGTTTTGTAAACTGCATCCTTCCCTAACTCAGGCCTTGAGTTGAACCCACAGCACCCAATTCCTGCTTGATTGTGGTTTTCCATCCCTTTGTAAAGTTGCAAAATATATTTACATATTTCTCATATAAGACAAACAAGCCTCACTGAATACAAACATAAGCGGAAAAACAGGATAAAGTGAAAATGAATTTGAAGGTACACAAACGGACCCTCAGAAATCTGGGAAGCGATTCAAGCATGAATCGTTTCTCAGATTCAAAGGTTTTTGGGTGAAAAATTATCCAAACCATATCACCTCGAAGGGAATTCCTTCTCAAAATAGTTTGTACTATCAACAGCTGCAGTGCTTCTCACCAAGTAAGTTTTTATGGTCAGTAGTTTTGGGAGTACTAGCCAATCTATGACCCTACCATTAAGTGTGCTCAGCTTTTTCTTGAAAATGCCTTTAGTTAGTTTTGCTGTTTCTGTCCTTAAGTTGTATGCGTATGAAATAACAAGAGGCAACCTATTTTGCAGGCTGTTTCAATTCTTTCTCATGCAGCTAACTGCTTGATAAAGTCACAATGAATTTGAAAAGCACCCATGAATTTTCTTGACAAGTGCTTATTCCGCAAGTCCATCCACACTCATCAGTCATTCCACCCACTCAAGACAACTGTTGAAATGTAGATGTCTTACTCTACATCTTAAAGGGATAGTTTGTCTCTGTAATGAGTCAAATCATTTCAATCCAAGAGCTGCCAACTCTCCCTGATTCTGCAGAAAGTTTCATGAAAATAAACCTGTTTTTCCATGTTTCGATGGACAAATTTGAAAATCTCCCTGATTATGGAAACTTTTCCCCCATTATATTAAATGTAATTCTAAATATCTCCCTGATTGTTGTAAAAAATCTCACTGATTGCAAGATGCAAATGTTGACAGCTCTGTTATCCTCTACTCATCATTAAACACACCATGCAACCAAACTATGAAAATGAGATGGTCGTGTTTATTTGGGGAAAAATGCTTTCTGTTTTGTCAGTAATACTTGATTCACGCTCATAGCACCCTATTTTGTTATATTGCAACATTCAAAATATGCAATGGTGATCTTGTGGGACTTCAAATACAAGTTTTCCTCCAATTTGGCTGGAGTTTCATCTTTGCGAGGGCAAGGCCATATCCATTTTGCAAAGGGCACTTCCATTGGAAAGTCTTAAAGACTGAGGGAACCTTTTGAAGGGGGCACCAAGGTCAAGATCAGGGCAATGAAGGCCATGGTTTATGTATAATTCCATACCTGATGTATAAATACATGTATCTCTGGAGGACTGGTACTGGTATGACCTTAATAATCAGTGAGCTTTCAGAATGAAACCGAAAACATTTAAAAAAAATAACTGTCAATCTTATACTTGGTCTTTAAGCGGACCTTTCCTTCACAGCAAAGAGACCTTAACTGTCATCAAGGAGCTAATGTAGAAACAGGCCACAGTGACTGTGTTGGATGTTCAAGGACTTTTAAACAGAAGTCCACTTGTCTTCAATTGATGATCTTTACACATCAATGTGCCTCATCATTCTTCTGCAAATATATTATACATTATATTGGATGCATGTAAGTGCATTGACGCAAAATATACTTACCAGGTGAAATCTGGACCATTCCATTTCCCAAGTGAAATAGAAAAGCCAGATTTCACTGAGTGATTATATTCTGCCACAATGCATGAACAAAATGCATTCAATATTTATTTTGTGTAACTCACATACAGATCTTGTCATTTGACATTTTTTTCCACAAGAAACACAAACTAGACACACCACACTCTGAAAATTCAAAAAAACCCAAAATCTAAACAACATGGAGAGGACAACTTCGCGCAGAAACCAACCTTGTCAACAGTGACTACACCTTGCCTCATTTGGACAAACGGGGAGGAAACCGTTATTTTGGAAATGATGCTGCGAATCACCTGAAACATCCGATAATTATCTATATAGGACTCTTACATTAAATATTGGAGCATCGCGGCAGTTTACATAGCTAAAATAGAATGACACGTTATTTGTGTTCCACCAATTAAATGATAAGGAAATGTGTGTGTGGTTATGTATTATTCCATATTTAAAAAAATTTAAAGTTTGAGATGACATCCTATTTACTGACCTTTTTCTCGTTTCTGTTCAACCTTCCTGACCTCTGACCTCTTGACCTTTCCATAGGAGTCTTCAGGTGGGGAGCTGTCTGTTGGTGAGCTGGGTTCCTCAGAGCTTCGGAGGATGCTCTCATCCATTGAGACGGTTCCTTTAGTCTTGCTGAGATCACCGATGTGCTTTCTTGAGACGGCATGTTTGACTTTCTCCCATCCAACTATCGGAGGGGGCGAGGGAAGAGGAGGTACGAAATGAACACCATTATTATCTTTACATAAATGCAAAGAATTTCATCAGAATAAAATGTAAGAAAAAAATTAAGTTTGCAACGTCATGCTTCCACAATCTTGTATAGTTCCTTGTTAAGCAGACAATTTTCTGCTCAGCGAAAATAAGCAGGATACCAGTTGCAAACGGTACATAAAACATTGTAGTTTGATTGGTAACCCTTTTCTGGTACATGTAGGAACAATTACTTTGCACTAAGCAATTTTGTGTGCATAAACAGCTCTATGAAAATTGAGTCCCTAATTCAAAACATGATTGTAACTTGTCATAATTTTGTCCTTGCATTCTAGTCTACACACTGCAGGAAAACATCAAATAGGCCTATGACATTGAAAACTGAACATATTTCCTTTTTAGATAATGAGATTCACCTGTACAACAAGCTCATTAATTAAGGCTAAAATTGATTACCAATGAGGACGTTGTTTAGTTTTAAAGGGAGGGTAGTCCATTGGTTTCAGAAAAGTACTATCATTCTTATCCATTACTTTTCACTCACCATACAGTATCATAAAGGGATGAAACATCATCATTTGTTTTATTTAAAAGTAATTCATTCCAATCTTCTAGTTTTTAAGAAAAATGTAATAAATGGGTTGGTACACATTGGTTTTTGGAAGAGTACATTCATTCCAATCCTCTAGTTTTCAAGAAAAATATCACAAAGGGATGGTACATCATTGGTTTATGGAATGGTTAACTCATTTCAATCCCCAAGTTTTAAAAAAACAAATCATTTAGGATAAATAAGTAGATTTATTCTACTCAGCTTCCAACAAACATACAAAGAGCACAGACAAAATCCATCAAAAGTTTATGTTTAAAGTTGCAAAAGTACATAACACTAGTTTGTTCTCTTGTTTTGCATTGGATTTGCAATTTTTACCATTTTAAAATCATGAAATTTTTTATGTACAATTCGTTGCAATTTTGCATCTGGCAACAAGTCCGAATTTTAATAAACCATGAATAATAACAAACATAAGTTTGATATACAAATTGCCCTTGATAACATTTTTATTTGGAATGTTAATTAATACACGAAATGCACATGGCATATTTTTCTCAGAGAAGAATGTTTTACAGCTCGTTCCGCACTTGGTAAAACTTCATACTGGTGTGCACGTCCAAAACCATTTCCATAGAAGATTTTTTTCCATTCATGACATGGAGCGTATTCAATTTACTTTATTTTTCTAATGAATTCTTCCCAGCATACATTACATGGGACAGCCTAATCGCACGGAATGCGCCACACAAATGCCATTTGATTAACGTCAAATTCCCCGCGTCCAAACTTAATGCTCTGTGCGTGATCCCTTCAGTCCTGTCCCTTCGTCTTATTTAGTTCCCCTCATAACCTTTTGCCAGCCTGAGCTTCAATCACTATCCGCTGCATCCAATGTGGGGAAACCATCCCAACAGGGTAACCCCCCTTAAGCCCCGCCCACTCCCTCCCTCCCCCCTGTCGTTTTGAAAAGAAATGTCAAAAGTTGAGAACGGGGCAAACGTTGTCACCAACGCCAACCGTGAAATCAATATGGGTCGGGTTATTTTGGGGCACGGGGAATTTGTGTTTAATGATGCGGGTAATGCACGAAGCAAATTGGCAAAGCTGGAGTGTTGTTTTATTTTATTAAGAAGAGGGGAGAGCTCATTTTGCGCCACAGGGTGGATTTGTTTCGATTGGGAAATGGTCGTAATTGACTTGAAACTTTATGTTTGAGAATGAGTGTGACAACAAATAATCCACTATTTTCACGAGTTGCTCTGTGTTGCATTTCTAGACAATTATTGCTGACAAAAAACAAAAACAGGGTTTCAAGCCAAACTATCAATAACTGCAAATTGGTATCGAATGCTTCAGCAAATAAATGGCACAGCAAATAAATATTCTAGGCATCAATTTTGGCTAAACATCTTATTTAAACTGGGCCCTAGTTCATGTACATGTAGTTACAACTCATACAGTACTTGCTTAATGGTAGGGTTATAGATTGTTTTTTGTCAACGTACGTAATGCTGATTTATAGGCAAAATCATCAATAAAGATTCATTTCCAGGTTTAACGTTCTATCTGTTTTTTGCTTACTTGCAAAAGATAGTGTTTCGTTTACACATGCAATACAACGTTTACCAAGCAAACTGTGTTCACTTGTACAGCACTGTCCCTGGTGTTACAGAGGATAGTATTCAGCGTAAGTCATCGTAACATCCACGCAAAGTCATCACATTTAATCGCTTCAAACTCCCTTTTGAGCAGGGACTAGACTTGACACGAGCGCCTTCTCGGACAATGGGAACATTTGGGGATTGGAGAGAAGTGCCTTGACAAATCCCAGATCAAATGGAGTTTTGCAGGGAAATAAAATGTGATTTAAAAAGTATTGAGAGTCTTGGCAGGCCCGATACTTCATTCTTCTTGTAAGGGTTAGACAGTTTCTCCCTAGTAAAGGGCACCTCTGTGAGGGAACTGTAAATTTCTACTGTGAACATTTCAAGGGCACCAAGGCAATGACCAGGGGCAATGAAGGCAATTGCCTCCTACATGTACATGTATGCCTCCGTGAAGTACCAGGCTTTGTTAATTGTAAGGGTTAGACAGTTTCTCCCTAGTAAAGGGCTCCTCTGTGAGGGAACTGTAAATTTCTACTGTGAACATTTCAAGGGCACCAAGGCAATGACTAGGGGCAACGGAGGCAATGCCTTGCCTCCTCCATGAAGTACCAGGCTTTGTTCATGTAAGGGCAAGGCAGGTTTTTCCTTAGTACCTCAATGAGGGCAATGTCAATTTCTACTGTGAATATTTCAATGGCACCCAGGCAATGACCAGGGGCAACAGAGGCAATTGATTCTGGTGCCTCCATGAAGCACACCTGTATTACTTTTACTTGCAATCAACTGATTGCATTCAACTCAATGAACCAAAGCGAGGCTAAAAGGATTACTAGTCTGGTCCCTTAATAAAAAAATACTATTGTAACATTATCAATAAATAAAATACATACATGTAGGAAACCACACAAGGATGGCCCCTTAAAAAGTTCTAAACAATTACTGAATGGATTGAGATGCATGTATTTACACTCTGCAGCAGTCATAAGATTGGTATGTACCACCTGATGAGAGCTGGAATTTAAGTCCTTCGGAGTCTCTTGCAATCACAACAACCCTTCGTTGACATTGCACTCTTGATGACAGAACACTGTTTGGGCTCAGGACTCCAGTAATATTTCTACAATCTTAAAGATGTACATGTACTTCTTGATTTATAAAAAATTTCCTATCACAAAACTTTAATCCAAGTATTTTCTCAATTTGGTGTTTGTATAATACAGACTTAATTGTGTTAACCCAATGCAGAGCTGCAAACATTTGCATCTTGCAATCAGGGAGATTTTGTACAACAATCAGGAAAATATTTAGAACTACATTCAACATAAAAGGGACAAAGTTTCCATAATCAGGGAGATTTTCAAATTTGGTCATCAGAACATGGAAAGATTGGTTTATTTTCAGGGAACTTTCTGCAGAATCAGGGAGTGTTGGCAACTCAGCCAAACCCTTTCAAATCATACAGTTTCTATAAATGTGCTACCAGCCAAAATACCATGCAGTGTGTATCGTTTGTGACTGGTCCCCAGCACAGTTCGGCTTGGTAGACACAACCACTAAAGTCTTTTTAAATTATGTAGAGAGCAACAAATATCGCCTTCCCTTTCCAAAATAAGTGAATGCTTTTCAGAGAGAAGATTGTCGAGAGTTTTTGTAATTTCTAGGGTAGAGTAATTTCTAGGTTGGCACAAAGACAACTAAAGTGAAACTTTTTCAAATATGATATTTGGCCCCTGGAAAAAAGTAGGAACATTTTATGAAATACAAAGGCTAACCAATGTACACATGATGTCGGCTTTAATAGACTTTTCAGACTACTGTATTTAATCAGAATTTTTTCAGATTTTTCCAAGGGAAAAACAAATATCAGAAATCAGACTAAAGTAGGAAGAACATCACGTCTGACTTTTCCACCCCCTAACTTCCTTACCCTTGTTTTCGCATTGTTAAGCATTTTCTACTGCATTCCACAATCAATAATTTCAACACTGTACAAATTGCCAAACCCCTCCCTCAGTGAGTAATCTGCTCTGAACTGAAACTGTAGGAAGGTTAAGTAAATTATGTTATCGTTAAGCAAAAAAGTAGGATCTTTTCATACCTTTGTGTCGCTTCTTTTCTGGTGGAGACGATTTTGGTGATTTTAGTTCAAACGCTACGGTTTTGAATCTTTGGTCTATGGGTGACGTAGGCTCTTCAATATGGTGACTCTTCCTGAAATATTTCCTCTTGTGGGCAGCTTTGGACTCCAGACTCGACGTACTGGCTGAATCGTGACCTGTCAGGCTAATGTCAGAGAGGTCAAAATCGTTTGATGGGCTCCTCTCGAGCTGCATCTTATCTGAGTGGCCCCTCTGCATGATCGCAGGAGCCTCTTTACTCTCCCACGATGCCTTGGCGGCTGTTTCAAACTCGTCATCGTCACTATTTAACGAAATGCTATCCTGGAGGCTAGCCGAGCGTCGCACGCGCATTTTGCGGTGGCTGACCGCCTCTTTCTCATCGCTGCTTTTAACGTCTCTCTCTTTGGAATCTTCCCGATGCCTCTGCCGATCGGGGCTGCGCATTTTGACCGGCTCCTCGTGATAAGCGGCATTTGCCCGCTTGGGCTTGACCTCTAAGTAATCCTCACTGGAGCTGCCCGTTGAAAAGTCACTACCTTTACGGGTCTCCATGCTAAAATCGTTCGTTCGGGTCCACAACGATGGTTGATGCGCTGCAAACACATCCTCATTGTCTGATAGATCATCCTGCAGCTTTGGAAGGAGTTCCGCCGGCAAGCGTGGCAAGTTTACAATTTCGTCTAGACCGACGTGGTAGATACCGCTGTCCTCTGACTTGGTCTCTGTGCCGTCCATCTGAAGGTTGAAATGCTCATTGGAGAACGTCTCAGGCCTCTCTGCTCTGAGATCATCATCTTGTTTATTATCCTCACTCCGTTTATTCGTGCTGTGTTTTTTCACGCTGCCCCGCCTTGTAGTCAACTTCTCTTTCATGCGTTCAAATTTTGAGAAAATGCCAGGACGTCCGCGCTCTCTCTCACCATCTTTTTCACGAGGCTCCCCGGCATCCTTCCTGTAAGGATCCAAAGATCTACTCCTCTTTTTCATACTCTTAGTCTTAGGTTCCCTTTTTATGGACCGACCGACTCTTTTTTCCCGAGTCGGAGACGGTTCCCGCCTCGGTTCCATCTCGTCACCGACAGTACTCTCAGGCTCTGAGAATGTTTCATCCGGTATGCGGCTGATGTCCGAAGAACGCCGCTGCGCTTCACATTTACAATTCTGCACAAGGCTCTCGTTGCGTAGCTCCTGAAGGTCCTTGATAGCTGCGAGGTACTCCGCTCGTTCACGTAGTTGTGAGTTCTGCTTCTGCAATTGGCACATTTGCTCCATCATGCGTACTAGATGATCCAAATGTTGCAATCCCTGCCCTCTTTTTCCGTCACCAGGCGACACCATCTCTGTTGACTGGATGTTTTCCGAGAGAGGTGCCAGCCGCGGCGGCGGGGCTAGGGCCGGCACAGGTGGCACTGATACTGGCTTAACCGGCTGCGTTGTGTTCTCAATATTTTTGAGGATGTCAATGATGGAACCCCACTCGTCCTTAGAGCGGACGAGTGACCCGTCTCCCATTGTTGGACTGGTCATCTCCTCTCTTTCTAAATCATTCTCCTCACCTGCATATCCAACCCTGTCAGCCATTTCGATCTAAACGGCTCAATCCCACAACCAAGGCAATTCTGGTCTGTTACCCTCAACCAGGTGATCTATTTATAAGTCATACATCACACGATTCCACGGGGAACTACACCGCTCATATTTCAGCCTATCTGATGATTCAATGGGTTCAGAGCTTTGCTCCCTCGATCGGCCACACATTATGACTAAATCCTGACAAATTCACCTCTCGCCTCTCTGGAGAGGAAACTTGAGGTCAGTTGGTAAGATGTCAACACCGACAAGGCAAAAAGAAAAAGAGTCTTTATTCCTAGAAGTTGAAACTTTAACCATCCAGCAAACTAACTTTGATCTCCGCATGTACACTTGATCACATTTCTTCTGCTACCGTTGACAAAACTCGGAGTGACGGCTTTGGACAGTTGGTGTAGTCGGTGAACTTTCTTCCCCTCTTAAACACCCAGGGTGAATCCTATACTCAAGATCACTCTCAAATTAGCGCCTGTTGCTCTCAGCCCTGCAGGCAAAATGTCACACTCTCTGTGACGTCGGACGAGAAGTTTTGTATCTGGCACCACAAAGTCTGGGACGGCAAAACTTCTCACTTCAGCTGCGTCGCGTAGCTTGGAAGTACTCTCTTCGGCCAAGCTATTTTTTGATGCTATCCCACGATAAACAAATCATTAAAAGAAAATTGTCCCTTGGGTTTTGAGTTACCCTGTGAGAAATGACGTCAAAGACTTTTTGACCTTTGAACTATACCAGCTGCCTTGTAATGTTTTTGCTTCACAGGGGGTGCCACTCCTGAGTTAATCTATGGCTCTGATCTCTGAATTGACTGGATCTGGAAAACATAAACGAGAGAAACATTTATCAGCAAAACACAAGTAATTTTGAACATGAGCATCAAGGAAACTTCCATTGGCGTCAAGCTGTGTTCAATCAGTCCACACAAATCAGTTTTGAAAAGTTGTTTACAAGAATATACTGCCACCCAAAGAAAATCTCAAAAAAGAAAAATAAGAATGGGCAAACAAGCTGGACATAGCAATTTGAGTGAATCAAAAACACATCTAACTTTTTCAATAGAGAAGACAAAAATGTGTTCCCATTTTGAATTTTTACCTGTCATAAATTTTGACAGTGGGTTAATGATAGGGAGATACAGTCACTAGCCAAAACTGTGTTCGGTTCCTAACATAGAGTTACCAGCCAAAACTCAAAATAAATTATGTTGGCAATCTGAAATGAAGTCATAGTCAAGAAAACTGTATCTGAAACATACAAAAAGCCGCAACCACTGATTCTGGTTGTTACAACCAAAATTAAGAACAATGTGTTTACAGGCTGGAAATTGTGCGTGGTTTTTCACTATTTTCTCCTGACTCACACAACAGATTAAGCCCAAATTTTCACAGGTTTGTCATTTTATATATATGGTTGATCACACAAAATATGAACACTGTCTGTGACTATTTTGTCAGCTCTACCAATCCTGTATAATACCTTTAAGAACAAGTTAACTTTGAATCATACAAGGTGATACTGCGTACAAACTCCCCATTTCATCACTGCATTTCTCCGACATACATGCAATAATCAACATTCCACCCACACACAGAAACCAAAATAACCACGCCGTTCTGCGTGCCATAAGAAGTTTATGAATCTTGGAGAGCGCTGGCCCAGCTTCTCCCGATCTGACGACGCATGAGATATGACAAACATGCCCTAGGACAACTACTGAAAATAAACAAAGTGTTATAAATCTAGGGGTAATTACAACATGAAGAAGATGCCTACTTTATCACTGCCAACGTCAAAATGGAGTGGTTTATATCAGGACTTTATGAGGATGGTCTGGTTGGCGTAGTGGTATCTTTCCTTGCCTTCACCTCCAGGACCCCGGTTTGAATCCTGCTACATGTATTTGGACTGAGTTTTCAGTCTCTACCTGATTGCGTGGGTTTTCCCTGGAATAATTCTCTTGGGTTTTCCTCCCACATCTAAAACTGAAACTTCCTTGTCTTCTGTCCATTGGGTTCTTGGCTAGTACAGTGATTAAGTTCGCTTTTCTGAGAGTCCTTGGCTTCACAACCAGAATAAATGAAATGAAATGACAACTTTCATGAATTTTCAGGGGGTAAAGGCAGAAAGCATACCAGAGAATTTACAGACTCTCTAAATAAAGGACTAAGGTAGTGGACCTGGGTCTCCCCTTGGTCTAGAGGATGAAGCCCCTTGAACCTCCTGGGTGTTACATTTCAGAGGATTTACAGACTCTCTACATCACCATGAATAAAGGACTAGGGTAGTGGACCATGGGTCTCCCCTTGGTCTAGAGGATGAAATACCCTGAACTTCAATGGTTTTCACACCTGGTCTCACTATCACCACAAATAACAACAGAAACATTTGGCCACTTCTTTTTCCTTTGGAGAATATTTCCACTCCTTTCAACAACAACAAAAATGATGGAAACAAACTTTTATAAAGTATCATTGAGCTTCAAAGTGATGGTACCAATTAACCATCAGAAGTCATTCCGCCCAAATTGCTGTCATCGTGAAGAAAATGGTGATTAATTTTCAAAGGCAAAATCTAAACCACAGTTACACAATTTTTGTCTAACACGTTCCTTACACAGTGACTAATGTTAATCTTCGTCGGCCACACATGGAGCATTTTAAGACAAGGGGAAAGATCAGTCCACCGATATTTAAAGGGAAGGGTAAATGTTGTTTTTCAGGAAGAAGACCATGCCTGCTGAGCTTAGAAAAATTATTGACAACTTGAGGGACCCCTTTAAGCTAAGACAAATGAGGCGCAAGTCTTCATAGTTCCTTTCTCCCATCAATAAAAACCAGTGATCACACATTGTTATCTGGTTTCCCCCAGCTCTCTGTGACAATCAAACCTGATCGGGACCTTTCTTTTTTTTTTACTTGAAAAAGGTTAGTCTAGACCTAAATTTTAAATTTCCGTTTCTGGATAAATTTACTTATCGCGGTTAAAGGCGGTGCAGATGTCTGGTAAAAATGCTGTCAGTATTTGCATTAATACTTTATAATCTTTGAGGCCTGGAATTACTTGGAGTCCAGCCAGACGACTTGGAGAGAATGTTGACTTGTCCTCAGGTGTTTGATCTAACATTTCAGAGAGGGCTGGCCACGGAGGCCATAGCCTATGTTGCCCTGGTCTTGGCCTTGGTTTTCCAATGAAAGTACATGTACCCTTTGCAAAATGAAAATGGCCTTGCCCTCTCAAAGGTGAAATTCCAGGCCTGATCTCTTGCCGTTTTTATACAGCTGCATATATGGCTAAGCTAGCAAATATGGTTAGCACCAATAAATATCGCTTAGCAAAAATGTTATGGCATGGAGGATTTTTGAAGTTTTAAAATTCTCTTTTTTTGTTAATTAGTTAAGAAATTTTATTTTTGGGCAGTTGGAAAGCAGGGCTTGAACTTGGGGTAAATGTCCACAGGACCACAGGGCTTGTAGCTCATCATTTTTACACAACCAGAATCTACAAAGAGTTCTGCAATAACGTACACTCTCAGCTTCACAATCTCTTTTTAAAAGCAAATCACAAACATATTTTCCACACCCTTTTCACTCAATATTTTGGATTTTTTAGTTTTGGTGTTATAAAATACTTGCAATGTGCCAGCTGACAGAAATTTATTTCAATTTCCTTGCAACTGTTGGAATCAAATCACCACACCCTTCCAAATCATTCCAATCAAACTTTTTTCTCCAAAGATACTGGGTTCATCCAAAGTTTCTACAATTTTCAGACCCCACCCCTTTCCCGACAAACTAAAGTTGTACTTTTCGAAATTGTTTTCTTTTCCAAAACACTTTGTCCATAACACTTTGTCCATGCATTCTTCAATCCTCATTGCAAACAAAATTACTTTTATAAAAACAAAAAATTGAAAAAAACCCCACTAAAATGTTCCTCTCTCTGTATTTGTAGAAAAAATTTGTCTTTAAAGCTCACCCTATTATTGCACTGGCGAATCACAACTGCAAGTTGGTGGATAAAAGTCTTTGAAACAAAAGTATGGCGTACATATATTATTTATCATCCCACAAGCGCGAGTGGAATGCGTAGAAATGATAGTGCTCCTGCGTCCTATGATGTGGAACGCAGACACGCTGTGTATCTTTACGTAGCTTAAAATAGCGCATTGTAGAACATTTTAATGCAAGGTTTCAGACTTTTAATGTTTCCCCCATTTTCAGAAGGACTGTCTATTTGAAAATGATTGGATCACAAAACTGAATTTGACCTTATCGCCCCTCTTTAAAAAAAAACTATCTTTAAAAAGGTTATTTTTAATAAATCGGTGTGTATGTGAATTTTCAGTGGTTAACCGACTGTACATGTACATGTATTTCTCCAAGATTAATTCAACCACAAAAACACCACCCACCTCAAGAAAATTTCTTGCAAGACCAAACTTAACATGCACATTTAAAACTTACTCTGAATAAGTCTTTTTCTTATCCTGCGTCATATTCACGTCAACATAACCGCAAGATCGTACCACAATCGGCTAAATTTGACATTGACGTTTGAGGAAAGTCAAAAAAGACGATACATCTGACGAAAGTTGCTAATTCACTTCCTCCAGTCCGGCTATATCCATCCAGTGAAAACGGCAATCTGTGACGGATCTCTGGGTTAGACAACAAGCTGCATGGAGCCCTCTCTCTCAACTGTGACTAACACAGATATTAATGGACAGATTCTCCACAGTCAGGATGTTTTATTGCACTCGCTAATCCAACCCCAAAGGCTTTCCCTCAAAAAGGAACCTGTATGTCACTTGGGGTCGTTTCCTAATTGCAGAGAAAATAACGGAATGGTGTTTGGACAATTTCCTACTGAATTCAGAGACACTGACCAGGGAGTGCTGCCTCATGATCGCCTTGAAAGAAGTCAGGTGGAAACTACTACGATGACACACAGTTCAAACATGGTCAAGAAAGCTTAGCTGAAAGTTCACAGTTGAAGTTTGGGTTCATAATGTTTCACTTTTCTGAATCAAAAGAAAGAACAAAGCCTAAATCTGCACCTTGTCCTTGAATGCAGTGACTTGGGTTCGAATCCCTTATGGTTGGCATGTAGATTGATTGGTCTAAAATGGGACCTTGCGAGAATTTGCATTTACTCTCAGCTTTCTTCAGACAATAAAACAGTTCAAATAACCTGCTTTTACAATTCAGGAGGTTTACATACTCTGTGCATCACACACACACAAAATAAAAAACCTACAGGTCTGGACACAATTTGGAGCAGATTTTGAGCAAATCCTGATATCAGGAAAAAATCCTACGAAATCACAACATTGGGTTGGTACATGCATTTTGCAACAGCAATTTATTTTATGTAACAGAAATCTCATCCACCTTGAAGCCCTGGCACAGTTCCCTAAAGTTCACTCAACAGATGAGGGTCATGAGATAAGTTCACCTTGTGTGAAATGATCCATTTAGTCTCTACACTACAGTCAGCCCTGGCGTCAAAGCTGCGATTCACCAATTAATCTGGGCCGTGAATCCTCACTGAACTTAAAGGGAAACTACAGGATATCAATATCTTTTGGACTCTTAAATAATTCCCATCCTCTAGTTCTCAATAATTTTCAATCAATCAATCAATTAATCAACGCATTTATCACAGCTAGAAATCTGCGATCTTCACATGTTCCTTCTGACTCTCCCAGTAATCAAAACCAAGTCGTATGGTTCCCGCTCTTTCCAATATGCAGCAGTTCAGTTATGGAACAGTCTTCCAGAGGTTGTTAAACAGGCCAAGACATCAGAACAATTCAAAACCCGTGTGAAAACATATCTGTTTACTTTGTACAATATTTTTGATTTCCCTTTACAGCGCATAGGGACCTCACGGTGATATGCCCTATGTAAAAATGGTTTTATTATTATTATTATTATTATTATTATTATCACTCAAGTCATTTTGATTATTACAGATATGAAATCGTAAATAACGACCTTTTGATAAATACCATTCAGATTCAGGCTTAATGTTTTTATAGTTTCCCTTTGAGAAGTTTACCAGACCAACTGCCAACACCTTGGATCTAATAATTGATTGAGACCAAGGATGGCTGGGGGGAGGGGGGGAGGGTGAATCAGGTAGTGAGTCAAGGTCAAATGACATACTGATTTTGAAAAATAACATCCCAGAAGACTTCCAGACAGTAAGTTCAAAGCGGAAGTTGTTTCACTTGTCTTCAAGGCAGGGTGTACTTTTGGTAAATACTCAAACAAACAATGACCATAAAAACTTACTTGGTAAAAAGCACTCGAGAACCGTTGATATTGTAAACCATTTCTAGAAACGACACCCTTTGAAGTAATGTAGTTTCAGAGAAAGAGGTCATTTTTCACACACAAAAATTAATCTGAAAAGCACACAATTCTATGCAACAAGGATGTTTTTTCTTTTATTATTTTCTTGCAAGTTTGAGGACAAACTGAGCAAAACATTTCACAGGTTTGTTACTTTATGCACATGTTGGGATACACCAAGTGAGGATTATGCTGGTCTTTGACAATTACCAAAAGTATACCCTCTGCCTTTTACACACAGCGACTATTTTCCCTGATGACCAAGAAACACAGGTGTGCACCTAAAACCCTTGCAAGAAGACAAAACCCGACACCTACGAATCCTCAAGGCACATCCATCAAAAATATTTTCACTGCTGACCAACCATTTAGCCACACTTTACAATAACCAACACAGATGTCACTAATTAAGAACAAAAACAAAATTTTTTTTGTAAATTTTCTCACGAAAGAATTTGAGGTCAGAAATACTTGTTGACACTGACTCATGACTGACTATCATCCTCCAGGCATTTTGTTTTGCTACTCTAGCTGTCATACAAACTTTTATTCCAGGGCTCGTCCTAAACACTAGCCCAATGTACATCAAATAGTGAAAACTGATATGGGTTGGGGGAAGGGAGTAAGCACCACTTCTCAACTTGCCCTGTGGGCTACTAAAACCTGTGAAAAACTTGTTAATAACAGTAAAGCTATATTTGAGTGTGAAAATGTAACTTCATTTGACCAATAAACTCAGTGCAATCTTAACCATTAATACATCAGAAAGATCCATGTTTACTGTTTGATATAATACATGTTTAAAATCTGGGCATCTAAAACTTCCTGGGGGTAAGTAAAACGCAGCTTACTAGCCTGGTGGGTAACTTAACAGAAAGCTTACGCACAAGACCAAGGTGTATGAAAATCACTACAATCGTAACAAGGCTGAGGGGGAAAAAGTCAGGCCCTTATATAAAGCCAACCAATCAGCAAACATGCCTACAGGATACCAGACAAATACTACTACTACATTTTAAAAAGTCCACTGAACTACATGTAATCTGCAGAAGTAGAAAACAAGAATGTGTGAAAATTTACATCATACACAAAAGTGTTTTCTTGCTTCGTGGTGGTGCAACTAATGCGCATAGTACACACACATGTCCTTGTGTACTGTACATTCCATTAGAGAGTGCCTTTTGTGTGTGACATGTTTTCTTAAGACCTTTTTGTAGTAAGAAGGCTTCAGACTCTCTTGACTCTTGGGATGAGCATACATCCTTAGGATCACTTTTCACACTAAACTGTTGACATTTACGTTCTGCAGAAACACATCTTTAGGAATCATTGAACAACTACTCAAGAAATGGTACTGAATTCTCAGAGAAATTTGCTGATTGCAGTAAAGGTTGCTAAGGATGGCATGTGATGTATGTTAATATTTTGACTGGTTCCAATTTAAGAAAATGTAATTTTATGAAAATAAGGCCTGGTCTCAATTTCAATATGAACGAATATTGATAACAAAATTCTGAAAGAAACTTCAACACAAAGTTGGCGCTACCAATATAGGACAATGACTAGCCTCAAGAAAACTTTCACTCTGACAGAAGTTTCCACTTAAAAGTGTTCTGTTACTTTGTTTCACTCTTCCATAACTTTTTTTCTCAACACTTTTTCACCTTTAACCACTGTGCAACTCAAAGGACTGCAAGGGATTTGTTTGGCTTAGCGGTTTCTTTTCCTTCCACCTCTGTGCCGACCACCCCCCCTCCCCCTTGAATCCTGTCTCACACAAGAGTCCATATTCATAGAGTTGCTTAAGCAGAAAACGATGGTTAACAACTTGCTGCTTAGCAACAATTAGCAGGAAACCAGTCACAGATGGCACAGTAGTTTGTCATGGTAGTTTGGCTGGTAACCTTAGTCTTGTGTACAATACTTTTTGTGCTCAAGCTGCTATATGAAATTGGGCCTAGAGCCTTTGCTTTTCAGTCCCTACCTGATTAAGTGAGTTTCCCTCCAACAGTTAAAGCCTGAACATTGTCTTCATGTATGTACCATCAGGCCTTCGGGTTACAGAGCTAACAACTTCTGAGGAAACTTGGTTCCATCACCAGAAAGGTATTTATGAAACCAAATCTGTTGAAGAGCTGATACAAACATTCCCCTCCAATCTGAGTGAATGTGATTATTTGCACGTCTCATTATTCATGCAGCCAGCTTCTAGAGTGGGGCAGAGGTCAGATTTAGATGCACCAAATTCTCCAGGGAAAGCACAAAGTGAAAAATATGTTTGAGGCCGCATATATCATCATGTGCAAGGTGCACCTTTAGCAGAATGTCTGTTAACAGAAAGCTCTATTTCACCAGAGTCACCCTGTAAACTGGGAAATTTATTAGGCCGAGAAGACTGTCTGACTTTCCAGAGAGAACTTGACAGAAGTCGTCAAAGGAGAAATCCTCTCAAATGAATGTATTTGGCAGGTGTATTAAAGTGCTAAGTAAGATTTGCATAGCGGGAACCATTAAAAACAATATTCTTTTTTGGAGTGAACAAAGACAAACTGACTAGAGCAGGACTTGAACCTGTGACCTCCGGATTAACGTGCTGGTGCTCTACCAACTGAGCTACATGTAGCTCGCAAAGGATAACACCCTAGTTTATGATACAATCTGGAAGCAGCAGTACAGGGATCACCCTAAGGAGTTCCAACTTTTTATTTCAAATTAATATCAAGCAATAAACCACGCTCAAGCAGTTTTTTGTAATTAGTTAGTCTTTAAGTGCTACTACTATCTTTCTTGTTTTTCCTACATTATGCAAAGAGCTTCACTCTTATTTACTTGGAATGTTTAATGCATGTTCCTCCATCACTGTTCCTACCAATAAGCCATTTGCAAGTTGAATAATGTCTGGTACAGTGACTCTTTTAGTCACAAGTTACTGATTAAATTTGAATGCCTCAGACTATATAGAGACAGAATGCTACGGGGCAAGCTTTTTGTGTAGCAACTTCAAGATGAGCAAACCCTGGTGCTATCAACATTTAATCAAAATTGCCAGTGGGTGTTTGTCGTCTCATAGGTAACTACTCAAAAACTTGCCCTGAATCATAGCAACTGCCTCCGAGTCTGAGGAATTCAAATTCAAGCAGGGACTTATGACTAAGGAAGTCATGGTACCTGACGTTCTGTACATCTAACTTGCAGATGGGTTTTTCAAACAGAGTGTGTCACACATAAAAACCATCATCAACTTTTTTTTTAAAGATTTGGCATACTTGTTGAGTAAAAGGGCTTCCAATCAATGACCCTTAGACAATAGCAAAATTTCTTTCTGAGAGACCTCCATGTCGGTGTGACGGCATCGCTTGGAATTCCACAAATATTTCTTCTGGACAAAGAAGAAGTTAAGTCGAAGTAAAAAAAGAATCTCTTGATATGATGGGACCAGCCAGTCAAATTAAATCATCTCTGTGGGGAGATGTCTTCAGACTTCAGTCCAGTTGAATCCTGGATGACATGTCGTGATTTGGTGATGTTAGCCGTGGCTTTATGGAGGGTTTAGAACATGGAGGGAAACCATTTGGTCTTGGTTTCGTTGAGCTGCTTTACAGGTAGTAAACACAAGCTTAGCACAAATGGGCAGGGTACCCGTTACAGTGTTATCTTAAAGGACACCCTAGCCAACCAGCATTCTGCTTAGGAACTATTTTCTCAGCTAAGCAAGTTTTGTGCACTTATTTTGTTACTTATAAGTTATTGTTTTGTATTAATTTTTTCTACAAACTAGCAAGCTTTTGTATATTATTTGTTTTTTTGCCACTTTTTGTAGTACTTTAAGTGAACTATTTAATAGAAGGGTGCATAAGTTTGACATTTTGCACTTGTTTGTTTCCTGGAACACTTGTGATTAACGATTTCCCACGACATTCATCACATAAACAAAAATAGAAAACATGACAACAAATCAAAAGTTACAGTCAATAGAGTTCTTCTTTTCTGACTCCCAGATGTGATTAATGATTTTGTCCTTCCCAACTAATCCTGATAATTGTATTGTGGTAAACTGTCTACATTCTTTAACGATTATCTCCGACAAGTCGATAGCACTTCAAACTTCCGCTGTGTGAAATAAGAAATGTTTGATCTATCTTTGTGTTATTCTTTTCTTTATCTTTTTTATCAAAAGTAAATAAACCACATGGGAAACTGAGTGGAAAATTTTTAAAATAGTGTTGGGTTGAACAAAGAAAAGGGACTTGAGTGGACTTGAACCTGCTAGTGAGAGGGGGGGGGGGGGTAATTAGCAATTCTGCATTTTTTCAAAAAAAAATAAAAATAACTTCAAACGCCATCAAGTGAAAGTCACTTTCAGAGGATACCTACATGTGGATGTCATTCAAGGACAACAGACAAAAATACCACAAGGACCTTGAGAATTTGGAAGAGTCATGACTTCATAATAGACAGGGATTTCTGGTCTGGCAGCTGTGAAAACCCAAGAACAATGAGACCAGCCTTTAAAGGGATGGGAAATTGTCATAATGTTTTGAAATATTAGTTTGGTTAGAATGATATTTTCAAATTTTAAAGAAATGTTTGTAGTCTTCATAATTGAATAATTAAGTCTGAGACTGGGGCTGTGCAGTGGTATGAAGGATTGAGACAGGCACCTGGAACAATTCTAAGAACCATATAAGAGTAGATTCTATTACAAGCAGCATTCTCTCTCAACTGTGGTCTACCAATAACCTGGGGACCAGTCAATTTTCACTCCAAGTGGTCCGGCTGGCTAGTTCAGTGCTGAAAAGCATCTCTATTTCATCTAAAATATGGACTGGTGAAAAAGCCAGTGGAGTAGTGAAATGACAAGCTGACTGGTCCCGCTGGCTTGTCACAGAAACAGTTTAGGAAAAACCATGAACCAAAGGTTCCAAGCCACAGAGTCTAGGACAAAGACCAAGACCAAGAATCGGAAATTCGAGAGAGCAACGTACTGAGAACAATTTGGTTCATGGCGTCAGTATGAACATTTGCACTGTAATTTAAAGTCAAATGGTATTGCTAAAAGCATCTGGTCCTTGCTCTATGCTAAAAGCCATCATGCAACTACTGAACTACTTTATAATTGCGCCCTCTAGCAACGATTCAGACAATTTACGCACATCGGGATAAAAACACAGCTAAAGTTTGGGAGATAGGCTACAACCATTGCTCTATTCTACAACTGAGTCCTGAACCCATTGGTCCAAGGACCTGCAACTTGGGTATCGATGACTTTGACAAAGATTCAAAAATTTCAGGTTGTTGCTTTTAGGGAAAACCCCAAGTCTGTAGGCCAATCAGAATTGGCAGGGCTGTCCTTGGTGCGCATACCACTGACTCTATTATGTATGGTAACAAATCTCTGGTCATGCATGATGCCAAGTATAGGAAGTACATTGTAGACCACCTTTGTGATTGTACAAGATTATTTTGTGACTGACCCAAGGTCTATGGGCTTACACAGGAAAGGCATAGGGAGCAATGCCCCTGTGACCTGTCTGGAGTGGCAGCATCTGTTCTCTCTATGGTGGTGGTATCTTGCCTCTTCTTTCACCATTGTGGACCCTGGTCCAGTGCTGCCTGAGATCTAATTCTATCTCCATGCTCAGACAATGAGCCTCCCTTGTGTATTTGGTCTAAGCCCCTACACAGTACCTGATTATAAATGCATGTTTTCCCTATCTAGGGATTTCTTCTCATAGCTAATCTGACATTTCTTCAGCATCTTCTGCACATGGGGAGGGGGAACATTTAAGGATTCTTTGGTTTCAAGGCAGCACTTACACAAAGACGCTGATGCTGAGCCGGGATGCATGGAAAGCGACCATCAGAGGCTCCCTAGATTACCTCTCACATTCTACTACCACATACACAAACCCTTCCAGGGGTGTGCCCCTTTAAAATAATACGCCATTTCATCATCAAATGACAGATAAGCACTTTTTGGTTTCTTTAGTTTCAAGGTGGCACATACACAAAGATGCTGATGCTGGACCAGGATGTGTAGAAAGCGACAATCAGAGGCTCCTGAGATGGCATCGGCTGAAGCCGACTTCTTGAATTCTACTACAAGTACAACTGCTACATTCTACCATGGAGGTAGGAATAGACCTCCATGATTCTACTACATACATAAAGACACCCAGGGGTGTGCCCCTTTAAATTAACACACCACTTCATCATCATTATGGGCACTTTTAAAGATTGACCAGACTATTTGACCAGTGTACCCCTTTAAGTGTTTGGTTACTGTCTGGATGCTTCTCTCACTTCCTGGTTCCCTCCAGCCAGCATTATCAAACCATTGTGGCAGCAAAGGGACCAACTTCAGAGCCCAATTTTATAGAGCAGCTTCAGGATAAATAAGGACAGCTAAGTACAAAATAAATTTTGCTTACCAGAATAAGGTTACCTACTAAAAGACCATGTCACATGTAACATTAGTGACTGGTTTCATGCTTATTTTTACTTAGCAGACAATTGTTAAATGCCTGAAGCTTATTAGTTGGTCTCTATTCGTCCTGTTAGTCAGTGCCCCAATAAACAAAACAGGTAGAAAATCAGGGCGAACCACCAGCCAATAAACCAGAAATTACAGTCACTGTTTGTTTTTGTTTTTTTCACTGCCTGGTATGCCTATTTAATCAATTGGTTTACCTTAATTTCCCAACACAATAATACACTACACAATTTTCAGTGCAACGGGAACCAAAAAGTACCACCCCTTGGGTGTGCCTCTTTCATGTACTGGTACCCTGCAATCACCAATCACTATGATTCCTGCAAAGGGAACCAACCTCCATGCCTGTTTAATTTAACACAAACCCTTCACCACCAAATGATAAATGCAGGGATCATTATGGAGTTTTAATAATTGACAATTTTTTTATATTATATCTACTGGTCCCCTTCCTATTCATCCACTACATTATTGCAAAGAGACCAATGAAAACCAAGTCCCTTAGGAACGTACCTACAAGGATGGCCCTTTTTGAAACCACGGCTTTGGCTTAGGCTACTGGCTTAGGCTATGTTAGTTATTTTGAAAACGTATGCTTTTGGTATGGAGCTTCAAACAAGTGGATGAAGCCAAAGCAAGAAGCCCACAGTCCCACACCAAAAGCCACAATTTCGAAAATGCCCTACTGCACCTTTCATTCATTGGTACCCCATTACCCAATCACATGGAGGATAACAACAGGGACCACCTCTCTCATCAAGGCCCCCACCTGTTCTGTCAGCTCATACCCTGAAGGTGTGAATTAAATCCAAAGCATCCAGGGGTTTTTCACCAGGAAATGGGTCTAGATTTTTCTGGTTAGGGGAGAAAAAAAAATTGCAAGTGTGCTTAATATAGAATGTTGGGGATTGGTGGGTAATGTCTGGCTGTCAGAATTGGTTAAATTAGAATTGGAGTGGGACCTTTCAGAAGGCTGGGAGATGTTAAATTGAGCATTTGGAATGTGATGTAACCACATTTTTTATTTTTAAAATAACTACAAAGTAATTGGTTGATAAATCATTAGTAATGATTTATTTTTAACATGAAAACTTTGTATGAACTTGAGATTCGGATCAATGTTTCTCACACAAAAATAGTTTCATCTGACTAAAATAAACAACAGTGAAAAGGACCCCCCTGCAAACACAATTGTTTTTTCTGCATTTTGCTATAAAATTGAAATATTAAATTGTACAAAAAATTATCCATTATTCAATATTTGTGGATGGATGTGTGGTCAAATAGTAGGAGGGTTGACTGTGTGCTATGTAGACGCATGCAACACATGATATCATATTGCTGGCTGGCATAGTTTAACTATCATTCAAAACCACAGTGGATAATAGTGAATGGTCAGATAGTAGGAGGGTTGACTGTGTACTGTGTAGCTGCATTCACCACATTATGTTAATGCAGGCTGGCATAGTTTATCTCTCATTCAAGACAACAGTGAATGATATTGAACAGTCAGACAGTTGAAAAATCAATGAGGGTTTGCCTTTAACTTTTTCAGTGACAAGCCAGCAGGACCAGTTTGCTTGTCATTTCACTAGAGTCCACCAGCTTTTTCACTAGTCCATACTCTTTTAACAACACTGAAGTAGCCAGCCAGACTACCAGCCAGAGTGAAGTGAAGTTTGTTTTAACTGGCATTTGGCCAGCGGACCAGTGTTAAGGGAAAATGCTATTTCTTTGACATATTTAATTTAAAATATTCCCATTCCCACCAAACACTTTCTAGACATTTAGCCTAACCCATATTTTGTTCACAGACATAAAGAAATAAAAGCGTCATGCTCGGAGAGTTATGTCCAACATGTCATTACCACTCCACCTCTTCTTTCCCAACTAATGATCAAAGTTAGTTGTTTTAATATCAGACGAGACAGGTTGTAACTCCCCAGTAAATTTATGTCAGGTGTTCTGAGATGAACGACAGGTTTATGAAAAAATGAACATTTCATAGAAGTACGGAACTGAGAAAAGATTGCGCCCTTTCACCTTTGAAATCTAAACAGAGAGTAGTTGCTAAAGATCCTATTACCAATTAAAGGTATTCGGGAAATGTGAATTTGCACGAACTCTTGACACTGAGCTACTGAATTACGTTCATGACAAAAGTTAACACCTGATCCGATTTCAATTTTTCCTTTCTCATGACGTGACTGATTTTGGTTGTATGTTGTAACCCCATAATAGTAAATTATTTATTCGTTTTGGCGTTTGTAAAAGTGAAGTTGAGAGGGTTAGTTATTTGAGATGGTAAAGACATTTTTGTTTTGAAAAGGGCACATTTCCATTGGAAAATCTTAAAATCTATGGGAAACTGTTGAAGTGGCACTAAGGCCAAGACCCGGGCAACAAAGACCATGGCCTCAGTGGCCTTTGTGTAATTCTATGCCTAGTATTGACTGTTGCCCTTGTGTTGCCCTTGCATTGGCTGAGGTGCCCCCTTTAAAATGTTCCCATAGAAGGTCTTATCTTCTTTTGGGCATCCTCCAAAATGGGTGACTCAAAACACAGTGCAACCTGCTCTGCACTGTACACTTTACACCCATAACCATTATCAAACATATTCAATGTCACTTTACACCTATCTTATCAAAACTTTTGCACTTCAATGTCACTTTACACCTATCTTATCAAAACTTTTGCACTTTTGTCAAGTCACTGTGACACCAGTGATGGCAAGAATTTCAAAACAACCATCAACATATCCTTTTTGCCACAGTTCAAACCGGACATGAGTGCATTAATTTTGTGCACCGTACAGTTCGCGACAGGTTACCAACAGAAGTTTAGTTGCCCAGATTTTTAAAATGAGATGTCATCAATGTATCTTTCTGATTATGTTTATGGTGTTGATCGACCCGTTTAATGGCCAAATGAAGTTACATTTTCACATTCCAAAAATAAATCAACACATTTCTAAAATGTAATATTTCAAAGGAAAAAATATGAGCATTTTAAACATGTTGCACAGTTTTTAGTAGCCCACAGGGCAAGTGGTTTTTACTAGCCCACAGCAGTATTTACTAGCCATTGTTATGGGTGAGCCATTGTTATGGGTGAGCCCTTGTCGCCTTTCCACTAACACCAGCTCAACAAACACCCTTCCTGTATTTACATAGACAAGTTGAGTGTAATTGTAACAAGAGCGAATTGAATGCCAGAACTAAACTACACAGTGTTATACTTTCCACTATTAAACCTTACTGATTCTCCAAGCATTTACTTGATTTTATTCACCATTTATCAATTAAATGTTGTTATATGTCAATCACTTTCAATGGGACGTATTGTTGTTTTGGATAGTTTGCAAATTTTGTCTAGTCCTTCACATCATGGTTGAGTCAATGGTCATGCTTTAGCTGATAAGATAACTGTGTATGCAATTGTTGTCCGCACTGTCTCGCCACTAACACCCCCCCCCCACACACACACTTCAGAGATTTTATGACCAAGACTCAAACCCACACTCTGATGAAAATACAAACAAATATGATATGGAAAACTAGTTTTCAAAAAGTAAAGCTCTTTTTACAGACAGAATTTTGTAGACTCGCTCAAACACTCACCGAAAGTCATCCATCGTACAACCTGAACCAGCAAGGATACTTCAGTGTCTGGTTCACCATACAACAGAAACATCAAACTTTCACTTCAAAATTCAGTACAGATCTAACTGAACCCAGCATTAACCAGGAGACAAACTGTATGTTCTGAAACTTTCCAGATTACCAGCATCAAAACTGAAACTCCCTTGACATGAAATGCAAATTCGTGAACGTCACATGACGTTACATCATCATCATCATCAATGCGACTCATTCAACAGGTGTCAAGTTACGATTTCTACTTCAAACGGAACTTTGACTCAGTTTGTCGGCCTTAGAAAGCTTGATTCGTCATCGCCAAAATCTCACCAGTAATGTTGATGTCTGGCATTGCCAATCAACATTCTTCATTATTTCATGCATTGATATATGTGGACAAACTTGTGCTTGACAATACCTTTTTCCTGTCACTTCCCCTGATACCAAATTCCCTCAAAAAAAATCAGGATCTTAGAAACCTCATCAGGTATACCCATACACCGATGTGCGTTACGCACTGCTCAAGGGCTTCGGAAAGTACTGACTCTTACTGAGTATACAAACATCAGTCAAACCATAGTCTCTCAGACCACTCAGACTTCAAGAAGGAATTTGTAATGAAAGTTTGTGGATCGAAGTACCAAATTTATGAAGATAAAAAAATAATTAATTCTAAGAAAATCAAAAAGGATCGAAACGTGGTTACACCCCACACCACCAGTTCTTTTCAGAACCACTACAACTCATAACGAGATTATTTTCGTGTACATGGAATTAAAGGAAGGTCATTCTGTTTTGTTTTGTCAACGGAATGCTAATTTATAGGCAAACTTATCAAGAAAGATACAATAAAAGTTACCTGTGAAAGTTTCAGGTGACTACAATGCCTACTTCATGAGAAACCAGCAAAAACTGTCTCGGTATTTTCATCAAGAAAGTCGAAACCACGAAGCCTCAAACCTCTTGTTTCTTGTTTAGTTCCTTCCAAATCTGTATTGCCCCTTTAATAGGATATCATTGTAGTTTACATCACAAGGACAGTAATAAGACCCACCACTGAGTGTGCCATTATTATTTCCAACTCAAAAAAAGGGGGGGGGGGGAGCAGTTTGTTGTCAGTCCTGGTTCAAAAACCTACCATATATTTCCTTATTTTCCTATTTGGGGTCGATGAGAAATCAACTGATGGCAATCATTGCATCCTTGACTGTATGCCCTTCCGTCCAAACTCAGAGGCCAATGCCATGTTGTCACTTTAAACAAAATATATGACTTTATAAATTTGTTTGCAGCAGAAACCATCACTAGCAATTTACAAAATAGAACTCAACATTTTGGGTTGGTATCCATTTTCTGCTTGGCAACAATTTTGTGTGAGTTACTGAACTTGTTGATGTATACAAAATGTAAATAGGGTCACCAGATGCAAACACCTGCGCCCAATTTTATGGCGCTGGTTACTGTTGATTTCTGTGTTTACAGCCCTAAGGTTCATGCGGTTAAGAGTGCATCGTAAGCGCGAGATTCTGTGGTAAGCGCGAGATTCTGTGGTAAGCGCGAGATTCTGTGGTAAGCGCGAGATTCTGTGGTAAGCGCGAGATTCTGTGGTAAGCGCGAGATTCTGTGGTAAGCGCGAGATTCTGTGGTAAGCGCGAGATTCTGTGGTAAGCGCGAGATTCTGTGGTAAGCGCGAGATTCTGTGGTAAGCGCGAGATTCTGTGGTAAGCGCGAGATTCTGTGGTAAGCGCGAGATTCTGTGGTAAGCGGAGCCGTGAAATTTGACTCTGACGAGGATAGCGTGCAGTTTTTCATTTGTTTCGTTTTCGTTTGAAAACCACATAATTATTTGTTTTAATCATTGTTTTCTTAATAAATACTACATGTAGATGTATTTTTAAATGTCTTTAGGAAGGCATGGTTTGCTCGTTTCCTTGTTTCTCAGATTGTTAAAAAATTACAACATTGTCGCTTTCCTTCTTGACTCAAAAGTGATACTTTCAAAGGCTACATGTTATCTAAATGTCATTACCACTTAAAATTAGTCTAAGTTAGATTTCTTGAAGTTTACTTTCAGTTTTTGTCTGTCTACTTTCAGTGCTAAAAGAAAACCAGAACAGACAAATACAAAATAAAAAACGAAAAAACTTACAAATAAATTTACGGCTATCATCTATAATTTTAATTGAATAACAATAACTCACTGTGAAGTAAAAACTTGTTTTTTTAATCTGATAAATATCTTTCAATTCTGTTGAACATCGAAGTATACTTGTAGAGACAATGTGAGACAAATGAGATAAATTTGGTCTTAGTGCTTGTCCAAATCAAAACAGCTTCAATGATAAACTGTGCAGAATGTCTTTATCATTATAATTTGGTCTTGTAAAAATAATTCTTGTCTGTGAACATTTATGGATTTTTCCGCCAAATTCCAGCCTTGGTTACCAATGCCCAGTTCAATCTGCTTGTGCATGTAGCAGGACTCTATCAAACTTTACAATAAATACTTCCAGACAAAATCAGCTGAATTTTATGAATTTTTTTCTGTAGAACCGAAATTTCTTGAGTTTCCAGGAAAACCGGGAGTGGTATGAAAAACTGAAATGGAACCTCTTCCAGACTGTCAAGTTGTGGTTTGGAATCACTTGAAAATATGTGACCTTAGAGTAGGGGTCAGTGTGTATTACATGGACTTGGATTAGGTGTACAAAGGACATGTTGTACAAGTATTTTCTGTATGAGCCAAGGACAATCCATAGAGGCTTAAAGAGACTGTCATCCACATTGTAAAACAAAAACATCTGTAAATTATCAGAATTTAATAGTGTATTTTCTTATGAGTCAAAACCTGTGAGAGTTTCAACTGACTTCAAGCTTTCTCCTGAAGACCATCAAACCATACAGGTTGAAATGTCTGGTTGTTACACCAACAGTTCTTTTCCGAACCACTACAACTCAAAGAGAGATTTTTTTTCATGTACAACTACAAGGTGGGGTCATTGTTTAGTTTTTGTCAATGTATAGCTGCTTAGACGCAAAGTTCTTTCCAAGAGGTCTGGCTGGCTTATAGTTCAGTGTTGAAAAGCATAGTGAATGAAAAACCTCTGGAAAAAACCCTGAAAAGTGTTCTATATGTAGTAAGCACAAAAATGTGCTTACTATATCATTAATAGCAGTGCCATGATACCCCCCCCCCCCTCCTGTGTCTTCAGCATGGCATCATGACAACACATGCACAAAATAAGACAACCGCTTCCATCTTCCAGCAGCTGACAACAGTTGATGACATTATCTACGCGTGTGTCACTGGCAGTTTAATGCATCACATCCTGTATGTTAATTTATTAATGAACATTATCGCCAACTACACGTTCTGGATGGAGATGTTCTCCAGATAATGTCCAGCAATTGTCAATGTGGATTTATGGATGAGTGAAAATGTTTATTAATTGATTAAAATGCACTTTTTGGAATGAGATGAGTCGACTCATGTGACTAGAATCGCAGCTTGATATTTATGACCAACCACTGATGAAACTTACAATCATGACTGTATATACCAGGGCCAGTTTCTTTTTTTATTTCCACAGCTTTCTTTTCCATCTTTTCAAAGTGCGAAGCAAAAGTTGGAAAGTTCATGCATTCTTTTTAAACAGAGCTACGGGAATGCTATTTGAACTTGTTTATCACAGAGCTGCCAACATTTGCAACTTGTAATCAGGGAGATTTTGTCCAACAATCAGGGAGATACATGTAGTTAGAATTACATTCAACATAATGGGAAAAAGTTTCTATAATTTTCAAAATTGTTCTTTTGAACATGGAAAAATGTGTTTGTTTATCATTTAATAATTATTTTGAAATTTGTGTACCTCTGAATTTTTCGTAAGTTGATCTTTGAAGGTTTTAACGTAATTCTTGGAAATTAAATTATATCAACGTCAGGAATGAAAATATAGTTTGGGGTTTCACATTATGTGGGAGGAAGGGAGGAATAATGTTGTTGAACTATGGGCTATGAAAGATATGTTGAATGATGAGAACAGACCTTTTACACATGTGGTGCTGCGGGGGGGGGGGGGGGGGGGGATTCAACAGTCATCTTAGGTCCAATGGTATAGTCAACAAACAAATGAAGGGGTCTATCACCTCTGCTTACCCCCTGTGTGGTGCTCTGGCAGAATGCACAAATGTGACTTCGGTAATTTCAGGCATGATGTTTTGGACCTTTGGAGAAAAGTAGACAAATTTCCTTGGGGGGCACAAGGGCTGACCTACATGTATGGTGTAGGCTTTAATAGACTTTTCAACCTGCTTTGTTTACCCATGGAGGAACATCCTCCATGGTTTACTAAACTATATATATTTTTTAATTAACATTTCTATGTGACCTATAGTATGAGCAGTGAGTCACCCAATTGCTAAAGTTCATTTTGGTAAACTTAGGCATTATCTGTCTCATTTAAAACTTTGTACAAAAAGTTCATTTTAGTAAACTAGAAAATGCTGTAAAACATAAAACAAAGGTTAAATTTATTTATTTCATTACACATCCAACAGCGCAATTATCACCAATAACAGGATGAAAAGGAAACGAGAAGAAATGTTCAGTTTTAGATGTGAGAGGAAAACCCCAATGGGGAAACCCACACAATCAGGTAGGGACTAAAAACCCAATCCGCATACCAGCTGCAGCCTTAAGGCTGGATTCGAACCAGGGTCCACAGGGAACAGGAAACCACTCAGCCAAACTCATCCACAAATTATAATGTGTACATGGAACAATTTCCTAACAAGCACTCCAGACGCTGCTAACTACATGTAGTAGTAGTACTGATCAATCCTCAAGCTAACTCAAACCCATGTAGGCACTTTAAAATAATTATTGATAATTTCTCCGTCTTGCTAAGTTGAACCTTCACTCTTCCCCGCACCATGAATTGCAACTTCACTCTCCCTCCCCCTCGCTAGTGATTTAGCTTTATCGATATTTTCCCAGCAATTTCCTGTCATTTCACCTGTGTGTGTTTACAGAGCTTGTCCAGCTGAAGCATCTATACAAGGAAGACGTCTCTGACATTAAATTACTGCTAATCTCCTGTTATGTATGACTTTGGCAACAAAAATATCTGCCAAGAGAGGACCAAACGTGCCCTGGAAGAGTTATGTGCAGACAAGAGATTTTTATTGGGGGGGCGGGGGTTGATGGTATATTATTGGTTTTGGGAAGAGTTCATTCATAGTTTTCAATCACCACAACATTTAACAAACTTGTGGAAGCTTCATCAAATTAGTCAGTCATGTTGTGTCTGTTTTATACAATTGCTCATGCTTGATTTAGCACTTCCAGTCCAATATTTTAGGGGGAAATCTTTTTCACACCAACATTTCTTCAGACAAAAATTTCTCTTAGAAAATGTGTATTATACAGGATTGGTAGAGCTTGCAAAATAGGCACAGACAGTGTTCATGCTTTGTGTGATTAACCATATGTAGGCCCACATGAAATAACAAACCTGTGAAAACTTGGGCTTAATCCGTTGTGTGAGTCAGGAGAAAATGGTGAAAAACCATGCACAATTTCCAGCATGGAAACACATGCTTTAACTTTGGTTGAATCAGCTGGCGTTTAAAAAAAAAAAAAAAAAAAGGTTTTCAATAAAGTTTTGTTGAATATGACTTCATGTTTAAGAGGGAAATATTTCACAGAAAAATGGTTCTAGTATAGACTTCAAAATCAGTAAGCTTTCAGACTAATATTAAACATTGATGGTTTTTATCCGAACCAATCTTGTATAACACCTCTAAGGAATGGATGTTCTATCATCCTTTCAGTTCCATTCTAGATACATGTACATGTACATGTATGTACAAGTAGAAAGTCAGACCAGTATTTGTACAGGAAAATACATGGGGATGGATGAGCTCACACTGGTACAAGAACGTGGGAGGAATGCAGGGTATTCCATTTCCAGTTTGTATTTCACTGTCTCCCTGTGGCGAAAGACGTGACTCCAAGGACCTTATGGGTTGAGGGTCAGAAGGGGAGGGCAGATGACTTGAGTCCCCACCAAGTGTTGGGATGAGAGTGGAGATTGTAGGGGAGTGGGTGAATTTGTATGGAAGGTACATGGTAAAGAGCAGAGGAGTGGTAGTAAACTGTAGTTTGTGGAGTTATCTTTGTTCATTTCAAGGACCATGTGGGTTGAAGGTTGGGAGGGGAGGGTCCCCCACCAGTGTTGGGATGATGAGTGGAGATTGTAGGTGGGTGAATTTGCATCAATGATACATCTACGCAAAGAGGGGGGTAGGGGTGGGGCTGAGGAGTGCTGTTTAGTGTTTGAAGTTTCCATTGTTCACTATATTGACTTGATCTCACAGGCAGAGTTATAAAGTGATCACTTCGCCTCAGGGGCAATAGTGAAAGGCACTATACTACTACTAGAGGCTGGTGTACTTTTGTAGCTAAAGCTAAACTGTAGATTAGTATTCAGGCCTGATGCTTCAAGGAGTGGTCATTGCCTTGGTGCCCCTTCAAACGTTCCAATGAAAATTGACAATTTCCTCATAGAGGTGCCCTTTACAAAATTGCCTTGGTGCCCTTGCCCTTTCAAAAACGAGGCATTAAGCCTGAGTAATAGTAGACAATATTGTTTATTTTTATTCTTAAAGCTTAGGAACAATGTTTAAAGTGGGCCTGAATAAACCAAACCTGAAACTTCATCTTTGTAAGGGCAAGGCCATTTTCATTTTGCAAAGGGCACTTCCAATGGAAAATCTCAAAGTCAATGGGAAACTTTAGAAGGGGCACTAAGGCCAAGACAAGGGCAACAGAGGCCATGGGCTTCCATGTAATTCCAGGCCTGATAACCTAAAAATTGCTACTGCCAACTCTGAGAAAACCGAGCTGAAATTCAATTCCGGTTCACAGGGTAAATCATTCTAGATAACTGATGAACAAGAAAAAAATGATATCATTCCATGACCAATGTTACACCATCCCATGGCATCAGGTTACAGGACGACTCGAGACAAGGATGCTCCAGGAAATATTATATTCAACCTTTAGTCCTGAAGCATCCCGGTGGATCATTCTTTGCTGACAGATAAGTAACGAAGAGTTCTCAAATTTATTGCTAAAGCGCAGCCTCCCCCGGAAAAAAAATAAATAAATTAATCAATCATAATAAAAATAAAAAATCAGATGAGAATTTCTCAGACTTTATGGATATCATTTCAATTGTCTAAATTAACAGAGTCTGTAGGGAAATGGAATACAAAGAATTCAGGATATGGCCTTAGTTCAGCCATCTCTTCCTTCCTCCATGGTTCAGCTGGGGAATGATATCATGACCTCTGACCCCAAAAGGTCAGATCTCTGGAGGTTTGCAGTCAGGTTCCACGAAATAATAAACAAGGAAATATGCAACTCAATTGTTCTGCACCTGTTTGTGACAGTGTACATTTTTATTTCGTCTAATCACATAACAATTTTCACTGTGACTTTCACTTTTCTATAAAAACACTAAAACTAAAAGTTTCTTTTTAAGAACCCCCCTCCCCCCACAAAGAGGATATTGGCTGATCCATTGAAAAGTTGACATACCTACATGTATGTATGTCAGGTGTAATATTTGGCCCTTAGAAAAAAAAGGAAATTGTTATTGAGTACAAGGGCTGGCCTACATGATAAAGGATTTTTGCAGACTTTTCCCCAAGGGCAAGTAGAGAAAAATATCATGCCTGCTATGTGTAAATTTGGTTAAGAACCTTGCTCAATGGCACAAGTGTCATGACCTGGATTAGAACCCACACCCTGCTGCTGACAACACCAGAGCTTGGGCCCAGTGAACTATACCGCTCAGCCATAAATCCTAATTTACAAAAATTGTATCGGTTCAGTGTAGTTTGCCCTTCGTTTCTAACTTCCTGGAAGCGATCAACAAAATAGGTCCATTAGGGGAGTTAGGGGTCCTTTCAATGGCCCAAATTACCCCCTTCATCTGAAGAGACAGGCTTAGCGGGTTTACACGAGAAAGAAAGACGTGGGTAGACAAACTTTTATTCTCTCTGCAGCATTGATTCGATGTAACTTAAAGGTAATTTTGTGGTGTTATACAATCTTGGTTTGGGTCGCTATTTACAGCCATCCACCTCTTTTAGTTGGGGTTGGGATAATTGGTGTCGCAGCAATACCCCAGTGTAGAGTGTAGCTTGTGTAACACCAGCAATTCGCACGTAATTTACACTCATTCCTAAGACGGATTAAATTCACATTCGTAATTACAAGTGGTTGTTGAAGCTAAAGTAACTTAGAGCACCTACGGCAATTGTCATGGGGTTCTAAAGCGGTATCCCTTGTAAAGCTCCAAAACTATGTTTTCCTGATAATGGAGGTTTCCTGTACCGTTGGAATAATTCACCACCCATGGCAGACCATCTATGGGCAGATACAATGTAGTTGCAGGGCTTAAATTTTACACAGGCCAGTGGTTTTATCATAGGGCCATTAAACTCAGGACCCAACAAGTGTTGTGTTGTTCAATTGAATAATAGGCCCACCTCACTCTGTAGAATCATTAATTTTAAGAAATTATGTTCAAATGTGGACTTTGAGTTTGAGTCTGGTAAAACCTTTCAACTCTGTGTTGAGCATCTAAGTAAACTCACCCATAAGACAAATGAGATCAATCTTCTCTCAGTAAATGTTCAAATGAAAACAGTTTACGTTATTTCTTATTTAGATTCTGGTCTTGTAAAAAATATATTCTAGTCTGGTAACAAGTACAAGTCTTGCGGTCTTATGGAATTTCACCTCAAACTCAAGCCCTGGTGTGATGCCATAAGTGATCATGTGGTGAAATCAATAACACAATATTTCTCTTGCCAAGTTTGATAATTTGAAAGTGAAGTCACTGACTTTATTTAACCTACCCTTAAAGTGCACACTTGTTTCTTACAAATACAGTTAAACTTTAAAGAGACATCCAACATTTTCATAAATATAATGGTAATTTGTTTGGATGGTTATGGCATTGCCCACTTTCTGCATTTCCTTTAAAGGTGTACCTGCCTGTGTTGTATGGTAAAAACATTTATAGCAGAGCACTAAATACCTACGGGTCATAAACAAATTCTTAAAATACACAAACACTTCCAAAAGCTTTCTTCATGATTTAGTAGGCAGTTTGGGAGAGTGACCTAGGCATTTTTGACTCCACAAAATTTCTTGCTTTTCCAAAAAATAAATAAATAAATAAATAAATAAATAAATAAATAAATCAGAGAGCTTACTTGGGTTAGTAGACACGTCACAAAGTCACAAAGTCGGCTTTTCCCAAAACACGTTGCAAAATAAATCAAGATAATTGGTAATGTAGTCCCAACCCTCCTTCAGGGGAGAAATGAAAACTTCAGCAAAAATTTCTCACGTAATTACCACAAACTGAAAGGGAGTCTTTGTACCAAGTGAAAAACACTCCGGTCTTTTGTGTTACGGGAGATGACAATAGAGACTTAGGGCTTGAGTTCAGTGACTTCTTAACAGAAGCAGGTACAATCCTTTCTCAAATACAATGTAGGTTTTTTCTTAAAAGTGGGTGACACCATCGGTATTTGCTTTATGATGATACACTGCACAGGTTGCCCTGCTTTTGAGTTGGGCCATGTAAAGAGATTCAACCCGAACCCTTCAAAACCCAACTGCATATTCTGTTTAATTCTGTTGAATTGAGGACTGCACTAGTTAACTGATTATGCTTTGTATGGGATCAGGCATACCACCATAATCAGAAACCATTAGTTTGGGTGTTGAGTTATTGTATGGTGTTGAACTGAGGACTGCACTTGTAAACTGATTATGCTTTACATAATCAGAGTCCAGCAGTCTGGTTGCTGAGTTGCCATATGGTGTTGGATTTTGTTAAAAAGATCCTAGTAAAATCAAACCCAACAACGCTTTTCCAAGAGAAAAAGGCACATATCTCAGTAGACCAACTGAATGAAACTCCTGCATGTACATATACTTTGTTCTGAATTCTTCAACTTCAAAAGAATCACCATAAATACAGTGGAAACAAAAAACCACACAGCAAATTTGTCAAGCTGTTTTCTACAAAGCATTTACTGTGATTATTCACGTTCTAATGTTAGACCGGGTCCACAGTTGGTACCTGGTGTCACATTCTAAAAGTGCTTCATGTTTTCATGGAAATGACGTCAAGAAGGCAGAGGGTCCAGCCACCCAGGATGTTTGATACCATTTCCGTGTGTCCCACCACGACATAAATTTTTAATTGGAAACTTACCCAAAATAATTCAGATCATAGGAGAAGATGTACAAACCATGTGAATGTATTTCGGTCAAGATTGAGAAATATTGGAAAGGGGAGTTGAAAATAGTTTTTCTGGAAATACGGTTCCAAGCCGGCATAAGAATCATTATAAAAACAAATGAATTACGACTTATAATATATTTATATACAGCACCAGAGGCCCAATTACATAGAAATGCTTGGGCGCAAGTTAGGTTTTGCAGAATAGACAACATTTTCCTTTACTAGAAAGAGAGGCAAGCCAAACTTGCACAATGTGCACATTTTGTGATTAGAACCCCCTCCTATTTTTCACTGGTAGAGCATTTTGTTAAAAGCAATAGACCCCATGCATTGGCTGCCATCAGTGGTGAGGTCGCCTAACTGACATGCACATGTGTATCTACAACTCTCAGCCAATGAAAGGTCTTCCTTTAACCTCAGTGAGGGCGCTGTTTGAGATGATGTACAAAGGAGGTCTTTGTTCTCGTTGAAAAGAACTTGCTTAACAGCGAGAGATTACCAGTCGAGACATCATGTGACTTACTTAATACTTTGCTCCATCACTGGTTCCATCGTGACGTTTAACAATGAAACCTCTGCAATAATTTCTGACTAACCAACTAAAAAATTGAGGCCTGGGTCAAATTATATTGTCCCTTTCATTTCAAGATCTTTACACCAAATGTCACCGATTATTTATTTTCTGTCAAACCATTTTAAATCAAAGCCGTTGTTCTTTTCCTTTTTACTCAAACAGATTTCGCTCCGGTTTAAACTGAAAAATAACAGCAACCATGTGGAACAAATAAATATTTTCCCCGATCTGCGAGTTCCGAGTTTGTGGTTCAAGTTCATGAAAGAACAGTTCAACGTCCACAGGTACGCTGTGTTTGCCTGGCACAACCACCGCACAAAGAACACTACTATATTATTCTGTCATAATCTCTTTCAGAAATCCATCCAGAAAAAAAAGAAAAAAACCTCTGCGCTCTGAACTTGTTTATTCACCACATATTAGTTTACTCAACCAGATCCTAACAAAGGCGTGGCATTCCAAAAATGTCATATCTGGTTTTCCTATCATTTCACTACAAAGAAACAACACCTTTGTGAACTGGGGTACAGTCTACTTGGAGGTCACACAAGGACAACAGGCAAAAGTGCTGGTAAGGAGCACTTAAAAGTTGGACTTGGGTTGCCATGGAAACAACATCCAAAGAGTCATATCATGCACTAAGGTTGTTGTGGGGGGGGGGGGATAATTTACAGAACAAAATCCTTAAACTTTTGAATCGAATGGCATCCAGAGTGTTGCAGAGTATGTCTACTTACCACGTATGTATGGTCATCTACCTCCATGGTATGGTATATAAGTACATAAGTGCTGAAAATGTAGGTCAAAAAGCAAATAAGCTTAAATAATCTCGAGCACTTTTGATTTGTCTGTCGGAAGCGACAACAATCTCTGAAGTAATGCTTGTTCATTTGGGCACCGGATCTGAAAAAATTAAACCCCAAAGAATGAAAAAAATTGAATTGACCAACAAGACCAAGGTAGATTTGCCTTTAAACAGAATGTATACATCCGTGCTTGATGCGTATTTTCTGAATGGTTAAGTCAGCCACCTGATACATGTATACTGAACAGAATAAAGGAACAGCGGGAGGGGGAGGGGTGGAGCTAGGTTGACAAAGGGGGCGGCTGTGACTCCCTAGTGCAGTGTTGGATAATTTAACAGCGGGTCGTACCAACAATTCAAAATCATCAGGAATATGTGTGAATGTACTTTTAAAAATGCTTCTGCACTGGAAAAATAATAATCAAGGGGAAATGTAAAGTTTTAAAAGAATTCTGACAACGACAAAAGGAGGAAAATCTGTAGTCGACTCCCACCCCCCATCCGCAATTTGCAATTAGCCCAAACACTAACTTGTGCATAGGGAGAAGCCTGCTCTTATTCAAAGTAATGTAAACACTGTAAGGTTGGGAGGGAAATATAGTCTGATATCTTGTTTGTAAAATAAGACACATAACTTGCTGAACACAAGGAACCAAACACTGGCATGAAAACATAACAAAATTTAGATTACAAGTCCTTCCAAATCCCAAAGTACAATCACAATATTTCCCATTTTCCATTATGACCATTAATTGACAATATTTTTGTTCTCAACAACATTTCCATCACTGCCCAATACAATGAAAACCTCAACAAAAGAGTTGATTAAATTTCTCAAAAAAATGTAAATATTTTCTTTTAATCTGAAGCCGGTTCCTTGTCGATTCCCTTTAAAATCTGGGAAGGGCTACTTATATTTCTTAAACAAATAATTCTTATCTGTGTGTAAACATTGTGAGAACAAGTGAGTAAATAACAAGTGGAAATGGGGGTACACTACCCAAACTTAATCACAGATAAAACACTATTGAGATTTTGGACAATGATTACATACATTGTAAAATGTGCATAAAATCATGACACATTGAACAGCTTGGTTGAAATACAATTTTACGATCCATTGTTCTCTATTGGTTTCAATTTCTAAAATGATATTATACCAAATTTTGAGTGCGATTCTAGGTCTTCAAATGGAAAATTAAGCCGTACATGTAAGTGCCGTGTACTAGGATTGGTAGTGCATGTTAAAGAACCAGGAACACTCATTGTGGAAGAGTAGGGGTTAAACCGAAGTAGAGTGTTTTTCTGGTTCACATAGCAAGCACCCTTGTTTTCAGGTTTCCTCAGGCATGTGAGCTACAGTGATAAACTTCACCTGCATCCTTAGTTTCAACCAGAAATTTATAATAAATAATAATACATCAATAAATAGTCTATGGTACAGTTAAAAGCCAAGAAATGACAAGCTGGCTATCACTTAAAAAATAAATATATAGGGCCTATATTATGAGAGAGTCAGTCATGAATCACAAATAAAACAACATAACGTCCAGAACACACAAAAACCAAAGAACAAAACTACATTTTGTACTTACTGTTTGACAATCAAACATCCAGTTCACCCTTCAATTCCGGTGTGTGTAATGCAATTCCAACGACAATCAGCCAATATTACTCATAAAGTCCACAAGTTGTGTGTTTTATATTCTGTCCGTAGACTTTAAATCCATAATCTTTACAAATCCTCCGTCATACAGTAAAACCACTGTGTCCTTTAGTTACGAATGACCGCAATACAGTGTACACACCACCATCAGTAGCTCTATCCGCAGCTCTGTAAACTCATTTCAGAGTTATGTCAACTTTCTAGGAAGCTAGCTTTTGACATGGGTATCCCAACCTTGACCATGTGGTCACTGCATTTCCTTGTCGTCATGCGCCGCCGCCCACACCAATGAGCCAGGATTGAATGCTTTTAACACACCTGTAAAACACTCAATCCGTGAAACAACAACCACAAAACTAAACAGACTGTATTTCCAAATTTAGAGGATAAAACTCAGGGCTAAAACGGTGACCTTGCTCTGAAATAAAAAAAAGTATTATGGCAGAGGTTCTGATACATTGTGGCTCACCATGCAGACTTGATCATCATTGGCAATACAAATGACATCCTTTTAAAGGCAGGGTGTACTTTTGGTAATTACTCCACAATGACCATAAAAACTTACTTGGTAAAGAGCACTGGAGAGCTGTTGATATTATAAAATATTGCTAGAAACGACACCCTGTGAAGTAATGTAGTTTTAGAGGAAGAGGTAAATTTTCAGTTATTTTTTGACACAAGAGGACATGGAAGGATTTGGGCCAAAGGCAGCTTGGCCAAAATGGGATTCTGAAGGATAAGGCCTGTTGGGGGATGATGAAGCCTGTCACAGGCAGATCCAGTTAGCAATCGGACCAAGTCTGTTAGGGTTTTGGATCTCAGTTCTTTGACAAATTACAGCAATTCAAAGGTGAAATCCCATTTGATAATGACAATTAATGTACTACTAGCTAGAACTCCGCAAACACAATGAAATAGTGGATCTACATGTAGCACACCCCCTCCTTGATTTTGTCTTTGTTTTTATGATCTTTTATTTGGTCACATCTTTCATAACACGTACATAAATTCTTTATGACTGCCGTTTTGATATTTACGATCAACCTCTTCAATTGAAGTTTTGTCCCCTCTATATTTTGTTATTCCTCTACAAAAAAAATTGAAATAAAATCTAACCCAAGGCCAAAAACAGAAAAGTATTATTGACTTGAACCACATGACTTGTACATGTTTTCAATACTGTGTTCATGGAGGGACTTTGAGAAAGTTGAGGTTTAACGGAAAATAATTGTTTGGAAATCGTGTGTGGTTGAATCAAGTTTAACTAACACTACGCAGTAGACCTTCATCATGCTTTGGTCATCTGTGTCAGGTACCCCACATACCATGGTGATGTTGGCAGCTCTAATTTATTATAATGAGGGTGACCACACTGTCTTTTACTTCAAGCCTCAGTTTGGGCCATCCATCTTTAAAGAGGGTCTTCAATGTCAAATTAAGTTTTGTGATGCACTCATTTTCTAATAGATAGAGTCCTCATGAAAGTGGGGAAGAATTACAAGTCTCTACTATCACTTTAAAATTGTGTAAATATCAGTTTATTTTCACTTTCATATCACTTTTATTGTATTACTCTTCCAGGGCAATATTTGAAACATGACATCATCGGACATAAAAACCAAATAGGTCTGTACATTTCAAAGAGGAATTTTTGCTCCAGTCGACGTTCAAATTCAAAGCAGTTTTAATTGAATATCACAAAAAATCAACAATAAACTACAAAATTCCCTGCCAAAAATGTAGACCGCATACCTTGAATTATTTGTCACATCATCAAATATTTTTGGATTTTGACAACAAATTGCACTTGATTGAAGGGTATCAAACACAGCATTTTAACATGATGTTAGAGAATTGTAATTTTTGTTGTCCATTCTCATAAGAATTTATTGGAAAATGAGTGGATCACAAAACTGAATTTGCCTTTCAAGCCCCTCTTTAATGCAAATTTCATCAACTGAACCTCTGACAAAAATCCTAACAAAGTGAGATGACAACACAAACTTCTTAGTCCCCTTGTCCCCATTAGGTCTGATCATTCACCACTCATCAGCAAATTGCATGCAGAAATCCCTGGCCCCAAGTAGAACAACAGTCTCTTTACTTAGGTAAACTGTGAATAGACTAATCTCACTCATTATTTACCCACTCCAAATGTACCCCCTCTTGAGGTCCCCCTTGCCCCCTTTTGGCTGCCCCCTTTTCACTGAGATACACTCTATAAATAGGTGTTTTGTTCTCATGACTGGGCTTTGTAAAGCAACCAGCCTATTATAGGCCTTACATAAGAACTCTAACAATAACTTTAGGGTGATGTATTATGCACTACTGGGGATGTTTTGTTGATTTTGGTGGTGGATTTTTCTTCTGGGATCAGAGAAGGTGACCATCTTGATAGTTTTTCCATTCACTATAAAACCTAACCCAGATAAGGACAGGTTAGCCCTTAGTGTAATGTAAAACAAAAATGGCAGATTGTCCATTCACATGATACTTTGGATGTAATGCCTTAGCTAAGCATGTTGTACTAAGCATTAGCATGTCCAAGAAAAAGTCGTATACAACATTCTCCAAATGTGTTCTGAAGATTAAACAATGGAATCTGGTTATAGCCTAACGGTTTCTTTTCCTGCCTTTTACCCCTGTGAATCATGGTTCAAACCCCACCTCAGTCCCTAACTGATGGCGTGAGTATTCTCCCAGTTCAGGGATTTCCTCCCACATCTAAAACTGAAATTTCTTCGTCATACTTTTCATTGGCATCTTCGGAGACAGGTTACACTTACAGTGTATAAGCACTTTTAAGAGTTCCTTGGTTTCATAGACTGTGCAAGTCTCTAGCGTATCACAAACGAGAAAACAAATCAAACTAGATTACAATTTTTAATGAAATCAATCTTCTTTTAAAATTCTTTAAATTCAATTTGTGCCTATAAATCAGCAACACGTTGAAAAAAATAAAATCTATGACCCTACCTTTAAATAAAAAAATTTAAAAAAAGGATTTTGTCAATTGTTATTTATTTCCAAGTATTCTGAGCAAGTATTTAGATGCCCTGATCATCAACTTATACAACACATGTCCACATTGGTATCCTATTCAGACATTTCCTCAACCTTGCATGAACACTAACTTGAGTCTCCCCCAAAATGACCCTCATTGTTAACATCTACACATGTAACTCCGAGAAAGAAACCACTGCAGGATTTGCTAATGCCAGGAGAACACAGAAGTCAGGACAGTGGCATGCTGAGCCAAGGTCCGATTTCTTTCTTTCTTCTTTCTGTCCGACTGAGGTCACATATAATTCTGCATAGCTGAACCTCAGTACAGGGGCAGAAAATTCAACATTTGCTCGGCAAGGTTGAATCACTTTCCATCAAATCTTTTTTCTTTGATTCTAATCAGTTCAATGAAAGAGAGGCTGGAAGGAAGAGGGTAGTCTGGTGCAACAACAACAATTGCATTCCTTGTTAAAGTTCCACACAGGGAACAAGACAAAGATGATTCAGATTTCCTGAATCTATTCAGTACAGAATAATCTTGCTCAGCAGAGTAAACTACTTCAGATCAAATTCACAAAAATCTTGAAGATAAGACGATTTGTTTTTAGAAGTAATGCTTTTCAACACTGAACTAGCCAGCTGCAGCACTTGGAGAGAATTCTAATTGGTCCTCGGGTTTCCAAGTAGCATTTGGTTATTGGTGGACCTCTGCTCAGTGAGAACGCAGGTGAAGTTCTAATAAGACAGTATGCAAGCGTTGGTTTCACTGTGTCAATTTCATTGACATTTTAATATCTTTTACTCAGCAGGACTAAGGTATGGTCCAGGAACTTTACAGAAACTAGATCCATCGGAGTCAACATATTACATAGTAGGTGCACATACTTTAACAGAGAATTAACAACCCCCTGGCAAGGGCTGGCCTTACATAGGCTACATCATCAAATATTTTCCTTAAAGTCACTGTGAGTGGGAAAGGGGCGGACAGATATATTGAGCCTGGTTTATGTTTTGTTTGGTATTGAACTGCAATTACAACTGGATAAATAATACTAAAACTTAAGAATACATCATACATGGGGAAAAAGTCAAATTTGTAAACTGTTTTTCTGTTGTTTTTATAAATTTTAATACTTTACTGTCAAACACAAAGTTGTGTTTGATTATCTGGTACTGGGTTTTCCCCCTCTGTATATGAAATTTATTTGTGTTTTGTACTTCCGTATAAAATTGTACCAGGGGTAAATTTCATAGAGTGCATCAGTTTGCGAACTGTGTGTATAAAAAATGTTTTGGGCAGAGTACGGTTCCGGTTACCAGTCAAAATTCAACATAATGTGTAATGATAATGACTGGTTCCCTGCTAATATCAATTCCTCGAGGAAATGTGTTAAACGATCTTCTAAAAACATCTCATTATGTGTTCTGGTTCGAAAACCAAAAATCAACGTTCCCAACTTAAGTTGTCAATCAGCAACCATGCATGCAACAGTTAAAGCCACAAGGCCAAACAACTACATGTTGACATTGTATTCTTTTGTAATAAAACCAAACAATGGGACAAACAGCAACACTGTGATTACAGTGTGGGGGAGACAAAATACTGCCTTGCAACTTGCAACAATCGTTACATGTGAGAAACCGATTTAGTAAACTTTTCAGCTGTCAAATAACATTAACCAGATCAATGCTATTTTAAACCCGCCATCTTTTTTTCTTTTGAAAACTTTGCTGGACAATTGGTAGAATTGCGTACAGTTTGTGAACAGTTTGGAAGAAATCTTTACTGTGCAAAGGAATGTTATGTCCATAAATCATCACTGAAGCATTTTATTTCAGTACCCAATTTTCTCCTTGAGCTTACAGTTAAATCACTGTACAGTACTCATGTTTGTTTTACAGTCAAAGTTTGCCTTAAATGTAACGTCAATCTTTCTACAACAGTCATGGAATTACATAAAAGGCAACAGAGACCATAGCCTCTCTGTTACCCCTTGTCTTGGCTTTGGTGCCCTTTCAAAAGTTTCCCATACACGTTAAGATTTGCCAGGGAAAGAGCCCTTTGCAAAATAGTTTCTTGGATGGGCAAATCTTTACAACACACATAACATCATGCACTTTACATTACAATCAGCACCAAGCGAGTTCATCCATGTCATAAAAATGCCTGTATTCTGTAAATTCATGGAAGTTAACACATATATAAAAAAAATTATTTTAAAAAAGAAAAACAAGACTGGGCCAGAAATTACTTTGCCGAAATAGAACCGTTGTTTGCAAATAGTGAATTGTTTATGGGATTTAAGCATTTCAAAAAAACTGCAAACAATTTGGGTTGAAAATTTACTCCACAACTTTTTTTTCTTTTTTTTCTTTTTACTATCTGCCTGCTTAAAAATTAGCCACAAGTGTGTGTGGTGTCTTTAATTTCCCCCAGCGGCAGGATGGATTTCTTTTTCATCCTATGCCTATCAAATTTGTTTCTTTCTGCCAAAATGATTCTTTCATGATACGTCACTTGTAATTGCTTAGATTTGCACGATAACATAAGCGTTTGAAACCTGACGTGCCAATTTGTCCTGGATAAATATATTTCATGTCGTTCTGGCATTCAAGTGTAAAGACTACAACTAAGCTTGACTAACTATATTTTTTGAATGAATATGCATGAAACCAGATCCAAACGCGAGATTTGTGGGATTAACATTTTCTTTGAGTAAAATAAGATTGGTATGGATCAGAAGAGCTTAAAAAGTGTGTCTAGTCTCGGTTTCAGGCACACAGAGGCCCGATTTTTCACCCCTCAAAATGCCAAAAGCTCAAAGCTTCCAGGGGCTTCGCCCCCTGGACCCCCACCGGGGCCTCACCCCTTGACCCCACCATCAATGTAACAGAAATTTTTCCAGTAAATTTAGAAGATTTATATGTATCTGATTTCCTATAAAAGTGTGTCTATTTCTCTGTTTTAGGCACTTGGAGGCTTGATTTTTTCACCCCACAGAACGCCAAAGGCTCGCCCCTGGACCCCACCAGGGGCCGTAAGACCAGCCCCTGGACCCCACCCATTTTGGGTTTACCCTCTAATACAAAATCCTGGTTGCGCCGTTTTGCCCCCCGGTTTAAAAAATCCTGGATCCGCCCCTGTTACCGTTAGTGTTAGTGTTAGGTTTGATCATAGAGATTCTAGATTTGATCCATTTCAATTATGTTTTGATCAAAGTTGGTGACTTGGTTGACCCATTTTTGCCCAATATGTTTGACATGAGTCAATTCTTTCTTCTTTTATTTACTTTTAAAGCTTTTTCCAAATTTATACGCTGTTTTATTTATTAAATACTTATTTCTTAATCTTCACCATCACAATTATCAGTCCATCGGAATATATTTTGGTTTGTTCATTTTTAAGTCTACTGAATAAAAAGAAAGAAAACTTACCAGTAACACGGACCGTGCCGTCAGCGGTGTATCTGTGCCTGGAATATTGTCACGGCCACCCCGTCGATAAAATCACTGTCAAGGTCGTCTATACTAAACTGCATTCACACACCTTCGACCGTCGATTGATTTTTCTATCAGGTTTATCCTTTTTCCCAATTTAGAAAGTTCCTTGAGTCACGATGTGATCAATAATCAAACTCTCCAGGAGTAACTAATGGTGATCAGTATCACTATCAGGGGAATTACAGATGATGCAAGTTAGTTTTGCATGCACGAAAAACGATTAGAAAGCGGGTCGTGAACTTAACAAGAATTAGAAAAACCGAAAGAACTACCCGGTAACTTGAATTTGTCCGATATCAATAGAGGGCGCACTAGTGAAACTTTTTTTTATTACGGTATGTTCTTTTTTTCTGCAGTTTGAGTTAAATAAAAAAACTCCTCTTTCGTATTCTTTCAATATGATCACAGCTGGTAAAAAGTAAAGAAACAATTTGGTAAACAAGTCTTCATAATCCCTGCTAACCCCTGCTTTTTCTGAATGCTTTATGCTTTTCTTTCTCCACTCTCTCTATTCATGTATTTCCACTTGACTGCTCGTCACCCTTGTGTGCACGTATGTGTGTTGTCTTGTCATTTAGCCTTCGAGAAAGACTCTGCAAGGGTCGAAACGTCAGGCCACTAACTAATTTTTTGCATTTATACTACAGGTCCTTTTGATTGGTAAGCAGTTTGCAACAGCTAATTCTATTCACTCATGGTGCAGCTGGTTTTTATACTGTCAATGGCTCAGCTGAGAAATCAGACCCAAGGAAATCAGCAAAAAAGTTTCATGCCTGACTACTTTTACAGTTTGAAGCATTTCAAGTCAACAGTCAAGTAGTGTTCCTGAATTGGACAATGTCATCATTTATTCACCACATTTATTTACCAATTATAAGAAGCTTTATTCATTAACCTTGGTGTCCATCCTCACAGCTACTTTATATCTAAGGGGCCACCTAAAGTTTTCAACATTTTCACTGTCATACAAAGCAGGAGGGAGTCAGTGACCACGTACAGCCTTCTCCCTTAACAGAGGTCCGCTGGCCACATAAAACACCCGTGGTCGGACTGGCTATACTAGTTCAGTGCTGAAAAGCATCCCTATTTAATATGAATTATGGACTAGTGAAACATCTGACAAATCAGTGAAATGAAAAGCTAACTGGTCCTGCTGACAAGTCACTGAAAAAGTTAAGGGCACACCCGAACATACGACTTTGAAAGGTGTGTAAAATGTTCATATCTAAATAGTTTGAATCAATTTGAAAGATTTGTTTTGATAATCATCACTTTGGGGGAGGGAGAGGGTCCTCAAAAGGAGTTCTCTCTGTATGACCTGAAAATATTGAAAACTGTGAACGACCTGAATTGGTACAAAAACAGAGCAACCCGAGTATTCTTCTAAAAGTTTGACTGCCAAGCTGTTAACATCTACATTCATTTATAAGGTATTGCATACCAAATATGATAAAACTAATCCTCAAATACTTTTATTGTTGTTAAATGTGAATCACCAACATGCTTTAACTGTTTTGTTGCTCAATGCTCACACATGAATTATGTGAATATTTACCAGTCCCACGTAGTGAGCATTTCCATTTGGTTTCAAGAGACCATGTAGGTATCTCTTGAAAACATTCCTGAGAAATTAGATTTTCGTTTGAAACTCTGGTTTACAAATTACCCTCAGATCATAGATAGAACTTGCATGAATGCTTCTGCGCTATGTTTTGCCTTGATGGGTACAATAGATTGCATAACATGCTGTAAAAACAATTTAATAACCATTAATTTTGATAGCGACTTGAGGTTTGTAGGACTAAAGTACTTCAATACAAAATTATCTTGCACAAAATTAGATCACTTTATAACATTATTTAACTATGTGTACAATCGGCCTAGTGTACAACCAACATGTGGTGACTTAATTGCTGTGGTACTTGGTTCCTACAATGCACAGTATGTGTAGGTGAAACAATATTGTTTACTACAACTACATTACAAACATACATGATGCAAAACAAGTAAAATGAACTAGTTTTCTTTCATCTTTGTTATTCTAATTTTTATTTACTCAGGCATTGATGCCAGATAACAAACATGGTTGTAATCCAATGAGTACAGCACTGCAAAACAATTGTGTTTACTAAGCAAAACAATAGATCCATTTAGCACTAGTTTATCTTTTGCTTAAGGTATATGTTTATTTGTCATTAAGTTAAATTATCAATGATGCAATTTAAAGAAGACTACCCTTGTAAACACCGAGTGAATTGCTGATACAGCAACACTGATGCTTACCAGCTGCTTGTGTGACGACTACAAAACGTGAACAAGTTGATACAAAATGTTAAATCTAAAGATTGTCAGTACTCGCCACAGAATTCAGCGTGACTAATTTCAAGCACAACTTTCACTTGCATTGTCAAATATTCAACGAGTAAAAAATAATAAAACTCTTTATGAAAATGGTTCAGAAACCTTAAGTTGTGTCCGAATTGACAGCTTCAGAAGTGGCTACAGCTTGATTGATGAGAAGGCTTCTAGCTTCACTACAGCCAACAGCCAAAGCCAAAGTTGTTTAATTCAGGCGCCATGTTAAAGACATTGTCACACTTTTGAGACACTTGGTGGCAGCAGACTAATGACAATCCACTAGTCTTCGGAATATAGAATGCAAACTGGGAATGACTTGGCACCACCGAGTCTGCCGTCATATAGTGTCACTGGTAAATAAACTGTTACCCCCAGCCTGTAGGATTGGGCCCAATAGAAATTACAAACATACAAAACTGAATCTAGAATTGATTACTTCATATCATAAATAGCAAATGATGATAACTCTCAAACTATCCTGTTTTAAATAAACTGGACAGTGTACTGAAGACAATGAGAACAAGAAAGTTTTCTTGCTAAGCGTAGATAGTCAGATTACCAATCAAGACACATCTAGTTCTGTCCTTAGCTGGTTATTACTGGATCTGCTATAATGACATTCACCTATAATCAACTATTTCATTCTTTAAAGTTATTAAACAGGATTGGTAAGGATAACAAACATCATTGTTTACCTTTAGTCTCAGTTCATACTTAGCTAGAGCAATTTTTGTCTGTGAAATACTTTCCTCTGAAATGAAGTCGTATTCTAAAAAAGCTGTTTGGAAACTTTAAAAAATGCTACAGCTGATTTTGGTTGTTACAATCGACACTAAGGACAATGCTAAAAATTGGGTATGGTTTTTCACTATTTTCTCCTGACACACAACGGATCCAGCCCAAATTTTCGCAGTTTTGTTAATTTGTGTATATAGTTGATCACACAAAACATGAACACTGCCTGCGACTATTTTGTCAGCTCTATCAATGTATTATTTATAATACCCTTTAAATTTGGACCTTAATACTAATAAATGAAAGTGAGAAACATCTGTTTGCTTCCTCCCCTCTCCTCCAAATCTACAGCTGACCGCAATCCTTTACAACAATTGGTTTGGAGGTTTTACCACTCTGAGAGCCAAAACGTTCGATCTTATTGACAACATCTATTCCCTCTACCACTTTGCCAAACACAACGTGTTTCCCGTCCAGCCAGTCGGTTTTAATGGTAGTGATGAAGAATTGAGAGCCATTTGTGTTCGCTCCAGAGTTAGCCATGGATAGGTCTCCTAAGTCACAAAATAAAAAATACAACATTTGAAAAGAAGAACGATGATAACTTAATTCTATTTTACAAAATGGGACAAAATGGATTTTCTTCCAGGCTCCATTTTTCCAGCAGGTTTTATTTTAAACCATTCAACTGCTGAGTTTGTGTATTGTGGCACACTGCATGGGTCCGTGTGGGGGTGTCTAACCATTGAAATCGAGTACTTTAACAAAGCAGTTCCGGGCATTTTGTGTGAGCAAGAACGTCCTCGCTTCACTTTTGTGTACAAAACCAATGGGGATTTCGCAAACTAAGAAAAAGAAATCCTTGATTTAATGTGTTGACAAAGAGTCACCACATGGGCTTGAATTTTACACTGGACCACAGGCCTGAGGCCAGTAGTTTTAGTGTCGGGCCAGTAAACTCATGACCAGACAAGTCCAGCAGTCTTGTGTTTTTCAATTGAATAATTATACCTATGTAATGTCGTGTTCAAATGTCGGCTTTGAGTCTGATAAAATACCTTTCAATTCTTTTCTACAAAGTGTACTTAACCCATAAATATCTTTTAGTACTTGTTAAAAATCGAAACGAACAAGGTTGTTTTCTCATTTTGATTCTGGTCTTGTAAAAACAATTCCGGTCCAGTAAACATTTTGAACAACAAGCCCTGTGGTTTTGTGGATTTTTCATTTTGCAAAGGCCTCTTCCACTGGAAAATCTTTAAGTCTATCGGAAACTTTTGAAAGGGCACCAAGGCCAAGATCACGGCAACACAGGCCATGGCCTCCGTGTAATTTTTAGGCCTAAAATCTATAAAATTCTAGCGAAACGACGCGATGAATTTGAAAGAGTCAGGGTAGAACGGGGTTCACATAACTTTACCCTTTTCAGTATGCTTCAGCTGAAAGTTCTCATCTGGAAACTTCTCGCCATAGATGCTCTTTCCTCCAGTTCCATTCCCACGAGTAAAGTCTCCGGCCTGGCACATGAAATCTGGGATTACACGGTGAAACACTGAGCTTTTGTATCCAAAGCCCTTCTCGCCAGTGCACAGAGCTCGGAAGTTTTCTGAATGAGATTAAGAAGTAACAAGTAAAGTCATCTTTGGTGCACCCAAATGTCCTGCAAGGCAGTCCGTTTCATAACATTTTGGGGGATCCCAAAACCAATCCACACACCAAGTTTGGAAATAATATGCCAAGTCCTTGAGTTATCGATCATACATTTGTTTTTGTTTTAACCATAATAATAACCTTGACAATAGGCCTACATGGGTAAAAAAGCACCAGGCTTCTGGGGGATCCAAGTTAAACCAAGTCCTTCTTGAGTTATCGCTGTGACGATAATTGCACACACCCCCTTACGTATGGCAGTTGCGGGGGTTTGCTTTCCTAAATTTTCTTAGTAAAATCAGCCTTTTAAAAATGTTCTTATAAAATATAGAAGATGATCGAAACAAGCAATAATGATAATATTTTCTCACCTGCTGTTTTGGGTACAACATCCACACGGAGCTGAGGATAAAAAAAGAGGACACATTATTAAAAATAAAATACAGAAAAACATAATTTGCATAAAAAAAAAGGCATGGAAATTCATCTTTGAAAGAGCAGGGCTATTTTTACTATGAAAAGGACACTTCCATTGGAAATCTTAAAGTCTATGATGGGAAAATTGCCAAATACTGTCTATTCCGGTCGCTCAGACAATTTGGCACCAAACACTATTTTGGCAGCAGACACTTTTTGGCCAGACACCCGTGCCAAAATACCCATGGCCTTAATAATGTAAATTAGATAAATGATTGTTGCGATATTCGTAACCCTACATCCCCCCCGACACAATGGTCACCATCCTTGCAACGTAAACAATTTTGAAATTAATTCTTCAAAGAGTCATAACTCACTGTTCAATTCAACAACCGATAACCATCATGACCATGACATGATTGAAATGACAGTTACTCAACTTACTACAAATTGAATTCTGCTTGCAATGCCAATAATATCATTACTAAATAATAATTAATAGTTAATAAAATTTAAAAACACTGTCTACCTAGTGAGTTTCTCGGAAACAGGTCAACTCGTACCCAGGTCAACTTGTACCCAAGTTGACTCGTACCCAAATAATCGTACCCAAGTCAACTCGTACCCAGGTCGACTCGTACCCAGGTCGACTCGTACCCAGGTCGACTCGTACCCAGGTCAACTCGTACCCAGGTCAACTCGTACCCAGGTCAACTCGTACCCAGGTCAACTCGTACCCAGGTCAACTCGTACCCAGGTCAACTCGTACCCAGGTCAACTCGTACCCAGGTCAACTCGTACCCAGGTCAACTCGTACCCAGGTCAACTCGTACCCAGGTCAACTCGTACCCAGGTCAACTCGTACCCAGGTCAACTCGTACCCAAGTCAACTCGTACCCAAGTCAACTCGTACCCAAGTCAACTCGTACCCAAGTCAACTCGTACCCAAGTCAACTCGTACCATCTAACGTATGTTGTGCAGAAATGGATTAGTTCTGTGCAGCGTGTGAATTTCACCCGTCTGCACGACGATCTCAGGTTTGAATATTAGTAAACAAATACGGATCCTGCAACTTTTATTAATATCCCTTTTTACACATTCGTTTTAATATTATTTGATAATAATAATAATAATAACGTAAACTTATATAGCGCCAAAATCCGCCTAAAAAGACGCTCAAAGCGCTTCACAGAAAAACAGTTTAAAAAGCTACGGCCAAACACAATTTAACAAGCAATAAACCTGAGAGAACACAAATTCAAAAATTCAAAAATATCAGTCATTAAAACAATTAAAACAAAACCCAAAAAAGTCTAAAAACCGGACCAGCCAGTAGCAGTTAAAAAAAAAAAAAAATTAAAAAGACGACAAACAGGCAATATAAAAAACCCGACCAGAACCCCCCCCCCCAAGAAAATGCGACCCCACCCCTCTCCGTGAACAAAGTAGAGGATTGTGTAAAACTGACACTGTGTAAACTTAATATCATTTGATTTAAAAATAGACTGGATTAAAAACATTAAAAGGGTTTATTTTTTTAAATGCTTTATCGTAATATTGTTCTAATGTTTTATTTAATTTAGTCCAGCCTGTGGATGCGAATACATTTTTTTAGTGCAATAAACCATTTCCAATAAACAATATATGATGTATAAAATGCAAACGTCTATGCTTCTTTGGTGCTTTTTCTGCTTAAAATAAAGGGTTCCTCAAAGCAGTTGTTAGGCCTATTTCCAGGGAAGGTAAGGCACCCCCAAGTTTCCAGATTAATTCAATTTTTTTGTTCAGCCTGTTCAAATAAAACAAAAATATAACCTATCAAACATAAACTTAGTCTGGATGGAAATCTGCCAGGAAAATATAAATATACTGGAAAATGTGATTGGCTGCAGGAAAAACCAAACAAAAACCTGCAATAAAGATAAAATTACCGCTCGATTTGAACTAAGCCGCCCACCACGCGATAGAAGTCTCCGCAATTTTTGTGTCAGCGCTTAAAACAAAAATGCTGGTTCATTGGGAAAGAGTCCCTTGAAATATACTGGAAATGTGAACTGCTGCAGGATTGACTATCATAGTCAAACACAAGAAATCATGGATTCAATTGTAAGCCATTCTTTTATCCCATTAATTAATAAACCTACGAGGATCACGACTACCTCTGCCACCCTTATTGATAACATTTGTTGTAATATTCCCTCCCTCTTAGCTCAGGCATTTTAATTACCGATATTTATGATCATTTTCCCATTTTTACAAAAATTCCTTTCCAACCTAATTATTTTCGCTAAACTTGTAAAATGTAAGTTGTTTTAAATCTGATTTGGAATCCACGGACTGGTCTGCAATTAGTATCGATAATCCTAATACATCATCTAATAGTTGTTATCCATCCACGCCTTCATCAAGGGTGACTCTGGATCTGAAGAACTCAATCAGGTGCCTTTGGCAGTTGCTGTATCAAGAGGTACAAACATATTTGAAACAACTCTGGTTTTACAAACTTCTGTTGAAAACCCTCAAAATCAAATGTTCAAAAAGATTTTTTTTTTGACTATTTGAATTTTTTTTTTTTTCACACCTTCAAAAACAACTTGCCACATTAACTACATAATCTATTCTCCACAATTATTGTTTGAAATATCTTTAAAAAAGTTATTGTTTGAACATCCAAAACACACAAGGCAAGCTAAGAGCTTAGTGAACACATTTAGCTGGTTAAAACTGCCGACTAGCCCGTAGGGAATTAGTTGCGACTTGGTGAGCACAAGATTCGACCATTCATGCCAAATCGTGCAATTTCGACCAATGTTGACAGACTAGTCACCAGATTTGCCCAATTTTTACCACTTTCAAAAATCATGAAACAAATTCTAAGAACACAGATTTGATTATCAATGTCTAATGAATCCTTTCACAATACTCAAAACATCATTGAGAAAATTATTTTGAAGAAAAAAAGCTAAAAACTTAATGGAGACTGAGCGAAGCCCGTGAAGTGTAGACAGACGATGGTTGAGGTTTTAAACCCCGCACTTCGTTACCATGCAACTTCCCGACCAATCAGTGTAATTTCTCAACCAATCAGCTTAAACCGTAGGCGTGGCCTAAGTTTTTAATACACGCAGTTATATAGCGCGCAGTGTTATAATGGACTTACACAATCTGCGCCACTGGCACACAGAGTTGTGTATTACTATTAGCATATCAAAATGCGCGCTCAATTTGTATTTTTTATTTTTTTTTAAAATAACCTGTGATTGTGCACGGCAACGAAATGCGCTTTGCTTCTGACGTTGAGTCTGCACGCGGCGTTTGGTTTTACGCTGGTTGGTCGTGATGTACATGTCAGTGTTGTGACTACACTGGTCGGGGCTGGTCGGCACTAACCAGTTCTAAAAAATCCCGACCTATCTCAAGCAATGTTACGACATTGCCGACCGGTACTTTTTGCTTCTAAATAAGCTTAAAAACTAAGTAATTCTTCTTACGTAACTGAAAGCTATCAAAAACAAAAGTGTTGTTAAATCTTGTCCTCGACGATCGCGATTGATCATATCTTGTTGTGTCATTTTTATTTCAAGTTGACTGTTTGATACAGCGATGTTTCCCCTTTCCATGTTAGCAGAAAAAAATATATTCTCACAGCGTCTGATTGCTGCCGCATCCTTTGAGTAAAGCATTAGAAAAGCCTAGGAACCAGACGATAGTAGAACGTATAGCTCTACGTTACCATTGCTCTATGACTACGCATCAGTACACGTAGCCAGACTTCCTCCTTTTGATGCATGTGTTTTATTTTTATCTAACTCACCAAGTTGTGAGCACACATGTCGTTCGTTCACGGGGCGGTGTTATTTTTCTTGTCGTTATTGTACGACAGAATATACCCTCACTTCACGCCGCTCCGCCATACCAGTTGTTCACAAATCGTTCTCCACTGTTTCTTCATTATTTTTGTCACATTTATGTGTTCACGAGGGAGATATAGACAAGAACATTATTTTCTTACGGAAGTATGAAGAAAGAAAGCGCACATCTCCGAGCAGTGCACAATCCAATAATTTTTTTTTATAGTCTAGACCGTACGTGCGTTACTGCTACATTGACTTCTACTGGGTACTTAACTCACTGCACATTAGACTTGTTAAAAGTCCATCAATTTTCAAAGGTTTCTGCGTTCAGCGCTCGCACACCAAATGTATCGCGATCTTCTGTCCCCATTTTTCTCACTGGATTTACACAATTCACATGGGTCGACTTTTTGGTAAAAAAAAAAAAAATCCGGCAAAAACCGGAGGAATCACATCCCTGGATCATTCTGTTTTCTTAATACTAACTTATATGGTGGCCCTGAAGGGACATCGCATATCGCAAACGTGTGCGCATACGTATGCAATGTCGTGAAACAATTCGCGAATATATGCGCACACGTATGCAATGTCGTGAAACAATTCGCGAATATGTGCGCACACGTACGCAATGTCGTGAAACAAATCGCGAATGTGTGCGCACACGTATGCAATGTCGTGAAACAAATCGCGAATGTGTGCGCACACGGTATGCAATGTCGTGAAACAATTCGCGAATATGTGCGCACACGTCTGCGAATATATTTGCGATGTCGTGAACGTTTATTGCATACCAAGTTGCATACCTTTGAATAAAATGTCTAATGATCTGGGGGGTTTCTTGCCTACAGTGAGATTAGCGGTAGTCATTGCAGCGGTAGTCATTGTTGTGAGGCAAGCGAGGCGGGTGGCGTATTTCTTTTTTTCCCAGGACGAACGTGGGCTATTAACATAAAATGGGCGTGTTTGACCGTAAAATACCCTCGCGCGTGCGTACTCTTCGACCTTGATTGTAATAGCACAAGTACTTATTAGTAGGCTGTAGGTAGATAGCTTATGCTGTAGTACATGTTGGCGAAACTTGGCCTGGTGCCAAGTTCCTGGGTACACATTATTGTATAGCCATGCTTACAGGAGCCTGACTGTAGCGCCACGTACTCCCTAGGTCACTAACAAATTGTCTGCAACTATGACATCATCCCAAAGGTATGCAACTTGGTATGCAATAAACGTTCACGACATCGCAAATATATTCGCACTCGTGTGCGCACACATTCGCGATTTGTTTCACGACATTGCATACGTGTGCGCACATATTCGCGATTTGTTTCACGACATTGCATACATGTGCGCACATATTCGCGAATTGTTTCACGACATTGCATACGTGTGCGCACATATTCGCGAATTGTTTCACGACATTGCATACGTGTGCGCACACATTCGCGATTTGTTTCACGACATTGCATACGTGTGCGCACATATTCGCGAATTGTTTCACGACATTGCATACGTGTGCGCACACGTATGCGATATGCGATGTCCCTTCAGGGCCACCATAAACTTACCTTATTAAGTTGCAAGAATTTTACACAACTTGCATTTAATTAATAACAAATACTTTATTTGATTAAATTTGACACTCGTCTCATTTCACTTGTCAGCTCCAGATATATGAAGGATATTTAGAATTTATGAGGTATTAAGCAGGCTGGGTATAAGAACTTGATATATTATAGCTCAACATGTGTACTTCTAATTCAGCAAAATACATTGTATGTTGTTAGTGTCTAGAACCCATAAAATATGTATTTTTAAGGGTGTAAAATGTAAACATTTTCGGGGCCACCCCCTTTGGACCCCTGATGAACGCCTCACGCAAGCGCTCGGTACCTCGCTTAGCTCGCTCCTCTGTGAAAATTAACCGGCTCTTAAAAACTTCTGGTCACAACACTGCTACATGTTTGTATACACGTTGGTCAGTCTCCGGTAAAAGTTTGTCTTTTTCTTCAAAATATTTTCTCAATGATGTTTTGAGTATTTATGAATGGATTCATTATTAGACATATTGATATTTAATCAGGCCTGGAATTTCATCTCTGAAAGGGCAAGGCCATTTTGATTTTGCAAAGGGCACTTGTATTGGAAAATCATAAAGTCTATGGGAAACTTTTGAAAGGGCACTAAGGCCAAGACCAGGGGCAACGAAGGCCATGGCCTCCGTGGCCTCCGTGTAATTCCAGGCCTGTTTAATGATAATCAAGTAGTAAAAATTGGGCAAATCTGGTGACTAGTCAGTAGTCTGTCAACATTGGTTGAAATTGCACAATTTGGCACGAATGGTCGAATCTTGTGCTCATCGCGATCGAGTCGTAACCCTCCGGTCTCCGACCGTCGGGGGTTACGATTATCGCAACTAGTAGTAGTACTACTAGTAGTAGTAGGAATGCACTACTATTATAGTATAATAGTATAATTGTTTATTAAAAATGGCCGTTTCTTAGCTTAAAAAGAAATGGTCGGGACGTGTGGCCTACGATTCAGCTAGCCTTGGCCACACAAGTGGGGCTTGGGTACTAGTTCAGTTGGCTTGGGTACGAGTTGGCTTGGGTACGAGTTGGCTTGGGTACGAGTTGGCTTGGGTACGAGTTGGCTTGGGTACGAGTTGGCTTGGGTACGAGATGACCCGAATCTACTCCCTAGAACTATGAGGTTCATTCCGCTATCGTCTCCATATATACCCTCATGAGTCATAGTCATAGAGTGACATGTACAAAATCCTATTCGAAACTTTTTTCCCTTCACGTTTCTGCACCTACAGTTAATTTCCCAAACCGGATCACGCCAAAATTAGGCTCTATGTGTTCCTTATACTCTCATCGAGTTCGGGTTGGGTCCAGAAAATCCACTCCGCAAAACAAAAGTTGCAAAAAGTGATAAATTCTCAGCGTTTTCAGAATCCTCGCCTTCCGTTAACAAAATGGCCGCCGTTGACATTTTTGAGCTGGTAATGCTGCGTGCTACGCTGGTAACGATTATCAACGATTCACGTATACAGAACATTGGTTGTTGTGGACCAGCATTGCGCCTATAATTGTATACGTGAACCGTTGGATTTGTTACCAGCGTAGCACGCAGCATTACCAGCTCAAAAATTTCAACGGCGGCCATTATGTTAACGGAAGGCGAGGATTCTGAAAACGGTGAGAATTTATCACATTTTGCAACTTTTGTTTTGCGGAGTGGATTTTCTGGACCCAACCCGACCTCGATGAGAGTATAAGGAACACATAGAGCCTAATTTTGGCGTGATCCGGTTTGGGAAATTAATTGTAGGTGCAGAAACGTGAAGGGAAAAAAGTTTCGAATTGGATTTTGTACATGTCACTCTATGAGGGTAATGGAGACGATAGCGGAATGAACCTCAGTCATAGTTCTAGGGAGTAACCCGAATCCAGTTTCTCTACATTTTAAATTTATTTCAATTCAAATCAATGAAATGACTCTTGACTCAACTTCAACAAATCTCAAAATAAAAAGGGTTGTCATTGCTCAGTTAACATAGTTGCTCAGTTAACATAGTTAATGCTATATTTTTGTTGAGGTACTTCGTAATCGTATTTCAATGATTAAAACTCACATTTTAAGCTGACGACCGGTTGTTTTATTTTACAACTGTTTATAATAATATATGAAAAAAAGGATATCACAAAACACCGACATTACCTCAAAAACAATCCTTCCAATATCCTCGCCGCCAGCCGTCATATCAAAATAACACCTCTGCCTAGCCATGGTGGATAAAACTCGTCTGAAATTGGACGCAATTGTGTAAAGATGTCGGTTTATGCCCCCGTTCTACAGGCCTAGTGTTGAAAATGAAATGATAAAAGGAGACAGGAGGAACACAGGTCGAGGTCAGTCGTCGTCCCCGTGCATGTGCAAGTCACGTTGTTGACTGGTACCCTTCAAGCATTAAAGGGGTACAATATTAAAGAGCACCAGCGAATTTTCCGAAGGAATTTATTAATTAATTTGTGTGTGTTATATATTAGGAGTACCAGTGAAAATGGATAGAAAGAATCTATGGAATGCCGAAATGGCTTTAAAGTAATATTGTCGACCGATTTCGATCGGCAAAACCAGTCTCATTAAAACCTCACTACCATGGAATGCGCGAATACCGGACACTTCGGCACCTTACAAACTCGGCACCTGTTCTTTAAAATCTTTCAGATGTTTTCATTTATTTTCTGCCCGGCGTAGAAAACTGTTTACAAACGTGAAACAAATCCAACAAAAACAACTTTATTTATTTCTTGTTTACTTTTTTATCAACTTGTTTATTCATTTATTCCTTATTTTATTTCTCCATTTTTAGTCAACTTTTAAATTAACAACGAATTCATTTTATTCATATTAAACATTACGTGATTGTTTAATGGTGATTCAATTTGTTAAACAATCTAAAACAAACTCATTTATTTATTTATGTGTTTATTTAATAATCTATTTGAATGCAGTGAATAAATAGTGATTAATTTTGACAGCTAGTCTAAGTAATAAATAGTTTTGTTTTGGGTTGTTCTTTACTAAAAGTTTATTTTATTCATAAAATCACGTTATTGTTTAATAGTTATTCATTTAGTTAGAAAATATGTATTTATTATTTAGTTAATTTCTTTAACTAATTGTGTTTTGTTGGTACATCCCATCTGCTGAGTGCATTGATGTTTCAGCTTTCAAGACCATACGCTGCGGTAAATCGGCTGGGTGCCGAATTTGTGTTTGTACATGTGCCGAGTTTGTGGGTGCCGAGTTTGCTAGGTGCCGAGTTTGTCTGGTGCCGAGTTTGTTGGTGCCGAGTTTGCAAGGTGCCGAAGTGACCGGTTACCCTACCATGGGCAGCATGACTTATTTGATACCTCTCGTCACTAACCCCGGGTAGGGATATTGTATACAAAAACAATGCTAGCTGATTGCAGGCTCCCAAAAGTGACTGCTTTGCGCAAAAACTTTCAGGACGTAGGACGCATAGTAGGCGCGTATCAAAATGCAAGTGTTTTGATGCAAAAAAAGAAAAATTATGCCTTTACACGGTCACCCTAAACTTCATACAGTAAGACTTGTCACAGGGGGGGGGGGGGGCGGAAGGGGTGTTGCGCAATCATTTGCGATCGCTGTTTGGGTACACTCCATTTTAAAAATAGGTAATGACCATTAAAAAACAAAAAGAAATCCATGTATACCGTTAGAATTCTCTCTTTATCAGCACTGAAAACATAACAGTGTATATCGTAAGAGTATTTTCAATTGTTGAGATGCTTAATTTTAAATAAAGTGCGTAAAAATATTATCGAAAATTTTCCGTTGGTTTATTGCAGCGGCTAACGTGTATGAATGGGTCCAGGTGGGAATTTCGTTACAAATGGTCTCCCCTAAAATGGCTACAAATATCGACATAATGTGAAAAAAATTATCGTTCATCCTCTGATTTTTTCCCATTAACGTAATATTTAGGAATAGATCTTTCATTCCTGAAAGTTTAATCAAAATCCCTCGGTACATCCTCTAGATATTTGACGATTTTTTAAAGTTTTTTTGGAGAGAATGGATCCCGCCAATACAATATACATAGTTTGCGTTCAAACGATCTCTGTTGACGGACGGGAACATTTGCCGCAGGTAATTGTAATTCTGAGGCAACATACACATCTTAAACAGATATGTTATACATGTCGTTTAGGTTAAATATATGTTGTTTATTAAATAGTTAATTTACTGAAGCAGTTGGCAAGGCAAAAAAAACAATTTACATATGTTTTTTGGTGTAAAGATTTTGTGAATTTACAACATTTGAAGATAACAATACCCTCTGATAAAATGGACTCGTCCAAGCAGTCTCAACGGCACGCAACGGAGAGCAACCGTAAATTCAAATAGTGTGTACTGTGCATACACCGGTGTCGCGCACTGAGCATTCCGGCGTACTAAACGTTCCAGAATATAACTAAATATAATACATTACGTCATGTCATGCCTGCGCGCAGCAAGCGAAAGTAGTCAATTTTGTGTCACACTGAGTGTTCCTCTAGTCTCTAGCTGTCATGGCGTCGCTCATGAGCTGTAGTACTACTACTAGTAGTGATGAACGCACAAGCATGTCAAGTCGTTTCGTAATTCTAGGTGTGAAGACATCAATAATAATTCATTTTCTTACCAGCGGGAGGTATGTTGGAAGGCCTGACTAAGGGGGAAAAGAGGGCTGCACGTGCCCAATCTAAGAAATATTCTTACGACGCGGTATTGTCTGACAATTTTAGAGCACGAGAAGGAGACCACGTCACCAACACGGCTGGAACGAACAGTACGGCCGCGCATGCGTACGTCACCTTGAACGCTCAGTACGTCGGAACGTCGAGGACGTGAGACCGGCGAGACCTTGCGGGAGCCAGTTGCGTAACCCTGTGGTCTCCGACAAGCCCTGGTGATTGGAACCAGCCAAAGAAAACGACAGGTACCTGATTACCACCTAACACCAGATAAACATATAGTAGGGTTTGGGTACTCGACGGCTTGATGCCATGACGCGATATTCAAAATGGCCTCCAGCCATGCTTTATTTATGTTTTACACCGTGGATGTATTACGATCATTTGATGTGATTTAATGTCTCTAGAGGTAAGCTTTATCGTGTAGTTAATTTAAGTTTAAAATGTAGAATAGGAATAGGCCTCATGGAGGCCCCTCATCGAGCCCGTGTAAACACTAAGATTGTCATAAAAAGGGTAATGTTGTCGTTTCTATTTCCACGTTCATGCACGTAAACAACGGCACTTGAAGGTACAACACCCGGAAGTAAACGTTTGGCCCATCGTAGGTCATTGCACTGTGCCAGTCAATGGCAACTAACTGGCCGTCGATCAAATGAAACAATCGACTTTTCTTTTTAGAGTTTCTCGGTTACCTAATCTTTTACCACTTGTACTATTGGAGTTTTCATAATAATATTGTATTTCTTCCTCAATGCGTGGACTGGACAGCTAGTTGTAGGCACAATCGGTGATCAATGGTTTCTAAAAAGGGAATTAGCCTTCATGTAACGCCAGCTGTTGTAAACCGCTTACCAACAAAATGACATGTTGTATCATCAACAGAATTGATAAAGGTAAGACGTTTTGACCTTTGCAGAGTCTTTCTCGAAGGCTGACGTTCTAAAACGGGTTAAAGTTTGGCACCTACATTCATTCACCCTGAACTTAACCAATTTTTAAGACACCGTAATGAAGGGGGTTGGGTGGGTATCGATTTAAAAATAAAAGTTGATGATTTCAAGTTGTAAATTCTTTGAAACATTAATACCGAATAAAGACAACGACGATACTGTGTAATTTTATTTCTGGTTGATAATGATATTCAATGTTGTTTGAACCTTGCCCAATTCAGTGTAAATAAATACAATAACGAAATGAAAACAAGAGTATTTATTTATAATCAAAGGAACTTTGGTACCAGTTCAAATTTTATTTGATAATTTAATCGTTCATCGCTTTGCTCGAATATGATAGAATATGAACTCTTTATTAAAGGAACATGTACGACCCATAATGATAACAATGTTTTAAAATTTAGATTTTTCGACTTTTTCCTTGCCGAAAATAATATAAATTTGGGAGTTCTATTTTCAGTTTAAAAATAGCCTATAATAAAAAAAAAAACCAGACGATTTCTTTTTTTAAATCGAAGGTATGGTTGTGCGGGAGTTTCCAACAAAATTGTAGATGTTATTATTATTACTTGTATTATTATTCTTTTTCGACAACGATAATTCTGAATACCCCAGACATGGACACCCAACTTTTGTTTGCCACACAAATCACTGTATTCCAAACCTTTTTAAGATGATTTATGCAACGCCAAAATCCGCTGAATGCGCTTCGCAAAGTAACAACTAAAAGCACGGCTATACAACTAATAAATCACAAATTATACAATTTGTACAGCAAAAAAAATAATAATAAAATGCTACAATCATTACTCCTGATGCTGTAGATAAATACGTATAGTTAATGCAAAACTATAAAGAAACTAAATATTAAATAATTCTTGAACGATATTTATTTAAACAAAACAATAGACTTTTCAACGAATTCCTGTACCCAAAATCCTAGCTGAAAAAAAAAAGAATCCCCGATATCGACCATTTAAAGAAGCTGAATTCTTCGGCTAATTTTATGTTCACAGTGTGAGACGCAGCCACAAACTCCCCACACCAAACAGCTCTATCCAATTCCCCTTTTGTCCCCCCTAAACAATTATACAAACAAATAAACAATAAATTCAGTTGAAAAAACACCTGTATACAACTTAGTCCAATCATCCAGTCCATACCCGAATCCGGTCTCTTCCCGATGTATTTTTCAAACCCTAACGAAACCATTCAACCGAACTTCACGCAAAATCTAGCGAGAACACCGGTGAAATGTTCACTTCTAGCCCTTGCTACTTTCCACCCACCACGGCATGAACGAGCCTCTAAGACCCTTTAAATTCAAGCTCTAAGCATTCCTTCGTTCCACAACGAGTACCACCGAGTCAGACACTCAAATATTATCCCCCAAAACACAATGTGAAATTACGGTTTGACTCTACAATTTATGTCCTTGGTCACAATCCACTCATGGTCATCAACCCGGCTAACCGGCTAACGCTCTCCAAGTCAATGCATCATCCCAAGAACACTGGTGGAACCAACGCTGTTATTCCCGCCGTCATGTTGATTCCAGCTTGCCAGGACTGGAGACCCGCCACCCTCCCCCGCATTAACTCCCATCCCATCAGTAGTCAGACCAATAATTCCATATACCGTTTCATATGTGCACTAATCTTCTATACCTACAGCGTGTGCCTTGAACCCACATATCTTTCAAGTCCGAACCTAACTCCATTATGCCTATGTTTCCTTAGTAAACTAATGGTCCATACTAAAAGCGTGTGTCTTCCACTCGATTTTTTTTCTGAGTCGGAACCAAAGAGTCACCTGTATTATACCAATTCCTAAGTAAATTAATGGTATAGCGTGTGCCTTCTACTCGCAAATTATTTACCAAGTATAAAGCAAGGATTTCCCTATGCCATAGTACCATGCGTACTCTGTTAACTAAATTAACTAGTAATGGTCTATGCCTAAAGCGGGTGCCTCCAATTCGAATTATTTTCTGAGTTCCCTGTATACTTATACCTACTCCTAAGTAAACTAATGGTATAGCGTGTGCCTTCCACTCGCAAATTAATATTTACTACGAAGCACTGATTTCCCAATGCCATAGTATCCTGTGTAAAGTATTCCACTCGCGAATTATTTACCAAGTATAAAGCAAGGATTTCCCTATGCCATAGTATCCTGTGTAAAGTATTCCACTCGCGAATTATTTACTTAAGTATAAAGCACTGAATTCCCATGCCATAGTATCCAATGTAAAGTATGAACCGAAGGTTCATCAAGTTCAAAATGCATATGTTCCTGGGGGGGACCCAAGTGGGTGTCGTGGAAGGGCGGCTGACTCCGAAGCCAGAGGTCCCCGGTTCGAGCCCCAGTGGTGACAAGGTTCGAGGCCGCGAAGAGAGTGGTGGCCGTGAGACTCACCGCGCGGTGTGACGCGCCGCCCATTCGAGGATGGGAAGGAAACTTAAAACTTAAAACGAACCTCTGCACTTTTTTTCAAAGATTGTTTTATTAAAATAAAAGATGGTTCTTTAAAACGCCTCGAATTTACATGCAACGGGATTCGATCCCGGGACCTTTCGGTCCAGAGTCTGGAGCCCTTCCATTGGGCCACTGCTCCCTCTTACTTAAGATGTGTTTGAGTTTAATTTTAAACCTTAGAATGAACAACTTTAGGTCAATAATGTACAAAAAGAACACCCGGGATTCGAACCCAACGGGATTCGATCCCGGGACCTTTCGGTCCAGAGTCTGGAGCCCTTCCATTGGGCCACTTCTACTCTTACTTAAGATGTGTTTGAGTTTAATTTTAAACCTTAGAATGAACAACTTTAGGTCAATAATGTACAAAAAGAACACCCGGGATTCGAACCCAACGGGATTCGATCCCGGGACCTTTCGGTCCAGAGTCTAGAGCCCTTCCATTGGGCCACTGCTCCTCTTACTTAAGATGTGTTTGAGTTTAATTTTAAACCTTAGAATGAACAACTTTAGGTCAATAATGTACAAAAAGAACACCCGGGATTCGAATCCAACGGGATTCGATCCAGGGACCTTTCGGTGCCGAGTCTGGAGCCCTTCCATTGGGCCACTGCTCCTCTTACTTAAGATGTGTTTGAGTTTAATTTTAAACCTTAGAATGAACAACTTTAAGTCAATAATGTACAAAAAGAACACCACGGATTCGATCCCGCGACCTTTCGGTCCAGAATCTGGAGCCCTTCCATTGGGCCACTGCTCCTCTTACTTAAGATGTGTTTGAGTTTAATTGTAAACCTTAGAATGAACAACTTTAAGTCAATAATGTACAAAAAGAACACGCGGGATTCGTACCCAGTACCTTTGGGTTTAGAGTCCAGAGCACTTCCACTGGGCCACTGGTCCTCTTACTTAATTTGCGTTCGAGTTTAATTTTAAACCTTGGAATAAACAACTTTAAATCAATTATGTACAAAAAGAACACCCGGGATTCGAACCCAGTACCTTTGGGTTCAAAGTCCAGAGCCCTTCCAACAGGCCACCATGGTCCTCTTATACTCCAAGTGCGTTCGAGTTTAATTTAAATCCTAGAACATTAAATCAACAAGGCCAAAAAGTAAACTACTTGTAATTAAAGCATGTTCCTTCCAATCACAATTTATTTACTAAGTGTAAAGCTAGGATTTCCATATGCCATAGTACCATGCGTAAACCCAATGGTTTTACCTCGTACAAAAAGAACACCAGGGAATTGAACCCAGGACCTTTGCGTTTAGAGTCCGCGGCCTTACCACTATAGGCCAACGCTCCTCTTAATTAAACTGCATTCGAGTTTGCTTAAATATCAAATCAAAAACGGCCAAGCAGGAAATATAAGTTTGAACAACTTTAAATCAACAACGCGTAAAAAGAACAACCGGTTTCGAACACAGTACCTTTGGGTTCAGAGTCCGAAGCCCTTCCGCTGGGCCACTGCTCCTCTTAATCAAGAGGGCGTTCAAGTGTAATTTAACCCCAGAACATCAAATCAACAACGGCTAAAAGTAAACTGGTGTATAGCGTGTGCAAATTATTTACGTGTAAGTCAAGGATTTCTTTTTACCATTGCGCCCTGCAAATCCAATGGTTTTACCTCGTACAAAAAGAACACGAGGGAATTGAACCCAGGACCTTTGCGTTTAGAGTCCGCGGCCTTACCACTATAGGCCAACGCTCCTCTTAATTATAACTACATTCGAGTTTGCTTAAATATCAAATCAAAAACGGACAAGCAGAAAACATAAGTATGAACAACGCGTAAAAAGAACAGCCGGGTTTCGAACACAGCACCTTTGGGTTCAGAGACCGCAGCCTTACCACTATAGGCCAACGCTCCTCTTAATTAAACTGCATTCGAGTTTGCTTCAAATCCAAAAAGGCCAAGCAGAAAACATAAGTTTGAACAACTTTAAGTCAATAATGTACAAAAAGAACACCCGGGATTAGACCTCAGTACCTTTGGGTTTAGAGTCCAGAGCCCTTCCACTGGGCCACTGGTCCTCTTACTTAATTTGCGTTCGAGTTTAATTTTAAACCTTGGAATAAACAACTTTAAATCAATTAGGCCTATGTACAAAAAGAACACCCGGGATTCGAACCCAGTACCTTTGGGTTCAAAGTCCAGAGCCCTTCCAACAGGCCACCATGGTCCTCTTATACTTTAAGTGCGTTCGAGTTTAATTTAAATCCTAGAACATTAAATCAACCAGGCCAAAAAGTAAACTACTTGTAATTAAAGCGTGTTCCTTCCAATCACAATTTTTTTACTAAGTGTAAAGCAAGGATTTCCATATGCCATAGTACCATGCGTAAACCCAATGGTTTTACCTCGTACAAAAAGAACACCAGGGAATTGAACCCAGGACCTTTGCGTTTAGAGTCCGCGGCCTTACCACTATAGGCCAACGCTCCTCTTAATTAAACTGCATTCGAGTTTGCTTAAATATCAAATCAAAAACGGCCAAGCAGGAAACATAAGTTTGAACAACTTTAAATCAACAACGCGTAAAAAGAACAGCCGGGTTTCGAACACAGTACCTTTGGGTTCAGAGTCCGAAACCCTTCCGCTGAGCCACTGCTCCTCTTAATCAAGAGGGCATTCAAGTGTAATTTAACCCTAGAACATCAAATCAACAACGGCTAAAAGTAAACTGGTGTATAGCGTGTGCAAATTATTTACGTGTAAGTCAAGGATTTCTTTTTACTATAGTGCCCTGCAAATCCAATGGTTTTACCTCGTTCAAAAAGAACACCCGGGAATTGAACCCAGTACCTTTGGGTTCAGAGTCCGCAGCCTTACCACTATAGGCCAACGCTCCTCTTAATTAAACTGCATTCGAGTTTGCTTAAATATCAAATCAAAAACGGAGAAGCAGAAAACATAAGTTTGAACAACTTAAAATCAGCAACGTGTAAAAAGAACAGCCGGGTTTTGAACACAGTACCATTGGGTTCAGAGTCCGAAGCCCTTCCGCTGGGCCACTGCTCCTCTTAATTAAACTGCATTCGAGTTTGCTTAAATATCAAATCAAAAACGGCCAAGCAGGAAACATAAGTTTGAACAACTTTAAATCAACAACGCGTAAAAAGAACAGCCGGGTTTCGAACACAGTACCTTTTGGCTCAGAGTCCGAAGCCCTTCCGCTGGGCCACTGCTCCTCTTAATCAAGAGGGCGTTCAAGTGTAATTTAACCCCAGAACATCAAATCAACAACGGCTAAAAGTAAACTGGTGTATAGCGTGTGCAAATTATTTACGTGTAAGTCAAGGATTTCTTTTTACCATTGTGCCCTGTAAATCCAATGGTTTTACCTCGTTCTAAAAGAACACCCGGGAATTGAACCCAGTACCTTTGGGTTCAGAGTCCGCAGCCTTACCACTATAGACCAACGCTCCTCTTAATTAAACTACATTCGAGTTTGCTTAAATATCAAATCCAAAAAGGCCAAGCAGGAAACATAAGTTTGAACAACTTTAAGTCAACAACGCGTAAAAAGAACAGCCGGGTTTCGAACACAGTACCTTTGGGTTCAGAGTCCGAAGCCCTTCCGCTGGGCCACTCAGCTCCTCATAAACAAGAGTGCGTTCAAGTGTAATTTAACCCCAGAACATCAAATCAACAACGGCTAAAAGTAAACTGGTGTATAGCGTGTGCAAATTATTTACGTGTAAGTCAAGGATTTCTTTTTACCATTGTGCCCTGTAAATCCAATGGTTTTACCTCGTTCTAAAAGAACACCCGGGAATTGAACCCAGTACCTTTGGGTTCAGAGTCCGCAGCCATACCACTATAGGCCAACTCTCCTCTTAATTAAACTGCATTCGAGTTTGCTTAAATATCAAATCCAAAAAGGCCAAGCAGGCTGAAACATAAGTTTGAACAGTTGTTCAAACTTATGTTTCCGCGTGTTCTTTTTGTACATTATTGACTTAAAGTTTTAAGTCAATAATGTACAAAAAGAACACGCGGAATTCGCACCCAGTACCTTTGGGTTTAGAGTCCAGAGCCCTTCCACTGGGCCACTGGTCGTCTTACTTAATTTGCGTTCGAGTTTAATTTTAAACCTTGGAATAAACAACTTTAAATCAATTATGTACAAAAAGAACACCCGGGGTTCGAACGCAGTACCTTTGGGTTCAAAGTCCAGGGCCCTTCCACCAGGCCACTGGACCTCTTACTCCAAGTGCGTTCGAGTTTAATTTAAATCCTAGAGCATTAAATCAACAAGGCCAAAAAGTAAACTACTTGTAATTAAAGCGTGTTCCTTCCAATCACAATTTATTTACCAAGTGTAAAGCAAGGATTTCCATATGCCATAGTACCATGCGTAAACCCAATGGTTTTACCTCGTACAAAAAGAACACCAGGGAATTGAACCCAGGACCTTTGCGTTTAGAGTCCGCGGCCTTACCACTATAGGCCAACGCTCCTCTTAATTAAACTGCATTCGAGTTTGCTTAAATATCAAATCAAAAACGGCCAAGCAGGAAACATAAGTTTGAACAACTTTAAATCAACAACGCGTAAAAAGAACAGCCGGGTTTCGAACACAGTACCTTTGGGTTCAGAGTCCGAAGCCCTTCCGCTGGGCCACTGCTCCTCCTAATCAAGAGGGCGTTCAAGTGTAATTTAACCCCAGAACATCAAATCAACAACGGCTAAAAGTAAACTGGTGTATAGCGTGTGCAAATTATTTACGTGTAAGTCAAGGATTTCTTTTTACCATTGTGCCCTGCAAATCCAATGGTTTTACCGCGTTCAAAAAGAACACCCGGGAATTGAACCCAGTACCTTTGGGTTCAGAGTCCGCAGCCTTACCACTATAGGCCAACGCTCCTCTTAATTAAACTGCATTCGAGTTTGCTTAAATATCAAATCAAAAACGGACAAGCAGAAAACATAAGTATGAACAACTTTAAATTAACAACGCGTAAAAAAACAGCCGGGTTTCGAACACAGTACCTTTGGGTTCAGAGTCCGAAGCCCTTCCGCTGGGCCACTGCTCCTCATAAACAAGAGGGCGTTCAAGTGTAATTTAACCCTAGAACATCAAATCAACAACGGCTAAAAGTAAACTGGTGTATAGCGTGTGCAAATTATTTACGTGTAAGTCAAGGATTTCTTTTTACCATTGTGCCCTGCAAATCCAATGGTTTTACCTCGTTCAAAAAGAACACCCGGGAATTGAACCCAGTACCCTTGGGTTCAGAGTCCGCAGCCATACCACTATAGGCCAACTCTCCTCTTAATTGAACTGCATTCGAGTTTGCTTAAATATCAAATCCAAAAAGGGCCAAGCAGGTTGAAACATAAGTTTGAACAACTTTAAGTCAATAATGTACAAAAAGAACACGCGGGATTCGCACCCAGTACCTTTGGGTTTAGAGTCCAGAGCCCTTCCACTGGGCCACTGGTCCTCTTATTTAATTAGCGTTCGAGTTTAATTTTAAACCTTGGAATAAACAACTTTAAATCAATTATGTACAAAAAGAACACCCATGATTCGAACGCAGTACCTTTGGGTTCAAAGTCCAGAGCCCTTCCATCAGGCCACTGGACCTCTTACTCCAAGTGCGTTCGAGTTTAATTTAAATCCTAGAGCATTAAATCAACATGGCCAAAAAGTAAACTACTTGTAATTAAAGCGTGTTCCTTCCAATCACAATTTATTTACAAAGTGTAAAGCAAGGATTTCCATATGCCATAGTACCATGCGTAAACCCAATGGTTTTACCTCGTACAAAAAGAACACCAGGGAATTGAACCCAGGACCTTTGCGTTTAGAGTCCGCGGCCTTACCACTATAGGCCAACGCTCCTCTTAATTAAACTGCATTCGAGTTTGCTTAAATATCAAATCAAAAACGGCCAAGCAGGAAACATAAGTTTGAACAACTTTAAATCAACAACGCGTAAAAAGAACAGCCGGGTTTCGAACCCAGTACCTTTGGGTTCAGAGTCCGCAGCCATACCACTATAGGCCAACTCTCCTCTTAATTAAACTGCATTCGAGTTTGCTTAAATATCAAATCCAAAAAGGCCAAGCAGGCTGAAACATAAGTTTGAACAACTTTAAGTCAATAATGTACAAAAAGAACACGCGGAATTCGCACCCAGTACCTTTGGGTTTAGAGTCCAGAGCCCTTCCACTGGGCCACTGGTCGTCTTACTTAATTTGCGTTCGAGTTTAATTTTAAACCTTGGAATAAACAACTTTAAATCAATTATATACAAAAAGAACACCCGGGGTTCGAACGCAGTACCTTTGGGTTCAAAGTCCAGGGCCCTTCCACCAGGCCACTGGACCTCTTACTCCAAGTGCGTTCGAGTTTAATTTAAATCCTAGAGCATTAAATCAACAAGGCCAAAAAGTAAACTACTTGTAATTAAAGCGTGTTCCTTCCAATCACAATTTATTTACTAAGTGTAAAGCAAGGATTTCCATATGCCATAGTACCATGCGTAAACCCAATGGTTTTACCTCGTACAAAAAGAACACCAGGGAATTGAACCCAGGACCTTTGCGTTTAGAGTCCGCGGCCTTACCACTATAGGCCAACGCTCCTCTTAATTAAACTGCATTCGAGTTTGCTTAAATATCAAATCAAAAATGGCCAAGCAGGAAACATAAGTTTGAACAACTTTAAATCAACAACGCGTAAAAAGAACAGGCTGGTTTCGAACACAGTACCTTTGAGTTCAGAGTCCGAAGCCCTTCCGCTGGGCCACTGCTCCTCTTAATCAAGAGGGCGTTCAAGTGTAATTTAACCCCAGAATATCAAATCAACAACGGCTAAAAGTAAACTGGTGTATAGCGTGTGCAAATTATTTACGTGTAAGTCAAGGATTTCTTTTTACCATTGTGCCCAGCAAATCCAATGGTTTTACCTCGTTCAAAAAGAACACCCGGGAATTGAACCCAGTACCTTTGGGTTCAGAGTCCGCAGCCATACCACTATAGGCCAACTCTCCTCTTAATTGAACTGCATTCGAGTTTGCTTAAATATCAAATCCAAAAAGGGCCAAGCAGGTTGAAACATAAGTTTGAACAACTTTAAGTCAATAATGTACAAAAAGAACACGCGGGATTCGCACCCAGTACCTTTGGGTTTAGAGTCCAGAGCCCTTCCACTGGGCCACTGGTCCTCTTACTTAATTTGCGTTCGAGTTTAATTTTAAACCTTGGAATAAACAACTTTAAATCAATTATGTACAAAAAGAACACCCGGGATTCGAACGCAGTACCTTTGGGTTCAAAGTCCAGAGCCCTTCCATCAGGCCACTGGACCTCTTACTCCAAGTGCGTTCGAGTTTAATTTAAATCCTAGAGCATTAAATCAACAAGGCCAAAAAGTAAACTACTTGTAATTAAAGCGTGTTCCTTCCAATCACAATTTATTTACTAAGTGTAAAGCAAGGATTTCCATATGCCATAGTACCATGCGTAAACCCAATGGTTTTACCTCGTACAAAAAGAACACCAGGGAATTGAACCCAGGACCTTTGCGTTTAGAGTCCGCGGCCTTACCACTATAGGCCAACGCTCCTCTTAATTATAACTACATTCGAGTTTGCTTAAATATCAAATCAAAAACGGATAAGCAGAAAACATAAGTATGAACAACGCGTAAAAAGAACAGCCGGGTTTCGAACACTGTACCTTTGGGTTCAAAGTCCGAAGCCCTTCCGCTGGGCCACTGCTCCTCTTAATCAAGAGGGCGTTCAAGTGTAATTTAACCCCAGAACATCAAATCAACAACGGCTAAAAGTAAACTGGTGTATAGCGTGTGCAAATTATTTACGTGTAAGTCAAGGATTTCTTTTTACCATGTGCCCTGCAAATCCAATGGTTTTACCTCGTTCAAAAAGGTAACACCCGGGAATTGAACCAGGGAATTGAACCCAGGACCTTTGCGTTTAGAGTCCGCGGCCTTACCACTATAGGCCAACGCTCCTCTTAATTATAACTACATTCGAGTTTGCTTAAATATCAAATCAAAAACGGACAAGCAGAAAACATAAGTATGAACAACGCGTAAAAAGAACAGCCGGGTTTCGAACACAGTACCTTTGGGTTCAGAGTCCGAGGCCCTTCCGCTGGGCCACTGCTCCTCTTAATCAAGAGGGCGTTCAAGTGTAATTTAACCACAGAACATCAAATCAACAACGGCTAAAAGTAAACTGGTGTATAGCGTGTGCAAATTATTTACGTGTAAGTCAAGGATTTCTTTTTACCATTGTGCCCTGTAAATCCAATGGTTTTACCTCGTTCAAAAAGAACACCCGGGAATTGAACCCAGTACCTTTGGGTTCAGAGTCCGAAGCCATACCACTATAGGCCAACTCTCCTCTTAATTAAACTGCATTCGAGTTTGCTTAAATATCAAATCCAAAAAGGCCAAGCAGGCTGAAACATAAGTTTGAACAACTTTAAGTCAATAATGTACAAAAAGAACACGCGGAATTCGCACCCAGTACCTTTGGGTTTAGAGTCCAGAGCCCTTCCACTGGGCCACTGGTCGTCTTACTTAATTTGCGTTCGAGTTTAATTTTAAACCTTGGAATAAACAACTTTAAATCAATTATATACAAAAAGAACACCCGGGGTTCGAACGCAGTACCTTTGGGTTCAAAGTCCAGGGCCCTTCCACCAGGCCACTGGACCTCTTACTCCAAGTGCGTTCGAGTTTAATTTAAATCCTAGAGCATTAAATCAACAAGGCCAAAAAGTAAACTACTTGTAATTAAAGCGTGTTCCTTCCAATCACAATTTATTTACTAAGTGTAAAGCAAGGATTTCCATATGCCATAGTACCATGCGTAAACCCAATGGTTTTACCTCGTACAAAAAGAACACCAGGGAATTGAACCCAGGACCTTTGCGTTTAGAGTCCGCGGCCTTACCACTATAGGCCAACGCTCCTCTTAATTAAACTGCATTCGAGTTTGCTTAAATATCAAATCCAAAAAGGGCCAAGCAGGTTGAAACATAAGTTTGAACAACTTTAAGTCAATAATGTACAAAAAGAACACGCGGGATTCGCACCCAGTACCTTTGGGTTTAGAGTCCAGAGCCCTTCCACTGGGCCACTGGTCCTCTTACTTAATTTGCGTTCGAGTTTAATTTTAAACCTTGGAATAAACAACTTTGACTCAATTATGTACAAAAAGAACACCCGGGATTCGAACGCAGTACCTTTGGGTTCAAAGTCCAGAGCCCTTCCATCAGGCCACTGGACCTCTTACTCCAAGTGCGTTCGAGTTTAATTTAAATCCTAGAGCATTAAATCAACAAGGCCAAAAAGTAAACTACTTGTAATTAAAGCGTGTTCCTTCCAATCACAATTTATTTACTAAGTGTAAAGCAAGGATTTCCATATGCCATAGTACCATGCGTAAACCCAATGGTTTTACCTCGTACAAAAAGAACACCAGGGAATTGAACCCAGGACCTTTGCGTTTAGAGTCCGCGGCCTTACCACTATAGGCCAACGCTCCTCTTAATTATAACTACATTCGAGTTTGCTTAAATATCAAATCAAAAACGGATAAGCAGAAAACATAAGTATGAACAACGCGTAAAAAGAACAGCCGGGTTTCGAACACTGTACCTTTGGGTTCAAAGTCCGAAGCCCTTCCGCTGGGCCACTGCTCCTCTTAATCAAGAGGGCGTTCAAGTGTAATTTAACCCCAGAACATCAAATCAACAACGGCTAAAAGTAAACTGGTGTATAGCGTGTGCAAATTATTTACGTGTAAGTCAAGGATTTCTTTTTACCATGTGCCCTGCAAATCCAATGGTTTTACCTCGTTCAAAAAGGTAACACCCGGGAATTGAACCCGGGAATTGAACCCAGTACCTTTGGGTTCAGAGTCCGCAGCCATACCACTATAGGCCAACTCTCCTCTTAATTAAACTGCATTCGAGTTTGCTTAAATATCAAATCCAAAAAGGCCAAGCAGACTGAAACATAAGTTTGAACAACTTTAAGTCAATAATGTACCAAAAAAAACACGCGGGATTTGTACCCAGTACCTTTGGGTTTAGAGTCCAGAGCCGTTCCGCTGGGCCACTGCTCCTCTTAATCAAGAGGGCGTTCAAGTGTAATTTAACCCCAGAACATCAAATCAACAACGGCTAAAAGTAAACTGGTGTATAGCGTGTGCAAATTATTTACGTGTAAGTCAAGGATTTCTTTTTACCATGTGCCCTGCAAATCCAATGGTTTTACCTCGTTCAAAAAGGTAACACCCGGGAATTGAACCCGGGAATTGAACCCAGTACCTTTGGGTTCAGAGTCCGCAGCCATACCACTATAGGCCAACTCTCCTCTTAATTAAACTGCATTCGAGTTTGCTTAAATATCAAATCCAAAAAGGCCAAGCAGACTGAAACATAAGTTTGAACAACTTTAAGTCAATAATGTACCAAAAAAAACACGCGGGATTTGTACCCAGTACCTTTGGGTTTAGAGTCCAGAGCCGTTCCGCTGGGCCACTGCTCCTCTTAATCAAGAGGGCGTTCAAGTGTAATTTAACCCCAGAACATCAAATCAACAACGGCTAAAAGTAAACTGGTGTATAGCGTGTGCAAATTATTTACGTGTAAGTCAAGGATTTCTTTTTACCATTGTGCCCTGCAAATCCAATGGTTTTACCGCGTTCAAAAAGAACACCCGGGAATTGAACCCAGGACCTTTGGGATCAGTGTCCGCAGCTCTACCACCAGGCCACTGCCCTTCTTCACAAGTTCACGTTGAGTTTAAATCTAATAAACCTTAGAATTAACAAAACTAATTAAATAAGGTACAAATAAAGAAGAACGCATTACTGCAATTGCGTTTGCGTGTAACCTCAGAAAGGACAGATTTATTTATTTGAATTTCAAAAAGAAATCTGCAGAACCTGCGGACCCATCGTTCAAGAAACCAAAGCCGTTCCACTACGCTGTTGTGTTTGCCATCTCGATATACTTTTGAATAACTTACAATGCCGAGGGGAACAGGATTAAAAATATATGTTTCAGGGATTCGAACCCGGTACCATGGGGTTTGGAGTCCCGATCCTTGTCCACAAGGCCAGTGGTCCTCTGCCTAATTTGCATTTTTATTTGATGTAGAATCCCAGAATGAGTTACCACCGTAGAGAATTATAATCTGATAAGATGAAAGGAATGGGACTGGACTCGCACTCCGTTTCACCTCTATACCAAATTTCAGGTGATTTGGAAACAAAAACATTTCGGCCGATTTTGGAAAAAACGACAAGGGGGTAATCCAGGGGGGGGGGGGGGCGGAAGGGGTGTTGCGCAATCATTTGCGATCGCTATTTGGGTACACTCCATTTTAAAAATAGGTAATGACCATTAAAAAACAAAAAAGAAATCCATGTATACCGTTAAAATTCTCTCTTTATCAGCACTGAAAACATAACGGTGTATATCGTAAGAGTATTTTCAATTGTTGAGATGCTTAATTTTAAATAAAGTGCGTAAAAATATTATCGAAAATTTTCCGTTGGTTTATTGCAGCGGCTAACGTGTATGAATGGGTCCAGGTGGGAATTTCGTTACAAATGGTCTCCCCTAAAATGGCTACAAATATCGAATAATGTGAAAAAAATTATCGTTCATCCTCTGATTTTTTCCCATTAACGTAATATTTAGGAATAGATCTTTCATTCCTGAAAGTTTAATCAAAATCCCTCGGTACATCCTCTAGATATTTGACGATTTTTAAAAGTTTTTTTGGAGAGAATGGATCCCGCCAATACTTAGTTTGCGTTCAAACGATCTCTGTTGACGGACGGGAACATTTGCCGCAGGTAATTGTAATTCTGAGGCAACATACACATCTTAAACAGATATGTTATACATGTCGTTTAGGTTAAATATATGTTGTTTATTGAATAGTTAATTTACTGAAGCAGTTGGCAAGGCAAAAAAAACCAATTTACAAATGTTTTCTGGTGTAAAGATTTTGTGAATTTACAAAATTTTAAGATAACAATACCCTCTGATAAAATGGACTCGTCCAGGCAGTCTCAACGGCACGCAGCGGAGAGCAACCGTAAATTCAAATAGTGTGCGTACACACCAGCATATACACACACATCCGTTTGTACGTGGGGGAGCTTCGACCAGTCCACGTCGCGATGGTCGAATGAGATTATTTTCAACGTAGGTGGCGCGCTGGTGGCGCTACCCCTTCCGCCCCCCCCCCCCCTGACTTGTCAGTTGTCACAATTAAGATCATAAGAGGGGACCAGTTGCTCTTTGACACCTCTTTTGTGGGCTACCATGCTTGAGCGGGCATGTTGAGTCATTGAGTGGATTGGCCACAGGCCTGATTAAATTGTGCCATATACTGGTACTGGCACATTTTTAAACCAATACTAGGGGTTTTGAGCGAGCAGTGCATCTCTGTTAATGGCGTGATGATATCAATCATGCCCTGGGATCGGGAACAAGGTTGTTCTCATTATTAGGACGGCTGGGATGGGCTGATGAGCTGGTTTGCTGGAATGGGCTGTGTATACACATAGGCATTAGACCATTCTACCCGACCTAATATTAAATAACCCCCGGTCACCTCTTCCTGTATTTACTAAAGAGTCTGCTCTCAATAATATTGTAGCCTATTGTATAAATCCATTGCAAATAATTGTCACTTTGCCTGGTACTAAAAATAGGTCTCGATCCCAACATTCTTCTTTCTTTGAATAAAAAAGATTGTTCACATTATCTATGAAGTCACCAAGTTTTATCATATCATGTGTGTCTGTTGTGATTGTGCACACTGCACCGACATAGTACAAGGCAAAGACTGACAATAATTATTTCAAATTGATTGACACTATAGAGCCATACTAGAGGTCAAAAACAAAGGTCATGATAGTGCTGCAAGGCACAAGATGGGCAACTGTAACTATTGGCTCGGTCCCAGCACCTCATCCAAAGGTGGAACCAGTGGGGCTGTCTATTGTTACAACTTGGAAGTACCGCATGGGCGCCATTTCAGTAGGCAAATGTTGTGTCATAGCATTAATAGCAATGCTCACTGTCTGCACCGAGTCTTCAATGCAATTGTCCCCTAAAAGAATGCATTAAATTGAACAAAACTATCCCCAGCTTTGAGACATGCTCTTATCAAGGTTACCATCACAACACAAAAAGGGAGAGCAATATATTACAAGTTTCTTCACCAATACAGACTTTGTGGTTTAATTTATTTCATCACTTTACATGTTTATATTCAACACAAAGTGTTCCACTGCCCAACAACCCTGTACTCCTACAGCCTGTATGTAAATGTATTTGAGTATGAGTCAAGTGATCCCAAGTTGGGAAAGGCCCAACTAATAATAGGTCAGTAGCTTAAGTGTGGAAGCAAGAGTAGCACAGTGTACAGGTGTAGTTACTTGGGTACATGTATGTTATAAGCTACACTTGGGTATACAAAGGTTTTCCTGTATGAATACCAATACGAGCATTATGCATAACTAAATGGTCATTCAAACTAGAGTTGGACAGGCCAAACCTGTACCATGAAAAATACAAATTTGGCAGGCTCTCGCAGCTGACTTGTAATTGGTTGTTGCACAGTTGAAATATATACTAGTGATATAATAGTCTGTGCAAGTCTCAAGGCTTTTCAAATGAATGGCCTTGATTTGGTTTCCTTCACACATTAAAACAGAGAAGAAACTTGACGAATGTGAAATTCATGAAGAAAGGGCTTGGTTCAAAATGATCCTAGAGAACCTCTACTCAGGGGCTGATTGTGTGCATCACCAGGAGATTTTGAGACAATCCTGAAATCTGTGAAATCAAATGCTTGTGGGTAGTTATTGTCAAATACACTCAAGACTTGCACAGTCTGTTCTGGTGAGCTGTTTCACACTACATGTATCAACAACAAAAAGTATAATAATAATAACAATAATAATTAAGTTTTGCATGGAAACAAAAATAAGCGCTAAACTTGTATAAAGACAGCATAAACGAATCATTTATGAAATGATTCTAAATTGGGGCTTCAATGTTTAAATAAAGATGAATTATATTCAGAGGTTTTAACAAGTCTACTTGCATATCAAAACTGGATACTCCTTTTAAATCCTTTAAAAAGAGGGCAATTATTAAATTCTTCCGGCCACTTCTTCAAGAAATGCTACATGTACAGGGAAACATTCCTCCCTTCCCCCTAAACAAAGTTACATTCGTTTAATAGAAATTGATGAGATTAAACATTAGCTTAAAAAATGAGTGGCAATCATTCATCACATTCTGGGTTTTGTTTGTTGTGTGAAGTTGTTGTTTCTTTTGGGGGGGGAGGGGGTGGGGAGAATAAGTATTTTACCCATCACTTTGACACTTTTCATTTGTTCAAACATCATTTTCTGGTCACTTTATTTGAAAAAGTTGCTTAATATAAAGCTTAACTTTGTTGATCGAAAACGAAATCACTGAAAATACTCGGTGTCAAGTTCACTTTCAAAATTAATTTGTAAATGTATAGCGAAGACAGCTAATACAAATCACATTTTTAAATCCATCCTTCATTTGGGAGTTTTTGTTAAAACAGACTAATTTAGATTGATTTTTGTCAACAAGTACTCATCCTGTTTTGAAGACAGATTAATTAACTATGACGGTTTAACCACACGAAAAACAAAAACACTAAGATTATAAGAACAGGTTGCACATGATGCTACAAGAGGGATTTTTACTACTACTTCATTCTACGAGATTGAATTTATTGATATGATCCTGCTACTAAAAGCAATGATGACAACTTCTCTGGTGCGATATGGAGCAGCCTAACACTGGCCACAATCAGCAATTACGATCGGCTTTGAGGTTTTTCCGCTGGATGAGCCGTAGCCCTCAATTTGTTTGACGACGTCCATTCCACCAAGGACTTGGCCGAAGACAACGTGCTTGCCATCCAAATGGCTTGTTACAACGGTTGTGATGAAGAACTGCGAGCCGTTGGTGTTCGCCCCAGCGTTGGCCATTGAAAGGAGTCCTAGGTAGAAACATAAATGACAAAGAATGACGGAAATGGTCCTTTACACCTCAGAAAGGTGTTAATTCATTTCAATCAATAATCATGCAAGTGGAAAGCAGGAGTCCGTTGAGTCTAAGATGGAAAACAATGCTTGCATCACTGCAAATTTCAAAAACTAGATAAACGGTCATGGTTCTCCCTTGGTCTAGAGGATGAAGCCTCTTGGGTGTTATCACCATAAATAATGGACGAGGATAGTGGGCCTGGGTCTCCCCTTGGTCTAGAGGATGAAGCCCACTGAACCTCATTGGTGTTACATTTCAGAGGATTTACAGACTCTCAACATCACCATGAATAAAGGACTAGGGTACCAAATTTTTATGAAAATAATCACATGAACACAGATGTTATTAAAAAATTACCGTTTTTCACCAAAAATGACAAAAAATTCACTGTTCACTTAATGTGTAGTTTTAGAGCTTGGCATTAACTATTTTGATTCAGCAACATCGGAAACCCTTATATACCAAATTTTTGCATGGTATGGAGATGGGGACAACTAAAACCCCAAATAGGCCCCTTTTCAATACCTATCCCATGGTCTGCAAGAATGCTTTATGCTTACCAGGTTTTGTGTGGTTTAGAGCGAAGTTCTCATCTGGGAACTTGTTGCCGTAGATGCTCTTTCCTCCAGTCCCGTTGTGGTTTGTGAAGTCGCCTCCCTGGCACATGAAATTTGTGATCACTCTATGGAATGATGAGCCTTTGTATCCAAAGCCCTTTTCACCAGTGCACAGAGCACGGAAATTCTCTGATTTCAAGAAAAGAACAAAGAATAATTTTTTAAATGTTATTAATGTAACCACTTTTGGTCAGCCTTAGCTTTTTTCTCTCTCTCTCTTCACTCGTCAGCAGGAATAGTGCCCCCAATAGTCCGCAAGAATTGACATAAGTCCGTAGCTGTCTAACTATTTGCAAGAATTATTCGATCAAAACTCTAGTTTTCTCCAACCACGGTTGCGAGCAGGCAACTCCTCACCTCAATTTGAACCGATTCTAAATTCACAACAGATGCAGAGGGTAGGTACCCCTAATGTGTAATCGCTGTAAGGTTTCAGACTCGCATTCACCAAATAAGAACAAATAAAAAAAGGGGGGGAAAAAAAAGAAAAGAAAAAAAAAACACCTGTTAGAACACAAATATTTTATATTGGTTTTTTGTACAAAATCCCCCAAAGGACAAAGGAAATCCCCTGAAGAGTGGCATGCCCGAACTTTGTTTCTACATACCTGCAGTTTTGGGAACAACATGAGCGTAGACCTGTGAAAAAACAAAACAAATAAATTACAGTTTTTGAAAAACGTACCGAAGATTTACCAATACAAGAATTCAACCAAGGGAATTTACATCAAAAGTTACATTAGTTTTGGCTGAAAGTTGGTGAACTGTTTTGAAGCGACAGGTTTATGCTTCCATTGGTACTCTGTTCTCAAAGTCTATTGAACCCTTTGAGCAGCGTTACACGCAGCTACTGTCATCAGATACGCTCGCTATTATGAAAGTCAAATCATAATAAAAATGTAAAAGTCGCGTGGACTAAAATGCGCACTACACTGTACGGAGACATTGACTCCCAAAATGGTGCAACCAAGATTCTTGTGATGATAATGCCAGGCGAATTGGGTCAACAAGTGCCAAAGCGACTTCTTAAGTTTCAAGTAATACACCTATCAATTGTATGACGCACTATATGACCCCCGGGGATGGTGCGTCAAGTTTGCGTCTTTACTCTCGGAAAAAGTGACTGTGGGTACGTCAAAGTCCAATAGTGGTCAGTCAAAAAATCTTCGAGCGGTGCGTCGAGGTACGTCATGGTCCGTCGATGTCCATTTCAACATTTATCTTGTTTATTTAGTGGAGAATAAAAATGCACCTACCCTCCCCGCCTGTGTAAAATGATGTTGGTATTATTTTGTTAACATTTATGTTGCTTGAGTTGTCGGAAATTTACCGCCCGAAAGTCAGCGATCACCACATGCCAGCTCAGACGGCCGTTTATTTTCCACACTGCACACAGCAAGCCTTTAGCCCAATACATGTAATTCATGGTGCGGTGGTTTTGTCAACCTCGGCCCCGTGGTATATTATATCTCTCACACGCACGATAGTGGGGGTCGATCGTCGAGTCATAGATGGATCAGGCATGAGAATTCCCCGCCGTTCGGCGGTTTTCCGCTTTTTGGAGGCCAAAATATGACCTCTCCGAGTTCAATGTGAATCCGGTTTAAAATTGGGGGGTAGGGGTTACACCATTACATGTTTAACCGACCGATCATCCGCCTTGCCCTAAAAAAATTGTAATTCCAGGCCTGCAGTGACGCACCATCCCCGGGGGTCATATAGTGCGTCATACAATTGATAGGTGTATAAGTAACATACATGTAGTAAGGAATAGGCATGGTCTTACATTAGACAATATTGTTAGTCCAGTAAATGTTCTGAGGAACAATGCCAGTGAGAAAGTAGATGCTTGTTAAAACTCAAGCCCAGCTCGGAACTTACCTCAAACTCAATTCTTCCAAGTGCAGCGCCACCAGCGGCCATGTCGAAGAAACATTTTGGGTTATTTGGGTCTTCCATATTGACAACCAGTCGGCTTCTGCAAAGGGGATTAAGTATTGAATATTCAGAAAGAGAAACTGTTTGCCAGTTGCAGCTGCTGTATGGTGTGCCCAACAGCACACTACACTGTGTGGACGAAACATTCCTGTGGACACACAATACTCCTAGAACTACGACCAGTACGAGGATCGTTCCGCTATCGTCTTCACCAACCTCATAGAGTGACATACAAAATCTTATTTGAAACTTTTTGCCCTTCACATTTACATGCCTACAGTTCTTTTTTGAAATCTGATCTTGCCCAAATTAGCAGGGGTTCCCCTTAACTTTTTTTTCCACTCGCCGGCCGGGCGAATCAACCAAAATTTTGGATCGCCCGCAGGTATTTTCACTAGCCCGCATGTATTGACGTGACGCACACAATTTTCAAAACGTCAAAAAAAAACTGTAAAAAAAAAAACGCACGGAAGTGAAGTTCGCAAAATTGCGTTTTGGGATGATTTTATCCCCTAATTTTTGTCCTAAATCATACCTTTTCCATCATCAACCATTTTCATGGATTCTTGATTTGAAGATCGGTTGTTTTGAACTTCATTTGCAATAAAATCTTCGCGAATCAACGATCGTTCGACAACGCACATTGAGAAATAATTCAATGAACTTTGCCCTGCATCGCCCTCTATCGGCAAAAGTTGTCGATGTTTAATTAGACTTCATCCAAGGCTGTGTATTGTACACAATCTGCATGCGTGCGGCACACTGTGCGCAATTCTTTACTCCGTTCATGAACGTGTACTGCGTTGAAGTCTAGCCAAGCTCTTATGAATATGGTAATTATCAACGGCCATTAATCACCAATCACAACGTGTGGAATGTTGGTTAGCTTGGACTTTGGACCGACTGTGTTGTACATGTACTGCAGTACTGTGTGTTGTGTATGCGCTATGCATGTACCGGTGGGCGACCGAACGTTATGTGTGGGGCCGATGCACGTGTTGTGTGGATACTCGGCAGTATGTGCATGGTGTTTTAACGTTTGTATACCAAAATGAACGATCGCAATTCCGATCGCGATCGCGGCCACATTAAATCAAGCAAATATCCAGACTTATCAAACTAAAAGCTTTAATAAAAACTTTCTTTGGGATTTTACAACCGTACCCTCATTTATTGTGAACAAGAACAATTATTTAACTCGCCCGGCGGGCTAGTAAAGGAAGGGTTTTGACTCGCCCGCCGCTGTTTTCACTCGCATTTGGCGACCGGGCGACCGCTAATTTCGAACCCTGATTAGGCTCTACATGTTCTTTGTACTCTCATTTAAGCGTTGCGCGGGTCCAGAAAATCCACTCCGCAGAACAATTTTGCAAAAATTGATAAATTCTCAATGTTTTTCAGAATCCTTGCGCTCCGGGCCGGAGGCTTAAAAAAAAAATCTGATTTCAGCTTTAAATCTTAAAAAAAAAAAAAATCTGTTTTTGCTTTTTTTCTGAATTAGTAAATAGTAAATAAAAGGAGGCGGGCAAAGACGAGAAACTCTTAAGAGTTTATACTTTCGGAGTTAAAAAATGGCAGCGCCCAGGAAACGCATGAAGTGGTTAGTGAGTGTAGCAGAGCTGTTGTTGAAATATTCGCAGATGGTGACTCTGAAGTAAGTGAGTTTGATGGAAATGATCATTCTGATAATATAGAGTCTGAAAGTAATGCCAGTGACGTTGAAAGTGAATTTGATCGACAGGAATCGTCCGATGATGACGGTGATTTGCAGACGTGGTAAACTTCTGCTAACATTTTTTAGTAACAGTGTAAAATTCCACTTCACCAGACCCCTTGCTACGATGTATACCACTCCAAAAAAGATATGGGGTGTAATAGAAAATAAAAGCAACAGTGTCATTTATTTGAATGTTTTTATTTATAAATATTTGATGTAGGCCCCCTAGTTCTCCAAATAAAACCTGCAGAATCGTGGGGAGGGACAGTGTAAAACTAAAACATGAAGTTTTTTTGTAGTTTTGTAAAACATCTGCAGCACCATGGGGAGGGACCGTGTAAACATTTGCAGCAGTCAAAGTGTTAATAATTTCCCTTTTAAAAATATATTCTTAAAGGTATTATAGTATACAGGATTGGCAGAGCTGACAAAATAATCACAGACAGTGTTCATGTTTTGTGTAATCAACCACATACATGAAATAACAAACCTGTGAAAATTTGAGCTCAATTGGTCATCGAGGTCACGAGAAAATAGTGAAAAGAGACCGTATGTGTTTTCTGTTTTTCAAACATCGAGTTTATTAATATCGCGCGCGATAAAAACTATTGTTTTACTAATTTCTCAGAAACGATAGCATTTTAGGCAGAAATATTTTAAGGAACCCTTTCTACCATTACTTACTTTAAATCATGTAAGTTATGTGTGAATCTGTGAACATTTGTGTTTTTCGATCTTACCAATAGTGTATAGGGCCTTTAAATCTTGAGGAATTGGATTGGAAGTCAGTTGGTGGTAGCTGGAGTGAAAAACTAAATTTTTACCTTTTTGTTTCAAAAGGAAAACTCAAGCCTTGCTTTTGCCTCACTCTGTAGTTATTTTGTTTTACTTGTCTACATTTGTGCTGAGCTCTTGTCTAATGTCCGAGTTACATGAAATTGTGCCGAGACCACGAGCACGTGCAGTTTATCACTTTGCCAGTACTGCCCCACATTGTACGCTTCACCACATGTACATGTACATACGTAATGCATGTACGGCATGCATGTACGGCATGCACGTACGGCATGCACGTACGGCATGCACGTACGGCATGACGTACGGCATGCACATACGGCATGCATGTACGGCATGTACGGCATGTACTGTTGAATACAACGCACCATGGGTAACCATGCATGAACTGGGAAAAAAAATATCACCGACATTTTAACTGCCAGGTTTACTTAATTTCAAATGTAAAACAAGTCTATTAAGTACAAATAATTAATCTTTAACATCCCCTTACCTATCCTCACTCATTAAAATAACGCTCTAAGTAATTTTGGCCTAACTTTGGGGCAAATTTTGAGCACCTACCTAGGGTGTAACTCTTCCTTGTCTTGGGAAAAAAATCCAGAGACCGACTTTCCTGCACCTGGATCGTATCCAGACTAAATCAAAACTCCCCATACAGTATCGAGTTGGGAACCAGACTTGAATTAAAAAAAGGGTTTTAAGCATGGAACGCAAAAGGGGCATAAAATCTAGTAGATGCCAATAGGCCTAATCATAATTTTTTACAACTAAATCTACTGTTTGACTTGGAGATCGATCAATCGGAATGATACATTCACGAAAATCTCCCTAAGTACTGGATTAAATGCTTTAAAAAAGTTTAGGAAAGTAGCCTATAATATTATTGCTCCAACAGCAGAAATGTACAGCCCATGATATTTTTTCTTCTTCTGATTTTCTTATTGAGAACATAAATGAATTACATGGCAGGTGCTGATTGGATGGAGCGATGACCACAAAAGTAATAATTATCACGTAGTCTGCTAATCGTATAATTCATTTATACTAATTGATTATTCTCTTGTTCCCAGTTCCTGTTCGGCAGGAGATTCTGTCCCCCCTGAGATTCTGTCCCCCCATACAATGAACTGTGTACAAACTTCTTCCGAAAGCGCCCTCTTTTGAATCATCTTCCTTCAGCCCATGTTAATTTCCCATATGGAGGACAGAATCTCTGGGGAACAGTCTCCAGGGGACAGAATCTCTGGGGAACAGTCTCCAGGGAACAAAATATCTGGGACAGATTTCCCAATGACACCTGAACCAAAGGATGAGACCAGTTGGGCTGAGCGTAATTTGGCTGGTGTACATCGTGGCACTCTTAATTGTTCTGCAATTAATTGACCTCTTCCACTGACCCCAAACGCAGCTGCTGTGATCTATGATCTATGATCTATGATCTGCCATTTTGGGAGATACATAAAAAGATATGGTGCACATCTTACTGTGCGCGCGTTGCTTAAAATGCACACTGCACATTAAAGCACTTGGAATCTTGGCCTAATCTCAACAATATCCTGCAGGATACCAATCACAAACTAAACATGTCAAATTGTACTTTGCCTGGTTACCCTATTCTGCTAAGCATAAATTTGTTGTGCTTAGCTACTTTTTGTGCTAAGCTGAAAACTGTTAAGCAATACAGCTCTATGAAATTGGGTCTGATAGGACTTCTCTTTGTCAAAATCATTTTGCTTGCCTGGAAAGCTATGAATGATAGGGCTCCTCCCTATCTCAAAGAAATTCTCTCACCATATACACCAACTCGCAATCTTCGCTCTACAAACCAACTTCTTTTAACTGTCCCTAAAACAACCACTTCCAACAGCGTACGCGCATTTTCTGTATCTGCACCCACTCTCTGGAACTCTCTTCCTTTACATATCCGAGCTACAAAGTCTCTGGACATTTTCAAAACATTGCTAAAAACTCACCTGTTCAATATTTCTTATGATTGACTGTTTGTTATTTTTTCCACTTGTTTTTGCTGACACGTTTATGTAACTGTTTTATTCAATGTGCTCTTATTTTCTTTCTAAGCTACGTAATTTGTAATCTTTTTTGTTACTCTCTCTGTTTTTTGTTTTGTTTGGTTTTTATGCGCCTCGGAATAAGTTTAGTCTTAGATAGATGGCGCTTTACAATTCAAGTTTTAATTATTATTATTATTATTATCCCATTTTTAAGCAACTTTCAAATTGGTTTTGTACACAAAATCAAATCCAGGATTACCCTTATGTTGATGTCCTTGGTGTTGAAATAAAGCTCCATTAAAGAAAGAGGCTGAAATAAACCACCCTTCTTGTCTTGCAACTCACACCTGCTATCTCCATGTAATTCCCTTTTCAAACAGTGGAGAATTGGATCATGCACAAACCAGTAGTGTTGCAGACAGCCCCAGGCAAATTAACTGTTCATCTATTAAGTTGGATGACCCAAGTAATTCAATGTAAACACACCCACTAGGGAAATTTGACTTGAATCCTGAAAATTAAACACCATCAAGAAATGAGTCACAAGACACAAATGGTTTTCTTCTCAGCTCTAGGAACTGTTTTTTACTTGTTCTTTTGCAACAAGCAGATCACGCACAATAAGCACAACAACCAATTACAGTATAGGACCAACACATCTTTGCCTATTAATCCCCACTTTCATAAATGTCCTTAATTAATACATCAAAAATTTGCCTTCTAATGAATTGACAATAACAGTCGTTCAAAACTGTCATTAGGATAAATAATTCCCCTTTTAAAACACACAAGTTTGCTTCGCACAGAAAAGTTGAACATAAAAGAGTAACCAGTCAAAACGCTACACAAAGAACATGCTTCAGACTGATTCACCGCTTCATTTTTGCTCAGCATTTAAACTTGTTAAGCGATTATCTGCTTGGCAGATCTTTAAAAATTTGGCCCAGCGCTTTTTTTTAATCATTGATTTTGAGAGTCACCATTACTATTACTCCACTGTTTTGTTCTGTTTGTTCTTCAGTGCTAAATAAAAACATTCTTGAATACCTACAAAATTGCTATCGAGCGAATAAATGAATTATGTCTGAATGAAGTACCTATCGATCATTACTAAAGAATACTTTTGCTGAATAAAGCATAAACTTAAGGCTTGTTTCTGAAGAGTTTAAACTTGGACTTAAAACTAATTTTCACACACAAATACTCTGATGAGACGATTTAAAACTAAACATTGCAAAAAATAAATGTGACAAAACTAAGCATTAATTGGTTCTCAGGCTATGTGCCGAGCTGTGGCTACGGCTACGCTGCGGCTAACGGTGAAGCTATGGGCATTCTATGCTTCAAGTCATGTTACCATGGTGACCAAGCCATAGCATGACATCTGACAATGTCTTAATTCAAGTTCTACACAGAGTTGTGTCTTCAAGACAAATAATTTGCTTTCACAAAACAATGTGGCAAAGCGGTTATAATCTACCGCTTTTATGTACTGAACTTTTTGTAAAGCAAAGAACAATTGACTTGAGTGGGACTTAAACCTGCGACCTCTGGATTAAAGTGCCAGCGCTCTACCAACTGAGCTATCTAGTTGAACGTCTTCCTATGTTGTGGATATCTTTGTTCAGGGGTGCCAGTCTAAAGCCATTCAACCTGTAACTGCTGTATAACTAAGGATAACACCCAAGTTATAACTTTACTGTAATTCAACCTATTGAATTTTTCCCTTAATTATGAAAGATTCCCGTAATTTGTGCAGGTATTGGTTTGTGTGTAAAGACAAACCTTTTTTGGACAAACTTAATCTACTACAATTTTTCAGTCAGTAAGACTTGCTTTGCCGGTCTTTTTCGAAAAACATGTGCACGCTAAAAATTGGGGTTCAATTTTCCAGCAAGAGTAAATTTGTCTCCTTGATTAGGGTATGATTGCATTGTTCAATAATTTACAAAACACACACTTCGAAAAAACAAGTGACAGCGGAAGTTTGTGTGTGTGTGAATCTTCCTTCACGTTTGAGTGCTAGTGTTTAAGACTAAATAGCTTATAGCGACTTAGTGTTTTGTTGTGATTTGTGCATATTATGCTTATAAATATTGTCTGGCCGGACAATTTACATAAACTCAGGGAAGAAAACTATTTTCTGTAAAATGACAGCATTTACATGCTGTACCAAAACCAACTTAATGCTAATTAATTCTCCAGAATATATTTTGACTGTTTTATAATTAACTGCTTAATTGTTTTGATAATTACCTGAACTATGTCTTTCGGAACGAAAAGTACTCTTACAAAATTTTGTCAAATTCTATTATTTATTTTAACAAATTTAACATTGAACAAATTCTGGAAAATTCATTTTCTAAAATTCATCATGATAAATTAATGTTTTGCTTTTATAAGTGTTTGGTTGGATGTGTTGGAACTTAAAGAAAGTATTTTTGAAAAAGGGGGGGGGGTGTTATTTTTTTGGGTACAAAGACTCTTCATGTTTAGAGGCTTAATGTCATAAAGTAAGAATTATTGCTAAACAAAAACTGGCCGAGAACCAGCCAGCCACAACAATGTACAGTACATGGCATTCTGGTTGGTAACCTGCTTCTGCTTACCAAATATTTAAATGTTTAGCAATTCAACCCAGGCGTTGTAAACAATGCATCAAATTTTACAAGCTTGCTATTTCTACTGAACTCAGTTGAGAAACTTTTTTTGTTTTTTTTTGGGGGTGCCATATATACACACATTGTCTCATTATTGTGCACTTAATTTTGTAGAAAAAATGAGATGAAAACTTACTTTCTGCAGTGGATCAAACATTTTTGTCATTAAATAATCTACAAATCTGATTAATTACTTAGCCCTTTTACCTTACGGCTGATTTACATAAAGATCTACAAGTTTAAAAAACACACTTTGAATCTTCTAGGATTTAAGAACTTTTTAAGTGCTGGCGGATGACTGTAAATCAGTAAACGGAAATAAAAATGGTTCAATGATAGAAAGTAAAGAATTACATAATTTAGTGGTAATTGGCCGTAGTTTTGACTGTGTAAGGGCGTATGTCAACAGGATTCATGTAATGCAAAACAGGTACATGAACTGTTTTTTCATGTTGTTATCAGTATTTTGTCATTCATGCAAGAAAACAACATACAGACAGTTAAAATATGATGAAACGGTAGTTGAAATGCAAGAAAATTCCCTGTAGAAAGCGCCCTCATGTGGTCAAAAATATGGTCAATTGAACATGGGTCTAATCCAGGGGTGTTTTCCAAACCTCGGCTTAGGCTCCGTCTCCAGCTCCGTCTGATGTTGGAAACACAATGCAAAATGTATACTGCTCCAAGCCGGAGCTGGACCCCAAACCGCAATTTGGAAAAGGCCCCAGCCTGATCTGTCCAAAACCATCAAAGTCCAGGCCTTCTGGCCATCTTGTCTTTCATCCATTCAACTTAATACAGAGGCTGTGTCCAGACTAATGGCTTCAGCATTGGCTATGGCTGGATTACTGAAAAAGCCTATTCTCCAACGTTGTTGTTGTTGCAGCCAATGACTTTAGCCGTAACCGCTTGAAACGGACAAGGCCTAAGGCTGTCAAACAAAACAGTCTGGTGCCTTTTTAAAAACATTACAGATGATTTGTTATCATTATGGACATGTGAAACCTGACTACAATGTGTTTGTTAGATACAGCCATATGTAAGAAGGCTATGTTTGAAAACACTGCAACTCTGAAGATTGGGCTTGTCTCACTGGTGTTTTTTGGTTCATGCTGACAAAACTTCCGTTACCTCAGGCTTCCGACCCACCATTCAAAACATTCTTGATTACACAACAAGAATAATAAATAAATAACAACAATAAGAATATGAAGGAGAAATAGGCCTGCATGAAAACAACAGAAATATCAAATAAATGCATAATATTCACTACTTTTTAAAAGTTGTATAAATAACCAACTTTTTTAAAACCATAAATATCACAACGTAGCCATCGCAAAGTCTCTGTGAAATTGGCTACACATAACCACAATAATAAAAGAAAATTCCTCCGAAACCCCCCCCCAACATTATGCAAATCAATCAATCATGTGGTACAGTTTATCCGACCAATCACAGATGCTCTTTTATAATTCCTGGAATAGGTTACAACTTATCCAGATCACTTATTATCTAATAAATAATTAACAAAAAACAAAAACAAATCTAATATTTATTTCTATTTTACACAGTACTGAATTCCGAGAAGTGCAGTTGATCCTTTTTTATTTATTTCATCTTGTGGCAGTAGATTATGTACAACATACTTTATATTTTACACAAACATAAAAAACAAACAATTTTCTGGCTTCATTGTTAATTCGCAATTTTGCGATGCTGAAAACATTCATTTTGAGCCAAAATCTTTGAATTTGATAAACCATGATTTGAAGGTAATAGTGAATACAAAAAAGTACATTTTTAATAAAGTTAAATATGACGTGGCAATTACACTATATTTAACAGTTAAGCGCTTGCTCCCAAACATGAGAATATTTCCTGTGCACGGCATTGCTTCCAGTCTGGCGCCCTCCTCAGTTGAACATTAACAAGCACATAACTGATTAGCAGTCTGGTGCTTAGTCTGGATTAGTCTAATTGACATCAATTAGGGGCAGTTGCGATTCTGGAGACAACGCTTGGCGCAGACCACGATTTCATATCAGATATTATCACATGACATGCATTACTTGCGAGTTTAAGGTGGTAAAAGTTTCTAACAAATCCAAATATCCTGCAACACTAATTCACATCTTACTAAATTAGACTGTTTTTACTGCCGCATGCAGCCCTCAGTGTTGCATACCATTGGAGAGATCTTTTCCAAAAGAATCCCAAAATACAACTTTCACTCTTGAGAAAAAATTGGACTCTGATTTCAACATTTTTTTCTCTTGACAGGTTTGATGACTTTAGCGATACAGACACAATGTCACGCTAAAGACTACACAAAAGAAACTTTGTTGCACTTGCAGGTGAAGAAACTAAAACTGCTGTTCAACTATTTCACTTTTAAAATAATCTCAGCGAAAGTGTAATCAACTCTTGACTTGATATGTTTTTGACTGAAACTCTTCCACAAGTATTTTATTCCTGCTACAAGGCGAGAGGGTTGCAAGAACATTTGACAAATTACTCCTAACCCTTTACTGGATGAATACACTGTTACAGGCATTACAATCCATGAGTACTCTCATTACAATCCACAAGTACTCTTCTTACAGTCTGGTAGTACTCTTGTTACAATTCACGAGTACTTGCGCTACACAAGTTTAGGTTTTTTGGCTGACCTACCAATCTGCAGGATTCTGTTACAAGCCCATGGTGACTTGCGTTACAATGACCAACCCCAGGAATCAAAACCTTGGTCTTCCCATGAGTACTCTTGTTACAATCCACAGCTACTCGCGTCACATTGACCACAGGTTTCATTATTTCCGTGACCTGTTCTGGCGGAACTTGTCACTGAAAACAGCAAACCTCAACAAATCAAGTGACACAAAAATCAACTGGAAAACCCAAGGTTTTGACTCCTGGAGGTCAGTCACTGTAACATGAGTCACCATGGGTTTGTTACAGAATCCCACAGCTTGGTAGGTAAGCCAAAACCTACACCTGTGGACTGAGTTTATGTCAAGCCTCACACACAACCTCTCTGTTTGATGGATTTGAGCCAAGGGTTAAGGTTAACACAAACGGATCCGTGATGTGGTAGAAGGTTATAGAAAAGCGATGGACTGAACCCAGACCGTCTTACGTTGCTCTTTATCGATCACCTTCTTGATTTTTGTGCAAACACTCGCAAGATTTCCTCCTGAAACAATGTCTACAAAGAAACAAAAGAAGGAAAACAAAACTAATGAGAAATCAAACTTCCTGACAAAGATTGGAAACTTTGCATGGTGGGAGTACAATCAAGTGAGGTTTGCAGTGGCACCATGTGTAAAATCTTATTTGAGTAGTGGTGGTTCGGCAAAGAACCAGTGGAACCTGTCTTCATTCTCCTGAAGACGATCAGAGCATACTGATCGAAGCGTCATGTTGTCAAACCACTAGTTCTTCTCAGAACCACCACTACTCAAAAGAGATTTCACACATGGTGCCACCACAAACCTGCTCTGACCCCAAATTACTTGCTAAATCAAAAATTGTAATGTAAAACAGCACCTGTAATGATTTGAACAAAGTGTATGATTGGTAACTAATGAAAAAATGTTTCACAGTGGGGAGAGAAATGTAATGATTTGGGGCCCGTTTCATAGAGTTGCTTCTTACCTGAGAAGAGTGGTCGACATTCTTGCTCCAGCTTCTGGGCTTGTTCAAACAGCTCCTTGGCAAGTCTGTTGGTGACCCTCTCTGGGATGTAGTGAGGATCCTTCTGCTCCCTGCAACAAGATAAAATTGACACAATATATAGTCACAGTATACTTTTTTTCGGGACCAAGTATTTCTTTGCTTATTATAATTTTGATAAATGAGAACTGTGTTAACATGTCTGCTAGCCAGAATTTAAGTTTACACTGAAATTTGAATTAATTTGGGGTTGAATACAGAACAATTGAGAGAACCTGTGACCTCCAGATCAACATGCCAGCACTCTGGTGGCGCTGGTTACCTGTTTCTGATGCCACTGGGCCAAATTCCATAAAGCAGTTGAGCAGGGAACCAGTCACAAGCAATATACATCAAATGGTACATTGGCTGGTAACCCATTCCCGAAAATGCTTAGCACTTGCACAAATATTTTCCTAATTGATTACTTACTTGATTTGTTTTGCCGATTTGAAGCGGATGAATATAACGATTGGATACAGTTGTAGAATCTGCAATCGCTCGCTGACGTACGGAGATACTCCATCAAGTACACAATGGCAACCCTATGAAGAACCAAAGATTCAGATACTTACATAAAAACTGCCAATCCTAAGCTCAGGACTCATCATGAATGAGTTTAGGCAATCATGACAAGAAACTTATTTCTGGCGTCAAATTCACCAAACAATTTAGAAATTTATGACAAGAAACTTATTTCCGGCATAAAAATCACTGGAAAATGTTCTGCATGCTCCGCAAAAAAAAATTCTGAACAGGAAACGTTTCAAAACCAAAATGCTTCATAGCTTAATCTTAAAGGCAGTTTATACTTTTGGTAATTGTCAAAGACCAGTATCCTCACTTGGTGTATCCTAACATTATGCATGAAATAACAAACCTGTGAAAATTTGGCTCTATTGGTCATCAAAGTTGCAAGAAAATTGAAATCTCTTGTTGCATAGAATTGTGTGCCTTCAGATGCCTGAGAATTTCGAAAGGCTTCATGAAGCCTTTATCGGGTTTACTGTGAAAAATTACCTCTTTCTGTAAAACTACATTACTTCAAATTCAAAGGGGGTGGTTTCTAACAATGCTTTAATAATATCAACAGCTCTCCAGTGCTCTTTACTAATTAAGTTGTTATGGTAATCAATTTTGGAGTAATGCTTGTTGCATTTACCTTTTTAGTAATTTCTTTTACTGCGGCAGACTGGATGCATTCAAAGTGGCTGTCTCTACGCTGGTAGTCCACGTACACATTATCATCAAGATCCTTCTGCATGATTTCTGACGACGTCCGAACCGTTTCTAGAAGAAGAGGACAAACAACATCAACATTTTGAGTGTGTGCGCAACAAGGACTAACAAAAGCTACTGGAGAAAGGGCATAAGCAATTAATGTGCAAAAGTGTGAAAGTTTGATCAGTTTTCTGCCATTCATAAGTCATCATAGGAAGGTTGAATTCTGCATGGGAATTGGAAAACATAGCTTTTGTGTATTTAATATAAATTCAATATAAGATGATGTGGGGACGACTAAAAGTAAAAGGAGAGCATCTTACTTGGTCGGCATCTGTTGTATTTGTCCGGTGACTCGTCTACAATTTTAGCAGCTACTCGATCAGAGAGTGGGCCCAGTAGAACCACCGGCCGCTTGATGTGAACTGGCGAGAAATAAATTAGTTTTTATTTGAAATGATTTCCACACATCAATGAGATTGACAAATTAATTTGGTACAGTAACAAAATAGTTTCAAACTTTGAGAAGTCCAATACAGTTCTTCTAGAACCTTATCCAATAACAGTTCCAGTAAGAAACCTCTGCTAGGGTCCAAATTCGGGCCATCACAACTTCTTGCATTTATATCACAGGTGATTTTGATTGGTCAGTTTGCATCTTTTCTTTTCATTGAAAACGAAATAATCAAAAGTTGACGAATTTGGAAAGATTTTATTTAAAAAAAAACATATTTAAGCAATCTATTTCATAATTGTTACTTACAGTCCAGAGGCTCAACTCGTAGGTATGTTGGCATGACGGCCTCTGTCAATTAAGGAAAGACAAGGAAAATTATAGTGGACGAATATGTAGAGACTTGTAAAAAAAGGTTTAAATTTGTAGAAGCAGAATCAGGGAGAGTTGGCAGCTCTGCACTCAACGGCCTGGACCTTGTATGGTGACATAACTGTGCACAGAACTATCTGTGCACTGTGTAGATGCATTCTCTTACATGATCTCATAATGCAGGAAGCATCATTTATCTATCATCTGAATGATATTGAATGGTCAGACAGTAGGAGGGTTGTAACGACTAGTGCCACAACGATCAACCTTACCTTCTTGGATAGGAACATCCGTCACAGATCCCTCACTGTGCTCCTTGCTGTCCGAGTTGTTACGTTGGTGTTTCTTACGACGGAAGAGACTTCGTCGAGCAGGGACGGCATTCCGTCTTGAGGAGGCACTTCGAAGCTCCTCTTCCTGTAGACCTTGGGAGATGCTGCGCTTACGGGCTTGGTCCTTCTGAAGCCTGCGAGAGGATATTACAATAAATAAGGACATCCATGACTAAAAAAAATTGACATTGGATACAAATTTTTTCTTCTAAAAACCAACACTGTGTCTATTTTTTTTTTTTATAGCGCTTTATCCAACCCCTAGGGTAGTAAAAAGTGCTCATTATTTGTTTTTCAACAGGATAAGCAGAGCTGTTTTGAACTATGAGAACCATTTATGTAGCACATTGTAAGGGTTTTACAAGGTGCTTTGGCGCATTCAGCAGCCACTGCCAGAAACACACCGGGGCAAACCCCTTCTCTTAGCGATAAGTGTAACTGGGTTCTTCTACATGCATTACACAACACATGGGACCTATGGCTTTATATCCCACCCAAAGAACGAAACAATAATGGTTAAGTGTCTTGCTTAAGGACACAAATTTCAAGATTGGGACTCGAACCCACACTCGGCTGATCAGAAACACCAGAGATATAGTCTGGTACCCTTAACTACTCGGACACAGCACGCCACAATGTGTCAACCCTTTAACATCTTCAACTTACAGGGTCTTGCTCGGGATCTGTCCACAAGTTGTCTTCTTGCCAGAGGGGTCCAACAGCCATGCAGTCCACACGCCAAGCATGCCGTTATACATTGTGTCATCCACGTACAGTATGTCGTCCTTCTTGAAGCTTAGCTGGTCCTCTGTCTCTGACTGGTAATCTACCATGGCACGGATGTATAGGGAGTCACCGTGCTGATCCTGTACCTTGTTGAATTCTGTTACCATGACAATGTATGAATATTTGTATCACTTGCAAATTGTTGACCATTACAATGAACTGTCTTTTATAAGGGGTGACTTTCATAAACAAAAATAAATAAATAAATAAATTTTGCTTAGAAGAAAATTGTCAAGCCAGAAGCTCTATGAAATTGAGGCCTAGGTCCAAAATTCATAAAACTGTTCAACACAAGAGAGTTGCTTAGCACATCAAAAAAGGTGCTTAGCAGAAACCAGTTACCAGCCAAAACACCATGTAATGCTAACTGCTCGTGACTGGTTCCCTGCTGGTTTTTGCTTAGCATAAAATAAACACAAAGCCCCATTCTCTGCTTAACAATTTTATGAACAGGTAGTGAAGGTACTTACTTCCTATGTTATATTGTGCCAGGATGGTGACTTTTTCCGTAGGTTTCTGTAACTCAGTTGCTGCATGTTCTGCTGTTGCACACCGCAAGTCAACACCATTAAACTGTGGGTTACAAAAGTACACTCAATCATTAAGAAAAATAATAAGAATAATAATAACTAGAAAATAGTGTTTTTACAATGGAAAGTTAAGGCTGTTCTGAAGCATCTAACACAATAAACAGATTTTCCTTTGAGCATACAGTGCAAAAAGGACAACCAATACAGTATTCATCAGTAAAGTTAAACAGTACAATTTTCTCCCAAGATTAAAATACACATTTCTGTACCTCTAGGATCTGGTCGCCAACTTGTAAGCCATTGGGTTTGGCCGCCACTCCATCTGGCTGGACCTCGTAGACGAAAATCCCGACAGCGTTCCCGCCAAAGACTCCCACACCGAGGCTGTTACCACTCTTCTCTAGGAACACAAAGCGAGGCTCGCTGGGTGATGGCAGATTCTCATCCTTTGGGGCACTTTAATGAAAATTACAACAACAAAAAACACCGCTATTATTTAGTGGACTGGTTAATTTTGAAGTTGAAATATTCAATTAAATTGGGTTGAACAAAGACAAATTGAACCTGCTACCTCCAGATTAATGTGCTGTCGTTCTCTATCCACTGAGCTATCTAGCTGAACCTGCTACCTCCAGATTAATGTGCTGTCGTTCTCTATCCACTGAGCTATCTAGCTGAACCTGCTACCTCCAGATTAATGTGCTGTCGTTCTCTATCCACTGAGCTATCTAGCTGAACCTGCTACCTCCAGATTAATGTGCTGTCGCTCTCTATCCACATTGAACCTGCTACCTCCAGATTAATGTGCTGTCGCTCTCTATCCACATTGAACCTGCTACCTCCAGATTAATGTGCTGTCGCTCTCTATCCACATTGAACCTGCTACCTCCAGATTAATGTGCTGTCGTTCTCTATCCACTGAGCTATCTAGCTGAACCTGCTACCTCCAGATTAATGTGCTGTCGTTCTCTATCCACTGAGCTATCTAGCTGAACCTGCTACCTCCAGATTAATGTGCTGTCGTTCTCTATCCACTGAGCTATCTAGCTGAACCTGCTACCTCCAGATTAATGTGCTGTCGTTCTCTATCCACTCAAATTGAACCTGCTACCTCCAGATTAATGTGCTGTCGTTCTCTATCCACATTGAACCTGCTACCTCCAGATTAATGTGCTGTCGTTCTCTATCCACTGAGCTATCTAGCTGAACCTGCTACCTCCAGATTAATGTGCTGTCGTTCTCTATCCACTGAGCTATCTAGCTGAACCTGCTACCTCCAGATTAATGTGCTGTCGCTCTCTATCCACTGAGCTATCTAGCTGAACCTGCTACCTCCAGATTAATGTGCTGTCGCTCTCTATCCACTGAGCTATCTAGCTGAACCTGCTACCTCCAGATTAATGTGCTGTCGCTCTCTATCCACTGAGCTATCTAGCTGAACCTGCTACCTCCAGATTAATGTGCTGTCGCTCTATCCACTGAGCTATCTAGCCGAACCTGCTACCTCCAGATTAATGTGCTGTCGTTCTCTATCCACTCAAATTGAACCTGCTACCTCCAGATTAATGTGCTGTCGTTCTCTATCCACTGAGCTATCTAGCTGAACCTGCTACCTCCAGATTAATGTGCTGTCGTTCTCTATCCACTGAGCTATCTAGCTGAACCTGCTACCTCCAGATTAATGTGCTGTCGTTCTCTATCCACTGAGCTATCTAGCTGAACCTGCTACCTCCAGATTAATGTGCTGTCGCTCTATCCACTGAGCTATCTAGCTGAACCTGCTACCTCCAGATTAATGTGCTGTCGCTCTCTATCCACTGAGCTATCTAGCTGAACCTGCTACCTCCAGATTAATGTGCTGTCGCTCTATCCACTGAGCTATCTAGCTGAACCTGCTACCTCCAGATTAATGTGCTGTCGTTCTCTATCCACTGAGCTATCTAGCCGAACCTGCTACCTCCAGATTAATGTGCTGTCGCTCTATCCACTGAGCTATCTAGCTGAACCTGCTACCTCCAGATTAATGTGCTGTCGTTCTCTATCCACTGAGCTATCTAGCTGAACCTGCTACCTCCAGATTAATGTGCTGTCGTTCTCTATCCACTGAGCTATCTAGCTGAACCTGCTACCTCCAGATTAATGTGCTGTCGTTCTCTATCCACTGAGCTATCTAGCCGAACCTGCTACCTCCAGATTAATGTGCTGTCGTTCTCTATCCACTGAGCTATCTAGCTGAACCTGCTACCTCCAGATTAATGTGCTGTCGTTCTCTATCCACTGAGCTATCTAGCCGAACCTGCTACCTCCAGATTAATGTGCTGTCGCTCTCTATCCACTGAGCTATCTAGCTGAACCTGCTACCTCCAGATTAATGTGCTGTCGTTCTCTATCCACTGAGCTATCTAGCCGAACCTGCTACCTCCAGATTAATGTGCTGTCGTTCTCTATCCACTGAGCTATCTAGCTGAACCTGCTACCTCCAGATTAATGTGCTGTCGTTCTCTATCCACTGAGCTATCTAGCCGAACCTGCTACCTCCAGATTAATGTGCTGTCGTTCTCTATCCACTGAGCTATCTAGCTGAACCTGCTACCTCCAGATTAATGTGCTGTCGTTCTCTATCCACTGAGCTATCTAGCCGAACCTGCTACCTCCAGATTAATGTGCTGTCGTTCTCTATCCACTCAAATTGAACCTGCTACCTCCAGATTAATGTGCTGTCGTTCTCTATCCACTCAAATTGAACCTGCTACCTCCAGATTAATGTGCTGTCGTTCTCTATCCACTGAGCTATCTAGCCGAACCTGCTACCTCCAGATTAATGTGCTGTCGTTCTCTATCCACTGAGCTATCTAGCCGAACCTGCTACCTCCAGATTAATGTGCTGTCGCTCTCTATCCACTCAAATTGAACCTGCTACCTCCAGATTAATGTGCTGTCGCTCTCTATCCACTCAAATTGAACCTGCTACCTCCAGATTAATGTGCTGTCGCTCTCTATCCACTGAGCTATCTAGCCGAACCTGCTACCTCCAGATTAATGTGCTGTCGTTCTCTATCCACTCAAATTGAACCTGCTACCTCCAGATTAATGTGCTGTCGTTCTCTATCCACTGAGCTATCTAGCTGAACCTGCTACCTCCAGATTAATGTGCTGTCGTTCTCTATCCACTGAGCTATCTAGCTGAACCTGCTACCTCCAGATTAATGTGCTGTCGTTCTCTATCCACTGAGCTATCTAGCCGAACCTGCTACCTCCAGATTAATGTGCTGTCGCTCTCTATCCACTGAGCTATCTAGCCGAACCTGCTACCTCCAGATTAATGTGCTGTCGTTCTCTATCCACTCAAATTGAACCTGCTACCTCCAGATTAATGTGCTGTCGCTCTCTATCCACTGAGCTATCTAGCCGAACCTGCTACCTCCAGATTAATGTGCTGTCGCTCTCTATCCACTGAGCTATCTAGCCGAACCTGCTACCTCCAGATTAATGTGCTGTCGTTCTCTATCCACTGAGCTATCTAGCCCTTATTTTGGCGGTCTGGTCTTCCTATTTTGTCAATACCTTTGTTCAAGGGTGCCAGTTAGAAGCCATAAAACCTTGAACTGCAGTGAAGCCAGTGATCACACCCAAATTTATGATACAACCTGGGAAGTGGCAGCAGAGGGATCAGCTTAAAGGGGATGAACATTTTTATTTTCAATTTTGGAATTGTAGAAAGGACATGAATTGTAAACCATCAGCCGTACCTTGCGAGTACGTAGCCCTTCTGTCTGCGTTATGATTTTTAATCTCACAGAAATGGAATTAATGGGTAAGACAGTAGTCGCGACTAATTGACGTGTGGCTAGTCAATTTCACTAGTCACCCAGGCGTACTGACCTGTAGATTCGGCTAGCCCTGGGCGTCGGGGGAGTCATTGTTCCCGTATCAGAACAGACCTCTGATTGAGGACGGCTTGGCAAGGGCGAGTTGTTTCCCGGTGTGGAGGTAGGGGTGACATCTTCACTGTCACAAACAGAATTACGCTGCATTTCTGTGGAAAGAAAAACATGATAAAATAAAAGTGATTTTTGCATGAAGTTTAGAGCTCCTTCGGAAAAACCCTCCACGCAAAAAACCATTACTTATTTTTTGCAAATCGTTGTCAATTAACTTCTTGGAGTTACAAAATTATCAAAGGTCTGGTGGCCATGTCATCACAATGTAAATCCAATCGTTAGTCAGGACATAAACGTCCACCAGGAATTTGTTTCTGCTTAAGCAGAAAAATGAAACTGTGCCCTGTATTTCCAATACTATTATGAGGTTATATTTATGAGTGACTTACTTTGAATGTTATACATGACCTTCATGCTGATGCTGTTACCCCCTTGACTTAGAATGATGGCCGCCTGGTCGTATGTTGCTTGCCGAAGATTCAGTCCATTAAACTGCAAAATGAAAAACACAAGAACAACTGAATTTTAGACCACCATTTTTCGTCTGTCATTATTTTAGTCATGTCGTGAACAATGTTCAAATACGTGCAAGAATTGCACAATCCCTTGCATTGGCTGCCATCGCTGATGTCAAAAAAGTTCGAATGACCTGGACCTGGTTCAAATCCCGGCTAGAGACATATGTGAGTAGAGTTTTGCATTGATTTTCTCCTATGCCACAAGGGTTTTTCTTCGGGCCATCCGGTTTTCCTCACTCCGGAAAAATCTAACACTTTCAATCTCAGGCACACTGAGCACACTCAGATATGGGTTGATGTTTCTGGCTGCCAAAGGTGCCCTTGCATGCCTGTGTCTTGAGCATGTTGTAGCAGCGTCCTTCGCAACTTAGTATGGATGATTAGCCTCCTAAATTATTATTATTCTTCTTTTGGCACTGATGAACCAAACCCTCACCTCAAGAATCTGGTCTCCATACTGTAACTCAGCCCTTGCTGCTAGACTGCCAGGAGTGACAGTATGAACAAAGATGCCTCCTCCAATACCTCGGATAATTCTGATACCGAGGGGCTCGGTGCTCTTCTCAATCTCGATGATACGGGTCATGGAGCTGAAAGAAAATTGTTGTCTTCTTTGAAATTCCTCATTCTCTGCAGTTTCTATTTCCATAATACACTGTAGGATTCTTAAGACACAATTTTGATTTTTTTATTTATTTTTCATAGGACTCAGGAAAGTACTGAGTATTTAGTGCTTTACACAAATCTGTGTATGGGTAAACAAACAAATATTCTTTATCCCCGATGCAAATTGAACACCAGTTAAATTGTTGCGGTAACCGCTGCTAAAATATAGGATTCGAACTGCTTTTAGCTACCAGGCAGTGGTCTAGTGGTAAGACATCTGCTCTAGAATGACAAAGGTCATGGGTTCAAATCCAACCTGAGTAGTATGCCTGTAGATTTTTTTGTTCACAGGACTCAGAAAAGTCAAATCTTAAAGGGTAAGACGAGAGCAACAGGGACCATGGCCTCTGTAGCCTCCCTGTAATTCTACGCCTGTACTGATCTCTTTTGGAAAGGTAATGCCAGCTGGTTTCTTCTCTACAACTTCGTCATATTTCTTTTTTTTTACAGGACTCAGACGTAGCATCTCACATCGATGAAGGGCTAAGACTATGACTTACCCTTCACACTCTCTTGTCACGCTGACTCCCGGTTCTGAGAAGGAACTGACCGAACCTCGGCCGGAGGAACTAACCGAGAAGGTGCTGTGCAGACTGACGGAGATTGGGCTGTCCCTTCCTCCAGAGCTGGACAGGGAGACAGACCCTGCAGAGAGATAGAAAGAGAAACAGGTGCTGGATCTTAAAATCATATTCAGAAAGAGGCGACAAGAAATTAAAACCTCTTAGAAATTTGTTGACCTCTGTTGTTAAAATGATCCCGTAGCTTTGGAGAGGTTCAGTTAAGTTTCAGAAAAAAACTTGTTCGTTTTGACGTTTGGACACATGTTTTGATACAGTTACATACATGTACTGCAATTTATTTTTAGGAGAGGAGGATGCCCCAATGTCAACTGACAATAGTTCTTGTAAGAATGGAAGATAAGGTCCTGTCTGAATTGGTGGCTATGGCTACAGCTACGGCTGGATTGCTGCGTCATCCTGCATTGAAGTATAGGACAACCTTAGCAGCGGCCTTAGCAACAGTCATAGCTGTAGCTGTAGCCGCCGATTCCGATACCACTTAACACTGTTTTGGGAGGAACTGATACTTGAGGCTAAAAGGCACATTTATTATTATCTCTGGCTAGTTCCCTGTGTGCAATGGTAATGATGGATACTGATTCTCACGTATCAGAATGGGATCAGACTAATTTCCCCTTAGTTTGGTTACATTCATTTGAATGGGAGTAAACAGAATGAAGGGCTCAATCTCACCTTTCTCAACGGATCCTGTTGATAAGCAAGGTCCTGGACTGAGATGATAAACTGGAGTCATCCAAATTCTCTTCTCTCTTTTCTTGGGAAATGTATCATACCCTTCCTGGGAGGTGGGATAGCCAGAGCGGGCTGGGGGATCAAACTCAAAGCTTTGGTTAGAGTTCCTCCGGCTGTCGTTCTGGAAGCTCCTTGGGGTTGCTGGGAGCGAAGCCCGTGATGGGGAGCGCTCTTCGTCTTGGGTTGACGAGGAGGAGATCGAATGGTTTGATGAAGCATACGGAGGCATGTAGATTGGAGGATGAGCTGGGCGGCCTGGCCTGTTGGAATTGTTCAGCGCCTGACTGTGAACTTTAAAGCAGGGGACCGAGTTCTGGAGACGGACAACGTGGGTCACGGCTGGCTGCGAGCGAAACTCAAACTGTTGTGACATCGAGGATGGGGGGTTCTCCCATGGTCTGACTCCAGCGCTGTGGGGTGGCGGTGTTATGGGTGAGTAGGAGGCAAGTTCTAGCTGAGTGGGACGCTGGACACGGCGGCGTATTGCACTTTTAGATTCCGGGGTGTGGTGCTGGGCATGGGCGATCGACGGGCTTGAGATGGGTCTGAATTGAGTGGAGACTTGGGCAGTCTGCTGGGCACTCACAACAGTGTAATCCACGCTAGTGTCTGGCAGAGACCCAGCTGGGTAATGCATCCCGGAGGAGTGTGTGTCCCGGTTATTGTTCTTATTAGCCCCATCATTGAAATCGCGGTTTGGTGACGACGCCCTGTGAGTTTGACTCGTGAGCTTCTGTACTGATTGTCCATGCGATTTGGGGTTGGTCTCAGGCATCCCTTGACCCCTGTGGTCAGTAGAGGAAGACGAGGACCTCTTATGCCTCATGGAAGCTTTCAAAGACGAGTTGCGACTTGGAGGTTTTGGAGGAACCATCTCAACGTCTCCTTTCCGTTCACTTTGCACATTCTCATAAGAGGGGTTCATCACTGGAATGGTAGTTTCACGTTTTTGTTTTTTCCTGTTGGCGAGGTAGACCTCTGGAGGGCCTCTGGATTTTGGCCAGGTGCTGTTTTCTTTATGTTGTTCTGCATGCCCACTACCGCGATAAAACTCTCCACGTTCAGTGTAAGGGTCCACCCTTGGACTACCGTCACGTTCCCTTCGGATAATGTTCATGGCTGGGGAAGTCTTGTACTCCTGAGGGCCGACCAAAGTGGCTTTTTGTGGTGGAAAGTTCTCCTTTGAGTCTTGCTTTATGTGGCTGCCATGTTTTGAAGGTGGCGGTGACCTGTAAGGATTTTCTTTGGTATTGTGTGGATTATGGGGGGAACCGTGACCCTCATGGTCTCTTATTTCATAGGAACTCGGTCGCTTGTTCTCCCGGAAGCTCTCACGGCTGCTGTGCGAAGCATGGTGACTGGAGTGCCTTCCTGACGACTCCCTGGAGCTCTGCCTGGAGTGGGAAGACCCCGCAAAGGATCCCTCCTGCGAGTGTCTGACACTGTCGCGGGAGTCCTCAGTGTGGGGATTAAAGTCTTGTGAGTTCTGGCGAGAATGCTCCTGAGGTGGATACGCCCAGGTTTTTTCATGATTGCACTGTTGCTGGTGGACCTGCCCGTTGTCCCAACTGTTGAGGACCTCAGGTCTGCGAGCAGGTTCACTGTTGGCGTGAGCCCTTTTATTAGAGTACTGCACAGGTTCTTTCAGGATCTGCCAGTCAGGAGATGAGGGTAGACTGCCCTGATCCCTTGTGGGGTAGTCCACACTCTGGAAATGCGGATTCTGGATCACCTTATCTTCAAATGGGATCTGGTCCTGGGCACGTCTCAGTGGGGAACCTGTTGACAATGGGGAAGCTGGCGACAGCGGTAGATTGGTCTCTGTCTGGATGCTTATATTCCTAGCGCTCTGGGCTCTCTCTTGCTCCTTCTCTGAGCGTTCGCTCAGCTCCGACGGGGAGAGTAACGGCGTCAGACTGGACTTTGAGGAGAGCGTTTCGTGGCTTTTAAATGATTCCACAGTGGGGCTGGCGTTGGATGGGAGCCCGGTGGAAGAGGACGGGGAGGAGACACGCATCACGTTGAGAGTGATGGCATCGCCAACCGTGTCCAACATCTGCTCAACATCCTTGGCCTGTTTGTTGATGACTGATTCCCCATTGATCTACACACACAAAAGACAACAGGAAAATTAAAGACATTTTCAACTTATGTATTAATAAAATAATAATATTACACAGTCCCTTATACAGCGTTTTATCACACCCAGGGCATCTCAAGCATTCAATGTATTCTCTACAAGGTGAGCTGAGCTATGTTCGAAATCTACAACCTGTTCATTTACAACCAATTTATTTACATAGCGCCATGTATTGGTTTACAAGGTGCTGTGGCCCAATCTGCAGCCAACCACACCAGAAAACACTGAGGCAAACTCCCATCTCTTAACGATAAGTGTACTGGGTTCTTTTACGTGCATTACACAACACACTGGGCTTACGGCTTTACGTCCCATCTGAAGCTGAAGGACAAAGCAATAATGGTTAAGCGTCAAGTGTCATGACTAGAACCCAAACTCTGCTGATCAGAAACACCAGTAAATGTAGTTCAAACAGAAAAAAATATCAAGTGGTAAACCACAAGGGAAATAAAAGATATTGACAAAATAGGGAGACTGTCAACATAGGGCTATTAAATAGCTCAGTCAGTAGAGCGCTGACTCGTTAATTCGGAGGTTACAGGTTAAAGTCCCACTCTAGAAATGTTTTCTTTGTTCAACCCAAACAGAAGAACAAAGATACTGACCAAACATTGAATGGTACTAAAATGGTCATACTTACCGATATCAACCGATCACCAACCATCAACCCGCTCTCCTTGGCCGATATCGAACCTGGCTCGATCCGGCTGACGAAGACACCTGACTCTACTGTCACCCCATGGTCCTTGTTGGTTAAGAACAAGGTGACTGGGCAGAACTTAGCCCCAGAGGCACGCCTTCTCTTAACGACCTAGGGATTAAAATGAACTCCTGTTATATCTGCTTAAAAGTAGAAAATAGTTAAAGGTATTATACAGGAATGGTAGAGGTGACAAAGTCAGTCACAGTATTCATGTTCTCTGCTTATGAAAATGTAATCAAAAAAATAATATAATAACTTGACTTTTTGTGGTTTATTAAATCAAGACTGCCCCATAATTAGTCTGGCCCTTTTCTGGCATTGAATATGCATTTCACAATCAGATACATGTACAGGTAACCCAACAAGATGTCAACCCTTGCACTGCGCTCACCTCTCCCTACCCCTTAATGTTTATCTCTCTGACCACTCACCATATTGATGACACCTCTCGCTTTCTTGACGGCCTGCAGGGCAATCGATCGATCTCCGTTTGTTAAGTCGATGTCGTTCACTTTCAGCACGCAGTCGTTAACCCTTAAAACAAAAACAAAAAGCGTGAGGGATTATCCAGGCAAAAATTCAAGAGCCTTTGGAGGGGAGTCAGTCAGAGTGCGCTTATTACAAAGTCATAGCCTCTATAAAAACAAATGGAGCGAACAAACTTCAATAAACCTAGAACAGGTCAGTGTATAAATCCATAATCACTGAACTGGGCCACTTGTTCTTGTCAGCAGTAAGCCAGGGTTTGCCCTTAACTTTTATAGTGACTGGCGAGCAGTAACAGTTAGCTTCTCATTTCACTAGTACGTCAGCTTATTCAAAACATGTACATGTAGTCCATATTTCAAATAAAATAGGGATGCTTTTCAACACTGAACTAGCCAGCCAGACCACTTGGAGTGAATTTTGACTGGTCCTCAGGTGTTTCAATTTCAACTAGAATTTGGCAAGAGGACCACTGTTCATGAAGAACACTGGTAATCACTCTTGTTCTTCAAAGTGGTTCCCAGGCTCTTTTATGTGTTAAAGCAAGTTCAGACACTTGTTTTGCAGACAAGTACCAGTCAAATCTAAGCAAAATGCTGCTGGAAGGAAATAAATTTCATAGAGCTGCTCAGACACAAATGGTGGAGGGACTTACTTGAGTCTACCGTCAGCCAGGCTTCCTTTGTCCACCTTGGTGATGATCAGTGAACAGTCGTCCGGGATTTGGGTGTGGTCCTTGCTGTCACCAAAATCAAACCCGAGCACACTCATGTCACCATCGTCCTACGGAAAAAACAAAGTAGATAGGCATAAACACTAGCTTGTACACTGCTGGCATGCCGTCCAGTTTGGGTGTCTTAACACACTAATATGCTTGTCCAATGGTGCACAAATGCCAAACAGAAAACAAACTTTGACCCTTCAAAGGTTAAAATAATAGTTATTTGGGAGGCTAATCATCCTTACTCGCAGCTGAGAAGCTACAACGTGTTCAAGCCGCAGGCATGCGAGGGTGCCCTTGGCAGCCAGCCACATCAACCAATATATGACCACGGAGCACAGCCTGAGATTGAAAGTGTTTGATTTTTCAAAGGGAGGAAATCCGGAGGGCCCAGAGAAAAACCCTTGTTGCATAGAAGAGAACCAATGCACAACTATACTCACATATGGCACTAGGCGGGAATCGAACCCGGGCCATATTGGATGGAAATATCACAGTAACTCACGTTACACCAGGCCTGGAATTACAATGAGGATGGCCTCTGTTGCCCTGGTCTTTGCCTTAATGACCCTAATATTGTTCCCCATAGATTTTAAGACTTTCCCATGTAAGTGCAGGTACTCTTTTCAAAATGAAAATAGCCTTGCCCTCTCAAACACGAAGTTCCATGCCCAATAGGCTGTGCAAGTCTCGCGCGCATTCGAACTTCCGGGACCATAGTGGTCCCAACCATATGGAGTTTTACGTGGGCGAGATTTTGTTTCGTCAATTATTTTAGTTTAACGTAGGTTATGACCTAGAAAAGTATACATGTTGTTGGGAACGTAATACTAAGTGATAACAAAATATGAAAGTAAAACCAATTCAACAATATAACGAAGAAAACCCAAGAATTAAACTTGACCCCAGCTTCCGGTTATTGCAAAAAATTAAGAATTTTGTGCTCGCCTCCGATCATAAAACTTACGTAAACGCTTGTTTTGGATGCGCAATTATAATCGCCAGATGCTGTAATTGCAAAGCAAACCCTTTTCATTGCAGTCTATGGTTGTTGAGGCGTCAGCATCCTCTTTAAACTGCGATACGGGTCCATTTAAGACCCGTTTGACCTTCACGAATCCGCGTAAGGGGTTTCTAAAAAGTTAACATCAAATAGGCATCCTTGTCCCAGAGTTTTTTGGGTTTTTTTCAATAATAATATACATGTACACAGTATTGTGATTTTTTTTTCAAAAGCTAAACCTTTTCATAAAATTGTAATGATTAATTTTTGTTGTTCAGATTTTGTCATGAGATATAATTTAAAACAAAGATTTAATTTCAGAAATAAAAATGTTCTTCGTTTGACGTGTTTTCTCGTTCGGATACGCGCGAGACTTGCACAGTCTATAGGCCATTACTGAATTGGCGGCTACAGTTACGGCTATGGCTGTAGCCCCAGCTGTCAATACTGACATGGTCTTTACACTGACTATAGGTATCACAAATCCTTTTTCAGTGCCTTGAAATGTTGATGTTTGTTGATATCAATAACAATTGCAATAATATCAGTCCTGGAAAGCATTCATGAGAACCAGACTACTGACTGTAACCAAGCTCTGAAACTGCCCTGCTGTGATTTTATGCGTCATCACTAAGGGTGTCAAATTCAAAGCGTTGTCGCCAAGCAACTGCTACAGTGGGCGGAGCTGAATGGATTGGTTTGCAATTTGCCGATGTTCAATTGTTTGTATCTTTTGGGTGCATCTGTACTCACCTGCTCTGTTTCTATGGCAACCGTCTCCGTCTCCCACTCCTGTGAGTCGGCATCGATGGCGGAGTCGTGGCTTTGATGAATGATGAGCTTTTTCATCCCAGCATGCATCTCTTTCTCCGTCTGCTTCTGCATCTTATCCCTAAAACAGGAACAGATTTTACAACACTTAATCTCTAAACAACGATTTGAGTGAATGCTATTTAAATGTGTTTATAATGTGTTTGTTTATAATTTAATTGTAATTTTGATATTTTTACACTTCTGAATTTTTCAAAATTATCGATCAATAATTAGGTTCCAACCTCAAGGTTTTGAAAAACAAGCTACACTTCTGCCTTTGACGTCATGTGTCAAAATGACAATACTTTATTGTCATTTGTGGGATGTTGCTTCACTATACCTCCATGTTGCAACAAAGCTGCTATACAAACAGAGCTCCCACAAATGACGTAACATGGGTGATGATGTAACAGGGCTTTCTAGGGGTGACCTTTTCACAATTACTTCACCAACCCTAGAACACAGCCGGGAATTAGCTATCACTGCTTGGGAGTAGAGTTCAGCAAGGGGTTAAATAGCCAACAAGTTTTCATTTTCTCAAGAATTTTTTCCCCCAGTGTAATACAAGTATAGGTGCCGGTGGGTTAGAATTCCCCAGGAATTTCCTGGGGTTTTATCCTAGGGATTGGCTCAATAGTGTGAAAAGGGATTATTTGGAGACTTCTTGAGCTGCTTAGGGAATGATTCCACGTTGCAAACCCCCAGTTACTCTTCGGACAGTTCAAGCAGAAAATTGCATTTGGGTAGAATGAAAACTGCTTCGTAGTCTCATGCGTGAAATTGACATTTCCAATTACAGGGATTTGGATGTGACAGCATTTATACACACACAACATACTACACTATAGAAATACATGTATAACCTGGAGAATGTTCTGGTGGCTACATGTATCTGTGTGTATCTGCACTGATCAGGACCCAATTTCATAAAGCTGTCAAGCAGAAAATACTGCTCAGCAAATTTCTTTGCTGAGCGAAAAATAATAGGGGCACCAGTGGCAACAATGTAAACTTTTATGGAATACTGGCTGGTGTGGCGGGAGATTCTGTTCCCCTCGAGATTTCTGTTCCCACTTTTAGAGAATTGTATAGAAATTTCTTCTGTTAGCGCCCTCTTTTGATTCAACTTCCTTCAGCTCATTTAATTTACCGTATGAAAGAAACAAACACCAGCAAACATTCTCCCCTATGTATTGTATGCAAAAAGGTAACGAGTAGAACTTTGAACTTGGACATCGAGTTCTAAGTCATCGACAGATTTAAGAACCATAACGAAAACAGTCATTAAAATTATCAGAATGTCTGACTACATATATCAATGTTCCTCCATCTCAAGGATAAAACCATCTGAAATCTTGACAAGTTCTCCATCATTTCTCCCCTTCTTACATTTCATAGATGCCCTTTTTCTGTGCTCGTTGGGGCACAACAGAGCCTGCTGATTTGTTTAGCATATTTTCTCCATTCATTGGCTCATTTAACATGGGGGGAGGACCATCTGCTGGGGTATTTTCCCTGTGCTGGAATGAATTGTGTTTGTGTGTGCAGTAATGCAAGACCAGCTCTGTCAACTAAAGAGTCTTGTTGGTGTGTTTGTCACGCTATGGTTCAATAAGTTAGAGTGTCTCCAGGGCGCTTTGGTAAATCATTGTCTTGTGTCTGTTTGCTAAGATGAACTTTGGAGATTTTATGTGTCATGGTTTGGTTTTTACATCACAATCATTCTCTTGACATACATGTCCAAATCGAATCAGATACTTGATAAAAAAAAAAAAAATATGAAATACAATATTGAGTGTCTGCATCTCATCGTCTTTGTACTTTTCCAACAAACTGACTACCGAAAACACTTTATTTTTCCAAATAAAAATCTTTTAAAGTCTGCTCCGAATTTTAAAAGAAAATATTTATAACCTTCAAAGCAAAAGAATATCAATTTCCTTTTCAGTTAAGCAAAAATACAATGAAAGTTGTATTATTTTTATTGTTATTTATTTATTTTTTTTGGGGGGGAGATAAAACAAACTTGTTATTTGTGTTTTTAACCTTACACTGGTTTGTGTTGGGCACGATAAGTTTAGTACTTTCTAAAAAAGAAACTACTGGGTATACAGTGCATAACAGACAACAGTGTACAGTAAAACATAGATAATAATCTTTATCTCCCATGCAACTCAACATCCAATAAAAAACAAATTTCTGATTTTTGTTTTTTAATGAATGCATTGTACATGTAAATCAATTACCATCAATAAAAACATTTTCTTCTAGCAAATAAAAAAAAAAAATTAGAGGAAGGAAGACCAATCTTCAGGGTATTTAAAGAAAAACAACAAATGACAAAATGTACTCACTTCATTTCCTTGAGCTGCTTGGCAGCATCGTTCCGTTGCCTCTTAACATCGTCAAGATTTCGCAGAGCCTCAGCAAAGTCACTGACTGCCCTGTCCCGCTCTCGCCGGAGTTTATCACACAGAGTCCTAATGCTCTCACGCTCCATCATAATCTTCACCCTCTCCTGGAAGGCGCGGTCTCGTTGGCGCTTGGCATCATCTGTCTCAGACTGTACCTCCTTGAGCTCTTTCTCAGCGGTGTCAAGATTCCGTCGAAGGACCTCGGCTTCCCGGTTGGCCAGGTCATAGTCATAGCTGATGGATTTCTGCTGTTGGACAGCATCGTAGCACTGTTGGAGAAGCTTGTCTCGTTGGTCCAAGGCTTCAGTGCGTTCCATCCTGGCAACATCTCGCTCATCTTTGAATTTATCAAACTCAAAGAGGGCTTTGTCGCGCTCCTTCTGCGCCAGCGCCGTGCTGTTGATGATGTCGCGGTAACGGTCACTTAGTTCATTGTATTCCCTCAGGGCATGATCTCGCTCTTTGCTCATCACATACATCTTTCCCTTTAGGGCGTCGTTGATGGCTAAGATGTTCTTGTATTTCTCCTCGATGGTCCTCCTGCGAGAACCCTCAGTCTGAGCTTCTTCTTGCAGCTTCTCCATCTCCTTATGCACGTCGTCACGTTCGCTCATCACCAGCGTGTACTCACGCACCGCCGCATTACGCTCTTCCGACACGCGTTTTAGTTCTTTTTCCATCTCGTGCTTGATGTGTTTCATGTGACTCAGTTCTCGTTGGCTTTTCTCGTACTTCTGATTAGCGAGCTGTTTGCTCTGTAAAGTCTCGTCCATCTCCCGTAGGACGTTATCGTACTTTCGGATCACCGCGGTGCACTGCTGCTTCAGCGCATTACGCTCAGTGTGAACTTGATCCCGCTCAGCATAAGCAGTCTCAACCTGTCCCTTTAACCTCTTCAAGTCCTCTTCCATTCTCTCAATGCTGAAGTTTGAAACACTCTGCGCAGACGTCAAGTCAGCGTTCCTTTGCTTCAAAACCTCATATTCTCGTCTCAACCCTTCATACTTATCCCACGCGGTATCATACATCTTGTTCAAGACTTCTGACGAGCCACGCTGGTTCATCAACTCCCGGTTCTGAACCCGGAGTTCCGACAACTCCTTCATGTCATCCTCATGAGTCCGTCTCAAATCAATTATCTCTCCCTTTGCCTGATCCCAGTCGGCACGCAGCTCGGCGTTCTCTCTCATCTTAGTCTGGAACTCCATCCGGAGCTGGTCGGCAGTGTCAGCTGAGCCCCGATACTTATTCCTGTAATACTCTGCTTCCTTGATGGCCTGGTCGCACTTCTCCACCACGTCGGAATGCTGCCTCTTTAGGTGTTCCAGCTGCATGATGGCCTTCTTACACTCCCCCCTAAGCTGCTCATAGTTCCTGTGGCTCCGATAATGGCACCGCTCCTCAACCCCCGAGCCATTCTCGCCTCCTTTTAATACCATGGCAACCTCGTTATCTGACCTAGCATGAGATGATGGTGGAGAAGACCTCTCACTGTTCTCTTCTAAGTGCTTCATGCCCAGCTCCTGTTTGAAGAACTCAAGGCTTCTGTTCCCAGCGCTGTGGCCATTTTGCTGGCCTGAAGGAAGCAGCAGCCTCGGACCTGCAAACAAATCATCAACATTCAATTTAGTTTTAATAATTTACATCATCCACCCAACTCGTTAAAGGCTCACAATCACATTCCATAAGTCAAGAGCAAGTCAGCAGTGACAACTTCACTTTGGATCCTTTGCACTTTCTCTTTCAATTTTATTCGATTGCATTGGCAAATCACCTGTTTGTAAATCAACTGCAACCAAACATTAAAAACTGGGGGACTTTGGGGAGTGAAAATCAGAAATTTTTTGGGAAGTTAGTTTGTAGGAAAGTACAGAATAAAACAAAACAACCGACAGACAGTAGCAATGACTGAGAACAGAGACAAACAAACACACCAACAAGTGGACAAACAGACTGATGAATACTTACCGGACAGACTGACAAAGTCTCCCGTGAGTTCAAGATAATAAAACGGCTGTGCCTTACGTAGGAAAAGTTTGACAAGTCCTAGCTTTCCACACCAGGTTCTCAAAGGAGAGGAGTTTGACAAGCTGGCGTCAGCTTTCTCCTTCTCTTTAGCGGAGGACTTTGAGTCTCTTCTCATGGCAGAGTTGGCGAGGCAAAGAGCCCATGGATTGGAAAAAGTTAGGGCGGGGCAAGGCGGCGGGTCAATGCCTGTCTTAGCTGCTACTTGATCTGACATGTTGAAGTCTCGACAACAATCCGACAAATACCTCAAAATCTTGGAAATATCTCACTCAGATGAAGTATCATATTGTTCCGATGAAAATCTTGGCAGACGTGCATCCTCAGCATTTCTCTACTAATCTACCATAGGATCATCCCTCCTTGATTTGAAAGAAATACCAGTGGTTTACAACACAGTATCTTGGTGACCTATGACACTTACTTGGTGACCTCTGACACCCAGACAAAACTGTTTTGAAGAGCTGTTAGATTTAATCAAAGCAACATGGAGACTGTCTACACTCAAACTGACCCCTAAATGTAAATAGGAGTTGTTCAACAATTGAGAACTGTCAAGTTAAAAAAATCAAAATAAAATGAAAAACATTTGCAAAACCTATGTAAAAAAGAAACAAACCCATAACCCAATTCGATAAAGAGAACTTTTTTAATATTAAAAGAGCAGACACATCCTGAAGATGAACCCGAGAGACTATTATGAGTGACCATTACTGGATAGAACTTTCCTACACACTACCCCCAGTAATTATTCTGTGCATCAACAACAGCATCTAAAGACGTTTATGAGTAGCACCAACATGATCAAGATGCAGCCTGTGCAAGGCTTGTACAGAAGCGCCAATGCTTCCCAGCAATGGCGGAAAACACTCATACAGGACATGTCGTGTCACTGAAGAAACGTTGCATCTCCTAAAATAACACTTACGTTACACGTGAGTTTGAAATTGTTAAAAGGACGTGTCTCACTTAAAATAGCCCAAGTGTACAAAACAAGTAAGCACCGAGATACACCATTTTTGCACGGATCACAACTTTTTTGCCCTAACGCAACGATATGCAAATGACCTAAAACAAATTGATCTATTTACTCAGTGCCTTGTCAGATGTTAAGGCAGTGACTCTTTTAACCAAACCTGCCACACACAATCACAAACAAAAAACTTTTACAAAATATAATTATGATTATGCCCACCAGATGAAGTAGCTCCACAAAAAGCAATTAACAACTTTGAAACTAAATTTCCTACCAGCCTCTCCACATACTGTCAGGGCTCACCCTCAACACTAGCCTGCTTACAATGTCTAGTAAAAACTGCTACTGGCTAGTAAACACCACTACTAAACTTGCCCTGTGGGCTACCAACAACTGTGCAACCTACTTGTTTATAAGGCTCATATTTCTGGGTTCTAAAACCCCCTCGACCCACGACCCCTTGACCCCTCGACGTCCGCCCCATATTCGAATTCATAAGACATCACTTTACGGACGAGTAAGTCCCCGATTAAGAATTCACAGCGTGTGATCCAAAGCTAGCTAGCAGGCGACGCGACTTCCGACGTCCACTTTTTGCCTTTGTATTAATTATTTAACTTAATATGAAGTATTTTCAAAGAAAATCTACCTGTAAATTAAAGATAACTAGCTCGTTTTCTGTCAAACGTAAAGCCCCACTACTCTCTATAAATGCGATTGGCAATTAGCCCACATGTGCTCACAACTTAGTGAGTTAGATAAAAATAAAATACATGCGTCAAAAGGAGGAAGTCTGGCTACGTGATATACTACATGTACAACAGACTTGGTGCATAATGTAGAGCTATACGTTCTACTACAGTCTGGCTCCTAGGTTTTTCTAATGCTGTACTTAAAGGATGCGGCAGCTAACAGACGCTGCATTTTTCTGCTAGCATGGAAAGGGGAAACATTGCTGCATCATGTATATGGGTAGGATAATCACGTAATGAGTTGGCCGTATCGTACTCAGGCGGTAAACACAAGTTCCCAGTTGGGATATAATCATATTCAGGATTGGGTCGGCCAAGAGCAATGCAAAATTCGTACCGTGATTTTTTTTTCTGTACATGAAAATTGCCACAGGAACCGATCTCAGCCAATCACGCACATTATGCTTCGTGCACGTGTACGGGCCTGTCTACAGTACAGTGCATGTACTGTTCACTGTATGCCGTTATGTACGGTGTACGCTGGGAGACGTCAGCATACAAAACCTTGCGCGTGATTGGCTAAGATTGTGTGCTGTGGCAATTTTGATGTACAGAAAAAAAATTGCACAAACTGCGAGCATAAGTCGAGAAGTCGAGGGGTCGAGGGGGTCGTGGGGGTCGAGGGGGTCGTGGGGGTTTTAGAACCCCATATTTCTTCCTTTTCGAATAATACATTTCAAAAAGGATTATTTTGAGTGTGTGAATCTAATTTCATTTGACCATTAAACTGGTTGTAATCACTACCATTACTACATCAGAAAGATACAGTTTTTACCATACACACTCAAAATTTGGGCTACTAAAACTTCCTTGGGGCAACTAAAATGCAGTTTACTCACCTAGTGGGGTTCTCTTTTAAAAAGCTCAAACTCAAACCCTGACTGTACATTTGTTCATGATACAGATATACTATCAAAATGCAGATGGAAACACAGCATAGAATTTCATTTGCTACATCAGATTGCATCAACTATTGGCGACTATCGATGGCAGCAGACAATGCTTACCAAAGTCTCCTCAGAAGAAACACCCGTAAGAACAAACTGAAAGCCTCTGCACTCCGATCACCGCCGGGTAAATGTCTTTTCTTGGAGTACACCAAATTTGTGGAGACCCGAGCTCAGGGGTGATCTTATCTTTCCCAGGAAAATATCCGAGACTAATAAAAACTTGCTGCACGGCTTCATTATATGTCATCACCGGATGAGACACTGATATGCCCTACTGATAAAAAGCTTGCATTTGTATTCCCTTTGGTCAGTGGATTATTACCATTGTGGGAAACCTCCACTCAAAAAAACGAGAGAAAAAAACATAAAAAAAGCTCTAGACTTTGAAATATGGTACAGTAGTACAGAATCCAACGACAAAACCAAATGGTTATAATCTGTCAGTAGGCTCCGCAGATCAGACGAACTCTACTGACAAAACGCAACCCTGTGATTTTTTTTTTAGAATGGCAAATTTCCGGTCAAGACAATCAGTGTGAACCAAATCTGATTTGATGACACCCCTAATGACTTATCAAAGTGACATGATACAAGCGATTGAAAATTCACAAACCGCAACAGGACAGCGTGTAAAACCATTTGCATTTGATAAAACGATAAGTACAACTATAAAGCAAAACGGAAAGGTTAACAAAATATAGAAAAAAAATAAGTGGTCCTCCCCAATTTGTTTTAAAATTTAAATAACTAAATAAAAAATACAATAAAATACATGAATACAAATTAATATCACAATAAAACAAAATCACAAAGCTATTAATCAGGAAATGGTGTTTTAAAGCACATTTCTCTACTAAGCTGTTTAGCAGAAAATACTGCTAGTAAAATTTCTTTGCTTAGCAAAAAATTAGTAGGGCACCAGTCGCATTTATTAATATTAACTTTATGGAATGTTGGCAGGTAACCTGTTTCTCTTAAGCAAATTTTTTCTGTTCTTAGCAAGTTTTTGTGCTTACAGGCTTTATGACATTAGGCCCTGGTGTTGTAGCTGCAGTCAGCAGACCAATTCCTGATTTCTGAGTTCAAAAACAGACTGACTACCATGTACATTCAAACTCCAACCAGCTGTGAAGTGAAAGGCACATTGTATCTCATTGTGTGTCAAGAACCGTGAGAACCCAACATCAATCGGGTCCGGAAGAAGACCTGGGGGGAAAAAATCCTTGTCTGCGAACTTGACCTAAATCTCAAAACAAATTTGTTTGACATATGTTCTCAACACAGGAGCACAATCCAATGCTAACATCTGTACATGAACAGTCCATCTGGGTTGAATTTCAAAGAGTTGGGACCAGTTTTATGGCTCTACTTTAAAATTAAAGGTAGGATCATAGATTGATTTTTGTGAATGTAAAGCTGATTTATAAGCCAAATTGTAAAGATAGATACCATAAAAGTCACATGTGAAAGGTTCAGCTAAATAACAGCCAAAAACTGTCACAGTATTTTCACAAGAATGTCAAATCCATACTTCTTTAGCGAGATGACAGCGGGTACCAACTGCATTTCAAATCCATACTTCTTTAGCGAGATGACAGCGGGTACCAACTGCATTTCCGGTCGCATCATTTGCAAACGAACACCAACCCTAATCTGATTGCAAACAAACTTGCTCAGTATACAAAAGAAAAAACTAAACTTGTGAAAAAGCCAAACCCCTCCCCCACCCCCAAGAGTTTTCTGGATAGCAAAAAGTACACCAAGCTTATGACCCCTTTACAACAACCAATCAGAAGTACCTGTTGGGTTTGGGGGTCGCTGGGGTCACAGTGGGATGGGTCTCCATTCATGAACTTTATCACTGACTGACTCTCCTCTCTTGGCACTCTCAGGTCAAGGATAAGATCAAAATGAGATTAAATGTGGATTAGAACCAAGAAAGAGATTTAACTTTAGGCTGAAAATAAGACTTGCTTTAGTGCACGAATACTGAATACAAACACTACTTCCATTCAATTCCAAAAGAATCAGCTAAAGTCCCTGAAAGTATTTGCTTTATTAAGCAAATTCCTTTGCCATGCAAAGTATTTTGCAGGAAACCAGTTGAAAATAATAGATCAACTTATTGACATTTTGCCTGGTAACCCAATCCTTCTAAACCTTTTTCTTTTTGTTTTGTCTTTTTTTCCTACCAGCCCACGTCCCAATTTCATAAAGCCGTCCAGCAGGAAATGGCGCTTACCAAATTATTTCTGCTAAGTAAATATTAGCAGGGAGCCAGTCACAAACACTATACATTACATAGCATTTTGGTTGGTAACCTATTTCTGCTCACAAGATTTTTCTGCTGATGAAAATTTGCCCAGATTTAAGCCAAAGCCAAAACTAAAGCCAGAAGGGTAGCCACAGCCAAATCACAATTTCACAGTCAATCAAAAAAGATGCTAAGCACAACAAAATTAAGCTTACCAGCTATAATACCATTTTACACATACAAAATGTGACTGGTATCCTGCGTGGTTTTGCTTAGCAGAAAATTGTTAAACAGTATATTTTGCTTCTAAAGGCATTGGGCCCAGTTCCTGAAAACAGCTTCCATTTTGTCAAATCAACTTTTCCAATATGACTCAAGCTCTCACCATATGCTGCTCATAAATGGACAAACGCCCATATCCCAAAGGCAATGTTATTGTGTGGCTAGTACACAGGCACCCCACAAAATACAACAAAATAAAGTTCCCACACATGGGGACACTGCGTGCTTAAATTACTAATTCCCAGGTCTCTCATATTAAATTTCTTCCAAGGCTGAAAGAAGAAAACCCCAGAATAGCTCATGGTAGGGTTTTGTCTTCTGTATTCCCCCCATCCTACCACTGGAGTCGTTCATTGGTCGTTAGGGAAGCATGGTCAGGTACTCGCGATGAGTCATAATGCTCAACGAGGCCATCCTTCGTGACAATCAGAGCTAAGATGCTCCATCTTGTCCATCTTTTTATTGTTATTACCGTTGGGGGGTCTCCCGAAATCCATATTTATTGACGCGTGCAGAAGATAAAATTTGATCATGGCCAGCAAGTGATTGATGGAAAATGTGGTCGTGCCATGGATGGCGATGGAGTGATTTGTTAAATTTTGAAAGGTTGACCATATACACAAGTCCAATGACCTTTAAAAAAAAAAAAAAAAATTAAATAAAAATGCATGGACTTTTTTTACAAAATATTTTTGCATTTTTAGTGCTTGATGAAAGTGAGAAATATTTATACAGTCGTGCTGTGGCTGGTGATGAAGTAATTTGTTAAATTCTGAAAAGACGACTACATGTAAACACACAAGTCCACTGACCTAAAAAAAATAAAAAAAATAGCCAAACAGCATTTTAGAAACTTGCATGGATTCTTTATCAAAAATCTGTCCTGTGTTGTTTAAGAATTTTGAAAGCTAGGATGCATTTCTTAACAATCAAACAGTATTGCATTCTACGAACCCTTATTTATGAGATGGGTGCTTGTATTTGTTTAGAAAACTGTTTAAAAACAATTTGTTTTCCTTCCCGCCTTGATAATCTTAAAAACTTTGTTTTTAAAGGGCTTGTATATACCTGAGAGAGGTTTGCGGTAACACCATGTTAAAATCTCTTTTGAGTACTGTTGGTTCTGAAAAGAACCGGTGGATAACGACTCAACGTTATATACAGTATAGCTTGTATATAGTGGTCATGGTGGTAGGTTTGACATTTGTGTGTGGTTTTTTTCATCCAAAACATTACTTTGTAATGTTTCCTTGAAGGACATTTTGTCCTCCAAGCCTCGGTATGGTTGCACTAAGTTGAAAGGCTTCTAAATAACATGGCCGTTCTCTAATGAGATCAACTAAAACCCAACCCATCAATCGATAAATATAAATAAATAACATTTTCCAAGATTTATTAGATTAAGACGGGGTAAGATACCACTAAGGCAACCAAGGCCTAATTTTATAGATCTGCTTAAGCAGAAACTATCGCATAAAATTGCTCTGCTTAGCAAAAATAAGCAGGATACCAGTCACAAATAATTCATGTGACATGGTATTTTGGCTGGTAACCTTATTCTGATGAGCATAATTTGATTGTGCTTAGCTACTCTTTGTTTTTAATCAGCTCAAAAGTTTGAAATCCCTACAGAATGCACTCAGTTTTTGATAAGATCTCAGCAAAAGTCCCTTCTGGACAGTTCAGTCTTCAGACTATTCAGCCAAAAACTTACAATAATAAAAGTAACATGTACATGTATAATTAATGGGTAGCGACTACAATCTTCTCTATTGTTTATACAATGACTCAGTCCTGCACTGACAATCCAGAGATATTTAGCTAAAGTCCTAAGGGGGAATCTACCTTACCCATAGATTGTTATTCTTCAATTCGCGACTTGCTTAGATAATATTTATGGATTACATTTATTGCATTATTAAATATTAAAGCTTGATTTATTTGATGCAAAATTCAGGGGAGTCACCGATTAAAGATGATGTTAAATAATTGATGAAACCTGTCTTTACAAACCATGGATAAAATTTTAAAATAAATAAAAGTGAATAGTATTTATTGTTTTTCACAGAAAAGAAGTATTAAATTGTTCCAATTGTTATCCTTTAAATTCTCTCCCTTCAATACTGTGCAGTACCACCGTCCCATTAAAAAAATCAATCCATGTAAATCAGTTCTCCCAGCACGCTTTCACTTGAACCATTTCCCACTTCAAAATCAGAACCCGTGGCCCGACGCCAGCCAGAAAAACCCCACATCAATAATGAAATCTCTCAGCCAACCGGTGCCCATCGCCTCCTCGGTTCCCTACAGTAATCCAGACCACCCGGAGCTCATTACTGTATCGTTCCATCCACCCATCAATTACAGGGCGTTATTTCAGGTTCCCATTATAGCTGAATCTCACCCAATAATCGCCCCTTTTTTCCCTCCCAGTACAAAGCCATCACCTGCTCCCCTACTGTGCTCTGTTGTTACCGCTTGATCCAAATCCAGTTGTTATTGTTTCGCCCCTTCCTCTAGTTCCATTAAAACTAGGATCCAGAAATTATAATTACAGCCAGACGATATCGAAGAATACATCAACAAAAAACATGCCAAATTGTCTGAAGCGTAAGACTATTTCAGAATTTGCAAAAGTGGCATTAAACATTAAATTAAAATGTGTTTTAAAGAAAAGATATGTTACTTCTTGAAATTTAATTTACTGATTGATGTCCCTCAAAAACTGGGTTGCAGTTTTTTTTTCTAAAACAAAAGTGGTATCATTTTAGAATCTGGTGCACTGTTATTAATGTAATAATGGAATTTAAAATTAGCAGTTGTTTATTTATGCATTAGGTAAATATATTTATTTCTTGTTTATTGATGTTCTCTTTCAAACAAAATTATTTTAAAATGGGTTACGATGCCAACATCAAAATTTTGCAGAAACAAGATATGTTTTAATTTTCTTGTGGGAAATAGTGTGTTCAGAGATGTTTACCCTTTAAATAAATTATAAAAAACTTAAAAATGTAACAGAAAATACATATCGATATAATTTTTTTTAAACAAAACCAGTAAAACTGTGACAAATCTTTGATAATAATGACAAACAGTCACAAACATTAAATGTCCAGGTAAACCAGTTGTTAAATGGAATTTACAGCCAACCTATGCCAGAAACACCTAACCAAGTCCCTTCCCCTCAACAATACATGCACTGAGTTACACAAAGTACAAAAGTTGTGCTTTTGACAACATGGAACAGTCCCCAATCCCTGCATGCCCTAGGGGGGCAGACGTGTAATACATGATGTAGGTATAATGGGTTGTTTTGGTTGGGTGGACCGACCCCCCCCCCCAACCTCATCTACCATTGCTTCACGCCCCTAAACATAATGAATCACCATATCAAATACTGCTGTGTCAACATTAATTAAGAATGCACCACTAGCTAATTTACTCCCCACCAAAACAGGACAACTGCCTCTCCAAATAAACCATGGTCCCATGGAGTAATACATATCGCAAAAAGCAAAATATGGCTACAATGTTTACAGGGTAGCCATAGCAACAAAATCACCTCACTGCATTTTTCAGTATCCATGCAGGTAGACTTGAGCGCCAGACAATCAACAACAAAATATATACTCCGCGGGGAAAAAAGAGGGAGATAAATTGGGAGAAAAACGGAAACAAAACCATTTCAAAATCATTTAGTACAGAGGTAACAATGGCACCAGAAACACTTCACCCGTACTACATTTCGAGGCATATTTGTGTGGATCATTATATTTGACTTTTAAAACATCTTTCCAAACATATTTATTTCATAACAAACTCTGTCAACTGTTTTTATAGCCTAAAGCGCCCAATCCAAGGCAACGTGTCCCTTTAAAAAAAACAGACTGATAGTAAACAACAGCATGTCATGTTCTGCAGCAACCTCCATTTTTATCATTAAATGGCTGTGCACGATTTCCCAAGAAGCACAAGTACCATGGACATAGCAAACTTGCAACAACGTTTTACAAAAGTACCTCATGGCCAATTTAGCACGTTCGGACATTACTACCTCAATGATAAACGCATCGAAAGGAGAATCGCTTGGGATACTTGGTGCTTGGATCAACTTGACGCAGAGCAAGACTTGAATTCTAATTTGATCACGATTAAAATAGGTTATGTTTAATGTTAAAGAGCAAGTCTAGAGTAAAACATAATATAGGTGACTAGACCAATGGCCGGAGTCCAGTAATTTGAGTACTTAGCCACTAACCCCACAACCACAGAAGTCCTGCAGTCTAGTGTTTAACCCCACAATCAAACAAGTCCTGTAGTCTAGTGTTTAACCCATCAACCAAACAAGTCCTGCAGTCTAGTATTTAATCCCACAACCAACAAGTCCTGCAGTCTAGTATTTAACCCCACAACCAAACAAGTCCTGCAGTCTAGTATTTAATCCCACAACCAACAAGTCCTGCAGTCTAGTATTTAACCCCACAATCAAACAAGTCCTGCAGTCTAGTATTTAACCCCACAACCAAACAAGTCCTGTAGTCTAGTGTTTAACCCACCAACCAAAAAAGTCCTGCAGTCTAGTGTTTAACCCCACAACCAAACAAGTCCTGCAGTCTAGTGTTTAACCCACCAACCAAACAAGTCCTGCAGTCTAGTGTTTAACCCCACAACCAAACAAGTCCTGCAGTCTAGTGTTTAACCCCACAACCAAACAAGTCCTGCAGTCTAGTGTTTAACCCCACAACCAAACAACTCCTGCAGTCTAGTATTTAACCCCACAACCAAACAACTCCTGCAGTCTAGTGTTTAACCCCACAACCAAACAACTCCTGCAGTCTAGTATTTAACCCCACAACCAAACAACTCCTGCAGTCTAGTGTTTAACCCCACAACCAAACAAGTCCTGTAGTCTAGTATTTAACCCCACAACCAAACAAGTCATGCAGTCTAGTGTTTAACCCCACAACCAAACAAGTCTTGCAGTCTGCTGTTTTTTAATAACATCTCTCTACTGGCACCTTTCCAATTACCACTTTAATGAACTTTAATTAACAAATGAATAAAGACAATATCTTCTTGACATTAGGTTCACAGAAGGTGGAAACTCTCTGCCGTTTCTTCATACAGTTCATGAAAATTGGTCTAATGAAAAAAAGCAATTAAAATACAGCTGCTGCCCAGTAATGTTTAATATTTCATATTGATTGATTATCAGCACTGAACACAAAATTAATGAAAAATGTTAGCCACTACAATGTGGTCCTAGACATGTACTTGAAAGTACATGTATGTATAACACTTCAGATGTTGAACATAAGCTTCTTGTGTATAGAGTTTGTATGTGTTTGTTATTTTCTCACGTAGGCGTTTTCCAACTAAACACTCAATTACTGAAATGGTTTGCTTTACTTTAAAATGAGTAGACAAGGATTATTAATGTCCAACTGCCCCCCAAAAAAAATAAAAAATAAAAAATAAATGAATAATACCAACATTAACAAAGATTAATACATTAAAAAAAAAAAATATTAAAAAAAAAAAAAAAAAAAAAGAATAATACTAACATTTACAAAGATTAATACATTTAAAATAGACACCTTTTCAGACAAAATCTTATCATTAAAAATAAATCATACAAAAAACCCACAAATTTAATGTGAAAATGTTTGATTTATTATTTTGAGGATTCTTAACGGAAAAAAAACCGAACTAAAACCCAAGCCCCAAAAATATTTTTTATTTCATAAATACAAAATAAGGTGCTTTGGTAAAACTTAAAATGAATAAAAACTGAATGAATGTAAAACACCAAGCATTTCTTAAAACCTGATGACACTAGTCCAAACTGCCTAGGATGCCTCCTGCTTTCTCATTGGGTGCCCCAAGAATGCTCTTTTCAAAGCTCCCAAACAAATTAAAACTTTTCTCAAAGGAGTTCTCTTTACTACTATGGTAAGAAAAGGTCGACAAACAATCATGGTTCATGATTTCAAACATTACACTAAACAGGCTTGGAAGTGCACAGGAGGACATGGCATCTGTTGCCCTGCTTGGCTGTGGTGCCCCTTCAAAAATTTCCCACAGGCTTGAAGATTTTCCCATGGAAGTGCCCTATACAAAATTAAAAATACCATGCCCTCTCCAAGATTCTCCAGTTATGGCTCAATACTGATACACACTACATAACTGCATTTTCACAAGCCAAATCGTTTTGCTAAATTTGAGTTTCTACACATCTTTATTTGTACAGAGCATGAATACATTTAAAGTATTCTCCACCACTAACCCCCCCACAAAAAAGTGTTCAACGCCTTGAGCATTGTTCCTGCGAAATCTTTCACTCTGCAAATCGGATACAGTGGTTCTTACTCCCATATTGAAATCCAATCCAGAGAGTGTTGTGAACTGCTCACCAGTTTATGTCAAAACATGAAAGGATATACTTGGATATACTTGTAAACGTGCCCAACAAGCTGGCAAAATTAGGTCATGTGATTATGAAGGCATTTTTTAGCTGTCACTTATTCGCCAGGGAGATTTGGGAGGAAATCCATTGCGCATAATTAAAGGTGGGACACTGTTTCAAAAAATAGTTTTCCCTATAAACACACTGGCAGAAGAAGGATCACCTTAAGGGGGTGCTACTTTTTATTTCAAATATCAAGTAAATAAATTAGCAAGTGATAAATTCTTTACTGATAGCGACTTATCAGATTTTTCAGGCCTTGCTTATTAATGCTGTATACATTACATGTTTCTCACTTTAATTACTTGTCAATTAAGGTACCTACTACATGAATGTAAATGTCCAACTCCAAAAGGTCATTCAGTATTAATACATAATTAATGCCAATTTCTTAAGTGGCGAATGTTATGTAACACAAATTTCACTAAAGCCCGAGAGTGGTGAATTTACATGGATAGCAAATTATACCTGGACCGCCCATCCTGTAAATGATTTCATAAGGACAGTGACACAGGTCCGCTGTGTGAGTAATTGATCTAAACCATAGCAGAAATTTAAATACAAATCAGTATGTAATTTAGGTGTGTGAATGAACAATGATTACACCGTATTAAAATGGCCATCGGCACTAGAGTATCTTACTGCTTTTTAGACTGGAAACCTATTCCGCGTACCCTACATGCAGCTATGGGTACAAAATTGGTGAGCAGATTTCCATCTTAATTTCTGCTCTTCAAAATCAACTGGAGGATTTGGAAGCTGCAGAGGATTGAGGCAGTAGGCATCCTAAATAATTCTCATTGGTTAATTCGGGAGGATTGAGGCTGTTTCTGGCAGTGAGACTCTGAAAGGTGGGGTGGGTTGTTAGGGTAATAATTTTATAACAAAAAGGTAGCGTATTACAAAAGTACCTTTTTGTGATAGTTATGAATTATTCTATTCATTTTAATAATGTCTTTAGACATTCCAAGTCCTTCTGATTAGTAGAATATATTTCAATGTATGAATTTTTTTATTTCATATATTTATTTATCCGATCCATTTAAACCTAACAAATGTATATGTAGTGCGGTAATAGTAATACACGTCCAATATACATGTATTTATAGCAACTCCTACAGGCAAAAATTCATTGCATTGCATGCAGTCAATTTGATTCTGCCTTACAAATTCTTGTTACAATAACTTATAAGAGTAAAATAAATAAGCAGATAAATAAATAAATACAAACTTGACATTCTCCAAATAATCTAAAACCAAAAATGACTAGTTTGGCACAGCTGTCTTTGGAATAGTATTCTCAATGCTGGCCACTTTTTATAAAACCACCTTAAGCCATAAATTAAACAAATTAAATCAATATACCTCTTAAAACACTATCATTTTCAAAAAGCAATTAACTCAATCGACCATAAAGACATTAGACCATCAATTAACTCAATCGACCATAAAGACATTAGACCATCATTTGGACGGAAACATTATTTTTTACGAACCCATTCCAGCCACACTCAAGGGTCTCTCAGACGCCTCCTGAGCAACCAACACAACTGACGACAAATCTACCCAGCAACGGCTGAAAACCCACCACTAAAAAAACAAAATGAATCATTGGTCGTGTGGACGTAAACTCCAACGGATTTGCTCCCAGCTCCAAGACGTTGTGGTGGATGAAGCAGTCATGAATGTTTCTCGACCATGCACGGCAACTTCAGGCCGACTCCATTATCCAACTGAATCTCAAACATCCCCCTCCGCTGGCATCCAGCATAAGAACTTCAATAAAAGTCCGACTCAGGTGTGTAGCGTTGGCATTGGGTTCTCTCCAATTGCATCCGTGGTTACGACTAGTAGTTGCTCAGCGCTGGTCTTGACTACTATTCCCAAGTGGGTCGTTGGGTAGTAGTAGTAGTAGTAGTGTGACGCACCCGATTGCTCTAGATGCAGTTTAAGAATGGATCGGTCCATTACTGGCTGACCGTGTACACACGTTTATCATATAGAGTTTAATGGGAATGCATCACTTGCAGCAAGGTGATGGGGAGGGTTTGAGAGTCCAGTTCACTAGAATGATGTAATGGATTGACCCACAATGAACAGCTTATATCTTGACTGGATAATACATCTATGATTCAAGTATCACTTGCATTAAATACTGGGGTTTTCGTCCACATTCACTTGGCTATAAATCCACTATAAGTTTATAAAATTATAGGTGAGCCACAGTAATTGAATAATGGTTCATGTTTTCCTTAATAAATAGGATGACTGTACCATGATTCAAACATGAGTTAGGTTACTGTTATTTTTGTGTTATTATATCAACTCAGATCACTTGAATATCTACAAGAAAGAGAGGACTGAGACTAAATCCCAACCAGCAACCCATCATTAGATTCTTGATGCATCCACTGTTTACAAACTCATATTCATACAGATGAGGTGCGAAGATTTTATATATCTCTGCTATTTCTTTGATGAAATTAAAATTGTATTTCATCACTATTTTTTAGATGAATATTTAATTCCCATCTTGTAGTTTTCAATAAACAGACAATCCAAACAACCTGTGAAAATTTCATCAAATTAGGCAAGAAAATAGAATAAGCTGCTTACAAACTGCTTACCAACCTAAAGGACCTACATGTATGGACGCAGAGTCTTTCTTAAAAGTTAAAAGAGAAAGAGAAAGCCTCTGAGACGGACTCTGCTAGCGTTGAAACGTCAAGGCAATAACTATTTTTTGCAAATTAACAGTCACATTATTTTCTCATCAAATTAGGCGGTCACATTTAAGTTAATGTGATTCAGGGATTTTGTGTTTGTTCATATCAGACTTATTTTTATTACAGCAATCAAAATAAGCAACAGTGACTTGCAGTCTTCAAATGCTATTTCTTTGACTCTGACAGTATTTCAGACGGACCCAATTTCATAAAGCTGTTAAACACAACTTTTGCTAAGCACAGAAAACTATTGCTTAGCAGAAACAGGTTACCAGTCAAAATACCATGTAGTATACATTGTTTGTGACTGGTAACCTGTAAATTTTGTGCTTAGCAGAAACAATTCTGCTAAACAGCTTCATAAAATTGTCCCCCAGATATGAACTGTGAGTTTTCAGATTATAACTAGTCAAATTTGTTACTCAACAATGACCAACCCAATACTTAGTCTTCAAACAGAATAGCTATTCAAAAAGCTAAATGTGCTGTCTACATGAAAGCCTGCTTTTAGTTTGAGCTCCACTTCATGTGGATAATAAGTCAATAGAATAATTTATTGCAATGTTGGGGAAGTATAAACAAAATTCACTCCGCGACAAATATACCCCTCGCAACAATTTAATTACTTAAAAAAAAAAAACTTGGTAATGGATCAACCCTGTACATCAATATGCACAATTACTTCAGCCACACTCTAGGAAGGCATCCAAAAATTAAAATGACGGCAGGCGGAAGTGTCATTGAGTTTTTTTTAAACAATATTATTGATCAGTTTTAATGAGTTTGTGGAACGTGTACCAGCTAAGCAGGTGATGGGATACCAGGCAGAGTAGATCGACCAACATAATATGGACTGCTTGGTTTTTAATGATTAATGTGCGATTGAAGGGGACCTAGTTAATTTGTTCAAATGAAATTGCTGGTGGTTTTAATGAGATAAATGGCAGAACCATAAAGAATGAGGGTTGAAACTGATGTTCAACCTCTGTTTCAACCTCTTGTGAAAGCATAACATGTACCGTTTTCTTTTTGGATGTTGACTTGTCAATGTGTTTGAGTATATAATTATAAAGTAATAAACCACAAACACAAGGGAAACTGACTGGGTAAATTTTAAAAATAATGTATAATTCAGGTACAATAACATAATTTTTTGTTTGTTTTTGTTCAATGGACTAAAGAAATTTAAACCTATTTTCATATTGGAATAAACAAATTCTTTACACGCAAAAAAAAAAAAAAAAATCAAATTTGTAACAATTGTAATTGTACAAAGCAAAATCTAGCAGTTTATTTTAAAGGTGAAAACTAAAAATTACACCACAAAACTAAAGTTCTAGATGAAAAAGACACATGTAATAAGAACAAATAATTGGTTCTTAATTGATTATTTCCATTTTTCAAACAAGAAATTAATTGAATGAATTAAAAACAAAATAACCCTCTGGTTCCACACATGCTTAAAAATGCTCTGCTTACAGGTCTTTGATGACAATAACATCAAAACCAGTGCCAGAATTTGTTCACAAGGGCTTTTTGGTCAATTCAAGAGTTCTAGATTTCAAGGAATTTTGAAGAGCACAAGTCCAAGAGTCTGATCAATAACCACAAGCATTTGCAACAAGAAGGGATGCAAGATCTTCTCTGGCTAGCTAAACAAAATCTGAAGTCAGAAAAAAAAATTCACTTTGCTGTTTGGTGATTTGAGATTGGACAAAATCAATGGTTGATGTACTGAGGTGTGCATCGTCCAGAGACCTAGAGGGATGCAGAGTACCGGTGAAACAAAAGCCACAGTCAATAAGCATAGTGTGAAAGCTGGTGACTCATCAAGGCGCTATCACCTTGGTGTGCAGGACTCAGGTAATATCACGTTCCTGGAGAGGTGAATGGCGGGGCCTCAGCTCTCTCTCCCTTCTTGATCTAGATCTGTGCTGATGAGTGGACTGTAAATAGACCAGATCGGATGGCCAAGGGGGGAGTTGGGTAACAATAGGAAAGTCACTGGGGTTGGGTTACCGTTGGCCCGATTGTGATGGGTACCAAGGTTAGAGACAGGTGTGTGTGTGGTGAAGAGTGCTAAGACTGACCCATGCTCGTCAAAAGTCAACAATGCTCATTTTTCCTATCGACGCTCGGCATCAACGCAAAAGACATCATTGTCAATTTAGATGCTTCTCTGATCTCACATAAAAAGGGTACATTATAATGTTTGCAAATCTCTCTGCACTAAGACTCTGCGTAAAATAATCCCTGTACTATTTTTCTTTTTCAGTTCATATGACCCACAGAATATGGAGTATATACTCTTACAGAAATCTGGAGCATTTTCATGGTTTGGACCAAAACCAGGTTTGGAAGGGTTGTAATTTTTGTGCAACTCTCAGGTATTTTCTCTTATCACTAACTTTTCCAAAGGAAAATTATCTGTGACAAAATGATTCCATACTGGTTAATTATTAATTACTTAGTAATGCATATTTTTTAATAAACAGTAAATGTTTCCTCCAATAAGAGACACTTTATGATTTAGGTAAAGAACAGTTACATTTCCAGAGCTGCCATCATTTGCATCTTGCAATCAGGGAGATTTTGTGCAACAATGAATCTGGGAGATATTTAGAATAACATTCAACATCATAGGGACAAAGTTTCCATAATCAGGAAGACTTTCATCATAATTTGTTCATCTGGACATGGACAGATTGGTTTATTTTCAGGAACTTTCTGAAGAATCATTGAGAGTTTGCAGCTCTCCATTTCTCTAGAAATGTTTCAGTCCATAGATCAACATCTATGTTTTATTTATATTGATTTTAAACAATACACATTCATCTTTTTAATCACATTGTACTCTCAGACCCATCCTGAAAGGCCAAGACACTTTTTCCTCAGGAGATCCTCCCTGAATTTCTACAAGAACGTTTCAAAAGGCACCAAGACAATGACTAGGGGCAGTTTCTTCTGTGAAGTGTTGGCTTTGCAATCCTTTTTATAAAAACCACCCTGATTAAAATGTTAAAAGAAAAGAAAAACTTGATCCGTCTGTCTTTTCATTTTATTCACTGAGCCTTTATTCTAAATTCAGAAATAAAATTCAGCATGCTCAGTGGGCGATGATTCACAGTCAGCGACCAGGAAAGTCTAGCCAATCTTCAAGGACCTATTCTTCAGAATCATCCAACCAAAACTGACTCAACACCTGCCTTAAAAGAGAGAAGCAAGAATGACTGAGGAAAATGTATCTTTGAACGAGCAGGTGTTGCAGATCAAAGAACAGGGTTGATAGCAATTCAGGAGGTGAAAGGTAGGAGCATCTGAATAAGGGGGGGGGGGATATGGATATGAAGACAATCCGAAGAGCAGACAAGACCGATCGTTAACCGTTTTAATTGACATGTTTGTACACTGTGCGCAGGTGCGGTGTACGGGCGCAAATGGCATCTACGCGTATATAAGCTAATGGGTCAGTGTGCTTGGGTACAATTTCCACACTCTGGTTGAACTTTTTCGCTGTTAAGAATGGGGATTCGCTTTCTATGTACACATTAACGGTGACCAGCTAGAATTTTTACACTGCTCACAACTATGCTGGCTGGTACTTCACTTAAGTTTCTGCTGTGTATTTACATGTACTTCTAGCTTAGCGTGTTATAACTTAGCGTGTTTAAGGCTGACCAGTCACAGTTGTACAGCTATCAGCTGAGCTTGTTGGTACATGCTGGTGAAATCTGCTTAACATTTTGAGCTTCATGAGTGGAAGTACAATTTACATTTTTGCTACGGAGGGACTTGTAGCTTAGCATGTTATGAGTAACCGGTTTCAATTGTAGAGCACTACTTTTAGGCTAGTTGGTCTTAACACATTTTGTTGGTAAAATGTACCACTACACTTTTGTTTGAATTGTCTTACTACAATGAAGAAAACAAATCCAGTTTGCCAAGAGTGCATTTTGCTGAGCACAGACAAATCTTGCTTAATAGCAGGTTACCAGCCCCAAAAGTGCGATGTTTGAATTATTGATTGGTAACCTCCAAAATATTCCGCTAAGCAAAAATTATTTCCCAAACTTCTGTATGAAAGTATACCATGGTTTGAAATTTGTCAACCAATCCATCTGAAGAGTAAACATATCTGGAGAGATTGTTGTTTACAAACAGTTGAAGCCTGTCTGTTTGATAAGAGCTGCTAGTGTTGACAGTTCATGGTAGCTTGAGACAATGAGAACAACTACACCTGGCCGCTCTTCTCGTTCTCTCAAAACAGTTGCCAGTCTCTCAAACCAGGGGCCTAAAGATGGAAGGCGAGGAATGATACCACTGCTCGACCGCCACATCGATGTACAAATACATTCCAGCTTGTTTTAAAACCCTTCCTATGAAGTCAAGCCAGCTGTTTTTTCAAGTCCTTCCTAACAGTAAGCTTCAGTTGGGGCTGGACAGATCGCTTATAATCCCCTCTAAAAACCTGCAAGTTGTAACGTCTTACGGACGGACGGTTACTAAGACAAATGGACTATTTCTAATAACCCATAGCAACCAGGCCAATTGGACTACCTCCTCCTTGAAGCAACTCCTTGGTAATAAACCAACCTATAAGCAGCTGTCAATGGGTTCTTGCAGACTAATCAAACACAAGAACCACCTCAAGCCTTATGGGTCTGCAGATCCTCTCTGAAAAAGCGACAACGGTTCAATCACAATGTGTCTCGCTCAAGGATAACTGGTGTTGGAATTGCAGTTTAAAGTGATGGCACTGGTTTTTAACATATATGTACCTGAGTGCAAATCTATTCTGTTGAAACAGATGCGATACAAAAGGGTATTTATCTTAATTTTGAAGAAAGAAAAAAAATATAAAAAAAATCCTCAGTTTATTACAGTAAACCATAATTTTCAGTTTCTTGGAAACCCCATAACCTAAATGATGAAATTGTCACAGGCTCGTTACACATTTTTGAAGAAAGGGTATACAGTTTACACATTCTTCTTTGAAAATAATTTTATTGAGACCTGCCCTTTAAGGCTGGGCCGACTAGTACTAATCATGGCAACCATATTGCCTCCCGCTAACAACCCAAGTGAAAGTGTTACAATACGTAATTACTCCAACACCTCTATCATGCTCTATGGGGTTTTTCCCGAGCTCAGCGCAAAATTATTTTCCCCTTTTTAAAAATATAATTATCCAGCTCATGGATTCCCCAAAGTGAATCTCCTTCGGACGGAGTGCTACAGATAATGAAATTGTGACAGTCTGGGAGGTTAACTTAACACACAGGATGAGCCGATAAATCGTATTAAAGCACGATATTTCTCTACCCTTGTGGTTTAACGAACTCATCACCTTTAGAGGGTGTACCTCTGCGGAGATTGCTTGCAGGATGCTCTGCCCCATTTTCCCTCCATGCCATTTTTTTACATCAATGGGCATCAGGTTAGTTCAGTGGTTTCTTTCCCTGCCTTTCACCTCAGTGGAACCTGGTTTGAATCCCAGACCAAGCCTTGTATGTAGCTTGAGATTTAAATCCCTATCAAATTATTTCTATTTTCCCCATTGTTCACACATCCTGTTTTGAATCTGGGCACCATAATTTTTCTCTCAATCCCATGAAAAAACTCCAAAATAAGCCAGCAATTTTTGGCTCCCTTTTCTTCAATTTACAACAAACTTTTAAGCACATACATGTATTTCCAAATTCTGCCTAAAACTCTAACCCCATCCCCAAAATGACACAACAAGATTCTGCACTTGAAGGTCTCGTGTTCGATTCCATTCTGATTTGCTACAGATTTTCCCTGCAAACCTCAGAGGGAAATTACTATAATCTCTTCAATAACTTCACATCTGAAGAATTGACAATAAATATATGGTTAAATACCTATAATTGAAAATGTACTTCCATCACGAAAATTTAGGAGGAAGAACCAGAATGGGTTGAGCTGGTCATGATGATTCTACCCTTGAAACGTTTCCTGAAAGGGGCTTTTATTGCGTATTGTGCAGAGTCAAACTTGACAGCGATTTAGCATGACTTGAACTTACAAATAAATAACATACAAAACGATAAAACATTCTTGTACAATACAGTGAGCATGAAATGTACAGTGCATCATTGGGAGGGGAGGGGGAGGTATGTGAACAGACAGGGCTCAAAATCGACACTGAACCACAGGCCAGAGGCAAGTGATTTTAGCGGTGGGCTAGTAAACTCAGTCTTGTGGTGTTTTTTTCAAATATTGACTTTCAGTCTGATAGTATAGGTCTTATTGTTTTTTATTATCGAAAACCAAACGATGACAAAATTGCACACATTTTTTCTAGTATTAAAAAGCAACTGTCCGATTACGCGCCTCATGCAAATAATTGCATAAACTTCCATACATAATTTGCCAAATTCCTAATCCACATACTATCAGTTTCACTCCACCTGCCTGCCTGTCCCCTCTAATGAAATATTCATCCCCAGCATCTTGCCCTCATCAACAAGATCCTCTCTCTGAAGAGTCGGCGATAAAAAACAACTAGAGAACCTGATTGGTCGCGAGTCCACTGGGAACTCGTGGCGCGAGAGCACATATATTTATCATCGAGGCCGCAGCAGGTCTCTGATGTCACAAGGGCCTTTTCATGAATATTTAAAAGGCGTCGGAATACAAGCTGCGAGCCAGCAGGGGGTGATGTCACCTAGCAACTTGGTGACTGTCCACCAGTCTCTAGGGATGGTACTAGGATCTGCGTTCACATCTCAGATAAAAATGAGTAGCTGAAGATGAGTTCTAACTTACAGAAACTTGGCTCTCTAGACTAGCTGAACAAAAACTAATTTCCTTTTAAAACCAATTTACAAGAAAATAAAACCTACAGAGACCAGTTGAAAATAGTATAAAATACAAACTAGTTTTGTCTGTAACCTTTTCTGAGTAATAATACAATTTTGTTGGGTACGGAGAATGATTTTGTCCAGCAGTATTTCAAAGCAAAGTATTTAGACTGAACATGTTCTGTGCACGCTGAGTGCTGATATACATGTAGAGTAGCACTGATGATTTTTAAAGTCACAACTGACACAGCATTCGTGCATGAATAGTTTCTCAGATTTCTAAGGGTTGGTGTCTGTTCGCAAATGCTACGGCCAGAGATGCGACTGGTGCCAGCTATGTATTACCTCGCTAATCGTGGATGAATTTGACGTTCTTTTGAAACTACTGTACAAGTTTGTTTGCTGTTTTCTCAGCAAGGAGGAACTGTATTCAGCTGAAACTTCCACATGTGACCATGGTGACTTTAAACAGCGTTAGGTCGACAAAAACCAATTTATGATTACCTCAAAGGGAAAAAACCTCAACAGAACATGTACATGTACATTTCAGAATAAAAAGTTTCCGTAGACGAGATTACAATAAACAATATTTCCCCCTTGCTCATCTCAAAATGTTTTCCTGCACTAAAAGGATTTTATGGAAAAAGGCGAGTGACTTAGCACCACATGACCCACGGCAATCATTGGGATTATGATCTAATGAAAAAAGCCCCCCCCCTCGCTAATTCCCCGTTCGCTCGAGGAAAGGTACTTGATATAAGCTCCAGAACAAAATATCTCTGGGCAAAAAACGCTCTGTTTGGGGGCTTCTGTTCGTGTTAACGAACCCCTTATCCTCCCTTGTTTATGTAGTTTTACGAGGTAGATAGCATGAATAAGAATTTGTCTAGGCAATTGTAATACAATGAACAGCCCGCGGCCCAATTCCTTAAAGCTGTTAAGCAGCAAATTTTGCTTAGCAAAAGAGTTGCAGGGCACCGGTCAAAACAATAAGAATAACATAGCATTTTGGCTAGTAACCAATTTCAACTAAGCAAGATATTTATGAGCTTACCAACTTTTTGAAATTGGGCACTGATTTATGAAACGATTCCTGGCTTGAAAGCTCCAAGAACCTTGATTTGGCACACGTTCTCAATATCGAATGATTACCAACCAAATATAATAGCGTTTTCCCAGGGAAACTTCACAGAAACATGACACAAAGTTTCGATAAATGAAACAGCTCTCTCCTGAAGACATTAGACCATACTGATTGAAACGTTGAGTTGTTACACCACCGGTTCTTTCCATAACCACTAGAACTCAAGGAGAGAGGTTATTTCATGAACATGGTGTTACTATCGAAAACCTAACTAGAAAAATGAAACAATCATACTGTCATGAAACTTCAAGAAGAATTATGTTTTTGTGAGACTGTCTAAGACCTAATTTCCCACTTCTTTGAGGTAACCCTCCATCCAAACGTTCGCTAAAGACTATTAAACTATTCCCTCCTCCCTCCCTGAGGACAAACAGCATAATACTGACACGGGCATTCAAAAACACTACATTATAAGACAATTTTGAGGCCCTCGCAACAACCAAAACAACTCATCTTAAACAAAAAAGGGTCGTGACATTTCCTATTCGCCCTCTGGATAAAAACAGCACCCTCGCTAACTTCCCAAATGAAACTCACTGCTGGTTTAATCTTCTTGCTAATAATACAGTTGCCGATAAACTTCAAGTCCAAAACACAAACCCCCACCTCAAAAAGTAATAAATGTAAGCGTAATGGGATCTCTTGTTTTGCCCCTCGGTCACCCTCAGTTTCCATTTCCAAGTTGATGACATCGCAATTTGATGACAAATTAGTGGCTTATCTTCCTTCTAATAAACTTAAAATTAGAGCACTCTATGAGACAATACATGTTAGTGTCACAGAATCTCTTGGTCTGCCTTGTGGAGAACAGTTCATATTTCCTACTAACGCTGACTTTGCAAATGTGGAACACTTTTTGGCTTAATCCACTCTCCAATAAACTTCAGACCAGAAACAAAAACCCACCTCACATTCTTACAACAACAAGAAGAGAAAGAAAACAGAGCGGAAAAGAATCTTGTTTGCCCTGTGGAAGATCGGTATCTCTAACTATCGCAAACTTGGCTATGAAACACACCGTCGACCAATTTGGGGCTCATCGTGCATCCAATAAACTTCAAATCAGAAAAAAAAAAAAAAATCAAATCGAGGCGTTTTCCTTTCTTGCCCCGTGCAATAATAGTATCTTTCCTCATCGGAGCTGTAATTTCATCGTGACGGCCGGTTGCCGAGGAATTACGTTAAGACTTCAACCCTTGAGGACACCAGACAGATTCAAGTGATTGGGGAACCTGAGATGCCGACGCAAGCTTGTTTTTTTTGTCCAAAGCAGATGTTTTTTTCGCCCAACCTGTACCCTAGTTTCGCTGAATCTCCACTGGCGATGGTTAGACAATAAATGTGTGCAGATACTGAGCAAATTAAAGTAGTATTACATGCAAGAAGATACTTGGAATAACTCCGGAAACCTTTTTGGGGTAAGTTTGAATAAGATTTCTTTTTCCTTTTCCCTTCATAATTCCTACAACTTCCTAAACCTCCCCCCCCCTCCCCAATTCCATCAGATCCCATCAGGATAAAATAAATCTAAGACAAATTGACTAAAGCTGCATTTGGACCAACAACCTCCAGTTTAACGAGTATCTAGCCCTATGTTGGCGGTCTCCCAATTTGAAAACAAATATTGTGACAGTTTGTCAGGGACCATACGTCATCTTTACACTTGTGTGTAAATAACTCATTCATAAAAACTCTCTTGAGCTACAAACATATTCAGCAGATACTTTCCGACCTTACCACCCATCCTTAAAAGGAATATTGGTTGTCTAATCCAATATACGGATTGTCTACGGATTGACGAATCATTACAAGGAGTACCATTTGCGCTCATTAAACAAGAAAATCAATTTCTCAAGCCTGTATCGTAAAATCGGACTCACTCAAGACAAGGTCGGATGATCTGGACTTTAATTGTTTCAAAAATGAATCTACAGGTGAGGGTGATGAGATGGTCTTTTCAGACGAACAGGATGGTTCCGGTCAGACGAACAGGATGGTTCCGGTCAATGAACTGTATGATGGTTTCAGAAAGACCGGTCGTGGCCCGGCCGAACACGACTAACGGCTTCCCCAAACAATGCTTTATAGTTTCAGCGTGATTAATGAGAGGCAAAGCAAATTAAAATCAATAGTTCGGATTTAGCTCATTAAGGGATTTGTTGATTGAGTTTTCGTCTTGATAAATGAAGTAGGTTTTTTAATAAAGTGTACAAAATGTAATACACTTTGGCTGGCAGATGCAAGATTGAAGGCTTTGCTGAATAAGTGGACATGGATATAATTAACTCTGTCAACACAGGCAGTTATTGAAGTCATACACTACATGTATGTACCATAGAGAAAGGACCAATCACATGCTTTTGCCACAATATATAAAAATATAAATTCTAAGGCCAAGTGCATGTAAACCATAAAAACAGTTTCTCATCTGGGCTTTTTTTGAAAAAGGAAGATAAATACATTTATATTAACAAATACAATAAAGAAAAGATTAGTGAATAAAATGGAAAAAAACCCCCAAAACCCAGGATTTTATGAATAAATCAACAAATAAATCAGTAAATAAATAACAAAATATCAAAATTGGGGTTAAAATTGTTAATGATTTACAAATTATTACAATATAAAGATTTGACTGACACTGCTAATCCTGTCCAATCTAACACTCACTGAGTCGTTGCACAGTACATAATACAAGTACACGTACAGCATGTCGTGTTCATAATGCTTGCTCCTGCCGAAGGACCAGCAAGAGCCCCCTCTGTTGACCACAAATTACCAGTCATCTTGTTACTGAACAAAGAGGCAGCAAATATGTGGCGCCATCTATTGACCAAAAATAAACAGTCCACATTCAACAAGAAACAAAGTGAAGTTTTGGGATCAACAGCAAAAATTACAACAGCTTTCCATTTAAATTATGTGTATGTAGACAACAAATAATGTTGTGTACACCACCATACTACACAACAAACAATGACTGAAGACAAATTTTTCAATTTTTTTTGTAAAAAACATTCTTTTGATTTTAAGTTTTTCAGTTTACTGTTGATACAAAGAAAATAATCAAAATTTCAAAGCCTTGACTTACATTATCGGTTTGACATTGCTACATCTGAGGTATTGTTAAAGTTCAACCATAATTTATTTGTCGTCTGTTGTTTTAGTAACAGCTGGTTCAGGTCAATGAAATCTATTCCACAAAGTCACAGACTTTGAACCGATAGAATGGGTTTCCAGGAACATTCTTCTGTTGCTGTCTGAAGTAACGAGAGTCAAGTGTTATCAATATTTTACTTCTTAATGGTGACAGAATACATTGACCATATCATTTTTGGAATAGAACAATTGTTTTAAAAAACAAACATGGAGTTTAGTATGGTGTCTGCACAATATTTAAATGAGGTATTTATTTTCAAATTTGTGTACATGTAAATGCGCAGTCTGTTATTTTTTTTCTGGTGAAGATAATTAGAAGATTTTTCAAAATACTGAATTTGTCAATGAATAATTTCATTAAGCAAATTCTTAATATTGAGTAGCAACTGATACATTTTGTGTAGCATTTTGTTGTGATCTGGTGATACAACAGAAAAAATGTTTTTGTACATGTAGGTGTATGTTTTAAAATGCTACAAAAAAAGCAGAGAGTCTCAGAGTTGCCACCAGGTAAATTGTTGTAGCTTAAGAAATGGCACTTCAACAATTTGGTCAGAACAAGGTCAACCCTTCAAGTTAAAAAAAGCACTTCCAAATGAAGGCATAATTTGCCCCACTAGAGGAAATAAGAGACACTTAAAAATATTACAAGAGAATATGTTAAAGTCAAATTACTCTTTACAAAACTAAAGTCATTGTTAAATTTCCCCCAAAAGATGTAGTGTAATTTTTCATAAAAATAAATTACCATCCGAATAACTATCCAAATATTGGCTGATAATAAAAACCTGCCCCTGTTTACCCAATTCACCATCGGTTATCACCTTCCACATGCGTTACTGTGAAGTGAGCAATTTAGGTAATGCATGCATGGTTAGACAGTCACCATAAAATGATCTTTAGACAGGGATTCAAAGGTCAAAGTTCAGTTTTGTGATCCACTCATCTTCCAATAGATAGAGTCCTGGTGAAAATGTGGAAAAATTACAAGTCTCTAACTCAAGTTAAAACAGTGTAAAATGCCTCTGTGTTTGAGTACAATTTTTGGTAAAATCCAAAAACATTCCATGACGTCATATTTCAAATACATGTATGTATGGTCTGTACATTTTTTAAAGAGAATTTCCAGTTCAATCCTGAATTCTGATGACATTCAATCAAAATGGCATTGAATTTGAGCGTATTCCAGTGCAGAAATTTTTCTTTTGAATGTACAGACCCATTTGTTTTTGCTGTCCAATGATGTCATGTTTCAAAATTTAGCTCTGACAGAGTATCAAATAAATGAAATTGCACACCATTTTAACGTGAGGTTACAGACTTGCAACATTTTCCCCACTTTCAAGAGGACTCTATCCAGCTGAAAATAAGAGCATCACAAAATTCAACTTGACCTCAGAGCCCCTCTTTAACAAGCAATTTGACTTCCCAAATGGCAAACCATAAGCAGACAGCGGCCCTGTGTGACGTCAGTGCAAGGGGGGGGGGGGTGTTCTACAGCAGATTACAAAGAAAAGTCTGATAGTGTAACGCCCTTTTCCACAGTGGGACTACTTGGAACTAAAACCCATACATACAATTTAAGCAAAGTACTTCACACTTATGGATGCCAGGCGAACACACAAAAGAAGACTTATTTTATTGCCTGCAGTTTCATCTGGATCGACTAACCACTCATCAAAAATTCCAAAATGTTAAATTTATTTTTGAGCGATAAAACCAACACTTCAACTCCGTAAAAAAAAAAAAAACACCATAACATTGTTAAGGATGCACTTTACATGTAGTTTTATGAACACATTAAAACTATCAATGCAATAAATTTTATACAAAAACTCCCTTTTTTTCTTTTTTCGCTGGCTTTACATGTCTGGCTTTCCCAGGTACCAGTAAAACCTCTTAAAAAAAGAAAAAAAGAAAAGAAAATGTGACGGTAGACATGTCAACTGTATTGCAAAAAGACCTTCAGCCCGAAAAACTCTTTTATTCCAGTTCATGCACAGCCCTTCATCGTGGTATTTAAAGAAAGCTCTTACGCTTTGAAATTATTGATATTGGTTGGTTATATACAGCGTACGTGCACCGGCACAAAACGCCAACTGCCCTTGGCCTACATGTAAATGAATTTTAAAATATAACCTTCCGATCAAAGACAACGGATGTACATCACAAGAGCTCAATTGGGATTTTTTGTATGCAACGTTCATCCATTACCCATTTGGAGGTAATGGCTTTTTATTTATTTAATGGGAAATTTTCAATTTTTGTCCTTTCTCACCAAGGCAGATGAATAACACAGAGTACATCATATAGTTTGTTTCTGTAATATGACAGGCGAATGAGCAGACGGTTTATTTTGTTACTTTGTGGTGGTAAATTTGACCAGTATTCAACAGAATGAGTTTAATCAGCTTAGAGGATATATTCCAATCACCATGAAATGAACAAAAGAGGCAATTGCCACAAATTTGAAGGGTACTGAAGATGGTCTGGAGATGGTTCAAACTATAACAAGTATAGAGCAAGTCATACAATAAAGTCTTGGTATGAAAACTGTGAATATTTGTTTTGTATGGCTGTTGTTGTTGTTGTTGTTGCTGTTTTTGTTGTCATTATTATTATAATTTTTTTTGTAGGTGGTGGGGGAAAAGGAATGGTGAAGGGGCTGTGTTTGCTGTAAACTAAGATGATAAGTACATATGCAATGCATATGATAAGTACATATGCAATGCATGTTGACTGGTAATGCTCTACAGAAAATGATATTTCTGCTTGTATGAAACTGACCACTAATCCCATCAAACTTGCCCCATTTGCTAAGCCAAAAAAGAGTGAGGCAGAAAATGAGTAGGGCACTAGTCGCAGCAGTGTAACCTTTATGGAATGTTGGCTGGTAACCTGTTTCTGCTAAGCATGACTGTCTGTGCTTAGCAAGTTTTTGTGCTTAAGCTTTATGAAATTGAAACCAGTTCTTGGATGCGCTCAACAAGCTAGCCTCTCTGAAGCAGAGGTAACATTAATGGCTTGAGAGGGACAACCTCTCGCAAGTCTTGCAGGTATCCCATTGAAGACCCATTTATACAATATCCTTGCAATCTCCATAATATACAAAAACTGTACACCAAATGTACACAATAACAAATCCCTAGCTATTGTTGAATGCAGTAGACACCTTTCACAGACAGTGGGGGTGCCATATTTTTTTCCCCTCTCTCTTTTGGCACGTGCCCAAAATAATCCAGACATCTAAAACACACAATGGTATCACTGCACTCGGATCTTTGACCCAGTCATGAAAACCTGTTTTTCATGTGCAATGCAGCTGAATGGTACGGCAAGCACATGAATCCTTGATGAGGCTCATGTTCCAGATCGGTTCAAAGAGTCTATGTAAGCCTAATTATGCCGCAGCTGTGATAGTGAGATGAAGATAATAACTAAAAGTACAATGAATGATTGTGGAGAGGTTGAACATCTTTGAAAAACATAAATTCTGTATTTCTGTAGATGCAGTGAAAGAGGTACAGCCTTGCACTATACATTTCCCTGAGGGCTAGTCACTTATAACTGACTAGCCCATGTGAATTTTCACTATCCTATGTGATAATTTATGTGTGATATTTTCACACAGCCTGCTGGGCTACCTAAGAAGCAAGATTGACTAGACTGTAACACTCTTGACTAGTGTTAGTATACCAGGCTAGTGACTAAATCAAGCCCTGCAAAATCCTATTACTTACATTTACATGTACAGTACCTGATACATTTCATGTAAAAACCAGGCCAGGTTGCTGAGTTTTTACCAGCCTGCTGGGCTACCTAAGAAGCAAGATTGACTAGATTGCAAAACTCTTGACTAGTGTCTGTACGCACCACACTGGTGAACAAACCAAGCACGTACATGTACTATACAGTGTGTGGCAAAAAGTACGACATTGAATAAAGAACTCATTTTGAGACAGGTTGACTCCTGACAAGAATATCCTCTGTACTGCCTTGGAAACATCCACAATCGACCTTGCACTTTTAATCTAGGGTCATGCTCCTTCCCTGTAACTCGGTTTCAGGCACAATCTGTTATTTCTGGAAAATGCAAACAAACTTGATTCTCAGAAACTCCTCCAGGGATGGTCTTGGAGTTGACACAGCTTTCCCCCAAGTGAATTTCACAGAGAGGTCAGACTGGAACTGGGATAAAGGAGGTGGATGGCAAAAGAACTGGTTTGCAAAGAAGTGGGGGGGGGGGGGGGGAGGTAATATTTTCTTGCCTGTTATTGCCCTGTTTGGTTCAATTCTTTATATTGTCTGCTTGTGTGAGGTTTTCTTGACAGACTATGCAGGTTCTCATGTTGTCTTTGAATTTCTGGGGGATTGATGAAAGCTCTTAGCTTTTGTCTGGGTGCTGTGGGGAATGTCTGGGTGCTGTGGGGAACTGTCTGGGTACATGGGCATCTATGGGTACTCTCTACATTGGTGGTAGAGATTCCTTGTAGACAAATCAATCAGTTGGGTAACCATTGATGAGATTTGAACACAAACAAACAACACAGAAAAAACAAACACAATAAAGTTACATGCACAGTTTATGTACACACACATAATTCAAATACTGAACAAAAATTTGAGATATTAGTTACATGTAGAAAAGGAGATAGAGATCTTAAGAAAGAAATTCATGACTCACTTCTTGGGTCTTCAACGTCTGATTCTGATGTGTAGGAAGAAACTGTTGATTGCGATGAACCTGAAGAAGTAAGAAATGAATGCATGGTCAATATACTTCAAATATTAATTTTTGAATTTGTTCTCTTAATTAAATATTTGAGTAGGATTTCTACATTCTGTTGGAAAAGAGCTTTCCAACGGTATCCATCAATCTGGGTTTCACTTTTCAGAATTTTATTTAAAGAGTTTATAGTTTTTATAAAAAATACAAAATGAATTCAATTTATTTGTACAGTCAGATATGAAAAGCCTGTGATATCCTTTCATTGTTGATATCTTGATGTCCAACTCCAATGTGATATGAACGGTGAAGTTATCAGTTGATTCGGTTGAGTGGTTTTGTAATTGAGAATAAAAGATCATGTGACAGCAGTTTTCTTTGTGTCATTCAGAGCTAGACAATAAAATGGCTACAGGAACATGAAAATGTCAGTTTCTCTACAATGATCAATGACTGTAATCAAACAAATTGTTGAAGGGAAACTGCGGTAATGACGGAGAGGGAAAAAAAGCAACTACACAAGGTTAAACTTGTTTGACAACAGACAAGCTTATTGCAATAATGTAACAAAAAATTGTGAATAAAGCAGGCGAGAAACATTTATACCCACTCACACTTTACATGTATGTTACTTTTTTAAAGGCAGGGTAATTTGGTTCAATACCTGCTTCATTCATTTTTTAAAGACGTCAAATAACTGAATTGAATACTTTCTAATGCTTCTTAAGGCCTTAAATTTGGACAGTTCAATTTAAGACTTTTGAACACTTTTAAGGATCCGCAGAAACCCTGTTACAGTAATATATGAAACAATGAAATGGGTGCTCTGGTTTTGAAAGTATGGTCGACATTGAATGCTGTGCAGTGTGTGTGGGAGATTTTGTCTCCGCGATGCATTAGCAGCGCTGGCTTCCACTCAATAATTTCAGAAAGTGATTAGTCCTACATGGATTTGTTTGTCATTGAGCTGCGGGTGATGAATTGCTCTCCAATTAAATCTGTTTATTAACGAGTTTTATGTCAGAATGTGGTTTTCCCCAATCGCACCGTTATGTTAATGTGGATTTAACAGATTGACTTTTCTGTTAGTTTGACATTTTGTTTCACCAGAGCTGTCTTCTGTTTCTACTATTGAATTCAATATTTTTTGGTCGATGAAATTCGCTGTCTAAAAAATTTGTCTGTACCTGTTTTACCAACCAAAACACTTCTTATGAGAGAAAAAAAATAAAAATAAACAAACAAACAAAAACCAAACTGAACTGCGGAATGCAGTGACAAAATGTCTACTTTATCTTCCTTTCCAGCACCGGGGGGACAACCATCTTGTACTAATAACGGAAAAAAGAATTGTTGAAAAGAAAATAATCAACCTCAATTTCTTGTTAAGCTTGCCGACTGATTTTTTTCTTACCACCACCAGCTGAATCCAAGCATTTTTTTTTTTTCTCCGTTGTGATAAAGAAGACTGATGGAATCTGTAAGGCGATGATTAGCTCACTAATTAGGTAATGGTCTGCACGAACCAGGATTGACCAAGAACGTGTCGTGCTGAGGAGCGGAGGGAAAAACATCTCTCTCAGCTGAATTAAGCGTTCTGATGTGATGTTATTTGTTCAGACGTGGTGAGAAGAAACAGGAAATTTAAATTGGATGGTTGGAATAGGGCTTGAAATACACACTGGCCAGTGGCTGGAATTTAGTAATTTTAACACTCGGTCAGTAACTTCACATTCAAACAGCTTCTGCCGTCTGAAGTGTTTCTCCAAACGCATTAACTTATTAAGAAAGCGACACCAACATCTACATACTGAAAACTGGTGATGGCAATCATTATAACTTATGGCACTGAATTCTGTCCTTTTAAACATTTGTATTATTATTTTATAGATATCGCCTAACATCACAATGCCCAAAGGCCACTTCAAGGTGAGGGCTTCACTAAACCCAAATCAACTGTCACCAGGGGCGTGTTGCCACCTACTCCTTGGACTGAAACTATGGTAGTATGCCTGATCCAATGTGAAACATAATAACTTAATACTAACTAGTGCAGTCTTCAGTCCAACAGATTCAAACAAAACATGTAGTTGGATTTTGATGGATTTGGACACGACTTTCTGCTACAACATTCACTGCTATTCCAACTTGAAATGTTTGTATCCTACTATCTTTAGATTCCTTGATGAATGCTCTAGGCTCTTGAACACTCCAGACGTTTGACGTATCTGAATGAGATAAAATACTAGCGTCTAATGTTTGCTGATAGTCGGCTGGATAAATAGAGTTAACAACTCTTAGAGTGGAAGCGTTTTCCATTAAATTCACCCACCAACTCAAGAATGGACACGGTAACAGAAAAATTACGTACAGCATTTGAGATGGAAACAGTTAAACAAGCTAATGAAGTACTTGTACTTTTTCCTCGTAGAAAAAGTGAATTTCAAAAGCATGGTAAACTGCTTGTTGTTATATCAGTATTTTTATATGTTGAACAAATAAAACTATTTACCATGTATCTGAGGATACAGTCAAGGAATTTTAAAACGTCTTGGTACATGTACAGTTAATTAATACAATCTCATGATGATGACTGTGACATCGATAATAAACAAATCGGCTCGTTCAGACCCATCACATCTTCAAAAAAGATTAATTACATGGCATACTTGTCAAATTATAGAAAATAATATTTAGGCTGTAGATGCCACTGAATCCAGTGTACAAATTGAACTATTCACTCAAGGAATTGTGATGAATTAAAAACTGCATTGATTTGCAGCTATTTGAATAATAAAGGTATGATTGGTAAGGATAAAAAGTCTGAAAACTTACTGATTATGAAGTTCATACTGAAACCGTTTTCTTTTTTCCGTGAAATATTTCCCTCTGAAATTAAGCCATATTCAAGAAAACTGTATCTGAAAACCTAAGAAGATGCAACGGCTGATTTCGGTTGTTACAACAAAATAAGAACTGTGCGTTTACATGCTGAAAATTGCGCAAGTTTTTTCACTGTTACCATGGTTACTGGTTGGTATCTATGGTTGATCGCACAAAACATGAACACTGTTTGTGACTATTTTTGCCAGCTCTACCAATCCTATGTAACAAAATCCTGACTCAATCCTAACATATATTAATGTCATTGGCTTCCGACAGGAAATTGGCTTTTCATGCATTTACACCATACATCGCTTTCACAAAACACTGTGCTTACCTTTTCGTCTGCGCTTCGGAAGACGCTGAAGGAATGAAAGACTAGGCCATTTGGCGGCCATTTTGTATCGAGTCTCCATGTTCCACTTGACGCCCATTTTGTTGGAGATGTCAAAGTTGGTTGGCACATGGGAAGTGAGGACTGTGCCATTGTGACCCAGCATAGTTCGCATGGTTTTCTCAGATAAACCCTCCCTATGACGGTGAAAATTTATGACAAATCTTCATGCTGTCCAAGTCACATCTCAATTCTTTTTGCGACATTTATTTTACGACAAATACAGGTAGTCAACAATAAACAGTAGATGCTGCCCCTTAGTCCGAAGATGTTGCTTTCCACAGAATTCTCAACAAATTCATGAAATTTTGAACAACAAAGATGCAGCGTTGCTGTGGAAGTCAGCGAGTAAATCCAGCACGTCTCTATTTACCACAAATACGGGGAGTCATTACCTCTTGCTTAACTACACCTCAATGATCGCCAGCAATCCATGAAATGGCTCCGTGTTCTGATCACAAATCAGCACAAGTCCCCTACATTTGCTCATTTCAGGATAAACACAGGGAGTTCACAGTGCATACGCCACTGCACGCTACAATTGGACCTAGTTCTGAACTGAGTCACTCTGTATTCCAGTAATCAGTGTGGTTGATGATACACAATGAGAGCAGTCGTTACTACGGTAGATAATTAATCATCAATGACTTGACCGAGCTACAAGCTGAGAGAGTAACAGTATACGATACTTCAACGTTGTTCACTATCATCACTGACTACAGCAGATAAAACATGTACAAATTGACACACAGATGACTCCAGGGTTTAAGTACAACTCTGGCATAAAAACAATTAATAACAAATTATTCAAAATTTAAAATTTCTTATTTGATTCTTAAATTTTAGTAATATTCAATTACATGTTATTTAAAAAATTAAATTGTTTCATTTCCCTAACATTTCAGTCAGAATAGTTATTTTACCAAATACAGACAAATTCCTCCATGTAATTTTGTAATATTCAATTACATGTAATTAAAAAAAACAAATATATATCGGCTCGCAATTCGCATGTATCTTACGTCCTGATGCGCTAGTTTGTGCACGGGGAGAACCCTTACATTACCTGTAATATCGGAATAACAACTTCATCAATGCCTAAAACAGAATGAAACTGCCCAGAACACTAACATTTGTAGAGTGTTTTTCAGTTTCCAAACAGCACTTAAAAACGAAAAGAGCAAATCAGCTAAAAATATTACAGCTGAGAAGTTTACATGCCTGCAGTATACATGTTCATTATGCATTTCCAACAACATCTAGACGGTAACCAAGACGGGTTGCCATGGTTTCCCGCTCTCCATTCACATGCACTTTTGAACAAAACAAAAAACTTCTTTGGGGAGTGATCGATTGTTACATACCTGAAGGAATCGATGCTGGCAAGCTGGGGGGGGGGGGGGGGGGGATTACAGGACTGCGAAGTAACGAGCAGGGAGATTAAGGAGCGAAATGAGTTTTGAAATGACCAAACAAAAACTGGATTGAAGCAGTACAGTACAGCATTAGGCAAGCCTCACCCCCGGCATACATTGTCAAGTAAAAACTGCTATGGGCTAGTAAACACAACTTCTCAACTTGCCCTGTGGAATATGCAAAGCTCTGCAACCTACTTCTTTAAAATGATCATAATTCTTCCTTTTATTCATAAACTGGTTGTGATCGCCACCATTTATACATCAGAAAGATACATTTATGACAATACATGTTTAAAATATGGGCTACTAAAGAGATTCTTGGGGGCAAGCGCAACGCACAGTCTACTTTACAAAAAGATTAGGTGCAAGGCCTGCTACTGTATGTCAATCATGTCAATTAGGAACTGTATTTCATAGGACGGTTTTAGAGAGTGACAAGGTGCTCCGTTTTGGTAAGAGCGCTTTTTGATCCATCATTTCCATTTAATTCTTGGTTTTTCATAAAATCAATGTTATTTTACTTTATTCCACAAAATCCAACAGCGCAAGCGCAAAGAACAAGAAAGGACAAACAGTATCAGTGACACAGAAGTGGGTGGAGAAATGACCCAACGGAACAAGGAATGGAAAAAACAAACCAGCGTGTCCAAGTCAACTTTCCGATGATGTGATATCGTCAAACCTGTGGGGGAACCATCATGACCCTTGATAATCCAGTTCAATAATTGTACAAGAAATTCTGCCCTTGGCGGTTCATGTTAAACAAGACAAGGCAGTCTCGCAAGATGTCCCTCTTGACTGTTGACAATATCCAAGCAACTGAAAACAAAGTACGCCACATCAGAATTGAAAGGATTCTCTCTCCACTTCACACGATTACCTTGGAAACTGCAAGAATATGCATGAGTATTCCGCACGCAAAGTCAGATGACAACTTCTTCCCATGGGGAAACCACAATGCATTATTCACTAATTTCATAATCTACGTGGATAATTTTCAAAAGTTCTTTTCTGATCTGCACGACAAACAGTGCATCGTATCCGCAAGGGAGAACAAGAAGTCCATTTGTATGATGAGTTTTGGTTTGGGTCGTCTTCAGAATTTCCATGAAGTCATTTCTGCTGTTGGAATCACCAAGAGAGAACTTGAAATTGGATTCAACGCCATGCTTTACCTTTTCTTGCGTAAATCACGTAAACAGGACTACAAAAAAATGAACCCTTTACACAATATCAGCAGCAATTATCTCCTACATGAACTTCATTTCAACGATACCTCATCAGCATTTCAATGAAGACATCCACAACAATTGGAATCCATTTCTGTCTGCTTTTCCTATCTAGACGTTAATCTCCACAGTTGATTAGAGACTTAACAACTACGAGACATTCAAACCTTCATCTAGCCGCACCAGCAAAACAATTCTTAGGATTTCTCTGATAAATCATTCAAACTTCTATGAACAAACTCCAGGGATTAAGAATCAACGATCTTGAATAAAAATTTCATCAATGTAACCTTTTGGTGATGATTAAACAACACCGGCGGTGGGCGACATCAAAATATCAATGCTAATTCACCGAGATGAAAAATCTCTCTCGCCGTCCAATTTCACTTGCATGACTTGAATTTCAATGAGAAAGTACTCTCCATGCCCCTTGTTTGTTTCTTCATGCTACCATACAATGCTACTGAATAGTAAATTACAATAGAAATTTCAATTCAATCTGAGGTGCAACTTTTTTAACTGAAAAAGAAAAGTACCGTCAAGTAGGACATTTCAAAGCCTGTTAAACAACAACAAACAACAACCCCACAAAAACTAGATGCAGCAATTATTGATGTAAAGTTGAATCAGGGTTAGCTTCCAATCCTCCGTGGCTAAGTCACCTGCCTCTTTCTAATAGAATTTAAATTTATTCTGAGGTGCAACTTTTTCAACTAAGAAAAAAGTGCTGGCAAGTCTGACATTTTATGGCTTGTTTAAACTTATAACTCAATGAAAAAATAACACAAAGATTGAGCAATTCTAGATGTGAAGTTGCACCTGGGCTAGTTCCAATCCTCATTGGTTAAGTCACCTGCTACTGATCAGTCCGGAGATTCAATGTCAACTCAATTTCAACTCACTTTCATCCCCAGGGCCTCTTTGATCATGAAGGTAGACATAGTTGACAATTATATATTCCACAGCAGTGACACAAAGCTTTATAAATGTGCGGTACTCTGTTACAAAATAGACATGTAATCCCGCACACTTCTGTCCCGACCACAACGCACCTGTTGGAGAAGCCAGTTGCTAAGACCGACGACCTTTTTTGAAGATGTCCGTCTTTTCATTAAACACTCCCGCAACCGTGCCAATACCTCCAATGAAACACCGACTCTCATAATTCTCACCCAGTTATTAATTTCCGCAGGTTGTTCTCACGTTCTTTAAACATACTCCATCAACGAACACACAGAGTTTTATCCGAGGGGAAATCAAGACGGTTGTACGGCTCTCTGCAGCAGACGAGATCCTTTAACTCCTCTCTGATGCAAAACAAGACCCCTGAATCACAGCCAGTGACATGACGGCAGCCGCCAAAATGAAAAGATTGTAAATCCTCTTGAAGATCAGGCAGCCGATCTCGTGGGAGAAACTTGTCCGTAAATTGTAGACCTAGACAAGGGAGTACTAAAAGCCTTCACCACACGATTAGATGTTAACATTCAAGATCCCTCCGAGCTCCTTCTATAAAAAAAACATCTTGGGTAATATCTGACAAACCCGACCAGCCAAGACTCCACACTGGTATCTAAATAATTTGTTCCCGTTTTATTTTGTGTGTTTCAAGCCCCAGAGCGAGAGCACGAACCACCTCAGAGGGAAGTGATTATAGAGCGGCCGGGAACCGTGTACACGCGACAGAGCTCGGATTAATTAAACCCTCGCGGGAATGGGTCACACGGGTCCGCATTCGTTGTTAGACATCTTGAAGTGATGGTACATAACTCTTGAAGTTTAATCACTAGAATGCATGTAACATGGAGCGTGCCTTGGATCAGTGCTGTGGAGATTCGCAACTACTGACAACGAGGCACTCCAAAAGCACACTGACACAGCTTTCACTCCGAGATGTTTGTCTAGATTCAACCGGATAAATATTCAACTTACACAACGGGATAATGTTGTTGAGGTATATTAGTTTTCTCAAATGACCCTCTCTAACAAGATTTGAAGCTTTGCATGATGGTAAGCGTGGAGAAGAGATTGGGTTTCTGGGGTGACATTTTTATCAGTAATCTCTTAGCAAGAGCAACTTCTGATAAAATCTTAATTTTTAAAATATTAAAGTACATGTATAACTGTACACCCAAGACAAAAGAAGCAGAAAAGTTGCCAACACCATCTTTTAAATATCAAGACTCAGACCACTGCCTTGGTGCTCTCTTCAAAAACACCTTAGATTCCTACCAGGCCCTCCATCAGAAGAAGATGACCAGCCCCATCAAGAATGAAGTTCAAGGCTTCCACCAACTTAAACCACCCCTTTAAGGCCAAGACACCAAGCCTCTTACTATGACATGCTATACTCAGAGTAAAGACGGATGCTTCTTAAGTACACATACTTTCCTCATACTCAAGGTCTTCCATTATATCTTGATTCAATTGTTAGATGATGACTCCCAGGCCATTGCCATCGCTCACAATGGACTCTGTCAATATCAAGCTTGGATTTAATCAAATCGTTCTTCGCTTATACAAGTTTGATGAATGATAAATTCATACAGAGAGCTCTATAATATCATTTTTTCTTTAATTCCTTGGTGCTGTGAAATGAGCTTCCATTGTGGGCCAAGGATTGAAAACTCACATTAAGCAAATCCCATTGTAGGAAAAACCCTTCATATGGCATAAGAAAGTATACAAGGCTTGTACCATAAGAATCTGTTATGAAACTGTGGGCACCAGACTGCCAGCTGAATAAAGATTTTGTATCGTAAAAAACAAAAACAAAAAACCTGCAAAATGGTATCCTCGAAATGTAGCGTTTCCATTGAATGCCTGTTTTTAAAATAGCACAATCACCGTATTGTAACTCCCCTCACCAATCACTGATGCATTTGACTTACTGGCTGGGATTGGTTATTTCAAAGGTTCTTGCTGTTGTTTTAATTGTAGTATAAATTTTACCCTCCAACACAAAAATCAAGTAATAAACCACAAAGGAAACTGACAGGGCAAATTTTAATTAATTTTGGGGTTGAACAAAGACAAATTGGCTTGAGCTGGATTTGAACTTGTGACCTCTGGATTAATGTGCAGGCGCTCTACCAACTGAGCCATCAATCAAGCAAAAGAAATACACCCATTTTGGAGCTTAAATTCTCAGCGTTTCAATTCGTCCTGGATCTATAACCATCACCCGATGAAATTACTTCCCGAAACTACGAGTAACCAACGCTAGAAGTTTAACTCTTGCAAAACCATCGATGTAGAGATGAGCAAACCCCTCCGAGAAAGGAACGACAACTTGCAGGTGAGAGCTCTTTATTATCGTCCACTAAAAATCAATGACCTGCTCAGATTTCTGCAAGATGAGCAAAACGCTCGTCATTCAATCTCCTCCAAACTCCTTGAAAAATCATTTCAAGAGGGCTATTAATAGAGGGCTTTTAATTACTCAGACAAAAGGGTGAATGATTTATTTGAGATTGCGCTTGTGGGTGTTAATGACCGGTCATTACCATGATTGGCCATTAAAGACTGGTTGTTATTATGTTAATGACTGGTCTTTTGATTGCTGATGACTTAATGGATTGTTTTGTGGAGTATTTCGTTTTTAATTAAATTTGGTTGAGATTATCTGGAAGGCTTTTAGTGACCAGTCATTATATCGATTGGCCATTAAAGCCTTGGTGCTAATGACTGGTGTATCAGTCACTAGGGACCAATCCTTAAAGGCTGGTCTTTTAAATTGGGTGTTTTTGTTTGGACAGTGGATAATGACCGCATATTAAAGACCAATCAATAAGTCCCAATTATAAATACCAAATCACAGTTGCTTATTTTGATTGTGGCAATCTAAATAAGCCTGATATGAACGCACACAAAAACCCTGAAAAACATTAACAGTTTATCACTGCATTCACTCAAATAATCACTGATTGGATGAAACTTTCAACGGTTAGTTTTTCGATGTGTTCTCTGGAAACAAAAAGTGAGGAATGAATTTTCTCTTCCAAAAAATAATGAAACTTCCCTTTAAGTAAAAAAGGTCTCAACCATGACTTTATCGACAAGAGACTAGCTCCAACATATTGAACAATCCATAAAATTGTCATAAATCTTACAGCATAAGTCTAGCAGGTGAAATCAACAACTCACATTTCCAACCAACTCTCTTATTCCATTCCAATATTTGTTCCTAACGGTAAACGGTGAACCAAAAATAACTCTTCACGACACACGCTCAACACAAAAAGGGAGTGTGAATATTTATGCTTTTCATCAGTACAAAAACTTCTACCTACAAAATTTATGACATGAAAATCTTTTAGTTTCAATAGAATGAAAGCAAAATTCCTGCAGGTGGTTTTGTGATTTATAATTCTAAACAAACTGTATTTAGAAATGTCTTGAAAAGGAAGTAACAATAACGTGTTATGAAACATGGGCTGCTAAAAAGCTAATGCTTTATCTTATTTTTTTTACAGAAAGAGGGGCTGGTTCTATTTTTCAAGGGGTTTAAAAAGAGGAGTTCCAGAGGGCAGGCAGGGGGTTTGTACATTGTACGTCTCTAAAATGGATGGTCTTGTTCTTCTCTCATTCAGATCAATACAACCAAAGTGAGGCTGGGAGGGTAGAAACTACTGGTTCCTGTTTGGTGTAATGTGTAGCATATCAATTCTACCTAGTAGATACAGGGAACATGAGCATTGAGGATGAGTGATCTTTGACAAATAAAACTGCTTTGCACAAACTTGTTACCAATGAAAACTATATGTTAACTGGTACCCAGCTAGTTCAAACTTAGCAATTCAATTTGTAAACCAATATTTTTCTGCTTAAATGCTCCACGAAATCAGGTGTCAGAAATTTTCCCCACCCGTCTGAAACTAGATCTGTGTATTTGTATTAGTCCGTCCCCTCCAAGGCTTTCTTTGCCTCAAGCATTTCATCCCGCTAAATTTATTCCCTTCCAGGATGAGTTACGGACAGGGACAAAAATTAAATCAAATAAATGAGCAAAGAATTCAAGTACGGGTGACATCAGCAGGTTTCTGCAGCTGTGAAATTGACAACCGTGGCGAGGAAGGAACATTTTGGATGGGTTACCTTGGCAACCAAACACATGATCTGATTTAAAATGATGTCGACTAACCGGATGGATGAAGTGTTCATTTTGACACGCATGCAACAAGATAACCGTAAAACCGCGAGCATTTTCAGAATATTAGCAAATTAAAGGCAAGTTCTCTTTAAGATTAAGAAATTCTGATGTTTAATCCACCAAGATAGTTTTGAAGAATTCAGCATCATAATGCTGATTTATAGGCAAAATAAAAAAAATAAAAATACAATAAAAATCACATGTTAAAGTGTCAGCTGAATACAGTGTCTACTTGCTGAGAAAACAGCAAAAACTGTCACTACATGTATGTTTTCACAAGAACATTGAATCCATCCACATTTTAGTGAGGTGACAGCGGGTACCAGCCGCATCTCTGGCTGCAGCATTCACTGACGGACAACAAACCTCAGAAATCTGAGAAACGATTCATGCAGGAATTGTTTCTCAGATTCACATTTTTTGTGGTGAAAAACTATCCACACCATATTATTTTAAACAGGAATCCTTTCTCAAGATAGTTTCTACTTTCAACAGCTGCAGTGCTTCTCACCAAGTAAGTTTTATGGTCATTAATTGTTGGAGTATTTACCAATCTCTTACCCTACCTTTAATTCTACTTTAAAAGCAAATTGCCTATCCACCATGTTTTCTTATCTCATCAGGGTAATTGCTGCCAGATAGTCTTTCTGTCCAAATGGAAAATGCAACCAACTTGATTCATCCTCAGGATTTGTGTTTGTAATAAATCACACTGAGGCTGATTGACGACCAATTCCATTTGAACTTTAAGAATTCTAGCATCACTTCAAATCAATGAAATTTAAGCTGGGATATGTAGTGAGAAATAAATGCCTCCGGCTTGTTGGGATGAATATGAAACAAACCGGAAGAAAACGAAGAGACTTCCCTGAATCCAACATATCATTTTGCATATTCAAATCAATATGAGTTATTTTTCTACTAAAGAGTACATTAAAGAGTTACAAAATGCAAAAGAACCAATGTGGAGGCACAGACCTCTAGAATAAGCCAAGACTCATGGCATACCCTGAAAAGTGAAACCAATAAACAGGAATAATAAATAAAATAATTAAATAATGAACAAATACATGATATAATTGAAATGAAAAAGTTGCATCCCCTAAGGTAATCCCTAGGCTGCTGCTTCCCAGGTTGTATCGTAAACTTAGGTGTGATCAGTCAGTCAAATCCCACTCTAGTCAATTTTTCTTTGTTCAACCCAAAAAATTTATCCAGCCAGTTTCTCTTGTGGTTTACTACTTAATAACTATTTCTCTACTCAACAGTAAATTATTACAAAATGCAGAAGAACCTATGTGGAGACACAGACCTTGAAAATTAGTCAAGACAAGTGGCAAATGGAAAACCAAATTATAAAATAAAGGACGAATACAAAGAAGCTAAGGACCAAAACAATCACCAGAGAAAATGACTGGCTGAAAAACCAATTACGACATATCTGCTCGGCGGTGAACCAAATCACAGCAAACTCAGATGCTGGAAAACTTGTCCAGAAATTTAAAAAAATTACCACACACACAAAAATCCTCTCACTGGGATGCAGAGTAAAACCTCTAAACTTCAGAATGTGACAAAAACTTACGTCAGTGGTTTAGGAAAGAATTCACAGCCAAATCATTTTAATACTTACACTACAGTCTCCACCATTCTCCTGAAGACGATCAGAATACACTGATCGAAACTTTGGGTTGTTAAACCACCAATTCGTCTCAGAACCACCACAGCTCATAAACAAGATTTAATTACAGGGTGTCTCTGCAAACCTCACTTGATTGTATCTTCACCATGCAAAGTTTCAAATCCTACGTAACACTTACAACTTAACGTATTATGTAAATCACACAAAGGTTAACATTTTATGAACAATCCACAACAGAACGGAAAGAAAATCTTATTTACATCAGGCTGAAAATAAACACATCATATGAAAACTATGAAATACAAGGCTGTGAAGAAACAGCGATCATTGAGCAACCTCGTAGATGCTGAAACACGTCAAGTACATCCTGGTGATGAAGCAATTTCATAAAAACAGTCGCATTTCACACATCCTGAGACAAAACGTTACGTTGATGATGTTGTCCGACGATAACAACGCCCAATCATGACTTTATCACCTCTTCATTCAATAAATCCGAGTTTACACAACGAGGACGACTCGGGGATGATATATACTGCGCTAGAGGGGTAGGCACTGCCCACTGTTTTTAACGACGCCACAGACTGCTCCATGTGAAGTCTCCACCACCTGATGATGATGATTCTCCTAAACACAGAACTACTGAGTCCAAACTCATTACGCTGTAGGGGGTTTGATGGGCAGCGATGCACACACACACGACCACACGCACCTAAATCAGCAGATACTCTGCTGTAGTATAGGAGGAGAAAAGCAAACAAGTGTCATCTCCTCCACGGAGTAAAGTGACGAGGAGGACAGTTGTGCATCACCTTGGCTGGAATACAAACATGAACACCGCGGACGTGTTTGGCTATGCAGACTCGGAATATTTGCCCTGGTTTCAATTACATTCGGATGGCTGCATGTAATGGTATGCATGCAGTACAATTATTTTTACATGTACCTATTATGCCTGGGCAACCAGTTGCTCAAATTCTCATTAGGGCGCGTTATATAAAAAACACAGAAATTTGCTAAGCACTGATGAATTGTGCTTAGTAGAAATGGGTTATCAACAATAACTTGTAATGTTCCGTGTACATGTATGTGATTGGTTCCCTGCTGATGCTGGTATTTGCTAAGCATGTTTTCTTATGTCAGGCTTAAGTTGCTTGTATTTGAACCATAATATTAGCTTGGTATTTATCCATTTCCATAAAAAAAAAAAAAAAAAAAATGTTAGCAGTAAACAGCTTCTCAACATAAATTTAAAAAGCTGTAACTGTGATAAAGCAAGAACCGTCATCCTTCTGCAAATCTAACGTTTGTAAATTGTACAATGTATGAACATTGCATATTTTGTTTACCACTCCGTACACCGTGATTTAAGACAAAACTTTCTAGATACATGTAGGTAATTAATAAGAAAGATATCTGAAACCAGGCCTGATACTTCACAGGTGATAGACGGAATTTCTACCATTCGCTGGCCACTGCCTTGCTGCCCCTTAAAATAGTTGCCCCTTAAAATAGTTGCCCCTTAAAATAGTTGCCCCTTAAAATAGTTGCCCCTTAAAATAGTTGCCCCTTAAAATAGTTGCCCCTTAAAATAGTTACCCCTTAAAATAGTTACCCCTTGAAACAGCTGCCTCTTGAAACAGCTGCCCCTTGAAACAGCTGACCCTTGAAATAGCTGACCCTTGAAACAGCTGCCCCTTGAAACAGCTGCCCCTTGAAACAGCTGCCCCTTGAAACAGCTGCCCCTTGAAACAGCTGCCCCTTGAAATAGCTGCCCCTTGAAATAGCTGCTCCTTGAAATAGCTGCTCCTTGAAATAGCTGCTCCTTGAAATAGCTGACCCTTGAAATAGCTGACCCTTGAAACAGCTGACCCTTGAAATAGCTGCCCCTTGAAATAGCTGCTCCTTGAAATAGCTGCTCCTTGAAATAGCTGCCCCTTGAAATAGCTGCCCTTGAAATAACTGGCCCTTAAAACAGCTGGCCCTTGAAACAGCTGACCCTTGAAACAGCTGACCCTTGAAACAGCTGACCCTTGAAATAGCTGACCCTTGAAATAGCTGACCCCTGAAACACCTGCCCCTTGAAATAGTTACCCCTTGAAATAGCTGCCCCTTGAAATAGCTGACCCTTGAAATAGCTGACCCTTGAAACAGCTGACCCTTGAAACAGCTGCCCCTTGAAACAGCTGCCCCTTGAAACAGCTGCCCCTTGAAACAGCTGCCCCTTGAAACAGCCGCCCCTTGAAACAGCTGCCCCTTGAAACAGCTGCCCCTTGAAACAGCTGCCCCTTGAAACAGCCGACCCTTGAAATAGCTGACCCTTGAAACAGCTGACCCTTGAAATAGCTGACCCTTGAAACAGCTGACCCTTGAAATATTCAAATAAAACTTTCCATTTCCTTCATAGAGGTGTCCACTATCAAGGCAGAATCACCTTGTGGTCATTGTTTACGACAGCCAAGAGGAACAAATCACAAACTAACTTCAAATCTCAACTCTGGCAAATTCCAATCCATCACAACACTGAACTGAAAAAGCCCAGGACTAAATCAGCAGGAAGGTTTATATATCGAGGTATCCAGACCGTTTAACATATAAATGAGTAGTGAATTTGATCTAGTCGTGAATTTGATCATGAAACAAGTGTAGACTTTGTGTTATGAAGTATTATAAAAGAAACGTTTATTTCAAACTAAATCTCTTGCAGCAGAAGCACAAATACAATTTTTTTTTCCATGCCTTAAACAAAAAATTATAATAATAATGTTTTTGTTATCCACATCCAAGCTTTTTCATTTCCTGGAGATCTATGTTGTATATTATTCATCGACAATAAGCTAGCAATCTCATGCGACTTCGCTATAAAGTACCACCTTCGAAGAAAATCACTAGGATATTCTATGATCTAGAAGAGTGGAGGTTGATCAAAGCTTACATTAATCCAACTCTAAAATCCAGTTTCTGGAAAAATAATCATCTTATTCTCAGTTCCAATTTTAGTTTAATTCACCAATGTTGATGCCCACAGGCCACTTTCACCTTTTGTGATGAATATTTGATTTAAATGGTTTTCCTTCTTTTTTCTTAAAGTTTGTTTAACCTTTTTTGTGTACTTTTAATGTTTTTAAAATTGTAAATTCAAAATGCAATTCGGTCGCTGGACCGCGAATTTTTGATGTTTTTTGAATAAACCATAAACCATAACTATAAACCATGTAATGATTTTGATATTTTTTCAATCAAAAACTTTTGAAAATTGCAAAACGATTCATGCATGAATCATTTCTCAGATTTCTGTGGGTTTGCATGGTTGGTCTCCCGTCGCGACTGCTGCGCCAGAGATGAGATTGTACCCGCTGTTGCTTCGCTAAACGTGGATGGATTCAACATTCATACAAAAATACCGTGGAAGTTTGTTGCTGTTTTCTCAACAAGTAAACATTGTATTCAGCTGAAACTTTCACAGGTGAATTTTATTGTATCTTTCTTTATAATATTGCCTATAAATCAGCATTATGTTGATAAAAACCAATCTAAGACCCCACCTTTATTTTTGAGCATAAGGCCATTTTCCCCCAGTGCAAAACTGAATGCTAAACAGAAGCTGAAAGGCAAAAAGGCAACCTACATTAGTCCCTGATCAACTCCAAAAGAGAAACAGTCCTTTCTCCTCAATAAAGATTGACCCTTATCGTAAAATTAAGTTTCGATAGACATTTTCCACAAAGGCGAAGACCAGAGGCAACCAAGATATCTTCATTACCTTAAGTCAAACTGAAAAAAGAGACAATTTTCATCTGGAAAGCCATTTGCTAAATTAATTTTTAGTGGTAATTTCTACAGGCACCCTTGCACAAACTCAAACAGCTATGGAGGCGCTTCCAGTTCTAAGTTACTTCATTGATTTCTCAATGGCATTTCAATATCACCGAGGAACTTCTCTCAATACACAAAAACACCCATCGATGGCACTTAAAATTCTGCGCCACAAATTCCCTCTGGTCTAAACCAACCGACTATCATTTAAATTTTCCTTTTTTTATTTTATTACACTACTTTACATTTTCCTCCGGACAAAACGTAGTCCCCTGAAACAGGGAAAGAAAAACAAACACTTGATCTGTCATAGAAATATCCAGTAAGTCTCGCCTGAAATATTAATAATTCTGAAAAAATAATTTGATAATCTTTGACTGTGGCACAATCCCTATAGAGATGGTATACACCATTGGCTTTCAGATGAGGAAATTAATTCTTAACCTTTCGCTTTCAAATATTTGAAGGGATACTACAATTGGAACTTAAAACATTTTTCAGACTCTGAGATCTTCAATAAAAACTGTGAATTACGTTATACAATAACAATATTTCAGAAGACAAGTAATAAACCACACAGGAAACTGACTGGGTAGTTTTAAAATGATTTTCGGTCGAACAAAGAAAAATTGAACAGAGCAGGACTTGAATCTGCGACCTCTGGATTAACGTACCAGTGCTTTATCAACTGAGTTATCTAGCCCTATGTTGGTGGTCTCCCTATTTTGTCAGTATCCTTGTTTGGGGTGCTAGTCAGAAGCCATTCAAAATAAAATAAATATTTGAGAAGGAAACATTTCCCAACTGTCGGAGAATCCTCATAGACAAGTCGTTTTACTGTACACAATGTTCTTAAAAATTGGTCCAGTTAGAATGTAAAAAGACAAACCCCAACCACACAACAGAGTGAGCAGACTAGTTTGCGGTTTGGTTTTTGATTCAGAGAGTTACAGTATGTAGGTATACTAGAGCATTACATGTACCTCACAACCCAAATCTCTTTTTTTACCCAATTCTGATCTTATGCCTCATGAGTAAAGGTTGAAACCACTTCATTAATGATTTATCCCGTTGTTTTGCCCAAGTAAACCAGCAATGCTTAGCAAAGCAGCAGGCATAATCCCCTTAGCGTGGGTGTTGAGTTACCATTAGACTGTTGGATTCTGATGGATTTAAGAAGGTCCCTTTACAAAATGCCAAAGCGATAAAGGTCAGGAAAGGTCCCCTGTAAAACTACCCTGAAGATCTACATGTTTGGGACATCTAAAAGCCTGCATCGGTTTCAGAGTTCTACTCCGACAATTCTCATCGATCGGTTTTACATTAAGCCACCATTGGTCGAGCTTGTAACCTAAACCATAATCGTTAGCAATTCGTGGTGGATTGGATGAGATGGTTTCACGGCGGATGCTTCTTGTGTGGCTAAGGTTTCGCCAATTCAGACCGAGCTGGATAACAAACTGCAGAGGGATGGATGATTCAGACCGAGCTGGATAACAAACTGCAGAGGGATGGATGATTCAGACCGAGCTGGATAACAAACTGCAGAGGGATGATTGAGGGTAAGGGTAGTAGATACTGACAGCTTCGTTGAGGAGATAACATTCTGAATTATAAATGCACTCTTCCTACGGCATTACCGACACAGTGTTTCAAATGCTGATCTTCTTATACACTGTTTTGTATGTTAATTTCAGCTTGGAGTACAAATTATTATTTATTACTTAAGTCTTTCAGCAAAAAAATGACAAACAACGATGATGAATCACCTTCTTGTGGTCCTTGAAGAGCATCTTCAGACCCTCGGGATAACGTCTCTATAATAATAAGAAATACTGAAAGGAGATACCACGGAGCACCTTTTTGGGAGAATTTGCGCGACGAAAGAAATATTTTGATTGCCCCTCCAATTAAATCTGGTGAAAATAAATACCCGATAGAAAATATAACAGACAAAATGAAGACGTTTGACTTCAGAGGTTTTTTATTTTTTAGATCCCCCCTCCCTGCTACTCCTGCATCAATCTTGATGACATTGTAGATGGCTTAGAGGTTGTAAGATGACACTGTGGGCCAAATCTACTTCATTGAGGCATTTCCCCCAATAGTTGTACTTAAGAAATCAAAGTGCAGGAAAAATGTGCTGAATTAGAGATATTTTAAACGATTGTGAATTATGATGAGCATTTTGAAGTGTTGAGTGTATCCTTGGTACTGAAAAAAATTAGGGGGAAGGAGGTGGACTTTAAGATCAAACATCATCGAGAGAAAACCATTTAGAGTGTCCCAGATTACATCGTAGGGCTTCTAAAACCAAAGATAAACACCAAGTCAAAACATTCTGAGGACCTTGTTTCAGTTCAGCTTAGTTACTAGGCAAACTTTCAAAAATTGGGCCAGAATGCCCAACAGTTTTGAAAAATCTTGGGGTGAACCCTGGAGCATGTTTACCATGAAACAAAACAATTACCAGGACTGGAATAACACAGAGGACATGGCCTATGTTGCCCCAGTCTTCGCCCCGATGTACCTTCCTATAAACTTGAAGAACTTCCAATGGAAGTGCCCTTTGCAAAGGAAAATGACTTTCAGCCTCAAAGATGACATAACGGGTCTGATCTACACAATCTTCCTCTTAAGAAGTTCAAGTTGTATCATAAGTAATTGTCATGATGTATGGCCTATTTCTTGATTGACCCTATCCACAATTCGGTGTTTTCTGAGCATCCTGCTAAATGCATCAAAATGCTACAGAGGAATATGTTGCATTGTGAACAGGTTTATTTAGGCCAGTCTTGGCACTGGGCAGTTACTCTGCTAAATTCACCAATATGCCTTGGAATTTGCTAGGGACTGGAATTGCACATGGACAAGCCGAGGCCCATGTAGAACCCTGCTGAATGCAGCACAGTGCAACAGAGTATGAAATTTGAGTCGACTGCTAAATGCAACAAACTACAACAACTTGTACCATTCAGCGCATTTTGTTGTATTCTGCAGAGACAGAGTTAACCTCAACAAATCACCATCGAACTTCCCTTTAAAACAAAACAATGAACTCAGACTACAGCCTTTATTGACATACCTACATTTAGTCTCAATTTGTACATGTGTGTGTTTCACACGTTCTAAACCCTCCAAGCATTGACGGTCCTTCCTCCATGCTACAAGCAAAAAAGTTATCAAATTTTTCCACCACGTCCACAACTCACAAGAGATTTGCGTCGTCAGTTCAGTAGCTCTTAACCCAGCCACCTGCATTAACTTGATTATATCCTACAGGTGTATGTACAAACATGCACTCCAACTACCCGTTACAGCTCCATACTTCGGAGAGCAATTGCTTAAAAGCTTGAAGCCATTTTCGTCCTGAAATATTGACAGGGAGTTGGCCCAGTGGAATTGAAGCAAATCGAGTTGGCATTAAGTAATGATAGGACTGATAGAAATGGGCGTGGCTTGAGTTTCTGACAGACAAAATGCCGAGAGGGTCTGCAATTTGACAAAAATTATGTATTCCAATTAAACTGATTGAGATGATGAAAAGGAAACAAGGTTTGCATAACCACTGCAGGTATCCAGTATTCCCAATTACAGTATTACTCAATTCAAACCCCAAAATTTTCATTTATTTATTTTAAATATATATTTTAAGTTGCCTTCTACTGAAAGATTACTCCAGGGAAAACGTGAACATCAATTTTCTTGATTATAATAACTTTTATAACAACAATAAAATATTAATTTTGTAGGCGCGCTTATATCAGCCTTATTTCAATTCTGACAATCAAAATAAGCAACAGTGATATGTGGGGTTTTCAAATACCATTTCCTCGATTTTCATCGTGTTTCAGAAGGAAATATTTCTCAAACAGGATCTGTACTGTAATAAATTTAATGAACAGTGCATTTTCAGATTGAAATGTTTTTTTCATATACATATATGTATGAACTGAATCCTCAGGGCTCAAAATTAACCCTGGATCACAGGCCAGTGATTTTAGCCTGGGGCCAGTAAACTCTTGTGACTTTCAATTGACTACAACAAGTACCTCAAAAAGTACCTCATAAAAGAATACAAGGTTCAAATATTTACTTTGCATGCTTTGAGTCTAGTAAATGTGTTTACTGCCGAAGCAAACTTTTAAAGACAAACAAGTTATTCTCTTTGGTGCTTGTTCAAATAAAAACAGAAGCATTTGTCCATGTTAAACTGTGTACAAAATCACTTTTAATTCAGATTCTGATCTTGTTAAGTCAAAAATAGTCCATTAAAATAAATTAAGCTACAAGCCTTACAGTCTTGTGGATTTTCTCCCTTATGTCTTTACATGTCAAAATCCATTCAAATTTTGCACAGACCAAAAGAGAAACCGTTTGTAATTATAACTCTAAATCCTATACACACAGAAAGTACTTAAACAATATTTGACAATGTTTTGTGCCCACACAAAACCATCCCTATAAAGCCAATCCATGTCGGCAAATCTCCCATCAATATTTTTGCCTTCGCGGATAACTAAAGGCTCAACAGACATGCCATCTTCATTAATAAGGTAGCCTGCAACGATTGATGGCAGAAAAACAGAATCTTAGGCAAATAGTCCATTAAGCTATCACTAGGAGAAGACGTGCTCCACCTAAGGACGATTTATGAGCACGCCAGAGCAACAATATTTTTTCAGCGCGAGTTCTCAAAACATGTCCGAAAGGCTTGCGTTTAGAACAACGCCATAAAGAAGAGGAACTTCATAGAAAAGAAAGACATGGGACAACAGTTACTTCCTGTCGGTAGCAGTGAATTCAAGATGTGGGTTTTCGGTTACAAAAATGATTGAGGCAATTCTTTAAATTAAGTTTAACTTCATAAACTTCAAGATTGCTTTATAAACAGAGTTCTTTGATTTCTTTTCTTAAAAATCACAATGGTGAACTAATGAAAGTTAACTGTTTGTTTCATTGTTTGTTTTATTCATTTTAATTCCTCAAGTTTTCAGTAGGACAGGGCTTGGAATTTATGCTGGAACACAAGTCCAGAGGCCAGTGATTTTAGCATCAGGCCAGTAAATTCATCACCGGACATGTCTGCTGGTCTTGTGTTTTTCAAGCAAATCTTTAAAAAACAAAAATGACCTTCAAATGTTGACTTTTAGTCTGATCTTTCAATTCTGTTGAGTTCCAAAGTATACTTGCCTAGAAGAATGAGATAAATCTTCTGTAGTGTTTGTTCAAATAAGAACAGTTTATACATTCGACTTTGCAGATAGTTTTTTCTCATTTTGATTCTGGTCTCGTACAAACATTTCTGGTCCAGGAACAAATTTGAGCTACAAGTCCTGCAGTCTTTGATTTTTACAAGCCCCGCAGGTGTGTCTAAAAAGAATGTTATCATGGTGACGTTTTGCTCGGCAGACACAGGTTACCAACCAAAATGCCATCTAATGTGTATATTATGTGACTGGTCCCCTGTTCATTTGTGGTTCCATAAGTAAATCACTACTAAGCAGCTTTCACTAGTTTCAGAAGTTTTGCCGAATTCTACTGATCAATTAGCATTCAGGCTGCTTCAGGAATCAAATACATTGTACACCCTGCTACCAAACATTGTTCTAGGCTAAGCGATTTCTTTGTACATACTTGCCACTTGAGCAGCCCTATAAAATTAAGTTCTGCACTTGAGATTTCAATTTCTTATACACACAAACATTAAACCACATCAGGAGTCGAGGACAAAGTGCACTTGCACTCTGTTCACTTGTAGCTGACCATTTAATGAATTTAGCCCTGGGTCATATTCGATAAATCTTGATTTAGAAAACTACACTAGCCCTACCCTGGTCAACCTAAAGGCACAGAAGTGGAAAGAGAACACAAGGAAAAAACGGAAGCATATGAAAGGTACAAAAGTTGAGACCAGGGCAAAGAGAGACAACTTTTTTTTTAGAAAGGAGGTGATGGTTTTGTTGGCTGGGTCAACTCTTTAAAATGGTGGCACTGGGCTGATACAAATAAAGAAATGGTTTAAAACCTAGTTCAAGTTAATTGTTTTTAAAAGAAATAAAATCCTGTAGTGTTATGTATTTGTAACAACTTTACAGCAGAATCTATAGCTGGATAAAACTTTCAAAAGTGACCCAAAATAACAAATATATACAGTGTTTTCTTTCAATTTTGAACAAAGAGAAGACAAAATTCCTATTTTGAAAAAACCATTGGCATATAAGAACTTTTAATGTTTTAAAGGTAAAAAACCCCAACAAAGTTGCTAGATCTATTTTTGTATTTCAGGCTTGAAATTTTTACACAAAGGCCAAGGAAGTCTGGTGCCCTTGTCTTGGCCTTGGTGCCCCTTCAAAAGTCTCCCATAGATTTTAAGATTTTCCAATGGAAGAGCCCTTTGCAAAGCTCAGGCCTGGTATTAACAAGATAGAGAAATATATATTTTTAGATATATATAGAGAAAGTATTTTTAAGTTTACACAAAATTTATGAAGCTGCACATTGGATTATTATAACCTCAAAAAGTAGAACAATTTTTTACAGATTGTGACCATTGTTTCTGCATCTTGTTCTCTCAAAACTTAATTTCCGCACTGACACTTTGTAATCCGATATTCCCAAAACAATATCTGTAAGAGGTAGCTCCTCAAAACATAATCCGCCTAGTTAAACACCACAGCTTGACTCCCTACAATGAAAAAAATATACGACCCCGCCACACAGACGACTTCAGACTAGCACTTAAAACAATAATCACAAAATCCAGGACAGGGGAAAAAACATATATATGTAAATGTCCGCTGAAGAACAAGCCAACATATATTTCACACCCGCAGGGTTAGGTTAGGCTTTTGTAGTCAGTGAGTGGAGCCAAGCCACCATGGAGTCCAACTCTCCCAGACAATGTTTTCTCTGCTATCGAGACTCCGTTAATCGTCAACGAATGAAACCTGCGTATCATTGTTACAATGGAACAACTCTCCAAGGGGTATTTGCCAGTCGTATCAGGATTGTTTTTCCTTCTCGGGAGTTGAAGAAAGAAAACAAAATATCCAGCGAATGATAGAAATTATAGAAGCCAAACTTTTTAAAGGGAGGGTTTGCAATGTACACAGACTATAAATGTTAGTTTTGAAACTGTAGGGGTAAGACGTTGTGAAGTTGTACAAAGTCTTGGAAAGTGAAGAGATGGCTGAAGTCTCTCTATATGAAAGGGTCAACTATTTCAATGGGTGTTACATTTAAATACATGAAGGTGACTTCATTTTGCCTTTGAATCCTGGAAACTCCAGGGGTGTGGTCAGGGTTTTCTAGTTACTGGCCAGCAGGTGGCTTGGAGAGAATCTTGACTGGTCCTCAGGTGTTTTAACTAGCGTTTAGCTAGCGGACCACTGTTAAGGGACAGTGCTGGTGGTTTGCAAAACTGGGGAGGGGGAGGTCGCAGGATCTTACCATCCTTCTTACTTTATTGATAAATTCCCAAAGTGTTAGATTTTGGTAGGTTAACAGATTCTATACACGGTCAGTCCTTGAATTAGAAGACCCTTCAATATCTGAACGGGGGAAAAAATTAAAGAATTGTCCATTAAAAAATTAGGAAGTCTACTCTGTAACTTTGGACTCTGAGGGGCAAACAGCCAGAACTATGAAGACAATACCGTTTAAACGTAGGGTCATAAAATAAAGTTAAAATACTAAGAACTGCTCAAAGCGTTTGTGTACATCCAGAAGCTAATTTTTTATTTTAACCAATCCAGTGTGTACTTTCCAATGACAAAAAGTCATCACACAACCTTGTTAGTTTAGAATATAATTGCATATATCCTTGGCCCCATTTGTAGTTCAAAAAACTAAAACCCCTAAACACATTTACTTTGAAAACTGGAAAGCTTTGACCTCGACAATACAAACATGACAAAAGGCTGGTGTAGCATGTAAAGATATCAGACACAAGTACATGTAGTCCTGAACATGTTGAGGGCGACATCACAACAGGAAAGTAATAAGGGGAAGTACTGTCCATGTATCAAGAGTTGGGTGGGACTTATCTCTTTATAACATCATCAACCAGAATTAATAAACAAATCTCTTTACGTTTGGCTCATGAATGTCTTCCTCAAATGTTTCCGGCAAACAGAAAAAATACAGTATATCGCTGAATTGAAAATTATTTTAACAAATTATTGTTTAAGACAGTTCCATCAGAAGTATACTAAGTATTTTCCCATTATTTTCAGAAGTTTGTACTATTTGCAGAGACGCTAACCAATTTATTTTTTGTACGTGGCCTTAATCAAGCTCAGCTTCTGTTGATGCTTGCCCATAAAATTGAAAGGGGTGAAGGTTTGGCTATTTATGGTGTAAGTTACCTACATGTACAGTTTGTAGCTCTGTGCCTCAACCAGAACCTGCCGTTGTCGCAAGAAACTGTGGATATTGACACGTTAATTCTGCAACGAGGATTGGGTTTCGCAATGAGGAGGGAATAAACAGTTTGTTTCCGGCATAATGGCAGACGTAACGCTTCAACTTGATTGATTTCGGAAATGGAATTATTTCAAAGTGCCAATTAAGTTACACTTTATTTGCGAGTCTGTGCTGAAACAGTTTGCACATGTGCTATATGTAAAACTTTACTTTGGTTGGGAATGAAGAAATAAAAGCAAAAATTCTTTCACCTTGACTTATTAACACTACATGCAATCTTAGATTTGCGGTAATTTTCTTAAAGGTTTTCCACATGACAAATTTGTTCTCTTTCTTTCAAGGCAGGGTATACTTTTGGTACTTGTCAAAGACCAGTATCCTCACTTGGTGTATCCCAATATATGCATCAAATAACAAACCTGTGAAAATTTGGGCTCAATTTGTCTTTGAAGTTGCAAGAAAATAATGAAATAAATAAACACCCCCGTTGCATAGAAATGTGTGCTTTTAGACGCCTAAGAAAGGCTTCATAACACATATTTCAGAAAAAATTGGTGTTAAACCGACTACAAGCTTTCACAAACTCACTTAAAAATTGTTAAGACCATAAAGTTGACCAATCCCTTTAAGAGTCATTATTGTGACTAACTCAAAATCAGAAAACAGAAGTTTGGTGCCTCAAAATGTTTCACACAGTAAATAAAACTCTAGTCTCTGTCGCCGCCCACGCTCTGGGCTGGTTTGGGATAACAAAAACGCCCACTCTCCAACTGTAAAAGTAACGCCCTTGGGTCTGCACTCCACTGGCTCCCTGTGGTACTGGGGCCAGTGTTACCCTTTAGCACACAACAAACCATGACTGCTCACAGCAAAGTAGGGTCGGCTCGCTTTCTACATGATTAAAGGGATGGTTCACTACAAGTTAAAATCATTAATACAATCAAAGAATTGCATAATTTTCTTTCTCCATGATCCAACTTTTTGGGGTAAACATAAACCTCATCCCAACAAGGCCCAATTTCATTGAGCTGCTTAAGCACAAAAAGTAGCTCAGCACAACAAAATAATGCTAAGCAGAATAAGGCAACCGACCAAAATACCATTTCACAAAGTACCAATAGTGACTGGTATCCTATAGGCCTAATCCTACAAATTTTTGCTTAGCAAGAAAATGTTAAGCAATATTTTCTCCTTACGCTATGAAATTGGGCCCTAATATTCAAGAAAAACAAATAATGATATGATTAGAGTCAAATTCTACTCAGAAAAGTACTGTTTGTATACAGTTTGTCTTTGTAGTTTTTCTTTGAAAGATAAGGGTTTAAAATACCTTTAAACTCTGATTGGTTCCAACGTTTCTGAGTTAAACAAAGCAAAATATAAACAAGAAATAAGATGGCTACAAAATAATAAATTCATTTCATTGTAAACAAAAATGTCCGTCAGACAATTTGCCTTCAGTCTGCACCAAGGGCGCCCTCACAGGATAAAAAATAACCTCTCCAGTGTAAATGTATCTAGACAATGCGTATGCAAATCCACATGACTCATACTGTACGTGTGTACATACAAAGCACATCAGTGTAAAAATTGTGCACACACTGTAAAATTACACGTAGCAGGGAACGAATACAAATAAAAAAAACTTTGAAAAAAAAGAGCATAAGGTAAGGCAGACATGGATCTACACACCACTGGGTTAGACTGTACTGCTTTTTACCAACGCCTGAGGGCATGACGGTTTACAGTAAACCTGCCCCGCTTGATAAATCCAGTACTAAAGACAGCAACAATCAGACAAAAGCACAGTCGGAAAAGGGGTGCTGACCAAAAAAAGTGGATTTTCATTATCTTTTTAGTGGATAGACAGGGCATTGTGTTGGGTAGAACTACAAGTGTGGTTGGGACTTCTGTTGCTGGCATAAAGAGCTGAATGGTAATTGAGTTTGTCAAAACGAAAATGTTGGTTTTTACGATTAGATGGCGAGGTTACATTGCTGATACCACACATACAAACGTCTTGATCAAAGGAAGGTGAACAAATACAACAAAAATATATGGTCCAATTTCGATAAAGAGACTGGAGGATGAAAAGTTGAACAATCTGAAAAAGTCACCACTGGTTGGCTTGTGTGTAATAATTCGAGAAGCCCAAGGTAGTGGTGTTTCACTAGAATGTCAGTTGCTTCACCACATCCATTTAAAGCAATTATGGCATAATTGACCAGGGGTAAGGTGGCAATGACCAGGGGCATGGAGGCAATGACCAGCATGACCAGGGGCATGGAGGCAATAACCAGGGGCAAGGTGGCAATGACCAGGGGGCTTTGAGGCAATGACCAGGGGGCATGGAAGCAACGACCAGGGGGCATGGAGGCATTGACCAGGGGGCATTGAGGCAATGACCAGGGGCAAGGTGGCAATGACCAGGGGGCTTTGAGGCAATGACCAGGGGCATGGAGGCAATGACCAGGGGGCATGGAGGCAATGACCAGGGGGCATGGAGGCAATGACCAGGGGGCATGGAGGCAATGACCAGGGGGCATGGAGGCAATGACCAGGGGGCATGGAGGCAATGACCAGGGGCAAGGTGGCAATGACCAGGGGGCTTTGAGGCAATGACCAGGGGCATGGAGGCAATGACCAGGGGGCATGGAGGCAATGACCAGGGGGCATGGAGGCAATGACCAGGGGGCATGGAGGCAATGACCAGGGGGCATGGAGGCAATGACCAGGGGGCATGGAGGCAATGACCAGGGGCATGGAGGCAATGACCAGGGGGCTTTGAGGCAATGACCAGGGGCATGGAGGCAATGACCAGGGGGCTTTGAGGCAATGACCAGGGGCATGGAGGCAATGACCAGGGGCACGGAGGCAATGACCAGGGGCACGGAGGCAATGACCAGGGGGCATGGAGACAATGACCAGGGGGCATGGAGACAATGACCAGGGGGCATGGAGACAATGACCAGGGGCATTGGGGCAATTGTTACCCCTGGGAAGCATCAAGCCAACATTTCCAATGAACAAATACAGACCAGGAAATTACAAAGCCTTTTTTTAAATCTTGGTTTCTCTTTGGATAATTTTTTGTTATAACAATGATAACAGGCAGAAACACCAATTTTGTTTTGACATAAACTGTTTTTCTCAAACAGTTACAGGCCAATAATATTAGCAAGATTATACCTTCCTGGTAATCACATCCACACATGAACGCAATACATCATCACTGCGCATCTACATTCTGCAACGTTCTGCATGCATGCATTTTCAGATACCACATGTAATTGAATGCGTGACTGCTCATCCACGGTAACAGTAAAACCCACACAGATTTGACTATTTATCCAGTTGAATAGATTCAAGATCATTCATAATTAATAGACAGCCTTCATTGATGTACACCCCTCGTCAATCTACAATCAACTTTTTTATCACTCTTGGTAAAGTGCCAAGTTGTTATCCCATTCAAAGTACAAGACATAAGTGCCTTTAATCTTGAACAGGGTAAATAAATGTATGCACTGTGCAGTACACAATGAGTCACTGAACACCATAAAGTGAGATGCTGCTCTAGTCTCACAACAGACGGGCAAGGTTTCTTCACAATCATGTTTTTGGATCTTCTGCCTGCTTGGTTACAATAATGTTCAATTTTATCAGAGAAGTGTTTGACCTGAGGTTTGGGCCAGAGGTCAGAGAAAGTCCCTCTGCGGCCCTCATTTTAATCTTAGTAGTGCCCCTAATAAATGATTTCATAAAAAACAAAAGGCTTAAAGTGTGCAAGACACATGCTTGATACTTCATTCTTGTAAGAGCAAGGCAGTTTTTTCTTGGTAAAAGTGCACCTTCAAGAGGAAAATGTAAATTTCTGCTGGAACATTTCATGAGGCACCAAGGCCATTTATGACCAAGGGCATGAAGGCAAATTGTCTCCATCTCTTCCCAATAGTATCAGGCCTGCATACAGACACAATGTACATGTATGTACTTTGGTATAAAATTGATACAAAGTGCAACATTGTCAGGAAAATTATTTCCGCCTAAAGAAAATAAAATGGGCATGAACATTCTCCTCCTAAGCATCTTATTTAGATTTTTCTAAATCGAAATAAGAAATGAAACAAAAATCCACGACAAAGCACATTGTGCACAAGTTCAATCTACTTGTATTAATTCAATGTTTGACACACAGAAAATAATGTGGGGTTTTTTGTGCGAGACAAAACTTCCAACCAGCAGACCACAACGTCCAAATCACCTAATTTGGTCACGTCCAAATCACCTAATTTGGTCAAGATAAGTGGAGCAAGACCCTTCACTTTACCTCATGATAGATTAATCAATAGGAGCTACAAACCAGATCGGGGCGTTATAAACAAACACTGCCAACGATTTATTGGTCAGTGGAGGAGGGAAGCTGTACTTATCTCGGACAATGTAATGAAGAAGGAAAGAAGGTAGACACTTAAAGCAATGGCTACAAAATTCCCCCCCAAAACCCACAACAAAAACAAGAAATGGCCAAACACATCGAACTTTGGTCAGTGTTTTTTTCAGGTTTTTATTACACTTAAAGTGAAGAAAAAAGAGGAATTTAGCTGATCTGCTGAAGAGTTGCATGCCTGGTAAATGGAGAAAATTCCTCAAATTGGTCAAGAAACATTTCATACACCAGGCCTGGAATTACATGAAGGCCAGGGAACCCTCTGTTGCCCCTGGTCCTGCCCTTGGTGCTCCTTCAACATTTTCCAACAAACTTCAAAGATTTTCCAATGAAAGTGCCCTTTGTAAAATGAGAAAGGCCTTGCCCTCTCAAAGATGAAATTCAAGGCTTGGAACAAATGACTAGAGAAAACTCACACTCTGTCCTAAATTTTGTTTTCGGGACAGTATAGGATTGGAAGATAATAGTGTACATTCACATGAAGTGGTCTAATTTTTCTTTATGACAAACTACACTCTTCATTGCCAACTGCTGTACAATTTTGCATAGAAACAAAGATGGTGAACCTTGAGTTGCCTTTGTGTAATGCCAACAACATTTGATAAACAAATTAGAACTTTACAATTGTGCAAACACAACAGCAGCTGTGTAAGCTGCACAAGAAAGGATCTAACATTTACAAAGTGTACAGCACAAACTGCACACAAATCATTGTACATGTATAAGGTGCAGTGTACATGTGTGACACATTATGAACAATGGTATGATCACATGGTATATAGTAATGCACACAGCTTGATGTCAGACTCTATGTGTTTTGTCAAGCGTAACGTAACCCATGAACATTGAAAACTAGAGTAGAAAGGATGTTGACCTTTGAACCATAATTATCCAAAGTACATACACACTGCCAAATGAATGGTGGGTACATATAAATGGTTCATGGAACACTGGAATTGAAAAATAACTTGGAATAGTCATAGGTTCTCATCACAATAATGTAGGCCTGCACGGTACAGTGCAGATATTTTACAAAGAGACCTGTGAACAATTTTAGGTAAATAATTTGTGTACAACCACAACCCTACTTTTAAAGGGAGGGTATACCACGTACTCCAAAAATCAATGACCATAAAAACTTACTTGGTAAAGCGTACTAGAGTAGAGAGCTGTTGATATTTATAATAACATTGTTAAAAATCATCCCCTTTAAAGAAATGTAGTTTTAGAGAAAGAAGTCATTTTCACCCAAAAATCGTTCTAGTCTTGTAAATAATAATTATGGTCAAGTAAAAATGTCTAGCTCCAAGCCCTGCAGTTTTGTGGATTTTCCCCCAAATTCAAGCACAGCTGAATAAGCAGCTCCATGTACATGTATGCACAAACAAATTATGCTTACAAGAAGAATAAGGTTAACTAGCCAAAATACTATGTAACACATGTACCATCTGTGACTGGCAGCTTCTTCATTTTCGCTAAGCTGAAATTAGTTTCGGCTACTTTTTTTGCTTTTTTAAAAGCAAGTTTCAAAATTGGGCCCTGCAGATATTACAAAATACTTGCAGAAATGATTTACCAGCTGAAAAGCCATGTAATTCACTATGTTAAAGGCACTGTACACGTTTGGTAATTACTCAAAATATATATTAGCATAAAAACTTACTTGGTAACGAGCAACGGAGAGCTGTTGATAGTATAAAACATTGTGAGAAACGACTCCCTCTGAAGTAACGTAGTTTTTGAGAAAGAGGTAATTTCTCACTAAAATAATAAAAGACTGAAAGCACACTAATTTGTACAACAAGGGTGTTTTTTCTTTCATCATTTTATGCAACTTCAATGACCAATTGAGCCCAAATTTTCACAGTCTTGTTATTTTATGCATTATGTTGGGATACACCAAGTGAGAATACTGGTCTTTGACAATTACAAAACGTGTTCAGTGCCTTTAACAACTGGTACCCTGATATTTATTCGCTAAACATTGAATCTGCTATGCTGTAACACAGCTTTAACCCCTAGGCTCAGTTTCGTCTAAGGGCGTAGCACTGGTCTTCCTCCTGTTTAATCATTTGAACAAAACACAGCAGGGAGCTGGCCACACACAACAGACACAACATGGTATTTTGCCTGTTAACCTGCTGTTTAAGCTAAGCCAAACCTGTCTGCGCTTAGCGAATGTGTCAATTTGTCGCGCTGCACGTTCCCATTAATCTCCACATATCGTGATCTAAAATATAATCTGAATCATATTTAGCTGAAATGCCGGGTACCGGGGAGGTCTGTCTCCAGCGTGCTGACCTTCAAAAGACCAGACTGTGTGGCTGTTTAACAATGGGGGTTGTAACAATAGAACTGTGCTGAGCGAGTGACCTGGCCTCCAAATATTGATAATTAATTAATAACTAGTATGGATAAAGGATTATATTTACACTTTACAGTAGGTTTAAATGCATTCACTAAATGTCCTTAAAGTCCAGTTAGTTTTATGTGTGTTTTTTTTTTTTTGAACAGTAAAACGCAAAACCTCAAGAAAAACTTATAAACACTGTATTTTTATTGCATTGGTTTCTCAACTCTACTGTACCCACTGTACATGTATACCAAAGCATTGTTTTCTATGAATTGATGTTCAAGTTGAAAAATGAAGAAATCTTCTTTCGTTTTAAAAATGTTTTTTAACTGTAAAGTAGATTCTGTGCTTTATGTAACAAATATTGTAGGTGGACGATTTGGACTTCCACAATAACTTGATACCCAATTTCCAAATCAAGGCTCAAATCCCGATGTGAAGTAGTTTCGCCAGAAATATTCCAGTAAAAATTAATCAGATGGTTGTGCCGTAAATGGAGTACCGACTGATCAAACTTGCACTCTAGACAGCCTAAGCTGCCGTATGTAAACACAGACATGGACTGCTTGTGCTTGCTGATCTGCTATATTAACCATGCGAGACATGGCCTCACAGCATGCTGCCGAAGCAGAGTCCATGGTTTTCTGATCAGCTCGTCATGACAAACAGGATCCTTGTGTCTACACACTGATGTTTGTTTCTGTGGATGGGGTTTTAAAGTCAGTCCCAAATGAAGCTGTGGTTATCTTGAAATAAATAAATAACTGGTTTTATCGGTGCGATAGGCCTATAGAACATTGTACGTTTGCATTGCATGGGGTAAATTGTGTTGTGTATTGTAATAACTGAGGTTTTTATGGTAACAATACTTTGAACATGGGATAAATTGTGGGCATGTAAAAACGAACAATTTGTTACAGCAGTTTTTCACAGCAAAATATTTGGACTGAACATGTTTTGTGCACATTGAATGCTAATATCGAGTAGCAAATGATGATTTTTGAGCAGCAAAGTTCCGATACATGTAGTTATAGCATTTTGCGATGCTATACAAGGGGAATCGTTCACTGAAAATACATGTAGTACATCAGCATATATATGAGTGCACACTTCATGATCCATTTTGTACAAACTTGCCCCTCATAAAAAAATCAAGGCTTCAATTTTAAGGTAAACTTCAGCAGACTACATGTACATGGCTTGCATATCTCAGAACTCTCACCGGACCAGAAACACCTTTTTTACAAGACTTACTGTTAACTTGATATTGGGCTGAGATGTAAACTTAAAAACCTTACTAATTTGTAAACCTTCAAAGTATGTGTTTACATACTTTTTGGGGAGAAAAACACAAGACTAGTTTGGTTGAGAGGTGGCTCAGGCCTGGAATAACCTTGAGGTCATGGCCTCTGTTGTCCGTCGTCTTGGCCATGGTGCCCCTTCAAAAGCTTTCCGTATACTTTAAGATTAGCCAATGGAAGTGTCCTTTGCAAAGTGAAAATGGCCACAGATGTACATTTAGCTCAGGCTGGCTACGACCTTTAATAACTGCTGGTTACTGTTTTTCTTTTTTCCCTGACTACTTTTTAAAGCCCCAAAGTGCAGCTTATGGGTACTAATCGAATGCAGTCCCGAATCCTTACAAATGAACAGAACAATTTCGATGACTTTGGAGGGTTCAGGCATGTAACTTGAAAACTTTACATGAAGTTGACATTTTGGGGAGGATTGAGGCAGATAAGGCACACTATACGTATTAATGCATTACTAATACGTATACTAGGCCTATCGTTTGATTTTGGACGTTTGAAAGAATTAAGACTAAGAGAGTTTTGGATGTTAAGAAATAAATTATCTTTTACTACATGAAGTACTATAAGTGTTTGCCTAAACTTTTTTAGATAGGCCTACTGGTCAGCAGGACCAGTTACCTTGTCATTTCACTGGTTCACCAGGTTTTTTTTTTCACTAGTCAATACTTCAAATGAAATAGGGATGTTTTTCAACTCGACAGCAAGACCCCTTTGGAGAGATTTTTGACTGGTCCTACATGTAAGGTGTTTTAACTGGCATTTGGCCAGCAGGCTACTGTTATTTCAAGGGGGATTTTTCTAGCACTGCAGTACTACATTCTTTGCTGTGGAAAAAATGCTGCAGCAACTCACAAAAACAATCAACCAAATTTACAATTCCCTGAAACGGCTTAGTTATCACTAACCACACAAATCATTTCTTTCAATCAAAGAACATCACAATCAAACATCGTGCAGCAATCACCAACTTGATGAACAACATCCATGTTGAAACAAAACAAATCGTAATTAAAAAAAAAAATCTAAAACAGAGACAATTGATTGAGAATTTAGTCCGACCGGTAGACAAACAAACTTCATAAGTTTAAGAAGTTCAGAAACACTCTGTTCACACCATCGGCCACTAACAACCCTCCCCCCAAAATATATATCTATATATTTAAAACAATCGGAGTAGAAAAGGACCGCATCGTCGTGAAGTTTGATGCCTACATCCAGTATTGGACGCATCATTCACTGCAAGAAAAAGTTAGGAAAATAACAAAGTTTTGATACCGACCTTTCCCAACTCCTGAGACCGACACAGAATCACTCCCGAGAAACATCACCGTCAGTAGATGTGGGTAGGTCGTCTCCAAGGCCAGACAGAGCATCTGAAAGGCCTGACTTCCACGGGATGGGAGTAAGTCCAGCAACTTCTGGACCTTGGCTTGTGGGCTCGGCTGCTGCTCGATCTCGGCGACGTCAGCTTGGCTGAGTACACTCGGCTGCAGCATCGGGTAGAGCCGCTCTACTCCAATGGACTGAACAAACTTCGCCCGGTGAAACTTCAAAATTTGAGCATGCCTCTCCTCCATGGTTGCCGATGAGTTCATCAAAACACGGCCTTGTTGAAAATTAGGCATACCTTTTTTGGCCTAAAACTGGTTTCATAATGGATTATGTTGAAGTTCAACACAAAGTTTGTACTCAAAAACAGCTGCGCCGCTGCCCTCGGTCATTTTATCACAATCCGACAACTTTCATTAATGACGTCGCATTCAGGTTAGGTTTTTGAGACAAATTAACAAGGTAATTTCAATTAATTCATGAAATGTTAATACATAATGAATTATGATTACCTGAAATGTATACCCAAGTACAACTTAAGCTCGGTTGGGCCAGTTTTTCGTGGAAAATCGCAACGGGCGCAAACTATTCGCGACCCTTTTGCCAGACGCCATCTTTAATGTTGAACAATTTTACGATGGTGAAGAGTTCCACTTGCAAACACAAGGTGGCGCTATTCATTTCTTGCGGTCGTCTGCAACAAAAAACTGTCTGAAAATTAAACACAATGCAATCAAAATAGGCGTGTTCTCAGTTACCATATTTGGATATAACATTTCAATGTTTGTTTATTACTTTCTGTCAGAATCAAATTGACGAGAAAGTTGGTATCTTTGGGCTTTTATGACGGAATATGAAACCGTCACTGTATGTAATAGAGAGAGCAGCCGGGAAAAGTAACAATAATCTAAGACTAAGACTAGAGAGGCCTCACCTTATGTGATATGCAAGAAATCTTTAATTAATGAAAAAAATAAAAATAAATACACACCCGTCCAAAAATTTGACAAGAGTCTTGAAAAATTAACTTAAAAGTTACAAAGAAAAGCTATGTAGGTACAGAGAAAAAAACAAGAACAAAAGAGATTCTCCCCTATTTCGCAAAATAAAAAAAATGAAAGAAAGAAATATTATGCCGACAGCATAAACTTTCAGTTATTCAGTTTTTATTTGTTGTTTTCATTAATTTGAGACAATGACTAAACTGGGAGAGGCATTGATCTCCATTATACTGAGATCAATGGGGCGAGGCATTGATCTCCATTATACTGACTGGATAGGACAACTGCGTACAGAAACGGCAAACGTGCGCGTTCGCGAGAGGGGAGTTTGAATTTAAACGACGCGGCGGCGCACGAGTCTGCCCACAACACAAATAAATTATTTTCGGGGTCGTGGACAAATCTTACTCTGTTTTTTCCCGTATTTAAAGGTTTCTTTATAAAAATCAAGAGCTGTCACCGAAGTCAAATACAAGTTATTATTTACAAAAAGTATGGTAAATGCTTGTGCTGCGGTAGTTTGCCGATCCTCGGGAGATTTGTACGGACGAGAAAATCGGATTTCCTTTCACAGGAGGTAAGGGCTGTGTAGTCTGCAAAAAAGGACAACAAACATAGGCTGACACAATAATCAATAATGTTGCGTTTTATTTGGTTTTGCTGACATGTTTTCAATATAGTATTTTGTGTTCATGCTCTATCAATCTAGAAAAAGAAGAAACTCTCTCCAAAAAGAAATTAATCAAAGACAAATGAAAATTAAGTTTACACTTTATCTACTGCATGCTCATCGTCACTACTGCATGCTCTTTTGATGGAGGTGCTATCTGCTGGGACCGCAGCGCATGCGTATTTTTACGCATATACCCCTCTCAGCGGCATACGCGCTTGGCCATCAAATCGACCATCGAACGTGCACAAACGCGCCGAGTTGTCCTATCCACTGATCTCTATATACTGACCTATCCAGTCAGTATAATCAAAGATCGTATAGCGCCGTAGGCGCAAGATAGGGAACTCACGCACAAACGCGCGCAAATGAGTGAAGTACGCACTGGAGGGGCGCGGCCGCCATTTTAGGAAGCATATCAATCACGCGCCCCCAATGTTCATGCACAGAGAGTGATAATCTCTCATACATCGAAGCAGAACAGCCGTAGCGCCCCAAATGTTCATGATATGCATAGAGGGTCTTGTTATTTATTTTTATTGTTTTGAAGGTGGCCGCCAAGCATAATTCAAACTGGCCACCAATTCTTCAGTCCACACTTTATGTAGTTACACATAGTTACACCCAGAAAATTTGTCTTAAAACCAAAACAAATGTAAAAATAAAAATAATTTAAAAAAAGTTGCGGCCTCAACAAAGGATGATGAGAGAGTGGACGATCAACTGGTATTTTTTTCGGGGGGGGGGGGGGGGGGGGAGGGGCCTTAAAAGCAAATTAGCATTGCTTTAGATCTTCGAGTTGAATGCATAATAAATGACAGAGTCAACAGGACAATATTATTGCCCAAAATCGGGATTTCTGGTATAAAATCAACAATTAAAACACTTATCTGAACAGAATTCGAACATTTGTAGTTGTTTTTGTATTATTTGTTGGGGGCCTACGGGGTGGGTGGTAAAATACTTTGTCTTACTAACCCAACAGACAATGAATACAGTGAATAGCACAGCTGTGTAATTTATTCAATTAAACTCGTGGACAGCACCATAGCACAAATTGCAGCAGGGCTAAAATGAAGTTTATACAGAAGTTTAAAAGTAAATATACATACTTACATATACATGTAAAACATGCATTGAATTTTATGCATCTCAGGGCTAAAATGACAATACAATAATTAAAAATATCTGTAATAACCCCCCCCCCCCCCAAGAAAAAAAGGAAAAGACATTTGCCAAATTTTGTAGCCTTAAATTAATTTAATTTTTAATTCTTGTTCCTCGTTACTGAGCCAACACAGACGGCAATTTTGAAATTAAACTTCCCGCTTTTATCAGATTCAATGATTCCAAGTCAATTTGTTCTTTAAGTCATGCAATTAAGAAAAATGATGAGCTTTTCTTTCAAGGTGTACACAAAGACTAAACATTAAAAATAAATATAACTATTCTTTTAAACGCCAATAAAAAATTCCAATTAAAAATAAAACAGATGAAACTGCGATAACCCCCTCCCCCCACACACACAAACACCCAGACACACACCCCTCGCTATTTAGTGTTTATACATTCATGTCGCTATGACTTAATTTGCACATAAACTACCCATCAAGTTGTACGCCACTTCAAAAATGTCATTTTGGTGACATAATTATTCAGGGCCACTGTACTATTATTTTAAATCACAATTAAATGTTGTTTAATCACAATGACTGACTTAATGTACAACTTGTTTTAAATCACAATTAAATGTTGTTTAATCACAATGACTGACTTAATGTACAACTTGTTTGCTTCATTTATGTGCAACTTTGTCAACTTTCCTACATTTCCTTTTGAGGGTGACATTATGTACTTCTCTGTTTTTAAACTTAAGTGCATAATGCATTCTGACGTTCACAAACACAGCTACAATTTTGGATTTTATTCTCTCACTGCATAACTGCATCTCCTTGTACAAAGGTAGATCACACATGGCTCGATTGAGCAGGTAGGAGATGTTGCTCCTTGTCATCTTGATGTCATCAAATTCAGTGCGAAACAACTTCTCACATTCAGTACAGAAAGCTAGGAAACGCTCTGAAGGGACCATTAACGATCCAAAGTCAGATGTGGAAGTGTCGTAGGCTTTGTGATGTGTGAAGAGTAGCGCAGGGTTGTCTAAATCTGCATTCTCTTTCAGTAGAGCTTTTCTGCAGATCTGGCATGAAGAGAGTACTTCATGTCCAATTATTACCTTGCGACAGAGATAACCAGCGATGTATGCAAGTGTGTTCTGTTCAGGGAGGTCAATTGGGATATTATTTACTGCGATGGCTTTTCGTCGAGCATTGTTGATACTTGTGACATTCTGTGATTGTTTTGTTGTTCTTCCTGTGGGCCTACTACTTGTGAGAGACTGAAGCGTAAGGACAAACTTGTCCTCGTCTGGTGAGCAATTCGAACCAGCGACTGGTTTGATAAGCTCTGCTACCATTACCATCCTCAAGGCGCAACGAAATTCCTTAGGTGACGGATTGTCTCTGAACCCTCCTTTTCTCCGAATTGTAGAAAAAAGGTTTTCCACAATGTCCTGATTTAGACGTGATGTTAGCAGATATCGAGTATCAGTGGTTGTCTTCAAGTGTTGCCACAGCTGTGAAACACAGGATATTGCGAGACACCAACCCCTGATAAAGTGAACGTTCCGAGATCCAACTACCTTAAGGCTCTTGAGTACTGGCTTGCATGACTCAAAGAATGATTTGTGTTCAGAGTTTTCCGACATAGGCCTTCTCAATTTCTGTGGATCCTTCAAACATCTACTGTTGAATGAGTCAAACAAATCGTTGATCAGATCAACAAACTCTGCTGTGTATGCAGCTTCTGCAGGTAACTTACCAAATGCTACATATGAGTACAGACCTGCAGCCACGGAATGACTAAGCACCTGTGCTGCTTTATTCACTCTCATTTTGGAGAAGCTTGTGAGTTCAAAGTGCCCTTTTGTGAGTTTGTGTGCTTTTCTGATTGCAAATTGTGAATCAAATTCATAGAAATTACGAATATGTGTCCACCTAATGTGCTTGCAACCATCAGTTCCCTTGATCTGGAAGACATATTTCTCCAGGTTAGATCTTGTGTTCTTTAGTAAGTGTGGCGGGTCATTCAAACAGAAGATCTTGTCTTCTTCGTGGATGAAGAAAGGTCGCTTCTCTGTTACTGCAAGGAGTTTATAGAGTCGAACGTTGTTGGACCCTTGGTCACATACGACAGCCTTAGGTTGCAGTCCAGTGTTTTTAACGACCTGAATGCATTCATTGAGCAGTTTCTTCAGATTTTCAGCACTTGTTGCAGCTCTTGACAAGAAATAGCCAATGGGTTGTTTCCACTTGCCAATCAAACCCCTTACCATGAATACAAGAGCATGATTTGCAGGCTTAGATGTTTTACCCAATGAGCCAAAGTCTTCAAACCCCTCCACCGCATCTTCTGTGATGTTATATGACAGGCCTGCTCGAAGACTCATTTCATCAAATGTGATAACACACAGCTTATTCTTCTCTGTCATGACAGCTACTTTGTCTCTCAATAGTTCAAACACCTTGGGAGGAAAGCCTGGCCTCACTTCCACATTACTTAACCATTTGCGGAGGGATGACACAGATGGAAGTGTGAAAATGCGTGAGCAGAATTGGTATGCACGAGGACTCTGATGATATAGGGAAAGTGCAATTACTTTGTCTTTATAAGTCCATCTCCTGCCTTTGGCCTTACAACGCTGTGATGAATTTCGCAATTGAGATGCAATAAACGTCAGTGCTGGCTCTTCTATATAAGTACTTACTGCTTTGATTACATCCCTGATTGATAGTGACTTGCTAGTCACCAAATCCAATGACCTTTGCAGTTGTTGCACTCTTTTCTGAAGCCTAAATGTTCGAAGGCGTTCTTTCTTGAGCAGTTTGCCGTTCTTTCCTTCGAATATAGGACCATTGATGACATCAGATGATTCATATGTTAACATTCTCCTGGAACTATCATTATGCTTGTTTCCGGGAACTTCACAATATGTATGGTCAGTCACACTACCAGGCACTGCAAAGGCAAACAGAAAGAGAAAATGTCTCAATGTTACAAAATATATAAATTACAGCAGGACCCACCACGGCATGTACATATCAACTCCAACTGGACTGACCTTCATCATTAAGCTCATAGTCGCGTGGTTAAAACTTCTACTCTAAAATGCTTGTGGGATTGACTTTGCCCGCGTCACCAGAGTTTTTTGTTTTTTTACTTCGGAAAATATATGAAGCTTTTAACTTGTTCAGGGTAAAACAAACTTTGTTAAACTGTATAAGTTACTAGTCAGTGGCATACAAGACATGTTCATTGGGGGGGGGGGGGAGGAAAGCAGGGGCAAAGTCATAATTTGGGGGAGGGCTGCCCATCAAACCATTCATTTGTTCGATCTCATTTGGGGGCCGGGGGTGCAAAGGTTCTGAGCGGGGGGTTTTAACAGAACATAGAATATACACAAAACATATGTACTTAAGTGTATAAACACATGCAGTGTTGTAGTAAAAGTTTTTTTTTTCTGAGTCTGGCATGAATATCATATATGTGGTACAGTTTGAATCAAGTCTGATTTTCAAATAGGAACAGCCGTGAGCAATACAATTTTCAAGTGTACTGTGTTTACATATGGGCCAACAGAAATGTAGTTTTGTTTACTTAACTTTTGTTTTGAATTTATTAGATGAATTTGCTGTAAACTTTACAGCAACTCATCTAATAATTTCCAAACACTTACACAGCTAATCCTTCTGAAAGTCAAAGGGCTCAGACCTCATAATCTTCACTACTGGATTCTAACTGCACCACTTATAGCATTTCAATATTTGTGTGGGAAAAGACTTGAGTGATGTGATGTTTGTATACTGTTCATACCTTCTTGCTGCTGTGGAGCTTTTGGTGTTGAGACTACCTCACTATTTCTCTTAAGTAGCCTGCGAGGGGTGGACAGAGGTTTGGGAGGATTGGGAACTTGGAAAATTGTTGGAATTGCATTCCAGTTCAGTCTATTTTTCATTCGTTTGTTTGAAAACTCCTGAATCTCGAAATGCTCCGAACACAAGCGGCAGTTTGATGATATATACAGGGAAGTTCTCTGAAGCAGATCAGAGCGACGGGTGTTTTGGACCCACTTCTGACATCTGCAAAGAACAAAATATAGGCAATATACTGTATGTTAAAATTGAACAAATAAGGTGACATTATATGCGGAGAAGCCTCTTAAATCTACCAACAATTCAGTTTAACACAAGCTCATTTTGCTGCCAATTCCTTCCTGCTTGCTTTCGTCACATAAAGTCAGAGTCAATAAACGTAATGTTCAACGAGAGCATGCACCGCTAATTTCCAAACATCATAACCAGTCATCATGTTTAACCCAGGGTAATGATTTGGTTTTTGTCAACCTTAAGGTATCAAAATTATTAAGAAAGGTACAATACAAGTCACCTGTGAAAGTTGCAGATGAATACAGTGTACTTGTTGAAGAAACAGCAATAAACTGGCACAGTATTTTCATCAAGACTGTTCAATCCATCCATGTTTAGTGTGTGGTTTTAATTGTAATGCCCCCCACCCCCCAACCGCTTGGTACCAAATCGCATTCTGGCCATTATCTCAATTGGTCTAGCCAACCACCAACTTCAGCCAGTGTGCTTTCCAAAATCAGTTCTACAACTACAAGGTGGAGAATTTCATTGCTTAAGGCAAAATTCAAATGGACACCGCCACATTTAAATGTTGCCTTTAGTTAGGTGATATGAATGGAGTATATTTTTAAAAAATTTCTATTATTGATGCAATGATATAGGCCCTATAGTAGGCTAGTATTTTTTTTTACACATTTAATGGAAATAATTCAAACAAAAAATTGCCTAATGTACCTCTCCTTGTTCTTAGGAAACTTGAAGAATGACAGATCCGGTCGCTTGCTCTGACGATTAAAGCAATTTATTGCAGAACAGTGAGCTGATGATGATGAGGTCGATGCCATGTTGCCCTCCCTTTTGTTTGGTTTTTGTTGACAGATCAGGATCTTTGAACAAAACAATGAATAAATGTTCTATAATTAAAACCACAACACTTTGACAAGATTGACAGCAATCATGGCAAATTGCTCAAAACAATCCATAGAAGCATGGAGGTAGGATAAAACAGACAGAGGAACGTAAACGTTACAGTCGTCAACAGTAAGTAACATACTACTACATAGTACATAGATCCAGAATGATTTGGCAAGGGGAAGGCCGGAAACCCTTTTAAAACCCTTTTTAAAGTCCTTAAATTGTTAAACGAATATCATGAATATTGTCTCAAATTTTAAAGTTGGGCAAAATGTCCGCTACCTTCCTTGTGTTCTTTGTAAAAAATGATTGATGAAACAAAAAATTGGTGTTATTACACCCCATAAAAACATCAACTTACATATGATGTATGACTCCACGATCAGGCTGTCAGCAGGGGGTGTAGCGACAAACACGATCAGGCTGTCAGGGGTGGCGACAAACACGATCAGGCTGTCAGGGGGTGGCGACAAACACGATCAGGCTGTCAGGGGGGGTGTAGCGACAAACACGACATGCCCGAGTGTACGCTTATGGCAACTAAAAAAACTTTTTTCCCGCGCGCGGTTTTTATCACCGATGCGATCAACTCTCTCTGCTTACTAAAATGGCGGCCAAACGCGCCCGGTGCGTACTTCACGTTTGTGCGTGAGTTCCCTATCTTGCGCCTACGGCGCTATACGATCTTTGGTATAATGGAGATCAATGGGGAGAGGTAATTTGCGCCCTCTGTTGACTTGTTTAGAATCAGTTAGCTGAGAATAGTCTGATAAATTAAAATGATAAGACTATCTTTGTTACTGATATAATCATACTAACGAAGATCGACGTCTAGAGATAATACATATAAAGGCACCTGACGAATTTGCCTAAAATGAACATTCAGATGAAGGACTGGTACCCAAGAGTTAATAATACAAACAACGTGGACGCGGAGAGTGTCAGATTGGTTCAGGTGATCCTGATCCGGTTCAGTTCTCAGATTGTGTACGGTAGTCATGGTAGTTGTCGATTAAAAGATGTTTCGGAGGCGTTTTCTTTGCAAAAAGATACTTATTTGTCATGGATTTTCCGCCCTTGTGTTCACAGTATTATTGTTATCATCAAAGTTTTTGGTAAGTCTTTTGGTAAGTGTGTTGTTATAAAAATTATCAATGCACGTAAATAAAAGACCCCAGCCCCAGTACACACTTTTCGCTAAGAAGAGAAGGGGTTCGCCCCGGTGTGTCTGGCAGTGCGTTTATCTTCAATCATTGAAGCTGCACTATGAAAGAAGAAGAAGAATGATTGCATTATTGTTGTTGTTGTTGTTGTTTTGTTTTTGTTTTTGTTTTTTTTTGTTTTTTCCCCGTTGTCTTTCATGGTTGCCCAACCAGAACCACCCCCTCCCTTTCCCACCCTTTTCCTTCCATTTCCAACTTCGTTTTGTCTTTAGTTTTTGTACCGTCGTATTTTTTTATTTTAATAATTTCTTATATTTACTATTTTGCTCGATTCTGTTTACTTGTACATACTGTATTTTTAGTGAACTTTATTGTCTTTGAATCTTGGCCGAATAAATAATAATAATAATAATTATAATCGAAAATTTCTCACCAATAATATTATTTATTGTTTGGTTTTGAAGTTTTGGGACTTTTTGGTCTGAAAAAGTTCACTTTGAAGTTTGACTTTGACTTGAGTTTGATTTTGTTGGCATGGATGTTTTTTGCAGGATAGTATAGATACAGAATGGATGATGAAGGCTGGATGATGTTTTTAGTTCTTACTTTGAACAACTCATAAACTTTAGTATTAAATTAAAGGTGTACTGAGTAAAGTATGACAAAGGGGAAAGGTGGACTAATCACGAAGTTATAGTATTAATATAATACTATAACTATAGTTAAATTAGATTGCACACACATCACAACACTGACTTAATATATTTAGGGCATAATGTTAGTTGTTACTTGTCCAGCAACAATCCTACATTGTAAAATCTGTACTTTATGCAGTGTTTTGGTTACATCTCGCCTGGTTTTTCTTCACAACTGAAAAATTGGTCCGGGCATGTATAGTTGGCTGTTTTTAATAATGGATTTCTGTCTTACCACAACAGTCAGATGGAAGGTTGTCAACTCATTCATCGGTTTGGAAATCAATCCATCATCTTCTGGGGAAATCCAGTCCAAAGTCCAACCAGGAGTATTGGATGATTGAGATGTCAGCCCGGCAGAAGTCACGCCTTCAGCATTTCAGCCATCAATGTAAAGAATCTCTCAACCTTCAACCTTACCGCAACCCCAGCCAAAAGCATCGGGTGTTGTTACGATATAGTGACCAATACCAACACACTTTTGTTGATGATGATTCACGTTTAATGGTTAGCACAGTACCGCAGTCTGGATCAAGTAATTGGCATGAAGTCTTTCAATTACTAAGGAAACAAAATCCGCAGACAACCTCTGAGCTTGAAAAGTCTAGTGCTCTTGATTCCCGCTCTCAAAAAGATTTCTTAAACATCATGGATTTGTACATGAAGGCTATTTTTGTCCGTGATCCACTGACGAGACTGGTGGCTGTCTACCGAGAGATGCTTAATGCCGATGCTCTTTCACCGGTTTCAAAGGTCTACAAGGAAGAAATGGCAAGGATAGTCAGGATGTTCCGTGGCCCAAGTGTTAAGAATACCGATGTCAGATCAGTCAATGCAACAATTGAGGAATTTGGTAGATTTGTCGTCGATAACACCACCCAGACAGCAGCCTGTGGATGCCGCTCTCACAGAAGTACAACCCCTGTCTCTTCCGTTATGAATTCATCGGGAAGTTTGAAACGGCAGAAGAGGATGTTACATATCTATTAAAAATTGCCAAGTTGGAGTCTAAAATGATTCAACAAAAACTGAAACTGAAGAAATGGAACACTAGTCAGATGTATAACTTGACTGAATTTTACTCCAAGATGCCAGTGGACATTTTCCACAAGTTAGTGGCAAAATACGATGCCGACTTCAAATTATTTGATTACAGAAGACCTTAGAATATATCCCAAACTCATAAATACTAAACTTATATAAAACATTAACAGATTTCTATTTTTGTACTTAATATAATTCTGAATTGTCCACCACAGTTTGCTGGGAATAATTATGTTTGTTCTAACTGTTTATTTATTTTAAGATTAATCTAAAAACTCTGCCATGACATAAGTGTTACTTTAAAATGCTAGAAGGAAAGAAAGGTTGTATTGTGTTCATAAAGACTACCAAACCAGTGTTCTACCTCAACAGTAGTCCGCAGTGGTCCAGTGCCAGTCAGAATTTACTCCAAGTGGTCCGACTTGCTAGTTCAGTGTTGAAAAGCACCCGTTTCATTTGAAATATGGACCAGTGAAATGACAAGCTAACTGGTCCTGCTGGCCAGGCAAACCCTGCAATCATTTTGTCGGGTCGGCAGAATAAAAAGTATAGATGTTCATCTTCCAATATATTAATATTTTTATTTTATATTTTTAACTCATTTCTAATGTATTCATTTTGACCACAAATAAATAACTAATTTTTCCCACACAAGAAGGTTTCAAAGCTTTTTATTTGATCACACCGGGGCGGAGGACAAAAAAGTACATTGATATGACAATAAAATATGAAGATTTGGTGCAAATATTTGTTAAATCTTGCAAGCAGAAATGAAGAGTTAAAAGTAAAATTAGGTAAAAAGGGGTTACAATTCAACATTTTGGAGCTTCCTCTAAAATATTTTGCATACACTTAATAAGGCATTCAACTAGTAGCAAGGTATTTAGTTTTTGCAGAAAAAATTCTGACGTATTATTGTAATGATTGACGCCGAACTATAATAACTTATCATGTGGTCAAAGGATGGTGCAGTTGTGCCACCTTAGAGAACCCGTGCAGCTAAATGGTTTCAAGTATTTTGTCAACTTGCTGATAAACATTTTGTTACCGAGACTAGAGGTGTTTATGATAATAGCAGAACACTTCTGCAAAACTCCCCGTTCGTCCTCGGTGTCAAACACAAGCCTCATCATTTTGTGTATTTACATGTTGAATAGTCAAATGTACAGTTTTGTAAAATTAAAACACATGAAGTTCATATAAAACTACCATTTTAACACACCATGGAAACCCTATTTGTTAACATTTTTGAATTTTGTGTGTGTGCACCAAATACTGAACAAGGTGCTTTTCCAAATACTCTCGGCGCTTAAATCTCAAACTTTTCAAATCTCTCTCAAAATAAACAGTTCCTACAGACTACTTTCTTAAAGCCCTGGGAAATTTGGGTAAAGCTCTAACAAAAGAGGTTGAATAAATTTGGGACATGTGTTTGGACAAGTACCACATTTAAGGGGTTACCAAGTTCACAAATTACTGGACTCTAGCCAGTGTTCTAGTGACTTCTGCTACAGAAAGTAATTAACAGGTTTCTACCTGGCCTGGAATAACATCAACAATGGGGCAAGGCCAGTCTTCCTGAATTGTTGGTTAATGTATCGATGGAAAGATTTTTGAGGGGCGCCAAGACCAGGGCAGTGGATGGTCTGCTTTGACACTCGGGTGACTTTGTACTTAAATATTAAACTGAACAAACTATGCTTTTTCCAGTCTACGCGAGTGTTCATGTACTTCACTACACAAAATTCACATGGCTGAAGAGATAAGCCAACATAGGGAATCTCCCTTTTGTTAATAACTACTATAAATAACTGGCATATTCAAATTTATGCAAATGATGGTCTGGTCTATATGCAAGGGAGGGGAAGGGTGGGCAGGTCCAGGATGGCCGACAAGAAAATGCAATGGACCCCCCTGAAAAAGGGAGGTTGCTTTCTGTCCCACATTGGCGGCCGGCCCTCCCAATTTGCTCTCCCAAACTCCAGCGGCCGACATCACCACACCCTTTTGAAAATATAACCTCACAGCCACAAGATAGACTTATGCCGGGTTTAGTCCAGCAAATGGGGAGGGGGCTTAGGGGGCTCAAACCCCCTCCCAACAAATCTTCAGTGCTGCATGAAGAGACATTTCTGACTTTGATTCTGAGAAACGTTGGTTGGGAAGGAGTGGTGAAATTTACCTGAATGCTTTCTGTTTTATCCCCAAATACATCTTATTAAGAAAGTATAGGAAGGCACATACATGTAGGTATTAAAAACAGGTCTACATTCACGCGTACAAATCATGCCATGTTAGGAAAACATTGACAAATGGAGGATCATGGTCAGATAGAAATGATACATAAAAAGGCAGTTGAGCTTGTGATCTATTCCAATGCATTGACAAGAAATTAACTTTTTGTTTTAAAAAACTGAAGATAGAACTTCTGAATTCAACTTCTGGTAGCCAAGGCATGCCTACTAGTCAAAAAGTAAAGCTCAACATAAAATTTCTCCAAATGTAGGAATCATGCATTTTGAAAGTCATAGTTGTAATGTTTTGACCTTGATGTTCATGAAATGATACAACTGCCTTCTGATTATAAGGAACTACTTAGTTATTCACTTGTCCTCTGACCTTAAAATAATGTATGGAGCGCCTGTTGTTTTATAAAAAACAATATCAATGCATGGCTACTACAATTTTCTTGTAGCAAGTCACAGATTCACTTCTCAAAACTCTCACAGCCCTTTTAAATTTGAGTACAAAATGTCAGTGTTTTTTTACAGCGTGTTCCTCCACAAGTCTCATTCATAACAGACAAACACAACTGTCCATTCATGGATAAAAAACTGCTAAGAAAAATTCACTCATAACCTAAAATTTCCGGTGAATTTTTTCATAAAATTGAAAAAGACTAAGGCACTCTTCATATGCATAACATTTCCTAGGCTGTATAATTCATAAATGACGTTGTTATACATGTACAAGCGAAATTAATTTAAATAGTAGCTACAAATCAAGGTAAAACTAAAAAGCGTTTTAGAATAGGAAAAAAGTAGCTACTTATTAACACGAAATAAATCATACTTTTGAAATTGCAATAATTCACTACAAGGGTTTTTTTTTCCCTAAAGGTATACTAAATATTCCAATGTCAACTGCTCGAACTGTTTACTGTCACCTGTCAAACAAAACAATGATTGAAAAAAAAATAATAAATAAGAAAAACAAAACAGAAGTGAGTACAACGCTTATCGGTTTATTTGTGTACACTTCGCAGAACACAATTAATATTGCGTACATTATTATCAGCTTTCACCAAAAGAATTAAAAATTTAAAATACACCAAAATAAAAATTATCTTAGTCGCTTTATAAATTTGCTTAATGCATATTGTGAAGTTAGCAAGCAAGTAAAATATACATTTTTTTTAGATGCATATAAATAAGGATACACGTACAAAACAGGAAAAGAAAAATGCGAGTTGGTTCAGTTATCAGTAAATAAACTGAATATAAAATGTGAGAATTATTAAGATGTGAAAGAAACTTAACTTCATCGATCAATCGATAAATCAATCAACAAATTTGAAAAGAAATAATTACTTTGTATTTTCAGTACTGTTAATTTTTTTAATAAGTGATTAGTTATAAAGCTACACTTTACGTAATTTCTTCTACATTTATTCTCAGCATTGTTTTCAAAATTGTTGTCATTCGTTTTCCTACCTCTGGCAGGTCTGGTGCTGTTCTTCTCATTTTTCTTTTAGAGTAGAACTGAGTTGGGTGCCAGACTGAATTCTGAAATGTTTCTGTCAGTGCAATTTTAAAAAACATCAAGTTTTCCTTTCGTTTTTTGACAAAACTTAAATAGTGTCACTTGTTTCACAAAACATCAATCATAAACGTTCATTGGTTACATATTTTGAAGAAACCTAGTCAAGCTTTATTAATAATTATGATTATAAAATCATTTTTGAAGAAAAATATTATTGCTAATTTCACTGGTGCAAAATATTAAATTGTCATTCAATATAATGTTTCTATATTGTGTGTTTGCACTTTTTCATGCAGTCTATGATAATTAGCTAGCAACATAGTCAAAAAATTTATTTACATATTCAAATAAAACCACAAAAACAATTAATTTGTTGTGTTATGTTCTCAAAAACAACTAAAACTAACATCAAAACTGGAAGACATTGATTTAAAAACGGCTTGGTAGAGACCCATCACGATGCGGCCATCTTGGTTTTGTACCCAGAATCCACATCATACATCCAAATACAGTGGGTTATTACAACACAGGTACCCCGACTATAGTGTGGCATCTGTTCCATTCTGTACCATGTTAACATGCATATTGGAAATCCAAAATGGCCGCCAAATGACAATACATCTATTGCGTATAGACACTAACGTCACAAAGAAGGTGCTCACAAAAGCCAAAAAACACTCTTACAATCTACAGCAAATTGCATATATATAATAAATTTTTTGTTAAAGCATCAGCGGAGAATATAAAACTTCTATGGATATTTAAGACACTGTTAAATACATATTGCCAAGCTGTGAAACTAACTCAAAGAAGGAACTTTAAGTAAATTATTTAACGTTTGGTTTTAGCTATACACAACTTTTTGTAAAGGTCAATGAAAGATTTGAAGTAAATTACAATCAATTTGCTAAAAATAATTCATTTTCCTTTTTTTGTTGAGCCCTGACATTCCAAGGCCCATTTTTTTTATTTTGTCCAATTCCCTTCATTTTAAAGCCTTTGCTAATTGACCTAATTTTCATCCCAGAAATCACGGCAAATAAAAAGAGTTTACGACCAATTTAAGCAAGCTTTATTTACAATTGTCATGATTGGTTGCAATTTTGGATAATTTAAATATATCACTAACTTAGTGCTGATCAACCAACTTCCCCAGAAATTGAGTAAATTTATTGATTTTTAATTAATATGAAGGATCAGTGAGGGTTGAGATCAATAAAACTATTTGATTGGGGTAGTATATCCCGATCGAAAAACAGATCACCCAAATAGGATATAAATCAGGAAAATTTTTGGTGACAATTCCACCTTACATTATTCAAACTATCCCAATTGGGGTATAGTTGTACCTTGATTGGAACCTCTCCTCCCAATGAGGATATCAATAGTTCCTAATCAGGGTATATTTGAGTGCAGTGATGGCTTCTGCCTCGGTCACTGGCAAACAAACTACCCGAATTGAGGTATACTTATAGCCCGATCGGAAACCCTCTCCTTCAGATGAGGTATCAATGATTCCCAATCAAGGAACTTCTGGGTGATCATTCCAAGATAATCACCCAAACTACCCCGATTGGGATACACCTTTATCCAGATCGGGGGATCCTTACAGTTCAGGGATCCCTACAAAAATTCTTCCCATTCCCTACTAATGTTTGCCACTTGTCTAAAGTGGAAATCCTCCCCTGCCCCCCCGAAATACAAAGAATTCATTGACCAAAACTCCCCATATTACTAAAAACTAATCTTAAGTCATCTCACTCCCTAAGCTGCTCCACGATGTGTAGTGACCCTAGGTCATGCATCTGCTGATATGCGTATTTTAAATACAGGAATCTAGGGTGCATGGTGCTTGCAGTACGGCTGGCCCCGGTCAGCGTAGAAGGCCTGTCCTTCTAGGGGAGTGCCGCATGACTGAAAAAGAATAAATAAACGAAGGGAAAAAAATAAAAAAATAATCCAACACAGCAGAGCCAAATTTCATAAGCTCTTAAGCAAAGATATTCGCTTAGCACTGAAACAATCCTGCTAAGTGAAAATGGGTTACCGGGTTAACCCTTTCAGTACCATTGTCGAGTTTACTCGACAGTGCGCCGTGTAGTGCTTCCGTACCAATGTCGAGTTTACTCGACACAAAAAGCAGCGGCGTTTGAGAGCCTGTAATTATTTTGTTTGGCGCCCTGTGCTGTTGACCTTTATATAGTATGGACATCTCCTCGCCTGCCTGCCATTAACGTCACCGGGCAGGGCATCAATTACAGCAATCTAAGGAGTATACCCAGACATAATACTAACATCCAGTCCGGTACAACAGCTCATCTATGGAATGCTCGTTCTCTGAGAAACAAAGCCTTAACGACATATGACTACATTCTTGAAAATGATATAGATATCTTCGTCATCACCGAATCATGGCTCAAAGATGATGACCAGGTCATTAAAGGTCATTAAAGGTGAATTAAAGGTCATTAAAGGTGAATGTACCCCACCTGGATATACGTTTCTCAATAAACCACGTACAACCGGAAGTGGAGGAGGTATAGCAGTTATTTTCAAATCTGAGCTCAAACTTTGTGCCCAAGCTTTGGCAAATGACTTCAGAACATTTGAGTGTGTTCATGTTGTGAACAAGTCATCATCTTCTGCTCTACTAAATCTGGTTGTTGTCTATCGTCCACCACCATCACCCGCTAATGGACTCACTTTAGTTGACTTCATGAGTGAATTTGATACCTTCTTAACTGATCTATATGTCATCCCAGGCAAACTACTTCTGCTAGGTGATTTCAACTGAACTTTCATGTAGACAATCCTACCAAGACAGATGTGAATGGGTTTCTTCAGGCTATATCGGCAGCCAGCTTAGTCCAACATGTTACTGGGCCAACTCATTCGCATGGACACACGCTCGATCTTGTCTTCACAAGAGACTCTGAGTTTATAATCCAGAAATGTAGTGTCCGAGACATGCTCATGTCTGACCACTCGGTGGCGAGTCTGGAATTGACTATTGCTGCTAACCAACATGAGAGGATAACGAGAACCTCGCGTAACTATCGTGCAATGGACAGGGTCAGATTCACAGATTCTCTTCAACAATCCACTCAATTATTTTCACAACATGGTGATGCTGAGTCTGGTTTTGTATGGTTTAATGATACGTTAAGAGGTCTTCTCGATTCTTTTGCCCCAGTGACTGTAAAGACCTGTGCAGCACGCCGAAGAATGCCTTGGTATTCTGATGAGATTCATCTCGCTAGACGGAGAAAGCGCAGAGCCGAAAGGAAGTGGCGGAAAAGTGATTCCGCTACAGACCGTAATAACTACCTCATTGAAAAACGTGAAACATCTAATCTGATTTGCCGTACAAAGATATGTTATTTTCGAAAGGTGTTGTCTACTTCTGATACCAAAGAAGTCTACAAAACTCTAGACCACCTTTTGAACCGAAAGGCCTTGTGTCTTCCTTTCCACGACTGTGCTGAAACCCTGTGCAACCAGTTCTCTACATTCTTCGTCAACAAGATTGAGAAGATTCAACGAAGTTTGGGGAATATCTCCTCAAGCTCTGAACACTCCTTTGAATCTAGACCACTTTCATCTCCACCTATGGTCTGCTTCGATCCAACAACTGAAGATGAGATACAGCGACTAAGTCATGCAGCCTGGACCCTATTCCTACATGGTTCTTAAAGGAAAACATCCAAGACCTTCTTCCCATCATAACTGAGATAGTCAACTCGTCACTCTCATCTGGAATCCTCCCATCGACGGCAAGAACTGCGGTCATTCGACCGCTTCTCAAAAAACCATCACTCGACAAGAACTGTCTCTCCAACTACAGACCAGTTGCCAATCTGAGCTTCCTTGGAAAGATTATTGAGAAAGTTGTTTGTCGTCGATTAATGGATCACATGACTGAAAACGATATGTATGAGCAATACCAATCAGCGTACAGACCTCTCCACAGCACCGAAACCGCTCTTGTGAAGGTGAAAAATGACATAATGTTTGCTTTAGATAAAGGCCATGTAGCATTGCTGTTATCACTCGATCTCTCGGCAGCATTCGATACCATCGACTGGCAAATCTTGATCTCTCGTATGTCAAGTAGGATAGGAGTCGATGGCATTGCACTCCAGTGGTTCAAATCGTACGTTGAAGACTGGACCACCAAAGTAGAAATAAATGGAAAGTCATCTCAACCCAGCAGGAGTTCCATAGGCCTTCCACAAGGATCTGTCTTCGGGCCGATTGGCTACACCATCTACACTCTACCTGTTGGAGACATCGCTCGTCATCATAATATATTCTACCACACTTATGCTGATGACATACAACTCTACATAACATTTGATCCCAAGAAGGCTTCCAGTCTAGATGAAGCGCTAAAGTCACTTTCTTCTTGTGTGGTAGACATCAACACTTGGATGACACATAACAGACTAAAACTGAATGAAGAAAAGACTGAATTTCTTGTAATTGGTTCTGTTCATAGCCTTCGTTGCCTTGGAAATGTTACTCTCAATATAGGTTCCACAGTTATTGTACCTTCTAAATCAGCCAGGAACCTTGGTGCTTACTTTGATTGTAATATGTCTATGTTAGAGCAAGTTAATCATTTATGTAGGTCTGTTAGGTTCCATCTAAAAAACATATCTCAAATTAGGAAGTACATAACTCAAGATATCTGTCATAGTGCTGTACGCTGTCATATCCTGTCCAGATTAGACTATTGCAACTGCCTTTTAACATCTGTTCCCCAGGCATACTTGAAGCGGCTGCAAAGTTTACAGAACTGGGCAGCTCGCATTATCTTTGAGCTAGATCGTTGTCATGACCCCAGTCCTCTACTTAAATCTCTCCACTGGCTTCCCGTAAAAGAAAGAATTCTCTTCAAAGTACTCTTGTTTGTTTTTAAAGCCTTCCATGACCAGACGCCATTATATATCAAGGATTGCTTTACATTTCATAACCCATCTCGCCCTAATCTTCGCTCTTCTCGAGACCCATTTTTGCTTACCATTCCTAGGACCCGTAGCAAATCTGGCGATCGCACATTCACTGTAACTGCATCCACAGAATGGAACAACATCCCTTCTTTCATTAAAGCCGCTAAATCCACAGACCAATTAAAAAAACTTCTGAAAACACATCTCTTCCCTGTTTAAGCTTTTCTCCTTTTCTCATTCTTTTCAAACATGGTGTATGTAGCTTTTCCGATAAGATTTTGTTATTTATTGTGCATTTCAGTTTTTGTAAGCGCTGTGATATAGTTTTCTATGGGGAGCGTCTCTAAATACCTGTTATTATTATTAGATGGGTAGCTTGTTTATCGAGCTTCACAATGGTGTGTATTGTATAGGGGGTCGCCATTACGATATTCCGAGAAAAATTACATTGCATGCAGCAGTACTTCAGCAGATTTCACGCTTCCGTTTTCCCGACAAAAAATCACAATCATGGCTGTTCGTGACCTGGAGGTTTTGGTTGAAATATTTGTCGTAAGTGACTCCGAATTGGACTTGGAAATATCTGAAGAAGAACCTAGTGAAGATTCAGATGAAACTCGTGATGTTTCGTCGCCAGGCACGTTCAATTATGACAACTATCCTGACGATATACCGGTAGCTGGACCGAGCACGGCACCCGCTCAACGCTGTGGGCTTGGGTGTGGACCCGGCGGGCCTCGACCCATTCGTGCCGATCGAGGTGACAAAGGGCATAAAGATAATGTATACAAATTTGACATCATATAAAAGGTAATTTCATAAGCTACAAATTGTATGCATAAAGTTTTTCCACAAAAATATGTCTTCACATAGAAAATCAAGATTGAAAAAATGTGAACATTGCACGTTGCTTTTTTTGTGTGTGTGTGTGTGAAAAAATGCGGTACACAGCAGTGTGACCCCTATAAAAAATGCGGTATTGAAAGGGTTAATGGGTTTTAGCTTAACAGAAATTTTGATTGAGTCAGTGACATAGAGGTGAAGTTCATAAAGAAAGAGTTGTGATATTTGAAGAGGGTTCTATCGTTACCGGATTAGAGCAATTGAAGCAAGTTGAATGCCACTGTTTCTTCAGTGCCTCCACCCACGCATCACCTGGTTCCACTGGGTAGTTACATCCAGCACAGCGTACAGAGAACAACGCCTGGTAGTCTGTAAACAGGGAGAACAAAATCATACAAACTTATACTTGGTTATTGTGGCCGAGCGGTTAAGAGCAACAGACTCAAGCTCTGGTGTTTCTGACCAGCAGAGTGTGGGTTTGAGTCCCAGTCTTGACACTTGTGTCCTTAAGCAACACACTTTACCATTATTGCTTCATCCTTTGGATGGGACGTAAGGCCGTAGTTCCTGTGTGTTGTGTAAGGCACGCAAAATAACCCAGTTACACTTATCGCTAAGAGAAGGGATTTGCCCCGGTGTCTCTGGCAGTGGCTGCTGAATGTGCTTTTTAAAACCTGTTTTAAAATGTTTTTGTTCAAGTGCCTTAGGTACCTTATTGGTAAATACGTACGACTATGAACTTTGTGCCCAAAGACCATTGATTCACAACTAAACATTTTGCAAGCCAGTAATAGGTTACCAGTCAAAACACCATGTCATAGCATCTGTTTGCGACTGGTCTCCTGCTTGTTTATCCTCAGCAGAATTATTTAAAGCAATATTTTTTGCCAAGGAAACCTTTCGAAATTCTTCCCTGTCGCAACTTTGTTCTTACCCTTCTTGCAGTAGGGTTTACCCTCACTGATGTGGAACGCAGTTCCGGTTATTGGCTCGTTGCAATGGTGGCAAAGGAAACAATCCTGGTGGTAGGAGTTCCCCATTGCTTGGACGCATCCCTGAGAAAGAGATAGAAACACCAAGATATAACTTTAAGATGAGAAAGGTTTAAAAGAGTCGGTAAAACCTTAGTGTCTGCAAGCTGTGATTTTCAGTTTGTTTTGTAATTTCATTTTTCATTTTCATTAGGCCCAGCCACTTCATTTTTTGCCAAAACACAACCTTGACAGTGTTCTCAAAAGTCTGACGAAAATCTTACATAAGTTTGGTTAGAACAAAGACAAATTTCTTAAAATTCAACCACAAAATGTGAAAATTTGCAATAATTTGGATTGGTGGGCACTAAAAAGCCTCAAGGTCACATATCAAACACTAAGGCCCCAAGTCTCACCCCATAGAGGTGTTCCTCTTGCAGATACAACCCTTTGAAGCCAATGTAGGCACAGTATAAACAATAAATCCACTCATAACCAGTCAATATCTGTTGCCACTAAAATCCCCTGCAAGGGCACATATCAAACACTAATGCCCTCTTATAGTCTCACCCCATAGGATTAGGAGGTGCTCCTCTTGCAGATGTTACACTTTGAAGCACAATGTAGGCACAGTATGAACAATAAATCCCTCATAACCAGTCAATATCCATGTTCACTACAATCCCCTGCAAGGGCACATATCAAACACTAAGGCCCTCTTATAGTCTCACCCCATAGGAGGTGTTCCTCTTGCAGATGTTACACTTTGAAGCACAATGTAGGCACAGTATGAACAATAAATCCCTCATAACCAGTCAATATCCATGGTCAATAATATCCCCCACAAGGGCACATATCAAACACTAAGGCCCTCTTATAGTTTCACCCCATAGGAGGTGTTCCTCTTGCAGATGTTACACTTTGAAGGACAATGTAGGCACAATATAAACACTAAATCCACTAAAATCCCCCTCTAGGGCTCATATCAAACACTAATGCCCTCGTATATTCTCACCCCTTGGGAGATGCTCCTATGGCAGATGGCACACTTTGGAGCATACAGACTGTTAAAGTCTTTCTCGCAGTAGACTTTACCATTCTGCTCCATGAAGCCCTGATTAGATAGGTTCTCATGGCAGTGGCAGCAGACGAAATGCTCCGGATGCCAGTTGCGGCCTACGGCAGAGACGAATGCGCCCCTGGTGAGGAAGATTTAATCATCATTATTTTGAAAGGGAATTATACAGGATTGGTAACTTGTAATGATAAAAAACATATTTGTTAAATTTTAGTTACACTGATCATGAAAGTTCATACTAAACAGTTTTTTCTGTGAAATATTTCTCTCTGAAATGAAATCATATAATGAGCGAGTATACTTCGGAGGAGGTTTCTGCACAGTACAGGAAGATGATGAAGATGAAAACTGTATTTTAAAACCTATTATTGTAACATGAGTATTCCCTGTATGAAGATCTTACCTGATGATGCTGTCACATCCATCACACATAGGAGTACGTTGAGCTGATGAGCCGCCGCCGCCGCCGCCCCCACCTGCTGGCGTCGGGGCGTGCTGCCTGGGCTGGTTGGCCATGGGAGCGCGACTATGCTGAGGCGCTCTGGAAAACGTTGGAGGCGGAGGAGGTGGGCCTACAAGGTAGGAGGGATTAGATTCATACAGATATTGAAACGACAAGGACTGTGAGTGGAATGCAACTGTTGCTGCCAGCTCTACCTAAGGAAGGATTCACACTGGCAGGAAATGACACACCTAGAGTTAATGGTTTACTCACTGTGGTGAATGCTAGGCAACTGTTAAGAGATTACATCGTGGATTATAGCAACATGTCCTGACTTTATTGCACTTGTCTTCATTGTAATCTAGTGGCCCTGGGGTCAACCAAAGTATCAATCTCCGACCTATTGTAAACAGGCTGAGAATAATGAGTTGTATACAGCCACAAAGTCAATACAAAGTGAGGACTAGGAAGTTATGTCTTTTCTTTGTTATTTAAAGTGGACACAAGGTTTGTCAGGAAACTATGTACTGTATCTTTCTGTTTCAGGCCTCAGCCCAATTTCATAAAGCTGTTTAGCAGAAAATACTGCTTTGCAAATTTCTTTGCTAAGCGAAAAATTAGAGGGGCACAAGTTGCAACAATGTAAACTTTTGTGGGGATATTTTATTGATACTAGGCTACTATACAATACAGGGTTGAGAAACAGGCAATGTCTGCTTAGTGTACCTTGCTGCTGTAACTCGGTTGGGATGGGGTTCTGGTGGGGGTGGTAGAACCTGCTGCAGGTGGGTAAGAGGGTGCCGATGATAGGGTGACAGTACTCTTTGAGCAACTAGAGTACTGGTTAGGTACAATCTGACTATGTGTCTGTTTGTTGTGACTGGGTTGAGATTGGGTTCCATTGTGGGTCAGGGATGGTTGCAAAGAGGTTGAGTGAGGTGAAGGGGAGGGGGGGGGGATTACAGAGCTAGAATTCTCTTACCTGGGGCACGTGGTGGTTGGTTCATGGCGCGGGGTACAGGGTTGCTACGTGCTTGAGTAGCAATCTGACTTGGAGTCTGCTTGCTGTGAACATAAAAATGGGAGGAAAAATTCAAGAAAAATTAGTTAATTTAGTATCATTGATATTGCTCTTAGAAAAAGTTTCTCTTAAAAATGTTTTGGTTAGAAAATTCCAAAGCTGGTTCCTGAAAATGATGTGGGTAACGGAAACCACATTTATGTTTTTCAAAGTAGATTCACTAAAAAGGTACGAGAACCATTCTTTTAAAAACCTTAAAGGCTCAGATTATTTCAAGACAAAACTTGCCGTTTTTATAAATTTGTGGAAGAATGGGTGCCATTACACAGTTAGTACCGGTAGTCGCTTTGGCCTTGGAAACCTTGACCAAGCAAGTCTTGTATGTAAAGGAATGTTAGGAACCCCTACAGGCTTTGGCTCAATTTCAAGTAAGATTGATCTTACGTGTGAATCAAATTAAATTTTGTGATGCACTCGTTTTCCCAATAGATAAAGTCCTTATAAAAGTGGGGGAGAATTACTAAACTCTGAGCTCACGTTAAAATGGTGTAAAATGCAATTTTATTTGATACTCTTTCAGAGTGTAATTTGAAACATGACGTCATTGGACAGCAAAAACAAATGGGTCGGTACATTCCAAAGAAAATGTTTTGCCAGTACAAAGGTCAAATTCAATGCCTTTTTGATTGAATGTCATCAACATTCAGAAATGAACTAAACATTCTCTGTACAAAAATATGACATCATCGAACATAATTACGAATTTGGTTCGTCCTAAATAAACAGAAGTCATGCAGCAAGTAAACTTTTTAAACAATAACAAGAGATCGCAAAAAAGTTGTACACAATCTGCAAATCTGAAATTTAAAATGAGTTAAAATGTTTGAATTGACGCACAAATGGTAAGTCACAATCACAAAAGAAAACAAAGTATAGATATATACACACACACACAATTTTACCACTGAAAAATAAAAAAATATGGAACAAAACACAACTATCTAAACTACAAGTTGTAATATTTGATAACATAAACGTACAGTGCAAACACTATCAAACTAAAAAAACATAAAACAAATACAATCTTAAATTTTTACTTTTAACTTTGACAAATAAAGTTAAAAGGATAGAAAACAGAAACCAAAATACAAAGGACTAAGTTGCAAACGAAGTATCATAAATTCATCCTTAAATCTGATTTAATTTATATAATACAAATAAAGGATTAATACTTCAAATTCTTGCATCACAAATAAGTTTTTGCCTTTCACCGTCATTCTTTACTAATCGGAATACATTTAACGTTTTGTTACAGTGGACAAAAACTCTGACCAAGCACCTTGGGCAAGACACCTACTACATTGGTTGTGGGTTCCATCCCTGCCTTAGTTTTTTGTTCATTTTAAAATCACTGAATGAATGAGTTTCCCAATTTGGGTAAACATTTAACCTATTTGGAACCCTCTTCACCCAATGGGGATATTGATGTTACCCAATCGGTAGCTGCAGTGATGGCTTCTGCCTCAGTCACTGTCAAACAAACTCTCCCAGTTGGGACATACTTATACCCCGATCGGAACCCTCTTCACCTGATGAAGGTATCAATATCCCTATTCAGGGAACACTCAATAACAAATGGTGGTGAAAGGCAAAAATGAAAACATTTAACGATCAAAAGGCTGCTGGCCACAGACATTCCATATTATACATTGATAAACAATGACAATATTATCGATAAATAACGATAAGTAGTCGCAGAAACTGTGTTAATTACCCAGCGGAACTGGGCAGGAACATCACCTTCACCCCGTCATCAGGAGCGCTGCGGTAAAAAAGTGAGTAGTAAGAAAAAGAAAAACAAACACACCGTGAAATATATTAACAGTCAGTGGATCAAGAGGGAAGGGTAAATGGGAGGGGAGGTTGGTGGGTAGGGGTGAGGGGGTCAAGGGTAGGGGTGAGGGGGTCAAGGGTGGGCCTGAATGGAAAAGATATTTAGAGGGCAGGTAGCTAATGTTATGAATGATGGGCGGGTTGTGGGGACGGAGGGTCAGAGGAGAGGGACAGGAGGAACAGTGGGAGGGGCCAGGGAGATTGGGGGAGGGGCCAGGAATCTTTTGCTTGTGATTAGGTTTAGAGACAGCAAAGTGAAGTGTGGGTGAGGAGGTGGGTTTAGAGACAGCAAAGTGAAGTGTGGGTGAGGAGGTGAGTTTAGAGACAGCAAAGTGAAGTGTGGGTGAGGAGGTGGGTGGGTGAGGAGGTGGGTGGGTGAGGAGGTGGGTGGGGAAACTTGTTGGTTTGTGGGCGGATGGGTATTAAGAGAAGATTCGTGTGTTAAGAAATGGATGGAAGGATTTGGCGTGAATGATCCAGAGAGGGTTGGAGGTTCAGTTGGTTGTGGATGGAAGGCTTGTGGTGGTAAGGTTGTAGGGTCGACAGTTGGCTGAGCGGGTGAGATTGGATAAAGGACTAAGACCAGCTGCTAGTTACTACTTATCTGTTTGGAGCAGTTTCGCGTCTTGTTTGTTCAATCAAGAGTGGCACAGTGTGTGAATTGAAAAGATTGATTGCCTTTTATAAACTGTTCTCTGTTAGAGCTAGGCCGAGCACACCACTAAACATCCTCGACTTTTATTTAGACTAATCACTTCTACTGCCGTAGGGTGCCAGACTAGGTTAAGTGATTATATTCACTGAGACGGTTTATCGTAAAAGTCAAAGCTTGCGTTCAGACACAACGTAATGGTAGTTTTATTAATCAGAGTTGACATTTATAGAGCAGGCTCAAGACTTTCATTGCCTGGAGCTGAGATTTGATGATATTTGCTTGTGTTTCCTACCAGTGTTTTTCCATCAATCTAACCCCTACTTCTTAAGGAAAAAAAACCCTTCAAAATTATGTTGCTTTCAGTAGAATGCATTTGTTGTACTTTGCTAATTTGTATTTATGTATTTCTTATTTCAGGTCTCACTGGTCTCTAATGGGTACCAGCAAATAGCCCCAATTTCACAAATGGAAACAATATTTTTCTGATCAAAATTTAGGAGAGATAATTTCCACATAGTCAATTTTGCAACTGACAATATAATGAACCCCTTGAAGATCTTCTTGGTAAAATTACAGAAAACACAAAAGTCAGAAAACTGATTTTCGTTGATATATGTATGTCAACATGAAGAGAAAAATTATACAAAAAGTTTAACTGGGAGTGAATAACATTTGTAAGACATCTTGCTTTTCAAGAAAATCTGATAGACTTCGCTGTTTACACTTGATTATTTTGGGAACATGTTTCTATTTTTGCGGTAATGTTCGTCTCCGAGGTATATATCCGTATCGACAGATCTAGATCTTGATATTATGTGCTGGCAGCTGATTCTGATCATGATGTACAGGAAATATAAACCTCAAATATTCACATCACATTTTGTTTGACTTGATTTGACATGAATGGTCAGACGTGACGTTGGGCACCTATTACATCAAGGTTTGAGGTTACAATTCTATGGAAGCCAGACAGGCTCATGAGAATGTCACTCCCAACACATACAAGCGAACAGCATTTTTGTTTTTTATAAAGTATGGCATTTTCTGACTTTTATCTTATTTTTAGGGGGAAGATAGAATAACAAAAGAGAAATCTTGAATCTTAGTGTCTGCTCTTAAAAAGAAGAAGTGATTTCTTGTATGATTGCTTTTTGGGAAAAGGGAGAAATCTAGGATATGGGAAGGGGATAAAATTATGATGGAAAAAGAGAAGGTTTGGATGGAAAGGTGAAATAGGAAAAGTTATGATGAGAAATAACAGGTTCTGGTTAAAAAGGAAGAGGGCAAGGGGAGGAAAACGTGAATAGCAATACTGATTGAATAAAAGAGTAGCAATAGTGTTTACTCCAGAGCAAATGAAAAACCCAGACAAGAAATTAAGATGGTTTTCACATCTATGTTAGAATGGGAAACTCTCCCCAAAAATTATACAGCACAATTGTCCAATCAAACACAAAATAAACAACCAATCAGATTTATTGAATTGTCTTTTTGCATCGAGCCTGCCATGTTTTTTAAGGGCAGAGTGTATCAAGAACTATTTTTTATTTTTTTTTTAAACTTCACACAAACTACTGGTTTTGTTCCAGTAATCGGTCCCAATTATTTCCCCATGTTCTATTGATTGGGGGTTGCTTGATGACTGGGAGGGGCCAGGGAGTTGTTAGTGCATAGATGAAGGTAGGAGTTTATTGCGATGGAGAGAACACAATTACTTCAAACACTAAACACAATTCACAGATTATCTTCAAAAAGCTGGATTCAAACCCAGCTCATTAATTCAAAATGGCACATCAAAATTTTCAATTCAAATGGAATTCACAAAAATATTAGTAAACAAAATTAGCGAAGAGTAAGGCTACGGCAATTAATATAAATGAGGTTAGTTTGAGTAACTTCAAGTGGATATGAAGGCAAATGCTCAGACAAATAATGTTTAAGAAAAGGTTACATTTATCGTGAGATTTTCGAATCAAATATTTTCTGACATTTAAAAGCAAATCATGAAATCTGAAAGCTAGTAGAAAGTTAATATTACGCATGTTTTCAGTCAGAAAAAAAAAAGAGACGCAACCACAAAAACAAAGTTTGTCAATCATAATAGACAAAATTATTTTAAAACTTATTGAAAAGATGGGGTTGGAGTATCAGCATACACCCAGATACTTGGAACTCAATTTTTGTTCTTATCTTTTAAAAGGCAAACACTTTTTTGTTCAAACCCAAAATCTCTGAAGTGTTTGTGAAAACGTCTCATACTTTTGCCACTGAAATGCTTCCAAATTAGTGAAGGAATGGATACAGATTTCATGCAGTTTGCTAGTCTAGTTCATAAGCTTAGTTTGTAAGTACAGAGACAGAATGTAATTCAAAGTTACTTTATGTGGTAAAGTGACAACACAACTTTATGTGGTAAAGTGACAACACAACTTTATGTGGTAAAGTGACAACACAACTTTATGTGGTAAACAACAGTTAAGAACACAAGATAAACATGCTCAATGGACACTAACAGAAACAAATGTCTAGAAATTAATAATCTTAGACTAGTTAGAGAAGTGATTAAGCTATTTTACAGAACTGGGCTCGATTTCACAAAGAGTTAAGATTGATCGTAACTGCAAATCCATCGCAATTGCTTAGCAAAGAGTGACGTCACAATACAAATCACTATGGTAATACTGTCAACTCATCTTAAGATGAATCTTAGTGCTTTGTGAAATCGACCCCTGGTATGATAATGATGGTTACACCATTAGTTATGCTAGTTACAGTGTTGGTGACGCTAGTTACACATTGGTAATGCCAGTTGCAGCATTGGCGATGCTGGTTACAGCATTGGTAATGCTAGTTACAGCATTAAAGTATTGGTTATGGAAGTTACACTATTGCTAAGGATAGTTTACAGCATTGGTAACACAAGTTACCACATTGGTTTATCTAGTTACTACATTAGCTGATTGGTAACACTACATGTACACACATACCTGTGCATGTAGTTGATGAACTGGTGATGCTAGTTAAAGCATTGATAAAACATGTAACCGCATTGATGCTAGTTACTTGTATATCACTGGTAATGCTAGTTACAGCATTGGTAATGTTATAAAGTATTTTAACAGTAGAGAACAACATTGGAAATATTGCATTGGTAATAGTATTTTTGATGCTATTTATGGTATTGGTTATACTAGTTACCCATGTAGCCCTCTCCACCCAGTCCCCTGCCCCTTCCACCTCCACCACAATAGCAATGCTAGTTACAGTACTCTTTATGCTAGTTACAGAGTTAATAATGCTGTAGAGTCGTTCAATAGAGCTCACTATTTATTGGGAATAAACCAACTGTTTTCAAAGCTACTGCTTCTCCTCTCACAAGAGCTACATACTATTCAAACATCAGCTGCACACCACCAAATGCCTACATTGTAAGACTGTAAATCCTTTTCAAAAAAATCCTTTACCAAATTTAAAAAAAGATACTGAAAAAACCCCCCAAAACTCCCAGTTGGTCAAAACAAGTAAAAAGTGAATGAGGTTATTTTTAGTGGCTGTGTTACATGAAGTAAAGCCATCACAGGTACAAGATCAACCTTACATCAATGTTCTTTGGTTTATATATGTTTCAACTCTATGCAGATTTTGTTTCTAGAATCATTGTCAATTTTGCTTTTACACCACCTGGCAGTACTAAACACCTTCATGAAGTTTGGCTCTTATTGGCATGGGGAACCAGTGATAAATAATGTCTGATGAAATTTGTGGACTAAAAGCAGATCTAAGAAAACGGCGACAGGGAAACACTGACACATTATTGTCTGCTGAATGACTCCTAAGAGCTTACGTTATTTGTGCTCTGTAGTTAAGAAATTCATCGAAAGAAGAACAAGTTTCAAGTCATTTTCAAGGGCTTATGGGGTATTAAACTGGATCATCAGCAAGACATGACCCTATTCGAGATACGACCCTTTTTAAGATATGACCCTATTCGAGATATGATCCTTTTTATGATTTGACCCTATGTGAGGTAAAACACTTTCTGAAATACAACACTTTTTTTGCAAGCTGATTTTCAAGGTCGTTCCTTGCTCAAGCGTTCCTGGATCTACCCACAAAACAAAAATAAACTACTGAAAAATAATTGCAAAAGTACAAAATAAGACACTTTTCCTCAGTTACCTTCAGAACCTAATAATGAAACATTTTTTAAGACTAGTTTTATAAATATTTCTTGATGATAGCGATGAGCTGTGCTCTTCCAAAATCCAGTGTTGACCATCCCTTTAGAATTACAAAATAACATCAGTTCAACTTGTAACTTTGTGATATTTGTCCGTCTGTTTGTATCATGTGACGTAGGCTGCTAGGTATAACATAACAGGCTGCATTAAAAGGGAAAACTGGGTGGAATTCTTGCCATGCACAACAAAAATTATCATTCGCATCAACAACTCATGCTAAAACCACACTGTTATGGGACATTCAGACTCAGTTAACAACAACACCACACCGAGTCTAGCAATACAGTAATAACAAACCACCAATGGATTCTAAGTGTTTATTTATATACCCTACTTACTCAATTACAGCTTTTTTATAACTGTCTATTTAAATAAATATTTTATGCATTAAAGGCACTGTACACGTTTGGTAATTATTCAAAATATATATTAGCATAAAAACTTACTTGGTAACCAGCAACGGAGAGCTGTTAATAGTATAAAACATTGTGAGAAACGACTCCCTCTGGAGTAACGTAGTTTTTGAGAAAGAGGTAATTTCTCACTAAAATAATAAAAGACTTCTGGCCAGAAGCTTTTTATTCCTATCTGAAAGCACACTAATTTGTACAAGAAGGGTGTTTTTTCTTTCATCATTTTCTTGCAACTTCAATGACCAATTGAGCCCAAATTTTCACAGGCTTGTTATTTTATGCATATGTTGGGATACACCAAGTGAGAATACTGGTCTTTGACAATTACAAAACGTGTTCAGTGCCTTTAAGAAATACCAGAAGTCTTGTGTCAATAGCACTAACAAAATAGAAGCTAAGTACCTTGGCCCAATTTCATAAAGCTGCTTAAGCACAAAAAAGCTAAGCACAAAATAATTTTGGTTACCAGAAATAGGTCACCAGCCAAGTTGCCATTTCACATGTACAATTTGTGAACGGTTTCCTGCTAAATTGTGCTAAGCAGAAATTTGTTAAGCAATATTTTCTGCTTAAGCAGCTCTATGGAATTGGCTCCTGGTTCTCAGACAGGACACAAGTCAAATTTTACTAACATACGGGCGCACATGTCCAAGTTGCGTGTACCAACAAAATGGCTGCCCCATGACATTGGTCTACACAGGGAAAGCGATAAAGACTTCTGGTAGTTCAAAACATAATAAACTATTACTTTATGGGTGATCTCTAATTTTATTAAATATGACTAATACTTAAACCATATTTCAGCAAAAATAAAACTTTAGGCTAACATTATGTTCCAGTTTAAATGCCCTTGTCAAGTTCTGGAATACATATATACATTTTGCACACTTTGCCACTTCCTTAAAGAATTTGGTTGACCTTTTCACACTTGCTAACCCTAGGAAAAAGCCTGCTTGGGAGTAGGGTTAAGTGTGAAAACTTTGGGGTAGGTATGCTGAGTGTTTATTTTTTCCAGGAAAATTGCACAAAGTGTGAAACAAACTTAGTGTGAAGGCAAGCTTCAAAATCCCCAGGAATTTCCTGGGGTTTTCCTGGGAATGAGCTTGGTAGTGTGAAAAGGGCTATAAAGGACAAAACATAACCAAATGAAGTCCAAACATGCAACAACCTGAAGTCGCCAAAGCAGTGTAGCATTGTATTTGTAGGTTTGCAAGTTTGTTCGCATAAAAGCAATGTTTGTATATACAATTGCTCTATTGATTTGTTTTACCTCTTGCTTGTTCATACACCAACATGTACCAATAGTTCTTAAGACAACTGAAATCAGCTGCGTTTTTTTAATTTTATTTTTTTAGGTTTTCAGATAAAGATAAAGTTTTCTTGAAAATGAATTCATTTCAGAGTGAAATATTTCACAGAAAAAATTGTTCTAGTATGAACTCCACAGCCAGTAAGCTTTCAGCCTAAAGTTAAAAAAGGTTGATTTTTATCCTTAATGATCTTGTATAACACCTTTTATCTCAAAAGAAAGTTGTAGCAAGAATGGTACATCATTATTTGGTAAAACATAAAGACTTGCAGACAAGTTGTACAATGTTGGTATACACATTGTACAAGCTAAATCGTCTACCTCAATGATCTTATGATCTCTTACAAAACTTCATTTACTTTACGGGCATAAACATGAAGCAGGGTATATGAAGCAGGGTATATGAAGCAGGGTATATGAAGCAGGGTATATGAATAAGCCATGACACACAACAAACGTGTCCATGTTTGTATAAAATACACAAGTTACACACTCTGTTGCATCGATCAACAAATAACCTTTGAATGACAAATCCATTGGTGGAAGTAACGTTTAAATAATAACGACACAATAATCTTTGCCACACACATATTCAAATACACTCATAACTGTTAGGATGAAATCACCAAGGCCCAGTCATACCTCAAACAATAGTTGTGATAATTACACAAAAACACTTAGTACTCAGGCATTTGTGGTTTTTAAAACACCTTTCTGGAAAGGAGTAATTTTGCTTTTGTGCCTTCGACATTTTTTTTAAAACAGAAAAACCTTCCGAAGATGTCTGAAAGAATATGGCTTAACTCGAAGTTAAGAAAAAAAAATTTGGCAAATTTCTTTGCTTAGCATAAGAAAAGGCAGGGTACCAGTCTTAATGATGTAAACTTGTACATTAATTTGGCTGGTTACCTGTTTCTGCTAAGCAAGTTTTATCTGTGCTTAGCAAGTGTTTGGGTGTACCATAGAGCAAGGGGTTTACCAATGGGAGACTTGTGGACAATAGGTGTCAGCAGTACACCAGGGAACTTTCCATTGAGTACGTTGATGCGATCATGCACACCGTACCAGAAACAATGGATTTACCTGGCAAGTCTGCTGCCACCAGGTGTCCCAGAGTCTCCAATCGCCAATAACTGCAGCCATAAGTCAGTGCCTCATTTGTGTGCTTTGCTCTTAATCTTCAGGCTCTTAATCGAACAAAACAACAAATATTTGTATTTTGATATTGCTACTTACTACAGAAAGATAACATAATGGTTGTAAATTCTACATGGTGATGTATTCTACACAATGGTGAACGAGGTATTATTTGACGATATGGTTGGGTCTTGTTATATTCATGCCATAAAATGACTTGAGACACAACGGTGCTAAAATATTATTTATTCAAAAATGCTGTGTGTTTCATACAGACTATGTTTAATTACAAAAAGTGATAAACCAAACGTGATGGAAATTAATCATTATGACACTAAAAATTCAAACTAATGCATGCTACGTATGTTTACACGTATAATGGATATCTGAAGGGAGTTCGAGGAGCAGCCAATCAGGGAGTTTGTTACAAAGCCCATTTCAACTTCTGACCAATCACATTGTTTCTTTCAAAGGTGATGACTGTACTTCCATAAGTACCAAAATAGCCAGCCAATCAATTGAGTGCTTTGATTAGGTGTAAAAAATGCAAGCTGGTTTTTGATTGGCCTAACAAATAAGCAAGTTATACACTCTTTTGTATCTGTTTTATGCTTTGTTCTAATTGGACAAAAGATTTAACCGATCAGATTTGCTAAAATTAATTTATTTTCAGCCAATTTATTGGTCCCAATTGATCATTAATAAACCTGCATGTGTGATTGTTTCTGATTGGCTGAGATATTTCAACCAATCCCACATTTGCTTTAAACATTTAAATTAGTCTGCTCATTTGTGATTGGACGATTAGAATGTATTTTTTAGATCGACTGCTCACTTGTCACTCCCAAAAGACAGGGTTAAAAATTCATGAACTATAAAGGAAATGGAACTTTAATGCGAGAAACATTCCCACCCAAAACGACAACACTCAATCAAAATATTGGAGTAATTTGGGGTGTAAATCAGTTACCCTGGCTCCCGGGGATAGTTCATAGCTGGGCTTGTGGGGCTCTGTGGCCCACTGGATATTTCATGTTTTACCGTTTGATCTACTGTGAATACTGGAACAATTCCCTGACATCTGTGAGAGGGGATAAAGTAGGCATCAATATTTTAGCAAGAAATTTGTACAAATTTAAAACGATGACTTTAAATCTATTAATGAAAGTTGAGGTGATTTTGAAACAGGATTTTTTTTCTCCAAACAATAAAAACATAGAAGACAAATGTTTACAATCTAAGTAAATTTTGTTTCTTCAAGAACTATTTTAAGCCTTACATATCTGTCCACCTTTCGATTGTTGAAAATACTAATTTATAAAAATTGTTCACTGTAGAAGACATTGATTTTTTGTGTACACATTTATTGCCATGACCTCACCCACCTCCTTGATCTAACACTCCCCGATTAAACCCCTATACCTCATTGTGCCACTCCTCCCTGATGCAAACCCTTCCTCCACCCATTCAGTTAACCCCTGTAGCCCTCTCCACCCAGTCCCCTGCCCCTTCCACCTCCACCCCAAGAACTTATCCCATCTCAACATACATCTTGAGATCCCAACCCTCCCCTTCACCCATTCATTCTACCCCCTGCAACCCTCTCCATTCAATGGCAACCCTCAACCCAGTCCCCTGCCCCTCTCACCTCCACCCCAAGAACTTATCCCATCTCAACATACATCTTGATCTCGAAACCCTCCCCTTCACCCATTCATTCTACCCCCTACAACTCTCTCCACCCAGTCAACCCTCACCCCATCTCTTCCCATCCCACCACAACCCCTAAGAACTAAATCCCCTCTCAACATACGTCTTGACTGCATCTGGATTCTGCATGAGTGCCCTTGCGATGACGGCATTGGGGTCTTCCCTCTGTGGTGCTGTGTACCTAGACTTAAACATGCTGATGGGCGGTCTAACCACTGGTGGAACAACGAGCGGAGGAGGCCTTGGATGCCTGGGTCGTCTTAAAACACACGACGATGAAGCAGTGAAAAAAGGTTAACTATAGGGTGGTACAACACGGGTAGTTCAACTATAAGTTACCGGAGTGCCTTTTATGTAGTTCTAGAATTAAGTCAAAAATTGTTGATTTTGTAACTAATTATACTAGTGTATTCTTTTCAAATTATGCCATGAATTGATGAAAATATTGAAGAAAATCAGTCTCCAATGTTTCCTAAAAGTGTAAACTGTTTTGGCTGTGAATTTAAATGAATGAAAGTATGACTTATAGGTTATTTTCCCCCTAAAAACTTATTCATAACATAAAAGTGTGTATAAATCTATTAAGCATTCAATACCCGTTTTTTCAAAAAATTCAGAACATTTAGAAAGCGGATATAATTTTGAATAAGATAATTCTCAGAAAAACTTTGAAAAGTTATTCAAAACTTCTTAAATAAGGGACGACTCTCTCATTTTCTTCAAAAAAATTAACTGAAATATTTCAAAAAATGCAACAAAAATAAAAATCTTGATGAAGTTGTTTTTATTATTATTGAATAATTATTTAGTAACTTATAATTTTTTTCTTATCGATGTTGTACCACCCCTTAAAAACTCTTTCCTCATGGTTAAACATAAAAAAACGATTAAACAAACTTGTGGCACACTCATTATGATCATCATTAAATACAACACTTCCATCCAGGGGTTGCTTTTTAGCAGCTGGGCTCTTCTCTCTGCAGTGAAATAGGTGCACCATGCCAACATTCCAGGAATGTGAGTTATGCCGGCTGCACTTAACATGCAAGGGATCTGCCCCAAAAATTTCCACGTGAACAAAAATCTACATCTGTACGGATAGTTTTAAAATATCAACAGTAAATATTTCGAAAAAAAATAGTATCTATTCTAGAGTGTAGTAAAGGTTGAATATAAAATGAGGTTGAAAATAAAATTATGTTGAAAATGTTAGAATTTCAGCTGGAAATATTACTAATGATTAAGTTGAACTAGAGCCAACTTATCCCAATTTCAGAACATATGGTAGAGTATTTAAAAAAATATATACACACAAAATAATAAAAAATGAACTAACGTTTGAAACTTAATTTTGTAATGGTTTAATTTGAAGGTAAAAATAAGTTTTACCATATGCTCAGATAGAAAATTTCTCAATGTGATTAGCCCCAGTATGAACTTTCCACCAACCGAACCTTCAGATTAAAAGCTTATTTTTACAATTAAGACAAATCTCAGAGTGTGTCTATAAAAAATGTTGCTTGCTCAGAAAAAAAAGTATAGGCAACTTTATATCTCACAGTTAAGCCAAAAACAATGAAATTTTCAATGATCAGTGATAAGATACTTGTTATTGCTTACATTTTTCTAAACTCATCACCAAGTGATCAACAAAGAGTCATTTGGCATTTCTGCGGATTACATTTTGTACCTTCCCTTTAAGACAACAATAGGTCCCCTGTAAAGCTACCATCATATTGGTCATGTTCCCTGTGTGCATAGGTGCTGATTTGCATTACACCAAAATTGTACCTGGCTATTTCACCCTTCCAGCCTCGGTATGGGCTTCATTGATTTGAATGTGACAAAAACAAGATGGCAGCCTGACAAGGGTCTATACATAATTAACCACTACAATATGAACATATAATACACTAGACACTAGAGGGCGCTGTTCTGCCTCCTACTTTAGAACTCGAAAAGCGTTTTCAAAGAAGAAGCTGCTCAAAACTTAGTGCCATTCTTATAAAAAAAGTTGAAATCAGGAAATACATGTCTGACTCCGTCAAACACATTTTTAACACACAACTTGAAATAAAACTTTCTCAAGTAGTGGTGAGAGCCTGTGAGGCATTTTCCTCTGGAATTTGTTGAGTCAGTCCCCGGATCGTGGTATGAGATCTTCGGCATAGCAGGAATGTCACATGACTAGCTCAACATGATTCCAAATGCGTTCATGCTCTCCCTTTTACCACAGTATCAATACAGCTGTATAGATATTTCTAGAACACTGTTTTAATAATTTTTCAAATAATACTTTTTGTTCTACAACTTCCACCAGTCTGTTGTCTCGTTAGAAATACAACAGGCAACGAAACAGTACAAAAATTCAACTAGAACTTCCCATCCACATTTGGCATTTCAGACAAAACTAAGACTTATCATTTGTGTTAAACAAAGTATCAAAATCATGCAGAAACATGTCAACAATTCATAAATATTGATGTACATACAAAAAACAGAACCAATTTTGAAAAGGTGTTAACGAGTTACGAACTCTTCGTTTACGTTTCAGATTTTCATAACAAATTTTGATTCTATAATTATCCTGGACCTGTGATTTAAGTAATCACAGTGGAACTAAAAGGGGAACAACTACAAGAGTTATTTCTTAATTATCTAAATTAATAAACTGCTTATTAAAAGACAATTATAGACAGCAAAGAACACAACAGTTCTGAACATGTCAAATGACATTCTGAGTTATTTTTCCCACCAATAATTAATATTCAAAATTCAGTTTGGTTATTAATTATTTACTCAGGTCTACTTCGGGGATTTCCCCTAAAAATATTTTAAGACCTACACATTTTCATTTCGTGCAAATTATTAACAAAAATAACATTGACAAAATTCATACACGTAGGAGGAATATAAATTGGGATGCATCTGTTTAGAGATCCATTCTGAAAAATCATTTATACTTTTTTTTAAAGCAAGAATCTTTTCTCTCACGGCACAGAAAAATGACTACTTTCAGCTTAAAAAACAATAAAATAAACAAGGATTGCTTGGATCAAGACATAACTAAGAAAACAGAGCATTCCATTCCTTTTTAGGGGGGGAAGGTTTAAAGGGATGGAAGATTTTGTCAACTAGCAGCCATGGATCACCATTCAGCAAGATTTGGTGAGACTTGACAACGATTCTGATAAGATTTCGTTAGACTTTTCCCCGGAGTATCACTGGCAGAACTCATGAAGACTTCTTTTGTTATACAATATGAATTATAGATATACAAACAAAGCATCGGCTAATGAATCAATCAACACCCATACTTTCAAAAGCTCCGCTCAAAGTCAAATCTATTTTTACAAATTTTACGTTGGCAAGGACAATAGCATATGCAATGTCCATTTTTTACATTTGAGTCTAAATTTTGTACCTGTCTAGTTTATAATATATTTTGACATGATGGTATTTATTTCTCTGAAGCAGGGAGTGCCAGAGTGGAAATAACAGCCAGAATGGAAATTGGCACTGCCAAGTTTTCTGTACTGTTACAAAGGAAGGTTTGACTGGAAACATCTGACATATAGAAATGGATACAAATATTCATGCAGTCGATGACAAGCGATCTTTCATAATGACTACGTTCACACAGCTGGCTGCAGTTTGCGGGATCAAGCAAACCCTCCAAGTATAAAACTATATAAACAACACTGAAAGAATTTCTCCTCGACCTTAAATATGACAACTCAGAATAAAGTATGCTAAGTCTAGAAGATTAGGGAGAGTGTTACTTCTGTTCTTGATGAAAGACCAACTTAAAGCAGATACTGTTTACACTGTTATGTGTTATTGTCATTTACTTGTAATGTATAGTTGAGCAGCAATACTTGCTTTAATCAATACTATTGAAATAAAACTTATAAGCAGACTGTTTACACCCATTCTGTCAATGAATGTATTCTACAAAATCTGGAAAGTAACTTTTAAAAAAATGCAATTTTTTTTATGAATGCTGCCTTTAGTTTCTTGAAGGAATCATATACTCAGTATTTTCAAATAGTCCATGAATTTTTTGGAAACGTCTTTGGAAGCAAAGGACAATTTTGACAGGCAACCAACAACACTGCATCCAAGACGAACACTTCCACAGAACAAAAGACAACTTTCTTCCAGTGTTTCATTGTCCCGAAGAAAATTTTAGGAATATCAAAATGCAAATTTTTTTTCTTCTTGGAGATTGTCTTGAACTTATTGCATTTAAATTGCTTCACAGATCAATGAAAGAAGCTTTTAAGTTGGTTCTGAAACTTTTTTGAAATATTTTGGAAACTTGCGGTTTGGAATAAATGTTCACTTCAAGATACCAAATTATACAATCCTTTTGAAGTAGCAAGAATTTTTGATTTGTTGGGGTGTTACTGGTAAAAAATAAAATAGCTGGTTAGCTTTTATTAGACTTAAAAATAATGATTTTGAGGCTTGCTTTTGTGTTTGTGTTTTTGTTTTGTTTTGTTTTTTGTTAGCCCTAGATGAGCATTAGGGTTTTACTAATATTAGACATCAGTAAATGAGTTTGTGGCGATATTATTTTTCAAAATGACCCATGGTGAGAGTTTTAAGCCAACAAGGCAAGAAATTTCTTGCGTAATGAATTTCATGATCAGCAGTTTAAATTAAATAATTCTTCAAAACCAGATGTTATGAAGTTCAAAGCAAAAATGGTAACAGAGTAAGAAAATATTGTTTACGGTCTGAAGGTCATTTTAAAAGGTAATTTTTAAGGTCATTTTAGAGTCTAAAGGTCAATTTGAAATAAGCCTTTAGTTTTAAATATGACCATTAAACAAATGACCTTCTAAGAACAAACCATTCATAAAATATGAAAGTTGGTCATCAGCCATGACCTGAAGTATGACCCTAAAGTGCGCAGCTTTCTTTTTGTTGTTTTATTGAAAGGGGGGAATTATGATAGGTTTTTAGTATAATGAGGAACAAAGAATAATTGATCACTTACTTGTCCGGGGGTGCGTTGTAGTGTTGTTGAGGTGGTGGTGGCTGGGATGGTTTGTAGTGTTGGGCAGGAGGGGGTGCGCTGTATGGTTTTGCGGCAGGGGGAGCGCTGTGGTGCTGCGCTGTGGTTGGTTGGGACGATGAGCCGTTGGTGTAAGATGGGCTGCTGGAATAGAAAAGAAACCGATACAAATGCCCGTCCCAAACTCTTCACCAAGTGGGAATTACCTTTGGTATCGTGGTGGTTGAGATTTGATGTAATAGAGGTTTTGAAAGGCGTGGGTTAGAATCCTGGTTGAGCCGGTAGCTTGAATTTTTCAGTTTGAAGCAGAGCTTGCAGCAGCGGTGAGTAGACAAAACATAGTCCTCTGAGTGGTGAATTATCCAAAGGAGGTAGAGTACCAGGAAGAAAGGATACCAGGGTAGCCTGGCTGATACCAATCTTCACTCAGCCCTGGAATGCACAGTTGCCAATCCCAGGCTAGGCAAAGAGGTTAAAGGTTGTGGTTCTAAGACAAGATAATACAGTTACTAGCCCCAAAGTTGACAGCAAACTTCTGATGAACCAAATTCAACAACTGCCCTAACTCCACGAGGCAATAAATGACAACATCAATGACCATGTTTGGAAAGAGGCGCAGAGCTCCACATCCCATGACAGAATAAAAAGATAAGGAAAAGAAGGGGAAAAAATCAGCAAAAGAAAAAAAAATTGAATAAAAAAAATGAACTGAGGGAAAAATGCATCCCTAAAGTAAGAAAATAAAGGTTTTGTTAAACCTTTAAATAAAATCGCATTATGAAGAAAGCACAGACAAGAAAAAGAGTAGCCAAGTTGAAAATCAGTCTCTCTGTTGCAGCCCTTGAGATTTGTCTTCCACATAAATCAACGTAACCAGCCTCAGACTTGAAGACGAAGCAGTCTGGTCCCTATTAATGAAGTGAACTTTACTACTATCAATGTACATTTGAATACGGGGGATATGACAAAAATGGTGGCAGCAGGATACAGACTCCTCAAGAAACCAAATTATCGACTTCCACAAAACCAACAGTCCATTTTATTTCTCCAAAACTTGGAGGTGGTCACAGTTATACATGTACACGTATTTTAGTGTATTTTTAAATTAAAAATATGGAAAGTCACACACGCGAAAATGTAAAATATCTTAAGCATATACTTAATAAGTGTAAGTAAACCTGGTTTAAAATTGCACACTTAAAATAAATAGTTTTAAAACCTCTATGATATAACTGAGCTATTTTCTATAAAAAAAGATACACATAAATACGATCAATATCTTACTACATGTTATAAATACTTTGTTATAGTTATGTGATAAAACTTTCTAATTAGGGTCTTACAACCTACTCTATATTTTATGGATGGTAGAAGTTGCAACTTCATCTGTTACTACGATAAACATTTGGTTTATTTCCTATGATATTTAAAGGCACAAAATAAAAAAGCCCTAGGTCTCCAAGGGAAGGTACAAGACATTACCAAAGTGATGCAATATATCACTTAAAGAAGAGATCCCGCCACAAACTTTAGTCACAAAAAATGTTTATTAATTTTGAATTTTAAAACTGTGAAAAACAAAACCTGGAATAAATTTAAAGTCTTCTATGAAAAATATTGACTGGCAATTAGAAGACTCAAGAGCATGACCTTTCAAAAAGGTCACATGCCAATAGGTCACATGGCCTGTCACAGACAGGTACCAGCTGGCATTGTATTTAACTAAAGGGCAATTGCTATGGATATAACTTTTTTTAAACAAAATGGCCACTGCACTGGTTTCCTGTCTTAACAGTGCCACGCTATGATCTACATTTCAAACATTTCAAACAGATGCACAACAAATAGTCTTTTGAATTCCCCAAAAGTTCAGAATTTTTTTCTTCTTTTTATAAAAATGACAAGAAAGTTACATTATGGAAATATGGCAAAAATTTGGGCAATTTCTTTCCTGGCAAGATTATAAATTGACTAAGCATACAAAATACAATCAGAACACAAATATTTCAAAGACAACTTACGTTTTGTCACAGTAGCACCGTACAACACACACGATCCACTACAAACATGTAACGCCTATTTTCAGAAAATTAATATTTGGGGTGAAATCCGATACGATAAAAAAAAAAAAATTTGGACCGAGACTGAGTTCTATCATCAGTCGATGTAGAAGTCAGACTGGGCACAGTTCTTAAGTCAGTCGACCATCATCATGCGACAAACATTCCTCTCTGACTTCTGGCATTTCCAGACTCCGCACATGCGTAGTACCGATTAGGTATCACCAGCGACCGGTATGTCAGATAGCCAGCTTGACATCTTAAAAGATGAACGATCTATTTAGGATATGGGCTTGGGATGGCCATGGCATCTAAGGAGTGTACTTGTTTTGGTTTAAAGTTATATTGCTTGGACTTTTTAACAAATTCATCTAACAACTTTCTCACAGCATCTCTTAACATTTCAAGTTGATAGAAATTTCTAGACAGCCAATGAAAAGCTTTTGAGTAATTACATGATTATTTTCGTTACAAGAAATTAAGCAAGTCTCTTTTGGCTCCAAATTATGTAAATCAAATTTTAAACTGTATTCTCAGCTCCTGTTGCAGTTGTTTTCAAACCTTTGCGATTGAAATAAATGTCAATGAAATCAAACAAATTGCAATTTAGCAGTACAGCATCTTTTTTGGAACTCTTTGCCTGGGGCATCTTTCCCTCCTTCCTACAATCTAGAGTGTTTTAAGAGGAATATCAATTCCTACCTTCAGCTCCCCTTTTAGCCTTGCTTGGGGCGAACTTGCATAAAACAAAATAAAAAATTCTCTGTTTTTTTCATCTTCAAACTTTTTTCTGGTTTTCAAGAGTCCAGGCGAATGAACAAGTTTTGGGCGATCTAAATTGACTGAAGAGTTAAACAATTAGCACTTATCCCCTTGTCAACAAACATCAGAATTGCTACACAAAATTCTCAATCATGCTTCAGTGAAAAATGATTTGGAACATCCGGAACATATGCTAGACAAATGTTGCCCCGGATCAAATTTGGGTCACTTATTTCAAATATTTACAGATTTACGTTATCGCGCCCTTCTTCAACGGCCAAAATCCAGACTGAATAGTGAAAGACAATTCTGATTGAGACCTGGTGTTGGAATCCATCAATGGATGACTTGACCAAAATTGATAAAAGACCCTCATTTTTTGAATTCTTTTTTGAGAAACCGCCAATGTTTTTATATCTTGAAGGGTCACATTGCCTTCAAATCTCTCCAAACTTTGCTGTTTGGAATGACTCCTTATCCTTTTTTAAGAGTTGTTTATGCAATGAAACACTCCAGTGTGTTGTTATTAGTGTGAAGTGAGTGATATCAAAACATTCGCCTCTGGATATACAACCAGCGGAACATAATAGTCTGCCATTTTGGTGGAGTCAATTGGTTCTACAAAATAGCGAAATTGCCATCATTAAATCTGTACCGTCCCTTTAAGTTAACTGCAACTGTCAAACATGAATTCCTTGAATAGTTTCTGAGCCACGATCTTTCAGTATTCCCTTTGAACTTGGAGCAAAGTGAAAAACTTGATCATTGAAAGTCTACACTTTATGTTTATATCACATTTTACTCTCAGAGAGATATACAAGTTTCTTCAGAACCAGAGATTTTCTGATATTTTGAAGACTCTAGTCCCTAAAAGTTCAGGGTAGGGCCTATGCTCAAAATTTCAATGAATATAAATACTCAGTCAGTATCCCTTCTGGTTTGTTACTTGAATACAATGAAAACAAAATGAGCTTTTAAAGGTAGGGTCATAGATTGGTAAATACTCAAACAAATACATTGGTCTGAAAATCTTACTTTGTAAGAAGCACTGCAGCTGTTGATAGTATTCCCTTGGAAAAGTTTTTCAATGCCTAAATTTTCATCCTAAGTGCCACCATTGGGAGATAAAAATCTACCAATAGTTTGAAATAATATTTACTGTTTTCGTTTTTTTTAATTAGGATAACATTTGATCATTCTTGACTGATATTATAGTCATTATAAATAATACTATTAGTCTAATTATCTTGGTCTTGTACCCACACCTTTTTCATCTACCATTATCATACATACATCTCAAGGCTAATACTAAGGCACTTCAAGGTTTTTGTAAATAGTTTGTTTCCTGACTATTCTGAATACATACAGTTATTGCATAATTTTGATAAATATCCTTAAGTAAATAAATCACAGCAGTACTTTTCAATGGTTTAGAGTGACCTTGACTAAGGTAAATTGAGTGGCCAATCAGCAGCTCTTTTGAATGGACATACTCATTTTTGCTGACTCTTGGTTGATTTGAATGGCTCCTTTGATGTTGCCCTTCTGTGATTGGGCAGAAAGGCCCCTGAATCAGCATAACAATTAAAGCCAGTGGCAACTGTTTTGCATAAGATCCCTCTTTTGGCTGACTCTCTTTCTCCTTCTGATTGGTTGCTTTTTGCTCCAGCTTGTTGCTGATTGGATGAAGGGGCCCCTGAACCAGCACAGACAGCTTTACCAATTCCTGCCGATAGAAGGCAGAAGGGGAGAGAGTCAGCACAAAGAGTGAAGTTTTTCTTTTTAACATATCTTGTCATTCTCAGGTTTGAGTCAAAGGTCTTCAAAGTATCTGTAGCGTTCACAGCATGCACCCTCTGACCCCATCCCCAAAAGGTCATAACAAAGACAAATTATCTTTAATTTACACAAAAGTGTATCAAAATAATTGCAACAACATTTAATGCAGAGCTGAAAAGGTGGATCCATTTTACAAACAGATCTTCCTTTTTGAGGCGCCATGCGACAAGAAAAACCTTATAAAAAGTGTCTCCTGGCCTGTTACTTGAGTTTTCCTAAACTGAAAACTCATTCGGTCTCAAGTTTGACCACAAATCCTCTACAATATTTATAAAAACTAAATTTACAAAAACATATGTGCCCTCTAATAACTGAATGAAATTTGAGAAGGAGAAAACAAAAATGCTGTCCAGTAAAAGAAAAAAAAAGTAACATTTGACAATTTCATAAAGCTGTTAAGCAGGAAAAAACTGCTGAGCTTAGCAAGCTTTTGTGCTTATAGGCTTTATGAAATTGGCAACTTATTTGTAAAAAATGTCATTACATGAATTTTTGTTCTTGAAAAAAAATATATAAAAAAATCTTGAAAAAACAACCTTTTGTTTGTCTTGGTCGATGCACGCAAGATAAATTATTAGAGCTACCTCTACTTCATCCAAATGCCACATCAGAATGCAAATGAAATGCCTCTGGAGTCAAACACAGTTAAGTTACTTGAATGTCAAACTAGATACTCGCCTCTCTATGCTCCACAGAGATTATCAAATATCTTAAACATGGGTGGGGGAAGTTGAAAAAGGGGGTGTCAAAGGAAGGGGTCAAAGGGCAACACGAAAATGTTTTTTAAGTTGGAATTAGCACGGGGCTGTACGCTCGCTGTAAACAAAACTGAAAAGCTAGGGTGGTGGGACAGGTTTAAAAGTTCATCGGCGAAAAGAAAGAGATAAACAGAGCTTAATCTTGTTTGTCACTGTCAGAGAATGTTTTGTTATAGTCTGCGTTCAGCTGAATGTTAATGTGATGTCTAAATATGAAACATAAATACATGTATGTTTGAAACGTTCTATATGATGAGATATGGCCTGACATTTCGACCCGAGTGGAGTGTTTCTTAAAGGCTGATTTAAGCCTTCCAAACATCAGGCCATGAACTATTTTTTGCATTTATACAATAGGTCCTAATGGTTGGGGGGTATGTAGTTTGCAATGGCTGATTCTATTGTCTCATGTTGAGATAATATGCTTACATTGTAGACCCTAATTAGTTTGCAATGGCTGATTCTATTGTCTCATGTTGAGATAATATGCTTACATTGTAGACCCTAATTAGTTTGCAATGGCTGATTCTATTGTCTCATGTTGAGATAATATGCTTACATTTTAGACCCTAATTAGTTTGCAATGGCTGATTTGATTGTCTCATGTTGAGATAATATGCTTACATTGTAGACCCTAATTAGTTTGCAATGGCTGATTCTATTGTCTCATGTTGAGATAATATGCTTACATTGTAGACCCTAATTAGTTTGCAATGGCTGATTCTATTGTCTCATGTTGAGATAATATGCTTACATTGTAGACCCTAATTAGTTTGCAATGGCTGATTCTATTGTCTCATGTTGAGATAATATGCTTACATTGTAGACCCTAATTAGTTTGCAATGGCTGATTCTATTGTCTCATGTTGAGATAATATGCTTACATTGTAGACCCTAATTAGTTTGCAATGGCTGATTCTATTGTCTCATGTTGAGATAATATGCTTACATTGTAGACCCTAATTAGTTTGCAATGGCTGATTCTATTGTCTCATGTTGAGATAATATGCTTACATTGTAGACCCTAATTAGTTTGCAATGGCTGATTCTATTGTCTCATGTTGAGATAATATGCTTACATTGTAGACCCTAATTAGTTTGCAATGGCTGATTCTATTGTCTCATGTTGAGATAATATGCTTACATTGTAGACCCTAATTAGTTTGCAATGGCTGATTCTATTGTCTCATGTTGAGATAATATGCTTACATTGTAGACCCTAATTAGCTATTACTTGATATCTCTTATCCTCAGCTATTTGATCAGTAAATAAACCCAGTTTGGAGTTTTGCTAAGAAGTTTCTAGCAAGGAGTAATTTTTTGTATTGATTTTTAATCATGTACTTTACCTTTAACTTCAAAAAATGTTTGTATTTTTTAATAGACTGGGAATGGGATTGCCTTGAAATGTATAGTGACCCAGACTTAATTTAAGGCCTTGTAAAAACTTTGAGGGGATTTACACTCCAATGATTAAGAAATGGCAGGAGATATTTTTACATGATGATTCATCTTTGACATATGTACCCAAGACATTCCCCAACTGACAAGACTGGAGGTCAATATAAAACTAGCTTTAAAGGGAAAAACTCATTTTTTTATTTCATTACATTTTTTGTTTCGTTTTTTACAATTGCAGCTCATTTCATTCCTAGTAAACACTATAGAATTAAAGGCACTGGACACTATTGGTAATTACTCAAAATAATTGTTAGCATAAAAACTTACTTGGTAACAAGCAATAGAGAGCTGTTGATAGTATAAAACATTGTGAGAAACGACTCTCTCTGAAGTAATGTAGTTTTTGAGAAAAAGGTAATTTCTCACTCAAATAATAAAAGACTTCAGCGAAGCCTTTTATTGTTGGCATCTGAAAGCACACAAATTTGTGCAACAAGGGTGTTTTTTCTTTCATTATTTTCTTGCAACTTCGATGACCAATTCAGCCCAAATTTTCACAGGTTTGTTATTTTATGCATATGTTGGGATACACCGAGTGAGAATACTGGTCTTTGACAATTACCAAAGGTGTCCAGTGCCTTTAAAGGCACTGAACATGTTTGGTAATTATCAAAGACCAGTATTGTCACTCGGTGTATCCCAACATATGCATAAAATAACAAACCTGTGAAAATTTGGGCTGAATCGGTCATCGAAGTTGCAAGAAAATAAAGAAAGAAAAAACACCCTTGTTGCACAATTCTGTGTGCTTTCAGATGCTAATAAAAGGCTTCATGCATGAAGTCTTTTATTATTTTAGTGAGAAGTTACCTCTTTCTCAAAAACTTTGTTACTTCAGAGGGAGTGGTTTCTCACAATGTTTTATACTATCAACAGCTCTCCGTTGCTCGTTACCAAGTAAGTTTTTATGCTAATATATATTTTGAGTAATTACCAAACGTGTTCAGTGCCTTTAACTGTTTGAGGCAACTCTGCTGACTAAAAAAACAAAAAAACAAAAAACAAAAAAACAGATCAGGCTTATAGGTCAAATCAAAGTTACATTAACCCTCTTGCTGTCTGACCATTCAATACCATTCACTGTGGTTTTGAATGATAGATAAGCTATGCCAGCCTTGCAATATGATACCATGAGGGAATGCATGTACACAGTACACAGTTAGTTCTGTGCACAGTTGTGCCACCATACACAACTTTGGCAGTTGAATGGTTTCAAATGGTTGGTCAACTCACTTGAAAATGTTGCGAACAGTAGGAGGGTTAAAGTGGAAAACATTTCCTATTTTACAAAAGTGGTATTAAAGCATGCTGACAACATTGGTAAATGTCAAAGACCAGTATCCCACCTTTAAGCAGGCCTGGAATTTCATCTTTGAGAGGGCAAAGCCATTTTCAATTTGGAAAGGGCACTTCCGTTGGAAAATCTTAAAGTCTATGGGAAACTTCTGGAGGGGCACCAAGGCCAAGACCAGGGGTAACAGAGAGTTAACAACTCGTACATCAAGTAAAAATCTGAGAAACTTCAGACAAATCAGGTTGTGACCACAGCTGAACTGACTCTTTACGGACAAAAAAGTCAACAAGACAGAAAGACAGCAGAAATTGTACACCAAGTGAAAGTCTGAATGACATTAAGATAATTCAGAAGAAATTTGCATTAACTTTGAAATCATGTTATGACCATTTAACTATGAAAGTTTCCAGAAGAGCGGCATACTAAATCACCCCCTGTCCCTGATCTCATGTCCCTTAGCAAGAAACATTCACTCCCTCCTGTGTTTTCTTCTCTGAGATTTGCTGAGATCCTCCATCGACAAGAATTAGCCCCACACTGGGAGGATGTTTTCAACAACTGACAAATTCCACCTCGGCAGCAATCTAAAAACGACCTGCAAATTACTCTTCTAAACTTGATTTTCTCTTTTAGAACCACGGTCTGGAGTTGACAATTTCTCTCGCTGCGTGATAACCTGACTGCATTTGTAATGTGGTACGTGACGAGGGTAACATGAACTGTATGTGATACAAACTTGTTTGAGGCAGGGAACCAACTGTCTGAGCTGGTAATCGAGTTACCTTTTGAACTGTACAGCAACAATAAATGCCATCTTTTTTTGACTGCATGAACCAACTGCCACTGAGCTGGTAAACTGGAGTATTAATATTTAAAATATGCAGCAAACAGTCAACGCCGTATCTCTTGGTTGTAGGGAACTAGCTGTCTACACTGGTAATCCAGTAACCTACGACATGCACAACAAAATGAATGCCATCTTTGTAGACTGCAGGGAACTAACTGTGTCTGAGCTGGTGATCCATCTGTGAAATAGGCAGCTAAACTCTGAATTATCTCTTCTTGGTTGCAGGAGACCAGTTGTCAGAGCTGGTGACCTTTGACCCGTGACAATTCCTCAAAAGCATTTTGGGTTCTTCACGAATAGTTTAGGATACCTTTAAGGTCAAAGAAATCACAACTTTAACTTTTCACGGAATGTGAATTCGGTTTCATCCATTGAGTATCCGCTGTATCACATCCACAATCAACATAAGCAGGCTTCGAACTGCGACCAGGATTCGAACCCGCATTCTGAATTCTTGATGATTCCAAACAACAGTCAGGATTGACCCCAACTATTCCAAGACTGAAGGGGGGAAAGTAACTACATTGTTGCATCATTGTTGATTCAATCCACAGCTGACTTAAGCTGGATTCGAGCCCTAAACTTCATGCTTTTGAAGCTGTCTGACCTAGATTTAACTCAACCACCAAGATACCAATATAGAATGCAAGGGTACAACAATATAAAAATTACGTAGTTTATCTTTGAGTAAGAAAAGGCAAATATTAAGTGTCAGATCGGAATTATCATCGGACCTCATTAAAACAGTAGACTTCATAGAACAGTTTTAAACAACAGAGCGGCCATCTTTGTCTAGTTCCCTCCATCAGCAATGAGATAACTGCACTGTTTCATCCAATGACTGGAATCTGACTATTAGGTTAGTGTTGAACCCCAGAAGAACCTTTTAAAAATGTTTAACCAAGCTCAATCTTTCGAAGAAGGTCCCCCTTTTTGTTATGTTTTAGCTTCAGACTAGAAGCACAAAGTTTGAAAAATTATTGATGATGCATGGTCCCAATTGCATGAGCAGGGTACCAGTCACAGATGGTATGGTACATGTGACATGGTTTTTTGGCTGTTAACCTTATTGGCAAAAACATATTTGTTGTGCTTAGCTTTTTTTTGTGCCTGGCGAAAATGGGACCTTTGCTGCGATTTGCCTTGAAAAGGCACAAGTTCTTACAAACTTTTGGCCGATTTTTGGGGTCTTTTCATGATTATAGATGTTACAGAAATGTTTGTAAAGAGAGAAATTGGCTGTTGCCGGCTTGGTGTTTCCATCCACTTCAAGAATCTGTATTACTCTCACAACTTTCATATTCTTCTTACATTCAAATGAATGCAACCAAACTGAGGCTGGGGGGAGAATAGTCTGGTGCTATCAGGTATCAGTATCCATTACTGTGCTGAAGATGGGGAACAAGACAAATATGGTCGCTTTTGATTTACTGAAATGTAATCTGTCTTACCCAGACGATGCGTCAATACGGGCCTGCTTCTCACAGTTGTGGCAGTACTCTTTCCCTTGAACGGTGAAGAAACCTGGGGTGGTGGAAGAATATGTAAGAGTATAAAATAAAATGACACACCAAAAAAGATAGTTTTTGTATAGTTACAGTGAAAAGGATCAAGGAAAATAAGATGAAAGTTTTTAATTTAAAAAATTGATTCACCCAAAATGTTACAGAGTCTACGGTCTAGCTGCTTTCATATGGTGCTTGATATGGGGAATGGTGTACCCCCTTTGTGTCTTCATTGTGTGCTTGGAATCTCAGCAATTCTTTAGAGGATTTTAGGGGGGGGGGGGGGGGAATTCTGTACAAAAGCAAAATAGTGCGTTAAAGTATGGGATTATGCGGAGGGGGAGGGGGAATACCCTCTGCGCCATCTCAGGCATGGTATTGCTGCTATGGTTTGTTGGCAGAGTAATTGTTTATAACAAACTGGTGATTTCCATTGTGGTTTTCTCACTAGAAGTCAAAATGGCTGCACTTTGATAGTGAGGCTTGACTGCACCGATCCAATGAGAGACAATAATATCATCTCACCCTTGTTTTTGAGTGGACTGTTGCACATGTAACAGATGAAGCACTCTGGGTGGAGAGTCTTATCTTTGGCTTTCAAGACGGGTCCACTGAAAAAGACAAGACACAAATATCAGTGATTAAAAAGAAAAATTATTATTGAGGAATGAAAATGGTTACAGCAATTCATGACTTCCTTCATCCAAAGGTTATAAATTTCATACTCGAACCCTTTTTTCGGTGAATTATTTCCCTCTGTAATGAAGTCATATTCGAGAAAACTGTATCTGAAAACCCTTTAAAACGGCAACACCTGATTTCGGTTGTTACAACCAAAATTAAGGACAATGTGTTTACAGGCTGGAAATAGTGCATGGTTTTTCACTCTTTTCTCCTTTGTCAGCTCTACCAATCCCATTATAATATATTTAAGCCAGAATTGGGGGGATCAGAGCGGGGCTAAACGCGCAACTTCTTCCCCCGTACGATAACAAACTGAATGACCAACCCAACCAACCAAGTTATTGAAAGAGGTCCATCGATCCCACCTGGAATAATCCCCTCTTGCCTCACTCCCAGTTAAAACTCCTCAAGTATTCTGCCGCCGATTCAGAAAGCTAGGCTCTAGGAGGCAAGCGATGGCCGGACAGAAGGACAGCTTCAAGCAAACAGCTGCAACAAATATCTCAAAGCTGAATGATTATTTGAAAGAAAAGTTTTTGCTTGACCTCACACTGTTCTGTTGAGCTAAACCAATGTACCATCATCTCAGACAGTTGTCAACACGTTCTCTGAAGTGTTGAACTGGTTTGGGGCCTTAGAGTTCCTTGAAGAGGAAATACTTATTCAACCTCCCAGTGGGCAAGCCTTTTCTTTTTCTAATTTAAGACTTGAGGAATCTCAGGGCCCTTTCACACAAACACCAGTAACAAAGGTCCTTGGAGGTTGGGTTGGGAAGGGTAAGGGTTGGGTGGGTTAGGGTTGGGTTACAATGGGGTTGGGTTAGGGTTGATGTTGGGTTGGGATGAGGTTGGGTTGGGATGAGGTTGGGTTGGGATGAGGTTGGGTTGGGATGGGGTGGGGTTGGAAAGGGTCAGGGTGAGGTTGGGTCAGGGTGAGGTTGGGTTACGGGCGAGGTTGGGTTACGGGCGAGGTTGGGTTACGGGCGAGGTTGGGTTACGGGTGAAGTTGGGTTACGGGTGGGGTTGGGTTAGGGGTTAGGTTGGGTTGGGATAGGTGTGGGGTTGGGTTGGGATAGGTGTGGGGTTGGGTTGGGATAGGTGTGGGGTTGGGTTGGGTTGGGATAGGTGTGGGGTTGGGTTGGGTTGGGATAGGTGTGGGGTTGGGTTGGGATAGGTGTGGGGTTGGGTTGAGATAGGTGTGGGGTTGGGTTGGGTTGGGTTAAGGTTGGGGTTGGGTTGAGTTAGGGCCAATGTTGGGTTGGGTTGTGTTGGGTTAGGGTGGGGTTAGTTGCGTTAGGAAGGAAAAAAGGGATGGGAAGGGAAATGGGATTCTGTTTGAGTTGAAAATGAGGTTAGGGTTGTTGTTCAGAATGGGAAATGGGAATGGTGCATGGAATGGAGTTAGGGGTTTGTGGTTTGGGTTGGGGTTTGGTTTTGGACAGGGTTTGTGGTTAGGGTTAAACTTACACTATTCCCAGGTTGCACCTGAAGCACATGGGTAGCGTAGGTGCTGGCCTCGACCCGGAACTGGGGGATGCGACTGGTGCTCTGACACTTCTTACACCTGCTGGAGCATTATCTGTAAAGAGACAAAATGAAAACATCATACATTGTTATTAAAGGTTTAAAAGTTTTAACAGGAAATGACCTATAAATAGACCAATCTGCAATTATATTACACTACCTTTTAGACTAACCTTTACATTAACCTTTACACTAACCTTTACACTAACCTTTACACTAACCTTTACACTAACCTTTACACTAACCTTTACACTAACCTTTACACTAACCTTTACACAAACCTTTACACTAACCTTTACACAAACCTTTACACAAACCTTTACACAAACCTTTACACAAACCTTTACACTAACCTTTACACAAACCTTTACACTAACCTTTACACAAACCTTTACACAAACCTTTACACAAACCTTTACACAAACCTTTACACTAACCTTTACACTAACCTTTACACTAACCTTTACACTAACCTTTACACTAACCTTTACACTAACCTTTACACTAACCTTTACACAAACCTTTACACAAACCTTTACACAAACCTTTACACAAACCTTTACACTAACCTTTACACTAACCTTTACACTAACCTTTACACTAATCTTTACACTAATCTTTACACTAACCTTTACACTAACCTTTACATTAACCTTTACACTAATCTTTACACTAACCTTTACATTAACCTTTACACTAATCTTTACACTAACCTTTACACTAACCTTTACACTAATCTTTACACTAACCTTTACACTAACCTTTACACTAACCTTTACACAAACCTTTACACAAACCTTTAGACTAACCTTTACACAAACCATTACTTTAACCTTTACACTAACCTTTACACAAACCATTACTTTTACTTTTACACTAACTTTTACACAGGTATTCACCCAAATTGACGAGCGAAGCCAAAATATAGAGCAGATGTAAACAGTGTTTGGACAAGCAAATCCATCCTTTTTTTAAAACCAGTCATCACTATCTGCATATTTATTATCTACAATGTAGGCTTACTCCAACTGCGCCTTTGATGTTGTTTAATAATTACTATCTTCATCTGGTTGTTGCCTGAGGCTAGGGTTACATCCAGAGGAATTTGACGCTGGAATGTACGGAGCTGGTGAAGCCAGCCTCTTAAGCCGAGATAAAACCCACTAGGATCTGTTAATACAGCTACCAACAGTGTGATGGCAGAGATGGCAAAAAATACACATGCATAGAACTGGTGATAGACCAACATCAGGATAACATTTTCCCAAAGGAAATGGCAATCCTAAAAGGGTGTTTTACCATGAAACACGGCAAGTTGGTATCTGGGATAAATTATTTGCCGATAATTTTAAGTTCCTTGAAACCCTAAATTTGCATGAAGCTTTTTTATTGTCTGAACCCAACTTCTTGCTTAAATCTTCATATGAAAGAAGGGTAGTGGGTCTGGGTCTTCCCTTGGTCTAGAGGATGAAGCCCCATGAACCTCCTGGGTGTTACATTTCAACGGATTTACAGACTCTCTACATCACCATGAATAAAGGACTAGGGTAGTGGACCTGGGTCTCCCCTTGGTCTAGAGGATGAAATACCCTGAACCTCATGGGTGTTACATTTCAGAGGATATACAGACTCTCTACATCACCACATATGGACAACTTAAAGATTTTATTTTTACAGGTTGCTTGTTCACATCTAGAAGTCTTTAAGGAAATTCCTAAAAACAGGAAAAACTGACAAATCACAGGCTTGTCAAAGTTTCAAAACCTCCCCCAAGGAATCATTTTTGTGGCCTTACCCATTTGCGCCTCCTCCTCTGCAGTCATGCTCTGCAGCATCTTGAAGGAACGAGACTGGGCACTGGGGTTGATATACCCACCATACCTCATTTCCTCATCTTCACCTCGGTCGATGTACTGGGCGGGGGCCTGGCCATGGCTGTAGGAGGGCGGCTCCTGGTAGGTTGGGGTGTAAGGCTTGGCAGCGTGGCCGTACGTCGGTGTGGATGCTGGCATATCACTTCAAAAATATGTAGAAATATTTCTGTCAGATTATGTGTTTATGCATTGTTTAATTTGGGATAATGGAGAGGAGGCTTTCGGGAGGGGGATTGGTGAGGGGATTAGGGGAGTTTGGGGAAAAGGGATTAGGAGAGGAGGATGGGAATTGGGAGGGGTATGGGAGGGGCTTGGAAGAGGGGATGGGGAGGGGGCTTGGAGTGGGCTTGGGGCGGGGGCTTGGAGTGGGCTTGGGGCGGGGGCTTGGAGTGGGCTTGGGGAGGTGGCTGGTATGGGGTTTGGGGAGGGGTATTGGAAGAAAGAGTCTTGGGAAGGGGATGGGGAGGGTATGAGGAAGGCAGCTTGAGGACGGGATTGAAAGAGGGGGCTTGGGGAAGGGGTTTGGGGGAGGGCCTTGGTGAAAGGGTTGGGGAGCACTAACACTATACTCACCCTCCAACACGTCCAGCAATCATCCCTTCTGTCTGGCCCTTAAAGCTGTCTGCAATGTTCTCAGACGAGTAGATTCCAACAGGAGAGTTGAACTGCTTGTGGACCACCGAGGCTCGACCCATCCCAGCGCCGGCACCTGGACTTGCTCCAAAAGGCTTGGCTGACGCATTGTGTCCTGAGCCAGGATGGTTGAACGTCTGTAGTAAAACAAGGTTTGTTGCAAAAAAAATATTTTAAAAAAGAAACAAAAAGGTAAATCTAACTGACCAGCTCCCCTCCAAAACTCACAACTTCAACAAATATTTGAAGCCACTTTTATTCAAATCATCGTAAAGACAATCTTTTGGTTTTTGTCGCAAGAAATGGTTGGTTTGGCCTTGGAGGAAGCAAATAGATTTGGTGGTGTAATCAACGCATCAATCAAATGACAAGTAATAAACCATGAGGGAAACTGACTGGCTACATTTTATAACAATTTTGGGTTGAACAAAGAAAAATTGACTAAAGTGAGACTTGAACCTGTGACCTCCGGATTGATGTGCCGGTGCTCTACCAACTGAGCTATCTAGCCCTAATGTTGGGGTCTCCCTTCTTTGTCAATATCTTTGTTCAAGGTGCCAGTCAGAAGCCATTTAACCTGTAGCTGCCATATAGCTAAGGATCACACCCAAGTTTACGATACAACCTGGGAAGCGACAGCAGGGGGATCACCTTAAGGGAATGCAACTTTTTATTTCAGATATCAAGTAGTATACCAAAAGGGAAAACTGACTGGGTAAAACAAGGAAAAATGTACGCAGTTCAGATGATTTCATTTGGAAGTTCAAGGCGGCTTTTACAAAATCCAGATATTGAGCAAAAAGTGCGCACTTGGTGATAATAAAATGAACTTGCCTGTTTACTGGCCTGTAGTGACACATTAGTTACTGCAGAATCTGTCTCATCCCTTGTAATCTTTGGCTTCCAAAGAGTTGCCTCACCCCTGTAAATAAAATGGAATAGACCACAGAATGAGCTTTGAATAGACTTCAATACATGGCAGAGTCAAAAACAAAAATGACAATGCTCTGATTTCTCGATTCCTGAAGTCCTGTTCCAAAGGGATAGGTATGCGGAACTTTTTATTCACGAAACTCCCCCGTTTTGGGAGTCTAATCATTTCAAATTCAACAAAACCTGTTATGCTTCATAAAATGTCCACTTCTTCCTTGACAGGTTATTGTGATAACGACAAATAACAGACAACAATTCAAGTTAAAGGTACGGGCATAGATTGGTTTTTGTCACTGTATACAGATTTATAGGCAAAATTATTTAAAAAGATACAATAAAAGTTATGTGAAATTTTCAGCAGAATAAAGTGATACTTGTTCAGAAAACAGCACACAAAATTTCACAGTACATGTATTTTCACAAGACGTTGAATCAATCCACATTTAGTGCATTGACAGCAAATACGAACCGCATCTCTAGAAGATCCTAACAAATTCACTCAAAAGCCAGAGGTTATTCTCATTTCAAGACTCTATGTTTTTCTGAAAAAAGGGGAGCCAAAAAGTTACAATAATTTCAGCAGAAATAATTGATGGCATGATGTTTTGACCCTAGCAGAGTCTTTTTCGAACGCTAAAGAAACACTTGAGCCTTCGAGAAAGACTTTGCTAGGGTCGAAACGTCAGGCCATCAACTAACTTTTGCATTTGTAATACCATAGGTTCTTTTGGTTGTTAAGCAGTTTGCAACAGCTAGTTCTACTTTCTTAATAATTTCAGAAGTTACTTTCTGGATAAACAATGGAGGACTAGAATGGTTGTGCACTGACACCATAAACCTTCACAGTTCCTTCGTCACTTTAAAGACCAAGGTTGCCCCTTTAAGTAGTGATAAGATGCTGACCCCAACTTGGAATTGAACTCAAGGCTGGGTTGGTTTCAGTTTGAGACATGACATACCGACATAGGCGTTTTAACAAGTACACATTCCATGCTGTTTTGAGGAATTCCAACATCATCCACACTGTTGGCTCTAACTCTCTATGCTCTAATAATTTCTTAGTTGAACTACGTGCACGTGGAGACTTGCATCTAAGAATTAGAATTTGTGGAGGAGGGATTGGTCCTACAGGAAGTAATCGGTCCAAGGGGACATTCTGAATTTTCAATGTTTACAAATTTCAATATTTGTTTCGAAATTGTGGGTTGGTGGGTCACAGAAATAACTGAAAATTGAAATTCAGTTTCCAATTCAAATAATAGTCAACTTTGTTTCAATAGCTGACCGAGCTCTGTGCCCGATGGCGATGGGTTTTTCTTGTGTTTCAACTAAAAAAGTTGCCTGCCGGAAGCCAAGAAAAGCCATTGAAAACTCCTGAGCTGGGAGAAACATTTGTCTGAAATATCCGCTTTGTTTGAGCCCTTTCTTTGTTCTTCAGTGTACAGAGTATACTAGCACCAGCTACTTTAAAAGTATCCTACATGTACATGTACATGTTCAAGTTTTGAGTGAGCGACTGGAAATTCCTTCAATTGACTGCTTTTGTGGACTGCCTTCAAGTTCAGACATAAACTCTGGAAGGTCAGACATGCATTTTTTACAGCTGAAAAGGAAACAAAACTGTGTACAACGTTGTCGGTTTTCAATGGCACAAACAAAATCAAAAAGAGGGGGGGGGGAGAGAAAGGGAAATCAGGTGATCAGCGTGCCTGGAAAAAAGGTGGGCTCTTTTCAGTTTAAAATTTCAGTTAATTTCTTGTTGCAATACGAAACATCTAAGTACAATAAAGAATAACAGAACATTGCACCCTCTATTGGATAGTAAACACCATTGTTTGTAATGTGCAATGTGTGTACAACAATATTTCAAGTCCTGTTCAAGAGTGTCCTTTTCAGGCATACATATAGAAGCACTGAAGTCTTGAGAGAAAGACTAGGCTACCAGATGTTCCTCTGTTTATTTTGAGGTTAAAGGCCTCTTTGTGACAACATGACATCATCTTAGATCATCAAACCCTCCCTTTTCTAAATAATTACATTATGTCCGCTCTTCCACTCGTGATTCTAGTCTGTGGTTTTTGTGGGTCTGGTAAAAACCCTAACTCCAAGATAGATTACACCAGAAGTCTCTTTTCCTTTCACAGAAAAACATAGCATTATCAGGCTTGATATTTTATCTTTGGAAAAAAGTAGGAACATTGTATTGAGTGAAGAGCTGACATCCGTGTACACATGGTGTAGGCTTTACAGACTTTCAGGCTATTTGATCAACATTTTCCTGATTTTTCCAAGGGCAGAAAAATTGGTGATTAGAATAAATGTCTGATATGTGAACATTGAATATACACCAGGCCTGCCAGGCCTGCCAGGCCTGGGGTGCTGGGTATGGGCGGTATGCACTGGAATGTGTCACTGGAAGTTAGAAATGTAAGGATGCTTTGCAGAAATAGTGAGAGTTCATTCAACATCGTAAAATAATCATATCATAATAGTACCAATTTCTTTTAAAGATTTCTTTTGATTAGGTATGAATTATGTTTACGATAGAATGTGCATTGTTTGAAAAGCAGGGGATGCTTTAGTTAGCAACCCTTAGCAAAATGTTTGAGGTGTTGCAGCATTCACAGTAACACCCCCCCCCCCCCCAATAAAACATCAAAGGCTTTAATTATTTTTGTTTCAGTTTTTCGACCACCGAATACCTGTCATGAGTCACTTCTGCTTTTTTTTGTTCACACGTTGACGAAGCGTGGGCACAAGAGTCTTTCCAAAGAGATTAATCAAAAGTGAAATTGTCATCGGCCGCGGAACGTACTGAATAATCAAGCAGTAAGGGTGAGTCAAGCTTGCCTTGAAAACAAAATGCACAATTACAGCAATCGAATCAAAACATGAACAATTTATGTATGAAATTTACGCTATGTAGGCTACATGTAGTAGTGTGCATTGGGGTGTAACGTGTAACAGACACTTTTATGGGAATTTATTTGAAAAGATTCTGTCAACTGCTTTGTAATACATGTACATATAACCAAATTGTCAGACAAGAGAGGCTATCGGGGTATTTTGGTCACCCTGTATTGGTTGGTTCTGGTTCCAAGGTCAATACTCAATATTGTTTTGAAATGCACTCATTTTCCAATAGATAAAGTCCTTCGGAAAGAAGAAAAACAGCAAGTCTCCAACTTCACATTAAAATGCTGTAAAATGTCATTTTTCTTTGATACTTTCAGAGCAAAATTTGAAAAATGATCTCATAAGATATCAACAACAAATGGGTTTGACGAAAAATAATATGAATAAAATAAAAAAATTATTAAGAGAACATCTGTTTGGAATTACAACTCACCAAACTGTCCCTCTTTAATTTTCAGGGCTTAATGGGGGGAATCTATGAATGGTCTGATTGTGGCTGACATGGGGAAAATAGTTTCATTTTACATGTATCTTGATTGGCTAATAACATGAGTCATGACTGATGATAACCAATCAAAGTTCCTGAGGGATGAATTTGAGACAATATAACTGTCATGCCCTCAATAAATCAAGGAAATTATAAGGAATCAAATTCACGATTGTTATGACTCATGAAATTACTTCTGTAAATTATTCTTGTTCGATTCAAAGTAACTTGTTACTGATGATGTCATTTATAACCATGATTTTCTGTGTTTTATAACATTATTTGACATGTACGTAAAACAAGAAAATATTAATCTGAAATATTTGTCCGACAGTCGGGTATTTTGAGCCAATTGGCATCATTAGTGCAGAGTGTTGTTTGATGATATTTATAACGGTTGGCATGGTTGGTTGGATCGTCCTTTCTCTATGGTTGGATAAATGTGTTTACTAAAAACCAGACCAAGGGAACTAATTTACTCCTCGTGAAAACAAAGACATGCTATCCCTTTAAACATTTCAATAAACAAATCTATGATTTTGATCTCAACAAGCTATGGCAGTTCTTTGTGCAATGATCGTTTCTACACCATTACCCAAACAGAAGCGTATGTATTAAAACCGTTTCGCTCACAGAGGCGGAAATGGCCCAGTTATTGTTACATAAACAGGATCCTGATCTTCCTGAGAAATTCAACAGCCTTTGATTTTATTATTCAGTCTTCAGTTTGGTTAGTGTTATGTTTCATCGTGCATGATCTAAACCTCTGTCAAGCTCTCTCCTATAAGCCAGGACAAAAACTCTGTTCTTGTATTGGGAAGAAAGCAAAACGAAGTTAATGGTGGCCTTTGTCAGTGAGACCTGCATGAAATAGGAGGGAAAAGCTTCATCATTTTTCAGATTTTTTTTCCTGCATTTTGCATTCTGCATTTTGGATCTTTCCAATAAAGGTTTGTGACTGTATAAACCAAATATTTGAACCAAGAGGTGTTTCAGAACTACATGTATGTATTACAGCATGGCTATAAATCTTACAACTGAAAAAAAACCCACCCAAAACTACAAAGAAGTTTTTGTAGCTTTCATCAATGTGAAACCTGAACAGAATTTTTGAAAATTATTTTAACAGTTATTTTTATTTTTTTATTGAATTGCGAATTTTCTCAACACTTCCGGCTGTATTACCATAGTCAAATCCTTCACCTTGGTTTACAATTCTTTTCTCGGCTGACATTAAGAAGGATTTTAGGATATTTTTGACATGCCTCGCACCTGATTATCTTACCAGTCTAAATTTATCAAGAGAGCAAATGTTAACAGATCAGTGCAATGTGATCCATGTACTGTATTTATCACTGATCAAGTGAGATGGAAATGACCTGGTACCGAAAAGATTCAAGGGAACTTTGGGCAGAGGTGAAAAAAGAAAAAAAAATTAGAAAGGGATGTGGGAAACAAATGCAGCTTGGTATGGCAAGTTGGTAAAGGTCATAAAATGGAAATTAATACATGTAAAAAACAACAACAATACAGTACATACATGTATGTATGTATTGTTGTTGTTTTTTATCTCAAAATTTACAAGGTTTACCGTTGGTTTATCAGTAAATAATCCTGACAAATATTTAATTTGTGTTAATTGCCCGGCCGGGTGATATATTTAAGCCCGTTTAAGGAGATATTAAACCACACCAAGTGTCTGTTTTCTTGGAACAGAAAATGTGTCCTTAAATATTTGTTAGAAAAATTGTCACAGGTTTTATTGTTTACATCCAGACAGCATGAATATAGGCTACACTGTTGGGGGCAAAAGTCATTGCTGATGAAAAGGTCTGAAACTAGGATCAATATTTTAAGAGGGATGCTGAAATATCTTTTGATAACCCCTGGAGTTATATACTCCAAGAAGCCTCTGGGATCAATATCCTCAGTGCTAGAGAAGTAGATCAAAGAGCAAGATTTCATTCAATTCAAGAAAATAAAAGCTATTTGCTTTCCCCTGACACACACAAAAGTCTGAACACAGATTAATGTCTAGAATCTCCCATCCCTGCACTGTAGGTACTATATATCCTTCCCTAAAGCAAAAAGCATTTAACTGGTCTTTTCAAAATATTTAAAAACAGAATGCAGTTTAAGTTATCATTTGTTTTAATTCAAGGGTATTGGTTCTATATTTGATTTCTGTTTCTGAATCTTGGTGTTGAGAGGAGGAAAATAAAATAATAACTCAAAAACAGTTGACCTGAGTCTAGTTTTTCTTGGTGATGTGCATGTAGAACATTTGACGTCCCAACAATATGTTTAAATTTTCCCATTCTGTTCTTTAAGATGTATTTAGACTGGTATGCTGAGCACTGCTGTCTACCACAACCATAAATGGTTAGGCCTCATTGATTGAATTGCTTGTCTGACTTTGGTCGGCCAGGTCGGTCGGTTGTCGAGAATTGTCATCCTTAGAAAGGGTGGGTACCAACTGGGGCAGAATTTAAAGAGACAGTTCAACCTTGAGTCATGAATTCTATAAAGGGAAGGCAAATTTTTTTTTTACGGAAGAGTAACTTTAATGCCCAACCTCTAGGTTCCAATAAACGCGCCTTACAAACACCCCTGTTAAAATGTCATAAAACTAGGGGGGTCATGTTTTTAGTGATAATACCAAAAAACAGTTCACAATCAAGCTTATTTTGATTGTGGCAACTGAAACAAGCACCAGTGATCTAAAGGCCTTCAAACTTTATTTCCTCGACTTCGACAGTATTTCAGGCAGAAGTATTTCTTTAGGGATTGGCTTTGAATCTTAACAACATAAGAGAGTTTAAGTTCATTGTGATGTTTATTGAAAACAACAGGATGGGAATAGATTTAACACAACTTTCTCTCCCAATAAAGAAACAATGAAGTCCTTTCTTTTGAAATGAAAACCTCTTAAATTTTACAGCGTCATAAATTTGAAAGAGTAAGTAAAATAGTTTTCAATGTAAACTGTCTACACTGGTCCTGGTAGAATGACAAGTAAAAGTAAACATTGCTCCAGTTCCTGGTGTCTTGGAGGGAATTTACGACTCTGTTTTTCGACCACATTTCACAAGATGTAAGTTGCAAGGCTCAGAGGTGGGTAAATGAAGAATATTGTACAGGTTTCACTTGTATTAAAGGTATCAGACAGGATTGGTAGAGCTGACAAAATAGTCACATACAGTGTTCATGTTTTGTGTTATCAACAGTATACATGAAATAACAAAAGGAGTGGTCATCCCTTAGTGAAAACAACAACAAAACCAGTTCATGTTTTGTAATTATTTAATTATTTAATGGATTTTGCGTTGCTCAAGTCAGGCTTATTTTGATCCTGGCAAGTGAAATAAGCAACTGGCAAGTTTGGCGTTCTTCAAATGCTACCTCATTGACCTTCAAAGATTTCAGATGGAAATTCTTCTCTGCAGGATTGGTACTGGTATGAAATTGACAATCAGTGAGCTTTCAGATTGCCGCTTCTCATGGACCTCTCTCTCCATGCCCCTCCCCTGCCCCACCCCCTAATAACTACCAACCCCGTACTTTGTCTTTAAAGGGTTAAACAATAAAAGTTAGTGTTTTTATACCTCTGGAGTTTTAGGCTGAGATTTCCCGTGGCATTCTTGATGTGGCTTTGAGCGTCCAGATGCGTCAGTTTGTCCGTCTCTATGCCGTTGATTGAAAGAACGCAATCGTTGGGAAGGATACTGCAGTTGGCTGCCTTACCACCAGGGGTCACCTATGAGAGGTCAAAGGGCAGATGGTATAAAATTAATATTAAATGAATGGAAACTTAAGCTGCCTTTACCCATGGTGCATTTCAGCGACTCTTATGTCTTGATCATTGTTGAGTGTTTTTCGTGAGTACGGTTAGCAGGCAGGCCTGTTGCTTCATTTTTAAAAGGACAAGGGCACCAAGGCGTTTTCTACTTGTAAAGGGCACCTCTATGAGGAAATTGTGAATTCATATTCAAACATTCAAGGGGAATCAAGGCAATGACCAGGTTATTAAAACAAAATATGTTTCTGGAAAAAAAAGATTTTATTATGTGTGTGTTTTTTTTACAGACACTTTTACGAGAAAAAACATTGTGTCAAAAACTTAATACCAGCCATGTCCGGGTGTATGGAGATGATTGTACAGAAATGAATGGTCTCTTAATTAAGAGTTAATGTAAATAACTTTTGTGAAGAGTTTCCTGTTGACATCTGTACTAGTTTGAGTGTTGTCATGACGTACCTGTCTGTAGCTGTACCATAAGGTACACTTCATGTACATGCCTGTTTTGATGTAAACAAACTGACTCAGACTGCAATCAATGAAGCGCTACAAAGCTCATCAAAGGTTACTTCTACTCCCACTACACTTCCTTTATTTTGTTGTCTTATCATCTTGCAACCTAAAGTTACAGAACACCCTGGTCAAATTACTCAATGATTCCCCACAGGTACCCCCTTCTTCTTGGTACAGTACAAATTTAAAGTACCCAAATGCCACTCCCTTTACAAAAAAAAGACCCAGATCAAAGCATTGTTGAACCCAAAGACCCCCCTAGGCACTGGAAAACAGCCTGACAATACTGCATAGAGCAGGGATCATGCAGAGAAACTGAAAGGGCTAGCTCATGGTTCAACTGAAAAGGTTATCCCTCAAAACTGGAAGCCTTTGAGGGGAACAAGGGCCAGGACAAGAGGCCCTGTGTGTGCCTTGCCAAAGGGAGTTGGAGATTTGCATTTCTAGAGATAGCACACACTTATCTAGAGGTGGTTTTACTTTATTTCTTTCTTAGAAGGAAAATGCTCTGCATGCAGTAGTATCAGACTTCATCTAAACCACAAGAAGAAAAAACCAACCCAAAACAAGTCTGGAATAGCAAACCTACTTCCGTGAAACTTTCTAAGCCAGCATGCATTCTTCTTAGTGAATACCGTAATGGATGCTCTTTGTGGCCTGAAAAGGAAAATGGCACCAAGGCGTTTTGTCCCTTGTAGAGGGCACCTCTTAGAGGAAATTATAATTCAGACCTAGAATTTCATTTATGAAAGAGCAAGGCCATGTTCACATTTCAAAGGGCACTACCATTGGAAAATGTTACGGTCTATGGGAAACTAGATTCACATTTGAATTGCTATTAACCCTTGCAAAGTCCTGGGCAATAGCTACCCCTTGCTTGGGAGTAGGGTTTACAAGAGATAACTGAACAAGTTTGAAATGAACATGGGGTTAAAACTCTGCAGGTATTTCCTGGGATTTTACTTCCTGGGAAACTGGCAGGGTAGAGTGATAAAGGGCTTTCCACAAACACAGGCTTAATAAAAAAAGGCCCCCTTCACCTCCAACCTTTAAACACAATTAATCCAGAGATAATAATGTTGTCCTAACTGGCAAAGCCAATCCAATCAGTAACACTTCCTAATGTGTGTAATGGATTTATGACCCAGTTGTTATCTCCATCAATATAAGTATAACTACAAATTTCATGGCAAACATGTGTACACAACAGATCAGAACCTGGTGTTGATTGTGAAGTGCATACAGACTTTGGGAAGTAAATTGAAGTTGGTGTATGAATTAATTTTGAAGGTCTGAGACAGTTATATAACCACGCGTTAATTTGCAACAATTTGTGATGAATCATCCAATAACAAACAGACAGTGTATTGTGAGGAAAGTCAATTTACACAAGTAGACCATGTCACTTTGAGCCTTACTAGGGGCTTTTTATTCCAAAACATTGGGCTTGGGTTCAAGCTCTGACTTAAGTTATGTTATAAATTTTGGAGCAGTGTACATTTTGTACGGTGTTTTCAACATCAAATGAAGCTTGGAGACGGAGCCTAAGCCCAGCGTTGGAAAAAGCCCAAGGCATTTCCTAAGTTCCTATCCTATAAACAAGATGCCATTGGAATACAAAGTCTTATACAGCACTACATAACAGTTTATAAGCCGCGGATTTGCACCGTTACGTCATACAGTATGCACCGGAAGGTTAGCATGCCTTTTCGTGTGCTTACCGAATAGCAGCGCTATGAAAAAGAAACTTGCACAGTAAGCACAAAATCAGCTGTTTAGCAGCTCTATGAAATTGGGCCCACTACTCAGAACCTACACTCACTGCACAGCCACTACTCAGAACCTACACTCACTGCACAGCCACTACTCAGAACCTACACTCACTGCACAGCCACTACTCAGAACCTACACTCACTGCACAGCCACTACTCAGAACCTACACTCACTGCACAGCCACTACTCAGAACCTACACTCACTGCACAGCCACTACTCAGAACCTACACTCACTGCACAGCCACTACTCAGAACCTACACTCACTGCACAGCCACTACTCAGAACCTACACTCACTGCACAGCCACTACTCAGAACCTACACTCACTGCACAGCCACTACTCAGAACCTACACTCACTGCACAGCCACTACTCAGAACCTACACTCACTGCACAGCCACTACTCAGAACCTACACTCACTGCACAGCCACTACTCAGAACCTACACTCACTGCACAGCCACTACTCAGAACCTACACTCACTGCACAGCCACTACTCAGAACCTACACTCACTGCACAGCCACTACTCAGAACCTACACTCACTGCACAGCCAAGACACGCCATGTAGATGTATGTTTGCTACCGTTATCATTGTACATTGTATAATCTCAGTTTTTGTTTAAATCTTGGTATTAAACTTACATTGTATAGTGCATACCCTGCATTAGAACATTGGTTCTCTTCACTTTACATTAGGGGGGGGGGGGGGGGGGTCCTACTGTTCCAGTAGCTATATCAGAAACGCCACAGCTTTTGGCCACAGCTTTTGACCAACGCGATTGACCGCTTGGCAACGCCAAGTCAGGATGTAATTCATAGGCTGTAAGTTTATTATTATGATTGTACATCGTACAATCATACTATATCTAAGTTTTTGTTAATCTGTATGTATTAGTGCATACCACACATTAGAACATTGGTCCTCTTCACTACTGTTCCAGTAGTTACATGTATAGGCCTATCATAAGTAAAGGGATGTAATAGGATATTATAGAAGGCTTAATGACTGATAAAATTCCTCATGTTATAATCAAATTAGATTGCCAGAGATTGTACTGAATGAATGCACAGTGAAATGAACAAAGTAACAACAGCTGTGAGAAATATTATCAACTTCAGGCATTGGTGCTGTACAGTAGTCAATGTGTGTTTTCTGTTTGCTATGATTTTATCAATTGAATTTTTTATACAATATTTAAGCAAGTTTGAGCTGCCACAAGTATTCTGAAAAATCGTGGAAGTTAAAAAAAGAAAGAAAAAAAAAGGGGATCTTCCATCTATTGAGCCACCTAGAACTGTGCATTAGCCTACTACCAGGACAAAAAAAAATCAAAAAAACTAAACTAAACAATACTCTATTGTCCGAATAGTTTGACAGCCCATTGTCTACATACCTGGTCCAAGGACCATGGACCCTAAACAATAATCATTATCATTATTTATATGACCTCATTATTGTACAATGTAATATCTCAATTTTGAACAGCTAAAAATAACAAGCTAGTGTCTGAAGTGGATATTTTTGTTAAAATGCTATCTATTGAATCTATCTGTTTAGACATTTTGTGATGACTTAAACTGATTTCCTAATCCTTTAACTGTTATAAGAGCTCAAATTTAGCTGTGAGCTGTAGTGAGTAGGCGTTCACCACTTAATTATTATTAGAAAACTACACCATCAACACTGGCAGAGCATCCTGTAATTGCTTGTACAACTACAAGGCAGGCTTAAAATGTCATCTTGGAGAGAGCAAGGCTATTTTCATTATGTAAAGTCTAGGGGGAAACGTTTGGAGGGGCACCAAGGCCAAGACCAGGGCCACAGAGACAATGGCCTCCTTGGAACTTCAGGCCCAATATGGCATCATGTTTGAATTCTACAACCCTCTCTCAAACACCTGAAAACAAGTCGACATTCACTCCAATTTCAAGGACCAGGGCTAGTTTTGTGTTGAAAAGCATCTCTATTTAGTATGAAATATTTATGGACTAGAGAGAAAAAGTTGTTGGACTGATGAAAGGACAAGCTACATGTAACTGGTCTCGCTGGCTAGTCACTCAAAAGGGAAAACCCTGACACTGTATCTGATTCTGAAACTAAATCTGTTGATAAAGCGTGTTTATTAATAATTGACAGCCTAAGTGTTTATCCTATTCTGATAAAAAGGCACAGAATTACATGCAGGCCACCAAGGCCATGGCCTCCCTTGCCCTTGGTTCCTCCTTCTGAAGTTTTCCATTGACTTAAAGATTTCCAGTGAAAGTGCCCTTTGCAAAATTAAAATAGCCTTGCCCTCTTATAAGATGAAACTCCAGACCCATTCTACTCCTTTTTGGAGGGGCAGTAGGGCTTGTTTTGAAAAGGTCGCCCATACTCATGGCGCCCACCTATTCCATTCCAGACCCTGGAAAAATAATATTGACCCTCGATTTTAATCTATTTAAAAGTCAACAATTATCCACAAGTTAATATTTATCCCCACACACAAGGAAAGGCACTTTTTATGTTGATGCAAATGCAACGCCTGGTAACGAAATTAAATACTTCATTTCAACGGGGTCACAGCTTGTGTTCATTCTATTTTTTTAATATCGACAACAATGGTTGACTAAATTGCAATATTGCGCCGTACAACAGCTGCTGGCACTGAGCCCCGACTAGGTGACTAGGTGATGGGTAAAATAAAAATGACACATATTTAATGTGGATTTTATCACAACATGTGAAGCATACATTTCATAGATTTTTTACACAAAGGGTCTGTATTTGAAACTGAAAGTTTATGTTGGAATGAAAAATGGTCAAGTTGAATCAAACTGCCTGGCAGTAAATACTTGGTTCTTGTAAGGGTAAGCCATTTTCTTAGTAAGGGGCACCTACATGAGGGTAATTGAAAATTCTACTGGAACATTTCCAGGGGCACCAAGGCAATAGAGGCAATAGAGGCAATAAGGCTTTTTTGCTACTGTACAAACATAGACAGTTACAATGTATACCCAAATATAATAGAGTTATAATTGTGCCCTGCCATATCTCACAAGTAACACAATGCCTTATTTTCTCCGCCATCAACTTTTTAAAACCACTTTCTTTAAAAGTAGGTAGGTTCATACTGCGTGATAAACCCGCAAAGAAATTGTGTAATTTTTATCCAAAAGCATACTTGTTCAAAAGATGGTAATGATAATTTAAGCATACTGCAAAATTATTTCGTCTGAAGTGCCTGCCGTTGATGAGATATAATTGCCATATAAATTTATATTCTGGATTTAACATCCTGTGTACATGTATATGTTAAGTGTATACAAGCCTACAGTAGTTAACAGTTCAAGGACTGAGCTGTAACATTGCTAAAAAACCTCCCCTTTTAGTAAATGGTGCGCTGCATGGTGAAGTGTACCAGTAGAAAGTATTATTTTATACTTGGGCAGAATGGATCAATATTTTGTGTTTATTTTGAGTCGAGGTCATAAGGAGTTCAAGAGCTTTTAAATGTGACAGATGCAGGAAAAGCACATGAGATTTTACCCACAGACTGTACTGTACGTAGCTGTACTGTAACTATTTCAGAGTTTGACCTTAGCTAATGCCTACTCACCAATGTGTGAAAACAGGTACATGTACATGTAGATGAGTCAAAACACTTCCATTTGTAGTCGGCCAAAGTGTTTATTATTTTCATGAAGGGGGAGGGGGAGGCCAGGGGTTACCACTGTATGAATACGTAGACTGCAGTGATAATCAATGCAAATTTCTTTTTAAGGCAAAGTAAACCTTTTGGTTTTTTGCACCGTTCATACAATAACACTAACCTGGGAAAATACTTAAAGGTGGAAGCGTTTTTGAGGTATTGCTGAAAATCTGGCGCAGTTAGGGGCCTATTATGTCCAATCTGAGAAGTGTTTTATGCTAAGATCGAAGAAGGGAATTGTTGCTAAAAATGTTATCAACAGCTGCAGTGATCCTTACTAAGTGAGTTTTTGTAGTCATTAATTTTTCGAAGGTCTTCCCTCCCTTTTAGAGGATTTTGGGGTTAAAAAGGTCTAACCTCTCATTAAGTCCTTAACATTTTTTAATATTTGGATGGTCCCTTTTGTTTATTTCACAAATTACAGTTAACATCTGTTGAGTCACTTATGATGTTCATCTTACAGTGAGTGTACTAAAGCATCCAGCTTGGCTCTGTGGTCATCAGACATTCACTGACATTCTTCTGTTATGTTAGACAAGACTTATTCATTCTGTTACACTCCAGAGTCTGAGTCACCAAATCAGCCGGAAATAATTCAGGCTCATAATTAACATAACAATTGAAAGGAATGTTAGTTGGGACATGGAAAGCACTTTCTGGAAATGAAGCAGTTTTTAAAACTAACAAGCATGAAAAATTACAAAAAATATACACATTTTGTGATTACATAATTCTTTCCACCATGTATTAAGTGATACATATGTCCACTTTCAAACTTCTGTTCAAAAAACGTTCAATCCACTTTCTGGGAAGTACGAAAGCAGAAAAGTGAAATGGTACGATCGGCTTTTCAGGAGGTTGTTGGAAACCAGTAAAAGTAGATGTCCGCTTTTGTGCCACTGTGTGACAAAACGTCCAATCTGCTTTCTGGCTAGCAGAAAAGTTTATCTAGAACGTCCAACCTGCTTTTCTGCTTCTAGGAAACCCAAAATACAAATGTCCACTTTTCGACCGTAAGTGTAGGCGAATAATCGAAACTGAAAAGTGAGTAAGTAGAAAAATGGAAACTACGAAAATGTTCAATCTACTTTTCGGGGAGACAAAAAGCAGAAAAGTAGAAAAATGCTCCAGAAAAAAACGTTCAATCCGTTTTTCATAATTAGAAAGCTGGAAAAGCAGATATCCACTTTTCGACCTCCATACTGAAAAGTATATACATGGTTTGCAGTTGCTGGTCTCTTTTGACGAGTATCTGAAAATTGGAATTGATATTTTGATGTTCACTTTTCAATAGGGCCCACTTTTGGCTATAATGACTACAATGTCTATCTTGGCTGGAGCATTGGACTGACAGTCGGTATCATTGTCGGGTGTATCGTCGGGGTAATCCTCCTGTCTATTTGCTGCGGTTGCCTGTGTTTAAAGGTAAGGGTACTTGCACCAAAGCTGGGTTTACACTTGATGTTTTGTAGTGACTGGCCAGCAGGACCAGTCAGCTTGTCATTTCACCAGTCCATCAGCTTATCAACTAGTCCATATTTCAAGAAATAAGGACGCTTTTTAATACTGAACTAGCCAGCCAGACCACATGGAGAAAACTTTGATTGATGTTTTAGCTGGCATTATTTTGGCCAGCGGACCACTGTTAAGGGAGAATGGTGCAAGAACTGCGTACAGTTATAATGGACTGGTATAAAAACTAAAAAGGAAGAGGTTTTTAAAGTAATGCTTTTGGTTTTGTTTTAAACTTTTCAAATGTAGGTCTAAGTTAGAGAATCCTTCCTCCATTTTTCAATTCAATTTTTTTTTTTTACTGTCCTGGGTTTTCATACTCATAGATTTGAAAGACTCACATGCACAGAAAGAAGTTAATTTCTCTATGGGGGTCTTTTATTAATGTAAGTTGTACAGGTAGTAGGACTAGGAGGAGTGGCACAATTGTTTAATTAATAATTACAACCAAAGCTTCACAACATGAACATCTGTGTAAATTACTGTAAAAAGATATCACTGATAATTTAGGGACATGCATTACAAACCTACTTTAGAAAAGACAAAGGACAGTACATACATCCAGCGACAATCCTGTTTTGTAAACCTTATTCGTTCATGTACCACAACCGTGACCTTTCACTTTCACTGACAAAAATACAATTTTGTAAAAAATCTCTCTTACCTTGGAGATGTACAGTGGAGTGTTAAAATCTCTACCACCAGCAAGACGGAATCCCCATGGCCCTGGACCAGGGATGGTGATATTAAACATCTTACCAGCCGGCATTGTCCCTTTAAATCTCTCTCAACTCTAGGAACAAAAATGACTCCACTACGACGAGGAGCTGTTAAAGTTCCGAGTGGATCAACGTGAACTTCCTGCCGTGTTTGTGGGTGGGTCCGCCCGTAGCGATTCCAGCTCTACCGGGTGAAATAAAATTGAGTTTGTATCCTACGAACCGGGTGCGTAAACCCCTCAAAATGTGTGATTTGAAGGCAAAACTGGGCCTGGTTTATCCCAGAGAATTGGCCCCCACGTCACTCGAGCTGGCGACTATTTTCCAGAGCACTTTCACCGCAAATACCAGGCTATCATGACATGAATTTCAGCAATGTTGGCCGCACATGAACTCCGCACACATAACTTTTGGATGCTGGCTGCGGAAGTACACTTCAGCGAGTTGAAGCGCCGCCTATTTAGATTGACTCCCTAAGTTGGCAGGAAATTGAACATTCTCTTCCGGTGCGTTCGAGATAAAGGGCGACACCTGTTGGTGGCGTTTAGGTTATTAAAAACTTCTTGAAAATAATTAGTAAAAAATATTAGCTCAGTCTGGTCACCTCATTTTGTTAGCATAGAAATAGCTTTTTACACCCCACTAATGTCAAGTCCAAATTAGATTTTATCGGTAAACTAATGTTCATAACAATGCAAACAAGAATTGGCAATTTTGGCAATGAATATAAAAGTTTGCAATTCCTTAGTTTGGGCCTCTCTAAACGGGAGCCTACCCATGCATTCATTTCTGATAAACTATAGCAACATTGAAAAATCCCCAAGCTTAAAAAACTCTGTTCCGGAAATTATCTCCCACCGCGTTTGGCTAAAAAACTCCGCTCCCCGATTCCCACATCCAGTGACAAAACGGAAACAATTGAATAACTTGAACGGAAATAGCAGGCTTGAACCAGGAAATACGCGAGACATTGAGTACATAGCCAATGGGGAAATTGTCCTCTGATTTGTGAATAAGAACCTTTTCCTCTGTGTAGGACACAACACAGCAGACATCTTTTTTAATGTACAACTATAAAGGGTAACATTCAATAGTCACTGGACAACTTATCAAAAAGTGATTGTTTCGGACAAGGGTTAGAATGAGCACTACTAACAGTTACTTTGACTTTTGCATGACGACTCTGATCTCACGTCCGCGTTAACACAATCAGTGGATTTACTTGGCTAATTGGGAATTCGTAATTGGGAATCCACAACGGGAATGATTTTAGAAGCCCGTCTTATGCTGGCCCAACAACAGTTTTATCCAATTCGGAATGGGGGAAGGGTCAGCGGGGTGAGGAGTGGGGGGTTAATGGGGACCTCTTTTCTGTTACAAGGTAACTAGCAGTTCTGTTTGTAAGTTAGAAATTTGGCGTATACCCTTTTCAACAACTTTGTTCTTGTATCCCACGAGATATTCTTCCCGCGGGAGGTGTGTCACATTTTCTTCTTCGATTCTTTTAATACAATTTGCAGTGCAGGTTACTCATAAGACAAATCTTACCGACATAAATCTTACTGAAATAAACTTTCACAGTCACTTCTTCTTGGTCGTGTTCCTCGTCTGCAAGAGCGCCCAAATACTGATTCTCGTGACAAAGGGTCCAGACTTATTTGTCCCTCTAACCTCCGTTTCATTTGATATAATGGCATGGTGTACCGGCCCTCTCCTAGTGTGTCTCGTTGTATTTTGGGAATCTCAGGAATTCTTTAGAGGATTTTCTGTATAGACGAGGAAAAGAGTGTGTTAAAGTATGAGAACATAGGGGGGGGGGGGGGGGGGCGGACACCCCCTGTCACTTTATATCAGGCATGTTAAACTAGTTATGATTATAGGTTTTAATGGGAAGACACTAAAATAAACCATAAAACACATAATCCAAAGCGACAAGGAATAACTCCTCTTGATAACAATCTAAGCTAATGATAATTATCCATGGTAGGCCTAATTTCTTTGATCATTCCTTGACTAATACCAATAAATAATTGCCAACTTAGGTGAGCTAATTTTATGACAGCTTTGACGGAGAGAGGAATTTCTCGCACGCGACTTCTACGCGAATGGCCTCCGGAGCTCATCCCCGCTGCGCAAAATCGAGATGCCTCCCTCAACCAATCTAAAAGCAGTTTGTCTTTATTTGGCTATACCATGCAGGCATGGAATATTATTATTATTATCATCAACCTCATCATCCTCGAAAATTAATACAAGAAGATGACAGAAAAACATAAAGCCTTCATTTGGATGTGAAGTTTCCGAGGAACGGCTGGGCAGGCTTTGTGATGTTGAAGGAGACGATTTTTTCAAGCGAGGTGTTTTGTTGGTCCTTAGGGGGCACTGAAGAAGTTTGGGCCGGTGTCACTTTATGGGGGCTTGTCGGTAGTTAGCAAAACAGCAGTGTTTCTCGTTTTGCATCGAATCCGCCAAACCGGAGCAAGACGTGTCGGTATAGAGAAGAGTTTGAACTTCGGATAAGGTAAATTTCAATCTTAATAATTTCAAAAAATTTCTATTAGTATTATAAGACACGGTCAATCTTATCATAACAATTTTGGTATAAATATAAATGTATGGTGTTCATTTCGATGGATATTCGAATTTCAAGTATCATAACTACTTTTTGCTGTTGGAAATGAAATAAATTACTTTACGGTTAGCGAAGTCCAAATTTCTTGTTTTTTAAAGAAACTTCCTGAATCTGGTGTGAAAAACCTTAAAATCTATAGACTTCACTAACTGATAAAATACTAGCTAACCACAGCAGCAGATTGTGAACACAAGAAAACCCTGCACAAAATTAATGTGAACTCTCCAAATTGTGTTGAATTTTTGTGTGAATAAGACAAAAGTCAAGGCAAAGGGCCTACCGCATCACAAATCAAAATGCTTAGAAAAACCAGGCAACCAGCTAAAAAACATAATTTATTACGAGTTGTTTGTAACTGGTCAAAACAAATTGGTTCTTATTAAATACAAATGTGGTTAGTACTAGTCACAAATAAGTAACTATTTTGTTGCTTTCACAAATAAAGCTTGTTTACAAGGGAAAAATTGATATAAATATGAAAAACTAAATAATTAATAAATATTGCATCAATAATTTTCAATATTAATGTCGTTGTTCAAAATATTTTGTTTTCACAGTTATTTGCATTACAAATTATTTTACAAAAACCTAGCATTTCGGATCTGAATTTTTTTTAGGGAAAAGTATTCTTGACAAATATAAAATTCAACTCTCAAACGAAATAATGTCAACGATTTCTACCGTCGAGATATTCCAAATATTAGCTCTGGACTAAATTATGCTTCAACTATTTTTAGAAGAGGGAAAAATATTTGCGAGGGTAAGAATTCGGTCACGTGATGTTATACTCACACACTGTGATAAAAATGTTGATGTTATTATTGCTGTGAGTATCAAATGGATTATGTCTGAAACAGACAGAGATGGTCACTGATGGTCGACAACTGTATTAATATTGTATCTGAATAAAATTTCAATGATTTCAATTTGATAATTTGTAAAATCTGGGCAGTGTTGCTAGAAAATTTAGACGTTTTGATTTAAATTCTGATTCACTTAGCAACAAATATTACTATCTATCTTACGTAGTTTTCTTATAGAAAAAAAAGAAAGAGAGAGAGGAAAAATAAAATTGCTTTTTGGTGGTTAAACGAAGACGAAAAAGAAGAAGGAAAAAGACCGGTTCAAGTTTTTTTAATTTATGTCCTATAACTATAAGTGGGTGTTATTTTTTGTTTTCTTACAATTCTTGAAAATTACAACCGGGACTTCAGAAGAAGAAGAAGAAGACGAAAAAGAAGGGGGAAATAAATTGTTGGTTTTTGTAAACAAGAAAATTACAGTTTATTTTTTAATGATCAATAGTTTTCTTTTCATTTCAGATTTCTGCGGGTGTTAATAAAAATGGACGGCAGAGGGCGGCTAGGTGGTCACGACGTGCAACGTCCAACTAGCCCAGTATTCTCAAAAGCAAAATGCGGGACCTGCAAGCTAATTGAGAAATAGACAGTCTGTTTCCTGCAACTTTTTTTAATCGATTGATGGTTCAACATTTCTTATTATCATAATGAAGTATTGACAGTTCGAATTCAATGAAGAAATTCAGGCAGCTGATCCGAGAATGTGGGGAGGGGACGGTGATGTACAATCATCTACATATGAACCTTCTCAAGGCTGGTTTAGTTCGCCCCCGTGGAGTAGGAACAGCCGGGCGAGCTGCCGGCAAACCGCGCGGTAGAGGGCGCAGCCGCGGCCGTGGTGCCCGAGCAAGACATCAACCGGAGGTAAAGACTACCGCGGTAAATCAAGAGGCAACCGAACATCATAATGGTTGCCATGGACACAACGAGGTCAATGCTCTTTACCAACAACCGGTGCAGACCAATCAAAGTCCTTTGGACTTAGTGACGAGAAGCGACGCGTCAAAAGAGCGCCAACAATTTTATTATGATTTTACCACTCAAGAGATTGGTGACGCAAGCAAGCAGATTCATCAGAGTTTGGAGGCGCACAATCACAGAAGTATACATGACAGCGCTAACTACCCGTTGAATTTAGCCACACCGAAAGTCTCCCATTTGACCACACCCCAGCCGGAACCTCGCAGGAACGGGTATGCTAGAGAAGAACCGGAAACGGTTCCTCACAGGAACGGAAACCACTCAGGACAGGCTGATCAAAGAAGTCATACTTTTTCAAGAAACTTGTCAAATTTTCCTGGGCCACAAGTATCGCATAAATTTACTCCAAACGTTGGGGTTGCATTCGTCAAGGAGATCGTTGATTGCATCTTTCCTGACTTGGCATACCGCCCTCTAGCGGCTGAGGGACAGGAGTACCTCGAGGTCACCAGACGGGAGGGGGCCCTTTATCCAGGTATAGGACACGGGGAGGTCAAAATGGCAACGATCTCTCCATGTCACCCTGCGAGAATCTTAGTCTCTCCAGAAGGTATGGTCATGTTTCAGGCCGCAAATAGGACGTTGGGGGCGGTAGAGGCACTGTCTGCTGGCGGCAATTCAACAATCTGGCGCAAGAGTGTCCTGGAATGTGTGCAGAATCTCACTGCGAAGAGTGGGTACCAGTTCTGTCCGGGGTTAGGGGTCAAGAGTCAAAGCCAATGCAGTGGGTTGTCTTATCTCCCAAGCGCTGACGACATTGTGACGTCAGATTTTGGGCTGGGCTTCCGGTCAGTGTCATGTGATCTTTGGTATCGCCCACTGCCAGACAACACACAAATTGCGCCAAACGCCGTTTCCATGTCAACTCTAAGCAAGCGTCTCAACGACGAAGAGAGCGAGGAGGATGAAAAACATGACCCAACGGCTCTTCACATCTCAGAAAAATTTGGGGCGTGCGCACAGTGCATCGAGGTGAGTCACCAGCTCCAAAGGGACGGCCGACGTAAGCAGAGGAATCCTCGTAGGATGAAACAGTCGTCGGATTGCCCAGAAAGACTTGACACTAGATGAGCGATCGTTAATCTAAAACAACTGTCGCCAAAAATGAAACCCATTACTTTGGTTGAAAGGTTTTGAATGCGACTGAAAATGGATGTATGGGATTAAGGCCACTATCGATCCGAACAATAATTAACAAACTGAAAAATTGCGAGAGTCCCAATACAATACATTCGTTTTTATTTGTGTAAAACACATTAGTTTTTAGTCATAGAGCCGTCAGTCTGTGTTGATTACGTCATCAATTGATCACAAAACAATCGTTTCCATTCTGTCACACCGGGTATGAGCTGGGACTTTTAAACCATGTTTTATTTTGAAATAACAGAGACAATGATCTTAACCTCTAAAATACCCTAATATACCACGCCCGATATGGGGGCGGAAGATGCCCCCCCCCCCCCAAAAAAATAATCCTGTTTAGAATTCCTGAGATTCGGAGCAATGAAGACACAATAGAAGGGGAGTGGGGGGGGGGGGGGGGGTACCATACCATGCTCCACATCAAGCACCACAATGATTAATACATCAGCTTGTGTCACAATTTGCGTTGACAAACCATGTGCATACAATGATCGTAAGATGACAATCCTAGAAAGATTTGCTGTTTATTTGAGTATTAGGTTGAGGAATAAAATAATTTCGCCAACTATCTGTAGACTCAATGGAAATAGACTAATAATAGAAGTTGGTTTCTACAACGGGCATAGTTAGCATGAACTTAACTTATTTCAGTAGATTATACCGTAGGCCTACACACAGATCCTTGTCATTTGAACACGCATCACGTGCTATCCTCTACTTGCTATTTATTTATTGCCGCGACGCTCCAAAAAGTTAATATAGGAGTCCTATATGGATAATTATAGGACACTTAGGAAGCTACATTTAGCGTCGTTCCCACCCCAAAAACAAAATCTGTCCCCACCTGTTCGTCTCAACGAGGCAAAGTCGTTCCATGGGGGGTGGGGGGGGGGGGGGGCAAGGTTGGTGTCTTCATGGAGTCGTCCACGTTGTTTAGAAGGGGTGTTGGAAGTTTCAAATTGTGGGGTGGTGGAGTTTCCGCGTCTTAGTTGTGTTTAATGTGGAAGAAAAATTAATCAAATGAAAATGATCTGTATTTCGTTCGTGCATTACCGCGGAATATAATCACTCAGTGAAATCTGGCTTTTCCACTTCACTCGGAAATGGAATAGTCCAGATTTCATCTCGTGGTTTTATTCTGAGACAATGCACTCATCTAATATTTGTATACTACAGCTCCCCCGTTTCTTATACAGGAAATTAAAAGCAGCACTATATAACTTGTATTTATGAACTTTTTTCTTCATCAAAGCAGCATTCAAATTCGCCGGAGCTTTTTGAGGCGTGTGTTTAGTCATTCAAATTCATTTTTGGGCAGTCATTTCTGTAATTTGTGCAATCTAAAAAACGCTTTGTTAATAAGGCATATATACGGTTCACTTATTTGCACTTGAGTCACTTTGTACTTCGAAGACGAGCTTTTGCTACAGTTTTACACGCATATTTCAATAAGTTTGCAGCTTGTGGTACAACCATACCTAAACATATACGCCAAGATGTCTGGCACGCCAACAGATTGATGGTTGAGGAAGAAACAACATAAACAACAAAAACCAGGAAAAACATAAAGAAACACCCCATTCAAACACAATACAAAATTAGGCCAGTTAACCAATAAAGATCCCCCCCAAAAAAGAATATAGGAGAAAACAAAGAAGAAAAAACATCATGGGCCCCATGTAAAGTCTCCTGGAACCATAAAATAATAAAGAAAATGAGGTTTGCCTGAATTAAAGTGAAGATACGAAACAGTTGCCTAATACAGATTATCTGTTTATTCGTATTTCTTTAGTCGTACTTATTTGAATTCTCATTTAGCGAAATTGATTGCCTCTTTACGAAATTGAAAAAAATTAAACCAGTAAAATCTCCAGTCGAACCAGCTTTGCTAAATTGAATGATGATTGTGCGTCACGAAAAAGAATGACGATATGCTAAATTGAACACAGTGCAAAAGGAATTTGAATGCCTCAATACGAAATTGAATGCCCGAATTTTGAATTTGAAACGCAGTAACAACTGGAGAGGCAAAATAGCTTTAATTCGAACGCACGAAAATGAAATCGGCTGCTCATTTGCCGAAATTGACCGAGAAAACCTATATAAAGATGAAAGTTCGTCAAGCGTAAATTAATCTCTATTACTTTAAAGCGTGTATGCACACACCATCTAACAAAAAATGCAAACGGGTTTCTGCTTAAAGAGAGATGTATTCCCCATTAAAATGGAAGTTCTTGCTGGTAGCCAGGGCAGTTCTTCGAAAAATATTTTGATTGGCCTTAAATCAATTCCAGTTAAGTCTCTAAAAGCAACATATCTTTTTACAGGACATCATACTGCAATTTAATTTACAGAGTAAGTGTTCAAGAAACTGTACTTCAATGGTGTTGTTGTTGTTGTGTATTTTGTTTACATAATTTTTATCGAATGCATAGAAATTTGAATTAAATCAGATTTTCATGTTTATGCAATTTTTGTTTGTGTCAAACCTACTCGTTTATGGTGGAATTTCTGGTGGAGCGCAAACAACATTCCGTTTGCAGTGGTCACGGGGCATTCAGGCAGCCCTTCATGGTCCGGGAGACGCGATAAACAACGGAAGTCCAATCTGACCTTTGACATCACAAGGTCAATATGTCATGAACTTAATTGGAATGTGTGAATTTATTTCGCTTCAGAGAGTGAGTGTGAGACTTTCCCGCCTTCTTTGTTAGACAACATGCTTGACAATCCTTTTCATAAACTAAATTATTATCACATGCTCAGATTCCCAGTACACGGAAAAAAGGCTATAAAGTCTATTTTTAACTCCAGCCTAGTTTGAAGACGTTGACTTGATTGAAGGAAAACAAAAGAAGGAAAAAACAATGTTTCGGTCCACAGTCTTTCACATGGCGTGGAACCAACTGTCCAATCTTTCATGGCGTGGAACCGACGGTCCACAGTCTTTCATGGCGTGGAACCAAGGTCGAACAAAGTATCATGACAGTGTTTCACTCCAAACGATAACGCTTAATAATGGACGTATTAATTGTGTTTCTAAGGCAAGTTGGTACAACTCAAGCCTTGCGTTTTTACCCGTTCTCCAATATTTAGTGAACTACGCACGATAATTGTATGTACAGTAGACGTCATTTGAGTATGACACCCTCGGTTAAAGGTCTAAAGAAGGCAGCTCATTGGCCCATCCCGTGCATGCCCGCTCGTATATACGTGTACATAGCTGTGCGTTTCCATTGGTTCATCATATATTGTTTCACCTCCACAGATGGCGGCTTGATTTCGTCACCTATTGAATTGAATTGAAACGGGAAAGGCGGACGGGGTCAAACGGGTTTGAAGAAATGTGCTGGCAAATAATGCCTCACCCCCACCCCCCCCCCCGGTTGCATTGACCGATAAGTATAACTATTTGGACTCCTTGAACTTAGCACAGTTGGTTGAACGTCTAGAGAGTCAAGGTAAACCTCTAGTGACACTGACAGTGACAGATTTTTGTTTGATTGTATACTTGTTTTGAGGCTTATCACATAAGGGACATAATGTCCGCGATTGCTATAGCCGGGAAAAACAATGGGGTGTACGTTTGTCAGGACAAAGAGGTGAGCATATGAGGGTTTAAGATGGGACGGGTAATTACTTGTGGATGTTTGGGGGAAAACAGTTTTCCCTTTCACGAAAGTTGTATTATATAAAACAGTGCAGTTTGGCCAATGAGTACCAAATGACTATACTATATATTGATTATCGAAAGACCAGTAGCGTAACTGAATTGCTATACAATACAAGATCTGAAATGGGATATACCTCTAAGACGCCGCACCATAGCTAGACTTAATACTACAGTTTACAAAGAAACTCACTCCATAACTCCATCCTGAGTCCTCAATGCAACCAAGGAAATAGACCAACAATTCAGCAAAATCAGACTGTAGATTATAACACCATCTCATCAAACAAAGACTGCTACCGTTACTCCTTGTATCCGAGAACAATACCAATCTTGAACTCACTCCCGCCACAAGTTAAATCAGCCCCTGACGCCTATGATTTTAAGTCACTCCTTGAAAAAATTAATTTGTAAACTCAGGAGTTTGCATGCATGAGGGTCTGCACGTTTATAGCACAGTGCTGGCGGTTTGTGTAGTAAGGACAAGACAAGGCAAGACAAGACAAGATTCAAAGATTGTAGTAATTGACCAGAAAGTAGACTTGTTGACAAGTCGTTAATGATGGTCGCGGTAAGTCGAGTCGCATCTGGTGCTGTCGCGTAAAAGAATGCTCTCGCGAGATCACTGCTCTCGCGCGAAGTTGCTGGCTGCCAACTCTTCTTCGTCATTAACGACTTGTGAAACCCGCCGGCGGTTCATATTCATTTATTCATGTACGGACGCAGTGTACATTACGGTTGCTGTAGGAACGATCATGAAGACGAGTCCATTTTATCTAAGGGTAGTAGTAATTTTAGTTACTGTAAATGTACTGAATGCTTGCGCTTGAGACATCTGTGGGTGTGTTTTGTGGGTGTTAACTCCTTCATTAATTTAGTAACTAAAGAAATAAAGTAAACTTATCTTAAAATTCATTATTATAATAATTGTTTAAGATGTGTGTTTTGCCTCATAAAAATAAATAATGCCTTCCGTGAATAGTTACTGATCGCTCCAATCATTTAACCCGATGTGTTCTACAGTGATTGTGTGTATTAAGTGTGTATAAACAACAGACACGGAAACCAGTCAACTCGCCCCCCTAGCAAAGTCGCCAATTTCAAAAAACACATGTACAAAGTCACCAACTACAAAGTCGCCCCTAGCAAAGTCGCCCCCTGACAACAAACTCGTCCCCTCTCATAGTCGCCCCTCACAAGGGAATTTAACAAATTTGTGTGATTGGACTACAGGGCTTCGAAAGCTATCTTAAGGGAACAAAAGCTAGCTATCTTAAGGGAACGAAAGAGGAATTTTGGGGAACAAAATCTCATTGCGAAGGAACGAGAGCGTATATTAAGGGAACGAAAGCATATTTCGGACGAATGAACGTATATTTCTGGCAACTAATTCAAAGTCGTATTTTGATGAAACAAACGCTTGTTTTTAGGGAAAGAAATCTCCTTTCGGTGGAAAAAATTCATATTTTTATAGAACGAAAGCATATTTCGGACGAATGAAAGTATGTTTCGGGCAACTAATTCAAAGTCGTATTTTGATGAATCGAAAGCTTGTTTTCAGGGAAAGAAATCTCCTTTCGGTGGAAAAAATTATTTTTATTGAACGAAAGCATATTTAGAGCGAACAAAATTATATTTTGTGCGAACAAAATCATATTTCGAGGAAACGAATGCGTATCTTTCAGGGAACAAACGCGTATTTCTGGGTAACAAAATCGTATTTCGGGTGGAGAAGGCGTGTTCGAGGGAACAAAAACGTATTTTCTAGGAAAAATCTATTTTGCTACCTAGAAAAACACAACTTTGTTTACAAATTTAAAAAAATATAATTTTATGTGACAAAATTATATTTTGATTGAATTATATAATATTTTGAGGAAACGAAATGACTTTGTTGGAATTTTGTGTGTCGAGAGTGGAAAAAGAAATTCAGAGTGAGAATTTTTTTTCCACATTTTAATTTGTAATTTATTTTTCACCTGTTCCTTCAGGGGCTCTGGTTTTGTGTGTTGTTTTTTTTTTGGGGGGGGCTCGTTTTTGTCTCACAAATTGTTTAACTTAATTGCACCGTCAATATAAGAGTGGTTTTCCTATTTATTGACATAAATCTTATTTAATTTCCAAATCGGGGGAAAGGAACGTACACCGAACATTGAAACGTAACGATTTTAAAACAGCGGATTCGATCAGCGAGGTTTACCGACTAACAAACCCGCAATGACAAGGTAGTTGGTGGTCTGGCTCCCTAACCCCTCCCACATGTTCATGAGCTTCCAGGTACAGCTATCTCTTGGCATGCTAGGGTAGGGGTTTCGTCATGCTGAGCCCCACCGAGAGAAACTCTGCGCGCCATGGCATGCAGCTACACGATTTGCCCGTGTGTTTTACGTCATGTCCCCACACGCTGTGCACTGTCAAACACTGAAATAAAATCTTACGTTCGATTTTTTGTAATTATTTACAAGTTGTACCCATAATTTGAATACGTATTTTCTTGTGTCAAAATATTCATGAACACAATCACTCTCACCACTCAGTGTTTGGTTTTGATCGTGCATGATCAAAGCATGAGGAAGGAAAGCAACATAAAACTCCATCCAGTACAGGATTTGATGTTTAATATTCATCTACAGTTTGAATATTCATAGATATAACGAAATTGACCAATCAGATGCGTCCGTACGAATTCGGCTGAAGTGGCCATAGGCCGTGCACAAACCGCCAGCGGGTTTCACAAGTCGGTAAATGCGACCAGTCGTGAGAGCAATAATCTCGCACAGAGCAGCCCTCTCGCGGGATATTGCGAGAAAGCCGTTCCGCTATCACCGCGACAGACATTTAACGACTTGTCCACAAGTCTAACCAGAAAGCAGCTTGTACCACTTGACTAACAAATGGTGAACTACTAAAGTGGCAGCTTTGACCACTTGACTAACAAATGGTGAACTACTAAAGTGGCAGCTTTGATCCAACACTGTAGTACATTATGTTGTACCCTTTATTGATACAAAGATGGTAAACATGCAATTAACACAGTTTCCCAATAGTTTATCGTTAATCAGGACATGTAAACCTCGTCTTGATTCGACGAGAATAACCCTCCACACTGCAGGGGATTTAAGGTAATACTACTGGTGGTGTATCTATACTCTAGATTCAAGAGAATGCCGGGTACCAGTATGAGGAAATCGGTCAACAATTGCTATGTAGCCTCCCTATAAAAGACACTAAGCACATAAACAGTGAACTGGTATCAATATTGACATTACTGTAACATTGATTCACTTTAGCATAAAGCGGACTGAATGAAATTATAAAAACCCACAACAAAAAATTCCGGATTCTTTCTTAATCTTTTCTGCCTTGACATCTTTTTAAGAATGACTTTGGAAAACCGTCCATTAAAGTTAAACCCGAATCCAGTGATTTACATAAAAATGTGAGACAACAAAAAACATAATGGTAATACGATGACTAAACAGATAATGTGGGATTTGAATTATGCACAGGAAAAAACATACCAGCATTTTTTGTTATTCACCGCGGACTTCTGTAAATTCCGTGTCATTTGCATAAAACCAGCACTTTGCTGCCAGACACATTTTTCACACACAGCTCAGCTAACAATGCTATATATTTTGTGTATAGTGCGAAAATATAATGGCTCTTTGTACATGTAGTCAACTGTGCCTCGCAAGTTCCCGTCAAAACTTACAATATCGACTGCTATAAGGATTATCATACAAGACTTCACACTGGACTCAAACGAAGGACAGAAAAAAGGAACCTGTTTTATGAAATAAAAAGCACTTTTAGGTGAGTTGTACATAAATATGTTTGTCTCAATAATTTTCTCCATTGTTTGCACATAGCTGTTTGCTACGTTGGATACCATCACATTTTCAGTGGGCTGCAGTGGGTAGGCCTATTAATATGTGATTCTTTTGTATCCATTGTCATAAAACGATTTGGACGTTATTGAAGCACGTTAAACCACATGGAAATTATACTTTGGGTGAATATTTATACTTGGAAGTTTGTGAAGGTCAAGCAATTTAACAGTCCAGGTACATGACTGCCTTTTGGGGGGGGGGGAGACTCATAGAGCGCAGAATTTAACTTCGGGGTAACGTATTCCAGACAATACAAACAACTTTTCTTAACTTCTTTTACCACATAGCAGACCATTTCTTCCTCCATGAGCAGACTGAATGAAATCGTAGTAAACCAAAACAAAAATGTTGGAATCTTTCTGTCTGTTCTAATAATAGCATGTATCTTTGTTTCAATAGGCCTATATTACAACTCAAAGGCAGGGCATACTTTTGGTAATTGTCACTTGAAAAACCAGTAGGCCCTACCCTCATTTGGTGTATCCACAACATATTATTATTATTATTTATTCGACCTCAACAATTACAAGAACAAAAAATACAAAAAATATGCATAAAACAACAAACCTGTGAAAATGTTGGCTCAATTGGTCATCGAAGTTGTAAGAAAGTAATCAGACAAAAAACGCCCTTGTTTACAAAGAACTGTGTGCTTTCAGATGCCTGAAAAAGGGCTTCTTGCCGGAAGCCTTTCTCAGATTCAAATTAAAACTACATTACTTCAAATGAGTTCATTTCTAACAACACTTTATAACATCAACAGCTCTCCAGTGCTCTCTACATAATAAGTTTTTATTGTCATTAACTTGTGGAGTAATTAACAACAGTACATCCTGCCTTTAAACGGGGAAAAAAAAGAAAAAGAAAAAAAAAAACCTTTATAAGCCTTTTTTGCGACACAAGAACTACCAAAATAATGACCTCTACGACATTTTCTATACAGATCATGTATTTGTAAAATAATTTGTATTGTATGGCATCACACCTGGTCCTGCACTGATGTCACTTAATTGTCTCACGAATATGTAATAATTCATCAACTGAGCAACACATAATTCCCCTGAAGGTACTTACACCTGCTAATTTGGATAATATGCAAAAGTGACCTCGAGAAACCCCTCCCTTGAGCTTAGCTTGAGGTAATTGGGGGTAATTAAAAACCGAGGTCTTCAAATCGGCGTTCTGGAAAACGAGTTGCCACGGCAACGATTTTCAGAGTGATTGTACAACTTCAATTAATATCAAAGTTGCTAGGCATCTCTACCTACACGCCCACCACTGAGCAAAACAATTTGTATAGTTTCGTTGATTTGTGCTGAAAACAAAAGACGTCTGACGTCAACACATCTATCTGAACATGTGCACTATACTGAATGGATAAGTCGACATAATTATCAGAATTTATAGTTTAAAACTGTCTTCTACTTATCATGTCCACACACAGATGTTGTGTTTCAGGCAGAACTGAACACAGTCTTTGACAGTTTCGTTGAATTCAGCAAGGCGTCACATTTCTGGTGACGGGCATCTTTGTAGGTTATTCATGGTTTGTGTTGTGTTTCAGAACTGCAAACGCAGCATCCTGGTCGTTCAGATAGCCCCATTTCTTGAGCGTTACTTTGTAGCGATCGGTACATGATCTGAGTCGGATGAGGCATTTCCATACAGCCCAGCTTGAGTCAGCACCAAGTTCTTCTTTTGCATTTATGAACATGGATGTTACTGTGGGAAGGTTAGCAAGCCTTTCCTTTTGGTTTTAGCAACTTCGCTCTGTTTGGATTGACGGAGGAAACTTCTCTTGGATTTGAGCCGCCTCTTTGCTGGTTTATGCTGTTAATGCGTTATTATGAATGGAATGTTCAAGTTTACAAAAGTTATACTAACAATTTGTTGATTTATGCCAACATGGAGGCTTATTCAAACATTATGTACACCACATGACACCAACTTCGCATCATTTAGATCAAACCTTGTGGTTTATTGTTTGCACAGACATGACCCAGTTTGATCTTTCCTTCCGGTTCAGACCGGAAATTGAATGAAAATACAAATAAATAAAATAATGTAACAATTTGGGAAAGCTTTTAAATAAAACAAGAGGCCTTATTGTCACGCAGTGCCTCCTAGGCAGGCTTTAGCAGGGGAACAGTCAAGGGCAATATACAATCAAGGGCAATATACACTACACGGTATTTTAACTGGTAACCCAATATAATGTATTTCTCTTAGCCCAGTTCTGACACCGGATTTGTTATCAATATAATAATGACCAGACGAAAGCTACAATTTTTCAGACTGCTAGCAACTCCCAAGCAAAACTGAAAATTCATACAATTATTATATATTTGGTCCTTTACAAAAACTAGGCTACATTAAACTCTACCGACCAACGACAGCTCAATGTGAACGGAAGTTCTAAACCACACATGCGTGTGGCGCAAAATGGAATTGATCGTCTTTAACTTGCATTGTGAATGTGTGATGTTGCGGTGAAACACGTGTTGGAAAGGAGTGTGAAACTTACATCTATTTGAAATACAATAACTGCTGCAGTTTGATTCGGTATGGTTTTAATAAAAAGGGTTGTCACGGTAAAGAACACTACACATCGGAAACATTCTCCATAAACTAAACCGGGTATGGATTTGACTACAAAGAAATGCAATGAACAACTATTTGTGAATGTTAAAGTTGTAGAGAACAAGTTCCATGGCTCAATTTTCGTCGATTGGTTTTCTCTTTTTCATAATTTATGTTTGGGTTGGATCCAGAATACAGCATGTTTAGCATGTGCCACGGATCCGGACGTGAATTTTGGATTGGAATGATTCATTTTTAGTTTTCAATTAACAATACCTTAAGTGGAAGCTTGTTACTTCCTCGAACCTATACAAATATCAACTTGAAATTTAAATCTAAATGTTCGGATTAAAAAAATATTTCAAGCGAAACCAAATCAAAATCAACATAAACTAAAACAACATAGCGAATAACAGGGCTGTACTTAAAATAATCAAAATTGTTAAGAGTATAATACTCTGAAAATGTGATAAAAATTATAAATTATGCATTTAGGCCTATAGCTAAAAAAAACCAATGATAATAAAAAACAATGATTTATAAACAGGTAAATTTTACAATTAGAAATTGCATCCTAAGGTTTGTCAAGCTTTAAAAAAATATAATTTTTTAAGTTTTTATTTCAATCTATTTATCAGTTACTAGGCTATGACGAATAGATTTACCCAAAACAATGGTAGAAAAAAGTAACGTAAAAAGCGCCTCACAGTGTCGTCATAATTTCTGTGTTCATTGAATTGTCGCAGTCTTCTGTTATAATTTGTTCCACATAATTAGTTTTAGTCAATTGACATCGACGTGACTGCAGATGTTACACACGCTCAGTTGAATAAACCCAGACTATTATAATTATTTACACACTGGTGTATGCGTGCGTTGTCAAAGAACTTGAATAATAGGCCCTAAAGCAAATTGAAGTGGGGTTTAAGGCAGGACGAATAAATTAAGATTAATAACAACTAAACTTATGTTGTGTATTATTATTAATAATGTATTAATGCACTTTACATTAGTGCCCTGGTCATTGGGCCAATAACATTCCTGTTTTCTTGCTCAGCTCCCTGGGGAGTAGACAGCCCTGGGCTGCTGTGGCGCTCTGAAGGCTTTTTCAAACACAATATCAAACTGTACCCTCACAGGTACCCATTTTATACCCCTGGGTGAAAGATTAGTCCATGGATATGTTGTAAACACATTTTCAAAAAAATCACCCAACTTGGGGGGCCACATTTTCAATAAGCAGATTTTGCATGTTTTTGTGCATGTTTTTTGCGTCATGTTCTTGTTTCAATTTCGTAGATCGAAATCTGAACTGAAAGTTTGTACAAATTCTCGAAAATGACAGTTGATCGGTTTAGCAACGGTCAATTCATAGTTTTTTTTACAGATATTTTTTTTCAACATCAACTACAGAAGAAGAGAAAGAAAAAAATTGAAACTTTGAAATTGATAATTGTTGTTGTATAATGTTGACACTTTTACATCGTCCTCAGATGAAATCGAACAGAACATTCCCAATTTCAAAACAGAAACATTATTACCGAATTTGATTGACCAAGCAATTTCTTCCATGACCCATTTTCAAAACGAAACCAAAGAAGAATCAAAAAAATTTACAGGCAGACAAAACACATCTTTAATAAATAAATATTAGATAAAATATTCACTGTAACATGTAAAGTAAAAGCTTCATTGAACTGTTCAATGCACATCCAAAAATCCATGACTCACTTTCGGCTAAAACAACAGAAATAAATTGACAAAAACACGAGCTCGCTTCGACTTGGGCTCCAGTGTGATGCAGATAGATTTAGTGCAAATAAGACAAACAATAATTTGAGTTTTGTCAACACGTGCCTCTTTGATGCCTGTGCCCCGGATGTCCACATTTGAAATCTGGACTTTTAAGATTCAAATTACCCGAATAAAAATTCTGATTTGCTTTTATTATTTTTGTCAATACTTTTCAAACTATTTTTCTATCATCGCCGACAATGTATTTGTTTTTACCTCCACGGCAGATTATCTCACAAAAATAGAAAATGACATAAAAAGAGCGCTGAAAAGGGGCTTGTTCGGGACAAATGCAACCGAAAACTACAGTTTAAACTGGCCAAAATTGTTCACTCCCTTGTGCCCCCCTACCCTTGTTTCGGCACTGTCTGTAAAGACTTGTTTTCTTGAATATGGTCAACTTCTTGTGAAAGAATTCTACAAGCATTAGAAGGGAAAGACTTAGACAACATTTAGATATAATTATCCTTCCGTGAGAAAGGTCTATAGCGAGTCTTCCTTTCGAATGACCAAAATGTAGAGGGTAAACATCGCCATATTGAATGTATCGACCTCCTAGCGAACCGATGACTTTAGCATCGACCCCATTCAAATACACCCTCTGAGTGGACGCAATGTATCCAGTCGGAGTTAGCTGCAGTCACACCATGGCGATACATCAATCCAACGAGGAAGGACTCTCTTTGTCTCTAGCACTCAATCATTCATAAGGTAAACTCAAAAGTGTAATCGATCGAATACGACGGCTAATTCATGTCCAAACGCTGCCCGACAATTTTACTGCCCTTAAATAACTTGAACGGACGTTTGTTTTTATGAATCTTACATCCGGATTTAAGACAAGGTACTCAGGATGAAAGGCAAAGAGCAAAAAAAAAAAAAGTGAGCGCAAAGTTTTTAAATAAAAGTACCAATTTAAATTCCACTTGAGTGAGGTGGAACGACTACATGCAACAGTCATCGATTGACTAATCATCGTCCCAAGCTGCTGTTGGAGCGGTTAACGCTACAGCCTAACCCACCTTTAAGAAGTTTTTCTCTGCAAGACGCAAACATATTGGACATTGACCGGTTACTCATGCAGCTCTTATTTCCTTTTATTTACTGGTCTTTTTTTCTTTCCATGAAAAATCCATCTATAACCAGCAGAATTTGAGGCTGCAGTTTGATTTTGTAACGGATTCATTAAATGCTAGATGCGTTATTTCCGATTTTGTTAACTAATGTTGATGTGGGGTACAAGACCTAGGTACCAGATAACAATACATTGTAAAAACTACTTTAAAAACACAGGAATGATAATATTATCATATTGTGTTAACATTTTTTTATAATCGAAAGGTTTTGAGGCAATTGCTCAATTATAAAAATCTCAAATTGCTAGAAAGATTCTCTCAGACTGATTAAAAGAATGTTATCCATGGTAAAAGAGGCTTCATCAGAATACTCTGATATTATTCCAAAAACGCCAGAACGGAACAAAATAAAGGGGAAATTAAGTGTGTTCACATCAAAATATAGTCCTTAACTTCCCAAGTTTACCCCTTGAGAACTAACTTTGAAATAAGTATACGCCCCAAAGATCATGAGATGATCTATATGCAGAATACATATAGTTACAACTACCTTTCTCCATCTTTCCTACCTTTTCTGATTCAATCCAAATGACAAATAATTAAAAAAATAACAGTTTTCATATTTCTATAAACCTTGTACCGAAAATGGGGACTTTTGTAATGCTAGACTTTCGACCTATTGCACTTCCCTGCAGTCTGCAACTTCTGTGCTTTCACTCTCAATATTAAACGTGACATTTTGGGACACAATAAATTTCACATTCTGGGCACAATAAACTTCACATTATGTGACAAAATACTTACACATTTTGGGGCACAATTAATTTCACATTTTGGGGCACAATTAATTTCACATTTTGGGACACAATACATGTCACATTTCGGGGCACTTGTTCTTTTTCCCATCTCCTCCCCTCCCTTGCCCTCCTCACACCCCTCGGTTTCACCCCTCACTGAGCAGTCACGAGTCTGGTCCGGTGCTTCGTCCTTCGTCACCCAAATCATTTTATTAACTTCCATCTTCCCCAGTGTCTTATTCCCTGTAGCTGTATTCAGTAACAGTACGTCATTCATGTGTGACTATACAAAACATGGGCCAGGCTAATTTCCCTCATTCAGCCTCGTTTTCGTTACACTCCATTTGATTGGTATGCCTCAACTTGTTTTGGTGTTAAAACTCACGACGACCGCTCGCCTTTGTCATACTGCCCAACCCCAGGCCCCCACGCTCGTTCCTTTGTGTTGTGCATTTTGTGTGTATGGACGGATTAAAACGAACATTATTGATCCGCGTTTCTTATTTTTCTTTCATGTAGGAACGCCATTGACGGCCGGTTGCCAACTACGACATTCACAGATCCAGAAACAATCTTACATCATCATAACCAGTCTAGTCATGAAAATTCACTTTCCAAGAGTGATTTGGGAAACCTCGTCAGTGAAGTTCTGGCTTCGTGGATGCAGGAAGTGTGTTTTGTAAACGCGGTTGTGATTGGTCGTGGTTGGTTTCGTTAGAAAAGCACAAACTTCGCCCGTCATTAGAGTTATTTTAATCACAACGTTACCACCATGACTGTACGCATGAGTACAGTTGTGCGTAACAAGTTTTGCTGAGGTAGTGGTGAAGACATACATGAACATAGGTCGTCTTGCATACTACAAAGGCCAACTCAACATGTGGAATATACTATAATAACTTATTTTTTATAATAAAAGTCATCAAACTTATTGAGAACTAGTCAAGCTTTCTACACGGTAAACACTTTTCAACGAGCACGATTTGCCATTTGGAGTCTGACACAGGGACATGACGAGGCTAAAACGCCTTTACACTAAATCGACGTTGTATGCGTTGTGTAATATTCTTGTGGCGATGTTAACTTTTTGCCTAACTAAGGTAAGAAAATAAACAAGTCTGGACAGTGCTGCCGATAACTGCCTTTAAAAACGTCATCAAATTCATGCTGTCGTCATAGTTTACTGGAGTTTTGATTATGGAGAACTAACCGACGTCCTTAAAAACATTATGTCGAGTTGACCCAGGAGGGGAAAACACGTAAAAGATTGACAACTAAGGGGGCCTGATTATCAGTTGGAATTCCGGAAAGTTTAGCTAACTGAAGGATCTATATTTCTTGGTTATCAAACCTACAACGTCATACACTGCATGGAATGAAAAAGATTAATGCGGTTTGAAACTTCGTCTGCAACCTCTTCTGCCGATTGGGAGAAAAGTTAGTGAGGATGTTTGCAAAACAGTGAATCGGAAGACACGCTCCTATAGTTCTGGACTGTTTTACCCCAAACGAGAGAAATATCGTCAGAAAACGGAAGTATACGACTACGAACGGATTGAAGGCACGGTATAGTTTAAGTCTGTCAAAGTTACTCTACACTTTAAAAGGATCTCTTACGAGAAAATGAGCCTGGGATAAATATAACAAGTCACCACATTTTGTGTAAATTATTTCAGCCAAGAGATTTAAAAAATGTGTGGCCTTTCGAAAGGAGAGTAGACTTGATTGGAGTGGATAGTTCACAAAAGGCAGCTATGTTTTTCCAGCAGTCTCACAAAGCGCGTAATGCGGCGGACGAGGCCGACGAGACCGAGATGGGTTCGTACTACCTCGAAACTCCGCCGTGGGTCCACCCGGGAAAGAAGCGTTTCTCCACGGTGAGTGGCATGAGCTCCCGCTCCCGCCGGACTACCGTCGGGAGCTCCGGAGGAACCGATCAGATGAGCCACTCCCGATCCGGTAGTTTGGAATCCACCCCGCCACTTAAGGATGCAAGTAATATTTTACCATTCGGTCCGGGGTTGTACCTCAGACAGGCTTCGATGGCCCGGAGCAGCACGGCTCAGAGTCGGACCAGTTTCTCTAAACCCACCGGTAACCCTGTCTGGAGGTCCGTCAAGAGGATCATGTCTTCCTCCTTTGGTTTGTTCCTCTTCATCCAATCGTACCTCTGCATCGGAGCATTTTGTTTCATGTGGATAGAGGCAGCCAGAGAACAGGAACAGTGGACCAATATGGAGACCCTTCGGAGCAATCTGTCAGCCGATTTAACCACATGTTCAGGAAACGAAACATGCAAAATAGATCTTCTTAAAATTTGGGAGCAACAACTTGTGAGGTTCCCGCCAATATACTTAGAGATACAGGAAGGACAAGTGTGGTCGTGGATTTACTCGTACTACTGCAGTTTTACCATTATATCAACAATAGGTAAGGCGGTGTTGTTGTAATGTTAAGCTGGCCTTGGATCATATAGTTACGTTAGCCTATAATGTTTGCTTTGAGTTGCCCTCCTCCATTGTATTCAGAAGTATTATCTTGTAAGTTCCCTTAAGACTTCTTTGAGCTTGGCTTGTTAACTCACTCTAGGGCCGATATTTCCCGACGTTTTCCCTCATCATAGTTCATTTTTAGATCTAACTTTGTTCCGCCTTCAAGTCGGATTGGGAGGTGGGGGGGGGGGGGGGGGGGGGGGCTTTATACACTTTTTTGGGGGGGATGACCACCACCGTACTCTAACACAAAAGTCTCTAGGTTGGTTGTTATCCCCGGGTTGTGTGGGATGGGAGAGGGGGACTTTACCCCGAATCGAGATCCCCCTTCACTGTCCCCTTGGTTGTAAGCTTGCTGTCATTCCCACTAAATGGTTGGGGTGGGGTTGGGTGGCCCTATTCCTATACCATTCGGGGTTATCTCCTCGAAGCCGGCCTCCTAAGCAAATACCCTGTATGTTTATATCTTGTCTGGTTATGACAATGTTTTTATTTTCTGATTTCCCTTTCTGGAAGCTGAGGCAGCAACCACCGACGGTACCCCGATGGCAATACCCCCCTCCCCCCCTCCCCAATATCTTTATATAGAAGACAGGGGACACGACAGGTGAAAACAGCAAAACATAAATATTAATGATGTTACGTTAAAATGATTTTCTTCTCATTCGTTTACTTTAGGTTACGGCAACGTGACACCCCTATCGCCCCTGGGGCGCATTTTCACCATCGTCTACGCAGTGATTGGGATACCACTTATGTTGTTGTTTATAACAGATATAGGCAAGTATACAAACCTTTTCTCTGAATAATTATCATGCAATGAGATGCAGAAACATTTTGTTTATAAAAATGCATCCAATCCAAAGCAACCTTGAAGGAATAATGACAGAATGTGCATGTATTAAAGGTCATAGATTGGTTTGTGTCAACGTAATGCTGATTTATAGGCAAAATTATCAAGAAAGATACAATAAAAGTCACATGTGAAAGTTTCAGCTGAGTACATTGTCCACTTAATGAGAAAATAGCAAAACAAAAGTATTTTCGCACAAAAGTCGACTCCGTCCAGGTTTAGCAAGGTGGCAGAGGGTACCAACTGCATCTCTGGCTGCAGCATTTGCGAACGTACTTCTCAGATTCAAATCTTTTGGGTGAAACGTTTTCCAAACCATGTTACTCTGAAGAGAATCCTTTCTCAAAATAGTTTATACAATCAACACCCGCTGTGCCTTACAATGGAGTAATTTCCAATCTACGACCCTACCTTTAAAACCCTGCAGTGAGGGCCGCTGTCAGCACATGCTGAAATAATTATTTTAATATTCCCACTGTCTTTAAACTACGTTGTACACACACTGGTCAGCTCATTGGACCGTACCACACGTCAAAGAGGGGGGGGGGGGGGGGGGGGGGGGTGTCAATCAACAGGGGTCAATGATTTGGTTAGGAGGTGCAGGACAAAACTCTACCAGCATCCTTTGTGTACAAAGTCGATATGTCAATTGTCAATGGTAGATGAAACCAACTTACAAAACCCAACTAATGAAGCAAACAAATAGTTAAACTTAGTTTAACCCAGGTAAGACCAGGACAAAGATAAACAATAATTGTTGAAAAAATGCAAAACAACCCTTTTATTACCTATGGACCGAACCATTGGGGCGCTGCAACCAAACAGATCCCTCAATGAAAGGTTTTAATTTGAGGAAATATATGTATCGTGTTAATCAGATTAAAACGATCTGCTGGTATACAATCACAGCCACAAAAGACCTTGTTCGAGTATGTTACTTGTGACGTCACAATGACGTAATGCATCGTATTCTTGTCCCCCCTTCACAGGAAATAAGTTTGCCCGCTGGACCAAAATTGTCGTCATCACATTCCGGAAATGGAAATACATTGTTTGTCAGCGATGCAAAAGGAGAAAGAAGAAAGGGGAAGAAATCGATTCCAAAGATGATGATTTCAGACGTGAGGATGATGAGGTTGAGACAAAGGACATAGAAGCCTCAGCGGGTATTGGAGGTACTCAGAGCTGCGATATGGTTAATGCGCGGTTCAACATCCCAGAGGTTCATATCAACATGGCAATGTCGACACTCGATGAGGAGACATGTGAGGCTGATACCACAAGAGGCGACTGTGGGGACACAAGAGGTTCTAATGACTATGCAAAGGACAGAACGGGAAATCTGTACATCGAGCAGGCAAACAGCGAGTACGGAGGTTCGAGTACCGGTGTCGAAGGTTGCTGTAGTGAGGCTCATCACGACACCAACCCTCACGATTATGATAAAGACTCACATTTAGCACCCTCCCCTCAAACCAACGAGGTACAATTTGGAGGCACTGGGGATCGGAATGTTCCTTGCGGTACGGAAATTACGAACAATGCTGAACACCACACAGCTGAAGATTTAAACAACGACAGTGTGAGTGCTACGGATGATGATGTTTTTGTCTATATGAATATGTCACCGGAAATGGATGCCGTTTGTCCAAATAGAACACCAGAAGATGACACTGTGATGAACGGCATGCAGGGTACGGAGTTTGTAGCAGCGGAAAGTGCCAGTAATCCTGCCGTAGATTACGAGGAAATAACGGTTGTGGTTGATGGGAGGTTGGAGGATGAAAACACCGAGAGAACTCTTGATAATGCAACGGTCGTAGCATCAAACGAAACCAGGGAGGATTCGGACTCGCAGCAAACAGTCGTTGAGTCAATGAAATGTGAGAAATGCGGTCAGTACTTGCAAAGTGACGTTGTTTTAAACGTCAGTGTCGACAATGGACGGCCGACAGCTATCGGAAGCAGCAGAAGAAAAAGAAGGAAAGGAATGACCGACAAGATGCCAAATGTGACGAGGCAAGACTCTAGGAATACACACGCAATATTATCAAGAAGTAAATCGAAATCGCTGGAGAATATTTCGTCCATGAGAAACTCGACCGGGCGTGACTCGAACCCACCGTCGGTGTTGAGAAGAGTTACCGACCGACGCACCTCAGCGCCCGGTGTGGTCAGCTTCCGAACACAACCTGTCCGACAGAACGGGTGCTTGCCATACCGCATCCAGGAAAGGACTCGTAGCGACTCTAGTGGTCTGGACCACGACCCCGTTCGGAATACAGACTACGACGGGGAATACCGGGACCGCGCCGCGACCGATTCGGGCGTCGCTTCGTCAAGCTCCAACTCCACCGAGTGCTCGCCGAAGCGTCAGCCGTACTCAGTCAGCGTTGACGTCGCCGGTGGAACCATGGGCTCAGAGGATTCCATCGACGATGACGTCAGCGATGATGACGGCAGCGACGGTGACGTCATGGATTCGGACCAAGAAGAGAAGAAAATGAGTAGGTACCATCATCGCAGTGGCATGACGGACAGGCGCGCCACCATCGGTGAGTTTGCCCGGATTTCAGAAGCTGATATCGCAATGCTGAGCATTCCGATATGGTTAGCGTTGTTGCTTCTACTTTTTTATCTCATATTTGGCGCGATATGTTTTGCCGCCATGCAAATGTGGTCTTTCCTGGATGGATTCTACTACTGTTTCATCTCCCTCAGCACGATTGGTTTTGGAGACCTTGTCTTCCTCCCGCAAAACATTCACGCCGGTTTGATCTTCTCCTTCCTCTACTCGTTCTTCGGACTCTGTTTTACCTCCATGTGTATGAGTCTCAGCTCGTTAGAACTCACGCTTCTGTCGAGGAAAATATCCGCCAAGTTTGGGGTGTATAGCAAAAGAGTCCGTTTACGCTCGGTGCGATGGGCGAGTCGTAGACGGAGGGCCGTCCGCGGGCCGTCCCCCGACGTGAGGTAGTATTAATATAAAAGGCATAATGCATTACTGTGGACCCCCTAGACTGGTGCTTTGTCTTTCACTGGTCTACTACAAACCCAATGGTGATTCGATTCACGCATTCATACCAGTCTGATTTACACACAAATACAGAACATGCAGCTCTGTGTTGCATTCACTCTGTGGACTTTTCCCACTAAAGGAGAATCCTATTCTTCAACACTGTAAAAAACACTGTGTGGACACTTCATATTATGTATCGTTAAAACACATACACACACAGTATTATGGTATCAAGGTCAAAGGTACATCTGGCAGCATGCTGCCAGGTTCTAATGGCCGGTATCTGGCGTTATTCACGACCCTAGAAGTGTGACGTCAGATGTTTGGGCTATAGACCCCTAGCCTATGACGTCACGTTCTCAAACAGCCCCCTCACTAGGCTGATAGCACTGACGGTCACGTGAGAACTGTTTAAACTCCAGCTATTGCACAGCGAATTCAAGGGTTATAACAGTGTTAACCGACAATAAAAACAATAATAACCAGGACAAAACCAAAATTCGAACGGAGTTACTCTTCCACAAGCCAATTATGTATTATGCCAATAATAAGATAATATCTGGTGCTGCGATTTAGTAAATTTTTATTTTATCATTTTAAATAGCATTTTTTAATTCAAAGCCCAAGTTTTTCAAAGTTGAGAGTTAGTTTGAGCCGATGTTTATGTTTAGAAATAAACCAGACAATTGACTCTTTGGAACCTTAGGTGGCAGCAGACTTACCCGGGTAAATTTCCATTATTTACGTATAGTTCTAAGCACGTGCACATTTCCAAGAACAATGCAATCCATATACCTGAAGTCTGCCGCCACCTAGCGGCCTCCAAAAGTCATCCATTAAACCAGACATGTTGGTCTTTGTTTGAACTACAAACTTTAAAACCTCCGAGTTGTCAGTTGGTAAAATTGCAAAAATGGCCGCACCAACCAAATTAGCATGCATTATTCTTAGTCCGTGTCTGAATTGGTGGCTACCACTTTGGCTAGATCACCACGTAGACATTCATTGAAGCATTGGCTGCAGCAGCCGTAGCCACAGCCCCAATAAGCCATTCTCGAGTTAGATTTGAATATGGTGTGGTATAATGAATTTCTTAGACACAAGCTACTGGTTTAATTTGAATTTGTCAGACTGAGACAGTTACTAAGTCACGTGGTTCAGGGCAAGCTTTTGCATAGCAACCACCAGATGAGCAAACCCTGGTACCATTGTGCCATACGCATTCATTCATAATTGTGTATGGGTGTTCGTCCTCTCTTACGTAACTATGCAAAAACCGTGCCCCGAATTACGTGACGTAATAACCAACTGTCATTATAGTCAGAGGAATCCAAATTTAAGCGGGAACTTGTCACTAATCAATTCATTGTACCAGACAATACTCAAATCTAACTCGCAAATGGTTTATTGGGACACAGAAACAGTCCAAACAAGAAACCCTGACCACCGTGATTTTAAGCCAACACCTTTCAAAATGTCTAGCTCTTAACCAATCTTTCTTGCCTTTTATGACTTTAACAACCCGAATGGGCTGGGGGGGGGGGGGGGGGGGGGGGGGGGAGACGGACGACTAGAAATTTGAAGTCGGTCTCCTTCTATGAATTATATGACAACATACCGAGCATTGGTGAATATATCTTATGATATATTTTGTGTGATATTACAACTGAGTGTAACATTGATGTTATCAGATTTTATTATAAAAATGCTCACCTATAAAGTATAAGTTATAGATATGCACAAAACCACTATTTAAAATGAAATATAGACTTTTGTTTTATCAAAGTTTTGGGGTGTGATCTAAAGTCGAGTTTTTAAGCATTATTATTTTTATTAATTTTAAGTACGTAATTTTAATACATATATCACAGTAGGCCTATGCCCTGTAAAGGCTGAAGTGCCTGAGTTTTACAAAATAACATATGAATATGGCGCAAAAAGAAATTTATGAATAAGTTTTTCAAATGATCTTTAACACGGCGACGCCATCTTGTTTCTCTTTCATACAAATCAGTGTGCTCAAACTGAGGCCGGAAGGTAAAAACAGCCAGGCACCCTTTGGAGAAATAATAATTAGTTTCCCTTCCCTTTTGCAATTAAATGTCTCAGAGAGACTAACACTTTCCACAGATGGACCTCTATTATGATTCCCTAACTTCATTTGCTGATAATAAAAGTGCTAGTCGACAATAGATCTTTGGGTTCACATACATTGCGACTCCAAACGCCTAAAGCACGTGAGGTTTGCACGCCTCTGTGAGCGACCGACATATTATGTCGTCTAAAAAGTATAATCATTTTGTTAATTGTGCCTTAAAATTATTTTATATTTGACCAAACGATGAAATGTATGTACATAAGATCTTTTTGTTTGCAATAAATTATGTTGAGTTGAACTCGACTGAATTCAATGTTTGAAAAAAAAAAGCAATTCAGTGTGGATTGACTATGCGTGAGATTTAAATATTTAATTGTGGTTGATTTAAAGGCACTGAACATGTTTGGTAATTATCAAAGACCAGTATTGTCACTCGGTGTATGTATCCCAACATATGCATAAAATAACAAACCTGTGAAAATTTGGGCTGAATCGGTCATCAAAGTTGCAAGAAAATAAAGAAAGAACTTAAACACCCTTGTTGCACAATTTTGTGTGCTTTCAGATGCTAATAAAAGGCTTCATGCATGAAGTCTTTTATTATTTTAGTGAGAAGTTACCTCTTTCTCAAAAACTACGTTACTTCAGAGGGAGTGGTTTCTCACAATGTTTTATACTATCAACAGCTATCCATTGCTGGTTACCAAGTAGGCTTTTATGCTAATTATATATTTTGAGTAATTACCAAACGTGTTCAGTGCCTTTAAGTGAGAGCTGGTAACACAAAGCCACTCCTGACACACGTGATTGAGTACAATGACATCCTAGACTGGACCATTTCATATATCTAAGAGGGGGGGGGGGGGGGGGGGCAGGACCCAGAGTTGTGGTTTTTTGAGGGGCTGAAACATGTTTTCACTCATACTTCGTGCACAAATATTGTACAGACCTACCAAGAACTCACCCTCTGATAAAGTGGAGCCATCTCTTCTTTGTAGCAGGCTTCTATGTGTTCTTGCTGACAACTTGTGCTAGGTTCTGAGGTTTCCAACACCCCCCCCCCCCCCCCTCCAATCAAACTTCTTGGCTAACTGGGGGGCCAGTTTCTAGAGAAACCTTCCCTGCCTTTTCATAATTCCTGGGGTTACTCCCTCTCTGAAAGGCTTCATAATTTTAATTAAAAAAATAATTTACCCCCCCCCCCCCGCAGAATATTTCTAGATCTGCTGTTCAACAAATAAAAATGGCAAACAGGGATTTTGTATGGATTTTCTTCTCTTAATTCGATCAGCCCACATTTTCAAACGTTTTCAAAGCGAAACTAGCTGGTTACTATATTAAAGCGCACACGCACACACACCATCGTTGAGGGATAAAAAGGAATATCATTGACTCGGTTTTACATACATTGCAATCACTGATCCGTTTTAATTCCGCATTGGAGCTCACTGCCCTCTTAATTGCCAAGTCAACCAAAGTCTCTGACCCGGGCATGTAGAAGATTATCGAGTCAGTGTCAACAAGGAGCTCACTGCCCTCTTAATTGCCAAGTCAACCAAAGTCTCTGACCCGGGCATGTAGAAGATTATCGAGTCAGTGTCAACAATTTCAAGTTATAATATTATTTTGTACTCTATACATTTCCTTATGGGAAAAGTTTGCAACCAGTTAGACTGGTTCCTTGTCTTTATCCGAGTGACGTCAGATGTTGGGGCGATGTAAATGCTGTGAGACTTGTAAATATTTTAAAATCTAATCAACAGTGTTTTTGAATGTTTCGCATTTTGTACTGGATGCTATGAGAGTTTATTTTAAAGGCACTGGATACGTTTGGTAATTATCAAAGACCAGTATTCTCACTTGGTGTATCCCAACATATGCATAAAATAAAAAAACCTGTGAAAATTTGGGCTCAATTGGTCATCGAAGTTGCAAGAAAATAAGGAAAGAAAAACACCCTTGTTGCACAAATTTGTGTCCTTTGAGATGCCTGAAAAGGGCTTCAGGCCTGAAGTCTTTTTCAGATTCAAATATTTTAGTGAGAAATTACCTCTTTCTCAAAAACTACGTTACTTCAGAGGGAGTCGTTTCTCAAAATGTGTTATACTATCAACAGCTCTCCGTTGCTCGTTACCAAGTAAGTTTTTATGCTAATACATTGTATATATTTTGAATAATTACCAAACGTGTCCAGTGCCTTCGGAGCCATGAGAAAACAGTGAAAAAACCCCTTATGTGTTTGAACTTCTTTTCAAACATCGGAATTTATCCTGCAGGATAAAGACTATTATTTTACCCATTTCCTAAAAACTATGGCATTTCAAGCAAAACTATTTCAAGGGAAGTTTTTCACCATGACCATCTTTATACCATGTAAGTTATGTGCAAATCTGTGAACATTTATATTTTCATTCTTACCAATGTTGCACCCGTCAGCGCAGGAGGATAAAACGCGTATTGTCAACGCAAGAGGGCGCTCTTTCTCGTCACATACCGCGCCCATTACAGAGACCTCAAACCGTGTTACTTGTTTTCGATGGGGCAATTTTTTTTTATGCAATCAAGAGTCACTCTGTGTAAAGACTCACGGGATAATCCAACAATGATTTGATTCGAACCATCGAAATTTTGCAAAAATTGATTAGTTTTCTCCGGACACCAATAAAATTTACGCGTGGAAAAATATAGTATAATTAGTGTTTAGCTTAAATATTATGTTTATTTATTCTTTTCACCATTTACAAATTATAGTTAATATATTAATAAATAATTAGTAAGGGTGTCTTGTTTTTATGAAAAACATATCTTTTATAACCAAAAAGATGCTCTAAAAACTCTTAGCTAAATGGTTTTTAAAAAGAACCACCGGGTATGTAAATTTTTTTTAATTAGTATTGGTTGCCTTTAACCATAAGTATTGAAACGTTGCCATGTTCTAATCACAGCCTCGGTTTGGTTATAATTATTGGCTTGTCTGGGAGCCGGACAAAATGGTTGAAACGTGTTAGGAGGTTCCTAATTTCGACTACGAAAAATTACTGGACACAGTTGGCTGCCATTTTCATTTTGGAGCGCCCTCAACGTTTCGTGTTGGTGAGGCATCAGCATCACTTCCTGAACTGGTATCCGCCAACCGTGAGTAACCCGGTGTGACTGGATCGTTCCCCGGGTACCCTCCCTCCTGCACAGCACGCTCGCGCCAGTGAGCATATTCGAATTTTCTGGATATGAGGTACAGATAGAACATATCGAACAGCAGGACACCAGCCAGAACCAAGTAGAAGTACTGCATCTGTCCGTCGTTCATTTCCAACCCATACCACGGGTTTGCTGTGGGGCAGAAAAACAAAACAACAAGTTTCCATATCATTTGTTAATCAACATTCATTCAAAATAAAATTGAAGTTAATTAACAATGACACCGTATACAACCGTAGCCGCCAATTCGGATACGGGCTAAGTCTGCCGTCGTCTCTGAGACCCAAACTCTGGTTTCTGTTCAGCAGAGGGTGGGTTCAAGTCCCAGTCGTGACGGTTGCGTCATTGAGCAAGAAACCTTGCAAGTCATTGCTTTGACCTTCGGATAGGACGTTAGGCCAGATGTCTTGTATACTAGGATCGTTAGTGGACGTAAAAAAACCCAGAACACTTAGTGCATGCTTGTCATGGAGTAGGGGTTAACCCCTGTGTTTCTGGTTGCAAACACCCTTGTTTCCAGGTTTCCTCAGGCTTATGAGCTACAGTGATTAAGTTCCCTTATGAAGCATCGTTGGTTTCATTTCGAGAAAATATATAAAACAACAATAACAGTACTTACCATGTGATAATCCATCCACAATAACTACGAGGATCCTTGCCAATATGTAACTTCCTACCCCGGACATTAGGATGTACAGCCCCGTAGAGAGTCCCTTCAAGTTCTCCGGTCCCTCCAAATACGCAAACTCAAATCCTAGTGTAAGAGTAATCGAAAAGGAAGTAATGGAAATAATGTACTGTAATCTCTATAAACTGTAGATTGTAACGCCCAGGAGTCACACATTTGCAGGAAGGTTCCATTAGTTACTGGCTCGGCCCAGTGAGCCTAAAAAATTGATTGGAAAGGGGAGGGGTTTTGGAAACCTTAGAAGATACTGTCAATAAAAATTATGACATCTCCAGCCTGCTACAAATAACAGGTGGCTCCACTATCAGAGGGTTAAATCTGGGTAGGTCTGTATGTCTCAATTTTTGTGAAATAAAATATGAGTGAAAATATTTTTGACTCCCCAGGGATTTGCACCTTGGAGAAAACTGAATTAATTAAATTGTGCCATACGATCACTTATAAATTAGGGAGATGTAAGAGATTTGGTGTTTTTGGTGGATATTCCTGCTCGGGCATGGGTTAAGACAGAATCTAACACCACCGAGTGATCTTAAACTTACCTGCCACTCTTATGAAAACTTCGGCTAATCCGCTGAACGTGAACTGCGGGATCTGGGAGCCACAGTGAAGAGTGGACGCCGTGTACGTGGCATCAGTCAAGGTGTCGGTCAAGTTGAAGCTGCCGCCGTCGAGGCTCATGACGTCCTTGCGGTGGAACTCCACCAGGCTCGCTGAGATGACGGAGAGAACAGAAAAGAAAATACCGACTCCTGGACAGAGACATGAAGATGAAAAAGAACTAGTAATTACAACAAAACAACTTTCATAATCCGGATGTGGATAAAGTACTCTAATTTGGTTCAGAACACGCCCTCACGCGGTCAAAATACTGCGAATTGCATGTCGAATAAAACTGTTGATGTTTGAATCCTTGTAAATCAACACTCACATTATGAAATGATTGTTAGGCCTACACTCACCAATCCTCCTCAATGGGGTCACTTTGAAACCTTTCCTCTGTAGCCATGGGTAGGTGTAGCACAGTACCGGTGTGGAGACAAGCACGACTAAAGAACCGTACACCGGGTAAAATACGTCGGGAACAACAGCCGAATTGCCGATTTCGCCGAAGTACGGATTGAGCCTCTGAAACTGCTCTAAGTATGTTTCTGTGATCTGCACATGGATGAAGATATTGTTAAGAGACAAAAATCAAAAAAGGCACATCATTTTGTTTAGTTGACAGTGTTTAAATCTTTGAGGAAAGAAACAACAAAAATAGGCCTACCACCACGGTGCCATCTTATTTTGCTCCCATTTAACCTTTGTTTTCAAACTGAGGGTTGAAGGAAATAGTCTGGTGCTTTAAGATAAAACAAAGATTAGCTTTCATTGTTATTTACAGGGAGAGCCTGACAAAGACGACCTCAACGTACGCTCCATGATAAAGAAACAAATGAAAACCATAAAGGAAAAGCTGAAATCATTGAAACGTTTAACGCAATAAACCTGACTATAGTTGTAGCAGATAATGTCGTACAAAATGGATAATTGTAGACGTAGAATTGTACATCAAACAAAACAATACACGAACAAAATGTAAAGTGATCAGAACAAAATAGTAAGAAGCCTGATGGATTGACCAGAAGTGGTTGGTTTAACTATCAGTTAACCAATATTGTGGCTAGTTAACCATTTCTCTTTGTGAGTTTTAGACCAATCAACAATTTGTACACGAATAAATCAACCAATAGTTATAACTAGGGGTTTTATGTGTCAATAAACGTGAAGTAGACAATGTAAAAAAAACCCCACATTTTTATAAAGTATACGACAAGTGATGACTTACAAAAAAATGAACAATAGCGTAGATTGTGACTGTATGAAAAGCAGGTAGTGTCTTCAGAAGATGTTTCACTTGGTCGACGTTTAGGCGGGAAAAATTCCCGCCAAATTCTTGCTTGGCATGATCGAGCGTGCCGTTCGGTACCTCTTGTATACTGCTGTCCGTCTTGCTAGTGGATTTTTTGCTGGAAAATCGATTCTTTAGACCTTGGACAATTATCCTGAGTACGTTTGTGAGGGCATCTCCTAAAAATGAGAATAAAAGCAAAAATTAACTGTTATTCAATTGTACATTTTGTAATTACCCAAAATGAAAGACCATGGGCAGGCGTGGTTTTGAAAGGATTCCTTTAGCGAAAGTCGATAAATCTAAGTCAGGACTTACTCTGAGGAGGGATCTCGACATAGTCATGTCTCAGAGACATGAGCACTATGATACCAACGAGTAGTAATATGGAAAGGATCCCAAAGCCGACACCGAAGTTGAAGACCCTCTCCACGTAATCCGCTATGGGTAAAGATACGGCCAGACCAAACGTGGTGGACCAGTAAAACCTACCAAAAAATGGTCAGTGACATGTTTTATTCAAATGGTTTTAAACAATGCATTTCGACTAAGGCTAAGTATGACTTTTTTCTCAACTGTAGCCATTAATAACAAACAACAAAGGGACTGTAACAAAACAAACAACAAAGGGACTGTAACAAAACAAACAAAGGTTCTGATACAAACAACTAACAACAAAGGGCTTGATACAAACAACGAACAACAAAAGGGCTTGTAATTACAAGCAACGAACAACAAAGGGCTTGCAACAAACTCAACAAACTACAAAGGGCAGGTAATAAACAACATACAACAAAGGGCTTGAAACAAACGACAAACAGCTTGCAAAATGAAATTGTCAAACTTTCACAAATTGCAAAAAACAAACAAAGAAAGACCTTTGCCACGACCTTTGACCTACCAATGAAATAGCGTCCTGACAGCCTTCTCTCCCGCCTGTTCAACTTGACGGGCCGCGAACGGTCCAACGTTTGCTCCGTAGCAACCAAAGCCAAGAAACATAGCCGTGAAGCCGATGATGAAGGTCGCTCTCTTGGCTTCGATGGAGATGGTACGAGCGAACCAATTCTCGAATGGGACCACATCCAGCGTTAAGAGAAGAACACCTGCACAAAACAAAATACAATGTGTAGATATTTCCAAAGTGTTAAACAAACTCCCGATGAAAAGGATTTTGTTTTGTTTTTTTGATCTGCCCGCATTTTGGGGTTATGTAGTCACTTGTGCTTTTACCATTGTTTTTACTACCAAAGTGCCTTTTGTAAAGATCGAAAAATTCCCTTCAACAATAAATTCCTAGTTAGAAAGTGATAAAAGAAAAGAAAACAAACCTGTTAACGTTACGAACGCTCCAATCTTGATCATCCGAAACCGACCAGCGTAAACATCGGCCAATATACCACCGAAGACTGGCAGGCACGGCACAACGGCTGCATACACGTCTATCATCTTTGGGGCGCCCCCATCGACATAAAACAGCACATTTATACAGTACAGAATAATGGCCTCCCTGACGCCCAGAAAAGCGACTGATATGAGCGTCTCGAAGACGAGGATGTGCGTGAATGCTCGCTTGTGGAGCGGATGGTCCGGTTCGTGGGCGCGGTCGTCGTAGCCTCCTTTCTCGGCGTTTTGTAGGGATGTCCCCGTACCGCCATGATCTGTTGTTAGAAACTCATTACTGACCAAAGGGATGTTCTCCAATTTCTTCTCCTTTGGCTTGACACTCATGGTTATCACATTTATTTCATCCGGAAAAACTCACGCAATCAACTCTCGCCTCACTTTCAATCAAATACTGCTCGCAGAAACCACACACGATTTTGCGTTAACTTCGCACGCTAAAGTTTCCAGAGACACACGTACCACCAAGCATCGTCCAATAAGATTGAAATGTCACAGTGAATCCACGCTGTACATGTACTTCACACACGTTTATCAATGGCACAAAATGACAGTACGCGAGGTCACACAATGATGCTGTTTTCCCCAAGTCGAGTTGTCTACCCTGTATACGGTGTACAGTACAATACCCAGCGTTGATATGTGCCTGTGTACAGTAAAATAAACTCCGTTGAATATTCTGACCTTTTCTGAACATAAAGAACGTGAATAATCAGTTTTAATGCCGTAAAGAAGCTTTACAAATTAAGATATATATATAATAATTGTCGGACACCATATAGTTCAAATTATCAACCTTATTTCATACTGACATGTTCGAAGGCGCGCGGTGACGAAACAGTTGACCAATTGTGCTGGTACGTTAGCTTAAATCTGCTGGATGTTTTCATACGGGTTTTGAAGAGCGCTGCATGATAGCACGGAGTCACTGAATTAAAAACAGAAGGCCTACTCTATGTTCCCTAAACAAACATTATAGCAAATAAAATAGCTAAACGGGTTAGACTTTTTCATAGCTGCTTGCCAGAAAGATATAAGCATAGCACACAAGACCAGTCACATGATTATAATATGATTATATTCTGTTCATGCTAAGCTTTATACGCTTAGCAGATCATGGTTCAGGATATATATGTGAACAAATTCATCTGTGGACGGGACAGGGAGTTACAATTTGAATGCAATTTGGCGCCCGTATAACAATATCAGAAATAATGCAAATGTTTTTAACGAGATTGTATTTCAACCGGACGCCGGGTTGCCAAAGAAAAAAAAATCGACGAAAAAGTAACATTTGAACCCCCTGCCTGCCCTGTCTCGGCCCCCTGCTCTTACAAACCAGGAGTGTGCGAGGACGCAGCTCCCCGGAGTACCAACTCACGTCTAAAAATAGAACAGGGTGCGCAGTATTTAAACAGCTCATTAATAATATGCAGCTTCTTTTAACAAACTGGGTAGCAGGCCCATACCTGGGTAGCAGGCCCATACCTGGGTAGCAGGCCCATACCTGGGTAGCAGGCCCATACAATGTACCTGTGGAAGTGTTGGCCAAAAGAACAATGTACATGATCCAAACATACCTCTCAGTCTCAGTTCACCTCTATTAGTATTAGTGAACAATTCTCAGTGAATTATCCCGCTACACAAAAAATAATAATTTTCTACACAAAAAAAGTCATCCTATTCATTTAAAAGAGTAGGCTCCGGACGGTAAAATAAAGAATATCTAAAAATACATGTATCAACATGTTTCAATGCCATGGAGTAATGTAATAAATATGTTTTAATAATATGGAATATATACTGTTACAAAATACATGTTCGGATATCAAATAACAAACCACAAGGGAAACTGACTGGGTAAATTTTAATGATTTTGGGTTGAACAAGGAAAAATTGACTAGAGCGGGATTTTAACCAACGACCTCCGGATTGACGTGCCGGCGCTCTACCAACTGAGCTATCTAGCCCTATGTTGGCGGTCTCCCTAAAATACATGTTCGTGACACATTCAGTCAGTCTAAACTAATATGTATATCCTTGTACCAGCAAATACAGCTTGTTTCAGTTTAGAAATGGATAACATACTCACCATGCACTAATTAACACATGACTTCCTCATAAAATTATCGACAACAACAACACTCTGTTTTGAGGAACTCGCTCAGAGTACTAGCTAAGTGATCTACCACTCGTTCACGCAACCACCACATGCAATAAATCAGCAACGGAGCAGCCATTTTTTTTTTTACTTCATTAAAAACAATGTCAACAAACCGAGGCTGAAAGTCTGGGCCCCTTTTCGGTGGAGCGAGAATCGGTAGTCATACATTATTATCTCAGTCAGGGAACATGGCCGTAATTCTATCAACAGGATTTATATTTAATGTTGGAACCTAAAACTTCAGAGTCACAATTAAATAAATTCCACGGAAGAAAGAAACTATTTAAACAGTGCACAAATAATAGAATTATACTTCACATTATGCATACATACAGATTCAAAGTTCAAACCGCTCCATTATACTGCACGTAGCTGTGTTGGTTCTAACACCAAATGCATTGCATGCTAACTTGCCATACAAATCCCTAGTTTTTGGAAAACAGACGCCACTTTTTCATTCATTACGACCCAAGGTCTGATAACGGGAGAGAACAAATTGTATTTCTACCTCCATGGTCGTCGACTCATAACCTAAAAACCCCGGTCACTTGTTCCCGTTTACGAAATATTCGATATATCAATAATAATATCAATCAACTATATGAATCGATTCACTGAGTGAATGATATGGCCATTTCATTTGCCATAATGAACATGAGTTGTCAATTCAAGGTTAACACAAATAGTGCACATATAAAATTACAATACATGATGGCGAGAGAGCAGTGTGACGAATATCGGTTAAAACGAAGCAAATACAAACAAACTCACGTCACTTCAAAACTATATCCTCCATCAACGAAAAGAATCTGTGTTGTTGACTTGAGACGTCTCTCATTCCAAAATAACTAAATCTCTAATCAGAGCTTAAGCGTCAATACATGGTGAATATCGAATGCAGTAAGAACGCCTACATGAAACCACTGAGAAAGGACAGGGAAACCATCCTCCATGGTTTAACGCTCCGATTGATTGTGTGTATAGAATCGACAGCTATTGTCATTCGTGATAATGGAGTGTTCATTGAACCAAGTCAATTGCCCCCTTTTTCCTGGTGGATTCAGGCAATTTAAGTAAACAATATACAGACTGTGTTGCTTGTACTAGGTCGACTGATATTGCCTGGTTAAATATTATTATTTTTGGAAAAAAAATTCTTGAAGCTTGGCTGCATTTGGTGCTCGATATGGGGCATGGTGTACCTCTTTTGTATCTTCATTGTGTGCTTGGAATCTCAGCAATTCTTTTGAAATCTCAGGAATTCTTTTGAGTCTTAGGGGGTTGGGTACTTCTGTACAAGAGGAAAGTTCAAGTGTGGGGACATGGGGGGGGGGGGGGGGGGGTGTAACCTCTGCCCCATATCGGGCATGGTAAACTTGGTTGTACAAGCTCATCAGCCCATGATCCAAGCGGTCTTGGATGAGACCCTGTGGGGCCGAGCGAAATTCTGAACCTGGTAAAAAAATTAATAATCCGGCATGATTTAAAGTACCAATGGAGGGCGCCCTTTAACTGCCCGCATCTGGATCTGGCGGGTTAGGCGCGTGGATATTCTTGTATCAAGAGTCAAGACGTGTGCGGGATGTCTTTGAAATGTTTTGTAACCGCGGCTTCGACTTCGGATTATGTTTTCCCTCGATAATCATCGATAATACTGGCTAGTATTGTCAGAAATTAGAACACATTTTCGGAGAACCATTTTGTTCACAATAGCTGCCGTCATTCTCCCATACCTTTGTAACTACTAAAAGATTCAATGCCCATAAACTTACTTGATAAAGAGCACTGGGTATTATACAGCATTTTTAGAAACGGTACTTTGAAGTAATGTAGTTGTAGAAAACGAGGTATGAAATGTGCACATAATAATTTGAATCCGAGGCGGCTTCAGGCACGAAGCTTTTCTAAAGCACTTTGCAACAAGGTTGTGTTTTTTTCAATCATCATTTCCTTACAACTTCGATGGCCAATTGAGCCACAATTTTCACAGGTTTGTTATTTTATTCATATTCGGATACACCAAGTGAAGATACTGGTCTTTGAATGTTGCTATAAGTATACACTGCCTAAAGTTGTTAAATTCGAAAGCATATACTTTCCCGTTATTCTGATCATAATGCAGTTATATGGGACAGCGTTACACATCACAAATGTTTACACTATATTCTTCAAAGTAAATAGAATCAGCTGAAAGTCCAGGGAATATAAATAGTGAAACAGTTCAGTTATTTATTACATTAAATATTTACTTTTGAAAAATGCGAGGTATTTTTTGATTGGGGGTGTAGCATGGGTCTCCTCCTTTGGATATTTGTTTTCGAAAAAGGGTTTACCAAAAGCGCTATAGCACTGTGACGTCATAGGCCTTAATACACCTGTCAAAAGAAGATGATGAAGATGGGGGGGGGGGGGGGTGGCACCATATAAAATAGGAAAACCCACGCAATGATTATGAAAACCGATATAGACATTCAAATTAAGAGCTAACATTGTTTGTGATGTCAAACATTATACAAATAGTTGTTAGCTAATAAAATCCATCCCAACCAGCTGTTTGAACTTTTAAACGAGGATTGTCTAAACATGAATAATTCGCCGATACAGGTTTTGACAGCCCCGCACAAAGCAGGACATTATGTCCGGAGAGCTTTAGTTTCTACGCTGCATAAGTTACTGTTACTAGTGTCCATGTTTCTTGCTGTTCGGTTAAATACCAACATGGGGTTTATGACTTTCCCCCGTTAAACCCCGGTTAGTTGTGAAATATTTCAACAGAAAAAAGCAAGATGGTTGAGAATATAAAAGTCATCCAGAGTGAAAATATATTGAAAATTGTTTAGTCATACTTCCTTGTTGACAAGGGCCCAATTTCATAGAGCTGCTTATAGGCATAAAAACATGCATACCAGAATAAGGTTACCAGCCAATACACACCGTTTCTCCTATATCATTTGTGACTGTATCCTGCTCATTCTTGCTATAGATAGTTCCCAGTAGACGCCATCTTTACGGGCAAATCGCATTTTGGCTTGCAGGCGCGTCAAGCGCTCAAATTATTAACGCAGCCGCGTTGTTCACTAACCAATCATGCAGTGAGTTTTGGTGAAATGTGCGCGTGCTGCACGCCGTTCTCACGCGTAACGCATGACTGTGTGTTCCAAATTGCCCGTAAAGATGGCCGATTGACGTCATATTGCAACCTATCTATAGCAGAAAAATTGTAAGCAATTTATTCATAGCTCTATGAAATTGGGCCCTGCGTCAGTAATTTGTATAAAAGCTATAATAAAAATATACAATTAAGTAATCAATACAAGTGAATAGAAAACAATGGTGTTGTTTTGGATCGAGTGCTTGCATGCTGTCTGTCATGCTTAAAATACAATGCAAGCTCGGCTTTTTAAAATATCTATTCCTACATTTAACAATGCATACCTACATGTACCCACCTTTCACCTTTTTAACGAACGGAGCAACCTTTCATGCCAATGTCGAACAACATTTAGCCGCACATGACATGCGTATAGTTAATCCATGCACGGCCCATTATCACTACTGTTTGCTCTCACTGCCACAATATGGTTATTACTATAATGAACATGAACTAGCCTATATATTTACATTTATGAAATATGATATTATTTTAGCTCATGCATGGCATGACCTCTGTTTTGTGCGAACAACATATGGTGTTTTTCAATGTGTTTTACTCGATCGTTTGTTTTAGTTTATATCATGTAGTACGTGTCAAACAATTATTCATAAAGCTGCTGTAGTAGAAAATATTGCTTAACTATTTTCTGCTAAAAAAATAATAAGCAGGATACCAGTTACAGATAGTATGGATGGCACATTTGGCTGGTAACCTTGTCCTGGTAAGCAAGATTTTGTTGTGTTTAGCTATTTTTGTGCTTAAGAAGTTTTATGAAATTAGGCCCTTGTTCGGCCAGTTGAAATGATTTTTTGCTAAATTTGCATTTGCTCTGATTGAAAAAACTATTGTTTGGGAATGAAATTCATATTTGATATATTTCATAATTGCCACTTCTTCACTGCAGAAGTGAATTGATGAAACATGAAAAATACAACAAACTAAAAGCATTCAGCTGTTTTATGACCCATGATTTGTGTCTGGACGGAGTGATGAAATAGTCAACGGACTAGGTTTACAGTGCACGTATGTTATGCACAAAATCGAATTGTCAACGGTTCAGTAAATGTGGATTCGGTGAGAAATTTGCTGAACACATTTTTTGTTGGAGATAAAAACCACTTTCAGAAAAAATATTAAATATAAATTAAATATATCGGGCCGGGCGGTATTGAAAACTTAAAAATCAACAAATCTTTAGGTAATAATAGTACAATGAATTAAGGATAAAAAACATCATTGTTTAATTTGAGTATGGAAGCTTTTATTAGGGCCTACTGGCAGTGAGTATTAAGTTCATACTATAACAAATTGTTTCTGAGATATACATTTTCCTCCGAAATAAGGTCTTATCGAGAAAACTGTATCTGAAAACCTAAAAAAACAACACGCAATCATCTGATGGTTGTTTACAACCAAAAATCAATGTGTTATACACATGAAACATTGTGCATAATTGTTTTTCACTATTTCCTCCTAACTCACACAACGATTATATAAAAAGTCAAAATGTTTACAGGTTTGGTAATTCATGGTTGATCACAAAACATGAACACTGCATGTCTGGAACTTGTCAGCTCTACCAATCCTGTACAATACCTTTATAACATAATGAAATTAACTTTCAAATCGACACAGAAAAGTGAGATAATTAGCAGTCGATCCATAAACAGACAGCCACAATTTTGTTCACATAAAGCATTTATTACACTAAATTAAAACAAATTCAATTGAAACTTGTTCCACCGTGAATGAAATCACTCTTCCCAAACTAATTGTTTTACCATCCCGTATAGCAAGGCTGTGTGAACGTGAACGCAACAGTGAGTAAAAATAAATCTGATCAAATTTGTTTACACGAAATCGCACTGACTTTTTTTTTTAAACCAAGAAAAGCAACATGAGGTAAATATGACAGATTATGACCTGTTGATTGGCATTGGATTGCCAAAGATTTCGAAGAACTGGTGGTTGAAGAGTCAACAAACACTACCACTTTAGAATGTCCGGGTTGATGGGGGGTAAACAGTGACCCGACCCCTCACAACCACACGATTCCCCCACGCTGGTTTCCAAGAACTGGTCAAAACAAACTCGTAAGGGGTTCAAGTTGAAAAACCAATGTGAAAATGTATGTCTTTTATTATCCTCTATTTCATAGTCTGTAAAACATTCTTTCTAACAACAATATTTCTGAAGAAATTTCCTAGTGATCGTAGCCAGTCCAAGTATAAAGAAAGGACCACGTCTCTATGGTCCAAGCAAGTTGTTTGTTCACGTGAAGCGCAATTTGTAAAATTGTACAACCATGCTAAAATAAAGCACGGGACCCCTGCCAAATTGCTAAAAGGTGAAAGGGTTTTTAGTTACGTCACTAGCTTGGGGTTGTGAGTCATGCAAGGTAGTGGTGAGGTATGCTCTTTGCTGGCCGTGACATGGTGACACCATCGCGTGCTGAGAAAGTACTCGTTTTGTATGACCTTCGCAGAGTGTACTGAGGCAAGTTCACGGGAAGGAGCGTGACGTTGATTCCTCTCTGTCGAGTTATTTACTTAACAATGACCCAAGAGACCCGGAAGACTTTAAAGGTGCGGTAACTTGGCAACATTGCTTCACCCCAAAAGGGTCACTTTTCAAATCGAGGCTGAAAACTACTGCCGGAAAGTACTCGTTTTGTATGACCTTCGCAGAGTGTACTGAGGCAAGTTCACGGGAAGGAGCGTGACGTTGATTCCTCTCTGTCGAGTTATTTACTTAACAATGACCCAAGAGACCCGGAAGACTTTAAAGGTGCGGTAACTTGGCAACATTGCTTCACCCCAAAAGGGTCACTTTTCAAATCGAGGCTGAAAACTACTGCCGAAAAAGGCACAATCACCACGTTACTGAATAAGCAGCACATACTGCTTAAAGTCACTGCTATCGGAGGGGACCAGGCGCAGACAGGGGGCCTATATGCATTTCAAGTGCATTGATTGGTTGGTTACCGAATGTCTACGCTTTTTACAGGCTTTATTTTGTTGAGTCTCAAATGATGCTTTTTAAGATCCTTTCTCTATGCTTAACCCATGGAGGAAGGAGTCCTTCCTCCATGGCTTAACCCGACAGCTTTCAAATGCAACAGAAGAAGCCATATATTATTACAGTACGTGCATTAATAAAATGCATCACACACTATTATGTAACAGACACGTGTAAAAAGAACAATACAAAACAGATACTCATCAAACTTTATCAGAAACATCTTGAATAAGCCGGCTTACTACCCCTCGAAAATAAACACCCAGGTACAGGTAGCCAATGGTGTGATATCAACACGTGGGGTGCTGCCCACGCGCGTGTTGAACGACATGGTCGTTCGCGGGGAACATTGTTCTATATGATCCCATCAACTCTAGTCCAAATACCTCAAACAAAACAAGATCTTCGTGCATTTCAACTTGGCAAAAGAATTGATAGTCAAACTTAAACCGGATCATTTTGCTTTTCCCATATTGATTTCTGTTCATGATATTTAAACAAGTTTCCTGAACACACACAAATCCCTGAAACCAAAACACAAAGACGTAAATCAAAATTTGTGACAAATTTCTTTGTTATCCGACTATTTCCGTATTGATACCGAAACTTAACACTTTTCACACGAAGAAATTCACCCCGCTAATGTTGAACATTAAAATAGAAATTGCTGAAACTTACTCCAAACATTACTAACAGTTATTGTGCAACATGTCTAAAAATTAAATCTCGCAGTTTCGAAAACTTCCTAAAATATCAGGCAGGACTAGAAATGAATGTACACTTAAAACAAGGAGGTAATAAACAACACCATGACGCGTGCACCTTTAGTGTTGTGATGACGTCAGGTGTCGTGCGCATGTCAATCTACTGCTTAGTTACAAGCGCTTTGAGAAAGAAGTGGACTCTGATTGGCTATTGAGCTTTTTGGTACGACCTTCTCAAGTTACTTCTTCTGTATGTACGCGTGGTGTTACCATGCTCAGCGTGCTGGGAACCAGCGACTACACCAGAGCACTAGAAACATATAAAAACAACGACCGACCATATCTGAGAAGTTTAACAAAAGGTCCTGGCATCATGGGGTCTTATGTTCTTACGACAGTTCTTCTCTTCTCCCTTTTGGGATGCGGTAAGTTGTTTTCTGTTTTATCTTCCAAATAATGGAGTAGGCTTCTAAATAATTGTTGTTATTGTACCAACATTACAAGTGAAGAAAAAAAGTCCTACGAAGTGCAAGTGCTAGCTCGGACATCCAAGGAGATGGGCTGCATGCTGTTTGACCATGGTTCATTGGTTGGTTCGACCATGGTTCGACATAAACACTTTTCTTTGACTAACATTTTCTTTGCATGTAGCTATAGCTAGTTGTGGGATTTGAGGGAAGATGTAGACATATACATGGTATGGTTTTACCGGAAACCAAAGGTAGCTAGTTGTACTTGTACGAAAGAAATGTATACAAATAATGTGTGTTTTGAAATCTCTCTTTTCGTATACTATAGTATAAAAGTATATGGTAATTTTCGAAAACCGTTTGTTTCGCCGTCCTCCATGCTGTGAATTGATTATCTATGATGAGAGGATCTCTTCCCCATAATTAAGAAGAGCAATAGACATTCTCCTTGAATGCAGCATGGTTTGCGCATTTAATAAAAAAAATAAAAAATGATTTGCCATCATCAGGACCAGATGAGTTAGCTTGTTGCCAGATTCACTGGTAAAACTTAGTTGCTGTAAGTTAGAAACCTTTGTTTGTTTAGCACAGGTATAGGATTGACAGGATGGAACAAAAGCGGTTGATTAAAGCAAAGGGATAGATTAAAACCTCCTAATATTTCGGAGCCAATATAGCTTTAACGTGCACCTGTTCAAACTATTTTCAAACTCAGTTAAAAAGTGCAAGTCAAGATGATCCGGTCTAGGAAGCCTATAGTTATGGTTCAGGGGGTGGGTAAAGCACTATATACAATGCATAGCATGAAATTTGGGTCAAGTTTCGAATCCGTTTCCGCGAAGTTTTACAGTTTGTGGATGGAGGCCAAATCTATTGCGCAGATGTTGAATGTCGAAAGTTAACCTTTTTAACAGTTGGTTAGAAGACATTCCTACTAAAAAGTTGCAATGACCCGACGTTTCGACCCAGTAATAATTATAACTATAGCAGAGTTTGTCTCATCAAGGCTTATTGACAAAACATACTTGCACATGTAACCCTGAAAACTGGACCGCTTGAATAAAACTAAATAAAACTGAACACTGGGGAAACTCACTTCAGCAAAACTCAATTAATCTAAGGATCGAATAGGGTTAAGACGCGAGGAAATGCAAAAAGTGGGACAGCGACTCAAAATGTAGGTTTCTCAACAAGCAAAAAAACAAAAACAAAATAACTTTATTGATTATAAGACGATGACCAAAAATAAAACCAGTGATCGAAATATAGCAACAAATTAAGTAAACTCTAAACCAAGACCCAAACACTATTGAACTAAACACAGAATACTTTTAAAAATAATTTATAGAAACCACTAAAAAAAAACACACCAAAACCAACACAGTATCAAAGAGGGTTACAAATTAAAACAAAATAGCTTAAACGACCAAATCCACAACAGACAAGACTTCTAATTCTAGGCAGAAAAAATGCACTTTGTTCAGGAGTGAAAGGAGAGTTGATGTTGTCTCCCTACTGCCATATGGGCAAAAACACTTATAATATATTAGGGGCCAGTGACCACCTGGTCCTTATCAAGATTGCTTTGTTTATAGCTGGTAAGGGATCACACTCTTAGCAAATACTATAGGAACCATTCCTTGGCACTAAAGAAAAATCCAATAATAAACTTGAGGGGTGCTACTCCTATAAAATTGTAAGGATGGGACCTAAACCTTAACCCAGACCATACACAATACAAGGATGGAAATTTCACAAGTAATTTTTGTTTATTACTAACACTAACACAATCACTAGTAACAGGGAAATAAACTTCACTGACAAATTTGTAGATGTACCTTTAGCTAATATTAACTTTGTAAACGTGATATGATCTGATCTTTTTTATCCTCGTCCATACCATCCATTGTACTAAATACCGGACACTTCGGCAATCGGCTGGGTGCCGAATTTGTATTGCGCATGTGTCGAGTTTGTGGGTGCCGAGTTTGCTAGGTGCCGAGTTTGTTGGTGCCGAGTTTGTCGTGTGCCGTGTTCGAGTTTGCAAGGTGCCGAATTGACCGGTTACCATTGTACTAAAATGAATTGGTATCGTCGGCTCAGTATCATAATTATGGAGGTTCTGATTTGCAAGGTTAAATCATTTAGCCTTTGAGAAAGACTCTGCTAGGGTCTGTATTTAGGCTTTTACAACAGTGAACGATTTCCCTTGGGTACGAGTTGACTTGGGTACAATATTTTGGGTACGAGTTGACTTGGGTACGAGTTGACTTGGGTACGAGTTGACCTGTTTTCCACTAAAGTCATCACTTGCTACTCAAAACTAGCATTTAAAGTGCACCAAACATGCTCGGTCTAAATATATTGCTGTGCAAGATCGTATGATGAAGTCAATCCCTGTGTGTCCATAGGTCCTTTCGGTTGGTAATCAGTTTTTGAAAACAAAAGAACCTTGGGTCAGAATTATATTTGGCATTCCAGGGGCGAGTGTTTATCGCGTCTAGCATTGTTTCATGCCTCACCTGTCAACTAAAGTATGCCAGGAGGCGTATCAGCTGATAAAAGTAAATACCTCAACAGTGGGTTCGAGGTTTGGGGGAAATTCAAGAAGGCAAAACCCTGGGGGTTCCAACATTGTCTATGGGACTTGTTGATTGGTCTGACTTGGCATGGTACATTAGTTTACTCCTTGAGGGGAGACTAATAACCTTCACTAAATAACAAGCAGAATCCCCGGAAATCGAGGGGCGCTGAAGGTCATGTGAAATGTTTCGTTCCAAATTTTATTTAGTTGTCAGAGGAAACCAAAAACAAGTTCTTCGAGTGGTAGAACAATGTATAACACATCACTGGCTTCTGGAATGGTCAATTTACTTTCATTTAATAACACACCATGTAACCTTCTTGTGAAAATTCTGATAAGTTGACCTAAGTTGACCATAGAGAAAGGACTACGAGTTAACCAAGTTTCCCATGGACTTTGTGTAAACCAATACCCTATTTCGATCGCTGCAATCGGAATAGAAAATGCTAAATATGGAGGACTTGTCGCGCTACAATTACTATTTTCTGTTTTTCGACATCGATTGTACAGTGTGAGTGCATTTGTATAATCCCATCAAGGTGGTGGTTGGTATAGCAGATGCCCAAAACCACGGTAGCGTCACCCAATAAATAAACAGCCGTTGATAAAACAGCCGTTGGGGCTTGGCCAGTTGTTTCGAAGAAATATTGTAGTCGACTCTTACGTTAGGCTATTGACATCTTTAATCGTTGATAGGTTCCATGGAGTTCGTTTTTATCAGGTGATAAAGTAAACAGGTGTTATTTTGAAAGATGTAAGCCAGATAACTAATCCTAATTGGTTCGCAGAAATTAGTTTTTTCGCCATCGCCCCCCCCCCCCCCCCCCCCCCCCCACCCGGGCTGGTAATTGACACAGGTTTATAAAGTGAGAAAATAGATTTAGCTGTTGCAAACTGCTTACCAACCAAAAGGACCTGAGGTATAAATGCAAACAATTAGTTAGTGGCCTGACGTTTCGACCCTAGCAGAGTCTTTCTCGAAGGCTAAATGACAAAACAACACACATACAAGCATGGATACAGGAGTTACAAGAGCAGTCAAGTGGAAACACATGATAGAGAGAGTGGAGAGAGAAAAGCAGAAAGCATACAGAGAGGGCAGGGGGTAAGCAGCGATTATGAAGACAAAGGGGGGGGGGGGGGGGGTTATGAAGGGAAGGGGATAGCTTGACCACAACAAGTTGGAAACACAAAGGACAAAATGGAAGGTGGGAAGAATGGTAAAAACCATGGTGCTGAGTGGTCTTTATGCGCCTTATCCAAAGTTTTTCCCTACTCAGACGGACAGTCTCTCTGCAGTTACCTAGTGCCTCAATGCCCTGTAAATTCATGTCAGAAATGGGGTGGTTAGGAAGATTGAAGTGGGACTTGGCATGAACAATGGCGTTTGAAATTATTAAAGTCATTGCATACCTATGACTATCTTATGTTTACCTGAGGGTTATCGTCTGCAGAGAAAAACGTATACTAAATTGTAGTCTAAGCACAAATACCCGGGAATTCCTGGGGGTATAATCACTAATGAATTGTAGTGTGAACAGGGTTCGGTTAGACCACAGATAGTCCCTTCACTGCGCTCAAGATCAGAGCGAACATTTTCAGCTCACACAAAGATGCAGTAAATGACGCCATGCAGTCACAAAGTGTACACAAACAATTAAGAACATTGCATCTAAATATTGCCGAGTGCAATGTTTGATGTAAAGATGGGGGGGGGGGGGGGTCTGATGTTAAACGCTGATTCAGCTGCTTTTGCAATATGTGTTCTGTTCGTTGTTATGGTACACAATAACAAACATGTCCTTAAAGTTCCCATTAGAACAAAAGCTATAGTTATTAGTAAGCAAGGTTGCACAATCTATTGTTAAGACCGCATGGAGGTTATTGGTCTGGTCCAATCTCTATGGTCTGACACTGGGTTGAGTGTACTTTGGTGAATCATAGAGAAAGGACCCGTGGTCCTTTCTCTGTATGGGTGAATCAAACAAGTACGGCATGAATCATCCAGGTCTATTATCAGTCGGAGTTTGTTTACTGCTTGCTTGCGATTTATGTGTCACAGTAAACACAACAAGACGCCATTCGCTCTTTTCACGGACCTTCATGCTGTCCCAAATTCGAGGCCGTACACGCATATAAATGACTTACTGTGCAAGGTGCGAATTGTCAAGATTGTTGCGTTCTTTGTTACGTAAACTGTCATAAACAATGTTTAATGCGTGAGCAAATGTTGACATCTTTTGTAAATAAACAATCATCGGCATGATCAGAGAGTGGAAATCTGTTTGACTTCAGCTTTACTTAAGCTTGGGATGTCACAGATTTTCACGAGACAACAAGTTTTGTTGTACCCTGTTTTGTTGTGCAAGAAGAGAATCAAGGGTGTTTGCGAGGTTGGTGATCGTACTTGTCAATGTACTTGCAGGTGCTGGTGCGGAAGATCAGACGTTGAGAAGTTTCTCTACTTTTGTTAAGAAGTCAATTGCTTGAACCATAGAGTCCTTTCTCTATGCTTGAACCATTCCTTTTGTTGTTTTACAGGACTTTCTGTTTTCACAACTGGTTTCCTGAGTTAGTTTTCACAAGGGAGGGGGTAGTGTTGAGGTTTGCTCTCAGGTTCAGGGAAGTTTCTTTCGTTTCCACTGAGTCAGCCATGTAGAAATACAACATATTTATTTATTAGTGTTATAATAATTATTATTTGATTGACTTTGACTTTATATTAGAACCAGGTAGTGCTTTCTGAAATAGAATCGTTCTTGGTTCCCTCGGCCACTTTAACGTGTTTGTTGAAAACTATAGATGTGAATTTATTAACTCTTCCGAATGTAATATGGGTACTTGCCCTTTAAATGTCATAATTTTTCTACCATGACCTTTGGCCGAGTCAAGTGACTCTTTACATTGGCCCTGTGCCTGTCCTGTGTTTAATTTCCTGGTATTGTTTCGGTATTGAAACAATATTGTCTTTACTCCCAATGAACCCTGGTCACTGTAACTTCTTTCCTGCATTTATAAAACATAACAGGCTGGCCGCTGGACTCTGTCTTAATAAGCGCATGTACAAACAAGTGGGTCGGTTACTAGACATTACTTTTGTCAATTTCAGTTTGGTCTTGGGGTTGTTTTTGACAGGACTCATTTCCTGTGTCGTTCTGGCAGCTTGTGTGGGTCATGCTTTTGGGGAACATAACTTATCCTTGCTCTATGACTTGACTGGGTGAAAGTGCAGAGTGTGGCGTGATGCAAAGTTGAAGGAGTCTCAATGCAGTGTTTATTTTACTTTCACTCGAATTTAAAAATAACAAACGAAGAAAATTGTGCAAGGTGGAGGGGCCCTCCGGTGGCCACCACGAGACAGGACTGTCAGAGCGCAAGTGGTGGCTGTTGACGGGCTGTTGACCTTGGTGCACTAGTGCTATGCCACATCTAAATATTTATAACCCAACTATCGTCAAGCTTAGTTTTACTATACACCTATAACAAAAAGCAGCTGTTCTCGTTATACATAAAACAATAACATTCACAACCTTGGTTTATTATTTACTCCACGAAGGGAGAGACTAATGAGCTATTTGTCCAGATGTCATGGGAGACGGTATGGAAGTCTAATAAGATTTCCATTGTTAAAAACCTCGATAAGGTTGTTGTTGTAAAATGTTAGTCCAGAAAGTTGAAGGGCAACAATGCAGAGGACAATTTGACGAAGAAAATATTGCGGTCTTCGCACCATGTAGATAATTTTATGCTAATAAAAGATTCCAGGATTGTAGCTTTGTGAGATGCATTGAAGTCAATAATGCAGCTTAAGAAGTTATGAAGTGTTTTAACTTACATTGTATCAACATTAGTCAATACATCTTTTAATTGTAATCAACTCACAAATGGAAGCGCTTGTTAAATGGTGTATCAGGTCGAGTTAATTCTCTTTCACAATAGCGAATTATTTTGTGGGTGTTAAATACCATATTCTTTTGTAAATTTGCTTTGGTTTAGGTCTTTCTTCATTGGTCCGCGGTGGTGTGAGAGGGAAGCGGCCGCTGGACTACCCAGGTTCGAAGCATGGTTTTGACTACCCCGGAAAACACGGCTTTGAGTACCCGAGCAAGCACGGATTCGACTACCCCGGAAAGCGACGTGAGCCACCGCCAACGGTAGAGGTTGAATACCCGGACGTAACGAGGGAGGATGAGTTAGCGACGACGTTGACCGAAAACCCAGTCGTCTGTGAGGTCTGCAAGTTTGTCGTTTCCGACCTGCAATCCTTGTTGGGAAACGACTCCTCTAAGGTTAGTCTCACTTTCAATACGTTTCTTCTTGTTCTAAACGCACAACGCAGACTCAAGGTGACAGCAGATAAACCAAAGAATAATTACGTAAAGCTCTTTCGAAACCATGTTTGGGCTTGAATTTGGTCTTGGGCTCTTGTCAATTATTTTGGAAAATGTGTACTTTCCTTACGGGCCGACAATCAGGTGGATGGAGCCAAAGCCCAAGCACTCGAATCCATGCTGTGGTTTCGAAAAGACCCGTAGCTCTGAACTGTGATTCAATGTTGATATTTGTTCTATCTGTAAAATTTCAGATCGTTGCTTTCCTGGATTCACTTTGTGCCGACCTTCCCGCTGCGTACGCTGCCACATGCAAACAATACGTAGATGGTTGGACACCGTTCATCATTGACTTTCTGGAGAACTCGGTAAGGGATCAATACAATGAAGCTCTTCACTTCAGAAGAAAGTTGCTTCAAACATTTTTTTCTAGGAGTTTCAAGAAGCCGAAGCTGGGTTTTTGTTATTATTTTGTGTGTGACATATTTTTAAAGTTGGATTTTGTTTGTTCTTTTATACCCGTGGGATGGTATTACCAAACATTTTACTTTGTAAACAGCGTGTGTTTAAGGTTTTGTGCTCTAGCCCTTAACCGCCGGGGGGCACCAAATCGAAGCTGGTCAACAAAGCATTGAACTCATTAACTCATGCAGGGGGAATAACTCATGATTAAGCGTTTTAAAAACTGTTAATACACAAAAGACCATGTGACCTGTGACAGCACATGTTTACAAAAGAGCGACATAACCTGGACTTCCTGCATGAATGATTTGTACACAGCTCAATGGATAGACTTGTTGACAAGTCGTTAATGATGGTCGCGGTGAGTCGAGTCGCGTGTGGTGTTGTAGCCTAATAAAGAATGCTCTCGCGAGATCACTGCTCTCGCGCGAAGTTGCTGGCTGCTGACTCTTCGTCATTAACGACTTGTGAAACCCGCCGGCGGTACATATTCATTTATTCATGTAAGGACACAGTGTACATTACGGTTGCTGTAGCGACGATCATGAAGACGAGTCCATTTTATCTGAGGGTAGTACTAATTTTAATTACTGTAAATGTACTGAATGCTTGCGCTTGAGACATCTGTGGGTGTGTTTTGTGGGTGTTAACTCCTTCATTAGTTTAGTAACTAAAGAAATAAAGTAAACTTATCTTAAACTGCATTATTATAATAATTGTTTAAGATGTGTGTTTTGCCTCATAAAAATAAATATGCCTACCGTGAATAGGTTACTGATACGCTCCAATCATTTAACCCGATGTGTTCTACAGTGATTGTGTGTATTAAGTGTGTATAAACAACGGACACGGAAACCAGTCAACTCGCCCCCTAGCAAAGTCGCCAATTTAAAAAAAGAACATGTACAAAGTCACCAACTACAAATTCGCCCCTAGCAAAGTCGCCCCCTGACAACAAACTCGTCCCCTCTCATAGTCTCCCCTCTCATAGTCGCCCCTCACAACGGAATTTAACAAATTTGTGTGATTGGACTTCAGGGCTTCGAAAGCTATTTTAACGGAACGAAAGAGGAATTTTTGGTAACAAAATCTCATTGCGAAGGAACGGGAGCGTAAATTTAGGGAACGAAAGCATATTTCGGACGAATGAAAGTATATTTCGGGCAACTAATTCAAAGTCGTATTTTGATGAAACGAAAGCTTGTTTTTAGGGAAAGAAATCTCCTTTCGGTGGAAAAAATTCATTTTTATTGAACGAAAGCATATTTTGAGCGAACAAAATTATATTTTGTGCTAACAAAATCATATTTCGAGGAAACGAATGCGTATCTTTCAGGGAACAAACGCGTATTTCTGGGTAACAAAATCGTATTTCGAGGGAACAAAAACGTATTTTCTAGGAAAAATTTATTTTGCTACCTAGAAAAACACAATTTTGTTTACAAATTTAAAAAAAATTAATTTTATGTGACAAAATTATAATATTTTGATTGAATAATATTTTGAGGAAACGAAATGACTTTGTTGGAATTTTGTGTGTCGAGAGATGGAAAAAAATTCAGAGTGAGATTTTTTTTTCTTAACATTTTAATTTGTAATTTATTTTTCACCTGTTCCTTCAGGGGCTCTGGTTTTTTGTGTGTGTTTTTTTTTTTTTTTGGGGGGGGGTTGATCGTTTTTGTCTCACAAATTGTTTAACTTAATTGCACCGTCAATATAAGAGTGGTATTCCTATTTATTGACATAAATCTTATTTAATTTCCAAATCGGGGGAAGGAACGTACACCGAACATTGAAACGTAACGATTTTAAAAAGCGGATTCGATCAGCGAGGTTTACCGACTAACAAACTCGCAATGACAAGGTAGTTGGTGGTCTGGCTCCCTACCCCTCCCACATGTTCATGAGCTTCCATGTACAGCTATCTCTTGGCATGGCTAGGGTATAGGGGGTTTCCGTCGTGCTGAGCCCCGCCGAGAGAAACTCTGCGCGTCATGGCATGCATGCAGCTACACGATTTGCCCCGTGTGTTACGTACGTCTCCCCACACGCTGTACACTGTCACACGCTTCCGTTGCTCGGACTCTCTGAAATAAAATCTTACGTTCGATTTTTTGTAATTATTTACAAGTTTTAGTGAAGTTGTACCCATAATTTGAATACGTATTTTCTTGTGTCAAAATATTCATGAACACAATCACTCTCACCACTCAGTGTTTGGTTTTGATCGTGCATGATCAAAGCATCAAAGCAACATAAAACTCCATCCAGTACAGGATTTGATGTTTAATATTCATCTACAGTTTGAATATTCATAGATATAACGAAATTGACCAATCAGATGCGTCCGTACGAAATCGGCTGAAGTGGCCATAGGCCGTGCACAAACCGCCAGCGGGTTTCACAAGTCGGTAAATGTGACCAGTCTTGAGAGCAGTAATCTCGCACAGAGCAGCCCTCTCGCGGGATATTGCGAGAAAGCCGTTCCGCTATCACCGCGACAGACATTTAACGACTTGTCTACAAGTCTACTCAATGGAATGTTTTCTTTACATGCCCACATGACTTAAACTTCACCACAAGAGGGCGTTGTCATTCGCTGAGTATACAGTAATCAACTATTTATTCATTTTTATTTGAAGACCCCAGATGAAATCTGTACAGAGCTCACCCTGTGCACTTCCCTGCAAACCGACGTGGACCACCGTCTTGGAATGGACCCCTTCGGTCGCTTTATCAGGTTATTCCGGGAGGTATTCAAGACCAACGTGGACAAAGTCAGTAAGTTCAATGTTTATATCGTTGCAGGAGTGTCGACAACCTGAACCATTGTTCTGGTAAAATTCTGAATCATTATTCGCCTTAAAATGACGAAGTTCCAGTGAAGTAAGAATGATACTGGTATTTCGGAACAGTAGTTGGTCCACCGCAAATCATCTGACCCACGTATAAGGCGCCTGTGGAATAAATATTTAAAGTTGATTCGAAGGAATGGGAAGAATGAGTAAAAACCCAAGCAGGGAGTTGATTTTGTTTTCATTTGTCACACATTGACCACATGGAATGTTAAAATGGATATTCTGTTTATTGTTCTATATAACAGTGATGAGACAAGCCCTTGGTAATGACTACCTGTGCCAAGCCTGTGAGGAGATTGTCGATGCTGTATACACACAGCTGATCACGGATCATGTATTGGTAAGTTCCACTCTGGAGGGCGCCATTCAAAATGGCACACACAGCCGATTTCAGAAAGATCTAAGATTGATCTTAAAGTGTGGAGCGATCTTTGTGAAGGAAATCGTGATGACACACAACAAATCACTGTGGCACGATTGAAAACTCATCTTAAGATGAATCTTTGTGCTTTGTGATATCGAGCAGGTCTATCCAACAAGTTGGCATTTAGAGCTGTCCAAATTATGAGAAACATCAACAGTGAAAAAAAAGTTCCTGTGTGGTTTAAAAATTTCAATATTTTCTCCCATTGTCCCCCTCTTAGGATGAGTTGACGGATGTGTTAAAAGAGGTTTGTAGCATCACGCCCGTAGCAGCAGAGTGCGATCAATTCGTGGACGAAGTCAGCAAAGAAGTCGAAGTCCTAATCAAACTCTACCTCGTAAGTAATTGTCTGCTACATTCCAAACTGTCTTCAAAGACATGGAATTCTCACCAAGGCAACAAAATTCAAATCGCTGGTGTCCGGAAGAACAAGGGATCTGGAAAAAAAAATCCTCGCAGTCTCTCCTAAAAATTCATCCTATTGACTCATTAGTCAACCGGTTCTTCTGGTCTTTTTTATGTTCGTCGGACTCCTGTCAATCTGGCCAAAAACAAAACAAAAAAACGCAGACGCAGACGCACACCCTGCAGCCATAAAACATGTCAAAGCACCTTTACGGTATTATGTCAATCTTAAGTCAACAGTATTGTAGTGTCACTGCATTGGACAACCCAAACGTTTATTTTTCAACCTTACAAAACAATTTTTGTCTTAGTTACAGAAGGTCGGAAGCACTAAAATGGCTCCCGACAGAAATTGTTACATTTTTTGTTGCTACCCAAACGACAGAATTTAACCCACTGGAACACAATTTTACACATTACTTACGCACCCTTTTCCTGTGAAACATTTGTTTACGTCCTTCCTTACGATTAAATTACACATGGTAAAAATGTACCAATCTTGATGCTGAGGGGATTTCATAATCTGTTTACAAATCAGGAAAACAGCTATCAATCCTTGATGATTTGTTTCGTATACTCATTTGAAATAAACCCTTTTGTTTCTCATTTAGAACAACCAGACATGCGCTGTTATTGGCCTTTGTCCCGGTTTTGAAGTTGACCGAATGAATCCCTTAAGCGAAATCTTCGACGCGATCCTCCCAGACGACTTTGACATGGACTTTATACCTGATCGGTTCAGACCCCGTCCCCGACCCCGTCCAGATACCGAGCCAGCTCCAAGAGATCACCCACACCGTGATCATGATAGGAACAACAGTCGTGGATGGCCTCGCCCAGGACACAACGACCATCACGGGCACAGGAACCACTCTGGAGACCGTCATAACCACACCAGCTCCCGCCCTCACAATCCCTACAGGCCGCACTTCAACCCATTTAGGCGTGATCATCCCCACCATGGACGCGGCTCAGTCGACATTCCCCGCCCTGACATCTCAAGGTGGTGGAGCACAGGCGCACTAAGACCCTTCTGGCCACGCCCATCTCATGGGGGCAGTCGCACCAGACCAACCAGCCCACTCGACCCTATGTCTCCATTGAAGCCAAACAAAACTTCCAAACCGATGCCCGAACCTGAGGCCCCTCGCCCAACCTTACCCTTTGTCCCTGTTCCAAAGGTAGGCAACATCGACCCCAAGAGACCATATATGCCAAAGAAACCATTCGTACCAAGACTCCCAGAAGTCATGCCCGTTCCCAGGGTAGACCTCGGTGTAGGTGTTCCCAACCGTGAGAACCGTAGGACCCAATTCCCAGGTAAACATCATCAACTCGGTGAAAAGAAGGGCAACCGAAGAAAGCAGAGATCCGTGGTTATCAACTCGATCACCGGTAGGTATCCTACAACCAACATTACGTATATAGCGCCCTCTCTTGATGCAATACTGCCCTCTTCTTTGGTTATATATTTTTTTAATGGACATGATGTGAAAGTTCACTTTATACAGAGGACACAAGGTGGGTCATATATTGGTAAATGCTCAAAAAATTGATGAACATAAAACTTACTTGAGCTGTTGATAGTTATCAATTATTTTGAGAAAGGATTCCTTTCGAAGACTATTCTGCAAACAATAAGTTAGTGGCCTGACGTTTCGACCCTAGCAGAGTCTTTCTCGAAGACTATTATGGTTGGACAAGTCTTTCTCGAAGACTATTATGGTTGGAAAACTTAACAATCTGAGAAACGATACATGCATTCGTTTTCTCAGATTTCGTTCGCGAATGTTGCGGCCAGAGGTGCAGTTGGTACCCGCTGTCACCTCGCACAACATGACAGTTTCTCAGCAATTAGTCATTGTATTCAGCTGAAACTTTCACAGGTTATCTTTGTTGTTTATTTCTTTAAATCAGCATTATGTTGAAAAAACAATCTATGACCCTACCTGAGTTGCAAAACAAGACAAGATACAAACAAAATAAGATACATTATTGTCAGAGTAATTGTCAACGAGGATTCACATCAAACCTGTATATATCTAGCAAGCAACAAAGTCCTACTAAATCAATGGCAGACTGTCATCTCTTGTGATCTGTGGGCGAGACTGCTAGCTCTACGGATCCCACTGTGTATCATAAACTGACTCAAGTTTATACTCTTTTTTTTAGGTGAAGTGTTGGACAATGGACACCGGTATGACATTGAAAGCGAGTTTAATTCGGAGGTAAATAAACAAGTATACAATATAAACATTTCACCTTCATAACTTTTCAATAACAGTCGCATAAATTTCGGCGTGAGTCCCTAGTTTCAATTTTGTTTTAGTGTTAATTTTAACACATTATTGGTATGATAATTGAAATCTATTTTCAAGAATTGTGTATAATTCAAATAGAAGTTACCAAGAAAATTTAGTCTTCGCTCGATTTTTTTTCTCGTTATCGATATACGCGAATTTTGCACAGTCCATTATGTTCCATTATTTTACTGTTTCATAACTTCTTGATCTAAGTCTAAACTGTGAACACATCAAGGTGTAATCGTTGTATATTTTGCAGGTGGAGATGGACTGGCAGTGTGCCGCCTGCAAGTACGGTGTTGAGCTTGTCAAAAACTCCCTGATGGAACGAGCTGTAAGAAACTTTACACTATTGCTCCCAATTACTTAAAGCCACCAATAGACGTCTTGCATAATGCATAATCAGCAAAACTTCCACAAATGTAAACAGTTTCGAAAAGAGATTCCGATCTTATGTTCTCTCAGGCATTTTCTGTATAGTTTATATCATTTCGTTGTGTTCTTCCTTGTCAAAGCGCCGGTTAAAATTCGAAGTTGCAACTGATGGTTAATTTGAGCTCCTGCGCGTTTCTGAACATTTTTTATTACCATTCATAAATATTCATGTCTTGGTTTAAGTTCTATTTTAATATATGAATGTTTGTTATTCTTCTGTTGTGATGATTCAGGGATCGTTCCAGGACAAGCTGATGACACTAGCCAACAGTATCTGCAACAAACTCCCAGCAACTACTGTCACTGAGGTAAGGAGTTCATTTGTTTTATTTACATAAAATGTTTTAACACGTCAGTCTGCTGCCACCGTTCCGAAGTTGCCAATTGCCCAGTATTATTTTGCATTCAATTTTATGGTGTTACAAAGTACATGTTTTTAAAACATGGCAAGTTTACCTAACCTTGTGGAATATTTAAGTGTTACTCTCATCCCTAGACGTTTGATACATCAGAAGAATTCCTGATTGTGATTAAATCTTTCAAATCATTGCTGATTAAGAAATCTATGTGATCTGGAAAATTATTTGTAAACATTTCTTATTTTGTTTGTCTACCTCATGTGATCTCTCTCTTATTAGTGACTTATCTTATTCATTTTATTCCCACAGTGCAAGACTGAGGTAGCCAACGTGTTGAACGGCCTCGTAGTCAAGGCGATTAACAACTACGTCACACCAGACAAAGCGTGCCCCTTCCTCAAACTCTGCTAGAGAGTTTTTTCCGGCGAGCTCTGAGGGAAGGCAACATGTTTTATTATTTTGGAGGAAAGTTGATTTATTGTGTGTGAAATGATTTTGTAACCGCACTTGCTCATTTCATGGATTGATTAATGCATACATTTAACTCGTTGTAACTTAAAACATATTTGAAAGAAAACAACAAATAATAGAATGTTAGTTTTGTTCAGAACGGACTGCTGAAACTGTATTGGGAATGAACGGTGTGATCCCAATGCAGATTAAGAGAGGTAGAGAGGGCGCCCTATCACCGGCCAGTCCTCTAAAAAACCTCATTACATTTTCCCCAATAATTATACACTTTTGTACTACATGTTTTTTGAACACTTGCGTATCGAGAGAGAAAGAAAGAGAGAAAGGGCGTCCTATCACTGAACCAGTCCTTAACCAAACTAAACATTGCTTTTTTTAAATGTAACTATGCACTTCTTTTGTACTACATATTTTTTGAAGACTTAAAGTAAAATGTAATATTTTCATTCCATCATTAGCAGAGAACAAAAAATCAAAACCTGCTCAGACGCCATTTCCCTTCTTATGACTGGTGGAAATGACCTTATTCCGTTGTTAGCATCATTAACATTAATTGGCAATTAAACATTTCTAAGCGTACACGAGTCACATTGCCTCTCGCGATGCTCCATTTATATTCCCATTCCAAAGAGAACTGACCAGGGCCCAATTTCATAAAGCTAAGCGAAATGGAGTGGGGCACCAGTGGCAACAAAATAAACCGTATAGACGTTTGGCTGGTAACCTGTTTTAGCTAAAGCAAGGTGTGCTTAGCACGTTTTCGTGATTACAGGCTGGGCCATGCACTTAAACACAATCAGTATTGTACCGTGTTAAATACTAAGTATCTTTGCTTTGCGTAAAATATCATCACTGCAAACAATTGAACCTTTCGTGTTTTTTGATACAACCTGATTTTGTATTAAAATTTATTACATTAACATGAAATGATCGAGTTTATTGTGTGTATTTATTCAGTGTTAAATATTTCCGGGGGATGTTTATGGAGTGGAGATCGGGGATAAAGGTTGTCAGTTTGGGTGTAGCATTGTACATGTTCTTGTACAAAACGGTAGAATGGCCCTAAGTTTTGGATTTGTTTGAACAAAAATGAAAAATTTCCTCTCAAAAATCTCGCCTAAGAAAATCACCCGGAACTAAAATACACATGTCGTAGGTACTGTTGGTTCCTTTCATTTGAAGAGGCGAGAGTTGCATGTGGTTTCCTGAAACGAGACCTTGTATGTAACTGGTATTCAACTCATTTTTGCTTGGCAGGAATTTATTGAGCAATTTTGTGTGTGCTTAGTGCAACTCTATGCAGTTGGGTGCAGACGAGACGACAGCCATGCTTTCCCCTGCCATGTTTAAACAACATGGCGCTATCGATGATTTTATAATCGTGTTATCTTTACACTTTGTTACACCCAGGTGTCCTAACAAGGTACACGGTTACGCACGCTTGTATCAACCGTCTACCTGCATAGTGAAAGTGAAAATCTAGCAATCCTGCAGGCCTTCAATTTTTGAGGGTTATAAACGATTATTTCAAGGGGGCATCGGTGACCCATTTCACGGTCCAAATCAGAACTTCGCATTGATGTTTTTTTGTTGCCTTTTTTTTTCTTTTTTTCTTTTTTCTTTTTCTTCAAGGGTATTACCGGCAGACGTAAACGTGATACACATTGTGACGTCACGTTTCCATTGGAGATTATCAATACTTTGGTCAACCACTTTAATGTTTTTAGTTCCTGGGAAACGACGCAACTTGTCAACAAAGATACCATCCTTTTCTGCTCTATTTAAGTGGAGTATGTTTGTCAACCATTATACAAGAAGGTATCACGTACGTGTGACAATGGCAGACTTTTGGGGGCACTTGGGTGGCAGCAGACTTACCGGGGGCATTTCTCAAACCTCGGCTTAGGCTCCGGCTCCGGCTCCAGGCTCCGTCTGATGTTCGAACCACCGCGTACATATACACGCTGTAGCAAAAAAGCCGAGGTTTGAGAAAGGCCCCTGGTAAATCAATTGTTCTCAGAATTGTGCGCATGCTCAGATGCACAGAATTATGGCCGTTTACGAAACGGAGGCTCAGGCTCAGGCTTAGGCTTAGGCTTCAGAAACGTCGGCCATATTGAAGCCTTTGCGAATCCACCCCTTACCGAGGCTTCGTCAGGCTTCGTCAGGCTCCGCTTTGGGCCGAATTCTGAAGCCTCAAACACAAAGCCCAAGCCGGAGCCTCTGATTCGTATGAGGCCGACGTTTCTGAAGCCTGAGCCTGAGCCTGCGTTTCGTAAACGGCCTGTGTAAACAATGGATTACCTACAAGTCTGCTGCCACCTAGCGTTCCAAAGTCTCCCATTATCAACCTATATTTACCCACGAGAGTGAAAACGAGAGAGAGAGAGGGAGAGATAGAAAAAGGGGGCGATGCCACGACTTTTGGCGGGAAAGTTTTTCTGGTCATTTTTGACTTAAGGCAAGGGAATCAAATGGCTACATTCATAGTGTTTTGTTCGGCACGTGCTTTTATCACAACAAACGGCAATTAAAAGAGCGATTCTGCCATAAAAAGCTTCATTGCTTGTGATGTAATAACTTACAAATAATTTTCCCCCACCCCACAATGCAGCTCATCATTTTCAGTTCCCTGATGACGTCTACAGAGCACCCTAGTTGAAACGTCGAGATTAAACCAACTTCGGCTGAAAGGGATTATTACATGGTTAAATATTTAAACTAAAAACCACTCTCCATCATCATTCAAAGACTCAAATGACAATAAAACTCAACAAATATTCACACGTCACAGCGTCAACTATACTTTTATGTTATTTTCGAGAAAAGAGCAAAAGTTGCTGAGGCAGGTTCATTGTGAGATTGCCCGATGACATCTGTCGGCGAAAAATCACACCATTGTCACTGACAAAAACACTGTATTAATAAAACAAAATCTCAATCACAAGTTGATGGTTTCAAATACCAAGAATCTGTCTTTCTTGACACAAATCAAACGTACCTTTTTTTCTTGTCATTTTATATGTTTTGAAGTAGACGTGTATAGATAGGTTGCAATATGACGTCAATCGGCCATCTTTACGGGCAATTTGGAACACACAGTCATGCGTTACGCGTGAGAACGGCGTGCAGCACGCGCACATTTCACCAAACTCATTGCATGATTGGTTAGTGAATGACGCGGCTGCGTTAATAATTTGAGCGCTTGACGCGCCTGCAAGCCAAAATGCGATTTGCCCGTAAAGATGGCGTCTACTGGGAACTATCTATTCTTGGACATCGAGAGAGCCTTGAAAGGGTTCATTGACGAGGTGTGTTTTGATTTGTCATTATTTCGAGATCAAGTCGTTTGTTTTTTCTGGGGTTGCATCGATAGACGAGTGACAAATCTAGCAATTCAATGCCTCCTGGGCCTAATTTCATAGAGCTGCTTCAGCAGAAAAAATTGCTTACCAATTGTCTGCTTAACAGAAATGAGCAGGATACCAGTCACAAATTTTACATGTGACATGGTAGTTTGGCTGGTAACCTTATTCTGGTAAGCAAAATTTGGTTGTGCTTAGCTATTTCTTGTGCTTAAGCAGCTCTATGAAATTGGGCCCTGATGGAGATATAACCGGTTTGCATAAATAACACGCCCAATCCACGTGAAGAATTGTCAATTTTTCTTATTTATGTCTCGCAAAATCTCGTTGGTTGTTTGATATAAATTCGCTCACGACGCACTGAGTCACAACGGAGCAGACGATATCGAGAGTGGTTGTGCCATTTTTAGGCGGGAAACCACAAATTGAGATCTAGAGACCTACGTCAGCAGTGAACGCCTTATCCACCACACGTCTGTGAATTATTTACCTCTGCAGTAAGAAAAAAATGCACAGCCCGCTTCGACAATCGTAAAAATACATCCACGTGAAATTAGGAATAAAACCTGCAAGGATGCTGTAATGATTGGGCCTTCCGCAGAGAACAGTTCTTCAATAAAAGAAAGGTACGTACACGGAGATATATCACTATTTTATTGAACGATTCTGAAGCGTAATGACTTCGTATAACCATGGAGGTAGGAATCTATTCCTACCTCCATGGTATAACAACTATTGGAACATTTCATGTTGTTCATGTTGAATGGTGAACACGTACATTTGTGTGTCCGTGTAGGTTCGTGCGAGGCATACGGAAAGCGAAAGTGACTGCTGTTATTTGAATTTTCTATTGATACTTAGATTCTCATAAGTTAATTTTTTAAAAGCTGACTCAATTATCCACGAGAGATTGCCACCGGAAATGCTGACAAGCCACAGCAAATCCCGTCGCAGAGCATGCAACCGTAATTTGCTGTTTTCTCAAGAACGTCCCATCACGCAGGTGTCGACATTTTCATTGTACTGAATACGTCAATAAACTGGCTTTTACGGTTCAAGTACCGTTTACGTTGTGTTGTTAAACGCTGTCCTTAAATTTTTTCGGTAACCAATGCACACCCATGTTGGACAAAGTACAGTAAAAATACCTGAAATTGTCTCAAACTGCACCTTAAACTTTGTATTTGGAATGGATCTGGTTTCTTTTTGAGTGTACATGAGAAAAGTCTCGGAGGGCAAAATGCTCCAATAGTACTCCTAACTTGAATGCCTCTGGTTTGCGTATTGTTTACATTGAAGAGTTGTACAAGTAGAAGTATTTCATTTATGTTTGTTATGCGAGAGTGTTTCCAGAAGAAAAAATGTATGTGATTCCCTGTAAAGTTTCAGCTATAATTAGCCTATCATTCTGCCGATAGCCTAATTCTATACAGTCAGTTCAAATTTGCCTTACGCAATATGTAGTCACAGCCTCGAAAACATGCTGCTGAAAAGATGCTTAGAAGTGAAATCTGTTTCCGGCCGTGGATTCGAACGTGGATGTAAAGAAGTAAGCAATCTGAGTTCCCAGCCTGGAGACATAATCCATGATCGGGTAGAGATGTCAGATAAACAAATATAGGACTGTAGTTTTCCTTTTATATAACTTGAGAATGGAAGTTTAGTAACAGAAAGGGAAATCATTTTCCAGAGGGATTCGAACAAGGTAACAGGGAATTAAAATGCGAAGGGGAATATGTTTTCTACGGAAAAGTATCCAGGATTATGATTAGGGAATCCCCGTGGTTGAACCAAGAAGGGATCGGAACCTGGGTCCAGAGAACTGCGAGGGGAAACACTCTATGGAAAAGCAACAAGATATTTATGATGGGAAATCTGGGAAACCCGGTGGTTAAACCAAGAAGGGATTGGAACAGAGGTCCAGCGAACTGCGAGGGGAAACACTCTATGGAGAAGCAACAAGACATTTATGATGGGAAATCTGGGAAACCCGGTGGTTTTACCAAGAAGGGATTGGAACAGAGGTCCAGAGAACTGCGAGGGGAAACACTCGATGGAAAAGCAACAAGATATTTATGATGGGAAATCTGGGAAACCCGGTGGTTATGCCAAGAAGGGATTGGAACAGGGGTCCAGAGAACTGCGAGGGGAAACACTCTATGGAGAAGCAACAAGACATTTATGATGGGAAATCTGGGAAACCCGGTGGTTAAACCAAGAAGGGATTGGAACAGAGGTCCAGAGAACTGCGAGGGGAAACACTCGATGGAAAAGCAACAAGATATTTATGATGGGAAATCTGGGAAACCCGGTGGTTATGCCAAGAAGGGATTGGAACAGGGGTCCAGAGAACTGCGAGGGGAAACACTCGATGGAAAAGCAACAAGACATTTATGATGGGAAATCTGGGAAACCCGGTGGTTAAACCAAGAAGGGATTGGAACAGGGGTCCAGAGAACTGCGAGGGGAAACACTCTATGGAGAAGCAACAAGACATTTATGATGGGAAATCTGGGAAACCCGGTGGTTATGCCAAGAAGGGATTGGAACAGGGGTCCAGAGAACTGCGAGGGGAAACACTCGATGGAAAAGCAACAAGACATTTATGATGGGAAATCTGGGAAACCCGGTGGTTTTACCAAGAAGGGATTGGAACAGGGGTCCAGAGAACTGCAATAAAAATGGAAAACACTCGATGAAAAAACAACCAAATATTTATGATGGGAAATCTGGGAAACTTAAGGATTAAGTCTCAGGTGATAATATGACTTTGGTCTTGGAAGTTAAAAGATTACAGTTGTAAAAGTATTTATTTAAAGTAAGCAAGTAACGCACTTTAACTCTATAGGAAAATATGACTTTATAAACTTCCAGGTAAAATCTATTTTCAAGTCAATTTGTCTCAGCAAAACGAATATTGCGGGTTTTATTTTAGAACTTGGAGGAAACGAAAAATAACATCAGAAAAGAAACAGGCCCCACAAGGCCGAAATTCGACTCAGCCTACGACACAAAAAAACGAAAACATTAAAACAGTTGAAGGCAAAATATGAAATAAATCAGCCCACTCTGAAAGCTTTAAGCCAGAACTAGTTTGGGGTATCCTATGATTATAAGAGCAATCTACAGAGGCGAACACAATTGTAAAGTACATAATTTTTGCAATTACACGCCTGTTGACAGGAAACCACTCGCACCCACTGTCCCCTACAGGCTTCCGTAATTAAATGAGACTATATCTCTCTACGGAGTTCCATTGTTACCATGCACTTCTTGAGACAGTGATATAATGATGACAGATAGATCAGCAAATCTAAAGTTCGATCACTGTGAGCTTAGAAGATTAACCCAAGACGCTCGGATGACATTTCGACAATGAATGCAACTCGATCTGCTTCGAAGCAAATTTCTTTGTGAGAAATGCACGTGATTATTTTCAAAGGAAAACATGTTTTTGAGCATCGCCAAAAACAACTTTTGACAAAGCACACTTTGACTTTAGTGTGTATCCACAAGAGACACGCTGTGTACACTTAATTAATTCGTACGATTGAATAATACATCAATTTTCGAAAGTACATGTTAGCATAGAGAGAGTCACTGAATCCTTCAGGTGTATCAACCAAGGAAACATTAGTAAATTTCAATGTGATTTCATGAAAGTTGACTGGATGGCAATGTACTCATGTAAAAACCCTGATTCTGCTTATGACACCTTTATTTCGACGTTTACTCACCTGTATGATCACCATTTTCCAATTAAATCGACTAAGTTTAATAAAAAATTAAAACCATGGATGACCAATGACATTATTCAATCTATCAAATTCAAGAACAAACTGTACAAGATTTTCCTTACCAAACCGAATAATGCCAACAGAATTAAACACAATCAATTTCGTAACAAACTCAATAGTCTAATTAAGGGCGTCAAAGCAAAATATTATGCAGATAAGTTTTCTGGTGCTAAATCTAATATCAAACAAACCTGGAGCATAATTAATTCTGTTCTGAAGAAAAACTCAAAGGGAAACAATCAGCAGGACTTTAAATTAAACGGTCAAGTGCTTAAGAATCCTGCTGTAATAGCCAATGCTTTCAACAATTACTTCACTCAGATTGGGCCAACCTTGGATTCAAAGATAAGACCTGCACATCATGACTTCAAACACTTTCTTGGTAATCCTAATTCCAGCTCGCTGTTCTTGAATCCAACCTCTCCATATGAAATCTGTCAAATTGTGAAATCTTTTAAAGATAGTGCCGCAGGTCATGACAACATAAGTCCAAGGGTTGTCAAATCGGTTATTTTGTATCTGTGCGATCCATTGTCTCATATTTTTAACTTATCTTTATCCAAAGGTATTTTCCCTAGCAAACTTAAGCTGGCTAGAGTTACACCGATTTATAAGAAAGGTGATCCATCTGAAATCGACAATTACAGGCCTATCTCAGTTCTCCCCGTGTTTTCAAAACTGTTTGAAAAGATTGTCTATGAAAGAACAATCAAGTTTTTGGACAAATTCAAGATACTTTTCCATGGTCAGTACGGTTTCCGACAAAAACATTCTACTTCTATGGCACTGCTTGACCTTACCAACAAAATTATCAGCGGCTTCGAAAAAACCCATTACACCATGGGTATTTTCATAGACTTGTCCAAAGCCTTTGACACAATTAACCACAAAATATTGCTACACAAACTAGATCATTATGGTATTCGAGGTATTGCGCATGACTGGTTCTGCAACTATTTATCTTATACCATGCCCGATATGGGGCAGAGGGAGGCCCCCCCAAACTAACCCTAACCCTAACACACTCTTCCCTCTTGTATACAGAAGCACCCCCCCTAAAATTCTCAAAAGAATTCCTGAGATTCCCAGAACACAATGAAGACACAATAGAGGGGGGGCCTCCCTCTGCCCCATATCGAGCAGCAATTGATTTATCTAGTCGTTTTCAATGTACTAAATACATGAATGTTACTTCTGACCTTTCTAAAATCTCCTATGGAGTACCACAAGGATCTTTGCTTGGACCCCTTTTGTTCATCTTGTACATCAATGACATTTATCGTTCTTCCGAGAAATTGTCTTATATTCTTTATGCCGATGACACTAACGTTTTATGTAGTAACAATGACCTGCCTTCTTTATTCAATGATGCTAATAACCACCTTTCTAATGTCTGTGAATGGTTTCAAGCGAACCGGCTGTCACTTAACCTACAAAAATGCAACTACATGATCTTTTGCAACAAGAAAAAGAACTGTGATGTTCATAATCTTAAAATCACCATTTCCAATCATGAAATTCCCAAAGTTGATTTCACAAAGTTTCTTGGTGTATATATTGACAGCCGCCTTACTTGGAAAGTTCACATAACCGAAATTTGTAAAAAGATTTCGAAATCAATTGGCATAATCTCCCGGCTCAAATATGTTTTCCTGATGAGATCTTGCGTACACTGTATTGTTCACTTTCTTCCTTATATGTCTTACGGTAACATTGTCTGGGGGAATACCTCTCAAAGTAACTTATATAAAATGAAGGTGTTGCAGAAGAAAGTTATTCGCATTATTGCCAAATGTCATTTTAGAGCTCATACTGCACCCTTGTTTAAACAATATAATTTATTACGTTTTCATGATATTAATATTTATCAGCAATGTATGTTTATGTACAAGTACTCAACTAACCAACTTCCCCATCACCTAGTTAGCACATTTCAGGTTAATAGTAATTTTCATAAATATGAAACTAGGTCTGCATCTCTATTTCATCTTCCCAAACATAGAACAACTGCATTTCAACACAGTATTTTATGGTCTGGGCCGTGCAACTGGAACAATCTCCCCGCTTATGTAACTTCTTGCAGGAACACAGTTGCCTTTAAACGCAAGCTCAAAGCACATTATTGTTCAAAATATCCTCTAATTCACAGAGCTTTATCTTACGTTCACACCTTAGTGTGATTTCTGTAGTGCACCTGTATGCCTATGCAGTGTTATTGTTAATGGAACCCTCACGCCCTGTCCTATGTGTATTGTTATAAGTTGCATCCCTCTGACTTCACCTTAGTTTATCGTACCTACCCACACTGTACTTGTTAGTCTATTTATGTGTTTGTTTGTCTGGGCAAACCAACCACAAGCTTTGGCTTTTCTGGCTATGCCCCCATTTCCAATTATTCTCTTACTGTTCTTTGATATTGTTATGATGATTCTTTGTTGGAATGGAAATAAATGTCTTGAAATCTAAATCTATATTGAATTGACCTGTAATGTAAAAATTGGCGACAAGAAGTGACGTTCTGCAGCCATTATGTGGCGTCCAGTGGCCAATTTTTCTACACTCTAAAAACTATGAGTGACAACTCTTTGTAAAGTCAGTCATCTGATTAAAAAACTTACAACATTAGTAAGTTACATTTAACTTTGACAATGTTAATTAACTTTTTCATATTGTTAAGTCTAAATTTTATAGAGTAATCACTGACCTGGTTATGGTTAAAACATGAACACTGCCTCCGACTATTGTACCAGCTCTACCAATCTATACTACCTTTAAAATGCAAGTATCAAGGGGTAACATACTTTAGTACTGACACCGTCGAGGTGTTGAAAATAAACACGAATGCATCCACCTCGATATCTCAATTGGTTGCGATGGACACGCAACTCGGTATCATCCAAGAGCAGCGTGCAAGGAGAAAATAAACAAGGGGCTTCCACTCCGACTCGCCCCCGTGCCTGGTTGTCACTTGAACGATACCAGGCAACACATCTCGTGATGCGTCGGTACATACTCTCTGGTACCTATTCTCTGGAAATTAGATTCCATCATTCTTTATAATTTCTGAAGGATGGTATTATTTTCAATATCATCTCCCCTGAAAGAACATTCACTCAGATCAATCTTTGACCAGAAGTCCCTGATGGTTGCTACATAAGGTTTTTAAGAACAGCCCTAAGTTGGAAATATCACATGCCCAATAGATCTAGCTAACATCACTTAATAAAAAAACAGAAAAAGTAGACTTAAATTTGCTGGACATTGCTAGAGATTAGAGATCAATTGGTGTTAGATTTAGTGCTGTGGCAACCGCCACTAAAGAGAAGCAAATTAAGGAAGACCAAACAAAACATGAAGACCCCAACTGACCTGTGAGGACATAGACAACTGCATGCTGGACAGGAACATCGGAAAGCCATCACAAAATGTCTGATGGTAGCCGTTAAATTAAATTGATCAGGGTTTAATCTCATAAAGTTGTAACAACTTTAATTTCTAAGCAAATGTTAGCCGGGAATCAGTCATGCACATAAAGAGTACTTTGGCTGGTGACCCATTTCTGCTCAGCATATTTGCACTATTCGAGCTTCTTGACAATGGGCTCTGCTTTGGGCGAACATTATTCGTCGTCCATTCTTTTGTAATCCAAACCAACAGTGACGATATTGACGTGTGATTGAGAATTGCCAAAGGGTCGCAATGCTACATTTGGGTGTTTGTTTCCAAACAAGTATTCCTCTGAAGATATTCTTCGACTTGGATCTCAAAGTCCCGAAGGATGACAAATCTAAACAAGTCTGTTTCAACCGACGTTGCGTGGTTCAACTCTTAAAACCATTATACTGAAAGTCAGAAGAAAAATGCATGTGCCTCGAGTCAGTTGGTAAGCACACATAATATGCATAAGAAGAGGGGAAAACCACCCGGAACAAACAGAATAGCAGCTGTAAGTCTTCGTTGGTAAACAGACTGTACCAATTATCATAACATGTACAAAGAAATCGGAGCAAAAGGAAAGGCACACTTACCAGCTGCAGGTCTTCGTTGGTAAACAGACTGTACCAATTATCATAATGTCCACACAAATCGGAGCAAAAGGAAATGCAAGCTTATACAATAAACATGGAATGCTAAGTACCACGTTTGTGCAAAATATGACCACCATTTTGTATTATTAGGGTGCCTTGAGTATCACCAAATATTTAATTGGTCTTAGCTGTCAGCTTGTGTATACGTGTGTGTCTGTTTTGTCTGTCAAATAGGGAAAAGAACAAAAGTAACATTGTTTGCTTCACTTTCTTCCTACATATTGACTCATGTACATAAATTTTCAGTTAAATCATATAGTGTGATACACATGTATAATTGATTAATTATTTGCTTTTCTACAATGTATGTATCTTATTGTTGAGTCAGTATGAAATAAATGTTTCCTGTCTGTGACGGGGAGATTCTCTAAGTCTAATTGGGTTTGAACAAATAATTCTGCAAATTTTAATAAAACAGTTCAAACCGTTGTATTGAAGAGTTTGTGATTTTTATCATTTTGGGTAGCAAAGTTTTGATAGTACGGATAGTTCGACAGCTTTATTCTACTAAATGATTGAAACATCGACAAGAATAACATATTTTTGTCTACTGTTCCAAGAAAAGAATGGTTTAGTGCTCCATCAAGCTTATCTTTAACCTTTGCCTGTAGACTGGACGATGCTAGTACTAGTTCCTTATTCGAACTATAGAAGACATCCCACACATAAAGTGAGTTAGAAGTTATACAGAGCGGAGCATTTGAGCGAAGACACTTGTTATGTGTAGAATTCACGTCAGTGTCGTAAGTAATTCGGCAACATCAAATGTTGATATAGCAGTATTTTGTTACCGGTCTTTTGTTCTAGTACGTTTGCGAACGAGATTCTTTGTCCTGCGTGCATGTGGTATGCATTTGTGCATAAACAGACCATGCGCCAAAACAACACCATCCACATAGCCAGGTAAAAATAATGTCAGTTGAGTTGTCCTGTTTCTGAATTTTCTGAACACTGAACGCAAAATGTTAAAAGTATAGGGTCATGATTTATAGCTGTGCTTTAGAAATACGTCATCAGTCATAAACTACATCTCAAAATATGACATGTGAAAAGGTCATCAAAATAGGTGCTCATGCTTTCGTGTAAGGCGAGGTGGGTGTGTATTTATTTCAACTGTTGAGCCCAAATTTCACAGATTTGTTGTTTTATGCATAATGTTGGGATACACCAAGTGAGGACAGGTCTTTGACAATTACCAAAAGTATACCCTGCCTTAATTAAGAGCTGACATTTTGCTCGTAAAGAGGTCCCTCTATTATTAGTCTACTTTGTTTGGCAATATAAACAAGCAACAACAATATTTCGTTTCAAGACAAGTGAGGTTTTAGTTGACACCTTGTGTGCATGTAATTAGAGTGCACAGACATAGAGATCCTGTACAGGGGATACGTATTCCCTAGTGTCCACAACATAAATGCCCTGTCCAAACTAACACGCTGTCTTTTTGCAATATATAGATTATATCAATACATCTTAGATAAATGAAACGTAATATAACCCAGCCGGAATTGTCTCCTGGAGTAAATCAAACCATTTCAAGAGAATGTTTGTTTTTTCACCTCGAAAAATACTGAAGATTAAATTTCAGGGCGAAAGTATACTCATTACTCTTCCTGAATAAGATACTATGAAATATCGATCCGAAAATCTAAAACGTTCAAAATCACTCGCAACGTTCAAAAGTTCAATTTCCATTTTGTTGAGTTTCACGTTGTCAGTTTACACTGAAACAAAAAAATTATAAAAACTTGCTATTGAATTTGGAATTTGATCTAGGGGAATCTTAGACCAGTGCTTTTTACTTCCATCATCTCTCTTGTGGAGTTTTGAATACTGTAATACGATACTCTCATTGGTGCTAAATGACAATTGACTGACGCTCCGGGCCTCATGGGGTTTTGTCAAAACCAAAACCAAAATCAGGTATCTTAGTGTTGATACATTGAAAACAATGGTCCACTTTCATAAGAAAGGGGACGGTATTTTTAGATGGGACGGATTTCGTCTAAGCGTACATAAAAAAGAAATCGATGCCTTTGAGTGTTTAAGCAAACAATGGGTAAGCATTACACACGAAGTGAGGACCATTGGCCCATTTTCATGGAGTTAGTTAATAAGCACAAAATATTGCTTGAGAATTTTCTGCTGAGCAAAAATGGGCAGGATATCAGTTATAAATGTCACATGTGAAATGGCATTTTGGCTGGTAATCGTTATGGTAAGCATATTATTTGTTGCTTAGCTACTTTTGTTTAGCTCTATAAAATTAGGCCATGGTCCACGTAGGATCCGATCCATGGTCGATGGAAGTGAAAAGCACAAGGGCTAGTACCTCTCCACCAACCTGACATGACCCCAAACTTTGTGTCAGTGATGATACCTCAATCAACTCTGAATGCCCTCTTATTTATGGCGACAATCACCTCTGAATACCCTCTCGTGGCGACACTCCCCATCCATTACCAACCCTCTCGGGAATCAAACTGATGAGCTAATCCCTTAGTATTGAATCAAGATTATCATCAGAAATCTTAACGGATTAACATTGTGTGTAGATTCCAGGTAGTTTAAAAACAGACCTCTCACCCTGTGCAACTATGTAAGCTCTTTCTGGGAAACTCCATGGGATGTACATGTACGTGGGATATTGTTTAAACACTAGCGTTAAGAGAGTCTGGTTACTTGTAACACACAGTCCGGATTTGGTCAGCAAACTAGTAATCTAAACAAAATGCAATTAATGTTATTGATTTAACCTTTTGTGTGTTACGTGTCGTAGGGGTGTCCTCACTCCGGCTGACTCAATTAGTCACTGACATGTTGTACCGTAGCGTAGTGTTTCTGTGTGTGAGCATACTCACCGTATTGAAGAGGTGCTCCGGTTCTATGTTATGTTTTATGTCTCTCAAGCAAAAGGTACACCACTAACTGACTAACTGAATAATGAGGACAACAATTAAAATAAATGAATATACAGGCTAGAAAAGAGGTTCATGCATACCTCATAAACCTCAATAAAGCCTCCTAATTTGTTAACCTCACGCAATTAAGAACCTCATCAAACCAGTTAGTGTACATCAGTGCTATTTGACATTCCCACTTTAACCCTCAATAGGTTCTTCATATTCTCGATTCAGAAGCCCTCCTAGAATCATCTGGTTCATTTAGTCTTCGGGCGTGGATTGGAAACCATCCAAACTCGAGGATTAGGCCTGCATGCTACATAATGCATGAACCTCATAGTATATGAGGTATCATGCACGCTTGAGGCACTGTTTGTCCGTGGTCAGATTTGCAATGAAGCCTCTACGGGGTGTGTCAATTGGTATTCATGCGCCCAAATCACAACTTTGAGCACGTTGATGTCACCATCGAAGAGTTATAATATAGCATTATGTGTTTATTTCACGCCGTGTACTCCAAAGTGACCTTTTGACCTTTTACTTTTCATTGCAGTGAAATCATCATGTTTTGCATCATCTGCGTCCGTATAAAACAAAACCGACAGCTTGATATCATCTCCTTCCTCTAAGAATATTAATTGGCGTTAATCGATTCTGTAATTAAATTAATGATTTATCATCTTTGAGACACGTGCACACTTTATGTCGACTGACATTTCATCCAGCTTGTCTTGATCATTTTGGTGCTCGATGAAAGGGGCACGGTATTTTGTCTTCAATGTGTGCTTGTAATCTCAGGAATTAGAAGGAAAACAGCGTGTACACTGGGAAAATAACGTTTTAAAGTATGGGAACATGGGACGGGGGGGGGGGGGGGGGGGGGTGAGATACCGTCTACCCCATATTGGCCATGGTATAGTCTCAAATCACATAATAAGAGCTCACCACATGATAATAATACGCAAAGCCGTATTATAACAACAGGTACCACATCTCAAGTAAGTTTTTATGGTCATTATTGTTGGAGTAATTACCAAAGGTATACCCTTCTTTTATTAAGAGCACTGGACTCAAGCAAAGTTGGTTCGAGTCCCGGTCATTGTACTTGCGTCCTTTGATGAGCAAGACAATTTACCATAATTGCTTTGTCCTTCGGATATGACACTAAACTGTAGGTCCCGTGTACTAGGATTGGTGGTGCACGTACAGAACACCGTGGAAGAGTTGGGGTTAATCCTGGTGTTCCTCATAGCAAGCACCCTTATTTAAAGGTTTCCTCAGGCTTGCGAGCTACAGTGATTAAGTTCACTTATGAGGCATGATTGGTTTCATTGTGTATTACAATAAAAAATAGTACTATAATCTTACTTGTTAGGCCCCAAAGTGTGACTTACAGAACGCAAACAAGTAACAAGTCCGGGTTTTGGCAGAGAGGGGTTGTTTTCTCAGCTTTGTTGCGTTTAAGTGTGAAACCCTGATGGGTCTTTCAGTGTTATCAAGATCCCATGTTAATATCAAACGTTACTAATCCTTCCAAATTTCGCTATTGTGACTACCTCGTTCCCTGATGATCTTGAAAGCTCAGCTGTTGCGACAACCTTGTTCCCTTGTGTTTCAAGTCAGGAAAATAGAACTTACTGCTCAAAAGGACTACAATAACTGCATACGGCATACTGATCCCCAAGCTCTAAAAAGTGTAAGTGCTAACTACAGGAAATTATTCCAGATAAATAAATATCCGAAATATTGACCGGTGTGAATTTGCATATTGAGCGTTGCTTGAAATCCCTAGCTATATGCTTGAAACAACACAGGGCTACGAGGCCTGTGTGTTTGTGCTTACCGAAACGCCTGATTACAATATTGACACTACGGTGTCCCCACCGAGACCATCACATCACCAAAACGTAAATTTCTGTTCCGTAAACAAACATTTGACGACGAGTTGAAAAAGTTGACATGGCTGCCAGGCTCACTGAAAGGCCCGGCGAGAGACTGATAAGGCCAGTTTACCCGTATCCCAAACGAAACCCTGGCAAAACTATAACATTTTCATTCTTTAAACAAGTTGACATTACTCGCAAAAAAAAGTTAAAATAAGTGAGAGACTGATAAGGCCAGTCTATATGTTTCTTTAAGAAAACCAACATTATTGGAACTACGGTATCCCAAACGAATTGCTAGCAAAACTATCTTTCCATTCCGTAAGAAAATAACTAATTCAACCAGAAGCATTTGTATCGTAACAATTTGTCAAAGAAAACTACGGTATGCGAACTGAAACATCGACAATGTTAGCTCACATTTGTGATATTAGATTCTTTTCCCACCGGGTTCTAATTTACTTGACTGAAATATGACTGAAATACTTTGGTTTTCGTGAGAGCATGGTCCTATGTCACCATTTAACCGTATTCCTGGCTTAATTTAACGGCCTGGAGATATCTTCCTCTCTGCACCAAACGGCTGCACCTTGCTACAACTCCCCAGCTACCCTCAGACACAACCACACGACCTGTTAGTTCAGCTGCACGGTCCTGGCATATAAATGGCAATATACCTGTCGATACACCAGATTACACGTCTAATTCCATATGCAAATAACCGGCAATTTAGACAGGTTTCCTCCCTCTTCACCGTCATCAAAACTACTGAGCTTGACGACTGTTTGTTTAATCCAAAGTTGAGAGCCGAATTGCCGCGAGCATTTCTAACTACATGAGGGGATACTTCTTTTGTAAGAAAGTTTGAGTAGAACTGAGGAGCTAGCCCGCGGCCTCCATACATCAGCTTTAACGTTGGACTGTGAGGAACTTTTTAGATATCCGCCAAATTAAAATCCCCCCTGACGTCACTTTGAATTGTGACATGAAGGGTTACACAATAAGTAACGTTGCTGTCGTTAAAGAGGATCTACGGTACTGCATAAAAACAATTATAATTCTCAAAACCACAATGATCTGTTATTATTACATCAATGTTCTTTTATGTAACACCTCCACAAGAAAATCTAAAAAAGTAAACGTGTATACACGTTTACTGTTTGAGCGAAACTTTGAGCGTACAGCCATAATCTATGTATTTTTGTGGAAGTTGCTTTGAAGCACTGTAAATCAAACACCTAATTGTAATAAAGACACGACCATATTCGTTTGGTTCCCTTTATAGACTTTTGAAAGGGAAATGCCTTTCAGTAAAAAGGTACCAGACGTCTTTTTCAAAAATTAGGAATGCTCAAGTTGGCTGAATTCCCTTGGCAATTTTCGCCGTACCGGTACTGATAAGGAAGTTTGATCTTTCAAAAGGACTTCTATTCTACCAAAAACAAGATTCCCTTAAAATCCAAAATTTAAACTCCCACCTTGCCCCTTTTGAGGTGCTGCTTGGCTTGTCGAGCTTCAAACCAAACTCATTTGTCATTGTCCCACTCCGGGGTGCTGAGAAGAAAAGTGACCGATGTGTCGCATCTCTTTTTTAACATTATCTTACTGAGCGAATTCTCTTACGGAACGGTTTGTCAAAACTTCAAACCGATTTTGTTTGGAGCCCTCGTTTGTACTCCGGGGCGCAGAGAAGTTATTACCACAAGGTTAATATAAGTTCCGATCATTATAGGTTAATTCGAACCTGCAAGAAATGTATACAGGCCTAGTTATTTTGGCAAAAGTACGAAGACAGGATAATCTCAAACAAGACTAATCTAAAGCAGGTGGATTATTATTGTTATTATTTTTTTAATATTATTATTTCAATATGCAACAAAGAACATACAAAGACAAAAAGAAATACAGAAATAAGCATACAAACGGCACTTCACCAGTAGAACCAAAAGGGCAATAAACGAGACAATCCAAGACAAAAGACAAACAGAAAGGGACAACAAAAAGACATGGAACTAGACAATACCAACCAAAATACTAGATATTACATAAACAATATAAACGTGGGGGGGGGGGGGGGGCTTATTTAAAAAGATTCGCCCATTTCTTTCGAAGGTCATCGAAAGACCCTTTTTGTATAGCAATTCCCTTTTCTGATTTGAAATGGACAAAAACAAACTCTTTGAAGGCAGTTATCGACAAAATAGGCATTTCTTGACACTTAGGCCTATTATTAAAAATGAATTTTTTTCGCCAAAATAATAATAAGGGAGATAAGATCTTTTCTGGTAATAAACCAAAGCAAATATCTCTACAAGTTAAAGTCACAGGACATAGAGATGTAGAATTGTGGACTTTCATTTGGGGTTAACCTGCCCGGAGGAGTGACCACCTGCCTTTCAGTTGCACTATTTTGTGATGAAAACGGATGCTCAAAGGGAGTGCCTTTGGTAATTACTCCAAAAAATAATGGCCATTTTGGTAAGAAGCACTGCAGCTCTCGATAATGTATAAAATTTTTAGAAATAATTTCCCTTCAAAGGAATGTGGTTTTAAGAGAGAGGTATACAAAAACATTACTTTCAATCTGAGAAACTTTTCTGCATGATTGTGTATTCCAATTACGTATTATTTTTCCTGGCGTGGCCCATAAAACCGATCCGGATTTTCGGCGATATCTCAAAAAACTATACCACTTTTTTGAAATAAAAATTTCACAGGTTAGTTTTATTGTATATAGGCCTATCTACATTTATATAGGATTAAAATAATCAAATGTTTCTAAAAACCAAAGGTATACGTTCCCTTTAACACTCATTGCAAAGAAAATATTTATACCAGCTACAGTTACTGGACGTTTTAAAAGGGGCCATTTACATGAATCTCAGAATTGTCTAGACATAAAACAGCCGTATAACAAACGCCCAAATCGTGCTCTTGAATTCCCATAAGAAGGAGAATTTTGAAACAGCAGTTGAAAGGTCCAATCGACCGAACGAGAAAGATCGACATTTTTACGCGCGTTGTTTGTCGTCGAGGTAGATAAGGTGCAATCACAGATTGGTTGCAAATAAAGCAATACACGTGTTTAAAAAAGAAAGAAGCGTATCGTTTGTCATCAAAGCTCTATAGACAACAATGAAAGGTTATGTTTATCAAATAAAAATAAAAAGGTCTTCGTGGTGACGTTTCGACCCATGTTCCTTAATTGACAGTCAATATTAGTCTTTATGGGTAGACAGTATGTGTAATTCCTGCTGTACGCCAATCTTAAAAACTCAGGATCTATACTTGCAAAGTAAAAGGGCTGGGGTTTTTTTAAATGAAAGAAGCGATATGGAGTGAATCTATTGACCTGCATGGTTTTTATTTTAGGTTTGGTATCTCCGTAATGTTGTTATCAAAGGAAACAAAGAACTTACTGGGAATTCATTTTAAGTGCTTTTACAAAATTTAGAAGTCTGGTTGTTTAGTTCACTTTGTTTGTTACAGCTGTATAAATCTGTACACGTGCCGCATCGATTATGTTTCTTATTCACAGGGAGCTTAAATTTGTTTCTATCCATCTGAAATTTTGCATGTGATCTACCCAATATACTTATTACAGTTAATGGTCTATGTTTAAATGCAATATACTTATTACAGTTAATGGTCTATGTTTAAATGCATATCTGAGTTTCTGATCCTAAGGACTTGGATAAGGTGGGGAGCTTAAAGGCGGGGTATACTTTTGATAATTGTCAAAGACCGCGGTATCCTCATTTGGTGTATCCCAACATAACATGTATGAAATAACAAACCTGTGAAAATTTAGGCTCAATGTTGTTCATCGAAGTTGCAAAAAAATAATGAAAGAAAAAACCACCCTTGTTGCATAGAATTGTGTGCTTTCAACTTCTGAGAAAGGCTTTATGTCTGAAGTCTTTCTCAGATTCAAATTTTTGGGTGAAAAATCATCTCTTTCTCTAAAAGTACATGTACATTACTTCAAATCGTTTCGATCAATGTTTAATGACATTAGCAGCTGTCTAGCGTTCTTTACCAAGTAAGTTTTTATGATTACTAATTTTGGTCATCAATTTTTGGAGTAAATACTAAAGTTTAAGCCGTTGCGAACAACAGATAGGCCTACATCCGCAACAAAGTACAATATCGTCTACTTTCACTGTCCCTCCTGGAGAAACGCACAGCTGCCTCCGTAGATTGGTATCAACGGTCCCGAAGGAGGGCTTCATAATAATTATAGACGAACAGGAATTGTGGTTTAATTCAGTAACGGGTTGTTTTCAAATGAGGACAGGACATTGGAGGTTTTTGCCCATATCACACAACGCCTTCGGAGAGTTGCATATTGGCGGGTATTCCCAATATAATATAAATGCCTACGTCTGTTTGAACGATTTAAAAGAACGCGTAAACAGGTATACGGTTTTAGGACTCGGTATATCAAGTACAGCGCCAATAAGGGTTTTGCTATCAACGCATGTAACGTAGCCGTAGCTATAGTCGCTAATTCAGACACAACCTCAAAATCCCACCACGCTCCAACCTCAAAGTATACACCGATACAACAAAACAAAATGGCCACACTGTAGGTTGCAGGTTAGACTCGTTACCAAACAACCAGTCGTGACTCGCCTCAAAAAGAACGGTCGATGGTCGCTTCCCTGATTCAAATTGCCCATGACAGACAAAAATGCTAATAATCAGTGCATAAGGGCGGGGAGGAGAAATAGTCCAGCAGAAGATACAGTTACACTTAAAATCGATTCTGGCCTGAAACGCTTCAAAATGAAGAAACTCATAATGACGATATGCTACGGCAATAAGTACGCGAGGACAATTTGGGTCATTGCCCTTTCAAATCTGTGTTTTTATTTGGGCGTAGCTCCATGAGCAATGTTGTTGACTGTTGTGAGCCTTGATTAGGCATCTAAAGCAAGCATCCCCCGTAAGTGACTTTATTGTGTGCGAAAGGGCAAACCTTCAGTTTATAGACTGCAGGGTTCTTCCGTTGTGGGCGGATAATCTCAATCCTTCTTTCTGAGAAATTTCTGAGAAATAATGTTGATGGCTTTTTGTACCGTACTTCCTATTAAATTGGAATACGAGGACAATCTGATGAAAGGAGTTTAAAACTTATATTGGTTTTGGGAAAGTGCATTTTGTCTCCCTCAGCAGTCTCAAGAAACATAGAATTTTCCTGAACAAATTAATAACATATACTTTTAATTTTCAAATTGGGTGCTCAGATTTGCAGGATGTGGGTAAAACCATCAGCTGCAATTGTTTGGTTTTCAATTTCAACCCTAGCTGCAACAAAACTCAATTCGAGCGCAAGAGGGCAGTATTTTCCTTCCGACCAGGAGATAGTCTTGTGTTGTATGGATTGCTTGTTTATCATGATATAAAAAGATAATCTGAGTTTATTTCAATTGTCATATATCCGAAATAAACTTGAAATGAACGTGTACAATCACCCAGTGACAAATTCACGAACAGTACAAGTTTTGTTGGACTTATATTTTTGAAAACCACAGCATGTGAATGCTTCACCCCAGTTTTGATGTAAAAGCCGATATAAAAAGCAATTAGCGAGTTAGATTTGAATAAAGTCTTTGGGGTTTGAAGAAAGAAAACTTGACTATAGAGCGGGATTTGAACCAACGGCCTCCGGTTGAACACTGCCGGCGCTCTACAAACTGTGCTATCAAGCTCTGTGTTGGTGGTCTCCCTATTTTGTCAATATCTTTTGTTCGGGGGTGCCAGTCAGAATTAAGTCTGGTACAATGACTTACTTAGTCACAAGTTACCGCTTATATTTGATTTCCTCAGACTAAAATAAATAGCAAAATGGCTTATTAAGTCTGCGGGCATTTTTTTAAATTGTTTGTGTGTTATTCATCACAGTTGTTACATTTAGTTTTGGACAAAGAATGAATGATAAACCATGGATGATACACGGCCATGACATGTGTGTTTCACAAAGTGCAGAGCTGTATATTCAGAGAGTTAGGACAATAGGCCTGACCGCCTGAGGGACCAGTTTTCTTTGGTCACGTGTGGTTGATAAACGCCAATTTCAGTCTAAATGCAGCACAACCCCATTGATCTCAAAATAAAAGAGATCAATGCACAGCCCAATGTGCTGGCTAGTCTGGCATCCTATGTACGCACATGCGGGGTTTTTGGACCGAAAATAGTTTCTAATCGCAACCCTCTCTCTAAATAAACGGCTAAGACAAAGTGAAGGCTATAGCGCCCTCTTGGGAAACTCTGATCATCCCATCTCACTTTCGGCGTGAGCATGAACACTCACGTGATATTAACATATCCGGTAAGTAATAGTGAATGAATAGTGAAAAACAGTATGGGATGTGCCAGCCATCAAGGACATAAAATATCTTGAAAAACAAATATGATTCAATTGTTAAAAAAATATATGAAATATGATTAAAGAGCACCCCTCGATCTAAACCATCCAAGGCAATTTAAACAATTTTACGGGATGATCTCGGAACGCATACTTGAAATCCGAATTACGATCATTGCGTGGCATACCAATTATAAGGGCACAACTGTGGTCACGTCCAAACGACCCTAATTTATTGCAATAGTATTTGGCGCCAAATTTTGTTATAGTTCTCTGTATTGTTTCCGCGTAGAAGAGTTATGACATTTTGTTTCCTAGCATGACTGTTGTCTAATGAATTTCTTTTCTCAAGGCAGGAATGTGCTCTGATCGGAACTATCAAATATACAAATGAATGGAACAGATTGAATTTCACGGGATTGAATAACATTAATCAGCAGAAATGTCCTCCCAAAACGAAGCCCGTCTTTATGGGAACTTCTTTGCAAAATACCTCTCTCCTCTGAAATGAGATGAAATCTGATCAGCAGAGCTTCAGGAGCATTCTAGCCTTCCAAACAACTCCTAGACAGTATGTGTTTACAGCTACCTCCTACACAACCCCAGACACAACTTTCATTTGTTATGAGCTGTTTTGTCAGGCTTTCAGACTAACCGTAAACGATCTCCACATTCGAGGAAGAGTCTAAGGGTCGTTTGATAGAAATCCCCCCCCCCTCCCCCCGTCAAGTATTGTTTAACTTGTCCTCTTCCGGAAACCAATGGTAGTGACCCCTTGTATCTCGTCACATGCAACTAGTCTATACACTGCGGGTATCGCACGTGTGTTCGTAGTTGTTTTTACGCCACATTTTGATAAAAGTTCCGCAGTTTAATAGTGGCGGGTTTGACGGCAGCGAACATCAGTTTCCTGATCACTTTGTCCCCACAATAACATTACAAAACATGTTCTCTTTGGGGCCACTATATTCATACCCATATTTTCAGACAGATATAACGGAACGTTCCTCAAAGGCGAAGTACACCCTTGGTTTTTGGAACCGTTCGATTGTTTTAATTCTATATAATTGTATATACACAACACAACTACCTGTGAACATTTCAGTTCAAAAGGTGGTAGCGTTTCTGAGATATTGTAGACAATTTGGAGCTGCCATGTCCGCACAGGAAAAATAATCCGTAATTGGAATGCACAATCTGAGAAACGTTTCATGCTTGAAAATTTTCTCAGATTGATTTTTTTTTACTCCGTCTAAAACCGCATTCCTTAGGAGGTAGTCGTATCTCAAAATTGTATACATTATAAACAGCTGCAGCGCTTCTAATGGAAGTTTTTATGGTCATTAATTTTTTGGAGTAGCCTAATTACCAAAGGTATAGGCGAGGCTTAGCCCCCCTTTAAAATTAATGCAATCTTCCTTTCAAAAATTGAGATTATAAGGTCAAAGTGCGTGATTTAAGAGTGACTAGCCAGCCATACAGCAGGGAAAGTGTTATGATTCGGAAAAGATTCCGCACGGTCCCGACACCGATTGGAGCATGACTTCCGAAGTGAAAAATAATCATGAATACTTAGGGTTAGCCTCCACTCAAGAAGGTAACTGGGGGTAACTGACCGCGAGAATGAAACACCTTGCTAATTATATAGACGCCGTCATGCATGAGCTAAGGCTAAGAGTACAAGACCGGGCAGTCATTGGGGTCAGCTGGTACGCGTTGGACCATGGCGGTAGAAATCTACCTCCATGGTTGGACCGATTGTTACAAAGCTGGACCCAATTTCATACAGCTGCTATAATTATAACAGTTTTCTGCTAAGCAAAAATAAGCAGGATACCAGTCACAGATGGTACACGTGGAATGATATTTTGGCTGGTCACCTTATTCTGGTAAGCATAATTTTGTTGCACTGAGCTACTTTTTGTGTTCAAGCAGCTCTATGAAATTGGGCACTGGTTAGCAAGGGCTAGCAGCCGACAGGTTACCAGCCAAAATACCATAACGTTTATGATTGCAACAGGTACCCTGATACAGTTTTTGATTTGCAAGGGCATTTGTGTTAATAATATTCTATGCTTAAGAGCTTTATCAACTTAGGTATTCGTCACAGCCTCGGTTTGGCTGTGTGTTTGTATAAAATCAAGATGGCCGTTTTGTATAAAGGTTATGTTCAGACGGTCATTAAGGACTTGCAGTTAGTTGACCGGTCATGCCATTCATAAAAGCCCACGTAATACCTGACTGCGAGAATTACTAACACACAAAATATTCAAAGGCAATGAATGGAATAATGGGAGAAAGTACGACTACAGCCAACGACTGAGCAATGCATTAATCATGTTACTGACCAGTCATTATCAGTGCAAACTATTGCCCTCGTTTCAACGGACAGTGTAATATTAACATCTTAAATAATAACGAATGAGGCGCAAATGGGTGAAATTGCGACAGAGGGTGACACTAGGGGTCATTAGTGACTAATACAGTCATTACAATTTCTGCTGACCGGTCATTATGCCCCTAAATAATAAGTATGATTTCTTTTACGGAAAACTAACACTTGGGGAGTGTAATATAACCCTTACTAAGTATATTAAGGGTAGAATTACGGTAATTTTCAACACCGGTATTTCGCCGTGCAATTTTGACGCTGAATATCGAATAAGGTAAAACTGCTACAAGTACGAAGCTTGAGACAACCAGGATGGATTGGATTACAAAGAGAGCGAAAGAGACCGCTGGGCCAGTTGGCTTGAGCGGTCAATATAAGTGGCTGAAGCTGCACTTGACCGCTCATCTGCCCTTACAAAATGACCAACTTAAGGTAATCATTAGAGATACTGGCCATACAATGACTGAAACAGTTATTGGTTATAGAGCCGCCGAAAAAACCACACCCCTTGACTGGCTTCCTGTTGAACTTGGGATAGTGTATATGAAAATAGTGTTTTGTTACGCAATGAGACCGTGAGGGCACGGTCAACACGTTGACCGCTGGTCATGTTTATGTACCGTACACCTCGCCGTGGAAACATACACCGTGTCCAGCGAGTTGAGTGTACTTGACGGTGTCATTTCACGGCATGCAATGTACACGTTCCACTCCGAACCCATGTGACCAACGTGTACTTTTCCCTAGTGATACCTGCATCTCTGGTAACATTTTGTCACTTGACAATAGAAGTGGGTTAAAGCACGCCGATCGGTGATATACTCATACGAACAGCTGCACCACAATGTACAATGGTGCTAAGCAAATTTGGTAAACAGAAATCAGAGAAAAAACAGTAATAACCACTAGGGTTTTGGTTGGTAACTTCCAACAGAATATGGAAAAGAAATTAAGGGAATTAAAGACATCTTTTCGTGGAGGGCCAGTCTGGACGAAAAGGCAGTCGATATAAAAAATATATAGGCTTCTGCATTAAACACTAAACCTTGAAGCCCATAAAGGTTGCACACAAAGAGTTAAAAAAATTGTACCAACTTGTTACAAGTTTTATTTTAAGAAAATATAATTAGCTGTTGCAAACTGTTACCCTCTAGCCACGCCACATGGTTTGAAATAAATGTCCCTTTACAAAAAGGCCTAAAAAGTACATTCCTAAACCCTTTTCAATCTGTTGTACGATGCCTCAATACCAATTCCTCAATACCAATTCCTCAATACCAATTCCTCAATACCAATTCCTCAATACCAATTCCTCAATACCAATTCCTCAATACCAATTCCTCAATACCAATTCCTCAATACCAATTCCTCAATACCAATTCCTCAATACCAATTCCTCAATACCAATTCCTCAATACCAATTCCTCAATACCAATTCCTCAATACCAATTCCTCAATACCAATTCCTCAATACCAATTCCTCAATACCAATTCCTCAATACCAATTCCTCAATACCAATTCCTCAATACCAATTCCTCAATACCAATTCCTCAATACCAATTCCTCAAATTTCAACGGGAACGGTTTTTTCTTTAATTATTTGCTTATGGCTTTTGGAAAGCTAGACGATTCAAATGAACTATTCACAAAAATATAAAACCATTGCACCATACCTCTACGCTCGGCCCTTCAATAATCAATTCCTCCCTCCCCTACCCCGAAAGCTATTTCTCTTTATAAAACACTTTCTTATTACATGATCTGTTTTCACAGCACTTTACTCTACATTCTTACGTCCCCCTTCCTCACTCAGCTTAATCAAACCCACAAATCAATGCAATCCAATCGACCTGATGCTTTTGTTATTCGTCCAGGCTTCCACAACTTATTACCAATCCTCCAAATCTCTTCCTCTCCACGAAAATAAAGTCCCTGGCTCATGAAGAAAAACTGTTATCCGACCGAGAAGGTATAATAGCGTTCTAAAGTGACAGTCGTCCCTGTTGAAAGTACAGACGCGGGGAAAGCTGCACGGCTTAATCTGCTCCAAACTACATTAGCCCTGTCCGCTTCCGTCTTTTTTAATCGTGGCATTGAAAAGGCTCTTTGCAAGCCATCGAGGCTGTCCGTGCCGTAAGACAACAAGTCGAAATTAATTCGATTCCAAAACAGCTGCTAGGCTGGCTGAATTCTATCAGGGAATTATTTACCATATTTCCCCTCTAACATTTCTTTTGGTCGTGTAATCCTTGGTCTTGCATAAGGTTATTTCCCTTTAATGAGTCTGAGATGGAAACGGAAGTCTTTCTTGATCCACTTCCTATTAGATCCACAAAGCCCTGGACTTGGAAGTGTTCCAGGTGAAAATAAAACAAAACTGAAGCTCAATCTTATTTTAAAATGTTTACAAATTATCAACAGAATCGCAAATGTCTTAATAGCAAACAAAACCTGTCGTACATTTTCATTTACACAAATGACGGAATTAGTAAGGATAAACGCATCATTGTTTAATTTCAATCGAAAGCTTACTGATTTTAAAGTTCATACTACAACCTTTTTTGTGTGTGAAATAATTCCCTCATTTGACAAAACTGTAGGCCTATCCGAAAACCTAAAAACGCAACAGCTAATTTTGGTTGTTACAACAACAAATTAAGGACAATGCGTTTACGTGCCGGAAATGGTGCATATTTGTTCAATATTTTCTCCTCTAGTGACTCACACAAGGGATTTAGCCAAAAAAATGCAAGTTTGTTATTTCATGTTCATGGTTGAAAAAACAAAACATGAACACTGTCTGCGGCCCATCAATCCTGTATAATAGCCTACCTTTAAAAGCATTGAGCCGAATACTTCTCCCTCACCAAGAAGGGCAATTTTGCATCTTAGCGGTGAACAAGTTTTGCTGAATAATGAAAACTAAAACTTATCCAGTGATTTTTCTGCGAGTACCAAGAAGTGAAAACAAATTAAAAAATTCGGCCGGAAATTACTTGCATTCCTGTCTCATTATAATTAAAAGTGTCAATCTTTCCCCCATCCACAAGAATCTACGGATTTGTTTAAGAGCAATTCTGGTCAACGGAAGAAATAGATAAGCAAATCACATTAAATACGCGGCTTATTTGACTTTGAGTTTTTCCCGCCTAAATTGTCATTGCACCTGGACAAGATGCACGGCATTACAATCCTTGAGTATGGCTAAGCTATTGTGTCATTCCACCGCCATGTTTGTCACTAAGTTTCCTCATGGTCCCTTGGGTCATGAACGTTTTTTTTAACTGTATAGTTTTAAAAAGGCAAAGGTATCTGGGTCAAACTATCTATAACCTCAATTCGTTATCAACTCGTCAATTGCATTTTCATGTCATTAATGACCAAAAGGTAATAACTGAATGGTGTATAATATATACTGACTTAAATTTATATCAAAATCTACAATTAACTGTTTTACTGAGAAATGATTGTGTCTTTTTTCCAAACACAAACTTCTGAGACCCTCTTGATCAATAAACTCCATTTGCTAGGAGCTCAAAAATATGCAAAACTATTTTTATGACAACAATCTAACTGCCTTAAACTCGATGGGAATGAGTTGTACATATCCGTTCTCAGTATTAAAAGAGCAAACCACAAACTTCGTTTCGGATAGAGTCTATCAGGAACATTCAGTGATACCAAATTGCGCAAATGGTTCATTTTGGTTTCATGAATTTCCCCCGATCGTTTCTTATTAGATTATCTTGGGATATTGATTCAAATTCCATGTCACATGACGTTGGTTTGGTTACTACCCCCCCCAACATTGTCAAGATTCCACAGGTCAAAAACTTGTAGTATGTGTCCATAGATTGAACAATATTCCGCAAAATAATTAATGACCTGTAAAAACTTACTTGGTGAGAATTGCACTGCAGCAAATGATACCATTTTGAGAAAGGATTCCCTTCGAAGTAATAATGGTTTGGATAATTCTTCACCTAAAAACATTTGAATCTAAGAAACGATTCATGCATGAATCGTTACTCAGATTTCTGAGGGTTGGTGTCCGTTTGTGAATGCTGCAGCCAGAGATCGCTAAACGTGGATGGGTTCGAAGTTCTTGTGAAAATACCGGCACTTTTTGCTGTTTTCTCAGGATGTATAGTCACTGTATATATTCTGCTGAAACTTTCACATGTGACTTTGATTGAATCTGTCTTTATATATGCCTATAAATCAGCATTACATTGACAAAAAACAATTCATCACTCTACCTTTAAGGGAAGGGGGCGGCGTGGGGCTTGATCGTAATTTCGAAGAAGAAAACCTGTTTTGTTTGACTATATTGTCCCCTGGGAGTTGACAAGCGCAAAGAGGAGGATGAGTAGAATAAGCTTTCTGTAAGTGCAACAACTGGTGACAAAGAAGTGTCGAGAGCATCTGCTCGAGCAAAGGGCTTTATTGTTTTGTAAATGTCACAATCCGGGAAAATCTCCTGTCTAGAAGTCACCTTATTGATCACAATCTAATCATATTCTCAGTTCCTGTCAGATAAAACATCCTTTTATTGACAACTTGTTTTCAAAAGTGGCGAGGATAACACCCATTAAAGAAAAATATCAGACAAATGATTGTCAGATGTTGAAAGAGAAAGAGTGTAAATTGGAGAAGAAGACTTTCTATAAAAAGAGAATTAGAGAAGACATCTATGGACTCGATTCGACTTAAGGAGAGACTTTTCAAAAGGTTATATTGGGAAATTGGATTAAGAAACTACAGAAGTTCGTGTAGCTTGTCGGTACGGACAGATTGGAAATTGAGTAAAAACATTATTCCTTCTGGAATCAGTTTATTCACTTGCTAAATTATTCGGTTCTTTTATCCTTAATATAATATCAAACTCTATTTCGTTGAATTTCTTCCAGTTTCTTTAGAAATAATAGAAATACAACTTAATACAACCAAGATGAAACCCTTACGGGTGATGACAAGACAATTTTGTAGAGTATTATTAGACTCTAAAAACAGAAGTGACCGGGATCCCGGCTCTCATGTCCCATGGGATCTGACCCATTTCTGGGTCAGGAAGATCCGGAAACATGGTTAAAAATGGGATTTTAAAAAGGAATCTTCGTCCGTTTGACCGATGTCTGTGCCATTTTGACACTACTTCCGGGTCATACTGGGACCCGTGACCCGTCGGTTCAATTCTTACCCAGGCTTTTTTAAGTTAGAGTGTACTGTTGGTTTGCATGAACCGTTCTTCAAATTATTCGAGTTGGTAAAAGCCTTACTGTTGTAGACACAAGTTTTAATCTGACGGTGAGAATAAGCCCCAATGTAGATTATTTCCGGGATTTGGAACAAATGATTAAATGATTGTCAACATCCAGAAACCTTTTATTGCACCAAGTCAACCCTCACTCACTTTGTTGGTTTCATTTTTCGAAATATTGTTTTTCACTTGCCTCGGCTTTCAATCTTTGATAATTCTCTAAAAACAAATCAAGGTTATGTCTGCAGTACTTCAATAACACGGCTCTGTAAACGTCATTCGCACGTCCTGTGTTTGAAAAAGGCGCGAAAATCTGAAATTGGTTTGACATCAAATGACGTGCAGATGGTCTGGAATATACTGGCCTAGGTTACAGAATGCACCAACCGTAGGTGCACCGTTTATAACGCTAAATCTTGACGACCATGGCAAAAAACCACAAAAACAATAAAAACCAACACCCTTCCAGCCTCATTTTGGTTACACTGAGCTGAATGGAAGAAAAACAAGATGGCTCGTGACACTCTATAAACTTTCGGTTCAGAATTGACCCAGAGGGCTACAAGTATGAAATAAGTGACTTTTCCTTCACTACCACAGACGCCGATAAAAGGCACCTTCGAAAGATTCTTCTGCATACAGAAAGAGGTATCCCCAAATCAATGTTGATGAATATCAACAGTTTCGGATTGAAACGGTTACAAGAATAAGAACCCTTTTTGGTACAAAATTATTAAGTGCTCCAGTAAGCTTATCTTTGCGGGTACTTAATTTTAGTGATATTTATGATTATTATTTTATTTTCCATAAAATAATAAATAACAAAATACAAAAGAGTACATGCCAAGATGGGCAAGGGACAGCAGCAGCAAACACATGCTATGATCCGTAAATGTTGACCTACTTCTGGGGTACACAAAGATATAAACAATAATAAGCATTTCTGTACACCCAGCAATAATAAAAGCCGGTAGACATATATATATATATATAATAACAAAATTAATTTATAACAAATAAATAACTAAATAACTAAATACAAATTTGCACAAGGGAATGGGCTAAAAAGAACACAAACATATTTTAAAGGCTGACTTCTTCCGTGAGTAGAAATGATAATTTCCTTGCAAGATTGCTGCAGGGACAATGCCCAGGAGTAAAATCTTAAATTATGGTCAACATGAAGGTGTGCTGTCCCTGAAAGTAAAATCAAAAAAGGCGGTGATATTATAAATTGCCACTCTGAAAATTTTTAATATCGCCATCAAATTCCAATTACTGTCTCTGAGGGGTGAAGCCAAAGATCAAAGGAGCCCGATCTCTGTGAAATGGGAAACAGGAGTCCAGGACTCGTGAACCTTGGGGTGATGGGGACAGTTTGAGTTTTAATTTTTGACTTTTCTTTCTGTCGTCTTGTAGCTTACAGCACATGTAACATTTTATACAAAAACGTGACCCATTGTCACCTTCACTGCTGTTCATACAGGAGGAAGTTCTACAAAATAAATGAAAAAATCATATCTTCTGAACCAAATGTCATAATAAAATGTAAAAATTTCATACAAGTATTTGTAAAGAAAGTTAACTGACAAATAAAGAACTACTAGAAAAATAATTTTATTAAAGACAGAATGAGGCAGAAAATAAAAGAATCTTGTATAGAAATGTCCTTATTAAACGTTCAGAATTGACATGACTTTTACAGCTATACTGGTGTTTATGATGTAAACATTTGGGTAACAAATCAAACCATCACCCAAGCGCTGCTCCTCATTAAAAAAGAAGGAAAACAAAAAGCTAACAAATTTTCTAACTGCCCGAGATTCTCGCACGTCCTTGAATAATGACTTAACCTTGCATGGTCTCTGTGATCTATCAGAGATAGAAGCCTAATAGCTGTGAAATCATTTCCCGATTCCATCGAAGATCCGCGTCAAGGCGAGAATAACGAGTTGGCGCCGATTTGGTCTCCGTCCACCATCACCGTCGAAGGTCGCTTTTTGCGGGGATCACCCCAGCGGAATCAGAGGTACAACTTTGTATATGGAGACAAAATGTTGAGAGTACCTTTTTGTGTTTACAGACCGAAGGCAGCCGTTCTGTTCTCTCTCCCTTGCCAAACAATTGAGATACATAAAGTAGTGAGAAAGTCATGGAGGGCTAATGAAACACATTCAAGTGCCAAGACCGGGACTCGAACCCACACTCTGCTGATTAGAAACACCAGATCTTGAGTCCAGTGCACTTGACTGCTCGGCCACGACACGCCATAAGGCATATATGTTTCATGTAAAGGTAAACATGAATGTTATTTCAAGTGTACGAATGGCTGACCTTTTCTCTAGCATTCAGACCTCAACACTAAGACTGTAAGAGGTTCTGTTCATAGTTAGGGGGTGGGCGGAAAGCTACTTTGATTTGTACTAAACCATGGTTTGATCTTGTTCCGAGCTTAGGCCGAACAATTCCCGTTTGTTGAAAATAAAAAAGGAATTATTTATAAATGTCGTCATCACATCACATCACAACCCTTTACTGTCCCAAAACCTTCATTATTGATTGATTAATAAGAACACAATCACATGATGACTCAACAAATCATGAAAATAGATACACTGCATCAAAGTAAATAATTCATTAACACAGTGCCTGATTATAGGTAATTAACTGAACATTCTTGTGGCTATAGCGTCATTGTCCACAGGATTCGGGGGGATTCGGATTAGGATTCGAATATATTCAGAAGGGTTCGGAAGGACTCGGAAGGATTCTAAGACGGATTCGGAATGCCTGGAGCCAGTAGGTCCAAACAACATGTGCCATCAAAAGGGTCAGGCATTCCAATTTGTTTTTTAGTCAAAATAATTTGATGTGAAATTCCAAATAGGAGAAGAGGACATTTGAGGAATTGGGCCTGCCCAGTCTGTAAGGTTTTTCAAAAATTGAAAAAGGGAATTATTATTTGAAACTACCGCCTCATCAAATTACAAATAATGTTTGGTTCACCTTGGTGGGTTTTCGAAACAAAATCCCATCATCATTATAGGTAAAAAACAGCTTGTAGGCCTAAATCACTTTAAAGGGGAATTTTGTAAAAACTCTTATACACTATACAGATACTGCTGTATTCTGACTCAACAGATAACCTTTAGTTTTTGTCCCACTTCCCATCTGCGCCGTGATAGGCCAACCAATAATCCCCTCATTGGTGATTTCACGCAATTAAATCCTAATTGCACACAAGGCTGATATCATTTGCCCGCGCGGCCGGTAAAATTCAATCTCGGGAGTTAGCGCGTGACCAGTGGCCGTTCTCGGCAGAATTGTATCCGTTGGATGCTCGCTAATTTAATTTTCTTCGGGGAGGCCGAGCGGATTCCTCGAGTGGAGAGGATGTTTTGGCTTGATTAAGCACACCTTTTGTTTTGTAGCCATACCGAATCAATGCTTGGAATTATGGCGATAGTCCGTACCGTCGATCGACACCGAAAAGGCTGCACAATAGGTGGGACTGTTTGTTGGCAGCATGGCAAACTACACGAGAGAGTGGGATGGAGTCCCAAGAGTTAAGATCACACAATTTCGGTTTTCATGGAACCTGACCCATTTTTCTGGGTGACCCGGAATCTGCGTCAAAATGACCCAGCCATGGGTCAAACTTGTAAAGAATCGGAGTTCTTTTTTCAACCAGTTTCCAGTTCATCTTGACTGTCACGGAATTTTTACAAGAACTTCGAATCCATCCACGTTTAGCGAGTGACACAAGGTACCAACCGCATCTTTGGTCGCATCTTTGGTCGCATCTTGCGAACGGACAATAATCCTCAGAAATCTGAAAAGCAATTCATGCTCGAATCATTTCTCAGATTCAAATGTTTTGGAGTGACACATTATCCAAACCCTTTTTTCTTTGAAGGGGAATTGTTTCTCCAAATTGTTATTACTATCGTCTGTGCTTCTTTCCTAGTTCGTTTTTTCGGTCCTCTTTTTCGGAGTTTTTCCTCAATCCTTTGCCCTCCCTTTAACAGGCAATTGATATAAGAACAGGTGAATGCCTATTTTAAAGGGCGGTATACCTTTTGTTAACACTAAACAAATTAATAACCATAATTTAACTTACTTTGATAAAGAGTACTGAGGAGCTGTTGACATTAAATAAAACATTGTTTAGAAACAACCCCCTTTGAAGTATGTAGCTTTAGAGAAACGGGTAATTTTAACAACACAATTTGAATCTTTGGTCAACAAAGTTGACCAATTAAGTCCACATTTTACAGGTTTGTTATCGTATGCATAATGTTGGGATACCCCAAGTGAGGATCTGGTCTTTAACAATACCAAAAGTACCCTACCTTTAACCAACATTCAACGTGTAATTACGGCTCGCTTTAATTACTTCTCTGACTAAAGATTTGTTTCTTGCTCGAAGGTAATGTCTGTTGGGATCTGCCATGTTTACCGGGAGCTGATGTGCTGGACTAAAATATTAAAATAGATGTTATTATTGTAAAGGACAGTGTACTTCGCGCCGATGCTAATTCACGAGCGGCAGACGGACTGAAACTCTTCTTCACAAAGCTCTAAATTGCAGACGATAATTTGAATAACGCGTGGGTAAAGATTGCCGCCAAAATGAAGTCCTATGTTGTTCCATGTTCGTTTCTGGGAAACAAAGGTTTTAGTCTGGTTAAATATACGGTGTTCCAGACAGTTCAAACATCATTAAGTAAATTGGAAAGTTTGCAGTTTATTTATATTGCCTATATCCGTACTTTGGGCTATACTCCTTATAAGCTTCACTACTGCAAACAGTGTTTGTTTTATTTATAACGTTTGGTCATCAGTGTCTTTAGACTGAAAAGTCGCGAGCGTATCAAAAACGAGAAAACAATTCAAATAAAGGCTTAATCTTCCTATAAAATCAAATCAATTTTTTTAATTTTTTTTATACAAAATTCTTGAAATGACAATTTACCATGTAACTTAAAATACAATTTAAATTTTAACATAATTATACAACAATTTACTTATTGAAATTAACATTGAAACAACTGAGATGACATTGAAACCCTGCAACCATTGCGTATTAGTGTTTATAAGTAAATGGAAACGGAGGCAAGTCTTTTTTTCTTGGTTGATTTCATTCAATTCATTTTACTCTCATGTACTTCACGGCTAAATATTACTTTACCAACAAGTCTATTTGTATTGCCTAAACTACAGTAGGCCCTATTTGCTCCCGGAAGTTCGAATACGCGCAAGACTTGCAAAGTCTGTTACCAAGAATGATTCACAGTACGCTTTATTGTCGCAAGTATGAGCTGACATCTTTACGATCTATCCAAGAAGGGGTGAAACTGTCATGGTGGGTGAAAGTTTTACAGAACGTTCTTAACTCGTTAGGTATAGAACACGTTTTGGTTCACGTATGAGTGGTATTCCAACCCGGAACTTTTATGATCCCAACACCCCAACAAACAAGCAAAACTGACAGAGCATCAGTTGGAAACCTTTTAGAGGTCGCAGGTTCGCATCCAATTATGGTAATATTTTCTTATACCATACACTAATACACATTATAGTTAACCAAACAAAATTTGAACATGATATAATTTTCTCAGTATATCTATCTCCCGACCTTTTATAGATCAACATTCCATCCAGTGAATATTCTAATATCCAATGACAACTTATACATTTTTCCAGATTGGTAAAAATTAGCGAGGCCATCGGCTTAATTTAGAAACCTGTTTATTTCCATGGAGGTTTCATCACAATTCCCCTCCACGCGAAAAAAACATTTAAAATTGTCGAGTAAATGTTTCGGTTATTGCTTTTCTGACAATTACCCCGGTGTTTCTGGTTCACAAAGCAAGCACACTTGTTTACAGGTTTCATCCTGACAATTTTCTACTGACTCACAACGGATTAAGCCAAGTTTTTCACAGATTTGTTGGTTGATTAAACAAAACATGAACACTGTCTGATGCGACTACTTTGTCAGCTCTCCCATCCTGAATAATACCTCTTAGCTAATAACTTACTGCAATATTTTGGTTGTGTACAGGTAGCCTACTGAAACACATAGCAATACCTCTTGTGGTTGGTGTCCATCCACCCGATTCGACTACCCACCGCTGTTAATAAGCAAGGCTTGAAGGGGGGGGGGGGGGGGGGAGATGCCATACTATAAGCGTGCCTGAAATATATTATCATCTTACATAATATCACCCGCCACGATTGTTAGCGAGGCATGTAATAATATGCAATGTTTACGTTCTCTCCGTGGATCGGTTGGTGGCGCTTTCCATCATGGCCGCCTCATGAAATAATGACTTCTTCTGCAAAGTTCTGGTTGCGGAAGTTTTCGCCCCAAAATGTCTCCGAATCATCAATGGATGAATGACATTGAACACATCCACTTTGTATTCAGGTGCTTAGGTAGAGATTCTGCCGATCAATGATTATTGGTAAAGTTAATGGTGTGACTGATTCTCTACCGCGCGACGCCGGCCTCGCTTCCAAGTGTGCCTGGCGTATTATATAATGCGATAATATATTTCGGGCACGCTTATAGTATAGCATCTCCCCCCTCAAGCCTTTCTTATTAACAGCGGTGGGTAGTCGAATCGGGTGGTCCATCACATGTTGAAGCATTCTATACAAGGCGCCACAGGGCCCAAATTCATAACGCCGCTTAAGCACTAAGTTCTGCTTAACAATTTTCTGCAAAGCAAAATGAGCAGGATACCAGTCACAGACGGTACGTGACATCGTATTTTGCCTGGTATCTACATTCTGCAGGGTAAGCATGTGCTTGGCTGCTTTAGGAGCTCCATAACATTCGGCATAGGTGTGCTTATAGCCATTGCATACGCATTGCCATAAAACTGACAAAGATACCGTAACGCGGCACTCCTCAAACATCAACACGGACTTTGCCGTTTGTCATCAGTAAAAAAGAGAACCCAATATGTCAAAGTCGTTTCGTTTCATTACGAGGAATGATCACGAATTCCAACGCAGTGTTCGTTGCGTGCATCTACCTGACCGCGAGTACGAAATGACGGTGTATATTTCTAATCGGGCACGGCGAAGCACGAGATGTTGCAATCATAAGAATGCCTCTCGCATCGTCCGGGGATTGTGGCGCCAGAGGTAAACGAGGTGATATATCTTTCTTTTCTGAGAGTCGAATCCTGCGGGAGGCCGATGATTAAGATGTCATGCATCTTGTTAACGCGATGCAGCGAGAAAGAGCGAGAAAAGGATCACCGGATAGAGAGCGTATGTTGTCACCGGAGGGCGTTTCGAAGACATGATAGCTATGTTCAATCAAAAAGATCATTAAATTCAGCCAAAAGCAAAGAATCAAATAAAGTCTAACATTGGAAATATTAGTCATTGTAGCAAGCCATGGAAAATACCAGTATTTGGGGCTACAGTATACTGTATCCCCATCACAACAGAAAAAGACACTTGTCATCGATTTTAAATGCAAAGTGTAGAACTTCATACAACAAAACTAACCTCTGAAATTTTCATTTCAAAAGGTGGACGTGTTTTCGAGATATCGCCGAAAATTTGGAGCGGTTATGTCCAGCATGCAGAAAGAATAATCCGCAATTGATTACAAAATCTGAGAAATGTTTCATGCAGAAACGTTTCTCAGATGTAATTCTTTTAAATTCCTTTCTCTAAAACCACATTCCTTTAGAAGGGAACCGTTTCCCAAAATTTTATACATTATCAACAGCTGCAGTGCTTCTTTAAAGAGTCAGTTTGTATGGTCATTCATTTTTTGAGGTAAAGGTATACCCTTCCTATTAAACAAAACCTCCAACAAAACAAAGCCTAAAACAGGTGATCGTTCTGGTACACAAATACATTTATCCAATCGGCGTCTCTTTTGTATTCCAATACCTTACCAGAAAGGCTTTTCTCACCGACTACATTATTTTTGTTGATCCAGATTAACTAAGAAGCTTTTGAAATAAATTCGATTAAGCTCCCACCAGAAACACATTAACCAATCCTGAAATCATCAACTTGGTTAGAAAGCCCCGGTGAACCACACCCAATGAGTTATTCAAATCGAACCGTATTAATGCACAAAACCAGGTTAACCAAACGGATCGTCACCCCCAGCACGGGAGATTGGACATTGTAAAGTTCTTTTCACCGCGCTCTGTTTATCCGTCACCCGTAGCGCGCCACTTGAAAACGGCAAGAGTGAAAAACTGGCACAGTTTAGTATTTTAGAAGTAAAACAGATATGTAATTACAGTCAGTCGTCAATCAAAATGCATGATGTTCAGAGCTATTAAAACTTATTGACCTGCAGACCCCATGTATGTTGGGTATCTTGGGAATTCATGCAAGCATTTACTCGTGTTATTAAAGACAGCGTGCATAGCAAAAGCATCCTAAATAGGTTGCGATTAGAGCTAATGGTGCTGGAATCTTCTTTGTATTCAACTCAGACCAACGTAAAACCAAACCGAGGCTTGGAGTAAAAGAAAGTCTGGTACCCTTTCATAGAATGAAAACATGACTAATGATGTCATTGCGTAGTTCCAGGAGTCAGACCAAAATACTCAAAATCAATGTGACAACGGCCTTTCGTTTGAACGTACGTAAAGTGTCGTAGGCCTATATTTAAAACTATTGATAATAAATATAACGAATTATTAAAGCGAACAACACATCATATACTCTACGCAACCAAGACCAATGTATAGTTGACAGTCTTCTTCGATGTTTCCTCATGTTTTGGCAAAGTAAGAATTACACGTTTCTTTTCATACATAGGCCTATTGGTGACATAACCATCCCATGCAAGAAGGCTTACCTTTCTCTGTATCTAGGTTGGTATATCAACAATTTCTGAGTCATGATTCTTGTCAAGAATTTTGTCATTTAAGAGGTGGATAATGTTTCAACGAAACATTCTGATCTAGAACATCAGTAAAACCTTCATGCTCATCCGAACTAGTTCCAGTAAAAGCTACTTCGTATAGATTTAGTAAACAAAGTCTCGAGCTTCGGGGACAATTTCCTTAATTTGTTAAACTAATTTTACATGTACAATGGAGGAATCGTTAATAGGTGGTCTTAATTGCTATTGCGGGGGAAATTCAATTTAGTCTAGCAAACCAACTTCATTGTGTTAACAAAACATTAAGCATACTGAATGCACACTGATTACACCAAATCTAAGGGTTGTACTTTATTGGCTTGCACTTTAATTAAAATAATTAGCAATAATTAGTGTTTCCACAAATAGAAATAAAAGGGAAACTTATTTTTGTAAAATTTTTACAAAATGTTGTTACAATTTTCCTCACGTTGTGATACTCTTTTTGGGGGTCAGATGTTGCACCATCCCCACCCCAAAGGTGGGACAACAGTCCCCTGTCTAACAGCATCCCAACGATTCCAATCAGTGTTTCACAAACCATTTTCATAAATTGACGAATGTCCAGCCATTGACCTATAATAGAAGCTTAACGACGCATCCCAGAGAGGAAGTTAATCTTAAATTGTCCGTGAATGACGGATCAGTCATGTTAAAGATTCAAACCTCGTCTTATTTGGTGGGCTAGTTTAATCATAGAGAAAGGATCGGACCACGCTCTATGGTTTAATCATGACACCAAGACACGTGATGGTACGTGATGGAGGCAGTGCAACACTCTCAGTCGTATACCCTGTATACTTGAGCAATAATGAATACAATGTACGAACTCTCGCTATACCTGTAAGGGAAACATACCATTATGTCATACGAGCCTCGGTTTGGTTGATGTTGATTCGAATGCGCGAAAACAAACTTGGATAGATTATTATTATAATAAGTTCCAATTCCCTGTGAACTGTTTACCCTTTAGGTTTCGTCGAGGGGTCATTTTGGCGGACGTAACCAAAACTGGTTTAGTTTTTTGAGGGTTAACGACAGAAGCAGTGTCTGGTCGCAGCCTCTAAAAAGCATTCTAGCTTTTTATGTAGGGATTCAGTATTGCCTTTTGTGAGAAAATTAGTTGGGTCCTTCAGGAGTCTCTAAACACATACAACATATAATGTGATTATTGTCATCAAAGAAAATGCTTCAATTTCCGGTTTGGGGTTTATTTTAAGAATGAACTATTGAAGCCTAAACGGTTAGTGTACTCTCTCTCTCTAATATGATGTTGTACTTTTCTGAATAGATGCTATTTGATCCATGTGCTCGTGGGAATAGATTGTATTATGCTTGAACTTTTTATTATTCGAAGTCTTCTGAATATGAAATGAAAGATGGCCTTGAATCGTTGAATAGAAGCTGATGTATCTGTGTTCATTTTACTTAGGCAAATACACGGTGTGTTTAAAGGTACGGTAGATACTCTAAAAAATAATAATGACCATAAAAACTAATTTGGTGAGAAGTACTGCAGCTGTTGATAGTATAAACTATTCTAAGAAAGGATTCCCTTTGGGAAATATGGTTTAAATAAAATAATTCACATTGAGGAGAACTTTAGGAGAGTATTATTATTTCCTTATGATTACAAGTTTGAGTACAGATGAAGTATTCTAGTCAAGGAGTCGCGTACGATTGAAAGTACAAGATCGAGTAGTCAATTGCAAGTTTCGTGCGTGAGTTCGGGCAGTAATTGCGATTTGCGAGTACAAGTCGAGTCTTCGGGTGCAACTGTATTTATAACACAATACATCAAGGAAAGTGTAGAGACGACCCCATACTCGTCGAAACAAAATAAGACTCTCTTTAGAAATTCATTTCACCTAAAGTGAAAAATGATTATATTTAAGAAGGATTGGGTTACTTCTGGAAAAATATCGGGCGAATTGGATATCATGTTCTCTCTTAAAGGGATGGTGGTGTAAAAACAATGATGACAGGAACAAAAATTTAAAAATTCAAAACTTTATAAAGCTTTAGGTTCGCAAGACGAAATCTAATCGCCGGCTGGAATCCCATGGTAATTGACTACTCACAGTGTGATAATTAACATTTATTTTAAAATTATTTGTGGATAACAAGTTTTCCCCGAAAAAGTTTGAGAATTGTACCTCAGAATTGTTGATTCAGAAAGCAATGGACGTAGAGGGCATTTCTGTGGTTCCCACGTGACCATTTCGTATTCATCTTCAATCTATTTACTCTGAATTAATACTGTTATTTCATTGTACGCCATCCCATGAGGATCTGGTACTTCGCATTACAGGTGCGAATAGAATAACAACCTGTGAATGGCACCAGCCTCCAGCTCGAGTCGCCCTGGGTTTTAGCATTAGGAAATAGTCACTCTGATTTCTCCCTCCAATAGTTTTTGACGTAGAGGGAAAATATTATTTCTGGACGGTGTTTCTGTTCTACCCTGTGAGTAAAGCAGAATCCGCCCGGTGAGAGTATTGAGGTAGGAGGCGTTTTAGTATTGCTATACTCTTGATAAATCTCAAGGGATTTCTTTAATGGTTTTCTTGCAAACTAAATTTTGAAAGCTGATGCAGGTGCGATACAGCAATTACTTATTGGATGATATCTGAAATGATAATAGAGTTTGTCGTCCCCTAATGACAATCTCTGTTTATTCACTGCAATAATTTGTCCATCTATTGGATGGTTCAGAATAGATACTTCATCTTCAACCAGGTTAAAGGAAAAACTACAAGTTGTGAGCTTTTATTGTGGTATTTGAGAACTAATTGTATCTGGTACTTCAACTTTTTGTTTAGTTTTTTTGTTTTGCCAGTTCTTATCTGTATTTCCAAACGTCATGCGGATTTCGTTTTAATTAAAAAGCGCTTTGTGTTGTGGTATGGAAAGCGCTTTTAAAACAATTACCATTTGTTTATGTTACTATTATTATTATTATTTGTGACATGGAAGGGTATTTAGTATATGGGTTTGAACAAATTTGTTTGTATTTATTTGTAAGGCATACTTTTTGTGAATAACATTCTGGTGCGCCGGTCATGAAGAAAAATTACATTCAAATGGTTAAAAAGTGAAAGTGTGTTTTCAGTTTATACTGTTTGAATGTTGTTATGAGCTGAGCCCCATTTCATAGAGCTGCTTAAGCACACAGTTTTTCTTAATTTTCTGCTAAGCAAACATTAGCAGGAAACTGGTCACAGACGGTGCATGTGGAATGCCATTTTGGCTGATGACCTTATTCCAGTAAGCAGAAATGTTTCGTGCTAAGCTACGTTTTGTGCTTAAGCAGCTCTAAAATTGGTTCCTTGCCAGTATTGAAAAGTTCCAGTTCCAAACCCTCTGCGCTAATCTGGAGAATTAGTAGGCGAGCTAATTTGGAGCACTCTTGAAAAAGTATGAACCATAACTAGAGTTTGTTTGTTCTAACCGCAGAGCTATACCCGTATCATTACTCCAATTATGTTTCGCATTATTTGCACTGGCGTCAAAACCACAGAACGACAATTTTTCTCGTGTCCAATGCTTTCATATTTATCTGTTTATTCCTGGAGTGCTTTTCCTAATACGAGTACCCGCACTCTACAATAGTTTTCAAGTATTTGTTTTAATACTGATAGTCGATTCTGAACCCTTATATCAACACCAATTATACCCTCCCTTTAAGATATTCTTTGAAGGACAACATTAATTTGGTTTACTGATTTGATCTTTAATACAAATGTCAATAACGCCCTTGGAATAAGATATTTGAATAAATTGACATGGATATTTCAGTATTCATTGTTTGCTCCATGGTATTTTCCACATAACGGGAATTGAATATGAACTTCAACAAGGCAACACCTGGAACCTTTCCATCGTAATCGGTATTTAATGCTGATCAAAGTAAATTTGTCTTTCTTCAACCCAAAATGATTTACAAATTTACCCATCCGTCTGTTTCCCTTGTGGTTTATTACTTGATAAAAAGTCGAAACCGATGAAGTTTCACTTCAATGAAAATCGGCTGGCAATGAAAATCGGCTGGCAAGGCTAATAGATTTTAAATTTGCAAGATTTCCTAATGATGAAAATGCTAATAACTCTAACAGGGCAATTTGGGAAACTAAAGTGAAACAATTGCATTACAAACCTACGTGTTCTCACTTTTGACGTCGACTATCCATTTTTTACGGCGAGGAAAGTTGGGGTGTCACGCCGGTCGTCTATAAGTTTAAGTATGAACCGCCTAATGTGTACCTTGTACATTCTAGGGCTTCTCTGGCAGGCAAGACACTACATCGGTAAAATGGGAACATTAATTTAAATTCAAGAGTAGTCTTATCAAAGTTTCATCAGTCCAACCTGGGGGGGGGGGGGGGGGGGGTATGGTATGGTGTTCATGTAGTAGTTCAACCCTTTTGGGTGGGGGCTAGGGGAATATGTAATGTGTATGGATGGACGAGTCTCTATCATTGCACTATGTACCAGAAACTATCAAAGCCGGTGAAGCACTCTGCAACATTTTTAGGAATCCATTCAGCCTGCAGCAATATCACATGAATCTTACTGAGTAGCAGCTTGAAACATCCCAACGAGCACATTCCTCTTTGATGCTCTCCCAAGTGCATCTCCCCCAACTCCCTGCTGAGTCAAATGATGAATCTGCCCGGGGATTCGACGCGAATGACACCTTGGTGTACCGGGGGGGGGGGGGGGGGGGGATCGTCATCCCACTGGTCGACCTGGTATCAACGCGGATAAGTGTGGGTGATATACACCGAGATGATGATCTAACAGCTGGATCTGTCTCCCTTGATCAAAACACACATCAGTTATCTCCTATGAACTGGGCCAGACACGATAGTAGCATGGAGCAGGGAACATCTCATCTTTATAATAAAATATACTAAACATGTTTTACGATCATCAAAATAAAGGTGGTTGCCAAATGTACTCATCCAATGCCCAGTACACCAAACTTCTTTTCTAAAAACATTAAAAGGGAGTTATTTTAGTCTGAGTAACTTAATTTCGTCTCTATATCATTTGGAAGGGTCGATGTATTCTTGGTGATAGAAGCAAGAAATTTGCTAGTTACGTATAGGGATGCTTAGCACGGAAAAGTTGCTAAGCATAATCTGGTGTTACAGCTAAAAGTCAAAGACAATTTGTTCGTGATATGTGTATACTGTTTTCTATAGTCTGTCGGCAGCTCGACGTCGACTGGTCTTAGGTCAAGGCATTACTGGTGTAGTTAGAGGTGCGAGCACCCATAGTCCTGTAACATGGTTGTCTTGAAGCAAGACTAAACGTAGAATGGTGTCACATTAGGTCGTTACAGCAGAGCATCTCAAAACATAAACTGTGCAATCCATCAACAGTAACGTCACCTCAATTCACACTGGGGACCCCGCTGCGCCCCCAACAGCAATTCACCAAAATGAAGCTACCAAATATTGGAGATTGGTCTTGAGACACCGACAGGCTAAAGGCGTCCCGCCTGTCTGCTCACGAGTTATTTGATTCAAGTCACTGGTCTTCAGAGGATGCGGTTCGTTGAGCTGTTCTTTGAACCACACGAAGGAGGAAGATGCAAAGGTTGAAAGAGCAAACAGTTCGAAGGTGATGCTCCTTTTTACACGACAGAGTAAATAATATTACTCAAGCTTCAACACTACGAGTCGGGGCGTCTTTATTTGCTGTTTGAGAAGACGTGATTGAGGTATTTGCTTTGCCTTATAGAAGTTAAATTGTGGTATTTGTTCAGCCTCAGAGGATACATTTGGTATTTGTCTTGCCTCAGAAGTTTTAATTGGCAGATGTCTTTAAAGTAAGATTGGAAGATTTGCATGATGTACGAAGTAAAAGGTAACAAGTGACACCACGCATGTGAATTTGATCTCTTTTATGAAGAAGTGGTGGTGGTTGGTTCTGGGCTTGAGCCTTTATGGTCTCGACGTTTCGTCAAGTATACCCCGCCCGTCTTCATTACGTTGCAAATGTCTTCTCCTGGAAAACTGTATATACTAACACCCCTCCACAAGGGTCACACACGGGCAGGGTCGGTTGTTCAGATGGATTTGCCAACCATGCCCGAAACACCGAGGCGAACCCTTTCTCTTTTAATAAAGACCTGGAGACTGGGGTTTGAAGGGAGGGTTAGGGGTCAAGGCGCTCTATTCGATACCAATCCCACGATTGAGACCGAGGTACAGATTAGTCTCATGATATACTTGTCTTATACAATAGCTATAATATGTCTTACAAACCGTATACTGCAAAAACTGGGATGTAAATTTGACAGATGGATGTTGTCACATAGTAGATCCCGAATAAGAATCAAATTTACACTAAAGGATGTTATAAATAACACTAATTTCTGACAAAACAATTGCATGTGTGTTATATTAACACCATGTGATGTTAATTGTGAGTCCCTCTTTGGGTATCTATGTATTAGATACAACTCATGGTATCAATTTTAACACCATATTCTTTGCAATGTAAAGAGAAGATACCTGCTAGGTTCAAATCCTATACATGCTTTGTGCATCAACACCCTCTAAAAGGCTGTTAAACTAAATACCATCTTTCCTTTACCCCCAACTATGTCCTTTGACGTTTCTTAATCCTCGAATTGCATAAGAGATTTTATCCTCCCTCAACCTTGAAAATGCTAATCCTCCTTTCAAGCTGTGTATGGGGAGAGAGGGATTGTAAATATCGGCGGATAGAATCGATTGGTGGTATTCAAATCATCGAACCTTGACGACCAAGAATTGAAATTGTCCATCTAGAGTAAACTGCTTTGTAATGATATCCAGGTATAGTAAATCAATACGCATGATTACAGTGCAAGGTAAGTTGATACTACACAACTGGTGTTAGTTTGTGACTACTGTTAGTAAGTAGGGTCTACAGCTGGTGAGTTCAGTTTCGCCAAAGTTATTAAGGGCTACGGTAGTGACATTTTGAGATTACAATAATGGGCTGTTAATGACGTCATTGTTGTAACTTATAAAACTTAAAGGTACACTTACAAACTATATGCCATTAAAATTACAATTCAGGCATTTGGGAGATTCAGGTTGCAGCAGGTTAAGTTTGGGTTACAATCATTAAATCTTCCTAATCAAACTTGCAATAGAATTACAATGTGAAACAGTACATAAGAATGCGATATCAAAACAGTCTTCGAAATGCATTCACTTTGGCGGGGAAAAGATTAACTGAATTTTATAGTCTCTGAAGAAACGGTGATTATAGAGTCCACTTATCGAGTTGCATAGATCTGTCACATCTCCAAACAAACTGCGGAACTAGTTTTTTTTCCTCCATTCAGAAACTGGAGTGCGTTAAACCTAACAAGTGCAGGGGATATCAACAAAAGGTGTGGACTCAGTCACGTGTACAAACTAAGCGCAGTCACCGTATCGCTGGTGACCATTCGAATGGTGTTTACTCCACTGCAGTCTACAAGTATTACTTGAAGCAAATCCTACTGAATTATTCAAATTGAGTAGCTTGGTGCCTAGTCTTGATTGTATTAGTGAGTCCACCCCGGACGTCCGATGACACGACGATCAGTGAAGAGAGAGTGTTGGTTTGCGATTCGTATACCGGTGAGTATGGGCGACCTGCTCCGTACAGACTCACGCGCAGAGTACGACGAAGGCAGACGTATGTATAGACTAGGACATTACAGTCTCTTCATTTTGTGCAGTCACGCTGCACAGTTTCTGCCAGAACATTTTTCTGCGGTAGCTGGATAGGGAAAGACAAGAGATGTCTAGATTCTTTAACATTCGCTTCAACAGGTGACAAGGTTGTGTTGCGGTTTGACACATATCAAGGCTGCTCTGTGAACATTTGACTTGATAAATTGTGTGCCCATAAAATATCTTCGTGAGTTTCAGCTGGTGTGATCTGCTGGGGGAAATGAATAAAGTGGACCCAATGCTCACTTCAGGGTAAGACTTTCTCAATAGTTCAGGTGTAGTTAGGATAGTATCAGTATACTTTGTGGAGAACTATATTTATTTCTGTGTTCTTATGCCATGCTGTGACCAATATAGTACGGTCGAAGGTAGAACCGGGTCCCTCTACCAAACATCCCTCATAAAAAACAAGCAAAAGCCAAAAACATCTTTCAAAAAAACCTTGCCCCAGTTTTTCTATATGGTCTCATTTTACCCTTTACCGCCTTTGAAATGGGGGTAAGGTCCAGACTTATTCCACCTATGGGTACGTCCAGCTTTAGAACCGGGAACTCTGCAAACCATCTCTCATAAAATAAAATAAAGGCAAAACCAAAAACACTGTCCAAAGAAACTTGCACCAAGTTGTTCTAGTCTCATTCTATACCACCTTCGAAATGTGGCGCCAGACTTATTCCACCATTGGGTCCAGCTTTTTTACAAATCCTAATCAGCGATACTGCATCACTATCAATGTATCATCTTTGGTTGAATCCTTCTTCTAACTTTGGCAGCTTCACTTAGGTTGGTTTTTGCACGGCTTGCGTCGGGGGACCCTAATAATGTCATTACCTCACGACTGAGACTGCATGTTCTCTTGTGTAAACAAATTTTAGACATGTACGCTTTTGCAGTACGTACACGTTGAGGTGAAGGGAGTAAATCCTTTCGCCGTACATTGTTACCTTGTTTCGTTTATCACAATAAAACAAAGACAATCTGCAATTGTTAGACTTTTCAAGGTGAAGATAGTATAGTTCTATCTTGATATCTTTTGGCAGAGCCGGTGGTTCTGAAAGAGCCAGTTGGTTTAATCTCGACGTTTCGACCTCGACCGTAGTGTGCTCAAGCCGTGTCGTCAGGGGAACGACAATCTTATTAGGCAACACGTTAATCAAAGAACTAGGTCTACATCCAGTTTTTATAAGTGACATCAGTACGGGGGAGGGGAGTTTCAGTTTTCTCGGTATACCCCTGAGGGACGAATCAGTTTCGTGACATAGCCCACGAAGGGGGCACACCAACAAGCCAAAGGCTAACTTCTGAACACGAACATATGATGAGTGTAAGCTGTGGGTGTGATTTTCTCTTCAAGTATACAAAACCCATGGGATAATAATAGTGCCGCAGTTCATGCCTCGTTTATCCAACGTGATTCTCAAAGCAGATGTCGTTTTTGCCCCTTTATAAGTCTCGGCACAAATCATTTCTGCAGAGTTTGTTTTCTAATAATATGACAAATTAAAAGGTCCTGCGATGCTGACCTGAACAAAGTCATCACCCGTTTGTTTTAAAGACAAACAACCGAAACGTCGGCTATATTCATCTAGCAGTACTTGCTTGCGTTTGGAAATGGCAAATATTTATTGTTGGTGCTCGTGGCTTGTGTTTGTGTCAATGTGGAAACAGCTTTCCCAGTTGGCTATCATTTCATGCGACATTTACTCGTTAATAATCTCACCTATTTGGAATAGCATCCCTCATTAAAATTATCCTCATTAAAAGATACAAGCAACGAGTGGTATGTAATACGTTTAACAAACCAAAGGTTATGGCATGTTTGTTAATTTTCTGTATACTGATAGTTTTATTAGTTATTTAAAATGTTAAAATGTTAAACACCGACCACAAGTTACTTGGGCTTTCAGGGAAATCCAAAATTATAAATTGAGAAAACCATCAAATAAAATAGTGTTCAACCAGAGGCAAGTCAGTGTTTAAAAATAAAATCCTAAAAATTCACCTAAAACCAAAAAGCAAAATTTTAAATTTATGTCAATATCTCCAAGTAGGCCTAAATATATAAGCTTAAAAATCGATTTAAGTGTACTTAGATCATCTACACTATAGTCCATCAACACAAATAATTGTTTTCCCTGATGCAAATTTAACAACTATTAAATCGTTGCGGAGCCCATTGCTAAAATACAGGATTTGAACTGATTCTATAGCTACCTTCCGGGCAAGCTCGGTGACCATGGTCTAGTGGTGAGACATCTTCCCTCTATAGAATATAACGAAGGTCGTGGGTTTGAATCCAACCCGAGTAATGCTTGAGAAGGGTTTTTTCACCTGCACTTTTTGGCATTCATGGGGGCCTTTGAGAAAGACTCTGATAGGGTTGAAACGTGAGGCCATGCTATGTGCATTACCATATGTTATTTTGAATGGTAAAGCAGTTTGCAACAACTAATTCTTCGCTCATTGAAATATCATCAATGAAGGGCATATTGCTTTGCACTAAAGTCAAGTTTCTAAAGGTAATTATGTTTTCATTAAAATAAATTGCGAAGGTGGACTTCATTCTTTAAGAATTGTTTGAGACGATCATCGACAGATCATCTACACTAGATCCATCGCTAAAGGGTGCCAATCGATTATATATCTTGCCAATCGATTATATAGGCCTATCTTGTTCTCACATAAAACTGACAGGGCATGTCTCGGCCCATCACAAAAACTAAGGAAACGTTGACCGTAAACAAGCTGATATTTTGTGAATTTTAATTTAAAATCCAGACAGATCTGAGACTTGTTTCTCGCCCCCGTGGCCTATTTTGTTGTCCGTTTGTCACAAATGATTTTCCCTTTTATGTGGGACCTGACAGTGCTCAGCACCAATACCGATAGAATGTTGTGAAATACAAATTGAAGAAACGTCACGGCGTTCACAGCAAAACGTTGCACAATTATTTTGAAATGGTATGAACGCTGCAGGCCTTCATCGTGTTTTGTATAATAAAACTAAAGCCAGTACTGAGTTAGAATCAAGAGACAATGGAGAGTACATAATAGGAGATCTTAATAGAAAATGTGGACTGCACACTTAGACTTGAGTAGAATTTTCAGAAATACGATTTGCAATTTGTTGTCGACACCCATGCAGTGAGTGGGATCTTTTCTGTTGTCAGTTGCACGCACCGTTACATGGATTTAAATAGCATAATATTATATCCCTTTTATCTGGCTTCTCTCTCATCCGTAAAGAAGACCGTCAAACCATGAATAAGCAGGGGTGGCGGCTGGAGAAGACTTGGTTTACCCGCAGACAAGAGAAGGGCCACTTTGGTGCCGCTGAGGAAGATTGACATCCCAAAGAGATCGTCTTCTTTTTGGTTTCTAAGATTCGTTTAGGAGTCCACAATGTTGGATTTCATAATTAATAGTCTGTTGTGGAGAACGGCAGGCGTCAGGCAAGGTGGAGCAATTGATAGATTACACCTCTGTAGGTTTTGACTGGCGGGCTTTAACAATATCTTTGACTTTACAGACTTGTTACTATCCTCCAGGAATGTAATACGAGTCTGTAACTGTCAAGGTACCAGACCATTCCCCTTCAAGCCTCGATTTGGCTACAATGAAAATGGGTGAACAGCAAACTGATTGTAAGTTGAGCATGGTACGGAACCCAAGGGGATGACATTCTTATATAACTGGTTCTTGGAAGAACTTGGTGCTGAGAAGACCAAGAGGTTAGAAATCTCAACATTTCAAACAGTGTGCCCTGTTTGTCTTCAGGAAACGAACAGAGCCGAGCTACTAACTTGTACAAGTCAGTCTTCAGTATTAAATACCAGCAGATGTACTCCCTATACATGACTTTCAGTTAATACAAACTATAACGTGAATGATGTAAAATTAATAATTGTGTTAAGTATCGCTGGTAAGTCAAGTTGAATATTTCCCGCTATTATAACTGTGTAATTCTGTTTGATGTCCAGCCGAGGCGATAAGGATGAAGTGTGCTGGTACCTACCTCAATCAATATAAATCCATTTATTCACCAAGGAGGTTGTTATCTTTCAGTATAGATTGACAATAAATGGCCTTTCCCATTGTAATTCGACATGTCCAAGAGATACGCATATTATGTACAAACACTTACATTTTTATTTGGACTCCGGGTCAGAATTGACCCAGAATGACCCATAAAAGGGTCAAAATTACGCAAAATCTGAGTTCAGCTCCCCCCCACCTGAATCCGTGAGTTTTCAGAGTGTGGCTTACTTTAGTAGCGAGAAAGTAGCGTATTGGCCTGAAGGTGGTAAAATGGCACCCATCTAAGCTCTCGCCAATCATAGATTTAAATCTGTACCTGACGTAGCCAGTAAGGGAAAGACAAAGCATTTATGGTGACATATCAGTGTCATGTGGGCCATGAAAGGACAGACTGTGATTCGAACCCACAAGCCCTTAGCAACGTAAACTTGACTAAATTAAAAGGCGCCCGGGACCACTTGGCCACGTGTCATTCCACGTAACAAAGTCATTTCAATTAATTTCCGAGACAGCATCAATTTGGATGATTGCTTTAATTATGCAAACTTCACACCCGGTGAGTTGTCCCCGATTGCTAATCCAATAATCAGTAAATCTTGTTTGACTACCGCTGTATCTTTCTTTTCTGCTCGCCACCTGTGTTTTTCTACCTGTAACTAGATTTTGCGCATCAGTTTTCCACTGAAATACACAACAACTGTTTGGTGAGTGAATCTTAGTCATCACTGAACTAATAAAGTCTCCTCAACGTTCACCTTTGGAAGGTTAAATATTATCCCATGGAAAACACCTGACTTGAGATAATACAATAATACAATGCAAAAAATAAGTTAGTGGCCTGACGTTTCGACCCTAGCACTTAGCAGAGTCTTTCTTGAAGGCTGAATGACAACACACAACACACATACAAGCAGACAAGAGTTACCCTATACAAGAGTTGGTAACTCTTGTCTGCTTGTATGTGTGTTGTGTGTTGTCATTCAGCCTTCAAGAAAGACTCTGCTAGGGTCGAAACGTCAGGCCACTAACTTATTTTTTGCATTTATACCACAGGTCCTTTTGGTTGGTAAGCAGTTTGCAACAGCTAATTCTATTTTCTCACAATAATACAATAATACAACATTACCAAGAATTGAATTTGGTCCGACGACCGTTCCTCTGCTGTTAAATTACACAGGTGCACGTGACGGTCAAGTGACTGCAATGAATACATAATGAGCCTGAGGGAAACTGCTTGATATTCGTATTACCGTAATTTATTCATTTATTTCAATATCAGGTGTAAAAAGATCATCATCAGCTGTTTTACATCAATGTCCTGTGGTCATGTTATATTCATGTATACTGAGACATTGCGTGCTCGTGACGTTTACTGAAGCCTTTCTCAGATTCAAACTTTTGGGTGAAAAATTACACCCCTCTCTAAAACTACATAACATCAACGGGGGTCGTTTCTAACATTGTTTTATAATATCAACAGCTCCCCAGTGTTCTTTACAGAATAAGTTGTTATGGTCATTAACTTGTGGAGTAATTAACAAAAATACACCCTGCCTCCAAAACAAAAATACAGATATTTATTGGAATCTACAAATTATGAAATGCATATAGTTTTCTACTTCTTGTCCCTTTAACTTGCATCAACAAACTCTTCAAACAAACGTCTTGATAGAATTTCACATTGACCTTTGATTAAAGTGAGCGCACATTCATCCAGGTAAAAGATTTAAGCGAAATATAAGCTCTATCCGTCATGATTAAGTCGTCAAGATTTGTACAGTACGCAGACAGGTCGTGTGCCCCCATAACGCCAGCACACACATGAGGAGCACCGCTAGTGAAGTAGCTAAGAAAATTAATTAAGCCTGTCACTTCAGCCCTTCGTTACACCAGGCGTGTCAATGTCGTGCTAGAAAACAGATCAGTTAAACTTAAGGCGGGATTCCTCCGACTTACACCGTCTGTGTGGCTGTACTTTATCTCCCCCAGTTACCATAGAAATAAAGACAGTATTTTTGTCTTATATACTTCTTACTGTGTCTTTTTTATTGTTATGAAGTTTGGCCTGAAGCTATCAGTTCTTTATGCGCAGGTCGGAATCTGCAGATCGAATTCTTCTGTTGGATGGTCCGGTCACAATGGGTGACCCGTGAGTCGATATATTAAATATCACAGCCAATATTTTTGTTTAGAAATTTCGAAATATTGCCCGGGCAGGGCACTTTGGAGGTAAATAGTTCACCTGATCAAAATCGATTATGTTGACTTGGTTGAGCAAAACTCAATATATATTCACTGAATAACTGCACGGTGTAGAATGTCTTGCTATATATAAGAAAGTGTCTAACATCAGCAATTTTTGTGTGATTTGCTACATAGAGAAGCAAAACATCCTTAAAGGTATTAAAAAAGGATTGATATAAGAGCTGACAAAATAGTCCCAGACAATGTTTATGTTTTGTGTGATCCACCATTTACACGAAAAACAGACCTTTTGTACAAATTTGGGCGTAATCCGTTGTGTGAGTCAGGAGAAACAGTGAAAAAAACACACAATTTTCAGCATTTAAACACTCTGTCCCTTACTCTTGTTGTAACAACCGTAATCAGCTGGGTTTTTTCATTTAAAAAAATGTTTTCAGGTACAATTTTTTCGAACATGACTTCAGAGGGGAATATTTAACAGAAAAAGTGGTTCTAGTATTAACTTAATCATCAGTAATTTTGTATACTGAAATTAAACGATGATGTTTTTATCCTTACCAAGCTGCCGTTGTATTATTATATTCGATTTTTCGTGTATTTGACATTCTGACGAATACCATTTGCACGTATTCGATACTCGTAACTCATTTAATTGAATTCGATTCTCGAAGCTTTCAAATCCTAGTTTTTGTATTTAACTATCATTAAGAAGTAACTATATACTTGCGACTACTGCATGAAACGTTTCTCAGATTGTGTATTCCAAAAACGGATTGTTCTTATACGTGGACAAAACACCCCAGATTTTCGGCGATTTGATCTCAAAACGCTACCACCTTTTGAAATGAAATTTTCACAGGTCAGTTTCATTATCTACATTTATGTATGGGATTAAAACAATCAAAAGGTTCCAAAAACCAAAGGTACCGCGATACCCTTCACCTTTAATTCTGACACGGCCAATAATTGTGTTATCGTGTATGACACTAAGAAGCTGTAGTGAGGTAACGCTTCAGTGGAGGATTTAAGACACGTAATAAAAGAGGCGGCACTGCTCAATGTTCGGGGGGGGGGGTGCTCAAGATAAAAGGTGAATATCCTTTACGGCTGTCTCACCTGATACCCCCTGTTATTTGTGCACTATACTCAGGTCGTTGATTCAAGTTACCATGCAGCAACCACTGCCCCTTCCAACCAATATGAAGTCAAACTGAGGCTTGGAGGGAACTAGTATGGCCCTTTTCGGTTGTCGCGTTAGTTATTGATATTGTACACAGGGAATCAGATTCCCACATGGTCCGAATTATCTACAGATAGCCAAAAGTTTGATATGAAAAACAGTCTGGTGCCATCTCAAACAACGGAACATTCTTAGTCATTATTGCTACTGCATACAGTCTGGTGCCATCTCAAACAACGGAACATTCTTAGTCATTATTGCTACTGCATACAGGGTATGAGACGAACGGTCTGGTGCCATCTCAAACAACGGAATACTGTTAGTTATTAATGCTACTGCACAAAGGGTATGAGAAAAAATATGGCCACAGCAAGGTCTATTACATCCACAGAGACAGTCGCAGAAATCGGGTTTGAATGATTCCAGTAGCTCATCGTGTGCAATGGCTAGTATTTAAGTCTGATGGTCCGTCAGCCCTCCGCGATCACAGACGGTTGGACAAGCCGACAAAGACGGCCCAGATCAGTACATTGGAACTGTAGCGTGAATTCAGGCGCCTGGGTACGGTTCACGTTATGGAGAACCTCATTAAAGGCCAATGAACGGTCTCCACCAACCTCGAGCCCCCATTAAAGGGCAATGGACGTTCTCCACCAACTTCGAGCCCACATGAAAGAGCAATGAACGTCCGCCATCAACCCCGACCTTAGTTTAAAAGAGAAAGGGGTTTCTGGAACAGTTTGGTATTTTTTCCAGATGATGACGCCAGAGAGATTTTGTTTTCTTATGGTTCTCTTTGCTGTCCAACCGCTTTACCATTTTAACCTTTGCCATGAAAATTGAATCAAAATAATGTCATCAATTAATGTTGTTGTTTTGTTTCTTTGCTGCTGTTGTTGTTGATGTTGTTGTTGTTGCTGTTGTTGTTGTTATTGTTCTCGGGAGATGACAACAGGTTATAACACGTTTATCCAATGCTCTCTTTATCCCAACCACTAAACTATTGCCCTTTTGGTAGAAGAAAAAAAAAATCTCCGCACAATATAACATTTACACAACCTCAGCTTGTCAAACATTGACAGATGAACAAGTATGGAGCTTCCATTCCCTCCATGTTCCCCCAGCAGATCCCGTCACTGTCTTGACATTAAGTGCGACAAGTATTACGATATAAGATGAGTAATAAACGAGGCCTTCGGGTCAATAGAGGAATAGCAAGTGTCACCTGAAACTTAACCTAGATCCATAAGCTGCAGACTGGAAAAGAGACCAGCATTTGACAAAAGCACGATAGAAAGACGTTTAATTTGCCTAATATATAGGCTTCATTCAATCAGTGATTGCTGTCGCCGTTTGGAAGGAAATTATACACAATGTTTGCCTTCAAGGAAGAGACCATCAAACATAACCAATACTTCAAGAAACACATCTGAGCTTAGCAGTTGTCATTTCGAAAAAGGAACATGAGTAAACGGGCATGTTTTGTAATAAGTTATAAATGCTACGGGCTTGTAAATGCTTGTTTCTGAAGGCATGATTAAATAGAATGCTCTTCAATGCATGACGATACATTCGATATTTGAACACGAAGAACCAGAGTCAATGTATATTCAGTTTACGGTAACACCATTCTTATATATCTGCTTTGTTGTGTAGAGTGTTCTTTGAGAACTTGTCTTGGTATTTATTTTAATGCCGTGGTGTAGATTTCGGAATTCGGGAGACTTCTTTAGAACTGTCCTGCTTATTATCGCTGGGTGGGAGGTAGGAAATATGGGTCTACAAAAAGGCGGACCGTGTTTAATAGTTCATAAAGTAAAAGGAAAACCTTACAATTTCGAAGGAACATTTGGGTGGGTTATTATAATCTACTTTTGAAATGTCTTTCAAATCATATTCATTTCATAACGAACACTTTGTGTAACCCAGATCGCCCAATCCAGGGCAATCTGTACCTTTAACTTTATGTGTACTATAGCTCCATTTAATTCTTGGACCCAAACACAGTGGGCCTGAGACGATGCGTGACTGTATCCATGGGGGGGGGGGGAGGTAGGAGCTAGGGGAGGACTAAAAAGAAAGTCAATAATCACATGATGGTTAAGTGACGGATCTAGGGCGATTATTACCATGTGGGAAAGTGGGAAGGGGGTTGTCAAGTCACCGGCAGAAAGTACATAACCGAAGTATACAAACACATAGTTAATTTATAAACATAGTGGTAGAATAATACACGAAGCCGTCTAGAGGACGCAAAAAGACAAATGTGATGAGGACACACAAAGGAAATATTGGAATAAAGAGTTTATAGTAATAATTGAAGACACAATGGAATATTGCGTAAAGGGTGAATTTATTATATATGTCTTCCTCTACGCAATATTCCATTGTGTGTCCTCATTTAATACATGAATCCTTTATTCATATTTCCTAAGTTGTGTAATCATTAAATATGTCTTTTCTTGTCTTCTATAGAGACTGCACCGTCTATATGTAGGCAGTGATGCACTGTGTCCCCCCCCCCCTTCTTACTAACCCCAATGGAGCTGTTATTGTGCACTTTGTAGAATGTCACTGAGTGTGACTGTGGGGCCGCTGATCAAACCGCAAGGCACGTCGTCAATGAGTGCCCCACTAGAAAACTGGAAGGTGTCATCGTCCGTCTGACCAGCTGGGACACAATTGCGACACGATGGCTATTTGATATGGACCTCGATTGACATTTGATTCGTTGTTGCATACGAGAGAAGACTTTTAGAATTATTGGTGAATGCTCGTCCCTTTTTACTGGAGGACCGTTCCAATTTGTCATCCCTCCTCAAACGACGAGACCCTTATCACTTCACTTTGATAACACCTTGAAGACAATTAATCACATTCATGGAATTCCTAATCAAGACATGATTAAGCTATTAATTGGCTGATTCAATCAAGTATTCTTCTCAGCTCGTTGTTTCCAAATGAAGTTAATTGTAAAACAAAGCGAGATCGTCTCCCTGTCTGTACACCAACGACGGACAATATGATTTGACTTGCCGATGTTTCCCTTGAATTAATTAGGATGGGACATCACGTCTTCGGTCTGATGAATAAATTAGCGAACAAATTCCCAAAAGACGGACCACATTTCATGGCCGTGTTGCATGTTTAAAGTTTGTGTATGTTTTAATGATTATTTAGTTGAAGCATTATGACAACATTGATTCAAATTTAGCTGGGGAACCCGGCACATTCTTCCTTCAAACCTGTTGATTTCACTTCCTCGACAGACCTCGGTGAAATGCAAAGTATAACCCCACCCCTAGCAGAGTCTCAAAACATAGTCTTCTAACTTGCTTTTAATGTTAATTATTAGATATTATAAAGTGTCCCTTACCAGTGGGGAGTGAATTTGTCATTCCAATCAACATGGAACAAAATGACCACGAGTCAAATATAACCTTTCTGATCACCCCGACGTCAATTGGAACACATTTCTGATTCTGGCTGGATAAAGGGTGGGCCATTGTGATGCCTCACACATATTACCAAAGGTAACATGCGGCCATCTTGCCACTCCCATTCAAGAATAACACTTAAGGAATACACCACTCAGCGTTGTTACATCTGAATGATTGGGTGTTTCGCGCGGCAACATCTCAACCGCGTGGCTGCAACGTAAGGTGCATCTAAAGAGGTTGATTGTGCATCCGACTCAATAATTTGTATAGGCAGAAATCAATAGAGCTGCTAAACATTTATAAATATTGCTTTCGGAAATGGTTACCAACCAAAATCACATGCGATTTCAATTTGGAACTGGTACCCTGTTTATGTTTGTGCTCCACGAATGAGTTGTTAAGCGACGATTCAAGCTGAGTATATGAGTTTCTTGTTAACAACACTATCTTTTGAGTAATGTTTAATATTCGGTGGCTTCACCAAAACAAACTTGGTCTCCAAAGTGGTAGAGCAACTTCAATTTTAAGAGTAGTTTGTCAAAAAGTCGAATATTATTTCGGGTTACCAGCGAGTCTTCTCTCATTTTGAATCGTACGTGTAAGTTGGACGTTGGCAGAACGGCGTCAGTTGGTCGTTCACTCACACGACGCAAGAGCAGCCCTAATCACCGTCACGGGTCTGCGAGCGGTATCGTAGATAGCCAGGGCCCCCTGGTGAGGGATATTATTGCTATCGGCTCGAACTCCCGGGCACACGGAATAATAATCTCGGTCGAGGTTGACACCTGGCCACATTCATATCATATTGGGTTTTCTTTTAATCGGTTGGATGATGGTGATGGTGATGATGATGATAGTAAGATGGGTTGTTCTTTACTTTCTTCGACTTCGAGATTTAAATTTCACCTTTTGAATGTTCCAGGGGATATTGACTCTGCATGAAACTATACCGTACGTTGCTCATGGATTAACTTTGGATCGAGGTTACAAAGAAACATTTCGAGGTAAGTTTACAGTTTTGGTTCATGTGGTATGGGGTATCGAATAAGAACGTTGGACCTTGTATTGTAAGCGATTTGTATATATGTTGTCTCAGAGAAATGTTCACCGAAAAGGGAGTCTGTATGGATTAGACTTCAACAAAGGTGGAAAAAGGGTTTTGTGGATTGAGGGTGGGGATTAAGAAAGTCCACCTTAGACCTTCAGACGGATTTGGGTCTATAGTCTATCATGGAATCCGGCGAACAGCATTTGATTTGATGTAAAGTGATCCTGGTTTTGTCTTTTGCCTTTTATGTTCATTGAATTTTTGTTATGCTATAGATGAGTGAAACTACTTTGACCCTCCCCCCACCCCCCACAACAAAATAGTAATAATAAAAACTAAATAAAAAACCTGTTTATACTTGGAAGTCTTTATTCTAACAATGACTGTAATTTGGCTTTTTGACATTAAGATGAGAAAAACTAAAATTTAAATAGCACATAGACTAAAATTGTTAGTTTAATACATTCACATGAATTTGGGGAAGATGGGTTAATAGAGCTCAAATTTATTCATTTTAGGTTGTGGTCCTCCAGAAATAAAATACTAAAAAGGTAACATACAAAACAGCCTTACATAATGTTGAAAACACAAATCGCGGTATTGTACCCGATGTTAATCAGTAGATGTTGAAGCTTATGCTCTCACTAAAAACTATTAATTTCAAATTTAAATTCAGAAAAAAATAAAGAATAATGATGACAATAGGAATATTTATAATGAATAAATAACCTAAGGCTAAATCTGACGGCGGCGCGCAAATATCAAAATTAAATTGTTTTACAAGTCTCCATATTTTATTATAACGACTGGCAATGTAGGGCCCTATGTTATAATTTTAACACCAATCCAAACATACGCAATGAGGTTTCCCGAACGAACAAAAATATGGACTGAAATGGCGGAAACCAACGCGGAGCGAGGATCGAAAATTCACATCGACGTCAAAGAGGTTCCGAGCATTCAATTGAATTTGTTTGGATGACAAGTACGCCATTCAATAGGAGATCTTTATCGTCAGGGGTGTACGACCTTGACAGGTGTAGATGAACTTAAATATATTATACGGGATTAAAGACATCATTGTTTTGTATTAGTCTGAAAGCTTACTGACTATAACGTTCATAATAGAACCATTTTTACTGTGAAATATTTCCCTCTGAAAATAAGTATATATTTGAGAAAACTGTATCTGAAAACCTAAAATAACGCCAACAGCTGGTTTCGGTTGTTACAACCAAAATTAAGAACAACGTGTTTACATTCTGAAAAAAGTACAAGGTTTTTCACTCTTTTCTCCTGACTCAAAAGACAACGGATTAAACCCAATCTTCCACAGGTTTGATATGAGCCCGAATGTACCTAAATGTAGCCCGAACGCAAATGTAGCCTCAATCATGTGTACCCAAATGTCGCTCGAACGTAAACGTTGACCCAACCATGTACCTGAACCTATAGGTCGAACAACGTGTCCTCAACCACGTACCTAGATGTAGGCCAAACCTTTAGCCTCCTATACTCTGTAGTCTGTTTTAGATTTATAATGTAGTGGGCTACATTAAGGGCATTTAAGTATCGAGCTATTTAAATGTCGCACAGGCGTGTTTATTGGAAGCTAAAAAATGAAAATGAATTTTCTCCGATCTTCCCAAAAACCATTGATGTAATAAAACTTGTTATTATGTTGGTTTGAGGTTAAAATATTAAGTTGGTTTAGTTTATGTTGGTTACAATGTGGATTATTTTATGTCGAGAGCAACAGACCGACCACTTTATAAAAGCATTGAATGTAACAAAATGTGTCATATAGGCCTACAATGAAATTGGGCCGTGGTCGTTGAGAACTAGATAATGAAACAGAGTGTCCACTTCCCAAAAGCAATCACGTATTGTTGTTAGTACCTCAAAATTGAAATATCACTCAGAAACATTACTATAGATACAAACTGTGTACGAAGTGTAAAACCTTTTAATGAACGTTTAAAAGAACTTATATCGTTTCAATCTAATCCTTTTCAACTTGACGTCAGAGGTCATTTAGATATCACAGAATCCCATTCCATACCCCGTGGCTGTAGGTTAATCCACATGTTTTCGTGAAATCTACAAGATTGTCTTCTGCTTTACATTTGACTTTTCGATTTGGAGAAAGTAATCCCGTAATGTTGACAGGTTCAAGCTCCAGATACACATTGTTACGGGGGTTATTTTATTCCACTGCCAGTTGGTTTTAATTTGTCATATTCAGAAAAGCTAGAGTGTCCGGCAGACTGCAGCGGCCTTGCCCGAGAAATCCAGGGCTTTCTTGCCTTTCGTTTTTCTCGTAATGCACAGGTCGGCAAATATTTCTGTTCTTGAAAATATTGTAACTTTACACTCATGAATTTAACTCGAGGATAAATCTTTAGAAATCATGTAATTGATATTGAAAGTTTGATAATGTCAACCCGACTAGATCTTGGTCTCTATGTCTTCGTTTAAAAAAATTCTTCTTCATTCGTTACAATTTTATTTTCTATGAATGTTGACTACTTCTCATCGCTTAAGTTATATCTTTTAGTTTTTTATCAATAATGCTTTATTTTTCAATTACTTTTTCGAGTTTTCTATTATTCGATTTTTTTCTCAATAGGGTTGGGTTAATTCTTGTAACGTCCAATATGAACATTTGCTATCCAAAATGGATTTTCATTGTCCGTTTACATTTCCTTACATAATTACGCTTAGTTTATAATTTTTATATCGTTAGTTTTTATCATGTGATTTTGCCCGTTTACTTTTTAATATGTTTATTTGTTTGTTCTTAACAATGTAATTATGCAGGGCCCAAACGGAAACCAGTTATTTTTACTGATTTGGCTCACCCTGGGTAAATAAAGGAAATTGAGTTCGAAAAACCGCACTTGCGCAGCACGACTTTAAACATTGTTAACCTACATGCCTAATTACCTTAAACAGGTAATTAAAAACACAAACATGTAATTAATTTAGTCTCTGATTTCAATTACGTCATTACAAGTTTCAGAAATTGGCCTTGGAGTGTATGACTGTATTGACGGTACAATCAAAACGACTGGACGGGCTAGCACGTCACGTCCAAAACCTAATAAGCCACGCCGAACACGGAGACCCAACGCGATCGCCTAGTTGATTTCCACGAGGCTTTACCACAAGCTTTGTTATCTAACCTATGGGATGACATGTGTCAGTCGGTGCAAATTGAAAACCGTCAGCACTGTAGTGATTATTATTTCACGCGGATACCCTTTTCTCTCAGGCTCTGTAAAGGGTGAACTGGTCGAGCTCGATGGCTTTTTCGTGTAATAATTCAACCCTCAGATGGGCCTTTGTAAACTGATATATAATAACCATAAAAAGGTATAATTCGAAAGTAACTGTAAACTACGGAAGGGTAGTGCCGCCGAATGAAAACAAAAAACTGTTATCGTGTACGTATACAAGATAACTAGGCTATCAATCTCACTCAAACTGCTTTGAAGTTATTCTGGGTATAAAAGAAAAATCAGATTAAGTTCTTTACGAACCATCAGATTTTGTCCGGCTATAGAAATAAATCTCTTCCGAATTTCACTTAAAAGGGGGATTTGTCTGTCCCTCTGCATGGGTACTTGCAAATAATCTGCTGTACAGTATTTTAAAGGAATACTTTCGCCTCGTGAGGTAAATGAAGTATAAATAAACTCAAATCAAAGTTCGTTGTGACGTGAAGGTATTAAATAGTGTTTTAGTGTTGGTCAAGATACCGTGCTGCAATAGGTCTGTTTGCGACCAGCAGTTGGGATTAGGTAATTGCTTTTAAAGTATTGAGCCACTCATCCAACCGCCCAACTCAAAAGAGAAGGGCCAACCATCTCCTGAAAAAACCCAAGCCACCCGTCAAATTAATCAAAACGTGTAATTGCTTTTATACGAAAAGTTTTATTTGTCCGAGATTCGTGAATATCGCACCCGTCTCCCCTTGAGTTCACCCCGTTGGAACACTCTAAGAAGCCCGTTGGATTATCCCCTCTTCACCGGTCTGTCCGGTGTCCATTAAGGAAGTTTTGTACAAAAGGGATCATTTCGGCACGCTAAATTCTCACAAAGAGCCCGTCCATTTAACTCGTCCGCCCCCCGGCCCCTATTATATTTTCAAAATACACCCCGTGTTTGTTCGGCACTGCGCGAGTGGAAGACATGTTTAGACAATGCAACTTGGAAATCTTTGCCCTATAGGGTGGCGGTTTTCTAAAACTAGACGAGGAGTAGTTCTTTGGCAAAACAGAACCATTTATTACTTTCCCTGATTTGGTCGTTTCCGTTCCACGCGGTCATTTATGATGTCTGTGCTGCTGGCAAATTTGCTTCTGTACGACCAATATTTGCATTGATCCATGTATATCAATTTACACGTGGAACATATGGACATAAAGGATAAGGTTTTAAAGGTAGGTTCGTCATTTGGTTTTTATCAACGTAATGCTGATTTATTGGCTATCACTAGATACAATAGTAACACTCGCATGTGAAAGTTTTAGTTGAATACAGTGCCTATTTAACGGTTGAGAAAACAGCAATAAAACTGTCACATTTTCAACAAGAACGTCGAGTCCATCCACATAGCGAGGTGACAGCGGGTACCAACCGCACCTCTGCATGGCCGAACTGAGGGCTGAATTCAAACGGACGCCAAGGAAATTTCCAAAGAGACCTTTGGCAATTATAGATTTCTAATCAACGGGGGCACTTCAGGCGGAATAACTTCGCATGATGCTTACTACCATTACCATCTTTATAACAAGGAGGCTTTAATACAAAATTTCTTTTTGGGGTCTTACCATAATGACCCTATCTTTAAAGAATGTGTCAGGAAAAGCACTTTTAAAAAATATGTTAGAATGGACCTCATGCACATGATGGCATTTGAGTTGGGCGCCCTCAGCTACAGGTCAAAAGAAGGTTGCTCATTGGCTCATCCTGGGCGCCGCGCGTACATAGATTTGCGTTTTCCATTTTGTTCATCATCGTTTTATCTCTAAGATGGCAGTGTGATGACGTCATAATGCATATGGTCTACTAAAGCAATCACATGTTTTGATTTTAGTATGATAGGTTGGTGGTTTTCTTTAGGACACATTGGAACATAAGGGTATAACCTCTGTCACATAACGGGCATGGTATACTGTACAAGCAAAACGCAGGTTGAACTGAGGGTGGCTTTTAGAGTATTTACAAACTCTCTGCACCACCACCAGAAATAAGTGAATTTTAGACATGTCGTATAAATTCACTTATTTCTGGTGAGTCCTTTAATATGGAGAGATATCATTCTGGACAAGGGAGATCTAAGGGGAGAACCGTGAAATCATGAACAATTACATTTCTTTCAATAGGCCTAATGCTCAATAATGCTAAAAGACTAATTCAATCGATATTTGGGTCAACGGAGATGTATACAATACAGCTTAATTTTCACCCCAACACTGCGTTATTATAATCTTACCAAAATGGCTGCTTCTATCGCAAACTCGACCTAATTCCACACGCTTTATTATCTCCATCAACACAATTATACCCTCTCTTTCGTCTTCTCTGTTTCCCGAGACGTCCTCTCTCTTCGGTCTTACAGCCCCAGTCCTCAAAGTATCATTTTCATTCTCGCCTCGATCTCTAAGCCAAACCCACGCCGTGAAAACGAGCGGACAACCCCACGGGCATTACTCAACACAACCATCATTTAGCTATTGCGTTCGTCTTATGCACTTCTTTCGGTATTTTGCTCACGCGATTCCTCCGGTGTTTTACAGTGTTGCTGGATTCACACAATTCCCTGCGAGCGAGGTTTCCCCCATTCTCTTCAAAGTAACGGCAATTTCCACCTTCGGGAATGTTGTGTCACGTGATTACAATCACCCTTTGGCAAAAACAGAGTAAATAATACTTACTTTTGAAAGCCTCGATGTAGGAAAAAGAAGAAGAACAACTCTTGTTGCTGAGCGAAGCCCTTCGCTCTTGTAGTAAAGTGGTTTTGTCGTTAAACCTTAATAATGTCTCACCCTTAGGGAAGCGCATTCTGTTTTACACAAAAATACTTCAAATTTATTCCAACCCTTGTCCAGCGTCAAGTGCTGAATGCAAAGTACTATTTGCATTCATAATATAGGGGTTTTGTTTCTCGTTTCAGAAATTCCTTGAACTTGTACATGGTCCGTATAAAATGGAGAACTTGTTTTATTAAGATTTAAATCTCGACAGTTGATTCATTGCATGCCTTTTGTTGAGGACTTGAAGAACTATCGACAACTTCGAAATTAATTCGTGAATATTTTGAGTAGGCCTATGCAACTTTCTTAAAGGTTTAGGACAAAAGGGTTTCATTGAACTAGTCGAGGGTATTATGCAGCAATGACATTTTGGTTCTGTTGATTTGCAGTGGCGCAAACTATGGCGGGGTGGGTTCTGGGCGGGAGCCCCGCCCAGAAACCTTACCCCCATTTTGCTCCACAAAATGAGATCATTACCAGCCCCAATCCAGCCAACTTCTTACCCCCACCCCCCAAATGGAAATGACTGGTTACGCCCACTGCTTGTCTTTGCTGAACATTGTTAGTGTTTAAACAGCTATGGCCATGAACTATTTTCTGCGAAGGCATGCCAATTATTGGTTATAATGAAGAAGAAAAATGTACATGAAGGTAACCAAAATTGACAAGTTTTTTCCCCTACACTCTAAAAATAATGTCGCGTCAGAATTGGCCCGGATCCGGATCCGCCGGATCCGGGTGTCGTGGGGTTTGGCCCTTTTTGGGGTCAGTATGACCCGGAATCTGTGTCAAAAGAAAAAAGTCAACCTGACGCAGAAATCCGAGTTAAACATTCCCATTTCTTAACTACTTTGCGGGTAGTGGGTCAAGCCCCCTGACCTGAATCCGGCATTCTGACCCGGGATTTTTTAAAGAATGTACTTTTATGTGTATCCCAAATCCACAGCCAACTTCTGACCCCAACCTGCTTGCGCTCAACACTAAAAACATTTCATGTCCTTGTTTTATAGGTTATATTTAGGTCTATTAAAACTTCATACATGATGCATAGCCTAAGGGATCTCACCCCATAGCTCTTTTTATCCAATGGCCGTTCATGAAATAATCACAGCACGTCTGTCCGATCGCAGCGGGGCGTATTAAGTTTCGAGCCCTTTTTAAAGAATCCATCTTCACTGAATCACCAATTTCCTCACAAAATCGCAAAGTCGGAATTGTAAGTCCAAAATATCGTATGTCGCTGTGGTGTGAGGCTCGAAATAATTATTTTTAGCTCACACATCGAGACTTTGTTTTATTTTTCATAATTGGACCCTCCGGAAACTAATGTTAATAATAATAATACTTTATTCAGGCATAAGAACAATACAAGCAAAATATCACAAAAAGCAAGATAAAAAAAAGAATACAAATTAAATAACCTGCCCCACCCCAATATACAGCATGGATAAAATTTTAAGTGAAAACATACAAAATAAGCAAGGCAAAGATCCAAATATTCATGCCGTAGTCTTAAAAATAGTCTGGACTGGGGCTTTATAAGAACACTTAAAACACTCGCTTTCTCGCGCGTATTGAAAACGAGAAAAACAACTCGAACGAAGACTGTCTTTTTCTATGCGATCAAATTCTTAAAAACCAAATTCATACAAATAAAAACACCCATTGCAATTCATTGCCAATACAATTTCAATTTGTGTATACAAACTGATAAAAATTGTCATCGTTGTAGTATACTGCTTTGTTTTCATTCTGTTTTGCTGTTGTGCTGTTTTTCAAAGCACATAAAAACATTACATGACCTGGATTCTACCTCTACTCTAACGTTTTTCTTAAGGTATAATATTTGCATGAAGTGGAAATAAATGTTTGCTTGAACAAATCATTCACACTGTCTAGTCGGTTTTGACGTACATTGGTGCTCAGCAACAGTGACAGGATGCCTCATAAGTGAATTTGATCACTGTAGCTGGCAAGCCTTAGGAAACCTGGAGGCAAGGTTGCTTGCTATGTGAACCAGAAACACCAGGATTAACCCCTACTCTTCCACGATAAGTGTTCTGGGTTCTTTTACATGCACTACCAATCCTAGTATACAGGAACGTCCCATCCAAAGGACAAAGCACTTATAGTGACGTATCTTGCTCAATGAAACAAATGCCATGACCGGGACTCGAACCCCGAACCCACACTCTGTTGATCAGAAACACTAGATCTTGAGTCCGGTGATATCCCCTTGTCACACAGGAGTTTTATACTGACCAGGCAATATTAGTCTGACCCCCTGGGAGCTGGATTCAGGTCAATTATGACCCGATGATTATTGGGGTGTTTCCGGAGTGAATTGTCCTTTAATGCCCGGTGACTGATAAGCAAATAATAATTTAAAGGAAGGCTGCTGAAGTCCTGAGTTAGAGTAACTCCTCCTCCTGTTTGTACAGCCTGCTTCGCTGAAAACGTAAATATTGCGTCTTAGACGGTGTAAGCCTGTAAACCACTCGTGAATTGCAAAATTGAGTTTTGAGTCAACAAGTACAGAGGTCATTTAGACAGTTGGATTGGCAAAATTATGAAATAAATGTCAACTTTAGTGACGAATAAGATGATCAAGTATTCCGCGGCTCGATAATAACTTACGCTGTGGTGCATATTTTTTTGTCATGCGCGTACATTTTCTTTCAGCTAAAATCATAGGCTAATTTAAATCGGAGCCCGGCGTCGTAAGTTGCCATTCATGTGCAAATACGATGTTTTAACAGCAGAGTCTTAAAAGCAGAGTGGGAAACGCTAAACCAAAAATTCATGAGGGTTTATTGTGATCAACAGATAAATCAGACAGATTGCGGTGTTGAAACACTCAGATAAGGCTGGTGTTGAAGTTGATCGTGTTACTGAGTTAACAATTTCAGTGATTGTTTTGGACGTTGTTTTGGACGTTGTTTTGTTGCACTTTAGGGGCCATTGTGATGTAATAAAGACTAAGATAGGGGGCTTTATCGCTGTTAGTAGAACAGACCGGGCCGTGGGGCAAGACACTCTTGAAACCACCGGGTCCGGATTGACACGGATTCAGGGACCCAGAGGCCTGACCCAATCTGGGTCAGACTGACACGGAAACTGGTTTGACAACATTTGATGTTACCTTGGATTCTGCATCAGTTTGGCCCAGTTTTTGGGAATTTTGACACATATTCCGGGTCGTACTGTTCCATAAATGGGTCAGACCTACGGGACCCAAAACCTGGGTAAGTTCTGACCAGAGAGTGTTTATACTGTACAAGAAAAAAAATACAAAATCTACAGATTACTGTTTCGCGTACGATTATTCTGCTGAAAGGGTTCACATCAATAAAGCTGATGATGTATAGACCTATGATCATAATACCAACCTCAATTAATATATTATTAATTATTTCAATTTATTTTCAATTTATTTTCAATTTTTTCAAACCTTTTGGAACAGAGAACGGACCTTTAAGCTAATTCAATTACTTAAACCAATCTTCATAATTGACATCTCTAAAAACGGTTTTGATTGTTTTACATTTTTTGGTTTGATTTATCAGTTTTGATCAATCATAAATAATAATTTTCCAAGTATCTGTCATCAAAAATACGGCTGGCTCCTTAGTTTTCAATTTTTGATGGACTCAGTTAGGACATCCTGAACAGCTGTGTTTTCACGGGGAAACTCATCCTTATTTCTCACGTAGAGATTGAGTGTGTATATAAAGCCAAGGGGGACACTTGTATATTTCACTAGAAAAGGGTATGTCAGATTGTCACTAAATCGGTAACCACGGGGATAGGCACTACTTTCTCTGTTGAAATATCCACCTCCTTGAATGGAGGCTACGCGTACACACAGGTGGGTAGAAGCAACAACCTCCTTGAATGGAGGCTAAGCGTACACAGAGGTGGGTGCAACACCCTTGAGTGGAGGCTATTAAGCGTACACAAATGTGGTACAATTAACTTGAATGGAGGCTAAGCGTACACAGGTGGGTACAATAATTAAGCAACAACCTCCTTGAATTGAATGGAGGCTAAGCGTACACACGGTCGGTACAATATTTAGATTATTTCTGATTGTACACTCAATATTTACCCGGATTCGAGGTCAGGACCTGACCAATATCTGAGTCAGGATGATCCAGACACTGGCTCCGATAAATGGGATTCTGACTCAGTTTGACACATATTCGAGATCATTCTGACCCCTAAATTAGTCAGCCCCAAATTGACCTGGAAATCGGGTCAACTTTGACCCTAGAGTCTTTAGAGTGATATCAGTTGAAGCAGAAAACAGTTTTCGGTCAAATGTACATCTACTGAATTGAAGAGATGCGTTCTGAGAGATTGCCTGAAGCGGGAGATTGTGCGTGTCTCTGAGAATGTTCAGGAAATGATTTCCAGAGGTGATGGGCGGGGGCAATGTTAGAAATGGTTACGTCTTCATAAAGTGGCAAAGCGAACCAGTGGAATAAAGACCTCCGATCTGGCCTGACACTCTGAATCATGGTATATCTACCGTGAAATCAACCGTGTTTAGATTCTTCTATCTCTAGCGCGATGTCCGCCAGATGTACATCAAGACTTAAATACATTCTGACTGTTTGGCTTCAACTTGATTACCAATCAAACCCAATCAAACACATGTTTTATCATTTCACATCAGCTTATGACAAAAAGCACTTTCTCCAGTATAAATAAATAGGCGGTGTAATCCCATTGGGGCCTTTCGCTCAGCACCAAACACTGCTAAGATCCCCAGTGTAATATCAAGTGACTGGTTCTTTACATGACAAAATGTATGACGCCCGTACTCTGCCTATTGAGATTACGAGGCGAATCCAGCACTTCCGGCTTGCGAACCATCCAAGATATTATTCAAATATCCATTGAGGGATTTTCCCTCCCAACTCCTCAAAATATCTGGGTTAATGCATCCTTTGTCAAATATCTCTCACATGAATATAAAAGCATCAAGATTACACAACGATGACTCCTGTATATCGAAAGGTTGAGAAAATAACCCAACAAAACCTTTTTCGAAGATACCATTTCTTCCTCGATGATATCTTGCCCAAGGATGATTCATGCCCCAGCCCATCGCAGGCAGTATTATATGACAACGGCATGAGTGCTCGCTCCACCATTGAAATCTTTATAACACAAGTCAAATAGTAAACACATGAAATCATTGTTTCACAAACTACAGCGAAGATAGTGATTAAAGAATGTTCATGGGCTATGAAGAGACCTTTAAAAACTTTGGCAAATTGCTGAAATACTTGCATTTAGACCCGTTTATGAACTTATCCTGATTTGGGAATCAAGGCCTATCTAAAAAAGAAAATCACCGTCATGACGTCAGTACAAATAAAACAGGTCTCTCTGGTCCAAGGTGGGATTCGAACCAGGGGCAGATCTCACCAAGCTTTAAATCAATCGCTACAGCCCGTATCCATCGCATATCGCAATATCCTTTGAAGATGGAAAACCCGTTCCTAAATATTTGCCCTTCAAATTGAGCATCATGCTCGACTTTGTTCCACACGTTGGCAATTTTGCCAGTTTGTTAAAACGATCTTTGTTGATTTCCAAGCGAAACCTGTATAACCTATCATCTTGTTGTTTTCGGCATCCCCTATTTCTATTTGATTGCTGCCGATGGAATGAAAAAATGTCCGAAGAATGATTGAAGCTTCGGCTTGAGTACCTGATGAACTATGAAACGAAGATGCCATGTCCTATCGCCGTCGGTTCCCGAAACTTTAGTTGAAGAATTGAATATAACTGCCTTGAATAACACAGTTAATATTTACCCAGATTCGGGGTCCCATGGGGCTTGATCCATTTCTGGGTCACTGTCAAACTGACCCAGAAATGAGTCAAACTGGCCCAGAAATGAGTCAAACTGACCCAGAAATGAGTCAAACTGACTCAGAAATGAGTCAAACTGACTCAGAAATGAGTCAAACTGACTCAGAAATGAGTCAAACTGACCCAGAAATGAGTCAAACTGACGCAGAATCTCAGTTCAAATCCAATTTGTTTATCAGTTTCTGGTCAGCCTCGCGAGGTTAAAGGTATAGGGCCATAGTTTGGCTTTGTCGACGTAATGCTGATTTTATAAACATAATAAAAGTCACCTGTGAAGGTTTCAGTTGAATACAGTGTCCACTTGCTGAGAAAACAGCACAAAACTGTCAAGGTATATTTTCATCAAGAACGTCGAATCCATCCACGTTTAGCGGAACAGGTGAAAATATCAGATTCATAAAATATTTATTTATTAACAAACTAGTATTGGGGGTCAGCTAACGTTAGGCTGCCAAACTTCATGATTTTAATGCCCACATTTTCACAGGTTTGTTGTTTATATGTATTGAGATACACAAAGTAGGGATATTGGTCTTTGACATTTACCAAAAGTATACAACGCCTAGGATGGACGAAAGTGGATGTACTCTTTCAATTACCAATCATTTTAAAAAGTGAACATTATGTGTTTCCTTAAGTCAGTGCCCGTCAGAATGTCTCTTTAGTTCTACATTGCGCACAGTCACTTTAACTTAGAGAACCGTTTAATCATTTCAGCGTAGGGCGAGCCTTTCATTTATTCCTCGGCTCATGTTGAATGTTGAGTCAATTTGCGGCAACGTACGCTCAGCTAAGATAACATTTGGACAGGAAATAACTCTAAAGTGAACGGGTTGTGTGTGACGGAATCTCTCCATCATTGTCCTGTATTGCTGATGAGTGGAGGGCATGATAGGGGCGGAGCAGTGTGTCAGATTAGGGAGGGTGACGAGTGTGGTTTGAGTGGATTCGGAGGGGGTGATAGTGAGTATGGTGGTGATAACATAGTGAAGGAACAACATGCCACGAGGTGGGGAGTTTGGGGAATGTGAAATACCCATGATAAATAAAAACACCTCATTTTATAGAAGTCCAAGACTCCATGCACCACGGTGACATAAAACAAGAGGGTTAATTTTATGAAAAGGTCGAGTTAAAACATATATTATGTATTTATTGTTACTTTCGGGGAGATCATTCCTCAAATAGCTGATGGTTTGTATAATTTACTCATGCTTTACATGACTCGTGGGTGACGGTGATAGTGATGTCAATTGCAGTATGAATTATTTTGATTAACAGTTACGTCTTACATAACCTACCTACAGCAAAGTCCTTTTCGTCAAAGAGTAGTTTTGCAAACATTATAAAAGGCCTGATAATTTATCCCAACCGAGATTGGTACAAGGCAAATCTTTCACTGTCATTATTGATTCAAAATAGAATAAATAAAATATGGACGAAACTATTTCCATCGCTTTAAAACATCATACCTAACAGTAGTGAGATTTAAAAGTTATGTGAGCTGAGGAACACTCGTCATGTGGGGGAAAGAAGTAGGCCAAGTTATTACCCATTTTCTTTTTTATACATTCATAGATGAAATACCTCTAGTTAAAATTAGCATAGCATGTCCTGTGACATGTCTTCGGAACTAAGTACGAGCTTTGCATTTTTGGTTGTATTAAAAAATTCCAAATTCCTAAAGATTGAAGACATTGGATATTCTTCTGAAGCGGGAAAGACAGTATCAATCTTTTATGTGTCTCGAAAGTGCAAGTTGAACAATTCGATACATTATTTTAACCGTGGGTTGCTGAAAAGGAACTTCATAATTTGTGGGGCGTTTTGGCCGAGTGGAGCGTCGTGGCCGAGTGGAGCGTCCGTGGCCCGAGTGGGGCGTCATGGCCGAGTTGGGCTTTATGCATGCCCGCGCGCGTTTTTTCTTTTTACACCTTAGCGAGGGGTTTTGTACTGTAATACTGCCAATTCCTGTCTTGAGATGAGACTACAAAGATTTATGCCTATAGGGGATAATAATAATAATAATTTATTCATTTATTATGCGCAAGTTTCATAAAAAATATGTACAGATGCGCATTACAATAATAAAAAGTACAGATGTAAACAGTAATTTAAGAAAAAAAAAAAAAAAAAAAGGAATATACACTGAAAAATACAAGAACAGTAGTTAAAAACTATCAATAGAAATTATACATCAACCGGCCAAAGGCCGCATAAAAAACTAACAAAAAGCCTGCCGAAATAAATAGGTCTTGAGCAACGTTTTGAAGGTACCTGTATTATTGGCGATCCTGATGGCATGTGGGAGACCATTCCAAAGTTTTGGGGCAACACACTCAAAAGCGCGATCTCCCAGAGTACTTTTAGTTTTACAAAGTGGGTAACTGAGAATGGAAGTGTCATTAAAACTACGAAGACAATATTTGGACAAAGACCTTTTAGTTAAAAGATTACACAAATATGAAGGCGCTTGCCCATTTAGGGATTTATACACAAACAGCAAAATTTTAAAATTGATCCTAAGTCTGACAGGTAGCCAATGTAAATCAACTAGCAAAGGCGTAATATGGCAATATCTATTTTCATTACAAACAAGCCTAGGGTTAGCGTTAGAGTTGGGGTAAGGATTTGGGTTAGGGTTAGGGTAAGGGTTAGGGCTAGGGTTAGGGTTAGGGTTAGAGTTAGGGTTAGAGTTAGGGTTAGGGTTAGGGTTAGGGTTAGGTTTAGGATTTAGGGTTAACCGTAGTCTCCTATCTCAAGACGGAATTGACAGTGTTACAGTACAAAACCCCTCGCTGTGGTGTAAAAAAAATATATGCTGGCCGCGCATAACAAACCACCGGAATGTCACCGTATTCTGTTGAGCTTGGGTTCGAATCCCGACCTGGCTGATGGCTTCGATACTTGTCGCATTGAGTAAGACACAACCATGATTGGCTTGTCCTTCAGATGAGACGTTGTGCCGGAAGTCAAGTGGACTATGATAGATAGTGTGTAGAACCCAGAACACTTATCGTGGAAGAGTAAAAGGGTTTACTGTTCCTGGTTCAATGCGAAGACACGCAGGTTTCCTCAGGCTTTCGAGCAAGTCATTAAGTTCGCTTTTGAGGCATCTTTGGTTTCATTACCAAAAAAAGAATAATAAAAAACTCACTTTTCGTTGACTTGATACAAACCAATTGCCATTTGAGTAAACAAAATAGTTCCAACTAGAATTCATATCGTTTTTCGATTTGTCAAATTAACCCAAATTCCTGACAAATAAAATGTTGTTCTTATTATTAGGTGTGACCGCCTCGACGAAGTCTTCACATCTTAATGAAATGATTGTGTATGTACGTTTTCAGACCTAATGATGCATCGTAGTTCTAATATTGACTCAAAATTAATACAAGTACCGGTCTTTCAGTGGAATGTTTCTGCTTGAAATGTTTGCTTGCATCTTTGACAAAACCGTTCGTCGTCACCAAGGCAATATCAACAACATCACCTCAGTGTGTTATGATGACAAAGACGTTCTGAACAGTCAGGCTTTAAAGGTTCCATCACGTCGTAACGTTGCAGTTTAACCTTTAAGGTAGGGTCCTACATTGGTAAGTACTCCAAAAATTAATCACCATAAAAACTTGGTGAGAAGCACTGCAGCTTTTGATAGTATATAACTACCTTGAGAAAGAACTCCCTTTCACAAGTACAAAGGTTTGGATAGTTTTTCACTAAAACATTTGAATCAGAGAAACTATTCATGCAAGAATCGTTTCCCAGATTTCTGAGAGTTGGTGTCCGTTCGCAAATTGCTGCGGCCATAGATGCGGTTGGTACCCGCTGTCACCCCGCTAAATGTGGATGGACTCTTCGTTCGTGTAACTATCGTGATAGCTTTTTGCTGTTTTCTTAGCAAGTAGATATTGTATTTAGCTGAAACTTTCAAACTTGACTTTTATTGTATCTTTCTGTATATGTCTACCTATAAATCAACATTACATTGACAAAAACAGATCTATGAGCCTAACTTTAACCTGTTCTTGACTTTTGAAACCAAAGCTGTCAGACTTTTATCTTTACACTGATGACATTATCTTTGTCTATAGTTTCCAGCGTGCCGTAATGCATATATACTGATTAAAATATATGCCAAAAAATTGACCAGACTATTATTGTCATTCCAGCCTCACTTTGGATACATAGTTAAAACGGGAGCAATACAAGATTGGTGTCCCGTGATAAAGAGAAGACTAAGGGCGTGACCCTGAAATCGGTGTGGGTGTGAGTAGGTATACACATTCAAACCGGGGACCTATAACGAAAGAGGACAATAGGTCCACGGTTGGGGAAAGGTCCACAGTTGGAAAGCGTGTACAAAACCAATGGGAGCTGTTGCAAAAAAGTTTGAGTATAAACAAAAGAGGGACAATAGGAGGTGCACGATTACCGGATTTGGACTGCTGTGTGTTCTTACACATGCCAACTTACGGGGTACTTTTAACAAGGTAATTTCTATAGGAACAATTGGGCCCCACAAGGGAAATCTTTAGAAAAGGGAATAATAGAACAATAGCAGTACCCCGCAAACCGGATTTGTACGGCTGTGTGTGTGTAACCGTTTGCGGAACTCTTTACGCGTTCAGGTTTTTTGGTCGTGTTGACTATTTTGCAGTTTGTGACTGTGTTTGATGTTCGGAAAATTTAAGATGAAACAAATTACTGATGGTTGACACACCATATATATTTGGATGCCTTGTTTTATTGCTAATTGGTGTCAACTTCATTGGTAGCAATAAATATTTTTCCCCATCAATTCATTCTTGCGTAAAGTGAAACGCTGCGTGTTTAATAACATCACGTGGGCAAATTACTGCATCAATCTCGGCCTCCACATGTCATATTAGACGTTAATTCAGCCGTCAACGTTTAATGTGAGATTCTTTGAATTGTTTTTTTGGTTTGATGCCCCTGCATCTCGAACGCTTCAAATATATCGTTTAGACGTTAATTCAGCCGTCAGTGTTTAATCTACGACTGTACGAGTCTTGAAATTACTCTTGTGCGATGCGTAGAGTGCTGTGGATTAGGAAGGGGATCAAGTTGTCCGTACCGTAGTGTTGTTGATTATTGGGTGCTAGGTTTGACCGTGAGGAAGAAAAATCAAAAATCAAGATTGGAAATTTAATCCCAGATTTTCAGCCCTCTATCCATCTTACCTTGAATTATAGCTTGAATATTAAATGGCTACTTTTTAGATCACAGCTCAACTATGTAAATTAGCATAATATCTCATTCATATCTCGTCTCATTACTTGTCCAATATTACTAAAAGAGTTGGCCACACGATAAACTTTCCAACCAAATCAGCTACAATCCCCATAATCTTTCATTTTCAGCATTTTAACAGTCCAAGCCTTCCACAAGGTCCGGTCAGCGCACTCCTATAGTGTCCATCATAATATATCAAAATGGCTTAATATGCCCCACATGAGTTTTAGTGAAACACATTTCATGAAAAAGACTATTTGTTCATCGGATATTTTGAAACTCAGATTCATCTGATCAGATCACATGAGGGTTGAAAAATTATTATAAATGCAATTTTCTGGTTTGTCTCTGTTTTATCACGTTTATCTGTACGGAGAATAAATCTACGGCAGTGCTGCAGTGTATATATTACAGGCATACTAGCTTAAAGGTATCATATAGCATTGGTAGAGCTGACAAAAGAGTCACATCACAGACAGTCTTTATGTTTTGTGTGGTCAACCATAAAACATGAAATAACAAACCAGTGAAAATTATTCTGTTTTGTGAGTCAGGAAAAAAATAGTAAAAACCAAACACAATTTTCAGCATGTAAACGCATTGTCCTTAATTTTGGTTTTAACAACCAAAATCAGCTGTTGGTTTTTTTAAAGGTTTTCAGAAAGAGTTTTCTCGAATATGACTTCATTTCTGAGGGAAATATTTTATAGGAAAAATTGTTGTTGTGTGAACTTCATATATACAGTAAGCTTTCAAACTAAAATTAAAACAATGATGTTTTTCATTTTTACCAGCCCTGCAAAATACCTTTAAAGAAAGAAAGAAAAAAGAAAAATCAATTTAAATCTTCAAACTGACTGGAACTTAGCGTCAAGCTTCCGCAGTGACTTCAAGTCCAGTACTCATTTCAAACTACCGTACACTAACATTAACTTGAATACCGGCCATCGGGTGGTTTTTCTGCGGATGTTAATTTACCGGTTCTCGTCAAATTACCCGCTCCCAGCTTTTCAATATCCATCCGAAGAGCACTTGTTTTATAGATCAATAATTTATTTGTAGGTCTTCTTCCACGGCAAAAAGTCTAAATACAGACGAGCATGGCTTTGTGTGTCAAGACGAACAACATTTACATACAAGCTGCGGTCATGTTTTGGCCAATGGTATAAATATAACGGTCGTAAATGGGAATTTGTTCTGAATTTAGTGTAGGTGTACTATACAATTCCCTCCAAGCTAGGGTGGATAAGAACATTTCGGCTGTCGTGGTTGAGTGGAATGCATTTGATTAGCCAGAAATAAGAATTACCCAACAGTGCCCTCAACGTTTAATAGCATAGACGCTTTCCCAGTCGACGCCATATTGAATTTGGATATCTGTTTCTACACTTAGGACGACCACGCACTTTCATTTATACGAACTTTTCATTTGTCAATCTCGTTTTGGGGAGTGCTGGAAGTACAATTTTATCGACACCTCTACTTTTTGCAAAACCGATTATTGAGTAATTGGTTTGTACTGTCTTTCTGATAAGGTGGTTGGGTTGATTTGCAGTCAATTGACAATTGAGTCATTGACATGTGATTAATTCAAGCCCAAAACACAAAGTTTGGAGAATGGGATTGGGAAACAACCACCATCAGTCACTAAGAAAGATTCAAAACATCCAACCAAACTATCGTTGTGTGTTAGGACAAATCACGTATCGAAGGTGTGTTAGGAAAAAGATCGTAAGCAACTGTAGTGTCCAAAATTACCCTTTTTCAAGAAAACCGTGAGTGTGACGTTTTTCTGCATTTATATCAGTGATTGTTAATAAGTTTAATTCCTCACTGGAATGAAAAAACATGCCTCAGGAGTAATTCTAGCAACAAATCATATACAACAGTCATGCCTTACTTTTTGAAAAATTGAAATTGTTTTGCTTGTGACCTATAGTCTGCTTGGGAAAAATAAAAATGCACTTTCATCTCACTAGAAATCGTCGTAAAGCCTTTCGACCTTACCGGGCACACGGTCGGTAATAACTTAGTTCTCTATTTGGTTTCACCACTGGGATGCATATCATTTTCACGATAAAACTTAAAAGTATGTCTCTGGATGATTTTGATGTGCTGAATGGATTACGGTCCCGTTAATCGATAAGAACAAGTTACGAACCATACATTTCAACATTATGTAGTTTCTTTTCATTTTGGTTTACCTGGCTTTAACTTGAGTATTAGATACTACACTGACTGACAGTCACCAGTTTTTAGTTACTAACTATCGACTAATTTATTTGATCAGTTGTCAGATAATTACACCAATTATCAGTTACCGACTTACAATTATCAGTTAAAAACTATAATTACTATACACTAACCTAAAGTTATCGGTTACTAACTTAATCAGTCATCAGTTGTCAATCACTAACGTATTTTATCAGTTATCAGTTACTGACTAGTTTTACAACTAAACCTACAGGACGGATTGACAATTGGATTTTGAAACTCAACCCCGTCATCAAAATTTCAAGAAAATGTAAAATAAAAAGGGTTCCTTTAAATAATAATATGGACAGACGGGTGGTTTTTCTGCCCAAAATAGTCATGGTTATATTTCCCAAGTGTAGGTCAGGTTTTAAGTACTTGATATTTTTCGTATTATCTTCAACCACTTCTTTAATAGTCTCTTCATTACTGGAAGAATGTCAAATCCGCAATATGGCATAAAGGTGTTGACGAACCGCGTGCTAGATTTGGTGGTACAATCATTCCGCTCAGTCCCAACGAGGTCGAGCGCGAGGATATTCTACTTGGGCGAGCGGAGTGGCGAATAATGAGCGTGCGTTTAGCGTGGACAGACGCGATCCAATAACACCTTCTGCAGGTGTTGTAATGGCTTCATTTTCAAAGTCGATATCGTAATCACAATGCAGCATTTTGTGCCGAATTGAGACGCAGCATTTTCGGACGTGCAGCTCGTGTCTCTTTTTTGATATCACACAATACATGATAACCCTGTTCCACATCGATCACACAGCAAAATTCACTGTCATGCTCTACGTGTCCAGGGGCATTAAGTTATCACCGCTTTGCTGTACCGTTTAAAGTCACTCGCAACAACTTTAAACATTCGTATAGCACACGGTACGGTTCGAGATGTCATGCCTAAACACACTTTGTGACATCTCTCTTCAAATTCGATCGATCCAAAAGCAAAATTCACTGTCATGTTTTCGCCGGGGTGTCTTATGGCATTGTTTTTGACTGATTGCCTCTCCACATCGGTCTTTAGACGTGTTGATTGTCTATCGTAACTGTCCAACACGATGGTATCTCTTTTTATCCCGCGTGAGAAAAGTCAATAACGATGAGTGAGCGGGCGCATCAGCTGGACGGCCAATCTCGCCGATCACCACCACAGCATAGCAGAGGGCTAGAGGGTCGAAGACGTGAGCAGACGTAGTTGGATATGCATTATTACCACTATCATTTGACGGGTTAATTTTGCGTCGGCAGTGAGGTCTATCACCCTTGGCTGAAATAGACATTCGATGCAGTCCGTGTGGGACTATACATTACCGCTGTACAGCTCTGAGAGCTACAGGAAAGCTTTCAAAAAGAGGGGCATGCATTTGTAAATTGATACTTGAATGTAGCACACATTCAGGCTATACTTTAATGTAGTTTAGTCTGAATTGAAGTGCTAATCCCTTCTTGGAAGGGATAGCGGTATTTTCTTTATAAAATACTTAGGGCCTACAAGTGCTAACGCATTATCACATTTGTTTGTTTGCCTTACAGCGGTCGTTTATAGAAACTGGTGAGTTTGAGTTGGAGGAACTGACGGGTTGTCTTTTGGAGTTGAACCGTGAACTTGTCACTTGGGATAGGAGGGCGAGTTAGAGTGGATGAATGGAAGTATCAGGCAGCTGCGCATGTGATTTCCCTAGTGAGTGAAGCCCACGAATACAACATTAAATCATGAGTGAATTGTTTGGATCAAAATGTGAACGAAGGACTTGCTTCAGTTAAAAACCACACTTCAACAAGGCGACAACCAACCAACAATCATCAAGACTTTCATTTACAGTGTTAAAAATTAAGCCATTTCACAATGGAAACTGTTTCGACTGGGCCAGAGTATGCCGTTTTGAACGATGATTACCCAAATTCAACCGGCTTTGATAACTTTTCCACCACGACTGAGCCGTATCACGCGCAGCCGTCCTACAAAGTTGAGACGGCAGTTTTTGCGGCCAAAGTGATCTCAGTGGGGCTGATCATTTTTTTGACGGTGGTGGGCAACATCATTGTGATAACAATCATACTCTCCAACAAACATATGAGAACCACTACATACTTCTACCTGGCGAATTTGGCAGTTGCTGATATCACTATTGCGTTAATATCAGAATGGACGTGGCTGGTCAATCACTTAATGTCTGTCTGGGTGTTTGGATCGGCCATGTGCAAGATGTCCGCGCTGGTTCAAGGTGAGTAAAATTACTCTTTTCGAAACGCTGGCTTTAAGCTCGGACTCCGTCTTCGGCTCCGGCTTGGTCAATTGATTTGAAAGTGCTTTGGGTACAAGGCTTCAATATCAAGTAGGTGTGCGAATTAAGCCGGAGCCGAAGCAAGCCGTAGTTGAAAAGACCTATGGCTGTGATTTGATTGGCTATAGCTTCGAGTAGCCGTAGTGAAGTAGCTGAGAAGCTGTAAGCCAATCTCTATCATTCTCCACCTTCTCTGTCAAGTGTCTGTGTTTTAAGACGTAATAACTATAAAAATAGAACTTGCGGTACAGCCATATGTAAATCTCTTTTGGGGGAGTCATGATGGATCTGAAAAACTATGTGTTTTTAAACGGTAGGCCCTATACCAATTTCTCTCATGGCAAAGAGTGCAGACTTTTATTTCACCAAGTCTCATTTTGGTGTACATTGACTTGGATGAAAGACGATTTGGATGCATCACGATAAGGGTTTACACTTTGGATTTTTTAAATTGTGAGTGTTGTGCAAAATTAAAGATATTCACAAAACAGGGAGATCGCCAACATATTACTATTAGAGAGCTCAGTTGGTAGAGCTCACAATCAGTTTAATAATACGCTAAGTTTCCCTTCCCTTGCAGTTTACTTGGTGTTTGAAACTAAACGTGGTGAGTTTCTCATAGCCATGGTAAAAAAACCTTTAATTAAGACAACCAACACGCTTAAGGTCATGCCATACAAGGAAATTTACAGACAACCAGTTGAAGATAATCACAAAGCAGAAAACACATCCTCACATATCACATGTTCACAAAATAGAGGCAGAAATTAAGTTTCTCTTGTTCCCCTAAATGCAGTTGTAAATTGCCTGTAAAAAGTTGCCTCGTGCAACGCCATGTTTATTTGGTTCCCCATCGTACAAATGGACGGTCATACGCTAATAGTCTCTACATTAAAGTTACCCAACTAGGCCTATGTTATGGGCAGCCTCGGTTTAAAATCACGTATTACAACAGTTTGGAGATGTTAGCAGGTTATTGTTGCCACTTTCCCTGCATTATACCTTATCAGGTATGCGGGTTCGAACCCCGACTTGATCCGAGCGACGGGTACCATAGCCCTGAACCTTAAGTTTTTCTTGGAAGAATATGTTCCTATACAAACTTACAAGATTACTTATTGATTCGTGAAATAAATATTCGTAAAATGAAGATTGTAAAATTAGTTTTAACACAATTTGGATTCCAACGTTAACTCTCCAAGAACTGACATAAAATAAACTGATAGTGTTGTTTTCTCCGACTTTTCTCCTTAGCTAATCAGCTCTGCAGAAAATTTACGAACGCTGTGTCAGACCACACAAACAAAAATAGGCCCCTTCTTTGTGCGTTGGAGTTACTTGAATAACAAGATGTTTGTATCATCTTTATTCGAATTCCATTTTTATCTAACGTCATTGTGCCAAAAGTGTCAAAGACTAAATTGAAAAGATAGTTTTTGAATGGATGGACAGAAAGCAGTTCGTGAGTACTGAACACATTTCAGCCATGGGCGAGTTTTATCAGAGGGGCTGTATTTTCTAGAAAACCCTGCCATTTCAGCCGCTGATCGGGTTTAATTGAATAATATCGGCAATCCCCTTGAAGGCCTTTTCAGAAAGTCCTCGACAGAGACGCTTCTCAAGACGAGGCCGAATAACAGAAAACAGGTATAAAAGCTCAAAAGGGGGATAGGAGAAACAAGAATATTATTAGTGCCACCTTTTCAAAACCGAATGCCAAAAGCAGTAACTTGGTTGGCACTGAAAGATACACTATAAGGTGGCCTTGGGGTGAGTGAGAATCATGAGGGGGGGGGGGGGGGGGGGTTCAAGATGCAGATCTTCAATGGGGCATGGTGTAGCCCCCTAGCATATGCTATCGTATCGTATCTGGGACAATGCGCGGAAGCTGGAAGTATATGCCTTATAAAGCAATGGAATGTGAAAAAAGAGCCAAACTAATTTTTCTTCTTAGCCTCGTGTTGGTTGCGTATAGAAGAAAAACCAGATATTTATGAGGCTCGTCATTTTGTAATCGAAAGAACCCCGATTTAAAGAGAGGATATACCTTTGGTAATTACTCCAAAAATTAATTACCATAAAAACTCACTCGCACTGGATAGATGTTGATATTATGAAACATTGCTTGAAACGACCCCCTTTGAAGTAATGTATAATTTAGGGAAAGAGGAATATTTTAACCCAAAAAGTTGAAACTGAGAAAGGCTTCAGGGATCCAGCCTTTCTCAGACATCTGAAAACACACACTTCTATGCAACAAAGGTGGTTTTATATTTCATTATTGTCTTGCAACTGCGATGACCAATTTTGAGCAAATATTTTCACAGGTTTGTTATTTTATGCAAACGTGTGGATACACCAAGTGAGGATACTGGTCTTTGAGAATTGCCAAAAGTATACACTGCCTTTAAGAAATGATTTTTAAATGATTTGACTTTTGGCTTATTTCGTAAATCTTACCTTTGAAGATAACACACAAAAGCAGCTATAGAGAGCAGTTTAATTATAACAGTATCGAGTTTAATTAGGAAACATTGCCACGTACTCAGACTTAACTTTCTGAAACGAGATCAGTAAACATTATACACGCCATCCCTCCATGCAGTTCCGTAGTTAAATAACGTTAAACAGTATAGGGTTTCTGCGCTCATTTGCCGTCTGGACGGCTGTGTTGATACGAAGCGTTTCGCTAAACTCACTATGAGCTTATATCCGTTGGCTGGGAAAATAACCACTGAACTCAATATTGCTTAAATCAAGAAGAGCAAGCTTTATTGCGACTCGACTTGGGCCGTGAGCAGTATCACGGAGGTAACTTACAGTACAAAATATCCCATGAGATGGTTGGATACCACGCGCAGTGGTCCACCTATCCTAGAATTTCAAGAAATTTACACATCGGTGGAATTGTCAAGGGGGCCTTGTTCTGTTAACGGGTAACAATCGTGCCACATTTCATTTAAAGTGGTTCTAAATAGTACGCAAATAGAGACTATGTTGTGTTGCTATCGGAAAGCAAGTCTTGACGGTTAGATATGGAACACAACACCCGTTAAAACATTACCGGTGATTGATGAGTTTCAATCTATCTGAAACGGTATTCACAACATGAATTATTTAGGCCTATTTAGTAAGTTCCATATTTGCCTGATTTTTGCCAAAAGAATTAGTTTAATTTTTTTTATCTGAACGAATTTGGACCATAATAATGATGCTGTTTCAAAACGGAAAGCATATTCAAATATGCCACTGACAAAATGCAATTGCGCAATACCTGCAAATCTTCCGGTCATTTTTGGGGAAATAATACTCCCGTTCTAAAATTTCACAATTTGTTTATGCACCCCCCCCCCCCTCCCCCACGTGTCATGGTTCTCATTCCAGCTTGCAAAGCCAATAATCTGTCGAAGTCCGATAATGGTCAGTCTCCTTAGAGCAGGCTACAGTCGAAACGTTGAGACCAATTAAGAACTCACTCTGCGGCAGTGAAGTTAATAACAAGAAGTCCCATCGATCCCCTACAAGCAGAAGTAGTAGTCCCCGCCCATCATAAGCAGGACAGTTCTTTTCAGAACATAAGTAGTCTCCCGAATTCCGAAACTGCGGCAGTAGAATAAATAGCAAGAAAAGTTGTCAAAGAACAAATCTACTCAAAGTCGAAATATACACAAATGTGTACCAAACTAAATATACATTGATACCTCACAACGCAATGCCTCAAATCCCATAAAGCTTATAATACTCTCGAAGTTGCACAACAAAATACAATTAAGAAAACATTAAAAATAACTGTTTTCTTTTTTAAATGTGGCCACCTAATTTAACTATTTCACAGGGTTTCCCAGACCAATGTTGTGACTAACCTTTAAACAAAACGTAATCATTCGGCATATCCCGATTCCATCTCGACAAAATCCCATTTTGTCAAAAAAAAACTATCCAAATTTATTTCAATGCATGAAAAATAGGAGAGGGGGACTTAATGTACTTTTGTTCAGTTATTTCCTCTCCGGTGTGGAAATCATTTATGAGTAGGATTAAAGTATCAAATACCACAATAAAGTGGGATCCACATACGTGACAGGCATTGCAACAACCGACGTTTCATTCTGACACAAGGGTGGACGTCAAGCGGTTGTTCACCTTGTGGCCGATGCTTTAATGACGGCATCGTGATTTTCAACAAAACGAAGTGATGAGTTTTGACTCAAGTTTACACCAATGTGTTGAGTTACTAAACTGGGGATATGGTTTATGAAACAAATTTCAAAGACAGAAGATTTGATTTGATTCTGTCTGTATAATTAGTTTTCCTTTGCGAGATAAAGAGAGGCATGCTGAAAAGGATGATTGCTGTTTTCTTGAAAGCAACTCCAATGGGATTTTAAAGGCACAGTACACGTTTGGTAATGACTCTGAAAATTAATGGCAATAAAAACTTACTTTGTAAGAAGTACAGTAGCTCTGGGTAGTATAATGAATTTTGATAAACCTTTATTTTCGAAGTACTACGGTTATGGAAAAATATATCACTTTTTATTCCCCAAAATTTGAATCTGAGAAGCGTTTCTGTCAGAAATGCTTCTCAGACTGTGTATTCCTATGGGGAATATCTTCCTGCGTGGAAATATTCGCTCCGGTTTTTCGGTGATATCTCAAAAACGCGACCACCTTTTGAAGTGAAATTTTCACAGGTTAGTTTTATTGTATGTACCTACATTTATATAGGATTAACACAATCAGTAGGCTCTTACCAAACGTATACAGAACCTTTAATAGGTTTTTGTTACAGGTATTTAATATACATGATTTGTAGAGCTAGGTGGCTACCTTGTTATAGCTCTACCGTGATTATGTTTTGTGTGATCAACCATATACTGTACATGAAATAACAAACCAGTATCAATTTGGGTTTAATCCGTTGTGTGAGTCAGGGGAAAACGTGTGAAAAGCCATGCATGGTTTTCAGATTGCCACTGTGCATTGTCCTTAATTTGGGTTATAGCAACCGAAATCAGCTGCTGTGGGTCTTTAAGGTTTTCAGATACAATTTTCCCGAGGGAAATATTTCACATAAAAAATTGTTCTAGTAGGCCTATTCGAACTTCATAATCGGTAAGCTTTCAGATTTAAATTAAACAATTGTGTTGTTTATCCTTACCAATCCAGTATAATTCCTTAAAGACTATACCTTCACAAAATAATTTAGAGTTTTATTCTTTCGAGACTGAGATTACACTGAGTAATTACGAGCTTTTGAAAAATAATTCAACATAATTCAACACTTTGTTCGACACCTTTACTTTGATCTTGCATAATCCTTTAACAGTGTAACAACGGACAATTTTGAAAACTGTTTTTTTTTTTTTATGTCAGCAAATTTTGACACCTTTAAAAATCTTTTCTGATGCATCTATCGAACTAGAAACAATGAACCCTAATTAAAAAACAAAAAACGTTCATTAGTTATAGAGGTTTCACAAGGTCATTTTTCCCTATTGAAGTGTCAGACATTAGTCTCATGTTTCAGGTCAAAGGTTTATGCCAACATGTAACTTTTAATATTACAAACACAAATTGACAGCACGTCACATGATCAACGTATTTGTTTAAAAACCCGAAAATACACCAGTCTCGAAAGATCCACTTTACAGTCATCACCAACTACACGTTACATTGGAAGTGACAGCCCATGTCAGGTATCTTCGGATCTGGTGTTCAATTCAACACAAAATGAGACTCACCGGCTGGTGTTTCTAAATGATAAGTTTGATACAAAATGACAACTTGTCACCGGCCAATACATCTTCTTTACCCTTTGGTTTTTAGAAAACAACTTTTTTGACAGATGATATGTATTTATTAAACTAAGGCACAAAAGATCGGTAATCAAATAATCAGAAGTTTTCTTAATCTACAAGTTTAATTTCTGGATACCAGTACCAAATGCCATCAGGAATTGTTTTCTTCTAACATACCACACCGTCTGAGAAATGATTCCCCAATCACGCAGTTTGGATTTCGAATCGCATTAACTACACACAAGGGACATTACTTAGGATGTTGCTATAACAAGTTAGAATAATATTATTTTCCAATTATGTTCTCAAGAGAATCCAAGAGGGATGCGGTCGCTCTCAAATGTTGCGAAGCATTTTGTTTCTGTGGTGACACCGTGGTGATAATATCTCTATCCAGATGTGAAAACAGTCGTTACTCTCTATTCATAAGCACGGGTGGAGAAAACTCGAATCTATGGTGTATATACTAAGTCTATAGCTGAAGTCCTTAACCCAGAAACAAAAGCAACACATTATTTTGAGAACATTAAAGTAGCAGTGTGGATCAGTGATAGCGTATTCGAGATGCAATCAATACCCTGCAAACTTAAACCCTCGTAAATATTTGTCTTGTCTACTCATAGAGAAAGGACCTTTCTCTATGGTTTACTCAGCGCTTGCTCAGAAGAAGGGTGGGGACGAAGAGACAAGCGGAGTCGGGTAGGAGTGGGATGCCGTGGGGGGTCTCTGGCGCGATTCTTACGGTCGGTGTGGCCTGCCTGGATTGGGTGTCGTATCGAATATCACGGGGCATGAGAGCTGACATTAATTGAAAGCTCAACATGAAAAGAAACTGGGCCGTACGGTTCACGTTGCACAATACCCTCTCTCTCTAAATGAATGACATCCTCTGACATCCAGACCATTATTTTGAGCTTTTTTAAAAGTCATGGGTGGTATTAACTAAGGGAATAAAAGGGTAGCGACGAGTTCTTAAACGGCCGTTTAAAACCGGCAGGGTCGTGGCCGTGCGATAAAGGCCCGAGCCGAAGGCGAGGGCCTTTATCGCACGGCCACGACCCTGCAAGGTTTTAAACGGCCGTTTAAGAACGAGTCGCTACCCTTTTATTCCCATTCATAAATGCCCTTTTGGTTAAAAGGCGTAATAAAGTAGGAAACTCTGTAAAAACTTATCTGTTTTCCGACGTCCTTGAGCTCTGTACGTGAGACAGTTTTCGGATATGCATTGTGCGCGTAGTAACGCACCCTCGTGTCCATGGACTAAAATGGCGCGGCGAGATCGATCTCCCCTGAGAATGGGGTTGTGGGCTAACCCGCACAAATGCTATCCGAAAACAACCGGTCTTAAACAGCCATCAGCCGTTTAAACACCCCCACGTGACGTGCTCTCCACCAATAGGAGGAATAGCGAAACTGTCTGGGGTATTTATGAATGAGGCATAAAGGACAATCAGTCAACTACAAAGTCGGCAAAACAAAAGAAAAGGTAACAATGCCTGAAATACTAAAAATAGACAATCTCCGTCAACAGGATAATGCTTCATTACCCAAACTGTTTTTTAATCACACGTTTTCGCAAAATAACGGAGTCTTTATGCCAGTGTATTTTGACAGCCAGGCGATGCGCTTAACCAAAATTGTAGCACGTGTCAAACTCGGAACAAAATAAAAGTTAACAATGCCTGAGTACAAAGAAACAATACAAACATAAACAAAATAACAATCACGGGCCCTCAACAATTCAGATAAACGCCCATCAGCACCCGCAATTCTGCTACGGCTATTGCCATTGGCTACAACGACAACGTTAGAGAATAGGACTTTTCAGTAATCCAGCCTTGCCAGTGCCAAAACCATTATTTCAGACACAGGCTAATTACTCACAGGAAATACAGTAACTCATTCACACTCGAATATTAACCTGCGGACTGGAGTACTAAACTCATATTCGAGTACTAAACTCGCGTTCGAGTGCTCATGTGCGTATCGAGCTCGAATATAGTACTGTTATGGGACTACTTTTCGTATGATGGCGTAGTAATATTATGCATACTAATTAGGGAAGGGTAGTACTTAAGCCAGGGTGCGGCCTATGATCGCCAGTATAGCTGTTAGCCTGGTCTGGGAGGTTGGAGTCTCCGTCCTTAGTTTGTCTAAGTTACGTAAGTTAAGTTATAAATAAAGCAATTGTGTTATCTGTAAGAAGAAGTCTCACAAGCCTGTTTTATTTGAAGTTGTGTGTTTTAGTATCCCGGTTGGCTGACAAAGCCATAATAGTACCCAGAACTCAGGTACACAATGCTAGAGATAGCCGTGTTGTACTATGGTCTGATAGATTTTGTTATGTAGTCTATAAGTGCTATACCGCTCTCTTCCTTGTTAAAACTCAAGTACCATATCCGTTTCTGTTCCCGTAGACATAACACTCACCATACTCCCTGGCTTCAGCTTGATAAGTCATTTTACCGAGACGAAGTTGGTCGGTGGCCCAAGTACAACTTCCAATCTCGTCACTCTTTTCGTATAATTATTTTCGTAAATTACAGTACTCGTACAAAGTGGTATACTCAGAAGACTTTTTGTACTCGTCATATAATTATAGTGTCTTAGATGCCCAATCGTATGCAATTGCACAAGTTAGGGTTGAAGTAGTACTCGACTCTAGTACCTTTACTGAGTAATATAGTACTCCAGCTAACTTCAGCTATAAATTGTCTCCCTCGTATTATTTCGTTCAATTACCAAATGGATATAATTTATACAAAACATACCAGTCTTGTTCTTACTGCACATATAGTCATCGTACTCGTGTACATGTACTTTATTGTATTGTTATTCTGTTTATACTTCTTGTTAAGCGCTACGATCAGCTTCCTGAGAGCGCTATAAAAATGTTTTTAAAAATAAATATTGTATTGCATTGATCGTACTATTACACAGACAGGTGACTGTACTCGACTAAAAGGCAATACAGGGAGCTCACCACGAGTCCGGCCAATTTGATAAAGGGATAACGATAAAATCCACGTGGAACTTTTATGATTTGACTGAGTTACAATTTGAGCAGATGTTATATCATTATTTCCCCCACTCTTTCTGCAGGCGTTTCGGTGCACGTCAGTATTCTGACGTTGACGGTCGTCGCCGGGGACCGGTACTTTGCCATCTTACATCCGCTGAAATCTCGCGTGATTAAGAGGAACGCGGGACTTGTCATTGGTAAGAGAAAAGATTAGCCTTGGTTTGGACAAATAGACTTAATGCTTTCATTACGTACACAAATATACATGGATTGGTGCAAATAATTCACCTACTATCTAATAAAGCGTTGTATTATTTGAAAACACAATACAAACAAAACAAAATTATATAGATATACCTATTATGGGTGACATCCGTTCTTTCGGCCAATTTAAAAGTTTTGAAAACATAGTTTTTCTGGTGGCTGAGTGGTATTAAAACAGTTTACAAGATTAGAAAATAAATTCCTTCCGTGTCAGAATTTCTGAGTTATAGGCTATGACCCGGAATGTTTCTATAGAAATTAGTCAAACTGACGCAGAATCCTAGTCAACAGCCCATTTTTTCTTCAATTTCTACGTCAACCTGACCCAGAAATTGGTCAGGCCCCTGGGATCCGGGTCAATTCTGATCCAGGAGTTTTTAGAGTGAATACTCATTTTTTATGTAAACGAGGAGCTAATATTTATTGCCATTTACGGCCCCCTCCCAGGTATACTGTGGGCAATAGCACTCCTGATCAACATCCCCCTTCTTATCAACATGAAACACCTCACCTTCGAATGGAGTGATGGGAGAGTCACCAGCTGGTGCTACGAGTTCTGGGTAACCGACGACGGCGGTAAGGAAGACAAGACCCTCCGCGCCATCTACACCACTCTGATGTTCGTCCTCGTCTACGTCCTTCCGCTCTTGCTCATGTCTGTGGCGTATATCCGGATTGGATGCACACTGAAAACTCGCAGTACGCATGGGCCAGGGGTCACAGTTGGCTCCACCATGTCCACCCAGGAAAGGTCGAAACGAAAGGTATGAACATTATGATACTATTTTTATACTATTAAAATCGTCAAAATCTTGATTTTCAGTCACAAACTTAGGCCTAATACAACTCTTTTTCGACTGTTTAGCTAATACAAAATATACACAAAATTTACTGCTTCGGATGCTGTGATTTAAACTAAGACTCCCGACTGATCCTATTTTTCCCCCGATGTTAATTCGTAATATATAATACTGCTGAAGAATTGTTCGTAGGACTAGATGAGTAAAGTATTTTGTGTTTCCGAACTAAGAATCCTGTATAAGATTTTAGATAAAACCATAAAAACAATTTTGAAGAGCCCCAAACAAGGTCGGCTATTGCAAAATAAAAAAAAACGTTATTAGGCCTATATGACTCTTGTGGATTTCACCGCAAAAACAAAAAATCGCGGCAAAACTTCCTCCGGCGTGAACTAATTCCGACCGGAGACCTCCATCTGTCCTCGACGTCGATCACCTAGTTTATAACCAGACTTCATTGTTAATATGGATCTTCATTGACCAATTCCAGAAAATGACCACTTTTAGGTTACGACTGTTTGAGCCCCAGTTTTTCTTTTCACACACGATGTTTACACAAGCATCAAATACATTTTCCACAAAGAAAGATATTTTGATAACGGAGAACAGAAATTAGCTGCCAAATTTAAATATATTACAAGATTAACTTGAAAAGTTGATTGATGAGTTGGCTATATAACACTATATTTATTGTTTTTATTTCTTTGACAGGTTATTAAAATGGTGGTGGTGGTTGTGAGTATATTTGCTCTGTGTTGGTTGCCGCATCACATGGTGAATCTCATCGTTGATTGGGTACCTGGCCTGGTAAGTTCAACCACGTGGTGTATTCTAGACTAATGATAGGTCGGAGGGATCCCTTTATCGAAGCAACAGTGTTTTGTTAAAAACTCATAATACAGAGTGTTCTCTTTAAACAAAGTTGAATATTTTTGCACTTGTTTATAATAGTTAATTATTTTATGTATTTCCAAGATGGTACTTGAAACTTGAAAATATTTGGATTTGCATTTGCCACCTCTACTTTCTGTATTTGAACATTAAACAGGATTATAATTAATTGGTCATACGGTGTAAAGGCTAACTAAGTTTGTGCAAATTTAAAACTTATAACATGATGACAACACAAAGACGTCAACTACACTCCATTAAAACTCAAAATTAACACAAAGTAGCAAGAAAATAGGCCTGCCCAATATACATTAACAAAACAAAAAACTAAAAATCGCAATATAGCAAAACATAACACAAGATTCACATTTATTGTTTACATTGGAAAAAAATAGATAATTTGATTTACTAATTACACTGTTTTCATTTTGTTGACAGCACTCGCAAGATGTCTCGAAAGAGGTTTGGTTTCTTTGCACGTGGATGGGATACGCCAACAGCGCTTTGAACCCATTTGTTTACTGTGGCTTCAACGAGAACTTCAGGCGGGGGTTCCGGGACGTCTTCACGGGGAGGTGGTGCGCGAACAGGAGGAGACTGGTAAGGCCTGCTTTGACTACTCTAAAAACATTCAACCGGGTTAGAATTGACCCTGTCCTAGGGGCTCTGACCCATTTCTGGGTCAGGCTGACCCAGAAAGTGGTTAAAATGGGATTCCAACTCGGAATCTGCTCCAGTTTGACCCATTGCCGAAGACCACGACTAAAGTTCTACGTCCGAGTTGCACGAGATTCAAATCCCGCATTAAAAAATTAACATTTTATAAAATGACTGAAAATTCATTAAAAGGTGTTCAGTCTTCCTTGATCAACTTTGATGAACTATGAACACTTTTGTATATATATTTCTAGTCCAAAAGTGAAGTAAGAAAGGACCTTCAATGGATGTCATCCTCATGTAAAGAAGTACAATGTTTAGTAAAGGTGGGTTGGCGTGTCCCCTTACTACTAACACTGGTGTCCCTTGTGGAAGACTTTAACTAACTGGTCCATAGTTCAAGAGTTGCTAAAGCACAACTATTGGCCAAGCAAGAAAACTTGCTTTAGCCAAAATATTACGTAATGTGTTACGGTTTGCTGTTTACCAGCTCCTCTTTCTTCAGCGGAAATTTGTTCTGCCTTAAGCAGCTCTAAGTTTGGGCCCTAGTGTGTGGTGGTCTGCTCCAACGTTTGTTTCTTCAAAGACACTATCAATCTTTTAACAAAGCCTCAAACACCTTCATCCAAGGCTTCCATAACCCACAAGACCATCCTTTGATTTATTTGGTTTGCGTGACTCTGTCTTGGCTCGTATTAATAGGGTAAACCATCTCACATTCATTCATCAGGACTACATTAAACGTGTTAGTCACACACTTTATGAAGACGAACACCGTTCAGCAAGTTGTCAAAGACTGCTGCTACCCCACGACGGATTGCTGATCACCGGCGGGCCCATATTGGGATCCCCCAAAGAGCTTTGACTTCCAGGATCATGTTCGGCCATGGAATTCAGCAAACCTAATCCCAAACCCCGACTTTGACCAGCTTTAACCTACAACTTACACTTTAACAACTACTAATCCAGTCTGGTTCTAACTCGACTTTCGAATTTCCAGGATCTCTGAAAACTAATGCTAACTCATTACTAACAAGAGTAAAATGAAGGTGTAAATAATTGCACCAGAATCGAATAATTTTTTCATTTTTTTTCATCGGATTTTTATAATCTATTAATCATCGGAAAGGTCTTCAAAAGAGTGTGACCCAATTTGACCTTCGAAGTCTTCCGGCTCAAACCGGAAGTTGAAGTTTAGCCTAATATTTGAGAAAAAATCAAACTCCTGAACCCCACTTATGTCAATGTTCTTTCTTCTTCAGGTCAAGCCGAACAAATCTATTTGTAATTCACACACGGACGGCACAGTCGTGGAGTGTACAAGCATGCTTTGATGAACTGGTGACCTGAACTCTGATACGCAAGCTGATACGCCTCAGAAAAATTGTTGAAAGCTCAATCAATGAAAAAACGAGCCCAGCGGCTATGTTTTTTCCCCCTACGCAAGAACTGCCGTTGGGCTTTCCTTTCAACCATTACGTATAATGGGATGATATGGGTTTTTCGTAATATGCTGATTAGCGACCTTTATCTCATCCAAAAATCCATAGGCTTACACAATTATTTTACCTGCATTTTGAAATGCGAATGATTTATGGGAACGGGCCTTTTTAACTGGAAACAATTCAGGTCATTATTATTTGAAAGGAAAGAACGTAAAGAAGTTAACCACAAGAAGTGAATTTCAAGAGAGGCAGATTTGAGTCATCAATCCTTCATGACGCCATCGATTGGATGTTAGCCACGCCCACTTTGTAGTTCTTTACGAATATTCTAAACAGGAAACTTAATAAATAATAGCTGGTTCGAAGAAAAATATTCTCAAGTATTTCAGACTGAAATATTTCTCAAGATAACTGGTATAATTACCAAGACACTACGCTTTCAGGTTGACAAGATTTTACTATTAGGTGATAGCCGAATAATTATTAGAGTAGATTGGCTTATACATGACCAGAATAAAACATCATATTGAAGGAAATGAAGGTTGTACAATCCAGCCAGGTACCCAAAGTACGGTTGGTTGGTGCAAGCTTTAAAAATGCATGTTAAAATGCAATGAGTTTGAAGCTCAAAAACACTTTTTGACTATAGTCACGAGTAAAACGTTCCCAGTCACCAATCCGGCTTTCAGTCAAGCCTGATTCAGTACATGATGGTAGCCTACCGTGAGGCCTAACCCATTTCTGGGTCAGTATGACCAAGAATCTGTGACACAATGAAACAGCAAAGGGTCAAAATGACGAAGATTTCGAGTTAAAATCTCATTTTAAAATCACTTTCCGGGTCAGCCAAACCCGGATGGGTCAGCCACTATGACCCGGAATCCGGGTAAACTTTGACCTGTGAGTATTTAGAGTATTTCTTTCACAAGGCATGTTTTCCTTAAAAACACCACTCAAGAAAATCTATATGTCCACTGAAACATTTCAAAGGGCACCGAGGCAATGACCAGGGGCACCGAGGCAATGACCAGGGGCATGGAGGCAATGACCAGGGGCATGGAGGCAATGACCAGGGGCATGGAGGCAATGACCAGGGGCATGGAGGCAATGACCAGGGGCATGGAGGCAACAGCCAGATGAGCCTGGTTCAGACCATGCTCCACATACCGGCTTCACACCACGTGCACACTTAACATGTTATCTAATATTAACGCGAAGGCAATTATTTTAATTTTTCTATTTATTATAAAAACACTTATGCTACAAATTCAATGATGATTAACTGGAATAGGTTGTAAAATTATATGTATTTATACCTCACTATAGAGACAAGAATACTTAAGTTTTAAAAATAGCACTAGTAGTATAGAACTAAATCACCAATTCACCTGATTTATGACTTCCTTTTTAAAAACTGTACTCTAGTTTTCATCACCCCTTAATACCGTTGTGCAGATTCCACCATTTAGGTCTAACCCTTCCAAGTACTTTATGCACAGAAAGTGGCGTAACTAAAGTTGGGCGAGGGGCGGTAGCCCCTCCCCCAAGTACAGAACCCTTTCCACCCCCACCCCTACATCGAAAAAATACACAAATGAAAAGTTCGATATATACCCTTTGCTCCCCCCCCCCCCCCCACCCACCCCACCAATAATAATGTTTGCTTAATACGCCACCGAGTACAGCATATAACAGCTAGATCATGCATGCAGGAAGGATAATTGCCCCTTTTGAAAACCGTATTACTATTACTAGTTACAAGGGCCACTCTACATTATGGCACCAGCTTTCGGGACAATTCCCCATACTAAATTTCAGAGGGCAAACAAGAAAAGAAAAAAGTGGGAATAAGATAAGAATAGGAAGAATCGTGCCTGTGGATGTAAAATATGTACCTGTATTGTAAAATAGTAATATTTTGGTGAAAACAATAACGTGTAGAGCTTCAAATACATTTTGTCTGTCTTTAACTTTAAGAATGGATAATATTATGCGAGTATGTCGAGCAAAGATGATGATCTTAAACAACACAATATTCATTATTACATCTAATTTTAATCACAATTTTAAAGTTGTTTCTGTAATGTTTAAGACTTCTAGATCAGATAAATTCACCAAAATGTAAAAGTGTATGTTCACTTATTCTGTGGATGCTTTTCAGCTATTTGTGTACGAGTCACATCTGTGAATTATGTTTTTTTTTTACTGTACCTATAAATGCAAAAACTGGGGCGTTAAAATTGACACCAGGGTGTTATCGCATATAGATACCCCCAAGAGAATCAAAATTAACACCAATGAATGTAATTGTTTTGACAGAAATTAGTGTTATTTTAAAAGTATCTATATTTGACAACACCCATGTCGATTTCAGCACCCAAATTTTTGCAGTTACAATTTCTTTCTCGGAATCAGCATTTCTGTTTGCTTTTATAGAATTGTCTTATTTCAATGGATGATAGATGGGTCATGTTGAACTAGTATTTATTAGCCTACAGCACAAAAATTGTAAATAAAAAAAATTATTTCGGAAGAATGATTTTATGTACTTTAACTTTTGTATTAGGCCTACTGTTTAGATTTCCTCCCCCCCCCCCCCCCTATTTAGCCCCCATTTATTTATGATTTATTAATTTTCTTCTTCAGTTATTTTAATTATTAGGCTTTATTACTGTTTTATTCGTTTATTTTCTCTTTTGGGGGTGGGGTGTTACTACTTGCTGAACAAGACAGGGTCCATAACGTACATATTTATTATTACAGTAAGTATAAATATTTGTAAATATAAATATTTCCAGTGTTCAAAAAGTGGGCGGGCCAACACGTCCTCGTGAAAGTTAAAACCCATGATGATTCAACTTCATGATGATTCAACTTCTGTACACTTCAGTCCCAGTACATTGTACAATCTCAAACGGGATTGGGTTAGTGCAAATTACCACAATAAATTCCACATGGAACTTTTTATCAGTCCCAATGCAAACATTGTACAATTAACATTTCAATCGGTTACTCTTCCATCATAAGACCGAGGAGGGCCTCAGCGTAGATCCTTCATGAAAGGTGTCTAGTATCAAGGTAACCAAGGTACCGAGTTAATAAAGGGCAACTTATAAACAAAACTTCAAAGACAGTACGGTACAAACAGGAAATAAGGCCAATACATTCTGAAATGCTATATAGTTAATTCCCAATACAATTGGCCTACCCTGAACGGGTGAGTATTGTCACCAAAATACTTAAAGGTGCTGTATACGTTTGGTAATTGGAGCCTACTGATTGTGTTAATCCTATACAATAAAACTAACCTGTGAAAATTTCACTTCAAAAGGTGGTCGCGTTTTTGAGATATCACCGAAAAACCGGAGCGAATATTTCCACGCAGGAAGAAGGAATACAGTCTGAGAAACATTTGCGACAGAAACGCTTCTCATATTCAAATTTTGGGGAACAAAAAGTGATTATTTTCCATAACCGTAGTACTTAGAAAATAAAAGTTTATCAAAATTCATTATACTACCCAAAGCTGCTGTACTTCTTACAAAGTAAGTTTTTATTGACATTAATTTTCAGAGTCATTATCAAACGTATTACAGACCCTTTAAAGGAGCTCTATACTTCTGGTAAGATACAAAACAAAAAAGCTCACAGATTCACACTAAACTTACATGGTTTAAAGATATTGATAGTCGAAAGCTTCCCTTAAAATATTAGTGGCTGAGGTGCTGTAGTTTTTGAGAAATTAGTAAAACAATATCACGAAAAGACTTTTCGTCTCACTGAGACGAGAAGTCTTTTTTGAAGACAATTCGTTGAATGCTGCCCTCACACACTCGATAATAGTTGTCCATTTTCAGTTGGAAAGATTCGCAAATGGTTCATGTTTATGTTACCTCGTACCCACTAAAATAGGAGAATATCTATTTTGTGTTTGTCGTGTATAGTGGTGAGCACAGTTTCCGCGCGTGCGAGGTTGTTTGGAGTTGCTGTGTACACACTCGCGTTGTCGATAAAAAATATCTTTGCAATCTTCATAAGTTATACCACGGCTTTTATCGATGTTAGAGTCTGAAAGGTCAATTTACTAGATCTAAACTGGATTCAACGGTTGCCAATAAACCCAGGAAGAAAATTGGGAGGCCAAAGTTGACAGAATAGGCCCTAAAACGATCAAAGAGTGCGTCGGTCAAACGCCATGTCAGGTATAGAAAACTCCAAAAGTTGTTACTTCCAAGTTCCATCCAGCATGAAATTGAAAGGGTCCTGTGTCGTCGGTGCTTGGACCATCTTGGACGTAGGACTAGACTAGGAAGATACCTGGAGAAGTAAAGCCATGGGACTGAGTCTTTCGAACGCTGACCTGGCGAGATTGCTGTTAGATATGCACACACAAGTGAGTTTTCTTTATATAAATCTTGATTATTTTAATACCAATGTGACCACTCTGTTCTGTAGGATAGGAGGCATTTTGGTTTGCCAGAAATCGTGGGCCTATTTTGATAGTGTCAAAGTGTGCCATTTGATTGAATGAAAAGGCTCTCTAAGTATTCATACTTTTTAACAGTAAAACAATCACATAATCATAATGCTGCCATGTATTTTTATTTATTTTTATTGATATATATTCTTCATTAGGTCTACTTCTTGATTAAATTTAACACAAACAAAAATATTTTTTACTTTTATAGATCTGCTGTCCATTCATCAGGGACTGCTACCCCCCTTTTGAGCCACCGGTTACGTCAACACCATCGTGGAGTTGGACCAGAAAATGTTGAAGGGGGACATTTCAGAATCTTCCAATGTGTAAGTTTATGGTACCAATTAAAAACTTTTAAAAAGGCGAGTTGTTGGCCAACAGCCAAGCACCTATAATTTATTGATTTAAAAAAATGTTTTATGAGAACATACAATGATACATGTACGTACAGATGTAACCATTACCAGCTGTCCATCAATTTAACAGTATACCTGTAGTCCCGCCGTATGTAGATCCAGATGACTTTGCAGTTTGTTTGAAAGGATGCAATTTCAAATTCTTGTTTGTGTTTATTTACATGAAGTTAACGTGCATTCAACAAGAAGTACCATGTATGATGTGTACGTGTTAATTTTAGACATGTTGTACAGATTCATTACTTCAACTATTTTTATTTATTTTGTGCATCTTCTGTAGTTCTGTTATTTCTGGAGTTGCACCATTTGAATCACCAACAGAAAAGTGGTAGGTGCACACATTTTTATTTCTGTTAATGTCAGCTCTATTAGTATTAAATGTAAACTAGTTAACTGGTAAGTTGAACTCGTTTCTCGTTTCATGAATTTGGCCAATATTCATGTCAGAACATACAACGCAATTGAAAAAAGGGATGTATACTATGCCAAGCCAATGAGGAGGAGGCAGAGATAGCAATTATGTGAAAAGGGCACCACAGCATTTTTGTCTGAATTAGGGGGCATCATGGCAAAAACAAAATTTAACGAGACAGGTGAAAAAACTAAGGCCCCCAAAAAGGTGTACACAAAAACAATGCGTCTTAATAGGGGGCGACTTTGTAGTGGGCAACTTTGGAGTGGGCGAGTTGACAGTAACGACACTGTAGCCAATACGTTTGTTGTAAACACAATCCTTTGGCTGCTTTTTATTAGTTTTGTCTTGGTGTGATCATGCTGAATTTTGTCATTACAACAAGAGACAATTTTTTATTTTTTTAGTCCAGAGATAGTAAAACATTTCCTTTATCAGAAATGCATGAAATACAAGTGCGCCCAAGAAGTTTACCAAACATTCATCATTGCTTTTATGTACACCATGTATGATGATCATATGCAAAGTGATTTAGCCTTTTTTTCCTCTTATTATTTTAGGTATGATAGTATTGTGCAATACAAGTCTTTTATTCGAATTGCACTTGGTTTTATTGCATTTATAGTACATTTTGGTCTTGACTTGTCCCAACTGGGTCCCAACTGGGTCGCTGTACTCAATTTATTTTTAAATTCTGATATCTGTGCAGATGCAAAAATTCAGTCTTTAACTTGACCATTTACGTTCAGGTTAAGACATTTCTGTGCACAGTAACCCTGGTTATTTCAATAACCTTATATTATTTTGAGTCCATTTTTGGTAATTATGTTACCTAACCTGGTACTTTTTTTCCCCCTCAAATTTCAGGCCTCTCTGTGACTGACCTACCGTTGTATCACGTTAAAGTTTTGGAGGATTCTGTCCGGAGGTACTTGCAGCAGGAGAACTTGACCAGTGTCTGGTGTCTTTCTGATATTGTAACCTGGCCAGATTTCTGCAACCAGAGATATCCGTCACTTCGCTAAACGTGGATGGATTTTGCGTTCTTGTGTAAATACCGCGAAAGTTTTTGGCTGTTTTACCAGCATTTTTAGACACTGTATTCAGCTGAAACTTTCACATGTGATTTTATAGAATCTTTCTGTATAATTTTGCCTATAAATAAGTCTTTACATAGAAAAAAAACTAAACAATCTAAGACCCTACCTTTTCGGTCATTTATTATTTATGTTGTAACAAAGTACTGCTAGATAATTGCCTAATTGTTTGTTTATTAGGTGTTATAGAGGATTGGTACAGCCAACAAAAAATAGTTGCAGACAATATTGATGTTTTGTGTGATCAACCGTATACTTGAAAAAACAAATCTGTGAACATTTTTGCTCAATCCGTTGTGTGAGTCAGGAGAAAATAGTGAACAAGTATGCTCAGTTGTCAGCACGTAAATACATTGTCGTTATTTTGGGTTCTAACAACCGAAATCAGTAATATAGTGCATTTGTTTTAAGAGTTTCAGATACAGTTTTCTTGATTATGAATTCATATTTCACAGAAAAAAAGGTTCCAGTGTGAACTTCATAAAGTTTTCAATTCTGTATAATGACTGTAAGATAAAGAAAAATCAATGTTCATTGTGGATTTAAGATAAAGAAAAAGCCACGTTCATTGCTTTTTGTGGCTTCCGTTTAGTATCAATAGTAAACTTATTTTAAGCAATACTCACGACCAAGTGTGCCAAATGCTGTATTGCAAATGGAGCCACTCCAGAGATAAGAGGGAGCATACAACAAATATTTCAACATTGATGCTTTATACCAGTCTACTAATTGCCTGGGCGTCCTTTAGTTGCTTTTAATTATACTTAGCATTAATATTTGTTCTCGGTCCTTTATCATTATTTATGTTAATGACGTATGCAACACATCTGATATAATTTCATTCTGTCTTTTTGCGGATGATACAAGCTTGTTGTATAATCACCATAATGTAGATATTGCTATTAATAATCTTAATATTGAACTTATTAAAATAAATAATTGGTTATTATCCAATAAACTATCGATTAATGTACTGAAAACGAATTACATAATTTTCAGCTCAAGGCAAAATAGATATTATAATAATGGTAATATTTGTATAAATGGCACTGTTTTAAATCAAGTGGAAAGTATTAAGTTTTTAGGAATCTATATTAATGAGAATCTTTCTTGGAGTAAACATATTAATGTATTAGTGAGCAAAATTTCGAAAAATGTTGGAGTTATGAATAGATTGAAGCTAGTCCTACCTAAAAATATTCTTTTAACATTATACAATTCCCTTGTACTGCCATATCTTAATTATGCTATACTAAACTGGGGCAACTCAACAGCTTCACAGTGTAACCAACTTCTTCTTTTACAAAAGAAAGCAGTCAGAATCATATGTAAAACCAATTATAGAGAACACACCGATTCGTTGTTTGCAGAGTTGAAAGTTCTCAAATTTAATGACTTGTATAATCTTAATCTAGGTAAATTTATGTTTAGGTATAAAAGTGGCAAATTGCCATCCAATTTTAATGATCTCTTTATATCATGTTCATCAGTACATACGCATGGAACCAGAAGTGCATCTAGGGGTGATCTCTATACTATATACAATCGAACTTCTTTATCCAAAAACAGCCTCATACCAAGATGCATTCTATTCTGGAATAACCTTGATATTAGACAGTCCCTCACACTTAAATCATTTTCCCAAAACCTGAAACATTACCTTTTGAGCATGTATTAACATGTATTAATAAAATGTATAATTTAGTTCTATATGTATCATTATTTCTACACAACATCGTATAATCATTTTAATTAGTTAGTCTGGTCTCACTGTCTCCTTGTCTTGTCCGAGTCCTTGTCTGTCATAGGGAATGGCATAAAAGCGTCACGCTTCACCCTTTTCCTACATGTTGGTAAATTTAACTATTGTTCTCATAATTTTGGAATTGTATGTACAGGTATGTACTGATTACTTAAATTGTATTTGCATGTATGATATTTATGTACCAGCATGAAATAAATGTTGTTGAAATCAAAAAAAAAAATCAAAAAATGTGGGTATGTGTGTGAGAAATTCATGCAGCTGAAAGAAGAAACTTAAAATAAATGAATGTTTCCATAAAACAAGAAAACAAATGTCAAAGTGTTGTCATTAATATGGTGGTAAACATTTTTTTAAATTGGTTAACTGATCATAGGTTCCCTAGAGAGAAGGGTAAAACAATATTATCTACTTATATCGGAGGAATGGAATTATGCTTAAAAATATTTGTTTATTTTGTTGTATTATATTTTTTTATAGTGGGCTTGCGGGATTAGGCCTCTTTCTTTAGACGAATGCACCAAGCATTTGGAGAGCCAAACGTGAGGAAGCCACAGTAAACAGTTTGTAAGACCAAAAATGCAATCATTGTTGGTTTTTCCTTCTCAGTAATCTAGAGGACAAGTGTAAAAGTTTTTCAAACAAAACAAACGAAACCTTGATGAAATTTTGTTATAATAGCAATGACTCGTGTATATAATTATACTGCATAGTGAGTGTTCTCACAAGATAGTCGGGCACCTCAATGTTTACTCAAAACCGCATTCAGTTCTGTGTAGTAAGTAAGGAGCCATACGTTTCCTTACGCAGCAGCTGATTGGTTACATAGCAACATAGCACACTCAGTTTGGTTCACGGTTTTACCAATCAAGTAAGGGCTCTCATTTACAAACGAAATATGGCGGCCATTTCGATTCTGAACGGTATAAACGCTGACGAAGACGAATTCTTAAAGTATTCTTGACTGTTTCGAGAATCCTTAAAAATAAAGAATACAGTGAAAGACTAGATCAATAGTGTAGCTAACATTCTATGAGTAAAATTCTTCTGCCCAATTACGTTAACTATCATAAGCAAATGACTTTTCCGGAGACACTTAATTATTTCTAATTCTGCACACACGGATGCTTTGTTTTTGGTCTTATATTTCTTTATTTTGAACACAGAAAATTATGTCATAGTTTTTGTAGGTATAATGAAACATTGTTGCTTCGTTATGTGATGTTTTTGTTTTGTTACAATAATAAATTTTCCCTAAATGAATTTTTGAAAACGTGTCCTCCAAGCTCATTGTTTATGGAAAACCGTGGCGGTCATGCAAATAAAAGGAAGCACTTTTCTCCATGCACTGACTGTTACAGAAGTGATTTGAAAACCGAACAAAAGTAATTACTCCAGCCCACAAAACCACCCTCCAGCATTAAACACTGTACAACTATTGAAAGATTTGTTTGAATGCATTACTTATTACGTGAAGCGCAAAGCATGTGTAATTATAAATCACAGAGTAAAAACCAGTAATCTTTACACACAGCTATGCCGGTGTGTAGTTCAAACATCAGAACCCAGCTTCGTTGCAAGTACATAGTACATGTACAAACATTACACGATGACCAGACCCGTACCCCGCGTGTGTACAGTTCAAAAACCGCAAACATTTATAAGCTATTATTAGCACAGCGCGAGACACGCGCACGGTGGTGTTATCGATCGCTGGCTATGGCAAGTGACCTTTCATGACCTCGAACCCGATCTCTCTCTATTTTTAGTCAACTTTCGAATTCATTCACAAGTAAGAATCGCCGGTTCACGAATCATGAGTCTCTCGCTGCAAGAGGGCGCCATGCCAATAATTGTAATCTGCAACGGATTTACACAACTTTCCTGAAAAACTTCCGTGTAATTTTCACTTTTTTCTGAAAAACCTGACGACTTATGAGGCTGAAACTTCTACAGGTAAATTGTATTGTATACATCTTTATTCACAGTGAGTAGGGATTCATTCCATGGCCTAAAACTAGAAGTATAGAGCTCCTTTAAGGACCGAGGTTCCGAAACATTCCCAAATGGGACAGTTGACGGTTCCCGACCCATTTCCAAGTAGACGTTTTTGTTGTTATCTCCCATTATATTCTCAAACGGCCAGTTAAATAATGGGACCTCACAAATTCACAAGCGGGTAGGTCTCCAAGTAGTAATGCAATGCTGAATGCACTATATGACGTGGGTCTAAATCAACAACACAAATAAAATACTGAATTAATACATATCATTAACAACAACAAAGGTTTCATTTTCTTTATTTGTTTAAGTTTATCTTATTTTATTTTATTTACTTTCCTAAGATACAAATATAAACATTTTTAAACAGGGACAACAACTTTGTTTCAACTTTAAAAACATCTACTAATGGAGTTTAATCATTTTCTGAGTTAAATGCAGTTTAACTATACCATCCAATCAACATCAGCTTTATATTAAACCATAGAAAAAGATGGCTAAACCTAACCATGTTTTCAATCTAACTTTGGCACTTGTTTTTACCCAAACACTGATGTGAATAAAGCACTGCACACTCAATACTCCCCCCCCCCCCCCCCCTTCCCCCCGAGGCGAGTCCTGTAAAACAAATCCAGAGGCATTTTCCTTTAGTGGGATTCGGACCCACGACCTTTGTTATTCATCATTCAAGATCAGATGTCTTACCAGTAGCACACAGGGCTTGTCCTGTCACTAGAGGAGTCCTATATTTTACCAGTGAGTGCAGTTCTTTTTTTCACAGAACTCAGTCTGGGAAAACACTGCAGGGATGAGACTTGATGAAATTGAAAATTTCTGAAAATTGTTCTCCTGCTTGAGTTCTCCTTTGTTCTAGACACAGAACCTCCCAGATGTTAGGATTGAGGTTTACAGACTCTGTGCATCACCAGAAATACACAACTACAGGTTTGGACACAATGAGAATTATTTATTTTTTTCATTTTTGTGATTAGCTTCATTTCTATCAAAGATTTGTTATGGCCTAAGGAAACGTTTCAAGTCCATGAGAAATCACATGCCTATACCCAACTGTTAATACAAAAAGTTTAGGCACTTATTAGTGAGCAAGGTGTTATCTAATTTGAGATCAAATGAAAATATGAAACTTGGCATTCCCAAATGGGCGGGTTTGGCAAGTCCTTTTGCATTCCCAATTGGGTTGTTTGTAGAATCAGTGAGCAATCCATAGAGTTACGCAGTCCATCTCTTGTTCTAGTTGACAGCTGAGTAGATCATCTTACTGATCTAATAATTCAGCCCATACGTTATTAGACTTCTCTCTGTACTTTCTTTTTTTGATTCCCTCAATGCTTGTCTGAAGTCCTCCCTCTACATGTTTCTTTCAGAAGGTTTCTTAAACTTCATACCAATGACATCGAAGACGTCTTTCTCACAATTCACCGGCAGCGCTTCTCCAATTATACCTAGACATTAATTAAACAGTTTTAAATAATAAATCAATACCTGACAACACTGCTGGGCGATTTAATTGAAGGCATGATTACTAACAAACATTTTAACATTAAAACCAACAAAACTACATAGAATGTTCTTGTGCATGGTTAAAATCATAACCTACAAAGAAATTATGATATTATTGCATAAAACATTCACACAAGCAGTAAATACAACTAAATCAAATCACATTCAAAGAACACAATTATATTATGCAACAATTTGGGTAGCCTGAATATTAATTATTAATATTAGTACAAATGAATGGTTACTTAAAAAGTGGTTTTTATCAGAGTTATGTACAGACCGTGCAAGTCACGCCTGTAATCGAACATTCTTTGGTACCACTTTGGTCCCACGTACATTGTTTTAACGTGTGAATTTAACTCGCGCACTTCAACGGGTCCCAACGTTCGAATACGCGTTAGACTTGCACAGTCTATTGCACTGATTATTGCACAAATGACAAGATGGTGTGTCCTAAACTTAACTTTTATAATTCTTTCCTTAACCAATAACAGCACAATCATGAAATAAGAAAAAGCATAATTGTTTCAGCAACCCTCCTTCCCTGGTACCCACCTGTACTTCCCATTGGTCTGATTGTATACTCATTGAGTGTGAAACCAGCTTCAATGGCCTTAGCTCTCATGTCCTTATTGAACATGTCGCTGCCAGTGAAATACAGCGTCCCGCAGTAGTACTGGTCCTTGGGGATGATTCGGATATCAATTCGACGAAATCTGAAGTCTTCTTTGTCGTCTTCCACCTTAGGTAATTGGCAAACACCCTGAGAATTAAGAATAATTGAAAACACATGTGTCATTAAGGGGGTTCATTCCAGACTTCAAGAAAAAACAAAAGTTCCTTAAATGGAATGAATCAAGAGAGGTTTGCAGTGATAAAATGGTGTCTCCGCATAGGCGCAAACCTCACTTGGTTGTCTCTTCAACATGCAGTTTCAAATCCTACTTATATGGATTAATCTAGTACCCAAAACTAATGCCTGTGGAGTTTTGTTATCACAGGACTCGGGGGGAAGTATACAGTCCTAACCACACATCAGGGTTTGGATGAGAACACAAAATAACTGCCCAACTCTTCTTCAAAATATGTAGGATTAGAAAAGGTTTCTTACCTAAACCCTTGTGAGTCAAATTGAGTAGCTAGCTACGTTATAAACTACACTTTTAAAAGTTCAATACCAACCATGAATTTAGTTTCCCCAAGCGACATGTTGTCCGTAACAAATGATGCCTTCTCAAGTTGTTTCACAACAGAGAGAAGTAACTCGGGCTGCAAACAAAAACAAAGGGCATTTTGATTAGAGAATCTTAAGGTCTATGGTAAACTTTTGAAGGGGCACAGACCAGGGGCAACAGAGGCCATGGCCTCCTGCACGCATATTCTCAATGTTAAGTTACATAAAATAAATGAGATATTATTTCAATAAGAATTTGACTCAGACTAAGCTATTGTTACAGGCAAATAATATATAGTCACTCCAATGTTATTTGTATAATATGCAGTATATCAATACTGAGATATTGAACTGAACAAATTGACCAAAACAAATAAATAACAAACTTGAATAATAATAATAAAAATACATCTATGCAGTATCGGTACTAAGTTATTAAAATGAACAAATTGACCAAAACAAATAAATAACAAACTTGAATAATAACAATAAAAATACATCTATGCAGTATCGGTACTAAGTTATTAAAATGAACAAATTGATCAAACCACATAAATGCAAACTTTCAATATTCAAAACGCAGATAATGGAAATAAAATTATTTCATGTAAGGAGGTAGATGTAGAAAAAGAATCTGAAGGATAAGAAAAAAAACACTGTCAAAAAAGTGATTAGTTCAAAAGAGAAAAGGGAAAGGGCATTGACAAAAAGAGCAATTTGTGGACCATAAAATGAGTAATAATATAGACACAAGAGTTTACATTTAAAATGTGCAAACATATTTATGCCATATATTTGTTAAAATTACAATCCTGAAAAAATATATTTGAAAACATCAAGATGCAATGAAATAATCATCAATGTAATATCAATCAATATCAAATAATGCATAGTAGTATACAATGGTAAGCAAGACTGTAAAATACAACAGAAAAGATACATTTCATAATATAGAGACAAAATAATGTCACTGAATGTGCACAAAATTCTATTCAAAATCACAAAATGATTTACAAATCAGTGTAAACTCAGTTGTAAAAGCTATTATGTGGTACATCAGTGATGACTTGTTGAAGTAAAGAAACAAAAAAACACACAGCAATGCAAAAATCAATAAGTAATTTCAGGTTTGTCAAGCAATGCGAATTGATGGAAGGAAACAAATCAGATACAAACTCATCAAACATACATATTGAAAATCATTTGTTGAAAAACGCAAAATGTAAATATTTAGAATGCAGATATAATTATAAGACAATCATTTCATTAGCATTAGAGAAAAGGATTTAGGAGAAGGACATGGGGAAAATAGATTGTCAAAAATGGACAAAGAGAGCAATTTGGGAAAGCGTGAAGTTGATGAAGAGACAAAATGCAAATCAGATACAAATTCAAACATACATATTGAAAATGAGTTGTTGAACTGAGCAAAAGGAATAATACACATCAATGCAAAATTTCAATCTTTAAAATGCACAACAATCATTTCATGAAATTAAGTACATATAGATAGAAGAGGAAATAGGAGAAGGATTCAAAGGACAAGGAAAACAAAACTTGTTAAAGATGGACAAAGGAAGCAAATCGTGACAAGAGTTTAAGTGGAAAATAATGAAAAGAGACAAAATGCAAATCAGATACAAATTCAAAACATATATATATTGAAAATGAGTTGTTGAACGGAAGAAAGGAATTAAAACACATAAATGCAATATACAAATATTTAAAATGCAGATATAGAAAGACAATAAGTTCAGAGACCAGACGTTTTTGCAATCAAGCATCAGTTTGGTTATTACATGCAATTAGGTAACAAATCAAAATGCTTGGTCTGGTACCTGTTTCTCGTCTTTGGAAGTGTACTCGGGGTGGGTAAGTAAGATGTCAATATCACCACTGGAGGCAGCACCTCGTCTGTAACTGCCGCAGATTGTCGCAATGTAGTCTGGATCCAGCTCAAGGATTTCAGCTTTGATAAATGCTTCTAGTTGCTCCATCTCGGCACGGGGGATGCGGGTCTCAAAGTCTTCAAAATGCCTGCAGTTGCCAACAAGTAAGTCTATAAGTAAGCTTTACTTGGTGTAATTAAAGAAGCAGTCAACGAGTTATGGTGATGAAACAGTCAACTAGTCAAAAACAGTCAACTAAGTATGCTATTATTATTTTATTATATTAAATACTTCTGGTAATGAAACCAACGATGCTTCATAAGGAAAACAAAACTTGTTAAAGATGGACAAAGGAAGCAAATCGTGACAAGAGTTTAAGTGGAAAATAATGAAAAGAGACAAAATGCAAATCAGATACAAATTCAAAACATATATATATTGAAAATGAGTTGTTGAACGGAAGAAAGGAATTAAAACACATAAATGCAATATACAAATATTTAAAATGCAGATATAGAAAGACAATAAGTTCAGAGACCAGACGTTTTTGCAATCAAGCATCAGTTTGGTTATTACATGCAATTAGGTAACAAATCAAAATGCTTGGTCTGGTACCTGTTCAGACAACAGTGATAGCGCTTTGAAACGCCTGTATAAAGCGCTTTATAAATGTTTATTATTATTATTATTATTAAGTGAACTTAATCACTGTAGCTAACAAGCCTGAGAAAACCTATACACAAGGGTGTTTGCTATGTGAACCAGAAAAACACTAGGGTTAACCCCAACTCTTATGTGATAAGCGGTGTGGGTTTGTTTACGTGCACTACCAGTACACAGGACCTACGGCTTAATGTCTTATCCGAAGGACAAAGTAATTATGGTGAAGTATCTTGCTCAATGTCACAAGTGCCACAAACAGAACTCGAATCCAAGACTCGAACCCACACTCTGCTGATCAGAAATACCAGAGCTTTAGTCATCTGCCCTTAGCCGCTCGGCTGCAACACGCCACTCAAAAAGTTTACAGATGATCAAAATAAACTAGTATCACTCCAATAAAAAAATCAGTGGAAAAATTATGTTTTTCTTACATTACGAATCTCTTTATCTAAGATATAAAGAAATGTTGGTCCACAAGTCATACCTGAGTCCGATTTTCTGATGGTGGTTAAGTTTATCCTCATGTTTTTCCAACTCTGTTAAAGCAATGGACAAAACAAGTACACCACATTAATCACGAGTCTCACAGGGTAGAGGGAGACTGGGAGATGGTTTTGCAGAAGACAGTGGTTGCCCAACGACCTCCCCGTATGATATGGAACAGCAACTTCAGGCCATGAATTAAACAGAGGTAACAGAGGCCATGGCCGCTGTTGCCCTTGACTTGGCCTTGGTGCCCCTCAAAAGTTTCCCCTAGACTTTTCCAATGGAAATGTCTTAAATTTCAGGTCTGCAATATAGTATCTAGAACAGAAACATTCAAATGTGTCACAGCCTAGAAGGTATTAACAACTGACATTTTATAATATAAAATAAAATGTATGACTTACCTTCAATCGTTGTTATTCCTTCATCAACAAACTTTCTTGCGGCTGCTGGTCTGAAATAAAATTACAACAAAAATATGAAGAATAAATGTAGGATCATACTTTGGTAATGACCTCAAAAAGAAATAGAGTAATTTTTATCCGAAAGCCTACTTGTTATAAAGATGATAATGGTAGCAAGCATGGTAAGCAATAAGCATCCTGCAAAATTATTTCGTCTGAAGTGCCCCAGTTTATTAGAAAGAAATACAATTTTGAAATTTATGTTGTGTCCGTTTGGATGCTGCCCTCAATACGGTCAGAGATGAGGTTAGCACCTGCTGGCATTGGTGCCCCTTCAAATATTTCTCAAATGGCCTTGCCCTCCCAATGACTTACCCAATCCCTGTCACCCTTGTGAGCAAATTAATGGCTACACTTGTGTCATCTGCTCGGATCTTCTCCAGTTTCTGCAGTTTCCCAGTTGCTAAAATCTCATCAATCTTCTTGCCAATTTTGTCTCCGACTCCATTCTAAAATCAGAAAAGAATTCCTTTGACATTTAAACAAAGGCCCCTTCATAACCATGGTTTTGTCTTCGGCTCAGTAAATTTTGAAAATGGATCAGTTTTTGATAATAAACTAAGCTGGGAATGATTTTCTCCAGCAATTTTGCATAGAAAATAATGTTGACTAAACATGTTTTGTGCAATCTGAATGCCAATACTGAGTAGCAACTGCTGATTTTTGAGTAGCAATGGAAACATTTCTGTGCAGCATTTTGATTCACTACCAAGTCAGTGTCAAGTGAGTTTTGTTTTAGTGTATCCATGAGAATGGTTATATACTCACTAGTTTCTGTGCATCTTTTCCGTTTTTTATTTTCTCTGGATGCTTAGCAATGGTACTGGCAGCCTTACGATAAGCATTGTACTTATGCATCTGTCTCGTCACATTCTTTTCATAGTTCGCCAGTTCTGCAAAATATGAGTTGGTATTTATACAAATACTTTAAAAAGCGTGCAGAATAATTGATACTTTTTGAGACTTAGGCAAATTTTTGTTCACATAATTGTTAACTTGCGCGAAAACCATGATTTGTCAGGTTCCCTCAACAACTCAACATTAACAACAGTTATACGATCAACTGCTGTAATCTAATGGGAACCAGACTGACTTACTCAGCATTAGTCTGGTCCCAATTGGATCGTAACAGTTGATCATATATAAATGTTATGTAAGCCTAATTGTTGAGGGAACCCTACAACAAGTATGGTTCTCGGTGCAAGTTGTTAGGCCTAATACGTGAACAAAAATTCACACTCACGACTCGAAAAGCAATCAATTTTCCCCCAAAATCTGTGATGTTTTTAAAACAAATTCCAGCAGTCCAGCTGTTTACAAGTAGTAGCATTCGATCGGTAAGTTTCATGATGCAGATCTTTGCAGAATAAAAATCTCGATGGGGCACAAACATAGGTTTGCAATGGTGCTAGGGCCAAGGATATTAAGGAGTGGATTGTCCCTATTCATGATGGGGCTATATATGGCAGTGACATGTCAGCTGTGTAGTCGAGTCAGAGCACACTGCAAAAAAATGCATTCAAACATCAAAATAATAATAATTAATATATTAATTTATTATTTATAATATTATTTACATTAAAATTAACAAAAACAAAAGAAAAGAAGCTCAAGATATATGAAGATACAATATAAATACATGTTCGCTATACTCATGTTCAATGGTTTGTTACATTTTAATTAACTCAGGAATTCTAAATTAATTTCTCACGAAATAGGTTAAACGTACACGACGTAAAACTGAGCAAGCAGACGATTAAAAAAAAACGCTAAAAAGAAAAAAAGTGACAATACAGTCAACGAAGATAAAAAGGAAAGAAAAACGTTCAATAAATACCTGAGAGGACGTCAACCAGTTCTTGATTTGGATTTTCATTCTGTGGAGCTTTGCGTTTACTCATTTTGTGGCTGATAATTATGATATTTTGATACTTTTTAACCTCGCGAGAAACTACAACAGCAATCTTATTCGACACATGCACAGCCAAAATGTAACGCACGACTTTTTTGTTTAAAAATCGGTCCCAAAAGTCTGGTGTCCGCAGTTAAGGGTTTAGCATATTATGTTAGAGGAAGTCTAGTTGTCAGACATGCAAATATTAGAAAATAAATTGGCAAAAACCCGAGGTGGCGCTATACAACTTTTGTGGTGGCAAACCTTTTGTTTGCCGATTGGGATGGGGGGGTGGGGGGGGGGGGGGTGGGGTGGTTGGGGGGGGGGGGGGGGGGGGGGTTGCATGTGTGGATGATTTAATAAAGCTGGTGACGACAAAAATTAATTGCTTTTAAGACTATGAGTATGACTTAGTTGACTTTTTTAGAGTTATTTTAGCTGGTATGAGAAAGGGGTGGAGGATACTTCTAATATCTAGAAAGGACATCAAGTAATAAGCCACAAGGAAACTGAGTAAAAAAATAATGAAATTTGGGGTTGAACAAAGAACAATGGTTTTTCCCAAAATTATCTTTAAAATATGATGTGTTTTAGTGTCAACAGTTCTTCAAATTATTATTCAATTGCATAAATTGTAAAAAGATGATCGCTTTATTTTCTCTATAAAAAAATAACACAAACAACCAAATAATGAAAATATATAAAAAATAATAATTTGCAATAATTATCACTTACATTTTTATTGTGCCAATTCGAATTGGCAACATGCCATATCTGTTATTATACATAATATAATAAATGTACCTTAAGAAAAAAACAATACATAACGCAAAATCCAGGAAAAAAACAAACAAAAACAAATAAATATATAGTAAAATTTAGTAGACTTTAAAAAGCATTTTAGATATCCCTGTATTTTCACTTGTTAATTAATGTTTGAGTGAAATTAGTTGCATTTTTAACATCTGTTCTGAAGTCAGTTTTAACACTTTTGTTGACATGAAAGTTCATGAGTACAATTTAATCCAAATATGTATGATAATAATAATAAATACATATAACAAAACAGATCTCAGACTCAAGTGTACATGCTTTTCGTGATGGCACCAAGGACATGTTTTTTTTCTTCATTTTTGTCCAAATGACTTTAGTGAGAGCGTAGCGTAAAACAAGTCAGGAGGGAGGGGGTAAAGGTTTAAATGTTTACTTTAACATAATATTCCTTTTTGACACCCGTTTATTAAATATACATCAGGCAGCTGACGTCAGGAAATGCAGTCCACCTGCTTGGAAATATCTATGTGTAGCTATTATGGTGTGATGTTGTCTTATTATAAACCCCTGTATCCAATAACAGAAATGGATACTGATATTCATGGTACAAAATGGGGCCAGACTAGTCTGCCCTTCCAGCCTCAGTATGGTTACAAAGATATGAATGATTTTGGGTTGAACAAAGAAAATTGACTAGAGCGGGATTTGAACCAACGACCTCCGGTTTAACGTGCCGGCGCTCTACCAACTGAGCTATCTAGCCCTATGTTGGCGGTCTCCCTATTTTGTCAATATCTTTGTTCGGGGGGTGCCAGTCAGAAGCCATACAACCGCAAACTGCCGTGTAGCCAGGGATCACACCCAAGTATACGATACAACCTGGGAAGCGGCAGCCAGGGGATCACCTTAAGGGGATGCGACTTTGTATCAGATATCAAATAATAAACCACAAGGGAAACTGACTGGGTAAATGTTTAAATGATTTTGGGTTGAACAAAGAAAATTGACTAGAGCGGGATTTGAACCAACGACCTCCGGTTTAACGTGCCGGCGCTCTACCAACTGATATGAATGTAAAGCAAAATGGTTCTACTGTGAGAAAGGTAAGTTATAATAACTTAGGCATGCTAGTCTCTTTAAAAGCTGAAAGTGACATTCACACAAATCCCTGAATGGAGTCTAAGCCACCAGGCTGGTAATACTAACAGCCTTTTGTTAAGCCTTTGACAGTTGTGTAGCTGAGGAGCGACTGGCAGTAAATATTTCTCTACCTAAACTTGACACGTCAATCAAGAGACCATCAGTATGATTTTTCAGCATGTAAAACCTTTTGTTCATGGCCAATCATTAATCTGCAATACTTTTGTTTTGTTTTTGTTTTAAATAAATGAAACCTACTTGTAAATATAAAATATTCTACTCTATATATTAGGGTTGACTACATAAATACTTATCAGGCCAATTAAGTTTACAGCCAAAAAAAGCTATTTAGAGCTATTGGAATAGTGGCATCACTGGATAACAGATTCATGAGAGCAACTTTAGTCCAGAAGGTAAGCATCTCCCGAATTTGTTTCAGGTGGGTACACCCTTCCATAAAGGAGGAAGCGATCAAGTTTTGTTGAATAGGTTGATGTATGAATCTTTCTGAGGAAAATTCTTATTCCCACTATCTTACACTGTGCCACAGCGGACTAGAATCCAGCACTTGGAAATCATTATTCTCCCTTAACAGTGGTCTGGCTGGCTAGTTTATTGTTTAAAAGAATCCCTGTTTCATTTGAAACATGGACTACTTAAAAACTGTAAACTGCCTGCTGGCTTATCACTGAAACTGCCTGCTGGCTTATCACTGAAACTGCCTGCTGGCTTATCACTGAAACTGCCTGCTGGCTTATCACTGAAACTGCCTGCTGGCTTATCACTGAAACTGCCTGCTGGCTTATCACTGAAACTGCCTGCTGGCTTATCACTGAAAAAGTTAAGGGCAAACCCTGTCCTGTAACCCGTGTGATTTTTCTGTAAAACAACATGAGGTTAAAGTTTGCTTTACTTTTTCCCCCTTCAAAAGTTATCTAAATTGGGAAACAGGTAACTCCTGGAACAAAAGGGTGAAAGGTCAAAAAGATGTCTCTTCCTGTTGATATGTATGCCCTAGTTGTACGCAAAGACAACAAATGTTTACAGCCCATGTTCTCTTTAAAACAAACACAATATTGGCCAATGGTGGTTGGTACAAAAATTGGCACACATCCACATCTCTGTGTTAAGGAGGCCAAAGTATAGTGCGGATTTGGATAAAATTTCGACATGACAAATTGAACAGGGGTTGAACAGGGGTTGAACTTTGATGCAATTTTATCAAAGTTTGTTTTTGCAACAAGTACAGGTAAAGATAGATTGAGGACAATTAGGAATCAGATGATTTTAAAAATTCAAGTTGATCGTAAAGAAGATAATAAGAGAACTGTTGAACTCTTCACTGATAAACAGAGTGCATAGAACACCAAATACACTGTACATACAAAATGTAATACATACAAATATTATGAGTTCACTGTAAACAATATGTAGCGGACTGGCCAAGTTTTAATAAGAGCCTATGCAGAGATTTTAAAAAACAAAAAACAAAACGAAAACATATTCACTGATAAAAATCGCAGGGAACCAGTCACAAAAATAAACATTATATGCATTTTGGCTGGTAAACTGTTTCTGCCGTCTAAAGCATTTTCCTATTGAGCACAACTTGTGTGTGCTTCGACCAAGGTGTTTTGCGTACACATACATACATTATTATCTAGGATCCCAGCTGGTTTTGTTGATGCATGCTACCAACAATCAAAAACTGATAGTGATACAATGTACTGAAGAAATTAATCAATTTATAAGAATGTTATTTTCTACATTACAGCAATTTATTCTTATTTTAACTGACCATGTCAATGTCAAAATATATCTGCAGTATAAATAGATTCCAGCTTGGGGATATTAAACAGGAACTACAAAATAATGATCACACATTTGGCATCGTAACTCTGTTAAATCTGGTAATCTTCTCAATTTTTCATCCACTAAATTTGCTTTGAAATTCATACTTCTAAGAGAGCGAGGAAATGTCTCGTTAGACAACAAATGTTGGGGTGTAGAGATGCTATATGCTGCAGGATTCTGTTGCATTCAAGAAGGTTTGATATCAATTCCTCAGGAGTTAGCGTAATGACATGATTTATTTTCTTCTGTAAAATGTTCCTGGAGTTGATGAAGCAGCGATCAGGTCAACTATGATTCCAACGGCTGTTCAAAAGCTGAAAACTATCCAAGCCCTTAAAGGGGATCACATCAAGTTAAACAAAGGAAGCACTTTTCATATGATGTGCCATCATGCGGACTTGCCCAGGCAGGGTTGCCTCCCATTTGATATCCATAGCTGATGTGCAAAATCTCTGTAGTGGTGCTGCCTTGTTTTGCTTTAAAAAGTAGGATCAGAGCAATGCATGAGGCCAAGCCATTTGAAGCAATTACAATGGTGATCTGACGATTGGTGTGAAAGTTATCCCAGTCGTCTGAAGTTCCACGAAGAGAATATTTAGGGGGTTGGAGATCAGACAATGCCAAATTACTTCAAGGAAACTCCTTAGTTGATCACCACTGTCCAATTTGTTTTACTTCATCATCCTTCCGACACTCCTCTGTTTTAAAATATAATTATTCAGTCAGTCTTTTGTAAATACTACGCACCATTTGATCAGAATACAGAGACTGTTTGCTTGGTTTCGTTTGAACGTCAACCCTCTGATCCCATCGACGTTATTTTGATGTCATGAAGTCGGCGGACCGACAGTTGCCGGAAGCATCGATTAACAAAACACAGTCTCCAATTATGGTCACACTGGATGTTACCTCTCATACAGTTTATTGGTTAACTTACAAAATCTGCTAATTATTCCTAGATCCGTGTGTTATATGTACTGTGCCAACCATTTGAAGGCCTCCCCGTAACCTTGCTGCTTCAAAACGCTGCACATAAACAACTCCAGAGGGCGCCCTGGCAATTCTCTTAATGGTACATTTCCCTGTTAAATGAAACAAAGAATAAAAAATACTTTATTTAGGTTTTACATAATTTATTCCTTTTTGGGATAATTCTGCTCCTTGTTCAAAAAAAAAGTTGTAGTCTTTGGAGCTGCATGTATAATTAAGATTAATGAACGACTAGAATGGTAAGGCCATTTTTCAAAAGAGTTCACCACATTTATCAATGTCACTAAGGCCAAGACAAGGGCAACAGAGGCGATGGCTTTTGAGGCCACTATGAAAATCAGCGCCTGGTATGAAGCATGACATCCTGCCCTCACACTTTGAATTTAGGTGAAATTTAAAATCCGTTTTAGAAAAAATTCACAGGGGAGATTGGCTGTGTAAAAATTGATGACTTCAGAAGTGGCTACAGCTGGAACGCCGAACAGTTATATTCCTTGAAGCCAATGACCATAGCTGTAGTCGCTTAATTCGGACACCTCATTCAAAGAAAACTTGATTGTTGATATAGCATCGGCAGCTTACCTTCCCTGTTGTCTGTTGGATGAGTCCAAAACAATTCCTAATGTGATCTTCACTGCAAGCTGTGGGCATGTCAATTTTGTTCCCAAGAATCACAATGGGAGCGTTAGCGACCATCTCATCTGTCATGAGACTCTGAAAAGGATCAAGAGAAATTGTGAAATGGAAAATGGAAAAGAATCTTTTTTGCTATTAAAAATTACTATTTACTTTTAATAACAGCCCAGAATTTCACATTGGCTTTACATTTTTGCACCTGATTTCCACATTTTTCTTATCAAAATGGGATTTTTCTCCACTACAAACCGTATTCCAGACTTGGGAGTTGGGACTAATGTTCACAAATCAGTTGATATTAAACATAGTTTTAAAAAAACGCACACAAGGACTAAAGACTTCAGTGAAATAAATCAATAGGGTCATCAAAATAAATAGGTCTGTCATTATAAAAGCAATTATGTATTACACATTGTAGATACTTGAGTAAAATCAATAACTTATTACAATTATATATATAATTATATTTCCTAACAATAGCCTGCCAGGGTTTGCCCATAACTTTTCTAGCAACTGGCCAACAGGCATGCCAACAGGAACAGTCAGCTTTTTGTATGAAATACAGATGATGTCAACATTGAACTAGGCAGCCGGACCATTTGAAGTGTATTTTATCTGGTCTTCAGGTGTTATAACTGGCAGTTGGCTAGCGAACTACTGTTAGCGGAGAACGATGACTGCTGCAATATACAAATTAAGTAAGAAGGGTGGCCCTTAGCTTTAAACCAAACTGGACCTTCATCATTTACACATAAAAGCAAATGACATACATGTATACTATAGTGATTAGCCACCAGCACATTTACAATTGGTTATTATTAATATTAACTGTACAGGTAGTTTCTGTTGGACAAAATCAATATAATGAATTCACAAGATGACTTTGTGAAAAATCAATCGGCACTCAGACCATGGTTTCAACTTAAAGAAGCTGTATTGTTATGATAAAAGCAGGCCTGTGGCTGTGCACAGCACTATGAAATCTCAACGCCACTTACTGCATGCGCTCTCCATAGATATGAGGGAGGGCGTGCCCATACAGTAACTGGGGAGAGTTCATATTCCGTGTACAGCCACAGGCCTAATTTCATCATGACGACACAGCCCCTTCAACTTATTTCCAGGATAATGAGGCATTCAAATTAATTTTCAATAATGGCGTCTTAGCTCATTTTGTTTCTCACGACAAAGTTTATCTTAATGTCTTGAATTTGAATCAGATATAAATAAAGCACAATTAACACCAGTTAGAAGAATTTTACAAGCTATTTTTTGCCAGGTGAATTATATGGAGAGTTTTTGAGTTTGGAATCCCTTCCTTTCTTAAAGTAAACAGTCAAGCGTTTTGTTCCGCCGCTCCACAAGTTACCCCTAAACCCCCTTTTTAGACAAGCCTACTCAATCTCATGGACTTTCTAACTTATTCTAACTTATTCCAAAAAATGGTGGGTTAAACAAAGACCCGAGACTTACATCAAGTTCTGCTTTGGCCTCTGCGAATCTTTGAGGGTCTGCTGCGTCTATGAGAAAAACGATTCCGTCAATCGCTGGCAGGTAATCCTTCCAGACTCGACGTGCCTGAGTGTGACCTCCAAGGTCAAAGGTTGTGAATGATAACGACCCCATGCTAAGCGATTCTGATGCTGTGGTTAAATGAGATAACAACGAAATTGTCTTAGACAGGTGAATAGATGAAAATATTTACCCAATTTGAAATTGGCTTTGTTACAAAACCTGATTAGAAGACTACTTACAATACCAAGGGCTCTCACACAACAAGATAACTGCAGTCTTGAGTGTCACATTTTCTCTTTTCTAATACACTGCTCTCAGCTTGGCTCCTTATTTTTCTCCATCAATTGTTTTGAAAATGTGCGCTTTCGGTTCAAGGCTTCAGACCGGCAAATGGAAGCTAAGCCTGAGCCCAGGCCAAGCCATGAATACACTTACTTGGATGTAGCGTTGGTACATGCTGTGCCATTCTGCCATCCTTCAGCATGTGTAGTAACGTCGTCTTCCCAGCATTGTCTAAACCAAGAAATACCAGCTTGCCACTTTTCTTCCATAGACCTGGACAAGGAAATGAGGAGAAGTTGAATGCAGTGTAACTTCATTCTGTGTATTGAACAAGTGGATTATTCATTCACAGAAAGGGACCTGACTATTATCCCCTTTCAGCCTCGATTTGGGCATGGACACATGAGGCTTTTCCCAAACCTTGGATTAGGCTCTGTCTCTGGCTCCTGGATCCATTTGATGCTGGAAACACCCTGCAAAATCTACACAGCTCAATGTCCATGTACATGTAGGAAATTTATTGAAATGGCCGACTTTGAGAGTTCATGTTTGGTAGTATGACAGCAAACAAATTTGGCAAAATGTAAAAATGTTGAGAAATCTACCATTTTGTGACAGTTACATGTAAATGAGGCTGATATTGAAGTTATAACCTAGCACTAGCAATTACTTTTTTTCATCTAATACATGTGCCGGTTTGTAACTTTCACTCCTGAACGACATTTGTTTTTTATGATGGTACTTGTACTATCGAGATACACTGATCATTTTACTGAACATTTTTTTGAAGGACAGTAAATGAACTTTGACCTCTGGGCATTTTGGCAAAGAACTGTCAAATTAGAAAATGTAATATAAGTTAACCTGCTAAGAGAAAAATGCCATGCCCCTAATACAATTTCCGCGGTATCTGTTTGTGAATGCTGCAGCCAGAGATGCGCTTGGTACCTGCTGTCATCTCGCTAAATATGGATGGTCTCAACTGTGACACTTTGTTGAAAAGTTGAAACTGTATTCAGCTGAACCTTTCACAGGTGATTATTGTTGTATTTTTAATGAGTTTGGCCAATAAGTCAACTATGTTGACAAAAAATAATTTTAGGCCTGAAATTACAGGGAGGCCATGGCCTCTGTAGTGTTAACCATGGCCCTTCAAAAGTTGTCCATAGACTTTAAGATTTTCCAATGGAAGTGCCCTTTGCAAAATGAATAGCCTTGCCCTCTTTTGTTTCCAATGAAACACTCCATAATTTAGATTTTTTAATATTTCTTTACTTACCAACATAACTAAGAAAATCTGTGAACCAATTTACCATAAACATCTTGTTATTTAGATGTTCACGACTCTGCAACATAGAGAAAAAAACCAAAAACAATAGTTTTATCATTTTTGTAAAGCAGTGAATATATTAAGCATGATCATTGATATATTGATAAATGATAGATAAACATGACAACTAAAAGATTGAAAGCCGTCTTAAAAACTATTCCGTTCTCTTTTATTTAACTTTCATTTTCTTGAGAAAAAGTCCTCCACAAAAACTGACAAATTTGTTTGCATTGGATGATTTGTATAGTAGAGAAGCTTTACCACACCCAGGACATCAGTACAGTGCAACAGACAATGACATCCTACCACCACTACCACTCCCTCCCACTACTAGACATGTCATTGCCAGCAGCAGGGTTAGTTTCAAACTGTGTTTATAATTTATATAATTATAAAAATTATAAATACAACAGTGTTGTGTACTCTGTAACATGTAAGTTGAATGTTATGTGTACTGTATACTATTGTGACTGTAAAATTTGTAAGTGTCAAGTGGGTGTTTACTGTTAAACTGCTGAACAGTTCTGTCTATATAAATAATAATATTTATTCAATTCATGAAATACAATTTGTGAATGTGAATGTGAAGTCAATTATATTTGTATTACAAATGGCTAACTCCAGCGTGACTGACGGGACAACTTTGAGTGACTATTTTTTCTGAAAAGCCTGCAGAAAAAAATCTGCATAGCATAGCAAAAAAAGTTACTCTTTAAATCTAAGAGAACATGTCATCAACGTTTTAGCCAGGATTTAGTAAAAGGGTGTCCAAATTTGCTGGAAATTTAAAAACTGGGTGTCCAAATTTTTCACTTACAATACATTTACATGTAAATGACAGATAAAACAGGGTGTCCAAATTAAGAACAGGGTGTCCAAAAGACACCCAGACACCCCTCTGGCTAACACTATGCATGTCATATTTTAATTATAAAAACACAGGGTGAAACCAAATGATTCATTGGCTGTATGGTTGCAATTTGAAATGAGCGTGACTGACGGGACGCAAAAGACACTCAATTTACAGAATTTGTAGATTCTTGTAAAAAGCTATCTGTTCTCAAATGAGATTTTTTGTAAAATGTTGTCAAAATTAATAATTGGTTCATAAACAATCAGAAAACATTTTATTCAGAAGTCACAAAGCTGAGAATTCCTGTGCTGGGCTTGTCAAAATCGTGACTGACGGGACGTGACTGACGGGACGTGACTGACGGGACATTTTTGACTTGACATTTTTTACTTTTTTCTCAGCATACTAAAACCATTTTAGTTGTTCAAAGGATCTGGTTAAGTATTTGTTTTCAGGTTAGCAGTAACACCACAGTAAGAAACAATGATCAAATAATGATAAAACATGAATTTAACATCATTTGGTCACAAATTTTAAAGAGTAAAGTTAAAAGTACTTCCTATTAAGGTATTTTGTTCTAGAATTTAAATGGCAAGATAAACTTGGTAGTTCTGTTGCATTTGGTTGTTGTTATGGAATGGGTCATATTTAGGGGCGTAACGAAACATCGCTGCATCGATAATCATGATACAAAATCATGATATATATTTTTTTTGTCCACACACAATGTCATCAATTGTAAAATGCACACTATTTTGAATATTATACACCACAGACCTTGCAAAAGAAAAATTTGTACATTCAAGGTTCAAATTTTACACTGGACCACAGGCCTATATTACCAGCTATGCCTGTCCCTATTACACTTTTGCTTTTTAAAAACTTACTTTGTGAAATATACAATCGTGATATGTACCATTCTGTGACCCAAGTATCAGGATACAATCTACATATCGTGTCGTGATAAAGTTGTATCATTACACCCTTAGCCCTATTACCCTTCATCTGGGATTGGAATTAAGCCAGTTCAAACATTTTAATAAACACCTCTAGAATTAATCAGTGATGGAACATTGTTTCAACCACTTCATCTTCTACTTTGTACCAAATGGCATCTCTCTCTGGCTCAAATTTGAAAGCCTTACCAACTTCTGCAAGTTTCAAGCAATGTACTATGTATTTGGTAGTTAATGTTTTTGATATCCCGAATCATACCATGTGAACCCATGAACCCACTTGAACCCATGTTCTAACGTTTGGAAGCCATGGGATGTTGCAGAAAAATTCCATGTTTTAGTTCCTCATTCAAAGTGATGACTATAACAAGAGTTTTTTGCTGTGCCCCTCGCCATCAGACTGTAGTTGGAGTACATGAACTTGTACTATTTTTTGTTATTTAAGCCTACTAACAAGAATGAAGGGCACATGTTCTATTTTGAGTTGTTGGATGAAAGTTGCTTGTCACAATGTGTTAAATTGTGTAAATGGATGTGATTGTGCAATGCAATTCATACTTGCCTCCAATTTTGAACAAAAATGGTCATGACAGGCTGGAAATCAACGTGACTGATGGGACAGAACTGTGACTGACGGGACACACTTTGAGATGTAATATTTTCTTTACTAAATACCAGTAAACAATTTTATTTAGTTTTTTATATGAGGCCAATTGGATAGAAGATAGATTAAACTTGGAACAAAAATATACATTTAAATTTAGAAAATAAGCAACTTTTTGATGTTTTTTCATGACTGACGGGACATTTCAAAACCCAAACCTAAAAAGTATAGTACACATTCATAATATTTTTTCTGGGTTTAAATTATATCCTGGATTGGAGTAAAGGTATCAAAGCTGATACTTAACCAATCAAAAATCACTTTGGTGAATGTGAATTGTAACACATGGGATCCAGATTTTCCTGTTCAAATTGCCATAAAAATAAATCAAATTACAGGAGATGAAAAGCAAAAGTGGTATCTGATGGCTTAGTTTGTCTACTTTGCAGAAAACAATCATTTGGAAGCATTTAGGCTAATGAACTTTTAAAATTCATGCAATTGCAAGGAACTGGAAGTGGAAGTGGAACATTTCTGTGGAGTTCGTTAGCCAAATATCTTCACTTCACTTCACTTTATTTTCCACATAAACAATTGAAACAACCAACAAAGGGTTTGTATACATAATATGTGGATGGGGATCCCTAAAAAGCAAAGCTTGTCGAGTAGAGATCCCCATTTACAATAAAACAAGAAAGACAGACACACGAAACGACAAAAACATGTAACACCAGACATAAATATGGGAATGACATAATTAAGAAAACAATAGCCTATCCTGTAGCTGCAACCCCGTGAAATAATAAACACTTACTTTACAAATAATTATTCAATAGCATATTTTTGTATTTACGCTTAAAAAGCGAGAGACTAGATATATTTTTCAAGGAAAAGTCGATCGAGCTCCACAGCTTGGGACCCTCATGCTTCACAGTTGCTTTAGAAATTGTAGTGCGAGCATAAGACCGATGAAATTCATGACACTGTCTTGTAAAATAAGGGTGGCTGTCATAATTTTTTGAAAACATAGAACAAACGGATTTGGGTAAACTATTAGTGTTAAGTTGATGCATAAAGGAGCCCAGTTGGAGAGAGTAAATATCGTTAACCTTTAAAACATTACCATTATAAAAAAGTGGATTACTATGTTCATAGAAGTTAGCATTGTTAATAATACGGACAGCTTTTTTCTGTAATTTGGTAATTCTATTAATATGACCAGTACCACTATTGCCCCAAGCAAGTATACCATATGTTATATAAGGTAGAACAAGGGTATTATACAACATCATTAAAACATCCTGGGTGAAAGTACATTTTAGCTTGGATATAATTCCTATGTTTCTGGAAATAACAGTAGAAATGTGGTTAATATGTTTGCTCCAAGAAAGACCGTCATCAATATACAACCCCAAAAATTTAAAATAATCAGTTTTTATAATGTTTGTATTATCAATACGTATTGAAGAATGCTGACAGTATTTCCTATTGCTGAACAACATATAATTAGTTTTTTTAATGTTAAGAGATAACTTATTTGCTTTAATCCAGGCAGATACGTTTTTCATCTCATGATTAATTGTATCAAAAAGAACATTCATATTACTGTGGCTATAAAATAAATTACTGTCATCAGCAAAAAGAATAAAAGAAAGTACATCCGAGGATTTATCAAAATCATTAATGTAAACAGAGAATAAAAGGGGACCTAAAATAGAACCCTGTGGAACTCCACAAGATATTTCAGAATGAGTAGACTGGGTTCCATGAATAGATACAAATTGCTGACGATTAGAAAGATAACTTCTGAACCACTCCAAGGCAATTCCTCTGATTCCATAATATTCCAGTTTAGATAAAAGAATATCATGATCAACTGTGTCGAAAGCCTTGGAGAGGTCCAGGAATATACCAATTGTAGCAAAAGATGCATCTAAGCCAGTTGTTATCTTGTCAATTAATTTAATAATGGCATGTGTAGTAGAATGATGTGCCCGAAATCCATATTGGTTATCCGATATTATACAGTGTTTATCAAAGAATTCAATGGTACGTTTGTAAATAACACGCTCAATAATCTTAGAAAATGAGGTAAGAAACTGAAATTGGTCGATAATTACTAGCAATGGTTGGATTGCCACTTTTAAAAATTGGAGTGATTCTGGCAATCTTCAGCTTCTCAGGCACAACACCAGTTGACATTGAATAGTTGATCATGAAGGTCAGAGGCCTGGAGACTGCCCGAATCACTTGTTTAATCAAGGTACAGCTAATTAGATCAAACCCGACACTTTTTTTGTTAGGCAATTTACATACAATATCAATTATTTCTTCTTCTGTAACAGGAGATAAAAACATAGAATTAGAGTTTGGATTTGATAAATAATCAGCAAAGTTCAAGCCACTCAAATTAATTACATTAGACAGGTTTTTACCGATATTTGTAAAATAGTTATTAAAGTGGTCGGCAATAAACTGAGGATTATTGACATTTGCACCATCAATATGAATTGTATTTATTTTGGATTGCTGCTTATTATGAATTACACTATTGATTATTTTCCATGTGTTTTTAATATTACCTTTCACTTTTTCAAACTGTTTAATATAATAATTACGCTTGGAATTACGAAGGACATTGGTAAGTATATTCTTATAACGTACATACCTAGAATGATTAAAGTTTGTAGGACTTGCAATGTATCTACGATAAAGCTTATTCTTGTGGCAAATTGATTTACATAAACTAACAGTGATCCAAGGGCATTTGGGAGTTAATTTAGATGATTTTGGTTTATACGGTTTAATAGGAATATGTTTATCTAAACTAGCTTTAAAAATATCTATAAAATAGTCAAATGATGAATTAGCATCTCTGGCATTCAAAACCAAACTCCAATCACAGGAGGAAAGTTCATGTTTAAGGTTAGCTATATTATCACTTGAGTAATCACGAGTCAGGGTATGCTGGGGATTAAAGCGATTTTGTTTAAATGGGAAAGAAGTAAATATTGGAAAGTGATCAGACAAATCAGTAATGATAATTCCAGATTTCGGAGGAGGTAAAATATTTGAAAAAATGTTATCAATGAGAGTGGCAGAAGTGTTCGTTACCCTGGTGGGTTTGTGAATTAATGGTAAACAAGACGACGAGTAAATTATATCCAAAAATTCTTGTGGCTTTCTACTATTATCAGAACTTAGTAAATTTAAATTAAAATCGCCGGTAATACAACAATGTTTATTTGCATTAGTAAGTTGGTTGAATAGTGTTTGAGAACATGTTAAAAAATTGTCAACATTGGCATTTGGGGCTTTATAAACAACTCCAATAATTATGTTCTTAGTAGTGCGTGAAGTAATAATCTCTGCAAATATACATTCAAAAGACTCACCACCTATATCATTCAAATCGGATCGAGGAATATATTGTAAATCAGTGGATAGATACATTGCGACCCCACCACCAATCCTAACATCTCTATTCCTGCACATTAATGAGTAGCCCGGTATATTAAATTGATTCATACATGATTTATCATTTAACCAGGTTTCGGTCAATCCAATAACATTAAAATTATGATTTAATGGATGGAGAAAAGTCTTGAGTTGGTCAATATGTTTAGTTAAGCTTCTAATGTTTAGATGCAAAAGTGAAAAATGTTCTATAGGGTCTTGATTAAAATGACTAATAAAATTGCCTAGTGAATAGTAACACGAGTTTCTAATAATAGGGTTGTCCAGATCTTCATCGGTTGGTAAATCAAGCGAGTCAAGATCGAGGTCAATCAGGGTCTCAAAGCTCATGGATTGATTTGTACTTGAATTCAAGTCAGTAATCACTGAATCAAATTCATGAAAATCAAGCCAATTGAAAGGAAGGGCAGTGCTGAGACACTGAGGACAAAACCAATTTCCATCATCACGAGCTAAATTTAAATGATCGATAAGATCCAGACCAGTACATTTTAGATGTGTCCAAAGTGTACAACAATCACAAAAAATACTATTCTGGTTATTTTTCACGGGGTTACAGCAGACACTACAAGGACATTTAACAGGCATAGTACATCAACTAACAGACAAACTTAACAGAAATTTATTTATATATATATATATATCTAGGTGTATACACACACATACACATACACACACAAATATATAGGTAGGTTCGGACGCTAAGTTGCAAAAAAACCAAGAACTAAAAAAAAAAAAAAAACACTGCTTCCGTAATTATACATAAATATTAGGCTACACCAGAGAGATACACTTCATAGATAAGTGTTAATGTACATACATATCAACACTATATTATATTATTACGGATACATATTATTAAGGCTATGACTATGAGTGTGAGCAGCACGTATGAACACATCAAAATGTAAACTACTGCAGAAACTCAGTTGGATCGGACTCCAGATGATGGTTCTGAGTCGAGTGGTGGGATGTATTTATGACCACTGATGTACAAGTTCCCATTGCGAAACACAGGTTTCTTGCCCGCAAGGAAGGACTTCCGCATCACGTCTTTAAGACTCCTCTTCTTAGCCACGTCAACAGCCGGCAAGTCATCTAGCACGAAGATTCCACAAGCAGATAAGGTTGCTCGAGCTCGGAGCATTATTGCTTGACGTTCTGGGCGGTAAATAAACTTCGCCAAGATATGGCGAGGCTTATCTGTCGGAGATTTCGGAATACGACCCGAACGATGAGCATTTTCAATCTCCGGCTCAAGATTGCATTCTTTAGCTAGGATTTCTTTTATTTTTCCGTATGGGTATGATGGAGATTCGTTCGGAAGTTAATATAATTGACTTCACATTCACATATTGTGATTGGAAATGGTGTTGATAGTTAATGACATGCTAATTATACCTTAATAAAACAGTAACCAAATCACATTCACATTCACACTCACAGCCCACAAGATTACAAAATTACATCGCACTGCACTGGACTGTCAATAAATGAATAACGTACGTACATGTACACCACCACCAGCGCAGCGCAGCGCAGCGCAGCGCACGACGGGCCGCACGCAAAGAAAAACAAGCCAAATTCTAACACTCAAAAATCTATAAAAATCTCCCTTAAATCAGAATTGATTCTTTACTCACCCTTTCAATGGATTCTACCCAGTGTTACCTTACTAAAAACTTATTTCAAAACCAAAACACTGAGAATGGCGTAATTTCCACCTCGAAATTGACGATCTGTTAACTGTTCAATGAACGAATCCACACCGAAATGGTCATATTTAACTTTACGTCACAAAACTTGCCGGAAGATGTTCTTAATACAACACGTTTCATTGGTCAATTCTAATTTCACTAAAGATAAAATTTTGTTTAAAAAAAGATAGTTGTATTCAACAATAACATTTTCAAACAGGTGTTTACTAAATTAACATCAATTTTGTGTGGTAAATCATATATACAAATTTATGAAAGTAATAAGTCGTAAATTGTAATTGCACTATTTAGAGTAAAAGATTGTTGAGAAGAATGCCCAATCACAGCAGATTTTGAGACGAGTTCGGCTATCAAAAAAGGCTGCAGAAATGGGAGCCACGGTGAGAAACTCTACGGGTAATTTCAGCCAGCTATTGAGGGCGCTAAACATACACAAGAACTTGAAAAGGCATTCGAAATCAAAACCTGGGTTGTGTACGCCATCCCAGTTGTCATCATGAGAAATGTTTCATCTTCCTTATTATTTTGTGAAAGGGTTGGACGGGGAAGACACAAAAGACAGGCTACAAATTTCATAAGATTTCTCAAAGATTTCAGCATAGTTTCTCATTAATTTTTAAACAAAATGGGCCGCGATCCTCGAACGGCTGAAGCTCACCGGCTTTGGGCACTGCTGATGAAGAAACGTCGTCATGTTGTTTTGATTTCCCATTTTTGAATGATATTATTATGGTGCTTCTGTGAACCTCGGCTCCTTTTTGGGGGGAGGGGGGACAAAGGGACTCGACAGAAACTTCCCCAAATGATAAAACCTTCATAAGGCATTCATGCATTTTTGCTTATTACAACTTAGAGCGACAATAAGGCAGCAGTAGGGTGCGCAAACTGAGTTATTTATTGAATAGATTGTACTTTAGTTACATGGCTGTTATAAGTGACACACCCGAACTGGACACCGCACCCCAATCACTACATCAGCAGACACTTACACAAATTACAAAGAATTTGTTTTATTAACTGAAGTCTTAAAATGTGCTATAAGCAAACATTATTGAGTAGATTTAAAGAAGAACAAATTACAAGTAATTTTAAAAGCGCTTATTTTTGCTATTAGTGTTCGGAATACGTTTTACACCTTGAACATAGGGCGAGCTTCCCCGAGAAATTTAACTTCGTGATATTTTTGGGAAGTGCCACGTTGAAAACATGAGCATTTTACGCATGCTCTCTGTGGCTAGTCTACGAAATGGGTTTTCCTTATCCTTCAACAATGGCGACTGTCATCCACCACACGGCAAAACGGTCATGACAATTTTAATTTACGTAATGTTTCGCCCGGCAGCAGACCTCTTTCTGACTATATAAGTTCAAACATTCAAAGTATTGCCCACTGTGATTGTTTATTTTCAACTCGTTACGGGACACTGTGCGTTTATTTTGCGTGGAACGAGTGTTAATTTCTGATTTATGACGCAATTTTCGTAAGAGCTGACTCAGTGGCACATTTCAAGATGGCGGACTCTCGCCAAAATGCCTATGCAAACGCCCAGCAGCCGATGAAAATGCCGGGGTCTGGTCCACCTCCTCCTCAAGGATTCCCAAGTGGAACGGGACCACCATCTGCAAGTGAGTAGTCATTGAAATCAAACATTTTCGATATGTTCATTTTTAAGTCGTATTTATAATTTATTTTAAATTTTAAGCCTAGGACTAGGAGTAGGAGTAGGGCAGGGTGGGTCGGCAGGGGGAGCAAATTTGTTAAATTAAACCACATTTTATGATTTTTTAGGTGACGTCATCAGGTGTCAAATTACAAGGTTTTTAAGTTTTAAAAGTTACCATTTGCTATACGCTGTATGTCTTTTGAATTTTACAACTATGATATTCATAATTGAGCATCTGATAGATCAAGACTGGGGCTATATTTGAAAAGTTAACGCCAAAATCGTATGACCCCTTCTTCTGGTCGTACCGGAAGGTCAAAGTTTGCCTTTGAATATTTTCTTCAAAATCGGACGATAAAGCCCACGTATGTATTAACCTGCATGTTAACTACACAGCGCTGTGTGTGGCTGGCTGTTCCGCTCCATTGATGACAGTGTCGTAAGTCCACGAGGCTTGTGTGTAGTCCAGCCATGTATTGTGTATGTGTGCAGCTAGACATGTCAAACGTCATAGGACAAAACATGGTGTTTGGCACGATGAGTTTATCGTTAACTCGTGCGAAGTTAAACTTAAGTGATTTCCCTTTTGCCCGTCTGATGGTTTGATGGTAAACAACGAACAGAAGACGAGTTCTCACTGAGATGTCCACCTGATTTAGTAATATGTATGACGTTTAATAACTGACTTAAACTCAATCTGAAAAAGATCGAAATTGGTTCGCTTCTCATCAAACATCGAGACCGACGGCACGTTGATCGACGTGACCATGCCTGCCGAAGGCGCTCTAGGCCCGCTGAGTATGTCTCTCGGACACGGCGATGAAAATTGTAAGATTAATAATAATAATAATAACAGGTATTTAGAGACGCTCCCCATAGAAAACTATATCACAGCGCTTACAAAAACTGAAAAAAACTGAAAAGATTTATGTAAATATCATCGTTTACAAAAAACGTCGCAATTTACTTCGTGTACAGTACTTGTCATATATTTTGTCCATTACTTGACAAGTGATGGCTTTTTTTAAATTGCGAATACGACAGCTGGGATGTATTACGACCAACATTTTAATATCATGCCGAACACCTCGTTTTTGTTATGCAACAAAAATTTAAGTCTAGTTTATTTTATTTTTACGATTTTATTTTTGTTGATGTTAATTGATGTTAATTTAATTTTAATTTTTAATTTTTTTCCACTTTTTTTAATCAGCTTGTTATTTGACTTTAAATACTAACAAAAAGTGTAAAACTATAAGACTGCAGACTAAGTCAGATTAGTTTTATTTAGCACTGGCTCTCTGCGTTTACGCTTATGTTTACGTTGTTAACTCGGCAGGATCCTTAAGTGAGGATGTAAAGCCAAGGGTGCTTGATTGTTGGTGGAGTGTGCAGATTGGACAAAAGTGCTACCTTTAAACAACTCAAATGTTATTATAAATATTAATCAAACTTAAAAGAGTGATTAATAAGAAAAGATGACCGAAGACATAATTCATCTGTGTTGTTTAAGTAAATAAATAAATGGTGAAGTGGCAGTCAAAATGCCACCGCTGATATCAAATCTGTACGCAATTTGCGTAAGTCCAGTTGCGCAACATTTTGTTGTGAAGTAAAAGTTGTGCACCACTAACTATGCTTACTAACAATAACACTAACAAGAAATTTTACGTAAGTGGAATTGCGCAGTTGCGTACGTTTTTGTGAAATTGGCTACAGTAGCTCATCCAGCTGAGGATTTGGACCTTTATTAGAGAGCTGTAGTGTGACAATCAATGGAACATTCCTATGGTGCTGTTCAGTTGTCAATGATGTTAAACATTATTAATTAAACATTCCTCAGTGAATGGATGGAAGATTTACAATGCTTTTGTCAAAATTAAAATACTGCCAAAGCCCAGTCGGTATGACTCCTGACTATAAGTGCTATAATTAAAATGACAATTTTTCTTCCATGTGTGCTACAAACACAGGGCCATCAATGGGACCCCCAGGACCTACCCCACCAGGAAGTTACAACAATCCATCTGGAATGAGTGTACCAAGGGGCTACAATCAAGGTCCGCCTCAAACTGCCAACGGTGCTCACCCTACCAACAACCCTCCCACTACAGGATACCGGCCCTCACCACCTGTAGATTATCGGACACAGAGTGGTGCAGGTAACCCTAATATGGGCAGAGCTCAAACTCATTCAATGGGTGGTTACCAACCAACTGGTACTGCGTCGATGTTGAACTCAACCCAAGGTGGTCGAGGGGCACCAATGAGTGGTTACCCAGGTGCCAACAGCACTTATGGAAAACCAGGTGGACCTCCGGGCAACCCACCCTCCATGCCAAATCAGTACTCTGGCCCCCAACAGCCAGTGAACTCATATCCTGGACCACACCAAGCTGTGCCATCAAGTTCTGCTGGACCCCCCTCCAGAGTGGCAGCGCCACCCTCAAGTATGCCCCTCCCTGGGTCGTTGCCGGGGGGGCCTGGAAATTATGGTCGACCAGCATCGTATGGGGGTCCTGGCACATCTCCAGTCTCAATGAATTCACCTTCAACTCCCGACGGGTCTGGGATAGATCGAAGCTTCAATTCATCAGGTAAGTACAATGAAGAAGTTTTTAAAACAAAATGTCATTGCAGTCGCCTTGAAACTTTTGTTCCCTGCTACTGTTCAGTGATCGGGAGGAGGCTGCATTTTTATGTCACAATGTGGTAATAGCACTCTGCACCAATGACGTCATTTCTGCTGAATGTCAGACATACTTGCCACCACTCATGCAATCGGCGCGCGCCTCAAACCGCAGTAGTACAAAACGCGTGAGTAAACCTGACAGTAGGCTTGGACATGAATGTGTGTGCATGTCAGTAACATTTGACCCAGGGAGCGAATTTACAAAGAGCTAAGCTTGTTCTTAAGTGCGAATCCATTTTTACTGCTAAGCAAAGTGTGATGTCACAATTACAAATCACCAGGGTGAAATTGACAACTCATCTTAAGAACAAGATGGACTCAGTGCTTAATGAAATGGTTACTTGCAGGACATCAACATGTTGAGCTTCTATTTTTAGCATTAGTCGGGAGTGCTATTACTTCAATTAGACATGATTCCAAGTTGTGTTGTTGTGGTATTGGTCAGGCTCCTCGTGTGCAAGATAGTGATTTGAACTATTATTAAACTGAAACACAATATACCACTATGGGACAAGATTTTTCTGTGCTTGTTTTTTTGTTTTTTGGGTTTGTTTTTTATGAAATTGAGCCTTAGCCATACATGTAGCTGTAACTAAAATATTCAATTTGCACGTGGCTAGAGTTTCTTGACAAAAACAAGATGGCACCAACATGAAACTAGTTTATCAAAGATTGTTGGACAATCTTTAGTTATAATTTTGCCTGCACACCCCCCTAATTAATTTCACCTGCAAATCATAAAACCATAGTGTTTTAACACACATTTTGCTTACTTACACGCATCCAGTACCCTCCCCTTTTGTTTATTTCTGTGGTTATTGTTTATCTGGCTGCACGGCTCTGTTATGACGCCTCCCTTGTTTGCCCGTTCCCCTTAAAAAAACAACTAAAAGGCGAGGCCCTGCAGGTGCCGAGGTACACCTCCATGATACGGTCACCCTCTACTGGATCATTGGGCTCACTCCCGTTGCCCAAACTGCAGTTGCAGTCCTCGTCCCCAACGGCCGAGCTTGGGAGCAATTCTCCGGGCGATTCAGGTATTGCCTTCCGAATAATTTCTGTTGCTTTCTGCTTCAAATTCTTTCTGCATGCCCGCTGTGATGTCTGGCTGTGGTAGTGGTAGCTATAATAGTCTCACAAACTATCGTTTGCTCTGTCCTTCAGTTTGCCTTGATGTTTAATGTTTACATTCTTCATTAGCCATGAATCAACAGAACATGTCCCAGGGCTTACCCTTATTACTAGCCCAGCATATATTGTCCAGTAAAAACTCCCACGGGCTACATGTAGTAAGCACCACTGCTAGTAAGGGGCACTGTCATGATCATAGCAGGCCTTTGGTTGTACATGGAATTATGAACTCTTAACTCATTTACTGCAAATGCTGGTACGCTGGCCGGAGCATCACAATATAATAACGGCACCCTTCGTGATGTGACGGTCAGCACATCACATTTAGTAATTGGGTTAGAGTTCATAACCACATGTACAGCCAACAGGGCCTGCTTTGATCGTGACGACAGTCCCTCTTTAAAAGGCTCAATAAAAAAGCACTTCACCAGAGTCATCAAAAGCTAGGAAATTAAAGATAATTACAATGCCATTCAAATGGAAAAAAATAAAGTATTATGCTCAGACATAATTTTGTCTATTATAGGGAAACTGTTTTAAGTTGTTTGGCCTGACAATGTCAAAAACAAAGTTTACATATTGGTACCAAATCCAGCTTGGTAAGCCCACTATTACAACAAAATATTCATAGACTACAGTTTGACAAATATTTGTGTGAAAATTGTTGGATTTTAAAACAAAAACATTTACTTGCTAGTACAGTGCCATCGGATTACTTTTAAATTTATTTGTGTGACCCCTGCGTTAGCCTGAAAATGAGATTGACCTTTCGGTACAAAATTTGTTCTAACATCAGAAAATCCACTTTTTTAATCTCTGAGCTTTTCTGAGCTCATGAGCATCCATTGCAAGGTTAAGAGTGACTTAATTAAAGTGCATCCATCATTTGTGCATATTTACTGGTTCTTGGTTGAAGCAAAACTAAAAGGACTACATGTATGTTCCAGCTGTAAAATTGTCAGCACAAGAGATAACCTTTGTACCAAAATGTATTTTGATACATGATCATCCAACGTTTGTAAAGTGACAATGCATTTCTGCCACGTGTTCATTGATTAAGGTAAAGGCATAATGACCGAATGACCTTGAATACTTGCCATCACAAAGACCTTTGCCTTTTGTCTTGTTCTTTGTCTTGTTCTTTGTCTACGTATGTTTCCATACATTTTTTTTGATTTTCCAAATTGGAAACTTGTGCCCTTTGTAAGCTTTTTTCCAAAAGTGCCTTGCTCATCTAATTTGCATTTATGCATGCCTTGGATTAGCTACGACCATTCTGCATTGTATGTTACTAGGCCTACCAGTTTGTATTGATTATAGGTAGCTAGAAATGTTTAGTGCAATAGTCATTTATAGGTGTACATGTAAATCTACGTGTATTTACAATGTGTGTGTGTTGTGCATGCTAAGAAAAGCATAGTCAGATACGTCTACTGTGATTGTTTGTGTTTGTTTGTCTGTCTGTTCTGTTTAGATGATCTTCCCAAAAAGGAGGTCTAAATTAAAAAAGGGATATATACACCAAGCTGGCAACGGCCAATCTCTCTCATACAAACATTGGTTTACCGTCTATGATTATGAGTTGCACAAATCAATAATTTATGATTCAGCAACTAATTTGGGGTCGAACAAAGAAAAAATTACTAGATTTGAACTAGAGCTTATTTTTGACCAACATGCCGGCGCTCTACCAACTGAGCTATCTAGCCCTATATGACATGTATAATGGCAGTCTCCCTACTTTTCAATACCTTTGTTCGAGGTTGTCAGTCCGGAGGTCGTTGGTCTTAAATGTGCTACAGTCAAATTTTCTTTGTTCAAACCTAAATTATGACAAATTGACCCAGTCAGTTTCCCTTGTGGTGTAGGCCCTCTATTACTGAAACTAGAGGACAATGATGTGAACTAGTGTACATTTACTGTGAAACACACTTGTACTGTACATGTAGTTGGTGAGGTAGAGTATTTCAAAAGCTGATCTTTCCAGTTGCTTATCTTTTTCACCCATCAGTTCACCTATTATTATAGTGCAGACTACCATGGTAATCCTAGATAACAACCACAAGGCCTGTCTGGATGGTTTCGCTTCAGTGCACTTTGCTATTACTCAACTGTGACTAATCAAGACTGTGTCTTTATCATCATCAAGTGACAATGTATACATGTATGAAGTATACAATGGTCCCATCCAATTCCCTCTCTTAATTAACCACTGAGCCCTGGGGTTTCTGAAATTTGTCTGTGCCCAGGGATGGGATTATTATTTTTCGGAACTTGTGGAATATTTTGATGTTGAGACTATTGTTGCCACAATAATGAAACCCTGACAAAACAAAGGAAAGACAACATAAAATTCACACTCACAAAAGACACATGATGCACTGAAACCACTGAATCCCTAAAGAGTCAAGCATCCCAAACACTCTTCAGTCTCCTGACAATGACTAGAGCAGGCGAGGCCAATGATGAGACCAATTTAAGAACTCACTCTGCCGGCAGTGAAGGTTCCTCGATCTACTAAGCAATAGTATAAGTCACGGCTGATTCCTAAGTTTTATGAGATAAAAGGGGTCATGTAGTTACAAAAACATTTCCTTTTCAATTTCTTGCCACTTTGTCTACAATGTACATAAACATGGCTTAGTGGCTTGCTCGTGGCCGAGCGTTTAAGAGCACTGGCCTCGAGATCAGCGAGTGGGCTCGAGTCACGTGTCCTTGAGCAAGATACTTTACCAAGAGAATAAACTACTCTATACGCGCACATTTGCCATGGAAGGAGCATTTCTGGTCTAGTTTGTAACAAATTTGGTTCTAACTAGACCAGCATGCGCCACATTCCATGGCTACCACATGCGCATTGAGTATTTACAAAGTATTCTATTATGCTCTGTCTATTTAGTTTGTCTCTCACTTTGATTCTGTGGATGTTAGATTCCTCTAGAGCCCATTGTTTCCATGCTTCTACAGGGAACGATTTCATCAAGCAATTTTGCATAGCAAAGTATTTGGACGGAACATTTTTTGGACACACTGAATGCACATATTAAGTAGCAAATGATGATTTCCGAGTAGCAAATGATTCAGGCATTTTGCTATGCTATAATACATGTATGGGAAATCGTTCACTGTTGCATGTTGTGCATTATGATGAATGTATTCACTTTCTGAAAGATCACGCTGGCCTGGAATCTCTTGAAGAAAACCCTCCTTCAGGACTAAAGTTCCGTGCCTGTTTTGTGTCATCATCAGCAGTATTCAAATCATCTGGTTATATCATAGTTATATCACGTGCACATAATTTGAATTGTCCAACTGTAGCAAGTGTTTGCAAGCTTAAACCACTGCGCTTGGGTGTTGATAGTCATCTAAGGAACAGTAACCACATAACTCAATTCCCTATTAGAACCAAGCGCTTCCAACAAAGTCCCATCCCTTACTTCATTAACATTTTAAATGCTGGCCCTGCGTGATTTTTCTTAGCGTATTGTTTTGTCTCCCTGGTTTTGTGTTTTTAGTTTACGATAATTTGTATGTTTTTCTTGCCTAGCATTTTGCTATTTTTACTATTTTTTTTTCTACTACTATTTCTATTTTTATTATTATATTATTGTTTTAATGTTATTGTCTTTTGGAATTTGGCCTCCGGGCCACGATTTGAGACAAATAAAAGAAATGAATGAATGAATGAATCTTGTAGATTTTTATGTACTGTAGATTCAAATAGTGTGATCAAAGGGTCTTTTTTCAGTTGTTCATTTTTACTCTCATTTAGGTCCACCTTCTGCACGGTCTTCAGCCGCACCTTCACCTGTTCCTTCCCTGAGATATGACGCTCTAGAAGGAGGCACACCCTACACCTCAAACTACTACCCAGGTAAAACAGACACTGTCAGCAGGCGTCATAAGTAAAACATTTTTGAAAATATTCTTCTTCGTATTTGCAGTGATTCGTAGCATATCTATATATGATTTTGTGGGGTTTGTTTAATTTCAAATAAAATGTATGCTTCCATTTGTAGGTCCTCCTACGCCAGGAACTCAACCAGCAGGATCTCAGCTGCCAATATCCCCTCTAGCTGCACCCGCACGAGGCCCCCCACTTAGTGGGCCCCAGATGGGTGCCCCTCAAATGGGTGCTCCCCAAATGGGTGCGCCCCAAATGGGTGGGCCCCAAATGGGTGTGCCCCAAATGGGTGGACCTCCAATTAGTATGTCCCAAATGGTTAGGCCTCTGACAGGCCCTCCAACAGGTGGTCCACCAGTAGGTGGTCCCCAAATGGGTGGAGGGCATATGGGTGGCCCACCTGCTGGCGGCCCTCCTGTACAAGGGGGACCCTCATTGGGGGCCCCTCCGATGAGCGGGCCACCCAACTCAGCCTCATCTGCAGGAGTATCAGGCAGGAGGCAATACCCACAACCCGCTTCTTACCAGCAACAGCCCCCGATCAGTCAAGGTGGTTTACCCCCAGGTGGACAGAATGTACAGGGGATGAATAAGGCAATGCAGAGGTCGGCGATGGCGCCACAGCCAAATGGTGGACAAGCCGGGCCCAAAATCAACAACATCATGCCTCAACCAGTGAGTATCCAAATGCTAATTTCGATTTTTCTTATCCCTGAAATGAAATGAAATGAAATGAAATGATGTCTAAACTTCTGTGTTTTTTCATTGATATCTTAGGGTGGTCAGCCCACCATGAACAACATCAACGCCTCCATGGGTAATTTGAGAGTCCAGCAGGGAGACACAAGACCCATGAACCTTCTACAGCAGAGGCACATCGTGGAGCCCACGCCAGTAGAGCCCCCCAAGAGTAGACTTAGCCCTGACTATCAAAAGCTTCAGGTGGACCCGGAGTAAGTCCAACCTGTCCTTATGAATCTATTAAGTCACATCCCCTTAAGGTGGTTTCCTTACAATGCCACTTCCGAAAGTTGTTTTGTGAACTGGGTATGATCCCTGGCACTACGGTAGTATCTGATAGGCCTAGAATTACATGGAGGCCATGGTCTCTGTTGCCCTGGGTCTTGGCCTTGGTGCCCCTTCAAAAGTTTCCTTTGCAAAATGAAAATGATCTTGCCCTTTCAAAGATGAATTTCCAAGCCTTGGTCTGTTTCCAAACCTTGTACGATTTGGACAGGCAGTTTCAGAGCCCAAATAAAATCTTTAACTTTAAATTCCTGAAGAAATCATTAAACAAATCGTTAAAATCTTTGCAGCACATTCCGGAGTACATTGAACGCCATCCCCCAGACAAACGGTCTTCTACAAAAGTCAAGAATGCCTTTGGGGCTTATTATTCATCCATTCAGGGATCTCTCGGTAAGTTCATCATCTTCCCTTTAAAGGTAGGCTAATAGATCTCCTGAAGATAAGCAGAGTATACTGTTTCGAAATGTCGAGACCACACTGGCTCTTCTCAGAGCCAACACTACTCCCAAAAGAGATTTTACACACTGTTGTACCCGCAAGTTTACTAGTTATACATAATCCAGACCAAGAGGGAAGCCATACCTCTTTCTAGACTTCCTACTTTCAACAAGCCTGCCAGCAATGTATCTGGCCCGCATCTCAAAAAACAATCGTTGGTATTAAATTAATAGCAGACATGTGATTTTTCAGGATGTTTTTTCTGAATTCAGGATTTTCTTTAAAAAAAAACTTTAGACTTCAAACTTTCTTGAAAGAAGTAAAGCAGCCATCAAATGTAGAAAGGAATGCTCCACATTATGTGTAAACCTGTAGTTTTGTATTTCTGGTGATTCACAGAGTCTATAAACCTCTTGAATTGTAACATCTGAGAGGTTCTGGGTCTAGAATAAGAGAGAACCCAGACCCGCAAGCCAATTTTCAGGAATTTTCAAAGTCATCAAATCTCATCCGTAGTTTAGGGTTCCAGGCCTCGTCTTTCTGACATAAACTACAACGAGCCTTGTGTGTTTCTTCTACAGCATTTGCCAGTGATCCAATCTAGTGTTATTGTGCGATGTCGATCTTGTCGTACCTACATCAACCCGTTTGTTACAATCATCGAGCAACGACGCTGGAAGTGTAACCTCTGCTATAGGATAAACGAATGTAAGAAATGTTTTTAGTAATTCATGTAAAAGTTGACGAAGGTTTTACTAGTACAGATTCTTATAAAAGAGGCTTAAACAAGCTAGTGTAGTGATGTACATTATTATGTTGTAGCCATTACGATTGGAATACAATAAAGTCACCCAAGCGTGTCAGTGGCTGGACTGTGCGAGCGGGCCAGCCACGAGGCAGTCTTGAGCCAGCTGCTAACCTTGTAAGACGTTTCGTCCTCTACACTTTTATCCAGCCTAGACTCAGGGCCCAACCAATAGCCAAGTGCTATACTACATTGGCGACGAGGATAAATTTCCAGATTAAAGTATTTTACTAAATTGAGGTATTTTTAGGTTTAATTGAAAAGAGCCGAACCGTCATCTTTTACAGTTGACATAAAACATAAAAATAAAAAAATCAGCTTGTATCATTATTCAAGCTAATTTTGACGAGTTTTCGGAATTTGTCGAAATTTATTTAGTGTATTTATTAAATTTGCTCTTTTCAATTAATATATTAGTGGCATTTTCCACAAAATATTTGTTGATTAACAGTGGGGACAGCTTTAGGACCCAGCTTTACTTTATGTGCACATTCTTGGTTCGGCTGAATTTGTCGTTGCCAAAATCTATATATCGACATCCTCGGTTCTGCTGAACTTGTCGATGCCAAAATTAAAACCAGCTTACAAGTAGAGCAAGTAATTCAGTTGCCCCCTAGACTTAAATATAATATTGTGCCATTATTAAGCTTAATTGTGTATGAATTTGTCCTAGTTTGTGCTTGTTGCTTGTATTGCCTTGCGTGGTGCGTTTTATTAAAAAAAAAAAAAAGGGGGAGGAACGGCAACGTTCATTTTTGGCTAAATACAAAATTTAACTACTGTTATCCTGGTCAAACTGCTGAGCGTCACTCCCAGCAGAAGGCATTAACAGTGGAAGCGAGTGACTGCCGCAAATATTTATTTATTTGTCATAGTGTGGCTGACTTTCAGCTCAGCCACGCTATACTTTAATTATTATCACAATTAATATAATTGAATATTTAAAAGCTGTTTTTGTCGCATAGCGAGGTACTTGAGCAGATTTTCCGAACTTACACTTATTTTTAGTGTTACGCCAAATAATTCAGCTTTCTACCAATCCGGTCAAACTGTTGAGCGTCATTTCAACAGGGGCGTTGGTAGAAAGATTCAAATCAGTGACTATCACAATTGTAGCGATACTAAAACAGCTTTCAGTGTTTAATTTGTAATCGTAAATATGCTAGTAAACATAAATACTGCCCCGGTGAAAGAACTCACCGCCCTTCCTGGGATCGGTGTAAAATTTGCCCAGGCAATTGTAGCAGTCAGGGACATCAAGGGCGTGGTCAAATTAGATGATTTTCATGATACCCCCCAGTTGCAAACAAAATTAAATGAGTTGTTGGACAAGAACTTGGAAACTTGCATGTAGAAGTAACATTTTGTTTGATAATTATAAGTGTGTTTAGTCCAACACTTGTTTTCTTGAGCAAAAACCATAACTTCTTGTCAACACCAAAGAGTAAATGGGTACTTCTGATGAGCAATATGTTCGCCCACTTACGGGCTCTTGTTGCATACTCCTAAGTGTGTTGAGATAAGTTTTAGGAATGCTGAAAGCTCAATGAAAAGCAGTAGTAAATGTACGAAGCAACAAGAAAAGCAAATGGGTCTGTACATTCCAAATGGGTCTGTACATTCCAAATGGGTCTGTACATTCCAAATGGGTCTGTACATTCCAAATGGGTCTGTACATTCCAAATGGGTCTGTACATTCCAAATGGGTCTGTACATTCCAAAGAGGAGTTTCTGTACACTTTGTAATGCCTCTAACATATGACTTTTATTTTTAGAGCTGTAACAGAATTTTACCAGTTTCTTTCAAAATTGTTTTTCTGACGATCTTACAGTACCTGAAGAGTTCACGTTTGACCCTGTTACCAAGAGTTATGGTTCACCGGAGAGAAGACCAGAGATCAAGTCAGCCACGATTGAGTTCATCGCTCCCTCAGAATACATGGTAAGCAACTGATGTTTAATACATGGTAAGCAACTGATGTTTAATACATGGTAAGCAACTGATGTTTAATACATGTTAAAGTTGCATCAGGGATAAAGAATATTATTCAGTTTTACCCATCCACCGATATTTGTCTGACTGACAGTGACAGAACTGCCAACTTGTACCCTGAAAATAAACCAATTATGCACACATTGTTAAAGAGAACTGAATCTCCCTCCCTTCTATAGCTGAGGCCACCGCAGCCTGCTGTCTACCTCTTCGTTCTTGATGTCTCCTTCAGCGCGGTGGAGTCAGGGTACCTGACCATAGCCTGCCAGAATCTCATGGACTGCCTGGATAAGATGCCGGGGGATGCCAGGACATTGATTGGCTTCATCACCTTCGACAGTACCTTGCATTTCTATAGTCTACAAGAGGGGATGACAAGGCCGCAAATGATGGTGGTTTCTGATATAGACGGTAAGGCCATGTCTGCAATTGCCCTTGGGCCTGATACTTCAAGGAGGCAGTTGCCCCTGGTCATTAACTTGGTGCCCCTTGAACTGTTCAAATAGAAATTAACAATTTCTTCATCGAGGTGCCTTTTACCAAGGAAAAAATGCCCTGGTGCCCCTGCCATGTCAAAAACAAAGCATCAGGCCTGTGCCCTTAAACACAAATAGAGGATTGGTAGCAATTAATGAAACAAATTAGCATTTTCAACCTGAAAGCTAACTGGATCATACCAGTACCAATCCTCCAGGGAAACATTTTTGGCTGAAATTCTGTAAAAGTCAACCAAAAAGTCCCCACAAATAACCGTTGATTGATGGGCTGAAAAATATTTCCACTCATACTTTATGTACAAAATTATCCAGACATAAAAACCTATCCAGATTAAACCCACTGATAAAGTGGAGCCATCAGTTTTTTGTAGTAGACTTCCAGATGTCTTGCTGACAGCCTGTGGAACGTTCTGGGGTTTCCAACACCACCTCCAATCACTGCCAATCAAACTTTTTGGCTTACTGGGAGCCGTAGTAAGTGGAACCTTCCTGCATTTGTGTAATTCCTGGGGTTTCTCCCGCACTTAACCTTTGAAAAAAAAAAATGAAAAAAAAAATGATGGAATTTTTTTCTTTTGCAGATGTATTCCTTCCCTGTCCTAATGACTTGCTTGTGAATGTACAAGAGAACAGAGAGGTTTGTTATTTTCTACTTCTCAAAACAATTATTAAATGTTAAATTTGCATCATGGATAAACAACATTATTTGGTTTCATCCAAACACTGATGTGTGTATTAAGCACTGTATACTCAGTACATTCCAATTAACACTTTCTTCAGCCTTGTATTTTGTTTGACTGATTTTTCCTCCTGTTTTCCATCTGCAGTTGATAGATGAGCTACTCAATCAACTGCCTAGTACGTTTACAGGAAACAAGAACACCCAGACAGCTCTAGGGCCGGCATTACAAGCAGCCCTCAAACTCATGGTAAGATTTAAAATAAAATAATGAAATAATCTTCTAAATCCTCAATCTATACACCGGACATATTCACAGTAAAATTGTTAACTTGCAGCGGAAGTCTCGTAGAGTAAGAACAAAGACAAGCTAAGGAATGCAAGAATGTTATATTTCACATTGTATGAATACTATAAAGTGATTTTGGGTTGAACAAGAAAAATTTGACTAGAGCGGGATTTGAACCAACGACCTCTGGATTGACGTGCCGGCGCTCTACCAACTGAGCTATCTAGCCCTATGATGGCGGTCTCCCTATTTTGTCAATATCCTTGTTCGGTGGCTGCCAGTCAGAAGCCATTCAACCGTAAACTGCCGTGTAGCCAAGGATCACACCCAAGTATACGATACAACCTGGGAAGCGGCAGCCAGGGGATCACCATAAGCGGATGCAACTTTTTATATCAGATATCAAATAACAAACCACAAAGGAAACAGTTTCCCTTGTGGTTTGTTATTTGAATACTATAAAGTGTATGAATAGACCCATTGCATATGATGTCACAAGCGTTAAACAGCGCCCTCACTAAGGTCAATGAAAGGACTAACATTGGCTGAGAGTTGTGTACGGCGCCTGCTGGCAACAATAGGGCCAGATCTTGTACCCTGTGGTACATCAAAAACAGTATTATTCCTAACTTGCAGTAGAAGTCGATGACAGAAGTACTCAAAACTGCCTAATGTTATACGAATGTACTACAAGTTAACAGTAGATTTAGTTTTGCCTGATAGGATGATATTTCAATATTTTGTCAAAATTTACATTTTTTCCAACAGAGCCCAACTGGGGGTCGTGTGACCGTGTTCCAGTCAGGCTTACCTTCTGTTGGTGCGGGGGCTCTGAAGTCAAGGGAAGATCCAAACCAAAGAGCGTCATCCAAAGTAAGTCTGCTTTTCCAAAGCAGGAACCTTTTTTCAGTGTTGACCATGTGTTTTGTTGGGGAAGGTTAGTTGAAGCTAAATCCACCCTGCAGTATAACTGTTAGGAGGGCTGGGTCGGTGTAGTGGTATCTTCCTCCGCTTCCTATCTAGTTCAAATCCAGTCTCTACCTGATTGCGTGGGTTTTCCCTGGAATAATTCTCTTGGGTTTTCCTCCCACATCTAAAACTGAAACTTCCTTCCTTGTCTTCTGTCCATTGGGTTCCTGGCTAGTATATCGATTAAGTTCGCTTTTCTGAGAGTCCTTGGCTTCACAACCAGAATTAATAAATAAAATGAATTGAAACTGTTAATGTTTCTTTCCTGTCAGAATGTCCCGAACCTTGGTCCAGCGGTCGACTTCTACAAGAAGCTATCCTTGGATTTTTCAGGTCAGCAGATTGCCTGTGATATATTCCTGTTCAGTGGACAGTACACAGATGTGGCAACACTAGGTAAGTGGTAGAAATAACAAGGGTGTCGTGGCCAAGCGGTCAAGAACACTGGACACAATCTCTGGTGTTTCTGATCAGCAGAGTGTGGGTTTGAGTCCCAGTCTTGACATGGGCACGGCTACATGGACCAGAGTGGCTAGAGAGAGAGGCAAATAGAAGTTTTATAGGGAGAGCTTTGTCCAACAGGTGGATGAACTAAAGCCTTGATGATAATGACACAACCTGTGTAGTTGATTGGTTTCAAATGGTTGGTCAGCTTGCTGGAAAATAGTACCAAGAGTGGGAGGGTTAAATATTGTCTTATATCATGACTGAACCATTCAACTATTGTTAAAGCATTGTTAAAACTCAGTAACTGCTGAGAATATAACACCCAGGAAGTTCATGTCTTTTCCTTTTTTTCTCAATTCTGCGTAGCTGGTGTCGCCAAGTACTCGGGTGGCAGCATCCACTATTACCCAGGGTTCAACAGCACTCAGAACCTTGTAGAGGTGGAAAGGTTCGGCTCGGATTTCCGACGATACCTGACAAGAAAGATCGGGTTTGAGGCAGTGATGAGGATCAGGTGCACAAAAGGTAAGAAGAAAACCTCACAAGAATTTTTTAAATTAATTTTCTCTATCACTTTTTATCTTTCTTCTCTATTTTTAATACTATATTTTATTGGATGTATTTAATTGACTTCTGTATTTTCGGCAACTCATGGTTGTTATTCCGCCTTGTTGAGTAGTTAACTTGATGTTTTGTTTGTCAATTGAAAGGTATTATACAGGATTGGTCTATTGGAGTGTTTATAGGAGGGTTTTGTTGTTTTGTTGAAGCGTACAGGTGTGATTTCAGTTTAAACGATATTTCAGTTTGACTTTATTTTCAGTATTGTGATTTTTTTCCAACACCAGAAATATCACGTACTTACTTTTACCCGATCTGCATTCTTGTTAAGGCCTGAGCATTCACACATTCCATGGGAACTTCTTCGTTCGATCAACGGATCTCCTATCTCTTCCCAACATCAACCCAGACGCCGGGTTCGCTATGCAGGTATCCATTGAGGAGAGTCTTCATGACTCCCCAGTGGCATCGTTCCAAGCTGCGTTACTCTACACAAGCAGTAAAGGTTTGTATTGGCTCTTGGTCATGTCCCCTGTATGCCATACCAATTATACACTTGATTATCTTAGAAATCAACAGGGCAGACTATTTTACTTCCAAGTTTTAGTGATGAATCTCAACCTCTGCCGCCATGTTTGTCAAGTTCCCTGTATACAGTAGCTGTTATACACACAATTATCTTAGAAATCAACAGGGCCAGACTATTTTTTTTCCTAGCCTCAGTGATGACTTTCAACTTCTGCTGCCATGTTTGTCAAGTTCCTTGTGTTCAGTAGCTGTTATACACATGGATTCAAATAGAAATCTATGGTGTAGACCCAGTATCTCTTAGCCATTGTTAACACGCTTTCTCATATGGGACCAGACTATTTTTCATTCAAGCCTCGGTTTGGTTACATTGATTGAAACTTGAAATGCTAATGATATGCAAATAATCTCCACTTATGAATCATTCAGGAGAGAGACGGATTCGTGTTCACACTATGTGCCTGCCAGTATCCAATCAGATGACAGAGATCATAGCAGGGGCGGATCAACAAGGCATTATGGGATTGCTCACCAGAATGGGTAAGGTTTCGGTTTTCTTGTACCTCCCTGTAGGTTGCCTCAAATCTTGGGTGGCATGGTTGTCTTGTGCATAAAGGGCTCGCCTCTCACCGTTGTGGCCCTGGTTCGATTCCCGGCTAGAGTCATATGTGAGTAGAGTTGTGCGTTGGTTTTCTCCTATGCCATGAAGGGTTTTTTGCGGGCCCTCCGGTTTTCCTCCTTCCGGAAAAAATCGAACTTTTATGATCTCTGGCTGTGCTCCATGGTCATATGAGGGTCGATGTTGCTGGCTGCCAAGGGCACCCTCGCATGCCTGCATCCTTTGCCATTCAGCTTCTCAGCTGTAAGGATGATTAACCTCCCAAATTGTTATTATAATTATTATTATGAAAAGCTTTTGAGGAATATCTTCATTGTGTTGGCATCTGACTGGTATCTGTTCTTTACTATTTTCAGCGGTGGACAAAACTCAGACTCAGACCATGTCGGACGCGCGGGATGCATTGGTTAACGTCTGCGTGGATACGCTTTCGATGTATAAGGCGACGCTACCCAGCAGTCACACCGTGGGGACGTTGATGTGTCCTCAGTCACTACGCATGCTGCCAATCTACACACTGGCTGCATTAAAAAATGTAAGAACTCTCACTGCATTGTTATGGGTTAACCTTCCTACTTTCTATAACGTTTAACAGTGAGTTGAGGAACCTTTCAAAACCCTTCAACTGCGAGGGTTGTGTATGGTGGAGCAACTGTGCCATGTGTGTACTGTGTAGATGCATTCATTATGTGATATTATATTGCAGGCTGGCATAGTTTATCGTTCAAAACCACAGTGGATGATATTGAATGGTCAGACAGTAGGAGTGTTGACTGTACTGTGTAGATGCATTCACCACATGATGTCATATTGCTGGTTCACTGGCTGGCACAGTTTATCTATCAGTAAAAGACACAGTGGATGATATTGAATGGTCAGACAGTAGGAGGGTTAAACCTACCACAGCTATAACGGATGATATGATTGGTTGGAATATCCACATCCTTATCAATGTACCCAATCACATCTTGTGTTTCAGGTGGCCTTCCGACTTGGTTCCAGCACCAGACTTGACGAGAGGGTGTTCTCCATGGAGATGTTAAAATGTCAACCTCTGCAATCCATCATGCTGCACCTTCATCCCAACATGTACCCTGTACATAACATGTCCGATGAGGTAAGCATAGCTTTAGTATTATTATATAAACAAAGGATACCTCATAAATCAACATAATAACTGTAGCTCACAAACCTGTAAACAAGGGTGCTTGCTATGTGAACCAGAAACACTAGGGTTAACCCCTACTCTTCCATGATAAGTGTTCTGGGTTCTTTTAGGTGCACTACCAATCCTAACCAGTCTTGAGTCTGGAGTTTCATTTACAGTATTGAGATGGCTCCTAGACAGCGTACCTTACCAAGAGATTCAAAAGAAGACAATCAATGATGAAAGAGAAACTAAGATTAGCCAACAAGTTCTGTGCCTACTTGATCTAAATGTTTCCCTAGTTCCTTCTGAATGGCGCCAAGTGCTCCAACCACCACAGGGACTACTTTCACTTTCACCTGCCAAATCTTACAAAGTCTCTACCTTTCCATTTCCTTTGAAGCTACCCTTATATTTATGGCACAGCTGTCAATGACATGACACATCTTCTTTTTGTCTTTTATCATTCTAGGGTGCAATCCTCATCAACGATCAGTCAGTCCCTCAGCCTCCAATCCTGGGTCTGTCTTCTGAGTACATCACCCATAACGGAGCCTACTTACTGGACTGTGGAGATGCCATGTACCTGTTTGTCAACCGTGAGGTCTCCATTTCTTTCTGTATGGAAATCCTTGACGTGCCTAACTTCCAGTCCATCCCTGAGGAAATGGTATGTTCCATTCTCCTTTACTTATTTGACTCCACAGTGGAATGTTCCATTTTGACTTTAGGTGATATGTTTTAATCATTATTGTAATTTAACTCTTGACAGGTCAATATTGCTTTGAAGAATTGCCTCTAATTTACCACAATTTATTATTTTCAAATGTCTAATGATTCACACTTACATCTTTGCTTGTACTCTGGTGTGTTGTGTTTTGCAAATTGTGAGGATTATTTGCTCAATTGTTTATGAAAATTTTACATTCCATTTTGCTTAACTTATTATTGTCGAAAGTGGTATGTTCCATTTTGACTTTGGGTGATGTTTTTTGTACTTTTATGAAAATTTTACTTGTAACAGTTCACCCATATACTTGTATTGGTTAATGAAGTATTGCATAACAATTTGTATTGCCTTTTTCCACTTGAAGGTTTATGGTGACCTTTGCCAGTACTTTATTGTTATGTATTTTGACATTTGTGAAGGATATTTACCCAATTGTTTGTTATTTTTACTTCATAAACTGTCATCATGTTTACATTAATCAGAATAACTATCATTGTTGTGTATGTGAAGTTTAATTGTAAACGCCTATTTTTATACAATTTGTTCTATTTTCCTACTGGAATTAAAGTTTCCCATTTTCTTTGATTGTTAGTGAATTTATTTTACACAACTGCAACCATGTTCAATTAGTTTTTGGTAGATTAGGCCTACAAGTTATTGTTCACAATATATTGACTATTCCAAGGGGAGATAGATTTGTTACTAACTGGCATGCTCTTTTCTCCAACAGGTGGACTTACCGGAGCTTGCCAACGAAGCCTCAGAACGACTGAGGACATTCATCTTGTGGTTATTAGATAAGCGGGCTTTCTCTGCACCCCTCCAAATCATTAGGTAAGTGAACTTGAAATTTAAGCAGTTAAATTTAAGTAGTAAATATTTTGTGTATTAAAAAAAATATATAGACCCCTTGCATACAGTCAACAACGCCCTCACTTAGGTCAATGAAAACTTATCATTGTCTGAGAGTTGTACTCAGCACAAACATGTGGCCCAGGGCTCAAGTTTTTGGGGAAAATTCACAAGACTGCATGGCTTGTAGCTCAAAGTGTTAACTGGACCAGAATGGATTTTAAAAGACCAGAAATGGAATGAGATAATAAAAAAAAAAAACATATAAACAGTTAAACATTTTTCAACACTCAACAGAACTGAAAGATATTTATCAGACTGAAAGTCAACATTTGAACAAAAAGACTTGTCCAGTCATGAGTTTACTGGCCCAACACTAAAATCACTGGACTCGGGATTGCAGTCCAGTTTAAACTTTGAACCCTGGTGGCCGTTTCCATTATTTGACCTCAGCAATGGCGGTCATCTGTTGATACCAGTATGAACTTTCCACCAATGCTTTTCTGATTAAAAAACATTGATTTACTTACCCAAACTCAACCAAGTCTTAATTATTTTCCTCTTTTTCTTCTCTCTGTAGGGAAGACAGCAAGAAGCGTACTTTATTCCTTCGTTACTTGATCCAGGACCGCACCGAGTCCTCCATGTCTTACTATGAGTTCTTGCAACACCTGCAAAAGGAGATCAAGTAACAAGTCTTCATCCTGTGGATCTGTACAAAACAAAGATCATATTCTCAGCATTGACAGTTTACCAGCCAACCTAATAACCATAGCGCGTATACTGTCATTAACTGGTGTCCTTATTTTTAGTTACCAAAGTTTTTAAGCAGGTTTTTTTGCATTGCATTTTGATGAATTTTACCCATGTTTAAGATATCTTGAAGTGTGTCAACCCCTCCCCTTAGAAAAGAGACCAAAACAGTTTCCCTGTACATGGGCAAAGTAAATTAGTGTTCGAACTGAGGCAATTTTGTCTCTGGAGGGGAGCATGACTGGAAAGAGATTGACTGTGCATAGTTTGTATAACAATATGACATATTGTTGGTTGACATAGTGCCTTTATCTTACAAAACCACACAATTGATATTGAATGATTAGTTATGTTGAGGGTCGACCTCATTCTTCTCCAATACATTCACTGCATGCTGGACATAAAATACTGATTTCACCAGTAGGCTTTGGTTTGGCAACTTCCCACCCCCACCCCCTCCCATTTGACTTGTCGCTGCCTGACACCAAAAATTATGTAAAATTCATGAGGTACAAAAACAACTACACCTTGGCTGGAGTTGTGTACTAAAGGTTTTGTAGCTTTAAATTGAAGTTGACAATCTACCATTATATAAACTTTAGTCTTTTACTGTCAATTTCTAATTCTAAATCTTACATTAACTCATGATTATCAAAACTTACCCTTCACAGTTTAAGAACTTACACTACCTCAACCCAATTGAACCCCTGTCCCAGTTATATGCCTAAACCTTTACCTCATCATTCACACCGAAACCTTACCCACTGATGAAACCCAAAACATCACCCATCTTATCCCAAACATCTCATTCCTCGCACTACCCCACTTATACCCAATTTTAACCCAAACCATCCCAATCATAACCAATATTCTGTTATTCGCCCTAATTACTTAATACATCGCTGCACATTGTTCACCATTCTTTAAAAACTCAACATCACACTTCATTTGTTTAGCGCCCTCTGTTGGTTTAGGTCAGGCATCAGCTATCAAAGCTGGCCCAAATAATTTGAAATAATAAGGCTTATACACAGAATTTCTCTCTTGTCTGTTGGGAAAATAATGCCACCAACAGAGGGCGCTATACTAATGTAGCAGTTCCAAATAATACTGACAGGCTGTGCACAGTTTAAGAAGTTTCGTTGCCCACGGACTACAGTCTTAAAGCAGTTGAGCAGAAAACTTTGCTTAATAGATTTGATTTGCTCTTAGCATAAAGTGGTAGGGAACCAGTCACAACCAGTGTACATCATTATATTATTTTGGCTGGTAACCAATTTCTGATGAGCAGAATATGTTTACTTGACAGCTCAAAGAAATCTGGCCTTGATTCATACAGCTATAAATAGCTCGATGTCCTGATCCCATCTTCTGCCTATGTTCCAAAATGGTTTTGTTAGCCAAAAGTTCTAGCCAAAAGTTCTAGCCAAGGAACCAGTAAGGACCTGGTTGGCAAAAAGTATGGGCAGCAAAAATTACACAGAAACACAACTTGCAAAACACAACAGCACCGATAAATCAGTCGTGCTGCCGACTGTCTTCATATACCATGGGGGTTTTAGGCCAAAATGTTTTATTTAAAGGTAGCTTCGTGTTACTAAAGGCCTCCCTGACTTTATTGTAGCCAGTATTTGTAAACAAAAAGAAAGGTCTGTAAAGTTTCTTAACCAGCAATATGACACTCTAAGATAAGATGGCAGTAGACTCAATCGGTAAACACCACTCATTAAATCTAATAATTCTGGGCATGCGTAAGTTTTTAAAATATGGGTTTCACCTAATGAGTCTGCTGACCTCTAGAGTTTCAACATTCACCCACAATACTCTAATTGTTGCAGTAATATGTCACCAGGGTTAACTGATCCCCAGATATTAATTAATCCGTTTTTATTTGAAAAGTATACAGAAATCAAATTACTATTGGGTAATTGATAAATTGGTGCATGGTTGCTTTTAGGACTTTGTGCCACGTAATGAAGTTATTTATGTAAATATTCAAAAGTGTCATTATATAAGCTCTTTAAATCACACCAATATTTTTTCGTCGAATGTGACGTCACAGCAGTAATTGTTTTCCACTCCTGGACTCTAGTATCACTCCTAGAAATGTTTTCCTTAGAGAATTGCCTACTTTTAGGAAGTTGGACTTCTATTATCAATTATTATAGGTTTTTCCCGCTCACTTTTGGCAAATACGTTGCAAGTTTAAACCTCACGTTTTCCTATTTTGCGCTTTTTAAAGCTCCTCAAAAACAGTCAAGTTTTACTATTATCAGATGTTCTTTTGCGTCGTGTGATTATAAAAGATCAATCCACTCGAGCAGCACTCAAACTCACTGCAGCTTTGTGCAGAAATTTCTAGTTTCGTCTACTCTGCCAAAAAGAATTCTGAATTTGCATGGCATAAAAATAACCCCTTAAAGTCTAAATTCGCATGCTTCAAAGTAGGTTTTTTGCCGGAAATGGGCGGGAAACCTTCAACAATTTTGTTTTGTTTGTTTCCAACTCGTCGCATTATTTTTTCATTCTGATGATGTACATGTGCAATTCTCGTGAGATTTTGTTTTTGCACAGGTTGCCCTGACTTTATGTGACAGGGCTATCGATGGACTAATTTAAACTTGTAATAAATAAGTACTTTTAATTAAAGGATTGTATTTGTTACAGCAAACGTTATAGAATAGAAAGCTCAAATGACTATCTCAAGTCTACCTAAATTATAAAAGTTTTTAATAGCTTGGGTGGTACGTTTTGAAAACACCAAATATCAAATGTAAGTAATTTCTGCAATTTGGGGCCCCATCCTCGCAGATTAATGTATTTACATCAAGTAATCTGTGAAAGTTACTGAATAAAGAGCTCTTGCGTTTGTGAAAATACAGAAACAATGTCTCATGTTTTTGTCGGTTATTTTGTATGGAATGAGACGCATGTACTTTGTGATATGCAACACTTACCTTCTGGTATTCTTTTGTATCCCTATGTATAAGTATTTTCAATTTTGTCCGTCGCCTTTTCAATTTTGTCAGGCGACGGACAAAATTGAAAAGGCGACGGACAAAATTGAAAAGGCGACGGACAAAATTGAAAAGGCGACGGAAAGGAGTGGCACATATGGAACACCATAGGTTGGCCTATGCGTGTGCACAGGACCGTGAAGTCACCGCACACAAGCGGCGGCCATTTTGAAACACCCAAAAAGCTGTTGAATGCACATAGCGGGTATACAAAATACGATGTCTTTTTTAATTTAAAGAAGGGATTTCATCACATAAACATGTTTTTATGCCCACAATGTAAGTATATTCATTGCACACATGGGGGATGTATACATAGGCAAGATTTTCACGATGTGATGGGGGAACATGTAATTTGTTACTTCAAAAGTTGGATGCCGAGTGTTGTTATTAAGTAATTCCTGTCATTCGCTCAAACTCTCACACCCACACAAGCTCAGGTACAGACAAGTACATTCGTTGATCCGGTGAATTACACCCCAAATTACTTAAAGGCAAAGTATACTTTGGTTTTTTGAACTTCTTGCCAAGTAACCTTTAAAGGGCCTATGAAGTGGTATTTTTTGTGTGTGTTTTTTATAGCTTTACTAAATTAGTTCATATGAAAAGAAATTATTTTTAAAAACTGTTTAGTGTCTGGAGTGCATTTTTGTATTTTAATTCAATAAAAAAAATACCCCCCCCCCCGAAACTTTCGTATTTTAGACGCCACAAGAGGGCGCTGTTCGTGACGTACACAAAGGCAGCGGCTCCCAGATCGAGATCTCAGTCGTGGTCTGGTGCCCAGGCGCGCGCAGTTTAAGTATACAGCCGAGTCGAGTCGATCGTCAAGGCGTACGTTGATACTCCACTGGAATAAATCGCAAAAACAAAGAAAATAATGTCCGGATTAGGTGAGGATTCCCCTTCCTTTACCTCAGAACCAGAAAGAAATGTGTGTACCGTACACGTTGATCACAGTCGACCCGGCCGGTCACAAGGTACCGTGAAACGAAGCGCAAGCCTCCACCGATGGACAATAACGCAACCATATTTGGGGGGTGGAATATAAGTGGAACAAGTACGTGTTCAGTCAGGGGACTTTTGATACATTCTATAAAACTACATGTATATATTAGAATATAAGATCAGATATGATGTCGTCAACAATAATGCGAAAAAGGACGATATGTTTGTAGAACATGACTGCGGTGTTGAGGGGTATTGTGAATTGTGTGCACGCACGGGTGGTTTCCATACAGCCAAAATTACTTACCCTGAGTTTTTCTCGCTTCCAAAAAGCACCTCTCCTTTTCTCCGGTCGTTTCTCCTTTTCTCCAGCCTTCTTGCTTACTGGAAAAATTGTTGGCGCGGCATCTGGCAACAGCATAGCCTTGTACTTTATGCCAAACTGGTTGTGAAGGCCACGTTCAAAACAACTTGACTCAAAGTGGGCACTGCAGAGCATAGGCTGCTCGCTCCGTCCAGACCACTTGGCCCTGGTCAGCTTCACATTTGCCGTCCATATCCGTCTGAATTTTGGGTCCGCTGGAAATTTATGGACACTAACTCCATTTTTAGTGGTGTTGCTACACCCAGCAGCAACACACCTTGATGGCATTTCTTAAAATCGACGTAACAAGACCCCCAAAAGAGAGAGACAAACTGTTTTGAACGTTTTCCTTCCGTGTGTTCGCTCGGCGGTGCGGTCGGGTGGCCACACACACATGACGTTACGTATGACAAGTCGTTCTGCTGAATTGCCTTTGTTTACGTCACGGATTTTATGTTAATGAGGAGGTATGGGTGGGGCGCTGCGGCCCCCCTAAATTTCGAAATGATTTTTTTAATGGTGTAAAATGGCTTGTGAAAAAAAAAAAAAAATCAAATATATGTTGTAATAGGCATACTTTATTGTTTTCAGCATTAAAAAAATCTATTTCATAGGCCCTTTAATGGTCATTTATTTTTTGAGTAATTTCAAAAAATGATCCCGATGAAGCATTGTATATAATCATGTAAATTAAAGAATAACACAACATTACATTGAAGAACAAACAAGCATGTTATGAGTTGTTTAAGTGGTATTTATTCCTGTATATTGCTCATTAGAAATTTACAACAAGCTGCTTTTATCAATTCTATAACAAAATAATGAAAATAAAAAAATTAACAAATAAATACAATAAAAATTAAGAATTTCAAGCAAGTTATTAAAAGAGAAATTTTTACACTGTGACCCTCTTTCCTAATCCAAGCTAAGTGCAAATTTTTGAACATTTACATTTCACATTTTGCAAAAAACTGCACACTATAAATTAATAAACTAATATTTCACATAAAATCAAGACAAATTTAATAAATAAAAAAAAATACAAATTTGTTTATATAAATAAATATGTAAATAACAAAATAAACAATAAACCAATAAACTAACAAACCCATAAATGAATAAATAAAAAATAAAAATAAAAATAAATAGATAAGTCAACCAATTAAAAAATACATAACATGCACCCCCCCCCCCCCCCAAAGAAAAAAGAAAAAATCAAATCCCCCCAAAATGTCTGCTAAAACACATGATTGTATGCACAGATGTGCACTGCCCCACGCTGTTTGTGTGGTTGTTTTGGGTGTTTCAAAATGGCGTCCACTGAGCTGCGGTGGCTTCAATGAACGCACTCAACCCGCTATCCAGTCAGTATAGTGTGCGTTCGATTAGCTTCCCCGGGTCGACCCCGGTTTGCTCATCCGGGTGAGCCCCTGACCATGAGCTAATCGAACGCCAACTTCCCCCAGCATTCACACCGATGCATCTTGGGACAGCCGACCGGAACTACTTCCATTTTGTGCCGTATGTCCGATACTTTCCGTGGATTCACGAAAACATCGTACAATAATTATTCTCAAGGTAAAACTGCAACGTTAAACAATTTGTACAACCCCACAGTGATACAAAGGTGCCCGGCTTCGAATAAAAAATACTTATTGCTCACAAAAATGCTGTTGTAATGGCGAAAATGTGTGTCAAACTTCCTAAAATGTCCCGCTGAATTACAAACAAAATGGTGGCCATTGAGAAAGTTGTTCGCCGTGACGTCATGAACCAGGGGCAGCCCCAAGTGACCCGCTCCACAAGCAGGGCACTTGGGGCTGACCCGGGTGAGCCCCGCGAATGACGTCAAAGCTATTCGAACGCACCGGGGGAAGGCCTGGGTCGACCCGGGGAAGCTAATCGAACGCACCCATAATAGAGATCAGTGGGTGAAACGCGCCCGACACCAGACTATCAACATGGCAGACAATGGGCAGATTTCATAGCTGCGTGTGATGCAGTGCTAGGGGTTGAACAGGGGGGGGGGCGGACACGGAAAAAGAAAAAGGCGCCATCAACGTTGATACTCGTCTCATTCATGAGCCTGCCTTACATGCATGCAGTCGAATCTCTGTCGCAGACTATCAACATGGCAGACAATGGGCAGATTTCATAGCTGCGTGTGATGCAGTGCTAGGGGTTGAACAGGGGGGGGGGCGGACACGGAAAAAGAAAAAGGCGCCATCAACGTTGATACTCGTCTCATTCATGAGCCTGCCTTACATGCATGCAGTCGAATCTCTGTTCATGCAGTCAGGTCGCAACAATATTAAAGCGCTCTGATTGGTCCCAGGCTTCATACCAGGAAACGCATCCTTTGTGTGTCACCCTGACTGCTATGTATACCATACCAACACACACAAACTCCGGACGCCGACTGGTCCACACATGAAACCGTTAACGGAAGTTACTATTTAATTCGAACGTTACATTTTGAAAATCATAAAAATCGATTGGGTAGAATGGGTGGATTTTTACAAAACAATTCACAATGGTAGAAAACTATATATTTAAACAAGACCTTGAAAAATATCAGGGGTAGAATGGTTCAATTTTTCACTTTCGTCGCGTTTTGTGACACTGTTTTAGGGGTGTCGAAATTTTCGTTCAAAGCAATAATACATTGATTAACGGTATGGTGCTGTTGCCTGGCCATGCGCCTAATGTTGGCGGGACGAATGCATTTTTAAAATAGTCTTGTCTAGATATTTGTCAAATATTTATTTTTATTCCACTCCAAAAACCTGACAAATAAACTATACATATATAATTGGTAAAATACTGCCTTACTTTTATCTAATTTAATCCATTCGTGTTAGTGTAACAATTAAACACCCCTATTTTTGTAATGGTACGTTCACACAGCATCGGGAGAAAGAATTGCGCAATATCGTGTCCGCCCCCCCCCCCCCCCCCCCCCCCCCCCCCCCCCTGGGGTTGAAGGTCTACCTCTGAATAGTTGTATATTTTATAATTCACCAGTATAAAACAGAAATTGAACAATACTTAGTATTTTTATTGACTTACCCGAAATAGTATGCCCTCGTTTCGATCCAGATATGATGAGTTTATCGATAATTTAATGAAAAGCTCAAACTATATTGTCCTATTCTTACCGAGCAAACTGCACCACCTAGTACCTTGAAGTTTGACGTCATTGTCTGACGTCCTCTGACTGTTTTAAGTAAACAAAGAAGAGGCCGGGGGAGCAGGACAGAAAAACATGGATGTTGAGAGTCAATCTTTAACAAATGTGATTTTTATTTCCACACTTGACGGCAGTAGGCCTACCGTGCTCTACTGGTTTAGAAGGGTCGCGTTCCTAATCGTCGTTTGCAAGAGACTGGAACTGATGACTGTTTTTTAAAGGGATCTGGTCAGTGTTATGACCTTTGTGCAAGCTAGCTGTGATCAAAGTACGTGCTCACCGACTCTCTTGTGAAGGCTGGCTGATCTAAATGTACATAAACTATGTCCTTTGCGTGATCTTAATCATATGACTATTTTTAGTATTTTATACTTAATTTCAAGACAAACATCGGTGTGAGGTCGGCTAGAATTTTCTCGCTGGTGATCTAAACCTCTCTCTTCGTTCCCGGTCGTCATGATGTTTGAAAACATGGAGTATGTGCTTGGCTATGTATACGAGCAAATGGTGGGCCGTAATGTTGTTTTGCTGTTTGTGATTTCGCTTTGTGCGACGTACGGGTTGTGGAGACGGCGGGGAGACCTGCCTCCCGGGCCATTGGGGTTGCCGTACTTCGGCATCGTGCCGTATTTCGTCCTGGTAGAGTGGCTTTTTGGTCTGGAGCGGCATGAAATCTTGGAGAATTTCGGTGCTAAATACGGCAAAATATTTAGCTTCACTGCCTTCGGTCGTCTGATCATTGTCCTCAATGATGGACAGACTATCAAAGAGGTTTATCAACTACAAGAACTGAATGACCGGCCCAGAATGAAGATTAACAACCAGTCTCTTGGAAAAGGTAAAGATTCATTTTTAGGCCCTAAAGTCATTTTTAAGACAAAAATAATTATAGCTAGGCCGGGGGAAGTGATTTTTCACCAGCTCAGTCGCGGCAGAACCAACAGGTGGGGGGGGGGGGGGGGGGGGGGGGGGGGATATCGCCGCCCCCACCTCGCCCAACACTAAGGGAAGTGACGACTCAAGAAAAGCAAAAATGACTCATTAGGGGCTATCTTTTTTGAAGAACAGTCGATTGTGAAAGATTGGAATCAACTGGGGCCTAGTTAATGATGAGTGAATTGATCAAAGACTGAAGGTCTAGATGAATGTGCATAGAGTTGTCAAAATTAACCAGATTTCATGGTAGGTCAGCTGCTGGGCTGACCCATGTTTTTTATTAATACTAATAGTAGCCCTGATTAGATTTCAGTAGCCTGGTTAAAACATTGTGTCCTCGTCAAGACAGTTCAGTACAAATATTTGTTCAAAGTTGAAGTGCTGGGACGTTTTTCGGATGTCACCAGACGTCAACAAATCAGACAAGAAAGTTTTCCTATTAAATTTTGGACTTTAACGGATAATAAGTAAACGCTAAAATTAGGTGTTGTTTGTTGCTGCTGCTGTTTTTTGTTTTGTTTTAATACTGAATTAAAAATTGCCAAAATAACTGCATGAAAACAAAACAAATGTTACAAGACTGGTGATTGTCTTTCATTTCACACAATTTAAATTGCTTCAACTAGCTCCGGTGTTCCAGTGAAATAGAATTTACATTTATACATGTAGGGCCTACATATGATAAACGTTCAAAATGTAATGCAAAACATCTTTTCCTGGAATGAATAGTCACACATTATATTCTGAATTCTTGGGGCTTGAAAACAGATTACAACAAGTACTTTATGAGACAATTTATTGAATTCAGACGGTTTTTGTCTCAGCTAATTTGTAATTTATTGATTTTAGAAGTGCCAAATTCCCCCTCGTGCGAATGCCATTTGTTACAGCGCTATAAAAACAACTCTGCATAATCTACTGAAATACCTCAAGGAGTTCGTCCTTTCATGTTTTAACCATCATATAAATCAATAAAACCTAGCAAGGGAACGTTTTTTAATATGCTTGAATGAACCGGGAAGGACAAGCAATACAATCAAGTTGAAATGTATCAATAACGATCAATAACGCCACATTGTTCCCATGGTGTTTTATTTTGGTTTAGTTGTATGCCTATCATAATAATAATATTCCAATGGTATTAGGAATCGACGCTGTAGTCTATTGCATGGACATTTTACATAAACCACAGTCGTGAAATTTGAGTTTTGTTTTCATTCACACAACAAAAAACAAAATGACACAGATTGTTTAAGCGCAGAATTAAGTGGTTTGAGATCCCTTCAAGTTACATATTATAGTGACATTGTGCATTCTAATGCATTTCCTGACAGGCAAGATACTACACAGGCCATATGGGAAAATTTACATTTTGTGTCATAATTTTCACATAAATTCAAGAGTTACAAAAGCAACAGCTGTACAGCTTTTGAGATGTCCCCTCTTTCTTCATATAAATTATCAAAAGTTGAGAAAAATCAGACAGTGCAATGTGTACAAAATGTGCCTGCAGGAAGTCCAGGCTCTGTGGCTCTTTTGTAAACATGTGATGTTACAGGTCACATGGTCTGTATAGGCTTACGTTGAAGTCTAGACCAATCTCAACCTCGCTCCCATAGGCAGCGCGCCGTATCGACTCTTCTCTTCACGGCCCTGGAAGGGAATTACTGAAAAAAAACATGGTTTTCTATAAATAACTGCCCGACTATGCCCAACAAGCCCAAGCCCAAGCCCAAGCCATGGTTAGCAACACCCTTAGGGATAGCCGCAGTCGTAGCCCGTAACTACCAGCTCGGCTACGGCTGACAGGGAACTCCTGAGTTGAATGAAGCTCATTTGACAAACACTCTTTTTATACACATTACATGAAAGGTGGCCAAGTTTGTTTTATAGTCTGATTATGTAAAACATAATTCATGACGCCAGAGAGGCAGACGGGTAAAGGTTGTAAGACCTTGCATTTTGTGCCGATTTTAGGTGAAGGGAATTGAGTGGGGTAAATAGGGTCTTTCGTTTCTTTGTATTCAGGAGTCGCCTTTGCATCTGGAGATTGTTGGAAGGAACAGAGGCGCTTCACGATCAAGACACTTGAGCGGCTTGGTGCGGGCAAACCTATCCACGAAGAGAAACTCTCTCAAGAAGCCAAGGCAATGTTGGGTGAGATCGCAGCCCATGACGGTAAGGCCTTTGATCCGAAGTACTACATGATGATCTGCGTCTCCAACATTATCTCATCATTGCTGTACAGCAGGAGGCACGAGTACAATGACACTGAGTACCAGAATTTCCTGGACATGATCGCCGAGATCACGCACCTGATGGGGACGGCCGGCGCCATGCCAACTAATGCCCCGATCTTGAAACACATTAAGCTCCCTCAAGGGAAGCGTCTTGGTGACATGGTCGTCTCAGAGCTGCGGTACATGAAGCGAATCATCCGGGAACGACAGACCAGCTACGACCCCTCAGGCAACCCCAGAGACTTCACTGATGCTTATCTGACCGAGATCCCGAATGAGGAGCTTAGTCATCTCAGCTATGGAAACCTACCCCACACCCTTATCCACGTCTTCTCTGCCGGTACGGAGAACATCTCCACAACGCTACGCTGGGCTCTTCTTTACATGATAGCTTACCCGGACGTCCAAGCCCGAGTTCAGGAAGAGCTGGACCGCGTTGTGGGGCAAGACCGAATGCCTCAGCTGTCCGATGAAGCTTCTCTCCCTTATACCCAAGCTACCATCCTTGAGCTGCAGCGAATGAGCACAGTAGCCCCACTAGGCGTCGCACACAAGTCATCGGCTGATGTAAGCTACAACGGGTACACCATCCCAGCTCGTACAGCAGTTATCCCCAACACGTGGGCTATTCACTACAACCCTAAGTTGTGGAAGGAACCATTCAAGTTCAAGCCCGAGAGATTCCTGGACGAACAGCAGAAGGTCAAAGGGGCAGAAGGTGTGGTGTCGTTCAGTGCTGGTAAGTCATTTAAAAGAAGAAACAAAAAAACATCCGTTGGCAATCAACTGTCAACCTCTTTCCCTCCGGGCCCGACAAGTTAATGACCATTATAAAAACTTACTTGGTAAAAAGCACTGGAGAGCTGTTGATAGTATGAAATGACTCCCTTTGAATTTGAGGTAGTGTAGTTTTATAGAAAGAGGTAAGTTTCACCCCAATAAACTTGAGTTTGAGAATGGCTTTAGTTCTCAGGCATCTCAGAGCACACAGTTCTGTTCAACAAAGGTGTTTTTTCTTTCATTATTTTCTTGCAACTTCGGTGACCAATTGAGCCCGAATTTTCACAGGTTTGTTATTTGATGCATATGTTGGGATACACCAAGTGAGGATACTTGTCTTTGACAATTATCAAAAGTTGACCCTGTCTTTAGTTAAATATTGGCTCTTTGTTGCTTTACAGGAAACCGTGTTTGCATTGGCCGCCATCTTGCTCGTATGGAGATGTACATATTTCTGACACATCTCCTCCATAGGTTTTCGTTCCAGAAGGCAGACTGCTCACCACCGCTTTCCTTCAAGGGAAGTGGCAGTTTCGCCAGGGTACCAGAACAGTACTTCCTGCGTGCGGTGAACAGGTTTTAGAGTTCTAGAGTGCCAGAGTTATAAATAGACAATGAAGTTAAATCCGTGAAAGATCGACTGGAATAATCATAATAATAATACCGCACTTTGCGCGCATTTCATCATACAAATGTTCAAAAGCTCCTTACAATAACTTACATTATCGTAAACAGTCGGCACAAAAAGTAAAGCAGCAATAATGGTAAAAACAACAATATTACACAGTCAAAAATACAAAATTAGCCAAAGCTTGTTTGAAAAGAAAAGTCTTCAGCTTAATCTTAAAAAACAGAAAGAGACTGTATCGATTGAATAAGGATCACGAGAGGGTCCATTCCAACGTGTCGGTGTAGCTTGAATTGACTTGTTCCCAGTGGATCTTTGCATTTTTAAAAGAAACGTATTTTACAGCGAAAATAATAGTTGGGTCGGCAACACACCGACGATAAACTTTGGAGTGAAGTCATCAAGGATAACGAATAAAATAATTTATTGCTTGAAGTAAAAAATATGTTTTGACATTTAAGCCATTGAAGAAATAGTACGGGTTGCCCTCGAAAAACGAGGAAATATAAAATTAATCAAATAAAAATAATTTGAGAAATTTAAAGAAGGTTATCCGTGTATGTGGAGTGTAATAAAACATCTTTAGAATCCTCGGTGACTTATTTATTAATTTTGATATAATTTAGAACAAATAATACGTAGTTTTGAAATTGTTTCACCTAAACTGCAGGCTTGCTCAATTGTTAGTTTGTTTGATGGGGGTGTTGGGGTGTTTGTTTGGTTTTTTTTAGTGTTTTTTTTATTTAGCTTTGTTAAAATTTAGACTCGAAATTTATTCTAACAGACTCTCTTACGAATCCCTGAATCTAGAGCAATTCATTATAATTGTTTGTAAATGAAGCAGGGGTTATTCATTTTAACCGTGGTGGTATCAAGTTTTAACATCTTGAAATTTTCATTTTGGGTCTTTTTTTTACCAAGTAATGTGCTGTCTGACCAAATTTGCCGAAATAAATTTCCATGAATTGAAGTAAAAATTACTCCGAAAAGTTCACCCAAGGTTCATGGTGGAGATTAAAAACGAAGATACTACGCCAATTTTGACGAGCTTGAAAATGTTGTTTTAATATTTAGTTTTGCTTTATTAATACACCGTACAAGTCTTCCATGTATAGAACATTGTAACCTCAAGCAACAGTAAAGTGTGAAAAAAGCACTCTAAGGCATGCAGGATACACTTTTGGTAATTGTCAAAGACCAGTATTCAAATTATGCATAAAATAACAAACTTGTGAAAATGTGGGCTCAATTATTGGGCAAGAAAACAATGAAAGAAAAAACACCCTTGTTGCATAGAATTGTGCGCTTTCAGATGCCTGGATGCCTGGAGATGCCTGGAGCTGTTCTCAGATTCAAATTCATTCTGGTGAAAATTACCTCTTTCTCTAAAACTACATTACTTCAAAGGTAGCCACTTGGAGGGTATAAAACACAGCATACACCTTTTGAACTTCAGGTTAGAGACTTATTCCCAAATTTTCATTAAAAAACTATATTTTGGAAAATAAACGGATCACAAAACTGAATTTGACCTTGGGGGCCCCTCTTGTAGAAAGGACAAATTAGAGTGGGGTCTTAGTCCTTCGTAGATAAATCACACCGTATAGGTAACTATTTGGTAAATAGACAGTTTGAGGTGATCTTAGTTTAAATTTGCTGATATTAAAAAAACAATAACAATTTATTGTTTGTTAAGGTAACAAATCATATGTCGATTTTCCCCTCTGTGTGCGAGTGCAATTGAAACATAAAAATGCAAAAAACAATGTCAGTTCAATGCAACTAATGCTCAGAATTAATATATTTTAAAATATTAAATTCAATTTGCCGAAAACCAGTTTTAAAATGTGTTGGTCTGTTTATTTGCCATCAGTCTCCTATAATAGACCTTATGCATATGACGTCATTTGAGTAGGGGGCCCTCACCTAGAGGTCAAAAGGAAGATGTTCATTGGCCAATCCTGTGCGCCGCGCGTACAAATCAGCGCGTTTCCATTGTTTCATCATCAGTTTACCTCTAAGATGGCGGCTTGGTGACGTCAATGCATAAGGTCTATTCCATCTCTTTAATCTTTACTTCAAAATCTCTAAAGCCTAGTGTGTGCTGTGGTGGTTTTATTGTTTAAAAAAAACGGTGCACACTGATCGAAACGACGGTCATTTAAAAAACAAATTGTTTGACCTCGGCTCCAGTGCCGAAACTAGGGTAACATTATAGGGGGCACAAATGGGTGCACCATTTTTTCCAGGGAGGCACTTCTGGCCAAGTTCCGTTTGCCCTTTTCTTAAACTAGCCCCTTTTTAAACATGTGACTTTATATGATTATTTATTTTGTGATATTTTGACATTTCAGTAAAATTATTGTCACTCTTCTTTATCAAAATTTAACGGAGGTCTTCAATTGATTTTTACTAAAACACTTCTCTGATGTTCGAGGACTTCGTTTATTCAAACACAAAACAGTATTCAAGACATTTGTTCTTCAACTGCTTAATTTATTTTCAAATAATTTCAAATGGTAATAATTTCCAATGCAAAATGTAAAATTCTTAAAAAATTAAATCAATACATAGAGCGAGTTGTGAGTTTACTAGGACTCTCTATGCACTAATTAACGTTTAGTTCCTTGTCACACGAGGATTTTGTTCAGGAAACAATTGGAGGCAGCACACCATGTCCACTGCAAGTAAGAACAAACTTTGGTGGTACAAGAGATCTTTTCCTAACAGTTCTTTTAATCTCCAAGAAATTTAAGGTGATTTTGTTAAACTCCCTTTTCTCTGAGATTGTCTTGAACCGGTTTCCTGTCAAATGCATTGCTTGACATGGTGGCTTTCGTATCATTTTTGCAACTACCTTGCACAAACGGGCATGAACAACTCCAAATTAAATTTAAATTTGAAGATGTAAGACACACATATAGAACTTCACCACGACCGAGTTAAAAAAAGTAATAACCATGTAGAAAATGGGCCTCTTTATCGTGCACTTTGAATGAATAGAAATAATTAAAAACCTGTTTTTATGGAGGCGACCTCGCCCCATATTTATATCTGGTGACGATTAGGCAACAGAACTCCATGGTAACATCAAAACGCTCGACAGTTTTAGAATTTGGCAAAAAACGCATTCATGTCAATTTAGGATGAGGTATTAATTTGAATTTGCTGGCTGGACTGACTGCAAGAGTAAGTATACTAAGCCTAGAGGGAGGAGGCAGCTCTGTGTTGAGTTCACAATCAATCAAGTACTGCAAGGTTCCCCCACCCCAACAATTTTAATTTATAAGAATTCAGAGCAAATCACAAGGTAGGATAGATCTTGAGCTTGAGGTTGCCTGCTTCGTTCATCCATCCAATGCAAATCACAAGGTAGGATAGATCTTGAGCTTGAGGTTGCCTGCTTCGTTCATCCATCCAATGCAAATCACAAGGTAGGATAGATCTTGAGCTTGAGGTTGCCTGCTTCGTTCATCCATCCATTATTAAGCATTCGGTGCTTGATATGGGTCATGGCCCCTCCCTCTATTGTGTGCTTGGAATTGTAGTGAGTGTCCCCACGGTTACGTAATAAACCACCCATGCATGTCCGGGGCCTGGCCGTCGCCCTGGCACGACCGAGCCACGAGGCAGTCGTGCTTCTGAATCCAACCTGTGTGCTTGTGTGCTCTTTGAGTCTCCCTCCACTCCCAGGTCTCGGCGACGCGGCTCAGTCCTTGGACTACTACTACGTCTTAGGTAATTATAGGAGTGTATTCACAACATTGGCGACGAGGATAAATTGTTCCGTGCAATTTCATAGACAAATTTGGAAAAAAATTACTAAAACTTGGGAAAAAGTACAAACAATTTTTCTTCTCGGAAATAGTCGAGAACCTTTTGCTTCAGTAAAGGGCGTGGTATACCCACACGGTGGAAATTCTACTGTGTGTGCTCCCCGCCTTTTATACGGCGAAATACTTTATACGTTTCGTTTTTATATTCGGCCATATTCATACAAACTCAGCAAGTCCGGCAGTTTGTTGAATTTGCTGTATATTTACTTTACAGGGATATATATTGTCCCTCAAGTCTTCATACTGTTTAAAGATTTGCTAAGAATTTAATATTGTTTTATATTGTATAAAACTGACAGAAGTCTGCTATAACCCAAGCGAGCTACGATGCGTTCTTAAAAAACAAAAAAAACAAAAAAAAAAACATTTTCACCAAAACGGCGTGTTATTTTCTATTTGAAATATTATTGTACTGCTAGTCAGGTCAAGCTGTCGAGCATCACTCCCGACAGTAGCGCTGGCAGTAACAAGCGAGTGATACGGTATTGAACCATTCTATATTATAGCAGATTTCAAACCAATTTGTCAAGTAGTATTCTTATGATTCTGAGACCATGGCCATTTGCATTAACAAAGCTACTGTAAAACAGCTGACTACTTTACCGGGTATTGGGGTGAAGTTTGCAGAACTTATAGTTTCATTAAGAACTAAGAAGGGAACAGTTATTATCGATGATTTTCATGAATCCCCATCCCTCCAAACCAAACTCAATGAATTACATGAAAAAGGGCTAATTTCAATTGAGTACACGGCCGACCTTCCACCAAACGGTTCTGAACAGGGGGGCCTGAAAAACACAAAGAAACTGTTGACCCCATAACACTTCTTGCTAAACAAATGGGTGAGTTAGGCAAAATAATGATGGAAAATACAAATGCAATAACAAATGCCATTAAAGACCTAAAGATTCAGTCACAGATGTCAGAAAGCCATCTAAGTGATCTAATTCAAGGTAATACAAAACCTCATGGTCCTGTAGCACAATTCGAAACTCCTACTACGCTACCTGTATTGTTAGACACAAAGCCGGCATTTATCCCGCTGCAAACTCAAATTCCTAGTATTACGCAACCTGGCGCACAACAAACAGGCGATGCCTTAATAGATGCAGAGCTTAAAGTGATTATGGAAAAAGCACCACCACTCCCACCACACATAATGAAATCAATGCAGAAGGCCCAACACAAACAAAAGCCGCAAACAATAGAAACGGTGAACAATGCCAATAGCAGCTCAACTAGCCAGCTCTCGTCAAAATGATCAAGTGAACAACGCGTCTAGCTTGCGCTAATCAGCAACAGTCGATAGATCTAGTAACGGACCCTGGCCCCGGCGTCTGCTGGGTCGAGCCGCCCCCGAAGCCAGGCGGTCCCTAAAATCACTACCTATGACGGAAGTTCTGATTTTCATGCCTTTGCCGCCAAATTGCAAAGTGCTGTCAATGGGATGAACAAAATAAGCTGCTACATTTAGTTGGCGCGCTCACCGGTAAAGCTCTTGACTGCTATGCGTGGCAGGAGGCCGAGGTATTAAACAATTACAAACTTACCAAAGATCAATTAATGAAGATGTTTGGTAGAATAAAAGACCCAATCATACAACGAGCCGAGCTGGCAGCTATACACCAAAAAGATGAGTCAATTGAAGTTTTTGGACAACGCATAAGACAAATATCAACACGCGCATATTCAACTGCTAATACGGATGTTTTCGAAACTATAGCAAGAGAAGCGTTTCTCAAAGGGTGTAGTGATGTCACTGCCGCTGAACTTGCATTGTATCGCGACCCCAAAACATGAAATCAAGCGATAAAATTCACACAAACGGCAGCACATAATCATAGTTTGCTTTCCAAGAATAGACCTAAAGTGAGACATGTTTCATTTAGTGGCAATGTTGCCGACGATAGCCCAAGTGGTTCAAAGGTCCAACAGATACAAGTCAAACAGTTGGGGAGGGACAATGTTGACATCCACATTGATTGGTCGGAATTCAACGACAATATGCGCAAAGTTGTCTCTTACATAGAGGGTCGCCCGCATAGCACCGATAGTGCACCGCCGATTCGTACACCTCCCCAACAGCTAACAGCTAACACGGCCCAGAGAAGTTTTTCTCCAGACCGCTCACCTAAGCAATACCCCACTAGAAATCCTAGCCCACCCCCAGTGATGAGTTCACCTGGGAGGTATAATTGTTTTAACTGTGGCCAGAACGGTCATTTTGCGAGAGATTGTCCGCATAAAACCAACTCGAGCTCGCGCACGTTCACCATCACCCTCGCCGGTCGTGTAGGCCAACGACCGGCCGAATTTCAGAAAAATTGCCAAAAAGGGAATTGTAACGATGCATCCAGGAATAACACTAGTGTTCAGCAACCCAGCTCGGCGTTAGCTGGGGTGGATTGCTCAACTGACGTTGCTCTCCGGGAAATTCAGTCGGGGATGTGGCCCATAAAAATAGCCCGTTTTACAGTTGGGCGCACAATATAAGTAACTTGGTTCTTTTTCAAATAGAGTTATTATGATGGAGGACTTCGCTGATGACGATATCCTAAGTATTCCTTCGCTGGAGCCATTCTCATCGGAAGAAGAGCCCCCCCCCCCCCCCCCCCCCCAAGGATGACGTGCCAACATCACACAACAGCACACCACCAAAGAGCAATATAGCAGTCGACGAGGCAACACCGCAGTCACTCAATAGCTTACCATCCGAAGAGCAGTCCCAACGCAAAAAGAAGCTGCAGCTGTGCCCCGAATCCGGATGCCAGCTGACGGAAGTTTAACAAGATGAAACGTCATGTTGTCCGATACCACGTTTCATCTGGTCGATGGTGGTTCCTGTACCCCCTGGCATGCTGCTGGACCTGCGAGCGATGGGAAATCGCTATCCATGTGAGGGAACATGGTCCTTTCCAATTGGACCAGCACATCGGCCAACTAAACAACCTGGTATACGAGTTCCTTTATTTCATGGGACCTGCTCTTGGGTTAAAATCTCCACGCAACCTTCCAGAATTTGTCACTATTCATCACCTAGGTGACTGTAAACTCGTCCTTTAATGAAGACGAAGCTCGGGTCTGGGACGCGTATGACCAGCTTCAAGGCCTCCCCCACTACACGAGAGAAATCTGCAGTTCCCAACAAGGGTTTCCTCGGTATTCCACTGGAGGACCCTCCAACGCGTCCTGTCGTTGGTTGCCCCACCTGGACCAGAGACCTCTATCCAACCGCCTGTAGAGCCAGGGACTTGTGAACTCCCACCACCGCAACCGGAGCATTCCATTCCCCCACCCCAACCAGAGTCAACTCCTCCCCCACGGGCACCGGATTCCCCACTCGCTTTCATCGACTCGCACTGCCACGTTGACCGTCTCCTCCACGCAGCCGGACACGGGGGTACCCTTACCGAGCTCCTGAGTGACGAGGATATCGATACAGCCAACTTCAAGGGGTGTATAGGAAACTTCTGTAATGAGGATACATTGACAGATAGAAAGCGGTGGACAGAGCTGGTGGAGGACGAACTGGTCTTTGCTGCGGTTGGTTTTCATCCGAAACATGCTCGCCGTTTCACCCAGGACACAGATCGAGTGATCCGACGTCTGTTGGAACACCCGAAAACCTGGGGTTGTTCTAAAACCCCCTCGACCCCCTCGACCCCCACGACCCACGACCCCTCGACCCCTCGACGTCCCCCCCGTTATCGAAACGTGTCCCAATTCCAATTCATAACACATCGCTTTACGGCCGAGTAAGAATTAAGTTCCCGATTTAGAATTCACAGCGTGTGATCCAAAGAGCTAGCTGGTCTGGCGACGCGACTTCCTTCCGGCGACCTGCTGATGACCAACAGACCACGTCCAGAGTCAGTGGTGTTGCACCGACCGAGTGAGAGCTACGTTTGGAATTTTGGAAGACATATAAAAAATTGGGGGGGGGGGAAGTTCATATTATCGCATGTAACTTGGTCCTTAATATTAAAATTAGCCAATAAGTTACTTAAGATCTAATTTTCTTAAAGAAGCATTAATGTACAGCCTAAATATAAACGGCAATTTTAATTTTAGCATTCTGTGGCCAACACCAAAATCCGAAAAGAAATGGTCTGCGTATTTTCCCCAGGACAAATGAGGCCACTTTATAGCATAAATGGGCGTATTTAATCCGCTTCCGCACGTTACGTGCACACCGATCATGATCTCGTTTCATATGGTCGGGGGCCCGGGTGTGGGAGACTGACAACCCCAAAACACGTGTGGGCCATGGTCGGTCGGGTCTACAACCTCGAGCTCCGCATAGAGCAAGTAGTAATTGTTGACACAGGACGGGAGCGATCAGCCGGAAATGAGTCTGCCTGATCATCACGTAATGAGTTGGCCTAAATCGTACTCGGGCGGTAAACGCAGGATCCCAGTTGGGATATACTCCTATTCAGGCTCGGGTCGGCCAAGAGATACGCTTGGAAATGCCGCGATTTTTTTTCTGTACACCAAAATTGCCACAGTACCCGATCTCAGCCAATCACGCGCAGTTTGCTTCGTGCGTGATTGGCTGAGATCGTGTCATGTGGCAATTTTGGTGTACATAACAAAAAATCGAGCATAAGTCGAGGGGTCGAGGGGGTCGTGGGTCGTGGGTCGTGGGGGTCGAGGGGGTTTTAGAACAACCCGAAAACCTGTGCCCTGGGAGAAATTGGTCTGGATTACTCCAAAGGGCACGAGAGATCTAAAGCTGTTCAGCAGTCCGTCTTTCGACACCTCCTGAGAACAGCCGTCGAATTTGACAAACCTGTTGTGCTCCATTGCCGCGAAGCCAACGACGACTGTTTTCAAATCGTGTCGGAGATTCTCCCACAACAATGGAAAATCCACCTCCATTGTTTCACCAGCAACTGGAAAACGGGGAGAAACTGGTGCAGGCAATTCCCGAACCTTTTTATTGGCCTGACACCCATCATCATGAGAAACAACCCCGAGCTGAAAGACGTGGCAAAAAGAATTCCGCTGGGACTACTTTTGCTTGAAACGGACGCCCCCCCGCTCAACATACAGTACCAACAAATGCTCGCCTAGTCGCCCATGAGGTTCGCCCGTGTCAGACGGATAAACGGGGAGGACGTCCTAACGCAGTGCCTGAAAAAACACAAGATCCCTTTACAGCGTTAGTATTTAAAGTATTAACTTTACAGTGTTAGCCTTTAACCCATATCCGCCTAAGCGTTTATTTACACAAAAGGCTCTTCATACATGTATTTTTGAATTATAATCCTTGCTCAATGTAGTGTCTTAATGTCTTCAATTAATGAGCCTGCGTTGTAATTTTAGAAAGCAAGCACCCAAGGGGCAGTTGTAGTGAGGCCTACATGTACATGTATCATTATAATAACGTACATCACTACAGACATTAGTACGGTCAACAATAAAACGTTTTTCTTCAAACATTTTTCTATGTCTAAACGGCAAAAAATAACATCAAAATAGTACCAACCTTTGGAGAGAAAATCCCGGAAGTGTAGCTGTGGACGCACTGCGATTTTAAATTTTTTCACTGGAAATGTACACTTCCAAAAATGCAGTTTTTCAGGCCAAATACTAACCAAAATATACACGAAATGTACCGAAACATGCCTGGCTGACTATTAAAAAGCGTGCAATGAAGCAAAGGATTGTGGGATACATTTCTGGTCTAAAAATAGTCGAAAGGGGGATACCCCCATGACGCAAAATTAGGGCTTAATTAGTACGGTACGGATTATCACGTAGCTCAGCGGATATGGGTTAAGTTCAATACAGTACATACCGGCAATGTTGTCTATTGGCCATGAGATGATCTAGTTATGTTCGTCAACACATGTTTAATCGCCAAGCTCAATTGGAACTGATATGTTTGGGCCTAGGAGAAAAGGGATTAAAAGTCTAGCAGTGCTGGCATCACTGAAGTTGGTTTATATTTATATTTTGTCAAATGCTCTTTCCACAAAGAAAGCACAAAGAAAGCAAGGAGCACTAAACAAACGTAAATAAATAAATAAAAACTAGGCAATAAAGGTGAACATTTCGAAATTGTTTGTGTACTGTTTCAAGAACACATTTTGGTTTGTTTTGGAAAATGAAAGTTAGGCAAAGCTGATTTCTTTCGTTTAATAAAGGCCTGATATTTTGGATTAATTGAATAAATAAAAAATAATAAAACGGGGAGGAGTGTAGTGAGTGTCCCCACGGTTACGTAATAAACCACCCAAGCATGTCCGGGGCCTGGCCGTCGCCCTTCTGGGCACGACCGATCCACGAGGCAGTCGTGCTTCTGAATCCAACCTGTGTGCTTGAATTGTGTGCTCTTTGAGTCTCCCTCCACTCCCAGGTCTCGGCGACGCGGCTCAGCCCTTGGACTACTACGTCTTAGGTAATTATAGGAGTGTATTCACAACAGAATCTAATAAGTTGCGAGGATTTTAGGGTGGGGGTACTTATGTACTAGATGATAATGGTGTGTTTAACATTGGGGTGGGTGTCCCTCTTTATGATATGGGAAATAGTACTATCAATACCAGCAGGTATACAGGGAAAATGACATATTGCTGCAGTGTTACTAAAGTCGGATATAACTTCATCTATTTTATTTCAGCTTATGAAACTAAAGGCAGGCAGGAAAAACACAAAGTTGAAATAATATAGCAGAAAGATGTTATTGTTTTTTTAAGAATTATAATGAAATAACAATTGAAATAGTTTGTAAATCTTTTATTAAAAACAAAAATCCAAACAGATACTACATAAAAACCAGAAACAACTCAAAATTTACACAACTTGTTTTCCAATTTTGACCTAAGTGATGTCAGCATATGTAAAGTGTGTCACCAAAAATACAAATACCACTAAAAATAGCAAATTAATAGATAGCAAACGGCAGATATAAGTTTATATTATTTCCTCTAGGCAGAGTCTGAATTGTTTTTTGCAAACGTAGCTCGATCTTTGAAGACAGTTTACATCAAGTTTTAATTTTTTTAATTTTTACCAGACATTGCTTTTTAAATACCTAAAATCATGTAAATTTGGCAATACATTTCTCAGTAACTCCAAAAAGCAATTAAACATTTCATTTTTTATACCAATCAGTAATTTAATACAATTCTACTGGATAAATAGCTTGTGAATATTTATGCATGAAATTTGAGCACTATGGTTTGAAAACAGCTTTAGAACAGGCACTGTGTATATTGCTTTAGTTTCTAAAAAGGCACAACTTATAACTCTAATTGCTATCGCAAAACCTGGACTCTGGTAACATTTGTATACCTTGTTGATTAGGTTGGGCATCATAAAGTCCATAAAAATTGGCAAACCCGGAGGGTGGATTTTAGAGGAATTACAGCTTGGTGACCTCTAGATTGTCCAGGAAGTCTGGAATCTCACCGTTTACGAAGTCAGTCAATGGTGTCCCTTCGGAGGAGCTCTGAGAACCGCCGTGACTTTCTCTACCAATGGAACGGGTAGACTGAGGAGTGGAAGGCATACTCTTATTTTTCTCATCGCTGTTGAACAGTAGTTGAGGGGGCGGTGGTGGAAGGGGCATGTCGTCATGTTTGGGATCTGACTTTGGGGTGGCTGGTTCACTGTCTGCTGAGAGCTCACCAGGAGTTGGTGGCGGTGGTGGAGGTGGTGGATAGTCTTCATCTGCCTCTTGCTTTGGATCTGATTCTGTGACTGAAGCTGAGAGTTTCTTCTTGACTTCTGTGTCTTCTGGTTGCAGCGGGCACAAATCTTGAACAGGCTCCTCTGCTACATCTCCCGTTGGTATCTCGGTTGAAGGTGTTTCTGTTTTGACGTCTCCTTGAGGGGAGTCTTTGGTCATCTTCTGAGCATCCTCATCTTTCTTGTCTTGTTGCTCGGCTGAAGCCACTAGAGCTACTCCTTCACCATCAGCTTGATTGAGTTTATCAGGTTGCTCGTTGACAATCTCCACGCTTGCTGGTTCAGAGCCAGGCTCTCCGTTTGGGTATGTCCTGGTGCGTATGTGGGCAAAGTCCGCCACCCCGGTGTCTGTGTCTGACTCGTCCTCCAAGAGAAAGTCAAATACCACTTCCTGCATGTAAACAATTTCAAACATAATGTAATTAATTTTCTGCAACTCATTATCTTAGAGGAAAATATTTTTCTGGAAGGTTGGTAACTGTATGAACCCTTTAATCGGTCAGCTTTCAGATGAAAAACTCTTATACTTTGTCTTTGATAGATTAGTTAATCATTAACACAATGTGGAGACACTTACCTGTGACTCATAGTGTTCGGGACCTTTGATAAGCGTCGACTTTGGCTCGCTCTGTAAAGCTTGAACAGATACCCTTGGTATGTCTGAAAACAAGATTGATGGTATAAAACAAATTTTAAATCTGTGTAAAGTTACGACTACTTTTTGTTAATATCTTTGTTCGGGGGTGCCAGCCATAAGCCATACAACCGTTAACTGCAGTGTGGCCAGGGATCACACCCAAGTTTATGATACAGCCTGGGAAGCAGCAGCTAGCTAGGGGATCGCGCTGGCATGTTAAACCGTCGTTGGTTCAAATCCCGCTCCAGTCAATTTGTCTTTGTTCAACCCAAATTAGTTTAATTTATTTCACATCTATGTAAATAAGTTAGCTTGGCAGACACCAAGATAACAGTACACCTACTTGAATATGCCGGTTCAATCAGTTCTGCAGATGTTCCAGCTTGTTCTCCAACATCAACCTTCACTTCTGTCTCCTTACTAGAATTTGAAAAACAAAATTGTTAAAAACTGTCACTGAATGCCTGTAAACACAGGAACATACATGCAACATATTTTGTTTAAACTGAGGAATCGTGCTGAACTGAGATGCAGGCAGCAATTATCTTTGTCAAATCCCCAGACCAGTACTAGTCATGAATACTAGTTCCCCAGACCAGTACTAGTCATGAATACTAGTTCCCAATTTATCCAACTATTTTATGGTTACATTAAAGAGAAACTGGATGAGTTAACCCTAACCCTAACACACTGCTTCAAGAAAAAACTGACTTACATTGGAGCAGTCTCCTCTCCCAGACCGTCTGGCTCATAAGCTTGGTTATCGACTCCACTGTACTGGGACGACAGTTTGTCATTCTCAGTCAGCATTAGCATGTCCAGCTTACGAGAAATCTGACGACCACCTTGTAGTTTTACGCTACAATTGAGGAAAAAATGTTAATAGTTAACATAGGTATTAAATTTAGCGAACCGTGCTGATGGAGTTTTTAGAGTATGGGTTCAATCCCATTTGGGTTACCTGTTTCCATGTGCGAGTCGCTTGACTATAATTGCTTTTCATCACCCAGGAATGAATGGGTTCTTGGTGAGAGTAGAAATTGTTGATGACAAGTACCTGGGTGTCGAGTTTGGATGCTGGAGCTGCATACTCCTAAGGAGTTATGATGTCATCAAGAATGCCTGATTTGGCAGTAACAGTCCAAAGGCTTTGATACTTGAATTCAAAACACCTAATAAATGTCTATGATAAATTTGTTCACTTCATCAAGAAATTTTCGCTTTAATTGAAAATAACCACCAGCTTGTATCAGGATTTTGTTTTTGTTTTTGTTGTCTGGAATGGGTGTTGAGTTACTGACTTGTGCCACATGTAGATGATGGCCACCATCATCAGGACGGTAGAGACTCCAATGAAGCTTGCCATAGCGAGTAATGCAACAGACGCAATCATTGACTCATCAAACTGCTCTGCTACGACCGAGTGAGGCTGCGGAGGGCGAAGGGTTACGTCAGTTGAGGAACACTTGTTCTTCTCTTTGTTGGAATCCCACAGTCTGTCAAATGAAGACGCAAAAATCAAAAGTTATTAAAGAGGGGCTTAAAGGTCAAACTCAGTTTTGTGTTCCACTTATTTTCCAATAGATAAAAACCTGAAACAAGTTTACAAGTCTCTTGGAAATTGAGTACATCTCAAAACTGAATTTGACCTTCAAGCTTGATCCTCTTTTTAATCTGATAATCAGCAAATGACTTCAATGATTAGTGACACTTGTTCACTTTTTCCAAAGGTGGAAATCGAACCCGTGACCAGCACATGTCCTAACTGCTTGACCACCAAGTGACACATGCAGGTTCGATTCCTGTTCATGACCCAAAGAAACAACAAATCAATTACTTACTCTTTAAAATCCCAGTACTTGACAAATTTGGCACTGTTCCTCGTGTCAATCATGTGAATCCATACGTCAGTTCTAAAACAGACAAGAATGTGAACATCACAAATTAAAAGTTGGTAAAGATTGTTTTAACAAAAACACAATACTGTCTAGAGCTTGAAGTATAGTTTAACTACACATAGATGATACCAATTCAAGTTATAGATTCTATAACACACAAAAAGAACGACAGCACTTATATGTAAATAGCCGAACAACAGCAATAAAAATATTCAAGCTTTTTCCCAGTCAAACCTCTTCACCAATCTTTGATTCCCTTATTAAGTGATGACAAACGTTATTTGAAAGTACCTTTCTTGGTCGATCTCGATCGGGGTATATGTAAAGAAGAATTTACTTGGTAAGATGACGTGGGCTTGTACACTGTCCACTACTAGCATCAACCCAAGCTCATTGGAGAGACATCTGAGGAAAAATGGGAGAAACAAAAATCAAAAGTTGAAAAATATGTAAAAGGCCAGAAAATATATAGTTAAAAAAAACCTCTCCACCCATCTGATCATTCAATATGATCACCCATAGGACAAAGTATTCAGGTTTTAAAATTTGTCACATGATAATTACAAAAATACTACTTGAATTTGCAGTATTTTTGACCATCTGAGGAAGTATTTGAACATACTTTTTACATGACACAAAACAAGTAAAACAAACTGGTTTTTCCATTTTTATTATACATTGATACAAGAAAATAACGTACAGCCAAATTAAGATATAACTGTTATTGTGATGTAAGGAGATAAGCCGTTGAAAGCGCCCACATGGGGTCAAAAATATGGTCAAATAAACTAAACTTTTTGGGAGGGATGGAAATCGATCTGAAAGAGTTATACTCACTCAACTAAAGCAGAGCTTTCGCTGTTTACATCCTTTGGCTTTTTGTCGATCACAAGGATGGCATACTCGTATATAAATAGAAGTTTAATCTACACAGGCAACAATAAAGGAAAACACTTTAAATGGATGGTTCAACATTTGGCTTAAAGAGGCACTGGAGTGGAACAAGGATGTAACCTCTTTTTACAACAATGAGGGCGCTGGTCGTATGCAAGGGGTAAATACTAGCCAGTTGGATTGGAAGGACATAGACAAGGATGGCAAAAAAAACATCAAAATGAAAAACTATCAGAGGGCTACATTGGGTACGAGGTACAAGGTACATTGGGTACATTTTTAGGTTGGAGGTACAAGGTACTGGGTACAATAATCAAGGTAGAAGGCACAAAGTTAAATACTGACCTTAGCTTCAACCTCAGACGAGGCTTTGTCACTTTGATTCGTCAAATCATCATTGACCTTTAAAGTGACCTCATACACTGCCTGCTCCTTGTTTGTGTCAAAGGTCACATCACTCAAGTAAGACTCCACCCTATCTTGAATTGTAAGTTTGCCTGTCAAGTCATCCATGACAAAGTTTGGTGCTGAGCTGCGATCACTGTACTTGATACTGTAGTTCAAATGTGATTGTGCATCATCATCTGTTGCCTACAATGAACAGACAAGTACAGCTTAAAAGTGGAGGCATTACAATCAATTACCTTGTAAAAATATTTCAAGAAAATTATTTCATTTTTATGATAACTGAAATTAACATCCAGATTTCATTCTGGAAAACTTAACTTATCTCGCCCTCAACGGCTTATTTAGCCCCTTGCTACATTTCTTGCCTCATTCATTCTCCCTCATTCACTCATCCTGGTCTTCGATCATCTAGAGCCCCTTAACTTTTTGAGTCTTGTTCCAGAAGAAGTTGAGGGACAGGGCATTTACTACAGCTGCTCCTCGTTTTTGGAATTTGTTACCGTTGCACAAACAAACATCTAGTTCCTGAAGTGCTTTTAAATCTCAACTCTAAACGCATTTGATGTCTCTAGCCTTTTCTCTCTCATTGTAATGGCATTTTCTTTGTCATTTTCTGTAGTTTTTGCATTGCAGTCTTGTAGGGTGGATATGTGCGCATAAGTTTTGTTGTTTATTGTTTTTGTTATTAACCTTTCGTGAATATATTAGATAGCTCAGTTGGTAGAGCGCCGGCACGTTAATCCAGAGCTCTAGTTAATCCTGCTCTAGTCAATTTTTCTTTGTTCAACCCAAAATCATTTAAAATTTACCGTCAGTTTCCCTTGTGGTTTATTATTTGTTATCTGATATAAAAAGTCGCATCCCCTTAAGGTGATCCCCTGGCTGCCACTTCCCAGGTTGTATCGTATACTTGGGTGTGATCCTTGGCTACACGGCAGGCCAACATATAGACTTGACTCATGTCCCAATCCCGTGCAAGGCCCTTCCTTGCCTCATCGTCAGAAAACTATTATTTTGCGCTCTGCATTCCCCAACCTCCCTGTTCCGCGCGAGGGACAGGGACTTGACGAACCCGCAGTTGCCTGATATGTAAATTTATTCACTTACGAATATGCAAAGTTATGGCGCATTACTTGTTGTCCAATCAAACGCGTTCAAAAAGAAGACTCGTTGATTTTTTATTTGCGGGGGTGGTAAAGTACTTTGTCGAGGATCGAAATGCATGAATATATATAAAAACTACAAATTTATTTGAATTCAAGTTAATATTACGTATACATTGGGATTGGTATTGTTTGCAAATGCATACTTTGAATTGTTGACAAATGCAATTCAGCGACTTAAAACACCCACCCCCTCTTCCGCCCGCCAGCCATTCTGGAGATGCTTACGTCCACCCCATAGATACACGATACAAACGTCACAGAGCAAGATGAATACTAAATGAAAGGGGCGGCACTTCCACGCTCCCATTGGATTTGTACATCTCCCCATTTGGGGAGATTTTTCTATTCAAATGCGTGGAGTAGGAAACGACCCCGTCAAGTCCCTTGATCGCCACCGCATAAATAACTACATTTTGTCGGTGAGGGCACACTGGTATTCTGTGGCTGCATGCTGGCGCGTTACGTTAGGAACCTCGCACGAGAAAGGGACTTGAATCAAGTCTAGCCAACATAGGGCTAGATAGCTCAGTTGGTAGAGCGCCGGCACAGTAATCCGGAGGTCAGTGGTTCAAATCCCGCTCTAGTCAATTTTTCTTTGTTCAACCCAAAATCATTTAAAATTTACCCAGTCAGTTTCCCTTGTGGTTTATTATTTGAATATATTTGAAAAACAAAAAGTACATTAATTTTATTTTCAGTTTTTTTTATATTAAACTTTGCCATGGGGGTTGAATTTTCTATTGACTCTCATAAATATTTAAAAGGTTAGTAAGAATGACATGAATATTCATAAACCCTACCTTGACTTGAAAGATGATATTTCCATATGGGGTGTTATCTTGCACTGCGATTATGAACTTGTTGGCGCCCTCAATGAAGTCTTTGTCAAACTCTGGCGTTGCATCATTAACGTCTTCAACACGCAGTGTGATGACCACTTCACTGAAATCTGCATCTCCTGAGCTCGCTGTAGAATATTGTTTGCAACCAAAATATTATTCCAGAAAAATCTAATAAACACCCAAATTGGCAAAAGATTGTCAGGGGTGGGGTAGGGAGTTCAAATTTGTTCCCTTCTCTTGGTTTGCCTTTTGATGTTAAATTATAGATTTATAAACCAATCAGTTTGTTAAGAATCTGAAAATGTTCTGCTCTTTCAGAAAACCATTGCATGTAAACTTTTCTCAACAATCCGTGTTTGGTGATAAATTCTTCAGACAAAATATTTTTTTGTTTTCTTTGTTCAACCCCAAATTATTTTAAGTCAGTTTCCCAAAAGTAGCATCCCCTAAAGTGGTCCTTCTCACTACCACTTCCCAGGTTGTATTGTAAACTTCGGTGTGATACCTGGCTATACGGCAGCTTCAGGTTGTATGGCTTCTGACTGGCAACCCCCGAACAAAGATATTGACAAAATAGGAAAAAACTGATAGCTCAGTTGGTAGAGCGCCAGCATGTTAATGCAGAGGTCACAGCTTCAAGTCCAACTCTAGTCAATTTTCATTGATGAGCCCAAAGTGATTGTTAATTTATCCAGTCAGTTTCCCTTGTGGTTTATTACTTTAAATATAAAACAAACAGAATACCTTCTATGGCTTCGAGACTGAACCGCCTTGCTCGGTCCCTAAGACCAGCTCTTGTAGTGGAACTACTGCAGTCTTCTTCTGTTTTGTTGCACGATGCAGCTTTGATAGTGATGATGTATTCACTGATCTCTTCTCTATCAAAGGACTTGGACGAGCAGACTTTTGGTTTATCGTTTTCGGGCAAGTAGAAAGTTGAGGTTTCTAGAATGTGGGTCAAAAACATTTGTCAGATTAAACATAGTGGGAAGATGTGATTTGTTTTGACATGAAATACGATAGTATTTCTGTTGAGACGATCACATTAGTATAATATTCTTATAAAATGTTGAGTGTGTAAGAAATCTGTTACCACTATTTAGGGGACTTCCTTGGTCTTGTACTTTCCAGCCCCCCTAACCTCGTCCACTCCTCCCTCATCCCCTATCAGTTGTCCCAACCCAAATCTACCCCTCCCAACCTGCCCCTGGTCCTGGTCCCATCCCCATCTATGCCCAACCAAGCCTTCCATAAACAATAGTCCCAACCCAAACCCATCCCCTAAACTTAAACCTAACCCTACTCCAAATCTTCCCTTAATCCCAACCCCAACCCATCCCTTATTCTCAACCCATTTCTTACCATTACTTGGAATGACATTGATAATGGAATACAAAGCGATGATATCTGCTGATGTACTATACGGGGGTCTGAATTCACCACACCAATTAACATCATTTTCTGGTGGAAAGACCCTACAGATGACAGAAGAAAAAAGAAACGTTTTCAAATGTTACTTTTCAAATAGAGAATTATACAAGATGGAAGGTCTAGAAGAGACTCTTCCAAGACAAGTGTTCTGAGTAAATCTTTTATGTGGACTACCAAATCCTAGTCCACGGGACCTACGACTTAATGTCTTATCCGAAGGACAAAGTATCTTGCTCAGTGACGAAAGTGCCATGACGGGACTTGAACCCACACTCTGCTGATCAGAAACACCAGAGCTTGAGTCCGGTGCTCTTACACTGAAACCGCTCGGCCATGACACACCACAAAACTTTTAACTTACTCTTGTTCCCGGTCTTGTTCAGTAAAGTACGGTTCATTCAGGTTGTTGGGATCATAAAGAATGGCCACAATCCCCTGTTGGTCAGCTTCTCGAGGTGGAGATCCGTTATCACGAGCATTAACGATAATCTGAGACAAGAAAACTTCATTCATGAACATTTGACAAAGAAATAGAATATACATTTAAAATCTGCATTTTAGTATAATTTCAATTGTACTAAACATAAGCCAGAACTAGAACCAATTCCATGTTGGTGCGTATTGCAGAATCACACACTGCATACAGAGCACTGCAAGCGTAGAATTATGCACTAAGACTCAAGCGCTTTGCACAGCACTGCAAGCGTAGAATTACGCACTAAGACTCAAGCGCTTTGCACAGCACTGCAAGCGTAGAATTACGCACTAAGACTCACGCCCTTCGCACAGCACTGCAAGCGTAGAATTACGCACTAAGACTCACGCCCTTTGCACAGCACTGCAAGCGTAGAATTATGCACTAAGACTCACGCCCTTTGCACAGCACTGCAAGCGTAGAATTATGCACTAAGACTCACGCCCTTTGCACAGCACTGCAAGCGTAGAATTATGCACTAAGACTCACGCCCTTTGCACAGCACTGCAAGCGTAGAATTACGCACTAATACTCACGCCCTTTGCACAGCACTGCAAGCGTAGAATTATGCACTAAGACTCATGCCCTTTGCACAGCACTGCAAGCGTAGAATTACGCACTAAGACTCACACCCTTCGCACAGCACTGCAAGCGTAGAATTACGCACTAAGACTCACGCCCTTCGCACAGCACTGCAAGCGTAGAATGAGGCACTAAGACTCATGCGCTTCGCAGAGCATTGTAAGCGTAGAATTATGCACTAAGACTCACGCCCTTCGCACAGCACTGCAAGCGTAGAATGAGGCACTAAGACTCATGCACTTCGCAGAGCATTGTAAGCTTGGTCGGAACAGCTGCGCCATGGCAAATTAACCGAACATGTGGAAATTCATTGTATTTTAGATGTCTTCATGTTTTTAAGAGTTAAAGGATTACTTGACTTCCATAAAAGTGGTCTAGTGGTTTAGACAACTGCTCCAGAATGTGGGGGGTTGTGGGTTTCTGAGTAGCCTGTGGGTCGTGGGTTCGAATCCCACCCTTGTACCCTCTGGGTTTTCTTCCCCACTAGACTTTGAAAGCACATTTTTTTTCACAGATCATTGTAAGGGTAAAATGAAAGTAAAATATTCTTTCTCCCTGATGTACCTTTAATTCATTGTCGTCTCCAAACAGCTCCTCCACATTGTACCCCGTTATGTTAGTCGTTCGTATCTCACCAGATGCTTCCTTGATTGTGAAGTATCGGTACACATTCAAATCTTGATCAGTGGCAAACGAATATGTTACGTCACTGTTGTATTCACTCTGAAACATTGAAAACAATATTGAAGGAATAAGTGTACGGCGCTGACAGATCACAATTTTGACCCAAACTTGCAAATTTCTAATTCTGGCAATTTTTTTTTTTAATATCAAGTATTAAACCACCAAAGGAAACTTAATGAGAAAATTGACCAGAACAGGATTTGAACCTGCAACTTCCAGATTAATGTGATGGAGCTCTACCAACTGAGCTAGACCTAATGTTGGTGGTCTCCATATTCTGTCAATATCTTTGAAAAAGCATCCCCCCAACAAAATATCATTTTAAGATGTTCATGCTTTCTTCACAAGAATTTTAGAAGCATTTTTATTTCAGACTGAAAACATTTCTAAAATTTGTTCTTACCACGTCTTGATCTTGTGCTAAAACAGTTTTGATGGAGACATCTGACATCAAATACGGCACCCATACTGGTATGTCACTAGCCTCATCAAAGATGGGAGAGTTGTCGTTAACATCGCGTATGACAAACGAGACACTGACAGAACCCATTGGCTGGTGAATTGCGTCTGGATTAGTCGCATTGATAGTTAGCGTGATAAGATCTGAAGTGTAGTTCTCCGCGTTGATACATCGTAGTTTACTAATCTGCCCAGTTGTTGTGTCAATCTTAAAATCTTCACTTTCACCTGAAAAAAAAGGCATAAATATTTGAAAATGGTGTGTTTTAAGGCTGGGCGAATACAAGCTCTGGCGTTTCTAATCAGCAGAGTCCCGGTCATGGCACTAATGTCCTTGAGCAAGATACTTTTTAATAACATAATTGATTGCCCTTTGAATGAAACATTAAGTCATAGGTTTTGTGAACTAGGAACTAGGATTGGTAGTGCATGTAGAAGAACCAAGAACACTTGTTGTGGAAGAGTACGGGTTAACCCAAGTGTTTCCGTTTCACATAGCAATGTTTCCTCAGGCTTGTGAGCTTCAGTGATTAAGTTCACTTATGAGGCATCCTTGGTTTCATTACCAGAAATATATAGTAACAAAATTATTAATAAAAAGAATAACAAGAGATGGGTGTTAACAATGAAAACCAATTTCAAAAGAAAAAAAAAATGAGTTAGGTTTGTCATCTTGTGTCCCCCCCCCCTTGACTCATTTCAAAGAAATTTGTAACCTATTTTCGTGAAAAAGTTTCAAAATGCGGTCGTCATACCAACGATGAAGTATTCTACGTTCTGATTAATTGATGTTGAATCGTCGTCGGTCGCCTTCACAAGCCACTCCCCAGGGAGCATTGAACCGTTCTGACAGGCACTGTCTAAATCCTCGTCCAACTCAAACTTATACGCATCCTGATAGAGAACAAACAAAATCAATGAAAAATGAAAATGTTTAAGAACAAGTGGGCATGTTTAATGTGTTTAGTCTTGTCTTTATAAAGCCATTCAATTTACCTGTAGGAACTCTGGGGCATGGTCATTGATGTCAACAATCTGTACATTAACTACTGTGAATCCTTCAGGGCTTGTGTCAGACGTTCTTGCAAACACTAGAAGCTGTGGAAGAAAAATAAAGCAATCCTCACCATTTCTGAAACCACTTATATAAGTTGCAAGTATTAATTTAAAAACAAATTGTTGTTTACTTGGCATTTCCTTTTTTCGAAAAAATGTATAAGTTCAAATGAAAATCTCACAGGCTACTTTTAGCTCAGACTTTTGAATTAAAGGAAACTTAAAAGCTGATCGAATTATTTGCGAACCACATATCTGGATCAGACATTAAGTTCCAACCAAATGCTGTCTCACATCTTACACTGTATTTTTTTTTCTGTTAGCAAACCAAAATATTCAAACCTTGAATAATATTTTTTTTTAAAGACAACTCTTAAAGCAAATTATTAAGAAACATAAAACAACAAACCTCAAACTGCCTGTCCGAATCATCATAGTCAAAAGCCCTCGTTGTGAAGATTTCTCCAGTTGCCGAGTTGATGGTAAAATTCCCAGGTTCATCTCCTTTAAAGCCATAAATCACCGGCAAATCATCACCTGATACGGCTCTCACATCACAAACTAACATATTGACTTCATCGTTCTCCTACAAACACATAATGAAAAGAGATTTAGAATTCCCTTTTTCTTAATTCTATTCCAAATTCTAAATCCCTTGATGACCAGTTACTATTTACATCTATAAGTAACTGGATTTCTTACCATAGTTACCAGACTTCTCACCATTGGTTACAAGGTTTATCTTGCGTTTCCAAATTTCTGATCGCAAGTTACAAGATTTCTTATTTGATCGTATTATTGACTTCTATTTATCTGTGAGAATTTAACTCCAGTCACAGAGTTTCTTACTTAATGCATTTTTTACTCAACTAATAGATTTGATCTCTCTTTACAAGATTTCTTACTCAAAGTAACCATTAATCTCTACCCAATTTTTTATTTTGTTTACCTCTTGTATAAGAATAGGGGTTTTGCATTCTTGGACAAACATTGGGGGAGCCGTGCTGGCTGGTCTGAAGCCCAGACTAACACGAGCTGTGTCGTTGAGAGGTTGTAACGCTCGATCCTGCACTCTGATGGTTAGGTTAACAGTTTGGATGGAAAGCGTTGTCAGATCCTTGGCTACAATAAGCTTGCCATCGGCGGTCATGTTGAAATTATCTGAAAGATAAAATTACAAAAATGACATTTGCATAAGTTGGTTTTTGTCCATCGCAGGAATATAAGCAATAAATATTTGCCTTCATTAAAATGACACAAAGCTACTGAAATTATCTGCTGTCTATAATTAAGGTTACAACTTTTTAAGTGTTTGTGAACTTTGAAATACAAAAACAGCTAAACAATTTTTCCTGTTATTTCTTAACATGAGAACTTGGGTGCAACTTGATTTGACCTAGTTGTTCAGTCTTTTGTGTTGTGTCAACCTACCAACTGCTGTGTCGCCTCTGTTTGTCCTTTGCTTGTTTGCTACTGCTACTCTAAACAGCACTACCAGTAACGCTATTTCTGTTTGCTTTGTTGTTTATACAATGTTCACTGCTTTTACACATGTTTTTCTCACTGTGTAAAACTGTTTAATTTGGCAAAAAAGTATCCAAAATTAAAACCCTCCTATACAATGGAAGCAAAGACGTCTACATGCCGGTACATGCCAACCCCATGACTTGCAGGCCTGGATGGAAGCAAAGACGTCTACATGCCAACCCCATGACTTGCAGGCCTGGATGGAAGCAAAGACGTCTACACGCCAACCCCATGACTTGCAGGCCTGGATGGAAGCAAAGACGTCTACATGCCAACCCCATGACTTGCAGGCCTGGATGGAAGCAAAGACGTCTACATGCCAACCCCATGACTTGCAGGCCTGGATGGAAGCAAAGACGTGTACATGCCAACCCCATGACTTGCAGGCCTGGATGGAAGCAAAGACGTCTACATGCCAACCCCATGACTTGCAGGCCTGGATGGAAGCAAAGACGTCTACATGCCAACCCCATGACTTGCAGGCCTGGATGGAAGCAAAGACGTCTACATGCCAACCCCATGACTTGCAGGCCTGGATGGAAGCAAAGACGTGTACATGCCAACCCCATGACTTGCAGGCCTGGATGGAAGCAAAGACGTCTACATGCCAACCCCATGACTTGCAGGCCTGGAAGGAAGCAATGACGTCTACATGCCAACCCCATGACTTGCAGGCCTGGATGGAAGCAAAGACGTCTACATGCCAACCCCATGACTTGCAGGCCTGGATGGAAGCAAAGACGTCTACATGCCAACCCCATGACTTGCAGGCCTGGATGGAAGCAAAGACGTCTACATGCCAACCCCATGACTTGCAGGCCTGGATGGAAGCAAAGACGTCTACATGCAACCCCATGACTTGCAGGCCTGGATGGAAGCAAAGACGTCTACATGCCAACCCCATGACTTGCAGGCCTGGAAGGAAGCAAAGACGTCTACATGCCAACCCCATGACTTGCAGGCCTGGATGGAAGCAAAGACGTCTACATGCCAACCCCAGTAAACACAAAACGTTTTAAAAACGTTTTGAATTGGGTTTAATTAGGTTTGGTTTTTTGAAACGTTTTAAAAACGTTTTTAAAACGTCACAGTTTAAAGCAGATTTAAAGAAAAAAATCATTGTTCTATCAAAACGTTATAAAAACGTTAAAATAACGTTGCAAAATACTCATAAACAAACACACACAATTGAAACGAAATCATAACGTTTATAGAACGTTATATCACAACCTATTTTAAACCATTATATTGTAGCGTTGGCCCAGACCGTTCAGCAAGAGGGCGCCAGCACGACTCCGTGGTGGAGTCGGCCGATGATGGGAGGGCGCTGTGACACGGGCCCGGTGGGAGCCGTGTTACCGAGCGGCCTCCTGGAGGGCGCTGTGACACGGCACCGTTGTTAGAGCTGTGTCGCAGCGGGCCCCTCGCTGAACGGCTGGGACACCCGTCTCGTTGGGAAGACGTAGCCTAAACGTTCTTCTTGTCATGTGAGTCTTGGAGTAGAGACGTGTTGAATAAACCAGTAAAGAATTGACCGAGAAAACTGTATCCTGCTGTGTGTTTTTGTTGTGTTCTGCTGAGAAGAATCTGTGGACAAATTCTTGTTACATTGGTGGCAGCGACGGGACGGCAGGGCACTATCAAGACACTGGAATCAGGTAAAAAGATTGTTTTCTCTGTGGGGGTTTTCACGTGTGTTGGGTAGTATGGCGTCAGACTCGGCACATGCTGAGGACACGCCGAGCCAGACTCAGACAATGAATGGGCCATTTTGGTTTACAGTAGATGAGATATCATCAGTCCTAGGGCTGGGAGAAGCCGGTGGGAGTAACAGTTGTGATGAGGGGGATCAGCCACGGGTTCTTAAGGACAGGAGAGTCACGTCCGCTTCGGGTCAGGTGGGCGCGGGGGTGTCGGAGCGGTTCCACACGGAATCGTTCCGGCTCTCTCCGCAGCGTACCGGCACGGAGTGGGCGGAGGGGTCGGGGCGATCCCTCACGGAATCGTTCCGGCTCTCTCAACAGAGCACCGACACAAGGGGGCCGGAGGGGTCGGGGCGATCCCTCACGGAATCGTTCCGGCTCTCTCCACAGAGCACCGACGTGAGGGGGGAAGGATCGGAGCGGGTTCCGAGGAAGCAGTTCTGTGCCTCTCCGCAGCATGACCCAGAGACCAGGGAGGTGTTGAGGCGGTCCCACACGGAACCGACCTTCTCCTCCCCGTGGTATTCGGCGGGGAACATTAGAGAGCCTGTGAGTCAGCTCCGCACCGCACAAACCAATGGAGCAGAGCCCACGGCTCAGCTCCGCACTACACAACCCTATGGAGCGGAGCTTGTCAATCAGCTCCGCACTGCACAACCCCATTGTGCGGAGCCTGTCAATCAGCTCCGCACCGCACAAACCAATGGAGCGGAGCCCACGGCTCAGCTCCGCACTGCACAATTCTATTGTGCGGAGCCGGTCAATCAGCTCCGCACTGTACAAACCTATGGAGCGGAGCCCACGGCCCAGCTCCGCACTGTACAAACCTATGGAGCGGAGCCTGTCAATCAGCTCCGCACTGTACAAACCTATGGAGCGGAGCCCACGGCTCAGCTCCGCACTGCACAAACCTATGGAGCGGAGCCCACGGCCCAGCTCCGCACTGTACAAACCTATGGAGCGGAGCCTGTCAATCAGCTCCGCACTGTACAAACCTATGGAGCGGAGCCCACGGCTCAGCTCCGCACTGCACAAACCTATGGAGCGGAGCCGGTCAATCAGCTCCGCACTGTACAAACCTATGGAGCGGAGCCCACGGCCCAGCTCCGCACTGTACAAACCTATGGAGCGGAGCCTGTCAATCAGCTCCGCACTGTACAAACCTATGGAGCGGAGCCCACGGCTCAGCTCCGCACTGCACAACCCTATTGTGCGGAGCCTGTCAATCAGCTCCGCACTACACAACCCTATTGTGCGGAGCCTGTCAATCAGCTCCGCACTGCACAAACCAATGGAGCGGAGCCCACGGCTCAGCTCCGCACTGCACAACCCTATTGTGCGGAGCCTGTCAATCAGCTCCGCACTACACAACCCTATTGTGCGGAGCCTGTCAATCAGCTCCGCACTGCACAAACCAATGGAGCGGAGCCCACGGCTCAGCTCCGCACTGCACAACCCTATTGTGCGGAGCCTGTCAATCAGCTCCGCACTACACAACCCTATTGTGCGGAGCCTGTCAATCAGCTCCGCACTGCACAAACCAATGGAGCGGAGCCCACGGCTCAGCTCCGCACTGCACAATTCTATTGTGCGGAGCCTGTCAATCAGCTCCGCACTACACAACCCTATGGAGCGGAGCTTGTCAATCAGCTCCGCACTGCACAAACCAATGGAGCGGAGCCCACGGCTCAGCTCCGCACTGCACAATTCTATTGTGCGGAGCCTGTCAATCAGCTCCGCACTACACAACCCTATGGAGCGGAGCTTGTCAATCAGCTCCGCACTGTACAAACCAATGGAGCAGAGCCCACGGCTCAGCTCCGCACTACACAACCCTATGGAGCGGAGCTTGTGAATCAGCTCCGCACTGCACAACCCCATTGTGCGGAGCCTGTCAATCAGCTCCGCACTGCACAAACCAATGGAGCGGAGCCCACGGCTCAGCTCCGCACTACACAACCCTATGGAGCGGAGCTTGTCAATCAGCTCCGCACTGTACAAACCAATGGAGCGGAGCCCACGGCTCAGCTCCGCACTACACAACCCTATGGAGCGGAGCTGGTGAATCAGCTCCGCACTGCACAACCCTATGGAGCGGAGCCAACGGCTCAGCTCCGCACTGTACAAACCTATGGAGCGGAGCTTGTGATGAATCAGCTCCGCACTGCACAACCCTATGGAGCGGAGCCCATGGCCCAGCTCCGCACTGTACAAACCTATGGAGTGGAGCCTGTGAATCAGCTCCGCACTGTACAAACCTATGGAGCGGAGCCGGTGAGTCAGCTCCGCACTGCACAAGTCAATGGAGCGGAGCTTGTGAGTCAGCTCCGCACTGCACAAGTCTATGGAGCGGAGCCCACGGCCCAGCTCTGCACCACACTACCGAAGCGGGTGGACCATGGCGTGGAGGCAAAGTACGCCACCACAACCAGCCCTCAGCACGCCGGGCTTGTTGACGCACCACCAGTGACTACAGCTGCGGGCGGGGTGGTGCCCTCCGCAGAACGGGAGGAGTCGGGCCCCCCCTCAGGGAGTCGGAGACCCATGATGCTTCCGAATAAGTTTGACGGCGGATCCTCCTGGTCCGACTATCTAGTCCACTTCGAGAGCGTCGCGACCGTCAACCAGTGGGGGGAGGCCGAGAAGGCACTGTTTCTGGCCTCCCATATGAAGGGCCCGGCACAAGAAGCCTTGGCTGACATGGAGCCGGCGGCACGTAAGGAGTATCCTCGCATCCTGGAGTACTTCGAGAAGCGATTCGGAGTCACGGCCCAAATACCACTGCATCGGGCGCAGCTGTCAATGCGTCACCGAGGTAGCGGTGAGTCAATAAGCAGCCTGGGACAGTCTATTCGGCGGTTGGTCGCCAAGAGCTACCCGAAACTGTCAGTCCGGGCTCGAGAGGATTTGGCCGTGGAGGCTTTTAGAAATGCATTGGGAGACGAGCAATTGCAATGCTACGTGTTCTCGAGGGCGGCGACGACCTTGACCGAAGCCATCACCCTCGCCACCGAGATGGAGGCGTTCCTGGAATCTCAGGAGCAGAACAAGAGAATCAGGCAAGAGGCTAAATATGTCCGGTCAGTAGCACAACCACAGCCGGGGGCTAATGGAGTGAACACAGGTGCCCCGCACCGAGTTTTCGATCGCCCGATGGTGGAATGTTTCGGGTGCCATGAGTTTGGCCATATCCGACGGGACTGCCCGCTCAAGAAGCGGAGATTTTATAACAAGCGACAGGTGCCGAACGAACCTAAGTCGACACAGCAATCAACCGGCGGAGGCCCCTCGCACCAGCGACGCCAGTATGACAGACACGTGACCGGGGCTCGCTACGGTCCAGGGCGGCCGGTGTGGTATAATCGGCTGAAGCCCTACCTAGGCGAGGCAACTACATCCTCGAGAACAGGAGAAAGGGGAAGTGTGCAGAAGGAGAAAGGAGCAGGACGAACCAGTAATGGAGGGGGTGGGCAACCACGGCCAGCAGCCGGGGAGCCAGACACCATTCCTAGTCGAACGACACGGTGCAGGCGTAGGGTGATCAAGCCCAGCAGATATTGCCCTCCTGTTACTAACACAGACCTTTTCTCTGTTTCTCTCCCCCCCAGGATGGAGGGGGCGGAGTGTAGACAGTGTGGGAAATATTTCAACCGGACCGGGAACCTGAAACGACACCTCAAAACCTCCTGTCCGGTCACACACCCTTTTAGGCCCTTCACGTGCCCGTTCGGATGCGGGAGGGACTTTTACAGGGATGACATGCGGCAGCGCCACCTACGATATTGCCTGCTGAAGCCGGGTTTCGTGGCGACGGCCCTGGTGGAGGACAAGTTGGAAGTTCACGCCAGTGACACGGAGATGGAGGTGGACGGCATGGAGCAGGGAAGGGTTGGGGACCGTTCGGAACCCCCCTCCGACGCTTCGAAGCCCCAGCCGGAGGACGCCCACCGGAGACCCCCTTCCCGAGAGAGACGACAGGCCACCCAGGAGCGACCTTCCGCAGCACCTGGTACGCAGACACCGCCTGCCCCAGGACGCCGGGAGAGCAAGAAGAGGGAACGGGCACCACCCCCGCCCGTCCTCGACCGAGAGGCCCCCCACGGAGACCAGACCCACACGGAGAAGTCTCCGTCACCAGGCTCCCACCGGAAGCAGGGGCCTCTGGAGCCCTCGGGGCACCGCTGGACCGGCCGACAACGGGGGATGTCACATCAGAGGGATGAGGCGTCCCAGACCGGGAAGGAGGCCCCCACCTGTCCACCACCGCCGTTGCCCTTGGGTTTGGGGCTGCGAAATAGGATTCCAGCGGGCGCTTGCATCACCATGCCTGATGGCTCCGAATGGACGCTGCCAGTGGACGGCACCCTCGTGGCCCACCAGTCATTCCAGGACGCCGCCGTCCAGTCCGAACCGCATCACCATCGCCGGGACGCATCCACACCCCTGTGTGAACACCTGCGGAACGAGTGGAGGATGGAGCACACGGGGGTGGGAACAGACGGAGACCCAGCGACAGCCACCGCCAGGGACGCCCGGACCTTGGGACAGACTTGCCAGCCATTGTTTTTTTGTTGTTGCTCTTTCCTTTTTTGTTTGTCGTTTCTGTACAGGTTGCGTGTTCCCACCGGGACGGGAGTTCGCTGCCTGCTTGGGGACAAGCAGTGTTCTTGGAGGGGGCAGTGTAGCGTTGGCCCAGACCGTTCAGCAAGAGGGCGCCAGCACGACTCCGTGGTGGAGTCGGCCGATGATGGGAGGGCGCTGTGACACGGGCCCGGTGGGAGCCGTGTTACCGAGCGGCCTCCTGGAGGGCGCTGTGACACGGCACCGTTGTTAGAGCTGTGTCGCAGCGGGCCCCTCGCTGAACGGCTGGGACACCCGTCTCGTTGGGAAGACGTAGCCTAAACGTTCTTCTTGTCATGTGAGTCTTGGAGTAGAGACGTGTTGAATAAACCAGTAAAGAATTGACCGAGAAAACTGTATCCTGCTGTGTGTTTTTGTTGTGTTCTGCTGAGAAGAATCTGTGGACAAATTCTTGTTACAATATTATGGACACAATTTTCGTTTTTAGGAAACGTTTTAAAAACAGTTTTAAAACGTTTTTAAAATGTCTCAGTTTAAAAGCATGTTCTTTTTAAATAATTGTTATGTCATTATAAACTTGAACGTTAAAATAACGTCAAAAGACAATACTATAATTAACAAACACATCACAGGACCCCACAAACCGGATGTGTACTGTGTGTGTTTATTAGTTGAAAATTGTTATCTGTATTAACAGTTTTATAATAGCATTTAAATCACATAATTAACTGTATCATTATTGAATCTCATTGAAATGTGTATCATAAAGTTATTTACACGAACAGAGTCGCCAGCACCATGTACAATGTACATTACATGTACATTGTACACTGTATATGCACTACCTTCCAAGATATCACAACAGCATCTTTCATCATCCTTGGGGCCAGGTCACAGGTCATGCTAACAGTGCACACTGACTGACTGTAGAACCTCTATGCAAGTACTGTACATGTGGGTCAGGTCAAAAGGGTCGAATTACAGGTGAATCGACTATGTAGCAATTTGAATCAAACGGTTAGTGATCTCTACCAGTGAAGGATAATCCACTTGGCAATTGTACATGTAGGCCTACTGCTGCATGAACAGTTTCAAGTGTATTTCAAAGCTTTGAAAGTAAATCATGTACTGGACATTGTTGTATACTGGAGATACATCAGTTTTCCCTCCTCTATGAATGATATGGAATGATCTACGGCATGAGAAAGTTATTGTTTGCTGGTCGTTTTTAACACTTGCATTCAACATGCATCCATCTACTTTACCCGTGCTGGCTGGCTGGCTGGCTGGCTGATAATGGCGGACCGGAGGAGGTTGGCTTGGTCATTGGTAATGGTAAGTAGACCAAACTATATTCAGTAACAATAACATGTACTTTAACAGAATATTGTCAATGTTCCATATTTTCTCTTGCTCACAAAATATAACACAATGTGACATCCACTCCCGATGGATCACAGAGGCAATACTTTAATAAATAATTACTAACATTATGAACTCTGACCACATTGTTTAACTATTTGCACTGTTTTTAACAATATTTGGTTTAAATTTTGAAGGCAAGTTTAGTACAATTAGTATTGCTAGCACATATGTTTTCTTTTCTTTTTTTGTTGAGGATATCGATAGTGACGCTGATGGGGAATCAGAAGGTGATTATGGATATGGACAAACAATATCAATATCACATGCATACTTGTTTCCCTCCAAATTCATGGAAGTTTTAATTATCAGTGGTCTGGTAGATACATGATGGCCTAGTTCTGATAATGCAATTTGGGACGCATGTCACATTGACACACATGATTAGGGCATACACAGGAGACGAGAAGACTCCCCCCAAAAATAGCAAATTGCCCCTACACACCCTCTATTATCTTAAATATTTTCCATTGCTCAGATTGTTGGTTTCATTATATGTAATGTGTTTTTTGTTTTTGTATTTATTCAGTGCCAACAACTAACACAGAAGCCGAACTGTAGTCCAAGAAAGCTATTGCAATCGCAACAGAAATCGCGACCCAGTAGGCCTATGTGGCTGATGTACCAAATCAACTTGCCAACTGCCCCATCACCAGCGAGGAAGACGCTGACAGTAAGTTCCATTATCCATGCAATCACATACGTGCCTCAATCAGGAGACATACCCGATTTATATAAAGTATTAGTAACCTTTATGTTTGTATACTATAAGCCTTTTTTGATCATGTACGATTAACGGACGGGAGTAATGAAACCAGGCCTCAACAATTAAGAAATGAAGAGGGCACTGCAATTTAAGGCAATTTGAAAGGGGCACCAATTAACTTTCTAGAAAGCAATTAGGTGCTTTTGAATGGAGTAAAAACAAGCCAGAAATTGAGGGCTAGGCAATTAGGTGGGACATGGAAGTCATTTGCCTTTAGTTAATTTGAGCCTGAAGTCATTTGCCTTTAGTTAATTTGAGCCTGAAGTCATTTGCCTTTAGTTAATTTGAGCCCTGAATGACGTCCAGTAAATGCAATAATTTTGTTTTATACACAACAATAATTGTCTTTTCTGTGTATTATACAACCCTTGTTTTACACTCAGTTGCTTCCACCTCATCATCACGCTCATTTGAACGGCAAGATTTCTCCGCCTCCACCACGTCATCAAGTACTCAGCTAAGACGTGCCCACTCAGGAACCACGCCATCACCATCCAGGCCAGAACACTGACAGTAAGTGTCCTTCTATCCATGCAATCAGGGGACATTATTACCTGTACTTTAATCAAATAACCCAATTGTTATAAGCCTTTTTTATTCTTTATGTTTCAAGACTGGAATGATGACACCCAGTGAATGCAATAATTTCATTTTTATACACAATATAGTTGCCTTTTCAGTCTATTATTATAGCCCTCCTCTACCGGGGTAATTTTCGGGGAACATGCAACACACAACGCCCTATCCCTCCGCCACCTCTCACAAGATTTCTCTTCCAATACATATGATTTCGGTACCAGTGGATAAGTTATGATAATCTTCTTTCTATTTCATACCAAAATGAGTACCGAACATGCCTAATATGACGTTCATAATATGATCGCCCCATGCCAAAGCTAGCTGTATAAATACAACATAAAGGACAATTTATGGATTATAAATTGAACTTTGAAGAAGGAAGGCACATTCATGTTCATAATTGTAATAAATCCTTAACCATGACTGTTAAGAAATGTAAAAAGCCTGAATAGATTAAATACTTTGATTTTCTTTATTTCGGAATAACAACAACTTTTAACGATATGGTCAAGTTCTGAATATTGATACTCGCTATAGTGAGCTGCTTCACCTGAGAAGACTGAAATGGGTGAAAGGTGTCCCCCAAAAATTGATTGATAAATTAACAGTATATTTTATTTACTTTCTTTTGGCCACACCTTAACCTATGTTAATGAATGGATCATTTTACAGGAAGTTGAAGAAAACGATGGCGGAGATGTCGGTAGTGCACCAGATGTCGAAGAAGATGATTAAAACCCGTTTAAATTAACAAGCACAATCCTTTTAGTTTCAAAAGTCGATCATTCCAATTATTCCATTCGTGTATAGTGCAACAACACTTTTGTGTTGTGCCATTTGACTGGCATGATGGTTTTTCTAGCGGCGTGGTTTATCTCAAATAACAACGCTTTGCTATTGCCACAGTGCTCAATGTATGGGGAGTTGACATTCAACAACTCCCCCACACCTTTAGTACAGCAGCAAAGCGTTGTTAAAGGGACACGTTGCCTTGGATCGGGCGAGTTGGTCTAATAAAAAGCGTTTGTAACCGTTTGTTATAAAATGCATATGGTTAGAAAGATGTTTAAAAAGTAGAATACAATGATCCACACAAATATGCCACGAAATTGCGTGGTTTTCCTTTTACATCGTAAACTAACACGGTCGGATGGCCGACCGTGTTAGTTCGCAAAGTAAAAGGAAAACCACGCAATTTCGAGGCATATTTGTGTGGATCATTATATTCTACTTTTTAAACGTTTTTCTAACCATATGCATTTTATAACAAACGGTTACAAACGCTTTTTATAGACCAACTCGTCCAATTAATCTAAGGCAACGTGTCCCTTTAACTTATAAGAAACCACACTGCTATGGAAACCAGCACACCGATCAAACAGCACCATGCGGATAATGTGTTTACACGATCGCACCCGCAATGTGCATTTTGTTAATGCTCGCTGTTTACATTGATTTTTGAAACTAAAAGGAACTTAATTGTCATTTAGTTTTATCACAATTGCCATAAGTATACACAATAAACTTGTCTTGTCCTTACTGCACAAACCGCTGCCACTGGGCTATAAACGTGCACACACTCATGCATGCATGCAAGCTCCTACTTAAAATTCAGTTTTGTCAAGGAGTCACTTTAAATTATAGGCGTCAGGGGCTGTTTAAACTTGTGGCGGGAGTGAGTTCAAGATTGGTATTGTTTTGGATACAAGGAGTACCCCATTTGAGGTCCTGTAGCATTTCAGTTACACTACTGGTCTTACGGTAATCGCTTTTCACAAATCTGGCTGCTCTCCATTGAACTTTTTCAAGGTTGTCTATTTGTATCATTTGGTGGGAAAATAAATGAATAGCATGCACAAATTCAGTCTTGTGAAGTGATTATTTACTCTGTCTTGAGTAATGTAACGATTTGTCAACATTTTAAAACACTAAGTTCCCAATTTTAAAAAAAGCTATATCAAAACCTAAGTTAAACATAAAAACGAGTAAACAGTGAAAGTCTTTCAAGCAAAGACCAATAAGTTATTTTCACGTCACTAAGAGGTTTTTAACAGGTTGTGAGTAACGTATAAAAAACCCTTTTTAAACGTTTATAATATGATTTTAAAACGTTTTTGAAACATCTTACAAGACTAAAAAAAATAAACATAGTTATTTTCACGTTATATTCACGTTTTTAAAACGTTACATGGAAACGTTACTAGAACGTATGAAAAACCCCATTTAAACGTGTTAAAAATGTTTTTAAAACGTATTCGAAACATCATACAAGATTAAAGAAATTAAACATAGTTATTTTCACGTTATATTCACGTTTTTAAAACGTTACATGGAAACGTTTTTAAAACCCATAAAAAACTCCACAGAAATACGTTTTTAAAACGTAATATTGAAACGTTTTTTTGACCAAATGCAAACGTTTTTTTAACGTTTAAAAAACGTTAATTGGCTAGCTGGGAACCCCATGACTTGCAGGCCTGGATGGAAGCAAAGACGTCTACATGCCAACCCCATGACTTGCAGGCCTGGATGGAAGCAAAGACGTCTACATGCCAACCCCATGACTTGCAGGCCTGGATGGAAGCAAAGACGTCTACATGCCAACCCCATGACTTGCAGGCCTGGATGGAAGCAAAGACGTCTACATGCCAACCCCATGACTTGCAGGCCTGGATGGAAGCAAAGACGTCTACATGCCAACCCCATGACTTGCAGGCCTGGAAGGAAGCAAAGACGTCTACATGCCAACCCCATGACTTGCAGGCCTGGATGGAAGCAAAGACGTCTACATGCCAACCCCATGACTTGCAGGCCTGGATGGAAGCAAAGACGTCTACATGCCAACCCCATGACTTGCAGGCCTGGATGGAAGCAAAAGACGTCTACATGCCAACCCCATGACTTGCAGGCCTGGATGGAAGCAAAGACGTCTACATGCCAACCCCATGACTTGCAGGCCTGGATGGAAGCAAAGACGTCTACATGCCAACCCCATGACTTGCAGGCCTGGATGGAAGCAAGGACGTCTACATGCCAACCCCATGACTTGCAGGCCTGGATGGAAGCAAAGACGTCTACATGCCAACCCCATGACTTGCAGGCCTGGATGGAAGCAAAGACGTCTACATGCCAACCCCATGACTTGCAGGCCTGGATGGAAGCAAAGACGTCTACATGCCAACCCCATGACTTGCAGGCCTGGATGGAAGCAAAGACGTCTACATGCCAACCCCATGACTTGCAGGCCTGGATGGAATGCAAAGACGTCTACATGCCAACCCCATGACTTGCAGGCCTGGATGGAATGCAAAGACGTCTACATGCCAACCCCATGACTTGCAGGCCTGGATGGAAGCAAAGACGTCTACATGCCAACCCCATGACTTGCAGGCCTGGATGGAAGCAAAGACGTCTACATGCCAACCCCATGACTTGCAGGCCTGGATGGAAGCAAAGACGTCTACATGCCAACCCCATGACTTGCAGGCCTGGATGGAAGCAAAGACGTCTACATGCCAACCCCATGACTTGCAGGCCTGGATGGAAGCAAAGACGTACATGCCAACCCCATGACTTGCAGGCCTGGATGGAAGCAAAGACGTCTACATGCCAACCCCATGACTTGCAGGCCTGGATGGAAGTAAGCTTGGGCGATATTGCTTTTTTTCATTCACGATACATCGTCAAAGATATATCGCGATATTCGATGATATCGCGGTTAATTTGTGACGTGTGTTGATGAGGGAACCCACTTCAGATTTAAAAATAGTGTTAAAACTGAAGTGCCGCGAATTGGTTATTGATGTAAGGAAATTTCATAAAGGCTGTAAGGCTCTCCATTCTAGCCATGGTTTTATTCTTCATGTTACCCGAAGCACCACGAACGCATTGGCACAGGCTGATTGGCTGATTCCTGACCGGCCGCTTTCCGATTGGCCGATCGCGTGAATAATTATGACGTATGCTTCTCACAGCTTTCCGATTGGCCGATCGCGTGAATAATTATGACATAGTGCTTCTCACAGCTTTCCGATTGGCCGATCGCGTGAATAATTATGACGTATGCTTCTCACAGCACTGCCATAGTAGTCATCACCTCAATCCCGCAGATGTGCTTGCATGCTCCTAACGTGGTAAATGTTATAGTTAGGGGGTGAAGGAATGGCGTGTAGCTGTGGGAACGAAAAGGCAAGGGAAATTCCCTTTGTGAGAAATCGCCTCGTGGTCGGGAAACGTCCGAGGAACGTTTTTATACATGTACGTGCGTGAGCAATACCGCACAGTTTTCGTTTGTTTGATGTTGGTCTGTATGAGGACTCTGTTTGATGTCGGTCTTTTCGAAGAATCCCAGTCGGGGATCAATAGTAGGGAATCTTGTGGTTGCGGTCGGTGCCTTTTTATGTTTTTAAACAGCTCATATCATCTCGATTAGGAAATGCATCGCGATACTTCATCGAAACCGCGATTTGCCGATATTGCGATTTAAAAAAACAGACACGATATCGTAATCGTTTAAAAAATAGTATCGCGATTTTCGATAATATCGTGGTATCGCCCAAGCTTAGATGGAAGCAAAGACGTCTACATGCCAACCCCATGACTTGCAGGCCTGGATGGAAGCAAAGACGTCTACATGCCAACCCCATGACTTGCAGGCCTGGATGGAAGCAAAGACGTCTACATGCCAACCCCATGACTTGCAGGCCTGGATGGAATGCAAAGACGTCTACATGCCAACCCCATGACTTGCAGGCCTGGATGGAAGCAAAGACGTCTACATGCCAACCCCATGACTTGCAGGCCTGGATGGAAGCAAAGACGTCTACATGCCAACCCCATGACTTGCATGCAGGCCTGGATGGAAGCAAAGACGTCTACATGCCAACCCCATGACTTGCAGGCCTGGATTTGATCTTTGATCGAGAGGGCAAGGTTGTTTTGCAAAGGGCACTTCCAATGGAAAATCTTAAAGTCTATGGGAAACTTTTGAAGAGGCACCAAGGTTCACATCAGTGGCCTCCATTTATTCCGGGCCTCGGCTTGTGTAGTGTGGACTTGGTCTCCACAGTCTCCCTTTACAATTTTGTGGAGAGAGCCAGTTGGGCAGGAGAGCACACCAACAGTATAAGAGGGATTGATAAATGAAAAATCACCTGATGCGTCACAATCGTCACACTCTACTCCGTCAATAAAGAAGAGTAGTTCTCCGTTTCCAAAGGCAGGTGAATCCATATCGGTCGCGTTCTTACTAAAATCCCAAAGTTCTGTTCCACTTTCCAATGGGAGGATTCGAGCTGGGATTATAAACTCTGGTGCCATGAACATTGGTGGATTGTTAGCTTCTTCAGTCAGTCGAACTTCAACCTTTATAGGAAGACAAGACAAACCAACATTTTGCATTTTTATTTTTCGATATATAAATATTTAAGGAATTGGAGCTAAGAGATCCGCATGAGTACCCTGGTAATCAGAAGAAATCAGTAGGCGATGTAGAAAAGTTCAGTTTGGGGTGAAGGGGGGGACACCAAGTAGGAAAAACCTAGTTATTCAGAACCTAATTTCATGGCTCTGTTTTCTGCAGAATAAGGCTCTTAATGACAAACTGGAGAGTGCATAATACTGTGGGCCGTATGCACAGAGTGCCATCATATTGGGCCCATGTAGTGACTTAGCTTAAGTCTAGGTGGGATTCAAACTAGGGTCCACAGAGATGAAAGGAATTAAGTTTGTATAATCTAGTATCATATAAAATGTCATCTATAACAATGTTTGTTTGATAATTCAAGATGTTTACATACCCTTGAGTACATTCTTATGGTTAGTGTCGGAATGTCAACATCCGAAACATTGTAAGCTTCGACTAAAATGTTGTAGAGACCTAGAGACGGTGATGCCAGAGATAAATTACCCGTCACCTGATCGATCGAAACATCATCAGTATCGTCTGCTTCAAGTGTCTCCAAATCTTAAAGAAATCAAAAGTAGACTTTTTATAATTAGTAAACCATCGGGGAACAGCTGCAGTTGGTAAGAATTCAAGTGTGCTTAGCAGAAAGAGGTTACCAGCCATAATGCTATGATATTTAAACTGTTGTGACTGGCGCCCGGCGATTTCCTTCCTTAGCACCCTTTTCTCCCAAACAGCTAATAATGCTCAATGTAATCTTGTGCTCCTTTTTTATGAAAACCCAAGTCTCAAAAATTGCTTTACAAAAATGTGTTGCTTTGCAAATGTTAGCATAGTGTCTTCAGAGTTTTATACATGATGGTGACACCAAAAAAAACATTTCTTCACCCTTGAAAAAAAAACTGTATCACAAAATTGTTCTAAGTTATGTAATGGCTGCTAATAATGAGAAAAAAAACAAAAACAGTCACCTTTTTTATAAGTGGCTCTTGTAACATTAAACATTATATCAGACTTGTCAGAAGGGTCACTGCAGTCACTGATGTTCACACTCATTGTCAAAATGTCAAACTCTACATCTCCAGGAACTACAAGCGTCAATTCCGGATCTTTGGGGACAATCTCAAAGCATGGTAACGCGCCGTAGAAAACTCTCAAGCGAATGGTGCTGTGGTCTTCCTTCAGTTCTGGTGAGTCTGGGTTCCTGACCTCAATGTATAGGATGTATGGTTCACTGGACAGTTCCAACTTTGATTTAAGGAACACTAAGCAACCTCCATCTATAGTTATTGAAAAGAAATTTTCAATAAACGTTATTTATTTATTTTGATTTCAAATTTACAGTGCATAAGAAACATCTGTGTATGGGTAACACAAAAACAATAAACTTCATACCTGTTGGCGACACGAAGAATAAATTACTGTCTTCACCGCTTGAAGAAAAGTTGAAATAATTTGGTTCTTTGTCTCTATCTATGACGAACAGACTTGCAATCTGGAAAAACAGCGAGAGAAAAAGGTATAAACCTTTTATGCACCAATTATTTTAGTGATAAATTGATCATATGGAAATATTGTTTACTTGTTTATTTACAAATGGCGACCCCCAAATATTGTTCACAAAAGCAAACTCGAGTCCTCTTTCCCATTCTGAAAACTGTGTAGCCGTGCGATCTTTATTTTTTGTTTTACAGGTATTATTTTGAAAAGATTTAAACCAAACTTTTATATCGAGCAACTAAATGCAATTAGAAAAACTTATCGTAGCATCATCTAAGACCTTTTTTGACTTCAGCAAGTCAAGCAGTCTCGTGTACTGGGCTAACCTTGTGCATGAAACCTAGTAAACACTTTTACCAAGGAGTATATGGGTAACCCAAACAGTGTGATAATTGGCCATAATGTGTGGCAACTAGGCTTTTCAGGGCTGAATACTCCTAAGGAGAAAAGATTGTTTCAGGAAAAATCTGCAGAGGTTGCTCTCTGACACTACTGAACAAAAGACATACAGCTCTCTTTGGGATGAAAAAAATGGAGATAGTGTACGTATCTCGGCAATTCTTTAAACAGATTTGGAAACGGAACACCTACAAGATCAAATGTGGTCGATGTTTCCAGGGCGATGTCTTCTTCAGCGGTAAGGAACTCAGGTGCATTGTCATTGACATCCAACAGTGTAACAGTCACATTCAACGTGTTGTTTACCTCAGGAAAACCAGGGTTGCTTGCCTGCAAAATTTAACGCTTAATTTCAAATACCATCCACAGTGCAATCTCCAGAAATGGATGGATAAAAAATTTAGAAATTGACAATAAAATTTGTCACACTTGATCACCCTCTTCTTTGTTTATCCCCTGCTCTTTCTGTGTGCTTTCATCTCTGTCATCTCTTTCCACTTGACTGCTTCAGTTACACCAGTTTACCTGTGTATGTGTGTTGTGTTGTCATTCAGCCTTCAAGAAAGACTCTGCTAGGGTCCAAACGTCTGGCCACTAGCTATTTTTTGCATTTATACCATAGGTCCTTTTGGTTGGTAAGCAGTTTGCAACAGCTAATTCTTTTTTCTCAAAATGTTTTTCCATAAAAACAAGTAAACCAATAATTATGAAGAGGACTTATTCCAACTCACCACAATGGTCATCTCATACAATTCCCTGGTCTCCCTATCAAGGGTACCATTGACAAAAAGCTGGTAGCCGTCACCATCATCAGCAACTTTAATTCCAAAATCTGAAATGTAATTAAATAGTCAATTTAAGAGCAAAATAATTACATTTAGAATTCCGAAGCCAAGCAGTTTTTTCTTTGCATCCAGTGGCAGTCAGGCCCCGCACCCCAACCCCACAAAAAAACTTTTTTTGAAAAAGGAGATAAATTTCTTTTTCTAAGCAGTTTTTTGTGAGAACCATTTGTTCACTTAAGCTTTTACCTCACTACTCTCACCTATTTCTTATAAATACTTTTCAGGCCTGAAATTACACGGAAGCCCCAAAAGGGTGAAAACATTCTGGCACACAATGTTTTTCTAGTTTTGTACGGCAGTAACAAGTTACAAAAAAAGGATATCAGTACATCAGCTGGAAGTTGTATGCCTGACACATAGTAAACAATAAAATGTCAACAACAAAAAGCGAAATGAAAAAAATGTAGATTTTTTCCTACCTGTCTCATCTTGGATCGACAGAATAATTTGACTATTATTGGTCCCAGGTTGATCAGCATCAGTTACTATGAACGAAAACACCAAAGTTCCAATCACTGCATTTTCAGTGACTTCTAGACTGGTGCCAGAGCTTATAATAAATTCCGGGCTGTTATCATTGATGTCCGTTATCATAACTGTGACCTGGAAGGTGGAGAAGTCAGAGTACAATTCTTTCAAAGCCTATTAGAATCACTTATCAGATTATGTTTTTTCCCATAATTGCAAAATCAAGTAAAGTAAATTTATGCAATTTTGTCGTTTCCTTACTGTTGTTTCTGATGTAAATTTACCGTCCGTTGCCATAACTACTAGCAGTATTTCTTCCTCGGTTTCTCTGTCAAATGTACCATCAGCTATGATCTCTCCAGTCTGAAATTTCAAGACATTTAAAAAATGCAAAAGTGATTCACTGGTAGACAATATTTTTCAAATTAAAGCAATCATGAATATTGTATTATGTAAAAAGTCTACTTCAATCTGATTACAAAAAATGACAACAAGAAGAAACTCGGATTCGAATTATGAGATGATATTTCCACCTTTTGGCAACCCCTGGATTTTGAGATTTCAAGAAGCCTCTGGGATCAATATCCTCAGTGCTAGAGAAGTAGATCAAAGAGAAGGATTTCTTGATATCTGAAGAGAATAACAACTATTTTTTCACCAGGCAAACATAAAAAAAGAATTCAGATAAAATGTTGAAATTTCCCACCCGTGTTTCACGAATGCATTGTACAATTTGTACGTTTTAAGTATGTTGGAGTAAAAGATTTAAAAACAACAAGACAACTTAGCTTTAATTTAAACAAAAATGTGACCAGATTGAAAAGTAAAAAATACGTTTTTAAAACTCCTTTTCTATTTACCTTGCTGTCGAGAAGTTGAAATCTGTCGTCCGATCCAACCTTCAAAGAAAATGTAATGTTTGCATCACTATCTTTATCCGTCACTGTAACCTGGTGGTAAAAATATAATTCATTTAAAAGTTAGACTTTTTTATTTATTTTTATTCTTGTTGTTTTGTCATCTAGCCCTTGAAGACTAAGCCAGGGTCAAAATGTAATGTCTTGTTCTGGGGCTTCAGAGTTTTGGTCTTGCTTCAGAGACTTTTTGGGTGTAAGGTCTGGATTTGGAGACTAACTTACCAATAATAAAAAAATAAGAGTCATATTATGCCCCTTACATAAAAATTATCCTAAGCGCATAACACGTTTTTTGAAAAAAATGGAAGAAAAAAGTTAAGAATCATCAAGACTGGTCACCAGGCCAGTGACTAAACCACAGTATTGGGATACGTCTGGTAGTGCACATAAGAGAACCAAGAACACTTATTGTGGAAGAGTAGGTGTTAACCCTGGTGTTTCTGGTTCACATAGCAAGCACCCTTTTTATAGGTTTCCTCAGGCTTGCGAGCTACAGTTGTGAAGTTCACTTATGAGGCATCCTTGAAATATTACCAGAAATATATGCTATTAAAAATAATAAGAAGAAGAATATTGATAATAAAACATTTTCTGACCTCAAACGCTTTGCCATTCACTGGTTCCCCTTCTGGCAGTACCCAAAGGTAATCATCCTTGTCGAAAACCGGTGGATTATCATTCACATCAGTCACTGTGATGGTCACATTTACAGACACATCCTGTCGTATCAAAGGCAAAAATAAATCAAATCAAATATCAACAATATTTTTAACGATCTAGATTAATATTATTGTTGCTTGGAACTAACTTCTGAATAGAACTAGGGTAGTGGGCTCCCCTTGGTCTAGAGGATGAAGCCCTTTGAACCTCCTGGGTGTTGAATTTCAGAGGATTAACAGACTCTCTACATCACCTTGAATAAAGGACTAGGGTAGTGGGTCTGGGTCTCCCCTTGGTCTAGAGGATGAAGCCCCACCTCGGGCCGTACATTTTAGAGAATCCACAACACTTTTGAGGTTTTCGTTTATGATTTCTTCCATCATTGTTACTTACGTTCATGCCATCAGAGACTGTAACAACCAAAGTATATTCTAATTGGCTGTCAGTTACATTGTCCACATCAAGTTCACCAACCACGAACAAACCACCACTGAATGAATAATTAATTATGCAAATTAAAATCTTGATAAAGACTTGATTGAAATAAATTGTTTGTAAAAAGAACAAATATGAAAGCAAAATCTGAGTAGAACATTTCATTTAATAATTCTGGTTGTGAAGCCAAGGATTCTCAGAAACGCAAACTTAATCACTATACTAGCCAAGAACCCAATGGAGAGGAGACAAAGAAGTATCAATTTTAGATGTGGGAGGACAAACCCAGAGAAGTATACCAGGGAAAACCCATGTAATCATGTAGGGACTGAAAACCCAATCCCAGAGTGCTCCAGACAGGATTCAAACCATGGTCCTAGAAGTGGAAGGCGATCACTGCGCCAACCCGACCACAAACCCCCCCCCAAAAAAAAACCAAACAAACACCCAAAACATGACAAATGAGACTTTATATTAACAAGAAAATAAAATGATGCAACATTAAAGTATTTCATGCGTTGACAAAATAAATAGTTTTCAGGCAATGTCTAAAAATAAATTTTCATAGTTACTTACTCATTATTGATTTCAAAAGGAGAGTTTTCAGTTAACATTGAATATTGTAGAACATCACTTGCATCAGCATCAGAAGCCTGGGTGAAAGTTTAAACATTGAAAATAATCACTAAAAGTGAAATTTTACAGGAAGAAGATCTATAAGGGTTTGGCTTGAAAGTAGATAATGACTGCTTTCTCAAAAACGTGATGACTGAATTTGATATGAGTACTTTAAAGGACAAACAAGTAAACTTTTGTTTTATGGAACATACCTTGACAGTGAAAATTGGGTTGTCAAATCCACTTTCAGGAATCTCTACTTCATAAGGAGTGTCTTGAAAGATAGGTGAATTGTCGTTGGAGTCATTTACGGTGACGTAAACGTATGCGAAGGAGAAACTGAAATGAAAACGACAATGGAGTTCTAAAAAAGTGATGCCACATGCCAAAGGCAGTTCTCCAAATTTACAAAATAGTTTTAAGAAGTTGAGAATTACCGAGTGGGTTCCCAGGACCTGTCCAGCGCCTCAATAAAAAGAATAAAACTCTCCACTCTCTCAGCGTCCACTTCAGTAGAAGTCAGAAATATCTTGCCAGAAGTCCGACCGACTTCGAAAAAATTCTCTCCGCCATTTGTGGCTGACTTCAGGAAGTAACTGATTTTGTTTGGCATGCCAAGAGACGAAGCTGAGACCTGTTAAGGATAAGGAGTGACACATCAATGGATTATCCGAGGAGTACATTCAATCTCATGCTCTAGCGTTCAATAAACACACCGGCCAACCAGCCTGTCAAACTTTCATTATATATGATAGTGTTGTTTTGTACATTCAGTACTTTTCCCCCCGAGTCCTATGAACAAAAAGTACAAGCATATTACTTGGGTGGGATTCGAACCCACGATGTTTTGCCATTCTAGAGCAGATGTCTTACCACTAGACCACCGAGCTTGCCCAGTAGCAGAGCTGCCAACATTTGCAGTCAGGGAAATTTTTTACAACAATCGGGGAAATATTTAGAATTTTAACATAAACAGGGAAAAAGATTCCATAATCTGGAAGATTTTATATTTGTTCATCAGAAAAGAGAAAGAATGGTTTATTTTCAGAGAACTTTATGCAGAGTCAGGGCAAGTTGTCAGCTCTGCAGTAACTAGAGGCAGTTTGAATCCTTGATTTAGCAGCCAGTACCGCAACGATTTTAAATGATGTTAAATTTGCATCAGCAATAAAGGTAGGCAGGCTTGGTTCAGTTCAGTTCACTTTATTTCCATACTCAAAATGAATTACAATTTACTAATACACTGAAATATAATAAGGTAGTATGGGGGGGGGAGCTCACAAGAAGCAAAGCTTATCGAGTGTGAGCTTCCTCAGTATAAAATATTAAGTCAGATTATAAAGTTAACCAAATTAATTAATAATGCAAGTAAGAGTAATATGAGCCAGACTTTTATTATAAGTAAATAAAATAAAGTCAGCAAATCAATATAAACAATATAAACAATATAAACAAACCAGAAGAGCAGGAATGGTCAGTATTAAGATAAAGTAAAGCAACTAATATGTTGAGCAATAAGTAAGTTCAACAAACAAAGCAACGAAGCGAGTTAAGATAAGAAAATTAGGCAAATATGGCAAGAAGATTAGTTAACAATGCAAAGCTACAGTGGCAGGTAAGAACGGCCATTCATACAAAAATTTTACTTATTAATTTAATTTTAATCGGCGTATTTATCAAGGAGGAAAGTTTTAAACTCTGTTTTAAATGCTGGTAACCTTTCTTGACTTTTCAAATTAGGAACAAGCGAATTCCATAGCTTTGGGCCTTCGAATGTGATACATTTCTTCCCAATATTTGTACGAATTGCTTGGAGATGGAAGTGATGGACCTGCCTGGTATAGTGGCTATGGAGGTGTTCATTTTTTATGAAGGGCGATTGTAAACACTTTGGAACATTATTTTTTGATAATTGAAACATAAATATGCCTAGTTGGTAGAGATAAATATCATTCACTTTTAGTATTTCGTAATGTTTAAAGAGAGGGTCAGTGTGAGCTCGATAGTCTGAATGAGAAATAATGCGAATAACTCTTTTTTGAAGAAGTAGTATTCGAGAAACATATTGATTACAAGCATTACCCCACGCTAATATACCATAGTTAATGTAGGATAAAATCAAACTGTTGTACAACATGATACAAATATCATTCGGAAGTAAATGCTTCAGGCGATTAATCACACCAATATTTTTGGAAATTACTTTACATATGTAATCTATGTGTGTTTTCCATGAGAGTTTATTATCTATAAAAATACCTAGAAACTTGGTAGAATTTGTTTCGTTAATCTTGAAGTTATCAATGCAGATTTCTTTCGGCAGTTTTTTTAGGGAATTGCTAAATAACATGCACGAAGTTTTTCTTAGATTTAAGGAGAGTTTGTTTGCCCTTATCCAGTCATTTATTTTGTTTAACTCTGAATTGACAGTATCTACAAGAATGAGACTATTTTTATGGCTATAAAATATATTGGAATCATCAGCGAAGAGAATGAATGATAAGATATCCGATGATTTAGTAATGTCATTTATATAAAGGAGAAAGAGAAGGGGACCAAGGATTGAACCTTGGGGGACTCCACAAGTCGGGGTTCTGGAAGTGGAAACACATCCATTTATCAGTACATGTTGTTTTCTTTGGTTAAGATAACTTCGAAACCAGGCTAATGGAGTACCCCTGATGCCATAATGATTTAATTTATTGATAAGTATGTCATGGTCCAAAGTATCGAATGCCTTTGAAAAATCAAGGAAAATACCAAGTGTGTGCTGGGAATTTTCAAAACCTTCTGTTATGGTATTACAAAGATGTAATATTGCATGAGTTGTTGAATGCTTAGCCCTAAATCCAAATTGTGCGTTGGACAAGGTATTATTTTGTTGTAAAAAAGCAACTGTACGTTTATAAACAATTTTGGTGGTCTATTGGTAAGACATCTTCTCTACATTGGCAATGTTGTCGGTTCGATTCCCACCCGAAATGCCTGTAGATTTCTTTCACAGGACTTGGGAAAGTACTGAGAATACGTGTGAAATAATTAGAGAAGGAGCAACATATTCAAACATAAAAAGGACTTGCCCTTTAGCTTGTATTTAAATTTCTATAAAATCCTCTAAAAACTGAACTTACTGTTTCTATGGGGTCTGCACTCATAGATCCTTCTGTAATTTCTGTGTCGTACCTCTCAAGGTCAAACCGAGGGGCGAGGCTTTGAACAGTAATGTCAACTAATGCTTGCTCTGCAGTGCAGTTGTCTGCTGAAACAGCAACCTTTTAGTAAAAAAAAAAAGGTGAACAGTTGTTTTATTTGGGATCCATTGATAATAAATCTTTGTCATTCGACTGATCATGTTCCTTGACTGCACTAGCAATCAGTGATAGTGACTACTGTTATATTAAGAGTTACCAGACTATTCCCCCTACCAGACTTTTCGGATTGATTCATTCATTACAATGGAGCAATTACAAGATTAGGGTTAATGACAAAGTATGCTTTTTACATCATAAGATTTAATATTATTATTATTATATTTCCAGTACAGTACCATGTGTATATCTACTTGCTTTGAGAACTTGTCTCTATTTATTCTACTGCCACGGGAGTAGATTATTCGGAATTCGTGAGACTTCGGGAGACTTTTCAGTTCTGAAAATAACTGTCCTGCTTATCAACTACTACCTGGGCGGAAGGTAGGAAATCGGCCTACTTTCGCTTAGTGGATCGAGGAGACTTCTTGCTATTAACTTCACTGCCACGGAGTGAGTTCTTAATTGTCTCACTGTTTCGACTAGCTTGCTCTAGTCATCGTCGGGAGACTGAAGAGTGTAAGACATGTTGGTCTATTTATAGGGGTTCAGAGGTTTCAGAGAGTCAGTCACTGCTGTGATTGGTTCTCTGAAAGAAAAACTGTGGTTGGAGGGTCCACCCTCACAGGTACCCATTTACTCCTGGGTGATGGGAAGCAATTATGGTTGCGTGCCTTGCTCAGGGATACATACCTTTAGGTTGTAAGTCTGGTTGATACTCAGTACCGGCGAGTTAGTTACATTGAAGTACAGTGTGGGTGCCCCTTGCTCAGTTCCTGCCGTCGCAAGTCTGAACGGATGTTGGTCCAAATCATGAAGGGTTAGGTTCCCAGAGAAAGTCTGAAAATAAATTTAAATCAGCATCATTGCTTGAAAAGAGTTGCCAACACAAGAAGGACCCTTACAAGTCTATTGGTTTACTCCTTCATTGTGGATCTGGTTTAAAATACCCACTGGACCAAGAACCGGTTACCAGTAATTGTTAGTGTGCCAGTAACCCCACAACCAAACAAGTCCTGAAGCCTAGTGTCTGTCCAAACACACACTGTTAAGAGATTTACTAATGTTGTACACCATCAAGTTGTTCAATCCCACGTCTTTTCTTGGAAGAGAACCAATATTCTAATAATAATAATATTCACATACAGTCTTATATAGAGCACGTATCTACCAATAAGGTATTCAAGGCGTTTGAACAAACAGGAACAGTTTTAAGTTAGGTTTTTGAAACTTTTTGAATTATGAGACCTATTTATGTCGCACCTTATAAGGGTTTGCAAGGTGCTGCGGAGCACCCAGCAGCCACTGCCAGAAACACTGGGGCAAACCCCTTCTCTTAGTGATAAGTGTAACTGGTATTTTTGTTACGTTCATTACACAACACTTGGGACCTACATCTTTACATCCCATCCGAAGGACAAAGCAGTAAAGTGTCTTGCTTAAGGACACAAGTGTCACTCAAGAACCTACACTCTGCTGATAAGAAACACCAGAGCTTTGAGTTCAGTGCACTTGACTGCTCGGCCACGACACGCCACACAAAGGCAGTTTATCAAACCCTTTATTATTATTAATACTAACCCTTCAGTCCACATTACATTACAAAGTCAGACAACTTTCAGATAGAATTTTGGAGGATTTGGGACAAGGTTTGATGGAGAATTACCGCATCATTGTCAGTGACTTGTAGGAGTAGTTTATCCACTCCATCAGCCCTGTAGATGTAGGCATCTTCTGGGTCTACTCTACCAGTCAACTGGGTAACTTCAAAGCCTGGGCAACTTGTATCAATATCGCTGATGGTAAGCGTAAGAGTCGTCCTTGCACTACGTTGATCATCGTCAACCTGCCTCGCCTAAAAATACAATCAATTACAATTTAGTTAAGAAGGGAGATGATATTTATAAACAAATTTGGTCTGTGGATGAAATCAATAATTTAAACTACCTAGTTTTAAAAAATAATCAAAATGTAAAACTTGTAGAAACCTTCCAAAAAGTGAATTGGTGATCAAGATGTCAAGAAATTAACTTTAACAAATGTTAGTTTTTCAACGTTACATTGTAAGTTTTTGCACAAAAACAATCTTGTTTTTGATAGTCATTATTTACTAATAGTACTATTACTAGGCTAACAGGATTTACTCATACTACTTTTTATGCTTTGGCAATATTGACCATATTTTACCTTGCATACAAACTTGTTCAATTCATTTAAGTTCTTTATTTTGATTCAATTGTGTTGTATTTTTGCGTGTATTGACTGTAAAAAAAACAAAATAATAAACCAACTAATTATATATATGTAAAAAATAATTAATTAAACAAATACATGGCCAACTTAAAAAGAGATTGGATTTGATTGTCATGAAGTTTTTAGAGGATCCGAGAAAAGTGGAAAAAAACAAAACAATAACAGCAAGAACAATAAGAACAAGAACAAGAACAAGAACAACACTCTTAGTGTTACTCATATTTGTCATTAATTGGTCTGTTTCTGACTCCATCAATGGAGTAGTGATGCTATAATCGTTGTTAATAAACAATCACAAAGTTTTGTAAAAATGAAACAAGCAATCTGTACCGTTAGTTCAATGATGCACTCCCCAGCTTTCAGCCGTGTGTCGTTGACTCTCATGATCCCCGTAACGGCATTGATTTCAAGACTATCCGCTTGACAATCTCCCATAATGTCTGATACACAGAAGAAAAATAAACCATTTGATGGAGAACTTTGTTGAATAAACAATAATGATCAAGCTAATTTTGTTTTCTTAATGGTTTGTATGAGCACACACATATGATTAGAAAGTCATGCGCCACCCCTATACCTCCTCGGACTCATCTTGGTGTAACAACAACAAAAGAGAGGTGAAAAAAAGAAGAAATTTTGGCCTTGTTAGCTCTATTAAACTGGGCCCTGTTTTAATGTTATAAATACTTGTGATGCTGAAGGCTACGCCAACGTTCAGGTCCAGGTCTTGATCGTAGGCATCGATCTCCTCCGGCATCACGGTTAGATTTCCTGTAGTTCCTTCTTCTATGGTTGCTGCATAATTCGTATGATTAAAGACTGGGTTTTTATCGTCAAGATCCTCAACAGAAATAATCAAAGTGACTGATGAAACTTTGTCTTTGAAGGTACCCTCTTGGGCATCCTGAAATATAAATAAGCAAGTGTGACTGAATGCGAAAAGAAGCAAACAAGATCCATAGGACAGAACGAAGCATCCCTCCCCAGGATTCCAAGATTTACTTGACTTACTTTCTTTATTTCATGAAACTTGTTGGTTAATGGTATAGGTCTTTACACATTTTGTTTTGTTCAAACTCATTCAACTCCTTCCCTCCTCCCCCGGTGAACTTACCGTAACAGCCAGGGTCAAGTTGTACTTTCGGACTCGCTCAAAGTCGACGGCGGGAGGATTTTTCACCTTCACTTGGAAGTGGATTTTACCATCAGCGCTAAAACTATCGTCTAAAGCGTTGACCTCAAAAGGCACCGCCTGAAACAATTATTAAAAATTGCTGTTTAGTTTCTAACTCTAAATTCTCCCATGTCAGAACTGAACCAGTCTTCAGGTCCCAGGGGGGCCCCACCCATTTCTGAGTCAGGCTGACACGGAAAGTGGTTTTTGAAAAAACAAGAGTTTTAACTCGGATTCTGCATCAGTTTGACCCATTTCTGAGTCAGTTTGACTGTCCGGATCATACTTACTTGTTCTAATAACGGTAGGACTCCACGAGTAGCATTCACTGAAAATGGTTTATTTATAGCCCATGACATCATCATACAGCAAGGCTACAGTGGCCTAATAGTAATAATGTAACAATACTGACCCAGAATTTTTTTCCCTCTTTAGTGATTTGTCCCTTAAATTAGTTGTCTGTATATTTATTGTCTTTATGTGCCAAGGTTTGCAGAGCAATTATAATCAATTGGAACAAAGGCTTTTGTTCTCTTCCTTTATAAATAAAGCTTCTTACATCTTCGGTTATCAAATTGTAGGTAAGTTTATTCCGCAAGCGATCCATGTCGTTCAGTGTGATACCACCGAAGTCAAGAACAACTCCTGGCCTCGCCAACTGTGGATAGACAAAAATTAATACTACTATTAATTTTTTGGAAAAAAGGTGTAAAAGAGATTAGACAGAATCTTATAGTAGTAAGTGAATTTGTTATATTTTAAGGGGGGAAATGCACTCTTTTGCATACTGATTGACTACAAAGTGACAAACAGCCCCCTTACTGAGTTTAAAGGAAGACCTTTTAATGACTGAAGGTTGTTTGTGGCACGTTTACCACGAATTACCACGAATTACCACGAATTACCACGGTTACGAATATCGCAAACTATAACAATTGATACAAGTCAGAAGTCACCTTATATAATAAAATAAGAGCAGACCAATAAATGCTTCAAGGGTAATTTCTTCAAACGTTGACACCTAGAATACACTCCACTCCGCTCGCACACTCAGGATTCCGTTAACCGGAGAAAATTAAAATTCACACAAAACTCTTTTTCAAAACTTGGCGTTACAATAGTTTGAATAAATCTACTTTCCTATAACCCTACCTCAGGTATGGTTGCTTCATACTCTGTCTTCCCAACGAATACTGCTTCATTGTCATTGATGTTGATTGCTGACACAATCAAGGTCAGATGAGTTATCGGCTGATCAAAGGAAAAAAATTACAAACTTAACAATTTACAGTCACAGAAAAATAAGAGCAATTGGAAAGGTTCCGAACACGCGACAGCGAAAGTTCTATGTCAGAATTTACCAGATTCAGACAAAATTGTTATCCTTTCTGGGACATTTTAACACAGATTTTGGGTCTACTGATCGCAAAATGGTCAGGTCAGGGACCCAGGTCATTTCTCTGACCCAAAAGATTTTAGAGTGTTGTTATCGGAAATTCTTTTGGTTTGTTAGAAACTTGTAGTGTAGGAATAAAAGTTATGAATCAAAATTGGATCAGAAGGACCCTTTGAGTTGGATTGCCCTGGCCCCCTCACCCAACTCAGGGTCGGTTCGGATGCAGGATTTTAAAGAAAATTGTATCAAATTAATTTGTACATTGTCAGTTTTAGAAACCTTTGATAAGAGGTTTGTATTGGTCAGTTGTTCAAAAGTAATTGTGAAAATATTAACCTCTTCCACATATAAATTTCTCTAAAATAAAGAACCCTAAATTTGTCAATTTTATTACGGCATGGAAAGTGTTTTATGTGTTAGTACACTCAAAAGACTTCCAGGTAACCTAGATCTGGGGTTCCATCCACGGGGTCTGATTCAGTTTCCAGGGTACCTCCATGGTTAGGCTGATGACCAGCAAAGTGGTTAAGAATGGGGATTGAACTCGGATTCTGCATCATTTTGACCCAATACTGGGTCATTTTTCCACAGATTTCAGGTCAAACTGACAAAAAAGGGGTAAGGCCCCATGACGAGCACTGGGTCTGGGTCATTTCTGACTCGGAAGTCTTCTAAAGTGTAGGACACTTACGTCTCCTCCAGAAGGTTTACAGCTAAACTCAATCACACCAAGCTCTCTTTGAGGTTTACCGCTGGGATCAGTCTTTACACAGAAAGAAAGAAAGAAAATGATTAGGCCTAAATGACAAAATACTGGTGTAAGAAGACCCCCCCCCCAACACACATCAGTAAATCGAAACAAATTGTATCCTTTTTGTTTAGCAATAATATTATTAATAATAATGACTTTATTTATCGATGTAGACTAGGCCAGATTTGTATTTAAAAAGGTCTCTGATTAACTGTAGTTCACACAACAGGGGTCAATTATGGTATGATTTTGAACACAATATAAATCAACGTACTGAACTACAGAGAATCAGCCAAGGTAAATCTAGCCCACCTTGTTGGGCTGTTATGGCTCTCTCAGTCTTATTTTAACATTGGTCATATCATAGTCGACTACTCTTATAACTATGAGGTTCGATCCGCTATCGTCATAGCGGATCAAACCTCAGTCATGATAGTTCCAGGAGTATATAGTCGACATGGCGACTACAATAAGTTAAGACCAATTGTTAAAAAAAACCTCGAGAAAGGATTCTCTAAGTCTATGATAAAACTTAGTTAGAGCATGGAGTTCCCCTTCCTCCTCCATAAGGTTTATCGCGAATAGCAAAATACCAAGAGAGGGCGCTGTTTTGCCGCGCATGATAGTGCAGTGAAAGGGGGCAAACCGGGAACTCGGGCACGACGACCGACTGTAGCATTTGCCCCCTCTGCCCTCCCATGATCCATTGCGATTCTGAATCGCGATAAACCTTATGGATGGTATTACTTAAAAGAGTCATAACATTAACAATAATTACAGCCCAAAATTAACATTCCGCAATTATGCTCAAAATTAATTACTAACTCTTTATTAAGGAAATAACCCTCCCAAATTCTTATTAAAAAATACCTTGGAAGCAATTATTGGCTCCTCTGTAAGTGCAATTAAATAATTGTAGATCTATTCAACAAACTTTGACAGCTCCAAATATTGCGACTTGCTGCTAAAGATCGTATAGCGCCGTACGATCTTTGCTAGTACTATAGTATAGTGGCTGGCGGGAATGTGTGTGAATTACATCTAAAAACTTACCTAGTACAATAACATAGTGGTAATAACAGGGTGCCTGACTAGTATGGTCTCCTGACATCATTTGTATGGGAGTACTGACTGCAGAACCTGATAATTTTGTGCATGTAAAGTAGGCCTACTGTCATGTCGTCTGCTAAGTTTTCTGTGCTGTTTTTTTAATGTGATTTTTTCCAGCTGCACGGACTACAAAATCTTGGTGTGGTATATGCCAACAAATAAAGTCCACATTAGTAGAGCAGTTTTAAAACCAAAGGTAGGGTCATATAGGCCTATGAGTATTGGTTTTGTCATCGTAAGGATGATTTATCGGCAAAATTATTGAGAAAGATCAAATAAAAGTCACTTGTGAAAGTTTCAGATAAATAAAGTGTAGGCCTAACTGTTGAGAAAACAGAAGCTGTCACGGTATTTTCGAAAGTCAAAATCCACGTTCGGCGTGGTGGCGGCGGGTACCAAAACCGCATCTCTGGCCGCAGCATTCGTTTACGGACACCAACCCTCAGAAATCTGAGAAACGATTCATGGCATGAATCGTTATCTCAGTTTTCAAATGTTTTAATAAAATTCTAATCAAGGGAGCATTTCAAACGAAATTATTTCACAGGATGCTTACCACCACTACTACCATCTTTATAATCAAGTTTATAGGCTTTGGGATAGAAATCCAAAAAAAAAATCTTTCTTTCTCCCCTTTTTAGGTGGGGGTGGGGGTGGGGTGGGGTCATTGCAACTTAACACTTATACAAATTCATTTCCGTTTTTTGTTACCGCTGTGTTTTAAATGACAAAGATTGTACTTACATCCATGTCCGGAATTTCACCTACAAAGTTGACGACTGATCCATTATTTATGTCAAATGATCCGCATTCTAAGGGCGGGGTTGAGGTGCACTCTGAGGTTATGAGACCCGAGTCAACTTCAGCGGTGTAAACACGACCTATGCAAGGTCCGGTAGAAAAAAACCTCGGCATTAGTGATGAACGATAACGCACATACATGAAACCAATCTTTAAAATTAGTTAAACTCTACAGTGAGGAGGGAACTGGGGACCAATTTCATAGCGCTGCTTACACGGTAAGCAAATTTTCGTGCTAATTTTAATATATGGCAGAAAATGTTAAGTGTAAAGTGTCGTGTTTCACAGGTTAGCAAGACAATGAAGCGGTCAGCAGTGCGCGTTCATCATGGTTTTATTAAATACAAGGTTTGCACCGAGGATGTGGAAACCACTTTGTTCTTCAAATTATCTTATTCTCCAATATTATACTGTTTAAAGAATATTCCCATTATTCCATGAATTAAATTAATAACAAGATATGATGTAAAAGTATCTCTGCCTTTATTTTGAAAATGTATAATAATAAATAAATGTGAGGCAGTTTAGTCGATAGTTCATAAGTCTGGTTGAATGAGTTTACCTGGTGAAGTTTGTTCGTCAACTCGACTCGTGTCATACTGACCACATGCTACAGAACTGCATTGGAAAACGCACTCTAAATGAGATACAAAACAGTCGTGTCAGACAAAGTTAATTATCATTGACAGTTATCGAATACAAACAAATAAATAAATAAATAAATGAATAAAAAATATAAAATATAAAAAAACCGAAATAAATAAATAGATAAGCAAACAAACAAACAAGCAAACAAGCAAACAAACAAAACAAACAAACAAACAAACAAACCAACAAACAAACAAATAAACAAATAACAAGCAAATAAAAAAACAAATACATTAACAAACAAGTAAATAAACAAATAAATAAACACATAAACAAACAATACATAAGCAAATAAGTAACAAAATAATAAATAAATAAATAAATAAATAAGGGTTAGTCAATCTCAAAACTCACTGATTATATGCCAACCAAACCTCTTGAGATATTATGTCTGAATCTGAAGTCGAAAAATAAGACTCATCGTGATCTCTTTTACGGGGTATAGATTGTAGCTTAGCAGCCAAGCCTATTTAGAGCTACTTGAGCAGAAAATACTCTTATAAAAATTTCTCCAAAGTGAAAACAGGGTACCAGTTATAGATGGTACACGTCACATTGTATATTGGTAACCTTATTCTGGCTAGCATGATTTTCAATTGGTTTACTAATAGCAACTTTTAATGCTTCAACTCCATACAATTGGGCACTGTTATAAACTTTCACAAAACCAATGACAAAGGTAAACCATTTACTTTAATTTTTTGTTTTATCGTTACTTCAATAAAACGGGGTCACACAGTTAATTGATAATTTAAAAACAATTATCGGTTGCGTCTTAATTTTCTTTTTCTGATAAAAACCAGAAGATGAGAATCAATTCCATGAAAATATATTAACTAGGGGGCCTACCTGTATGTATCACTTGTAGAATTGAAGCCAGAATAATCAGCGTCAACAATAACAATTTTGGGATTTTCATTTTTCATTTGCAAACGAAAAACTTTACGCAGAGACGTCTTCACATCGGCGTACCCTGTGGCGGATAAAATACCACTTTTCAAATCTAGTGCTTTTTCATTATGATATTACACAAGATTGTAAAATTAGATTTTAGCAAATTCTACTTTTTAAAATGAGTCTATAATTATTCCATGATTACTATAATTATTCCTTTTCATTGCGGATTTATAGTCTTATGACTAAAAACCTTTCGGTTTACAATGACAAAAATTACGCAAAGTAACATTAGGCACGACTGCCATGATACAAACCACCAACTCGATCTAGCCTACACCAAAACAACGCATTTATCATACTAATACGTTCTGATTGTGGTTTCTTCCAAAATATCAGAATGTAGACACTTTTATTTTTAAAGGAAGGGTACCTTTGGTAATTACAATATGTTGAGAAACAATTCCCTTCTAATGAATGTGGTTTAAGAGAGAGGGTTTCAAAAAAAATATCAATCCGAGAAACGTTTCTGCATGAAACGTGTCTCAGATTGTGTATTCCAATTACGGATTGTTCTTCTCTATACGGATTGTTCTTCCCGTGTGTACACGCTCCAGGATTTTCGGCGATATCTCAAAAACGCTACCACCCTTTGAAACCATTGGTATACTTTGCCTATAAAGTCATTCATTTTGTTTTACAATATTGGTCCTAACGTTAAAACAATGCTGTTCCAATACTTACGTATTTTAATGCTAACTCCAGATTTGGTTTGCCATCAACGAATTGTTGAATAAAACAGGAGTACGGTATGCAATGCTGTCATGCGTTGTATTTACATTTCTACCTGCGTCTGAGGCGGGTCCAATGTCGCTAGCCCTGGAACAAACACCGGTTATTTACTCAGTGTCGTTTATGAACACGGATCCCGTGATAAAATGATCAGAACAACTGATAAATATTGGAAGTTGACCCTCTTGTTCTGGTGTTTCAGAATACACCCATGCATCATGGTATTGAAGGTTTAGTTTAAAGAGGTTTTCATAAAATACCGTCACAAGTTTCTGTAACAATTTGTACACTGCAAACAAATCTTTAAAAGAAAACACCACAAAGACTGAAAATACTTTATTCACCTTTTTAAATGATACAAGTAAAACATATGAGTAACCAGGTCAAAGTTAATATTCTTCCACTTCTTATTAACTAATCCTATATTCAATAGAAACATTATTACAAGTTACATACGGATTTCATAATAAAAATATTAATATAACAAATAGATAAAGAAGAAAGACAAAAAACGTTATCAGAAATGAGACAGACCAAATTAATGATGATAAAGAACTCAAATTGGCTACCTTCAAGCTTCTTGAACTAAGGTTGGATATCAACTTGAAGACTTTTTTTCGATTGTAAATATGTTTATCTTTTACTCTTTTGACAGTTTCCTAATGGGGTATCCCTCCTAACTCTTCACATTTTGGGTTCTTTTCTGATAATATTCGGCTTTTAGCAACATTTTACCCCAAAGAGAAAGATACCTTTAAAGGCACTGAACACGTTTTGTAATTGTCAAAAGACCAGTATTCTCACTTGGTGTATCCCAACATAATATGCATAAAATAACAAGCCTGTGAAAATTTGGGCTCAATTGTCATTGAAGTTGCAAGAAAATGATGAAATAAAAAACACCCTTGTTGTACAAATTAGTGTGCTTTCAGATAGGAATAAAAGGCTTCTGGCCAGAAGTCTTTTATTATTTTAGTGAGAAATTACCTCTTTCTCAAAAACTACGTTACTTCAGAGGGAGTCGTTTTTCACAATGTTTTATACTATCAACAGCTCTCCGTTGCTCGTTATCAAGTAAGTTTTTATGCTGAGTAATTACCAAACGTGTACAGTGCCTTTAAATGGTGTTGTTCGCATACCTGAATTTTAAATGCTATGTGATATCATGCAACCGGTGTGCAATTTGGGCCGTGTGAGGTCTTTTATTGCACATGCGATCTGTTTGTTTATATATTCGGTTCGTGTTTCTAATTCAATATACTAAGGAAGGTTCAAAGTATAATGGTACGTTTTGGTTGTTTTTATATTAGGTTGGATAATAAACCTGCTGCCTATAGACCCATCCATGACGTCAGACGCGGCTATAGCGTCTGTAGGCTGGTCCCCTGTCTTACATGCCCAATGATTTCAGTGGATAAACTTATAAGACGTATGTTTGCCAGCTACACCAGTAGTTAATAACTGTACTTTCGATCTTCTGCTTTATAGTCTGCCATTTTGGGAGTCAATTTCAGGCCTTTTCGAAACCATGGCATGGGCTTGTGGGCTTGTGGGCTTGGGCTTATGGCTCCTTTTAGCTAGTATTTAGAAAACGTGCGCTTTCACGGAGCAAGCTTCAATAATGCGGACACAGACCCCAAGCCCAGCAAGCCCAAAGTGGTTTCGAAAAGGCTATAGATAGTTCCCAGTAGACGCCATCTTTACGGGTAAATCGCATTTTGGCTTGCAGGCGCGTCAATCGCTCAAATTATTAACGCAGCCACGTCGTTTACTAACCAATCACGCAATGAGTTTTATGAAATGTGCGCGTGCTCGCACGCCGTTCTCACGCGTAACGCATGTGTAACGCATGTTCCAAATTGCCCGTAAAGATGGCCGATTTACGTCATATTATTGCAACCTATCTATTGTTATCTATTGTTTGGGCCTTCAGTGGCCCAAAAAGGTATCAAATAAGGTGCTCTATGAAAAAACCAACGAGAAACCTTGGAGTGTCATAATCGCAAAAAGACGCCTGAGATGGACAGGCCATCTCCTGAGACTACCTGATGAAACACCAGCCAAGCAAGCGCTTATGGAGTGTATACGTCATCACAAGCTGCCAAGGGGCGGTCAAAGAACAACATGGCTGAAAAGAATAAATGAAGACCTGAAAGCCACGGACCTAAACATCAAGAACCGAAATACCTGGCACTTGGCAGCTGATAGAGTACAGTGGAGGAAACTTACAGAGTGCGCAATGTCAGATGCACTTGACGAAAGCGCTTAGATGATGATGATTGTTAGGGCAGGCGCGCGCTAGGGTGTTGCTGTACTTCGAAGCATCTGACGCAGAGACACAGCCGTATAGACCCATTGCATATGACGTCATCATCTACACGCGCGTCATTTTGCGTGTCAAAACGTGCACAAAAGAATGGTACACGTGTTTACAAGCGCATTGTGCGTAAACACGTGTACCATCCTTTTGTGCACGTTTTGACACCCAAAATGACACGCATGTATGCGCGCTGCGCGTTGTGCAATGGGTCAATATAATGTAGCCGTACACACGGTGAATTTGGCCGTCCAAAAAATGGCACAACCAACAAAAATATCGTTGGTTATGACGTCAGGTGAATTGGGTTAATAATTATTGAAATAATTGTTGACCATTTCGTATAAACTGCACTTAATTAATTAACCTGTCATGCTAAATAATAAAGACGATTAAGACTTTATTTCATCAAGTTTTTAATTTAACTAAGTACCTTGGACCAACCCAAGGAAGATAAATCAAAAACAAACACTCGGTTTAGTTCGTAAAGGTATTATACAGGATTGGCAAGGATCAAAACATTCTTGTTTAATTTTAGTCTGAATGCTCACTGATTATGAAGTTCACACCAGAACAATTTTTCTGTGAAATATTATTTCCCTCTGAAATGAGGTAATATATATTCGAGAACAACGTAACCTTATTAACCCTGGGACCCGAGTATACCAATACTTAAAAATGGAATCATCTGATTTCGGTAAATATACCAAAATTAAGGCCAATGTGTTTGATAAGAATTATGCCTATGCATTGTTTTTCATTACTTTCTCCTGACTCATACAACTGATTAAACCTAAATTTCCACAGGTTTGTTATTTCATGTCATGGATTACATCAAACATGAAAAACTGTCTGCGACTCATGTTGTTAGCTCTACCAATGTATAATACTTAAAAAATTGCATAAAACATTTTGGGCATAGGTCTAGATGAAAATCAAGCTAACTTGGCACTTATTATAAATACATTCTTTTCCTTTTGGCATGGTCAAGGCGTGGTTGGACTTTGAAGCGTAGAGCTCCTCTCTTATCTTAGATATACTGTCCCCCATGTTATTACTTATTAGACACGACCACAGACTTTTCCCAAGTCTAATCCCAAGCTGGAGCCAGCCGGAGGAGACAAGCCGAGGTTTGGGAAAAGGCCCCGGATGACTACACGCTCAGGGTGCTGCTCAACATTTCCCAGAATAAAAACTATGACTCATCCATATTGGCCATAGGCCTACCTCAAACAATCCTCACAAGTTGTCTGACAAATTTTAAATAAAGGATGTGACAGCTTCCGGAACAACTCTTGCACCAAATAATGATAGGTTTGGGTTAAAGGGAAATTTCATTTTGCGATCAAACTGAAAATGTCGAGCTCCACTTTTTAATCATCGAAACAAAGTGGAGAAGATTGTCAATGGAAGCTATCTTGATCATGTTGATCAACCTTTCCATTTGGGGAGGAACGGGCCCCCCGGGTCAATAGTCTTGTCAAACCCCTGAAGTAGACCATGGAGGTAGAGTAGACACGTAGCTTAGTTAGTCGCCTTATGTTGTCTCGGGAGCCCCGTGCAGACAACATCAAACTTTTGACAGAAAAGGTCAAGTTTTCACTAGTAGCAACCATGCCGAATAATCGAGGCTCTTTCTTCCTCGGGTTCGCTCTGTCGTCTGCGCTTTGGATTCTCCTCGGAACATTATTCCTGCACTCCAGTTTGACATTTCGTCCAACTTTCTTGAACAGGGTCCGTCACTGTCAACCGAATTCACTTTTCCTTCTAGATTCTAAATCTAGAATAGCCTGTGCAGGTACTGACTCTATTGGAGGGAACAACTGTGCTTCGCAAACGCCTCCAAACGGAAAAACTTGCATTCTGCTGTTGGCCAGTTTACGGACAGGGTCGTCTTTCGTTGGTGAACTCTTGGCTAACAATCGAGATGTTTTTTATCTCTTCGAACCGGGAATGGATCTTTCAAGGCGTCTTGACCACATCAGGGGAGGAAGGCAACTTATAGAGAACGTTCTTCTGAGAATGATTCAAGATCTGTTCCGGTGTGATTTCACAAACCTCCATTTTTATCTCCGGTGGCTCTCAAAGTTGCCGAATGAGAAACTTTTTAAAATGGCGCCAAGACTGTATGAATACTGCCAGGAACATTTTCATCAAGGAGCCTGCACAATAACTGAAAATATTGCAAGAGTTGTTTGTCAAGCCAGCAGGTATATCGCCATCAAAACAATACGCATCTCGGATCTCAGTCTGGTGCTTCCCATCGCTGAGCGAAACGCACTCAATCTGCGGGTGGTGCACTTGGTGCGAGATCCACGTCCCATGATTGCGTCACGCTTCTTCGTCTTGACTCACCAACGTTTATCTTTGACCTTCACCAACAAATCTCGAATCCTCCCAAACAGATCCCAGGAATTTCTATCTATCTACTGCAAGTACCACTGGCAGAACTTCGAGCTTGGATCGCGTAACCCAACACTGAAACAAAACTATATGTTCGTACGGTACGAAGACGCAGCTGTGGACCCATTATCGGCTGTAAAGAGACTATACACATTTATTAATAAAACTGAAGCGCCGCCAGCGTCGGTGCTTGAATGGATTGAGCTTAACACAAAGTCTGGCAACGAGAAGGGGTTATTTTCCACCTCGCGAAACTCCACAGCAGTGTACCAACAGTGGCGACGCACTTTGCCCTTTCGCCTCGCCAAGGAGATAGAGGGCGTTGGACAATGCCATGACATGATGATACGGATGGGCTACCTCCCAGTGGAGGATGTCGTCCATCTCAGAAATATGTCTACCCCTCTTACCGGAGCTGCAGCAACTATAAATGATCAAAAACATTCTTGGTTGTGGTTTTGACAACGTCCATAACTTGTACGGTTTGATCTGCTTGCCCCTTGCAGCTTGCGAATGGAATTCTATTGTAACATGTCATTTGAAAAAATTAAGGGGCACCAAGGCAAAGACCCATGGCAATCAAAGCCAAGATTTGGGGCCAATTCGGTCCAGACATCAGCTGTAGGCCCGATCCGAAAAATGAGGGTTTTTTGTTTTATAAGTCCTTCGATTATAAATGGGTTGGTTGTCGGACAGTGGGGTTCATACCCGCAACAACCACAGCCTTTTTGTTGAAAAATCCTGATCCTGTGCCAGACTAAGAAGAGGATAACCGTCGAAACAAGCGCAATTTACAACAATTACCGTCCCAGCCGGCCGCGCCTGTCCTAATAATACCCTTATTACTATGCGCGCCGTGAGAAAGAACGCCCTCTGTTGCAGACCGCTATATTCAGTGACGTCATGGAAACATGACTGCTGATACGTTTCTCATGAATATTTACATATGGATTACTCAGCGGTTCGCGGAATCACATTTTTCGATACCATAAACCGATATTTCGACAAAGAAATACCGCGACAACTAAGTTCAAGTCTTCTCTAAAAATACGTAATGACATTTGACTAACAAAAATAAAAACAAAGTAACGATGATTTGTAAATGTTCATACAAATTCATGTTGTTAAAAGAGATAATAAAAGCCTGCGATTATTTATTTTTTTGTAATCATCTGATGGTTGTAATTTTAACAAAATGTAACAGTTTTGTATTTTAAATTTAATACCAAAGCAGACGAAGCTAGTCATTCAAACTGATTATTTTGAAAACTCGTACTGTTCTTGGATTCTGTTATCTCATAATATACAATTTAACATCTTACGTGTGTAATTTATCATCTTAAATTAATTATTTGTTTATATATATATAATAAGAAACTATGTTAATGCAGAATATGTACATGGAAAATAAATGTTTGAAAAGTCATATTTTTGTTTGTTTGAGAAGTTTGATCATTGATCAATCAATGATCTTTGTGTATTTGAGAAAAGGTTGCCCGTGCTTCGGGATTTTGAACACGTGCATGCGTCGATACTTTTTTGCTAAATTCTTTTTTTTCGCCAAGGTATGACGAAACCGGTTAATCGATTCTTAATTCGACAGAGGCATGCAAAAACTGTGCAAAACGAGCAAAAGACAACCAGAGAAGGAAGTTGAAATCACCATTGTTCCAACCCATTAGATACTTCTACACAAATATACATACATTCAACAGATATGGCGTTGAAGAGAATAACCAAGGTAATTGTTTAATGTTCTTGTTTCGTCAATTAAAGACAGATTTGCCGGGATTTTTTTGGACACCGATATTCTGTTCCAATCCGCATTGGCCGTAAAAATCCAAAATGCCGCCTGGCTTTGCTTGGCTGCATGGCGCATGACGAAGTTAAAAATTATGCCCGCCCTATCCGTCATTGTTCAAGTATTTCGAAATAATTGTCCCGAGAGAAGTTGGTAATGGTTTAGAGCTATTTCCTGACTGATAATTATTCAATATTTGTCTGTATTAGTCCTTCCATGTTTGATTTGAAGGCAATTGAGATTGTGAATGTGATTGTCATGATTGATGTTGGTACATGGACATGGTATGTGAACCACCAGTTCAATATGTGAACATGATGAATGACGGATGAAGAAAATTCATTGGAATTTGTTGTTAAATAATGATGATCACTAAATTGATCACTAAACAAATATACATTCTTCATGATTATTCGTCATGAGAAAACCCAGTTCATCATTTCCATAATCAAATCGTGTTTGTCTAGAGTCTAGACTCTAAATATATAAAACCAAAATACAAACAGTTTTTCTGTCACTGTGTTTGTTGTGCACAGTCACAGTGTGTACTGCTGTCACTAGTGTCAGGCTGTATTACTTAGGAAACATAATTTCTAGTATCCGACTGCCACTTTCTAAGGGGATAAAAAAGAATAGATAATAATTGGTGTTGGACTCTTAATTTCCCCAGTTAAAAAAATACTCCTCTCAAGGATCTTGGTAGCTAAAATAAAACAAGCGGACAGTTAAACTCAGGGGCTGGAAATCTCGCACACTCATGCCAAAAGGAACTAAACTTAAGTTTAGCAAGCAGCATCAATTGTTAAAACCCTGTAAAATGGTGTTTATCGAGCTGCGTTATCAAGACCTCTGTAGACCCCAAAATGGCTATAGCCTATGTATAACTGTGACTGTGAGTGTGAGACTGAGTGATAGTTCATGTTTTCATGTCAAGCCGACCACAAGCACACTATGATCACGGCGACAGTGCCCCTGTAAATAAAAGGGTATTCTGCAATAACTCCAATTTAAAATTGATGTTGAATGTTTCAACTTGCTTACAAAACTGATATTATATAATTATTGCTTTCATTATATTGTCATCAATCAGTACTTGTGTTACACAAACAAACCTGACGATCATAACACAAATTTGGGGAAGATGCCAAATACTACTGTCGCTTTTCCTTCAGCATGACCAAGCTTTTTTTATTTTTTTTACTCAGATAAGATAACTGTTTGGTCGAACTGAGTGTAAAGCGATGGTCGGAAAATGCATATTTTCCATGGTTTGGTCACTGCGTGTGAAAAAATGGCTGTCCATGCTGTTGATTTTGGCATTGTGTGCAATGTTTTGGGGTCAAAGTGCTTGAAAAAGTGGATTCAGCATCTTTTAACATGTTTTGGTCACAGCGAGTTAAAAAATAGCAGTTCGGTTCAGAAACTTTTCTCCCAAATTTGTATTGAATCTCTCCAGGACTGCTGTTGTCAAGGACTGCAGTGGTGAAGTAAATCGTTGGGTCATTTTTAATTGTCGTTTAAACAAATCATTCTGATCATTGTTTGTAATATGGCGTTGGATTATTGTGAAAGACTGTCACCTTCAGTTACAAAATTCAACAGCCTTCTCGGAAAAATGCTGATGTTACAACATAGTTGTGACCCTATTGAATCGCACTATCCCTCAAATCTCACCCAATCTCCACTTCTGCTGTCTTCTTTTCAGGAACTTCAAGATTTAGGGCGTGACCCTCCAGCCCAGTGTTCAGCTGGTCCAGTAGGAGATGATAGTAAGTTTCATTTGGTTTTAAGTCTTCCAGGTTTCTAGAGACGAACTGAGAGCAAGAGCTTGACTCTAAGACCCACAGGTCTAAGATCATCACCCAGAAATAGGCAAAGACAACGATTAAAACCGAAAACAGGTCTTAGAGTACAACTCAGGTCGTCGACCTGTGTTTTGCTTGCTCCGCGATGGAACTACATGTATAAATCACTGTAAATGAAACATCATTTACAAGTAAAAAGCTAAAGCGCGTTCATCATTAATTGCCGTATGCGTGTTGGCACGCAAGCTTACGCAGGCGCTAATAATACGTAATGCACTCAACACATACGGTGCTAAATGTAAAGTCTCTTGATTGATTTCCACCTGTCGAGAACACGTCACCAATTTGATCAGCCGTCGCTTATGGCCGGGGTTTTGCGATTCACGGTGAACACATTTTATATTTTGCTCGAAAGGGAACAAAACATCTTGGTGCATTTATGAGAATGTTTGTAGTCTTTACTTTGTTTAGCCAGGCTTTCATTGAGAAAATGAATGTTATTGGATGTGTTAGGCCGTTCCAATTTTATTAGTTGGTTTACGGATTGCGGCGACGCGTTTTGTTGAAAAATCGGGAAAAAAATAAATTTGAAAATCCATTCATTTTTTATTTTATTTTTTTTCCGGCTTCGAATATTCAAACTTTGGTCAGATTATTTAAAATAATTAGTCGACTTTTTATTGAGAAAAAGCTCACGAAAAACAACCAAAACATCGTGTTACGTTTCGATCACACATTGCGCGGTCCGATCCGATGTCTGATCATACAGCGCTTCGCGGCCCGGCAGCGCACGGCACTACAGTTTGTGTGGACAGTACGTAAGAGCGTGGAGCTATAACTCCATGGTAAGCTATAACTACATGTAACACTGTGCCTCCCTCATGTTTCAATATCAAATACACACAGCGCATGGGGCTGTGCTTAATAGAGAGAACAGCCCATGTGGACCGCATGGTAGATATCAGTGGGTATGCAAGACCAGCGGCCCTGGGGTTGGGTGTTAGACGGGAAGTGTAATACGCGATGTAAACGAAATAGTCTGATACTTAATGATGTAAACAAAATGCTATGTCGACCGTGATTCAATCAAGTGCAAGATTCAGCGTTCTGTCAAAGTATGATGGCAATTCAAGCAAGCGCAAGCAAAAAATACTTGTTCAGTGACTGTAAAAGAGGGAGGAAAGCTGGATAAATACCCTGTTGATTGCTGTCTCACTGGATTAAATTATTGGTTCTTTGTCCAATGCAATGGGTATCGGTGAAAAGTCTCTTCAGAAGTTCAGGTACAATTTACTGCATGCAACAAGTGCCGTCGACTGACTACCTCCGGAACGACTATTTCGGGTGGAAAATAATCCAGTTGAGTGACAATTAGAACTGCTCCAAAATCCATCAAAGAACTCTATAAAATACTTTAAACTCACCTGAGGAACACAGGAGATGTTGCTGTAACATGGTGGTACGATTTTGTCAAGTACATTTCGCGAAAAGAGAAAAGAATTCGGCTAAAAATGTGAACCGATCTCCGAAGTGGATCGTGAAAATTTCTGTTACGAGTCTTAACTTGTTTAGCACATTCTTGGGATTTGCACAATCTTGAGATAGCGCACAATATGAGATTGAACTGCTTAACCTTCACAGGGCAATCTTTAGATTGTGCAAATCCCAAGAATGCGCTTCTCGAGGATGGGGGTTAGACGCACAACAAAAATTTTCATAATAAATTTCTTTTTGGGGGATAAATGTATCTTACACAACGTACCACCATATTAAAGTATTTTATACAGGTCTTTCATGGATTTTGAAGCAGTTCTTTGCCACTCCCTGTTTGGGGGGTTGTGAATCTTGTGTGTAAGACTAGGGCATCTGACAGTGACAGTGCAACAAACACCCCTACATTACACACATACGCCATATTTAAAATGTCCAAAATGTTATTGAATGTTAGGAAGCAATTTATTAGCAGCAGTTAAATCCTTTTCGTTCATAATATACAGTCCAGAACCATTTATCTTCATTTTATAAGTTTGGGTGGGTAGTCCATCCAGAGTTTTTAAGTGTTCCAAATAAAATTTTCTCACAACACAAAACTTAAAAGCACCTTTTATATCCATTCATGTGTTCGGTGGTAGATTATTAAATAAATCTCACAAAGAGATAAAAAAAGACTAATTAATTATGGTATTAAACAGAAATTTAAAAGACGAAAATACTTTTAATAGGCTTATTGGAAATGACATGGAATAGCGAGATGGATATGGAGGCACATCCCAGTATTAAGCAGATCTTTGCTTGTCGGCCAATGGATTTCGACACTTATCATCATTTTTATTTTATTTTTTTCCTGTCTGACACTTTTTTTCAACACCTAAAAAATCCGTAAACCAACTAATAAAATTGGAATGGCCTTACGATAAAAAGTTATCTCGCCCCTGAGCACAGACCGATTGCAGAAAACCCTGCGCTAAGTGGTTTAACCCTTTGCGTGCTACGGGCTCAAATTTGCGCCTGCTGTTGGCGCATATTTGCGCCCAACACAACTTGCTACTTGTTTTGCATACAATCGAGCTTTCTTTTGACCCCTGACATGCATCTGGGTACTTTTTGTATACTTCGATCATACAAGCTATGTTACGAACGATTACGCGACAATTTTTCTTGAAAAAACCCTGTAATTTCCGAGTTTTTCCGTTACCGTAAAACAAAATGGCCGCCGCAGCATCATTCTGGAAGATTTTCGTGGATTTTAACTCAGGAAAATAGGAGTTTGAGGATGTTTTGGGAGACTATAGCGACGATAATGCTTCAGTTGGGTTTTGTCTATTGACATCGGGCCAGATATCGGACACATATCCCTATCAACGATGGGGCAAAATCCGACGCGACGATGGCATCGTTCCTATGCAAGGAGGGGAAGGTAGAACAGTCCCAAGGTGTTGGGGATTCCTTTCAGTGTGCTTTGGAAGTGTGTATTTTCTAAATACTTCATTCAAAATAAATTCTGTTTGAACTACCTGGTTGCCAGTATTATACTCTACATTTGTCTTATTTTGCATTGTGCAATAAAATAATTCCTTCACACACAAAAATAAATTGTTAGTACAACCGTGTGTTATTTTAATGATTGTGCAAAAAGATTCCAGCGGGCAGGGAATAGTGTGTGTAGGGAATGGTAGCATGCAAAGGGTTAATGAAACTTGACTGGCCTGATTGTTGTGCAAAATCTCCCTGATTGTACATGTAAGATACAAATGAAGCTCTGCATTAACCTACAAAATAAAATAAATTGACGATTACTTTTTCAGTTTTGACTTTGTGTGCTTCATACTTAATACCTTGAAAGTGAAACAGGGCTGTATGTTTTTTTTGTGGATCAACGATCAGAACAGGAAGTGTGGGTACCCAAGGGAAAGTATACTCTGTTGATATTATATCTGATTCTGTTTCATCAAATGAAAAATGGTATTGAAAATCAAAACAAAATACCATTGCATGTACATGACTAACTTCAGGATTTCTGCAATCAACACCGTACAAGCTTTTTTTGCAGAGGAAGTTTGATAGTTTGTGCATGCAACCGACTGGTAGCTGGTGTTTTAAAACTCAACATTTGCTTGTTTTAGTCACTAGCCCTGTGTACAAAAACTAGTCAAGAGTGTTGCAGTCTAGTCAATCTTGCTTCTTAGGTAGCCCAGTGGGCTGGTTAAAAACCTGCAACCTGGCAATTTTTTTACATGAAATGTATTGGGTACTAAGTATTTGGGTTGTTAAGGGCTTGATTTAGTCACTAGATCGGTGTACAAACACTAGTCAAGAGTGTTGCACTTGCAGTCTGGCCAATCTTGCTTCATGGATACTGAGTCTTGGGGTTGTGCAGGGCTTGATTAAGTCAGCAGGGCTTGTCATAAAATTAAAAAAATCTGTTCATTTTACATGAATACATTAACGCACAAGTATCACATAAGGTAGTTAAGGAAAGAAATGATAGGCCTGGAATTTCATGTTCGAGAGGGCAAAGACGTCTACATTTTGCAAAATGGCACTTCCTGTGGAATACCTTAAAGTCTATGGGAAACTTTTGAAGGGACACCAAGACCAGGGCAACAGGGGAACATGGCCTAAATCACTGGTTGGCCTGAGTAACAAGTCGTCCATGCTGCTCTTTGTCAAGACTACATCTGTTTCATATCAGTTTTCTGTTTTGTGTATCTGACATTTTCATTGGAAGAAACGTGTTCAAAAGAATTGTCAGATTCATCCAGGAATTAGTTTTTAACTCTGGGAATAAAAGAAATGAAACGTATGTCATGTAAGTAGGTTTACTTCGTTGTCTTTGCAAATTTACTCCAATTCTTGTAGACAAACGATCAATAATTTGCCTTTGGGCTTTTGTTTTCCCCTCTGCAGTGTTTCACTGGCAAGCAACTATAATGGGTCCAGTAAGTATATATAGATTTTTACTCCCTGTTTTGGCAGTGTTTGAAATTAGGTGGGTTTTTTCTAACGGGTGAATGTAACGGACATTTTAAATGTGTGTACTGCATGCTGCTGCATGGGCACATTGTTTTATTGTTAAATAAGTGTATTGAGCCCTCTATTGACACTTGACAGGCCGTCTGCCATGTGCTTCGCTCAGTCCCAGCACCTCATCCAGAGGTGCTGGGATGGGCTCTTCTTTTACAAAGACACAATTGAGTGTGTATGTTGGGTTTCCTAGAGGGGTTTTCTAGGTGTATTATGTGTTTTGTAGGGGGGGGGGGTGTCTGGGTGTACTAGGGGTTTTGTGGGGGGGGGGGGTGTCTGGGTGTGTTTTGTAGGGGGGGGGGGGTGTCTGGAAGTATTTTATGTTTCTTAACCTTGTTATGATTTTCTTTCTCTTTCTACAGCCCGACAGTCCCTTCCAAGGAGGTGTTTTCTTTCTGACCATACACTTTCCCACAGATTATCCCTTTAAACCACCCAAGGTAAGTCGATCCTGCGAATAATCCAAGGAAGATGTTTTCCTTTTAACATCAAAAGATTCAGCCATTCATTTTTTGCCGCTTCACTCCATAAACGTTATCAACCAAATTGCTGTTTTGTTCCAATTTGTTATCGACTTCATACCAGAGCCAAGCCTCCGGGGAAACATTTCGTCTGAACTGTCGTTGTGGAGAAAGTAGCGTGTAGAGATCTCCGGATAACCATAGTGTCTCTGTGGTCAAGCGGTTTGACTGCAGGACTTACAATCACAAGGTTGTGGGTTCGAATCTGAAAAAAAGCTAACTGCTGATTTCATAATGACTAGAATAAGTATTGTCGTGTCGATTTACTCAATAATAATTTATTGATTTGTACAATTCATATTCATAAACATTAAACCAATGTTTGTATGAGAGAAATTGGCTGTTGCCAGCTTGGCATTTATATCCCCTTGTGGGAATTCTGTAGAGTTTCCTTGTTGGGAAGATCATCTTAGATCTTAGAAGATCATCGCTTATTCGATTGCCACAATTAAAATGAAAATGGTCTTGTTTGCATTGTTATCACAAAACATGACTACCTACAGGTTGGTTGAATGGTGTGTTTATTGACAACTATAAGATTGGAATCAATTCACTGATCCAGAAGCCAATGGTGATTTAAGAAACCTTCTGATGTGAAGTAACTATGTCTTTTCTTTCTTTTCTTTTGTGTTTCAAGGTGGCCTTTACCACAAAAATATACCATCCAAATATAAACAGCAATGGTAGTATTTGTCTAGACATCCTCAGGTCACAATGGTCGCCGGCACTAACGATCTCAAAAGGTAATTAGCACTTAACATATTCCTGTAGAGTGAGAGACGAATTCATCTCTTTTGAACTAGTCTGAGATTATTGCAGCCATTCAAAGGTAGGGTCATAGATTGGTTTTTGTCAACTTATTCCTTAAAGAAATGGAAAAATATCAAGAAAGATATAATGAAAGTCACCTTTGAAAGTTTCAGCTGAATACAGAATCCAATTGCTGAGAAAACAGCAAAAACTGTCACGGTAACATTGAATCCATCCATGTTCAGTGAGATGACAGCAGGTACCAACCGCATCTCTGGCAGCTTTTGTGAACGGACACCACGGAAATAAGAATTTTCAGTCGACCCTCAGATCTGAGAAACAATTCTTTAGTGAGTCATTTCTCAGATTCAGATGATTTTGGGGTAAACAATTTCCAAACCATATTACTTCGATGGGAATCCTTTCTCAAGATAGTTGTATACTATCAACAGCTGCAGTGCTTCTCACCAAGTAATGTTTTATGGCCATTAGTTTTTTGGAGTATTTAGTACCTTTCTATGAACCTATCTTTTAAGAATCTATGACCTTTACTTTTAGCAGAAAAATGTCACTGAAATATTTAAGTGTACCACTTGTATTGTTTTATATGCAGAGATGATCATGTTAAAAATTGTAATTTTAAGTTGCATTGTTTTTCTGTCATTGATTGTGAATGTATTGTTGTTTTTTCTCTTCATTTTTGCATTTTTTTTTTAACCTGCTGTTCTTATTTTCAGAAACAGCACGCTCACTTGAGCAGACCTGTCAAAATGTAGTTTATTTTTTCTTCATTCTACCGGGGATTCTCTTAATCCTCAGCTGGACATTTTCAAACTTGTCCCAATCTTTATAAAGTGTATGATATTGTTTTGCATTTTCATTGTCATTGATCACAATTTTTGTTGAACTATACAATATGTGTGTTATTCTTGTGTACATTTTGACAAACCTTTGTTGCCAAACAGTGTTGTCAAAATGTTTCTATTTTGTTATCCAATATTTTTTTCCCAGATGTATATTTAATTATTTTTTTTAAATTGTTTATGCAAAGACTACATTTTCTGCTGTAATGCATATACTTGCCCATGTTTATGGAATTTGTATTCTGGAGTACGATTGTGTATTTTTCTTTAAAAGATATTTGTTATTTAGAAATATTTTATTTGGAAAACTAAGACAAGATGGTTGGCTCGCCCTCCTACTGTCTGACCATTCAATATCATCCACTGTGGTTATAAAGAATAGATAAACTACGCCAGACTATATTATGATATCAAGTGGTGAATGCATCTTCTCAAACACAGTCAACCCCATCTACACAGTAAAAAGTTAACCCTCCTATTGTTTTACCATTCAATATCATCCACTATGGTTTTGAATGGAAGATGAGCTATGTCAGCCTGTGTGATGTGAATGCATAGATCTTCACGTTACACAAATAGTTTTGTGCACAGTTGTGCCACTTTACACAACCCATGCAGTTGAATGGTTTCAAATGGTTTGTCAAATTGCTGCATAGGAGGGCTAAGTGACAATAACTAAAGTGTGCAAACAGGCTTAGCAACTGTATCCTATAAAATCAGCCAATTCAAGACATGCGTAGTAACTACTGCCTATGATTCTATTCCTTCACAGTGTTACTGTCAATCTGCTCACTCCTCAATGACCCCAATCCAGACGATCCTTTGGTACCGGACATAGCTCGCACATACAAGATGGACAAACCAAAATACAATGATGTAGCCAAGGAGTGGACAAGAAAGTATGCTATGTGATAACCCCCTCCCCCATACAAGCTCCACTACCCCCTCCCCCTCCCCTCTTATGACGTTCCAAGTCAGAGACTGACCTACCTTTGCAGTCACAGCCTGTTAATTACACCTTCAATTTAAAAAAATCCCTGGGTTATGTTTTTTTTTTTGACAGTTGCTTTAACAATTACTCAATGATCTGTTTTTCTATGATTTTGATTACTGAAAATTTTGTTGTTAAAGTACCCAGGTTTTTTTATGTTTTTTTTTATATGTATAAAATTAAGCCATTGCTTTGTTGGAGAAGGCAGTGCATGATTCGTACATGACCTGAAAAGGGGGTGTGAGAAAAACTGATACGACTTGGGGTCGAGAGTTAAACTTGCAACAAGCTCTAAGACTTAACCATAGTATACCATTAAAACACACATGGTATGTAACAAGTGGAGGACTATAACAAGTTTAATTAAGCCCCACCCCAGGTTGTTATACATTTTGAGCGCTGCATCTCCATTGGCTTCTACACACACAGCATATCAACATTGAACATCTTTGCTATCAAACTAAAATCGTTTGTACAATTTTTTATTTTTTATTTTATTACTTTTATTTTGCCTTCTATCCCTTCAACTTATAGGCTCCTATTGATGACACTCTTAAAATGTATACTTAGCTCAGAGAGACAAGAGTTGTTTCACTGATTTGATATAAAAGTAGGTACATTTAATGTACAGATCTATTTATTTTGTTTCCCCCCAGCAAAATTCGGATACTTAATGTTGATTTTCATTATAATGAGAATTTGTTCCCTGGAAAAAAAAAAAAAAAGCAACCTCACTAGGTTGTCATTAATTGTTTTTTGTAATTCAGTACCGTAAATGTTTGCAATCTGGAAATATTTATTTCTCTCAATGACCGCAATTAGCATTTCCAAAGGTGAAAATAGATGATACAAATTTGTTTGTTCGTATAAGAATTATCAACAGGTAGATTCTGTTGCCGGAAATATGATTCAGCTTTTGTCACTCCCACTTCTAATGTACAGTTGAAGTATTGCATATAAAGGTCATGACCTGTGTTGACCTTATCTTGACCTCATCTCCCCTCCAAGAAGTTGTCATTTACAGTCTGACATTCTTAATGTGTTGTACTCAACAAAATTAACCCCACCCTTTCACAAGTCCAGGTATTTTGAACATGGTTGCTATTGCCTGCAACTGTACAAAGTAATAATGAAAATATCGCTTTGATTTCAAAACTTAAGCATCATTATAAGTAAAAGACAATACCCCAGGAAAACAAATTAAGTGTGGTTAATATTTCCGGCAACAAAATGTTTGATAATTTAATAGTTTCGAAGTAATGTTTAAAAAAACACAAAAAAACAAACCCTTTTCTTTTAGGATGCATACTTTACGAACTCAAGGCTTTACACACCGTTTAAAGATTGACAATCTATTCACATAATGTTTTTGTACAGTAATTGTCATATTCTAATTCAAATATATCATTAAGAACAGATTTGGGCCAACAACAAGATGGTTCCTGATAGCCACATTCATTTCAAAAGGTGCCCTCGATTTTCTAGATGCCAGGGCAACTTTGCAGTTCTGCACTAGCCAGCCTGTGAAATCACAATTTATTGGGCTTTCAAAAATAAGCGGAAGTTTTCCTGATGGCTTTACTCTGTTTGGATAAATGAAGAAGAAAACAATTTGAAAAAATGGACTGGTACCTGCAGTCCTTCTTTATTTTAACAAATATGTCTGAATCAAACTAAGACAGGAAGGAAAAATAGTTTGGTTCTCCTTTTGATGTAACAAGAATCTGTATTGATGGGGGCTAAAGAACGCAAGGAACATGACAAAAAAAGCACCTTGATTTAATTTGTTAGTTTAGGGGAACTATTTTTATTTGAATTTCCTGGTCGCAAAACTGGTGTATACAGCCTTTATACTTGCTTGCTTAAATCTACGGATCTTAGATAAAGACATCTGAGTTGCTTAACAATTTTCTTAGATTCGCTGTTGGGGGCAAAGTTTTTAAAGCCAACATCACTCCTGTCATCATGTGGGCCCAGCCCAATGTCATAGAGCTGCCGAAGCAGACACGCAACAATGAGCAGGATACCAGTCACAGATGGTATATAGGAAAATGTTGTTTTGGCTGGTAACTTGATTCTAGTTAACATCATTTCGTTGTGCGTAGCTACTTTTTGTTCTTGAGCACCATAACATTGGGCCGTGATATAAGCCTGTTCCACTGATAACTTTATTTGTTTGTAAGTGGTTGATCAAGTACAAATAGGGGAAAGCCCTATTTGCTTTGACAAGAATTGTTCGGTCTCCTTGTTTTTTGAAGAGGTTTTTCTCTGCTTTAAAAATAAAAATTGCAACCAGCAAAATTTGTATTTTTCTGCTGGTGCTTACAGCCACTGTGGGTCAATCCATAAAGTGGCCTGTGCTGGCTGAAATTTACTTGTGAGCACATTTCCCCCAAAGCTTTGAAATTTTAGTCCCCAATTCTCTTGTTGTTTTCCTAGAGAAAGAAGGCATGGGAAGACCTGTAATTAAAAGGTTTTACTTGTGTGGCTTTCAAAACTTGGCTTTTTTAACCGCTACTCAGTCAAACCTGTTTCCATGGCCGCAAAGACCATTTTGGTCATTGTGAAAATCGGGCATCAATTGTGTTTTGTTTTGTAAATGCCACCTGGGTCATCTCCAAAATGGCGGGACCAAAATAACAAGGTCACCGTAAAACGACCTAGAAAGTTGGACCTTCAGTTTCTCTCATCTGTCCACTTTAAACAGGTGGAGTGGCCACTGTACACAGGTTTGGCCGTCCAGGATTGCTATTTGAATTTGATGGGTTGATTATTATTGTTTATGTGCGCTGTTATGCGATATGAGTGTTTATTGAATGTACCAGTACCACTATTCTTAGTCTTTGGGTTATTATCTTGCGTAGATATATGAATGCACGTGACCCATTATCCAAAAAAATTTAATAAATGTAACATCAAAATAATTCAGAGTAATTTTGTTAGTGGCTGTTTACATTAGCTTGTTGGTCAATCAATTTCCTATTCCATTTGGGATGTAAGTATCCTGATTGGATCCGTCTTCCTCAATGTGGGAACAGGGAGGTCCCAATCGGTTACCCTTTTCTTTATTTTAGTAAGTTTTCACCTTAATGTACTGTCTACTTAATTTGGTGCAGTGTATTTTCGTTAGTGTGAATTTTCACGGGTAAACAGCGGCCTTAATACTTTGCATCTTGATTTGCCTCATCTCCAGCTCTAATGGGAAATGTTGCCAAGTTATTAAGGAAGCCAGCCAGGAGCTCGGATAGCTTAATGCGGCCGTTCGAAAGGCATTTCCTTTCCTCATACCGCCCCCTCGTGTCCAGATGGATTTAATTGCTGTATAGTGCAATGCGGTGAGCGTCTTGTTTTTATCTTTATGGTGCAATTTGCTGATGTCTGGCCTTCAACTTTGCAGAGATGAGCCATTATATTTCCCTATCCAACCTCACAGCTGTGTGTTTAGCAGGAACGGGTCAACTGACTCAATGTCGTCGTCGTAGTTCTGAACTCAATTTGGTCAGTGACACACGATTTTACCTGCGAGAGGGCGGTGTCATCCCTAAAGGACCTATCACAGATACGGGAAAATTTACGTCACTGAACGTTTATCCAATTGTATTCACTGAAATCATTGGGCTTGTTCTGGTACCTGTCTTTATCCATAGGGGACCAGTCTAAATCGAAGGTCCATCTAGCATATACCATGCCCGATATGGGGCAGAGGGAGGCCCCCCCCAAACTAACCCTAACCCTAACACACTCTTCCCTCTTGTATACAGAAGCACCCCCCCTAAAATTCTCAAAAGAATTCCTGAGATTCCCAGAACACAATGAAGACACAATAGAGGGGGGGCCTCCCTCTGCCCCATATCGAGCAGCAATTGATCTAGCAGGTCACTGCTATTTTTCTAAAGGCATTATTCATAAGCCTGGAAGTGTGACGTCATATGTGTATGTGCGGGATACAACTGTGCATTAGTCATGCATGGCTGACTCTGATGAGTTCCACATTCATAGCTGATTCTTGGGAAAACTATGCTTGTATCATAGGCATGTGCGTTGTTGCATACCATTTACATTCCTTGAAATGTGCCCTTTTTCCTCTATGACTTGGTTTGTTTGTCTAGAGATAAATGCGATAATTTATTATTCTCCATCCAGTCAGTATAGCATTCGGGCATGACATACTTTCAATACAGTCATCTAATCACTTTGACGTCTTAAATAAAGACTTTGTAGTACATTATCTTGACGTTTCGCTGGGGGCGTCAAGAAGTTTGCAACGTGTTGCACTGTAACCCGATGCAATAGACCGATCCATTAAGCCCCGCCTCCTTACGAGTTGACCAATCACAGCCGCGAAACCCGATCACCATTAGTGCAAAGATCACCAAACGGCTCAAATGGTGATCAGATTTCGCGGTTGTGATTGGTCAATGAGAAATGGGCGTGGCTTAATGGATCGGTGTATTTCTAATGGTGAGCTAGTACACGCATCCTTCCGGGGAACTCCCCTGATTGTGTGTTGCGATCTGACACACGTTTTTTGGAAGTCCCACTTCTTCATAATATTGATCATGGGAAATCTGTCTCATAATATTGGGGGATTTTTTGGGGGGAGCCCCTTTATTTTCCGTGAGAGGTTTTTTACCAGTTACCACAAACCATAGAGCAAGGACAGATGCACAAACCATTATGTGTTTGTTTATCATGGTATAAAATCTATAGCCATAGAGAAGTTGGTTTGTTCAAGCATGGAGCTGTTTCTGATCATGTTCTGACGTAGCACTAGCAGTCTTTACTATTCAAAATGAAAATAAAAAAGTAGGGGGCACCCGTCCCGTCCCCCCCACCCCCACACTTTTCCCATTCTCCACAACCCTGGGCAGCAATACCATTAATTCTGTAATCCATTGTTACATCAAAGTGAATAATGATTTTCCACCTACAGACCGACGTGATAATAATTGTACTTTAATCATTACTCAACCATAATTAACGTACTATCAACATAAGCACAGCTGGCTGTGTGTTCTGCTCATGTGTACTGCCACATGTCACATCCCAATGTTTACAACGAGGCCTCCCTGGCCCCCATTGAATTACCTAACCCCGGCCCGATTGCCGGCTCTAGGCGGAGGGAATTTGCACGATGCTTAATGCCTATACTTATTATTCAAAATAAACAGTAGGGGACAGCCCCCACCCGAGCATCACCATTCCACAACCACAGAGAGCTCCCCATGCACCAACCCACGATCCCCTCTCCACAGTCCGGTTATTTCTAAACAACAATCCTTCCACGTTTATAACATTAATTATTCAAAGTGAATTATGATTTTCCACCACATACAGGTATAGACTTTGTATTCTCTTCAGATAACACACCACCATTTATTGTGTGTTTCCTTGAAATTGTATATACTTCTCGAATACTACACTTCGTATTGTTCCAAGCAAGGATTCAACCATACTTTCAACGGAAAACAGCTGGCTGTATTTGCTCACGTGCACCGTCATGCCCAATGTCCACGGCGAAACAAACGCCTGTTTCATGATGTGTTTCATGATGATTGTCAATCAAAATAGGTTTACTCCGCGGCGTAAAAACACATGGTTATAACATAGAGAAAGGACCACGTAGCTTGGGCATTTTGTACGAGTGCAACAATTACGGTCGAGAAATACGCCTTCATCATCAATTTTATTGTTCCGGTTGTGCAAACAGCAGTCAATCCTGTTGATCTGTTACACCACGAGAGCTCTATGGTTACACACTGCACGATTAGAATACAATCCAATTATGTTGCGAGTGAAATGTGGGTCACAACAATAGTCTGCTGTGTTGAATGAACACACGGTGATCGAAGTCTTCTATGTGTAGGCCTACATGAAGCGCATATCCGACCAGATAGAGTGGGAATTGTTTCAATATAGTTCGATCTACTGACCTTTCTGAACGTGACCTGAACAGGTAGGTAAATGGATGATCTTCAGATATAGAGAATGACAAAAATGATTTCAACAATGTTTTGAATGCAAGGGACACATTGCCTTGGACTTTGCGCTTTTCGGGCTGTATAAAGCGTTTGCTTTGAAATGAATATGGTTGGAAAGATGGTTTAAAAGTAGATTATAAAGATTCACACAAAGAAGCCTCGAAATTGTTCGATTTTCCAATTTTTGTCGAGCAAAAAATTTGGTTCTGCAAAATGGCAGATAGTGTTACTGTAATAGTTCATAAAGTAAAAGGATTTAAAGGGCCTATGAAGTGGTATTTTTTGTGTGTGTTTTTTATAGCTTTACTAAATTAGTTCATATGAAAAGAAATTATTTTTAAAAACTGTTTAGTGTCTGGAGTGCATTTTTGTATTTTAATTCAATAAAAAAAATACCCCCCCCGAAACTTTCGTATTTTAGACGCCACAAGAGGGCGCTGTTCGTGACGTACACAAAGGCAGCGGCTCCCAGATCGAGATCTCAGTCGTGGTCTGGTGCCCAGGCGCGCGCAGTTTAAGTATACAGCCGAGTCGAGTCGATCGTCAAGGCGTACGTTGATACTCCACTGGAATAAATCGCAAAAACAAAGAAAATAATGTCCGGATTAGGTGAGGATTCCCCTTCCTTTACCTCAGAACCAGAAAGAAATGTGTGTACCGTACACGTTGATCACAGTCGACCCGGCCGGTCACAGGGTACCGTGAAACGAAGCGCAAGCCTCCACCGATGGACAATAACGCAACCATATTTGGGGGGTGGAATATAGTACGTGTTCAGTCAGGGGACTTTTGATACATTCTATAAAACTACATGTATATATTATTAGAATATAAGATCAGATATGATGTCGTCAACAATAATGCGAAAAAGGACGATATGTTTGTAGAACATGACTGCGGTGTTGAGGGGTATTGTGAATTGTGTGCACGCACGGGTGGTTTCCATACAGCCAAAATTACTTACCCTGAGTTTTTCTCGCTTCCAAAAAGCACCTCTCCTTTTCTCCGGTCGTTTCTCCTTTTCTCCAGCCTTCTTGCTTACTGGAAAAATTGTTGGCGCGGCATCTGGCAACAGCATAGCCTTGTACTTTATGCCAAACTGGTTGTGAAGGCCACGTTCAAAACAACTTGACTCAAAGTGGGCACTGCAGAGCATAGGCTGCTCGCTCCGTCCAGACCACTTGGCCCTGGTCAGCTTCACATTTGCCGTCCATATCCGTCTGAATTTTGGGTCCGCTGGAAATTTATGGACACTAACTCCATTTTTAGTGGTGTTGCTACACCCAGCAGCAACACACCTTGATGGCATTTCTTAAAATCGACGTAACAAGACCCCCAAAAGAGAGAGACAAACTGTTTTGAACGTTTTCCTTCCGTGTGTTCGCTCGGCGGTGCGGTCGGGTGGCCACACACACATGACGTTACGTATGACAAGTCGTTCTGCTGAATTGCCTTTGTTTACGTCACGGATTTTATGTTAATGAGGAGGTATGGGTGGGGCGCTGCGGCCCCCCTAAATTTCGAAATGATTTTTTTAATGGTGTAAAATGGCTTGTGAAAAAAAAAAAAAAATCAAATATATGTTGTAATAGGCATACTTTATTGTTTCCAGCATTAAAAAAATCTATTTCATAGGCCCTTTAAAGGATATTGTGAATCATACTTTGAAAGCATCTTATTAATAGCAAACGCTTTTATAGTGTAAAGCACCCAATTCCATGGCAAGTTCCTTTAATTTAACATTTCTCAAAGAAAGTATAGTTGCTATCTTAAAGGGAAGGTATACGTTTAATAATCACTATTAAAATGAATGGTAATACAAAACTCATGGTTAGAAGCCTATTTACAGCAGCTTTCGATGGTATACAGCATTTTGAGAATCATTTCACTTAGAAGTAATGTGGTTATGAAAAGATTATCAGGTTTTTATTCCCCAAAGTTTGAATCTGAGAAACGTTACTGTCAGAAACGTTTCCCAGATTGTGTATCCCTGTTGGGGACTTTCACTCCGGCTTTTCGCTGCGATATCTCAAAAACGCGACAAGTTAGTTTTATTGTATATTATCTACATTTATATACGATTAAAATAACCGAACGGTTCCAAAAACCAAAGGTATACTTGGGACGTTATTTTTCAGATGCTTTTTGCACATGAAAGAGTCTATTTCCAAAGGATGCATCACGAAGGACAACGCATACATGTACAAGGCTATGGGACCCTTAATATCTACAACTTATCAGTGCAAAGTGAGCGTCAGAATTAAAAATTATGTTCGTCGTGGCCAGTGCAGACAACTATTTCCAACAACTTTCACGAATGCGGTGTCATGGTGTAACCATAACTATAGCTCCTTGGTGTAACAGTTCCTTTGTGGTGCGAGAAATAAGATGGTTTCTGACCATTTTTGCCATACCCTCACCAGAGGCGTAACCAGACATTTGGGGGGGGGGGGGCAAGTGGGGGAAGAGACATAATTCATGTAGGCTATTTGATAAAAAACAATTCGGGGTTTTCAGAGCAAATAGTTTTTAGTGAGGATAGAAAATCCTACCAGGAGAAAACATTTCTCTAGAAGATTCTGTCCACCACTTGGAATGCTGTAGGGGCGGGGCAGAGTCTCCTCCCACACTGCACACTGCTGTACTTTGACACAATAATGCAATTAATATTAATGTAGTTTCAGATTTGTATTTAAATGCCCATGTGATGGCAACGCTCCTCGAGTGGCTATTTTCTTTTCAAATTAAATCCATATAGACAATTAAATTGAGAGCTAACGTTGTTTGTGATGTCAAGCATTATTGAGTTGTTGGCTAATAATAATGACAATTAAAACTATCCAACCAGCTGTTTTAATCGGATGGTCGAAACATGAGCCGCCGATACAATCTAAAATACATTGTTTACGATATGTGATGGTCAAAACAAATACTACCGTTTTATGTTGTAATTTAACTATATTTCACAACGTGATGGTAAAAACAATATTGTGGTCAAACTAAAATAGGCCTTCAGCGTTCACAACGTATATCACAACATACGTTTCGTTGAGACAACGTCGCTGTGACAACGTGATGCCGACGGGATCACCGCAAGTTAAATATTACGTTTTAATGTTGTCAAAATCTTGTGATTGATTGCCACAACGCAAATGCTACTTTTTAATAATACAGAAATACAACGTGAACGCAACGTGACCGCCACAATTTAAATATTATGTTTAATTAACACCAAAATATTACGTGCAGACAATGCGCTCGTCACAACATAATTACTACGTTTTCTCTTCCTTCTTCCATGGTTTTAACAAGACCAGAATATAACTTTTCACAACGTTGTTCCCTCAACACCGCAAAGAGCTTTGTTATAGCGACCTCTGGCATCGTCCTATAGAAGAAGAATGCTGTTGCGGTTTTCGTTGTTTGTTAATTGATACAAACCAAACGGTGACCCTACTTTCATTATGTCTGGGTGTTAGACATAGTCAGTCGTTGTGTCGATGTTGTGTTCACGTAAGTGACGTCACATAGCAACAATCGTGACCTCTGCCTTTTCAGATTCGCGACGCGCGGGCTTTTCAAAAAATATTTTTTTTTGTCTTTTTAAATTAAAATATCAACAACCATACATACTTGTATGTTACCTTTGATATATCAGCTACTAGATTTCAAAAGCGGATTTAAATGGGAATAGGTCACTATATACGCACTTTAAAGGCATTCCCTTTTATTAGAGTACATATGTATTTTTTCATCATGGTACTTGGCACACAATTGAAAGGAGACCTTTAATCTGCAGATTAGGGCCTACCTTTGATCGGATCGGACACCTATAAAATGATGTAATAAATTTGCATTGGTGATATCTGCGATTGATTATTCAACTGTTCTGCCATACAGTTTCAGGTTATCGGCAGTTTATTATGTCAAGACCGACGTAAATGTCAAGAAGTCATAAATTTCCGTCGTTTGGAAATGTAGCCAACTGTCTACCGAAGAGGACGCTCGTGGAGGCCCAGAGCAGCAATAACCAATCACAGCCACCACTGAACTTGACTGTTCTTGACTGCATCACAGAGCACGGAGTCAGTCATTGCTGACTCATGAGTTAATCAAACACACGCGGTGAAGAGAAACATTTCAATATTGTATTACACACCAACCTTGACCTGTTGGTTTGAGTATTCTGCAAACCGTGGGTAATCTGGAAACGTCATTGACCTCTTGTTTAGAACTTGACAGAACGACAAGGAACAGGGTCTTATACCAGCTTGTGCTACATGATCATCTACCTCCATGCACCTTTTGAACGACATTATAGAAGAGAGACTACGCAAATAAAAATTATGAAGACTATTGTTGTTCACAAACGAAATGCCACCGAGACCTGGACATATGGGAGGAAGAAGTCGGTCACGAAGCGGTGCGGTTCTTTCTCGGCGGGCAGCCGGGGAACGGTGCGTTGGGGGCGGGTTGTTGTCTTCGCCTCGTTCATGACCCTACTTCTTCACACCGGAGTCATCGGCACCCTAGGCATGTTCATACCAATATTCTTGAGGGAGTTTGACTTCAGCTCTGGGGAGCTTGGATGGGTGGCCAGCTCTGGAGTCAGCGTTGAGAGTTTTGCAGGTAATTTTTTTCTCCAGAATGTCATCAAAATTTGGGAAGAATCTGTTTATATATTGCAACCATTGGGTGTTTGTGCATGCTCTCGATTTTCTCTAATTAGTTACATTTTGTCCCGTTCCCTTCGTCACGATAGTAAAACTTTCATAGATGCTAAGATCCTTTTAAGACCTCAACATAACCAATTTTGTTATGCAAATAAGGCAATTCTTATTTTCAGTATTTTCAAAGTTAGAGTATTTCTTGAAATAAAAATGTCTTATAATGACTAGGTTACTCGATAATTGGGGCATGTCGAAAGAATTTGACCATATGTTTTAAAACCCTCGACACGTGTATTGAAGCTGCCTCAGCAAAACCACTAACTAGTTCATTATCTCTCAACAAGTTATAAATTTACCCAATCCTTCCAGATAGTTCTTTCCATTGCATTGTACATCAGTTCAAAAAAATCAAAAAACCTACCTCAAATTTTGTTTAGTCAACATACCACATGGTTTTTCATGTGTTATTTATTGAAATACGTATACGGTATAGTCAAACGCAAAAAGTTATAGTAATTGATAGTCTGCCGACTGAATTAGATTCAAATACTTATAGACCTGAGTATTGGAATTCTACAAAATGACATTTATGAATCTGCCAACCACACTGCAAAAACTGGTGTCAAAATTGACACCACGCGTTGTCACAATGGTATACATGTACATAGATACCAAAAAACAATCAACATTTACCACATAGGGTGTTAAAGTAACCCTTTTTCTGTCAAAACAATCACATTGGTGTTATTGTAACACCCATGGTGTTAATTTGATTTTTTCTTCGATATCGATAATTATGACAACACCCTTGGTGTCAATTTTAACACCCCAGCTTTTTCAGGGCAGTTGCGAGCGTATTAACAGTTTTTTCCCCCCATTTTTTATAATTATTTATAAAAATTCTGATAGAACCTGTACCCTACCTAGACTTGTGGACAAGTCGTTAAATATCTGTCGCGGTGATAGCGGAACGGCTTTCTCGCAATATCCCGCGAGAGGGCTGCTCTGTGCGAGATTACTGCTCTCAATGAATATGTACAGTATTCGGGTTTCACAAGTCGTTAATGACGAAGAGTCGGCAGCCAGCAACTTCGCGCGAGAGCAGTGATCTCGCGAGAGCATTCTTTATTACGCAACAGCACCACACGCGACTCGACTCACCGCAACCATCATTAACGACTTGTCAACAAGTCTATACCCTACCCGGAGAGTTAAACATTGAGTCGGTATTGTAAAAAGGTCATAGTTATTTTCATCACGTACGCGTCAATACGGATATTCCATCTCTAGACGGTGTCACAGGTGAACGTGACTAAAAACTGCAAAAACAGGTGGCGGTAAACGACCCTTTTTTATTTGCAGTATGGGGGGAAAGTTCATGGTGTGTCACAATTTGAGAAAGATAAAAATGACTGAAGGAGTTCCATGTCAGGTTAAACAATTGAACTTGTCCTAAACAAAACACGGGTACAAACTTGTAGAATGTTGAGCATCAACATTTGCATTGTCCAAGGTCAAAGTAGATATCAGATATTGTTTTGCCCCTGACCGAATATGAAACCAAATAACTGGCCTGGAATTTTATCTTTGCGAGGGCAAGGCATTTTCATTTTGCAAAGGGCACTCCCATTGCAAATTAAAGTCTATGGGAAACTTTAGAAGGCGGCACCAAGGCCAAGAACATCGGCAACGGAGGCCATGGCACCGCCTGCCTGTTTAGTATAACCAAAATCCCTTCTCGCAGAGGTGACATATTTTGAAAATATCATTTTGATTCCAACTATTCGTGCACAATGAAAACACAAACATTATTTTCTTTGAAGGACCAATTGGTAGTTTTGTGGTGAAGCATATCGGGTGTCGACGTTCCATCATGCTTGGGGGAATTCTCATGGCCTGTGGCACAGTGTCAGCGTCGTTCGCAACCTCCGTTCTACATCTGTTCGTTTGCCTTGGTCTCGTGGCAGGTAACACTACAAAATAGCTTGGAAACACCCAGAACATAGTATTCACTGTTATTATATAGATTTTACAAAAATATTTGATATTTTTATGAGTGCATTGTTGCACAAAAGTCATGAGGTGAAATCTGGACAATTCCGTTTCACGAGACGAGGTGAACAGAGTGAAACGTTAACTTGTTCCAAGTCTTTTATCGTATTTTTAGTCCACCTGATAACAAATACAATTGCCTGAAATAGCGCCCTCTTGTGGATTAATCTTTGGTCGCTAATTAGTGCGTGTGACAGCCAATCTGCGGGTGTTTTTTCGTGGCTGGAGCAGGGAAACAACCGCGAATTCGGACTTGGAATCAAGTCTACCTGAAATGGAAAAACCAGGTTTCACCGAGTGATTATTATTCTGCGACAAATGCTCGAAGAAAATACTTCAATACTTTGTTTTAAATAATTCGTACAATAGAGCGAGGAAATGCTCACACTTAGGGCCTAGATAACATTCATTTTAATTTTGTTTCACTATTATAATTTTTTGTTACACGAAAATTCGTCCACCTCACACTCCTTCGGATAGAAATTACACAATTTGACCCTACTTTTAACTGTGACAATTATTGGTTGTTATTAAAATATGTAACCACACAGTAAATCTTATAGGCTCTAGTTAATCGATTGCCTAAACTGATGTTTTAGAGTTGATTTTTTTTTACCAATCCATCGACTCACCAAGCCCTATAATAATTTCAGAAAGGTATCATATTGCGAAAATACCTTGTTCCCTATCAAGTTCTGGTATCCTCTGCATGTTTTGTTCCTTGTATTTCGTTATTTGACTACTAAAATTTGTAAAACTACATGTGTTTTATCTCAGATGTAAATATTTCAGCAAAACTCCCTACTCGTTTTGCCAAGATCTGCTAAAGTTTTGTTTAACATGCGCAGGATCCTCGGAATGACCTGCCATGATCAGCTGAAAAAGTTTTATTTTATTTATAGGTCTTGGTGCTTCATTTATTCACGTGGCAACCGTTGTCGTCATTGGTAAATACTACAGCAGACATTTCACGGTAGCCAATGGCATGGCGTACTCGGGGCCCGGAGCTGGTGTGTTCGTCTTCCCTCCTTTGGTTCAATACCTCAATGATACATACGGCTGGAGAGGGAGTCTGGTCATCGAGGCCGCCATTGTCTCAAACGTGTTAGTGCTGGCCGCCCTTGTGCGGCCTGCGTCGAGGTTTAAATCACACGTGCTTCACAGGTCCCATACCATAAGGGATGGTGTTGCGAAGGGAAAATTCACAAGCTTCACCGATGGAGGGGACAGTAAAGAAAGCTGTAGTGACGGATATTCGGACGACACAGGAAGCGCTGAAGAATGCAGTGAGACTCTACGGAGTGATTATTCAAAGAGCAATGTCGACTATCAGGACGACTTGTCCAGCAAATCGGCCCCGAGTCTTTGGACGCGCTTTCGGTTTTCCGTGGTTCATACGCACCCTCCTGCCGTCCTTGCTGTTTATAGTGTTTGTTTTTTCCACACTGCCGGTTACTCCAGCGTTTCGGTTCATCTCGTCAGCCAGGCCATCTCGGCCGGCATTTCAGACTGGCAGGCATCGTTACTACTCTCATGCGTTGGTATAGGCAGCTTTATGGGTCGAGTTGCCCACAGCTGGCTTCTTACATGGAAACCCATGACGCCTTCCCGATTGTTCACACTGGCCCTACTCGTATGTGCGCTTACCACGGCGCTGATACCACACAACGCCACCGTGGGGGGTAAGATGGCGTCGGCTACGACTGTTGGGTTGTGCTGTGGTGTTTGTTTCTCGCTGGTAGCCGTTATACTTCGAGAGCTGGTTGGTATCACGTACCTGAGCACTGCGTTCGGGTTCTCTTTATTCTGCTCCGGCATCGGGTCAACAATGGGAGGATATATCACTGGTAGGTTAACTTTACAAAAGCAATGAGAGTCGTTGAAGTTCAAAGTTCAAAGTGGCTGCTGTGGCGTTTTGTCGCCTAGTCTTGATTGGCGACGTTCAGTGAACGTAGTCACCGATATCGCAACACGAATTACTGGAGAAGAGAATATCTGCCACCACACAATCTGGTCAAAACGAAAGGCTTGATGCTTTTGCACTCGGACCCACCCACATTTTGTGATGGCCGTGATTTAAACGGTCATCATGAAACGTAACCCATGTGCACTGCTGGTGAGAAAACCGTTACATAGTCCCCTTCTCTCCCTCATGCGAATGGTGTAATATTCTTGAACGGTAATCGCCAATCGCCACCGTAACAGGCGATTATCGTTTAACACAGGTGTCACAGCACAGGGGAGCCAGTCTGGGTTGTTCATTTCCGTTTTGCCTTAATTATAGACCTTTCCATTGTTGATAAACAAAGTGCACCGGTTGGCATGGACGGCCGAATGTTAGCAAAACATTCAATCGTGTTAAAAAATGTTGTGACCAAATTCAACATTTTCTGTAAAGATTCATGAACTGAAATACCTTCCATGATTGGTTGATTTGTTTTCAACACATTCAACACTGTTTTTGAATATTGCTACAAACTATGGCTATCTGTTTTTGATTTGTAGTTATGGCTTTCCATAGTTTTCCAACCTCGGTTGGCAAAAACTCGGGCTGTGACGTGAAATAGAAAGGTCTATAAATGGAGGTCAACTCCATGATGACGATACGGTTCGACTGGATCAGAGTCTGCATTAGACACCTGTTCCTTGGCGTGCACCAGCCGGACACAATCAACAGTCATTAACAGCCAGTTTCAACACAACACGATGTTTTACAACTAAACAGTTTTTTCTCAACATCAAATACGTCTAGGTACCTTACACATACTCTGTTGCTGAATGACGCAATATAATTTATGTAAATGAGCCTTGTGTTGACCTGCCTGGCGTTTACCAGGCAGCTCTGCATAATTCGCCAAGACTCTCTTTTGATCCAGATTGCCCAGTCCCTCCGCCCCAGTCGATGTTGCGCCCTCACCGGTGAATAATACAAAACCTATCTTCACCAATCAACGAATGGTGTTGGCTTTGGTAGTGCCGAAGGTCCCCTTCAACTCTGCCGTTGCAGGCAACGGCCAAAGTCGTAACCGAAGAGGGCCTTGTCAAACAGGGCAATTTTTAGTTGCAACTTCTTCTTTTTGAGTTCATCCTTTATGATAAACGCACTGCCAGACATATCAGAGTGAACCCAATTCTCTTAGCGTTAAGTGTATACTGGGGTCTTTTGCATGCATTTGATATATTTTTTAAAACAACACAAGGGACCTACAGCTTTTACGTCATATCCGAAGGACGAATCAGTAATGGTTAATTGTCTTGCTTAAGGACACAAGTGTCAAAACCGAACTCGAACCGGGACTCGAACCCACACTGTGCTGACAAGAAACACCAGAGCTTGAGTTCATCAATGTGATAGCGTATACTTATTTCAATTTACTAGTTTGTTCTTTTGTGTTTCGTATTATACCATCAGGTGCTTTAAGGGATGCAACGGGAAGTTACGATGTACCATTTTATCTAATCAGCGGTTTCTTCGCCATAGCTGCTGTATCTTCTCTCTTGCAGTCATTTGTTTACTGGCACCAACAGTACAAACACCGCCGCCTGCCAGGCCCCGGTGCTACGCCCCTTTGAGGGTTTGGTCATTTCGAGTGGTAGTCATTAATGTTTTCAGGACATAAGCATCCCCTTCCAGGCCCCGGCGCCACGCCCCTTTGCGGGTTTGTAAATTACGGGTCATTAATGTATTTATGTGGGCATAATAACTTATTACTGGGCCCCGGTGCCACGCCCCTCTTAGGGTATGTTCCTTATACCTAGAGTGTACTTGTTTTTGCCTTTTTAGGAAAAGTCGCTATAGGTCTGGTGGCAGTATGCCATGTGCGCAAGCGCCATCTTGAAAATATACCAGGATGTACAACTGGTCTGGGCGAGAAGCACTGCGGCTGTTAGTAGAAAGGATTTCCTTCAAAGTAATATGGTTTAGATACTTTGTCACCCACAGACATTCAGCTGAAACTTTCACAAGTGATTTTTATTGTATCTTTCTTTATTAATATTGTGCCTATAAATCAGCTTTAGGGGCCTACGTTTATAAAAACCAATGTACAGTATACCCCACCTTTAATTCAACGATGAAGCTCTTTTACCAATTGGGAATTTTGTAAATGGATGGGCAACTTGAAAGGGTCTATTCCGACGTTGTCTGGCGTGTTGTGGCCGAACGGTCTAGTTCACCGGACCCAAGCTCTGGAGTGTAGGTTCAAATCTCAGTCATGACACTTGAGAAAGGCACTTAACCACAAGTTGGGAAGGTAGTGCATTCTGCTCTATCAGCCAGGCTCTGATACCCATGCCTACATCCTCACGGACTGTGAGTGGGTAACCCTGTTTCAACCCCAGGATGGGGTGGCAATGTGCCCCTGGTGACAGTTGATTTGGGTTTTGAACCATAACTGAATCTGCACGTGTTGCATTTTAACGTGTTCCATTACACAATGGGCAGCCCACACAGTAACTCTGGGCCATCAAACCACAGTTCTTCTTTCAGAAGAGCCAATCAGAGCAGTGCTGACTCTAAACTGAAACCTTTGAATCCCTATAAAGAGTCCAGCATCTCAAACACTCTTCAGTCTCCTAAACATTGACTAAAATAGACTAGTGAAACATTGAGACCAACTACGAACACACTCCGCTGCAGTAGTGAATAAACGAAAAGTCCCTTCAATCCACTCAGCGGAAGCAGTAGTCCCAGCCGATTTCCTAACTCCCCCAGATCTTTTGAGAACTAAAGTAGTCTCCCAAATTCCAAAATCTACTCCGCGGCAGTAGAATAAATAGCAAGACAAGTTCTCAAAGAACAAATCTACACAGAAAAGTATATACACACACATGGTGTTACCGCAAAATAAATGATTTATACAAAAACAAAAAAACTAAACTCATTATTATAATACTTTCAGGAATTGGTTTTGTACATTCTATATTTTCGTTTATGATGAAGAATACAAAATATAGTAACAGCTGTTCATCGCACTGGGTGAAAGGTGACTTTTCGTGGCACGAATTTGTCTTTCGTGCGTTGACGAGTGTGCGTCTTTAATAAGACAACTATGTTATACATCATTTATATTGTAACTGTTTGTATAAATAAAACGGCTTTCCTGAAAGTTATCTTTGAAATAACATCTATAACAACATTTGAAATGTTTGTATTTAAGTTTATAAAATAAAGTTTACATTTTGGGTGGTTTGTTTGGGTAGGTTGAAATTACTGTTAAGTATGAATTGATTTATACATAATAGACAAGCGATTGTTAATTACCTTAATACATTATTTGCTTTAAACACATTATTTGAATACTTCTCATAAACAAGGCACATCCTTGGTTAAATAACAATTACATTAAACTCCGAAGACTGTCTGATTGTGTTTTTCCTGATGTTGTTTTCATAAACAAAAAAAAGTGATTGAAAAATTATCAAGGCACGTCATTTGAAAAGATATATTCAGCCTCGTTACAATGAAGCTTTTAAAAGTGTTCGAAATTTGGTTAGGTCTTTGAAACATTATAAAAAGAACTAAAACCTCACACTGTTGTAACTGTTTGGTTTTCCGAATGACTTGCTAAGTCCATTGCAATACAACCCGGATTGTGTAGCTACAGTCCCAGTACATTGTTCACAAAACTGTTTGAACAATGTCCATGTTTGAACGTATCATATCAACGTGAACTACTCACGGCAGATATCGTGATTTTGCCCGATGAAATTTGCTCGATGCTGCCGAGTGGTTTTAAACGTCTCCAGACAATTCCCTTTTAAACACTGGGTTAAGAAAATATTAACCATGCATAATCTTACATATATAATATATTCAAAAATATCCATATCCATATTCCTCTTTTTGCTATAAATGGATATGTTTTTGTTTGTACTTGTTAATGCCTCTGAAGAAGGTCCAGTTTGGATCGAAAGCTAAGGCCATCTACCCTACTAATTTTATATATTGTAGTGATCACTTAGTGATGCTACACCCCCAACATGAAAGTGGACTAATCTATGTATATAATTAAGACCCCTTAGAATACTGAGAGGAGTAGCCTTTTCTTATTTAGATTTATGAATGTATTTAGAACTGAGCATCCCTAACTATTGTTATGGCCATGCGTGAATGGGCAGGGTCCTGGATAGGAAAACACACACACATAGCATTATCACTCTCTCTCTCTCTACAGACCACTGGAGTGGACAGTGCCTTTGGTTATCTCTACCAGCACCAGTTCTAGTATCTTAATGTACATAGTATGAAACTTAGCCTGTGCACAGTAATAAGTAGGTTTAGGTAATTATTCTTATTAAATAAATATAACTGCATTAAATAAGCTAGGAAAGTTCCATCATTTATTGAACGTCGGGCGTGTCCATCGTGGTGTTGGCAGTAGTGTACACCCCGTGTTCAACGACGATACCTGCCTGCACCTACGCCAGCTAACTACGAACATATGTAGGAGGGTACTTGGTACTTGGTAGGGTAATCCCTCTAGCGGCTCAAACTGAGCCAAACTGGGATGTTGTGCAAAGTGACGTCAACAGCCAGTAGGAAAAGTGCAAAAGGTGAAAAAGAACTAAGGTGTACAAGTGCTGAAAAGAATGAAAGAAATTAAAGGATGTTGTTGCCATGCAGAGGCCGCATTGCTCTGATGGCTGGGATGGCTGATTTCTGGAAGGCCTGTGTGGATGGGACTATGTGGAGAACAGCAGATGGTGGGAGTCTGTTCCAGATTGACATAACAGATTGACAGGGGTAAGTAGTAAAATCACCCTTTGCCTCTTCAATATCACCGGTCATCAGGATTTTCCTGTCTGCAACCCAGCGGTTTCAACAGACCCCCACTAGTCGTAGTAAGAAACTTATTTTTCTGTTGTGGTATCCCTTCGTGGTGATCCCTTTGAGTTGCTTGTTCCTTGTTTTTATTTGTTTACCATATCCATATTCCTCTTTTTGCTATAAATGGATATGTTTTTGTTTGTACTTGTTAATGCCTCTGAAGAAGGTCCAGTTTGGATCGAAATCTAAGGCCATCTACCCTACTAATTATATATTCAAAAATATATACATTTTTAACAGGCACCGGATTTGCAAGTCACATGTTTAGTTAGCGCGGAAAATTGTGTGCAACGACATAATGCACATCTACTTCACAAACAATAAAGCGCCGATATATATATTTTCCAGAAGGCACAAACAAACTTTAGAACTAATATTTTACAAGTTTCAGCCTATAAAGATAAAAACTCAACCATATAATTCTTCATATTTTATTTTGGATTGATATTTGTTTTACCGAAATCTTTGCCTCAAATTGCACTTTTGTTAAATGTCAACAATGCCAAGATATATTGAAAAAGATGTAGAAGTGTGAATTTGTCTTCACACTTCTACATCTTTTCCCCATTGTTTTCGATTTTGCAGGTTGCAATCTCGTAAAAATGCGTTTTCGTTCATGCCCGTTGGACTTCCAAAATAACAACTTTGTCCAGCGAGCAACTTTCTTTCATCAAATCATTTAAAGTTAGTTTCACAGCTTAGCAAGTTGCTAAATAACATCTACATGGGAAAGGACCCTGCCTATTTTAGTCAGCCTCGATTTGAGCACGTGTACTTGCATTTAGGCGAGAAAAAAAACAGCAACGTTAGTTTCATACACTCTGTGTTATATCAATGTTGTATGGTTCCTTGCTGGATAGGTGTAAGATCATATCAATATGAAGAAAAAGAACCAGCCTATTAAACGTTCAGCCTCAGTTTAGACACACACATTTGCATAGGAGACGAACACAGTGGTCAAGTCGTGAATTTTGCACAATTCAAAGGCAGTTTTTAAAATTATTTTAATCTCTGATAATGAATCTTTCAATAAGACAACCAAAGGTAGAAACATACACATCCGTAACCCGAAACACAAGGGGTAACATTGCTCCCAGCTCCCGGATAAAGTAGGGCAACATTTTGTGTTTGTGTAGAATTAAAACATGCAACAGCCGTGTACTCAAACCACTGTTTCCTTGGCAGACAGCTCCACCTTGCAATCCGTGTGCAAGTCCTCGACAGATGATCGTTTCTTCTCGAAGAGGCAGTCAAGTATGAAAACCGCCACCCCAAGGGTAAATATGAAGCCCAAAAAGCAGTAAGCCAGGATGTAGCTTCCGGTGACGTCACGAATATAACCTTCAAAATAATAACAATACAGTTGACTGCATGATAATTATATTCAAATACTTGCCAATGATAAGCTTGGGATTTATAATATTTGAAAAGGCAAAGTCAAGGATGTTCATAATTGGCTAGATAAGATTGATTCAAAAAAGCCATTGATTTGTGCGCGCGGCGCACAGGATTAGCCAATTAACAACCTCGGGGGGGGGGGGGGGGGTTAAACAAATAAAATAATTAAACGACTAGTTGGTTCGTAACATCGGCTTACCAACGACAAAGCCCCCAGCAAGTGATCCAACCCCTTCAAACACCAATCCATAACCATACGCAAGATGAAGCCGGGACTGCCCTACGACATTCCTCAGAAGAACCTGCTGCAGCGGAAGATACCAGCCGCTCCCGAGACCAGCAAAGAACGCTCCAGCGAAAACTCCGGGGAGGGTGCCTACGACCGCGACGAGAGCCGATGCACCCCCGGAGATGACCAGGGACAGTGCGTTGACTGTTCGCGGCGAGAGGATTTTACGGTCGATAATCCACCCGTGGGTAATTCGGCCAGTTAGACTACCTACGCCTGAAAGGTAACAACATTGTACAGAATTCAGTCCAACCATTATCCGTAAAATAGGTTGACATACTTGATTGCAGATAGAACTTTGCATAAAGTTTACCCTTCCATTATCAATTGGGCATCATTGCTTTGAATTAAAACAAAAATCAACATGATACCGCTGCATGATAATGATGCAATCACACACAAAACTTACTCCTGTCAGTGCTTACACAACCTGCAGCATCAAGATATCAGCTTTCTCCTGAAGACGATCGGGGCACACTGATGGAAACGTAGGGTTGTTTCATCACCATTTTTGTTTTTGTGTTTTTTCAAATCGCGGAGAGATTATTTCCATGTACATTGAGTTACCACAAACCTTGGTTGCACTTTGTAAGTGCAAGAGTATCAACGTTCCAAATCAAAATGTGGCTCTATGGTTTCAGGACCAACGGCAGTTGCTATAAAGAGAGTTCATATCTATTGGTGAGGACTTGCCCAGGCTTGATAGATCACTTCTTCCTATTTTTTTACCATCAGCTAAACGTTGCCCACACGTTGAACCTAGAGAAGTTTACCATGAAATCCGTAAGTTGAAAGTTCAAAAGACTAGTATATACGGTGACTTACCTGCACGAGTATTACGTGAGTTTGCGTATGAGATAAGTTTTCCCCTTGCTGATATTCTCAATGCCTCTTTTTATCTTGCCAAAATTCCTGCACAGTGGAAATGCGCCGAAATTACACCCATTCCAAAAATAAAGAGACCTGCCGTTAGTGATCTCAGGCCAATAGCTCTCACCAGCTGGTTTGCAAAAATTTCCGAAACATTTATATCCAAATGGTTGTTGGAAGATCTGACAGGTAAAATTGATATAAACCAGTTTGGAAACCAACGTAAGCTATCTACTTGCCATTACTTAATTAAAATGCTCCACCAATTGTATGCCAATGCTGATAATTCTCAAAAGTCACTGTCCACCATTGTACTAACTGATTTTTCGAAAGCATTTGACCGCATTGAGCACAACATCCTGATAGGGAAGTTGATTGCTTTAGAAGTACGACCTTGTATCATATCTTGGATTATAAGCTTCCTTGAAGATCGTCAGCAACGTGTTAAGTATAATGGTAATTTTTCTGCGTGGCAAACAATCCAAAGTGGGGTCCCCCAAGGTACCAAACTTGCTCCTATTTTGTTCCTTGTCATGATTAATGAAGCATGTAAAGATGATTTCACTCCTTATTACAAATATGTTGATGACCTTACCTTTGTTGAAAGCCGGAAATGCACACAACCATCATGCATCCAACAATCCTTATCTAACTTACAGAACTGGACTTTTACGAATAACATGAAATTAAATGCTAACAAGTGCTGTACTATGACTGTTTCATTTGCTAAGAATATTGATCACCCTGCTCCTTTGTTTTTAGATGATACTCAACTTCAAAATGTGCAATTTGTTAAAGTGTTAGGCGTAATAATTCAAAACGATTTGAAATGGGAAAAACAGGTTACTGAAGTCGTTAGAAAAAGCAATGGAAAGTTATACATGCTCCGTTGCCTACGTTCATATAACCTTCCTGTCAGTGATCTCTTAGTTATTTACAAAGGTTACATTAGACCGGTATTGGATTATTGTGCCCCTGTGTTTAATGGTAACCTCAGCCAAGTCCAAGCGTATAGATTAGAGCGTATCCAAAAAAGAGTTTGTCAAATTATACTCGGCAAAGACTACAACAGTTATGCTCATGCTTTGAACATATGCAACCTTGAAACACTCCAGGAGAGACGCCAGAATATTTGCAGTGTTTTTGCTCAATCTATAGAATCTCATAACATTTGTAAAGACTGGTTACCACCTCAAAGAAATATCCTTTTTAACTTAAGATCAACTCAGAAGTACGAACAGTTCAAGTGTCGCACTAAGCGATTTGCCAACAGTGCCCTCCCACAAATTGTTAACTTTTTAAATGCTTCGTGATTAATTGTTTTACAATAATTGTCCGCAACATCTTAAATTATCTTTTATGCTCTTGTATATTAATGTCTGATTATTATTCAATTTTGTAATTTTCCCTCGATCATGTTTTAATGTAATTTTATAGTTTGTATTCTCTGTACACATGTGCAATTCAGTTTTTTAACTGCCAGACATGTTTTTTTTTGAATAAACCATTATTGAATTGAAATACGCCAAACAAATTAACTTTAAAAACAAAAATGTGTACGTTATACCATGACGGATTGCCCCTACACCAGGCCGCAGCCGACACTAGTGTTACTACAATACCGTAAAGTTTGGACTGCATACATTATTATGAAACCCGAACTGGTCCACAACGGTTTTGTCCAAGAAATATTACGGTACTGCCGTAACAGAACCAAAAGCCGATGTGTTATGATATTTATTTTTGCCCCTCCCCCTGTACGGCGAATTGCGCACACATTTCTAATGATAGCGCCCTCTTTTGATCATCCTCATTCATACATCATGGTAATTTACTATACGGTGGACAGAATCTCCGGGGCACAGATTTCCTTAAGACACCGGCACTTGCCCAGTACCGTCAAGTTTGCTGGGAAACCGACTTGAAATTAACAAAATTAATTTTGAAAACAAACAATTACATGAAACCAGTCAAACAACTTGTAGTCCGGCAGCCAAAGGGGTGAACCATGTTTTGTTGGATATATAATGTTTTTTTGCAGATTCCACAAAAGGTCATACTGTTTGAGAATCTGAGTGATGACCCCTCCTCAGGGTTGGGCAATTTTTTATATCGATTATTTAATGTTTTTATCGATATTTATCAATACCTATGGTGTAAACACAACCAATACAAGCGTGTAACCCCCAAAATGGCATTAAAAACATACAATTAGCTTACCAAGAAGTAGTATGTAAAAAAAAAAACGAAAACAAATTGGGCGAAAGAGGGTGTAGGGTGCTGAAGGGGCGTGGCTAGTGGGAGGAGGCGGTAACTGTATCCAAACACACATGATATTAGAAAACTAAGTACATTTATTTATGATAGAGTTTCTTGTAATAAATCTTTGAAAGAGATTTGTACATTATTGTATTTAAGGATGATGGATGATGGGTGGGGTACGATCCATCAAGGGGCGTGGCCAAGGTATAGTATTCTTTAAATCCAACCTGCGTATTTGTACGACTAAAGAAACCCTGAAGTACAAATATGTACATGTACCCTCTTCTACATTGCATTTTGGGAGAAAGTGGAGGAGGGGGAGTCCAGCCCCAAGAGATGAAAAGCCTCTTCTTCTCGACAAATCCTATAATGTTGAACCTATCTAATAATGACCTACATTTTGGTGCTATTCCATCCAGTGACGCTGTATCTGATGACCTGTTGTTATTTGAAAATTGTATTTGTGACAATTCAATAATAATATTATAATAATAATGTTATGATATAGGGGATGTGGTGAGAAAATTGTTCAACAAAAATGTTGTGACGTTTTTTGACCGTGTGGGTCGGTAGTGAACTGGGGAGGGGGAGGGAGGGGGACGTTCGAGATTAAGAATAATTGTTCAGATCCATTGGGTAGCAATAGAGAGCTTTCGGAAGTCATGTTTGCTTCCTCATCAGTTGCATATTGGTCGATATAAAGAATCAGGCAAATCTCTTTGTACATCTTAAAAAGATGTAGGGTTATGACAGTTGTGTAGGCCCGGATAGGAAATAAAGATACATCACTGGGTATGTTTGTCCGTTTTTGGACTTTTCAAAGTAAGACAATCAAACCTCATGACTGAGTTTTGTAATTCATATGAATTATTTGAGGGAGAATGATGATCAATGTTGTTTAAAAGCAATGAAAACGCAGATCGTAAAAGTATCGCATCGTATGAAACCAGAAGTAAAACAAAACTCCAAAACACCTCGTGTTCACGACAACCTAAAACCGGACAATAGGTTATATCACAGGTAATCAACAAATTATTGCCTCTTATTCAGAGCGACCACAGACTTTCAGAAATATTTTTGGATCTACCTTTCTTGGAAGACAACAAAGGATAAACGCCTTGTGACTCCTAAAAACAAACATACCCGGACACCCACGTTTATTCTGTTATTTCCCATACACTTGTTGCAACCCCACATCTTTTTAAAATGTACAGAGATTTGCCCGATTCTTTTAATCGACCCACAGGCAACAGATGAGAAAGCGTACAAAGAATCTGAATAATCCCCCTCCCCCCCCCCCCCCCCATCACTACTGACCCGCACAGTCAAAAGGGTCACAGAATTTCGGTTTAACTATTTCCCGACCACTTCCCTGTTATAAAATAACACAAGTGGAGATAGCCCAGCACAGTTACCATCATCAATTGGATTTGTTTTGTCACAAAAACAATTTTCAAGTTACAAGTAAACAGATACAGTGTCAATGGATGGGACACTAGTATCAACATTATTTTATTATCTTTAGCATCTCCGTTGCTTCTTTGGCTGACTGGGTCCCTGTAGCTCCGTTTGTTTTGCTTGCCGTTTAAGTTGTTGCGAAAACCAAAACCCTACATGTACATCCTCTCCGGTCTGGAGGATGGAGGTTTCAGATTATCAGGTTATGTAAGGATACAATTGTGTCCTGATCCATGTGATGGAAATGTAATTTACTAAAACTCCTTTCTAAGTCCGTATAATACACGGCAGGTCTCAATGTGATTTATAATAATACAATTATTTAATTTGTCACGTCAGACCAGGTTACTGATAATTTATGTAACTTATTGCAAATAATGCTGAAAATCTGGCTCTGTAAATAAGTCACAATACTTGTTATATGAATGTAATGCTATATCTTTGGAAGTTCGTGTTAAAATATAGCTGCTAAACAATATTTACCCTTATGCCCTATAACAGTCGAATGTTCAGCGAGACAGCTATAATCATGTGGCTAATTCTCTCCACGTGTCCCGTTGTTTACATCAGCGTGTACCCAGACTCTATCAAATAATATTTCACAAATTGCACCAGAATGGTACCAGTCTGATAAGTGTCAAGCTACTGCAGGCTCTTTCTACAACTTGAAATTATTTGGAAATATTCTTTTCTTTAGAAATATGTTTTTAAACATATTTGGAAAGTATAAACAATGTTTTATTACAAATGTTTTTGTGTACGATTTAAAGTGATGCAAATAATATGTTTTGTACTTGCAATATTTCAATTAACTTTAAAGTTACATAAAAAGCAAACAGCGCCACCAATAGTTAGCCTGATATCATGACTATTCTGGATTATAAAATTGGAGGAATATTCCGCCTATATCTCGAATTGCCCAAACTTTACAGGGTGTCATCATGCAGATTCTGTTTGTACAAGGTCTACTGAACATAAATCAGTCAAAACCTGTTATATATCCTCCGCTGCAAGGTTCAGGTAAAAAGTGCCTTTTGGCTGCCGGACTATTGCTATTAAAACAGCTCAGAGAACCAGTTAAGAACTTACCAAAGATGGAAAGAGCCCACGTGGCTTCGCCGCCCGTCACGCCAATCTCATGACCCTTTGCAACGATATGAGCGAAGAATCCGCCATAGCCGAAGGTCTCAAAGAAAAACACTGCGTAGATGAAGATCAACGACATCGACACACCACCACACTTCATCTGGCACTGTCGCCGGAGACACTTTCCACGACGCCCCCCGTCAAGGAATTGGTCTTCCTTCTCAAGGAACCTAGCCAGAGTTTCTTCATGGGTAAACTGGGTCTGTACACCGACTTCTGTTAGATGTACGATTGAGTCAACAGATGATATGGACCTCGATGTATCATCGGCAACGGTGTTCGAATCAGCGCGTTCGTCAGAAAATTCAGTCTGAACAACTGCGTCTGCAAGACAGCCAGGTAGTACAACTCCCGGAACAGCCGTCGGATTAAACGTTTCGTCGGTGAATTTAGTCTGGTCGCTTTTATCTAACATGGATTCTATTACGCGACTGTTTGAAACTTGATTCGTCTGTTTCTTTTCAAACACTTCTGCTTTACTGTCAATTCCAACGCCTTTTTGCTTCTCTCTCAGACGTTTATGTTGTGCTTGATTGTTGTTGGGGCAATCGCGAGGCATTCGAACAGGTCTGTACAGCGATGCTGCCACTGATATGTGCAGAGTGAGGGCGCCCTGTATGAGCATACAACCGCGCCAGCCGTACGTTTCTATCAGCGATTGGAGAATTGGTGGGAAAATCATAATGCCGATCCCCTGCCCTGTGTATGCAAAACAGTTCGCCAAGGCGTAACGTCTGTTGAAGTATTGACCAATCACGACCGTTGCCGAGATGTGAGTCAATGAGCCACCAAAACCTGTATGACCATGGAGGAAGGAAGAGAAATCAAAGATTAAGAATTCAAAACTTAATTTATAAGAATGGAGTTTTAACAGACATAGAGTAATTAAAGCCATCTTCAACAATTACAAGGATGTTAAACCATAATTTTAACTCCAAATCAAATTCAATTCATGTACGGATATCAATACCACATTCACTTTCAGATCTGAGACTATATCAATATTCATAGACGTGACTGGTTCCCTGCTGAACTTTCCTACTAATAGCTAATTATATTCTATATGAGCAACGTTTATGAATGATAACCAGCAACGAGGCCCTCTTTACCTGCTACAACGTCCGCAAACATAAACAGCTGAGCGACAGAGCTGGCAAACATTCCACCGATGAACCCGCCGCACATGATAGCGCCCCCTATCATCGCCGTGGCTCTACATCCAAAACGCTTCATGGTGTGCCCAGCAATTGGCGCTGTGGACGAGAATAACAAGACAAAACTGGACTACAATTCCTGAAATGCTTTCCACAAAAGGAAACATTTGCTAACCTTGGAGATCGTGCTGTTTGAGCCCGGTCAGCATTGTTTCGCAGCCTTGGTTGGGTGTGTGAACTTCAAGCGCACACAACTCCGAGATTATACTTCCAACCGTACATGTATTGTATGTGTTATACTGTCTGTAATCAGAAGAGAGGGGACAGTAGAACCATGGAGGTAGCTACCTTCATGGTAGAACAAAGGAAGGCAGAAGGAACAATGCTGTCCTCTATCCTCACATTTAAATCCTAAGTATTTTTGTGCTCTCACTTTTTCCATGCGCTTAGTCTATGGAGAGGGACAAAGGAAAGTCCGAATAACACTGTACATGTACATAGCAATCAATGATACATGGTATTGACTACGAATCTCCGTGTGAATAGGATGCGAGGTCAAATGTACATGTACATCTGGCAGGATCCTGCCAGGCGCGCAAGGCCGGTATCTGGCGTTATTCACGCTAAACCTCGAAGTGTGAGGTCAAAGGTTCAGGCTAATTCAACCTGTGAGTACCATTGCTAGATTTTGAAGCCAATTCTATCCCATTTAAAAGTATTGCCAAACTTAACGCTTTGTTTGCTTCCCATGGTGTTCCTTCTCCTCAAGCACGACCAACCACCATTCTCTGGACCTGCCCCGCCATGTTTTTCCTGAGTTGGTTTATTTTCTATAGAGGCATAGACCATGTAACTTGTGACGTCATACATTTAGAAAACTTGTTTTTACGTGGAATGCTTTTACAGTATGACACAAAAAGTAAAAGACGCACCTGCATATTGCTGTGTGTCACCACTGACTGTGAGTGCAGTCAGTATGACTTGCAATTTTCAAGGTGTCTGTATCATAAAGTGATTTCGTCTATATTCAATACAGCAAAGGGTCTGTACTAGTGCATGGTTTACCCTAAACCGAATAAAGAGGCGGGACAAGTAATTAGAAATAGTAACGATCCACACACAAACAAAACAATCAGTAAACGCATAGAGACGAAGATAAACAACATTCACCAGTACACAGTATGACGTTTTGGGTCTGATCTTGCGAGGGCGCTGCTAACGGCGAAAAACACTAGTAAAACAAATGAAAAAAGAGGGCTAGTTTTGTTGATCAAATTTCAGCAAAATTGCAGGTCAGAAAGCTTCAAATTAACGACCATAATAACTAAACACATAACAAACAAAAAAGTTTGTTTAAATGATTTCGTTCAAGTTGATCTTTAATATTAAGGTGTATCAGACAACTGAACTTGAACTAACCTCAAACAGTCATCTGATAACAACTTAATGTGTTTAAACACAACAAAGTACAACTTTATGGACTGTATGTTTTCAGCGGGCTCCTGTCAATATTTACATTTGTCCATAACGATTGTTTGCCTACCAAAGCTCTTGCCTTAAAGTCGACAATGTTCATGTACAGGAGAACCTCAAATGGTATACCCAAACTGATTTTATGTGTAAATCTGTTAATCAAATTAGTTATTTTCTACGACAGCAACAGTGTACCAGTTTGTGACCAAGGAATTGTGTATATATCCAGTGCATCAGACCTGTCATTGAATATGCCTGTCTGATTTTCTAGACAACTTAAGGAGCAACTTGAGTGTTTAGAGAAATTACAAAAGAAGGCTTTTCGCATAATTTCTAACTCATGATTACTGTGTGAACCACCCATAATTATGAGATGATTTGTAACGAATTCTCCCTCCCAATTATCCCAGAGATTTCAGAAGAAGACCCTCAATTTCGGCAAGTCACCCTTTAGTTCAAACATGGAGGTAGAACAGGTTCCTGGACTGGCTCCCACCTATTAGGAATAATAGTTTAGGAAATGGAAATCACTTAACTACTGTTAATACCAAACCAACATACAAGAACCGCTGTATTCCTAGCTTCGCTTAGCTGTTAAAATAAGCAGTGATGATCATTTGGACCGGGGCTAATGTAAGGTTTTATCCTGCCCTGTATTGTGGTTCTGTTTCTGATCCCTTTTAACTTGATTGAGATTTTTCTGGTCATGTTTGTAAAATATTCTACTTTACTCCCTTTTAACCCGTGAGGGAAATGGGTAATAGACGAAACCACACAATCATTAATTAAGCCATATCTCCAAAGTACAATGACCTGGGGGAGTGAAACTCAGTGATAGCCTCATCTGAACCATTCCACATATCTAAGAGGGGGGGGGGGGGGGGGGGGGGGGGGTCAGGTCCCAGATTTGTTTTGATTTTTTTTAGGGGCCGAAAACTTGTTTGCACCCATGTACTTACCATGTAAATATCACATGTCAAATACCATAGATCAAGGACAGACCTACCAATATAAAACACAAAATGCAATAGGCCCTTCGGTCATTCAAACACTGATATTTTTATTTAATTAATTTTTTTGCACAGGGCATTTTAGTTTGTTATTTCTGTTTTTCTCTGTTTTAACAATTAATTAAAAGGGCAAATAATCTTAGACAATAGCTGGGCACGAAAAGCAGTCATTTAAATGTAAAACATCATCAGAAATGCACAGAAATTATGTTCAATATCTCTTTGATGGTGTGGTACCATCTATTGGCCATTTCCAGCATTACAGCAAAGTAGAGGGGCGTTGCCTCACTTAAACATTTTTCACCCGATTCGACTACCGCATTTTTTTATAACTGCATGTATAGTGCAAATTATATATTTATATTCGTGCACATATTTCATTGTGTTTTGTCTACTTGTGTGTTTATGTTAACTAATATTTAAATATTTTACTTTTTGCCATGTGCCAGAGACCCTGGTCAGTTTATTGATTTTTATTTATAGTTCATAGAGCAAGGTCACACGGATCAAAAGCAATAGCCTTTTCTCCTCTCAAATTATTTAATTAGGTGTTCGGTCAACAGACCGAACACCTTGTTTTTGTTCGTTTTTTTTTTTTTTTTTTTTTTTTTTTCTTTGTTTTGCTTAATCTTCTGATAGTCGTTTGTCCGCAGAAAAAAACATACTTGCAAACCTTTGATCAACTTGAAACTTAATGTGACATTAGAACATAAAGAGCAGAAGACGTGTGAGCAATGACGTCATGATGACGTCATCGGGTGTCAAATTACAAGCCATTTAAGGTCAAAAAAGTGCCCTCATGCCAATGCCTGTATGTTTCTGAATAGGAAAGCTATAATATTCATATTTAAACATTATGATAGATCAAGACACGGGCAACATTTGAAAAGTTAACGCCAAATTCACATGACCTTTACTTCCGGTCGTAACGGAAGGTCAAAGTTTGCCTTTCTGCAATTCTTAACCAAAAAACATTTCCTGCCCAAATTATTCACTTCTGTTTATCCGATCAACCTCAAATTTACACCATGTTAGAACCTTGATGAAACCTCCATCAAGTTGTTGTGACGTCATGATTACGTCATCAGGTGTTGAAATACAGTAAATCAAAATTTAATATTTCAAAAAATCATAACTTAATCATTACTGAATGGATTGCTTCAATCAATACATCATCGGACAGGTCTTTTAAAACTCAACAAATGCTACACAAAGAGTTATCCGGGTTGTTCTTGACTTCCCGCTGAAAATGTAAGTTGAACATTACGTTAGTATTAGCCCGCAGGTCTGGTCATTCTGCTCCATTGACCACGCGTAATCTTGCATGTACATGTAAACAGTACACACACTGCGCCATTGATCTTGGGTGCAAAGTCCACGAAGACTGCATTGCTGTGTCGTGATACGTTATCCATGGTGGCTGTGTCGTGATACGTTATCGATGGTGGCGCTATACCAAGTTAATGGTCCTTTGTTACTGCACTCGTCGATAAATGCAACCATCCTTCGGAAATCTACGATGTTCGACGGTGGTGCAATGAATAGCTCATTGCATAACCTTCGTGTTAGCCATTTGTTGGCTTGGTGGTGAATATCAACTGAACGAGTGTATTTTGCTGAACTGTTTTGGTGATTCACTGATTTGAATAACTTTTGATAACTGAGAAAATGCAATCGGAAAAAGGTCAACATAACTTTGACTCTGATCAACAACGGTTTTTATGCGAATCTAACTATTAGATCCTGTTGAATACTTCAAAGAATTACAATGTGACTAGCAAAATAAATTCAACATTAATTGCACATCGTGTAAACAGTAGGTTCTTATGCCCTTTTCATAATCATGACAAATGATGTTGCTTCACACATAAGGTAGCAAGCATGCGTAGTTTGATAACATTAATTTTTGAATTGTTAGTCTTTTAATTTATCAGTTAAGCATGTTAAGTTTGTGACTATTTACATGAAAATTGTTATACATGTGTATCTAAACTACTTTATGGAGACTCATACAGCAACGATATCACTTTCCCCCGTGTACACTAAAAGTATAAAAGTAATAGGTTTGCAAACGACTTTTTTTTGAAAATTAAAAAACTTTCAATATAAATCTGCTTACGCATTTTAGTAACATAACAGTGCCCCATACCCGAACAAAGGGTACTGAATACTTATTGTTTTATACACTGGAACAAATCAAGTTTTTCATAGATCTATTAGAGAAATTGGCCTTTAATCTTAATCCATTGCCTAACGCAGAATGACATACCCCCTCGCGACTGGCAACGGTGGGTAGCTAGCCAGTCAATGCACTTGTTACAGACCAACGTGGCACAACGGAGATGTTTACTATCAGTGCCATGTGGGCGTAACGAGAGTTTCCATTCATGTTTTACTTACAACGTAGTGCAATCTTATCAATGGCGTACTTACTACTACGTACTAGCATTAACATGAATTCCGCTAAGATTTGGCGTCTAATTGTTCCCCTATTCGCCCTTCTCATGGCTTTATGATCAATATGGAATTGGAGACGAAGTTTCACTGAGATGACCACCTGCTTCAGTAATTCGTCAGATTTTTAACTATGTGAGAAAATGCAAGCAGAAAAAGACGAACATTGGTCATGTTTTGATCACACACCGAGAAGGAAGGATGTTTCATCGGATCGTGAGGGGTGTTTCAGACCCTTCTCCACGGCATGTGTTATTGTTGATACACGGGACTAACTTCGGTAAGTTTTCGTGTGAACATCATTGCTTTTCAAAATGATTCTTTTATTTAATGCACAAGTACGTTGTAAAGTTTATCCTGTATCATCAAGTGGTGACGTTGGTGAGATGTTTTTAAAACTAAGGAACGTTTAGTATGAACGTCAAAGAGATAAGAGTTTGGCAATGGCGGATTGGTATGATTGTTGGCTGGGTCACCATGGTGTCACATAGTCAGAAAATGGTCAGACTGAGGAATGTTTTCTGTCAACTTTGTATTGCGACATAATTATTTGAAAACCCTTCCATAAAGTTTCCCCTAATAAGGTTTCGTTTATAAGTTGTTCACATCAAAAACAGGATGTGCACCTTCCACTAATTTTTTCTTGCGTAATTTCCTTACTCTGATATGTTGTATTGTTACGCGCCCTCGAACAGGTTGGTCTTGGAGAGGGCACAATATAAATTCAATAAATTATTATTATTATTATAAAATAATGAAATGTTGTAAGTCTTGAATTTTATTTATTTGAGCAGTTTCAGCTTGACTTAATTTGCTTTGAGTCATACTTTGTTTATTGTTTTTTTCTTCTTCAGAATATACAACACATCAGTACCCGAATGTTCTACAGTGAAAAATGTCATACTCGTTGCTGTGTTCCATTCCCTAATTCCTTGGGAAGTGTATGATGCACCATACAGGTAGAAATAGTTATTAACTCGTTAAAAATATTTTATTAGTTAAAATTCACGAGAGGCTTAAACTTGCCGTCTTCATGACTTGCCTTTATCTTGCATAATTATTAAAAGTATGCGTTTTTTTATTTCAATATTATAAATTTAACAAACCGTTCTGTATAAAGACTAATGTCTAAAAATCAAGCGAGCTATTTTTAAAAATGCAACCAAGAGCTCATACTATGCTCGACTTATTTTAACGACATCATCATCAGTGCATATGTATTTAACAATCAAAGTATCATGCACCGATACATGAGAAGCCAAATCACAGTATTTGAAAACCTGTTAATACTTCTAAGAATTGTAACTTAATAATGTCAACATGATTCGCATAGTCGGATTTATTAATCAATATCCATTAAAAAATAAATAAACTTCAGTGAGTGGCATACATGATAGTTGTACTTGTGATTAATTTAAAAGCTCGTTTTAAGATATGCAACCAAAACGAAAGGAAATTCGAAAAATTAATGTTGCCGTGTTTAAAAGGACAATATTGACCCACTGCCCTTTTAAATAAATTATATAATGTACTCTTTTGCTGACAATACGTTTAGTAAGTTCACCTTCGTTTTTCACTTACAATTTAAAACACATAATTTAATACCAATTTCTCGATAAGAACTTATCCAACGTCATAATGACGTCATCAGTTTTCAAATTTGGCTTTAACAAAAGATTATTATTTTTTAAACTCATATTGTGAGGTGCATTAATTTCCTTTGTAAACTAACGTACAAGCAAAGAAGATTTACACTTTACTTTCCTTGAAATTTCAAAAGCTATCAACAATGTTTTCAGCGATTCAATGTTATAGCTAACGCATTAAAACAGCACTGAGCCCAGCGAGAACCCGAACACCTAGAGTTTGTTTTACAAACTCTAAATCTCTAGTTAGGTGTTCGGTCAACAGACCGAACAACTCCTTGTTTTTGTTCGTTTTTTTTTTTTTTAGGTGTTCGGTCCACAGACCGAACAACTCCTTGTTTTTGTTCGGTTTTTTTTTTTTTTTTTTTTTTTAGGTGTTCGGTCAACAGACCGAACAACTCCTTGTTTTTGTTCGTTTTTTTTTGTTTTTTTTTTTTTTTCTTTGTTTTGCTTAATCTTCTGATAGTCGTTTGTCCGCAGAAAAAAACATACTTGCAAACCTTTGATCAACTTGAAACTTAATGTGACATTAGAACATAAAGAGCAGAAGACGTGTGAGCAATGACGTCATGATGACGTCATCGGGTGTCAAATTACAAGCCATTTAAGGTCAAAAAAGTGCCCTCATGCCAATGCCTGTATGTTTCTGAATAGGAAAGCTATAATATTCATATTTAAACATTATGATAGATCAAGACACGGGCAACATTTGAAAAGTTAACGCCAAATTCACATGACCTTTACTTCCGGTCGTAACGGAAGGTCAAAGTTTGCCTTTCTGCAATTCTTAACCAAAAAACATTTCCTGCCCAAATTATTCACTTCTGTTTATCCGATCAACCTCAAATTTACACCATGTTAGAACCTTGATGAAACCTCCATCAAGTTGTTGTGACGTCATGATTACGTCATCAGGTGTTGAAATACAGTAAATCAAAATTTAATATTTCAAAAAATCATAACTTAATCATTACTGAATGGATTGCTTCAATCAATACATCATCGGACAGGTCTTTTAAAACTCAACAAATGCTACACAAAGAGTTATCCCGGTTGTTCTTGACTTCCCGCTGAAAATGTAAGTTGAACATTACGTTAGTATTAGCCCGCAGGTCTGGTCATTCTGCTCCATTGACCACGCGTAATCTTGCATGTACATGTAAACAGTACACACACTGCGCCATTGATCTTGGGTGCAAAGTCCACGAAGACTGCATTGCTGTGTCGTGATACGTTATCCATGGTGGCTGTGTCGTGATACGTTATCGATGGTGGCGCTATACCAAGTTAATGGTCCTTTGTTACTGCACTCGTCGATAAATGCAACCATCCTTCGGAAATCTACGATGTTCGACGGTGGTGCAATGAATAGCTCATTGCATAACCTTCGTGTTAGCCATTTGTTGGCTTGGTGGTGAATATCAACTGAACGAGTGTATTTTGCTGAACTGTTTTGGTGATTCACTGATTTGAATAACTTTTGATAACTGAGAAAATGCAATCGGAAAAAGGTCAACATAACTTTGACTCTGATCAACAACGGTTTTTATGCGAATCTAACTATTAGATCCTGTTGAATACTTCAAAGAATTACAATGTGACTAGCAAAATAAATTCAACATAAATTGCACATCGTGTAAACAGTAGGTTCTTATGCCCTTTTCATAATCATGACAAATGATGTTGCTTCACACATAAGGTAGCAAGCATGCGTAGTTTGATAACATTAATTTTTGAATTGTTAGTCTTTTAATTTATCAGTTAAGCATGTTAAGTTTGTGACTATTTACATGAAAATTGTTATACATGTGTATCTAAACTACTTTATGGAGACTCATACAGCAACGATATCACTTTCCCCCGTGTACACTAAAAGTATAAAAGTAATAGGTTTGCAAACGACTTTTTTTTGAAAATTAAAAAATTTTCAATATAAATCTGCTTACGCATTTTAGTAACATAACAGTGCCCCATACCCGAACAAAGGGTACTGAATACTTATTGTTTTATACACTGGAACAAATCAAGTTTTTCATAGATCTATTAGAGAAATTGGCCTTTAATCTTAATCCATTGCCTAACGCAGAATGACATACCCCCTCGCGACTGGCAACGGTGGGTAGCTAGCCAGTCAAGGCACTTGTTACAGACCAACGTGGCACAACGATAGTTGTTTACTATCAGTGCCATGTGGGGTAACGAGAGTTTCCATTCATGTTTTACTTACAACGCAAGTGCAATCTTATCAATGGCGTACTTACTACTACGTACTAGCATTAACATGATTTCCGCTAAGATTCGACGTCTAATTGTTCCCCTACTTGCCCTTCTCATGGCTTTATTATCAATATGGAATTGAAGACGAAGTTTCACTGAGATGACCACCTGCTTCAGTGATTCGTATGATATTTAATTATGTGGGAAAATGCAAGCAGGAAAAGACGAACAATGGTAATATGTTTTGATCATACACCGAGAAGGAAGGATGTGTCATCGGATCGTAATGGGTGTTTCAGACCCTCGTCACGGCATGTGTTTACCTTGCTACACGGGACTAACTTCGGTAAGTTTTCCGTGTGAACATCATTGCTTTTCAAAATGATTCTTTTATTTGATGCACAATTACGTTATAAAGTTTATCCTGTATCATCAAGTGGTGACCGTTGGTGAAATGTTTTTAAAACTAAGGAACGTTTAATATGAACGTCGAAGAGATAGAGTTGGGCAATGGGGGATTGGTATGAATGTTGGCTATGTCACTATAGTCAGAAAATGGTCAGACTGATGAATGTTTTCCGTCAACTTTGTATAGCGACATACTTATTTGAAAACCCTTAGATAAAGTTTCCCCTAATAAGGTTTCGTTTATAAGTTGTTCACATCAAAAACAGGATGTGCACCTTCCACTCATTTTTTTTTGCGTAATTTCCTTACTCTGATATGTTGTATTGTTATGAGCCCTCGAACAGGTTGGTCCTGGAGAGAGCGCAATATAAATTCAATAAATTATTATTATTATTATAAAATCATGAAATGTTGTAAGTCTTGAATTTTATTTATTTGAGCAGTTTCAGCTTGACTTAATTTGCTTTGAGTCATACTTTGTTTATTGTTTTTTCTTCTTCAGAATATACAACACATCAGTACCCGAATGTTCTCCAGTGAAAAAAATCATACTCGTTGCTGTGTTGAATTCCCTAATTTCTTGCTGAATGTATGATGATGCACCATACAGGTAGAAATAGTTATTAACTCGTTAAAACTATTTTATTAGTTAAAATTCACGAGAGGCTTAAATTTGCCGTCTTTATGACTTGCCTTTATCTTGCATAATTATTAAAAACATGTGTTTTTTATTTCAATATTATAAATTTAACAAACCGTTCTGTATGAAGACTAATGTCTAAAAATCAAGCAAGCTATTTTTTAAAATGCAACCAATAGCTCATTGTATGCTCGACTTGTTTTAACAATCAAAGTATCATGCACCGATACATAATGAGAAGCCAAATCACAGTATTTGAAAACCTGTTAAAACTTCTAAGAATTGTAATTTAATAATGTCAACATGATTTGCATAGTCGGATTTATTATAAAGAATCAATATCCATAACGTTGAAACTGATGCAAGCTGCAGTTCAGTGTCGTCATTGTTGTTTCATGTGGCGGGAAGCTAGCCTTTAGTCAAGGCGCACCGCGGCACCCCCGGCCCGGATATCACGCACGAAAAAAGACCAGCGCGAGCGGCCTAGCGCCTTTACCGTATGTACAACGTAGTTCAAGATTATCAATGGCGTACTATTAAGATTATAGATCTAAATACCGCTTATATTCAGCGTCTAATTGTTCCCCTATTCGCCCTTCTCATGGCTTAATGATCAATATGGAATTGAAGACGAAGTTTCACTGAGATGACCACCTGCTTCAGTGATTCGTATGACTTGTAATTGTTTGAGAAAATGCAAGCAGAAAAAGACGAACATTGGTTATGTGTTTATCAAACACCGAGAAGCAGAGACTTGACATCAGCTCATGAATGGGTGTTTCGGACGGCGTCCACGGCAGTGTTTATCGATGCTATATCGGTGCCACACGGTGATAAAACGGTAAGCTTTGTGTGAAAATCATTGCTTTTCAAAATGAGTATTTATTTACTGCACAGTTATGTTATAAAGTTTATCTTTTATCATCAAGTGGTGGCGTTGGTGATGTTTTTAAAACTAAAGAACGTTTAGTGTGATCGTCGAGGAGTTGGGCAATGGGGGATTGGTATGATTGTTGGCTGTGTCACTAAAGTCAGAAAGTGGTCCGACTGAAGAATGTTTGTCGGCAACATTGATGACGTTTGTGTTAAGTAAAGTAGGTTTTGTTTATAAGTTGTTCACTTCCAAAACAATATGTGCACCTTCCACTAACCTTTTCTTGTGCAATTTCCTAAGTTTGAATGTTGTTACTGTTTTGACCCCCCCCCCCTTTGAACAGGTTGGTCATTGAGAGAGCGCATTATAAATTAAATAAATTAGTAGTATTATTATATAAATATGAAACGTTTTAAGTCTTGATTTTTGTTTATTTTAACAGTTTCAGCTTGACTTAATTTTCCTAGAGTCATACTTTGTTTATTTTGTAATATTGTTTTTTTCTTCTTCAGAATACAGCACATCCACCGGCATGGTCTTGGATCCAGTGACAGATTTTCCACGTGTTGTTGTGTTGCATTCCTCATTTCCTGTATGATGCACCATACAGGTAGAAATAGAACTTATAAATCATTATGTTATAAGTCAAAATTCAAGAGAGGCTTAGATTTGCCGTCTTCATGATTTGCCTTCGTTTTGCATTATGATTTACAACAAGTGCCCTTTCAATAGTCTAAAAATTAACAAACTGTTCTGTAGGAAAATCAATATCCAAAAATCAAGCAAATTAAGCTTTTTAAATAATACAACTGCCAGCTCAGAACTTGCTTGACTTATTTTAGCGACATCATCATCAGTGTTTTTGTATTGAACAATCAATGTTTCCTGAACCGCGTATCCACCTCATTGGATTTGAAACCCTGTTAAAAACTTTTCTGAATTGTAACCTAATAATGTCAACATGTATAGTGTGGTTTTTTATCAATACAAAATCGATAACCATCGAAAAATAAATAAACTTACTTTCTAAGTTAATCTTTGTTTTCCACTAGGCACATATTTAAATGCCTATGTCTCGCTAAAAACTTTTTAACTTCATAATGATGTCATAGGTTTTCAAATTTGGCTAAACAAAAGGTTGTTATTTATAAAATTTCTAAACATTTTAGCAGCCCTTTATTTCTTGTGTAACCTATTTATACTTTACTTTCTCTAATATTTCAAAAGCTATCAGGATTGTTTTCAGCGATTCAATGATATAGCTTACGCATTAAAACAGCAGTGAGCCCACCAGCGATACCCGAACACCTAGTGTTTGTTGTCACAAACACGTTAAGTCTAGTTAGGTGTTCGGTCAACAGACCGAACAACTCCTTGTTTTTGTTCGTTTTTTTTTTTTTTTTTTTTTTTTTCTTTGTTTTGCTTAATCTTCTGATAGTCGTTTGTCCGCAGAAAAAAACATACTTGCAAACCTTTGATCAACTTGAAACTTAATGTGACATTAGAACATAAAGAGCAGAAGACGTGTGAGCAATGACGTCATGATGACGTCATCGGGTGTCAAATTACAAGCCATTTAAGGTCAAAAAAGTGCCCTCATGCCAATGCCTGTATGTTTCTGAATAGGAAAGCTATAATATTCATATTTAAACATTATGATAGATCAAGACACGGGCAACATTTGAAAAGTTAACGCCAAATTCACATGACCTTTACTTCCGGTCGTAACGGAAGGTCAAAGTTTGCCTTTCTGCAATTCTTAACCAAAAAACATTTCCTGCCCAAATTCTTCACTTCTGTTTATCCGATCAACCTCAAATTTACACCATGTTAGAACCTTGATGAAACCTCCATCAAGTTGTTGTGACGTCATGATTACGTCATCAGGTGTTGAAATACAGTAAATCAAAATTTAATATTTCAAACAAAAAATCATAACTTAATCATTACTGAATGGATTGCTTCAATCAATACATCATCGGACAGGTCTTTTAAAACTCAACAAATGCTACACAAAGAGTTATCCCGGTTGTTCTTGACTTCCCGCTGAAAATGTAAGTTGAACATTACGTTAGTATTAGCCCGCAGGTCTGGTCATTCTGCTCCATTGACCACGCGTAATCTTGCATGTACATGTAAACAGTACACACACTGCGCCATTGATCTTGGGTGCAAAGTCCACGAAGACTGCATTGCTGTGTCGTGATACGTTATCCATGGTGGCTGTGTCGTGATACGTTATCGATGGTGGCGCTATACCAAGTTAATGGTCCTTTGTTACTGCACTCGTCGATAAATGCAACCATCCTTCGGAAATCTACGATGTTCGACGGTGGTGCAATGAATAGCTCATTGCATAACCTTCGTGTTAGCCATTTGTTGGCTTGGTGGTGAATATCAACTGAACGAGTGTATTTTGCTGAACTGTTTTGGTGATTCACTGATTTGAATAACTTTTGATAACTGAGAAAATGCAATCGGAAAAAGGTCAACATAACTTTGACTCTGATCAACAACGGTTTTTATGCGAATCTAACTATTAGATCCTGTTGAATACTTCAAAGAATTACAATGTGACTAGCAAAATAAATTCAACATAAATTGCACATCGTGTAAACAGTAGGTTCTTATGCCCTTTTCATAATCATGACAAATGATGTTGCTTCACACATAAGGTAGCAAGCATGCGTAGTTTGATAACATTAATTTTTGAATTGTTAGTCTTTTAATTTATCAGTTAAGCATGTTAAGTTTGTGACTATTTACATGAAAATTGTTATACATGTGTATCTAAACTACTTTATGGAGACTCATACAGCAACGATATCACTTTCCCCCGTGTACACTAAAAGTATAAAAGTAATAGGTTTGCAAACGACTTTTTTTTGAAAATTAAAAAACTTTCAATATAAATCTGCTTACGCATTTTAGTAACATAACAGTGCCCCATACCCGAACAAAGGGTACTGAATACTTATTGTTTTATACACTGGAACAAATCAAGTTTTTCATAGATCTATTAGAGAAATTGGCCTTTAATCTTAATCCATTGCCTAACGCAGAATGACATACCCCCTCGCGACTGGCAACGGTGGGTAGCTAGCCAGTCAAGGCACTTGTTACAGACCAACGTGGCACAACGATAGTTGTTTACTATCAGTGCCATGTGGGCGTAACGAGAGTTTCCATTCATGTTTTACTTACAACGCAAGTGCAATCTTATCAATGGCGTACTTACTACTACGTACTAGCATTAACATGATTTCCGCTAAGATTCGACGTCTAATTGTTCCCCTACTTGCCCTTCTCATGGCTTTATTATCAATATGGAATTGAAGACGAAGTTTCACTGAGATGACCACCTGCTTCAGTGATTCGTATGATATTTAATTATGTGGGAAAATGCAAGCAGGAAAAGACGAACAATGGTAATATGTTTTGATCATACACCGAGAAGGAAGGATGTGTCATCGGATCGTAATGGGTGTTTCAGACCCTCGTCACGGCATGTGTTTACCTTGCTACACGGGACTAACTTCGGTAAGTTTTCCGTGTGAACATCATTGCTTTTCAAAATGATTCTTTTATTTGATGCACAATTACGTTATAAAGTTTATCCTGGAGAGAGCGCAATATAAATTCAATAAATTATTATTATTATAAAATCATGAAATGTTGTAAGTCTTGAATTTTATTTATTTGAGCAGTTTCAGCTTGACTTAATTTGCTTTGAGTCATACTTTGTTTATTGTTTTTTCTTCTTCAGAATATACAACACATCAGTACCCGAATGTTCTCCAGTGAAAAAAATCATACTCGTTGCTGTGTTGAATTCCCTAATTTCTTGCTGAATGTATGATGATGCACCATACAGGTAGAAATAGTTATTAACTCGTTAAAACTATTTTATTAGTTAAAATTCACGAGAGGCTTAAATTTGCCGTCTTTATGACTTGCCTTTATCTTGCATAATTATTAAAAACATGTGTTTTTTATTTCAATATTATAAATTTAACAAACCGTTCTGTATGAAGACTAATGTCTAAAAATCAAGCAAGCTATTTTTTAAAATGCAACCAATAGCTCATTGTATGCTCGACTTGTTTTAACAATCAAAGTATCATGCACCGATACATAATGAGAAGCCAAATCACAGTATCTGAAAACCTGTTAAAACTTCTAAGAATTGTAATTTAATAATGTCAACATGATTTGCATAGTCGGATTTATTATAAAGAATCAATATCCATTGGAAAATAAATAAACTTCTGTGAGTGGCATACATGATAGTTGTACTTGTGAGTAATTCAAAGGCTCGTTTTAAGATATGCAACCAAAACGAAAGGAAATTCGAAAAATGTATGCTGCTCTGTATGAAAGGACAATATTGACCCTCTGCCCTTTCAAATAAATTAAATAATGTACTCTTCGTTTTTCACTTACAATTTAAAGCACATAATTAAATACCAATGTCTCGATAAGAACTTATCTAACGTCATGACGTCATCAGTTTTCAAATGTAGGATAAGGATAAGGATAAGGATCATTTTTTTTAGCAACCAAAATAGGGTTGGATTCGTTAATTTGGCTTTAACAAAAGATTATTATTTTTTACAATTTATATTGTGAGGTGCATTAATTTCCTGTGTAAACTAACGTTCAATCAACGAAGATTTACACTTTACTTTCCTTGAAATTTCAAAAGCTATCAACAATGTTTTCAGCGATTCAATGATATAGCTAACGCATTAAAACAGCACTGAGCCCAGCGAGAACCCGAACACCTAGAGTTTGTTTTACAAACTCTAAATCTCTAGTGAATTTTTGAGTTTGTTCCATCTCAAAAATACACACAAATCGTTGTCCGCAGACTTTGACATCCTTCCCAAGCTCGTACGGTCATGAAACTTGGCAACAGTGTTACACCTGATAAATAGATGAAACAGAAGTTTTGACAACATAATGACGTTATCCAATGATTTATTGGGTAATTTAATGATATTTATTTGTTAATCAAATTTTGAGTTTTTGGTTTAACAACCAGAACTCACAAACTAAGAACGATAAATTCGTTGTTATTTCTTGAAAACCACTGCAAGCAGTCATGCGACAATTCATGCATGGTTACTTTCGAGACACATTGTCAATGTAACTGTGAATCTATCAAATGTACAATGTACTGGTTAAATTTACACAATAGTGTCTAGACTCTGAAGTTTAATTTAGTACGTACATTGTGTCAGACAATAAACCATTGCAAGCAGCTATGCGATAAGTCGAGACACTTTGTCAAGGTAACTGTGAAGCTATCAAATCGTCATCCACCGATTTCACGAACTGACACACACGTAGACAGTAAAAACTAACAATTGTAGCAAACGGCATTTAATGTTGAAGGCTTTTATAAAATCCCGCTTTCCTTCAAAACGTCACTAGTTTTCTAACAGTGGAGACTTGTTGCTTTGAACTTCATATATATGGTGCTTATGACTGCTTTTCGTCCTAAATTAATAAGCAATAAAGTAAAACGTTTTGTGTTAGTAGGCCTACGTGAAATCAAAAATTGATGCAACATGTTTTCGAGCTTGAAACATGAGTACCGTAGCTCACAGTATTCCGAGATGGGATGAGAAACAACTTCTGACTCGATCAAGCATATTCTGTAGATTTCAAAATTAAACTTATTTTGTTTGACACTCTTGAAAAATAGACGATTGATTACATTATAACATAAGAGAACACATAAAGTAGCATACCGCGCCACACAGTCTTATGGATGTGTTTTTTTTACCACACAGGCCATAAAACAAGAATTGTGGTGAGCGAAATGTATTGACTTTACGTTGGGCACTGGTGACGTCATGATGACGTCGCACAACGTTTAGCCTAACAAACACATCTACAGTATCCCACAAGTACACAATCGAAAACAGTTGATCGGACTTAAACTGTTCGAGATATGGTGGTCTCAAGATTTGCTAGTTATATTCATGTCATTATGTATTATACAATAAACCATTGCAAGCAGTTCTGCAACAAGGTATGGATTTTTACCATGTGCAAGTCCTCGCACAACTTAATGGAATAAGCTACAGAAAGGCGAGTGGCCCCGATAATATTTCGGTAATATTTTTTTTTTTTTACTTTCAAAATTTTATTTTTAATTTGATAAATTATCAAGCCCCCAAAATTACTGTATTATAACTACACACTTGGTAAGAAAATACTTATCTAAATTCACTGAGAGTGGAATTTGAAAATAATCGTTTTAAATGCGTCGTGATAAGGCATCAGCAATCATGTTATCTTTGCCCTTAACATTAACTACTTCAATGTCAAACTCGTGGAGACTTGAACTCCATCTGAGTAATCTCTCATATTATGGTTTTTCATCTTTTGGATGAAAACCAGTGGATTGTGGTCAGTATACACAGTGATGGTTTGGGTAGGGGTCCTTAAATACACTTCAAAATGCTTCAAAATTAACCAAACTAGACTTAACGTGTTTGTGACAACAAACACTAGGTGTTCGGGTATCGCTGGGGTCAGTGCTGTGTCAATGCGTGAGATATTTCATTAAGTTGAACTTTGATGTTATTACTGTTTTGAGGTGCGTAACAAACTACACACCGAGTATGATGCACCATACAGGTAGAAATAGTTATTAACTCGTTAAAAATATTTTATTAGTTAAAATTCACGAGAGGCTTAAACTTGCCGTCTTCATGACGTGCCTTTATCTTGCATAATTATTTAAAACAAGTGTCTTTTCTTTCAATATTATAAATTTAACAAACCGTTCGGTATGAAGACTAATGTCTAAAAATCAAGCAAGCTATTTTAAAACATGCAACCGTAGCTCATACTTGACTTGTTTTAATGACATCATCGTCAGTGCATATGGGCGCACCACACCAAATAAGCCAGAATTAATGCGCCAAGCTACTTATCATAATTTGTAAACCCACAACTTATTTTTAATTACAACGTTTTGAGGGTCATGCAATTAATAGATTGTGTAAATATAATAATCTATCACAACCTGGGGGTTCTGTGCTTCAACTTTTGAGGAGACTTGATAAATTTAGGCGTTAAAGTTGGCCCTATTTGACCGGGTAAGTAGAGAAGTGCTTCACGAAAACTGGCAGCAAGTCGGTTTTGGAAAAATACAAATTTTCGCGTTTTTTTCTTCTGGGGTAGTTAGCAAAAATTCCAAACGGCTGACCTGGCAAAAATTGAAAAGAATTCTGAAGTTCAGTCGTCCGAAAATATGTTTGATTGGTTTTCAAGAGGCTGAGAGACTTTCACGATTTGTTGAGTATTTTTGAATATTTATCATTTAGCATTGGTTCCTGTGGGAGTTTATTTAGTGTGGTGCGCCCTATATATACAACATGGCGGCGCCCGTGCAGCCATGTTTGTGTTCTGTTTACATTTATGTAGGCTTGAAACAACGACAGTAATGAGTTGTGTGGGGGCATTGTTTGTCACTTTGTTGCTGTTTTTACATTGGAAACATCATTTCTTTGACTGTAAACTGTTAGTATAGCAATAATGTTTCTATTTCCTCAAATTACAATACATTTATTAACCGAGAATAATTCAACGTTTCACACTCAAAGAGGGGTTTGCTTTCTAAACCTGCATGGTTAAACTATGAAAAGTAATAAGTATGAGACTGACGGTTTTAGTCACATTCAAAGAATCATGAGCTAACGTGGCTGGTTGAATATGAAAAAGGAGAGAAAAACCACCAACAGACTATTTGAAGAGGAGTAGGGGAGGTGGTGGATATGTCATCATATATGTCAAGTTTCCGGAAAGTGAATACACTCTGATGCGTGATGTGTAAACCCTAGGCCTAGCCCCCAACCAGCAGCCTAAACCCTACACTATACTGTACAACCCTCGGCAAAAACCGTAGCCGTCAGCCCAAACCCCAGCCCCCAGCCCCCAGCCCAAACCCTACACCCAAGCCGAATCATATCCCCCAGCCCTAACCCTAGCCCCTAGCCGAAATCATAGCCCCAGCCCAAACCCTAACCCCCAGCCGAGCCTACCCCCAAAGCCCAAAACCCTAGCCGTCAGCCCGGACCCTATCCCCCAGCCCAAACACCTTATTAGCTTACAGTCTTAACTCTTAACTCTTAACTATAGTCCAATTGTTCCCGTTCACCCACAATTTATTAACCGTAAAGTGTCTGGAAGGGCATTTTGCAACAAGCCCCGCCCACGCCCCGCCCACCCATTCACCCCCTTATCCCAGCTAGGTAAAATGAAACTTGGAATGACAATTAAACGTGGTAAAATGACCTATGTATATTCTTTTTTGTTATAAAGTTCATCATTTTAAACTCAATATAATTACATGGTTAAAAATTGTTGGCGGGTAAGCAAAATCTACCCCCCCCCCCCTTCTTAGGCCCTCCCTCTTCAATCCCCTTTCCCTTTTACAGCTTCCACATTAGTTAACCCCCCTCTTGTCAATTATTAAAAATAATTGTAAGGCGTTTAGAATCGTATAACTTAAAAAAAGAGATAAGTTTATAACTTGTTGAGTGACTAGGATTTGGATATAACAACTGACTTGTCATTAGAGTGTACACAGCGTGTAATGCAGGTTTTTCTTATCGCATTGCTTAGAGTACATGTAAATGCTCAAACATGTTTGACCTTGTTGTAGACGAACGCAATAACATTTTCAATTCATTTTTTCAGATATCAAGTCTGTGACTTATTTTCAACAATTTAAGCATAATTTTTTAACCATAAAGAATAATTAAGTGCCCTTATAGGGCGCACCACACCAAATAAGCCAGAATTAATGCGCCAAGCTACTTATCATAATTTGTAAACCCACAACTTATTTTTAATTACAACGTTTTGAGGGTCATGCAATTAATAGATTGTGTAAATATAATAATCTATCACAACCTGGGGGTTCTGTGCTTCAACTTTTGAGGAGACTTGATAAATTTAGGCGTTAAAGTTGGCCCTATTTGACCGGGTAAGTAGAGAAGTGCTTCACGAAAACTGGCAGCAAGTCGGTTTTGGAAAAATACAAATTTTCGCGTTTTTTTCTTCTGGGGTAGTTAGCAAAAATTCCAAACGGCTGACCTGGCAAAAATTGAAAAGAATTCTGAAGTTCAGTCGTCCGAAAATATGTTTGATTGGTTTTCAAGAGGCTGAGAGACTTTCACGATTTGTTGAGTATTTTTGAATATTTATCATTTAGCATTGGTTCCTGTGGGAGTTTATTTAGTGTGGTGCGCCCTATATATACAACATGGCGGCGCCCGTGCAGCCATGTTTGTGTTCTGTTTACATTTATGTAGGCTTGAAACAACGACAGTAATGAGTTGTGTGGGGGCATTGTTTGTCACTTTGTTGCTGTTTTTACATTGGAAACATCATTTCTTTGACTGTAAACTGTTAGTATAGCAATAATGTTTCTATTTCCTCAAATTACAATACATTTATTAACCGAGAATAATTCAACGTTTCACACTCAAAGAGGGGTTTGCTTTCTAAACCTGCATGGTTAAACTATGAAAAGTAATAAGTATGAGACTGACGGTTTTAGTCACATTCAAAGAATCATGAGCTAACGTGGCTGGTTGAATATGAAAAAGGAGAGAAAAACCACCAACAGACTATTTGAAGAGGAGTAGGGGAGGTGGTGGATATGTCATCATATATGTCAAGTTTCCGGAAAGTGAATACACTCTGATGCGTGATGTGTAAACCCTAGGCCTAGCCCCCAACCAGCAGCCTAAACCCTACACTATACTGTACAACCCTCGGCAAAAACCGTAGCCGTCAGCCCAAACCCCAGCCCCCAGCCCCCAGCCCAAACCCTACACCCAAGCCGAATCATATCCCCCAGCCCTAACCCTAGCCCCTAGCCGAAATCATAGCCCCAGCCCAAACCCTAACCCCCAGCCGAGCCTACCCCCAAAGCCCAAAACCCTAGCCGTCAGCCCGGACCCTATCCCCCAGCCCAAACACCTTATTAGCTTACAGTCTTAACTCTTAACTCTTAACTATAGTCCAATTGTTCCCGTTCACCCACAATTTATTAACCGTAAAGTGTCTGGAAGGGCATTTTGCAACAAGCCCCGCCCACGCCCCGCCCACCCATTCACCCCCTTATCCCAGCTAGGTAAAATGAAACTTGGAATGACAATTAAACGTGGTAAAATGACCTATGTATATTCTTTTTTGTTATAAAGTTCATCATTTTAAACTCAATATAATTACATGGTTAAAAATTGTTGGCGGGTAAGCAAAATCTACCCCCCCCCCCTTCTTAGGCCCTCCCTCTTCAATCCCCTTTCCCTTTTACAGCTTCCACATTAGTTAACCCCCCTCTTGTCAATTATTAAAAATAATTGTAAGGCGTTTAGAATCGTATAACTTAAAAAAAGAGATAAGTTTATAACTTGTTGAGTGACTAGGATTTGGATATAACAACTGACTTGTCATTAGAGTGTACACAGCGTGTAATGCAGGTTTTTCTTATCGCATTGCTTAGAGTACATGTAAATGCTCAAACATGTTTGACCTTGTTGTAGACGAACGCAATAACATTTTCAATTCATTTTTTCAGATATCAAGTCTGTGACTTATTTTCAACAATTTAAGCATAATTTTTTAACCATAAAGAATAATTAAGTGCCCTTATAGGGCGCACCACACCAAATAAGCCAGAATTAATGCGCCAAGCTACTTATCATAATTTGTAAACCCACAACTTATTTTTAATTACAACGTTTTGAGGGTCATGCAATTAATAGATTGTGTAAATATAATAATCTATCACAACCTGGGGGTTCTGTGCTTCAACTTTTGAGGAGACTTGATAAATTTAGGCGTTAAAGTTGGCCCTATTTGACCGGGTAAGTAGAGAAGTGCTTCACGAAAACTGGCAGCAAGTCGGTTTTGGAAAAATACAAATTTTCGCGTTTTTTTCTTCTGGGGTAGTTAGCAAAAATTCCAAACGGCTGACCTGGCAAAAATTGAAAAGAATTCTGAAGTTCAGTCGTCCGAAAATATGTTTGATTGGTTTTCAAGAGGCTAAGAGACTTTCACGATTTGTTGAGTATTTTTGAATATTTATCATTTAGCATTGGTTCCTATGGAAGTTTATTTAGTGTGGTGCGCCCATATGTTTAGAACAATCAATGATTCATGCACTGATACTTATTGAGTATCCAACTCACTGTTTTTTAAACCCTGTTAAAAACTTTTCAGAAATGTTACTTAATAATGTCAACATGAATAGCATAAAATAGTGGGTTTTTTTATTAATCAATAAAGATTCGAAAAACCATCGAAAAATAAATAAACTACATTGAATGGAATACATAATACTTAAAAGTTGTACTTGTGTGTCATTCAAAGGCTCGTTTCAAGATCTGTGGCCAAGATGAAGGGGAAGTGGGAAAATTTTTCCTCTGTATGACTATGAACTGACAATGGACCCTTTGCCCTTTCAAAATAATCTAAATAATGTACTCTTTTGCTTATATTTTTTGTAAGTTCATCTTTGTTTTCCACTTGGCACATATTTAAATACCTTTGTCGATAAAAACTTTTCTAACTTAAGAATGATGTCATCGGTTTTCATATCTGGCTAAACAAAAGGTTATTATTACAAAAATTAGGAAATTTCATATTTTGAGTTGCCTTTATTTCCTGTGTAAACAAACGTATAAACGTAGCAGATTTACCCTTTACATTCTTTGTAATTTCAAAAGCTATCAACATTGTTTTAGGCAAATCAATGATATAGCTAACGCATTATTATTTTTTTACTTTTGCTTAAGTGTGTTGTTTGTTACGCACCTCAAAACAGTAATAGCACCAAAGTTCAACTTAATGAAATAGCTCACGCATTGACACAGCACTGACCCCAGCGATACCCGAACACCTAGTGTTTGTTGTCACAAACACGTTAAGTCTAGTTTTTTCTTTGTTTTGCTTAATCTTCTGATAGTCGTTTGTCCGCAGAAAAAAACATACTTGCAAACCTTTGATCAACTTGAAACTTAATGTGACATTAGAACATAAAGAGCAGAAGACGTGTGAGCAATGACGTCATGATGACGTCATCGGGTGTCAAATTACAAGCCATTTAAGGTCAAAAAAGTGCCCTCATGCCAATGCCTGTATGTTTCTGAATAGGAAAGCTATAATATTCATATTTAAACATTATGATAGATCAAGACACGGGCAACATTTGAAAAGTTAACGCCAAATTCACATGACCTTTACTTCCGGTCGTAACGGAAGGTCAAAGTTTGCCTTTCTGCAATTCTTAACCAAAAAACATTTCCTGCCCAAATTCTTCACTTCTGTTTATCCGATCAACCTCAAATTTACACCATGTTAGAACCTTGATAAAACCTCCATCAAGTTGTTGTGACGTCATGATTACGTCATCAGGTGTTGAAATACAGTAAATCAAAATTTAATATTTCAAAAAATCATAACTTAATCATTACTGAATGGATTGCTTCAATCAATACATCATCGGACAGGTCTTTTAAAACTCAACAAATGCTACACAAAGAGTTATCCCGGTTGTTCTTGACTTCCCGCTGAAAATGTAAGTTGAACATTACGTTAGTATTAGCCCGCAGGTCTGGTCATTCTGCTCCATTGACCACATGTAATCTTGCATGTACATGTAAACAGTACACACACTGCGCCATTGATCTTGGGTGCAAAGTCCACGAAGACTGCATTGCTGTGTCGTGATACGTTATCCATGGTGGCTGTGTCGTGATACGTTATCGATGGTGGCGCTATACCAAGTTAATGGTCCTTTGTTACTGCACTCGTCGATAAATGCAACCATCCTTCGGAAATCTACGATGTTCGACGGTGGTGCAATGAATAGCTCATTGCATAACCTTCGTGTTAGCCATTTGTTGGCTTGGTGGTGAATATCAACTGAACGAGTGTATTTTGCTGAACTGTTTTGGTGATTCACTGATTTGAATAACTTTTGATAACTGAGAAAATGCAATCGGAAAAAGGTCAACATAACTTTGACTCTGATCAACAACGGTTTTTATGCGAATCTAACTATTAGATCCTGTTGAATACTTCAAAGAATTACAATGTGACTAGCAAAATAAATTCAACATTAATTGCACATCGTGTAAACAGTAGGTTCTTATGCCCTTTTCATAATCATGACAAATGATGTTGCTTCACACATAAGGTAGCAAGCATGCGTAGTTTGATAACATTAATTTTTGAATTGTTAGTCTTTTAATTTATCAGTTAAGCATGTTAAGTTTGTGACTATTTACATGAAAATTGTTATACATGTGTATCTAAACTACTTTATGGAGACTCATACAGCAACGATATCACTTTCCCCCGTGTACACTAAAAGTATAAAAGTAATAGGTTTGCAAACGACTTTTTTTTGAAAATTAAAAAACTTTCAATATAAATCTGCTTACGCATTTTAGTAACATAACAGTGCCCCATACCCGAACAAAGGGTACTGAATACTTATTGTTTTATACACTGGAACAAATCAAGTTTTTCATAGATCTATTAGAGAAATTGGCCTTTAATCTTAATCCATTGCCTAACGCAGAATGACATACCCCCTCGCGACTGGCAACGGTGGGTAGCTAGCCAGTCAAGGCACTTGTTACAGACCAACGTGGCACAACGATAGTTGTTTACTATCAGTGCCATGTGGGCGTAACGAGAGTTTCCATTCATGTTTTACTTACAACGCAAGTGCAATCTTATCAATGGCGTACTTACTACTACGTACTAGCATTAACATGATTTCCGCTAAGATTCGACGTCTAATTGTTCCCCTACTTGCCCTTCTCATGGCTTTATTATCAATATGGAATTGAAGACGAAGTTTCACTGAGATGACCACCTGCTTCAGTGATTCGTATGATATTTAATTATGTGGGAAAATGCAAGCAGGAAAAGACGAACAATGGTAATATGTTTTGATCATACACTGAGAAGGAAGGATGTGTCATCGGATCGTAATGGGTGTTTCAGACCCTCGTCACGGCATGTGTTTACCTTGCTACACGGGACTAACTTCGGTAAGTTTTCCGTGTGAACATCATTGCTTTTCAAAATGATTCTTTTATTTGATGCACAATTACGTTATAAAGTTTATCCTGTATCATCAAGTGGTGACCGTTGGTGAAATGTTTTTAAAACTAAGGAACGTTTAATATGAACGTCGAAGAGATAGAGTTGGGCAATGGGGGATTGGTATGAATGTTGGCTATGTCACTATAGTCAGAAAATGGTCAGACTGATGAATGTTTTCCGTCAACTTTGTATAGCGACATACTTATTTGAAAACCCTTCGATAAAGTTTCCCCTAATAAGGTTTCGTTTATAAGTTGTTCACATCAAAAACAGGATGTGCACCTTCCACTCATTTTTTTTGGCGTAATTTCCTTACTCTGATATGTTGTATTGTTATGAGCCCTCGAACAGGTTGGTCCTGGAGAGAGCGCAATATAAATTCAATAAATTATTATTATTATTATAAAATCATGAAATGTTGTAAGTCTTGAATTTTATTTATTTGAGCAGTTTCAGCTTGACTTAATTTGCTTTGAGTCATACTTTGTTTATTGTTTTTTCTTCTTCAGAATATACAACACATCAGTACCCGAATGTTCTCCAGTGAAAAAAATCATACTCGTTGCTGTGTTGAATTCCCTAATTTCTTGCTGAATGTATGATGATGCACCATACAGGTAGAAATAGTTATTAACTCGTTAAAACTATTTTATTAGTTAAAATTCACGAGAGGCTTAAATTTGCCGTCTTTATGACTTGCCTTTATCTTGCATAATTATTAAAAACATGTGTTTTTTATTTCAATATTATAAATTTAACAAACCGTTCTGTATGAAGACTAATGTCTAAAAATCAAGCAAGCTATTTTTTAAAATGCAACCAATAGCTCATTGTATGCTCGACTTGTTTTAACAATCAAAGTATCATGCACCGATACATAATGAGAAGCCAAATCACAGTATTTGAAAACCTGTTAAAACTTCTAAGAATTGTAATTTAATAATGTCAACATGATTTGCATAGTCGGATTTATTATAAAGAATCAATATCCATTGGAAAATAAATAAACTTCTGTGAGTGGCATACATGATAGTTGTACTTGTGAGTAATTCAAAGGCTCGTTTTAAGATATGCAACCAAAACGAAAGGAAATTCGAAAAATGTATGCTGCTCTGTATGAAAGGACAATATTGACCCTCTGCCCTTTCAAATAAATTAAATAATGTACTCTTCGTTTTTCACTTACAATTTAAAGCACATAATTAAATACCAATGTCTCGATAAGAACTTATCTAACGTCATGACGTCATCAGTTTTCAAATGTAGGATAAGGATAAGGATAAGGATCATTTTTTTTAGCAACCAAAATAGGGTTGGATTCGTTAATTTGGCTTTAACAAAAGATTATTATTTTTTTAAATTTATATTGTGAGGTGCATTAATTTCCTGTGTAAACTAACGTTCAATCAACGAAGATTTACACTTTACTTTCCTTGAAATTTCAAAAGCTATCAACAATGTTTTCAGCGATTCAATGATATAGCTAACGCATTAAAACAGCACTGAGCCCAGCGAGAACCCGAACACCTAGAGTTTGTTTTACAAACTCTAAATCTCTAGTTAGGTGTTCGGTCCACAGACCGAACAACTCCTTGTTTTTGTTCGGTTTTTTTTTTTTTTTTTTTTTTTTTTTTTTTTTTTTCTTTGTTTTGCTTATTCTTCTGATTGTAGTTTGTCCGCAGAAAAAACCATACTTGCAAACCTTTGATCAACTTGAAACTTAATGTGACATTAGAACATAAAGAGCAGAAGACGTGTGAGCAATGACGTCATGATGACGTCATCGGGTGTCAAATTACAAGCCATTTAAGGTCAAAAAAGTGCCCTCATGCCAATGCCTGTATGTTTCTGAATAGGAAAGCTATAATATTCATATTTAAACAATATGATAGATCAAGACACGGGCAACATTTGAAAAGTTAACGCCAAAATCACATGACCTTTACTTCCGGTCGTACTGGAAGGTCAAAGTTAGCCTTTGTGCAATTCTTTAAATTTTGTCATGGTACAATTTTCCGGCGAAATTATTAACTTCAGTATATCTGATCAACTTAAAATTTATACCATGTAAGGACCCTTGATAAAACCTCCATCAAGCAGTTGTGACGTCATGATGACGTCATCATGTGTCAAATTACAAGGTTTTAAAGATTAACAATTTTAATCTTTGAAAATCTATATAAAATCAAGACGAAGGGACCGTCGATTGCCTAACGCAGCATTCATACCCCCTAGCCTCGCGACTGATTCCATTGCGCAACGGTGGGTAGGCTTGCTAGTCAAGACGCTTGTTGGGGGACACTATGAATAATCAACGCGTACAGCTACCTTGTAATGTTGACATCATCGTGTTTGCGTCTTTACAGAAGGCTACATGTTGTGTACTCCAATGTAGTGCAAATCAATGGCGTACTAACGTTATACATGTAGACCTGATCTGCTCAGATTCGGTGTCTAATTGTTCCCCTATTCGCCCTTCTCATGGCTTAATTATCAATATGGAATTGAAGACGAAGTATCACTGAGATGACCACCTGCTTCAGTGATTCGTATGACTTGTAATTATGTGAGAAAATGCAAGCAGAAAAAGACCAACATTGGCGTTATGTTTTGTTCACACACCGAGAAGCACGGACTTGACACCGGCTCGCGAAGGGCGAGTAGGACCGGGACTTTATCGCTGCAGTGCATGCAACACGGGAATTTAAACGGTAAGCTTCGTACACATGTAGACCTGATCTGCTCAAATTCGGTGTCTAATTGTTCCCCTATTCGCCCTTCTCATGGCTTAATGATCAATATGGAATTGAAGACGAAGTTTTACTGAGATGACCTCTTGCTTCAGTGATTCGTATGACTTGTACTTATGTGAGAAAATGCAAGCAGAAAAGACCAACATTGGCGTTATGTTTTGTTCGCATATACCGAGAAGCACGGACTTGACACCGGCTCGCGAAGGGCGAGTTGGACCGGGACTTTACGGATCGCTGCAGTGCAACACGGGAATTTAAACGGTAAGCTTCGTACGATGAACATCATTGCTTTTCAAAATTATTCTTTTATTTAATGCACAGTTTTGTTATGAAGTTTACCCTTAATCATCAAGTGGCCACTTTGGTGACGTTTTTAAACTAAGGAACGTTTTAGTATGATTGTCGAACGAAGAGGTAAAATTGGGCAATTGGAAACGGGCATGATTTTTGGCTGTGTCACTTGTCAGATTGATGAATGTTTTCCGTCAACTCTTGTATTATGACATGAATATTTAAAAACCCTGCGATCAAGGTTTTTCTACGAAAGCCCATTAGCGCCACAAAGAAAAAACAAATCAAATCCGTTATTACGGATTCGAATCCGTTATTATGGATTCGCAATCCGTTATTACGGATTCGCAATCCGTTATTACAGATTCGCAATCCGTTATTACAGATTCGCAATCCGTTATTACGGATTCGCAATCCGTTATTACGGATTCGCAATCCGTTATTATATTACGGATTCACTCGATGATCCCTCGAAGGCGCTATTTGCGTTGGACAGTAATGGTTTATTATATTGATTATATTTTTAAACATCTTTCCAACCATATTCATTTCAATTCACTTCATAACAAACGCTTTTTATATGATAGAGGGATATAGGTCCGGCCTTTCAGTTTCTTAAACCACGTTTTTTCCCCGTAAAGACCCACAAAGTTATTACAATTTCAACGGTTAGAACTGTGTATTTGTAAACATGCACTTTAACTTAGTTAAATATTTTGCTGTACATAGTAGTAGTTCATTAAGTGTACAATGGTTGCGGTGACTCGATTTGTACGAAAGCCCATTAGCGCCACAAAAAAAAAAATCAAATCCGTTATTACGGATTCGAATCCGTTATTACGGATTCGCAATCCATTATTACGGATTCCCAATCCGTTATTACGGATTCGCAATCCCTTATTACGGATTCGCAATCCGTTATTAAGGATTCGCAATCCGTTATTACGGTTTCGCAATCCGTTATAACGGATTCGCAATACGGATTCGCAATCCGTTATTACGGATTCGCAATACGGATTCGCAATCCGTTATTACGGATTCGCAATCTGTTATTACGGATTCACTCGAGGATCCCTCGATGGCGTTTGCGTTGGACAGTAATGGTTTAATCTGCCAAACTTTTATTAAGCCCAAAGGACGACGTGTTCATAATTTTATGTTTCATTATTTTTTTTTAAGTACATGAAGTAACTGCAAATCGAGTCACCGCAACCAGACTGACCGCAACCATTGTACACGAACAACTACTACAGCAAAATATTGAACTAAGTTGAAGTGCTTGTTTACAAATACACAGTTCTAACCATTGAAATTTGACTTTGTGTCTTTACGGAAAAAACACATGGTTTAAGAAAGGCCGGACCTATCCCACTATCCTATAAAAAGCGTTTGTTATGAAGTGAATTGAAATGAATAGGATGGTTGGAAAGATGTTTAAAAGTAGAATATAATAAATATAATAAACCATTACTGTCCAACGCAAATAGCGCCATCGAGAGATCCTCGAGTGAATCCGTAATAACGGTTTGCGAATCCGTAATAACGTATTGCGAATCTGTAATAACGGTTTGCGAATCCGTAATGACGGATTGCGAATCCGTAATAACTGATTGCGAATCCGTAATAACAAATTCGAATTCGTAATAACGAATTAGATTTTTCTTTTTTTGTGGCGCTAATGGGCTTTCGTAGATTTGCAGTTACTTAAACAAAACTAATGAAACATAAAATTATGAACCCGTCGTCCTTGGGCTTAATAAAAGTTAGGCAGAATAAATCATCTGTCCAACGCAATTAGCGCCATCGAGGGAACCTCGAGTGAATCCGTAATAACGTATTATGAATCTGTAATAACGGATTGCGAGTCGTCCTTTGGGCTTAATAAAAGTTAGGCAGAATAAACCATCTGTCCAACGCAAATAGCGCCATCGAGAGATCCTCGAGTGAATCCGTAATTAACGTATTATGAATCCGTAATAACGGATTGCGAATCCGTTATAACGGATTGCGAATCCGTTATAACGGATTGCAAATCCGTTATAACGGATTGCGAATCCGTTATAACGGATTGCAACTCCGTATTGCGAATCCATTATAACGGATTGCGAATCTGTAATATAACGGATTGCTAATTCGTAATAACGGATTCGAATCCGTAATAACGGATTTTTAATTTTTTTTTGTGGCGCTAATGGGCTTTCGTATTTTTCTAAGAATCTTTTGTTTATAAGTCAACTTTAAAAACGGTATGTGCACCTTCCACTAACAAATTACTCTAATAATATTATTGGTCCTGGATAGAGTGGAATATAAATTCAATAAATTATTAGTATTATTATACAATGATAAAATATTTTTGTTAGGTCTTAAATTGTATTTATTTGAACAGTTTCCGCTTGACTTAATTTTCCGTCAGTCTTACTTTGTTTATAATTGTTTTTTTCTTTTTCAGAATACAGCACATCCAGTACCCAAAATGGTCTCTCCAAGTGAAAGATTTCCTACTCGTTGTTGTGTTGCATTCCTAATTTCCTCGCTGAGTATGCACCATATACAGGTAGAAATAGTACTCAACTAATTATGTTATTAGTCAAAATTCACGAGAGGTTTAGACTTGCCGTCTTCATGACTTGCCATTTCTTTCAATATCCTAAATTTAACAAACCGTTCTGTATAAAGATCATAGCTAAAGATCATAGCTAAAAATCAAGCAATTATTTTTTTTAAATGCAACCAATAGCTCATACTTGACTTATTTTTTAGACATCATCAGTGCATCCAGTGCCTGAAAGGTGTACAGTGAAAGTTTCACACCCGTTGTTGTAGTGTATGATGCCCCATAGAGGTAGATGGTGCATCAGTTAATAACTCATTATGTTATTAGAATATTTTCAAGAGAGGCTTAGACTTGACTCATGCTTTGTCTTTGCCTTGCATAATTATCATAAACAAATGTCTTTTCTTTTAATATTCTAAATTTAACAAACCGTTCTGTATGACAATCAATGTCTAAAAATCAAACAAGCTAATTTAAAACATGCAACCGATAGCTCATAATACTTGACTAATTTTAATGACATCTTCATCAGTGCATATGTTTTGAACAATTAATGATTCATGCACCGATACTTAATGAGTATCCAACTCACTGTAAAAAGTTTCAGAATTGTAACTTAATAATGTCAACATAAATATCATCTAATGTGGTTTTTTAATCAAAAAAGAATCGATATCCATTGACAAATAAATAAACTTCAGTGAATGGCATATATAATAGCTGAACGTGTGGGTCATTCAAAGGATTGTTTCAACATCTGCTGCCAAGATGAAGGGGAACGGGAAAATGTTCCTCTGCTGTATGACTATAAAATGACAATGGACCTTTTGCTCTTTCAAATAATTTAAATAATGTACTCTTTCGCTGTTTTTTTGTGTGTAAGTTAATCTTTGTTTTTCACTTGGCACATATGTAAATATCTATGTCTCGATAAAAACATTTGTAACTTCATAATGATGTCATAAGTTTTCAAATCTGGCTAAACAAAAGTTTGTTATTTATAAAATTTCATATCTTGAGTAGCTTTTATTTCCTGTGTAAGAAGATTTACACTTTACTTTCTTTAAAATTTACAAGCTATCAACAATGTTTTCAGCGATTCAATGATATAGCTAACGCATTAAAACAGCACTGAGCCCAGCGAGAACCCGAACACCTAGTGTTTGTTTGACAAACACTAAATTCTAGTGAATTTTTGAGTTTGTTCCATCTCAAAAATACACACAAATCGTTGTCCGCAGACTTTAACATCCTTCCTAAGCTCGTACGGTCATGCAACTTGGCAACAGTGTTACACCTGATAAATATATGAAACAGAAGTTTTGACAACATATTGACGTCATCCAATGATTTATCGGGTAATTTAATGATATTTATTTGTTAATCAAATTTTGAGTTTTTGGTTTAACAACCAGAACTCACAAACTAAGAACGATAAATTCGTTGTTATTTCTTGAAAACCACTGCAAGCAGTCATGCGACAATTCATGCATGTTTACTTTCGAGACACATTGTCAATGTAACTGTGAATCTATCAAATGTACAATGTACTGGTTAAATGTACACAATAGTGTCTAGACTCCGAAGTTTAATTTAGTACGTACATTGTGTCAGACAATAAACCATTGCAAGCAGCCATGTGATAAATCATGATTGTTTTTTATTTTCGAGACACATTTGTCAAGGTAACTGTGAAGCTATCAAATGTACAATGTATTGGTAAAATGTACACAATAAGTGTCTAGACTCCGAAGTTTAATTTAGTACGTACATTGTGTCAGACAATAAACCATTGCAAGCAGCCATGCGATAAGTCGAGACACTTTGTCAAGGTAACTGTGAAGCTATCAAATCGTCATCCACCGATTTCATGAACTGACACACACACGTAGACAGTAAAAAGTAATAATTGTAGAAAACGGCATTTAATGTTGAAGGCTTTTATAAAATCCCGCTTTCCTTCAAAACGTCACTAGTTTTCTAACAGTGGAGACTTGTTGCTTTGAACTTCATATATATGGTACTTATGACTGATTTTCGTCCTAAATTAATAAGCAATAAAGTAAAACGTTTTGCGTTAGTACGTGAAATCAAAAATTGATGCAACATGTTTTCGAGCTTGAAACATGAGTACCGTAGCTCACAGTATTACAAGATGGGATGGGAAACAACTTCTGACTCGATCAAGCATATTCTGTAGATTTCAAAATTAAACTTATTTTTTTGACACTTGAAAAATAGACGATTGATAGAGGGTGCTCTGTTACAGGTGGTGACTTCATAATTCCTTACATTTTAACATAAGAGAACACATAAAGTAGCATACCGCGCCACACAGTCTTATGGAGGTGTTTTTTTTACCACACCGGCCATAAAACAAGAATTGTGGTGAGCGAAATGTATTGACTTTACGTTGGGCACTGGTGACGTCATGATGACGTCGCACAACGTTTAGCCTAACAAACACATCTACAGTATCCCACTAGTACACAATCGAAAACAGTTGATCGGACTTAAACTGTTCGAGATATGGTGGTCTCAAGATTTGCTAATTATATTCATGTCATTATGTATTATACAATAAACCATTTCAAGCAGTTCTGCAACAAGGTATGGATTTTTACCATGTGCAAGTCCTCGCACAACTTAATGGAATAAGCTACAGAAAGGCGAGTGGCCCCGATAATATTTCGATAATATATTTTTTTTTTTACTTTCAAATTTTTTAATTTGATAAATTTTTTATCAAGCCCCTAAAATTACTGTATTATAACTACACACTTGGTAAGAAAATACTTATCTAAATTCACTTAGAGTGGAATTTGAAAATAATCGTTTTAAATGCGTCGTGATAAGGCATCAGCAATCATGTTATCTTTGCCCTTAACATTAACTACTTCAATGTCAAACTCGTGGAGACTTAAACTCCATCTGAGTAATCTCTGATTTTGGTTTTTCATCTTTTGGATGAAAACCAGTGGATTGTGGTCAGTATACACAGTGATGGTTTGGGCAGGGGCCCTTAAATACACTTCAAAATGCTTCAAAATAAACCAAACTAGACTTAACGTGTTTGTGACAACAAACACTAGGTGTTCGGGTATCGCTGGGATCAGTGCTGTGTCAATGCGTGAGCTATTTCATTAAGTTGAACTTTGGTGTTATTACTGTTTTGAGGTGCGTAACAAACTACACACTGAGTATGATGCACCATACAGGTAGAAATAGTTATTAACTCGTTAAAAATATTTTATTAGTTAAAATTCACGAGAGGCTTAAACTTGCCGTCTTCATGACGTGCCTTTATCTTGCATAATTATTTAAAACAAGTGTCTTTTCTTTCAATATTATAAATTTAATAAACCGTTCTGTATGAAGACTAATGTCTAAAAATCAAGCAAGCTATTTTAAAAAAATGCAACCAATAGCTCATACTATGCTCGACTTATTTTAACGACATCATCGTCTAACATACAATTAAAGAAGATTTACACTTTACTTTCCTTGAAATTTCAAAAGCTATCAACAATGTTTTCAGCGATTCAATGATATAGCTAACGCATTAAAACAGCACTGAGCCTAGCGAAAACCCGAACACCTAGAGTTTGTTTTACAAACTCTAAATCTCTAGTGAATTTTTGAGTTTGTTCCATCTCAAAAATACACACAAATCGTTGTCCGCAGACTTTAACATCCTTCCTAAGCTCGTACGGTCATGCAACTTGGCAACAGTGTTACACCTGATAAATATATGAAACAGAAGTTTTGACAACATATTGACGTCATCCAATGATTTATCGGGTAATTTAATGATATTTATTTGTTAATCAAATTTTGAGTTTTTGGTTTAACAACCAGAACTCACAAACTAAGAACGATAAATTCGTTGTTATTTCTTGAAAACCACTGCAAGCAGTCATGCGACAATTCATGCATGTTTACTTTCGAGACACATTGTCAATGTAACTGTGAATCTATCAAATGTACAATGTACTGGTTAAATGTACACAATAGTGTCTAGACTCCGAAGTTTAATTTAGTACGTACATTGTGTCAGACAATAAACCATTGCAAGCAGCCATGTGATAAATCATGATTGTTTTTTATTTTCGAGACACATTTGTCAAGGTAACTGTGAAGCTATCAAATGTACAATGTATTGGTAAAATGTACACAATAAGTGTCTAGACTCCGAAGTTTAATTTAGTACGTACATTGTGTCAGACAATAAACCATTGCAAGCAGCCATGCGATAAGTCGAGACACTTTGTCAAGGTAACTGTGAAGCTATCAAATCGTCATCCACCGATTTCATGAACTGACACACACACGTAGACAGTAAAAAGTAATAATTGTAGAAAACGGCATTTAATGTTGAAGGCTTTTATAAAATCCCGCTTTCCTTCAAAACGTCACTAGTTTTCTAACAGTGGAGACTTGTTGCTTTGAACTTCATATATATGGTACTTATGACTGATTTTCGTCCTAAATTAATAAGCAATAAAGTAAAACGTTTTGCGTTAGTACGTGAAATCAAAAATTGATGCAACATGTTTTCGAGCTTGAAACATGAGTACCGTAGCTCACAGTATTACAAGATGGGATGGGAAACAACTTCTGACTCGATCAAGCATATTCTGTAGATTTCAAAATTAAACTTATTTTTTTGACACTTGAAAAATAGACGATTGATAGAGGGTGCTCTGTTACAGGTGGTGACTTCATAATTCCTTACATTTTAACATAAGAGAACACATAAAGTAGCATACCGCGCCACACAGTCTTATGGAGGTGTTTTTTTTACCACACCGGCCATAAAACAAGAATTGTGGTGAGCGAAATGTATTGACTTTACGTTGGGCACTGGTGACGTCATGATGACGTCGCACAACGTTTAGCCTAACAAACACATCTACAGTATCCCACTAGTACACAATCGAAAACAGTTGATCGGACTTAAACTGTTCGAGATATGGTGGTCTCAAGATTTGCTAATTATATTCATGTCATTATGTATTATACAATAAACCATTTCAAGCAGTTCTGCAACAAGGTATGGATTTTTACCATGTGCAAGTCCTCGCACAACTTAATGGAATAAGCTACAGAAAGGCGAGTGGCCCCGATAATATTTCGATAATATATTTTTTTTTTTACTTTCAAATTTTTTAATTTGATAAATTTTTTATCAAGCCCCTAAAATTACTGTATTATAACTACACACTTGGTAAGAAAATACTTATCTAAATTCACTTAGAGTGGAATTTGAAAATAATCGTTTTAAATGCGTCGTGATAAGGCATCAGCAATCATGTTATCTTTGCCCTTAACATTAACTACTTCAATGTCAAACTCGTGGAGACTTAAACTCCATCTGAGTAATCTCTGATTTTGGTTTTTCATCTTTTGGATGAAAACCAGTGGATTGTGGTCAGTATACACAGTGATGGTTTGGGCAGGGGCCCTTAAATACACTTCAAAATGCTTCAAAATAAACCAAACTAGACTTAACGTGTTTGTGACAACAAACACTAGGTGTTCGGGTATCGCTGGGATCAGTGCTGTGTCAATGCGTGAGCTATTTCATTAAGTTGAACTTTGGTGTTATTACTGTTTTGAGGTGCGTAACAAACTACACACTGAGTATGATGCACCATACAGGTAGAAATAGTTATTAACTCGTTAAAAATATTTTATTAGTTAAAATTCACGAGAGGCTTAAACTTGCCGTCTTCATGACGTGCCTTTATCTTGCATAATTATTTAAAACAAGTGTCTTTTCTTTCAATATTATAAATTTAATAAACCGTTCTGTATGAAGACTAATGTCTAAAAATCAAGCAAGCTATTTAAAAAAAATGCAACCAATAGCTCATACTATGCTCGACTTATTTTAACGACATCATCGTCTAACATACAATTAAAGAAGATTTACACTTTACTTTCCTTGAAATTTCAAAAGCTATCAACAATGTTTTCAGCGATTCAATGATATAGCTAACGCATTAAAACAGCACTGAGCCTAGCGAAAACCCGAACACCTAGAGTTTGTTTTACAAACTCTAAATCTCTAGTGAATTTTTGAGTTTGTTCCATCTCAAAAATACACACAAATCGTTGTCCGCAGACTTTAACATCCTTCCCAAGCTCGTACTGTCATGCAACTTGGCAACAGTGTTACACCTGATAAATAGATGAAACAGAAGTTTTGACAACATAATGACGTCATCCAATGATTTATCGGGTAATTTAATGATATTTATTTTTTAATCAAAATTTGAGTTTTTGGTTTAACAACCAGAACTCACAAACTAAGAACGATAAATTCGTTGTTATTTCTTGAAAACCACTGCAAGCAGTCATGCGACAATTCATGCATGTTTACTTTCGAGACACATTTGTCAAGGTAACTGTGAAGCTATCAAATGTACATGTACAATGTATTGGTAAAATGTACACAATAAGTGTCTAGACTCCGAAGTTTAATTTAGTACGTGCATTGTGTCAGACAATAAACCATTGCAAGCAGCCATGCGATAAGTCGAGACACTTTGTCAAGGTAACTGTGAAGCTATCAAATCGTCATCCACCGATTTCACGAACTGACACACACACGTAGACAGTAAAAAGTAATAATTGTAGAAAACGGCTTTTATAAAATCCCGCTTTCTTTCAAAACGTCACTAGTTTTCTAACATTGGAGACTTGTTGCTTTGAACTTCATATATATAGTGCTTATGACTGCTTTTCGTCCTAAATTAATAAGCAATAAAGTAAAACGTTTTGTGTTAGTAGGCCTACGTAAAATCAAAAACTGATGCAACATGTTTTCGAGCTTGAAACATGAGTACCGTAGCTCACAGTATTCCGAGATGGGATGGGAAACAACTTCTGACTCGATCAAGCATATTCTGTAGATTTCAAAATTAAACTTATTTTGTTTGACACTCTTGAAAAATAGACGATTGATTACATTATAACATAAGAGAACACATAAAGTAGCATACCGCGCCACACATAAAGTAGCATACCGCGCCACACAGTCTTATGGAAGTGTTTTTTTTTACCACACAGGCCATAAAACAAGAATTGTGGTGAGCGAAATGTATTGACTTTACGTTGGGCACTGGTGACGTCATGATGACGTCGCACAACGTTTAGCCTAACAAACACATCTACAGTATCCCACAAGTACACAATCGAAAACAGTTGATCGGACTTAAACTGTTCGAGATATGGGGGTCTCAAGATTTGCTAATTATATTCATGTCATTATGTATTATACAATAAACCATTGCAAGCAGTTCTGCAACAAGGTATGGATTTTTACCATGTGCAAGTCCTCGCACAACTTAATGGAATACAGAAAGGCGAGTGGCCCCGATAATATTTCGTTTAGATTTATACGACAGTTTTCATATGAGCTATCTAAACCCTTGACTCATATAATCAACGCCTCGTTCGCACAGCTCATCGTCCCAGCACAATGGAAGAGGGCAATTGTCGTCCCTGTGCCCAAAACTTCACCCGCCAACATAGACAATTTGCGACCAATTGCCCTCACAGATCACTTTGCCAAAGTGACTGAACATTTCATTGCTCAGCAAAAACACTGGCGTCGATTAAACCCAACCTCGACCCCGCCCAGTTCGGAAACGCATCAAGAACGTTTCCACCACGCACTTGCACCCATGTTCTCAACCATCGCGTGCAAAGCCTGAATCTTTTAACAAAAAAAGTCATAATAACTTTGGTCTTGTTGTATTCATTGTCACAGTTGGTTGCTTTTTTCTCTTGCGTTTTCTCCAAGCATGACAAAGCAAAACGTTTGTCTAAATTTTCAAGTTACAACTCTATAGAGTTCTCAATGGTGTAAACAACTACGCACCATTGGACTATTCTTGACTGACCTTGCACTTTGAAAAGAGACGCATGGTGATCGTAAATCAGCTCTCGTTTCAGTGATCGAATGTCAAAGGGAACTTTTATAACCAGTGTTCCGCGACCAGAACGTGGGTGTAAAGAACTCAGAGAGTAGGGATTGACAGACCATCCATGACCAAACTAAGCTGGCCTTTGAAAAGAAAATCCAATGTAATAGGGGTCGTTCACACGCCGTACTAAAGTTGGTCTAAAGTAGGTCTAACTCAACTTAGACCGGTTCGGGTTCAACTCTGTTGCGTCTGAACGCAAAAAAAGTTAGACCGGATCAGGTCTAAACCCCAAAACTTAGACCGTCCAGCGGGGCGGTCTAAGTCTAAACCGGTTCGGGTTTATCTTTTAACACGGCGTGTGGACAGAATGACATCCGGTTTTAAGTCCTCCACGGTGACTGTTGACCTGAAAGACGTCTTACGTACGCCTCAACGAACACGTGTCGAAATGAGAGAAAGCGTGGTCTTTCGTTCGGGTTATTTCCATCTTGCTCACCTGTAATTTAGGTTCGTTTTCACAAAAATCTCTCTGAATACGATCGTGTATAAATTTGTAATAACGCTACATTTTCAGCCATGTCAGTTGGTTCCTGCTTGAAAATCAACACGTCAATAAACGTAGTGATCGGACGGTAAATTGGAGTAGCCTATCCAGAATTTTACAGATCACAAAAAATGCGTCAAACTCCAGACATCAATATACCAACACGTCACATGCACGTCTAAATTCTCCCAGATTGCCAATCCCCCTATTAAAACATTTAGCTCATAACGAATTTTCCTATTGGCCAATAATATCCATGTCCTACACATCAACCAATAGGAAAATTCGTTATTTTCGGGACGATCGGATGATCGTCCGATCGGACGATCGGATGGCATCAGGACATTGGAAAAAACGCAATCTAAAAATGCGAGGTATTTAACACTGTTTAAAAAAATAAAACTGATTGCAAAATGTGAATGTTTCCAGCGCTGGCAGTATAGACAGGGCCATGCGTGTGATTTTGTGAATAAACCGGATGTTGTTGTGTTGGGTCACAGTGCTGTTTGACCTCTTAAAACCGAAGATAAACCGTATCGGGTTTAACTTCGAGCTGTCTGAACGCAAGGTAGTTTTATTTTTACGACCGCCCCCCACTGCTCGTAAAGTTAAACCGGTTCGGGTCTAACTTTAGTACGCTGTCTGAACAGAAACTGAACCATTATTTTGGGGTTTTATAGAGGGAAGATTTAAGTGCATGTTATGACTAAGATCAGGGGCGGCGCCAAGGTATTGTGACGAGATTGGGTGGACCGAGACAAGTATAATGTGCCATTCTTCGAGAAGCACAAGGTTAAGAGAAACGGGTATTCTTGACACAAAAGTCTATACCAAACCCACTGAAACCTATAACCAATACCTACACAAGACATCATCACAACCCCCGCATGCATTCAAAACATTCATCTATAATGGAGAAACACTCAGATATGCTCGAAACACAAACAATAAAGATCGATGATTTCTTGATCAAATCAAAACATTTCCATGCATGTGGGCCTAATACCACAGACATTCTGCAGGTGAACCAATAACCAATGGAAATAAAACAAGAATGGGGAAGGAGGAATCACATCTGTAACAGTCTTCCCCCTTGGAGGAAAGTATTTTTTATTTTTTATTTTTTGTTTAAACTTTAAAAATTTTATTTTTAATTTGATAAATTATCAAGCCCCCAAAATTACTGTATTATAACTACACACTTGGTAAGAAAATACTTATCTAAATTCACTTAGAGTGGAATTTGAAAATAATCGTTTTAAATGCGTCGTGATAAGGCATCAGCACAGTGATGTTATCTTTGCATTTAACATTAACTACTTCAATGTCAAACTCGTGGAGACTTAAACTCCATCTGAGTAATCTCTGATTTTGGTTTTTCATCTTTTGGATGAAAACCAGTGGATTGTGGTCAGTATACACAGTGATGGTTTGGGCAGGGGCCTTTAAATACACTTCAAAATACTTCAAAATAAACCAAACTAGACTTAACGTGTTTGTGACAACAAACAGGTGTTCGGGTATCGCTGGGGTCAGTGCTGTGTCAATTCGTGAGCTATTTCATTAAGTTGAACTTTGGTGTTATTACTGTTTTGAGGTGCGTAACAAACTACACACTGAGCAGGGGCGGATCCAGGATTTTCCAAACGGGGGGGCGTGAAAATTTACCAAGCAGCAAATGGTGAATGCAATTTGTGGCGCTAGCTACGAGCGCATAATGCAAACCCCTAACGGCATGGGCTGGTTCCGGGGCCCGCAATGCTACGAAACAGGATTTTAGATGCTCTGTGGTACGATCTCATGCAATATCCGACCACATAAACCAATTTTGTTTTTGCAAGATCATTATTAAAACATTGTTTTCGAGTTGGGAGTCATCGATTTGAATCGGCCATCCTGAGTTATAATATCAAAATGCAGGCTACAACTTATACTTATTCAGGGGGGAAAACTGTTGGCGAGTAAAACGATAGTGCAATGTTTAATATAACCAAATAAGGTCTCTTTGTCATTTAGTTTTCACATGCTTGAGGATTAGAATGTGACACAAAATAACAAGCTGTGCTTGTCTTCAGTGACAGCGCGATCGAGCAACAATAACATTAATGTATACGACAAGGTGAGGGTAGGCCTACTAGAGGCCTAGTCCCCTCCCCCAGCCCTACATCGTTGTACAATCTGCACAATTGATAATGACTAGTTTGAAAGAAACACAACGGATATTTACCCTCTTTCTTGAATACGAAAAAAATCTGTGATTTTCTAAACAGAGTGAGACACCATGATTATACGATGCTATGATTATACGACGCTGGGGTCAGTGCTGTGTCAATGCGTGAGCTATTTCATTAAGTTGAACTTTGGTGTTATTACTGTTTTGAGGTGCGTAAAAACTACACACTGAGTATGATGCACCATACAGGTAGAAATAGTTATTAACTCGTTAAAAATATAGTTAAAATTCACAAGAGGCTTAAACTTGCCGTCTTCATGACTTGCCTTTATCTTGCATAATTATTTAAAACAAGTCTTTTCTTTCAATATTATAAATTTAATAAACCGTTCTGTATGAAGACTAATGTCTAAAAATCAAGCAAGCTATTTTTAAAAATGCAACCAATAGCACATACTATGCTCGACTTATTTTAACGACATCATCGTCTAACACACAATTAAAGAAGATTTACACTTTACTTTCCTTGAAATTTCAAAAGCTATCAACAATGTTTTCAGCGATTCAATGATATAGCTAACGCATTAAAACGGCACTGAGCCCAGCGAGAACCCGAACACCTAGAGTTTGTTTTACAAACTCTAAATCTCTAGTGAATTTTTGAGTTTGTTCCATCTCAAAAATACACACAAATCGTTGTCCGCAGACTTTGACATCCTTCCCAAGCTCGTACGGTCATGAAACTTGGCAACAGTGTTACACCTGATAAATAGATGAAACAGAAGTTTTGACAACATAATGACGTCATCCAATGATTTATCGGGTAAATTAATGATATTAATTTTTTAATCAAATTTTGAGTTTTTGGAACTCACAAACTAAGAACGATAAATTCGTTGTTATTTCTTGAAAACCACTGCAAGCAGTCATGCGACAATTCATGCATGTTTACTTTCGAGACACATTGTCAATGTAACTGTGAAGCTATCAAAATGTACAATGTACTGGTTAACTGTACACAATAGTGTCTAGACTCCGAAGTTTAATTTAGTACGTACATTGTGTCAGACAATAAACCATTGCAAGCAGCCATGCGATAAGTCGAGACACTTTGTCAAGGTAACTGTGAAGCTATCAAATCGTCATCCACCGATTTCACGAACTGACACACACACACGTAGACAGTAAAAAGTAACAATTGTAGAAAACGGCATTTAATGTTGAAGGCTTTTATAAAATCCCGCTTTCCTTCAAAACGTCACTAGTTTTATAACAGTGGAGACTTGTTGATTTGAACTTCATATATATGGTACTTATGACTGCTTTTCGTCCTAAATTAATAAGCAATAAAGTAAAACGTTTTGTGTTAGTACGTGAAATCAAAAATTGATGCAACATGTTTTCGAGCTTGAAACATGAGTACCGTAGCTCACAGTATTCCAAGATGGGATGGGAAACAACTTCTGACTCGATCAAGCATATTCTGTAGATTTCAAAATTAAACTTATTTTGTTTGACACTTGAAAAATAGACGATTGATAGAGGGTGCTCTATTACAGGTGGTGACTTCATAATTCCTTACATTATAACATAAGAGAACACATAAAGTAGCATACCGCGCCACACAGTCTTATGGAGGTGTTTTTTTTACCACACGGGCCATAAAACAAGAATTGTGGTGAGCGAAATGTATTGACTTTACGTTGGGCACTGGTGACGTCATGATGACGTCGCACAACGTTTAGCCTAACAAACACATCTACAGTATCCCACAAGTACACAATCGAAAACAGTTGATCGGACTTAAACCGTTCGAGATATGGTGGTCTCAAGATTTGCTAATTATATTCATGTCATTATGTATTATACAATAAACCATTGCAAGCAGTTCTGCAACAAGGTATGGATTTTTACTTTCAGGACACATATTGTCAATGTACTGTGAAACTATCAAATGTACAAATGTATGTACTGGTTAAATGTACAATAAAGTGCATAGACTCCAAAGTTTTATGTAGCGTTTAAATTGTATCAGTCAATAAACCAGTGCAAGCAGTCATGCGACAATTATTGACCTATAACTTTTAACACACACTTTGTCAATGAATGCAATGCAAATGCAAATGCGTATGTGTAGTGTATACATTGTATGAGAAAATAAACCAAACTAGACTTAACTTTTTTTTGACAACGGACACTAGGTGTTCGGGTATCGCTGGGGTCAGTGCTGTGTCAATGCGTGAGCTATTTCATTAAAGGCACTGTACACGTTTGGTAATTACTCAAAATATATATTAGCATAATAACTTACTTGGTAACGAGCAACGGAGAGCTGTTGATAGTATAAAACATTGTGAGAAACGACTCCCTCCGAAGTAACGTAGTTTTTGAGAAAGACGTAATTTCTCACTAAAATAATAAAAGACTTCTGGCCAGAAGCCTTTTATTCCTATCTGAAAGCACACTAATTTGTACAACAAGGGTGTTTTTTCTTTCATCATTTTCTTGCAACTTCAATGACCAATTGAGTCCAAATTTTCACAGGCTTGTTATATTTTTATGCATTATGTTGGGATACACCAAGTGAGAATACTGGTCTTTGACAATTACCAAACGTGTTCAGTGCCTTTAAGTTGAACTTTGGTGTTATTACTGTTTTGAGGTGCGTAACAAACTACACACTGAGTATGATGCACCATACAGGTAGAAATAGTTATTAACTCGTTAAAAATATTTAATTAGTTAAAATTCACGAGAAGCTAAAACTGCTGTCTTCATGACTTGCCTTTATCTTGCATAATTATTTAAAATAAGTGCATTTCTTTCAATATTATAAATTTAACAAACCGTTCTGTATAAAGACTAATGTCTAAAAATCAAGCAAGCTATTTTTAAAAATGCAACCAATAGCTCATACTATGCTCGACTTATTTTAACGACATCATCGTCTAACATACAATTAAAGAAGATTTACACTTTACTTTCCTTGAAATTTCAAAAGCTATCAACAATGTTTTCAGCGATTCAATGATATAGCTAACGCATTAAAACAGCACTGAGCCCAGCGAGAACCCGAACACCTAGAGTTTGTTTTACAAACTCTAAATCTCTAGTTAGGTGTTCGGTCCACAGACCGAACAACTCCTTGTTTTTGTTCGTTTTTTTTTTTTTTTTTTTCTTTGTTTTGCTTAATCTTCTGATAGTCGTTTGTCCGCAGAAAAAAACATACTTGCAAACCTTTGATCAACTTGAAACTTAATGTGACATTAGAACATAAAGAGCAGAAGACGTGTGAGCAATGACGTCATGATGACGTCATCGGGTGTCAAATTACAAGCCATTTAAGGTCAAAAAAGTGCCCTCATGCCAATGCCTGTATGTTTCTGAATAGGAAAGCTATAGTATTCATATTTAAACATTATGATAGATCAAGACACGGGCAACATTTGAAAAGTTAACGCCAAATTCACATGACCTTTACTTCCGGTCGTAACGGAAGGTCAAAGTTTGCCTTTCTGCAATTCTTAACCAACAAACATTTCCTGCCCAAATTCTTCACTTCTGTTTATCCGATCAACCTCAAATTTACACCATGTTAGAACCTTGATGAAACCTCCATCAAGTTGTTGTGACGTCATGATTACGTCATCAGGTGTTGAAATACAGTAAATCAAAATTTAATATTTCAAAAAATCATAACTTAATCATTACTGAATGGATTGCTTCAATCAATACATCATCGGACAGGTCTTTTAAAACTCAACAAATGCTACACAAAGAGTTATCCCGGTTGTTCTTGACTTCCCGCTGAAAATGTAAGTTGAACATTACGTTAGTATTAGCCCGCAGGGCTGGTCATTCTGCTCCATTAACCACGCGTAATCTTGCATGTACATGTAGGGCCTAAACGGTACACACACTGCGCCATTGATCTTAGGTGCAAAGTCCACGAAGACTGCATTGCTGTGTGTGATACGTTATCCATGGTGGCGCTATACCAAGTTAATGGTCCTTTGTTACTGCACTCGTCGATAAATGCAACCATCCTTCGGAACGATGTTCGACGGTGGTCCAATGAATAGCTCATTGCATAACCTTCGTGTTAGCCTTTTGTTGGCTTGGTGGTAAATATCAACTGAACGAGTGTATTTTGCTGAACTGTTTTGGTGATTTTGAATAACTTTTGATAACTGAGAAAATGCAATCGGAAAAGGGTCAACATAAATTTGACTCTGATCAACAACGGTTTTTACGCGAATCTAACTTTTAGATCCTGTTGAATACTTCAAAGAAATACAATGTGACTAGCAAAATAAATTCAACATAAATTGCACATCGTGTAAACAGTAGGTTCTTATGCCCTTTTCATAATCATGACAAATGATGTTGCTTCACACATAAGGTAGCAAGCATGCGTAGTTTGATAACATTTATTTTTGAATTGTTAGTGATAGTCTTTTAATTTATCAGTTAAGCATGTTAAGTTTGTGACTATTTACATGAAAATTGTTATACATGTGTATCTAAACTACTTTATGGAGACGCATACAGCAACGATATCACTTTCCCCCGTGTACACTAAAAGTATACAAGTAATAGGTTTGCAAACGACTTTTTTTTGAAAATTAAAAACTTTCAATATAAATCTGCTTACGCATTTTAGTAACATAACAGTGCCCCATCGAAACCCGAACACCTAGTGTTTGTTCTCACAAACACTAAATCTCTAGTGGATTTTTGAGTTTGTTCGCCCACCTCAAAAATACACGCATCGTTGTCCGCAGACTTTGACATCTTTCCCAAATTCGCACGGTCATGAAACTTGGCAACAATATTACACCTGATGATTAGATAAGACATAAATTTCGACAACATAATGACGTCACCCAATGAATTATTGGTTAATTAAATGTAATTAATTTAATCAAATTTTGAGTTTTTGGTTTAACAACCATGCAGAACTCGCAAACTAAGAACGATAAATTTGTTGTTATTTCTTGAAAACAAAGGGTATTGAATACTTATTGCTTTATACATTGGAACAAATCAAGTTTGAAATTTCAAAAGCTATCAACAATGTTTTCAGCGATTCAATGTTATAGCTAACGCATTAAAACAGCACTGAGCCCAGCGAGAACCCGAACACCTAGAGTTTGTTTTACAAACTCTAAATCTCTAGTGGATTTTTGAGTTTGTTCGCCCACCTCAAAAATACACGCATCGTTGTCCGCAGACTTTGACATCTTTCCCAAACTCGCACGGTCATGATACTTGGCAACAATATTACACCTGATGATTAGATAAAACAGAAATTTCGACAACATAATGACGTCACCCAATGAATTATTGAGTAATTAAATGTAATTTATTTAATCAAATTTTGAGTTTTTGGTTTAACAACCAGAACTCACAAAATAAGAACGATATAATCGTTGTTATTTCTTGAAAAGAAAGGGTATTGAATACTTTTCGTTTCATACTTTGGAACGAATCAAGTTAGACAAAGATTTCTGAGAGAATTTGGCCTTTTAAAACGTTTAAATCTTAATCAATTGCCTAACGCAGCATACACGCCACCGGTCAACGCACTTACAACGTAGAGCAATCTTATCAATGGCGTACTAACAATAGTAACATTACAGATCTGAATTCCACTCAGATTCGGCGTCTAATTGTTCCCCTTTTCGCCCTTCTCATGGCTTAATGATCAAATGGAATTAAAGACGAAGTTTCGCTGAGATGGCCACCTACCTCAGTGATTCGTATGACTTTTAATTATGTAAGAAAATGTAAGCAGAAAAAGACGGACATTGGTTGTGTTTTGATCACACACCGAGAAGAAGGGACGCGTCATCGGTTTGTGTAGGGTGTTTCAGACCCTCACACACGGTAGTCTTTATCGTCCCTGCACGGTGACTAGAAACGGTACGTTTCGTATGAACATCATTGCTTTTCAAAATGAGTCTTTTATTTAATGCACAATTATGTTATAAAGTTTATCCTGTATCATCAATTTGTGACGTTGGTGAGATGTTTTTAAAACTAAGAAGCATTTAGTATGATCGTCGCAGAGGTAGAATTAGGCAATGGGGGATTGCTATGGTTGTTGGCTGTGTCACTATAGTCGCAGAGAATGGTTCGACTAATAAATGTTTTTCGTCAACTTTTTTATTATGACATGCATATTTAAAGACCCTTCGATGGAGGTTTCCTAAAAATTAATAGTACTTAACTCATTATGTTATTAGTATAAATTCACGAGATGCTTAGACTTGCCGTCCTCATGCTCTGCCTTTGTCTTGCATAATGATCCTAAACAAGTGTCTTTCATTTTAATATTCTAAATTTAACCAAACCGTTCTGTAGGAAAATCACTGTCTAAAAATCAAACAAGCTAATTTAAAACATGCAACCGATAGCTCATAATACTTGACTAATTTTAATGACATCTTCATCAGTGCATATGTTTTGAACAATTAATGATTCATGCACTGATACTTAATGAGTATCTAACTCACTGTAAAAAGTTTCAGAATTGTAACTTAATAATTTCAACATAAATATCATCTAATGTGGTTTTTTAATCAAAAAAGAATCGATATCCATTGACAAATAAATAAACTTCAGTGAATGACATATATAATAGTTGAACGTGTGGGTCATTCAAAGGATTGTTTCAACATCTGCTGCCAAGATGAAGGGGAAGGGGAAAATGTTCCTCTGCTGTATGACTATGAAATGACAATGGACCTTTTGCTCTTTCAAATAATTTAAATAATGTACTCTTTCGATGATTTTTTTTTTGTAAGTTAATCTTTGTTTTTCACTTGGCACATATTTAAATATCTATGTCTCGATAAAAACATTTGTAACTTCATAATGATGTCATCAGTTTTCCAATCTGGCTAAACAAAAGTTTGTTATTTATAAAATTTCATATCTTGAGTAGCTTTTATTTCCTGTGTAAGAAGATTTACACTTTACTTTCTTTAAAATTTACAAGCTATCAACAATGTTTTCAGCGTATCAATGATATAGCTAACGCATTAAAACAGCACTGAGCCTAGCGAGAACCCGAACACCTAGAGTTTGTTTTACAAACTCTAAATCTCTAGTGGATTTTTGAGTTTGTTCGCCCACCTCAAAAATACACGCATCGTTGTCCACAGACTTTGACATCTTTCCCAAACTCACACGGTCATGAAACTTGGCAACAATATTACACCTGATGATTAGATAAAACAGAAATTTCGACAACATAATGACGTCACCCAATGAATTATTGGGTAATTAAATGTAAATAATTTAATCAAATTTTGAGTCTTTGGTTTAACAACCATGCAGAACTCGCAAACTAAGAAAGATAAATTCGTTGTTATTTCTTGAAAACAAAGGGTACTGAATACTTATTGTTTTATACACTGGAACAAATCAAGTTTTTCATAGATGTATTAGAGAAATTGGCCTTTAATCTTAATCCATTGCCTAACGCAGAATGACATACCCCCTCGCGACTGGCAACGGTGGGTAGCTAGCCAGTCAAGGCACTTGTTACAGACCAAATGGTTTTTGTCTGTTTTAAAAGACCTATACCTTGATAAGCAAATGGTTCGTGCTACATTTGACAGTAGATTCTAGTGGATTTTTGAGTTTGTTCGCCCACCTCAAAAATACACGCATCGTTGTCCGCAGACTTTGACATCTTTTCCAAACTCGCACGGTCATGAAACTTGGCAACAATATTACACCTGATGATTAGATAAAACATATTTATCAACAACATAATGACGTCACCCAATGAATTATTGGCTAATTAAATGTAATTAATTTAATCAAATTTTGAGTTTTTGGTTTAACAACCATGCAGAACTCGCAAACTAAGAACGATAAATTCGTTGTTATTTCTTGAAAACAAAGGGTATTGAATACTTATTGTTTGATACATTGGAACAAATCAAGTTTGTCATAGATCTATTAGAGAAATTGGCCTTTAATCTTAATACATTGCTTAACGCAGCATGACATACTATACCCCCTCGCGACTGGCAACGGTGGGTAGCCAAATCACAGTATTTGAAAACCTGTTAAAACTTCTAAGAATTGTAACTTAATAATGTCAACACGATTTGCATAGTCGGATTTATTAATCAATAAAGAATCAATATCCATTGAAAAATCAATAAACTTCAGTGAGTGGCATAAATGATAGTTGTACTTGTGAGTAATTTAAAGGCTCGTTTTAAGATATGCAACCAAAACGAAAGGACATTCGAAAATTTAATGTTGCTTTGTATGTAAGGACAATATTGACCCTCTGTCCTTTCAAATAAATTAAATAATGTACTCTTTTGCTGACAATACGTTTAGTATGTTCACCTTCGTTTTTCACTTACAATTTAAAACACATGATTAAAGAACTTATCTAGCGTCATAATGACGTCATCAGTTTTCAAATTTGGCTTTAACAAAAGATGATTAATTTTAAAACTCATATTGTGAGGTGCATTAATTTCCTGTGTAAACTAACGTACAATCAAAGAAGATTTACACTTTACTTTCCTTGAAATTTCAAAAGCTATCAACAATGTTTTCAGCGATTCAACGATATAGCTCACGCATTAAAACAGCACTGAGTCCAGCGAGAACCCGAACACCTAGAGTTTGTTTTACAAACTCTAAATCTCTAGTTTCATTTGTTGTTATGCAATAAATCAACAAAACTAGGTAGGCCTCGGAATCTCTGACGCATCAGTATAAAGCACGATACGCGAAGTGAAATGACTTGTTGAACAAAAAAACTAAAACAAGTGTTGTTCTTTGATAAGTGTGATATCCTCCATCTTGTTTTTATAAAGGCGTTATCACAATGACGGGAAGCTACGCACACGGGGCCACCAACTGCACTATGAATGAATAAGGAACACTACGCATGCGTAAGAGACATATTGTTGTAATAGTGTCTTATTGCCTCCAAGCGTTTCCCCCAGTCCATGCTCCATCCGTGGTCCTTTCTCTATGCTCCAAGTAAAGCGTGCCCACTTGGTGACAGTTGTTTCCTCAAGGGGAAAAGGCTGGACCTAGACGAGTGACACGTAGGCCTCAGTGGAACAAACTGTTTGGCTACCAATGTTTTTTCTGGCAGTTTCAATGACACTATTAGGAAACCAGTTTCCGTAAACCCAACGGCCAAAATTACCACACCACGGTCACCAAAGGCCCTAATTCACACGAGGTCCTCGGTAATGTGTGCCGGTTGTCTTTCACTTCTTGCGATTACTGAACAATCATTCACATGACTTCTTTTAAAACATAACGTCCCTTGTTTTTCGGGGGGAGGTCATGACTGTTCATTCATTGAACACTTTCAGTCTTCTACTGACACGTTCTGTGCATGCGAACAATGGTACATGTATCGCCAAAGCAACGGTACTTAGTTATAAAGTAGTACCATGGTAGTACGAGTCTGAAAGCTCAAAGTGATTATGTAACATGGAGGTACCTCCATGGTAATACCTGTACCAATCCTGCAGAGATCCGTTGAACTACTGTTAAAAACAAAGAAAGGCATACCGGCACAATATTGCTTATTCCGATCAACGTATAAATCAACACAAGCCCAGGTTACAAACATGCACAAATCTCTGGCAAAACATAAAAATACAGTTTTACACCCTTTTCACTTTCCAGCGCTATCACGGACTGGCTGCACGGTGTGTTTGTGAGGACGTGATTTAGTTATCTTCTAGACTACACTTCAAACTCACAGGGGGCCTGAGCCTGACCCGTTTCTAGGTCAGGCTGGCCCGGAAGGTGGTTAAAATGAATGATTTGAACTCGGACTTTGGGTCATTTTGACTCCTTTCTGAGTCATTTTGACCCATAAATTTGTCAGGCCCGATGGGGCCTAGATCCGGGTCAATTCTGACCAGGGTGTTTTTAGAGTGTAAGAACGAAACCCAAGACTTTCATCTTAATCGACGTGATTGATCTGTTTTTTCCGGTAGATAAAGGTTTTGAAGAACGATTGCACTATCGCAGGGTAGAGACCTTATATCTAATTGTCTTTAAAGGGTTTGGGGTTGGGGGGGGGGGGGGGGCATGCATGCATACTAGTGACGAATGGAATAACCCAAAACATTACCTTCTTAGTGCACCCCTATGCAATCCAGAACGGACCGTTTGCAACCCGTGTTCTTTCTTTTCTTAGCTGAGCTTCACCATGTCAAGCTCGAGTAACTTCTGATTTACTGTTTGTCAATTACTAATTAGTGTTGTAGTTTTGTTGATTTGGTGTTGTTGTTATTTCATTCTTGTTTTGTTGTTTTGGCGTTGTTTTGTTGCTTTGTTTTGCTGTTGCTGCTGTTATACCTTTGCTGCTGCTGCTGCTGCTGCTGCTGTTGTTGTTTTTTGCTTTCAATTTAAGACTTTTAGTGAGAAACAATCAGTCACGGCAGTATGCTATTAACACGCAAAAGTATGAACAGCCACTGGTAATTCAACAGCCTGTATATATAATACTGACAACTTACATGCAAACGCAAGGACAGCAAAACACCCGCTGGAAATCCAACCGCCGATCCCAGCCCCAGCGTGGAACTCCTGCTCGATGTGTTCCAGGTACACCCCCATCGAGACAATGATCCCCATCTGGGTCATCAAGGCAAAGAAGGCGGCCACAACGACCACGTAGCCCCACCCTCCCTCCGGGTAGTAACCAGCCCCGTGGTTGTCGTCATCTTCGCCGTGCTTTCCGAGTCGGAAGGAATGTTGGCTTTCTAAACGGCGTTGACTTGGTGTCACTGTCTTCATCCCTTAATGCCAACTCGACCTAAACCTGCGGTCATAATCATAGAACAATTAGGAAGTATTAATTTATATCTATGAGAAAATAGAATTAGCTGTTGCAAACTGCTTACCAACCAAAATAACCTGTGGTATAAATGCAAACAATAGTTAGTGGCCTGACGTTTCGACCCTAGCATAGTCTTTCTCGAAGGCTAAATGACAACACAACACACATAAACATGTGTAAAAGTGTAACAAGAGCAGTCAAGTGGAAATACATGAATAGAGAGAGGGGGGGGGGGGGAGAGAAGCAGAAAGCATTCAGAAAAAGTAGGGGTAACAGGTTTATGGAGGGAAGGGGCCGGCTTGACCACAAGAGGTTGGAAACACAAAATGGAAGGTTGGAAGAGGGAGAAAAGGTAAATAATTAGTAAATAAGACAGACTAAAAATGTGGATATCTGTGGGGGAAAAAAGAGAAGGCAAGGACAAAAGGTTGCATAGTCCTCTTGGATGTTCAAACCATGTGGTTTAATGGTCTGGAGGCGCCTTATCAACAGTTTCTCCCTACCCAGACGAACAGTCTCTCTGTGGTTACTTTAGTGCCTCAATGCCCTGTAAATTCATGTCAGAAATGGAGTGATTAGGAAGATTGAAGTGGTGTCCTACAGGTGTATCCAGCTTTTGGGTGTTGACTCTTCTGTGGCCGTAAAAACGCCTCTTCAGAGTAGTTCTATATGTGATAACACGCATGGTGTCAATTTTAAACCTTACCAATTGGCGTTAGATCACTGACAGACCATAAGTTAAGAAAAGTAAGTTTAAAACAAATATAAACAATATAAATTGAGGCTTGTAAATGAACTCCAGAGCACCGAGCACTCTGATAGGTCAGCCCCTAATTTGTTATGGGGTTTTTTCTGTGTTAGAGGTAAAAAAAAGAAAGACAGTTGTTTGATCCCCTTCTTGAGTGATTCGAACATCAGTGCTATGCTGTTTGATTGAGTAGGCCTGCTGTGTTACCTTTTCCGGGGTACAACAAAAATTGTCGTTTTACCCCAAACTGACCAAAAGTTACGCACGTTTGTACCAAGCAAAATTATACAGTATACACAGCAAAATATAACTTCTTTCGAGAGTGTGTTATCATAACACTGTTATGCTTTGTGTAACAGGTGTAGAAAAACCTTTGTTCAGTAGGAGACACCTATTGTTAGTTTTATTACCCTACCACTGTTTATATTTCCATCTTAATCTCTTCTAGTTCTAGCACCCTGGTACAAGTTAAAAACAACCCTCTTGCTTAATCCTTAATCCTTGTAGTGGTAATTAAGTCACCCCTGTATAGTGTAATGTATTATAGTTTACTTCAGATAGCAGCCTGGCAGCGCAAGGGGAACACTCAACATTTATGTGTTCTCCCACCATCACGATTGGTTTTTATGGTTTTTATGTATTACAACTTCATATTCTATTTACCTGCGTCAAGTAATACACTGCTATGGACTCGGTTTTAAAGCGATTTTGATTTTAATTTGTAACCTTCTTTGGCATTGTGTTTTGTTGTTTTTTAGTGGTTTCTATAAATTATTTTTTTAAAGTATTCTGGGTTTAGTTCAATCATAGAGCAAGGACAGATGTCCTGCTCTATGGTTCAATAGTGTTACTATTGGTCTTGGTTTAGAGTTCACTTAATTTATTGCTATAATTCGATCACTGGTTTTGCTTTTGGTCATTGCCTTATAATCATTAAAGTTATTTTTTATTGTTTTGCTTGTTGGAAACCTACATTTTGAGTCTCTGTCCCACTTTTTGCATTTCCTTGCGTCTTAACCCTATTCGGCCCTTAGATTAATTGAGTTTTTCTTGAGTGAGTTCCCCCAGTGTTCAGTTTTATTTAGTTTTATTCAAGTGATCCATTTTTCAGGGTATGACCATCCATTTGCATTTGCAATCTCAGCAACTGTTCTCCTTGTTGTCGCACCTGTTACACAGACACTATAAATGCTTCAAAAAAATCAAATGATCAAAAACGACCCGCGCACTCATAGTGTATCCCTTTTCGCATCACGACTGAGTTCTTCATCACCATATGGTCAGGTCACGGCTGTTTAGAATATGTAGGTTCTGTGTTTCAATAATATTGATAAATAAAATCATAATTTACCACAGCACAATATGTACAATAATTATAAAAGGTACGATGATTCAAGATTCTTGTAAAGATTCAAGGTTTTGTACTGGAAGAGGTTTTACTCCTTTGCACTGCAAAAACTGGGTGTTAAAATTTACACTGTTATCACAATGATAGATACCGTAGGGGGAATCAACAATAACATCATAGTGTATTAAAATAACACCATGGGCTAATTGTTTACAATTACATTGGCAGTAATTAGTGTTATGTTAACACCATATGGTGTAAATTTGAGTCTTTTTGGTATATCATATGTGACCACACCCATGCATGGTGTCAATTTCAACAGTCCAGTTTGTGCAATGCACCTGCCAATAAAAGTGAAACCGCCGTACCACAAATACCCAAACCCAGTTGGGACCCACCGGAGCAGCTCGCTTTAATATAAGGCGAAGTATACGTTTGGTTTTTGGAACCGTTCGATTGTTATAATCCCATATACACAATAAAACCAACATTGTGAACATTTCAAAAGGTGGTAGCAGTTTTGAGGTACTACTGAGAACCTGGAGCAGTTATGTCCATGTAGGAAGAATTATTCATAATTGGAATACACAATCTGAGAAATGTTTCATGCAGGAATGTTTCTCAGATTGACATTTTTGAATCCCTTTCTCTTAAACCTGATTCCAATAAGAGGGAATCATTTCTTAAAATGTTATACATTTAATCAACAACTGAGGTTCTACCAAGTAAGATTTTATGCTCATTAATTGCCCTTCTAAGGATTTTTTTAAAAATATTAATAAAAACTATCGCCAGGGTGTATTATGTTTTTGGTTTGTAGTTTTGTTAACGTCAACATGGACTCAACACTCGATGAACCGAGAGACTACGGAGGATATTGCCGTTTCGTTTTTATAAAAATGAACCGTGTGAAGAACTGGCTTCTATCGAGCGCGGCGATGCCATCTGGAATGTTCTCGCCGCGATACCTCAATATTTTTGCTCAAAATAAGAATATATTGCTTAATATAAAGTGTCCAGCTACTGCCGACCATATAGGCCTAACTATTACACAATCATCAAGTGACCAATTTCTATAATTGTAATTCTGATTTTTGATACGTAATGGTAACTGATGTACAATGTAAACATGCGCTATAATCAACTAACAATGTCAGCATTATGGTGGTAAAGACAAACAAAACTCTCCATCGCACTACAACAATCCCAGCAAACGCCAACAAGGTTTAAGAAGCAGCATACCGGCAGAAGTCGTCTGACTGGTTGCTATTTGTTAATATCAAAGTCTCTTGTTCAACGCACACGGTGGAAAATGTTGTACGTACATGCATGTACACACTTACCATCACAACACAGGCAATCAAAATTACAAGCAACCCTGTTGCTTGCTTGTGAGCTCTATCCACAACACACGGGAGCTGACCCTAAAGGTATTGTACCTGCTGTCCCTGCTGTCTCTCCTGTCTCTCCTGTCTCTCCTGTCTCTCCTGTCTGATGCCTGAACCCCAGCAGAACCCTACGTGACTAGTCCTCTATATTGATCATACCATGAGCCGAAACATCACCATGGTGTCACTGAACCAACAGTTTTTACGCAGAGTGGGCAAACATCACTGTGTCAAGCATTAAAGCCATCGATGATAAGTTCACGTATTATACGAATGAATTGAACGCTCTCCAGCCCCTGCAATCCATATTCATTTACGTGTCGGCTTTATTGTTCAATTAATAAACACCACTTTCCTGTAGCTGCTTTCTAAACATGAAGCTGGCAAGGACACAAGGTCACAGTTCGCGTACATCATACGGGCAGGCCGGGATTTCCTTCTTCCGTCCATCCGAGCGCGTCTTGTATTTCATCTGGCGATAATTTAAACCCACCCAAATAATTTTGTGACCCGTGACCCGTGACCAGGCACGATATGGCTTCCTACTTTTAGTCTGATTTCCGATTTTTTTTTCCTTGGGAAAATCAGACAAATTGTGATTAAATGGCCTAATGTGTACTGTCAGTCCCTTTTGGAGGGTCATATACTCGTTAACAAAAAAATCTACTATTTCCCAATTACCTATCATGCCTGCCCTTGACCCTACCCCATGCTGTAATAGGTTTGAAACCCTTGATCTCTTCTAGGTCAAGTTCTGGAAAAGATTTAATTTATTTTCTAAAACCAGCATCTGAGTTTCGGTTATCCATTGCTTCACTTCCGAGATCCCGCGAGGTTGACCTTTTACCTCTGTTCAACGCACTGCATTGAGCTCAAGGTGGCAAAAGTGTGTGTGTTTGCATGGGTCCTCCATGATCAGTTTAGTCTCCAGAAGTATACCATGTGTTCGTAACTACATGTACATGTACATCACATTAATTGTTGCACTTGGAACTCGTGTCGTGGGGGGGGGGGGGGGGGGCGACGGGCTTCCGCGATTATTTTTTTTCTGTGTGCGCATATTTTGTTTCTTCAGTGACTATATTTGTGCAGGGACTGCTTATGTTCTGACAACCCTACGACAGCTCCAACACAACAAACAAACACACAAACCCTTAAATAATTCCTCATATCCAAGCGGACATGAAGACACAATGGGGGGGGGGGGGTAACCATGCACACCCTGCCCCATGTATCGAACGCCAAATGCCTTCAGTCGATGTTTTCAGTAATGCACAATGAAAATGGTACACCCTTGCCAGGCTTTGGATTAATTGTCACTAGGTCACTGGGGGGATGACTGATCCCTACTAACAACAACATACACACACAAAAACATGACTGTAGTCTAGACCCAACACGCTGGAACACGTATGGACTTAACTATCACAATCAAACACTAGAGGGCGCTGTACCAAAATGTTGAAGTATCAGAATTAGAAGTTTCTTTCATAAAAAATACCAGTGAACGATGAAATGGGCGATTTTTGCCAGCTTCGGAGCCGGAAAAGAGCGAAAACCTTATTGGGAATGCTGAAGATACGCACGCATGTACTCATGCAATGATTTACCAACAGGTTTGGTTTTACATTAATGTACTTTATAGATTTTATGATAAACTTACGACACCTGATTTATGTTACCATAAATGTAAAATAATCAAAGTCCGATCAGAAATCTACACAGTGTTGATTTTTTCCCCCAAAGAATGTACACGTTTATTTATTTATTTATTTATTTTAAATCTTCGGACAAAAGTACATATATACATTTTAAAAATTGTCCGGGTCAAGACAAAAGTTTTAAAAACTGTCATCATAGATGTGTCAGACCCAATAAAATCCTCTACTACAAAGTTATATACAAAAACCAAAATACAAAATATGAAGCAAACGTGACTCACTTAAGGAGACAGGATAAAAAGACAAATAGGGCCACAAGCAAAGCAAAAACAAGAAAACTTGATTAAAAGGAGATTAAAAACATTAATGAGCAAAAATCAAAGACAGTTAAAATGCTCTCTCATTTTGGATCTAAAAACATGGAAAGGTTCAGTGATGAGACTGTTCCTCGTTTCAGGAGCAAGATTAGAAAACATTTTTGGAAAACGAACCATGCCATTGTATTTGAATTTATCTGTACGAGCTTTACCATGATAAAATGTAAGTACATCAAGATGTCTAGAATTAACAGTAAATGACTTTAAAAAGCTACCCATGAAGTCATTAGATGGTTGGACAAGTAGTTTGGAAATAAAAGACATATTTATATAATCCCTTCTATTTGTTAGGTTCATAAGTCCCAGTGTTCTGATACGACCCTCATAAGATTGTTCCTGGAAACCCTGTTTCAAGATGGCTCGACTAGCTCTTCGCTGTGTTGATTCTAGTTGTGATATATGTTTCTTACTAAAAACCCACCATACCGGAGAACAAAAATCTAAGATGGGTAAAACCAAAGTCTTATACAGGTGAAGTGAAACACTAGAGGTCGACCCACCCGCAATCGCACGAATGAGGCCAATTAGTCTGTTACACTTTAGAACAGTGTCCCTCACTTGCTTGTCCCAGGATAAGTTACTTTGAAAAGTGATTTTGGGGGGTTTTCCCGAACCTTGACTTTTCCTAATAATTGACTGCTATAATTATCTTCAAAATACATCAATATTAACTTAAAAGAGGCTGGTTCGTCATTACAAAGAGCTGTTTTTATTATTATAGCGCCCTCTGTCATTCGTCCTCTGAAAGGAGAATGTATTTCGCGGTATTCGCTTGTTTGTTATCTCTCTCTCTAGTCGACAGAAGTCGGAATCATGTTGAGATTTGCCCATTCATTTCTGTCCCTCATCAAGTTAGGAAGATCAGATCGAAGCACCCCGATGTCCCTAGCAACTACATCTGTATAGCTGAGCTTTTGTTTTCCCCTATTTCTCCTTCCATGTTTTGGTGTCCACGTGATAAGTTGAGAGACTGGTTCTTTGGTATTCCTGTATGAGTGCCCTGCTAATTTGAGACGGCGTTGTTGTATCTTACAGGAAAGTTTAGGTTCATTGCCATACAGTTCAGTATTTGTCATATGTTGACTCCAATGTACATTTAAACATTTCCGTAGCAGTCTTGTATAACACCCATCTAGTTTTGCTTCCAATTCCTTCGTTACTGTCCATGTATCAGAGCCATACATGATGACAGACTGTACAGTTGATTTAAAAATATCTAGTTTGGTCTTTCTGTTGAGGCCAGATTTCCACACAGTGTCCATTTTATTACAAGCAGACCATGCCATGCCAATTCGTTTGTTGATTTCACTTTTGCTGTCTCTCACAAGGGAACCAAGGTACTTGTAGTTGTCGACTTTATTTAGTTTTGCACCACTACTTATTTTGATGTCGATTTTGTCCTTGGTTTTTATGTTGACTGTGAGATATTTAGTTTTTGATTCATTAAGTTTGAGGCCCACACTTCTTGCATGCTTTTCAACCTCGCGCAGTAGCTCTTGACCGTTGTGCTGATCATCGCTACATAGGACAATATCATCCGCAAAATCTAGATCACATAGGACTTCTTTTGGATATCTTGAGCTTCTTCTTTTGTTGATTGTGAAGCCTAGTCGCTCTGCATTTGTGGTTGATTTCCTCATTATGTAGTCTAGTATGATAATGAACAAAACTTGTGCAAGTGTGTCGCCCTGTAGAACTCCCGCTTTGACTTGGAAAGGATCTGTGTAACCGTCGGGTGAGAGAATGATAGCTTCGGTGTTTTTGTACATAACTTGGATGGCACTGACCATTTTTTCTGGTATTCCATAGGCCCTGAGTATTGTTTGTTATAGACCATTCTATTGCAACGTCACAGCCCGAGTTTTTGCCAACCGAGGTTGGAAAACTATGGAAAGCCATAACTGCAAATCAAAAACAGATAGCCATAGTTCGTAGCAATGTTACACAAAATATTCAAAAATATTGTTGAATTTGTTAGAAACAAATCAACCAATCATGGAAGGTATTTCAGTTCTTGTTCATGAAACTTTACAGAAAATGTTGAATTTGATCACAACATTTTTGTTAACGATTGAATGTTTGGCTAACATTCGGCCGTCCATGCCAACCGCGGCGCACTTTGTTTATCAACAATGGAAAGGTCTAATTATAGACTTGTCCCCTGTCTTTATCCTAGCGTCCAGAAGGTATCTCAATGGCCCGACCGTTTGGTACTCGAGCACACCATGAGTGAATGATGTTTCCTGTTCATGCTATCACCATTTTGATTCCGCCGATAGGGCTTTGGAATAAGGGCTCCAGGAGTGTTTCTCGAACAGTGCGTGAAATTTCGTCCCACGTGAATATCTTCACACCTTCACAGTATTCAGGGCGGGGGTCGATCGGATCCAAAGCAAACGGTTCATCACACTCTTTGCTACAAACAAATAATAATATTAAATACACAACTATTATGGTTAGTTAATTCAAAAAGAGAGCATGGATGTTTTTAGTTTAATTAACCCTTGTGAGGTTTTTTTAAATTATTTTGAATTTTCAAAACATGTAAGAATTCCAGTATTTTGTGAAAAAACGAAATAAGTAATTAAACCTTGCAAGAATCTTTCGCCATTTTTCATCTGATATTCGTCTTGAGTAGGTCCGTCGTTCACTCTCATCCCATGTAATCTTGATGTTCTTCCAGTCGCTCAGCAGGAGTAGAACCCGCCTCAGCCCGACAGCTAACTCGAAGTCCTCTCTGGAACCACTCTTCTCCCAACAGTGGACCACGAACAGCTCAAAGAACCGACCGTTTGGTTTGTCCCTCCGGAGTCTGAGTCGAGTCTGCTTCCAGTGTTTGACGATAAGAATCAAGTCTTTTACATTTTGGGGGACGCTTTGGGTGAAACGATAACGAAAATCACTCAATGTTGCCTGGTAGGGAAGCCTATCTGAATCTTGAATGAACTGGCGGTACATTGTTTCTTTAAGAGCTGTATAGTGTTACAAACAAAATAAAAATGTATTGAAATTTACTCAGTCAGTTTCCCTTGTGGTTTATTACTTGATGTTTGATAAAAAGTCGCATCCCTTGGTGATCCCTCTGCTGCCGCAGCTTCACAAGTTGTATCGTAAACTTGGGTATCCCTGTGATACGGCAGATATGGGTTGAATGGATTTTGACTGGCACCCCGAACAAAGATACTGACAAAATAGGGGGACCACCATTAACATTAGGCTATAGATAGTTCAGTTGGTAGAGTGCTGGTGTCATAGGGAAATCTAGCTGTCCCTCGGAGATTCTTCCCCCCATGGAAAATTAACATGGACTGAAGAAGGTTGATTTAAAAGAGGGCGCTAAGAGACGAAATTTGTACACAGCTCGTGGTACGGGGGAAGACAGAATCTCCTGCCACACAGGCACATTAATCCGGAGGTCGAAGGTTCATATCCCTCATAAGTCTATTTTTATTTGTTCGACTCAAAAACAATATTATTTACTGGTGTACAAATGATGTCTTAATTAATATTAATCACTAATGAGAAAATGTGCGGTCAGACTCACATTTACTTGGGTTTGGTCCGACTAGGTCCACAGCCGGCATGACTGTTCCGTCGTACCATTCCTTATTGACCATGATCCTGACTTGAACTGCCCCATCCTTTAGGCTTTCCTGCCCCCGTAGTCTCACCGCGTCAGAGACGTCTCCCGCCTTCAGGAGATCTCTTGTTTGAGCTAGTATAGCCTGAATTCCTTTCCGGTAGTCTCCGATACTCCGGAAATCTGACAGGTAGAGGGAAAGTTGGAACTCGGCATCCTCTAGTGTCGAGGTTGTTCCTGTGATGAGGTCACCACTCTGCCAAAGATGGGTTGACTTAAAAATTACACCTTGAAATTGTATTAACTTATGTATCGGGGGAAAGTTGCACAGGGGGGCGGGTTATAAGAAAGAGGGCGTTGCTGATCACACAACCCCACGACATCAGGGGTCTCTCGCTTGATCATTTTCATTTGAGTTAAAAAACTTCCTGGGAGGAAAAACTTATAACTTGTTACCAATTAAGGGGAGTATTGTATTTACTATCAATGGTATACCATTGAAAGACCGCCAAAACAAAACAACAATGAGTTGGGCCGAACTGGAGTAGGTTAAGGTCCAACTTCAGTGTGAGTACACTTCCTTACCACAGAGGTCCTGGCAATAGAGTACGACGCCCGTTTCGTTATATATAGAACGAGGTTGCGAAGCACCTGTGCAACCTCGTCTGCAAAATGGTCCCCGTGGCGTAGTTTGGTGGACACGAATGACGTCAGACTCTTTGGAGTCAATTCCCAAGGGGATGCCTCGCTGGTCATTGTCCTATTAAAAAGATAGTCAGAGTGATTTTGTTTAAAAGCATAACTCATTACGCGGCTGAAAAGAGCACCATATCGAAAAGGGGATGGGATCGAATTCTTTGCGGGAGGTCCAGAGCTGGCTCCCTCTCTTAGAAAAACGACAAAACAATATCGGTACTATACTATTAAACAACAGAAAAGGGTAGGCCTACCCCCAATATATGACACGATAAACATGTAAACAAACAAATAAACACACAATCAATGAAAAGGTCTGAGAATGCAGTTCAGAGAGCATGACCGATCTTTTACCATTATATAACAATAAAGGACACAAGTTGTCAAACAGCTGAAACGAAATTGGCACAAATTTGGCGGTAACTCTTTTTCCAACTTCAAATTAACACCATCGAGAACATTTTCATTTCTTAAAATTTACCGAATAACGGAAAATATTGGTAAGGTATAGTTTGGTGAGAATTTTACATGTCAGAATCTTCAGTTCGTAAGGTTAAACTTCACAGCTGAAAATTGGTTTCCAGGAAAAAATATATAAATCTCTCGGCTTCAATTATAACATACAGTTTTGTTTCCAACACTTACCCCTGGGAAATTCTTATCGGCAGGAAAAGCTTGCAGTCGAAAACAGCGAAAAGCACAACTGACGTTTACAAGTTGCTGTGAGCTCAAAATCATCCACAGCTCGTTTAAATAGTGGTCGATCATGAACATGTAAACTACTTGTTACGAAACGAACCCTCTCTACGTAAAGTAAACATGGGTATGAGCGCACCCCTGGAAACGTAAAAAAAAACCTCTGACAACGAAATCCAATCTCCACATAAATTCGTGTCTTGTCGCATTTGAACAGTATAAATAAACCTCAAAATACTTAACTGTTTTTATCCTGTGACTATCACGTGCCCACTTCACGTCTAGGGCCACCATATTTGCCAGAAATTAATTGATGTTAGTCCACTCAAACTCGCCAAGTATAATTGTGGATAATAGATAAATAGAGTCTCGGTAAAACCCTAGCAACAGAAGGCGCCATTTTGTAACCGCGTGTGTGAATCCAATACAACATAAATAAACCTTGACACTTTACACTGGTACTGATTGCAGTAATTGCACTTTGGAGTGAGATACTTGAACCAGTCTTATCAAACAGTAACAGAGGTTCATATTGTCTTACATCGACCTTTACATCGGTTCATACAAACATATGGGCTCTAAAATAGTCAGACATCAAACTTTCTAAACCATTCATGCCTTTAAGGTAGGGTCATGGTTTTGTCAACGTATCGCTGGTTTATTGCCAAATTATCGAAAAAGATACATTAGAAGTCACATGTGAAGGTTTCAGCTCAATACGGTGTCTATACTTAATACTCAGAAAACAGCAAAAAGCTGTCGCTGTATTTTCACACGAGTGTATAGAACCAATCAACGTTTTGAGAGGTGACAGCGGGTACCAACCGCATCTCTGGCTGCAGCAATCGCGAATGGACACCAACCCTCAGAAATCTGATAAACGATTCATCCATGTATCGTTTCTCAGATTCAAATGTTTTTATATAAATTTTGTTCTTCTGGGCCATTACCAAAGTATGACTCTCCTTTTAAAGTAAACAGAACTAATTAGCGTAGAAAAAATGGTTTTAGCATAAACATATAACGATCAAAACTTCTATTATTGCTACTGACTATACGAGTTTCCCTTTAAATTATTACATTTTGCATGCCTTTATTTGCTGTCATATTAATTTGCAATCGATAACAACAAACGCACACCCAAAATATATATATATTTTTTCTGAAGCAAGAATAACACAATGTTCGCAGGTTTGTTTGATGCATATTATGATACTATACTGGTCTTTGATATTAATTTTACCATACCACGATAAATTGCAATCGATAACACCACACGCAACCCAAACAAACAAAATATTTTTTCGTACACAAGAAAACACAACTTGAAAATCTAACGGCTCAGTTTAAAAATAAGCCACTGCGTGTCCTTCAAGTTAATTAATTTAGCTCTATATGAATTATTCATTATTTATCCATCTTTTGCTCAGTTTCATTGGCTGTTATGTGTATCACATGGGGACTGCTCTATTTCCCAATTGGTCACTCTCCAACAAGGTTACTAAAAAAAATTGTTTGGTACAATAAAGGCAGAGTCGCTATGGATACTTTATAATTACCAACACGTACATGCATATCATTATAGCTTTACGATTTGTCAACAGCGAAACGTAACAAACTGAATCTCGCCAAGTTTTGATTCAAAATTTAAACATCTTTTAGAATTCAGCTGATTTTTTTCACTGAAGTACTGTGATAAACTGCGCAATAGTTACCCATCCTCCAACATCATTCTACAGAATGAAGCTATTAAATCGTGTGCCTTATTTTCATTTGGAAGATGGTAGATACATTGCAGTCCGCTAAACGTTCGTGCGCAAGGCTGCAACAACCCCATCTTTGGAAACATGGCAGTTTTTGCTACCTTTTTCTGAACTTGAAGAGGGATCGAGGGCCCGCCGTGGATTTCTGCCATTCCCGGTGTGCTGAGTTAACAACCCCGACTACCGACCAGGAGAATGAACTAGTATGGCGCTTGTTCAAAGACGGTATCGATCAGAGTTCGACGGTCAAAAAAAATGTGGCTTGGATGTAACAACACCAACGGGGAATGGGTGTGTCTGGGTGATACACCCGAGAGAAAATACCGCAATTGGTTCACAGTTGACGAACCCCAAACTGAGAACGCGTGCGCGGTGATGAAGCACAATGACGGGAAATGGGACGGACCGGTGTGCGATATTAATTTCCCCAAATTCACCCTCTGCAAGACACCGGCTACTGGTGGAAAAATCTCATCAATAACTCTAAGATGTACCTCGATGCCTACACCCAGCGGACTTTGCCCCAAACCGATCCACACCGTGAAAGTAACGAGCCCAATGCAGTGCTGCCTAGCGTGCGCAAAGCAGTGTAACTGCCGTTCTTTCAGCCTAACCCACTCCCTGGAGTGCCAGATGAACCTCGATAAGATCAACGACGCGAGTACTACCCTGAGAAATCAGACGCGTGAATACTACGAGTACGAGATGTGAGGTAAATTCATCAGTTGAAAACACAACTTTAATTTAAATGATCAAAATACAACTTTTTGAAAGACTTGACATGCAAGTCTCACGAGAATTTTGAAAACTTTAAAATGAGCAATTCTGTTTCAAAGACGCAAGAACATTAATTTAATCTGCTTTCGCAATAGACCCCTTGCATGACGTCACAGTCTCAAACAGCGCCCTCACTGAGGTAAGGGGAGACAGATCATTGGACGTTACCTCAGCGTACCACCGTGGCGCTGCGCGTTATGCGAGGCGTCTATTTTCCACATGGAGAGTGTTGACCGGGCTTGTAGTTGTAGTGTGCGTTCAATTAGCTACGACGTGATACTCGCGTCTGCCCCGGTGTCAGCCACCACAACCCCAGCTCGCGAGCGGGTCTCAGGTGGATGCCCAAGTGTAATGTACAAATTAATACACATATTGATTGTATATGAAACAAGAAAAATGGAAAGGAAATAATATTTCCTGAAAAACAAACAGTTGGTGGCTGTGTGCAAGTTAAGAATGTTATACTTGATAATTCACATGTGTTGTCGCGGACATTGAATAGCTTCTATTATTAAAATATTATTTATAATTCGCTTTGAGATGCCCTCCAGGTTTGAAAATGCGCTTCATACCGGTACTATGATCAGAGTTATAGACCATGTGACCTGTGTCGTCACATGTTTACAAAGCTTATAATTTTACGGAGATTGCACTGTCTGATTTTTATCAACTTTTGATGTGAAGAAAGAGAGCACATCTCAAAACTTGGTTTCAGCTGTTCTTAGAACTCTTGAATTTATATGGAAATTATGGCACAAATTGTACAGTTTCTCATTTATGACCAGTGCATTATCTTGCCTGCCAGAAAAGCCGTGGAATGTAAAAGGCCACTCCTTTTGTAAACAGAGATGGTCTTTAAAAAAATGTTTAATATCTTTTGAACTGCGGTATGTCACCCCAACCATATCCTTAGTAATAGACAGTGTTGGAGTCAAGACCTCAAAGTCCGAGACCGAGACCGAGACCTTGCAGTCCGAGGGGGAGACCTCGGCCGAGACCTCCAACACTGGTAATAGAAACAACAAATAAGGCATAAATGAAATAATGTCAACACAAATGTAACTTTTAACATTTTTATAAATCAAACATTAATTTCAATTCTGAATGTAATCGATTGGGAAAACCACATTATTATTTTATCATACATAATTGCTCTTTTCGGATATATTACACTTTTTTTTACATAAATGCCGGGAGATTTTCATCGGAAACTGTAATGAAAGATATTTTTTTAATCTGATAACAAATTTTATAATTATATAGAATTTAAGGGAAATCTTTTGCTTTTCAATGTTTCAATTTAAAATAATCAAAATTCGATTTTGAATAATAGTGTAAGTAATCATACCATTATTGGAAATTTAAGATAGTATTTACGGTAAACTTGTTATATATTCTATTTATTTAGTGTGTTTTGGGGTTTTTGTTTTGCTTTAAAAACGTAAACTTCATGATGAAAAATGAGCAACAGGACTCGTGTTATGATAAACTATTCCCAGTTGATTTTGATGAAACTGTCGGGCTTTTTCATTCTCAGTTCCATATGAAACTGGAAAGCACTGTACAAAGTTTTGTGCGCAAGGCAGTTTATTGTGTGCGGTTTTTTTGTGGGTTTTTTTGTGTGAAAACAAAGCTGCATGCTTTAAAGTTTGTAAGTGCAAAAAATACTAATGGAAATAGTTTAGCTTTTTTCCAGGTTTTAATCTTTGTCTAATTTGTCTATAGTTAGCGTCAAATGTGTGGTAGAATAAAATCATAGGTTTAACATACCGGTAATAATTTGTTAAAACGTGAGAACTCATCAGCTCGGATGTTTTTTAAATTACAGTTTTGAAATGTAAATTAAAATAATTTGTAATTTTGTCTTCAAATTTGTTAACTGTTATTGAATACATTCGCTGCTTTAAAGAACAGTTGAAGTCCAAAGTGCCTGCACAACTTTTAGGCCCTATAGGTATTATACAGGGCTGACAGGGATTTTAAAAACCTCAGCATTGTTCAATTTTAGTCTAAAAGCTTACTGATTATGAAGTTCATACTAGAACCATTTTTTGTGAATGGTTTTTCACTGTTTTCTCCTGACTCACACAACGGATTAAGCCTAAATTTTCAGAGGTTTGTTAGTCACGTGATTGGCCACAAATCACATGAACACTGCCATAGTTTTAATCGCTACCAATCTAGAATACCTTGGAGACTGAAATCATGAAGTAAAAGTCTGCATAGTTTTAGCGGCAACCACATTCCTCGACAACCATGTCCTCGTGGTGTCGCATAACAATACTACCGTGCTCCAAGTAGATCATACTCAATGCCGATAGTTTAGTGGGGACGCAGCACGGTTCGGGCGCCCGGTCGGGTCTCCCTGTTGCCCGCACCATGTTCTGCATGATGGCATGATTACTTGGGTTATCCAAGGATCCAAGAGGTCCGGAGCATCTTCCAGCGCACCTGTAGGCGTTGAATCGCTTCGGGTAGACAATCCAGCTAGCCCAACCGCTGGTGTAGAAGTCTACGTCCATCTTGACTCTCCTACAGGTGCCGACGTCGCGGCTTTGAACCAAGATCTCACGAAGAAGCTTCTCCTGTATTAAACGTTCCTGCTCCGCCTTGTGCGAGGAACTGTGGAGTTTCTTTCCCTTCTTGTTCTTGCGTGAGGCGCTCCGTTGAGAGCGGACTTTGACTGAGCTCTGTGCATCGTGGATGATGTTTATCGGCTGCAAGGCACGTGAGAAGACCACCAGCGTGACATCCTTTAACCCACCAGTGTTGTCAACAGTGTTCTCTTCCTGGGGGATCTCACCAAAGCCGGTTGGTTCTTCATCGAACAGTGAGAACGAGGTGGACGATGACGAAAGCGATGAAAAGGAAGACATTTCTACTTCGTCGGGGTAAGAGTTCACCGAGTCCTCTGGGCTCTCGGCATCGCTCACAGTGCGTATCTCCAGCTCGTATTTCCCGCGCAATAAAGTGTCTTCCCGGAACCAATGACGTAGTCCCTCAGTGACGTCAAACACCTCCCGTCCGTCGTAGTCGTCATGGCGATGCGTTGGCAACATCCGGGAGATGAGAAGCTGCTTCTCGAAGCACTCGAATAATCTCGGGTCACGTGGGCAGGGAGCAGGAGCCCAGTGGTGAAGAGCGACCTCAAGTGTGGATTTACTCAAAGAGCGGCTCATGAGGACTCGAAGTTCGGCCATGCGCACTCGCTCTGTGTCCTTGATTGAAGTGACCCGGAAGTTGGCTGTCCACATCCGGGTAAAGTTGCCTGCTGGTGTCGAGTTGGATTCTAAAAAGTAAATTGAAAAGACAAAAACATTTTATTAATTATTGGTTATCCAAAATCGTTCATGATACGGGACGGAGTTACTGTCAACAAAGATTGGATATTGAATACAGACATCTACATCCGGGGTCTGATCTTATGAACTTAGTTGAATTGAAAAACAATTGATGTCTTAAACCAATGTTTGTGTTAAGCAAGCTTTAACAAGTAACCAGCCTAGACCTATGCGTATACAGGACAATTTGGCTGTTAGTCTGTTTCCGCTAAGCAATTATTTCTGTGCGTTGCAAAATTGGTTAACAATTAATCAAGAACACTTGTGCCGATAACGTGGAAACGAAACCAGCCCGAAGAGCCGTGAGTTCACACTTGAAATTTAGAATAAAGCCCTTTTCACACGACAAAAAAATGACCATGGTCCCTTGCTACAAATTTTACGAGCGCTGATTGTTTATTTATTGTCATCGTGTGTGACTGATTTAGCAAGCTTTCACACGGATAAAGTAAAAAACTAACAACCATTGTGCGCTATGAAAGTGCACACACCACTGGTAACCAGCCAACTACTGGTAAATCTGTGAAATAGATAATACTACCAGTAGTATTAAGTCGTTGCAAGTTTTCTGGGGGCAAAACCAGGCTCCGAAAAGCCAGAAAAAGGTTTAAGATTTTTTGCCAGGAAAGGTTTTTGGTATTTTAGAAGCATGACTTACCAATTGCAGTGTTGATAAAACAACGTGTAAGCTGAATTCCTACATGTACATGTAGCTCAAAACGAATGTTCCTATTGGCTGAATTGCTACATTATGTAGGAATTCAGCCAATAGGAAAATGTTATGCAGTACACACAGCGGGTAACAAATTTTATTGAACAGAGTTAAAGGATTGCTGCAAAAAGATGCACTAGCGTGATTGGGTACAGCCCCTTGACATGCAATACAAAAGTTCACACACAAAAGTTTCCACGCATGCGCAGTGTGGGAGACTTCTCACAGGACGTCGTTCAATAAACAAAGGTTCCCTTCACACGATGATTTAGCGTACGTCCTTGGTCAAAACTTCCGCTAGTGTAAGATTTTGTCGTAGGTCCGGACCTCCGACAAAATGTAGCAATGTTGGACAATATTTTACAAGGGACCCTGGTCAGTGTAAAAATTGTTGTCCTTTCACACGAGGTACATTTTGTCAAATTTTACAACCATGCTACAATTAAGCAAGGGACCCTTGCTAAATTGCTCTCGTGTTAAAGGGGCTTAAGATGACTTAGGCCGAACAAGATGTACTCTAACCTAAGAACACAACTTTGTAATCTGATAATTAAGTTTCGGGATAATCTCGTGCCTAAGTACCTCTCCTGGATCAATTTCCTCTCTGACTTCTTCAAGTCGTTTTTTAAGACCGTTTACTTTAAAATAACAATGGTGACAATGTAATAAGCATGCACTCAAGGTAAGTGGTACCGTTCCTCTGGAATTAAAAGCTCAAACATCCATGTCCAAAACAGATTGGTTCTTAAGTTTAGCTTGGCACAAGATAATTAGCCTGATGTTGCTAATGGGTCTTGTTGGTAGATCATTTAGCAAGTTTACAGACGGCTTAATTGGTGTTTGAGTTAGGCATTCAAGTCAAGTGGTCACGGTACAACACCGCAGCACCGACAATGGAGCGCGTTTGTATACACGCTAGCTTTGCATACAACACCATGGACATTCATGGTGCGGCCATGTTGTTTTTCTTCTATTTGATCCAACGTAACCAAACCGAGGCTAGAAGGAATAGACAGTCTGGTCCCTTTTACTGTATGAGAATCAGAACTGCCATTGTTACTGTTGTATGCAGGGTACCTGATACATAATAATCATAGCATGATAAAGGCCTAATAAAAGCAACTTAGTTGACAAGTGTAAACATCTTCAAACTATGCTGGAGAATTTGCTCTAAAAAAGTTGTACTTTTCGGCAAAGTATTATAATAAAAGTAATATTACAACTCATTGTTTCCTCTCATCTATGACATTTTTTATGACAACTAAATTCTCATTTTGTGTTCGCATCTCGTCTTTTACGAGTTTCAAATGAACGGTGCAACGTTACTTTTGGAAAGGGAGACTTGGAGCCGGGCGATTTTTTTAAATAAAAAAACCTCATAATCAAAAATAACATTAAAACAGAACCGTTTTTTACTGGCGTGGTTTTTCGGTGTTTCAATAAGCTGCTGGATTGTTGTACAGGCTGTTGTGTTTTTACACTAAAATTGTAATTATTTTCGATAGAACTTAATGCTGCAAAGATTGTACCGTTCGATGATATTTTTCGGCTTATGGTGAGTCAAAGATTTCAGTCACGTGGTGTAAGGAGTAAAAACTGGAAAGTTCGTTTCAATTCAATGTACAATTTTTGTACTGAAGGCGCAAAAACAAATTAAGGGGCTGTTTTCACACCCAAACACCCAATGAAATGGACATCAATATGACATTTTGATTTGAATTTATGCCGCTAGCCTTTTTCCAACAAGGAATTTAGCTACAACATTATTTTCACCTGCTGCTGCTAGAAACAACAGTCTACGGTGACCAATTTCTTTTGAAGGAGTAGTGACGGTCCTAACACTATTGTGAAATGAAATATCTTTCAACATTGAAGAACAGTATGGCGTAACAAGTGCGCTGAGAGGGGGGCTGAAGAAAAATGCAAGCGGAAACTACCGTCTTGATTGGCCCCTTGTACACTCATTGTGCCCCCTAACATTTCACTCGAGTTTCGGCACTGATTGCCGCTGACAACACTTGAATTTTTGGAGCATGCTTCGAAATGTTTGAATGAGGAAGAGTTCCTTACCTTTGACATGAGCTGTAAAACTCCGCACGGTATCTGAATCCAAGATTGCCTCGATTTCCCGTATCGACGGATAAACACGATCCTCCCCTGTCTCCATTGAAGTGTACAGGTCCATCATGTATTTCGGAGAGCTGTGATTCTGTGCAAATTGCTGTTCATTCAGGAGCTCGAAAGAGGTCAGGAATTCCAAGTCCCCGTCAAAGTCTCTCAGTCTGGCCATTGGGGCATCCCTCTGGAAGCGGTGGTTGGAAAGAGCATCGACAACTGCTGGGTGTTCCAGAAACATCGCATCGAATGTCCGGCAGGGCGTCAGGAGCGTGAGGAGTAAGATGATGACGGGGCAGTGCAGAGCAAACGCCCCCTTGAAAATCACCACGGAGTAAGCCATACCTAGATGAACGGGAGTCGATAACCTTATACTTGGAACTACACTGGGTAAACTAAGAACTCAGAAGCTTGTTGACTTTAAAAATCTTGGTTAATGGCCTCAGGAGGAGATTAACATGGAGCAAGGAGGTGTTCTCTTCGGATTTATAAATCGGAAAGTACCACTTCTGGCTCAGGGTGGGGACTTATATCCAGAGCGATAACAAAAGGGGCGTGTAAAAAGGCATCCTGGTTTCAAGTTTGGGCGGGAACAATACTGTCTGGTTATTTATAAAAACTGTGTTTTCGTTTTCTATTGTTTTTCTCTTCATTGAGCCACGATGTAAAGAGTATATTATGTCTGGACTTGTCTCAAACTGCCACAAAGCCGTTTTGGAAGCCAATTGGGTCGTGTGCCAAGCACATTAGAGTAAACATGACACGTGGGTTATCTTTTCACCGTTGAGGTCGTCTCCTAATTGAATCAAAGAGCCCAGCTTGATGACTCCTTTGTGCTGATTCGTCCAAACTGTGACCGGTCGCCCTTTGCTGAGATCTCGCGGTTTGCACGGTGTATTGTTGTGTTGTTCGTGACCAGGGGGTTTGACCACAGGTTGTTGGAGTTGACCAGACAAGAACATACTTGCCCGGAGAGGCCCTAGTCCCAAAGTCAGTGCAGTAGCTCTACCTACTTAGACTGTCTACCACTAATATCTGGAACTCTTTCAACGAATCTACTGAGGTGTGGCTGCCTCCAGTCCCGCTGGTTTGCTCCTATCCCAATCGGACTGGCCTACATGGGACAGCAAAACACAGAGAGAGTACATTTTGTTTACTAATAATCAAGATCTGGGGTTAGCAGAAAAAAGGTATTGCTAAGTTGCCCGATATAAGGCAAGGTGTATTTTTGTTAATTACTCCATTATATCATACAATCTTGCTTGGTAAAGAGCACTGGAGAGAGTTGTTAATGTTATACAACATTTTTAGAAAGGACCCTCTTTGAAGTAATGTAGTTTAAGAAAAAGAAGTATAGGCCTAAACATTTTTTCTCAACAATTTTGAATCTGAAAAAGTTTTCAGGCAAACCCAAGAAAGGCAAGCCTTTCTCGCAGGCATCTGAAAGCACACACTTAATCTATGCAACAAAGAGTGAGGTTTTTTCTTTCTTTTCTTTTGCAATTTCGAGGACCAATTGAGCTTAAAGGGACACGTTGCCTTGGATCGGGCGAGTTGGTCTATGAAAAGCGTTTGTAACCGTTTGTTATAAAATGCATATGGTTAGAAAGATGTTTTAAAAGTAAAATACAATAATCCACACAAATATGCATCGAAATTTGCGTGGTTTTCCGGTCCGCCATTTTGTGGAGTCAAAAATTTGACCCCACAAAATGGCGTGCCGTGTTAGTTCACGATGTAAAAGAAAAACCACACAATTTCGAGGCATATTTGTGTGGATCATTGTATTCTAAACATCTTTCTAACCATAATGCATTTTATAACAAACGGTTACAAACGCTTTTCATAGACCAACTCGCCCGATCCAAGGCAACGTGTCCCTTTAAGTTTTCACAGGTTTGTTGTTTTATGTGTATTGGGATACAAGTGAGGATACTGGGCTTTGACACGTATTATAAAAGTAAACCTTTGCCTTTAATGCAATCATACGACCCGACGGATTGTTAAAAATCGAACATGCCAAAATCCTTTCAGCTATGACATCCGGGGACTTATCAAGTTTAAATCCGGGCACGAGACAAGCTGGCACCACAGGGTTAATCCGAGGTGCTAAACATTGAGAAGTACAATTGATAAGACGATTTGGAAGAAAGTGTTAATTATATGGACCATTTTAATTCGTATTCTAAACTCGTCTTGCCTAAACAGCCTAACTGCTCCACAATCAAACCCCTGTGTGGCCGGCCGTTTTGTAATAATTGTCTTGGGTGTTTGGCAACCATGAATCATAAGGATGGACACGATGCGGTCGACTGATCACGGAAGGGAAAGTAATGGGCGAACGTAGGCTCCAAAATACAAGCATTTTACCAACAAAATTTCAGAATGTCCTTTGTTTCTAATTCTGTTAACCATAATGACAAAAAAACATTGTGGTGTCTCATTGATGTTTCGATCGAATAGATAGTGGGGTCCTATATCTTGTCTGCCCTTTCGTTGTTTACAAGATAAATTAATTGTAAAATGATTTCCCAAATGTTTGGATTCCAGTTGACAAGTGTGTTATTTGATATGTTTATCGTTTGTTTATAATTAGATTTTGTTTTGTTTTGGCCTAGGGCGCTATTGGATATTGTTGGCACTGAATCATCAGGGCCGAATTTTAAAAAAAACGTCTGCTAATTTTTCAAGCAGACCAAATTGCTAAAACATTTTGTGCTAGGCAAAACTTTGCAGGATGCCAATCAAAGATGGTACTATGACATGGTCCTTTGGTTGGTAACCTCAGTGTTGTAAGCATAATTATTTGTTTGTGTTTAGCTACTTTCTATGCTTATACATCTTGTAATGAGAAGTTCTATCAAACCATAGAGAAAGGATGATCAGGGGTGCGTTTAGGCGACCCCAACCAGAAACATGTTTGAGCTTTGGTCATTGGTTGAGCGTTTTCGCGTGTTCGGTTGGAGTGAACCGCGGTGACGCAGCTGTTCCGACCAAACCGTAACCGACTTGTTGGATCGGTTAGGCTTGGTTTCAAGATGGCGGAATAAAAAACTATCGAAAAATTTCAACGGATTTCTTAAAAAAATGAAATACCCTGAAGCAAAACAAAATGTTGATAAAATTACAAAGACTACGTTCCATACTTGAAAATAAAATGAAGGTTCTTGTATATTTTAAGAACATGAATTTTCAAGAGATGTACCTACGTCATGAACTGTTTCTGGTTACCGAGCCGTTTTCGCGTAGCTCTCGGAAACTGTTTCGGTCAGTGAATTTTACGTCAGAAACTTGTTCCCGGTCATGGTCGCCAAAACACGCTCCAAACTAGTCCCAGGCGCTTTCCAAACGCGGCCGGCTGGGCATGCGCCTCCCCCTGCGACAACTCATTGCTCCGTCTTGTCACGCAGAGCGCGCCCTCTTGTTTTGCCATAATATAACACTCGTACTTGGGGGCGTAAACAACATGGCGGCGTACATGGAACGAACAACAACACAACATTTCTGTGTAAATCGGCAAGAAATTTTAGTTTATATTCAAATGTACAGTAGTCGAAGTTTTAGCAATTCAAGTTGTTTAATTTTTAAAGCAACACTCGCTCGAAAGACAGAATAAAACGTTATGGGTGGATATGTGTCTACTGGAAGGTTTTTTGGTGGAGGAAAAGCTAGTCCCCAAAAACGGAAGCGAGGTCGAGGACGAGACGACAGTGATGATGATAGCGATGAAGACGAAATGATGAGAACACCGCAGAGGTTCGTGCCATTTAAATAACTTCAAATCAATGTAATGTGTAACTCCTGCTGTTTAACTTCAGCATAGTCATTCCATCAGCCCGCTGTGTCCACAAATAAAATAGTTAATTTTAGACTGAGGCCTTTAAAATTAGTGAAAGAGTTTAAAATTTTACCTTATTTTTTTTGTAGAACCAAAATATTGAAAATTACAGAGCATGTTATTTTTCACTGCGTGTTAGTTCACAGAGTAATTGGAAAATCATGCCATTTTGAAGGATTATATTCTACTAGAGAGTCCGGCACTTTTTGCCATTTTTTCACAAAAACCTAACAAGTTTGGTACCATTGGAAAGAGGATTGCAAGAGAAATCCAACAGTGTTTATTTCACTTCTATAGCTTACAGTATTGGGGAGTTTATATGCTCATTTAAAGGTGGCAGAAGGACGTTTTGAGTCTGGCAATTTCTTACTGATAAAACTAAAAAAGGGCGTGGAAACTGTCTTTCTTTGATGAAATGTGATGATTATAAAAATGTTATGATTCCAAATTATGATTTATAAAGTTTCAGTTCATTTTTCATAGAAAATATTAAATGCAATACACTAGTATAATAATTAATATTATAAAAATAATGCTACCATAAAATTGTTAAAATACTGAAAGAAAATCACTATATTACCAACACGGCCCAATTGGGCTTGATACAACACGTGATTTGGAAACCATTATGTACTTACTACCATCAACCCGATTTTGATGGTATTTCTGGAAGCTCCGCACCTTTCTCTATAAATTTGCTTTGCGATTGTTCGCGATAGTTCATAATATAAAAAAAAGTACACAGACACTCAGCTTAGAGTATAACCTTTCAAATAATTAACTGTCAAAGGACTGTAATGACCTATGTATATGTCATTTCGAAGCATTTTCATGAGAAAAATCTACATAAAATGTCCATATTTCAAGGGTTAAAAAAAACGGGCAAAAATAACATTTTTACTCACCTGAATCAAATTTGGTATCATTGGAAAGCTGATACAATTTTACGCATCTTGGTTTTGTTTTCTCGCGTTATCTCGAAAGAAAGAGCGCCCTCCAGTGCCCAAGAGAATATACTTTTTGTAGCAGTCGACAAAATGGACGTTGTGAAATTTAGACGCGTAAATATCTGGTCCCGAAATACGCTAAATTAAACTGAATTTTTCACAAATTTACTGTATCTTTTTCTGGGATATTTTTTTTTCTTTGGAATTATTAATATTTCTTCTTCTTGAAAACTGAATCTTCGTTTGATTTGGACATGTTAACGTTAACAAATGGTGAGTTATTCACAGCTACTTTTCACACACAAACAGATATGTTTGTAGAAATTGCCATTTTGCCGGACTCGCTAATTCTACTACTTTAAATATTCCAACTATATATTCATTCTATAACAGTAATAAATGCTTTCATCCCAGGCCAAAGCGACCCAATCTGAAGGCAATGTGCCCCCTTTTTAAGGCTTTAAAGTAAGTGCATGTCACTTTATTTGGTTATTGGTCAACTCGGTCCGTACTCAACTCGGTCCCAGTCCACTCGGGTGGTCCGAAGTCAACTCGGTCCGAAGTCAACTCGGTCCGAAGTCAACTCGGTCCGAGGTCAACTCGGTCCGAAGTCATCTCGGTCTGAAGTTAACTCTGTCCGTAGCCAACTCGGTAAAAAAAAAAAAAAAAAAAATCATTGTGTTGTGTGCTTACTATGTAATAAATTAAAAGGGCCTAATAATCAGCGTTTAAAAAAGAAATCTTTTGCAGTTAATGTTACAAGACTTTTTTTTATTCCGAAAATAGGAGATAAATGTTCCAGTAAATTTCAAACACACAAAATAAATAACGTAGGACAATCAAGGAAAATGTTTGATGGAAAGTAATATAAACAAAACTTTCAAGTAAACTTACACTAATAATAAATAATACAAAATAAAGAATACCAACACTATTTTGCAAACTTAAGCAATACTTATATTATAATGAGAAATATTTCATCAAAATTAAGAACCATAAAGAGTATGTTTGGTTGTCCAATTTAACTAAACTTAATTGGGCCTATCATTATGTATATTAAAAAAGGGTATATTATGTAAAAGATACAAGTAAAATTCCCCCTACATAATAAATAGTAGAAATTTTCAACCATACAAAGGAAAAAAATGTCTTACACAAACTGCAAAGGAAAGTTCATTTTCTACCATTTTGTTTCACTTTAGTTTACCTAAATTATGCTTTAGAAAAATGTTGTTTTTTTAAAACGGTGATTATTATTATTTTCTGAGATACAGCGTCGAGATATCCACCACTTCCCCGTCAACCACACTTTATTTAATTTTTTGGACCGAGTTGACTTGGGACCGAGTTGACTTGGGACCGAGTTGACTTGGGATCGAGTTGACTTGGGACCGAGTTGACTTGGGACCGAGATGACTTTGGACCGAGATGACTTCGGACTGAGTTGATTTCGGACTGAGTTGACTCGGACCGAGTTGACCTCGGACCGAGTTGACCTCGGACTGAGTTGACCGGTAGTTACCCTACAATTTTGCAATCCATAACAAGGCATAAGAAACTCCTTTAAATAAATAAAAATGTTTTTTAAATGATTCAGGAAGAAACTGAAGTCTACCTCGAAGTACATCTATGACACGCTGTTTGTCAATGGAGAGAACTCAGATATCACAATATTTGCTCTTGGAAAGGAATGGTACCTCCACAAGATCTACTTATGTCAGGTTGGTCTCTTTGATTGGTCTGTCAAACTCAAGTTTTTTATTTGAGCTTGGGCCCTTCCATCCATGAGGAACAGGGTGTGAGTTTGCAAAGAGCTAAGATTCTTAACTGCCAATCAATCTTATTCTTAATATCTAAGAAAAGTATGATGTCACCATACAAATCACTATGGTGATTCCGACAACTTCTCTTAAGATGAAATTTTAAATTGTTTTGCTTTCAGTGAAATCGACCCCAGTCCTAGTAATGACTTAGCCCCAGGCTACATTTTCCCTCAGTCAATCTAGAACTTTATGAGCCTCATTCCAAAAGAAGTTGGGGAGACACTCAGGGCATTTGCTACAGCTGCTCCTCGTTTGTGGAGTTTGTTACCGCCGCACATACAAACATCTAGTTCCTTCTCCTTCAACAACCTTTGTGTTTAAGTTTTTTAATTAACCCTATTTTTTAGGAATTCCTGTTATTAAAGTATTAATTTTCTTTCATTTTTCATCAATTGTTTAACTCAATAATATAAGTTTTAAGAAATATAGTTTCACACCATAAATAACAAACATTTTTTTATGAGTTGCTAATAGTAAGCATTGACACCTTGCATTATGTGCAATGCTGCAGGTACGCTGACGTCTCGTGCCATTTTTATGCACCAAGAGTAAGGCCCAGTTTCAAAGAGCTGCTTAAACTAGCTAAGCGCAACAAAGTTATGCTTACCAGAGTAAGATTACCATCTGTGACTAATATTCTGCTTACTTTTGCTGAGCAGAAAGTTTTTTAAGCAATATTTTCTGCTTTAAAATCACAGCTCTATGAAATTTGGCCCAGCTGTCATACAATGATCTGCCTCGTTTTTCCTCAGTGAGGGCGCTTTTTGAGAATGTGATGTCATTATGCAGCACTGCATAATGACATCACATTCTCAAAAAGCGGTCACTTGACCACATGCACTTCAAATACACGAATGACCACGTGTACTGTATCTGCAAAGCAAGAGCGGTGCTTATTCGTTAAAAGACAACAAGCAAAAAATATACCTGGCTCATCTGATAAAATCTTCAGTTATGAACAAAAAGAAGCAATTGCTCTTCAACACGGACAAGTAGGCCTACACCAAGAGGGGATGATCGTGACCGACACTACCTACACAAGTCTGTAAGAACCAAACCAAAACGCTTTTCAAATTTATTGAAGATGCGAAAGAACGAAGGTTGTAGTTCGGCTTATGCCACCAGATAGGCCTACCTGGTCAATTACTGGATGTATAATGTATGTTTGTGTATCATTGGTAAAGAAATTAACATTTGTATTTGTGATTCTCTCCCGCTGTAGTCCAGCTACTTTGCGAGTATGTTCAGTGGATCGTGGAAGGAGTCAAACCTGAAAGAGATTGTGATGGATATTCCAGACAATACCATTGATATAGCTGGTAAGAATGACACTTAAAGATATAGCTGGTAAGAATGACACTTAAAGATATAGCTGGTAAGAATGACACTTAAAGATATAGCTGGTAAGAATGACACTTAAAGATATAGCTGGTAAGAATGACACTTAAAGACTGAGGGGCTCCAAGGTCAAATTCATTTTCGTTTTCACTCATTTTTCAAATCGATAGAGTCCTTTCAAAAATAAAAGGAGGACATAAGTGCCACTACCGGGACCCGAACCCAAACTCTGACTACACCACAACTTTTTACAGTACTCGGGGAAAGTACAGAGTATACAGTGCTTAACACACATTGATGTATAGGTTAGACACAAATAATAGCACAACTAGACTGCTTGGCCATGACACTTCATGAAGCAAAATGCTCAGATCAGGGCCCTATTTCAAGGCTCTGCTTACCACCAAATACTGCACTTGTGGTCACCATTTGTCTCTTACAGGGCAATTGCTGAATATCTGCGTTAGCTGTGGAAGCAAAGAATGCCTTTTAATGTGGAGTACGCACATGTGAAAATTTCACTGCTAACCTGAGAAATACGCTTGACGTAAGCACAGAATTGCCTGCTTCCGTAAGCGCGGTTTCTTTGCTTACTGTAAGCAAAGCCATTTAATTGGACCTAGATCATGAGTTTCACAAAGAGAGTAGAGTGGAACCATAAATATATTTTCTTAATTTCACTTTTTTCTTTTCTGTAGCTCTGGAGGTTGCCTTGGGATCGCTGTATCGAGACGACGTTATGTTGGAACCGGCTAAAGTTGTACCCATTCTTGCAGCTGCCTCCCTCCTACAACTGGTAATTCATTACAGAAACAAATTATATGGAATATTTCAAAAAATTACTCTGCTTCAAAATTGCAGAAAAATTTCCTATCACTTTTTAAAGGTGTTGCGCAGGATTGGTGGACCTGACAAAATAGTATCAGACAGTGTTCATGTTTTGTGCGGGCAACCATAAATGAAATAGCAAACCTGTGAAAATTTGGGCTTAATTCATTGTGTGAGTATGGATAAAATAGTGAAAAAACATGCACAATGTTCAGCATGTAAACCCATTGTCCTTGGTTTGGGTTTTTACACAATGTTCAGCATGTAAACACATTGTCCTTGGTTTGGGTTTTTACACAATGTTCAGCATGTAAACACATTGTCCTTGGTTTGGGTTTTTACAACCGAAATCAGCTGTTACTTTGTTTTAGGTTTTCAGATACAGTTTTCTCGAATACAGTTTTCTCTTCATTTCAGAGGGAAATACTTAACACAAAAATGGTTTTGGAATGAACTTCATAAACAGTAAGCTTACAGACTCAAATTAAACAATTGTGTTTTTATCCGAACCAATCCTGTATAACCTTTAATAAAGTTTTCTAAATAATTTTGCTTTTGTTTTTCACCTCAATTTCATCTCTATTTAACTTTATTAAAACCCAAAACATTGAATGTTATTTGTTTTTTAAAGGATGGACTAATATGCCAATGCGCTGTTATCATGACTGACACAATAAGGTAATTAACATATCATAAATATTCAGTTTTAGTTTGTTGCATGAATATTCATGCTGCTCTTCCAATTGTTGTATATGTTTGTCATTCAAACTATGTTATCTCTTTTAAACATAATTTCTTTTGAGCCAGTGTTGAAATCCCATGTCCTTTAATTTCAGAAAAATAATTTGCCAAGCATTTAGGTTGGCTCAGTGGTTTCTTTCCCTGCCGTTCACTTCTGTGGCCTCGAACCAGATTGTAAATTGAGCCTCATGTAAATTGAATTTTCAGTCCCTGCCTGATTGCGTGGTCCCTTGGTTTCAATACCAGAAACATATAATAATATTAAAAATAATGTTAATATCATTCTGTAAATAATAATAACGTTTATTAATTTTCAAGATTTTTATCTGCTGTTTTTTTCTCCTTTCCACCCTGTAGCACAAAGACTGTTTGTTGTTACCACACTTCTGCCTCAGCTTATGGTCTGGAATCAGTCACATTAAAGTAAGTTAGATGACTAAGACAGATGTCTTAAAGGTGCTTCAGAATCGTGCTGACCCAAATTATTGAATTAAGTACATGAAAAGTTCAATGTCTGAAACAGTTGAGAGTGACTGAACATTCTAGAAGTCTAAAGATTTACTGTTTGGCAGTCGTTTGGAACAACTCTGGAGTGTCTTGGTTTCAGACGTTGATCTTGTCATGAGCCGAACCGAATGCAAATTTTATGTTAATGTATGTTAATAAGAAGAACAGTAACTTAATGCTATTTGTAAGCATTCTTCTTCTCTGTTCAGCTAATATAGCATAGAGGCTTTTTGCATATGGCTTCCCATATTGTTAGCTACACATGATCTTTTTTGACTAAACTAATTGATCCTGTCTGATATTTCCCTTCCATTTTCTTGGGCTTATTCAGTTGCATCACCTGGCTGGAACAAAACCTGATGGACATGCAAAGGTCATCTCTACTTCGAGAGTTAAGGTTAGTTTCAAATTGTCTCATAGCTTCAAGAACAAGAAAATGACTAATTTTCACTCAACAAAGACAAAGTCAGACAAGAAGAAAAACAAACCAGGGGACAAATAAACAGACAAGAAGAAAAACAAACCAGGGGACAAATAAACAGACAAGAAGAAAAACAAACCAGGGGACAAATAAACAGACAAGAAGAAAAACAAACCAGGGGACAAATAAACTAAAATATGGAAAGGTTAAGGTTGGGTCATCTATGATATGTAAAAAGATGTTGACAAAATAGAGAGACTGCCAACATAGGGTTAGAAAGCTCAGTTTGTAGAGAGCCAGCACATTAATCTGGAGGTCCCAGGTTCAAGTCCCTCTCTCGTCAATTTTTTTTTGTTCATCACGAAGTTTGGTATGCTTAAGATATTTGTTGATTTGTGGGTTTGATACCAACTCCATCGAACTTGAGCCAAACCATTAGATAGTATTTGAAGGGTTTGGGGACAATGGGGGTTTGTAAAGTACTACATTTTCCTTTCCCCCCCCCCCCCCCCCCTTGACAGCCTGGAGTTATTTGAGCAAGTCATCAGGTCACCTGATCTCTTCGTACTCCAAGTTGAGATGGATGTATATTCGATGGTGAAAAAGGTAAACAAAAACTACAAATCTGACTCGATCACAACATCCGTAAAGTTTCATCTGTCCAAAGAGACCAAGAATGACCGAAATCAAAACAGGTTTTTATTTAGAAACTTACATACAATAAATCGTCCTGTGCCTGTCATACAGGCGCGCAAAATAATTTTTTCATTAATAAAAGGCTGTAAACATACAAACGACTCATGACAAAGAAAAATATATCAACACTGTCAACTTTTTGTTTCTAGAATTACCCCAAAGACAACTTTTCCCATTCCCAAGCAGAATTTAACCTTCCTATGATGACTTATGAATGGCAGAAAACTTCTGAAACTTTCATGCTCAGTTTTCTTAAAACACACTTAAAACATTAATTGCTTACGCCCTTTCTCCGGTAACTTTTTGTACGTCCTTCGAAACATGACAACATATTTTGTCTTATTGCAGTTTGTATTTCTGAAACTTGTGCCGTCTTGGAACGGCAACTTCAAAAACCTCAGCAAAGATGCAGACGTCTTCTTCAGATCTTACAGTAAGTGTTTTTTGTCATTTTCAATGCTGGAATTCTTGTTAAGTTTCTCCCAGGATTAGGTTTGAAATTTTCTCCAGTGGTTTAAGATAAAGCAGTATAGAAGAATATCAACTCGTTAGCATAGCAAAACTTGATCCTTGAGGAACATCTAAGAAGTCAAGCACATTCTAGGCGCAAACATTCCCGTAGGTACATGACCACAATCCAGTGGACCGCCAGAACGTTCCGCCACACAACATCATTGTGCCGAAGTACGAGAGCAATCCTACATGAGTGAATACAGGCATAATGTTTAGAATTTTCCAATGCAATGCTAAGTCGGTCCAACGGAACACGAATACTGATCTGATCCAATCAGATCGTTTATGCTGTTCCAACTTTTGTGACGCTTACTTATCATCATTTTTCATCCAATTCTTCATGACGATTATTCTTCGGTCTTTCTTCCAGAGCCAGGTACATTCCTACAAACAGAGAGAGGACAGAAGTTTGAGTCATTATTCCAAGGAGTACGTCTTCAGCACATCATCAACGACTTGTCAGCAAGCAAACATATTGAGAAAGATCACATCATGCACACAGGTATGAAGAAATCAACCCTCAATACATCATATTTCACCTTACAGCTGGGTTGCAACCTCAATCTTGTAAAAGAGGGTTCAAAATTGGTGTGAAATTTAAAAAATAGGTAGTCCAAATTCATCCTCATCGATCAATGGACTACAACTTGCGCTTCTGTTGGACGTAATGATAGATGTGCCACTCCATCATCAGTGTCTGGAGTTCAGCAGCAGACTGGGTGCCACTGTCCTCCGTCAGGGTCTTGACCATGGTTTTGGTGGGACGCCCAAGATTCGTCTTCCCATGGGTTGGTTCCCAGATGATGACTTGGTTGACAGGCAACTCTGTGTGTCAGAGACAGTGCCCAGCAAGTTGCAGCCGTTTTCCTGCTATCTTGTTGATCAATCTTGACCTTCAATGTTATTATATTTTCTTTTTTCAGAATGGTTGCTACCAGTGTATCAACAGCAATGGCAAACCATGCTGTCCCTGGAACAGGGCCAGAGCCAAGGGTGAGTTGCCTCAGAAGCAGCAAAACATTATCTTAAACTTTGATTGAAAAAGCGATTAGACTTTAAAGAATCAGAGGGGATAAATAATGTTTGGTTTTTTTAAAGATGCTTTTCGAGTCCTGTAAGAAATGAATCTAGAGATTAAAACATCAGTTCCAGAATACTAGGGTTGTGGGTTTGAATGCCGCCATACTGTTTCCATTCTTTTCTTGTACAAGACTAACTTAGTCTATTCTGTTCATAGTGTATCCCTTTGTTTATGACAGTATAAAAATTAATGTTGATTGATTGATTGATTGATGACGCTGTTTTCAATTTGAACCATCAGCCCAACTGAAGAGACAGTGTCACCTGAAGTCTTTGACCAGCAGTCGTTACGATGTGGTCGGGTCATTGCAAAAGAAACAGACGTAAGATTGACTGGTTGCTGTGTATTTATTAGGGTGGTCAGTGGTCACGTTGGCATAGTGGTATCTTTCCTCGCCTTCCACCTCCAGGACCCGGTTCTTATCCCACTGGGGGCACTATGTGGATTGGGTTTTCCCTGGAATAATTCTCTGGGGTTTTCCTCCCACATCTACAACTGAAACTTCCTTCCTTGTCTTCTCTCCATGGAGTTCTTGGCTAGTACAGTGATTAAGTTCGCTTTTCTGAGAATCCTTAGCTTTAAAACCAGAATTCATAAATATTACAACAATTCCCCCTTCTGATTTATGTGTTGGGAGCTAGAGTCTGGTTCTGGGCCCAATTTAAGAAAATATTGTTGACAAATTCCTGTTGCAGAAGCCACCATCGCTGCGGTAGAACAATGGAAATGTGCCTCCATGTACGTGCCACTTTTTAAGGCCCCTTTCACTATTACTACCCCTGTTTATTGGTTCTTAAGGTACCCTTTACTCCTGCATGATGAGAAACGTGGGTTTCATGGCCGAGCGGTCAAGTGCACTGGTCTGAAGCTCTGATGTTTGTGATCAGCAGAGAGTGGGTTTGAGTCCCGGTTGTGACACTTGTGTTCTTGAGCAAGACACTTAACCATTATTGCTTCGTCCTTCGGATGAGACGTAAAGCCATAGGTCCCATGTGTTGTGTAATGCCATGGAAGAACCCAGTTACACTTATCGCTAAGAGAAGGGGTTTGCCCCGGTGTTTCTAGCAGTGGCTGCAATTATAGTTTAGTTTGTTGCTGGAGAACAGAGAAGTGTTATGACCAGGATTCGAACCCACACTCTGATTATATATGATCTTGTTGTACTGACAGGATGATTTTGCTAGCCTAGGTACCTTCTGGCTTTGTGTAATAATCATTTGATTTCATCATAAACACAGTATTGCTGGCGATGGACTGGATACAACTACGGAATGGATGTACTCTTCACCTTTGCCAACAGGTCAGTATCTATTCCCTAAATTGTGGCAGCCATCTAATTTTTTCCATCATTCAAATCAATGCATCCATATCGAGGCTGAAAGGACAAAATAGTCTAGTCTCTTTATGGTAAATGAGAATTGAGGTAACCCTGTTTCAGCCCTAGGAGTAGGTGGAAACGTGCCCCTGGTGACAGTTGATTTGGGTTAACAGCCCAAACCAGTTAAGTGTAGCCCTCACATTGATGTGGCCATCTGGCTTTGTGGTGTTGGGCAACTTCTCATAAAAAGGGGGGGAATCTGCTTGGCAAAACTTCCTTACTATCTTATTTTTCTGTTTTCCTTACAGATTACTGATATTTCGTCGTAACACCATCACTCACCCAGTGGTAGCTAGCGTCAGTCTGCAAAACTCTAGAAATATCATTTTCAGGTAAACTGGGATACTGAATTACAACATCTGGAAGGTTTCGGGTCTAGAATAAGGGGTACCGAGACCCGCAAGCCATTTTTCTGGAATTTTCACTTTCGTCCAAATTCATCCCTGACCACTGGTTCTTTTTATAATCACCACAACTCATGAAGTGATTTATGAACGTGGTGTTACGGTAAACTTCTCTGACTCCACTTAACGATGATGTGATTGATTACAGAGTGCGTGTAGTTTCCTACGATGGACAGGGGCATGTCTTATATCTGAAACAGAGTGACCTCAAAGTGCTGAAACTCAATAAAGACGAGGTAAAAAACTATTGCTCTTTAACCATCCAACTTATAAAGAAAACACATCTGTGAACATGCATGATGCACACATTCTCAAATATGCATCTCGTTGTCCCTGTGCTGAACACTTAGACAAGTAGACAGGAATAACACCAGGGAGACAGCTAACATAAGGGTGAGATAGCTCAGTAGAGCGCTGGCAGGCTAATCAGGAGGTCAGAGGTTCAAGTCCCGCTCTAGTCTCAACCCCAAATCATGTAAAATTTACTCAGTCAGTTTCCCTTGTAGTTTATTACTTGATATTAATATAATTATATGGTTCAATCATCAATTGAGAACTTGAGTCGGATGCAGTTATGCTTTAGCCAAGAAACACTATAAATAGACATGCTATAAATAGACATGCTATAAATAGACACGCTATAAAGAGACACCATGCAACAAACTTGAGTCTGTTACGGTAAACGGTTTGACTCCAACAAACTATAATTAGACACTCTATAAATAGACAAGCTATAAATAGACACCATGCAACAAACTTGAGTCTGTTAAGGTAAATGGTTTGGCTCCAACATACTATAAATAGACACTCTATAAATAGACACCGTGCAGCTTTTTAGCTGTTTTTGATTGGACTGACAGTGTTTTCTTCAATTGTTTTCATCCAATCAGGAAGCTGTGGTCTTAACTGTGGATAGACACGCCCCTTTTCCAATGCGGATAAGCGTCAACATGTTATGCGCTACACCTCCAGGAAAGGAAGAATCATCGGAGGGTCAGCCTAACGCCCCGGTCCAACCCAATATCAGGGAAGAAGATTTGTAAATGTAAGACCTCATAATTACTCTCTCAGGTTATGTACAGCCCTGAAGTTTGGGGGCTAAGGTTTTTGGCGGTTTTTTTTCATCAAGGTTTTGTGTTCGTCATGTTGTTGTTGGGTCTTTTTTTGGGGGGGGGGGTTGTAGTTTCTACCAATGTGCTGCAATCCTTTTTTATTTCTAAAGTGTTGGGTCTTTTTTTTAAACCAAATTGTCTCAGGTACTCGAGTTGGGCTCTGTCCCAAGTTTGCCAAATTCATTCACTCTATGAATTCTCAATATCTGATGTGGGTGGATCAGGTTAAAATAAGCTTTTTGTGTTAAATTCTTTGAAATTTTTCAAGTTTCAGGTTTCAAACAAATGGACGATTATTACAACTCAAAAACATTTATAAAATTTGTTTATTGAATTTGTTTTCTATTATGGGGTGAACAAAGAAATATTAAGAAGTATCTATAACTAGTAAACGTGCAAGTACAACCACGTGTAAATCTCTTTTTTGAGGAGTGTTGGCTCTTTATTCACCCCAAAATAGATTTATCCAGTCAGTTTCCCTTATGGTTTACTGCTTGAAATTGTTTTGTTAGCAGAATCACCGACAAGTTCAGTGGTTGATACACAGCACTGTGTCTCAATTTTTTTTTTTTTTTCAATGGAAGATTTGCGTTATCTGTTCAGCATATTCCCAAAAATGCTTTAGAAAAAACCTTGGTAGCAACTTGTTCAGGTGTTAAGGTCTTATTATAATTCCAAACCAAAGTGTTTTGTTATGATTAATTTTACGTATACTTAAAACCTTTTCAGAATACGTTCAAGCTTCCAACATTAGTTTTGAAATTGCTTGTTTACCCTTTCAGCAACAAGACAGCTCAATTTTGATTTTCAAAGTGTTTTTGTTTTTGTTAGGACTTCATGTAATATTTATTTGTACAAAAATAACATGTAAATAATTTGTAAATATTTTTTTCCATGGGAATAAAGGAAAGGTTATTTCAGATTTTCCCCACAAAACAAAAGAATGTCAGATTTTATAATAATGTTCAGCAAAAATTCCCCTGTCCAGGAATTATCAAAAGTGATATAAATGTAATCTGAAGAAATATCAGATTGTCACCATTTCCACAAATTATCATTTACACATGCTTTTAAAAATATATCATCATTCAACTTTGTACAAAACTCAAAGAATGCATTATACAAAGTCTTCACTGCTGACCATTTGCAGTTGTGATATCCTAGTCACTGCCATACTCAAATCAATGATATGCTCAAGTGAGCCACATGAAGGGCGCCCTCTATAGGTGATTGATATCATCTCATGGTGGTTGTGTGACCGACCTACGTCTGACACCCGTCACCGCATTAGACATTGTTTTCTGCTTGAAGTGTTGCCAGTCCGTGTGCGCCTGCAGGTGCTGCTGCAGCGTCTCCTGCAGCGGGTATGGGCGGACAATCTCCTTCAGGTGGCGGATCACAAACTGGTTGGCGTGCTCCAGGAAGAAACGCTTGTTCAGCATAATAACCTCTGCACCACAGCTGACTAAGCTTAGGCTGGGTTGCTTTGCATCGGTGATCCCTGCCTCGCAGCAAAGAAACGGCAATCCCTGAATTCATGGAGAACAGAAGGTCTGAGTAAGTTCCTTTTCATCTTCTTAATTACTACACAAAATAATTACCATAAAAACTTACTTGATAAAGAGCACAGGGCTCAATTTCACAAAGAGTTAAGATTGATCGTAACTGCAAATCCATCGCAGTTGCTTAGCAAAGAGTGATGTCACAATACAAATCACTATGGTAATACTGATAACTCATCTTAAAATGAATCTTAGTGCTTTGTGAAATCGACCCCTGGAGAGCTGTTGATATTATCATACATTGTTAGAAACTACCCCCTTTGATGTAATGTAGCTTTAAGAGAAAGAATTAATTTGTCACCTAAAAATTTGATTCTGAGAAAGGCTTCACTCTGACATGAGTCTGAGAAAGGCTTCACTCTGACATGAGTCTGAGAAAGGCTTCACTCTGACATGAGTCTGAGAAAGGCTTCACTCTGACATGAGTCTGAGAAAGGCTTCACTCTGACATGAGTCTGAGAAAGGCTTCACTCTGACATGAGTCTGAGAAAGGCTTCACTCTGACATGAGTCTGAGAAAGGCTTCACTCTGACATGAGTCTGAGAAAGGCTTCACTCTGACATGAGTCTGAGAAAGGCTTCACTCTGACATGAGTCTGAGAAAGGCTTCACTCTGACATGAGTCTGAGAAAGGCTTCACTCTGACATGAGTCTGAGAAAGCCTTCACTCTGACATGAGTCTGAGAAAGGCTTCACTCTGACATGAGTCTGAGAAAGGCTTCACTCTGACATGAGTCTGAGAAAGGCTTCACTCTGACATGAGTCTGAGAAAGGCTTCACTCTGACATGAGTCTGAGAAAGGCTTCACTCTGACATGAGTCTGAGAAAGGCTTCACTCTGACATGAGTCTGAGAAAGGTTTCACTCTGACATGAGTCTGAGAAAGGCTTCACTCTGACATGAGTCTGAGAAAGGCTTCACTCTGACATGATTCTGAGAAAGGCTTCACTCTGACATGATTCTGAGAAAGGCTTCACTCTGACATGAGTCTGAGAAAGGCTTCACTCTGACATGAGTCTGAGAAAGGCTTCACTCTGACATGAGTCTGAGAAAGGCTTCACTCTGACATGAGTCTGAGAAAGGCTTCACTCTGACATGAGTCTGAGAAAGGCTTCACTCTGACATGAGTCTGAGAAAGGCTTCACTCTGACATGAGTCTGAGAAAGCCTTCACTCTGACATGAGTCTGAGAAAGGCTTCACTCTGACATGAGTCTGAGAAAGGCTTCACTCTGACATGAGTCTGAGAAAGGCTTCACTCTGACATGAGTCTGAGAAAGGCTTCACTCTGACATGAGTCTGAGAAAGGCTTCACTCTGACATGAGTCTGAGAAAGGTTTCACTCTGACATGAGTCTGAGAAAGGCTTCACTCTGACATGAGTCTGAGAAAGGCTTCACTCTGACATGATTCTGAGAAAGGCTTCACTCTGACATGATTCTGAGAAAGGCTTCACTCTGACATGAGTCTGAGAAAGGCTTCACTCTGACATGAGTCTGAGAAAGGCTTCACTCTGACATGATTCTGAGAAAGGCTTCACTCTGACATGATTCTGAGAAAGGCTTCACTCTGACATGAGTCTGAGAAAGGCTTCACTCTGACATGATTCTGAGAAAGGCTTCACTCTGACATGAGTCTGAGAAAGGCTTCACTCTGACATGAGTCTGAGAAAGGCTTCACTCTGACATGAGTCTGAGAAAGGCTTCACTCTGACATGAGTCTGAGAAAGGCTTCACTCTGACATGAGTCTGAGAAAGGCTTCACTCTGACATGAGTCTGAGAAAGGCTTCACTCTGACATGAGTCTGAGAAAGGCTTCACTCTGACATGATTCTGAGAAAGGCTTCACTCTGACATGAGTCTGAGAAAGGCTTCACTCTGACATGAGTCTGAGAAAGGTTTCACTCTGACATGAGTCTGAGAAAGGCTTCACTCTGACATGAGTCTGAGAAAGGCTTCACTCTGACATGAGTCTGAGAAAGGCTTCACTCTGACATGAGTCTGAGAAAGGCTTCACTCTGACATGAGTCTGAGAAAGGCTTCACTCTGACATGAGTCTGAGAAAGGCTTCACTCTGACATGAGTCTGAGAAAGGCTTCACTCTGACATGATTCTGAGAAAGGCTTCACTCTGACATGATTCTGAGAAAGGCTTCACTCTGACATGAGTCTGCTCTAGTCATTGTCAGGAGAATGGTTGTCGTGGTTATTTCTTTTACGCGCGAAGGAACAAAATCAAATCCTTCAATTGGTCCCAAAACCAAGACTTGCGCAGTCTGTTTGAGAAACTCACAAAGATGTCTTTGGAAAGGAGCATATCAAGTTGAACGAAGACAACTTTCTTGTCACCGTCCCGAGACTGTGGATAGAAAGATACAACAAAATTACACAAATTTATATTTTTGTTTTCATTTTTCCTTGTAACCCTTGAGAGGCCCTCTAGTGGGCAACTTTCCTGGAAAGAAATATTTAAAAATATAAACAAAATACCTTAACAAGTTGTGCAATAAGTTTGAAAAAAACGAAATGTGAGATGGATACCTTGGTGTCATCAAATGATGGAACCTTCAAACTGCTCATGTCTAGTGGATTGACTGATGACCGACGTCTTCCATTGTCTATCTTTGACGCTGTATCAATGCAAAAAAAAGGCAGGAAAATACCTTGTTGGTCTTGATTGGAAGTCAAGTGCATTCCTTAGCCCCTCTCAGACCCACTGCAGTAAATGTTTCAATATTTCATGGAAACTCACCCACGTTAAGTCCATTCGGTGCAAACCTTTCATTCATATTTGGATCGAGGCAGGTGCTGCTCCGACGTTGGATAGGTCTTGCCTCCGTTAACTCCTTTATAACCTGACAAGACCCCTGTCACATACAACAACCAAACATGCGTCAGGGCACCAGCTGTGAACAATGTAAACAACATTGCATTTTGGCTGGTATTCCAAGCATGATTTTCTGTGCGAGAAAATATCTGTGCTTACCAGCTTTTGGCTTTGGTCATCTTTCCATCCATGATGACATTACTTCAAATTTTCTTAGTTTAATTTCCATTGTGCAAAGTTTTAAAAATCTACTCAAATTTGCTTTGTTTTTTTTACTTTTAAAAGATACTGACCAACATAGTAGGAGACCAGCCTGCAGGTCCCGTGACCAAATTCTGGGAACAAAGGTTTGAAAGTGTTTTTGTGTTCCCTGATGAATACCGAGCAATTTTGACTTGGGCTGCCCCCTTGAAAATGTCAGGCATTTCTGGGAGGGGTCAACAAAGGTCAACCAGGGGTCAAAATTCAAATATATTCCAATCGTGTCGATATGCATACCAAATTACTCGTCTTGTCATGAGGATTCCAAAAATGTATAGTTTATTATACATCCGACCTTAAATGAGGGCGCTATGGTCAAAAACGTCGAAAGGTCAACGCACTCTTGACTGGCGGTCAATTTCACCAACACAGTTAACATAATCCGATTCTAATGATTTTAGTGTCTAATAATATGTTTTCTGACATGGCAAATTCAACAATACAACTTTCAAAATTAAAAGTGCTTACCTTGACCATGAACATTCAAAATGGCTTCCAAAAGGGCTACCGAAAGACTTGAATCAGGATCTTTTGCCAACAATAACGCAGTTATTTCTAAACACATTGTCCATGATGCTTATCTTGCTTTATTGCATAGTTCATCATCCTACTCGGTGTCATATCCATCAGCATCAGAGTCAGAATCACTGTTACAATCACTAGTATCTAAATCTGTGTCGGAGTCTACAGTGCGGTTTGTTCTGGCATCATATAGACGTTGAGGTAGTGCCGGCTGTGAAAACCGTATTGGCAAACATTTGCCCTCTCTCAAGCTCCAACCATGCTGAAGGGGAGATGATGGAGCATCTGGATTCATAAAGTTTAACATGATGAATGCCTGATAGTTGGCCCGTGTTACTTTCAAATTATGTGAGTCTGTATCAGGAGGAATCCTGAGAGTCGATTTCCTCTTCATCCCCTCCCACTTTTTGGCCCGAGCTTCTGCAAGTGTCTTGCTTGATTTATCCTTGTAAATGTATTTGATGGTATACTGCTCCATCTGTTTAAGTGTTTGTGATGTCACTGGGAGACATTTCCCAAGCCCTCTAAGTAGCTCTCGTGCCTCTTCTGACTTCATTGCGCTGTCAAAGACTGATGGTTTTCCACGGCCATAGAAACTGGAAATAGCATCTGCACCAGTGTGGATGTGAAATGGGATAATAATATCGCTAATATCCTTATCAAGGAGTGTTGCGCAGTCAATTATTCTTTTCTTCCTTTTTAGTCCTAGCATACCTTCAATTTGATGTGCCACATGCGATGCTAAAACCAACACATCTGTGTCTTCTGCATCAATGACAACGGCATCTTTTACTCCCGACTTTCTAAGTTGGGAATATATGTACAACAGAATGGTGTCTGCTTCCATATGCTGACATGTCAACTCGACTACCTCCTCATCAGTGGCCAAATCACTACAGCGTTCCCTCACAGAGTAAATAAATCTGGTATCTGGATGTTGGAGTAACAGGGTTTTGAACTCAGCCTTCAGAAATTGCTGCAGACGAATTTTGTTTCCTGGGTTCTTGAACATGTTGTTGAAGTGCCTAGGGGATGGCAGTTCATCATTTCTCTTGATGAAAATATTCCTGGTCCCACCAACAAAAGGCAGTTCACCTGTTCGCCTTTCATGTTCACTATCTTTGATGCTGTGTTGTAGATCATATGGGTCATTTACAAATATTATCTGGGAAGCCGTAGGGTGGCGTTGGACAACAAGGTTAAACATTTTAGCTGCATAATCGCCCCACGTATAATCACTCTCGTCTTGCTTCTCTCTATCCTCAGCAGACGGGGTTGATAGCCTCCAAATGAACCCCATATCTACTAATGCAATGTATCTATCCCGGAACTCCAGTTCAATAAAGTTGAACTTTTGTGCCAGTTTAGATTTTTGCCCTTTACGCATTGTTCCATTTACATTGAAGATGGGGAGACACTCTTCTGTCACGCGGTATTCCATGACTACAGATAGCACTAGACCATCATCTAACTCTTGTGCCAAAGTGATGATCTCGGCCATGGCTTTGTTTTCCATAGCATCTGTTTTTGTGACCTTCTGTTTTGATGCGTCTTTGATAACTGGTGGTTTGCTGAAGCTGTGTCTGCTGTTTCTGTGTATGGTTGCATCAAACTGTTTATCACCTGAGAACATGCGCTCTTTGAAGAATGATTGCACTAGAGTCTCCCCATCCTCATGTGCTGAGTCAAAGTCTTTGACAAGTGCATCTGATGCGACCATTCCTGACTGGAGCGACCTCAAGATAGGCTGTGTAAGGTCGAATGGGTCACAATCAAATTCCGTGATGCAATTGTCAAGATCTTGTACACCGCGCTCATCTAGCAACAACCTCGTTGTGGAGTTCTCTCTGTGACCTTCAGATGATTTGGTGAGGTTTGCCAATGCATGTAGTGAACTTCTAACTCTATTCACAGAGTTGACGGTTCTTGTGTGAGTCAACAACATCTTCTCATTTTTTAGGATGCGCTTCCAACCTGCTTTCATCTTCGATCCTTTATTCATGGTCATTTCTATCCAGAGATCCAGGGGTAAGCATGAGTACGGTTTCCCGGTCATTGATTGCGCGAATAGGCCATCTCGCATATACCTCTCTTTTTCTTCGGGGAGACTGCTAATCTCAAGCCAGAATTCTACAAGCCATCTGCTGTATTTGTCGTTGTCGTATATCCGCAGCCATGGCATCATCATTCGGAGGGACGCTTTGAATGAATCCCAATCCTGTGTCCTCAGGGCGTATATGTTCATGATCAGTATTTCAACCATTTCCATAAAGCTCAACCAGAACCTTGCCATGGGGTTGTCTGATTTACCAACACTCTCAAATGCTCTTTCTACAAAGGACTTGAACTCTGCATTCATCAGGAGATCATCTGCGATGGCCTGTAATTGTTCTTTTGAGCTATTTGGTGGACTTCTTAGAACTTCCAACTTTGATTTGAGCTCCGATGATAGCTTCAGTCCCTCGCTGACCCCGCGAAAAATAATCCTGCGAATAAGCACCTCATACATAAGTGAAAGGCACCTTATGCCTCTGTTGTAGTGTTTACCACGAAGTGCTTGGTCAACTGATCCTTCTGAAATTATATCAGCTGCCACAAGAATTTCAGATAAACCTGAGCCATGGAAACGCTTGTTTATCGCTGATATGAAGGAAATGTGAGCGTGGAATGGACCCAAGAATGGAAGGATTAGTTGAAATTTCTCAGGATTCTCATTTTTCAGCTGGACAATAAGGGCATAGACTGGTTGGTCGCCTACTAGCTGAATAAATGGCATTGACTTGCACTCGGCTGCGGTGACCATGCGACACATAACCTCATGAACCACTGACTTCTGAGGAGGCTTTGGAAATGTTAGAAAATAGTAAGCTGTACTTTTCACAACATACTCATGGATATTAGCCTGGAACCCAGTGAAACTTCCAACTTTCTGTTCATCAGCTGGTATGTTCTTCCCTGCAATATCCAGACGGGCCAACACGTGCATAACACCTCGCTTTCTTTGCTCATCACTTGTTTGAAGTGAGATATCAATTTCCTGACGAACTGCTGGCTGGCCGCGTTTGACTGTTTTGTAAGGATGAACCTTGTGTTGTAAAGTACTTAAATCTTTCATATCTTCACACTTGGTCAATTGAAGTTTATGACGACCCTCCTCCGAGTCCATTGATGTAACATCATCAGGTTGTACAAACATAACATTGGTCCGGTGAGATGTATCGGCCCCTGTCAATGTATCATCTTTGAAGTCATCGTTATCTAGGATACCTGTTCCTGGAAATCCATCTGCTAACTCGTCAGGACAAGCAACATTAGCTTTGATATCATCCATGGCCCAAGCTTCATATAGAGTAAGAACATCTTTGTAACTTATTCCAAGAGCAAATTTTTTCAAGATGTCAATGATTTCACGACTCCGAGTTAATCCATGAAGAGTCACTGATAACTTTGTTTGGAAGGATGTGCGTTTGCCAGTGATGAACGAAAACAAGAGGGATGCCAAAGCAGCAATTTGTGGATCATGACATGCTTCAGTAAAGTCATTGGAATCAGGATCCTTGAGCCATGTCAAAAGTTGGCGCAAAAGTTCATGGGGTTCTTCAATATTTTCAAGCTCATCAACACGGAGAGGCCACGACAAACCCACTTCTTCTGTAAACTTCTTTCTCAGACGCCTTGCAACATTGTTTAGTAACTGTTCATCACTTATTCCCCAAGAATAAATGGCTGCTTCAATGTAACTTCCACCAGCAGATGCATCATAGACAATTGTGCTCTGGTTCTTGTGAAAACGATCATGGAATCCAATGTTGTCTTTGAATTCATTTTGAAGCATTTGTTTTATAGTGCTGGTTTTCACCACAGTTTCAAAACCAAAGTTTGCACTCATTTGGTTATAATCAACCAGAAGACCCTGTAATGTTCTTGGCTCATTCATCTCAAGCACAACTGTACGGACATGCCTAAAAAACATCTGTCTTACCTCTGTAAGTCGCACGTTCTGTAAGTGCATTCGGTCACCAGATGAATTAGAATGTTTGTAGTGAGGCTTCACATACTTCATCCAGCAGGAACGATGATAGCGTATTTCTGACGCAAAGGGATCAGGGGTAGAATTTATGACAGTTAAAATTCTTTCTCTCATCTCGTCATCTTCCAAGTGTATTGTATGTGACTTGAAGGTGTTCCACGCATTGCACTGTTGGATAATACATAATGTTTTGGAATTTCTCAAGTCCTCCGGTTTCATACACCAAATGCACAGATTCTTTTCATGAAGGTGACCTGTACTACGTGAAGATCGTCCAGCTTGTTGCTGGTCTTTTGCATGCGTTTCTTGTGTGTCCTCTGTTTGTTGTTTCTGTTCTTGATCTCTTTTTCTTAATGCTTGTTGAAGTCCACGTTGAGCTGCCAATGCAGTCCTGCATGCCTTATGAAAATAGACACCATTCGGTCCTGCATCCCAATTGACGGAATCATAAACAGTTCCAAATTTATGCAACCCTTTCCAATCTTGTGCTTTGCCCTTCATGCGTTCCCATGCTTCAGGAGAAATCTTGCTTTTTTCTTCATCGCATTGTTCATTACACAAAATACATAGTCCAGATATTTCCTCTCGTTTTCTTTTTCTGTTTGGTTGAGGCTTCAGTACTGGTGTTGACTTTGGTGCTGACATTGTACCCAGAATTAAGATCTTAATGCTGCCTAGATGAAATATAAAAATACAGAGCAGATGTTAGTCTTGATCCTGTAGGGATCCTAATCATGTTTACTTTACATTCATAAATACCTGCCGACGTGACAGGAATTGAAAATTTACAGAAAAGTTTACATATTTTCCAACATTATTACGCTTACAGGGCAAAAACCTTACAGGGTCGTGGCCGTGTGATAAAGGACCTTGCATTCGGCTCGGTCCTTTAACACACGGCCACCACGACCCTGTCGGTTTTAAACGGCCGTTTAAGAACTCGTCGCTACACTTTTATTCCCATTCATAAATGCCCTGTAAGCGTAATAATGTCCCCTACTCTTTTAATCCCTTATTTAAGCCATCAATTGTTTTGTAAATATTAGCTTTTTGTTGTGTCTTTGGTCAAATCACATATGAAAAAAAGAAAGAAAGGTTAAAATGAGGTACTTACCAAGCAGAAAATGTCAGTTTAATTGCATCCATAAACTTTTACCCAATGAGGGCACATGTTGAAGCTATAGTGTTGCAGAGACATTCACAGCCCATAGTTGAATTTGCCATGTCAGAAAACATATTATTAGACACTCAAATCATTAGAATCGGATAATGATAACTGTGTTGGTGAATTTGACCTCCAGTCGAAAGTGCGTTGACCTTTGACGTTTTTGACCATAGCGCCCTCATTTAAGGTCAAATGTATAATAAACTATACATTTTTGGAATCCTCATGACTAGACGAGTAATTTGATATGCATATCGACACGATTGGAATATATTTGAATTTTGACCTCTGGTTGACCTTTGTTGACCCCTCCCGGAAATGCCTGACATTTTCAAGGGGGCAGCCCAAGTCAAAATTGCTCGGTATTCATCAGGGAACACAAAAACACTTTCAAACCTTTGTTCCCAGAATTTGGTCACGGGACCTACAGGCTGGTCTCCTACTAACACCCCGAACAAAGATATTGACGAAAAAAGGGAGACCGCTGACATTAGGGGTAGATGGATCAGTTGGTAGAGCACTGGCATGTTGCCGAAGGACGCAGGTTCAAATCCCGCTCTTGTCAATTTTTCTTTGTTCAACTCAAAATTAATTTAAAAAATAAAATTAGTTTCAACTTACCGACTTTACAATATAGATCCAATCTGAGTTGTTGCTATCTCTGGTTATGACTGCACCCCGTCTGAGAATGAGATTAATCTTTTATTCATCATTTAATAATTACAGTCTCTCGTTATAACAAGAACGCTGGGACTTGCCGAGCAGTTAAGAGCACTGGACTCAAGCTCTTGTGTTTCTGATCAGCAGAGTGTGGGTTCGAATCCCGGTCATGGCACTTGTATCTTTGAGTAAGACACTATACTGTAATTGCTTTGTCCTTCAGATGGGACATTAAGCCGTAGGTCCCGTGCTTTAGGTCGGTAGTGCACATAAAAGAACCCAGATTCCTTATTGTGGAAGAGTAGGGGTTATAGCAAGCACCCTTGTTTGCAGGTTTCCTCGGGTTCACAAGCTACAGTGATTAAGTTCACTTATGAGGCCACTATGGTTTCATTACCAGAAGTATATAATAATATTAATAATAATATGAAAAAGCTGGCAGACTTAAGGGCAAACGTTGCTATGATTGGCCAATTAATTAATAATAATAATAGTGGCTTCTTATATAGTGACATATCTGTCACTCAGTGACACTCAAGGTGCTTCAACTGTCACTTTTTTCCTGCAAGGTATGTGGAGCTATGTTTTGAAGTATGAGACCTATTCCTTTACATATAGTACAATGTAATGGTTTACAAGGTGCTGTGGCGCAATATGCAGCCAATCAAACCAGGAACACCGGGGCGAACCCCTTCTCTTTTCGATAAGTGCACTGGGTCTTTTTACGTACATTACACACCACACGGGCCCAACGGCTTTAAGTCCCATCCGAAGGACGAAGCAATAATGGTTAAGTGTCTTGCTTAAGGAAACAAGTGTCACAACCAGGACTCGAACCCACACTCTGCTGATCTGAAACACCAGAGCTTGAATCCGGTGCTCTTATCCGCTCGGCCACGACACGCCGAATTACTACGTACTTGAAAAAGTGGAAGAGTCCCATTTGTGGATGTTCATTCAGTTTGCGCACAGGCCATCCTTTCAGGAAAGGTAACAACCTAAAGCAACAAAAACAGAATGCGTTAAAATATCTTTAAAACATCTTATAGGGCCTAGAGTTTTTATTTCTTTCATTATGACATTTTGTTGAATGTGTAATAAAAGACAGGTCGTAAGTAATACTGTTACCCCAGCCTGGCCCTAATTGATTGATTTGATTTGTTAATTTGACATCGTGTAAGATTAAGGTCTCTTTTTACACAGGTTTGTCAAGGTCCATGCCACACTAGGCTGTGAGCATATTGGCACAGATGATCGCCACCTTCAACCCGTGCAGTGATTGTACTTGGTCGGCTGTGTGGTACTACAGTCAATGCAAAAAAAGTTATATAATTAATTTCCGAAATAGTTATGACCTTCTCTCAGAATACCAAAGGTCGCCTTGAGATGGACTGGTAAAAGAAAGAGAGGCCGGTCACAGACTACATGGCGCCAGTCAGTGATATCTGAGCTGGAAGAGATGAGACTTCCTTGGGGGAGGCACAAGCCAAAGCACAAGACAGAACTCAGTGGTGCCTTATGTCCCACTGGGGATGATGAGGATTAAGTAAGTTCTCTCTGTATAAAAGTGTCACTTTGTTAAAAGCTTTACAGCTCTCTGAAGTCAGATCCGCTTCTTACCTCAAGAACTTGATGTGTTCCATTTCCTTGCCATGGTCTCCTTCTCCCATGAACATATCAAAGAAATCCTGTCATCAAAAAAGGGAGTAAGATGAAACGACAGATCAAGGGTACTCCCGGCTCAATACTTATTTGCATGATTCCCCAAAGAGAAGTTTACGCAGATGTTTTGTTAAATGAGTGAAAGTTTGTGAGTGCCTCTACCTCTACTTGTGCAGTCAGGTTGGCTTTGTGGTATCTTTCCTCGCCCTCCACCTACAGAACCCTGGTTCGAATCCCACCGGGGGCACTGTGGATTGGGTTTTCAGTCCCTACCTGATTTCATAAGTTTTCCCTGAAATAATAATGTTTGCCTCCTACCTTTGCAAACATCTAAAAGTGAAATGTTCCATTTTTCTTCTCTCCATATGGGGTTTTTGGCTAGTATAGTGATTAAGATTGCCTATCTGTGAGTCCTTGGCTTTACAACCAGAGAGTATGCACCAAGTCTAGGAGTCGACCTACCTCCATTTCAATAGCTATGAGCTCACAAGGCACCTCAGCAGTGATGGTGCTCGTTCGTTTGATATTATGGAGTAATTCTGGCTCTCCGAAGCACTCGCCCTTGTGCAGGATCTGAATGACTTTAGTACAAGGCTCCTTGGTGATGCGGTCTGCATCTGAACGTGTCACAGCCGCTGGAGGAATAAAACATTGCAAGGTTATCTTAATCTATGAGGGAAGATGGGGGTGGGGGTAGGGATTGAGTCAGGTCGTGGCTGAGCGACTCAAGTTCATATGGCCTAGTCTTTAGAGTGGGGGTTTGAATCCCTCTCAATTACACTTGTGTCCTTAATAGCAAAACAAATAACAATAAATTGCTTCTCTTAACCCAGGTGTACATGTACATGTATAAATGGGAACCTGCGATGGCTGAGATGGTATTATGTTTGTTTAACCCCTAAGCAGCTAGGGGTTGATTTAATCAGATGAATGTTGACAGTCTTATGAACAGCAGACAGTTCTTACCCGATCCAGTAATCAAGAAATAGAAGATCTCGGCCTTTTGACCTTGCCGGATAATCACTCTCTTTGCTGGTATGCTGCAAGAGAGAATAAATTAAACACTAAGAATTACAAAATATAGGGGTGTTGGAACATAGGGATTTCGGAACTTAGGGGTGTGGGAACATAGGGGTGTCAGCATAGGGGTGTCGGAACATAGATTGTCGGGACATAGGTGTGTCGGAACAAAAGGGTGTCAGAACATAGGGGTGTAACCTACTTGTAGAAGCGCTACACGGACAAGTTTTTCTTGGATGTGAAGAGGGTACTCTGAAAAAGGAGGAGATTGACTGAAGACCATGCAGAGCCTGAGAGAGCGAAAGTGAAATTATGCACAAAAGATGATTATTGGTTTATTCCAGATCTTAATCACTGTAATCACTGTAATCTGTAAGAACTTAATCACTGTAGCTTGCTAATTGAACCAGAAACACTGGGGTTAACCCCCACTCTTCCACAATTAGTGTTCTGGGTTCTTTTAGGTGCACTACCAACCCTAGTAAGCAATTATGGTAAAGTATCTTGCTCAGAATACAAGTGTCATGACCAGTACTTGAACCCACACTCTGTTGATCAGAAACGCCTCTATTTGAAACCAGACCAGACTGCCAAAATTGGCTGTCCAAGGCTGCACTGTGAGGTGCTCCTAGGATGGCTTCAATGAGATTCACACAATAACAGATGCTGCTCTATTCTGCCTTTCAAACTTTGATTTGATCTCGTTGAAATTCGTGAGACCAAAACCTTTACGGTTTTGTACCCTTATATTTTGAACCATCAACTTTGAAGACCTGAAGGGAAACTGATTTCATCCTCACCAGTTTGAGATGAGATGGCTTTCGATCCTCAGGCTCTATGCTAAGAAAGTCACGTCTTGTGTGATGCGAGTCTGAGAAATAGAAACAAGCAAAGGAACACATTTTGTAAACTATCAAAGTGTGTGACCCACTCATTTGAAAAAACATTTTTAGAGGCTTATTCCTTCTTTCCCTGTGCTCTCTTACTTTTGCATTCATTGTCTTCTTTATGCTTCTGTACTTTTCATATTTACCAAAGTTTCTATCAATCTGATATCGACCTTTCCCGTAAACTCACTTTGTGTCTATTAATACTAATACAAGGGGTCTATTTAGGGGTAGTTTTTTTTAATAATCCAACACAATACCGTCCAAGCCCCTCCGATGCTCCTATTGTACACCTCGGTTAAGAGAAGCAATTATGGTTAAGTGTCTTTGATTCAAAGCAAAGTTTTAATCACCTCTGGTTTTGCGCGGAAGTATTTCTTATCGAAAGTGAGTTGCTCGATTGTTCCCGTGCCATCTGTCCCCGAGGAGTGAGAGTTGAACGAGAGGACCTGGTCTTCCTCTTCACCATCGGCCGTGGCTCTGTGAATCAAATCAACAAATAATCAAAGTACCGTCAACTTGTCTTTCTGCTTCTGTTTAGACCTTTGCAGCCACACCGAGGCTGGAGGGAAAATAGACTGGTGCTTTTTTGGTGAAGGAATCTGTAGTTTCTAATTTATATTGCATAGGGAACACAACATAGTGTTTGTCTAAAACTTTGTATCATTGAAAAACAAACCGCGCTGGTTGGCATGGACGCTGAATATGAGCAAAACATTCAGTCATGTTAACAGATGGTGTGACCAAATTCAACATTCCTGCAAACTTTCTCTTTGATTGGTTGCTTTGTTGCCAGCAAATTCAACACTATTTTTGAATATCTGTGCCACATTCGTACAAACTGTTACATCTGTTTTTGCTTTGCATTTACAACCTTGGTTGTAAGGTTTATGAGAAAATACACGAGAATCGAGTAAGAAATTAAAATGTTTGTTTGTATTTTATGGAGCGGACGATGTTAGCACTTCTGCTTGCAAAGTTTAATGATAATAATAATACGGACATGGCATCCTGCAAATAAACACAGCGCCGCGCCTCACAATCAACAACATAATTAAACAAATAGAAAAAAAGAAAATACATTAAAACAAATATATCATAAGCTGTGGAATAGGTGAGTTTCAAGTTGGCGCTTGAAGGTCGCAGTAGATGCTGCTTCCCTGATAGCACACGGCAGTTTTAGTGGCAACAACAGGTGGTTAGCGTATTAAAACTTGCATCTAATTTATGACATATTATGGAAATATCTCGAATATGATTGTCCGTTAACCTTCAAAAGAGGTTAAATTTGTACAGGGAGTGGCCAATTATTCCGTGAAGTCATTTCCTAAAGTCACCTTAAAGTATCTGGGCCGAAACTGATAACATTTGCCTCGCACTAACAGTAACAGGCACTATAAACGCCCTTTGTTCACCCCTGTTAACTGTTATCAAAGAATTAACAGACCCTTGCCTCTACTCCAAATAACACCAGAACAATTACTAAACAGGACAAAGCATTTCTCTCCGATCAGTGAGAACCTTTACTCCGTGGTGAAAACATATACAAGTGGGACAGGGAAAGGGTAGAATGCGTTTCATCGACCCAGGGCCTTTGGAATATTTCTCAAGCAAGTGGCTAAAGTAAGTTGTAAACAAAAAAGTCACAACACAAAAAAGAAACTCTCCGAAAAGTCATTCTTGTTATTGTCACCTGGATCTCACACTTGTTTGAGAAAATGGGAAGTATTCGGGCTGCGAAATTGATTTGAAGATTCTACTGTCTGTTCAGGTTTTCACGCATAAACGTTTTAAAGTTATTAACGTTCATCCCAGTTTTGTTACAAGCCTCCTTTTGGACAAGTCTTGTGAAATGAAAACAAGATCTTCCTCATCTTAGTTTAGCCAGTTTAACTAACGAGTGTCTTTCTCAGTTTATTACTTCCTTGACATTCCTAAGAGTTCCTCTGTTTTCGGTCCTTGTCTCACCTCAAAGTAAAACCATTGAATTAAATCACGGTGATCACCAAACCAGACCACAGTCGGTCATTGGGGTAAACTCGTGCCCGCATTCTCATTCACGAGCACAATCTTTTAAACAAGGTACATTGCAAATGTCCATGAAAATGTTGATTTTTCCAGAAGCCAACAAAATGTTGAAGTATTTACTTGGGCTTTCGAGTGGCCTTCCAGCGTACTTGCAGTCTAGATGGGATATATACACCGAAGTATAAATGCAAATGAGAGCTTTCTGTTAGCACAGATTAAAATTTTGCTTACTAGATACGTATACTATAGTCAAAATAAACTGTATTCTGCATCGGATATGACTGGTGCCCGTCTTAGTTTTGCTTTATACGGTGAAATGTGTTTACTCAGTTTCTGCTGACTCAATAGTGTGATTTGTTGCCTTGCTTGTCGAGTTATTGGATCGATATACAATGCGTGCAACATCTGCAATGATGTCCCCAATCACTGCAGTTTTCTTATTGGAATATAACACTTCCGATACTTTCGTGCAGAAAAAAAGTATGAATAAAGAATGTGACGCTTTTACTTTAGAGAAGACTTAGCACGAAACACTGAACCTTTTTGTGAATAGTTTAAGCCAGTTGTCTTTTGGTGGTGGGAAGTAAAGTTATACGGCTTGACATTCCATTTCAACTCATTGCATTTGCTTAAATTTGAAGATAATTAGTTTCAATGTTTTAGAAATAAAATAAAACATAAAGAATATCCTCGTTGGCTGACCGAGACACAGTGTTTGGGCTAAAATAGTTATTTGGCACAGCACCATCAAAGGGGCAGGCAGTTCACAGAGCACGTGCAATGCACTTATTAAAAAAATGCCTGATAAAGACAGTTTGAACCAAATCATGGCTGTTTTCGAAATCATTGCTCGGCCCTGGGCTCCGGCGTGGGTTCCGTCCGCCTGTCTGGAACCCCCGGTACGGAAAGCACAAGCTTTCTAAACAACTGACGGAGTGGCCATCGAAAACGGCCGTAATCGGTGGTGTCCAGTTCCTGACGACTGCCGTAATATACCTTATGCATTGACGTCACCAAGCCGCCATCTTAGAGGTAAACTGATGATGAAACAATGGAAACGCGCTGATTTGTACGCGCGGCGCACAGGACTGGCCAATGAACATCTTCCTTTTGACCTCTAGGTGAGGGCGCCCTACTCAAATGACGTCATATGCATAAGGTCTATCGGTGTGAGTCCAGTTCATAACGACTGCACCAATCTGATCAAATCACAGAAATGCAAAGCGCGGGGCACAAATAGAGATTTGAGAAAAGAAACATTTTCTTTAAAATGAACTTACTTGTTAAGGGTAATTTGCATGATGATCATGCGCACTGCCCGGATGAACTTCCATCTTGCCTGAAAGGAAACGATAACAAGTTGACAATGCGTCTAAAATTGTGACAACAATAAACATTGAAAAAGAGGGATGAACTGTTGCAAACTGCTTACCAACCAAAATGACCGATGGATAACATGAACAAAAACAAAACAAAAACGCTAATGGCCTAATTCGAGCCTAGCAGAGTCTTATTCAACTCGGACAACACAACACAACCAAATGCATTAGTGTAGAGTCAACATTGGAATGGTTCGACGTCGTTATGAAAATTAATGGCAAACTAACGAAAATCATAAAAGATATCGATAAAAACGATGGCTATTATTTTTCAGTAAGTCTGAGTTGCGTGAAGACTCAGTCAGCATGGACATGTCACTTACTTCTTTAGGCGTCATTCTCGTTCGCTGTTGATTTTTGAGGACAGGGGTTGGTCTTTATTAGTCCTTTTTGTGGAGGGCAGTACAAGTAAAGTCCACAGCAGAAGTTTCGTCCACACCCGGGGCTCGTCCCTTGAGCGTCGTCGTTCCGATGGTTTGTCCGGCCTACTTATAATTATATTTCAACATGCACTAATTAGCGTAGCTTCTTGACCAATCCATATTTAGTTTTTCAAGATCTTAAGCACAAGAAAGTTTGCATGACATCAGCACATCGCCAGTCCGATGCTCTCTTTACGTTAAGCCAGGCTAGCAACTGAACAACTCTTCGGAATTAGCTTTGTTCCTCAGCTGAGTTCAGACATGCATAAAATTTGACATCTCCCAATGAAGGTGAACAATAAATGTTCAAGACGTTCCTCTCAAACAGAAACAAAATCCTCCTAATTTTCTCTCTAAGCAGGGATAAACACCATCACCGATTCCCAATAACGATCACCTCACAAGCGAGACCGGGGTGAGAAAGCTCGGCTGTCGGTCATCTGGAAGTATTGAACTGGTGAACATCTCCGACACAAAGTCTTCAGGGTGCGTTCATTGTTGTAGTTTGTATAGCACCTGTCATTACGCAACCTACAACCGGATTGGGACAACAGACCGGTGACGCGGGTGATTGCCTAGCCTGAGGGCTAAATCAGTACCTTTTGTTAAGTACTGACAGTTTATTAAAACCCGATAGATGGTAGAGTTGATTTATTTATAGACATTAGGCCTTTAGGTTTTTGTCCTTTACCATACCACATTATTTTATTACTGTTCCAATAACATCAAACTGGTCACTTGACCGTGTTTTATGATGTAGCACGGGTACAAACTCGCGACTTTGCTTCGGCCGTCCACCCTCTTTGATTTGACTTTTTCGCAACTCAATGTGGACCTAGTCCTTCCATTGTAAAATAGCGCAAAGTGTAATGACATTGAATGAAGGTAGTAGAAGGGGCGGGTCAATTGTATCTTTAATGTAAGTTCCTGCTCTATGAATAAACCCTGGTCCCAACTTTAGCTTAGCAACGGTGATAAATAGAATAATCTCGTATGATACACCAAAAAAGACCTGCTCCACTAATAGGGCCTAATTCATGTCAAAGGATGAGATTAAATCAGCCGTAATCTGACCCCCAGAAGGGATTAAGGAAATCTTTTAATACTCCAGAATCACGTTCAAGTGTTTGGTATGTTCGCCGATGAGGTGACCCGTGGTCGGAAGAAGCCCCCATCATGGATACTTGACGATGCTTCGATCATGACTTAATCTCCTGTCATACTGTCATACCATGAGGAGGGTCCATCCCAACAGCTCCTCACGCAATCGCTTAATGCTTATCTTTAGCTCAGCCTGAAGTCCTGTCTTTGCCTTCCATCAGTCTTCTGACTAGGAAGGTCTCTCAGACTTGATCACGTGATGTGGTTTTCAACTAAGCACTGCTAGAGTTTCAAACCGTAAGTTTACCCTCTTTTTTTATTCCCAAACGTGGTTATTTTTGAGATAAGGACCCAAGCTGCAAATTTCTTCAGCAAATTAGTTTGGAACCAGTAGCAACAATGTAAACTCTATGAAACTTTGGCTGGTAACCTGTTGGGGATCTTATCGTTAGCATTATGTTAATTCCATAAGTTTATTTCGCACTTCAGCCCTTGAAACACCTTAGGCCTAGTAGTGCAACACTGGAACAATATTGTCCCAGGCCCGCCCCACTGGAAAATTAAAATGAAAGAACGTTCATCACCATGCGGACAAAATTAGGGCGCCCTCTGTTGGTATTTTTGTGCCCACGTCAACAAATCGGCGCATGCGTTCTCGATGTAAATCATTCAAAATGGCGAGTATTGCATGTTGATCGCGGCTGATGTTTTCTGTACAAAGGAAGTTAAACTTTCCCGTATATTTCGAGTTCCGTGGTATATTTGCAATCTGTGGTAAGCATATTTTGAAGTGATCTTTTTCAGGGGGCTTTATTAGATAAGCCTGACTTAGTAGTTTGTGTGATACTGCGAAATAATTTGTATATTTCACTGCATTGTTGTCGGAAAACTTGCGTGGGATTTCGTCCACTCAGCGGTACGAATTTCAAACCGTCCGTCCGCCGACCGTGGGTCCGACTGGATGGCCTATCCCTACCCTTCCTCCGTCCGACCCGACCACATAGGTAGAATTGACAAGCCGTTCCTCCTCCTTGAACCATCTGACCGTAGCGAAAACAAATATAAAAAAATACAACAGCAAATAAACATTTTACATTTGACCATGTCGTCCATGATGATACAAATTACAACAACAAAATTTTGAACAAAAATATATGCTGCACCATTTTTTAAAGAAGGTAACCAAAACACCATAAAGTATTAATCTCTGACTAGTTCTAGTTTCAGCTAAAATTCTGCAGGGTGCCACCACTCTAGCCCCACTTGTGTGGCCAAGGCTAGCTGAATCCTTGGCCACACGTCCCGACCATTTCTTTTTAAGCTAAGAAATAACCATTTAAATGGCGCATTATGGCGCATTCCCTATACGGGCCAGGCGGCGGTTTAAACCAGCTGAATGTGTTCACCTAGCTCTTAGCTTGCCTTGGGTGTTTTGAATAATCAAACAAATAAAATGTTAACAAGAAATTTTAAACTATTATTGTGCGACTTACTCCGAATTAATTTCCGCGATGTGTACCAAGAGCTGCCATTTTAGAATGACCCCAGCAATCATGCGAATCGAATGCGACGTCATCGGCCGGCTGGGCTGTGGGCGGAGCGAGGTACGGTGGGAACATTTCATTGGTTGCTTTGTGACTGCTCGCCCACAGCCCAGCCGGCCGATGACGTCGCATTCGATTCGCATGATTGTTGGGGTCATTCTAAATCTTCAAATCCAACCATAACACTTAAAACATAATTGAGAAAATATTTTGAAGAAAAAAGGACAAAAACTTACCGGAGACGGACACAGACGATGGTTGAGGTTGAGGAAAAACAGACTGGGCGGAGCTTCGGCTGTAGCCCGCTAACCGGCTGTTCTCGCTTGTGGACTCACTGCACTGCGCGGCTCTATGCATGTGTACAAGCATGGAGCTATAAAGTACGTACATGTATGTAACCCCTAGACCCAGTAACTGGGGCGCTGTACTCCTTTTTTTAAATTTTGACATCATCGGTCGTATTAGCGCCCCAGGAAGGTGTTGCACATATCAACGGGAATCCCTGATATCGCATCATTTTGAATACGGAAGCCACACAAAATGCCTCAGAACGACAAAAATCCCCAACAAAATAGCTTTAAAAACGCCTACTGGTTTCTTGATATGTCTAAGATGCAACAACAGGTATTTAAATGTACTCACGATTTTGTTTTGTGCTGAAATTTTACGTTTTTTGTCCAGTCGATCGGAGAAAATGGCAATCCTGCTATTAGCAGGATCGGGTCAACTATGATCTGCGACTTTTTCATCGTCGCGATGCATTCTGGGTACATGTAGTAGATTTAATCAACGACTGTTTACAGTGAGTGCACACAGTGTGCATGGGCAATGTATTCGATCATAGTTGACCCGATCCTGCTAATAGCAGGATTGCCATTTTCTCCGATCGACTGGACAAAAAACGTAAAATTTCAGCACAAAACAAAATCGTGAGTACATTTAAATACCTGTTGTTGCATCTTAGACATATCAAGAAACCAGTAGGCGTTTTTAAAGCTATTTTGTTGGGGATTTTTGTCGTTCTGAGGCATTTTGTGTGGCTTCCGTATTCAAAATGATGCGATATCAGGGATTCCCGTTGATATGTGCAACACCTTCCTGGGGCGCTAATACGACCGATGATGTCAAAATTTAAAAAAAGGAGTACAGCGCCCCAGTTACTGGGTCTATGTAACCCCAATACATTGTACACACCAGTCATACATTGGCATCAACCTCGTCCCCATGTTTTACTTTTTTTCCAACCATTGTTTACCATGAGACTGAGAGAGCGGTCAACATGGTACTGCTCGACACACCCCGGGGATGAGGTTGACGTTGGCATACATGTACATGTACGTATGTACAGCCCAGCGCAAGCACACACAAACACACCCGTGCAGTGAGTTCGCGAGCGGGCATAGCCGGTTCGCGGGCTACAGCCGCGGCAGGCCGGTCTGTTTTTCCTTGGTTTGTGCTGATTGGTCGGGAATTTACACTGATTGGTAGAGAAGTTGCATGGTAACGAAGTGCGGGGTTTAAAACCTCAACCATCGTCTGTCTACACTTCACGAGCATTTCGCTCCGTCTCCGGTAAGTTTTTATCTTTTTTTCTTCAAAATAATTTTCTCAATGATGTTTTGAGTATTATGGTTGGATTTGTTAGACATTGAAGATTTAGCCCATGTTCTTAGAATTTGTTTCATGATTTTTGAAAGTGGTAAAAATTGGGCAAATCTGGTGACTAGTCTGTCAACATTGGTCGAAATTGCACGTTTTGGCACGAATGGTCGAATCTCGTGCTCATTGTCTCGTAACCCTCCGGGCTATTAAGCCCGTCAGGAGAGGAGGGTTACGATTATCGCAACTACAAAAAAACAGGAAAATTGAACAATTCTAAAGGCCTTAACAGGGTTCTGCCCTAGGTGGTCGGTGCCGGAAAACCCGACCGGCACTCATGATTCCCCGACCGGCACTCGCAGAATTTTTTCTTTTTCCGACCACCACACATTTTCCCTTTTTTTTTTGCCCATTTCCTTCAAAATATTTTGAACAACGTGTAAAACAAATTATTTACCAGTAAACAGTTTTATCCAAAGTTTCGAGTAGCCTACTTCTTTGGTTTGAGTCTATTTTAATGATCCAGGATCGAGCATTCTCCCGCCTGTACGATGTACAATCCAACGCACGAAACCCGCATTGATTTTGCAATGGTTTCCAGTCACACTGATTATAGCTTTACGCTTGGAATAACATGATACCAGTTTCATCATGTTGCGAACCCTATTCTACAGCGTTTAATACAACGGAAATGAACTGCAGAGTAAGCACCATGCTATAGATGCTGTAAATTGTTTTCCCATGGCGGTAAAGGCGTGCGCGCACTGAGGGCCTACATTCAAGGCACAGCTAGCTGCAGGGCGCACGTGTGTAACCACTCCGTGCACGATCGAAAGGAAATTGACTTGACTGTACTAGGAAAAAAAAAATTTCCGGCACTAAACAAATCCTGGGCAGAACCCTGCCTTAAAAAGGCATCAGAAAATCGCAAAAGCTTCGTCGAAAATAAACACCATTTTGTTTTCGTTTTCCTGCTGTGTGTGTGTCCGGGTAAATGTGCAATACTCCAATTGAGTCGGTCATCGTTCATGCGCATTGGAAAGGACTTGTTGATTTATGGAATGGGTAAGCCAGCTACAGTGGCCTCTGTCTGATGTGATGAACATACCCCCATTGAAGGATGATTCAAAAAAGGGAAGAATAGCCCAAATTCCACATAATCCAGGCATGCAACGCTTCCGCGGATCGGCGGATTTCCGCTTTTCATAAAATAGAATACCGCCGGTGAAAAAAAAATCACGCTGCATGAAAAAAAAAAAACCTGCTGAAGGAAACATTGCTTATTGAAAAGAAATAAAGGTTCAGGATTCTTAATATATATTTTTTTAAATCGGTCCCCTATGAAAACTATTTATTTTACATTTTTGGGTCCTAACCCTATCGATAGAATACATCCTCAGGTGTATATTGGTAAAAAAAATATATAAAAAAAACGTCCAGAAGGTGGTGGCTTGCTCCAGAAATTTTTCCCTAGTTTCTACTACTGTACTTATAATGCCCCAGATTCTTAACGTCTCTAAAATCAATTACGTCATCTCATTACGTTAGGATTAGTTAGTCTTTTTTTTTTTTTTTTTAGTGACATGTTTTTGCCAAACAAATTATCTCATTCATATTTGGAATCTTCTGGGTGGGAAAGAGTGCAGATTCTAACTTTCCATTCTTCACTTGCAAGGACCAAAGTTTCTCATCCAATCGGATAAAATTATGTTTGGTAACAACTAGAAAAGTGAAAGTTGTATTCTGCAGTCTTTTCTTAATTTGAATTTAAATAAAAGATTTCTCATAAGAAAACATTGCAAAGAAAAGTCAATGTTGCTCTTATCAGCAATCAAACCAGAGCCACATAGGTGAAGAAACGCAGGGAAGAAACCACTGAACTGAGCCAACCTGACTTTAACAGCACTTTTCATTGTTTGCATTTTTGTCATGCAGATTCAAACATCTTAGCACAGTCTATTTCCCAGTTTGCACAAGAGACTACTTTCAGAGTGCGTTATAAACCACTATGCCAAGATATGGTGCAAAAACATACAGCCGTACGCTTCGTGCAGGCTTAACTTCCAGTCAGCAATTTGATGAACTCTTGACTGACAGCAACACCCGAAGACGACCTGCAACCAGATCCTCCCCCTCGAAAGTGTCACCCAGTAAAGCATCCCCAATGAAGGCCCACAATGCAGTTGGGAAACAGATGGCGGGAAATTCTACCGGAGTACAGACAGTGCGGACTTCCAGGAACAATTCAGAGCAAACAGACCCGTTGAGCAGCCCAAAGAGGAGACGATTGGATAGTGGAAGTGACGACCCTTTTAGTTTCAGTAGCGATGACGATGCTTCACGATCACCAATCAAGAGAAATGACACTCGTACTGTATCAATGGCAACACAAAACAAGTTCACTGGATTGGACACACAGCCAGCTCTCCGGCAAACGAGAGCAAGCAGCGCCCAGGCCCTTGCTGAGAGTAAGATTCAGACTCGATCATCTGGTGCAGCTAAATCGATGACGTCGATGGTCGATCGAACAAAGAAGCAATCTTCCATCTTGCGTTTTACCAAGAAACTGAGCAACAGTGATTCTACACCTGCTCAGAGACAAATGATGACCCTCCCCAAATCCCATGATGCAATTAGAACGCTGCCATCCGCTGCCACGCCCTTGAATAGCATGGCAAACAGGCCGCACACCAAGCCTGCCTCAACAAACTCTGTGGAGTACCTTTCTCAGGTCAGCAATTCCTCGGAATCTAGCAGCGCCCTCTATAGTCTAAACAGCACAGGGAATTCAAGTGATCTCACCTCAGGGGATATCCTTAATTCGTTAACCTCGCACGTTGCCTCCAGTGACGAAGACAATGTTCTTCTCCTCTCGGATGGAGACAATCCGCATCAGTCATTGTTGTCTAGATCCCAGTCTCTCTTGAACAGTTATACCCCTCAGAGTCAATCCTTCGAATTAGAACTGAGTAGTCGCTCGCAGAAACCCGGCAACCAGCCTCAGAAGGTTCCGTCAGTCACAAACTCTTCAAAAGATGAATTTGACTTCACAGACAGCGGAGAATCAGAAGATGAGGTTGAGGAGGAGGAGCAACCCATTCTGAATACCATCAAGGGCAGAGACAAAAATCCTGCAGTTAAGAAAATTTTCAACAGCCCCAAAAAGGTAATTATTATATTTACTGAAAGCAGACCTGCCAACTCTACCTGATTCTGCTGAAAGTTCCCTGAAAATAAACCAATCTTTCCATGTTCTAATAACACATTTGTCAATCTCCCTGATTATGGAAACTTTGTCCCTATTTTGTTGAATGTAGTTCTAAATATCTCCTTGATTGTTGTACAAAATCTCTCTGATTGCAAGATGCACATGTTGGCAGCTCTAATTGAGTCCTGTCAATTTGTTTTCAAACAATATGAGCTGAATTTTATCAAAGTCCAAATCAATTCATTTGTAATTCAAAGTTTGCTGTGTGTTGAATTATGAATTTTACATGAAGTTACTTTTTACATGAAGCAGGTTTTTGAAGGGTTTGGGATGGTTAAGATTAAAAGGACAAGTCACTCATGTTACAAAAGGACACCTCATCAACACATTTGGGAACATTTTGAAAGGGCAATCCCCAACACCAGAGCAAAGAAGGCAATGACCTTAAGAAATTAAGGGCCTGGAATGATTAAAAAAATATATATATATTAAAGGCTATTAAACCATTTTTGTTCAACACTTTTTTTGATATTTTATCGATTGTTCCATTTTGTAGTCTCCAGCTAAAGCTCGTTACAATGCACGCTCTTGGAATGCACCGACTAGTCCAGATGAAGTCAAGGTTGGTACACGCTGAAAGAATTATTTGTGTCTTTCTCTTTTACCATTCTTTTATCCACAAAATAAATTAAAATTGATCCGCCAAAATATGTATAAAATGTAAATTATGATTATTCTCAAGAGAGTGCCAATTTACAAGATAATTAAATATTAAATGGACATCAGCTGGTTTGAGGTGACCAGTTTTGTGTTATCTTAGTTCATTGACTACATTAAGTTGTTGGTTCATTACTGGAAAGTCATCAGTGAAATTTGTAGGAATTTCTCTAAAATTTGGTTTGTCTCATTTGAATCGTGTTCTTTCATTTTTACAGAAAAATGCAAGTGTGGAAAACCAGCCCGCAAAAGCACAGCCGTCGCTGCGAAAACACCAGTCGGATCCCGCAAATCAAGCATCAACGAGTGGTTATGGCAGTCGGGGTGCCAGATTTGGGATCAAGGGGTCGAAGGGGCTGACCCGGCAGGTCACATACCCTACAAAGGTCAACCATTCCATTGTGACCTCCTTGAAATGTGACAAGCAGGAAAAAGGGGTGAGTAACGCAGTAAAGTAGAAAGGAAAGTCATCACTCAAAGAAGAGGTTTTATTTTTGTGTACACTCTCAGTTGAAAAGTTGCAAATCTGATTTCATATTGTGTGTTTAACTGTAGTTGTACACAGTAGTCCAGCATGTCAAGCAAGCTACACAGTGTCAGGAATCTGGTGAGAGTCAACAGTATTCTGATGATATTGAATATCTACGTGATGGCTTAGAACCAATTGCATCTACGTCAACCAGGTGTCTCAGGTATGTATACATCTCTACTCTAACTGCCCCCAATTTCTCCAAAATCCATCCCTTGGTTTGATCAAAAATTATGAATTTGGTACTGTAGCCCAAACCACCCACTCTTAGCACAATTCTTATGCACTTGAGAAAAGAGAAAGACAAAATTGTGACCTGCTCTATCGAATTGAGGAATGTCTCGGACATTCTGGAAATTGAGTTATGCATACCACATTAACAAGTAGCTCACTGGCTTTCCAGCAATGTCTTTATTATTTCCGTAGCTTATTCCAGTCCAAAGTTATCGGGCAATGAAGAAGGTCTACAAGATGAGGCCACTTCCATTTTTTTACGACGTGTTTATTTAGATTATCGTTTTTAGCAACAGCTATGCTATACACGCACGACGCGAACAACCACACACGCATAGAATGATTCTCCACGTAGCTCATGAATAATGTATGAGCTACGCTCTCGATCTCCTACCCACCAAAACACATTGAAAGCGCACAGTCACGCGGTAATGCGTGTACATACATGTTAATTCTCTCAAGGTTGGTCGTCGACAACTACTTTGTGTAGTATAGGATAGGCTACACTGCGCGTGTAGACAGACACACGCGATCGCATAGAAGAAAAAAACCAAACACATCGCACGGCCGTAAAACCGGCTTCATTCCTTCAGAATGGGCTGAAAGCTTTGTGACGTCATCAGGTAAACATCCAAACTGCGCACGCTCGTCCCCTCTCGTCCAATCAATGATCTCTGTTTCTTGATTTTTGGGAAGCCCGCCTAATCTAAATATCAGCCGTAAATTGATAAGTCTTCCGGCCTCCTGACTATGTTATCATAGATAAAAAAGAACGGTTGAGGTCATGACCTTTCTAATGGTACCAAAACAGTCGTTCAACGCGAATGGAACTGCTCGTTCGCTGCAGCGGAAATAAGCACCTTTTTCATGATTTTTTAAGGTAACTGAGACAGTCTGGAAGAAAAATAATTGCATACAAACATGCTCAGGAAAACGTACTTTTTGTGGATTTATTCATCTTTTTAATTAAAGGTAAGACCACGACAAGAGAGATCAAGTTCTGCTTAACCTAATGCCACCGAAATTGCAGAATCAGGTTTTGGAGTGTTTTTTCATGATTTCGATTGTCAACGTGATTTCCGAGACATTCCTCATTTTGATAGAGCAGGTCACAATTATATTTCAGTCTTTTCCACTGAGTCAAAAGTTCACTCAAAACTGATAATGAGAGAATGGTAGAAGCTGAAAAAGCAAGGGGATTAAATTCACTTAAATTAACTAATATAAGATTGTAACCAGAAATGACTCTCACTCAGTGATTGAGCTTGTGACATTACATACAAAGGATCTATAGTCATAACTATTACTATAAAACACTTGGGTTTTATACATTTTCTCTTTTATTCCATCAGCACTATAAGTTTGGTGGAAAAATGCGCTGTTCCAGCATTCCGGCTGCATCTACGAGCCCATGGCACCATCAGTAAGCTGTTTGCTGCCCTCAGGGATGCAGATCACTATCCGGTAAATTGTTACGACGTCTAAATAAAAAGTCAATTCCCCTTGTATTTTTTTATTTGATATTATAAATAAAAAGGTGCTCCTTCTGCTGCTGCTTCCCAGCTTGGTACACCAGCTAAATTCACCTTGCCAGACGTAATAGACGTAAACTCGAACGCAAATGGACAAAATCACGAAATCTTGCTGACCACCGCCTGTACCTTGATGAAATCCATGCCTTCACAAGACTAACAAGGAAAGCAAAATCGGATCACTATACTAATAAACTCTCCACGGCCGACGCAAAAACTGTTTTCAGGACAATGAACACTCTCCTCAACAGAAATATTCCTGCCCTTCCAAACGCCAATTCCTTTAAGAAATCTTTTTAGAGTTTCATGAATTCAACCCGGCAGATCACAATGAAGTTCAGAAAATCATCATGAATTCCAAAAATAAATCATGTACATTAGATCCACTTCCCACATGGCTTCTAAAACAAAATGTGTGCATGATTGTTCCTGTATTGTTATCCATTGTAAACACATCTTTGTCTACAGGATTCTTTCCAACAAGTTTAAAAGATGCAGTGGTTACCCCGCTATTGAAAGGTCCTTCCTTGAACAAAAACATTCTCAAAAACTATAGGCCTGTTTCAAATATTGCTTTTCTTTCTAAAGTAATTGAGAAAGTTGTTTTATCACATGTTACTGATTATATTGTCAATAATAATCTGTATTGTAAATTTCAATCAGCTTATAGGTCTGCCCATAGCACGGAGACGGCTTTGTTGCGTGTCAAAAGTGATATAATCCATGCTATTGACAATCAGCAGGCCGTCTTTGTGGTGTTGCTGGACCTGTCGGACGCATTCGACTCAATAGATCACGATATTCTGTTAGGAAGATTAACTGATGTCTTTGGGTTTAGAAGTAGCGTGATTGACTGGTTTAAGACTTACCTTTGTAACAGAACTTGTAAGATTAAGATAGCTAATGAGTACTCCTGTTCCAGAATACTTACTTATGGTTTACCACAAGGTTCCTGTGTTGGGCCACAATTGTTTTCGTTTTATACTTGCCCAATTGCAGATATAATTAAGCATCAACCTGGTGTCAGATTCCATTTCTATGCAGATGACATTCAGTTGTATGTTTGTGCTGAGCCTCTGAAGCCTGACGATATAGATCAAGCTCTTTCTGTTCTAACGAGATGCATATCTAAAATTAAGGACTGGATGTGCCAAAACATGCTTCTCCTTAACCATGACAAAACTGAATTGTTTATTGCAGGCAGCACAACCAAGAATTAAAAAACTTGTACCCAACATTTCTCTTTCTATTGGAAATACCATAATCAAACCATCCTCCATAATAAGAAACCTTGGTATTGTCTTTGATTCGGCCATGACTATGTTCGAACATTTTTCCTCAATCTGTAAAACTGTCAATTTTCATCTGAGAAACCTTTCACGTGTACGTAGCCTGCTAGACGAAACAACTTGTCACCACGCTGTTCGTGCTCTGATCACATCTCGTTTAGACTATGGTAACTCTCTTCTCAATGGGTTGTCCAGCAAAGACACCAAATGCATCCAACGACTCCAGAACAGGGCAGCCAAATTAATCTTTATGGCAAAAAAATCTTACCACGTCTCACCCCTCCTTCAACAACTCCATTGGCTTCCTATTCACGAACGTATCATCTTCAAGATATTAACCATCACATATAAATGTTGGAATGAAACTTCACCCCCTTAACTTACTGAACTTGTTACTCCTTACCAGCCTAATCGCACACTCCATTCCAGTTCAGATACAAGGATTCTCACAAAACCTCAAACCAGATACACTTCATCTTCCAAAGGTTTTTATGCAGCTGCTCCAAACCTTTGGAACAATCTTCCCTATCAAATACATCATGCCATGTCACTTAGGCTATTTATTTATTTCTAATTCCTTTGTATTGTTCTTTGTTGACTGATGTATAATTTCTGTGTAAGAACGCTATATAAATGCCTTGATTATTATAATTAGGTGTTCGGGCGACAGCCGAACACCTCTTGTTTTTGTTTGTTTTTTTATTTTTCTTAATACCTCTTCTTCTTCTTCTTCTTCTTCTTCTTTTCGTCGCTTGTCCGCTAACAAAAGCACACTTCCTAAGCTCATATAAACTTGAAATTTCTACCATAGTTAGATAACCATTAGGAGATGAAACCGTTTCAATTACGTCATGACGACGTCATCAGGTGTCAAATTACAAGGTTTTTAAACATTAAAAATTTTAATCTTTGAAATAACATATCAAATCAAGACGAAGAGACCGTCGGTTGCTTTTTGTGGGATTATATAGAGGTAATATAGGTCTTCATTTTTCATTGTGTGCGTGACATGACATGACATGACCTCTACTTCCGGTCGAAAGTGCCTTGTAATTTAAAAGTGGCAAATTTGTTGAAGTTTTTTTTTACGATGTGATAGTCGAGCAAGGGTCTGGTTTACAAAAATTGGACCGCTGACGTCATTAAATCTAAACGCGCACTCTAGCGGCAGGTTAAAAACAGCTCCAAATACACTTTTACTAGATGTCTGTGGTGAAGTTTATGATAATCGTTTCAAAATTGGTATACATAATGACCTTCATGCAGACAACATATGTGTGAAGTTTTAGATTGATGACGTCATCATGTGTCACGTGGTATCGCCTTAAAGGTTTACTTTTTGAAGCCGTGTATCTACAAAACCACAAGTTCGGCTGAGTTGAAACTTGGCATGTTGATAGACAATGATATTGACTACTTAAAGCTATAGTGACGACTTGTTGACGTTATCTCAATAATTTTTACAAATTTTTGAAATTTTGACCAATTATTACATATCTTCAGTACAAAGCAAGCTATAGTTAAATTTTATTTTGCATGAGACTTGCAAGGTCCTACAAGGATATAATGTGGAGGGACGTTTTCACGACGTCATCAATTTTCATGTTATGTCACCACCAAGGTAGTGTTTTACAAGATCTATGTACAGAACAACTTTGGTGATCAAATGGAAACTTTGCATGTACTCAAGCTGGGATGTGTTACATCCAAAAAGTTTGGTCAAATCTTTAGAACCACCATTATAAAGACTCTATAGAAGTATATCAATATTTAATACACAGACATGTTTATAACAATTTTCTTTGAAACATGAGGTCACACCGAACACCTCTTTTTTGTTTCCTACAACAAATTATGTCTAGTATTATTATTATTATTGTAAACTTGGGTGTGATCCCCTTCTAAACGGCAGTCATAGGTTGTATGACTTCTTACTGGTTTCCCCAAACAAAGATACTAACAAAATAGGGAGACCGCCAACATAAGGGCTAGATAGCTCAGTTGGTAGAGCGCCGGCAAGTTAATCCAGAGGTCGCAGGTTCAAGTCCTGCTCTTGTCACTGTTTCTTCTTTCAATTCTAAAGATATCTAAATAATTTACAATCAAAAATGGACTCGGTCCAATCCTTCAAATAAATCAATGTTAGTCTGATGACCCTTCATTCTTCATTCATAATTGTATTATTCCCTTGGATTTGCCATTTTTACTATTTAAAATAGTTTATTTAATTCAAAATGTTTAATTTGAAGCAATTTTGCCTCTTGCAAAAAGTTAGAATTTTAAAAAGCCATGAATTATAATAATATTGCTGCGCTTGGAAATTCCTCTTTTTTTGGTGGCAAACTGCAGTTGCATGCCCAGTTATTATTAGTCTTTTGAGCCATGAAACTAATATCTACTTGTCATATTTGCAGAGCTTAGCCCTCTGCACATCGGGGCTGATGTATATGCTCAGCCGAGATCGCCTTAACATGGACTTGGACCGAGACAGTCTTGATCTTCTTATAAGACTCCTCAGTGTCGAGTCAGAGATTGCGTCGGACGAGTGGAGCGAAACACAGCGGCAGGATTACGACCGTACAAAGGAGAAAATGCGCAGTGTGCTTGAAGAAGTCCCAAATACGTGCAGCATGGCGAAGGATCTTGACTTGGATGGGCTATCGGTAAGAGACTGAAGTCCTATCTTGTGTGTCAGACTCATCTGCCTTGCCTTGGCTTAGTGGTCCGCAATCCCGGCCAAAATGTTTGGGCTACCTCCCCCGTTCCCTGCCTAATGTTGTTATCATTTTTGATTTATTTGTTTTGGATTCTTTTCCCATTTTAAGATCAGATTAATTGGCTTTATTAATAACTTTTATTGAAGGATCGTAATGTATAAGTGTTGCACTTGTGTGTTTTGGTTACTACAGAGTGAATATCTAGCCATGGAATCGTTATTATCATTAACATCAAGACGTGCTGGAGAGTGGTTCAAGGAAGAACTACGTCTAGTTGGTGGACTGGACCATATAGCAGACACAGGTAAGAACTACGTCTAGTTCGTGGACTGGACTACCGTAATCTTCGGAATATAGGCCGCCCGCGGTATAAGCCGCTATGCCAAGAATTTGTCAAAACAAGATTTATGCGTCAGTGTATAAGCCGCCCGGCGTATAAGCCGCCCGGCGTATAAGCCGCAGTAATGACCGCACACACAGGGGGGCCGTGCGTGTTTGGCGGTCCTTTGTGGTGATGTACAGTGACTAGCGGACGGCACAACAGTCACTGTACATCGCCACAAAGTGCGTCTTGCGTTGCATTAAAGTAAAAATGTACTGAAGTTAACATGTATCGATCGTTATTGAAATAATTTATGAGAATGGTCTGCAGTTAAGTGGGTCTATTTTCTTTTCGTAAAGTTTTTTCGAACGCGGAAAAACGGTTTTACCCCGCAGGGAGGAAGTGAGCAATTATAAACAAACAAGACTTGACTGTTTGATAAACTGCTGAGGTAAAATCACTGAATTTAATATTCATATTCCATGACAACAGAACGTCTTTACATTTTTATGTGCCTTTTTTCACTAGTTCCGACTCAATTAATTAATGGTTTCTACCTCCACGATTGAAGGAACGTTGCGCGCGATCTCTGAAGCTAGTGCCTCGCTTTTTATTCTTATACACGTGCACGCGACGTTTCATAGTCTTGGTTCGTGACTATACAAATGGAGCGTCTTGGTTGTGGTGTGGTAGCGGTTACAGCAGAGCGGTTAGGTTTTCGTGACTACACAACTGGAGCGTGTTGGAACCGAGACTAGACGTTTCCCGAACACATGGTGATTTCTCACTAAGGGAATTTCCCTTGCACCCTCTCTCCCACGGCTACATGTCGTTTCTTCATCCCCTGATAATAAAGTATAGCAAAGAGCAAGCACATCCGCGGGGTCAAGGTGATGAATACTATGGGATGGCAGTGGGATGGTAAGCGGCCTGTGGGAAGTACGTTCGTGCTCTGAAAATTATGAAGAAAGACAACCATGGCTAGAACAACTTAACTACTGAATGGCTAATGCTAGTTAGAACGGAGATTTGTAACCATTTATGGAAAACGTTACAACAACGTTAATAAAAAACACTGCATGGCGATACCACACTGGTCACCTGCTTCTTCACGGCATTAAGTACGGTACACGCAAGCGAAAGTCGAAGCAAGCATGGTGGGCGCAAGTTTGACGACTTCTCAGCTCAAAAGATAAGCTGGGATTTTCAACAACATTTCGTAAAAACTATCACTATATCACACAGGCCATGTTTTGGTGGGATTTTTTTCGTTTTAGAAAATTGTTTCGTTGCAGAAATATTTTACAAACGATCTTTTTAAAAACAAGTTTTATTGCTCGGTGTATAAGCCGCCCGGGATATAAGCCGCCGAAATGTTTAAAAGGGCCAAAATCAATGTATAAGCCGCGGCCTATATTCCGAAGATTACGTATAAAGCAGACACAGGTAACATTCAATCATTGATTCACCCTCCTACTTTCTCGGTAACATTACCCAGCGAGTGCTTGTTTGTTTAGATGATCTTCCCTATGAGGGAACTCGGCACAGCTCCCACCACATGACCGCTGTTGAGTCTAACCAATCATTTGAAACAATTCAACTGCACATGTTGTGTGTGGTTGTGCTACAATTGAAATGATCCCTGACTCCAATTATTTGTAATTTCTTTCACCCAACTTAGTCATCGGAGTTGGTGAGAAACTCTCTGCCTTGGAACCAGGATCAGACACCCCTAATCTAGACCTGATCGAGAGACTCAGTGGATGTTTACGAGTCCTGGAGAACGTCACCTTCTTAAACACAGAGAACCAGCAGTACCTCCTGGAACTCAACGACTGCAGCTTAGTCAAGGCCTTTGCCAGGTACGTAACTTTTGTTTGATCTTGTGACCTATGACATCACATGATGGGGATCATGTTGGCTCAGTGGTTTCTTTTCCTGCCTTTATCTCTGTGGACTCTGGTTTGAATCCCAATTCAGACCATAGCCTTGCATGTGGATTGGATTATCAGTCCCTATCTAATTGCATGGGTTTTCCCCCCATTTGAGTTTTTCCTCCCACATCTAAAACTAAGCATTTCTTCTTGTTTCCTAATTGCCATCCTGTTATTAAATAAATGATTTAAAAAAAATGCTTGTGCTGCTTTCAGTATAGTTACAAATTTACAACGCAACTACATTAGAAATGCTCAAAGGGAATGGGTTTTCAGGTTGCGTGACCCGGGGCTGATTTCGCAAAGCACTAAGATTCATCTTAAGATGAGTTGTCAATATTGCCATAGCAATTGGTACTGTGACATCACACTTTGCTTAGCACTTGAGAGTGATTTGCGGTTGAGAGCTATCTTAGCTCTTTGTGAAATCTAGCCCTCATAAAGGTTAGTCCCAATGTGCGACAAAGTTACTGAACTAATGAACTTCTGTAAAAATTGTTTTAATCCAAATGATTTTTTCAGATCGTGTGACCTATGAGATCACTGGAGCACAAGTTTTAGAGTCTATCGTCATTCAATCAACAAATAAAAAAATTAAAAAATTCTAAATAATAAAAAATCTACTTTTCTTTTTTTTACTTACAGCATGGTACCCTTGTGTTACCAACGAGTTGAGAGATGTAGTGAACAAGAGAGGGCGGTTCGGATTGGCAAAGAGAAAACGCCTGGCGGGAAAATGCGATTGTGCCTTCTGGCGTTGTTAAGAGTTCTCCTAAACATTACCCACGACAACGGTAAACATCATACCAAGGGAAGACTCAGGCCCACTACCCTAGTCCTTTATTCACAGTGATGTAGAAAGTCTGTAAATATTCTGAAATGTAGCACTCATGAGGGTCAGGGGGCTTCATCCTCTAGACCAAGGGAAGACTCAGGCCCACTACCCTAGTCCTTTATTCATGGTGATGTAGAGAGTCTGTAAATCCTCTGAAATGTAACACCCAGGAGGTTCAAGGGGCTTCATCCTCTAGACCAAGGGGAGACCCAGGCCCACTACCCTAGTCCTTTATTCATGGTGATGTAGAGAGTCTGTAAATCCTCTGAAATGTAACACCCAGGAGGTTCAGGGGGCTTCATCCTCTAGACCAAGGGGAGACCCAGGCTTACCATCTCAATGTGTACAAGTAACTGTTGAATACATGCCAAATAATGTCCAGTAAAATGTTTTACATTTTTGTTACTTCACAAAATAAATCGAAACTTTGCACTTTGAACAGAGTGGGGAAGTATGAAGGTCGGAGAGCAGTCGTGTCTGATCAGCAATTCCCTTCATTGTGTACTCCAAGTAGCTCAACATATCGCCCATGACCAACGCTTTGACCTCCTTGTTTTGGTAAGTCATGACCTTTAACCCCATACTGATTAGCCATGACCTTTGATCATTGTTAAATCTCCTGGGCCCAATTTCATGGCTCTGCTTACTGTCAAATTCTGTGCTAGCTGTGTAAGTGTCAACTCATATGCCATGATATCCTAAGCTAGACCATGCTTCATGTCCTTAAGAGGGGGCAAGACAAAACTCTACCAGCATCCTTTGTGTACAAAGTCGGTATGTCATTGGAAATGTCAGATGAAACCAAGTTATAAAACTTATTGAGCAAAAAATAAGCTTAAGGTAAGTTAAGCAAAGCCTGGACATGTAAACAACACAGTCTGATAAGAAAATTGTTCCCCCCAAAAAGCTGTTAAAAAAGCTTGTCAGCATGTGCCAACAATGTACCATGGGGGTGTTGCAACCAAACGGATCTTCACTGCAGGGAAGTAGCTCTGTCAAACCAGTCCCAGATGGTGTCAATAATACAATGGTTAATGATTAATAATGACCTTCATATAATAATAATATTAGTGGCTTATAATGTAGCTTTCAAATCCATCACTCAGTTACTCTCATTGTGCTCCAACATTATTACCACTGGTTACTGGACCATTTATTTCATTCCTTAAACCATCTCAGCTCTCTTGGGAGTATACAGCCTGTACTGTCAATTATGATGCGAACCAAGCTAAATCAATAGCATGCACCATCTCTGCTATCACAGGTAACGATTTACCCCTGGGTGAAGAGAAGCAATTATAGTTAAAGGTCTTGCTCAAGGACACAAGTGTCATGACTGGGATTCGAACCCACACTCTGATGACTCAGCCACAAGAACTTGAGTCCAATGCTCTAAACCACTCTGCCACCACATGCCATATAACACTATGATGGTGAGAACTGATTTGATTAAATTCTCTTATCTTGTCTACAGAGTCTGGGGGTCTTGATCAATCTTGTAGAGCACTGTCCAGGCAATGCTAAGATTCTCACAAATACAAAGACAAACTATTCCTACGATGTCCAAGCTGACGATAGTAATAAATTCACCACCACTGGGGAGGTCTGCTCACTAGAAGCTCTCACTCAGGTAAAAAATTCAAATTGCAAGCTTTAATTTGTTTAAAGGTAAATATACAGCATTGGTAGAGCTGACAAGATATTCGCAGACAGTGTTCACGTTTTGTGTGATCAACCATGACATGAAATAACATAAAGGATGTATTGAACAAACATTGTGAGATACGACCTTTGCAACCGATCATCACAAGGTCGTATCTTTCTCAGTCATTCCTGGAACCGAAGATGTGAGATACAACTTTTTGAACCATCAACCCGAGGTTGTTTCTTTCTATCATGTTTCTAGAACCATAGGATTGAGATAGCACCTTGTTGCACTAGTCAATGTTTGTTGATGTGTTTTAAATCGAATTATCAATTGTTCATCTCGGTAGTTATTTATGCAACGCTATCGAGCAGCATCTCGTGCGGAACGAGAACCAGAACCTGGTGAAGAGCAGCCAGAAGATGATGAGGAAGATTTGAGTGAGGCCCAGGCGGGTTTGGAGTGGGTGGAGATTGAGACATCAGGTACAGGAGGTAGCAATGAGCTCACTGAGGAAGAAATCAAACGATCTGTTAGTAAAGGTATGTCAACTGTGAAGAATAATATCTCATATTAGGTTCTAATTTTTAAAACTGTGTTTACTTTTAGTTCCTTAAATATCTTTCAATTCTGTTAAATCTTCTTTTTGTGCTTGTTCAAATAAATAGTTTATTTTTGACACAGTGTAGATAGGTTTGTTTTTTTCTCATTTGATTCTGGTCTTGTGACAGTTTTGAGCTACAAGCCCTGCAGTTTTGTGGATTTTCCCCAAATTCAAGCCCTGGGTGCTGGTTGTCAACCTTGGGCAATGAAGGGATGAAAGGATATTTTTGAATTGTAAACCAAGGGACATAACTTCGTTAGTGAAACATTTACAGGATTTACCCGTCACCAATTTGAGTTTTTTGTACTTAGATTGTTTGTAGTTCCGAAATTTTACGATGTTATAATAATGATAGTAATATTAGGATTTGAAGGATTTGTGGCTTTTAATGTTACTGAGGAGCTTCAGAGCACACTTGTATTCCTACTGAGATGACCCTATTGACCCTTTCTTTCCACCTCTACAGTTCTGCATACAGCAGGCAAGCACATGGAGGACAGCATCGTGGCATCCTACACAGCACTTCTCATCGGCTGCCTCGTCAAAAACAACCATGTGAGACTCGGTCTTTACTTCTTCTAATTAGCAACTTGATGCAGATACACCGTACAAATACTAATGAGACATTCATAATAAGAGAATACATTGCGCATTACTACAAATATAACCGCTGGAGTTCAAAGGGGTACTGTCGTTGCGATCACAGCAAGTCTGTGGCCAGATATTAAATTCTGAACTCCCATCCAGTTACTGCACACACTGGCTCGATGATAATGACAGCGCCCTTTACAGTTTTTGTTTGTGATGCGACGATCAAGGCGCACGTGTAGTAACTGGATGAGAGTTCATGTTTCCTTGTTCAGCCACAGGCAGACTATGATCATGACAACAGTGCCTCGTTAAGCAGAAAATACCCATAAAAGTGAAATCAACACTAAAGTACTTCAGAAAACCAGCGTAAAACGAGTCTGTGTTGTGTCATCCTGACTAGATGATAGTTGTTAACCTTCATTGCTATGCAGTTTCCATTGTCTTGATTGGATCAAGTCCGTAGTTTGATGTCACTGTGTTGTTTTGATTCCTAAGGCACTAAAGGGCTTTTTCGTGAAACTCTGCATTTTTGCCCAGCATGACTCCAATCCAAATGTGGGTTTTTGTTACATTTTGAAACCATTTTTATTGAGTTTTGCTCAATTATATTTAATCATTTCACACTCGTTTACCCGTCTATAACAAAATAAAAATAATGTTAACTTTGTTCAAGTTGATCTTTAAATGATTAAATTGATTTGATTGTCCAGATGAATGTCACCAGAGTGCGTAGCTTTCTTCCTGAGGGTGAATTCTCCTGTATGGTCCAGATGCTTCAGAAGTTTCTCTCCTTCATTGAGCTAACGGTAAGCTTAATTCACGGTTAAAGGTATTATCAGAGATGAGAAATTTCAGACTTTTATCTGAATTCAAACATCTTTGTGTATGCCTGGTGAAAAAAATGTTATTATGTTATTATATTATAAATCATTCTCTTTGATATACTTCTCTTGTTCTGAAGATACATTTCCAAAAGCTCCTTGCAATCTATAACTCAAGGGGTTACCAAAAGGTTGAAGTGCCACCATTTCAACAAACCTCCTGAAAGCTGGATCCTAGTTTCAGATCTTTTTGTTAGCAATGACTCTCACCCATGTATTATACAGGATTGATAGAGCTGACAAAGTAGTCACCGTAGTTATGGACAGTCTTCATGTTTTGTGTGATCATCCATATACATGAAATAACCTGTGAAGAATTGAGCTTAATCTGTCGTGTGAGTCAGGAGAAAATAGTGAAAAACCCATGCACAACACATTGTCCTTAATTTCGGATGTATCAACCGAAATCCGCTGTTGCAATATTATTATTTTAGGTTTTTATATTAAGTTTTCTCAGTTATGATTTCATTTCAAAGGAAAATATGTCACAGAAAAATATTTTAATAATATGAACTTCATAATCAGTAAGCTTTTAGACTAAAATTAAACAATGATGTTTTTTATCTTCACCAATCCTGTATAATACCTTTAAAAGAAACTTTTGTAGCTGCCATGAATTAGTGAAAAGCACCAACAAATTAAAAATACTGGGCTGCTTTTTTTGTAATTCACTGCAAAGAATCTACATTTGAAAACAAGCTTGGCCCTGCAAACAGACAAACATTGTTGGGCTACCATAATAAACACGGGACCTGTTACCGTGTCTTTCAGTGTCCAGGCCTTTCCCTCAGTGGCCAACCATAACGCAGACAGTAGCTGTGTGTGAAGTCAGTCCAAGGGGCTTAGTGGAGCTGCCATTTCTCCCTGACTGTGTTCTGATGAACAAATTTGAAAATCTCCCTGATTTTGAAAACTTTTTCCCCCATTATTACAGAATGTAATTCTAAATATCTCCCTGATTGTTGTTGGAAAATCTTCCCTACTTGCAAGATGCAACTGTTGGCAGCTCTGATCTAGATGTTGTAAAAGGCTTACATAATCAGCCCTAATTACGTGTTATTTGAAGGCTCTTAAGCCCAGTAAACACTTCATGCGAATTGTTAAAGCAAAGTGAATTCGCTTCCCTTTTGCGTGATGAGGAAACAAACCAGGTTTTGAATTTTTGCAGGAAGTTCCTAGTATGCGCATAGAGGGTCACATTTATTAGTAATATACATACACTTGGTCTTCCTTTTATTTTCTCACCATACAGAATGCAGCTGGAAACACCGGCAGCAAATCAATATCAAAGATTATAGAGGTATTGGATCACCTTTAATTGAAAGGTATGTTCCTCTTTAGTTAATGCCTAAGCAGTCATGTGGATCATTGAACTTAGGTTGAAGGGGTGTTATGAGCTAATGTACATGTATCTCTGTGCACAAAGCTGAAATGTCTTTATATCCCTTCGACAGTGACTGAATCGGACAAAGGAGACATTTTTGTGTACCCTTAATCAAAATGAAAAAGTCTATCTTGTAGTGTATTGATACAAGTTTTGGAAGACGGCATTTGCTGTTTGGGTGAGACCATATCCATCGAGTGAGAATGCAGCTAACCTCTTAGCAGAATGGCTCAACCCACTTTTGCAATCCAATCCTTGAAGCCATGGACTGTTCCATGTGGCTAAAAAGGGTGAAATAAGCCTGTTTATCAAGAGTTGGTGCTCGGTGGTGTGTTTATTTCAATACTGTGTGTCGCAAATTATCTTTCTACTGGAGGGAACTTATATTTTTGTAAATTGGCTTAAGTGAATGTTGATGATTTTAACAAGTTCACCGTTCATTGTACATATGGTATTGTCAAAAATAAACAATATTTTTAGGAGTCGTTGATTTGACTATCGGTAAAATCACAACTATCCAATGTTGTACAGGGAAAAATTGCGTAAGCGGGACATGTATGCACATTACTCAAAGATGACGTTAACTTTTCAAACATCTTGGATGTGATTAAACTTTAAACTGTCAGAGATGCAGCGACTTTGGATAATATTTCCAAACCTGCATTTCTTCAGGTTTTGATGTTGTTTTGAATCATTCGTATTTGATTGCATAATTTGAATGAAACTTTTGCGGTCGGAAAAAAACTATTTTGCAAGCAGAATTTAACAATTTTAGCTTGCCGGAAGAGTTTGTACAGAAATCGTCACCAGGTTTGGTTGTTAGTATCAAAAATCAGGTTGATCAATTCATAAAGTGTGAACAAAATTGACAAAATATCTATGATGAATTAATTTTATTTTAATTTCAGACAATTATTGTAATTTGTGGTGCACAGCAAACATTTTATGGTCAGTGAATTTGGGGTGTTTTTTAATTTGTTTTATCTCTACTCGATGATGCAATGTGTAATTTTAAATAATTGTAAAAATTTTAACTTCATAGTTTTAATCTGGATTTTAGCTTCTTCTTTTTTTTTGCTTGGTATCTAAGCGGCTTACACTATCAAATTGACTTCCCAGCAACTAATGCAATCCTGCTACTTCAGTCTTGTAAGGGCTGGCAATTTCTCCGTCAATAGAGTTGGCCACAATGAGTGGCATTGTCTCAAGTATCAGGCCTTGGAAAGAAACACCTGGGGGTCAATCTCATAGAGCTGCTTAAGAAGAAATGATTGCTCAGCAAAAATAAGCAGGATACCGGTCACAGATGAAACATGTGGTACGGTATTTTGGCTGGTAACCTTATTCTGGTAAGCATAATTTTGTTGTGCTTAAGCAGCTCTATTAAATTGAGCCCAGGCACATATCATTTAAAAGTAGACCCTTGTTTAAAGTTGACAGTTCGACCTACAAATGCATTAAAACAAATTAAACAACCACACACACACAAAAACACCACAAAATAAACTTCCAATACTATGGTACAACAATGTTAACAATTAATGATAGATAGACAAAGGTTAGATTGATATTTCAAAAGGTCAGATACAGAAGGAATGAACTTTCTCCTATTGAGTTAGTGTTTTTACAATTTGTGTGTTTGGAGGAATTGGTTTTTTGTCAGTATTTTTGACGTGTATATTTGTAAAGAAACAAATCACTAATTATGGGGTTTTAAAATCTTATCTTATTTTGTGTACGTTTTAGTTGTGTTTTAAATATTTTTATCGTGAATGTATCCCTGGCTTTCAATTGTGTATTTTATGAATAACTATTTGGAAGGCACCAGTCTCGACTGAAGGAATCATTGTGCCTATCCGAACATTGAATATGAAATCCCCCCACCCATATCCACCTAACCACTCCTAACATGAGGTTTTTAATTATTCAATCAAGACTAATTTTGATTTTATCTTTCGAATGAGCCGGTTTCATTTTCTGAATATGACTGGATGTTAGATTTGTATGTAGATTCTGACCAGTTTTTAAAACTTTTAGACCAAAAAATACCTTATATAACTTGAAATTTTTCAGATTTGACAATTTAACCAAGTAAACCAACCCCTACCAGTATTACACTTTACAGAAAACCTTGTTCCCAGGGGTGATCGATCGCTGCTTACTCATAGTCCCTGGTATTGGTTGTTTAAAATGTGCCAGTATATGGCACATTTTAATTAGGCCTGTGGCCGATCCACTCTATGCGCAATCAAGTATGGTAGCCCGCAAAAGAGGCATCAGTTCAAAGAGCAACTGGTCCCCTCTCATTATTCTTTGTCTAACTGTCTAACTGTATGCAGTTTAGGGACACCGTGTAAATACAGGATTCATTTGAAATAGAGTCGCATCAAATTACTTGCATTTTGACACAAGCGTTCTAAGCGTCCTAAGCGTCCTGCAAGTGCTCAAAAGTTTCTAACGAGCGTGCGCACAAAGCAGTTACTTTTGGGAACCGATCAGCGTTGTTTTTGAGCATATTCCTACTAGGGGGCTAGTGATATGGCACACTGCCCATTGTAGCAAGGCAACTGTTGTCCTTGTGTCTTTCAGACTTCATGGTGTTGAATTTGAACAGTTTGTTCAACCTGTTATATTTTCATCATCATTTTGTTTCAAGTATGGAGCAATTTTGCCACCCTTTTATCTAGCTTTGCATCCAGTTTGGAAGCTCAGTTTCTCAATGTTCAATAATGCTCCAAGAGAAATTGCCCCAAATGGCAATTCACAACAAATGTGTACTTGTGGTCCATCTTGCTGCATAGAGTGTAGTAATACATTAAAGGTGATATAATGTATTGTTGGTATTGGCAGAGAAAAACAAATTAGGGCATCTGGTTCTGAACTTTGACCTGCTCTACAACCAGCTGCATAAGCAATAAGCAATTAGCGAGTTAGATTTAAATATTACCTGGTACAATGACAAGGTGCTGTTTAAATTGTATTCTGTGATTTCAGTTGCTATGTCAAATGGTTCGGGGCAAGCAACCTCAAGATGAGCAAACCCTAGTACCATTGTGCCATACACATTCATTCAAAATTGTGTATGGGTGTTTGCAGTCTCTTACGCAGCTACGCAAAAGCTTACCCCGAACCTTGTGACATAACAATTATCTCTATAGTCTAAGGAATTCAAATTGAAGCAGATACTTTTGACTAAGCAGGTCGTTGCACCAGACATTAGTCAAATCCAACTCGCAAATGGCTTATTAGTTCAGTAAGCGATCCAGGGTGCCTAAGAACACAAGAGTCAATTTTGAGATTTGCTTTATAAGTTTGAACCAAAGTCAAAATTAGGAATTTGGTGCACTGAGTTGCTGAGAGATTCCATCATGAGGGCATATTTAAGGTGCTTGGAAACTTGTTTTGCATATTCTTGATTTACATTAACCCAAATACTTGTAATAATGTGTAATTTGGGGCAACATTTTGAATTTCACAGGAGGAAAAAAATTGGTTCACACATGTTTATAGAATAACTTTGGTTTTGCTTGGGTTTTGGTATTTAATGTACCGTTGTTTCTGGATAAAGTTGATTATTTATAACTAGGAAACATTTTATGTACAGTTATTAAGATTTGGGTTAAATAGATATAGTGTGGCTATTAATAATGTTTTATTTTATTTCCTTTTTTCAGGAGGGGGGGGTGTTGAGGAACTAATTGTGATGTATAGATAAACAAATTCTTGTAAATGTAACTTTTAAGAAATAAAGTAATTCCAGGTAATAAAGAAACAAATATAGGAATTGTAAAAATAATAATTTGTTTGTAGTTTATTATTTTGGTGACAACGACCTAGAACAACATTGTTCCCTGTTCACCCTCTAAATATATACTGCAGAGCCCCTAAAGGGACATTAGTAAAAGATTTAAACACAATTGAGGAGTGAACAAAATAATTGAGAGGTAAAAAAACTAAAAATTTCAGTGAGTGGGGAATAAAATTGAGAGGTAAAAAAGAAGAAGGGTAAGTGTGGAAAAAATGAGAGGTTAAAAAAAAAATCGGTGAGTGAAAAATTCAAGTACTGAAGATTCATCTTAAGATGAGTTGTTAATACTGCCATATAGTGATTTGTATTGTGACATCACACTTTGCTTAGCAACTAAGATTGATAGTGATACAAAGTTAAGATAATTCTTAGCTCTTTGTGAAATCAGCCTCCAGGACAGTCCGGGCGGCCGGGTGTTCAGGGTTCAAAGGTAAATTTTTGTGGCACAAAATTGTCGTTTGCTCAATGATGAGCCTGCTTGCATCATTTTAAAAATGTTAGATTTTATAAATGGCTGGAGTGTGTTTGCCCCAATCATCAGTGGAAATGTATGGCCCGGTTCTACTTTTGACCTGGTAACAGTGGTAATGTGGTACTATTTTATTCAAACGTTCATCAAAAAATACATCATTAAGGCCATGCATGCCACAAAGTGCAGTCTTTCAGGCAACTTTGAGGAACCAACACAACCATGCACGAGGAACTTTTTGGCAGCACAAGATACTTAATGTAGCTGTAACTCACTATCCCCAAGAAAATGAGAAAACTTAAAGGTTAATGATTTTTTTTTATTATTGGAGATTGCCTGGAACTGGTTGCCTATAAATTGCCTGAAGTGACACAGCATTATTACTGTCCACAAGCAAAACCGAAAAACATGAGTAATTCTTGTCTGACAATTGTCTGGGGCATGTGGCATGTATTTTCAGCATAGTGTGATAAATTCATATCCCAAATAGGTAAGAAAAATGCACCAGTTCCACGGAATGCCTTTTCATTTATGCGCCCTATTTCTCTAAGAATATAGTCTGAGAATAGTGACCTTTCAATGTAGCTAGTGTGGTCACGCGGGTGCGGTCCTTTTATCACAACTGGGACATTCGGACATCTTTTTTTCAGACGAACTACAGCTTTTCTCAGCAGCCAAACTCTTTCAATGTAGACATCGCGCTCCCACTGAGCAAAGTGGGCCCAGGGGCTGACAGCCACGATGTATCGACAGTCGGTGCGGTTGAGTTCGTCCAACACGTCAACCTCGTACCTCATGGCGTCGATATTGTAGAAGAATTGAGACCCGCTTCTATCCGGATGGAATTGAAAATAAACGTCCAGTTTGAGTTTGTTGAAGTACGCTCTCGACCGCATCAAAATTTCTCCTTCGTTTCTGACTTCGGTTGTCGGCGGCTGGCCGATTAATTCAAACAGTTCTTCCAACCACTGTCTAGTGGTGGAATCACCTACCAATATCACTTCTCTGTTGTGTAAACACTTCTCTAAACTCGTTGTTGTGCAGTAGGAAAATTTACAAAGAAGCGAAGTCCACTGTCCTTCCATCCAGTAGCCTTGTACAGCTGGAGTTTCTTGGTCAGGTTTACAGGGGGAAAGATTTGCTTTGGGTGAGCCAGACCCTGTGTAAATTTCAATGAAATGAACAATTATTGATCGAATATTCTATAATCTGCACATAATGCCTTTAAGCGCCCGAACTAAATATTTCCCACGACTGTTCGATGTTCAAAACTTGTCTAAGCCTTCATCTACCGTTATTCACTTTAAATTAATGTGAACGTGAAATTAGTAACATCAGTCAAGGAGATTACAATCTCATTATTGGTGTCCAATACATTCCTAATTAAACATTTTATAGCTCAATTTCTACTTTGTAAGGGTACTGCTTGTGAAATAAAAAGTAGAATGGTTATTTCATCAAATTTAAGTGTGTGATATAGACTATGTAAGTATCCGGGCACCTCTGAGCCATCAGATGGGAGATGAGCGCAATTTTGTGCAATTTTGATTTTTCACATTTTGTGACTTTTTTCCACCCCAAAATTGTTTTTTGTGAAATGATAGATCATAAAACAACAATGTATTATTAACACCTTTTGCAATGGTTACCAAGCGCTTACAACAAAAACAAAATAAAAACCAAAGAGGAAACTTAACATGCTTTTTTAACTTGGAAGTGGAAGTCACATTGGCTATACGAACGAGGTATTAAGGCCTAGTATGTAGGAGCAGTGCATGAGAATGACTGGTCTCCAGTCTTCTTATTTGTCTTTGGGAAATCCAGCCGTAGCGGCAATTATTAAATACAATTATTAGATACCAACCTTTAATGGTCAAGATATCATTGGATAGTTGCATTGGCTGCATATAGTACGGTCTACACGGGGAAAAAAGAACAGAAAGGGATATCAAAGGGAAAACCTTTTACAGAAACAAATGTTACAAAAATGTCATGCGGCATGCCAGTAAAATTTACATTTACAGTATTAAATCAAAAGCAACGTGTAACTTTTTAGACTGGTATATTAAACTCAAATTTACTTTTGGTAGAAATGAAATTATCTGTTTTTATTTAATAATTGTGATGCATTTGAAAAGCCATTTTTAATCAGGGAATGCAGAAAGTGCTGAAAACATGATTATTTTCATGTTATTTTAAGCCTTCGGGATGTGGAAATAGGTTTTATTTCGTGCTGAAAAAAAACTTTCGCAGGCTTATAGTACGACCTACCTCTCGAATAAATACTCATTCCCTTTTGTGAGCTCGACGATTCTTGCAGTAATTGCATCCCAATTACTTGTGTAAGAAACAAATGCTTTGCAAGAGATGTTGGGTGGCTGTTGGCAGAACATGGCTGTACTGCCGAGGGCGTGGGGTGCCGGGTACTCACACATTCCTACCCACGCCCGGTCGCGCCTTCTCAAGAAGCACCTTGTGATAGCCGATCTACCTTGTGTGAACCGTCCAAACCACTGCGTCCGGTCGTATGCGTTCCATATCAAGTTCCTCAGGAGCTGGACGGCCCCAGCGGTGTGGACGAGGGTGAGATTGAACCGCGCACGGCCCGGCCAGGCGGCCACAAGCTCCACCTCGTACATCCCGTTGCCGTAATCTGTCACCATCCCAGCGGTGCTCGCTTGTGGGTCCCGTGTAGACGATAGGGTGGCAAAGTAGAAATCTCCCCCAGTGGTACGGTCTAATCCATTAGGATCCCTGCTTTGTATGCGATATTTAACAACATCCCCCACCTCAAAATCCCCCTCCTTTGGTGAGATCAGTTCGACAGAGGATTTATCAAAACTTGTCAAACCCATATCTGACCTCATTAGGTCACGAATTTCTTCCATGCTTTCTTGAAACAGGATAAATTCTCTTGGAATTGCATCTCTTATGTCTGAGGTTTTCAGCAGAGGTTGTTTCGTCAGGGTGATAAACTTTTTATTTTCAAATGCGCTTTCATCATTTACCTGTTGATATCAGGGAAAAACACAATAATATTGAGCATTGTACGAGTTTATTTGAACTCATTTTCAACTGCTGTTATTACTATTTTGTTTACTTTTCTATTTATTTGTTTGTCATGTATCGCCAATGCAGGGTGTGCAGTCCCAAATAGAGCCCCACAGCTGGGTTCAGCACTAAATATTCAACACGTTAGCCCACGAATGTGACACTATTAAGCAGCAAAATGTCAAAATACAAATCGGCAACTACGATTGAAACATTATTTTCATTTCTGTTACTGACGTAAAGTCAGTCGCAGCTATCTAGTTCGCGCTTTCCCTGCCACTTTTTGTTATAGTTGAAATATTCAAATTTTTGAATTAAAAAAGAAAATATAAATTACCGTAGAAATCATCAAATACAATCCTGCCGCCAACAATAGCGCCAATGCACCCAACATTGGTAACGTCGATCTGGTTTTACGAATAGGCCTGTGGAGTCCCATAGACGATCGATTCAACGATCTTTCCATTACGTGAACTAGTAATGTTCCAGTTGACCAAACCAAACTGAAGCTATTGTGATCAATGAGTTCGACTTCCAATTGATGAACTATAGTGCCGACTCATTTTATATGCAAATCGTTGGGCAGCAATCAAATACAAAATCCAGTGAGCGATTTGAGATCGCACGTGTGCATCATTAAATGCGAAATGAGCTTGTACACTTAATTAATTTTCTATTGTATGAACCTAATCTAGCCTCGTTTAAGATAAAGTATGGGTTTTTAGTAATTGCTTTCTTAGTTTCCATTGAAAGTTCATCTGAATTGACTACAGTGCTTATAATATCAGTTGCCGAAATCAAGTTACAGGGATGGTATACCTTTGGTTACTCCACAAATTAATGACCATAAAAACTTGATGAGAAGCAATGCAGCTGTTGATAATCATCTTGAGAAACAGTTCCCATCAAAGGAATGTCAGGTTTTAGAGAGAGGGATTAAAAACATTTAAATCTGAGAAACGTTTCTGCATGAAACGTTTCTCGGCGGATTATTCTTCCTTGCGTGGACATTACCCGCTCCAGATTTTCAGCAATATCTTAAAAACGCTACCTTTTGAAATGAAATTTTCACAGGTTAGTTTTATTGTAGCCTACATTTTATATAGTATTAAAACATTGAACGGTTCATACATGCAAATTATAGCCCTCGACAAATCAGAAACCGTTTTCTTTTTGAGTCGGGTCACTTACTTTACTAAACTGATGATTTTTTCAGTTTGGTTGAACGGTGTTTTTCTGACTATACGGAACTGACTATAAAAACCAATAAATAACAACTTTCTTTTATTCCCTCTGCATTCACTGTGTTATCATCACGAGACCGTCAGAAGTTGTTGTGTGGTCAATTTTCAGGCCCCGATCAAATTAAAGGTGAACTGTTGCCAAATAATTTTTTAGACTACGCTTTCAGATAAGGGTTTCCAAAAAACTACAATCAGTGGAGTCACTTATGGAAAATTCATTTCTCCCAACAAAAAGGTAAAACCAGTGCCACGGACCACTGAAGCCTCCGGACCCCACCCCCTCTCTCTCTCTACGCACCTTCAGAACTTCAGAAGTTCTACGGAAACGGTTCACCATTAATGTTATTAGATGAACTTTGGACAACTTGAACACAATGCTAATATTTCTGCATAAGCATCTGATTGAAATGAACAATTGTTGAAATTTTCATGTCAACGGACAAACATAGCCTAGGCTAACCCTTTGTTCATTAGAGCTATTTGTAAACAAACAACAACATAATAATAACGGTCATCTTTGCTCATGAATATTGGAAAACATACCCTACGTCACGATATTCACCTCTGACCCTAGCCTGATCCTCCCTGCTCTCGACTCGTGACGCGGGCCTGGCTACTAAACTTAACATCGTCATAACAAATTTCGCCCTGGTTAAGTCCCAAATCAATGTAGTTTGTCAAGTTTTTAAGCTGTAAAAGCCACTTCAACAATCCAGGAGCGATGTCAGGCCCAGCACCGTCGCGTCAGATGAGCGGAACGAAGGAAATTCCGACGAGGAAAGTGATGGTGCAGGACCCCAACCAAATGCCGGCCGACTACAGCACAACGCCAGGCGGCACGGTCTTTGGAACAACCCCCGGAGGTAAAATTAAAAACAAACCAAACCACAAAACAAAGTCATGCATGTCTCCAGATTTTTACTGATTTAAACATAAGGACGTGCTTTGCAACGAAACAGATACATGTCTTATAAGGTATTTTAAAAGTGTCAGGTTTTTTTGACGCAAGAAATGTAAATACGAGTAAAAAGGGGACAGTAAATGTTGTGGCTGTGGCTGTGTGTGTTTTGAGACTGTCTGCGTCTCTGTGTGTATTGTCACGCGTTCACGTTGTGCAGTGCCCATTTTGAACAGTGTGGATTGAATGCGTTGCATGCATGATGAAATCACATATTGTTGTAATGTTTGCAAGCCCCATTCTTCAGCAATTTTAACCCCCACAAATTAGGGAAAACGTACACTTTTGAATTTTTCGTTAATTATAATATTTTCTTGAAATTTATGCTGGTAATAATTACTTGGGGAAAAATGTCTGTATCCAGCAGCCACTTTCTAACTAAGGTAAGGTATTAATTATTATTTTTTATTTTTTTTAATGGATGTTGGACTTTATTTGCTTTTTTCAATATTCTTCTTGAGGAATTGGTAGCTAAAATGCAAAACTGCAAAACTTGTACCTTTAGTACTTTAAACATGTTATTAAAAGGAAAAATCAAGCGCAAGTTTCATCTCGCGGATGGAACTCTTGTTTGTGCACTCAATGCCCAAAAGAACTACAATAACAATTCGTCACCATTTTCACGAAGGGACGGGTATCTTTAAATGACAAATTATTGATTTCAGCAGGGGCTTTTATCTCAATAAATGCGTTTTGCGTTTTCACGAAGAGACGTTGGCCCCAAAAATGCATTGTAATGCGTTGTAACAGAATGTAGCAAAAGTCGTTTTTCAGGTTTCACGAAGGGACGGGTATCTTTGCGCGCGCGTGATCACGTGACACGCGCGCCCCTTTCCTATGTTTAATACGTTATCCAGTTGAGTGTTTAAGTAGGTCATCTCACTTTTTAGGTTTCACGAAGAGACGGGCATCTTTGACTAATTACTATGGCAATTAGCCAATATATTTTAAGAAATTAGTTAGTCAATGGAGAGGTTAAACTTATACAGAATCATATGAGATGTTTATAACTGCAAACCGTGGCTTTAGTATTGCAGATTTTGCAGTTTTAAGCCAAGCTAGCGTAAAATGGTTATCTCAATCAAGCGTTTGGACATGGAATTGGAAAGAAAAAGGGAACTGTTTGCACCTTTTCCTTCCAACAGTGCCCAGGATTGGATTTTGAAGCTGAAATAGGAGTTGAAGGATGGTGAACATGGCTGCTGTTGAAATGTCACAAAATTGTGAATAATTTTTGTGGGCATTTATCCACAGGAACTCGCATAATCTATGAACGGCAGTTTCTCCTGGGTCTGCGTGACTCGCCATTGGCCAGGACACCCCCGGTCAATCTTCCCATCATCCCAGGGGTCACAGTCAAAGGTGATACCGGGGTCAAGACCAATGGTCAAGTTGCCCCAAGTAACAACAAAGAGACGGCAGCTGGTAATTCTTGATTGTTTACAGTAACACTAACACTGAGGGTCATTCTGATACGGCATTAGTACTAAAAGAAGCAACTTTTGTCCAGGTTCCTTATTACAGCCAGAGAGGAGAAATTTCAGACTTTTATATGAATTCAAATTTGTTTGTATCTGCTTGTAGACAAAAATAACTGTTATTTTTTCCTGATATCAATAAATCCTGCTTTTTGATCTACTCTTATAGAACTGTAATTACTGTTCCCAGAAACTCCGTGAAATCTTTTACTCCAAGGTTACCAAAAGTTAGTGGCATATTGTGGTTGAGCGGTTAAGAGCATCAAAGTCAAGCTCTAATGATTCTTATCAGCAGAGTGTGGGTTTAAGACTCGGTCTTGACACTTGTGTTCAATATTAATTAATACTTTGTTTTTCTTTGAACCAGTTGATGCAGAAGAGCCTCAGTTTGAGATGGACATCTGAGCCCGTCATTGACCCGGTGCGTTTAATTCGTCAGGTAGTCTACCGCCCTCATGTGGGGAATCAAGGGCCAGTCAGGTTTGGGCATAACTAGAGAAAAAAACAAATTAACAAAAACAATCGCAGAACTGGAACACGTAAACCAAAATAAGATGGTGCAATAACGCAAGCAAGGAGTTACTTCACCAAAGACAGCGTCTGTAACGGCAAAAGAATGCATAGCAAGTTCAAGTAACTCAAGATGTACTTTTTTTAGTATTTTGTTTTGTTTTCTCTCTTTCTCTTTACACAAAGTGTTGGCAAAACAACTTGGACAGCCATTTTTGACAGATTTAGTGTCTAAAGGCATGTTCGGACAATGTTTGTGGTCTCGGATTTGTCGTCAGTATGCTTGGTAAACTCCAAGGACATGAAAAACAACAGCAGCTCAACTTGTACCCAAAGATTTCTTCCATTTGTGTCACATCATTTTGGACACATCAATGTGCATTCATGGTGTGCACTCATCATCATGTGTAATCGGTGAAATCTTAGTAAACCCAATTTTTTGCCCCAAAATCTTATAAATGGAAGGATCTAAATATTGTGTGCATTGTTTTTATTTCTCCCTTTGCTGCACTTGCAAGGCAGCTCTGGAAAGACTGAATGCACTTTTCCTGATCGGAAATCTTGATATGTCACAAAGAAAAGGAATTGAATGAAGGGTGTAGCTGCAATAATCGAGCATGTTGTTTTTTGGTCAGTAAGCTATGTTTATTGCAGCTAGATGATGTACTTGTGTTTATGTGACTTAAATTACCCATATTAGGGAGGAATGACAGACCACTTCAATTCTGAAAGAAGTAATTTCTTTGTAGTTTTGTCGCTTATCCACTGTAACAAAATCAAATATTTCTGTGGTCTTGGAAATACTAAAAATGTCATTAAGATCCAGAAATATTTAATGTTAGCTCTGTTATAATTTGTCACCACTTTCTGAAGAACCACAATCATGTTAAAATGACAAATTATTGATCAATAAATGAAGAGGCATATCTCAAAATAAGTGCATTTTGCATTTTCACTAGAAGCCACTATAAGTTATCACTCAAGCACAAGTGGAATACAGAAAAATATAGCCCTTCCTCATCTCATACCCAACAAGGCTGAAGTGCTATATTATTCGCATTCCATGAGCGTGCAAGTGATAACGAATTTATTTTTAAGCTAAGCAAAGTGCAAAAGCTACATCTCAATCATGCTTTTTGACATATGTGGCTCTTCAGTAAAACCGTGACAAATTGAGTCCCTCCAATCCTCAGTGATTCGATTCCAGTTGAAAATCAATCGCTTTGAATTCATACTGAGATTTTAACGTCAGTTTTTGATTTTTTGAATGATGTTTTATTTTTGTGTATCACAATCTTGGAGAAGCCTTTCACTGGATCCTAATTGTTGTCTTCTCTCACAATAAAACTGAAAAGTAAAGGCAACAGGAAATCCAGGAGAATCAGTCTGGAAAGTGATGATGTAACATCGCCATCTATGTTAAATTTTGTATTTCGTTTGATGTGTCCCCTTTCCGGAATCCCTTCAAAGCAAAGTTGAAAAGTTACAAGATTGAGAAATGAGAAAATGGAATTAGCTGTTGCAAACTGCTTACCAACCAAAAGGAGCAAGGCTATAAAGCAGCCTTCAGGAAAGACTCTGCTAGGGTTCAAACGTCAGGCTACTAACAATTATTTTGCAAGATCGAGAGATGCCACCTGTACCCTCAACAAGAATTTCACAGGCAAACAAAGTCACAACTCTAATACAAAAAAAGTGTATGGTCTGCTGATTGCAGCAAGTTCTAATGGAGCGTTAAAATGTTTTTGTGCTCTACTGAGGGCAACAAGTCAATTTCATTCAACTTTGAACATTCGTTGGATTTGAGGAAATTTATTTTGCTGAGTATTATGAAAAAATGTTAGTCAACTCTCTAACCGCATTCAAAATGTCATGTTTTCATTTGAAATATTTTAACTAGGATACAAAATATATTCATCTTTGGAAATTTACAATTCTCAGGATTAAATTATTATTTTTTGTTCTTAGGAAATATGCAAAACAAAAAACACTGAAATTAATCTGTATTTTTTTCTCAACCGCAGTAAAGAATCAGCCTACATTAGCAGAGGTTTGACATGGTAAAACTCAAGAGGGTAGAGTGCCCTGCAAAACAAACTTTAAGCATGACCTTTTGTCCCTTAAAATCTTAAAATGTTTACAAATTCTCTATTGGATGAGGGTTTAACAGAATTGTGAAAAACATTTGTCGTCATAGGTTTTAATTTCCAGATGTGGCGTTGTGTTCATTTCAACATTACAATTAGAAATACACCATTTGGAGCACACTGCATATTCGCTGTGCATAGTCACCGTCCACAATCTATGCATCGTCGTGTGATCAGTCCCATTTACACAATTGTGTTTTTGTCTTTGCTTATGCTTTTAATTCTCAACATTCTTTGAAGTTATTTGAAAAAAAAGCTATGAATTCCCTTGACCTCCCTGACCCAGGGGCTTTTTGTTCACTGATGATAATAAATAAATCATGTCTAGATAAATTAATTTATTTTGCATAAGCACATTTTACTAAATGTGCTCAGATTTATTCAGTTGTTAAAAAAGGTATTCCCGTTTTCTTGGAAAAAAACCAAACTATTTAAATGCTTCAACAATATTGGAAACCATTATCTTTATGGTTTTACTTTAATATTAGTTTCTTTTATGGTTTATTTACTTAAAAATTGATGTAAATAACTGTTTTTTATTTTTTATTTGGTCGTCTGATATTCCCCTTTTTCAGATATTTCTCTTTTTTCTTCTGAAGTTGCTGGATGATGATAGTGACACTTTATCCCCAAAACACTCAATAAAGAACGGGTACATAAACTTCCAAAGTCTCCCGATGTGTCTATATAAAAAGTTTCTTTCCTTCTTTTAGTTTTGTAATATTGTTTATTTGTCCTGTCTTTGAAGTCCGTCATTATAAAATTATTTGTTTGTTATAAGATTGATTTTGCCAAGGTGGAATTTTCTTCCTCCATTTGGTTGAAGGTTTAAATAATGGACCATGAGGCCTCCTCAATCTTCAAAAGTAGAGAGCCTGTGACAAGTGTTTTTGTTGCGAATAAAAACACTATTTGGGTCAGCAAGGGAGCAGGGTTGGAATGCCATCTTTGAGGGGGCAAGGGCATTTTATTTTGCAAAGGGCACTGCTTTTGAAAAATCTCAAGTCTTTGGGTAACTTTTGAAGGGGCACTAACTGCCAAGGTCAACATGGTCGCTCCATGTGTAATTCCAGGTCCGGGTATAGGACAGCATTAGATGTCCTAAAAACTAGTTTCATAATGAACTAAACTACTCTTTGTTTAAACATAATGGAAAATAAGGCGACCACCCATCAATGAACAATGACACATTTCCGGTGAAAAGGAGTGATTTGATTCGTGGGTTTCATATCGCAGCATCATACTGCTAACCCTACCTCCATGGTATTTATGGATGGAAGTGCCAATCTGTGTATCATGCCATGTGCTTTTAAAGTTATAATAATTCCACCAAAAGAGGGCGTTGTTTACATTATCATTGCGTCGACACTATCACTGCTGTTAAAATGTACACAAACTGAAAATAACTTTATATTAAATCAGATTTTGACGTTGGTAGGCCTCAATCCCTAGAATGTGAAGTAGGGCAACTGTTACAACCTCATTTTTACATAAAAAAAAATAAAAAAATAATGGTGTGCGTGGAATTTAATTACTTATTAATAAATTGTTTGAAATTTGCTGCGTAGACGTGAAGGCCTCCTTAGCTCAGTGGTTAGAGCACTGGTCTTGTAAACCAGGGGTCGTGAGTTCAACTCTCACAGGGGGCTATTTTTTTTTTTCTTTTTGTAAAAAAATGCATTAAGTGTTTTACTTTTTCTTTTAATATATAAAATAACAGAACAGTATGAAAGAAGGGACTTCTTTTCCACAAAAATGTTAAATATTTCAATCCAAAGGCCCGTATTCCTAGCCACCCCGGCCGGTAGCCAAGTGATCTGTTGTAGTGCTGGTGGTACTGTTTATCCCCGATATCGAATTTACACTCATCGACTTCATTGATGCCATACAATTTTGGATTATTTGGAATTTCTGAGACAGCTTTAGCAGAAATTAAGAAATGTCAGCCTGAATCAACAATTAAGAAACTGAGAAGCTTATTGAAAAAGAAGAGTTCATTTAAAAGACAATTGCCATGAAGATTAAAATAAATCGATAATGAATATTTACACTATCGATGAGTCTCGATATTCAGAATACTGCGCATAGGCCACCACATGCATGCGCTGATATGTAATGAAAGGTAACATCCGGGACATGTTTAACTAAAATCCAGTATGGCGGGCGACGTGTAGTGCCAATTACGATTGTTACCTTCGAAAGACACCGCAAATATACCATCTTTTACAGTTTATGTCTCGCTATAAATTTCTAGAAGAGTACTCATGTAAGTTGACTAACAGAAAATGCAGAATGGTGGTCAGAAAAAGGTCGCAGTCGTCCGAAAAGATGGTAAAATTGGCGAGACCCCGAAGGTCCATCCAGCCGCAGTGACTGCACTGGAGAGATTAGAAAAGGCGCAGTTGCTTGTACCATTTCAGCAGGATTTGATTTCTGATTTATCTGGGAGCGAAGAAGGCGAAGTTTCAGAAGTAAGTGAATTAATATTGACAAAACATTGTGGTCAAAACATTGTACTCTTTCGAAAATAAATTGATGTGCCTTTTTAAGACGAAAATTTGATATTTTATGTGTGAATATTTTAACTTGGAATTCGTTCTTACTTACACTTACAGTACACTCGCTCGGTCACACATCGCACACTGATATGACACACACAGTGCATGAAATGCTGAGTGAAATGATTGTCTCAACTGTGAGTCTGACTGACTGAGCTGAGGTTATAAACAAGTTATAATAATTTTAATATATTGGGGTGGGCTTAAGGAATCAATTTCTTACACTAGCAAGGAAGGTTTACATTTTAACACGGGTATTTTCTGCATTTTGTGGTTACATTCATTCAAATTCTCTGACAAAAAAATTGACAGAAAAATTGAAGGTACTTCAACTCAAATGACATGAATGACCGGATTATGCTACAGTTTCCACTTGTTTTAAAAGGGCACTGTGGTTCTGCTTACAAAGAGTACATTCTGAAGTTCCAAATTTAAATTTCTGCTTTGTGTTTCTTTGTATAAATAATGTTCCTGGTCAAATAAAGGTAGTGAGTGAGTCCCCCAGCGCCAGTGACCTTGTTATAGCGTCAAGAGTCAACTGTATCTGATTCTGATGTGTGATGTTTGAATTGAGATAATTTTGGAATAAAACTTAAAAAGTAAACCTCATCACTAATTAATTTTTCAGCAGTTAGTGTGCCATGTTTTTCAGATGGAAATGTACTTGACACACTCACTTGGTGGTGTCTGCTGCGACTAGATGCGATGAGGGAGAGATGCCGAATCCGACCCTTACTTTTTCATTCATTATGACAGAAACTAATATCTTATTTTTTATCACGATATGAATACGTCTTTGTTTTGGTCATATAATGAGTGAAAAAGTGTTGTTTGACTTCAGCATCGTTACTGAAGATGATGTAGAGAACTCCACACATGCTGCATTATTGCACATGCTTAAGAAATGTGTACAAAGTTCATTCATGACAGAAGATCGCATGTCACCCTCTATCAAATTCACACAAAAACATAATTTGTTATCACATGTTAACATTTTTTGATCATACGTCTTATGACAGGAAATGGTAATACAAAATGTTCTAAAAGTATTCTGATTCAGTTGATATTTTGTGCAAGTTTACAATCAATTGCTTCATTTCACTTCATTGCTTCAGATTTGCTTCATTTCCACTATAGATCTGTAGGTAAATACTATGTGTTTCATGTTTTGACAATACGAGCAATGAGCAATTCACAACACACCGCGCCCTATACAGTTTATCATTGCCATTTTACCCAAAAGCGGTCGACTAGACACAATTACACTCGCAAATGGCTGTCTTCAATGTGAAACACATTGAACATGTGCTTCACAAAAGTACCCTATGCCATAAACACAGACAAATTACAAACCATGAACGAACTTAAACAGTTGGGGACATGTGGTTGACTTTGCAAGACAACTTAAAACTTGCCAACCTTTTTACCTTGTATCATGTACTGTATCTATTTCATAATTTCTACAGATCTTTTCCTGTGTGTGTTTTCATTAAATTTTGTGAAACCAAATAACGACTGTTGCATCCAAACTCATGAAGTGCCCCCAACTTTAGCTGGGTGTGGACTAACTATAGTTGGGACAATCCCCCCCCCCCCCCCCCCCTTATGCACATTAGGCCTGGTTGTGCCTAAAGCCTTTGTTTCCCTTGAAATGTGCCAACAAATGTGTCCCTCAAGGAGTTACCCTTTAAGGAAAAGCTGCCTTACCTTTACAAGAGAAGTATCATAGTTTGGCAGATCCTAACTAAAGTAGAGCTGATCCCAACTATAGTTGAGCTGATCCCAACTATAGTTGAGCTAATCCAACTTTAGTTGAGCTGATCCCAACTATAGTTGAGCTGAACCAAACTATAGTTTAGCTGATTCCAACTATAGTTGAGCTGATCCCATCAAAAATTGAGCTGATCCCAATTACAGTTGAGCTGATCACAACTACAGTTGAGCTGATCCAAACTATAGTTGAGCCAATCCCAACTATAGTTGAGCTGATCCCAACTATAGTTGAGCTGATCCCAACTATAGTTGAGCTGATCCCAATTACAGTTGAGCTGATCCCAATTACAGTTGAGCTGATCACAACTACAGTTGAGCTGATCCAAACTATAGTTGAGCCAATCCCAACTATAGTTGAGCTGATCCCAACTATAGTTGAGCCAATCCCAACTATAGTTGAGCTGATCCCAATTACAGTTGAGCTGATCCCAATTACAGTTGAGCTGATCACAACTACAGTTGAGCTGATCCCAATTACAGTTGAGCTGATCACAACTACAGTTGAGCTGATCACAACTACAGTTGAGCTGATCCAAACTATAGTTGAGCCAATCCCAACTATAGTTGAGCTGATCCCAACTATAGTTGAGCCAATCCCAACTATAGTTGAGCTGATCCCAATTACAGTTGAGCTGATCCCAATTACAGTTGAGCTGATCACAACTACAGTTGAGCTGATCCCAACTACAGTTGAGCTGGTCCAAACTATAGTTGAGCCGATCCCAACTATAGTTGAGCCAATCCCAACTATAGTTGAGCCGATCCCAACTATAGTTGAGCTCTGATCCCAATGTTGCTAATTAGATGTCCTTTATACATAACAGGCAATCCTGTTTTGATTCTTCATGATTATGCGCACTGTCTTAGGAAAGTCAACAAAATGTGCCATACAGCGGGCCCCATGCATATAATATGTACGTGCTTATAAATGGCATAGCATTATAAGTCAGGGCAGGGTTTTTTGTTTGTGCAGGTGCAGGTATTTTCTTGTACATTTGTGAAGTACATGATGTATGTCTCACACTGAAGTCCACCTTCGCACATCCTGAACAGTGTATTTACTGTTAGAAAGCGTAGGTTCTCAATCACAGTCCATCATTCTTGAAGGGGGTGATGCCACTTTTCTGGTTAAAGGAGAAACTTGATCTGAAAAACGGAACGTTTATTGGACATTTGATAAAGGGACAACAAGGCCATGACCAGAAGTACACTATACTGAATATTATATCAAAAGCAACCAGACTAATTTGTTCATCCAGCCTTGGTTTGGTTACATTTATTTGAATGGGAAAAAACCCCAAGATGACCATGTCCTTTCCCAGGGGTGATCAATCTCGCCATTTTTTGCCAGGGTGCCTTGCTTGTGCATAGCCCCTGGTATTGGTTAATTTTAATGTTCTAATATTATGGCACATTTTATGAGGCCTGTGGTCAATCCGCTCTATGTGCATGTGTGAAAGAGGTATCATTCTTCTTTGATCTTGTGACATGACTTTCAGTTAGGGTGAAGAAGGATCATGTCGAATATGTGCATTTTGATGCGCAAATGCTAAGCGACCTTGTATGCGCTCTATAAGCACCATACAAGCGCTTAATATTTTTTGACAAGCGCACACGCAAATCAGTCACTACGATGAGCCAATCAGCACTGTTTGCCAGTACATCCCTACCAGGAGTTAGTGATGAGAGGTATTGATACGAGGTATTGATACTGTATTCTGCCCGTGCCCGTGGTAGAGAGGCTTGCAAGATAACAGAATCACGATAAAGGTCCATCAGCCACAGACAAATCACAGAGAAATATGCTTACATATAATAAGTCAGACATGGCTTGATCTACCATTTTGAACCTTTGCCCAAAACAAGACAGAGCTCCAGTCAGACACATGGACAAACTTCTGAAAATGTTTTGGAACAGAGCAAGGTGTACATGTATGATGCTTTACATAAATGCAGGCAAGAACCCAGATCTGTTCGTTGAGGTGCACGACCTTTGACACAAAATCATTAAAAAATGTGTGAATTAAGAGCTTAATTGCTGGCACCAGTCTCTGCATGATCTCTGCAAGAAGTCACAAGCCTCCAAGACCCACTTCCTGTTTCTATAGAGCGTAGAGCAAGCTCTTCGCTCTGGTAAACTGAACAAGCCCAAGGTTAATTATGTAGACACACACCAGTCACCCACATGTGCTTATTTTACAAAACTACTGAACAAGCCCAAGGTTAATTATGTAGACACACACCAGTCACCCACATGTGCTTATTTTACAAAACTGTTGGTCTTCCAAAATAAATATAAAACATTGCTCATCTTTCAGCCAAGTTTAAAGGCCATTTAAAGGTAGGCTTATTGATTAGTTGTTGCTGAATGCAGTGTCAACTTGCTGCGAAAACAGCAACAAACTGTGTCACTGTATTTTCACAAGAACATCAAATTAATTCCTGTTTAGCCAGATGACAGCAGGTACAAACTGTATCTCTGGCCGCAGCCTTCGAAATGGACACCAGCCCTCAGAAATCTGAGAAACTTTTCATGCATGAATTTTGGAGTTATTGACCCAACCTCTAACATGTTTAACAATAGTTTATACACAAAATTGTCAAAGTAAGAAAATGTTGTTTTAAAAATTACTTGTGAGTAATTCTTAAACATGTTAAGTGTATACAGTGAGCAGCATGTACATGTACATGGTAACCTGGGCGTTTATCACAAAAATTTGCTAAGCATTTAAGGAAAATCTTTCTGAGCAGAAACAAGGTACATGTACCAGCCAAAATACCATGTAATAATAAATGTTTGTTATTGGTTCATTGTTAATTGTTGCTGAGCAGAAAACATTTACTGTCATTTGTTTAATACTCAATTTTATTTTTTATTTTTTTGGGGGGGGTATTAGCACTGTGTTTAAGTACTGGTGACTGTACATGACATGGATGCATGCAGGTACAGTACATACCATTAAAAGGCAGGGAATACTTTAGTAATTTTTTCATAAATTAATGACCATAAAAACTTATTTGGTAAATAGCACTGGAGTGCTGTTGATATTATAAAACATTGTGAGAAACGACCCCCTTTGAAGTAATTAGTTTTAGAGAAAGAAGCAACTTTTCACAAACAAATTTTAATCTGAGAAAGGCTTCAGCAGGCAGATGACTCACACAATTCTATGCAACAAGGGTGAGTTTTTTCATTATTTTTCTTGCAACTTCGATAACCAATTGAGCCCAAATTTCCACAGGTTTGTTATTTTATGCATATGTTGGGATACACCAAGTGAGGATACTGGTCTTTGACAATTACCAAAAGTATACCCTGCCTTTAAGATGTAAAAATAATTGCTATCAGCGTTGTCACTACGCCGGTCGGACCTGCCGGCACTCGGAGCTACCCGACCGGGACTAAGCCTTGCTAAAGCTTTTACCGACCGGCACTAAATTCGACCAAAATGCTGAATATTAAATTATTTTGTCATCAGAAGCCAACAATAAATTCCAGTATTTACAACAAAATACATCGGGTTTTGTTTTAGTATCCATTCCTAACAATATCTGACAAAATTTTGAGTGCGTTGTAATTTATTTTTTCCCGTTCTGTTTGTACCGTATTGTGGCTTTGCGCACACCATTGATCACAACATTCGGCCTGCATGCCGGAGAGGCCGACCAAAAATCATACGCGCAGCGTCCACAATAACCAACGGTCTTTCTTCAGGGCGCCCGGCTGATCTGCCAAGTAATAAATATGCATAAGGTGACGTCGCGCGGTAACTTACGTCACTCAACCAATGAACATGCAACTTGTGGAGCTACATGTATATGCAACGTCACGGGTGCTTGCATATTCATTAGATGGACAAGTCTCAAGCTACAGTATATCGCGCGGCGTCACCTCATACATATTTATGACTTGGCAGATCAGCCGGGTGCCCTGACTTTCTCACGATCAACAGGCAGCAAATCATAAATAAGATGGCAGCCCCCAAGCACGACGAAATTCTATGTATTTTTTTGCCATTTTCAAACCATATTATCTGGACGAAGTCATCGGTGAGCCCTGGCATGTATCGTAATAATTCACCAGATGTAAGGAAAAAAATAAAGTAGGTTGGAGTAGTATGGGATGTTTATAAGTGGGAAAAATTGATCGTACTTTTAAAACATAGCTGTAAATGGCGACTGTGATGAGACCAAGGTTGGGCTCTGGACCCCCGGCCATGAGGCGCAATACTCCGCGATACTACGTTCCCGAGCAGAAAATTAGCCGGCACTAAATTTGGGCTAGTGACAACACTGATGCATGGCTTGGGTATTGTTACAATGATCATGTAGTATTCATGAATGAATGATGGCAGTATGACTATGAGTCATGTACTCATGGAGGACTATGTTTATCATTCATGTTGATATCCTGATCCACACTGCACACATATACAATGCTCTATGGACATGATGGACCAGTGGTCTGTTGACTGTCCAAATGGGTTTGTTGACCATGAACTTATCAACCAGCCACACATGGCTGAAGGGATTGTTGACCTTTGGTCAATAATGTATGTGTTTGACAAGATCCAAAATTCATTAAAATGAAATTACAATTTGTTAAGGTTTCTGCTTATTTTGATGTTGGATTTTGAGACAACAGTAGTCTTGCTTGTGTGTTCTCTTAATATCTTATTGTGAATTGAGTAAGATAAGATAGTTGTTATTAAAAGGTCTCTTTATCAAATGCCATGAATATATCCTCATGGTATTCTAAGCTCAAGGTACCCTGAGGTGAGGCTTTCTGATTTAGACTATGCCGACGACATAGCTTTATTCGAGGAATCTGCTACCAAGATGGCTGAAACAACAGAAGCCATTAGATCACTTGCAGGAAAACTCGGGCTACACATGAGTTTCAAGAAAACAGAACTCATGACAATTGGAAAGTCAACCGCCTCCGCATCCACTCCATCATCCACTCCCATTGTCCCACTTGGAAATGAAGGAAACATCAAAGTGGTGGAGCATTTTAAGTACCTGGGCGCCTTCTGCAGTGCTGATGGAACAACTGGCAAAGAACTGAACAACAGAATTGGCAGAGCTGCAGGGTCTTTCAGGGAGCTGGAGAAGATATGGAAAGATCGATATCTCAACTTGGACATCAAGATGAGGTTCTACAACTCTTGTATTCTTTCAACCTTGCTGTACGCCGCTGAATGTTGGAGTCTGACAGAAAGAGATGAGGCCAGGCTAGATGCTTTTGACATGAGATGCCAAAGAAAGATCCTGCGCATTAAATGGACACAACATATCACAAATAAGCATGTAAGAGCAATGACCAAACAGCCCCCACTCTCAAGCATCATAAGAAAACGCAGACTGCAGTGGTTTGGTCACCTCCAACGAATGGGAACAAATCGGATCACTAAACAACTCTACAACTGGTCACCAACCCATGGGAAACGTAGACGAGGTCGCCCGAGGACAACATGGAAAAATGTAATCCAGAGGGACCTCTCCAGACTGGGCATTGGGTGGTCTGTGGAGGAGGCAGAAGTGGCAGCTCAAGACCAGTCGATTTGGAAGCTTCTCACAGTCAGGCAGCCGGTGCAGAAATGCATGATGCTAACCGATGATGATGATGATTCTACCTACTTTAGTCTGACTTCTGATTTTTTTTTTGCCATTGAAAAAAAAAAAAAAATTGTGAGCGAGTGCCCTAAAATGTCTATTAAAGCCTACAACATTTGCACATATATGTACATAGGTCAGCCTTTGTACTTGATAAAATATTCCTACTTTTTCCTCATGGCCAAATATCATACCTGGTCTTTCTTGAAGATTTTGCCTGTAATTAATCAGTATTAAGTTGACAAAAATCAAACGATAACTCTATCTCTAAAGGAATAGACAAATGCCACCACTGAAAGCTTTACACTCATTTTTCAAACATCCTAAAAATGACAATTTCTTTGGGTAACTAGCAACTTGGGAAACCCTTTAATGACACATGTGCCTGAACTCCTTGGACCTTGACTCTGGCATGCAGCTGGACTGCATTTTTCTCATGCATGTTTGCATGGCCCCATGTGTAAATGAATAAATTCATTACCTTGACCAACTGTTTACAATCAAGTTATGTTTCAATCTGTCTTGATCTCGTGGTATCAAGACAAAATTATGGGTTTGTTCAAAAAATAAGAAGTGAAACCTACAGGTCAATGTTCAGTGAATGATTTTTCTGTATTTTTGCTTTTAAAAATGAAGAAATTTGTTTATTTATTAGATTATATTTAAGGAAGAAAATCAATTCAAACAGAAATGTGTTTTGAAATGTGAAAATATACATGCACAAGAGTAAAAACACAATTTAAAATGCACATAATATTTAGTTTATAAAATTATTCCTTGTAGTTGTTTAAAATTTACACAGGAATGAATCAATTTAAAAAAGGATTACAAACAATTTGCATCTTGTGTAGCAAAATGTGTTACTATCAATCATGAGTCCCCTACAATCTTGTAATTCTGAACCATTGATACCCAGATTATGAATATGATTTAGTTACCTTTTGCCATCTAGTGCTGAAGAATCTCCATGCTCCAATGACTTGGAGTGTCATAGCCGAGTAGTTACAAATGTAAGCCCACTGGCTTTGAGCTCTGGTGATTCTCACAAGCAGAGTGTGGGTTCCAGCCCCGGTCTTTGACACTTGTGTCCTTACGCAAGACACTTGACTGTTATTGCTTTTTCCTTCAGATTGGACGTAAAGCCGTAGGTCCAGTGTGGTATGTAATGTACAAAAAAAGAACCCAGTACACTTATCGTGAAGCCGAACTGACACTTCATTGCCTTGGTGCCTCTTGAAATGTTCCAATAGAAATATACAATTTCCTCATAGAGGTGCCCTTTACTGAGGAGAAAACATCTTAGCACCCTTGCGTTTTCAAAAAACAAAGCATCAGGCCTGGTTAACCCTTTAGTCACTGTTCCGCCCGAAACCGCCCAGCCATTTACTCACTGGACCGCCCAAAACCGCCTGAGATTAAACAACACTTTGTATCTTGGGTTTTACACATGCTAGCGGGTTGCAGGAAACAGCCGTCGAAAGAGCGTGATCTAAAGATTGCGCCAGTCTAAAAATATCCCGTGGTCACCATTGACAAAAACCAAGTAATCTCCTTCCAAAGGTTCAAAGGTCGGAAATCTAGCACGACGTGTCAATGCTTCTCTGTGTGTGTGCGTACCGTATCGTATGTACAATGCATTACGCGCACACACGCACTATAATGTATACTACGAAAGCGACGATGTTTCGCTGGGCTTTCGCCATGTTTTTCACACATTATTGAAAGGAGTTTACATTGTAGAGGAAATTTATTGTTATCCATAAGTAATATAGACAAGATTGTTCATTTCTAAAGGTATGTTTTGATATTATTTCAATCACTTTGTCAACATTTTGTTCTTGTTTGAAACGATAGCAAAGTTGAAAAAGTTGTGTGCACAACTTTCCGTGAAACACTGACGTTAACGTAATGCAAACTAACAGTTGTCTATTTTCGTTGGTGTGTCAACATATTTACAATCTGAAAGCTTCAATTCAGTAAAAGCAAATACATACATGTGTGAATCATTCGAAAGATAATTTTATCCTCTACAAAATAAACCAAACTTGTAATACAAACAAATAATTACAATGGAAGTTATGATACGACTTCCAGAGTGCATTAATTCGATGACTTTTCCCCGCCCTGCTCAGTGAGTAAATGACTTTGTTGAATTTGCTCGTAAGTGCTAAAGGGTTAAGAGAAGGGGTTCGCCCCAGTGTTTCTGGTATGGTAGGCAGATTACATCACAGCACCTTGTTGTAAACCATTGCATGGTGCTATATAAATAAATGGGTCTCATAATTCAAATATGCTTTGAGATGTTCTTGGGTGTGATAAAGCGCTCTATAACAACTGCGTATTATTATTAGGAGTAAGTCACCAGGGCCCAATTTCATGGCTTTGCTTACCACAAATTTCTGCACCATTCTCCGCTTACTGTGCAAGCGCCGAGCTTCTGCGCTAGCTGTGTAAGCAAAGAATGCCTAGTAAACGTGGAGTCGCATGCATTCAAACAAAAATTCCCTACTGACCTGCAAAATATGCTTGGCGTAAGCGCGGAATTCCCTGCTCTTCTGTAAGCGTGGAATCTTTGCTTACAGTAAGCAGAGCCATTAAAAATTGGGCCCTGAACTTAAGTCTTGGAAGACCCCAGTATCCTTTTGAGACAGGGCATCTTGAAGACTCTCAATCGGTGGCTGTCAGCTTTTTTGAGAGTCAAAAGTTTCAGAGTCAAGAAGGGTAAAGTGCATAGAAGTTTTTATTAATCTTTTTTTCACTGCTTCAAATATTTCTCAGGTTGAATCCTTCATTCTGGATCAAGAAGAGCTACACTTTGACAGCTCTGGGAATCCAGACCTGAGGGCAGTTGATCCAGAGACGTTGGAGGCGCTGCTAGAGGCTGCGGGTGAGTTACCAAGAAAGTATTCCTGACGGGTAGATTGACCGGATGGGGGAGTATTACCACATCAGGCCTGAGTCTTCTTTTGGGAGGGCAGAGCCATTTTTATTTTGGAAAGGGCACTTCCACTCATAAAATCCTAAAGTCTATGGGAAATTTGTGATGGGGCATCAAGGCCAAAACCAAGGCCCAATTTAATAGAGCTGCTTAAGCACAAAAAGTAGCTAAGCACAACAAAATAATGCTCACCAGAATAAGGTTGCCAGCCAAATTACCTTGTACCTGTACTTTTTGCGACTGGTATACTGCTCATTAATTTTGTTGTGCTTACAGTGTAGCTACTTTTTGTGTTTAAGCAGCTCTTTGAAATTGGGCCCTGATTTGTAAAGTTGTAATGATATATCTTTAGGAGCTTTTCAAGGGTGCATTATGGGTAAGAGAGGCAAGGGTCTAAGTAAAATCCAAGGACCTGGCCAGGGCTTAAGTAAAATCCAAGGACCTGGCCAGGGCTTAAGTAAAATCCAAGGACCTGGCCAGGGCTTAAGTAAAATCCAAGGACCTGGCCAGGGCTTAAGTAAAATCCAAGAGCCTGGCCAGGGCTTAAGTAAAATCCAAGGACCTGGCCAGGGCTTAAGTAAAATCCAAGGACCTGGCCAGGGCTTAAGTAAAATCCAAGGACCTGGCCAGGGCTTAAGTAAAATCCAAGGACCTGGCCAGGGCTTAAGTAAAATCCAAGGGCCTGGCCAGAGCTTAAGTAAAATCCAAGGACCTGGCCAGGGCTTAAGTAAAGCCCAAGAGCCTGGCCAGGGCTTAAGTAAAATCCAAGGACCTGGCCAAGGCTTAAGTAAAGCCCAAGAGCCTGGCCAGGGCTTAAGTAAAATCCAAGGACCTGGCCAGGGCTTAAGTAAAGCCCAAGAGCCTGGCCAGGGCTTAAGTAAAATCCAAGGACCTGGCCAGGGCTTAAGTAAAATCCAAGGGCCTGGCCAGAGCTTAAGTAAAATCCAAGGACCTGGCCAGGGCTTAAGTAAAGCCCAAGAGCCTGGCCAGGGCTTAAGTAAAATCCAAGGACCTGGCCAAGGCTTAAGTAAAGCCCAAGAGCCTGGCCAGGGCTTAAGTAAAATCCAAGGACCTGGCCAGGGCTTAAGTAAAATCCAAGAGCCTGTCCAGGGCTTAAGTAAAGCCCAATAGCCTGGCCAGGGCTTCAGTAAAATCCAAGGACCTGGCCAGGGCTTAAGTAAAATCCAAGGGCCTGGCCAGAGCTTAAGTAAAGCCCAATAGCCTGGCCAGGGCTTAAGTAAAATCCAAGGACCTGGCCAGGGCTTAAGTAAAATCCTAGGGCCTGGCCAGAGCGTAAGTAAAATCCAAGAGCCTGGCCAGGGCTTAAGTAAAATCCAAGAGCCTGGCCAGGGCTTAAGTAAAATCCAAGAGCCTGGCCAGGGCTTAAGTAAAGCCCAAGAGCCTGGCCAGGGCTTAAGTAAAGCCCAAGAGCCTGGCCAGGGCATAAGTAAAATCCAAGGACCTGGCCAGGGCTTAAGTAAAATCCAAGAGCCTGGCCAGGGCTTACATGTAAGTAAAATCCAAGGACCTGGCCAGGGTTTAAGTAAAATCCAAGAGCCTGGCCAGGGCTTAAGTAAAGCCCAAGAGCCTGGCCAGGGCTTAAGTAAAATCCAAGGACCTGGCCAGGGCTTAAGTAAAATCCAAGAGCCTGGCCAGGGTTTAAGTAAAATCCAAGGACCTGGCCAGGGCTTAAGTAAAATCCAAGAGCCTGGTCTAATTTTTGTTTAGCTGCCAATAAATTTAAAGTTTTGCTTACCAGCCAGCCAAATTGTCACGAAATACTTTGTTTATGACTGATTCTTAGCTGATCTTTGTTTAGCAAAGACATGTTCTACTCGCTGACTCTACAAAAGTTTGCGCTCAAGTGGATTTAAGTTATTTATTTATTTTCTTTATTGACTTTTTCTTAACCTTACCAAAATTCACTTGTTTCCTTCTCATTGCCACCTTCCTCTTCAGCAGGGATAGACAAGCTGACCACTGCCGATGGCAAAGCTTTCACTGATCCTGAAATCCTGGGGAAACTGACATCATCGGTCAGCTCCGCCTTGGACGAGGCGGAGGCTGCCCTCTATCGTATGCGGTCAGAGAATGCAGGGAACTTGGCCAACCAGGGGGCAGATGGGTAAGTTTGCAGGACTTGAAGGTGAAAGTACTGGCATGTTCATCATATTAAAAATCCTAAATTGTATGAGCTTGATTAAAAACCCTATAATTCATTTCCTTTTTTTTTCAGAAATTGGGAGTTAAGCATTAGACTGTTGGCTTTGGGAAGACTTTCCTCAAGCATTAACCTGCAAAAAAGAAGATATTTGATGATAATAATAATAATAATAATAATAATAATAATAATAATAATAATAATAAAACCACATTTATTGTGCGCATTTCAACATAAAATGTTCATAAGCGCATTACAAAAATCTACAATATCATAAAAAGTCAGCACAATGGATTAAAACAGCAAAGAGAACTAGCATTGATGAACTAGCATTGATGATTAGGTTAACTTAAAATGATCCTTGCATCAAGCAAAGTGCTTGTCATGTGATTAATCACTTCCTGTCGAATGACATGCTTTTCTGCAAGTTTGTTTTGGACAGACTTATGGCGGATGTTTTTTAACGCCCAGAACAACTTTGGATTTCCAAATTTTTTTTCTGGCAGCCAGAAGGTGACGCTTGTATTCAGCGGACTTTTCAGTATGTAGCTTGCACAGGCATGCTCCTACCCTGATACACTTTGTTTCACCTGTACACAGAGGGACAACAGGTTCTGGATAACATGCCTTGTAAATTCCCTTTTCGGGGGTTATTGTGTAACCCTTGTTTCCAGACCTTTTTCCTGTTGTACAAATGTGGCATACCATTATGGACAGGCTGCCACCATTATTTGTCATTATATTCGGTTCAATGGAAGGCAAGTCTGAGCGATCCAAGATTCCAGCAAACCTTGGCAGACTTTTGGCTGGACTAACTATGAGAACCTTTATTGTCTTTTTATGTCAAGTCAGGGTTTCACAATATTTTCAAATGACAACTATTACTCAGAAGCTCCAAAAGGTTCTGAAAAATAATACCACGGGTGGGCGCTGGCACTGACGTGCAGTGGTTAAGAACCAATTCTGGGGAACACATTGATACAATTTTGGTTTGTGTTTTTACGCTCTTGCAGACAAGCGTACGCCGATGCGGAAGATGATCCAGCTGCTCTCAAGAGCATCAATGAGACAACAGAAGAAGGGGAGAGTCTCCTCTCCTTGGCTTGCTCTGGGGGATACTTTGAGCTAGCACAGGTGCGTCCACAGCATTGACAATTAGCCATCTGCGACTTAGATTTGATTCATGTCTGGTACAATGACTTCTCAGTCAAAACTCACTGCTTAAATTTGAATTCCTCAGACTATAGTAACAGTTGGTATGTAACCAGATGAAGGTTTGTGTGAAGGGATTTATTCTTCTAAAGAGACTGATATTCCTCTAGGTGGTGTGAAGTTATGATTAACAGATAGAAAGAAGTGTTTTTTGTTTGTTTCTAACATCCTCTGATTTACATTGTGGTAGTCCGTTCCATGCTCTCTCAACCACATCTCCTGACAGTTATTAATTTGTTGGTATTTCTTTAGGTTTTGCTGAAGATGAACGCTAACGTGGAAGACAGAGGCAGTAAGGGTGACTGTACCCCACTCATGGAAGCTGCCAGTGCTGGTCACGTAGACATCGTCAAGTTGTTGATTGACTACGGAGCTGATGTTAACGCACAGTCTTCAGCAGGTATAAAATCACAAAAGACCTTTCCCACAAATGATAAACATGTCGATTGACTTGCTTACACAAAATAAAAAAATTAAAATTTTTGTATTTGTAACAGATGAGGGAATATCTGAATATAGTCGAAAAACAGCAGCTATCCAACAGTATCCACCACTTAGGCAATATTTAGAAAAGCTGATTTTTATATACTTTTTTTTTCTTTTTTCAGCAATGGTTGTCAGGCCTTAGTTCACTGGGGGAGAAAAAATGCATTTACTTGCCCCCAGGAAGTTTTAGCAGCCCACATCTTATGTATTAATGGAAGTGATCTCAACCAGTTGGCCAAATGAAGTCACATTCACACACTCAAGAAATAACTTAACACATTTTGAAAATGTATTAAGAAATATGAGCATTTTAAACAAGTACATTGCACAGTTTTTAGGAGCCCACAGGGCATTTTTTACTAGACAATGTATGCCGGGCAGTGTTAAGGGTGAGCGGTGGTTATTTCCCCTTTTCCCCCTTAAAATTCAGTAAAAATTGACCTTTCTAACTCGATGCAAATATTGCAAAATGAGTTTGATGCCCATCACTTTTTTTCTGAAAAAGTAATATTTTTAAAATCCTGAACCTTGTGCAAAGAGACAGAGTATACATTCTCTTGAATATAAAAAAAGGGGATTTAATTTTGGAAATAATAAGAATTGTTTTTTGTCATGCAGGAAACACCCCATTGATGTATGCCTGCAGCGGTGGGCACGAAGAAGCCGTCAAAGTTCTCCTCGACAACGCCGCCAACATCGAAGATCATAACGAGAATGGACACACCCCATTGATGGAGGCGGCTAGTAGCGGACACGTAGGCATTGCGAAGGTCCTCCTTGAAAGGGGTGCAGGGATCAACACCCATTCAAATGAGTTTAAAGAAAGCGCGCTGACTCTGGCATGTTATAAAGGTATGCTGTGGACAAACAAGTAGGGAAAAGTTTATTTTAAAATCTCTCACCCTACCTGACTGCCTGGGGTTTTCCTCCCACATCTAAAACTGAAACTTCCTTACTTGGGGGTTCTTGGCTTGTATAATGATTAAGTTCACCTTTCTGAGAGTCCTTGGCTGCACAACCAGAATAAATATTTAAAAAATCAAATATTTTCTTCAAACTTTTCTGAGAAAAGTTATTTTCATGGTTGTCTCCTTAAAGCTAGATTCCTCATGTCTTCTGCACCAAGCAAAGCTTACAAATATTAGTTGTGTTTTTGATTTATATTCCTCTTTTTGATGTCACAGGGCATCTTCAGATGGTGCAGTTTCTCCTTGAAGCTGGAGCCGACCATGAACACAAGACAGACGAGATGCATACTGCCCTCATGGAGGCCTCCATGGACGGCCACGTAGAGGTAGCACGCCTGCTGCTCGACCATGGCGCACAGGTTTGTATGTTTGTTTGGGCAAGCCCAAAGAAGTTATTTCAATTCTGTAGATGGCTGTTGGCTGCAGATGCAGTGTTGAAGAAAAAGCTTCAGCCTTCATCTGGGTTTAGTCTCGGCCGAAGCTGCTAAATAAGCCATTTGCGAGTTAGATTTTGAATTATGACTAGATGAATGACATGATTAGTCCTAATAGTAACTAGTTTTTATAAAGCACTTAATCTACAGGTGTCTCAAAGCCCTTATCATCATTTATATTCAGACAGGTTTTTGAAGTAACACCATGTCAGGGTTTACATGATGCTGCAGCCACTGCCAGAAAACGCTGAGTCAAACCCCCTTCTCTTAGCGATTAGTTTAACTGGGTTCTTTTATGTGCATCACACAACACGCGAGAACAATGGCTTTACGCCCCATCTGATGGACGAAGCAATAATGGCCAATTGCTTAAGGACACAAATGTCATAATCCGGTCTTATAATTCAAAACGTTCAAAAACTTGTCTTAAAATGTTTCTGTTCAAGCGACATATCTGACTATATTATTATTATTCCTTTACAGGTGAACATGCCAGCTGACAGCTTTGAGTCTCCCCTGACCCTCGCAGCATGTGGAGGTCACACCAAGCTAGCAGATCTCCTGATTGAGCGAGGTGCTAACATTGAGGAGGTGAATGATGAGGGTTATACACCGCTCATGGAGGCAGCTAGGGAGGGCCATGAGGAGATGGTTGCACTGCTTCTTGCTAAAGGTAAATAAGAAGATTGTCAAACACCTGCTAATGAATTTAGTTGTGTCATGGCCTAGTGGTTTAGAAGTATAGAAGTGGCCTAGCAACACTGTCTTTAGGTTGGGGAATCCAATTTGAGTGTTCACTTATAGCGTTGTGTGTCGTGGCCAAGTTGTTAAGAGCACCGGTCTCAAACTCTGGTGTTTCTGATCAGTATAGTGTGGGTTTGAGCCCTAGTTGTGGCAATTGTGCCCTTGATCAAGATGCTTGGCTGTAATTGCTTCTCATCACCCAGCAGTAAATGGGTTCCTGCGAGAGTAGAGATTGTTGATGTGAATGATAAGCAACCTGTGCACCTATTTGGCTGCTGGTGCTACATACTCCTAAGGAGTTGAGATGGTTTCAGAAATGCTTAAGGCCTGATCAAGATGATTTATACTAAATGCAGGGCAACTTGTGAAAAGCATGGTGTTTATGATATTAAAATTTCCCCAACAGGTGCCAACATCAATGCGCAGACTGAAGAAACCCAGGAGACCGCCCTCACCCTAGCCTGCTGTGGAGGCTTTCTGGATGTTGCCAAGTTCCTGATTGACGTCGAGGCTGATATCGAGCTTGGCTGTTCGACTCCTCTGATGGAAGCGGCCCAAGAAGGACACGTGGAACTTGTCAAGTTCCTGCTCAGTAAAAGTGCGTACTTTTCCTCAGCTTTTTCTCAACAATTTTAAAGCAACCAAAGGTTTTTGTATTTAGTTTCCTTTTCATAATTTAATTTTGTTGGTCTCCACTATAATTTTGCAGATGCTAATGTACGTGCGATCACAGCCACCGGGGACACTGCTCTTACCTACGCCTGTGAGAATGGCCATACTGATGTTGCTGATGTGCTTCTGGCTGCATGGGCAGACTTGGTAAGTTTTAACAACACATGGTGGAGTCCCAAAATGTGGTTCAACCACCTAAAGATAATAACACAATATTTGCAAAAGTGGATCTTTTTTACTTTTATACAAATTTATTTGAAATGAAATTAATCCAACTTTTGGCATGCAATGCAAGGGCATCGATGGGTGGGGGACGGGGGGACATGTCCCCCCCCCCCCCTTTTTAGACTGGGGGGGACAGCATGTCAGATGTCCCCCCCACTTTTTGATTGACTGTTCATTAGAAATATGCAAAAAGATACAAAAATAAACACCATTTTCTTGATTTAATATTTCATTACAATTTTTTGTTCAAATAAAAGAATAGCGAACAAACGGTGAAATGTTTTCTTCATGTTCATCTTTTTTTCTGATGGACTACGCGCAGAATGGTATTTTGGGCCTATTTCCGTTTCTATAATACAGACAATAGACGACTAGTTTTGTCCAAGACATGAACGCCAAAATCCCGCTTATACCTTGTTAGCATTCAAGTTATGCGTCGTTTGTGTATGCTGTAATGTACGGTACACGATCCCTCCACAAAGGAAGTCTGTGTGTGCGTGCAAGTGCAAATGTGTTACATTTTGTTACAATCGCACAACGCACAAAATGTAGTAAAATCCATTAAAATAAATAGGAGCAGTTTGTTTAGTGTTATTATTTTTTATTCTAAAAACAAGATATAAATTAAAATAAAAGAAAAACGAAAGAAGAAACAAAAACATCAAAAACTCTCTCAATTTTACTGAAGAAATTGTTGCAATGTGGTTACAATTAAAAAAGGATTGTGAATATGATGTTTGTATTTGGTAGAATCTCGGTTTTACATAAGGGAAACCCAGGCCCAAACCCCATTTCGGATGATGTTATTGTTAAATATCACCCCCTGTAAACTCGCCTCCTGGTCAAACAAAAAATAGGGAACAAGTGTAACACAGAAATTAAATGTACAAGTAATGGTGTGGGGTGCAAATAATGTAAGATGTATTTTTTCAAGACTTGCTCGCCCGTCCCCCCTACTTTTCAGTAGCGATCGACGCCCCTGATGCAATGACATTTTAGTGACCACTATGATAAAGCAGTCAAGCAACTGAACAATTCTTGTCATAGTATGAAATCAAGGTTAAAGTAAAACAGGTAGGTACTTTTTGAACAAGCTTATTCTAGTGGTAATTCTTGATAAAGCATTCAAGGAACTGAACCAAGTCTTATCACAGTATGAAATCAAGGTTAAAGTGAATCAGGTTGGTGCTTTTTTAACAAACTTGTTCTAGTGGTAATTTCTTGATTAAGCAGTCAAGGAACTGAACTAACTCTTGTCTGGTATCCATAGGAGCATGAATCTGAAGGGGGACGTACTCCTCTAATGAAGGCAGCCAGGGCCGGCCACTTCTGCACTGTGCAGTACCTTATCAGCAAAGGTTAGTTGTGTTTCCAATCCACATCAGTGCATTGCCACATTAAGTATATCTTACAATCATTTTGATAATTCAACGTGTCAGAAAAAGTAGTACACTACTCAGAACAATATATTTTTTCTTCTAAATTTAATAATTGCACAAAATGAATGTTTTGAGATCTAACTTTGTCGTATTTAAATTGTTCTTGAGTTTTGCCCTACAATAAGATGTGTGAGTTTGGTAGCTAGTGCTGAGCGCCCTTGTGCCCTAATTCAGGTATGATGTCCTCCCTACTTTAGTCTGATGTCCGATTTTGCTGCCCTAAGGAAAACTGTTAAAAATTGGTGATTAAATAGCCTGAATAGTCTATTAAAGCCTACAACATGTGTACATGTAGGTCAACCCTTGTACTTAATAAAATGTTCCTACTTTTCTCAAAGGACCAAATAGTAGTGACAAATTTCATACAGAAGTTTTCAGCAGGCAGCCTGGCTTTAGATTAAAAATATTTTTTTTTTCAAGAGCCAGTTGAATAGTTCAACTAACTTGTCTTTTGTACGTGTAAACAGGAGCCGAGGTCAACCGTGCGACATCAAACAATGACCACACAGTATTATCACTGGCATGTGCTGGTGGACACCTCAACGTGGTAGAACTACTCCTGGAACATGGTTCTAATCCCTCTCATAAGCTGAAGGTAAGCTGAAGATTTCCCCCTTTGTTATAAAGACCTTATTCATATGATGACATTTGAGTACAGTGCTTGAGTAGAGGTCAAAAGGAGGTGGCTGATCGGCCCTTCCTGTGTGCTGTGTGTACAAATCTGTGCATTTGCATTGTTTCGTCGTCGTTTTACCTCCAAGAAAGCAGCGAGATGATGTCAATGCTTAAGAAAGGAATCTACTCAACATGCAAAAGGGTTTACCTTTTGAGAAGTTCTTTTTGAGAAACAATCTGTTAAACTTCAGCTATGATTTCCATTTTAATGGTTTAATCAACATTTTGGTGATCCAGTCTGTAGTTTTAGACTGCATTGTTAAACAGAACATTGCATTAGATTTTAAAGGAGGAGTTACTAAGCTAAGATGGGAGAATTGCAGAATTAAACAAGCGGTAATTCAAAATAACTAGAGGTCAAACCCTGGATTATCTCAAAAAACCTTAGGGCTTACCTGGAGTTACGGCCTGTTTAGTATTGGATTCCTCCCTAATATATTAACTTTTGCTTTTCTAGAAGAACCAAAAGTACTGTTCAGTCTTATTTTGTAATGTTACTTTTGCTTGATTTTCTCGCAGGACAACTCTACCTGTCTGATTGAAGCTGCAAAAGGGGGCCACTCTGGGGTCATGTCCCTCATCCTCAACTACCCCAATAATATGCACACCCCGCCTGTGCCCCTGGAGGGTACGGTGACGCCCCCTACGCCCGAGCAGGGAGAGGTGTCCAGGGTACCCACACAGGCTCTCCCAACAGTGGTGCCCCCTCAGAAGCCTGATAAGCACCCAGATGAGGTGTTGATGTCTCAACCCCAGGGTATGTATCACTGTATCTGCCCATTCCACATCTCAACACAACCCCACCCCCCTCCCCCCTTAAAAAAAAATATAAAAAAACACAGACTGAAGAGGGTTTGTTTTGTTATTAATGTAGAGGCACAAGAAGGAGGCTGGCCCTAATTGAAAAGGATGAGCATTCACTAAAATACTAGACAGCAAAATATAAAATGATCTGCACTTGAATTGATTTGAATCCTCAAATCAACAGCACACATTACAAACGGCACAAAACAGTCACTTAAATGTAAAGGGTAAAGTCAACACTAGGCTGGCTACGTACATAGAAGTTTACAACACCCAATTCAACAAGCCCTAAAAATAACAATATTTCTATGATAAAAAGATGATATCATCGCAAAATAACACTCACAGAGAGCTCTAGGCATCCTAGGACACTATCCTGCCAAGTACACAGTATTTCGAGTGGCCATGCTGCCTACGAAATAGAGAGAAAAACCTACAGATAAAGAATGGTGCTCTCGCTTGCTCATTAATGGCATCAAGAGATCAATTTTCAATGTTGCTGTAATTTTTTGAATATTGACTGTTTTGTCATTTCTGCAGGTTCCCTTTTACTTGCTCAAGTAACTGATCCCTCAGTACCATCTCGAGATCCCACACACCAAAGAATCCCAAGCAATGCATCCCTGGAAGATGACTCAGGGATGGGGATCCTCCCAAGTGTCTCGCCAACCAACCAGCTCCCAAGCTCCCAGCAGAAACCTCATCCTGACGTCCAAATCGCCAAGGAGCAGCTCCTGGAGAAGCAGAAGCAGTTCCGAGAGTTGCAGAAGATTGAGTGGGACTTCATCCAGAAGGACGGCGCTTCGGAGGCAGTAGACTCCACGACCACGACGGAGTCAGGTGAAGCTGCTGCTGAGTGGGTTGCAGTACCGCATTCTGAAGAAACTCCTGATGACGTAGCGTCTCGTCTGAGCGGGGAAGCCAACAATAACAAGTCTCCCAAAGGAGTACGGGATGAAACTCCCGGCTCCCTGGGTGAGGAAGTCCTAGCAACGGATATCGACGATTCTGCTCTTGATCTCCGGGAGATCAAACTCAACCAGTGTAACGAGGAGGTCCCCATCCGTAGTCCTGACCTCCCTGAGCAGAGATTGTCAGCCCAGGGTATGGAAGCTGAGTCTCAAACTCCAACTCCTGTCTTACCCTCAGCGAGTCGCCTATCAGGTACCCCTCCTCTCGGTCAGCATGACCAGACCTCTCCAAGAGACCCCCAGGAAGGACATTCCCCGAAGCTAGAAGCCTCCCCCTTCGACACAAAAAATCACTCTCATGCAGCACCCCTCACTAAAGATGCAAGTAGCCAGATGGCACCCTTGTCCACAGCCTCCTTACCTGATGTCCAAAGTCTTCTAATTTCAGGAGAAGATTGCTCATTCTTAGTCGGTGCAGTCGGCACTGGGTCTACCACCTCTGCTGTCCACAGGCTAGCTAGCACCGATCTGTCCTCTCAGGAAAGAGAGAGTGGTGTGGGAGAGGAAGCCCAGGATGGTTTGTTTGTTGCATCTCCAATGTGTGCACTTGCTGAAACCTCAGAAACACCAGCACGTACGTTCAAACCCCTCCTTGCTCTCTTCAATCCTATTGAAAATCCGTCCAACCTTGAGATAATTTCTATATTTTGAAATTTTGATGAAATAACCAGATCTATTCCAGCTGTATTTTGTTTTATAAAACCCAATGATTAGGACTCAATTGACAAATACTGTTTTGCAATGAAGAGAAAACAAAATATCGGGCACCAGTCACACAGTGTGATGTGTATGACAGTTTGGCTGGTCGACAGTTCTGTTGAGATTTCTTTATGAAGCAATTTTTTTGTGTTTAAGAAATGTGTCAGTTTCTTAAGTGTCTGTTACTGAAAATACCAGTTGTTTTAAAATGCCTTATGTTAATTAGACCTTGCTTTGAACCTTTCAGGACCTGAGCTACCCCCAAAACCCTGGAAGGCCCCACCGCAGACCCAGTCAGTCGGCACCCAGTGTGGCTCATCTTCACTCTCCTGCCGCGTCATCTCCCCTCTTACTCTCACCACCACTGCCACTGTCCCGAACCCCGATGCAGTCCACCACCCGTCGCCATCCTCACCCCACATCTACTATACGCCCCCCTTCACACCCCACCCCCCTGTGGAGGTTGATGCCCAAACGGAAAGCAACCATGACACGGCATTGACGGTGGCCTGTGCTGGAGGTCACGATGAGCTTGTCCAGATGCTTTTGGAGAAAAGCGCTAACATGGAACACCGGGACAAGAAAGGTGAGCTGAGACAGATCTCAATAGTTTAACTATTTTAACTTGTTTTATAAAGTGTTTGTTTATCATTTAATTGTAATTTTGATATGTTTTACACTTACAAGGTTTGAGACTTGTAATTTTCCCCACTCATATGAGGTCTCTTTCTTTTAAAAAATAAACACATTACAAAATTGCATTTGACATTTCCCTTGCTCTTAAAAAAAAAGTAGCCTTTCAAACCAACTGTACTGCCCCTCTTTTCCACCAGGTTTCACCCCACTCATACTAGCAGCAACCGCAGGTCACTGCAAGACAGTAGAGATCCTGATAAACCAAGGTTGTGATATTGAAGCCCAGTCTGAGCGGACCAAGGATACCCCACTGTCCCTAGCCTGCTCTGGAGGTCGCTACGAGGTAAGCCAAGACACTCTGGAGATGCTGAGAGTATCCCCCCCCCCCAATTACCTTCTAGAACCACAATGATTGCACTGTTGTCAGAACCTTGCTTTGCAATATGTCGACCCATCGTTAGAAACAACTCAACTGCCCGGGTTGAGTAAGGTAGAACGACATTGCACAAAACTTGCTGTTTGCATTTATGTATACAAAGCCTGAAACATTGCACGCAGGCATAGTACATGTATCAATCAAAACCACATTGGATAGATAGCTCAGGCAGCAGGAGGGTTAACGATTAGAACAATTGTTGTTATGCATCCAAACTGTAGTTTGTATAACTGTAGAGGCAAGGGAAGCAGGAGGCCGGCCCTCTAACTAAAAATGATGAGCATTCACTAAAATGCCACAGAAAAATCCTCACGATGACGTCTAAAATACAAAATGATCTCCTACAGTTGAATTGATTTTATTCCTCCAATCAATAGCACACAAGACAAATAGCACAATACAGTCACTTTATGTGAAGGGCAAAAGATCAACACGAGGCTGGCTATATGCATACAAGTTTACAACACCTGATTCAACTTGCCCTTAAAATTACAAGTTCTTCAATAGAGAAATTATTTAAATACAAAACAACAGTCACAGAGAGCTCTAGGACAACACCCCTCCCAAATAAACTATATTGGGAGCATGGCCAGAGAGAAATACCCACAGAAAGAAAATGTGTTCTCTCATACTACTGTGATTGATTGTATTAGTAATTTGTGACTGGTGCTTGGTTGTAGGTGGTAGATCTATTGCTAGCCCGTGGGGCTAACAAGGAGCACCGTAACGTCTCTGACTACACTCCTCTCAGCCTGGCTGCATCCGGTGGTTTCGTCAGCATCATCAAACTCCTCCTGAGATACGGAGCAGAAATCAATTCCAGGTAAATATTCCCTGAATCAAACCAAATGAACTCTGAAACTAAGGAGCAAAATTCCAATCTCCGACAATATAAGAAGGGCTGGACCGTACTGGTTTTAGCATCCGGCCATTAAACTCGGGACCGAACAGGTCCGACTGTGTTGTGTTGTTGAATTGATTAATAGGCCTACCTCACTTTGTAGTATCTTTAATTTAAAGGCCCTGTACACTATTGTGGCATGGGTGGCATGGTTGGCTTGTGCGTAAAGCGCTCGCCTCTCACCAAGGTGACCCAGGTTCGATACCCGGCCAGGGCCATATGTGAGTTGAGTTGTGCGTTGTTCTCTGCTGTGCCACGAGGGTTTTCCAGACCATCCGGTTTTCCTCCCTCGGGAAAAAAACAAACACTTTCGATCTCTGGCTGTGCTCCGTGGTCATAATGGGTTGATGTGGCTGGCTGCCAAAGGCGCCCTTGCATGCCTGCTTCTCGAACACGTTGTAGCCGCGTCCTTCGCAATTCAGCTCTTAGCTGCCAGTAAGGATGATTAGCCTCCCAAATTATTATTACTATTGGCAAGATCGAAAAACACAAATGTTCACAGATTCACACATAACTTACATGATTTAAAGTAAGTAATGGTAGAAAGGGTTCATTAAAATATTTCTGCCTAAAATGCTATCGTTTCTGAGAAATGAGTAAAACAATAGTTTTCATCGCGCGCGATAATAAACTCGATAATTGAAAAACAGAAAACACATATGGTCTCTTTTCACTATTTTCTCGTGACCTCGATGACCAATTGAGCTCAAATTTTCACAGGTTTGTTATTTCATGTATTTGGTTGATTACACAAAACATGAACACTGTGATTATTTTGTCAGCTCTGCCAATCCTGTATAATACCTTTAAAGAAATTATGTTCAAATCTGGACTTTACCCAAACCATATTAATTCAAAGGGAATCCTTCCTCAAAATAGCTTTTACTATTAACAGCTGCAGTGCATCTCACCAATTAAGTTCTTTATGGTAATTAATTTGGAGTATTTACCAGTCTATGACCCAAACTTTAACAGGAAGTTGAACTAAAGGGCTGAACCATTTTATTCATAGGTAAACAATTCTAACTAATGTGTTTTTCTCAATTTCAGAACTGGGAGTAAACTGGGAATTTCACCTCTTATGTTGGCGGCGATGAACGGTCACACGGCAGCAGTCAAACTGCTACTGGACATGGGCAGTGACATCAACGCTCAGATCGAGACCAACCGTAACACGGCGCTGACACTAGCATGCTTCCAGGGTCGCACTGAGGTCGTTAGCCTACTGGTGGATCGGAAGGCCAACGTAGAGCATAGGGCTAAGGTAAATAGTGTTTGAGCCCCTGCCTTTATATTTTGGCCGCAGACAAGCCTCCAGTGCCAGTCAGTTGTAAATTTGTGCACTACACTTACTCCATATCTTAAATGTTTGAATCAAAACTCAAACCAGAATCCAATTCCCTCTTGACTCCCAGACCGGCTTAACACCCCTCATGGAGGCAGCATCAGGCGGCTACGCAGACGTGGGAGCGGTACTCATTGACAAAGGGGCAGACGTCAATGCAGCCCCCGTCCCATCATCCCGAGACACTGCCCTGACCATTGCAGCTGACAAGGGGCACTACCGCTTTGTGGAGCTCCTGCTGGAGCACATGGCCGCTGTGGATGTGAAGAACAAAAAGGGTAACTCACCTCTCTGGCTGGCTTGTAATGGTAAGTTTCTGTCAGGAATGCCTTCTAACTCATTAAGTCTTATCCTACTCCCCCTGCCAGTTAAGACCCTCCAAATCCATCACCTCATCTCCCTCAGAATTGATCAATAGAAATTACTATTTCTATATCTGGGGGAAAAGTCTGGGAAAAATTGAAAACTATGTTCACTAGATGATTTGGTGGATGCAAAATTTAATAAGGATATCTCTGCTAGCGGAGCAGTGATTTTCTGTGGGTTTGTATTCAGTATCAATAAAGTTGTCACATCTTTGAAGTGTTAGTGAAATAAATAAGATTTAGTCCTGCACAGCCAAATCGTCCAGTCTTTACCATTAATGTAGACTTGATCTCAAGTCTGGTTGTGGTTATTTATCAGCATCAGCCACGCCAAACTCCTCTCGCAGATTGGCTACATCACATGCTCTAACTCATGATCAAAGGTTGGGGGTTAATCCACAAGAGGGCGCTATTTCAGGCATTACTGTATTGGCTGTTGGGGATCACAGACTTGGAACCAAGTTTACAAGGAGTTAGGTTTACTATCTGGAGATTATGATCTGATTGTTCTTATTACCAGGCGGTCATCTCGATGTTGTGCAACGACTGGTCCACGCTGGAGCAGACATTGACAGCCAAGACAACCGCAAGGTATCCTGCTTAATGGCTGCTTTCAGAAAGGTAATTCTTTCATTTCATTTCATTGATTAATTATAGTTGTGAAGCCATGGACTCTCAGAAAAGGGAACTTAATCACTGTACTAGCCAAGAACCCAATGGAGAGAAGACAAGGGCCTCCTTTTTAAACTTCCTCGCTGAGTATTTAGGAGTTACCAAGTACCAAGTACAAGGAAGGAAGTTTCAGTTTTAGATGTGGGAGGAAAACCCCAGAGAATTATCCACGCAATTCAGGTTGGGACTGAAAACCCAATCCACATAGTGCCCTAGCAGGATTTGAATCGGGGTCTTTGAGGTGAATAATTTAATGTATTTTTTCTAAATGACAATTGCCTTTTAAGTGGAAGTATAAGCTCCTACCCTAAACAAGGAGGCCTGATAGTTTTTTACTTTTTAGAGAAAAACTTTTTTTGTTCTTAGTAAAGGGTACCTTTATGATAGAAATGTAAGTTGTAACTGACAAATTTCTGGAAACAATTTTTCATGGTGTGATTTTGAGGGTTGTTGAATCTTCTTGACAGGGTCATGTGAAGGTGGTACGCTGGATGGTCCGCCATGTCAACCAGTTCCCATCTGATGCGGAATGCATGAGATACATCGCTACCATCTCAGACAAGGAGCTCCTGAAGAAGTGTCACCAGTGCATGGAGATCATTGTGGCTGCCAAGGATCGTCAAGCCGCCGAAGCCAACAAGAACGCCAACAACCTCCTGGAGGAACTGGAGTCAGAAAAGGTACAGTTTATTAAACTCTTTGTTCTTCTGTTAAAGGTAGGGCCATAGACTGGTTTGGTCAACATAACGCTGATTTATAGGCAAAATCATAAAAACAAGATAAAATAAATGTCCCATGTGAAAGTTCCAGCTGAATATAGTGTCCTCTATCTGAGAAAACAGCAAAAAACTGTCGGCTTATTTCACAGAAACGTTGAATCCATCTACGTTTAGCGCGGTGACACTTGCATATCTGGCTGAAACAATTCATGCATGAATCAATTCTCAGATTCAAATGTTTTGGGTTGAAAAAGGGTATATTTTATCCAAATAGTTTATACTATCAACAGCTGAAGGGCTTCTCACCAAGTAAGTTTTTATGATCATTATTTTGGGAGATACTAACCAATCTATGACCCTAGCTTAAAGCTCCTCTTAACTATTTCAAGGACATCATCAACATGTGATTGTGCCTTTTCCCTCTGCACCTAAACTATTGAACATTTTACCTGTTAATATGAGAAGCTGCAGTTTTCCTCAGTTGTTCAAGAACTTACCGATGAAGACTCATATTGACATCTCCTCATATGAGGGAGGAATGCAAAAATAAACAAGCGGTTGGCCTCAAGGTTGGCCTCAAGGTTTTTTTAGGTTTTGAGGTTCAACCCCTAGTTAATATGTATTGTTTTGCTGGCAGTATAATTAATTATCTTTGTGTTTTATATTTTTCTTTTGTAGTTTGTTATTGTATTTTGTGCTGAACCTCAGAATAGGGTCTTGACACTAGATAGATGGCACATTATAAATGCATTAATATTATTATTAATTGATTTACTCGTTTGTTCCTTGGCTAGTCCCGAGAGGAAAGTCGCAAGGCCCAGGCAGCCAAGCGCCGCGAGAAGAAGAAGAAGAAGCGCAAGGAGAAACAGCAGAAGGACTTACCGGACGACCCAGATCCTGATATTGATCTGGACCAGGAGAGAGAGGACAGTTCACCCAGTCCAACACTCGATAGTGAGTACATTAACTCCTCAATCCTGCATGATTTAGTCATTAACCCTCCTACTATCTGACCAGTCAACATCTGATCATTTAATGTGGTACAGGGCTCGAATTTGGTGGGAAAAGACCCAAGACCACAGGGCTTGCGACTCCAAACTTTTAGTGGACCAGAAATTTGTTTTACAAGACCAGAATCAAATTGAGAAAAAAATTTCCCATGCAGTTAAATATGTAACTGTTTTTATTTGCTGTGACCAGACCAAATCGCAACACTTTCCCAACATCGTCGTAAGCGGAAGAAAATGGTAATTGCCTGCTCCGCAACGGAAGGATGATGATGATGACTATTGGGATTGTGAGGGGTAATTTACTGAAAGATTTCACTAAAAACAATAAGGAGTTATTGTATGTTTCCCTTGTAGTTGACGAGCCAGTACCTTTGGAGCCTCCTTCAGCCACCACTACTACAACCATCGGTAAAGTCCGCACCACCGACACCCCGGTCATCACCACCATGGCTGGACCCAAGAAGGGTAAGAATACCAAGACCACCTGTAGTATCATCAGCAGCAGCAGCAATATGGGAAACAGCAACAACAGCAGCAGCAGTAGCAATGCTGTCAGCAAGATGTCGCCGGCATTGGTATTGGACGCTGCGTCGAAGGCTATCGCTACGCTTGCTGCATCGTCAACGGGACCTAAAGAACCAGGTATATTATTGCAATAAGAGTTGCTCTTCATGTGTGTGTGTGGATTTGGCAGTAGGCAGTTTTATATTCAGATTGTTGCCAAGTGTCGCCCAGGCATTTTCAATTTATATCGTTACTCACAAATCTTCTCTGGTGTTTTTTTAGTTTCAAGCACCAGTGATTCCAGAAAGGAAAGAGTCCGAGCTCGAGCTAAGTCCCGAGGTCAAGACAGTAGTGAGCTGGAGAGCCGTAAGAGAGTGCGGAATATGGGAGAGCTGGACGAGTTTGATGGGAAGGAGGGCGGAGCACCTAAGAAGGAGAGGGAGAGGGACAAGGGGCGTGACAAGGAGAGACGGAAGAAGGGAGTAAAGGATGGCAAGCATGCTGACCACTCATCGTAAGTATTGTCTGCTTCTGCTACCCAAACTCTCAGCATTGTCTGTTGGTTGGAATGAATTGGATGGTATTGTTTGCTGTCTGAATGTTGTAGTGCTAAATGTGGACTCCAACCCTGAACTGGTTGACTGTAAAGTATGGCTCTAATGATGTTAGACTTCATCATTCTATTTTTTCTTAAAAGGCAAAGGTTTTGGGAATTGTTCGATTGTTTGAATGTAGATATATACAATAACTAACCTCTGAATATTTCATTTCAAAATGTGAGATATATCGCTGAAAATTTGGAGAGGTTATGAATAAAAATAATCCATAAATGGAATACACAATCTGAGAAATATTTTCATGCATGAAACGTTTCTTAGATTACAATTTGTTTGAATCCCTTTCTCTAGGGCACCAGACTATGAATCACCCCAGTCTCACTTTGATTTACTGCAGAAAAACAGAAAAGACTGCCTGATGAAAATCTTGCTTAACATGAATGATTTGTTACAAAAACATTCTCTGCCTTTCCTTTGCAGCGACCACAGCCATAGCATCAAGAACTCACCAAGGGGCGGCATTGGGGACACCGTTAGCTCACAGACAGGTCTGAAGAATCCATCAGGAACTGGAGCTAGCCCAAAGAGGGGACAGAAAAGAGATGAAGGATGGAAAGAGGTTGTTAGAAGGTAAACAAATAGCCCCTCCCATAACCCCCTCTCCCACCTCTGAACCCCCTCTCCTAACAGAGAGAACATTGCCATAGGCCCTAAGCAGGCTTTGATTAAAGATAGTAAAATATAAAAAAAGTCACAAGACAAAGATTCAGCTGAATTGTGTCTACTTAATGACAAAACACCAACAAACTGTCAGGGTAACATTAAATCCATCCACGTTTAGCAAGATGACGGTGGGTACCAACCTCAACTCTGGTCGCAGCACTAGCGATCAGAAATCAGAGAAAGTATGCATTCTAAGATTCAGATGTTATGGGGTGAAGAAGTATCCAAACCATATTACTTCAAAGGAAATCTCCTCATAGTTTATCCTATCAACAGCTGCAGTGCTTCTCACCAAGTAATTTTGTATGGTCATTAGTTTTTGGAGTATTTACCAATCTATGACCCTTCCTTTAAGTTTCCTTGTTTTTATTTCATCTTCTTTCTTCTCCCTCTTGAAGGTCCTTCTCATCGTTCAGGTCCAAGAAGGTTAATGTTCCTGCCTCGGCGATCAGTCGCCTGATAGGTAGAGGGGGGTGTAACATCAACGCGATAAGGGAGGTGACTGGAGCGCACATCGATGTAGATAGGCAGAATAAAGGTGGAGAGAGGACCATTAATATCAAGTAAGTTTTCTATTGTTTGAGCCCCTCAACAAAAACCAACTCTGGGACCTGATCCCTCTCTTTAGATGGAATGGTCCAGTTGAGGATATCAAACACAACCCTGGGACCTGATTCCTCTCTTTAGATGGAATGGTGTAGTTGCAGGCTATTAGCCAGCGATACGTCGGGGCGTCTTTTGGACGCCCTATTTTATTTTTGGACGCCCCGAAAAACTGTCGGACGCCCTTGAAGACGCCCTGTTTTTTGTACATAATAAAAAATTACATCCGAATACCTGAAATTGTAAGCAGAAACGAACGCAAATCCAAAACTATTACTACCTGCCAGCTGCAGTGAAGGTAATTTTATGCAAGATACAACCAATATACTGATCGCCCATTCATTGTTTACCGACAAAGGGATCAAATTTAACATCAGACAGTGCCCCCGACTAGTGGGAAGGCTTGAACAACCGCAAAGGCTTTAGAAACTATAGCGGTGAAACGCCACGCAGGAGACAAGTTTACAAAATACATGTACATGTATGTCGACGTAAAAAGCGTTGTGTATGTATGTATATGTACAGGTACATGTCGTGTGCCTACCAGGGTTGTGTGTGATAGATCGGCAGCACTCGAGACACACGTGTTGTAGACTTGATTTCAAGTCTGAGATAAGGGTTATTTTTCTGCATCAGCCACACAAAATCCCCCCGCAGATGGCTATCACGCGCTCTAACTCGTAGTAGGTTGGTTAAAGACGGTTATTACACAAGAGGGCGTTATTTCATGCAGGCAATTTGCAGGTAGACTAAAAACCACGAGCACAGACTTAGAACCAAGTCTAGGCACGTCATTCCCGCTCTTTTCTGGCTGCCACAACCTTTCAGTGCATATTAATGTAGGCAGAACATCGCACATGCGCAGTGTATGAGTCAAAACGTGCGTGTCTGTTAATGCAGGTTTAATAAAGAATGCTCACTGCACACCGTAATATTGAAAGGTCAGCACTTCTTAAATGCTCCCTCCCTCACTATCAAACTATCCCTCGTACGCGTAGTGGTACACTGTAAATGTACATGATGTACATGTACATTGAAATGTTAACGAATGTTCCGTATATAATTCGCGGACTATTTGTAGAATACCGCAACTTGACTCTTGTACGGGGGAAATCAATATGAAAAAGTCGTGACCCCGCCCAAACTTTAAAAATAATAATAACACTGCGCGAAATACTCTGATTCTTAGGGCTGTACGGTGCTGATTTCATTTTTTAAAACCCTTTAACCGGCCCAGACCCAAAGCATACCAGATACGTGGAGTTCAGAGTAAATGCAATAATAGTTCTGTGGTACATGCTTGCTGAAAATTTACCCCAACAATTTGGACGCCCTGTTTTTCAATCCTGTCAAATTTGGACACCCTATTTTCAAATCCTGGCTAAAAGCTTGTGTAGTTGAGGATATCAAACCCAACCCTGGGACCTGACCCCTCTCTTTAGATGGAATGGTGTAGTTGAGGATATCAAACACAACCCTGGGACCTGATCCCTCTCTTTAGATGGAATGGTGTAGTTGAGGATATCAAACCCAACCCTGGGACTTGACCCCTCTCTTTAGATGGAATGGTGTAGTTGAGGATATCAAATCCAACCTTGGGACCTGACCCCTCTCTTTAGATGGAATGGTGTAGTTGAAGATATCAAACACAACCCTGGGACCTGATCCCTCTCTTTAGATGGAATGGTCCAGTTGAGGATATCAAACCCAACCCTGGGACCTGACCCCTCTCTTTAGATGGAATGGTGTAGTTGAGGATATCAAACCCAACCCTGGGACCTGACCCCTCTCTTTAGATAGAATGGTGCAGTTGAGGATATCAAACCCAACCCTGGGACCTGACCCCTCTTTAGATAGAATGGTGCAGTTGAGGCTATCAAACCTAACCCTGGGACGTGACCCCTCTCTTTAAATGGAATGGTCCAGTTGAGGATATCAAACACATCCCTGGGACCTGACCCCTCTCTTTAGATGGAATGGTCCAGTTGAGGATATCAAACCCAACCCTGGGACCTGACCCCTCTCTTTAGATGGAATGGTTCTTCAAACTGGAATCGAATATAACTTAGTACTGAATTGATCTTGCAAAATGTAAATTCAAAACATAAATCACTATCAAGACAATGAAACTGTTTCAGGGACAATTGGAGAATTAAATAAGTGTTAACTCGAGGAAACTAGAGGTTGAACATGTTTAATTTTGCTTTTGTCCCTTAAGACCAATGATGTTCCTTCCCTCTACTCGGATGCTATGTGGAAGTTTTTCTGATGCATATTATATGATTGTGTCTCTTAGGGGTTCTGCTGATGCCACTCGTCAAGCCCACCAGCTCATCGCAGCTCTAATCAAAGACCCTGATCGTGACATCGCTGATATTCTACCCAAGGTTAAAAAGGTCACTTCTTCCCATCAGTCTTCAGTCAACTCGGTGACCTTCAGTGTCTCAAATTCCCATTCAGCGACCAAGACGGTGGCCACAGTGTCCACTACCACCTCGGTCAAGGTATCCGTGACCAGCCTGAAGGGCATGGCCATCGATGCCAAAGGTTCTGCCGGGGTTGTCCGTCCAACACTGTCCATCCAAAACAGTGCTGCCCACCACGCCCAGTTCTCCCAGGCAGTATTTGCCAATGCCCTGCAGCAGCCTTTGCAGTTCCGAGCGCCAGGGGCCCCCTTAGCTCAGTTCCAGGGTGGGTTTCCACTCGCCCAAGCTGCAGGTACTATCTCAGGCTGGGGTGCAATCCATGTCCGGAATGTGGTACCTGGGGTCAGCGTACCCAGGCGTCCTAGTCTGCCAGGGCAACGCTTCCCAACAGCTGCTACCACTGGTGGGGGAAGCCCTTCAGCAGGGTCGGTGACGACAACCAACACAGCTGGTGCATCTCCTCGTTCAGCAGCAAGGCAGCTGTTCCCTCCTGTACCATCAACTAGTGCAACCCCTGCACCGGTAACCAATGCAGAGTACCCCCAGATTCCCAATGCTAGACAGCCTAATAGCTACTCGACAACACCCCCGTCTTCAGCCTCTTTCGCCTCCAAGATTTCAGACAGCAAGATGGCAAATACTCGACCCCAGGGGCTAGTCACAGTGGCCTCTCAGACACAGTCTTCTTTCACCACCACTACAACTTCGTCAGGAGGAACAGTGAGACCGCAGCAACTGCGCCAGCCCAACCCCACCCAGTCATCCTACCAGCAGCAAGTTCAACAACAGCAGCAACAGCAGCAGCAGATGACCCAGGGACCCCGTGCTGTGACACCTTCATCGTCGGCCTCAACCGCTAACTCCTCTCAGTCCCACACAAATTATAATTTCTTCACCCAGTCCCACAGCACCGGCTTCTGGGGAACCGGGGTGACTCAACACCCCAACAGGCCAGAAGCCAATGGTGAATTCCGCCCCCCATCCCCACCCAGTGTTGAGATGTCCAAAGCACCTGGGTACAACCGAAACTCCCACATCAACCCCACCCCTCCACTCCAGCAACCCACCTCATCCATCCCGAACCCTTTTTTCCCTCACAACTACCCGGTTACCAACCCAGCTAATTCCAACTTCACCTCCGGCCAGCAGTTTGGGGTCAACATCAATCAGAACCTACCCCCTGAGCAGTCTGATTATCCCTCCCCGATCGGGTCAACTTTGAATGCCAACGCACGACAGTTTACCCCAATCACCAATCCTGCCCCCTCCCCGACCCCACCCAACACTATGATGTCCAGCAGTAGCTCTCCAATTTCACCCGGTGCATCGCCACGTTCTGCAGCCACCACGCCCAGTCCGGTCACCATGGCAACTGATCAGCCTCAACAGCAACCACCAGCAGCCATTGGCCAGGATCGCCGACTTCCAATCCCCATAGGTAACGAGCGGAGTCGAGGTCAACGCAAGACTCCAGTTAACTTTGTTGGAGTACCTGTTGGTGATCTTGGCAATGCAGTGGGTTCAGCAGGAAACAGCATCTGGGCTTATACACCAGGTGAGTTCCTTTATCATGTTCCTTGAACATCATAGCAATATAAACACTGGTTCTCATTAGACCAGAGAGGGGCCAGACTATAATGCATGTCCTGCTGCTGTTTGGTTTTGTTTCAAATTTTTTTAAATGCACCTGATACGCTTTTTAAAATTATGCCAAACTTGCTGAGGTTGCTTCAATTTGATTATTACTAAAGTAGATTTGAACAACCACTATCTATTTTTGCTATTTAACTAAATTTGTCTGTACTAAGCAAACTTTTGAAATCTTGTGAAATAATTCCCTCTAAAATGAAGTCATATTCAAGAAAACTACCTGAAACCTCCCAAAAACCAAAAAAACTACCTGAAACCTCCCAAAAACCAAAAAACTACCTGAAACCTCCCAAAAACCAAAAAACTACCTGAAACCTCCCAAAAACCAAAACTACCTGAAACCTCCCAAAAACCAAAAAACTACCTGAAACCTCCCAAAAACCAAAAAACTACCTGAAACCTCCCAAAAACCAAAAAACTACCTGAAACCTCCCAAAAACCAAAAAACTACCTGAAACCTCCCAAAAACCAAAAAACTACCTGAAACCTCCCAAAAAACAAAACTACCTGAAACCTCCCAAAAACCAAAAAACTACCTGAAACCTCCCAAAAACCAAAAAACTACCTGAAACCTCCCAAAAACCAAAAAACTACCTGAAACCTCCCAAAAACCAAAACTACCTGAAACCTCCCAAAAACCAAAAAAATACCTGAAACCTCCCAAAAACCAAAAAAATACCTGAAACCTCCCAAAAACCAAAAAACTACCTGAAACCTCCCAAAAACCAAAACTACCTGAAACCTCCCAAAAACCAAAAAACTACCTGAAACCTCCCAAAAACCAAAAAACTACCTGAAACCTCCCAAAAACCAAAAAACTACCTGAAACCTCCCAAAAACCAAAACTACCTGAAACCTCCCAAAAACCAAAAAAATATCTGAAACCTCCCAAAAACCAAAAAACTACCTGAAACCTCCCAAAAACCAAAAAACTACCTGAAACCTCCCAAAAACTCCCAATAACCAAAAAACTACCTGAAACCTCCCAAAAACCAAAAAATCGCAACTGCTGATTTCGGTTGATGGAACCAAAATTAAAGACAATGTATTTACATGTTTACATAATGGCATGGTTTTTCACTATTTTCTCCCGACTCACAACAAATTATCCATTTATTTTCACAGGTTTGTTATTTCATGTAAATGGTAGATCACACAAAACATGAACGCTGTCTGTGACTAATTTGTAAGCTACCAATTCTGTATAATACCTCTAATGATTATCCAAAATGTTTTTGACAGGGAGTGGAGGTGACTGGATACAAAGCCCCAACCTTGAAGACATCCCTGGCACCCCTGCCAACGGTATGCCCAACTATCCCCATGAAGGAAACCAAAGAGAAGACGCCTATCAGATGCACATGGTACGTCCCCAACCAATCAAATTCCAACTGCATGTTTAGCTTGATTCTGTTGGAGTCCAACAGTTAAGGTGTTGAGTTACTGAATGGTGTTGGACTTAAGGACTGCACTAGTAAACTGATTATGTTTTATATGGGATCAGCCACAGCACCATACTCAAAGTCCAAAAGTTAAGGTGTTGAGTTACTGTATAGTGTTGGACTGAGGACTGCACATTGGGTTTGTGATGCCTGCAGAGTACTTTGGTGTAATGGTTCATTACATTTTTTTCTAAAACCTTTCTTATTAAATTTGTTTACAGGCACCTGTGAGTCCGTTTGAAGAGCCTATGCAGAGGGGGTTACACCACAACATGGCCATGGGGGATGGAGGTGGGGTCAGGGGTCGTGGGATGGATGAAGCATTATGGAATCCGAGCTCTAATCTTCAGCTGGATGGAACCAACCCTAAGGTGAGTTTAGTCTAATTCTTCTTTGTCAACCCTCCTACTGTCTGACCATTCAATATCATCCACTGTGGTCAACCCTCCTACTGTCTGACCATTCAATATCATCCATTGTGGTCAACCCTCCTACTGTCTGACCATTCAATATCATCCATTGTGGTCAACCCTCCTACTGTCTGACCATTCCATATCATCAGTTGTGGTTTTAAAAGATAGATAAACTTTGCCATCTTGCAATATGGTATCATGTGGTGATTGCATGTACACAGCACGTAGTCAACCCTCCTACTGTCTGACCATTCAGTTTCATCCACTGTGGTTTTTGTAATGATATATCTATGCCAACCTAATTGTGTTGGTAACAAAACATCTGGGGTAAATGGTTTGTATTCTGGATTTAGAGTTTTTTTTTTTTTTAATGTTTGTTAAAGAAATAGATCAGGTATTTGTTGTTTAATTGCAATGTGTTTGTTTTTTGGTCTTATCCTTGTAGGTTTGGGGAGCTTGGAGTCAGTCTGCTATGTGACATGAGGCACCATCACCATCTGCTGCCACTGAGGGCGCTGTTTCATTATTAAGCCTGGGTGTACGAGTGCGGTAGAGCTCAACTCCTCCCCCTCTTTTTCAGATCTTCAGTCACCCTGTATTGCTGTAGTGTAGTTAGTGTATGTGTTCCCCCCTTTCAATTACAAATCAAATGAATGTAAAAACAAGGTTTTTTTCAAAAGAATATATATCTAAGACTTGGATTAAAATGATAGATGCCATACAAAAATCTTGGGAATTGTTATGTTATCCTATTAGTAAGATTGCATTGAAATACAATTGTTAACCCTTCAGTCGAAAATCTTGGCACAAAGTTTTTTTCCCATACTTGGTTGTTTGTTAGTATTTTTTTTCTTTTCATTTTTTAATTAGTCTCAATTGTAATCAAACTATCTGGAATACAGTTAATCTTCTCTTTATTTCTCTTTTTGTATTTTTTACTTTTGTAGATGTCAGCAACTGAATAAAAATCTCTCATTGGAATTATCAGAATTATATTGAATTTCAGGAATGTCGAAATTGATGTGCTGACAGGTTGACTTTTTTTTAAAAATCCTGCACAATTCCCATAAATTTTAGATTTTAGATGAACATGTAGACTTTCTTACAAAGCAGCCATTTTTGTCTGGTTTCTGGTATGCCTATGCAGTAAAAAAACATTGCTTCTCAGAACAAAAATGGGTGGGTGCCAGACTATTTTTCAACCAGCCTCCATTTGGTTTCTGTGGTTTCTCACTGTACGATGGCTTTCTGCGATGAATATTTTATTTTTAAGCAATACAGGGTGTACTGATTTTTGGCATCAGACGGGTACCCTTATCTTAAAATATAGTCCGCAGGACCATCTGAGACGGGGTACCTGACATGCTATATAACCTTAAGACCCCCTTACCTACTGATTCAGGTGTCAACTTTAGCGGACAGGTTTAATTGAACGTGACACCATTTAACAAGTTAAGTAATTTTCACAATTGAGATCGTTCTAGAATCAGAAATCTTTAATAATAGTCTTTACCCCCAAATGTAGAACCATTATCTGTAGAAATCATTTTATTTTGCTTCTAAAATTATGGATTTTTGATCAATGTTGACCTTTACCCCTGGAGAGAGATGTTTGAGTACTGGGGACTATTAAATGTGACTTGGATTTTATTTCTGAATTAGACTACCAAAAGGATAAAAAAGACTGCCTTCTTTTAACATGTCAACCCCCCTTTTATGTGAATGAGACCATCCCATGTTTGATTGTAAGCATTTGAGGAGAGGCATTCCATAATGTCTGTGGGAGTGTTTTGATGTGAGGCAAGTAGAGTAATTTTGTTGATTGATGGTATTTGTTATAGTGAGACGCAAACTACTGTGATTCCAAAATTAATATCATCTCATATGGAGAGATGCCATTTATGTGTCAATTTACTTTTTTGTTTTGATGCAATACAAAGTAAAGAAGATGAAAAAGAGAAAAATTCTTGACAAAAACCACAGAAAAGGTTTATCCTTTTCATGGTGGTAGATTTTTTCTTTTCTGTTAAAAAATTTGTGGACTTTAAAAAAAAACAAGAGATGCTTTTGAATATGTACGTCACTAGTACCAGAGCGTCCTTGAGATTCTAGCGTTGTGATTGGTTCGTGAATTACATTGTAAAACAAAGCGAGACTTCCCCGCTTCGATGTTGGCATGTATTATGCTTTTGAAGAAGGCACAGCATTAAATTGAGGTCAGTGAGCCTGTTTGACCTATGACCCATGTTTGACCTTGCATTTGTTTCTTTACCATTTCAGTGTTGTGTTTTATTAAGAATTATTTTTGTATGGGTGATGAAATACTCAAAATGATGTCTAGTTTGGGGCCTTTGATTTCTTAAGGAAAATAGAGGGTTACAATTGGGACAAAACCACTCATTGTAGAAAGTTCAATCGTATCAAAGGTATCAAAAGTCACATGTGAAAGTTTCAGCTGTTGCAATGTCTACTTGCTGAGGAAATAGCAAAACCATCCACGTTTTGCGAATTGAGAGAGGGTACAAACCGCTCCTCTGGCTTAGCATTCGTTTGTTCGTTTCTCAGATTCAAATGTTTTTGGGGGAAAATGTTTCCAAACCATATAACTCGTAGGGAATTCTTTCTCAAAATAGTTCATGCTATCAACAGCTGCAGTGCTTCTCACCAAGTAAGTTTTTATGGTCATTCATTTTTGTAGAACTTATATTTACCAATCTATGACCCTACCTTTATACCACTTTGTTCATACTGAAATCTTGGTAAATCAAGTCGGATTTTAAAGGCAATCAAAGAAAGTAAACTTTCGAAATTAAAGCTGTACTGCCCCTTTAATATGTTTGAGAACCCTCTGTTGATTAATCCGAACACATATATAATCCGAATGACATCTATACATACCACGTTTCTCTTTTCATGTTCAAACATACCAAAAAAACCTCTCTCCGTCCATTTCGGAGAACTTTAAATACCGTAGTCAAATCCATTCTTATAATACTCGTTCAGCCAATAAGATTCACATCCCCAGGCTCCGCACTTCCTTTGCTCAACGTACTGTTTTGTTCATGGGTCCACACATTTGGAATAACCTCCCCCCAAACATCACTAGCATTGCCTCTCTTCATATCTTTAAGCATTCTGTCCAAAAATTCCTCATTGGCAAATATAAATGATTGTCGTGTCTCTTGGTGTTTAATCCCAGTAATCTTTAAGAATGGAACCCGCCTTTGGTATGTCTCCAGACACTCTCGATCCCAATTATTAAATGAAGGTTAATTCGTATCGCTCTCTCCCCATGCCAGCCCACCCAAAGCTATATTGTATTGTTCTGTGAATTCGTCCTTGTTGTAAGTCCTTCTGTGTTTTCTTTTGTGTGCTTGTTTATAACTTTACCCTGTATTTGCCAATGGTTGAGTGGGGGGTCGTCTGCCCAGTGTACTTCATGTTCATCCCATGTACCCTTTTCACTGTTTTTCTTTTCGCTTTCTTCGAAAAGCAATCAACAAAATAAATAAATAATCAAAAATTCAATTTATTTCTAGTCTTGCACCCACTTTCCCATTGGCACTTACATAGGGTCATCGATACAAGCCCTATGCGGGTTTCTAGATGGCCCTCCGCTCAATAGGTATTATTTTCTTCAAAACCGTTGACTTATGACTTGTTTACATGAGTGGAAATTAATAAACAAACAAACAAACAAACAAACAAACAAACAAACAAACAACAGCATTAAATACCCAACAATTTTTTTTGTAATAATCAAAAACTGCAATTTAGGAGTGTGTATAAAAGGCTATAAAGTGTTCAAGTAAGAAGAAAAGGTTACAACTGTATTTTCATGAAGTCTGTTTGAAGAGTGTGTTAGGAATTGAACCAAACTGTTTTGCCTATCTGTTTTATAGATCCAGTTTTTCATATAAGAAGTATAATGGAGTTAGAATTACACTTGTCTGTAGTAAAAAAACAGGAAAAATTTGACTTTAATTTCACATGGATTCTTTCCGTCAAGCTAACGTCTAAACCTACGGAACACTCTAAATGTTGAGAAGAAAAAAAGTGCAAATTGTGTTGGAAAACGGGATGTTTTGTCACACAACTCAAAAACCTGAACTTGCATTTTTTTCATTCAAATGGCAAACTAATAAATAAACATTTTACTATTGTCTGTGGCAATTTCTGTTTATTAAAACGATGATAACCTTTGTCATTTTGTTTAATTTAAACACAATTTTCTGAGAAGTTGTGTGGAGAACGCTGTCAAAAACTGAATTTGTGGTTCGACGCAATCTTACAAACACTGGTACTCCAATATTTCGCACTGCGCAGTCTTCGTTCAAAGAGCGACAGAGGGGGTAAAATACTAGCTAAATGGCTATATATAGACCATGTGACCTTTGACATCACATTTTTACAAAAGAGCCACAGAGCCTGGACTTCCTGCAGGCACAGTTTGCACACAGCTCAATGACTCTCTGATGATATAAATTAAAGTGAGCACCTGTTTTGGCTTTAAAATGAACGAGTTTAATTCTTGTATATTTTTTTAATTTGGTGCAACGTCAATATATTTCAAATTAGTCAAAACAGTGATTTTTCGTATAGTTTAAATGATTTCAACATAATTATGGTCTTTATTATCAACACAAAGTCTTTACTGAAAATAGCTAATGGCCTGACGTTTCAACCCTAGCAGAGTCTTTCTCAAAATCTAAACGACAACACAACACACATAAATATATATACAAGTGTAACAAGGGCAGTCTAGTGGATATACATGAATAGAGAAGAGGAAATGCGCCTTATCCACAGTTTCTTCATACTCAATTTACTCCCTACTGTTCGTCTGAGCAGGGAGAAACTGTGGATAAGGCGCCTCCAGACCATTCAACCCCATGGTTTGAACATCCAAGAAGGAAATGACTAACATAACCTTTTGTCTTCACCTTCTCTTTTTTTCCAACAGATATCCACCTTTTTAGTCTGCTTTATTTACTAACTAATTACTTGTTCTCCCCCTTCCAACCTTCCATTGCGTCCTTGGTGTTTCCAACTGATAAAACCAGCCCTTTACCACCACCCCCCCCTTTGTCTCCTTATTCTTTGTTTATCCCCTGCTTTTTCTGTACGTTTTCTGCTTCTCTCTCTCCATTCACGTATTTCCACTTGACTGCTCTTGTTACACTTGAATACCGTCATGTGTGTTGTGTTGTCGTTTACTCCTTCGAGAAAGACTCTGCTCGGGTCGAAACGTACTACAGGTCCTTTTGGTCGGTAAGCAGTTTGCAACAGCTAATTCTATTTTCTCACTGTAATCTCTATTTGACTGAAGTGCAATTGAGATGGTTATGGCGTGATTGTGATCATTAAAAATACCAAATCGCAGATTGTCATCAGCATCACCATCGACGAAAGTTGTTTCTCAACTGGCATGAGTGCATAATCAACAAAGGGCGTGGTATGGTACTAGAACGTGCCGTGGCTATTTCACACATGTGTGGTACTCGATGAGTAGCTTGGAAAGACTAGCTCGCTTCTACAAAACAAAGCAAAACAATCACAAATGCTTCCGGGTAAGTTTTCAATAAAGGTAATAAATAATTTCAAATATAAATAATTTTTTTCTAAAGTCTAGTTTACCCGTCCGACATAGGTCCATTTTTGTTTTAATTTTATTGTCGTTTGGACTTATTGAGTGGTAATTCATTTAATTTTCAGCCATTAGAACAACTCGGTAACCAAGAGGGAAAATTGTTGTACTGTGAACTTGTGTTGCTTTCCATTTGTAGAGGGCTTTATTCTGTTGTCAGTGCATTGACATGACTTAGACTTCATTCATAATGACTTCGTGCTCTTTATGACGGTATTCGTTAGCTGTGACCTAGCTTGACCTCATCAACTTTGATCCCATAATGCTGGGTAGATCACAATTGAATCAGTTGCAGATGCTGATTACCTTAAAGAGGAAGGGAAATGACCGCTTCAATTTTGTAATGTACTCATTTTCGAATAGATATAGAGTCATCTTGATTTTCAGTCATTCAAATCAACGAACCAAACCGAGGCTGAAAGGAGAAGGGGCATGATTCCATTAGTAAAATTAATTTTAGCATTCAACACGGTTATTGGCGACAGGGAACATGACCAAGATGGTGGCACCATGAAAAAGGTCTATCAAGATTAGTGGTACACTACCCCTAGGATATGCCTATCTTATTTTACCTCAGCAAGTGTCCTCTGCAGGTCAGCTAGCCGGTTTCTGTCCCCTCTGGTAGTGGTAAATAAGGACATATTGGTGGACTGAGCACTGCTGCCACCAGCTGTGTTCATCATGCTGATGCGTAGGTGACTCCCACGTGATGAATAGCACAGGGCTAACTGATGACGTAGAAAGACGAAATGAAAGGTCAACTCTGTGAAATGTCCTGGGTGAGTTTGAATTAAGTGACTGAAGTGGCGGCTACGGCCACGGCCACGGCTGGAACATTACGTCAATGAGCGTTGAATCACAGGATGTCTTTATAGCAACAGTTTTATATGCGCTATATAACTATCTCGTACTATTATTATTTATTTTATATTTTGTAACGGACAACTCAGTGTAGTCAGAAATGGAAGTTATCCAATAATCCATCTTATTCCAAGTAATCCAATGCTTTACGATGTGGAAGTCAGCTTTAAAGAAAGTTTAATGGGAACCCATGAGACACCAAACGAGGAACGATACGGTTTATGTTATAGAAAGTGTTCTGCATACTCTCTGAAAGACCAATTTTTTTCTGTCACTGAGGCCGATACACTGCATTGAAACTTAAGAAAAAAAAGTTGCATGCACTTGCACAAAATTTCAATCTGAAAATTTAATATAAAAATAACAAAAATATCATACCTTGGGCACAAAGACCAAGCACAAGACTACGGTATTGGCGAACACTACGGCGATACCGTAGATACAGAAATGTATGTCCACATTGTTAACGAAGACTTGGAGAGTTGGTACAGCTAAGACGATAGTTACACCGACTACGTAAACTGAAAGAGCGATGTATTTACCTGAAAACAGAAGAAAATTTACTCAGTTTCTTGTGAATGCCGTTTTTTATGTTTTTTTTAAAGAATGTGATCAATTTGCAACTGCATGATTACAAAGTAGTAAGAATGTTCCTTGAAATTATTTGAGAGACTTTGTTAAGAAAAATGTGGCATTTCTTATTATTATCTTGTGTGATCCATTCTGTATTCAGTAAGAAATAAAACTCACTGATCTCCCATGGTTCCCAGCTCACATAAAAACTACTAAAATGCACACTAATCATAACAAATACAAAGAGTACAATATAATTATGAAAGATCATAGGCAGAGGTGATTAGGACGACGGCTCAAGGAACCTTGCCAAAGCTTGGGACACCCAGAATCAGAGTGAGATTCTTTGGTATTGTATCTGGGTAAACTTTTACACACGTCATAGTCTATTTGTTTGTTTGATTGTTTGTTTGTTTTACTACCCACAACTTTGTTAAAATAGCATAATTTATTTTCCCTTAAAAAGAAAGCAAGTACTTTTTCCAAAACGATATTTGAAATCTTACTGTCGTCCAGTCCTTTAACATTCACATTCTTGGTCTCCCATGCCAAGAAAATACCGAAGACAAGTAGAAAGCCTTTGAAGCCGTAGAGGGCGCTGCTAAAATAGATGTCATACACGGAGCCACATTGTCGCAACTTTGGTATGATAAAGATCTCACTCTGTAGACTGGCGGTTTCTGAGAGCTAAAAGAAGTATTCAGCAGTGAGGGTCATACAAAGATTTGAGGGCCTGAAAGCGTACAGAGCTAGGCTGAACCAAGATGAATAATAAGAAATGAGAGATAATGAGGGTCTTAAGCGTTGGGGTATAGGGAAAATATATACCGCCGGATGTTCTCTTTTAATTAGATGCAAATGAGATGCTAATAAGATAGAAATAATGAGGCGAGTAGAGCTTGGGGCGATAGGAAAGATGTATATTAACGGATAAATATAATGAATATACAAAGACCATTACAAGTTTTGGGTTCATTAGTGTTGCATACATAAGTTTTTCAAAGGTCTCCGAAAATGTCGATAGAACTGATATAGAGGCCTACAATTTCCAATAACATTTTTATCGCAACCTTTATGAATATGAGTAGGGCCTAACTGTAGCTATTTTAAGACCATCGGGATTTAGGCAGTCCACAAATAATGGGTTTCTCTAGTGAAGTAGAGTTACATGGGACAAATTGTTTTCTATTCCAATGTACCTTTTAAAGCACCCCAAAGCTATTTCACGAACTCCACAGTGTTCTAATTGATGTATTACAATTTGATGGTTTACTGTCGAAGGCCTCAGACAGGTCCAGAAATATGCCAATAGAAATGTTTAGATCCGTCTTAAAGGTCATAAAGCAGTTTATTTGTTTAAAAGATCTTGCTAAATCCGTAAAGTGATTTTTTTTTCTTAAAACAAATTGTGATACAGAAACAATGTCATATTTTCGTGTAATTGATTTATTATTTATTATTGAAAAATACATATTTATTATTTGTTTATGCATTTTTATGAGGTCAAAGGACATTTGTTTGTATATCCGCCCGCTCAACTACTATCGCAAGCCTGAGGAAACCTGTAACATACGGGTGCTTGCTATGAGAACCAGAGACACCGGGGTTAACCCCTACTCTTTCACAATGGGTTCTTGAACAGTCCCCACTCTCAGTTGGGTGCTTGCTATGAGAACCAGAGACACCGGGGTTAACCCCTACTCTTTCACAATGGGTTTCTGAACAGTCCCCACTCTCAGTTGGGTGCTTGCTATGAGAACCAGAGACACCGGGGTTAACCCCTACTCTTTCACAATGGGTTCTTGAACAGTCCCCACTCTCAGTTGGGTGCTTGCTATGAGAACCAGAGACACCGGGGTTAACCCCTACTCTTTCACAATGGGTTCTTGAACAGTCCCCACTCTCAGTTGGGTGCTTGCTATGAGAACCAGAGACACCGGGGTTAACCCCTACTCTTTCACAATGGGTTCTTGAACAGTCCCCACTCTCAGTTGGGTGCTTGCTATGAGAACCAGAGACACCGGGGTTAACCCCTACTCTTTCACAATGGGTTCTTGAACAGTCCCCACTCTCAGTTGGGTGCTTGCTATGAGAACCAGAGACACCGGGGTTAACCCCTACTCTTTCACAATGGGTTCTTGAACAGTCCCCACTCTCAGTTGGGTGCTTGCTATGAGAACCAGAGACACCGGGGTTAACCCCTACTCTTTCACAATGGGTTCTTGAACAGTCCCCACTCTCAGTTGGGTGCTTGCTATGAGAACCAGAGACACCGGGGTTAACCCCTACTCTTTCACAATGGGTTCTTGAACAGTCCCCACTCTCAGTTGGGTGCTTGCTATGAGAACCAGAGACACCGGGGTTAACCCCTACTCTTTCACAATGGGTTCTTGAACAGTCCCCACTCTCAGTTGGGTGCTTGCTATGAGAACCAGAGACACCGGGGTTAACCCCTACTCTTTCACAATGGGTTCTTGAACAGTCCCCACTCTCAGTTGGGTGCTTGCTATGAGAACCAGAGACACCGGGGTTAACCCCTACTCTTTCACAATGGGTTCTTGAACAGTCCCCACTCTCAGTTGGGTGCTTGCTATGAGAACCAGAGACACCGGGGTTAACCCCTACTCTTTCACAATGGGTTCTTGAACAGTCCCCACTCTCAGTTGGGTGCTTGCTATGAGAACCAGAGACACCGGGGTTAACCCCTACTCTTTCACAATGGGTTCTTGAACAGTCCCCACTCTCAGTTGTTTTTCCCCTTGGTAATGGGAAATAAGCAATCCATCCCCACATGCTATTAACACATTTTTCCGGATATTTAAAAATCCTTCGGATTTTAATACAAATCAAAACAAAATATAACCCACTTGCACCGGCAGAACTTACCATTGGTTCAAGAAGAAAGGTCTCCACCGTCAACTGTCCAAAGACCGCCCATAATGTCATGATGACACAATCTAACAACACTAGCAGCATAACAAATCCTATCAACTTCTTGTCTGGCAAATCCTGTAAAATAATAAGTCGTATAAAAAGTAATGACTCGATTGTTTTTATTGTGGAATCATAATGAGAATCAAATGTTGTTTGCATTGTGTGTTCTTCCTCTGAAATTCGTTCAACGCCCTATAGTTTCATATTGCCCTTTAAGTTTAAACTTCACTCACAATTTGCTTAAATTTCGCCACAGCTTTCTGGAAGATGGCGAAGATGCGGTAAGTCTTCATTAGAAGCGAGCCAAATGACATTGATATACCTACGCACACGAGCACCACTTTAACCTGTAAAAACAATACCAGCAAAATTTGCACCGTAAGTTTTCAAACTAAATTTGTTGGTAATTATTTAGACAATAATGGAATACTTGCATATAACGTCACATGCCCACAACAGTTCCCTTACTAAGGTCAATGAAGAGCTATCATTGGCTGAAAGGCGTGCGCAGTAAGTATACACGCGTGCACGTTTCCAATTGTTGACATCAAGGACGGCGGACATTGCAATGGGTCTACAGCAGTAGGTCAAGTAAGTCACCTTTGACTCCAAAAAACGTTTTGTCATTTTCTTTTGCCGACTTTTTAGAAATAGGCCTTAGGCATAATTATTTTTCTTTCAAAAACTATAAGGCTGCTCAATTTTTGCCTTGGACCTTACCTCTTCCAATATTTAACTATTTATGTATATTTTTAAGACTCTGTGCTCAATTCCTAAAAACAGTTAGTTCCCCTCAGCACAAGCACATAGTGCAGACAAAACTTCTACACAACAACACGCATGTCTTTGGCCAATCAGAGTGAATAAACTCTCCGAGGTGTTTGTTAACTGTCTTTATAGGTAGGCATACTGTACAATACTTTGATAATAGTTCTCACTTACGTTGCAAAGAATCATAAAGACATCATCTGAGAAGGCATGTGTGTCCACACCGGAGACAAAAACCGAAGAGTAGAGAAGAAGACAGCCCAAGACGATCAGATTGTTGATCTGTGGACTTGAAATTTTCACAGCCCTTGAAAGTAAATTAGTCAAGTCATCAGTTTGAATTGTGCATTAGGAAACAAACAAACAAACGTTACGACGTCGTTGTGAGTTACCTTTCACTATTAAAAAACCATGTTCATCAGTTAAAGGGAAACGTACCTCTGGATTGGGTGTTTTGGACTATTGAAGAGTTTGTCGTGAATTTAATATGGGCAGAAAGATGTTTCAAAATGTAGAATGTAATGGTTCACACAAAAGTCCCTCTGCCGCGAGAGTCAAGAGAAAATGGTTTCAGCACGTAACCACATTGTCATGTGGTTATTGTAACAACCGAAATTAGCCGGGGTTTTTGCAGGTTTTCAGATACAGTTTCTTCCAAATCGAATTATGACTTTTACAGAACAAAATAATAGTTTTAATATGAGCTTCACAGTCAGTAAGGGTTTTGGATAAAATTAAGCAGTGGTGTTTTTTTATTTTAACATATCACGTATAATACTTTTTTTTTTCTTTTTTTTTTTTTTTCTTTTTCTTTTTTAGAGTTTTTTTTTAATGCTTAAATAAAAGGGCAAATGTTTGCAAACGTGCGTGAGAAATTTTGTGAAAAGGTAAATTCGGGGCTTCCACTATGTACGAAATGGTGGTCAGTTAATGTAAACACCAACAAGGTTATTTAAAAAAATTAACATCCTAAGACGGTTATCGTTGAACAAGACTATACTAACAAACTGAACTTTTGCAACAAATTAATCATTGCAGAGTGGACAGCCTCTGAATTGTTTGGAATGTACAATTATTCAACCCAAACACGAGTTAAACAAAACAGTTGTTGACGTTTTCGACAAACCTTTGATTTCGTAAAGCTACATTTAGCACAAGAAACAGCAAGGCAAGAAAAACCCCACCGCCAGCTATTGCAAAGATCGCAATCTTGAACGGGGCCGAGATCCGAACGATCTGCTGCAATTCCGTCTTCCCATCCACTGGTCGGTTGAGACCTTTTAGAAAATGAATACAAATGTTGTAATACTCGATTGGCAATAAAAACACCCAATTTATACTACTATTCTTTGTCAAATGTAGAAATGATAGCATCACGATCCTTGAATTATTTGCTTGAAGGCTGCGTTTTGTTTAGCAATCCGTCAAAATTAAAATAAATTGTACCTGCGTGTCATGAAAATCGAATTGATTGAAAAGCTGATTAAGCTAGACCTTTGTATTTGTTTTTATCCGCTGAACGGACAGAATTAAAGTCTCTCTGATCAGGTTACGTATGTCAGTCATTTTATTTTATCATGATTTTTTATATTAATTTCAGTCTCGGTATCATTTTAAAAACTGTGTTGATTGCTGAAAAGACTACAGGGCTACTATTGGGAGAGTTATAGTTCTACCTTTCCATATGATGTTCGTATCGGTGACCTCGGTGTATATGCCATCCTCGGCATTGTGGGTAGCGATTCGCACTGTTCGGCCATCTAAAATGAGTATGAGAATGCGATTAAAACATGATTCGTTCTTTTCAAACACCATCCCCCCCCCACACACACATGCAAGTGTGTAAACACCTGCAATCGTGGACCTCCTATTGTTCCTCTTTTGTTTATACTCTTTTTTTGCAACAGCTCCCATTGGTTTTGTACACGTTTTCCAACCGTGTACCTTTCCCGAACCGTGGACCGATTGTTCTCTTTTGTTATTGGTACCCGGTTTGAATGTGTATACCTACACACACTTACTCCCCACCTCACGCATATTTCGCTCACCATGCACCCGTTTTTCAGAATAGTTCACTTGTCAAAATTAGTAAACTGCTGTTCAAAAGTGTTTCGTAACCTTTTTGAAACGAGTAGAATGCTCAAAAAGAGGATACTAGATTAAAGCAGACAAGTTATATCTTTAACAAAATAAGGAGACAAATTTTGTACTTGAATCTTAGGGAAGTTGCACAAACCTTGAAATTGTTTGACGTAAACAATACTGTGACGCACCCCCTCTTCGCCAATCAAAACGCGATCCTAGCCAGGTGACAATATTAAAATACTTTTGTTAATATCAAAACTCACTGTAATGTATCATAAGAAACAAAACGGTTATTCGGTTAGATCCATCAACATTAAAAATCTAAACGGAAATATAGCTTACGTTTTCCCTCCTTACAGACTAAACATGGTTACTTTAACGAACTGCGAAAAAACCCAATTTCTTTTATTTCTGCTGGAGGCGATCAGAGCACTGTTATAATTGAAACGTTGAGTTGCTGAACGGCCGGATTTTCTCAGGCCTCACCGTAAAAACTCCCGGCTCGTTAAGGTTTCTATGTCAGGAATACCCAGTCGATCTGAGACTAACCACACTCCACGACAGTGTACAACTCAAGAATACCCAGTCGATCTGAGACCAACCACCAGCGGCGGAGCCAGGAATTTTTCGGTGGGGGGCACAGGGGGGGGGGGGGGCATTGCTTCCAAGTGGGGGGGGGGGGGGGGGGGGGGCCCAGGGAAAATGGGTTTGTCAGTGGTGGGGGTCATGTACTCCTAGCCCTAGAACTATGAGGTTTGATCCGCTATTGTCTCCACAAACCCCATAGAGTGACATGTACAAATTCATGTTCGAAACTTTTTGCCCTTCACGTTTATGCACCTGGAGTTCTCTTTTGAAACCGGATCTCGCAAAAATTAGGCTTTGCGTATTTTATGTTCTCACAGTGAGCTCGGCGCGGGTCCAGAAAATCCACTCCTCAAAAACAAAAGTAAAATTCTCGATGTTTTTCAGAATCCTCGCTACGCTGTTAACGATAACCAACGGTTCATGTACAGAACATTGGTTTATGTGAAATAGCGTTGCGTGTAGCAGGACTTTTTGGTCTCTCCGGCATGTAGGTCGTATACCTATGGTGGCCCTGAAGGGACATCGCATATCGCAAACGTGTGCGCATACGTATGCAATGTCGTGAAACAAATCGCGAATATGTGCGCACACGTATGCAATGTCGTGAAACAAATCGCGAATGTGTGCGCACACGTATGCAATGTCGTGAAACAAATCGCGAATGTGTGCGCACACGGTATGCAATGTCGTGAAACAATTCGCGAATATGTGCGCACACGTCTGCGAATAATTATATGTGCGATGTCGTGAACGTTTATTGCATACCAAGTTGCATACCTTTGAATAAAATGTCTAATGATCTGGGGGGTTTCTTGCCTACAGTGAGATTAGCGGTAGTCATTGCAGCGGTAGTCATTGTTGTGAGGCAAGCGAGGCGGGTGGCGTATTTTTTTTTCTTCCCAGGACGAACGTACGTGGGCTATTAACATAAAATGGGCGTGTTTGACCGTAAAATACCCTCGCGCGTGCGTACTCTTCGACCTTGATTGTAATAGCACAAGTACTTATTAGTAGGCTGTAGGTAGATAGCTTATGCTGTAGTACATGTTGGCGAAACTTGGCCTGGTGCCAAGTTCCTGGGTACACATTATTGTATAGCCATGCTTACAGGAGCCTGACTGTAGCGCCACGTACTCCCTAGGTCACTAACAAATTGTCTGCAACTATGACATCATCCCAAAGGTATGCAACTTGGTATGCAATAAACGTTCACGACATCGCAAATATATTCGCACTCGTGTGCGCACACATTCGCGATTTGTTTCACGACATTGCATACCGTGTGCGCACATATTCGCGAATTGTTTCACGACATTGCATACGTGTGCGCACACATTCGCGATTTGTTTCACGACATTGCATACGTCGTGTGCGCACATATTCGCGAATTGTTTCACGACATTGCATACGTGTGCGCACACATTCGCGATTTGTTTCACGACATTGCATACGTGTGCGCACACGTATGCGATATGCGATGTCCCTTCAGGGCCACCATATATACCAGTAATCAATGGTATGCAGCGCACAAGGCTGGTCACAATTACCAATGGCTTATATTATTTATACACGTGAACCGCTGGTTATCGTTACCAGCGTAGCGCGAAGCACACACCTACTGTTCATTCCGCTGCATCGCATTGGTCAACACTTCGGCGCGCGCTCTTCCAGTTATGATAGCGACAATCCCCACCGCATAAGTTAAACAATATTTGCTTGGAATACGATAAAAGTTTTTGTTTTACTTTATTGTGAAGGCCTACAAATAGCAGATGTATTTGTTTTTATAATGTTTTGTTTTCATTCTTTTAACTTTCATTTTGAGTGGGCACTATTGCGATTTTTTTCGTGGGGGGCACCTGGGGGGGGGGGGGGGCACTGGACATTTGTGGGGGGCACGTGCCCCCCCCCAGGCCCCCCCGTAGCTACGCCGCTGCCAACCACACTCCACGACAGCATTTTTTGTTTAATCACACGGTTACACCAACAGGCACTTTTTAAGTACAGTTCGATATTTTGAGTGTTATACGCGTTTTTTTTATTAGAACACAGTCACTTTTTAGTCGCACAAACCATTATATAATTGACCCTTGTGACTAAATAAAACAAATTATAGCAAAATTTCCTTTGAAATTAGCCCATATTTTTGTCTCTATTTATAGTTTATACAAAATGGTTTATTTCACCTATATAGTTTAGTAGTGGTAATTAGGTCCAAGGCTGAGTAATTGCTGTACAATTCCTATAGGGGAAAACTGGGAGAGCTGGTGCTTGGTGGATTTTGTGTGTATGAAAAACAACCCCGATGGTAACATTGGCTAGGTATAGTTGGGAATATGCAATTTTTAAGAGAAAACAAATGGCGGAGTTCTGACTTTTTAATTAAAAAATTTTACTCAATGATAAAAAGTAAGCCATGGCATCATTCTGGGTTAATATCAATTCTTTAGAGAAACAAAATCATGCTTTAGTGCAAACATAAGTTTCCGATTTTTACCGTGAGGCCATGAAACTCTGTCTTCAAAACATTATTCAACAAAATTCCTGCCATTTCGTCATCTCCATAGCTAAACTCGTCCAGTCCTCTGGGTGGAGTCAGCGCCTCCAGATCAGTTATTGATGAATTGAGTGCCAAAGCCATTGTCATCAAGCAGTCGTAGGCGTAGATATCGCGTGAGTTATCCTCCTTGTTGTGTAGGGCTTCCAGGTATTGCAGCTGCTCTGGGTAAGGTTTCTAAATGGAAAACAAATCCGTTGTCGCGTTCTCTGTCTTTAAATAACAATATTTAATACTGATTCGTATTGCACTAAAGGGAGCCCGACTCTACCTCTGAGCCTCAGAGTACATAGGAATTTGAATAGATTTGATGACGTCATTGGTTACAATCGTCACCGTACAGAGTCGGTGTGACCCTGAGTTTAGTTCCAAGTCGACCCGGACTACGGGTCAGAAATATACTTTATTTTGTTTTCTTTCTTTAATGGATGCAAATAAACAGACAAAACTAACCACGCCGTTGAAATCAATGAATGCAACGTCATCAATAGCCTGGTCCCCGTCGAAAGAGATATGCAGATCCAAAGTCAATAGGAATTCCTCATTGGTACAAGGAACATCGGATGAATCAATCCACCAGCCGTCAGGATACCAGCCGGGTAAGATCCAAATATATTTTTCTCCGTATAGCTTAGCTTTGAAAACCTGGTATTGAAAAAAGAGGAAGCGGAGTTTCGAGGAGTCTTACCCGATTTGTCTCTCCATAGTAAAGAAAATTACTGGTTGTGAAATTTTGAAAGTGTGTTGAAAATGCAGGCCGTATGAAATGCAAACACAGAGAGGACGGTGATCTTTGAGTGTCAGTTTTTTTTTTGTTTTTTTTTCAAAATAGTGCATGTTTGCATGAACACAAAAGGTATTTTTGATACCTTACCTGACATATTATTTTTAATGAAACAAACAAAAATCGTAGCCAAATTGCCAAATTGGATGTGTCTTTACAAAGAGATGTACCGCCAAAAGTGTCGTGTTTCCTGTCTGCCATCGCTGTGTCTTATTTTTTACCAAGAGGGTTCTGACTAGTAACTAAAGGGCCACGTCTGAAGTGGCTTCGACTGTTGCGAAGGTTTTTATCAACAACAGTGTATACAATGGTGCAACACCATGATAACGCGGTACAATGGTGCAAAACAACGCGGTACAATGGTGCAACACCATGATAACGCGGTACAATGGCCATAATTTGTTATAGGGGGACAGAATCTCCTGCCACATTGGATCCGGTCAATTCTGACCCAAGAGTTGTAGAGTGCACCGTTTCACTTAATCATAATGTTATGAAATGTTTCATTGACTAGATCGATTTAAAGTGTAATTTACCTTACAAAATAGCTTGACAGCTGCTTCAGGGTAGAATCCTGTAAATATCACTCTGGCATCATGCCTCTATATAATAGGAACCAACAAAGCTACCATAAATCTTGGCTTTTACTTTTTCTCATCGGCGTTTTGTCATAGATTGGTAAATACTCCACAAATTAATTACCATAAAAACGTACCTGATTGGAACCCTATAGCAGCTATTGATTGCATAAAGTATTTTGAGAAAGGATTCCCTTCGAAGTAATATGGTTTGGGAAAAATTTTCACCCAAAAATATTTGAGTCTGAGAAAAAAGTCATGCATAAATCGTTTCTCAGGTTTCTTATAGGTTGGTGTCAAAAAATGCGATCGGTAGGCCTATACCCATTTTTATCTTTCTAAATGGATAGATTCGTTGTTCTTGTGAAAATACTTTTATTTTTTTTGAGTTTTCTCAATAAGTAGATACTATATTCAGCTGAAACCTTCACTAGTGACTTAATTGTATCTTTCTGTATAATTTTGCCTATAAATCAGCATAACTTTGACATAAACCAATCTATGGCCATACCTTTAAGCCCTCATGCAATTTTTATAAAAATTATCTTGCTAGGACTTTGTTCCAAAAGCAATTTCAAAGGCCATGCCCCGGATTAAACGAAAGCTTCCCATTTTAAGGAGGTTTTTTTAGTATATGGCTAAGGTAAAAATGATAAAAACCCGTATATTTTATGTTTTTATCAACCATCGACCTTGGAATAGTCACGAGTAAAAGAAATATCATTGAATGCTCAATCCTGTCGTGCAGACAAATATTGTAGTAACGGTTCTTGTTAATAACTATGCAATCGTCTCAGCCCTTAGCTCTGTGTCTTTTTGATGTATTGACAGACCGACAATGCTGTTTAGGTCTTAGTATATAACGATAGTACTCGGGAACGGTTTTAATCCCTTCAACGGGGAAAAAACGCACTTGAATTAACAAAACTGCAATTTATCAGTTTTGTCCATCAAAAGATGGTTTTGTAAAACGAAATTAAATTAAACCTCAATGCAAAAATACAAATTATTTAAAGGGGATATTTGCTGAGGGTAGGCCTACTTGAAAAGGAGATCATTTATTCCACATTGAGCGAGGACCAGCATCTTTGACAGCTAAAAGAAACCCATTCCCAAACAACATTTTGCTCCCTCAAAACTGCCGGATACGACCAGAAGAAACTCCAACAAGCAAACAAACAAATACTTCGAACAACCAACAAACAAACACAAATGATTTGGACGTACCCGCAAGCTTTCGATCTGCTCATCGGGCCGGTCAGCATTAGTCACCGCCTCCGTAGTCAAGACGGTAATATTGTTAATCTTCAGCAACTCGGTCAACTTCGCCATGTTCTACAAGAATTAATCATAAAACTTCATCATTAACCATTTCAAAAGAATAATAACATGAAGAACTTCGCTGTTGTCCACAGACACAATGTCAACGTTTAATGTTATCAAGGTTTGGGGATGTTAGTGGGGCAATTAACGGGTGATCAAAGCGGCAGTTGCCACACCTTTGAGTTGAGTAAACCCGTTTTAGTGTTTAGTTGTATATTCAACAATGTAGAGCTACTTATAGATGGGAGTAGCTTGTATCGCATCTTCATTACTATCTTATTATGGACAGCCAATACAACTCTGAATATACAAATATTTTATTTTAAAACCTGCTTTGTTTCATTGTATCCGGCCTTAATGCTGACGTGCCTCCAAGGGCGTCGATCGCTACTGAAAAGTAGGGGGGACGGGCGAGCAAGTCTTCAAAAAAATACATCTTATATTATTTGCACCCCACATTTTTAATAATTATGCTTCGGGAGTCCGGCGTTTATCGTGTGTCAGCTTGAAGTTCTTCGAAAAAACAAAATATTGCTTCTTCGACAAATCTTGTCATATAGCCCAAACTGCTCCTATTTATTTTAATGGATTTTACTACATTTTGTGCGTTGTGCGATTGTAACAAAATGTAACACATTTGCACATGTGCGCACACTATACTAGACTTCCTTTGGGGAGGGATCGTGTACCGTACATTTTAGCATACACAAACGACGCATAACTTGAATGATAACATTCAAGGTATGTAAGCGGGATCGGGCGTTCATGTCTTGGACGATACTTGTCGTCTATTGTCTGTATTATAGAAGCGGAAATGAGCCCAAAATACCATTCTGCGCGTGGTCCATCAGAAAAAAAATGAAAATGAAGAAAACATTTCATCGTTTGTTCGCTATTCTTTTATTTGAACAAAAATTGTAATGAAATATTAAATCAAATAATAAATCTTGAAATATTAAATCAAGAAAATCGTGTTGCATATTTCTAATGAACAGTCAATCAAAAAGTGGGGGGGGGGACATCTGATATGCTGTCCCCCAGTCTAAAAAGTGGGGGGACATGTTCTCCCCCCCCCCCCCCCCCCCCGTCCCCCACCCATCGACGCCCTTGCGTGCCTCGGATTATGGGGAACGCGAGGTCTTGCGACTTTGACGCAGGGTTCCACCGAAAACAACCGTGCACGTCAGCATGTTGACACCTGCACTTCCACTACTCTTCACTTCGCAAAAAGACCTGTGGTAGTTACAGCTTTATACCTGTCTGAAGTACTCATTGTCTTCAAATATCAAGGCCACCCTCTTCCAGCCCATACGTTTTATAAACGAAACTCTCCCTGGATTCAATAGATCTTCGTCAACGGAGACTTGAACTGTCAGTGGGTAGCGAGAGCGGTCTTTGAGTGTGGTTGAAGAGGCGATTACGGTCTGTGGTACAAACAATCACGATAAAGGGCTTGAAATACTAACACAATTATACTATGAACAATGTTTTCAATGTTCCCAACCCACGTACCCATATTTTCCCAACGCATGCCCGTGATTTATGATCTTGGCAAAATATGTACTTTTAATGAGGCAAATTGGCAGGCGGTGCTGCCTACTCCTAATTAGTTGAGATGGGTTTATGATCCTACCTGCACGATATCATAACGTGGTAACACTTCATTGACCACCACTGCCACACTGGAAAACATTGGGCCCCAAGTAATCGAGACTGGTGGACCATCCTGAACAAAGTCGTTTAGAATCCGTAGAGCGTTTGCGGGTTTGCCCTGGTGGAGATTGAAGAGAATAACGTTCGTCAAAGTAGACGTGCGTGGGTCCATCTTACTATGGATGCAATTAGACCAGCCACAAAGCCTCTAAATTGAACACTTTATCTAGAACTCAGGGCAGTCATGCAGCCACCAACCAAGATCTAAAAGTCTCGAACACAAAATATGTAGTTCACCCCACGTGATCATTCTTCGACCAATTAGAGTGCATACTCTCCAAGGTATTTATTAACTTTTTCGTATAACTTAATAATAATAATTATAACACTTCCGGTTCAATAGCAGCTTTGCAACTTATTTTTGAATCGATTAAATAGAACAAATTATCCATTCAGTTTCACTTGTGCTTTTACTTGATATTTTAATTAAAGGTTCATCCTTTATTGTCTGATGTCTCAACCGCAATATTGGGAGTCAAATAAAACGTAAAAATGATGGTAAGCGTGTAAACGCCGTATGGCCTAAAATGCGCTTCACTGTATTGGGCCGTGTCCAAATTGATTGCAGTAGCTGTTGATGAAGATTATGAGTATCCCGGCATTGTTCATCAATGAGTCGCAGAAACCAAGACTGTTGTGATGATGAGGTCAGGCGAATGCGGTCAATAGTAGACGGCAATTCTCGCGCGCATTCGAACTTCCGGAACTTCCCAGCCATAATATGGAGTTTTACGTGGGCGAGATTTTGTTTCGTCAATTATTTCAGTTTAACGTAGGTTATGACCTAGAAAAATATACATGATGTTGGGAACGTAATACTAAGTGATAACAAAATATGAAAGTAAAACTAATTCAAAAATATAACGAAGAAAACCCGAGAATTAAACTTGACTTCAGCTTCCGGTTATTGCACAACATTAAGAATGTTGTGCTCGCCTCCGATCATAAAAGTTTAATATGTAAACGCTTGTTTTGGATGAGAGGTTATAATCGCCAGATGCTGTAATTGCAAAGCGAACCCTTTTCATTTCAGTCTAGTGGTTGTTGAGGCGTCAGCATTCTCTAAACTGCGATACGGGTCAAATTAAAACCCGTTTGATCATCACGAATCCGCGTAGGGGTTTCTAAAAAGTTCATCAAATAAGCATCCTTGTCCCAGAGTTTTAATTTCTTTTTAAATAATAATTAACACACTGTTGTTTTGTTTCAAAAGCTAAAACTTTTCATATCATTGTAATGATTTATTTTTGTTGTTCAGATTTTGTCATGAGATATATAATTTAAAACAAATATGTAATTTCAGAAATAAAAATGTTCTTCGTTTGGCGTGTTTTCTCGTTCAGATACGCGCGAGACTTGCGCAGTCTATAACGAATGCAAGCTATGTTTACTCAATAAAGCTGCAGTTTACCTTGTACACTGCTTTGAATTGGTTGTAAAAAAAGATAATGGAACATAATAATCAAAAATAGAGCGTAACAATGTCCACGATGAGTGATGTTACCTAAATAAAATGTCCAATGGGCCTATTAAATATTGTACACAAATTGGACATATAGTTTTCAAGTGTTTTTAATGCAAAATTGTGTTTATCTCGTGTTCTATGAGATAGGCCTTTTGAACTAAACTGTATAATAAATACTCATAACATTCTATTCAAAACCAGTCGACAATTCATGTCTTTAAACTGGTTGTGGTTACTGAGAACGAGAAGAGAAGACAAAACGTATGCGTTATTTTTCTGCTCTTTAAGGTCGTAATTATGAATCTTTCACGTTTCCATCACCCAACCAATGTTCCCGCAACAATTTGATTAAAATAAATGAAAATGTTCAAATGAAAAAAACCTTCGATTTCCACTCCAGAAACGATACTTCATCAAATTAACAGCTGTGGCATGGTTGCTATGTGATGATTACTTCCGTCTACACCCCCCCTCCCTAACACTCATCGTCTATCATATCCACAAGGTTCGTTCTTATTTTATGGCTACGGTAATTAATTCGCTCCATCACAGCCTACTTGCGGTTCCGCGAAACATTTTCTTTTGCACAAAATGTTATCTTAAAATGATGGTTACAGCACTTGTTTCGCGGAATACAGATTACTCTAACAAAAGTATTTGCTCACGGATAATTTTGTAGTCTTAAAGGGAAGGTATACCTTTGGTAATTACTCAATGAAATTGATGTTATACAACATTATTAGAAACGAAACCCCTTGGAGTAATGTCGTTTAAGAGAAAGGAGTAATTTGTCAACAACATGCATGAAACCTTGATCGGGAATCGGAAAACATATAGTTCTGTGTGACACAAGGGTGTTTTGTTTTGTTTTGGATTTTCTTCTGTTATTATTTTCTTGCAGCTTTGATAACCAATAAGAAGCCCAAATCTTCACTAGTTTGTTATCGTATGCATATTTTGAGATACACCAAAGATACTGGTCTTTGATATACCAAAATAAGGCTCTGCTTAATACAACCTCCCTCATGCACTCTTTCCCAAGATAATGTTCACTCGATGCGGATAATTGGCTCAGAATTACCATAATTACAAAACTGTGTAAATTAAATCAACCTGTTAGGTTATTTTCACACAAACAAACTAGCACATGAAAGAAGAACTGCTGTTTCAAATCATTTAATACTTAAATATCAAACTCATACCTGCGTCCAATTCCATCGCATTCTTAGCTCGAAACCATCCAGAATTCCCGTCAAATTATTCACGTGAGTTATGGCTTTTTCTACAGTCAACGGGAGGGAAGCGAAATAGGGCACCTCGATCGGGAAGAATCCACCAATGTACACGGGTCGACGTCCTGCTGGGTCACGGTGAGTGGCCACATCACCTTGGACTCCACGTAGTTCATCAAAATCGATTGATATCTTCAGTAGCAGACCAAAGAGCAGTGCTTTAGGAATAAAACGACCTCCCATGTTTTTATACTGTTCAGTCACTCGATAGATGTTTCAAAATGACAACGGACGCATCAATGGAATCTGTTAATATAGAACTTCAAAATGTTCAGTTAAATGGTCCACTTGCTCTGATCCATAGATCTGTTTTATGGATAAAACATATAATAAAAAGGTGGATTTTATTTAAGAGTGTCATTTTCAAGTTGTTCTCATAGGTGAATATTTTCAATTTTGAGTTTTGATTGTCTGCTATAAATACGCAGGCGAAGTCCCACATAAATAACAAAAAGAATCGTTCACTGTTTTGACTCCATAGTCTCCATAGTATTTACTTGCTTTCGCGTCCACCACAGTTTGAATTGGAGGAGCCAACCACTGGGGCCTTTATATCGGGGACGTGTACACGTGATCTGATAACAGAAGTCGGATCGAAGCGCCGAATTGGGCGGTTAAGGAGCCCAACAATGACATCAGTGTAGGATATGGTATTCCATATGGGCCACTCCTTCCGTCGCGTTTTCAATTTTTTCCGTCGCGTTTTCAATTTTTTCCGTCGCGTTTTCAATTTTTTCCGTCGCGTTTTCAAATTTTTCCGTCGCGTTTTCAACGACCGTCATGGGCCGTCGTTGACAGTGTGAACGAAATTGCGAATTCAGCCTAGGCATGATGGTTTGGGATATAAGGAAGACATCTTTGAAGAAAAAACTTAAGGTTTTATAATTTTTCGATGACAACTTTTCAAATGAAAATTCGAGAATTCGCGATTTCGTTCACACTGTCAACGACGGCCCATGACGGTCGTTGACAATGTTTTTAGAAATTTGGTGCTGGCACTAATAAATTTCTCGCCAGCAACAAATTTGGTGCTGGCACCAAATGAAAAGGCGACGGAAAACATTGAAAAACGCGACGGAAAAAATTGAAAACGCGACGGACAAAATTGAAAACGCGACGGAAAAAATTGAAAACGCGACGGACAAAATTGAAAACGCGACGGAAAAAATTAACGGAGTGGCACATATGGAACACCATAGTAGGACTAGCACCAGGCCTATATTGCATAGGCCTATTTCAATCGTCGTGTTCCTCGTCATGTGTATGATTTATACTTGTGCGAATCACATCAAAAGGGGAACATACTATTTTCCCACTCAAAAATCACTCAATTTGAGAAGCCTGAGGCCGTATCCGAATTGGTGTGGCTTTGGCTACACAACTGTTGCTAAGGAAGTTCTATTACCTCAACGCATGATCTCGGCTACAGCTATATACGACTGTTTCTAAGGAAGTTCTATTATACCACAGGGCTGTCTTTGTTTTTATCATTCACTGTGGCTCAGCATATACTTAAACTTTTTGTGAATTCTTGAAGTCATCTTTAACTTCAACTTATTGTACACACTATCGCAGTATCGGTAAACTTTTATCGTGCACTATAGTCTATTATGGTTAAAACTGTGTTAATTTCAATAGCAATAGACCGGTGAGAGTTTTTTGACAGTCTTAAAGCCCGGTTCATAATTCATACAAAAAGTGAAAGCGAAGCAAATTTTGGCACAGTCACAATAATTGGAAAAGCGATGGATGGGGCCGTCCCTTGTGTCAACACAATTCGCTTAATTCCCATTTTCATCATTTAACTTTCCACGTGTCAAATTTGAAAGGTCTTAAACTTAAGTGGAATTTAAATGAATTATGTTTGCCCTCCTGCCACGAGGTAATTTGATTCCTCATCATTCATTCTGGAGGTTGAGAATTGAAGATTTTAAGATCCATATTTAGCAAATCTTAAAACAGAGTTAGGCCTAACGAGCGTTAAAAATGCTTTTTCTGACTGACGTGGTCTCAACAAAAAGGTAAATTGAAACTTTCAGGTTTTTCTTAATTCTTGTATAATGTTCCTTGTAGGCCTACATTGTTCCCACCCTCCCCCATTTTTATTTTTTATTTATCAGTTGCTTGTTGGTTGCTTGCTTGCTTACTTACTAGCTTGGTTATAGTTGGTTACAGTTAGTTGTTGAAATTTCTTTGCCACGTCTTAAATCCGTAGGTCCGTTTTTGACAGATTTGACCCCAAAATTTACATTTAAATTTTGAACAGATATTTTTATAGACTCGTTGAAAAAGCTATAAGCTTCCATTTAATTAGGTATTGCATGAAAATATTCCACCATGTAAATTGGTAGTAAAATCCAAAACTAAGCAATGAATTATTGCCGGGATCCCAACATTATCTCATCACGTCCATCAGCCTTCGAAGTTGTGCATGTTACGTGGATTTTGTGCATCATCCGCGGCATGCATACGGACGTATTTGTTCGTTTTTTGTTTTTAAACAGCATCGTCTGTCAAAGCTTAAAACAATAATACTGACCTCTGTAGAGTGGGCGACTCAATATTGATGGCCATAGTCATCTTTCTTATGGTCAGCAACACTCCGTTTGACAGAAACAAAGATGGCCAATGAAATTGAATTAAAACAGACATAAATGCGAGCTTTTTCTCCTTGAAACCTGTAAGCTTGCTCAATTGAAAATAGTAACCACTCACTCGGAATTATGACATTATTTTAAATTGAATATCGGGTATATAGCAGCCTTTGTCTATCTATTGTGTCCATGGCCATGCACAAGGAAATCTTTGATAATGTCATTGATGTCCTTGTTTTGAAGTGAAGTAATCATGTATGCATATGGGTAATGCTCAGCTGGCCCACCTGCGTGTTGAATGCAATTAGTACTCTAGGAGTTCCCGGTAAAAGCTAATGGGTAATATGGAAAAGCCCGGAATTCACACGATTACGACGCCTGCAGTGCTTTCAAAACCTCCTTCCGTGGTTTGGTGCAACTAAAATAAAGTGACTGAACTTGAAGGTTCCGGACTGCTTTTTATAAAACGAGTATGTTTAAGGGTTGATTGGTTATAGACTGATACAATTAATTTCAAACGGGAATTGAAAGATAGTCATCCCATAAAAATGAGCACAGAGTTGGTTGGCCGATAATGCCAGCATTAGGCAAACGCACTGACGCGTCTGATGCAAGATTTACGAACCAAACTAACGTCGAGGACCGATGAACTGCATAAAGAACGAGAAAGAGCAGGCTGTCAGTGGCTGATGAAACAACACAATTAATTCAGATTTATTCATTATTTGTTTGTTTTTCGGTTATTGCGATTCGCTGCTTAATCAAGCTCGAACAATATGAAGGACTCTGCCCAAAATAAATCTCCAGGGCTGAGCTTCAAACCTGTTAAGGGTTGACATTAACATCCCAAAGGGATAGAAAAGAATAGGCAAGGAAGCCAGGCACTCAACGTCACTGTGACGTTATAAACGTCTTCCAGTTTGCTTCATATACCTAGACCTAATCGTATATGGCGAGTGTGTCCATTACAACCTTTTAAAAAGTAGTAATACGGGGTCAAGCGAATTTGTGTCAGTCAGTCACTGTATTACTGTGCATGCAGTGCCTCCTGGCGTTTAAAGCACCTCCTTGCTCTACAGTGCTAAAACTTTTAAAAGAAAATGTGGTACCGGCAAAAAGCCTATTAAATAAATAAATAAGTCGCCGCCCAAAAATTAATAACTTTTTATAGAGCGCTTTATGTACGGGAGGGCGCCTCAAAGTGCTATCATTGTTAATTTATTTCCAGACAGGTTTTTGATTTTTTTAAAGAGCCATCGGCTGCTGCGCATTCATGCAGCAGCAACACCAGGGCAAACCCCTTCTTTTCTCTTTGCGAGGCCCTAACTGGATTATTTTACGTGCATGACACGACACGCTGGCTGAACCAACAACTTTATATCCCATTCGAAGGACGTAGCAAAAAGGCTTTTAGGTACCACTACCACTACCAGCTGTTGTTAGGTACATGGCGTTTTTATCTTCCGCTGGTTCCAGTTTACGCACGATCATTGTATTGCAAAGTTTGTTTAACTTATAAAATCGTGTATAAAACCCGGTCGTACTACAGTGTACTTGTAAGGTTTAAATTGATGGGCACCAGACTGGGTTATATTCACTTCGCTGGTACCCTTAAAATGTGTACAAGTCCAATGACAATTAACATTGTGTTACCAACTGAGTTCTTAAAAACATGAAAACATGGCAGCGCCCTATAAACTGTAAAAGTCCCCATCTTATGCTATAGTACAAAATCATCCGTTTGTCATTCGTCAGGTGTTGTGAAATAGACAATACAGCAACATGGTGAAAGAACAATTCAGAGAGACAGACGTTGTCAAAAAAATGTAAGTTGGTTTTCTTGTTTTCCTGTTGCAGCAGAAAATAGGTGAAACCATGGATGGAGGAGGTAATGTTAATAAATGTATGTTACTAAGTATGTAGTGATTGTGTTTATACATAAACCACTCACTCAAGCATGTCCGCGGCTGGTCAGCGTAGGCGGGCCAGCTGCGAGCCAGTCTTGAATCCAGTCAGCAACACTACCGGACGTCTGTCCATCTGTGTCGGTGTTATTAGACTACTAGGCCGTACGGTGTAAACGAAAAGATGCCTGGAAAATGATTTCCGTTCCGACCCCCGTGGGTCTACTTTTTGAAGGTATATTTTGTGAGTTGTAGACATACTAAACACTATACTAAAAGTTCTCCAAAAAATATCCAGTCAAATTTGCAAAAACGTTGTTGGGCGCAATCTGTGAAAATGCGTGCGCGCAATGTGCGAACTGAAGTCTTCCGACACACACAAATCAAATTGCGCGGCTGAGACACGGTATTGACCATGGGCAGCGCGCCGTATCGATTCCCCCCGTTGGTGTGTGGGCCGTAAAACATTATTATAGGCCTATATCCTTTATTTTTTTTAAATAAAATAAATAAAATTGCGTCGCGTCTAACATCAATTGTGTGGTTTAGGCCATGTTTAAAACTGTAGGCCTATTTCTCAAAAACTAGACTATCGTGTCTTTTTAACATCACTGAATGGTTAGCCATCAAAGGTTTGTGCCAAGAATAATTAAAGAGAGCTTAAAAAATGTATAGGCTAGTCATTGAACAACAAGGATGGAATGATGAGTCGCTCCAATTATTGTCAACAAAATTAAGGAACTGACAATTTTTTGTCTTATTCTTTTGACCTTTGATTTCTAATTAATAGGATACTTTTCCCCTAAAACATCTATCACTGTTATTGCAAAAAAAATATCATAAGGCCTAAGGTAAACTATAAAAAAAAAAAAAAAAAAAAAAAAAAAAAAAGGGGGAAATGTTTGTTTTATTAAGTTAAAACATTCCCCTTTACCACTTATAACCCCCTTTTCTGTGAGGGTGCATGCAGACATCAAAGAAAAAGTATGTTTAACTATCGCCTTTTGACTTTTCGAGGGAGAACATTGTCTCCCACTGAAAACAACATCCATAGGATGGTTTTCAATGCTTTTCTGATCATTTTTCTGTCGATGTCTCTCGCCGGAACACTATTAATGGGCAGGAAAGTACCTATAGGCACACCGTCTCCCTTTTTCTCATGATCCTCCCTCCTTTCCGCCTCCCCCCTCCCACACACACCTCTTTCTTGTGGATTTTCCCTTACCAGGCCCGTAACTAGGGGGTGAGCCGCTCATAGTATAATTTTCTTTGTTCATCCCAAAATCATTTAAAATTTACCCAGTCAAATTCCCTTGTGGTGAATTCAATATCTGGCTGCAGCTTCCCAGGTTGTATCGTACTTGGATGTGATCCCTGGCTACACTTTTTGAATAGCTTCTGACTGGTAATTACCCCCCAACAAGGATAATTATTGACAAAAATAGGGAGACGGCCAACATAGGTCTAGATAGCTCAGTTGGTAGAGCGCCGGTACGTTAATCCGGAGGTCGTTGGTTCAAATTTCACTCTAGCTAGTACATTTGTTTTGTTCAACCCAAACTCGTTTAAAATTTACCCAGTCAGTTTCCCTTATGGTTTATCATTTGATAAAAAGATTAATAAATAAATAAAAAAGCATCAATAAAAAGGCATAAATAAATAATTAAAAAACCCACCAAGATCAAAAAAGGAAGAAAAATTCCACACAAAATGTAAAAAAATGGTGCCCCCAAATAACCCAAACAAAAACTAACAAATTTACAAAATTGGCTGGAATTGGGCCTTCATTATCCAAAAAAAAGTAAAAATCCAGCGCCCCCACCCCCTCCTTCTCGTCGACGGGCGCCGCTAATTTATAACGTGCCGATGTCCTTTTCTTTCATATTCGCCCCCCCCCCCAAAAAAAAATATTAATAATAAATAAAGATAACAATAAAATAAAATAGATAAATAAAAAAAATTAAAAATCGCCCCCCCCCCCCTAAAAAAAAAAAGGGTTAGAAGAATAATTTATTTTACAGGCCTGCCCCTAACAATTGTTTTTGTATCCCCCACCCTCTTTAGAACTGTATATAGGCCCTATGATGACGCCTCATTTCTTCAAGCTTGCCTTAAAGGCCCTATACACTATTGGTAAGATCGAAAAACACAATGTTCACAGATTCACACATAACTTACATGGTTTAAAGTAAGTAATGGTAGAAAGGGTTCCTTAAAATATTTCTGCCTAAAATGCTATCGTTTCTGAGAAATGAGTAAAACAATGGATTTTATCGCGCGCGATAATAAACTCGATGTTTGAAAAACAGAAAACACATAAGGTCTCTTTTCACTATTTTCTCGTGACCTCGATGACCAATTGAGCTCAAATTTTCACAGGTTTGTTATTTCATGTATGTGGTTGATTACACAAAACATGAACACTGTCTGTGATTATTTTTTCAGCTCTGCCAATCCTGTATAATACCTTTAATACATGATTCTCACTCAACACTGGGAGAAGCTACATGTACATTTTCAATAATTTACAAACATTTATTATTTATTTAACATTTATTTACATGTTGAACATTTTAACTGCGTTACGGTCCTACATGTATTTTCTTTGCATGTCCTTGTTCTCTAATAAAAATTAGCGCATGAGGTCCTTTATGCACTGTATGCTGTATAGGCCTATATCGAGTACGGGGCCTACTATCAAAAGATGCTGTGTTTTTCGTGATCTCACACACATGATCTCATCTCATGACGACGCGCTTGAACACGGCCTCCTGCATGATTTTACTCTTCCCTGAAAATATATTGTGCTTTCTCAGCTTTGACAGATTTTAGGTGAACAAAACACTTCGGATTTATCACGGAGTCTTTCTCACCCGAGCGAGGCATGGGCGCCGCCATGTTTGTTTTGGGGTGTCACATGACGTGTGACCTAGGATGTGATTGGCGAATTTAGATCACATGGTGACTGTGCGCAGGTGTTTCAAATAAAATGTAACGAGCCGACGTATCACAACCGTAAACAGTGTTCGATCGCTGTCGATTATCTAGTGCAATGTTTGGTCGATAATTTCTCAAATTTGACTGGCGTTTTTGTGGAGAACTTTCGGAATCGTAATCTCCAGCAATTACTCTGTTAAAAACTGTAGAGTTATCTTAGACCCACAGGGGTCGGAACGGGACGACAAGATACAGTTTACCCCGTATGGCCTATACCAAGACTCACCCTATTATCGCCAGGAAATACCACATTGGCGACGAGGATGGGATAATTGATCTTGATGCAGATACGGTGAATCTTAAGGGGAACCACATCCATGATCCAGGACCAGGCGCAAATAAAAAAATGAGGAAAAACAACAATGAACAGTTCTCTGTACAAAGAGTGGTACTTAAAAAGAAATTGGTAGTCCCCCCAAATACCGAAATCAGAGCAAAGGTTAGATTTTCTTACCCTTCAGACAAATCATTTATTATTCTTGGTCCAGAAAGATGTCACAAAGGGGTTTTAGTTCCGTATACACTACTGGTCAATCTAGGCAATTCAGATACAACTACAATATGCCTTCGAAATGACAGTAACACTTACGTTCATCTTAAAAAGGGTCACAAGATAGGAAGAGCTGAGGAAATTGAATGCGTCCTTTCTAATAACATTTATGATGGTTCCAGTGGGGACGACCGGCGTTTGTTGGTTGACCCTCTGACTATCTTTCATGGTTTGATGATAGTTCTCATGGGGATGTTGACCGGCCTTTGATGGTTGACTCCCCAATCCCAGTTGATATACACGGTGAGAGCTCCCATGGGGAATATACTAGGTTAAGCAATTCACCTTTTAGGGTACGACAGGTTGATGAGGTTCCCGCACACGTTATGGAGCTATGGGAAAAGTCGCGAAAAAGTTTAACTAATGACCAATCCAACAGATTAGCTAGCGTGTTAACAGAATACGCTGATGTCTTCTCAAAAGACGATAATGATTTAGGCCGATTTTCAGGAATCAAACATCGAATTAATACCGGAGACGCAAACCTAATTAGACAAAATATGCGTAGAACACCACTGGGTTTTGAGGCTGAGGAAAAGGTGCATCTCAATTCCTTACTGGCATCGGGTGTGATAAGGCACTCCACTTCTGCGTGGGCGTCACCCCCGGTGCTTGTGAGGAAGAAAGATGGCAAAGTGCGCTATTGTATAGATTATCGGGCCCTTAATGAAGTAACACATTAAGATGCCTTCCCTTTGCCTAATATTGAAGAATGTCTAGATATATTAGAGGGGACAGAATTTTTTACTACATTAGACATGAGTAGTGGATATATTATTATCAAATTGAAATAAACAAGGATGATATGCACAAAACTGCTTTCACTACTAGATACGGCTTGCTCGAATACATGTACCAGCGAATGCCATTTGGGCTTTGTAATGCCCCCGCCACTTTTCAGCGCGCTATGACTTTAATACTTAGAGGCCTAACTTGGGAACATGTTTTGGCATATTTAGATGACATTGTCATCTTAGGGAAAGATTTTGATGATTCATTGGAACATCTTATCGAGGTTTTAAAGAGGTTTCGCCTTCATAACCTGAAACTTAAAGCTAAGAAATGCCAACTCTTTCAAAAAGAGGTAATTTTCCTAGGAAAATTAGTGAGTACTCAAGGAGTCGATACCATGCCCGATATGGGGCAGAGGGAGGCCCCCCCAAACTAACCCTAACCCTAACACACTCTTCCCTCTTGTATACAGAAGCACCCCCCCTAAAATTCTCAAAAGAATTCCTGAGATTCCCAGAACACAATGAAGACACAATAGAGGGGGGGCCTCCCTCTGCCCCATATCGAGCAGCAATTGTAGGAGTCTCACCTAACCCAGAGAGTTTATCTACTGTTAGAAATTGGCCTAAACCCTCTTGTAGCAAAGACGTGGAGAGGTTCCTTGGGTTTGTCAATTATCATAGAGCTCATATAAAGAACTTCGCCGAGTTTGCAAGTCCACTCTATGCGCTGACAAAGAAAAATACCAATTTCACATGGAGCGACAAACATGAAGAGGCTTTCAGGCAATTTAAAGAAATACTAACCACGAGCCCAGTGCTGGCATTCCTGCGAAATAGCAATGAACCGTTTATTTTAGACACCGACGCGTCGGAAGTAGCAATTGGCGCAGAGTTATTACAAATTCAGGACGGGGTTGAGCGTATAATTGGTTTCGGCAGTTATATACTTTCCCCTGCCCAGCGAAAGTACTGCACAACCTGTAAAGAACTTTTTAATAGCGATAGTCCGTAATTCTATGTAAGAACTGACCACAGCAGTTTGGCATGGCTCATGCGGTTTAAGAATCTTTCGGGAATGTTGGCGCGGTGGCTCGAGGAACTTAGTCAATACGACATGACAGTCATCCATAGGAAAGGGAAACAACACACAAATGCAGATTCTCTATCTAGAATTCCTTCCGCAGAGCCTCTATGTGATTGTTACTTTGCAGGGTGCAATGCTAATGATCTTCCATGTGGTGGGTGTCGATACTGTCTAAAAATGCACAAACAATGGTCACGTTTTGAGGATGACGTCGACGACGTCATCCCTTTAGCTGTTCGAGAAATAACAGTACCAAACCCAGCTCATGCAGACAGATTACCCATGCAGACAGATTACACATTGGGCGATTCAGATATTCCTGTCCGACGTTCGTTGGACGAGGGTTTTGCTCTTGATACCGCTTTTGGCCTTTCAGGACCCAGTGAACCTTGTACTGACATTGAGGGACAGACCTATCCTTTTGCCCGGCGTTTGTTGGGTGATGAGGATAAGACATCCCCCTTTACTAAGTACACACACACAGATTTAAGGAAACGGCAACTTGAAGATCCAGATTTAAAACATCTCATAAAATGGATAGAAACAGCCACCTCTCCGTCTCAGGATGAATTGCAAGTTCTGTCCCCTGCTGTAAAGTTTTTCTGGATGAATAATTCTCTGCTAGAAATGAATGAAGGGGTTCTGTACTACAAATGGATTGAAGATGATTCGTATAGATTGTTATTCATAGTTCCAATTATAATGCAACGAGAAGTGCTTGAACTCAACCATGACTCTAAAATGGCCGGTCATCCGGGAATTACTAGAACAATTCAGAAATTAAAACAGTCATGCTTCTGGTATAAACTGAATGAACATGCCTCTCTTTATGTAAAATCTTGTAAAGAGTGCAACCTAAGCAAAAAACCTTCAAGGAAGGCGAGGGCGCCCCTTGAGAAGTTTCATGCAGGGGCCCCTTGTGAACGCATTCATATAGACATCTTGGGACCTTTTAAACCATCTAAAAAGGGCAATCAGTATATCCTCATGTTAATTTGTCAGTTCACAAAATGGGTTGAAGCTTACCCGCTGCCGGATCAAAGGGCAGAATCTGTTGCTGAAGTCATGATTGATAATTTCATTTCAAGATTTGGTTGCCCCCTCCAAATTCACAGCGATCAGGGTGCAAATTTTACTAGTTCCCTCTTTCAGGCCATTTGTGACATTCTCGGCATTGTTAAGACATCGTCCATGCTCCAATGGCCAAGTGGAGAGATATAACAGAACCATCTTGCAAACTATGAGATGTCATTTAAAAGGAAATGTTCATGAATGGGATGAAGACCTCCCAATATTGACCGCTGCCATACGTGCCCTTCCAAACCGTCAAACTGGCTTAACACCAAACATGCTCATGCTTGGTCGAGAGGTTGTTCAACCAATAGAATTAGTATTCGAACTTAAAGGTTGTAATAACATGCAGAATAAACCATCTCATGAATATGCCCAAAAACTGAAAGACAAAATGCTTAAGGTTCATGCTCTGGCTAGAATTACGACCTGAGCCAAAAGTATTCTCAATTCGAAGAGGGAGATATCGTTTATAAATTAAACAAATCTTCCAAGATTGGCCAGTCTCGGAAATTGCAGCCCATATAGCACGGGCCATATTTAGTCATGAAATCCCTCTCCCCAATACTCTACAAATTACGAGATAGAAAAAACCCCACGATCTCCTTAAGAAATGCGAAGACCGTGATATCCCCTTTTGGTTGCGGCGATTACGTAACAGACTGATGGGAATTGATGGTCTTGAAGACAACGATACAGAGCATGTGTATGATTTGAACTGTTTAGCTCAGCCACTTCTAAATACAAGCCCTTGTGAAAAGGCAGGCACTTCATACACTGTAGTTCCCCAGCCTAAGATCACAACTAGGAGTGGTAGGGAAATTAACCGCCCTACACGTTACGGATGGCAAACCCCTACCATTAGCGTCTATTAGGACGAGGAAATCCTTTAAGCTGGATTTCTAGCATTAATTGAAGCCAACATTTTCTCAGATTAAATTTGTGTTTTTGAGTAAAAGTTCTGGCGGAAACGTTCAGTAATTATGAAGTTTTTTTTTTTTTTTTTTTTTTTTTCGTATCTAGAGAACCAGATATTACTTTGTCCAATTAGTATTTACGGAAAGTATCCAGAATATGAAGGAAGTGGATTTCGTTCCCGACAACAATGAAGAAGGCTTGGAGGACGAAGACACCGCCAAGCAGGTTACAGAGGTAGCGGACGATCAGGGTGCAACAGATACAGAGACCGAGGTCGCCCGTGTAGTGATGGAAAGGAAAATGAAACTTCAGCTGTGCCCCCAGCCTGGATGCGGTATCCACACCAATAACAGACATACTAGTACGTTTTTCCCGTATTTCGTACGTGTTTTCGTAAAAAATACGGGTGAACAGGTTTTGCAAAAAAATACGGTTTTGACCAGCACTCCCACATGAAATTGTAATATAAATATCTGATTATGGCTTCGACCTCGTCAAATAAAAGGAAGCAGTCATTTAAAGGAGAATATTCAGCGAAGTGGGACTTCATAAAAGCGTCCAAAAAAGGGAGAAAATAATTAATTTATCAATAATTGAATAAAGCATCCCTCAGTCACATCATGGATGGATGGAGGTACGCAGGAGATGTTTTTTTGTTAATATGCAGGTATGATTGTGTCAGATATCTTTCAAAAAATATAAATTTCCGGCTAAAAGGTTGCCCCAAATCGTCCGCTTGCGACTTCTCTTGTCCACTCTTGTTCATCTGCACAACGAATTGGACAAACTCTTGCGCAATCTGCAGTTTGCACCATGCAGAATCGGCAGCTCCCATTGCCTATCGAGTAAAGGTTTGCGCAATTTTCAGATTGCGCATTGTCTTGTACACCATGCGCGCTGTGTACTTCACGAAACACGACGCGACGACCGTGGATCACAAAATCATGAGACCAAAATCACGGAGATATCAGTGGATGTGTTCTGGTTTTTTAGTTCAATTTTGTTAAAAACATGTTAGGTTGGTCAAAGTCTGACATTTAATTTTTTAATTCATTCCCACAGGTTTACAGGTGAAATCTGACCCAGCCCTTGGGTCTCTGTCCACCCCACCTCGCAGACAGTGGAACCACACACTCCATAGCACTTCGCTTAGTCTCATCCGTATTCTAATTCTCATCCTTATTTTAACCATAGAGCTCTATGTTTTAACCATCCTCACCAGCATACATGTATAGTGTAAACATTTCATTAGTTTGCAACCATCAATACCCCCAATTTAATTTATATAAATAAGGTTTTGAGACCAAATACTGGTTTTCCAGTTATCAAAAAAATTTATAAAAAATTAGTATCAAATGAGTGCTTACTGTTTATTTTTTATATTATTATAAAATTCTGGGAATGAAACCAATTATTAGGCCTGTAATTTCATCTTTGAGAGGACAAGTTCATTTTCATTTTGCAAAAGGCACTTCAATTGTAGAATGTTAAAGTCTGGGAAACTTTTGAAGGGGCATCAAGGCCAAGACCATGGGCAATGGAGGCCATGGCTTCTGTACCCTCCCTGTAATTCCAGGCCTGCAAGAATGCCTCATAAGTGGACTTGATCACTGTAGCTCGCAAGCCTAAGGAAACCTGAAAACAAGGGTGCTTGCTATTTGAACCAGAAACACTGGGTTTGATCCCTATTCTTCCCTGATAAGTGGTCTGGGTTCTACTATGTGCACTACCAATACACGGAACCTAAGGCTCAATGTGCCATCCCAAGGACGAATCATTTATGGTAAAGTATCTTGCTCAAGGACGCAAATACCATAACCAAGACTCAAATCCCCACTCTGCTGATCAGCAACACCAGTGCTCTTAACCTCTCGGCCACAACATGCCACAAAATGAATAGTTTATTATTTTAAAGTTCATACCATTACAAATCCTTCAGAGAAATATTTCTCTCTGAGACATTTGCAAAGTAAAGGAAATAGCTTTTGACTCCCCACAAGTTAAGGTGACTTATTTTGATTGCCTTCTCCTTTATAAATCTCCAGGGCTGTGGGAGTAGTCTTCTTGCTCAATCAGAACGACAATCATTCCTTGATGCCCTGAGGAGGCCAACATTAACTTATCTTCAGCGTAAAGGGTTGAAGAAGAAGATTAATGAGAAGTGTCGCAAACAGCAGATCTGCCTAAAATGTGGAATGTTTAATGGTGAGGGAAGATATAACTTGATGCTTGTACACAAAAGCATTCATTGTCTGAACAATAACTCAAGGACTTTGCATATCAAATCAAAACTTGAAATCCTCCAGAAGGCTACTGTTTTTGGACCCCAAGGTCAAATGTCAAGATCAAGTAATGCTGTCCAAGAAACAACTAAAAAAAGAGATTTTTCTCAGCGGGGCATTTATGTTTGTCAACACACCAATGTTCTTGTTTTTCTTTCTTATTTCTGGTTTCATATCCCACCTGAGAAATATGGCTTTTCATTCACAGTACTCTGGGGAAAGTTTTGAGGCCCCAACTAGGGGCAAAACAGGACTTTGCCACGGTGTAATTCCAGGCCTATTTACTTTCTCCCTGAATCCTGTGAATTACTCAAGTTTGATTTGAACCCACGACCTTTGCCATGCTAGAGAAGATGTCTTACCTCTCAACCACCGAGCTAGCCTTGTGGCTAGAGACCGCCGGTACAGAATATTGTTTGTGTTTTTAAACCAATGTGTTTTCCAATATTCTTTCTATTCTCGGTACTTTCACAAGTCCTGTTTCTTTTAAGTAGAAGTTTTTGTTTGTTTTATGCTTTCAGAAGAGTTTTCACACTGCACAGCCATTTCTTTGTTTGTTTTCCAATCTCAACCAGTGTAACCATAATGAGGCTTGGAGAGACTAAAAAATAGTCTGGCCCCTCTTGGGTATCAAGGGAATGAATGTTTTACTACAGGACACCGGGAACAAAACAAACAAATTGGTAGCTTGATTGTATGACATTTGAACATAAAGAAGCTTGGGTTAAAAGGAAAGTTGATATGTAATATTTCTAAATCAATAGCAAGAGAAACTATTAGTGTTTATAATTATAACTAAGAAGTTTTGGAGACCGTCAATATCTAATATGTTAATAACATTACCTGCATGAATATTCTTTACAGGTCAGGTCAAGAAGTGTGGCACCTTGAAGATAGTCCATGAGAAGTACAAGAGTACTCGACGAGGAAGAGAGTCGGCCCTGGTTCAACTTCAAGCAGATCTTGATACAGCGAAGAATCATAATAAAGACCTTGAACCACTCCTATCCAAAGCTCAGGTAAGAGAGTTGAGTTTTCCTATGCATCATGCATACTTAAAGCTAGGGTCATAGTTTGGTTTTACTCAACAGAATACTGATTTATGGGCAAAGAAAGTTACAACAAAAGTCACATGTGAAAGTTTCAGCTGAATAAAGTGTCTGTTTGCTGAGAAAATGGCATAAAACTGAGAGTTTTTTTTCTTCACAAGAACGGAGTATCCATCCATGTTTAGTAAGGTTGACAGCGGATACCAACTACATCCTGATCGCAGCATTCTTGAATGGACCCAAACCCTCCGCAATCTGAGAAACAATTCATGCATGAATTGTTTTTCAGATTCATATGTTTTTGGATGAAAAATTATCCAAGCCATATTATTTGGAAAGGAATCCTTTCTCAAAATGACTTTCAAAAGATGCAGTGCTTCTGCCAAGTAGTAAGTTTTTGTGGTCATTAATGTTTGGAGTATTTACCAATCTATGACCATACCTTTAAAAACAAAGTATGGGATTAGGAGTTATTGGTAGAAGTTGAAAACTTGATTATTAAGCTACATGTACATGTACCAATCCTCCAGAAAAATACCTTTATCTGAATTTGGCCCAATAAGTCAGACCTGCTCTCGATAATTACCTGTTGTTAAATAATGAGCATAGTATTTGAAAGACTTTTGATTGCCATCGTATGATGTAAAACACAATGTGAAAGCCTCATTGAGTTCAAATTACATCGTATAATATAACGCACAATGTGAAAGCCGTCATTGGGTTCAAATTATATGATATAATATAATGCACAATGTGAAAGCCTCATTGAGTTCAAACTATATGATATAATATAACGCACAATGTGAAAGCCCTCATTGAGTTCAAACTATATGATATAATATAACGCACAATGTGAAAGCCGTCATTGGGTTCAAATTATATGATATAATACAGCACACATTGTGAAAGCCCTCATTGAGTTCAAATTACATCGTATAATATAACGCACAATGTGAAAGCCCTCATTGAGTTCAAATTATATGATATAATATAACGCACAATGTGAAAGCTGTCATTGGGTTCAAATTATATGATATAATACAGCACACATTGTGAAAGCCCTCATTGAGTTCAAACTACATTGTATAATATAACGCACAATGTGAAAGCTGTCATTGGGTTCAAATTACATTGTATTATATATCGCATGATGTGAAAGCTGTCATTGGGTCCAAATTATATGATTGGGTCCAAATTATATGATATAATATAATGCACAATGTGAAAGCTGTCATTGGGTCCAAATTATATGATATAATATAACGCACAATGTAAAAGCCTCATTGAGTTCAAACTACATCGTATAATACAGCACACAATGTGAAAGCCGTCAGTGGGTTTGTCAGACCATATGGACATATTATCTTAACAATGATTGAATCAACAAACAAGACAATAACAACCACAATATGGTACATTCCATAGAAGGTCACATTGTACATAATAAACCTAAATGTGTCCTTCCTCCATTGTTTAGTTATAAACAATTTAAAAACCTAAAGAAAAAAGACCTTTCCATTGGTTGTAGCTTCATCTTATTAAAGAGACACGTTGGGCAATTTGGGCTATAAAAAAATGAATGGTTGGAAAGATTTTTTAAGTGTAGAAAATAATGATTCACACAAATATGCCTCAAGATTGTGTGGTTTTTCTTTTACTTTGTGAACTAACAAGGTTAGCCATTTTGTAGAACCAAGTTTTTGACTCCACTTAAAAGCATTTCAACATGGACATGCAAGCTCAAAAGAAAAACAATTTGAGTTGATTGTAATTATGTTAGATTTTAGGCATTGCATGGTGAAGTATCAATGTATATTTGGTTAGGATAACACCATGTGCTAAGTAGAGACGGAACTTTTTATGTCCATTTTTGATGGAAATTTGAGGGTGATTAAAAAAACAAACAAAGAAAAAATGACTGAATCAGCTCAAATTATTTCAATCTTTGAAGCCTGTCTGTCTGATCCACATGTTGAAACACATGTTGAAACACATGTTGGGTGTTTTCAGGTACTTAAAAAATCTACAACCACTGGAAAGGTTGCTAACTCCAAGTGGTACCCTGTATTGTGTTTCCTGTTATGAAGCCATTGCAAACTGCTTACACTGTGGACATTTCAACCCTATCAAAGTCTTTCTAAAATGCTAATTTTAGATGTCCGACAATGGTGTTTCATGTATTGCATTTAAACCCCCCAATATTGTTTGATCATTCAATATTGTCCACTGTGGTTTTGAAGGATAGATAAATTATGGCAGCTTGCAATACATATGGAAACGTTGTATCATCCGCTCAATCTGACTTGCGTGCATAGAATGAAGTTTTCTAAAAAGTGCGTAGCTTTCCAGCATTGGGGTGCCCGGGAGTCACTTGGGAAATCTTTCATAAAGTATAATATAAAACAATAATATGACACCTTCTCTGTACTTTGGTCGGAAAAAACATAGTAATCCAGCACAATGTCGTCCCTTTTTGCGTTGGAGAAGAGCAAAATAGCGAGTTTCAATTGCACTTGGGCCGCCTCGCAAGCCCTCACTCGTTCCATTGTGGTCAGGCGGCTTTGGGGTGAGCGGCTAATGAATATACTAATCTTTAGCTTTCTTCTGGTATAAAACTTCTTTTGATTGGTTGTATATTGTTGTCGGAATAAAGGAAACCTAAACGCTTGACCAATAACCTTCAGCGTCTGAATTGACATTTTGACCTGGAAGTCCCGGATGCACGCGCACATAAACAGGCTCTAATGACGTCGTCATCGCTAATTCGGCGTCTTTTATCGTAAAATGCTACACTTTCACAATGTTTATACATCTTTTTTAATTAGTAGTAAAATATACTTGGGTTTTATTAAATGAGTAATTTTAGAATAAGAGCCATTTTACTTTTTTATTTTACTGGATCGTACCATTAAAGTTGCAGGGTAGAAAGATGCATTTTCCAACCGCGCCAAATTTCATTTACGTATCGACAGTGTGTTTTTTGTTTAATCTTTTTGATTCCAAAGAGTTTTTATGTTAGTTAACTTATCTGCCAAATAAGATCATCAACTTATTGCTGCTGTTTTATTCATTATAATGCTAAAAACCAGTATGTCCAAAAAGGCAGTTTTATTTTGTTTGATCAGCTTACAGTTTTATTTACTTATACCATTTGAATACTTATCGTGTCGTTTTATAGTTTCATTCAATTTAAGTCAATAAAATACTATGTTCTGCACAACAAAAAACAATGTTTGTCCCTATTGTACATGTACAGTGCCTCTCCCCTCATTGTGTCACAGTTAATTTACCCATTCACATAATGGAACTACCTGCCCAATGAAGTCAGTGGCCCGTGACTCCTGTACACAACACTGTGTGGGACTTAGTTTGTGGTCAATTTCTTTAATGAGACAAATCCACTCAAATGTTTCCATATGGATATCATGTGGTGAATGAATATAATAATAATTATAATAATAATGATTTGCAGTTCTTATACATGTATGTATAGCTCTTTTCACACCCAAAGGGCACCCCAAAGCCCTCATTATTATTCCTACAGATATTTTATAAATTATAACACCCATTTATTGATCAAATAAAGTTAAAACACACAGTCAAAGATAAATTAACCAATTTTTGTAAGTTATGCACATAATTGAGCAGTGGAGTTAGGGTGGTATTTACTAACCCCCTAACAGTTTTTACCAGACATTGTACACTTGTGTTAAGGGTGAACCCTGCACAAATAATCAGAGCTTATCACACATTAGTGTTGGGTAAAATCAAACTAATATAAAGTATTCAAAATCATTGATGGTTTATTTTTCCGATCTGATTTGTCACAGGAATGCTTGAATCCGCTGACTGTCTTCAACCTGTTCAAGAGAATTCCACAAGAGGTACAAGCGTTACATGTTTATCAGTGAAATTGTTTGTGTGATTCGCATTACTTTGGTCACATGAAACAATTCAGATTTTCTTAATGATTGTTGTATCTTGTAATCTGTCACTCTATGTGACAGATTTCAACGTAACAAGCGACAACATTAAGACAACCTCGGGCAGATTTCACAAGGAGCTAAGGTTGATTTCTAGGAGCTGAGCTAGGGTCACCTTTAAGGGGAAAATAATGACAGAGTTGTATTGTTTTGAGACGGGGGTTGTTTTTCCCCTGCAGGATATTCCGTTGTTGGTGATGGCAAGTGACAGCAGTCGGCCACAAGATTTAATCTTAACCCGTCTCAGTACTGGTTCCACCTCTGTGTATTAGACCCTCCGTCATCTCCGAACTCAAATCAGGAACGTAAGTTAGAAACTTCTCAAAAAGGATGACCCAACACTTTTCAGTGAAAATGTAAATAATTTTGTTGGGGTTCGGCAGCGATGTTTGGATGGTTTATTGTTTCTATTGTAAAGTGCCCCTTCTGTTTCTGATCAGCAGAGTGTGGGATTTAGTCCCGGTCTGGACACTTGTGTCCTTATGCAAGACACTTAACCAATATTGCATCATCCTTCGGGTGTGACTTAAAGCTGTAGGTCCTGTGTGTTGTATAATGCATATAAAAGAACCCAGTTCACTTTTCATTAAGAGGTGTTTGCTCCAGTGTTTTCTGTTGTGGTTGGCTGCATATTGCGCCACAGCACCTTATAAAAGTTATAAACCATTACATGGTGCTGTGTAAATATATTGGTCTTGTATTTTTGAACAAAGTTCCACATACCTTGTAGAACAAATACTGAGAGATTTGAGATGCCTTTGGTTGTGCTAAAGCGCTAAAAAGGAACAGCGTATCAATATTTTTTCAAAACGTTTGTTCTGTGTATTTTCATCTTGATTTATATTTGATTTTCAATTCTTTTCTTCGACCCATCCACACACATTTTAAAAGAAAACTGACTGGCCCCTGATGTTTGTGGTCCCTTCATTCTGTCCCAGACCCTCTATTTTTATATGAATAAACTTTAGTACCTGATATTTTTGATAAAAGAAATGAAGATGATCTGACGGTCAAACTAACAGAAATAATCTTCCTGAACGATGTCATCAAGAAACATCAACAAGCTGGTGCTAAGATGTCCATGATCATGGGAAGGAAACTCCTTCATGAAGTCAAGATATAAGACTTTTCTCTGTTTGATATCACTTGTTTTAAAAGTCATAGTTGTTAAGAGAACTTCTACAAAAAAATCCTCAATCTCTAAGAGTTTCTATTCTTTGAGAAAGATCTGCTGGTGTCGAAACCCAGTAGAAAGGTTTTGCGAGTCTGTGGATACATATTTGGATTTGGATATGTCAACACTTTGTGTGTTTACGTGACGCGTGACCGCGACTTCCATGTTTTACATGGACATTAACAACAGATTCGGGAGTTCATACAAATACGTTAAAAACGGATACCTTTGTGCTTATTTTAGTTGTAATTTGCCCTAGATTAAAAAAATTTCCAACAGTCTTAAGTTGAATGGTGTCATTCATGAAAAATATAGAAATAAGTTGATCTTTTGTAAGCAAAAAAAGGGGAGAAAATGCAGTTTAAACATTTTCTTTATTTTGCCGTGCTTGTTTGAAACTTTCTTTACATGTGTTTATTGAATGGGTCCAATAACAAATATTGAAACAAAAATACTACTCATTCAAATTATATAACGTAACAAGAACATATATAAAAAGTTTTTGGATTTGTTTCATTTTGCAATTTATCTAACAGGAAGATTGGGACTTCTTGCAACTCCAGTGTGCTTTGTATATCAACAGCGAAACGTCGGGAATTCCTATCAATATGCAGGTAGAAAGACAAAAATTACTTGGTCATTTTCTTTCTGGGAAAAGAATTACAGTTTTACTTATTGTGATTCGGAAGATGATTTATTGGCTCTAGAGGGCGCCCTGTACTTAGCAAGCTGATGTACAATCATCGTTAATGTAATTACAAAAAGTAATGTAAAATTATTTATAAAGAGATTGTGTTAGCATAATTAGAATACTTTATAGACATGTCACCTTGCTTACAAAAAGATTGTCCTTGTAAAGTCCAGGGTATTTCCTGGCAGGCAAGATGCTACACTGGTTATATGAGAAATTTTACAGGTTTTATTATCATTACCACATGAAATCAAGAATTATAAAAAGCTGCACAAGTTTTACAATGTGCCCCCTTTCTTATATCAAAAGTTGATAACAATTGTAACTTTCCATAACCTGTAAGATTTTAAGTTTCTTTGCATTGAGCTGTTTATTTGCCTGTCTTGCTTTTTTGTGAACCTGATGTCAAAGGTTTCAGGGTCTTCAGTTCATGATGTTTCACTTTTTCTGTTTCTACTTCTTAGCCCAAGAAAGCTACAAGAGGCTTCTGTCAAAGGTTAAAGGGCAAGCAAGGTCGTTTCCGTGGGAACTTGTCTGGAAAGAGTGGACTTCTCCAGCCGAACTGTCATCTCACCTGACCCTAACCTTAGAATTGATGAGGTGATAAACCAGACATCTTAAATTCTGAAGTTTCAGAAGAGTTTTAGCAAAACCTTTAAAGAGGGTCTCCAAGGTCAAATTAAGTTTTGTGATGCATTCATTTTTCAATAGATAGATTCCTCATGGAAAACACTTCTCTAACCTCGCGCTAATATGGAGTAAAATGTCCTTTTATTTGATTCTCTTTCAGAGCAAAACTTAAACATGGGGACATCAGACAGTAAAAACAAATGGGTCTTTATATTCCAAAGAGGAAAGTTTGAGCCAGTCAAAAGGTTAAATTTAGTGCTAAAGGAAATTCAGGAAGGAATTGACGATCTTTGTAAAAAAATGTTCTGCCTCATTGAAATGTGACGTAATTGAATGTGTGAATTTTCACAGAAATTGCAGGGTATTATAAACACATTGGCATTTTACAAAATTTTAGGGTGAGTTAAGAGACTTCTCATCCCCACTACAAGTTCATTAGGACGCTATCTATGAGTAAATCACAAAAACTGAATTTGACCCTGGAGTCCCTCTTTAACACTGCAATATTTTGAAAACATAGTGTTATGATTTTTGTTCTTTTCTTGTTGTTAGGTTGCTGTACCCATACATGTAGCAAAGATATTAACTTATCCAGAAAAGGTATTGTTTTTCAAATTCATTTTCATTTTACTTCAGTATTTATTTCCATAATGCAGATGTTTATTGCTTCTCATTGTCTCAGTGCAGGTTCTAATTTTGGCCAGGCAGGTCATTTTACAAAATAGTGTAATAGCCCACTTGCTCAAGCGCCATCTTGAAAATATACCACAATGCATAATGGGTAATTGAGTACAGTTAAAGATAAACCAAGCTGCTAAGATGGAAACCATGCTGTAGTTTACATGAAACTATACCAGGTTTTATAGTTGTGTACTGCATTGCTTCAAAATCAGCAGGCCATGATGGTTGCTAGTGTTGCTTGGACTTGGATTTGACCCAGAGCCCTTTGCATGCCTATTATGCACATTTGGACATGCTTTTGGGCTATTGCTTTGTCTTGGACTTGGATTTGACCCAGAGCCCTTTGCATGCCTATCATGCACATTTGGACATGCTTTTGGGCTATTGCTTTGTCTTGGACTTGGATTTGACCCAGAGCCCTTTGCATGCCTATCATGCACATTTGGACATGCTTTTGGACTATTGCTTTGTCTTGGACTTGGATTTGACCCAGAGCCCTTTGCATGCCTATCATGCACATTTGGACATGCTTTTGGGCTATTGCTTTGTCTTGGACTTGGATTTGACCCAGAACCCTTTGCATGCCTATCATGCACATTTGGACATGCTTTTGGGCTATTGCTTTGTCTTGGACTTGGATTTGACCCAGAGCCCTTTGCATGCCTATCATGCACATTTGGACATGCTTTTGGGCTATTGCTTTGTCTTGGACTTGGATTTGACCCAGAGCCCTTTGCATGCCTATCATGCACATTTGGACATGCTTTTGGGCTATTGCTTTGTCTTGGACTTGGATTTGACCCAGAGCCCTTTGCATGCCTATCATGCACATTTGGACATGCTTTTGGGCTATTGCTTTGTCTTTTTGATGGGACATTATTCCATTGGTCTCGTATGTCAAGTAATAAACCACAAACCAACACAAACTATTCAGAATAGGTAATGTGCACACTACCCAAGCCAATTCCCAGAAAATTCTTGGGGAATTTTGATCCCACTGCCACCCCATGTTCCTGCACACTTGATGCAAAATTCCTGAGAAAATTGAACACTGTGTATGCCAACCCCACGGTTACCTGGCTTAACCCTACTCCCAAGCAGAGTAACTGTTTCCTGAAAGTTTGCAGTGGTTAGAGTTTCAAGTGTTGAGGGGTTATTATGTTTGCTGGAAGAGTTGGTGTTTACCCTGGTGTTTCAGGCACCCTTATGTACTGGATTGCTTTAGGTTTCCAAGCTACAGTGATTAAGTTCACTTTAGAGGCACACTTGGTTTTACTACCAGAAATGTATGATAATATTTGTTTTCCCTACATTAAAGTGCCTGTATGAGAAGCTTTGTGTACTACGGAACTCACAAAATACTTGAGTATTGAGCGGTTGTTACAATTGCTGAGGGGCAAAACAAAGCATATTGTTCTTTAACTCCAGTGCAATAATATCAGTTAAACAAATGTATAGTAATTGTATAAGAATTACTTGATGATTTACTTAGGTTACCAAAGCCAATATGAGTTTGATGCGGAAGTTAGTCATCAATGGCTGTGACATCCATCCAGGTGCAAACTTCATTCAACAAAGACACACCAATAATAAGAGGTATGCCTTCTTGTATTTGTAGTCACTAATCTATTGAAACCAAAGTAAGTTTGGTTTGGACTGGTTCTTATATACAATTATCTAAAAGCATATTTCGTTTCAGAGCATATTAGTTTCAGACACATTGTCTAAGTCTTTGATAAGAACAAGTTTGGTTTCTCAATTTTCTTATTTTACTTTCTATTTTAACTTTTTTTCCCAGATTTCTAAAGTATGGAAACAGGCAAAAGACAGCTCAGGAACTAAAGGTGAACATTTTTAGAAACTAATTGTGGTTCCATCAGGGAATAAATGAGTGTTACTTCAAAAGAATTGTTTGATACTGAAGTATCTCAAACTTTATTGAGAAGAATTTAAAATAGTGTACTTTAGTTTTAGAAAACTGCGCAAAAGTGCAAATGCTAGGCGGCTATTTAAGCTCCCCCCCAGAAAATCAACAATGGCTGAAAATAAAATCAAAATGGAAAGTATCCTGCATTTACAAGATGAGAACGAATTCAATCATAAAAACATGTTGATACTATCCTGTCTTTTTTCTTATTTAAGTTTGGGGATACAGTTGAGAGGCACCTGATGGATGGAGACGTCGTCCTGTTCAACCGTCAGCCTTCCCTTCATAAACTCAGCATAATGGCTCATTTTGTAAGTCAAGTTTTTACTTATAGCAAGTAATAAACCTATATAGCCAGGAATCACACCAAAGTTTATGATACAATTTGAGAAGCAGCAGCAGAGGGATCACCTTAAGGGGATGCTACTTTTTATTTACAATTTTTACTTTTGTTTTGTTATCAAGTTTTTACTTGTTTACACACTGTTTCCTCTGCCGTTCTGTTCAATGATCCCATATGGACCATGTCACTTTGTACCTTGTGCATTGCATTGCAGTTCCTGCACTGGTCATAATAAAGAACACTTTTACATTTAGATCAAGAAATGTAACAATTAGGAATTGTAAAAATAGGAGCTGAACAAGTTTTGAGATGTGCCTCTTTTCTTCATAGCAAAAGATGATAAAAGAGGTGTGATGCGATCTCCGTAAAGTGTAATATTTCATACAGCAGTTAAAGGATGAATGGATTCTGACTGGCAGAGATATGTACACAAGAGGAAGACCACCAACATTAGGGCAAGATAGCCGTTAGGGCTAGCTAGCTCAGTTGGTAGAGTGCCGGCAAGTTAATCCAGAGGCCGCAGGCTCAAGTCCCACTTTATGCAATTTTTCTTTATTCAACCCAAAACTATTTAATTTTTACCTCCACTGAGCTGAGTACAAACTTTGCCGGCATGAAAGCCAGGCTCTTTGGCTCCTTTGGAAACATATGATATCACAGGTCACATGGTCTAACATGCTTTGTATCAAATTTTGACAGGAAAGAGTAGGGGAAATTGCATTGAGCCATTGGTTTTAATCAATTGTTTGTCAGAGGTACATGTAGATATTTTTGTGTTTAACCTAAATCCTTTTACACTTCAGTATAAGATCACCCAAAAGACTCTGATTTGCAAGAGTTGCCAACTCTCCCTGATTCGGCAGAAAGTTCCAAGAAAATAAACCAATCTTGCCATTTTTTTTATGAACAAGTTGGATAATCTCCCTGAGTATGAAAACATTTCCTTTTTTGTCTTGAATGTAATTTTGAATATCTCACTAAATATCTCCCTATTTGCAAGATGCAGTCTTAGTCAACCCTGGATTTGCATGCAATACCTCATGCCATGGGAAAATCAGTCAAACCAGGGAGTGATTTTGAATTTTTTTAGGGTGGTGTTAATAGTTAATCCAAACTTTGCTGTTCCCTCCAGGCTCGTGTGAAGCCTCATCGAACATTCCGCTTTAATGAATGCGTCTGTACTCCGTACAATGCTGATTTTGATGGAGATGAGATGAATCTACATCTACCCCAGACTGACGAGGCTAAAGCCGAGGCACTCATACTCATGGGTGTAAGTTATTCATATTAAGTTTTATTCACACTGGTTTAAGTTACTCACAAAGTCACTCATACTCATAGGTGTAAGTTACTCACTGTTAGTTTTATAACATAGCGTGTCGTGGCCGAGTGGTTAAGAGCATCGGATTCAAGTTCTGGTGGTTTAATCATGGGGATGTGGGTTCGAGTCCCGGTCATGACGCTTGTGTCCTTGAGCAAGACACTTTACTATAATTGCTTCTCTTCACCCAGGGGTATAAATGGGTACCTGCAAGGGTAGAGGTTGAAATTGTGTTTGAAAAAACCTTCGGAGCGCTACGGCAGCATAGGGTTGTATACTCCCCAGGGAGCTGAGAAAGATTAAAGGAATGTTATTGGCCCAATGACCAGGGCACAAATGTAAAGCGCATTGAGACTTTACATTGTATTGTGAAATGCGCTATAAAAGAACTAGTTATTATTATTATTATTCACACTGGTTTAAGTTACTCACAAAATCACTCATACTCATAGGTGTAAGTTACTCACTATTAGTTTTATTCACACTGGTTTAAGTTACTCACAAAGGCACTCATACTTAGGGTGTAAGTTATTCACTGCTAGTTCTACTGACATTGGTTTAAGTTACTCACAAAGGCACTCATACTCATAGGTGTAAGTTACTCACTATTAGTTTTATTCACACTGGTTTAAGTTACTCACAAAGGCACTCATACTTAGGGTGTAAGTTATTCACTGCTAGTTCTACTGACATTGGTTTAAGTCACTCATACTCATAGGTGTAAGTTACTCACTGTTAGTTTGATTCACACTGGTTTAAGTTACTCACAAAGTCACTCATACTTAGGGTGTAAGTTACTCACTGTTAGTTTTATTCACACTGGTTTAAGTTACTCACAAAGTCACTCATACTTAGGGTGTAAGTTACTCACTTAGTTTTATTCACACTGGCGCGCGATAAATACAAATAGCCCATTACTATTAATGCCGGAGCTTTAACCTACTTTCATTTCTTTATTTTCATTCCGAAAATTACCAAAATGTCACAAACGACTCTCCATATTTCTGCCCTAAATGATATAAAATCAAATCACATTTTTAACTAAGGAAATGGACTGAAACTAGTCTTTTTCACAGCCCGTCCTAAGGCTGGTACCGGCTTGTGCGCGCGATAAATACAAATAGCCCATTACTATTAATGCCGGAGCTTTAACCTACTTTCATTTCTTCATTTCCATTCCGAAAATTCCCAAAATGTCACAAACGACTCTCCATATTTCTGCCCTAAATGATATAAAATCAAATCACGTTTTTAACTAAGGAAATGGACTGAAACTAGTCTTTTTCACAGCCCGTCCTAAGCCTGGTACCGGCTTGTGCGCGCGATAAATACAAATAGCCCATTACTATTAATGCCGGAGCTTTAACCTACTTTCATTTCTTCATTTCCATTCCGAAAATTACCAAAATGTCACAAACGACTCTCCATATTTCTGCTCTAAATGATATAAAATCAAATCACGTTTTTAACTAAGGAAATGGACTGAAACTAGTCTTTTTCACAGCCCGTCCTAAGCCTGGTACAATACGAACTTCGGAAACTAGTATTAAGATAAACAAAAAGACATAGCCCCATGAATAGGGCCAATCCACTTCGTATCCTTGGCCCTAGAACCATTGCAATCATATTTTTGTGCCCGATTTTATTTTTAATCCGGGTTATGAAACTTACTGATCGAATGCTACTGTACTTGTAGAAAGCCCTAATGCTGAATTATTTTTTTAAAACATCACAGATCTTTTGGGAAAATTGTTTGCTTTTCGAATCGCGAGTGTGATTTTTTTCCCCCACATAATACTTGCGCGAAAACCATTGTCAGGTTCCCTCAACAATCCACAACAGTTATACTATCAACTGCTGAAACTTTAATGGGGACCAGACTGATTCACTCAGCGCGCTGAGCGAAGGTTTTGTGAAATACCTGTAATGCGGGTGCGCATCTCAAGCCCGTCTGCCCAAAAGATATTATGCTCAGCGCGTTATGTAAATCAGTCTGGTCCCCAATAGATCGTATAAGGGTTGTGAAATTGTTCAGGGAACCCAACTAGTATGGTTCTCGCGCAAGTTGTTAATACGTGATCAAAAAATTCACTCTCGCGACTCGAAAGGCAATCAATTTTCCCCCAAAATCCGTGATGTTTTAAAAAAAATGTTTAGCATTAGGGCTTTCTACAAGTAGGCTTACAGTAGCATTCGATCGGTAAGTTTTATAACCCGGATTAAAAATTACATCGGGCACAACAATAGGATTGCAATGGTGCTAGGCTCATTTGGCAAGGATACGAACGAAGTGGATTGGCTCTATATGGGGCTAGTGAAGACATAGCATCGTATAATCATAGAGCAAGGACCAGTCCTTGCTCTATGGTATAATCATGGTGTCTCACTCTGTTCAGAAAATCACAGATTTTTTTCGTATTCAAGAGAGAGGGTTAATATCCGTTGTGTTTCTTTCAAACTGGTAATTATCAATTGTGCAGGGCTGGGGGAGGGGGGCTAGGCCTCTAGGCCTACCCTCACATTTTCATACATTAATGTTATTGTTGCTCGATCGCACTGTCACTGAAGACAAGCACAACTTGTTCTTATCAGTAGTAACATATTATTTTTGTGTCACATTCTAATCCTCAAGTATGTGAAAACTTATAGACAAAGAGGTTAATTATATTAAAAATTGCACTATCGTTTGTCTCACCCAACAGTTTTTTCCCCCTGAATAAGTATTAATTGTAGCCTGCATTTTGATTTTTAGAACTCAGGATAGCTGATTCAAATCAATGACTTCCAACTCGAAAATATTGTTTTAATAATGATCTTGCTAAAACCAAATTTGTTAAAGTGGTCAGATATTGCATGAGATCGCACCACAGAGTATCTAGAATCCTAACTGTTCCGGAGCATTTAAGCGGGCCCCGGAACCGGCCCATGCCGTAAGGGCTTCGCGTTACGCGCTCGTAGGATCCACAAATTGCATTCACCATTTGCTGCTTGGTAAATTTTCACGCCCCCCCGTTTGGAAAATCCTGGATCCGCCCCTGGAGTAGGCATCAATTTATTCCAATCATGTAGTTTTCTAAAAACACACCACCACATCAAATAATGTGAGCAAATCTTACTGAAAACAAAAAAACAGTTTATGTTGTTGTCCAGGATTTTGTGTATGATAATATGTGTGTTTATTTTGATTGACGCATTCAAAATAAGCAGTAGTGCGTTTTGGGTTCTGGAAATGCCATCTGCTCATCTTCAGTGGGTTTTTTCCGGCAAGGTGTATTTCTGTGAGGAGTTTGTAATGAATTAATGGTAAAAATAGTGAGCTTCCATATTGAAACTAAGCACTTCATTGTTGTGATAATAACCAATTACAATGATCGTTTTTGGAATTGCGCTGGCCTGTATAAGAGCTGATAATATTATAATTCTGTACGCTGTCTTTAAGTTTATTTTTATTTCAAATTTCAACACAATAAACTCATTCAAAATGACAGATCTTGGTAAAACAGTTTTGTTTTGTATATTAGTAAATAGTATTTTATACCAACTTTTAATAACAGTACCTATATTTATTTTTTACTACAGTTTAACGTAAAAACTCTTGTACACACAATGTATGTTATAATAAAATGAAATTACTGTAAAGAAAGAAGACTAATTAATTTAGAATGTTTTCCAAATATGAATTTGTTCAATGCAGCCCCACACTCATAGTGTAGGTTCTATGATTTAAAGGCAAATTTTAAAACTTAATTTTGTTCATAAACGGTCCAAGGAATTTACTCTTGTTGAAATTCTCTCTGTGCACTGTGGAATCAGGGCTCAATTTCGAAGTGCTGATTAGGCAAAAAGAATTACTAAGCACGAAACAGTTACCAACCAAAGCATGTTATATCACTGTTTGTGATTGGTTTTCTGCTGATTATTTTTGTTAAGCAGATATTTTTTTGAAATATTTTCTGCTTGGTATAGCAGCTCTATGAGACTGGGCCAAGGGCCTATGCTTTGCTGCTTAATGAAAACAGAAAATTAGCTGCTTAGCAGAGCTCAGCAGGAAACCAGTCAAATATGGTATGTGTGATATGCTATTCTGGTAAGTAAATTCTATGTCCCAAACTGTACATGTATGCCTTCGCAGCTCTATGAAGTTTACCCTAGTTATTTAATAATACACTTATAAAATAACAATATACCAACAAGTGAATGTAGCAAATCTTGTAACCATCATTTTCCCTCCTTGAAATAAAACTTCATTGAATTTAAATAATCTGTGCTGCTGGTTTATTAATGCCTATGTTTTCTTTGACTTTTGATTTGTTTTGTTTTAAACTGCTCTACTTCTGGCTATGAAAACTTGATATTTTGACAAGTGTGCTTTGGTCATCTATTACTCTCCAGAAAAATGAGCACACAAGTCAAATCGCCAAGTAACCGCCATGCTGTTTTCAGAGCTATACACCACTCAGACGAGAATAAACCACATCGTAATGACGTAATTTTTGCTCAAAGTACCCTGCTGGATGACAAACATTCCACTACTTACGCGATCACCATAGATGCGATGACACAGATTGAGAACAGAAAAATGGGTAAAAGGCTATCTTTCATTCTGTAAAAAATTGAGTGATCAATTCTGGAAAAACTTTTCGTAAATGTTGCTTTTCTCATGTCCCTTTTCCAGGAAATTTAATCAATAAATGTTGACTCAAAATCTTCAAGAAAATTTCAAGATTGTTGGTTTTGTTTTGGAAAAATACATCAACTTTTGGCTCCAGTTTAATGGATAATTGCTTTTGCAGGTTTTATTCCTGTGTGTGCAAGTCTGTCTACCTGTTGATACCAAGTGATCTGGGTGTCCCCCCTTTACTTTCGTGTGTAATAAAATAACAAAAATGAGGGGCATCGCTACGAAAAGAGAATTAGATGAAAAATGGGAGAACAAAGAGAAGTCCTGATTTACTGGGTCAACATTTTAAAAAACATGAGCCAATGTGTTGTGGGGGTGTTTTGACAAGAACACTTTGGCTCACATTTTCCTCTTGTGATTTTCTAGAAAGAAAACAAAAATTTGCTTGTGTGTTGTGAGACCTACATGATACTACCATTTTCAATAACATTATACAGAAAAGTGTGCTGAACTTTGTACAAGCACAACATTTTAATATTTACTCGGCATCACTTGATTTTTCAACAAAGAAAACCAAGATAGTTCCTAAGATGTTATAGCTGTTGGTATTTTTCTTGACAGTATTTGAAATAGCGGTATTGGTTATCAGGGGCGGATCCAGAGAAGCCCCCGGAAGCTCTGATGAGCTTTTGGCATTTTGAGGGGTGAAAAACCAAGCCTCTGTGTGCCTGAAACCGAGAAATAGACACACTTTTTAAGCACTTCTGATCCATACCAATCTTCTAATTTTACTCGAAGAAAATTTTAATCCCACAAATCTCGCGTTTGGATCTGGTCACTGAAATATCTGGTTTCATGCATATTCATTCAAAAAATATAGTTCAAGCTAAGTGTCGTCTTTACACTTGAATGCCAGAACGACATGAAATTTTTTTCCAGGACAAATTGGCACGTCAGGTTTCAAACGCTTATGTTATCGTGCAAATCTAAGCAATTACAAGTGACATATCATGAAAGATTCAATATTGCAGAAAGAAACAAATTTGATAGGCAAAGGATGAAAAAGAAATCCATCCTGTCTCTTGGGGAAAAGACACCACACACACACACTTGTGGCTAAGTTTTAAGCAGGCAGTTAGTAAAAAAATTTTACCCGGGGGGGGGGGAACGTTCCCCCTGGTCCCCCACCCCCTGGATCCCCACCCCCTGGATCCCCACCCCCTGGATCCGCGCCTGGTTATTGTTTGGTTAAATCATGGAGGTAGGCCTCCCAGCTCCATGGTTAAATTTTATGAATCACGAATTTTGAAGTGCGCCCTCTACCTAGCCTTGTGTGAAAGAAAATTCTGTATTCATCATTTGACTTGGAAACTATCGGGGTCGAGTGGATGAAAGGAGGCTTTTTAGGAAATACTTCTTGTAGTTGTATTCAACAAGTCTGCTATTGTCCCATCTGCGCTATTGGAGGGAGTGGCTGGTAAGGAATGTGCTTTTTCGGTTTGGGCGAGTGAATGCGTCTTTTGTCCCATTGTCATGATTGCGTAGTGATTTTCTTTACGACGTGCGCGCTAGGTTTAAGTTGAGACACAACCATGCAACTACTTCAAGACAGCAACATGTAACCCTCCCGTCTGTGTTGAGAATTCGTTAGCCATCTATCTAGCAAGGGAATCGTCCATATTCTCAGTCTAGCACAATGTACGTATGATGTCAATTTATAAAGAAACTTTGTCAAAATGTGCACTAGCTGCAGGCTTTTAAGTTTTAGCCAGTAATTGAAAAAGGTGTTCACATTTTACTGGATCGTAAAACAGGTAGTCCAAATTTTTGGTGCAATTCGTCGCAGCTGTCGTTTCTGACAGGGGTCCGAGAGATGCAAACCCCGGCGGGAAATTTTTTGAAAATAATACATCCAAAGGAAGTACATGTTTTAAAGATTATAGACAATAAACTTATGTTGGTGATTTGTTTCTTTAAATCAACACTTTCTTTTTAATTTTACCATGGAGGAATATTAGAATTACTCCTCCACTATTTTACATACAGTAGGCCTACCCCTGAACCATACTTTGATTTTGTCTAAGGTTGTCCTACTCCTAGCCCCATGAATAGGGCCAATCCACACCGTATCCTTGGCCCTAGCACCTTTGCAAACAATTTGTGCCCGTTGTGGATCATGAAACTATACTATACTTGTAGTTGTATTGTACATAGCCCTACTGCTGAATATTTATTAAAGACATGTATCACAGATTTGTAAGGAAAGTTGATTGCTTTTCAAGTCGTGGATGTGAATTTTTGTTCACATAACTCCACAACAGTTATACGATCAACTGCTGCAATCTAAAAATGGGGACCAAACTGATTTTCTCAGCGCGCCGAGCGCGCCGAGCGCAATCAAGGTTTTGTTAAATAATGAAAGTGTAATGCGGTGTGCATCTCACACCTGTCTGGACAAAGTGATATTGTGCTCAGTGCGATAAGTAAATCAGTTTGGTCCCCATTCCGGTGGAAAGTATAACTTAAAGGCCAGCAGACAACACACCACCATGATAGAACTACCCACTCGGATCCCAAGTGCCACAAAACCAGGTCATAAAAACCACAGAGACACTGCACAGGCAGCTTGAATTGGCTTTTGGGTAAAGCAAAAGTTAAATACAAACTGAAACAATATGTAACAAACTGCAGAGGATTTAGTAAAGGGTAATTGGATCTTAATAGGACTAGGAGTGTCAATCATTCTCCCAGGATAGTGTCTAGCAGGGCTAACATTTTAAATAATGTCAGCAAAATCGGCAGCACTGGATTCTGATGTAGTATTTTTGTAGACCGGGTGTACACACAAAATTACTTGGCCAAATAATACACGGGGCGTCTTCAAGGGCGTCAATTAGTTTTTCAGGCTGTTAAACAATAAAATAGGGCATCCAAAAGACGCCAGATGCATTGCTGGCTTATACCTTGCATAAAGTGAACAATATTGTAAAATACTGGAGTGCGGTTTCCTTTTCACTAGGCCCAGTCAGGCGAAAGGGAAGAAGAGCTTGATATAAAACATTCTCTGTACAAAGTGACCTGTTATGACACGGAAAGGATTTTTGGGGGTATTTTTATAAAGAATTTGTGATATTTTTAGTTCGTTTAAATTTTGTATTAATTCATTGATGACGAGGTAAAAAATCACATTTCATAATGATTTATCATTTTTACTACACTGTACACCCGTTTTATACCCGCATTCACATTACAAATACACTTGATGTGGTGTGTGTTTAGAGAGACAGCAAATTTTACACAAGGGACTTGTAACAGGCTCAGGAAAACAGCATGATGGTGTAGATGTAATGTGGGTATTTCATTTTTTCCCAACAGTGGAAATCACGCAGAGTCAGCGCTGTACGAAACTATACATTTAAAACTTTGCTTCCCTTTAAAAAACATGTTTATATATATATTTTTTATTTTTATTTAATTTGTTTTTTACTTGAGATCATTTTTTTTTTTTTAAAGATGAAACAATATATAACGCCCCAGATTGCAGAGTATGACTTTTAAAACCAAAGATAATGTTATTAGTGGGCTACATATTTATACCCATGTTTTGTATTGATTTGATTGATTTAGTTATTTTATGTTTTAACAGACACAATTTTCAACTTAGGTTCAGTAAGCCTGTCCACTAGAATGGCCTTGCAGCATAACATAACATTTGCCTTAAAAGTGTCAGAGCCAAAAGAAAGGCCAACTCAGTGTCTTCCATCTTGTCAGAGGATATGGAGTTAAAATTAACGAAGCAGCAAAAGGTTCAGCAAAAACAGGGGACAAACTGATCTTGCCACTGTCGGGAACATGATGATATAAAAACAGGTACACCAAACACAGGCAGAAAGGTAAAAACTTAGTGCAAAAGTTGCACGACGGAGCACAACAATTCCAGTGGTGGTCGCCGCTGAGTAGTGCCCTCTATAGGCCTAACTTTCACAACTTTGAAAATGTCACCTTTTTTCATACATGGCAGTGACTGAGTGTGGGAACATCATCATGGGATCGGAGTCCTTATCTCTCAGGACAGACCCTGCAACCACTTAACTCCTGTTTTGAAAAGCCTCTGCTTGGAGCATCAATGTAACCAAGGTAAGGTTGTTTCTGTAACTTCAGCAATCTTTCTGAAGTACTAAACTACTTTAACACTAAACTTGCACCACCCTGCATGATATTAACAAGCTCACTTCCATCTTAACCATCACTTAACATCTACATAAACTAAGCTCACTTCCCATCATGCTTGCATTTTTCATCATCATGTAACATTTTAATATTTCATCAACAACTTGGCATCATCACTGTTCCTCAGTGGGTCATGTAATAACCACCTCACACCATTTTCATGCACCTCAAATAATCCCAAACTAAATGTAATTCAGTTTCGAATTGCAAAATTTCTGATTGTTTGTTTGTCTTTTTTTTTTTTTACTGCAATGATGAAATGCCGAACTATCTGCCTTTGAGCAAGTACAAGTATTCCTTAGAAATACGGAGTCCAGTGAAAACTACACATTGACCTTCCCTGGACCATGAAGACATCGGAGGTGCGTATGCAATGAGGAGAATGACATCTACTCATTTTCAAGTTCAAGAATAGAACCTGAATATTCATGCATAACTGTAATCTGTAGATGATGCAACAGATGTAGCTGGTTATGTGGAGATCAAGTCATCAAATCATTTTCAGTAATTTTCAGAATTATCAAAAAAAAGTTATGCTCCAACCTGAAGGTTTTGAAAAACTAGAAACGCATCTGCCAGTGAGGACGTGCTTCAAAATGACAATACTTTGACTTCATGTGTGTGAGTTTGCTTTGTTATACCTCCATTCTGCAACAAAGCGTCCATACAAAACGGAGCTCTCTTGTGAAGTAACATGAGTGATGATGTTATGGGGCTTTTCATGAATCTTTTTGAAAAGCATTGGAGAAGGGTATTCAAAATGATGTTTTGTTTACACAATGTCCTGTGTTATTTATTTTAGCCTTATTATAATAATATAACATTTCTTTCCAGGTGACATCATGAGGAATTACGGACTGTTGCCGTTGATGGGAAGCGTGAAGGTTCACTCTCTTGCTATGTTCTCTTGTCAACCTGGACCACAAAACCATCAATGGAGGTGTGCCGAGGTATGAATAGAATGTTATTATTTACATTTGATAAGATCTCCTCTGTAAGTGTGTGATCGAAAAAACAGCAAGTCTGTTTTTGATTCATATCTAATATATTCCGCTTGTCGTTGAATTCAGGTCATTCTGGAAAAATCTCTTAAAGACTTCACAAAACATCAAATGTTAAATTGTTGAATAAGTCACTATATTGATCTGCATTTAGAATACAGATTGTTGGTATCAGTTGGAAACTGTGATGACTTTTGATATGATATTTGTTTCCATCATTCCAAATGCCATGTTTGATTTCGAATGTTTGTTTCAGTCATTGTGTTTAATGTTTGTTTCAGTCATTGTGTTTTATGTTATTAAGTTTGGCTGGTTGGTTATTGTGACTGTCGTGAACAAAACCATCTTGACGGAGTGATTTTGTTTGTTTGTAAATCATGTTTCACAACTCTGAAAGTATCCATTCTTTTTACATACATCCTGTTCATCCAAAACTGTGTTCTTGCATTTAAATGAGAAGGATTTCAACTGTTATAACTTTGTTTTTTGATTGTCCAGGGTATCTGGATGACTGGTATTGACGCAGTGTACTACTAACGATCAGGAAGGAGGGTAAATCGTATCAATTTATTTTTTATTTTTTGTGTAATTCTTAGTTTGTTTAAAACATCACCGGCAGCTAAAGCCATATATAATTCAGGTTTTGTTTTCTCTTAGTTGTATTTGATATATTATATAGATTGGCTGTTTGATGACTGACTGGGATGGAACATTGACTGACCAACACAAGTGAGTTTACGGATCGACCTGTAACTGTGTCCAGATGAATCGGTCTGTACTTCAAAGAGGTATGTTTTGTTCATGTTATCATTTCACAAAGTTCCATCCTTCTCAAGTATTTTTTTGAGCTATGAGGAGTGTGACAAAAAAATTCAAAACCATATTACTGTGGTGATCATCAGATGATCAAATTAGAATCGTCTGTAAATGATTTGTAATGATGACATAATTACTGAGCTGTTTTTAGGTGATTGTGATACTGATCTGGCACAAAAGGGTGCAGATTATAACCCTGCAAAAAGGGAACCAAATATTCAAGATACAGTGATGAATATTTGATGTGAATAATATATTTGTTGGCTTGATTGACATGTATTTCAGGAGTCTGTGTTTGTGCTCCGATGAGTAAGGGCCAAGATGACAACATTGGAAGGGTGCCTGGCTACACAAGTGTTCCTGTCTCTCTGGTGGATGAAAAGATGTAGCTGGTAATGTGAAGATCAAGTCATCAAATCATTTTCACCCCTTAAAACAATCCTGCCTGTTACTTCAAGTTATCTTGAGTTTGACATTTCTGATTTGTTCAGAATTATCTAAAAAAAGGTTATGCTCCAACCTGAAGGTTTTGAAAAACTAGAAACGCATCTGCCAGTGAGGACGTGCTTCAAAATGACAATACTTTGACTTCATGTGTGTGAGTTTGCTTTGTTATACCTCCATTCTGCAACAAAGCGTCCATACAAAACGGAGCTCTCTTGTGAAGTAACATGAGTGATGATGTTATGGGGCTTTTCATGAATCTTTTTGAAAAGCATTGGAGAAGGGTATTCAAAATGATGTTTTGTTTACACAATGTCCTGTGTTATTTATTTTAGCCTTATTATAATAATATAACATTTCTTTCCAGGTGACATCATGAGGAATTACGGACTGTTGCCGTTGATGGGAAGCGTGAAGGTTCACTCTCTTGCTATGTTCTCTTGTCAACCTGGACCACAAAACCATCAATGGAGGTGTGCCGAGGTATGAATAGAATGTTATTATTTACATTTGATAAGATCTCCTCTGTAAGTGTGTGATCGAAAAAACAGCAAGTCTGTTTTTGATTCATATCTAATATATTCCGCTTGTCGTTGAATTCAGGTCATTCTGGAAAAATCTCTTAAAGACTTCACAAAACATCAAATGTTAAATTGTTGAATAAGTCACTATATTGATCTGCATTTAGAATACAGATTGTTGGTATCAGTTGGAAACTGTGATGACTTTTGATATGATATTTGTTTCCATCATTCCAAATGCCATGTTTGATTTCGAATGTTTGTGTCAGTCATTGTGTTTTATGTTATTAAGTTTGGCTGGTTGGTTATTGTGACTGTCGTGAACAAAACCATCTTGACGGAGTGATTTTGTTTGTTTGTAAATCATGTTTCACAACTCTGAAAGTATCCATTCTTTTTACATACATCCTGTTCATCCAAAACTGTGTTCTTGCATTTTAATGAGAAGGATTTCAACTGTTATAACTTTGTTTTTTGATTGTCCAGGGTATCTGGATGACTGGTATTGACGCAGTGTACTACTAACGATCAGGAAGGAGGGTAAATCGTATCAATTTATTTTTTATTTTTTGTGTAATTCTTAGTTTGTTTAAAACATCACCGGCAGCTAAAGCCATATATAATTCAGGTTTTGTTTTCTCTTAGTTGTATTTGATATATTATATAGATTGGCTGTTTGATGACTGACTGGGATGGAACATTGACTGACCAACACAAGTGAGTTTACGGATCGACCTGTAACTGTGTCCAGATGAATCGGTCTGTACTTCAAAGAGGTAGGTTTTGTTCATGTTATCATTTCACAAAGTTCCATCCTTCTCAAGTATTTTTTTGAGCTATGAGGAGTGTGACAAAAAAATTCAAAACCATATTACTGTGGTGATCATCAGATGATCAAATTAGAATCGTCTGTAAATGATTTGTAATGATGACATAATTACTGAGCTGTTTTTAGGTGATTGTGATACTGATCTGGCACAAAAGGGTGCAGATTATAACCCTGCAAAAAGGGAACCAAATATTCAAGATACAGTGATGAATATTTGATGTGAATAATATATTTGTTGGCTTGATTGACATGTATTTCAGGAGTCTGTGTTTGTGCTCCGATGAGTAAGGGCCAAGATGACAACATTGGAAGGGTGCCTGGCTACACAAGTGTTCCTGTCTCTCTGGTGGATGAAAAGATGTAGCTGGTAATGTGAAGATCAAGTCATCAAATCATTTTCACCCCTTAAAACAATCCTGCCTGTTACTTCAAGTTATCTTGAGTTTGACATTTCTGATTTGTTCAGAATTATCTAAAAAAAGGTTATGCTCCAACCTGAAGGTTTTGAAAAACTAGAAACGCATCTGCCAGTGAGGACGTGCTTCAAAATGACAATACTTTGACTTCATGTGTGTGAGTTTGCTTTGTTATACCTCCATTCTGCAACAAAGCGTCCATACAAAACGGAGCTCTCTTGTGAAGTAACATGAGTGATGATGTTATGGGGCTTTTCATGAATCTTTTTGAAAAGCATTGGAGAAGGGTATTCAAAATGATGTTTTGTTTACACAATGTCCTGTGTTATTTATTTTAGCCTTATTATAATAATATAACATTTCTTTCCAGGTGACATCATGAGGAATTACGGACTGTTGCCGTTGATGGGAAGCGTGAAGGTTCACTCTCTTGCTATGTTCTCTTGTCAACCTGGACCACAAAACCATCAATGGAGGTGTGCCGAGGTATGAATAGAATGTTATTATTTACATTTGATAAGATCTCCTCTGTAAGTGTGTGATCGAAAAAACAGCAAGTCTGTTTTTGATTCATATCTAATATATTCCGCTTGTCGTTGAATTCAGGTCATTCTGGAAAAATCTCTTAAAGACTTCACAAAACATCAAATGTTAAATTGTTGAATAAGTCACTATATTGATCTGCATTTAGAATACAGATTGTTGGTATCAGTTGGAAACTGTGATGACTTTTGATATGATATTTGTTTCCATCATTCCAAATGCCATGTTTGATTTCGAATGTTTGTGTCAGTCATTGTGTTTTATGTTATTAAGTTTGGCTGGTTGGTTATTGTGACTGTCGTGAACAAAACCATCTTGACGGAGTGATTTTGTTTGTTTGTAAATCATGTTTCACAACTCTGAAAGTATCCATTCTTTTTACATACATCCTGTTCATCCAAAACTGTGTTCTTGCATTTTAATGAGAAGGATTTCAACTGTTATAACTTTGTTTTTTGATTGTCCAGGGTATCTGGATGACTGGTATTGACGCAGTGTACTACTAACGATCAGGAAGGAGGGTAAATCGTATCAATTTATTTTTTATTTTTTGTGTAATTCTTAGTTTGTTTAAAACATCACCGGCAGCTAAAGCCATATATAATTCAGGTTTTGTTTTCTCTTAGTTGTATTTGATATATTATATAGATTGGCTGTTTGATGACTGACTGGGATGGAACATTGACTGACCAACACAAGTGAGTTTACGGATCGACCTGTAACTGTGTCCAGATGAATCGGTCTGTACTTCAAAGAGGTAGGTTTTGTTCATGTTATCATTTCACAAAGTTCCATCCTTCTCAAGTATTTTTTTGAGCTATGAGGAGTGTGACAAAAAAATTCAAAACCATATTACTGTGGTGATCATCAGATGATCAAATTAGAATCGTCTGTAAATGATTTGTAATGATGACATAATTACTGAGCTGTTTTTAGGTGATTGTGATACTGATCTGGCACAAAAGGGTGCAGATTATAACCCTGCAAAAAGGGAACCAAATATTCAAGATACAGTGATGAATATTTGATGTGAATAATATATTTGTTGGCTTGATTGACATGTATTTCAGGAGTCTGTGTTTGTGCTCCGATGAGTAAGGGCCAAGATGACAACATTGGAAGGGTGCCTGGCTACACAAGTGTTCCTGTCTCTCTGGTGGATGAAAAGATGTAGCTGGTAATGTGAAGATCAAGTCATCAAATCATTTTCACCCCTTAAAACAATCCTGCCTGTTACTTCAAGTTATCTTGAGTTTGACATTTCTGATTTGTTCAGAATTATCTAAAAAAAGGTTATGCTCCAACCTGAAGGTTTTGAAAAACTAGAAACGCATCTGCCAGTGAGGACGTGCTTCAAAATGACAATACTTTGACTTCATGTGTGTGAGTTTGCTTTGTTATACCTCCATTCTGCAACAAAGCGTCCATACAAAACGGAGCTCTCTTGTGAAGTAACATGAGTGATGATGTTATGGGGCTTTTCATGAATCTTTTTGAAAAGCATTGGAGAAGGGTATTCAAAATGATGTTTTGTTTACACAATGTCCTGTGTTATTTATTTTAGCCTTATTATAATAATATAACATTTCTTTCCAGGTGACATCATGAGGAATTACGGACTGTTGCCGTTGATGGGAAGCGTGAAGGTTCACTCTCTTGCTATGTTCTCTTGTCAACCTGGACCACAAAACCATCAATGGAGGTGTGCCGAGGTATGAATAGAATGTTATTATTTACATTTGATAAGATCTCCTCTGTAAGTGTGTGATCGAAAAAACAGCAAGTCTGTTTTTGATTCATATCTAATATATTCCGCTTGTCGTTGAATTCAGGTCATTCTGGAAAAATCTCTTAAAGACTTCACAAAACATCAAATGTTAAATTGTTGAATAAGTCACTATATTGATCTGCATTTAGAATACAGATTGTTGGTATCAGTTGGAAACTGTGATGACTTTTGATATGATATTTGTTTCCATCATTCCAAATGCCATGTTTGATTTCGAATGTTTGTGTCAGTCATTGTGTTTTATGTTATTAAGTTTGGCTGGTTGGTTATTGTGACTGTCGTGAACAAAACCATCTTGACGGAGTGATTTTGTTTGTTTGTAAATCATGTTTCACAACTCTGAAAGTATCCATTCTTTTTACATACATCCTGTTCATCCAAAACTGTGTTCTTGCATTTTAATGAGAAGGATTTCAACTGTTATAACTTTGTTTTTTGATTGTCCAGGGTATCTGGATGACTGGTATTGACGCAGTGTACTACTAACGATCAGGAAGGAGGGTAAATCGTATCAATTTATTTTTTATTTTTTGTGTAATTCTTAGTTTGTTTAAAACATCACCGGCAGCTAAAGCCATATATAATTCAGGTTTTGTTTTCTCTTAGTTGTATTTGATATATTATATAGATTGGCTGTTTGATGACTGACTGGGATGGAACATTGACTGACCAACACAAGTGAGTTTACGGATCGACCTGTAACTGTGTCCAGATGAATCGGTCTGTACTTCAAAGAGGTAGGTTTTGTTCATGTTATCATTTCACAAAGTTCCATCCTTCTCAAGTATTTTTTTGAGCTATGAGGAGTGTGACAAAAAAATTCAAAACCATATTACTGTGGTGATCATCAGATGATCAAATTAGAATCGTCTGTAAATGATTTGTAATGATGACATAATTACTGAGCTGTTTTTAGGTGATTGTGATACTGATCTGGCACAAAAGGGTGCAGATTATAACCCTGCAAAAAGGGAACCAAATATTCAAGATACAGTGATGAATATTTGATGTGAATAATATATTTGTTGGCTTGATTGACATGTATTTCAGGAGTCTGTGTTTGTGCTCCGATGAGTAAGGGCCAAGATGACAACATTGGAAGGGTGCCTGGCTACACAAGTGTTCCTGTCTCTCTGGTGGATGAAAAGATGTAGCTGGTAATGTGAAGATCAAGTCATCAAATCATTTTCACCCCTTAAAACAATCCTGCCTGTTACTTCAAGTTATCTTGAGTTTGACATTTCTGATTTGTTCAGAATTATCTAAAAAAAGGTTATGCTCCAACCTGAAGGTTTTGAAAAACTAGAAACGCATCTGCCAGTGAGGACGTGCTTCAAAATGACAATACTTTGACTTCATGTGTGTGAGTTTGCTTTGTTATACCTCCATTCTGCAACAAAACGTTATTTATGTTATTACGATGTTATGGGGCTTTTCATGAATGAATCTTTTTGAAAAGCATTGGAGAAGGGTATTCAAAATGATATGTTTTGTTTACACAATGTCCTGTGTTATTTATTTTAGCCTTATTATAATAATATAACATTTCTTTCCAGGTGACATCATGAGGAATTACGTACTGTTGCCGTTGATGGGAAGCGTGAAGATTCACTCTCTTGCTGTGTTCTCTTGTCAACCTGGACCACAAAACCATCAATGGAGGTGTGCCGAGGTATGAATAGAATGTTGTTATTTACATTTGATAAGATCTCCTCTGTAAGTGTGGGATCGAAAAAACAGCAAGTCTGTTTTTGATTCATAGGGCCTATCTAATATATTCCGCTTGTTGAATTCAGGTCATTCTGGAAAAATCTCTTAAAGACTTCAACAAACATCAAATGTTAAATTGTTTAATAAGTTGCCCTGTCACTGTAAATAAGTCACACTTTAGCCATCTTCAGTGAAGTTTTACAAAGTGCCATCCTCATGGATGCTGGAAGTTTCAAAATAAAGTTAAATGTTATGTTGCTTTCAGATGAAGTTTTCATTGAGTGATTTTAAACTTGCATAAATTATCACTCTGGAAGTCATTATCTTTACTTCCTTCAATTTGTTCTTCCAACTATTGCTCTATTTACAGGTTATGGTGAATCAGTTGGATGTATTTTACTGATGTATTTTACTGTTAGTCAACATGGCCCATGAAGTTTGAAGTGACTCACAACGGTTCAAAGCCACAGACCAACATCCAAGTATGTTTGCATCTACATATCACCATAGTCAGTGATCGAATTTGAAGGTAAGATTTTTTTAAAGCTATCAAGCTTGATTTGATAACATAAAAAATCCATTAAAGAACAGATTTTTGTTAGACATTTCTTATACACAAAAAGTGTTTGTTATCCTTGGTCAAATCGTGCTTGTTGATTGTGACTTTGTTCATGTGTCATTATTTGTTCATGTGTCATTATTCATTACAAGAAGCAGTATCCTGCTGTCAAAATAAACAATGAATACATTTTTGGCATTTACATGGAGCTGTCACCAATTTAAATAATAGTTTTTCAAAGTAAGATCTAGATTATAGTACCTTATATTATTGTAATACAAAATGTTGTTTGTCATACTTTTGTTTGCCAGTAATTTGATAAAGACAAAAAATGGGTGCACAGATTGATACTCATTGATGTACATCAACAACTTCTGCCCTTGCAATGTGATGCATTTAAATGATGTCATGTTAAGTGACCACTTGCACAGGCTAAACGTTAAGATTTCAGTTAGCAAAAGGACACTGTTATTTAAACAGTAGGTCAGTGTTTGTAGTTGTGAAGTTGGTAATGATGGAAATAATGTGATCTTGTTCTTATTTGTAATAAAATACAGGTATTGATAATGAACCACACCAACGCAGCAATGTGTTGTCAACCTTGACCATAAAAACACCAGCGTAAGTGTTTCAAGGTATAAGTAGATTCTTCTTAATGGTTCTTTCTTTGATACGTGGGTAAAACAATATATTCAGTCTATGTACCTTAACTTGAAGGCATGCATTTATATGAGGCTCTGGTAATTGTTGGCATGTAAATTGAGCTGTGAAAATGCTGTTAACTTATGTGTTTTATGGTTAAATATAGTTTGGTGCTGAACAACATTTGGTTGGAATGGTATTGTAAGCCAAATCAGTATCCATCAAAATGTTGTTTTGTCTCTATAGCCTGCTAAAATCTAAAAGGCTAAAAACTTCAATTTAAATGTAACTGTTTCTTTTCTTTCTGGATCATATTATAGGATGAAAGCATTCAAACAATTTGCAGTTGGCATGTCAAGATTCTGAGCCACCTTAGCTGCCACTTCGGACACATCATAATACTTTGTCAAACGGGAATCATAAGTGATGATCTTCATGTCACAGCAGCATAATTATACCACACCGAGTATGATTTGTTCAGGAAAGCGACATCATTCAACTTACCAAATCGTTGATGGCTATTTGCCTGATAATCAGAGGCAATTTTGAGATTGAGATCTTATACTTAAAATGTAAAATAGCAAACTGTTGAACTATAGTGACTTTAGTAAGACTTATTTTTTTACATTCTTATCTCACTTACACAAGGTTTTGTATTGTTGAATAATGATGTGGATGTGTAACTTGATGATTTTGGAAAGAACATCAGTAAGAAAGTTGAAGCGAGTGTGGTTATTTCCTTTATCAGTTTGTAGTCTTAAATTTAAAGTTTTTTGGCCAGTCAGTTTATTTATTTTGGAAGTATTTGTGCTGAGGTTTATACAAAACAGTATTGAAATATATCTCACTGAAAATTGGGAACAATGTTTGTTCCCACAGCTGAAATATTCAACTCTGGATGAAGTCCAATTCATTCACAATTGTCAACTTACTTGTAATGAGGTACTTCGTTACAAGTAAGTAGACAGAATACATGTACAACTTGTAACAAGGTACTTTCTTACAAGAACATGTATTTACATTAAAGATTGCATGTTTGTAATGAGGTACTTCATTACAGTCATGCAATTTTAACATGCTTGCATTGAAGTACCTCTTTGCAAGTATGTAAAAGTTCCCTGCGTGTAATGAAGTACCTCATTACTGGCATGAAACATGTTAAGTTTGTTTGTAATGCAGTTTCTCATTACAAAATATGAAACAACTTATGGTTATTTATAATGAAGTAAATTCATTACAAATATAAAGACAACAAGCTTGTTAGGGAGTGTATATTTGTTTAATGGTTATTACTAATAAATTTCCATTTTATTATTACTGAATTTAAATTTGTGGTGTGGCGTGAGAGGTCACTTCATGTTGGTTTGCGCTCACAAGACGGTTTAAAAATAAAGTTAAGTGTTAAGCATGTAGAGAGTCCAATCATCAGGTTGGCATGAGATAGCAAGCATGGGGTCAAACTACGTTCTCATTTTCCTAAATGGGTTTTTTGAGTTTGCGTAACCGGCTACTATCACGATTGGATCTCATGGGTAAAGAATGTTTAACATTCAGTATCGGTATCAAACGGCTGTTATGTTTCTGAATAAAAAGTGTTATTATGTGATATACTTATGTGTATGGTGTTAATTATTTAATTAAAAGTAGTATGGTTTATTCTGGGGTTTAGTGGAGAAATGAAAGGTACCTGGTGTTGAGGTTGTTCGAGTACTCGTTAACCAGGTTTTTAAATTACAAGAGTTCATGACGTGTACCTGGTGTTGAATTAATCTAATTCATGTGGTAAATATTTTGTGTGGCACACTGGGATCGGTTACCATTGTTATAAATTGTTTTTAGAAACATGCAGCGGTTTATAATTGTAGCATGTATGCAGTAATTTGAGGGTGTTCGAGTACTCGTTAACAAGGTTTTTAAATTACAAGAGTTCATGACGTGTACCTGGTGTTTAATTGTGTTAATTGTGTTAGTCAATATTTTGTGTGCTACACTATAAGTATCTGTTTATAAGTATCTGTTGTGGGGTGGGAGATGACAACCTTCACGTGGTCCACCCTGTTCTTGACTAATGTCATCAAACCAATCTATGTAACAACTTGCTATCTTTCATAGTGTTCTATTTGTCTTTTAACAATTTCAGTATCTGTATTTCATTGCTACCAATGCTCATTAACTAGTATCAATCTAGTACAGTAAGTTTAAATGTTCATTTTCTTTTGCCAGGTAGTTGAACATTATACATGTATGGCTTTTAGTGTGAAATAAATACACATTAAATGTGTGACGTATAATGAATATTAATAATAATAATAATAATAAAGCGTTTTTGTATAGCGCATATCACTGTTACGTCACTAAGCGCTTTAAAGGAATGAGAAAACAAGAAGATACAAATAAAATACCAACGGAAATTACTGATGGACGGTGAATAGATGTGTTTTGAGGCGACTTTTGAATTGGCCAACCGTGACTCCTTCCTTAACAGACTCGGGTAAGCCATTCCACAGTTCAGCTGCAGCTACTTGGAATGACCTAGCTACGTATGATTTTGTAACAGGGGTGGAAATGACAAGAAGGGACTTGGATTTGGAACGTAAATTTCTAGAAGGAATATATTTGTGAACTAGGTCCTGGAGATAAACTGGGGCTGTGCCTTGTAAATATTGAAAAGTAAGGAGGAGAATTTTAAACTTAATTCTAACTTGAACATGGAGCCAATGAAGATTCTGTAGAATGGGAGTTATATGATCACGTGGGCGAGTGCGTGTGACTAGTCTACACTCTAAAAAGTCCTGGGTCAAAAATTTGACCAGGTCTCCGGGTCAAATTTTTTTTACGCTTTCCGGGTCAAAATGACCCGGAAGTGGGTCATCGTGGTTGACCAAGTTTCAGATCAGAGTTCTTTACCCTATTCTGGGTTAAATTTGACCCGGAGTTGCCGGGTCAGCCATATTTAACCCGTTTCTGGGTTAAGTTTGACCCTCTGCACCGGGTCATTTTATTATCAAGTCAAAATAACTTGTTTGAATACGGTTTGATTTGACCCCGCGGTCACTCCCGTCATGTTCAATAGTCCTATGGTGACCCATTTTGGGTTACACCAGGACCCATTTACTGTACAGGATACTTATCGTAGCTGTGTGTGAAAATAAATCCCATGAATTAAGAAAAATGTAGGATTTTAGTTGCTTTGGGTTTAGGGAATTTTGGGGGAATTTATTCCATGAATTTTAAATTGACTATCAGACCCCCCCCCCCCCCCCCGCTTGTGAGATGGTTGACTCGTAAAAACAAAGTTGACTATTATTTTGGGTTGATTTAATACTTGCAAAATAGTTTAGTAATTTCCTTTGGTTTGACGCCAATCTTTTTTGCCGCCCCTCATATTGATTTGCTGGAAGTTTATGCAAATGAGGAGTCTCAACTACTCTCAGCCAATGAACGCTTCGCACCGCAGCTGCGAGCGCCCCGAGTAGGCGGGCCCGGGTAACAAGGAGAGTCTCAACGCTGTGCAGTGGACGGTAGGCAGACTGACGGTTATCGAAAAGGTCATTACCAAGAAGATATTCAGTAACTCTAGAAAAAACAACCCGCTCAATTATCTTAGACAAGTATGGTAGATTTGACACCGGTCGATAATTGTTGAGAACTTCAGGATCAAGGGATGGCTTCTTCAGGAGAGGATGGATGTGAGCAATTTTTAATGACACAGGAACAGTGGCTTGATCAATGCTCAAGTTGACAATACTCGCAATTATTGGTGCAAAAGTAGGGGAACACTCTTTGAGCAATGTTGTGGGGATTGGGTCCAGTTCACAAGACTTTGCGGGAGTTTGACGAAGGAGACGCTCAATCTCATCTGCAGTTGTAGGTCTGAGAGTATCCAGGGCGGCTGGAGTCCTGGGGGCCGGTAACATTGACTCATCAGGATGAAGGCTACTGCAGATGCGATCGATCTTGGATTGGAAGAACTGGCTGAAACACTTAGCAAGCGATTCACTGCTGGTGTGAGTGGGTAGTGGAGATGGTTGTTTTCGGTGAAGAAGACGATTGGCCACAGTAAATAAGCGTTTGGAGTTGCTCCCACAATCACCTATTACACCCACGTAGTATGAACACTTCGCTTTGTGCACAAGTGCATTGACGACATACTTTTGAGCACAATATAACTGCCGGTGAATCTCCAATCTATTGGAGCGCCATCTTCGTTCGAGACATCTGCGCTTCCGTTTTGCAATGGTGATGTCCTTGTTGTACCAAGGGCTGTCGTGACGTTCCTTAACATGTCGGGACGTTGCAGGTGCATGAGAATCAAGAAGGATGCGTGATTGAGAGTTGTACTGATCGACAGCATCGTTGACATTATCCATCGTAGAAGGTGTTATGCTTTTCATGGCGTTTCTGGCAAATGAGACTCTGTCAACAGCTTTGATGTTTCGTACAACTACTCTTTTACTGTTATGATGAGGCTTAGTAAGGTGGAGTTTGCAGGTAATGGCAGAGTGATCAGATATTCCAGGTATAACTTGAACATCTGAATAAAGCTGGTTGTCAAAGTTACGAACAATGAAGACATCAAGGATGTGGCCTTTAGCGTGGGTAGGCATTGTGACTTCCTGTGAAAGACCATGGCTGGTTAGCAGGTCATTGAACTTCAGGGTATTAGGTGATAAAATATTATCCAGATGTATGTTGAAATCACCAGTGATAACAAGAGGTGAGGGTTTGAACATTCTGTTGTCAATCATTGAAGAGAATTCATCGAGAAACGTGGAGAATGATGAATGACTCCTCGGAGGTCTATATATGACAATGATGTCCACACTGGTACTGTCACCCTGTCACCCTTATGTAGTATATGAGCCACAGTATGTCAATATTTCTGTTTCAGGTAAAACATCACACCAGGCACAAATTAGGCTGTAACTGTTGTCCAGTAGTTTCCACAAACTTATTCCAGTAAGGTGGTATACAATTGAAGATGCAATTGCACAGTAAAGAGGAAAAAAACAACTTAAACAGTTAAGAGCTGTGTGGGAGGGCGACCTGTAGGTGCACACTAACCCTTAAGCTTATGTTTTATCCTTAAAATTGCTTTGCTATGACTATAAGTGACTATCATGTCACTGTCGGTGTCACTCGACATGCTGGATGATTGTTGTTGGGATTGTTGGATAAATGGACCATACCGGCGTACTAAGTTAAAATTGTGCTGACAAGATGTGTGGTTGTAATGTAAGTGTGTGCATACTGCATCAGACGAGTTGGTTCTTGAGCACTGTGTATGTGTGTAGTTCCAAAACGACATGCAAACACAGACCACTAACACATTATTGTTTTGTTTGAAGTCAACAATTATGCTTACAAATTTGTTATTTTTACTTTAAAATTATAGAGAATGCGGTCGACGAGGAAAACTTCATCCTTCTGGACACATGCAAGGATGCCCTGAAAGAACTCATCCCTCTAGTTGGACCTCGCATGAAGTTTCTGGCACAACTGAAGGCATTTAAAGATGGTCTACAGGGAACAACAGACGATGTAGGTCAACTATCAGTTTTACTTTGAATCTTACCAGTTATACCACACAAACCCGGGTTTCACTTACATTCAAGATAATACAAGATGGGATATGTATGTTTCATGTGTGGAGTTCAGGTTGCTGGTTATGAGGACAGTTTAATTTGGCATTTGAGGCATGTTCATGGTATAATTAAAGGTGGGTTGTTTACTTCTGTTGTCAGTTGTGGTCAAGATGGATGTGCGAGAACATTCCAGACTCATGTGCGCATGTATAAAAAACATTTACTGCAGAAACACCAAATGGTACACAACATACATCATCAGGCCGCACATCAACTGGTTGTACCAGAGTTGGAGGGTGATGTTGAAATTGAAGAAGGCGTATTGAACGATGACATCAATTACATCCAAAACAACGAGGAAGAGATTTGGGATAATTTTGATGAAAAAGAAATTGAAAGTAAATGTGCAATGCTTATTGCAAAGTTGATGTCATCAAGTAGTATTCCTCAGTCTGCCGTGGATACTGTTGTAAGTCACACAACAGATGTTGTAAATGATTGTGTTTCTTTCCTGGGTGACAAGACAAGGAAGTTCATAATATCTAAGGGAATACCATTGGAAAGTGAGGATTTTCAGGCTTTAAGGAAAATATTTGAGAGCTGTAACAACCCCTTCAAGCATGTAATGACTGATTATAGAAGAAGACAGTACTTCAAAGATTATGCATCTTTTGTCAAGCCTCAAGAGTGTTCCCTTGGTGAAGGTTACTTCCCCCGAACAAATCGCTCAACTGGAAATGTTGTGCAGGCATTGCGAAACATTACATTTCAATACATACCAGTCAAACCACTCTTAAAAATAATTCTTGAAAGTGGTGAAACATGGCAGCGAGTGACAGAACACAAACCACACGAAGATGGCTTGATGGAGGATTTCATTGATGGTTCATATGCCCAGCAGGATGCATTCATTTCACGACAAGATGTTGTCAAGCTAATATTATACCTTGACGACTTTGAGGTTACTAACCCTTTGGGACCCAAAGCTGGGACACACAAACTTGGAGCAGTTTACTTCACTCTTGCCAGTGTACACCCAAAATATCGATCATCAGTTCATAACATTTACCTGCTGATGCTCTTCAATTCCAGTGATGCAAAACAATTTGGATATGATGCAGTATTTAGACCACTTATTAAGGATCTCAATGAGCTAGTGGAGAACGGCATGGAAATATCAACACCAACCTTTCAAGGAAATGTACAAGTTTGCTTAGCTCAAGTTGTAGGAGACAATCTTGGTCTGCATGCTTTATTTGGGTTTGCTGAGGGTTTTACTGCTAATTACAGCTGTAGATGGTGTAAAATGCATCGAGATGCATTGAGAAAAGCAGTAATAGAGAAGAAGTGTTTAATGCGCAATAAAGCAAACTATGAGGAAGATGTGAACAGAAAAAACCTTGCAGAAACCGGAATAAGGAAAGAGTGTCCTTTGAATCAGGTACATCACTTCCACGTTAGACAATATTTGTCCTGACATAATGCACGATCTCTTGGAAGGTGTTTGCCCCCTTGAGCTGAAGTTAGTTCTAAATGAACTGATGGAACAAGGGCACTTTGATATTGATACTTTAAATGGAAGGATCACAAGTTACAACTACGGCCCAGCTGATATGAAGAACAAACCATGTACTTTTTCTCAGCATGCCCTTGCACATCCAGATGGAGCAGCTGGTCAAAAGGCCGGCCAGATGTGGTGCCTTATGAGGCATATCTCCTTAATGCTAGGTGACTTAATTCCTGAGGACAATGAGCATTGGGAAATCTTGCTATTGCTGCTCGATGCCATGGACTTCATCTTCGCTCCTGTTGTCAGTAAGGAGGAAGCTATATTTCTGAAACACATTATCAAAGATCACCATAGTCTGTTCCAACAAGTTTTCACGGAACGCCACTTAAAACCAAAGCACAATTTCATGACTCATTACCCAAGTGCGATGCAAGCCCTGGGACCCCTCAAGCGATTCTGGGACCCCTCAAGCGATTCTGGGTAATGAGATTTGAGGCAAAACATAACTTTTCAAAACGGCTCGGACACATTGTCTGTAACTTTCAAAACATTGCTAAAACTCTTGCATATCGAAACCAGGTGTCACTTTGCTACAATATAATAGCTGGGAATTATACCTCTGCACGAGATGTCGAAATTGGTCCTGGGTCGTCTGTGATTTTGACATCTCTTGATGATGCTGAACTATTGTCATATGGACTGAGTTTAGCCATGTATGAGGTGTATGTAGCTAGCTGGTGTAAAGTGTGTGGAATACATTACCGGCCTAGTATGATGGTAATTGTCTCTAAAAGTGAGGACGACGACCCTTTGTTTGGAAAGATACTCCGCATTATTGTTGTGGGCAGAGTAGTAACCTTGGTGTATGAACATTGGTTGACAATCGGTTATCTCAGAAATTTCCATGCATATCAGGCAGAGCCCAAACAACCACAAGTGAGAGGAATCATTTCAGTGGAAAGCTTGGTTGATGTGTATCCATTGCATGCTGTGAAACCATATCAACAGAGGGACAGCCTGTACTTCATTAGCACACGATACAGAGTACCATAACAGTAAGCCGATATTAAAGGAATTATCGAAGTTTGAAATTTGACTGCAAATTGCATGTAGTGTCATGAGGTCACATGAATGATCTTGCAAATATAATACATTGTACAATCTTGCATATATTATGTCTTATTCTTGCCATCAACATTCACATTGAGTTTCACTACTGTAAGCAGTGCCAGTGATACTGCAGTATATTGTACCTCTTGGCAACTGTCTCAATCCAAACAAGCCAAAGGAGCAATCATGGGTCTGACAATTTTCAACCCACAGAAAAAAAACCTGGCAATTTCATGAAAGTATTATTATTTTATTTATTTTTTTTTGGGTGGGGGTTTCTGATATATTTTTTTAATTATTTGATAAGTGTTCATTGTTAAGTGGGAAAAATCCACTAGATACCTCAAACTTTTTTCTTCAAGTATAACCTCTTTTGCAAGCAAGCAAGAGGCTTACAAATGCAATTTTGAAATACTTTTTATACAGGTGGAGGAAGCCCGATGTTCTGAATTGGATTCCTCTTCTCAGTCATCACTTGACCTGCAATCTACCTCTCAGTCGTCGCTTGACCTACCAACAGCCTCAGACAAAACAGGAATCAATCAAAAACGACGCAGAATAGATTTTGTAAGTAGAGATATTTTCAACCTGTATTGGAAAGTCTTGTCATTATTAGGTATAGGTGTAATTATTTCACCTCTACATGTAAAAAGCCTAGTTTTTCCAAATACAGTGTATACATGTATCTTGAGTTATGATGGAATCTCAAATGTGCCCCAATTGTCCATTACACGTAAGTACGTGGTGCTTCCAACCCACACTTTTTTCATTTTAGAAGGAATGTGATGTTTCCACCTGGAATATCAGCATTCCAGATTTAAATGGAACATTTAAACAGGAACATTCCAAATTTTGAGATACTCCCTACCTGTTTCATGTAATTGGCACCCAAGGGTTTCTTGCTGGCCAACATTATTTTAAATCAGTCAATTACAGAAGGATCGACCTGGATCGGACTTCAGAAGGTTGATGAGTATGATTGAAGGCAGAAACATAAATTTCAAAGATCATATTTTATCTTCTTTTTTTCTGTTGGTGGTGTAGGATATCAAGGAGATACTGGAGAAGCAGAAGGGAGGAGAAGATATTGTAGATGAAATGGCCACAGGTTTGCTATCGCACAAGTCAAGAGTTCAGGCTGTTCGTGTGTTGGTATCCCATCTGATTCAGAATTATGGTGAAAGGTATGTTAAACAAGTTTGTGTTATTGAGGTGCACAAATTAAAACTCATAAAAGTTGTAAGGGTTTTGCTACACATCGAATGGTAGTACATGAAGGGTCAGTTGGAAATGTTTTTGTTTGATTACCTGATACCAGTATTTGTAATCTCCTGTAAAACAAAACCCACTACCCACTCCATTCCATCTTACCCGCATCAGCCCCTAGTCATTGTTGAAATTACATCTGGTAATTTTTTTTGTATTACATTGTCCTAGTTTCTCTCTCTATTGTGTGTGCAGGCCAACAGCAGCTACCAAGACAGCTATGGCATTGGCCATTGTGGCACAATTTCCCCTTTTGAAGGATGAGGATGGTGTAGGATAGGTAAGTTTCCTTTAATTGATAAAACAATAACTCCCAGCTCAAGATCATGTACTCTACACTGTTACTGGGTGTATTTCCTCCTTCCACAGATGCTACCCCCATACCCACAAAACAGAACTCTTACTGCACTGTTGATGTCATATGTTCACCACATTACAGAAATGTTCATTCATTCTACAATTTAAAGATGTACTTTCCATGCGTTTACCTTACATTACATTGCTTTTTGATACAATTTTTTGTTTTATCCAGGAGGCTTGGTATACACCCGCAAAGGGTAAACATGGTGCCACTGGGTGTTTGGAAGAGCGTCTGAGAAATGTGCGGAAGCGTATGAAGGACCGTGGCCAAAAAGGACCAACAGCTAGCAACAGTTCAGCTTCTCATTCCTCGCTGCAGAGCACTGTCAGCCTCAATTTTACAACAGGTTGGTTTTGTACATTTTGAACATGCAGCAGATCACAAGTTATGACATTTTGTGTATAGAGACAAAAAGTTATTGATTTTAATTTTAAAAAAGGGCTGTGACTATTCTTATGAAATGTTAAATTTTAGTTTGTCCTGCGAAATTAGTTTTTTTTTTCACAATAAATGCAATTATATTTCAATTTTTAATATTGAAAACAGTCAATAAATAAGTCAAAGCAAACACCACTTTAAAATTATCACAAGCATAGTATAATCCAATGTGTGATTTTTATAGGTTTCAGATTTATACAAAATGCAGTTCTTTCTGATTTGTTCCCACATAGTCCAGTTTTATTTATGTGTGTTATATATTTTAAAACACCACATGCATTTGGCTAAACAAAGATTGAAATTTCAAGTCGTTCCTACCAAAAATTGAAAGTATAGAAGACATTTTAACAGTAATGAAATTCTATCAAGACACAAAACGATTAATGTATTTGAATTAATTGGTGTTACAGATGAAGTGACATCCGAAGATGATGAGAAAATGACAACTTGGCTAAAGCACAACACCGAGCCACGATCTCAAGTGGTGCAGTACATGGCAAAAACTTCTAAGTCTAGAGCAATGTATATTCGGGAGCACCCTGAAGCAACAGTGGCCGACATCATGGGGATGTATCCACCCTTGATGGATGTCCAAGGAATGGTAAATATAATCTTTTATCCTTAAAGAGGTAACAAATGTTCTTTGACATTGAAGGGGTCTCCAGGAACAATTGTTTCTCTAGTATAAACACATTTATGCTTGAGACGGCTATCACAATAATGGAGTCTGTAGCCTTAACAACTTCCCTTTTGACTAAGTGCAAACATTCAACCTTAGGCCAATTATATTGAGAGTCTCAAGTACTTAAGCCCTGAACTCAAATACCCACCAGTGAGTAAACCATGTGTCCATCCTGTCAGGTAGTCATAACTTTAGCAACTGTGTGTCCAACTTACAAGGCACAATCAGCACAGTTAAAGGATTTTTCCGAGATATTTGCAATATAAATTGTTTGCTTTGTATACATACTATAAGAAAATCTTCTCAATGAAAATTCAGTGAAATCTCCCCGAATTGCCGTTTTGGGGTTAGTTTCAAGGAACTAACAAATTTTCACCCAGTTTGGTAGGTGAAAACGGGGTGAAAATACCTTGAAAATGAATTAGTTTCTTGAACTCCACCCAAAAAGAACATTTCAAGGAGATTTCACTGAGTTTACAGGGAGAAGATTTTCATAGTGGAATTCATACAGATGCACTTTTAAAAAAAGTATTTGATTTCATATTTTCCCCCAAATAGGTCGAGCAAGATTTCCGTCTGATGCTGCCATCTGCAGCAGATAAGCTTTTCCTGACATGGGACGCAATGTATGAGGGAATAATAAAATATGCCGACTCCCAAAACAACTGGCGCCAGTACCTCCGGGTGGACTCACCAACATCAGGTAATTAGTTACTTATTTGAAATGTATCTTGAGAGTCGATAATTTTTTCCGTCAGTAGTTGTCCAATACAGGTGTTTTTCAAATTGTGTTTAATGGAGTTGAATGTATGTTGTATGATTGTTTTCAACTCTAAACATTTGATTCCATTCCATTTCCAAAATAACCATTTAATTCCACACTTGCCAAGTTTTCTGATTGTTTCTAGTGAAGTTGATGATACTCAACCCGTTAAACAGCTGCTCACATGCTTACATACAGAAAGTTTCCAGGGTCCTTATGTTTCCTTATTCATGTAGGCCTATTTGTATTTCAACTGCATGGCCCATTTAGTAGGTCCCAGCATACATAAAAAAACAAAGAAAACAAAACATACAATAATTTACATTGATGGTACAAAATGAATGTAAACATTCACCCTCTTTTCACATTTGATAAGTCAATTCTTGTTTTTTTTTTTTTATTCAGTCAAACAATACAGATGTCCATGAGTAGATGTTTGTATGCATAGTCTAATGACAACTAACATGGATACTATTACTTATTCCATTAATAGATGATGCTCGGAAAAATCTGGCTGTGCTGGTACTCCCTTGTATCCTGCCAACAGGGGTACAAAGTCAGATGGGGAAAACCTCGCGCTGCAGCACAGAAGATGCCACGAGATCATTTATGGATTGCCAACCAGTAAGTGCATTTGTTTTCAATATTTATTAAAAGTGCCACTAAAGTGAATTCCTGAGCTGAGCACAGCTTTAGGGACTCTATCAGCTTCGCCTCCTTCAATTTGTCAACATTTTTCTAGATCATTGGGAATTCCTATTAAAGGAACAAGTATGGGAAATCAAGTCAAAGTTTGTCAAGTATCAGATGAGCTAATGTAATTACTACATTTTTTTGCCATTCTCATTCCAGTTGATGTGTCAAAAGCATTATTGGTGCATGGTATATGTTACTTTCTAACTTCTCTTTTATTAAAAATCTTGAATTCCTCTCTATCTACTCTCTATAATACAGATTGGAACCAACATTCCAAACTTTTTGGAGAAGAAACTGCAAAAACAGCCATTCATCCTGCTGTTAGGGAGCGCTCTGGTACCGGAGCAGGTATTTGTCATTATTGAGCAAAAGGTGATAGAACAAAAATCTCTCTTGAAGGCTCTGGATGTTTGTTTTAAATTGTTTTATGTACTTGATCTCTCATATCCTTGGCAGTCCCTGTCTACCTGGGAGTTTTTCCAGAAGGCTGTCTATGGCCTAGGTAAAGGGACAGGGAAAGAGACAACATCATGTGCCATACGCTCCTTGCGAGCATTCCTGAACACTCGGGCCAAGAAATAAAGGACACAATTCTTGCAACCTCTGGCTAAATGAGTGCCTTATACAGCAATCCTTCACCGATCTTGAACTCTTGGTGGCAGCAGACATGCTTCCATTACTGCGGTGTACCTGGGTTGTACTGCGCTGCCTAGCGACTGGTATAAGGTTTGGGCTACACGGCGATCATTTGATCAGTCGCGGGTTATTAGACTTTTACTTTGCAAATCGCTTAAACCCGTCGCTTGGCAGCGCAGTACCACCCAGGTACCACCGCAATAATGGCGGTATCTGCTGCCACCAAGAGTTCAAGATCGGTGAAGGATTGCTGTATACATGTGAGACTGAAACACCTTTTTCCACATTAACTGCCCAATTTTCAGACAGGGCTTTTCAATTTTAATGAATGAAATTTTTATGAAAATGAATTTGTAAGAATACAATGTTCCTTAATTTGTAAGATTTTGATGTTCAAAAATCACTGTTTCAATGGATTATATTGACTCTTTAATTGACCAATTCATTAGGTCCTGCCTCGTTGGGATTTGACCAATGAAAGCTGTGACTCATGTCAGACATGCATGACACAAGCGGCCGGAACATGCATTGTGAGACTGGAGAGCAGCATGTGTTAACTATATGTCCGCAATGGCCGGGGCCCACTTGATTGGTCTAATTGAGGTTAAATAGTTTAAAGGCACTGGACACGTTTGGTAATTGTCAAAGACCAGTATTCTCATTTGGTGTACCCAACATTTGCATAAAATAACAAACCTGCGAAAATTTGGGCTCAATTGGTCATCGAAGTTGCAAGAAAATAATGAACGAAAAAACACCCTTTAATTGTTGCACAAATTTGTGTGCTTTCAGATGCCTGAAAAAGGCTTCAGGCCTGAAGTCTTTTTCAGATTCAAATAATTATTTTAGTGAGAAATTACCTCTTTCTCGAAAACTATGTTACTTCAGAGGAAGTCGTTTCTCACAATGTTTTATACTATAAACAGCTCTCTGTTGCTCGTTTTTATGCTAATATATATCTTGAGTAATTACCAAACGTGTCCAGTGCCTTTAAGATATGATAGAACTGAGTAAAAGTAAACAAAATTTATGTGTACTTCAAAAATGATAAAGTCGGCCTTATAAATGGAGGAACTGAATGAAGTGATGATGCATAAAATGGTCAATATCACTTCAAATTGATGTACAATTTTCTCAGACTAATTTCTAGAGATAGTTGACAAGAGGGAACATTTTAAAAACAAGTAAGTTTTTAGTTAAAATAATTAATGATGTAATGAGTATTTGCCTCCTACCATGGGATACACTTGCATTGGTAGCATAATTATAAATATTGTGTCAGTGCAAACATGATGTTTCTCTTCAAATAGCATTTACATTACTTTAGAAATTGAACGTGTGCAGAAGGTCGTATCTTGCTTAATAAAATAGCCCGAATGTATACATAAAACCAACAGGCACCAAGATACACATTTTTTGAACGGAGTATTTTTGTGTGAGATATGATGTTGTTTTTGCCCTGACACAACGATTTGTAAATTCTGATGTAAGTTTGTTTCCTTTTGTCACAACAGGCTTCACAAAAATATGTCCATCAGGTTATAAGGTCATGGATTGTGTAAAACTGTGAATGATCACAATAGATTGTGAATTCTGTTTAACAATCAATTGTGATGTGCTTACAATTTTAAGGGGGTGTGCTAATTTGTACCTTTCCAACATTTATAATAATTTTCTTCTGTGAACAGTAATAAGGTGACAGAATGGATTTATATGTTAACTTTGAATGAAATCAAATAAAATGTGTTCAGCTAAGTGCAATTAAAATTGATTTTTTTCTTTTCTTTTGAGTTCCTAGATTGTATCTGTGCCTCGGACTTCATGAATTTTGAGGTGAGCAGCATTCCTTGAATGGAGAAGCCCCCATTTAACCAGTTCCAGTCAGATTTGTTTTGACAAAGACTAGACACTATACACAGGCTCTGTTATCCTGTTAAAAAATCTAAATGCCAGAGAACTGCAAAACCTTTGACTGTATACAAATCATCTGACCTGAACTGGTTGAATTGCTGTGCCTACTTCATGATGCAAATAATTGCAAATTGTCCCATTTCAAGAAATGCAAGCTTCTCTCAACAACTTGAAGTTGAATACACTTTAAGGCATGTACACACTTTATGTGTAAGTAAACTTTGTGGTAAGATCACCACTGATTCTGTGCGTGTATATCTCAGATACTGACACAGACCCCCCCCCCCCGCTTCTTATGGGCATCAACTTGACCTGATTTATTTTGTGAGAAGGGTAAACGCTGCATTAAAAAAATGGAGGCAGGATCGAACTTTGACCTTAGTTTGGGTTAAGAGTTGACCTAGGTTTGGGGTCTGGTTTCACCAAGTTACCGGGTTGAACCGTGACCAGATTGGGGTTGATTATTTGACCCAAATTGTGTGTTGTAATTTGACCCAGTTTTAGGGGTTGAAAATTGACCCAATTTACTGGTTAATACTTTCTGACCTAGCAATTGGGGTCATTTTGACTCAGAAAGAGTTGTGCAGATCCGGATGCGGAATTTGGGTCAAAATTGACCCATTTTGGGTCAGTTTTGACCCAGGAGTTTTTAGTGTGTAGCAGCTGAATTTTGAAGTCGTTTCAGTTTATTAATTTGGGAATCTGGTAATCCAAAAAGGAGGCTATTGCATGAGTCAATTCTGGACATTACTAAAGAATGAACAAGAATTTCCGTCCTTTTGGGGTCAATATATTTTCTAATGGAGCTGATTTTGTGAAGTGCGAATGAGGCCGTCTTACAGATAAGATTAACATGATTACTCATTGTGAGATTTTTGTCAAAGATGACACCAAGATTCTTACGATAACGACTTGTGAAATGGAGAAGTTCTGTTTTATCCTCATTCAACATCAATCCATTCCTGGTTGACCAGTTTTTAATTTCTTTGTTGTGGTGTAAAATTATCCCATTGTGTAATTTAACACCTGTGCATTGTAAATGATACCGTGTTTTGTCAAAGGACAAAGGAAAATGTGCCTCGGCAAATTCAGAGTCTATCACCACCAACCAACGACACAGAATTCTGGCAATTATTCCAGCATCAAAGAGACCTTGTAAAAACGACTTGGGTAAAAAACTTTTTTGGAAACTATCAAATCCCAACCCACAATGGTGTCCTATATTTTCCATGCCAAGTTCTCACAAACATCACGTCACCATATACACCCGCTGCCATTGGGTTTCTATATTTTTTTCAAAACCTTGAGGTCTGGGCCTTATTATTGAATAGATTATGAAGAAGAAAAAACCCAGAAGTGTAAACACATCCAAAGTATACACTGTGTTTAAATAAGTTTAAATAGCATTCTCGTTAAAACATTGTTGTTAATGTAATTGTTGAATGCTAACTTCGAAGGAGGTAACAAAAAGATTCAAAAATACCAATACTTGGCATGGGAACTTTGTAAGAATTTGCAGGTGAAAGTGAAAGTAGTTTCTGTGGTGATGGCACTTGGCACCATTTACAGTACACTGTGGGGATCTGTTTCAGAAATATGCGCTTCAGTGGGAACAGGGAGGATCTTTGTGTCTGGTTTGTGGTTTGGTAGCCTGACTCTGAAGAAGTTAACTGGTGTACGGAAATTGCCCCCCCCTCCCCGCCGAGATCATTTTGTCACCCATAAGGGGAAATTATAACAGTGGGCTGGAGGAGGAGGAGGATTCAAAAGAAGGCAGTCCGACATCTGGCACAAAGGAATGTTATTTTTCTTTCACATCTGCATGTGAATAAAAAAAATTATAATAATTTTAACAGTAAAAGTCGATTTTTTTGCCTCATGTTCACAAGCGCGCACCCACATGGTCAAAAGTACTGCAGCCTGAAACAATTTGTAAAATTAATCCAAACAATTTTCCCAAATTATAATTGAAAGTTACATACATTGTTCGAAAGTTAATTATTTCGTCTGTTTTTATTCATCAGTAGGTAGGGCCTACAAAGGAATAGTTTTATGACCAGTCTATTTACTTTATCTGCGTTTCGTTTGAAAATCAAACCCTCATATCTTGAATGATACAAACAAAAACTAGACTTAACGTGTTTAGGTGTTCGGGTATCGCTGGGGTCAGTGCTGTGTCAATGCATGAGATATTTAATTAAGTTGAACTTTGGTGTTATTACTGTTTTGAGGTGCGTAACAAACTACACACTTTTCCAAAAGTTTAAAAAAGCACACAATCAAAAGCCTAGCCTTAATTTGATTGTTAACGAGGTTTGCATGGACGGCTGTTTTAGAGACTAACAATAAAGCGTTTTGTCAAAATCAGGTTGCGCTAACCTTGAACTAGATCACAAGCATATTTGATGGACTTAGAACCTTGCGGTTGATTCAATGGAGTGAGCAGCCGCGGTTTGACTGCGGGTCAATAAATACCCGTAATAATTGGTCAAAATTTCAAATATTTGTAAAAACAAATGTGATGACGTCATCATGTTGTCAATTTAATTTTACGTAGTCATTATCATTGTCTATCTTTATGCAAAGTTTTAACTCAGTCAAACTTTTGTTTTTTGAGATGCAAGGCCTCAAAAAGTAAAACTTAAAGGCAATACTACGTGACACATGATGACGTCATCAATCTGAAACTCCACACATTATTATGTTGTCTGTATAAAGGTCATTATGTATACCAATTTTGAAACAATTGTCATAAACTTCACCACAGACATCTAGTAAAAGTGTGTTTTGGTCTGTTTTAAACCTGCCGCTAGAGGGCGCTTTGAGATGTTTTGACGTCACCGGTCCAATTTTTGTAAACCAGACCCTTTCTGGATTATAACATCGTTGAAAACAACTTGAAAACAATTGCCACTTTTAAATTACAAGGCACTTTCACATTTCGACCGGAAGTAGAGGTCATGGCATGTCATGTCCGGTGATGTATAGATAAAAATCCATTCAGTAGTTAATAAGTTAAAATGTTTTGAAGTATTAAACGTTGATTTACTGTATTTCGACACCTGGTGACGTAATCATTACGTCACAACATACTCAACATCTCCTAGTTATACTCTAACTACATGCAAAGCTTCAAGTTCATCAACGGTTTGCAACTATGCGAATGCAACTGAGCTATTATTGGACTACCGTCGAACGACGTAGATATTCGTCGCGGAGCCAATATTTATTGAATGACTATTAATTTAATATAGCTCCAGCATGGATGTGAAACGGACTTTTCGTTTCAGACTAAATGTGGGCTATTATCAGTCTTCTTAGACTTTGAACCTTTGGAACAATGGAGCGGAACAGCCAGCTGCGTGCTTGTGCAAATTAATACTAACGGAATTTGAAATTGAAGTCAATGTCAAATGAGGTCACTCTTTATGTAGTGTTGTTGGGTTTTAAAAGACCTGTCCATTGTGTAATTATTGAGTTATGAATTTGTCAAAAGCCTGACAATGATTGTTAGCAAGGTTTGCACGGACGGCTGTTTTAGAGACTAATAAAGCAAAACGCCAAAATCAGGTTTCGCGAACCTTGAACAGAGACTAGACTATAAGCATGTTTGATGGTCTTTGAACCTTGCGGTTGATTCAATGGAGCAAGCAGCCGGTCACCGTTTAGGTCGCGTATTGTGTGTGTTAACAGTGCAGTTATTTTCCCGCGGTTTGACAGCGGTCCAATGTATACCCGATTTCAACAATAAGTGAAGTTAAAAAAGGTAACATCTCTGTGGAAAAGTTTGAGAAGGCTTAAGGACCTACAATCTGATATACAAATTGTCCGTAGTTTGTGTGTAAAAAGTAGGCCCCCTATGAATATTTCTTAAAGTATGAATTTTTAAATTTTCAACTTCCAGTTCGAACAGGAAGTCGAGGACAATCGGCATAAGTACTTCTTGAGTTATGAATTGTTGAAGTATTAAACTTTGATTTACAGTATTTCAACACCTGATGGCGTCATCATGACGACACAACTACATAATGGAGGTTTTATCAAGGTCCTAACATAGTGTGAAGTTGATCCAATATACAACAGTTTTTTCCCTATACGTTTGTACACATGCATTTAACAAGGGTTAGGGTTAGGGTTAAGGTTAGGGTTAGGATTAAAGGGCTTTGGGTGCTTTGGTACTGGTTTAATTTTTTTGTAAATTAAAATTCAGCTCTTATAGGCCGTACGGTGTAAACGAAAAGATGCCTGGAAAATGATTTCCGTTCCAACCCCCGTGGGTCTACTTTTTGAAGGTATATTTTGTGAGTTGTAGACATACTAAACACTATACTAAAAGTTCTCCAAAAGTTCTCCAGTCAAATTTGCAAAAACATGCAAAGTTTGCTAAAAACGTTGTTGGGCGCAATCTGTGTAAATGCGCGCGCGCAATGTGCGAACTGAAGTCTTCCGACACACACAAATCAAATTGCGCGGCTGAGACACGGTATTGACCATGGGCAGCGCGCCGTATCGATTGGTGTATATGTATCGTATATGTTGGTGTGTGGGCCGTAAAACATATTATAGGCCTATAGGCCCCCCTATCCTTTATTAAACAAAAATAAAAATTGCGTCGCGTCAACAACATCAATTGTGTGGTTTAGGCCATGTTTAAAACTGTAGGCCTATTTCTCAAAAACTAGACTATCGTGTCTTTTTAACATCACAGAATGGTTAGCCATCAAAGTTTTGTGCCAAGAATAAATAGCTTAGTTTAATTAAAATGTATAGGCTAGTCATTGAACAACAAGGATGGAATGATGAGTCGCTCCAATTATTGTCAACAAAATTAAGGAACTGACAATTTTTTTTCTTATTCTTTTGACCTTTGATTTCTAATTAATAGGATACTTTCCCCTAAAACACCCACCTATCACTGTTGCAAAAAAAATATCATAAGGCCTATAGGTTAACTATAAAAAAAAAAAAAAAAAAAAAAAAAAAAAAAAGGGAAATTTTTTGTTTTATTAAGTTAAAACATTCCCCTTTACAACTTATATACCCCCCTTTTCTGTGAGAGTGCATGCAAACATCAACGAAAAAGTATGTTTAACTATCGCCTTTTGACTTTTCGAGGGAGACCATTGTCTCCCACTTAAAACAACATCCATAGGATGGTTTTCAACGCTTTTCTGATCATTTTTATGTCGATGTCTCTCGCCGGAACACAGTACACTCGCTAATTCGTTAAAGATTAATGGGCAGGAAAGTGCCTATAGGCACACCGTCTCCTTTTTTCTCATGATCCTCCCTCCTTTCCGCCGCCCCCTCCCACACACACCCCTTTCTTGTGGATTTTCCCTTACCAGGCCCGTAACTAGGGGGTGAGCCGATCATAGTATAATTTTCTTTGTTCATCCCAATCATTTAAAATTTACCCAGTCAAATTCCCTTGTGGTGAATTCAATATCTGGCTGCGGCTTCCCAGGTTGTATCGTACTTGGCTGTGATCCCTGGCTACACTTTTTAAATAGCTTCTGACTGGTAACCCCCAACAAGGATAATTATTGACAAAAATAGGGAGACGGCCACCATTGGTCTAGATAGCTCATGGTAGAGCGCCGGTACGTTAATCCGGAGGTCGTTGGTTCAAATTTCACTCTAGCTAGTACATTTGTTTTGTTCAACCCAAACTCGTTTAAAATTTACCCAGTCAGTTTCCCTTATGGTTTATCATTATTTTGATAAAAAAATTAATAAATAAATAAAAAAGCATCAATAAAAAGGCATAAATAAATAATAAAATAACCCACCAAGATCAAAAAGGAAGAAAAGGTCCACACAAAATGTAAAAAAATGGTGCCCTCAAAAAACCCAAACAAAAACTAACAAATTTACAAAATTGGCTGGAATTGGGCCTTCCATGGGCCTTCATTATCAACAAAAAGTACCCTCTTTAGAACTGTATATAGGCCCTATGATGACGCCTCATTTCTTCAAGCTTGCCTTAATACATGATTCTCACTCGACACGGGGAGAAGCTACATTTTTAATAATTTACAAACATTTATTATTTATTTTACATTTATTTACATTGAACATTTTAACTGCGTTACGGTCCTATTTTCTTTACATGTCCTTGTTCTCTAATAACAATTAGCGCATGAGGTCCTTATGCACTGTATGCTGTATAGGCCTACTGGCCTATGTCGAGTACGGGGCCTACTATCAAAAGATGCTGTGTTTTTCTCACACACATGATCACGCGCTTGAACACGGCCTCATGCATGATTTTACTCTTCCCTGAAAATATATTGTGCTTCTCAGCTTTGACAGATTTTAGGTGAACAAAACACTTCGGATTTATCACGGAGTCTTTCTCCGAGCGAGGCATGGGCGCCGCCATGTTTGTTTTTGGGTGTCACATGACGTGTGACCTAGGATGTGATTGGCGAATTTAGATCACATGGTGTCTGTGCGCTGGTATTTCAAATAAAATGTAACGAGCCGACGTATCACAACCGTAAACAGTGTTCGATCGCTGTCGATTATCTAGTGCAATGTTTGGTCGATAATTTCTCAAATTTGACTGGCGTTTTTGTGGAGAACTTTCGGAATCGTAATCTCCAGCATTTACTCTGTTAAAAACTGTAGAGTTATCTTAGACCCACAGGGGTCGGAACGGGACGACAAGATACAGTTTAACCCGTATGGCCTATTATGCGAGCTTTGCTGAAAGTGTCAATTAAATCAAATATTTAAATGATTAGTTATATGGTAATTAAAAAAAATTAAAAAAATGTGCGTTTTGGAACTGGGTCAAAACATTGTCCGATCGGGCCCATTTTTTAAATTTCTTAATTAGTTTAACGTCAGGAACAACATACTAAAAGGACAGACTCATAGTTCTTGAATTATAACAATTTTAATATTTCAAAATTCCCATTGGATTAACGTAGTGTACAAATCCAATGGGTTTTTCCTAAAATGTACAAATTTACCATTGGGTTTACTATTTATACTATTTACTAACTGATTCTGAGAATTTCAAGAATCTCCCTCACGTTTTAGATACTTTCAGGGATGTAATAGTGGGGTATGTTCTCGCAAACAGCCTGCGTCGTGACTGTATAGGTAGAATTGTGCCTCATGAGCCCCAAACGTTTGAGACGACTTTGACTAGGTCATAAATTAGGGAACACGTTTGAAAAAAATTGTGTCATCAAGCTATACTCTTCACTAACTGATTCTGAGAATTTCAAGGAGATCCCTTGACGTTTAGATACTTTCAGGGCTGTAATAGTGGGGTCTGTTCTCGCAGGCAGCCTTCGTACGTGGTGACTGTTTAGATAGTATTGTTTATCATGAGCCCCAAACGTTTGAGACGACTTTGACTTTTAATAAATCGGTCATAAATTAGGGAACCCGTTTGAAAAATTTGTGGCATCAAGCTATACTCTTCACTAACTGATTCTGAGAATATCAAGAAGATCTCTTGACGATTAGATACTGTCAGGGATGTAATAGTGGGGCCTTTTCTCGCAGGCAGCCTGCGTACGTGGTGACTGTATAGATAGTATTGTTTATCATGAGCCCCAAACGTTTGAGACGACTTTGACTTTTAATAAATCGGTCATAAATTAGGGAACTCGCTTGAAAAAATTGTGGCTGTCACAAAATTGCTGACTTCTGTGTGTATAGTTTTCCACATAGCGATGTGCCTTTAAGTTTCAGGTTATTCTTTTAGCTCCTTTGAAGCTGACAGTTGTTAGGCTTACTGGAGTGTAGATGTTTATTCATTCCCTTGTTCTTTTATCATAGGGATTGTAGGTATATAGATGTTTTAGATTATGTAACACATCCAGGCAAGTCCAGGGAAGTTTTATATAAAGTGATTAGCCTATTTCTTTTGTATGACCGTGTGTCAGTCCAATGAGTTTGCCAGGGCAAAGGTTAGATATATGTAAAGTAGATACTCAGAGCAACATTCCAAGTTTAGGGTGTTGGCCACATACATCCAGCAAGACCATCAAGAAGGTCGTTCTGCCCAGCCACTCTGCTCTTTCACCTGATGTTAGTGATTTTCCAGCAGCGCCGAAGATAGAGTTGCACCGGCACTCTAAATGCTTAGCTGAAATCTTGAGCCTTTAAACCAAAATTTACAATAAGGGTGAAATTGGTCACCAAGAAACCCTGAACCAGACATTCGGCGGGGCATGCAGAACCAATATGGATTGAGTGTAAGTGCACTAATTTATTTATTGTTACGTATTAAACTGCTATATTTTCAGTGCATTTGGTGTGAAGATTTCCCACCCCAAAATTGTGTATATAAGTCAATCTCAATTTTGAATAGTGTTATTTTGCTACATAAAAAATAATATTTTACTTGCTTGAAACAATTGAGAAAGTTGTGACAGAGATGCGCTGTATTTCAAAACTATAATTCAGTTCAAAGTTTGTGGCTTTTATGCGTAGGAGCCAGGAGAGTTTTGAAGGCCGCATAGTTGGCCCATGTGCCCCCAAACGTTTGAGACGACTTTGACTTTGAATAAATCGGTCATAATCTAGGGAACACGTTTGAACAAATTGTGTGATCAAGCTGTACTCTTCGCTAACTGATTCTGAGAATTTCAAGAAGTTCCATACACTTTTAGATACTTTCAGAGATGTAATAGTGGGGTCTGTTCTCGCAGGCAGCGTGCGTGGTGACTGTAAGGTAGTAATGTGCCTCATGAGCCTCAAACGTTTGAGACGACTTTGACTTTGAATAAATCGGTCAAAATTTTTTTGTGATCAAGCTGTAATCTTCACTGACTGATTATGAGAATTTCAAGAATATCCCTGGACGTTTAGATACTTTCAGGGATGTAATAGTGGGGGTCTGTTCACGCAGGCAGCTTGCGTGGTGACTGTATTGGTAGTATTGTGCCTCATGAGCCCCAAACTAGTTAGTCCGGCAGCCAAAGGAGTGAACCATGTTTTGTTGGATATATAATGTTTTTTTGCAGATTCCACACAAGGTCATACTGTTTAAGAATCTGAGTGATGACCCCTCCTCAGGGTTGGGCAATTTTTATATCGATTATTTAATGATTTTATCGATATTTATTAATACCTATGGTGTAAACACAACCAATACAAGCGTGTAACCCCCAAAATGGCATTAAAAACATACAATTAGCTTACCAAGAAGTAGTATGTTAAAAAAAAACTTTACAAAATTGGGCGAAAGAGGGTGTAGGGTGCTGAAGGGGCGTGGCTAGTGGGAAGAGGCGGTAACTGTATCCAAACACACATATTAGAAAACTAAGTACATTTATTTATGATAGAGTTTCTTGTAATAAATCTTTGAAAGAGATTTGTACATTAATGTATTTAAGGATGATAGATGATGGATGGGGTACGATCCATCAAGGGGCGTGGCCAAGGTATAGTATTCTTCAAATCCAACCTGCGTATTTGTACGACTAAAGAAACCCTGAAGTAAAAAAATGTACCTTCTTCTACATTGATTTCTGTGGAGAAAGTAGGGGATTGGGAGTCCAGCCCCAAGAAATGAAATGCCTCTTTATTCTCGACAAATCCTATAATGTTGAACCTATCTAATAATGACCTACATTTTGGTGCTATTCCATCCAGTGACGCTGTATCTGATGACCTGTTATTTGAAAATTGTATTTGTGACAATTCAATAATAATATAATAATAATAATAATGTGTGGGTCGGTAGTGAACTGGGGGAGGGGGGAAGGAGGGGGGCGTTCGAGATTAAGAATAATTTTTCAGATCCATTGGGTGAGCAATAGAGAGCTTTCGGAAGTCATGTTTGCTTCCTCATCAGTTGCATATTGGTCGATATAAAGAATCCGGCAAATCTCTTTGTACATCTTAAAAAGATGTAGGGTTATGACAGTAGTGTATGCCTATACGAAATAAAGATATATCACTGGGTATATTTGTGTTCATGAGTAACAGGCGTTTATCCGTTTTTGGACTTTTCAAAGTAAGACAATCAAACCTCATGAGTTTTGTAATTCATATGAATTATTTGAGGGAGAATGATGATCAATGTTGTTTAAAAGCAATGAACACGCAGATCGTAAAAGTATCACATCGTATGAAACCAAAAGTAAAACAAAACTCCAAAACATCTCTCGTGTTCACGACAACCTAAAACCGGACAATGGGTTATATCACAGGTAATCAACAAATTATTGCCTCTTATTCAGAGCGACCACAGACTTTTTCAGAAATATTTTTGGATCCACCTTTCTTTGAAGACAAAGGATAAACGCCTTGTGACCCCTAAAAACAAACATACCCGGACACCCACGTTTATTCTGTTATTTCCCATACCCTTGTTGCAACCCCACATCTTTTAAAAATGTACAGAGATTTGCCCGATTCTTTTAATCGACCCACATGCAACAGATGAGGAAGCGTACAAAGAATCTGAAAATCCCCCCCCATCACTACTGACCCGCACAGTCAAAAGGGTCACAGAATTTCGGTTTAACTATTTCCCGACCACTTCCCTGTTATAAAATAACACAAGTGGAGATAGCCCAGCACAGTTAACATACATTGGATTTGTTTTGTCACAAAAACAATTTTCAAGTTAGGAGTTACAGATACAGTGTCAATGGATGGGACAGTATCAACATTATTTTATTATCTTTAGCATCTCCGTTGCTTCTTTGGCTGAGCTGACTGGGTCCCTGTAGCTCCGTTTGTTTTGCTTGCCGTTTAAGTTGTTGCGAAAACCAAAACCCTACATCCTCTCCGGTCTGGAGGATGGAGGTTTCAGATTATCAGGTTATGTAAGGATACAATTGTGTCCTGATCCATGTGATGGAAATGTAATTTACTAAAACTCCTTTCTAAGTCCTTATAATACACGGCAGGTCTCAATGTGATTTATAATAATACAATTATTTCATTTGTCACGTCAGACCAGGTTACTGATAATATAATTGCAAATAATGCTGAAAATCTGGCTCTGTAAATAAGTCACAATACTTGTTATACCCTCAGTTCGGTGTGCGCGCGATACATACACATAGCCCATTTTAATACAATTAATGCCGGAGCTTTCACCTATTTTCATTTATTTTTCATTTATTTATTTCCAGTCAGAAAATTACCAAAATGTCACAAACGACTCTCCATATTACTGCCCTAAATGATATCAAATAATATCAAGTTTTTAACTGGGGAAATGGACTGAAACTAGTCTTTTTCACAGCCCGTCTTAAGCCTGGTACCCTCAGTTCGGTGTGCGCGCGATACATACACATAGCCCATTTTAATACAATTAATGCCGGAGCTTTAACCTATTTTCATTTATTTTTCATTTATTTATTTCAAGTCAGAAAATTACCAAAATGTCACAAACGACTCTCCATATTACTGCCCTAAATGATATCAAATAATATCAAGTTTTTAACTGGGGAAATGGACTGAAACTAGTCTTGTTCACAGCCCGTCTTAAGCCTGGTACCCTCAGTTCGGTGTGCGCGCGATACATACAAATAGCCCATTTTAATACAATTAATGCCGGAGCTTTAACCTATTTTCATTTATTTATTTCCAGTCAGAAAATTACCAAAATGTCACAAACGACTCTCCATATTACTGCCCTAAATGATATCAAATAATACCAAGTTTTTAACTGGGGAAATGGACTGAAACTAGTCTTTTTCACAGCCCGTCCTAAGCCTGGTACCCTCAGTTCGGTGTGCGCGCGATACATACACATAGCCCATTTTAATACAATTAATGCCGGAGCTTTAACCTATTTTCATTTATTTTTCATTTATTTATTTCCAGTCAGAAAATTACCAAAATGTCACAAACGACTCTCCATATTACTGCCCTAAATGATATCAAATAATATCAAGTTTTTAACTGGGGAAATGGACTGAAACTAGTCTTTTTCACAGCCCGTCTTAAGCCTGGTACCCTCAGTTCGGTGTGCGCGCGATACATACACATAGCCCATTTTAATACAATTAATGCCGGAGCTTTAACCTATTTTCATTTATTTTTCATTTATTTATTTCCAGTCAGAAAATTACCAAAATGTCACAAACGACTCTCCATATTACTGCCCTAAATGATATCAAATAATATCAAGTTTTTAACTGGGGAAATGGACTGAAACTAGTCTTGTTCACAGCCCGTCTTAAGCCTGGTACCCTCAGTTCGGTGTGCGCGCGATACATACACATAGCCCATTTTAATACAATTAATGCCGGAGCTTTAACCTATTTTCATTTATTTATTTCCAGTCAGAAAATTACCAAAATGTCACAAACGACTCTCCATATTACTGCCCTAAATGATATCAAATAATATCAAGTTTTTAACTGGGGAAATGGACTGAAACTAGTCTTTTTCACAGCCCGTCCTAAGCCTGGTACCCTCAGTTCGGTGTGCGCGCGATACATACACATAGCCCATTTTAATACAATTAATGCCGGAGCTTTAACCTATTTTCATTTATTTTTCATTTATTTATTTCCAGTCAGAAAATTACCAAAATGTCACAAACGACTCTCCATATTACTGCCCTAAATGATATCAAATAATATCAAGTTTTTAACTGGGGAAATGGACTGAAACTAGTCTTTTTCACAGCCCGTCTTAAGCCTGGTACCCTCAGTTCGGTGTGCGCGCGATACATACACATAGCCCATTTTAATACAATTAATGCCGGAGCTTTAACCTATTTTCATTTATTTTTCATTTATTTATTTCCAGTCAGAAAATTACCAAAATGTCACAAACGACTCTCCATATTACTGCCCTAAATGATATCAAATAATACCAAGTTTTTAACTGGGGAAATGGACTGAAACTAGTCTTTTTCACAGCCCGTCCTAAGCCTGGTACCCTCAGTTCGGTGTGCGCGCGATACATACACATAGCCCATTTTAATACAATTAATGCCGGAGCTTTAACCTATTTTCATTTATTTTTCATTTATTTATTTCCAGTCAGAAAATTACCAAAATGTCACAAACGACTCTCCATATTACTGCCCTAAATGATATCAAATAATATCAAGTTTTTAACTGGGGAAATGGACTGAAACTAGTCTTTTTCACAGCCCGTCTTAAGCCTGGTACCCTCAGTTCGGTGTGCGCGCGATACATACACATAGCCCATTTTAATACAATTAATGCCGGAGCTTTAACCTATTTTCATTTATTTTTCATTTATTTATTTCCAGTCAGAAAATTACCAAAATGTCCCAAACGACTCTCCATATTACTGCCCTAAATGATATCAAATAATATCAAGTTTTTAACTGGGGAAATGGACTGAAACTAGTATTTTTCACAGCCCGTCTTAAGCCTGGTACCCTCAGTTCGGTGTGCGCGCGATACATACACATAGCCCATTTTAATACAATTAATGCCGGAGCTTTAACCTATTTTCATTTATTTTTCATTTAATTATTTCCAGTCAGAAAATTACCAAAATGTCACAAACGACTCTCCATATTACTGCCCTAAATGATATCAAATAATATCAAGTTTTTAACTGGGGAAATGGACTGAAACTAGTCTTTTTCACAGCCCGTCTTAAGCCTGGTACCCTCAGTTCGGTGTGCGCGCGATACATACACATAGCCCATTTTAATACAATTAATGCCGGAGCTTTAACCTATTTTCATTTATTTTTCATTTATTTATTTCCAGTCAGAAAATTACCAAAATGTCCCAAACGACTCTCCATATTACTGCCCTAAATGATATCAAATAATATCAAGTTTTTAACTGGGGAAATGGACTGAAACTAGTCTTTTTCACAGCCCGTCTTAAGCCTGGTACCCTCAGTTCGGTGTGCGCGCGATACATAGGGCCTACACATAGCCCATTTTAATACAATTAATGCCGGAGCTTTAACCTATTTTCATTTATTTTTCATTTATTTATTTCCAGTCAGAAAATTACCAAAATGTCACAAACGACTCTCCATATTACTGCCCTAAATGATATCAAATAATATCAAGTTTTTAACTGGGGAAATGGACTGAAACTAGTCTTTTTCACAGCCCGTCCTAAGCCTGGTACCCTCAGTTCGGTGTGCGCGCGATACATACACATAGCCCATTTTAATACAATTAATGCCGGAGCTTTAACCTATTTTCATTTATTTTTCATTTATTTATTTCCAGTCAGAAAATTACCAAAATGTCACAAACGACTCTCCATATTACTGCCCTAAATGATATCAAATAATACCAAGTTTTTAACTGGGGAAATGGACTGAAACTAGTCTTTTTCACAGCCCGTCCTAAGCCTGGTACCCTCAGTTCGATGTGCGCGCGATACATACACATAGCCCATTTTAATACAATTAATGCCGGAGCTTTAACCTATTTTCATTTATTTTTCATTTATTTATTTCCAGTCAGAAAATTACCAAAATGTCACAAACGACTCTCCATATTACTGCCCTAAATGATATCAAATAATATCAAGTTTTTAACTGGGGAAATGGACTGAAACTAGTCTTTTTCACAGCCCGTCTTAAGCCTGGTACCCTCAGTTCGGTGTGCGCGCGATACATACACATAGCCCATTTTAATACAATTAATGCCGGAGCTTTAACCTATTTTCATTTATTTTTCATTTAATTATTTCCAGTCAGAAAATTACCAAAATGTCACAAACGACTCTCCATATTACTGCCCTAAATGATATCAAATAATATCAAGTTTTTAACTGGGGAAATGGACTGAAACTAGTCTTTTTCACAGCCCATCTTAAGCCTGGTACCCTCAGTTCGGTGTGCGCGCGATACATACACATAGCCCATTTTAATACAATTAATGCCGGAGCTTTAACCTATTTTCATTTATTTTTCATTTATTTATTTCCAGTCAGAAAATTACCAAAATGTCCCAAACGACTCTCCATATTACTGCCCTAAATGATATCAAATAATATCAAGTTTTTAACTGGGGAAATGGACTGAAACTAGTCTTTTTCACAGCCCGTCTTAAGCCTGGTACCCTCAGTTCGGTGTGCGCGCGATACATACACATAGCCCATTTTAATACAATTAATGCCGGAGCTTTAACCTATTTTCATTTATTTATTTCCAGTCAGAAAATTACCAAAATGTCACAAACGACTCTCCATATTACTGCCCTAAATGATATCAAATAATACCAAGTTTTTAACTGGGGAAATGGACTGAAACTAGTCTTTTTCACAGCCCGTCCTAAGCCTGGTACCCTCAGTTCGGTGTGCGCGCGATACATACACATAGCCCATTTTAATACAATTAATGCCGGAGCTTTAACCTATTTTCATTTATTTTTCATTTATTTATTTCCAGTCAGAAAATTACCAAAATGTCACAAACGACTCTCCATATTACTGCCCTAAATGATATCAAATAATATCAAGTTTTTAACTGGGGAAATGGACTGAAACTAGTCTTTTTCACAGCCCGTCTTAAGCCTGGTACCCTCAGTTCGGTGTGCGCGCGATACATACACATAGCCCATTTTAATACAATTAATGCCGGAGCTTTAACCTATTTTCATTTATTTTTCATTTAATTATTTCCAGTCAGAAAATTACCAAAATGTCACAAACGACTCTCCATATTACTGCCCTAAATGATATCAAATAATATCAAGTTTTTAACTGGGGAAATGGACTGAAACTAGTCTTTTTCACAGCCCGTCTTAAGCCTGGTACCCTCAGTTCGGTGTGCGCGCGATACATACACATAGCCCATTTTAATACAATTAATGCCGGAGCTTTAACCTATTTTAATTTATTTTTCATTTATTTATTTCCAGTCAGAACATTACCAAAATGTCCCAAACGACTCTCCATATTACTGCCCTAAATGATATCAAATAATATCAAGTTTTTAACTGGGGAAATGGACTGAAACTAGTCTTTTTCACAGCCCGTCTTAAGCCTGGTACCCTCAGTTCGGTGTGCGCGCGATACATAGGGCCTACACATAGCCCATTTTAATACAATTAATGCCGGAGCTTTAACCTATTTTCATTTATTTTTCATTTATTTATTTCCAGTCAGAAAATTACCAAAATGTCACAAACGACTCTCCATATTACTGCCCTAAATGATATCAAATAATATCAAGTTTTTAACTGGGGAAATGGACTGAAACTAGTCTTTTTCACAGCCCGTCCTAAGCCTGGTACCCTCAGTTCGGTGTGCGCGCGATACATACACATAGCCCATTTTAATACAATTAATGCCGGAGCTTTAACCTATTTTCATTTATTTTTCATTTATTTATTTCCAGTCAGAAAATTACCAAAATGTCACAAACGACTCTCCATATTACTGCCCTAAATGATATCAAATAATATCAAGTTTTTAACTGGGGAAATGGACTGAAACTAGTCTTTTTCACAGCCCGTCTTAAGCCTGGTACCCTCAGTTCGGTGTGCGCGCGATACATACACATAGCCCATTTTAATACAATTAATGCCGGAGCTTTAACCTATTTTCATTTATTTTTCATTTAATTATTTCCAGTCAGAAAATTACCAAAATGTCACAAACGACTCTCCATATTACTGCCCTAAATGATATCAAATAATATCAAGTTTTTAACTGGGGAAATGGACTGAAACTAGTCTTTTTCACAGCCCGTCTTAAGCCTGGTACCCTCAGTTCGGTGTGCGCGCGATACATACACATAGCCCATTTTAATACAATTAATGCCGGAGCTTTAACCTATTTTCATTTATTTATTTCCAGTCAGAAAATTACCAAAATGTCACAAACGACTCTCCATATTACTGCCCTAAATGATATCAAATAATACCAAGTTTTTAACTGGGGAAATGGACTGAAACTAGTCTTTTTCACAGCCCGTCCTAAGCCTGGTACCCTCAGTTCGGTGTGCGCGCGATACATACACATAGCCCATTTTAATACAATTAATGCCGGAGCTTTAACCTATTTTCATTTATTTTTCATTTATTTATTTCCAGTCAGAAAATTACCAAAATGTCACAAACGACTCTCCATATTACTGCCCTAAATGATATCAAATAATATCAAGTTTTTAACTGGGGAAATGGACTGAAACTAGTCTTTTTCACAGCCCGTCTTAAGCCTGGTACCCTCAGTTCGGTGTGCGCGCGATACATACACATAGCCCATTTTAATACAATTAATGCCGGAGCTTTAACCTATTTTCATTTATTTTTCATTTAATTATTTCCAGTCAGAAAATTACCAAAATGTCACAAACGACTCTCCATATTACTGCCCTAAATGATATCAAATAATATCAAGTTTTTAACTGGGGAAATGGACTGAAACTAGTCTTTTTCACAGCCCGTCTTAAGCCTGGTACCCTCAGTTCGGTGTGCGCGCGATACATACACATAGCCCCTTTTAATACAATTAATGCCGGAGCTTTAACCTATTTTCATTTATTTTTCATTTATTTATTTCCAGTCAGAAAATTACCAAAATGTCCCAAACGACTCTCCATATTACTGCCCTAAATGATATCAAATAATATCAAGTTTTTAACTGGGGAAATGGACTGAAACTAGTCTTTTTCACAGCCCGTCTTAAGCCTGGTACCCTCAGTTCGGTGTGCGCGCGATACATACACATAGCCCATTTTAATACAATTAATGCCGGAGCTTTAACCTATTTTCATTTATTTTTCATTTATTTATTTCCAGTCAGAAAATTACCAAAATGTCACAAACGACTCTCCATATTACTGCCCTAAATGATATCAAATAATATCAAGTTTTTAACTGGGGAAATGGACTGAAACTAGTCTTGTTCACAGCCCGTCTTAAGCCTGGTACCCTCAGTTCGGTGTGCGCGCGATACATACACATAGCCCATTTTAATACAATTAATGCCGGAGCTTTAACCTATTTTCATTTATTTATTTCCAGTCAGAAAATTACCAAAATGTCACAAACGACTCTCCATATTACTGCCCTAAATGATATCAAATAATATCAAGTTTTTAACTGGGGAAATGGACTGAAACTAGTCTTTTTCACAGCCCGTCCTAAGCCTGGTACCCTCAGTTCGGTGTGCGCGCGATACATACACATAGCCCATTTTAATACAATTAATGCCGGAGCTTTAACCTATTTTCATTTATTTTTCATTTATTTATTTCTAGTCAGAAAATTACCAAAATGTCACAAACGACTCTCCATATTACTGCCCTAAATGATATCAAATAATATCAAGTTTTTAACTGGGGAAATGGACTGAAACTAGTCTTTTTCACAGCCCGTCTTAAGCCTGGTACCCTCAGTTCGGTGTGCGCGCGATACATACACATAGCCCATTTTAATACAATTAATGCCGGAGCTTTAACCTATTTTCATTTATTTTTCATTTAATTATTTCCAGTCAGAAAATTACCAAAATGTCACAAACGACTCTCCATATTACTGCCCTAAATGATATCAAATAATATCAAGTTTTTAACTGGGGAAATGGACTGAAACTAGTCTTTTTCACAGCCCGTCTTAAGCCTGGTACCCTCAGACTCTCCATATTACTGCCCTAAATGATATAAAATAATATCAAGTTTTTAACGGGGGAATTTTTATAAAACTAGTCTTTTTCACAGCCCGTCTTAAGCCTGGTACCCTCAGTTCGGTCTTGTACCCTCAGTTCGGTGTGCGCGCGATACATACAAATAGCCCATTTTAATACAATTAATGCCGGAGCTTTAACCTATTTTCATTTATTTTTCATTTATTTTTGTCCAGTCAGAAAATTACCAAAATGTCACAAACGACTCTCCATATTACTGCCCTAAATGATATAAAATAATATCAAGTTTTTAACGGGGGAATTTTTATAAAACTAGTCTTTTTCACAGCCCGTCTTAAGCCTGGTACCCTCAGTTCGGTCTTGTACCCTCAGTTCGGTGTGCGCGCGATACATACAAATAGCCCATTTTAATACAATTAATGCCGGAGCTTTAACCTATTTTCATTTATTTTTCATTTATTTTTGTCCAGTCAGAAAATTACCAAAATGTCACAAACGACCCTCCATATTACTGCCCTAAATGATATAAAATAATATCAAGTTTTTAACGGGGGAATTTTTATAAAACTAGTCTTTTTCACAGCCCGTCTTAAGCCTGGTACCCTCAGTTCGGTCTTGTACCCTCAGTTCGGTGTGCGCGCGATACATACAAATAGCCCATTTTAATACAATTAATGCCGGAGCTTTAACCTATTTTCATTTATTTTTCATTTATTTTTGTCCAGTCAGAAAATTACCAAAATGTCACAAACGACTCTCCATATTACTGCCCTAAATGATATAAAATAATATCAAGTTTTTAACGGGGGAATTTTTATAAAACTAGTCTTTTTCACAGCCCGTCTTAAGCCTGGTACCCTCAGTTCGGTCTTGTACCCTCAGTTCGGTGTGCGCGCGATACATACAAATAGCCCATTTTAATACAATTAATGCCGGAGCTTTAACCTATTTTCATTTATTTTTCATTTATTTTTGTCCAGTCAGAAAATTACCAAAATATCACAAACGACTCTCCATATTACTGCCCTAAATGATATAAAATAATATCAAGTTTTTAACGGGGGAATTTTTATAAAACTAGTCTTTTTCACAGCCCGTCTTAAGCCTGGTACCCTCAGTTCGGTCTTGTACCCTCAGTTCGGTGTGCGCGCGATACATACAAATAGCCCATTTTAATACAATTAATGCCGGAGCTTTAACCTATTTTCATTTATTTTTCATTTATTTTTGTCCAGTCAGAAAATTACCAAAATGTCACAAACGACTCTCCATATTACTGCCCTTAATGATATAAAATAATATCAAGTTTTTAACGGGGGAATTTTTATAAAACTAGTCTTTTTCACAGCCCGTCTTAAGCCTGGTACCCTCAGTTCGGTCTTGTACCCTCAGTTCGGTGTGCGCGCGATACATACAAATAGCCCATTTTAATACAATTAATGCCGGAGCTTTAACCTATTTTCATTTATTTTTCATTTATTTTTGTCCAGTCAGAAAATTACCAAAATGTCACAAACGACTCTCCATATTACTGCCCTAAATGATATAAAATAATATCAAGTTTTTAACGGGGGAATTTTTATAAAACTAGTCTTTTTCACAGCCCGTCTTAAGCCTGGTACCCTCAGTTCGGTCTTGTACCCTCAGTTCGGTGTGCGCGCGATACATACAAATAGCCCATTTTAATACAATTAATGCCGGAGCTTTAACCTATTTTCATTTATTTTTCATTTATTTTTGTCCAGTCAGAAAATTACCAAAATGTCACAAACGACTCTCCATATTACTGCCCTAAATGATATAAAATAATATCAAGTTTTTAACGGGGGAATTTTTATAAAACTAGTCTTTTTCACAGCCCGTCTTAAGCCTGGTACCCTCAGTTCGGTCTTGTACCCTCAGTTCGGTGTGCGCGCGATACATACAAATAGCCCATTTTAATACAATTAATGCCGGAGCTTTAACCTATTTTCATTTATTTTTCATTTATTTTTGTCCAGTCAGAAAATTACCAAAATGTCACAAACGACTCTCCATATTACTGCCCTAAATGATATAAAATAATATCAAGTTTTTAACGGGGGAATTTTTATAAAACTAGTCTTTTTCACAGCCCGTCTTAAGCCTGGTACCCTCAGTTCGGTGTGCGCGCGATACATACAAATAGCCCATTTTAATACAATTAATGCCGGAGCTTTAACCTATTTTCATTTATTTTTCATTTATTTTTGTCCAGTCAGAAAATTACCAAAATGTCACAAACGACTCTCCATATTACTGCCCTAAATGATATAAAATAATATCAAGTTTTTAACGGGGGAATTTTTATAAAACTAGTCTTTTTCACAGCCCGTCTTAAGCCTGGTACCCTCAGTTCGGTGTGCGCGCGATACATACAAATAGCCCATTTTAATACAATTAATGCCGGAGCTTTAACCTATTTTCATTTATTTTTCATTTATTTTTGTCCAGTCAGAAAATTACCAAAATGTCACAAACGACTCTCCATATTACTGCCCTAAATGATATAAAATAATATCAAGTTTTTAACGGGGGAATTTTTATAAAACTAGTCTTTTTCACAGCCCGTCTTAAGCCTGGTACCCTCAGTTCGGTCTTTTACCCTCAGTTCGGTGTGCGCGCGATACATACAAATAGCCCATTTTAATACAATTAATGCCGGAGCTTTAACCTATTTTCATTTATTTTTCATTTATTTTTGTCCAGTCAGAAAATTACCAAAATGTCACAAACGACTCTCCATATTACTGCCCTAAATGATATAAAATAATATCAAGTTTTTAACGGGGGAATTTTTATAAAACTAGTCTTTTTCACAGCCCGTCTTAAGCCTGGTACCCTCAGTTCGGTCTTGTACCCTCAGTTCGGTGTGCGCGCGATACATACAAATAGCCCATTTTAATACAATTAATGCCGGAGCTTTAACCTATTTTCATTTATTTTTCATTTATTTTTGTCCAGTCAGAAAATTACCAAAATGTCACAAACGACCCTCCATATTACTGCCCTAAATGATATAAAATAATATCAAGTTTTTAACGGGGGAATTTTTATAAAACTAGTCTTTTTCACAGCCCGTCTTAAGCCTGGTACCCTCAGTTCGGTCTTGTACCCTCAGTTCGGTGTGCGCGCGATACATACAAATAGCCCATTTTAATACAATTAATGCCGGAGCTTTAACCTATTTTCATTTATTTTTCATTTATTTTTGTCCAGTCAGAAAATTACCAAAATGTCACAAACGACTCTCCATATTACTGCCCTAAATGATATAAAATAATATCAAGTTTTTAACGGGGGAATTTTTATAAAACTAGTCTTTTTCACAGCCCGTCTTAAGCCTGGTACCCTCAGTTCGGTCTTGTACCCTCAGTTCGGTGTGCGCGCGATACATACAAATAGCCCATTTTAATACAATTAATGCCGGAGCTTTAACCTATTTTCATTTATTTTTCATTTATTTTTGTCCAGTCAGAAAATTACCAAAATGTCACAAACGACTCTCCATATTACTGCCCTAAATGATATAAAATAATATCAAGTTTTTAACGGGGGAATTTTTATAAAACTAGTCTTTTTCACAGCCCGTCTTAAGCCTGGTACCCTCAGTTCGGTCTTGTACCCTCAGTTCGGTGTGCGCGCGATACATACAAATAGCCCATTTTAATACAATTAATGCCGGAGCTTTAACCTATTTTCATTTATTTTTCATTTATTTTTGTCCAGTCAGAAAATTACCAAAATGTCACAAACGACTCTCCATATTACTGCCCTTAATGATATAAAATAATATCAAGTTTTTAACGGGGGAATTTTTATAAAACTAGTCTTTTTCACAGCCCGTCTTAAGCCTGGTACCCTCAGTTCGGTCTTGTACCCTCAGTTCGGTGTGCGCGCGATACATACAAATAGCCCATTTTAATACAATTAATGCCGGAGCTTTAACCTATTTTCATTTATTTTTCATTTATTTTTGTCCAGTCAGAAAATTACCAAAATGTCACAAACGACTCTCCATATTACTGCCCTAAATGATATAAAATAATATCAAGTTTTTAACGGGGGAATTTTTATAAAACTAGTCTTTTTCACAGCCCGTCTTAAGCCTGGTACCCTCAGTTCGGTCTTGTACCCTCAGTTCGGTGTGCGCGCGATACATACAAATAGCCCATTTTAATACAATTAATGCCGGAGCTTTAACCTATTTTCATTTATTTTTCATTTATTTTTGTCCAGTCAGAAAATTACCAAAATGTCACAAACGACTCTCCATATTACTGCCCTAAATGATATAAAATAATATCAAGTTTTTAACGGGGGAATTTTTATAAAACTAGTCTTTTTCACAGCCCGTCTTAAGCCTGGTACCCTCAGTTCGGTCTTGTACCCTCAGTTCGGTGTGCGCGCGATACATACAAATAGCCCATTTTAATACAATTAATGCCGGAGCTTTAACCTATTTTCATTTATTTTTCATTTATTTTTGTCCAGTCAGAAAATTACCAAAATGTCACAAACGACTCTCCATATTACTGCCCTAAATGATATAAAATAATATCAAGTTTTTAACGGGGGAATTTTTATAAAACTAGTCTTTTTCACAGCCCGTCTTAAGCCTGGTACCCTCAGTTCGGTGTGCGCGCGATACATACAAATAGCCCATTTTAATACAATTAATGCCGGAGCTTTAACCTATTTTCATTTATTTTTCATTTATTTTTGTCCAGTCAGAAAATTACCAAAATGTCACAAACGACTCTCCATATTACTGCCCTAAATGATATAAAATAATATCAAGTTTTTAACGGGGGAATTTTTATAAAACTAGTCTTTTTCACAGCCCGTCTTAAGCCTGGTACCCTCAGTTCGGTGTGCGCGCGATACATACAAATAGCCCATTTTAATACAATTAATGCCGGAGCTTTAACCTATTTTCATTTATTTTTCATTTATTTTTGTCCAGTCAGAAAATTACCAAAATGTCACAAACGACTCTCCATATTACTGCCCTAAATGATATAAAATAATATCAAGTTTTTAACGGGGGAATTTTTATAAAACTAGTCTTTTTCACAGCCCGTCTTAAGCCTGGTACCCTCAGTTCGGTCTTGTACCCTCAGTTCGGTGTGCGCGCGATACATACAAATAGCCCATTTTAATACAATTAATGCCGGAGCTTTAACCTATTTTCATTTATTTTTCATTTATTTTTGTCCAGTCAGACAATTACCAAAATGTCACAAACGACTCTCCATATTACTGCCCTAAATGATATAAAATAATATCAAGTTTTTAACGGGGGAATTTTTATAAAACTAGTCTTTTTCACAGCCCGTCTTAAGCCTGGTACCCTCAGTTCGGTCTTGTACCCTCAGTTCGGTGTGCGCGCGATACATACAAATAGCCCATTTTAATACAATTAATGCCGGAGCTTTAACCTATTTTCATTTATTTTTCATTTATTTTTGTCCAGTCAGAAAATTACCAAAATGTCACAAACGACTCTCCATATTACTGCCCTAAATGATATAAAATAATATCAAGTTTTTAACGGGGGAATTTTTATAAAACTAGTCTTTTTCACAGCCCGTCTTAAGCCTGGTACCCTCAGTTCGGTGTGCGCGCGATACATACAAATAGCCCATTTTAATACAATTAATGCCGGAGCTTTAACCTATTTTCATTTATTTTTCATTTATTTTTGTCCAGTCAGACAATTACCAAAATGTCACAAACGACTCTCCATATTACTGCCCTAAATGATATAAAATAATATCAAGTTTTTAACGGGGGAATTTTTATAAAACTAGTCTTTTTCACAGCCCGTCTTAAGCCTGGTACCCTCAGTTCGGTCTTGTACCCTCAGTTCGGTGTGCGCGCGATACATACAAATAGCCCATTTTAATACAATTAATGCCGGAGCTTTAACCTATTTTCATTTATTTTTCATTTATTTTTGTCCAGTCAGACAATTACCAAAATGTCACAAACGACTCTCCATATTACTGCCCTAAATGATATAAAATAATATCAAGTTTTTAACGGGGGAATTTTTATAAAACTAGTCTTTTTCACAGCCCGTCTTAAGCCTGGTACCCTCAGTTCGGTCTTGTACCCTCAGTTCGGTGTGCGCGCGATACATACAAATAGCCCATTTTAATACAATTAATGCCGGAGCTTTAACCTATTTTCATTTATTTTTCATTTATTTTTGTCCAGTCAGAAAATTACCAAAATGTCACAAACGACTCTCCATATTACTGCCCTAAATGATATAAAATAATATCAAGTTTTTAACGGGGGAATTTTTATAAAACTAGTCTTTTTCACAGCCCGTCTTAAGCCTGGTACCCTCAGTTCGGTCTTGTACCCTCAGTTCGGTGTGCGCGCGATACATACAAATAGCCCATTTTAATACAATTAATGCCGGAGCTTTAACCTATTTTCATTTATTTTTCATTTATTTTTGTCCAGTCAGAAAATTACCAAAATGTCACAAACGACTCTCCATATTACTGCCCTAAATGATATAAAATAATATCAAGTTTTTAACGGGGGAATTTTTATAAAACTAGTCTTTTTCACAGCCCGTCTTAAGCCTGGTACCCTCAGTTCGGTCTTGTACCCTCAGTTCGGTGTGCGCGCGATACATACAAATAGCCCATTTTAATACAATTAATGCCGGAGCTTTAACCTATTTTCATTTATTTTTCATTTATTTTTGTCCAGTCAGAAAATTACCAAAATGTCACAAACGACTCTCCATATTACTGCCCTAAATGATATAAAATAATATCAAGTTTTTAACGGGGGAATTTTTATAAAACTAGTCTTTTTCACAGCCCGTCTTAAGATTGGTACCCTCAGTTCGGTGTGCGCGCGATACATACAAATAGCCCATTTTAATACAATTAATGCCGGAGCTTTAACCTATTTTCATTTATTTTTCATTTATTTTTGTCCAGTCAGAAAATTACCAAAATGTCACAAACGACTCTCCATATTACTGCCCTAAATGATATAAAATAATATCAAGTTTTTAACGGGGGAATTTTTATAAAACTAGTCTTTTTCACAGCCCGTCTTAAGCCTGGTACCCTCAGTTCGGTCTTGTACCCTCAGTTCGGTGTGCGCGCGATACATACAAATAGCCCATTTTAATACAATTAATGCCGGAGCTTTAACCTATTTTCATTTATTTTTCATTTATTTTTGTCCAGTCAGAAAATTACCAAAATGTCACAAACGACTCTCCATATTACTGCCCTAAATGATATAAAATAATATCAAGTTTTTAACGGGGGAATTTTTATAAAACTAGTCTTTTTCACAGCCCGTCTTAAGCCTGGTACCCTCAGTTCGGTCTTGTACCCTCAGTTCGGTGTGCGCGCGATACATACAAATAGCCCATTTTAATACAATTAATGCCGGAGCTTTAACCTATTTTCATTTATTTTTCATTTATTTTTGTCCAGTCAGAAAATTACCAAAATGTCACAAACGACTCTCCATATTACTGCCCTAAATGATATAAAATAATATCAAGTTTTTAACTGGGGAATTTTTATAAAACTAGTCTTTTTCACAGCCCGTCTTAAGCCTGGTACCCTCAGTTCGGTCTTGTACCCTCAGTTCGGTGTGCGCGCGATACATACAAATAGCCCATTTTAATACAATTAATGCCGGAGCTTTAACCTATTTTCATTTATTTTTCATTTATTTTTGTCCAGTCAGAAAATTACCAAAATGTCACAAACGACTCTCCATATTACTGCCCTAAATGATATAAAATAATATCAAGTTTTTAACGGGGGAATTTTTATAAAACTAGTCTTTTTCACAGCCCGTCTTAAGCCTGGTACCCTCAGTTCGGTCTTGTACCCTCAGTTCGGTGTGCGCGCGATACATACAAATAGCCCATTTTAATACAATTAATGCCGGAGCTTTAACCTATTTTCATTTATTTTTCATTTATTTTTGTCCAGTCAGAAAATTACCAAAATGTCACAAACGACTCTCCATATTACTGCCCTAAATGATATAAAATAATATCAAGTTTTTAACGGGGGAATTTTTATAAAACTAGTCTTTTTCACAGCCCGTCTTAAGATTGGTACCCTCAGTTCGGTGTGCGCGCGATACATACAAATAGCCCATTTTAATACAATTAATGCCGGAGCTTTAACCTATTTTCATTTATTTTTCATTTATTTTTGTCCAGTCAGAAAATTACCAAAATGTCACAAACGACTCTCCATATTACTGCCCTAAATGATATAAAATAATATCAAGTTTTTAACGGGGGAATTTTTATAAAACTAGTCTTTTTCACAGCCCGTCTTAAGCCTGGTACCCTCAGTTCGGTCTTGTACCCTCAGTTCGGTGTGCGCGCGATACATACAAATAGCCCATTTTAATACAATTAATGCCGGAGCTTTAACCTATTTTCATTTATTTTTCATTTATTTTTGTCCAGTCAGAAAATTACCAAAATGTCACAAACGACTCTCCATATTACTGCCCTAAATGATATAAAATAATATCAAGTTTTTAACGGGGGAATTTTTATAAAACTAGTCTTTTTCACAGCCCGTCTTAAGCCTGGTACCCTCAGTTCGGTCTTGTACCCTCAGTTCGGTGTGCGCGCGATACATACAAATAGCCCATTTTAATACAATTAATGCCGGAGCTTTAACCTATTTTCATTTATTTTTCATTTATTTTTGTCCAGTCAGAAAATTACCAAAATGTCACAAACGACTCTCCATATTACTGCCCTAAATGATATAAAATAATATCAAGTTTTTAACGGGGGAATTTTTATAAAACTAGTCTTTTTCACAGCCCGTCTTAAGATTGGTACCCTCAGTTCGGTGTGCGCGCGATACATACAAATAGCCCATTTTAATACAATTAATGCCGGAGCTTTAACCTATTTTCATTTATTTTTCATTTATTTTTGTCCAGTCAGAAAATTACCAAAATGTCACAAACGACTCTCCATATTACTGCCCTAAATGATATAAAATAATATCAAGTTTTTAACGGGGGAATTTTTATAAAACTAGTCTTTTTCACAGCCCGTCTTAAGCCTGGTACCCTCAGTTCGGTCTTGTACCCTCAGTTCGGTGTGCGCGCGATACATACAAATAGCCCATTTTAATACAATTAATGCCGGAGCTTTAACCTATTTTCATTTATTTTTCATTTATTTTTGTCCAGTCAGAAAATTACCAAAATGTCACAAACGACTCTCCATATTACTGCCCTAAATGATATAAAATAATATCAAGTTTTTAACTGGGGAATTTTTATAAAACTAGTCTTTTTCACAGCCCGTCTTAAGCCTGGTACCCTCAGTTCGGTCTTGTACCCTCAGTTCGGTGTGCGCGCGATACATACAAATAGCCCATTTTAATACAATTAATGCCGGAGCTTTAACCTATTTTCATTTATTTTTCATTTATTTTTGTCCAGTCAGAAAATTACCAAAATGTCACAAACGACTCTCCATATTACTGCCCTAAATGATATAAAATAATATCAAGTTTTTAACGGGGGAATTTTTATAAAACTAGTCTTTTTCACAGCCCGTCTTAAGCCTGGTACCCTCAGTTCGGTCTTGTACCCTCAGTTCGGTGTGCGCGCGATACATACAAATAGCCCATTTTAATACAATTAATGCCGGAGCTTTAACCTATTTTCATTTATTTTTCATTTATTTTTGTCCAGTCAGAAAATTACCAAAATGTCACAAACGACTCTCCATATTACTGCCCTAAATGATATAAAATAATATCAAGTTTTTAACGGGGGAATTTTTATAAAACTAGTCTTTTTCACAGCCCGTCTTAAGATTGGTACCCTCAGTTCGGTGTGCGCGCGATACATACAAATAGCCCATTTTAATACAATTAATGCCGGAGCTTTAACCTATTTTCATTTATTTTTCATTTATTTTTGTCCAGTCAGAAAATTACCAAAATGTCACAAACGACTCTCCATATTACTGCCCTAAATGATATAAAATAATATCAAGTTTTTAACGGGGGAATTTTTATAAAACTAGTCTTTTTCACAGCCCGTCTTAAGCCTGGTACCCTCAGTTCGGTCTTGTACCCTCAGTTCGGTGTGCGCGCGATACATACAAATAGCCCATTTTAATACAATTAATGCCGGAGCTTTAACCTATTTTCATTTATTTTTCATTTATTTTTGTCCAGTCAGAAAATTACCAAAATGTCACAAACGACTCTCCATATTACTGCCCTAAATGATATAAAATAATATCAAGTTTTTAACGGGGGAATTTTTATAAAACTAGTCTTTTTCACAGCCCGTCTTAAGCCTGGTACCCTCAGTTCGGTCTTGTACCCTCAGTTCGGTGTGCGCGCGATACATACAAATAGCCCATTTTAATACAATTAATGCCGGAGCTTTAACCTATTTTCATTTATTTTTCATTTATTTTTGTCCAGTCAGAAAATTACCAAAATGTCACAAACGACTCTCCATATTACTGCCCTAAATGATATAAAATAATATCAAGTTTTTAACGGGGGAATTTTTATAAAACTAGTCTTTTTCACAGCCCGTCTTAAGCCTGGTACCCTCAGTTCGGTCTTGTACCCTCAGTTCGGTGTGCGCGCGATACATACAAATAGCCCATTTTAATACAATTAATGCCGGAGCTTTAACCTATTTTCATTTATTTTTCATTTATTTTTGTCCAGTCAGAAAATTACCAAAATGTCACAAACGACTCTCCATATTACTGCCCTAAATGATATAAAATAATATCAAGTTTTTAACGGGGGAATTTTTATAAAACTAGTCTTTTTCACAGCCCGTCTTAAGCCTGGTACCCTCAGTTCGGTCTTGTACCCTCAGTTCGGTGTGCGCGCGATACATACAAATAGCCCATTTTAATACAATTAATGCCGGAGCTTTAACCTATTTTCATTTATTTTTCATTTATTTTTGTCCAGTCAGAAAATTACCAAAATGTCACAAACGACTCTCCATATTACTGCCCTAAATGATATAAAATAATATCAAGTTTTTAACGGGGGAATTTTTATAAAACTAGTCTTTTTCACAGCCCGTCTTAAGCCTGGTACCCTCAGTTCGGTGTGCGCGCGATACATACAAATAGCCCATTTTAATACAATTAATGCCGGAGCTTTAACCTATTTTCATTTATTTTTCATTTATTTTTGTCCAGTCAGAAAATTACCAAAATGTCACAAACGACTCTCCATATTACTGCCCTAAATGATATAAAATAATATCAAGTTTTTAACGGGGGAATTTTTATAAAACTAGTCTTTTTCACAGCCCGTCTTAAGCCTGGTACCCTCAGTTCGGTCTTGTACCCTCAGTTCGGTGTGCGCGCGATACATACAAATAGCCCATTTTAATACAATTAATGCCGGAGCTTTAACCTATTTTCATTTATTTTTCATTTATTTTTGTCCAGTCAGAAAATTACCAAAATGTCACAAACGACTCTCCATATTACTGCCCTAAATGATATAAAATAATATCAAGTTTTTAACGGGGGAATTTTTTATAAAACTAGTCTTTTTCACAGCCCGTCTTAAGCCTGGTACCCTCAGTTCGGTCTTGTACCCTCAGTTCGGTGTGCGCGCGATACATACAAATAGCCCATTTTAATACAATTAATGCCGGAGCTTTAACCTATTTTCATTTATTTTTCATTTATTTTTGTCCAGTCAGAAAATTACCAAAATGTCACAAACGACTCTCCATATTACTGCCCTAAATGATATAAAATAATTTCAAGTTTTTAACGGGGGAATTTTTATAAAACTAGTCTTTTTCACAGCCCGTCTTAAGCCTGGTACCCTCAGTTCGGTGTGCGCGCGATACATACAAATAGCCCATTTTAATACAATTAATGCCGGAGCTTTAACCTATTTTCATTTATTTTTCATTTATTTTTGTCCAGTCAGAAAATTACCAAAATGTCACAAACGACTCTCCATATTACTGCCCTAAATGATATAAAATAATATCAAGTTTTTAACGGGGGAATTTTTATAAAACTAGTCTTTTTCACAGCCCGTCTTAAGCCTGGTACCCTCAGTTCGGTCTTGTACCCTCAGTTCGGTGTGCGCGCGATACATACAAATAGCCCATTTTAATACAATTAATGCCGGAGCTTTAACCTATTTTCATTTATTTTTCATTTATTTTTGTCCAGTCAGAAAATTACCAAAATGTCACAAACGACTCTCCATATTACTGCCCTAAATGATATAAAATAATATCAAGTTTTTAACGGGGGAATTTTTATAAAACTAGTCTTTTTCACAGCCCGTCTTAAGCCTGGTACCCTCAGTTCGGTGTGCGCGCCCTCAGTTCGGTGTGCGCGCGATACATACAAATAGCCCATTTTAATACAATTAATGCCGGAGCTTTAACCTATTTTCATTTATTTTTCATTTATTTTTGTCCAGTCAGAAAATTACCAAAATGTCACAAACGACTCTCCATATTACTGCCCTAAATGATATAAAATAATATCAAGTTTTTAACGGGGGAATTTTTATAAAACTAGTCTTTTTCACAGCCCGTCTTAAGCCTGGTACCCTCAGTTCGGTCTTGTACCCTCAGTTCGGTGTGCGCGCGATACATACAAATAGCCCATTTTAATACAATTAATGCCGGAGCTTTAACCTATTTTCATTTATTTTTCATTTATTTTTGTCCAGTCAGAAAATTACCAAAATGTCACAAACGACTCTCCATATTACTGCCCTAAATGATATAAAATAATATCAAGTTTTTAACGGGGGAATTTTTATAAAACTAGTCTTTTTCACAGCCCGTCTTAAGCCTGGTACCCTCAGTTCGGTGTGCGCGCCCTCAGTTCGGTGTGCGCGCGATACATACAAATAGCCCATTTTAATACAATTAATGCCGGAGCTTTAACCTATTTTCATTTATTTTTCATTTATTTTTGTCCAGTCAGAAAATTACCAAAATGTCACAAACGACTCTCCATATTACTGCCCTAAATGATATAAAATAATATCAAGTTTTTAACGGGGGAATTTTTATAAAACTAGTCTTTTTCACAGCCCGTCTTAAGCCTGGTACCCTCAGTTCGGTCTTGTACCCTCAGTTCGGTGTGCGCGCGATACATACAAATAGCCCATTTTAATACAATTAATGCCGGAGCTTTAACCTATTTTCATTTATTTTTCATTTATTTTTGTCCAGTCAGAAAATTACCAAAATGTCACAAACGACTCTCCATATTACTGCCCTAAATGATATAAAATAATATCAAGTTTTTAACGGGGGAATTTTTATAAAACTAGTCTTTTTCACAGCCCGTCTTAAGCCTGGTACCCTCAGTTCGGTCTTGTACCCTCAGTTCGGTGTGAGCGCGATACATACAAATAGCCCATTTTAATACAATTAATGCCGGAGCTTTAACCTATTTTCATTTATTTTTCATTTATTTTTGTCCAGTCAGAAAATTACCAAAATGTCACAAACGACTCTCCATATTACTGCCCTAAATGATATAAAATAATCAAGTTTTTAACTGGGGAATTTTTATAAAACTAGTCTTTTTCACAGCCCGTCTTAAGCCTGGTACCCTCAGTTCGGTCTTGTACCCTCAGTTCGGTGTGCGCGCGATACATACAAATAGCCCATTTTAATACAATTAATGCCGGAGCTTTAACCTATTTTCATTTATTTTTCATTTATTTTTGTCCAGTCAGAAAATTACCAAAATGTCACAAACGACTCTCCATATTACTGCCCTAAATGATATAAAATAATATCAAGTTTTTAACGGGGGAATTTTTATAAAACTAGTCTTTTTCACAGCCCGTCTTAAGCCTGGTACCCTCAGTTCGGTGTGCGCGCGATACATACAAATAGCCCATTTTAATACAATTAATGCCGGAGCTTTAACCTATTTTCATTTATTTTTCATTTATTTTTGTCCAGTCAGAAAATTACCAAAATGTCACAAACGACTCTCCATATTACTGCCCTAAATGATATAAAATAATATCAAGTTTTTAACGGGAGAATTTTTATAAAACTAGTCTTTTTCACAGCCCGTCTTAAGCCTGGTACCCTCAGTTCGGTCTTGTACCCTCAGTTCGGTGTGCGCGCGATACATACAAATAGCCCATTTTAATACAATTAATGCCGGAGCTTTAACCTATTTTCATTTATTTTTCATTTATTTTTGTCCAGTCAGAAAATTACCAAAATGTCACAAACGACTCTCCATATTACTGCCCTAAATGATATAAAATAATATCAAGTTTTTAACGGGGGAATTTTTATAAAACTAGTCTTTTTCACAGCCCGTCTTAAGCCTGGTACCCTCAGTTCGGTCTTGTACCCTCAGTTCGGTGTGCGCGCGATACATACAAATAGCCCATTTTAATACAATTAATGCCGGAGCTTTAACCTATTTTCATTTATTTTTCATTTATTTTTGTCCAGTCAGAAAATTACCAAAATGTCACAAACGACTCTCCATATTACTGCCCTAAATGATATAAAATAATATCAAGTTTTTAACGGGGGAATTTTTATAAAACTAGTCTTTTTCACAGCCCGTCTTAAGCCTGGTACCCTCAGTTCGGTCTTGTACCCTCAGTTCGGTGTGCGCGCGATACATACAAATAGCCCATTTTAATACAATTAATGCCGGAGCTTTAACCTATTTTCATTTATTTTTCATTTATTTTTGTCCAGTCAGAAAATTACCAAAATGTCACAAACGACTCTCCATATTACTGCCCTAAATGATATAAAATAATATCAAGTTTTTAACGGGGGAATTTTTATAAAACTAGTCTTTTTCACAGCCCGTCTTAAGCCTGGTACCCTCAGTTCGGTCTTGTACCCTCAGTTCGGTGTGCGCGCGATACATACAAATAGCCCATTTTAATACAATTAATGCCGGAGCTTTAACCTATTTTCATTTATTTTTCATTTATTTTTGTCCAGTCAGAAAATTACCAAAATGTCACAAACGACTCTCCATATTACTGCCCTAAATGATATAAAATAATATCAAGTTTTTAACGGGGGAATTTTTATAAAACTAGTCTTTTTCACAGCCCGTCTTAAGCCTGGTACCCTCAGTTCGGTCTTGTACCCTCAGTTCGGTGTGCGCGCGATACATACAAATAGCCCATTTTAATACAATTAATGCCGGAGCTTTAACCTATTTTCATTTATTTTTCATTTATTTTTGTCCAGTCAGAAAATTACCAAAATGTCACAAACGACTCTCCATATTACTGCCCTAAATGATATAAAATAATATCAAGTTTTTAACGGGGGAATTTTTATAAAACTAGTCTTTTTCAATTGCTGCTCGATATGGGGCAGAGGGAGGCCCCCCCTCTATTGTGTCTTCATTGTGTTCTGGGAATCTCAGGAATTCTTTTGAGAATTTTAGGGGGGGTGCTTCTGTATACAAGAGGGAAGAGTGTGTTAGGGTTAGGGTTAGTTTGGGGGGGCCTCCCTCTGCCCCATATCGGGCATGGTATAGTCTTTTTCACAGCCCGTCTTAAGCCTGGTACCCTCAGTTCGGTGTGCGCGCCCTCAGTTCGGTGTGCGCGCGATACATACAAATAGCCCATTTTAATACAATTAATGCCGGAGCTTTAACCTATTTTCATTTATTTTTCATTTATTTTTGTCCAGTCAGAAAATTACCAAAATGTCACAAACGACTCTCCATATTACTGCCCTTAATGATATAAAATAATATCAAGTTTTTAACGGGGGAATTTTTATAAAACTAGTCTTTTTTACAGCCCGTCTTAAGCCTGGTACCCTCAGTTCGGTCTTGTACCCTCAGTTCGGTGTGCGCGCGATACATACAAATAGCCCATTTTAATACAATTAATGCCGGAGCTTTAACCTATTTTCATTTATTTTTCATTTATTTTTGTCCAGTCAGAAAATTACCAAAATGTCACAAACGACTCTCCATATTACTGCCCTAAATGATATAAAATAATATCAAGTTTTTAACGGGGGAATTTTTATAAAACTAGTCTTTTTCACAGCCCGTCTTAAGCCTGGTACCCTCAGTTCGGTCTTGTACCCTCAGTTCGGTGTGCGCGCGATACATACAAATAGCCCATTTTAATACAATTAATGCCGGAGCTTTAACCTATTTTCATTTATTTTTCATTTATTTTTGTCCAGTCAGAAAATTACCAAAATGTCACAAACGACTCTCCATATTACTGCCCTAAATGGTATAAAATAATATCAAGTTTTTAACGGGGGAATTTTTATAAAACTAGTCTTTTTCACAGCCCATCTTAAGCCTGGTACCCTCAGTTCGGTGTGCGCGCGATACATACAAATAGCCCATTTTAATACAATTAATGCCGGAGCTTTAACCTATTTTCATTTATTTTTCATTTATTTTTGTCCAGTCAGAAAATTACCAAAATGTCACAAACGACTCTCCATATTACTGCCCTAAATGGTATAAAATAATATCAAGTTTTTAACGGGGGAATTTTTATAAAACTAGTCTTTTTCACAGCCCGTCTTAAGCCTGGTACCCTCAGTTCGGTGTGCGCGCGATACATACAAATAGCCCATTTTAATACAATTAATGCCGGAGCTTTAACCTATTTTCATTTATTTTTCATTTATTTTTGTCCAGTCAGAAAATTACCAAAATGTCACAAACGACTCTCCATATTACTGCCCTAAATGGTATAAAATAATATCAAGTTTTTAACGGGGGAATTTTTATAAAACTAGTCTTTTTCACAGCCCGTCTTAAGCCTGGTACCCTCAGTCAGGTCTTGTACCCTCAGTTCGGTGTGCGCGCGATACATACAAATAGCCCATTTTAATACAATTAATGCCGGAGCTTTAACCTATTTTCATTTATTTTTCATTTATTTTTGTCCAGTCAGAAAATTACCAAAATGTCACAAACGACTCTCCATATTACTGCCCTAAATGATATAAAATAATATCAAGTTTTTAACGGGGGAATTTTTATAAAACTAGTCTTTTTCAATTGCTGCTCGATATGGGGCAGAGGGAGGCCCCCCCTCTATTGTGTCTTCATTGTGTTCTGGGAATCTCAGGAATTCTTTTGAGAATTTTAGGGGGGGTGCTTCTGTATACAAGAGGGAAGAGTGTGTTAGGGTTAGGGTTAGTTTGGGGGGGCCTCCCTCTGCCCCATATCGGGCATGGTATAGTCTTTTTCACAGCCCGTCTTAAGCCTGGTACCCTCAGTTCGGTCTTGTACCCTCAGTTCGGTGTGCGCGCGATACATACAAATAGCCCATTTTAATACAATTAATGCCGGAGCTTTAACCTTTTTTCATTTATTTTTCATTTTTTTTTTGTCCAGTCAGAAAATTACCAAAATGTCACAAACGACTCTCCATATTACTGCCCTAAATGATATAAAATAATATCAAGTTTTTAACGGGGGAATTTTTATAAAACTAGTCTTTTTCACAGCCCGTCTTAAGCCTGGTACCCTCAGTTCGGTCTTGTACCCTCAGTTCGGTGTGCGCGCGATACATACAAATAGCCCATTTTAATACAATTAATGCCGGAGCTTTAACCTATTTTCATTTATTTTTCATTTATTTTTGTCCAGTCAGAAAATTACCAAAATGTCACAAACGACTCTCCATATTACTGCCATAAATGATATAAAATAATATCAAGTTTTTAACGGGGGAATTTTTATAAAACTAGTCTTTTTCACAGCCCGTCTTAAGCCTGGTACCCTCAGTTCGGTGTGCGCGCGATACATACAAATAGCCCATTTTAATACAATTAATGCCGGAGCTTTAACCTATTTTCATTTATTTTTCATTTATTTTTGTTCAGTCAGAAAATTACCAAAATGTCACAAACGACTCTCCATATTACTGCCCTAAATGATATAAAATAATATCAAGTTTTTAACGGGGGAATTTTTATAAAACTAGTCTTTTTCACAGCCCGTCTTAAGCCTGGTACCCTCAGTTCGGTCTTGTACCCTCAGTTCGGTGTGCGCGCGATACATACAAATAGCCCATTTTAATACAATTAATGCCGGAGCTTTAACCTATTTTCATTTATTTTTCATTTATTTTTGTCCAGTCAGAAAATTACCAAAATGTCACAAACGACTCTCCATATTACTGCCCTAAATGATATCAAATAATATCAAGTTTTTAACGGGGGAATTTTTATAAAACTAGTCTTTTTCACAGCCCGTCTTAAGCCTGGTACCCTCAGTTCGGTCTTGTACCCTCAGTTCGGTGTGCGCGCGATACATACAAATAGCCCATTTTAATACAATTAATGCCGGAGCTTTAACCTATTTTCATTTATTTTTCATTTATTTTTGTCCAGTCAGAAAATTACCAAAATGTCACAAACGACTCTCCATATTACTGCCCTAAATGATATAAAATAATATCAAGTTTTTAACGGGGGAATTTTTATAAAACTAGTCTTTTTCACAGCCCGTCTTAAGCCTGGTACCCTCAGTTCGGTCTTGTACCCTCAGTTCGGTGTGCGCGCGATACATACAAATAGCCCATTTTAATACAATTAATGCCGGAGCTTTAACCTATTTTCATTTATTTTTCATTTATTTTTGTCCAGTCAGAAAATTACCAAAATGTCACAAACGACTCTCCATATTACTGCCCTAAATGATATAAAATAATATCAAGTTTTTAACGGGGGAATTTTTATAAAACTAGTCTTTTTCACAGCCCGTCTTAAGCCTGGTACCCTCAGTTCGGTCTTGTACCCTCAGTTCGGTGTGCGCGCGATACATACAAATAGCCCATTTTAATACAATTAATGCCGGAGCTTTAACCTATTTTCATTTATTTTTCATTTATTTTTGTCCAGTCAGAAAATTACCAAAATGTCACAAACGACTCTCCATATTACTGCCCTAAATGATATAAAATAATATCAAGTTTTTAACGGGGGAATTTTTATAAAACTAGTCTTTTTCACAGCCCGTCTTAAGCCTGGTACCCTCAGTTCGGTCTTGTACCCTCAGTTCGGTGTGCGCGCGATACATACAAATAGCCCATTTTAATACAATTAATGCCGGAGCTTTAACCTATTTTCATTTATTTTTCATTTATTTTTGTCCAGTCAGAAAATTACCAAAATGTCACAAACGACTCTCCATATTACTGCCCTAAATGATATAAAATAATATCAAGTTTTTAACGGGGGAATTTTTATAAAACTAGTCTTTTTCACAGCCCGTCTTAAGCCTGGTACCCTCAGTTCGGTCTTGTACCCTCAGTTCGGTGTGCGCGCGATACATACAAATAGCCCATTTTAATACAATTAATGCCGGAGCTTTAACCTATTTTCATTTATTTTTCATTTATTTTTGTCCAGTCAGAAAATTACCAAAATGTCACAAACGACTCTCCATATTACTGCCCTAAATGATATCAAATAATATCAAGTTTTTAACGGGGGAATTTTTATAAAACTAGTCTTTTTCACAGCCCGTCTTAAGCCTGGTACCCTCAGTTCGGTGTGCGCGCGATACATACAAATAGCCCATTTTAATACAATTAATGCCGGAGCTTTAACCTATTTTCATTTATTTTTCATTTATTTTTGTCCAGTCAGAAAATTACCAAAATGTCACAAACGACTCTCCATATTACTGCCCTAAATGATATAAAATAATATCAAGTTTTTAACGGGGGAATTTTTATAAAACTAGTCTTTTTCACAGCCCGTCTTAAGCCTGGTACCCTCAGTTCGGTGTGCGCGCGATACATACAAATAGCCCATTTTAATACAATTAATGCCGGAGCTTTAACCTATTTTCATTTATTTTTCATTTATTTTTGTCCAGTCAGAAAATTACCAAAATGTCACAAACGACTCTCCATATTACTGCCCTAAATGATATAAAATAATATCAAGTTTTTAACGGGGGACTTTTTATAAAACTAGTCTTTTTCACAGCCCGTCTTAAGCCTGGTACCCTCAGTTCGGTGTGCGCGCGATACATACAAATAGCCCATTTTAATACAATTAATGCCGGAGCTTTAACCTATTTTCATTTATTTTTCATTTATTTTTGTCCAGTCAGAAAATTACCAAAATGTCACAAACGACTCTCCATATTACTGCCCTGAATGGTATAAAATAATATCAAGTTTTTAACGGGGGAATTTTTATAAAACTAGTCTTTTTCACAGCCCGTCTTAAGCCTGGTACCCTCAGTTCGGTCTTGTACCCTCAGTTCGGTGTGCGCGCGATACATACAAATAGCCCATTTTAATACAATTAATGCCGGAGCTTTAACCTATTTTCATTTATTTTTCATTTATTTTTGTCCAGTCAGAAAATTACAAAAATGTCACAAACGACTCTCCATATTACTGCCCTAAATGATATAAAATAATATCAAGTTTTTAACGGGGGAATTTTTTTAAAACTAGTCTTTTTCACAGCCCGTCTTAAGCCTGGTACCCTCAGTTCGGTGTGCGCGCGATACATACAAATAGCCCATTTTAATACAATTAATGCCGGAGCTTTAACCTATTTTCATTTATTTTTCATTTATTTTTGTCCAGTCAGAAAATTACCAAAATGTCACAAACGACTCTCCATATTACTGCCCTAAATGATATAAAATAATATCAAGTTTTTAACGGGGGAATTTTTATAAAACTAGTCTTTTTCACAGCCCGTCTTAAGCCTGGTACCCTCAGTTCGGTGTGCGCGCGATACATACAAATAGCCCATTTTAATACAATTAATGCCGGAGCTTTAACCTATTTTCATTTATTTTTCATTTATTTTTGTCCAGTCAGAAAATTACCAAAATGTCACAAACGACTCTCCATATTACTGCCCTAAATGATATAAAATAATATCAAGTTTTTAACGGGGGAATTTTTATAAAACTAGTCTTTTTCACAGCCCGTCTTAAGCCTGGTACCCTCAGTTCGGTGTGCGCGCGATACATACAAATAGCCCATTTTAATACAATTAATGCCGGAGCTTTAACCTATTTTCATTTATTTTTCATTTATTTTTGTCCAGTCAGAAAATTACCAAAATGTCACAAACGACTCTCCATATTACTGCCCTAAATGATAAAAAATAATATCAAGTTTTTAACGGGGGAATTTTTATAAAACTAGTCTTTTTCACAGCCCGTCTTAAGCCTGGTACCCTCAGTTCGGTGTGCGCGCGATACATACAAATAGCCCATTTTAATACAATTAATGCCGGAGCTTTAACCTATTTTCATTTATTTTTCATTTATTTTTGTCCAGTCAGAAAATTACCAAAATGTCACAAACGACTCTCCATATTACTGCCCTAAATGATATAAAATAATATCAAGTTTTTAACGGGGGAATTTTTATAAAACTAGTCTTTTTCACAGCCCGTCTTAAGCCTGGTACCCTCAGTTCGGTCTTGTACCCTCAGTTCGGTGTGCGCGCGATACATACAAATAGCCCATTTTAATACAATTAATGCCGGAGCTTTAACCTATTTTCATTTATTTTTCATTTATTTTTGTCCAGTCAGAAAATTACCAAAATGTCACAAACGACTCTCCATATTACTGCCCTAAATGATATAAAATAATATCAAGTTTTTAACGGGGGAATTTTTATAAAACTAGTCTTTTTCACAGCCCGTCTTAAGCCTGGTACCCTCAGTTCGGTCTTGTACCCTCAGTTCGGTGTGCGCGCGATACATACAAATAGCCCATTTTAATACAATTAATGCCGGAGCTTTAACCTATTTTCATTTATTTTTCATTTATTTTTGTCCAGTCAGAAAATTACCAAAATGTCACAAACGACTCTCCATATTACTGCCCTAAATGGTATAAAATAATATCAAGTTTTTAACGGGGGAATTTTTATAAAACTAGTCTTTTTCACAGCCCGTCTTAAGCCTGGTACCCTCAGTTCGGTGTGCGCGCGATACATACAAATAGCCCATTTTAATACAATTAATGCCGGAGCTTTAACCTATTTTCATTTATTTTTCATTTATTTTTGTCCAGTCAGAAAATTACCAAAATGTCACAAACGACTCTCCATATTACTGCCCTAAATGGTATAAAATAATATCAAGTTTTTAACGGGGGAATTTTTATAAAACTAGTCTTTTTCACAGCCCGTCTTAAGCCTGGTACCCTCAGTTCGGTCTTGTACCCTCAGTTCGGTGTGCGCGCGATACATACAAATAGCCCATTTTAATACAATTAATGCCGGAGCTTTAACCTATTTTCATTTATTTTTCATTTATTTTTGTCCAGTCAGAAAATTACCAAAATGTCACAAACGACTCTCCATATTACTGCCCTAAATGATATAAAATAATATCAAGTTTTTAACGGGGGAATTTTTTTAAAACTAGTCTTTTTCACAGCCCGTCTTAAGCCTGGTACCCTCAGTTCGGTGTGCGCGCGATACATACAAATAGCCCATTTTAATACAATTAATGCCGGAGCTTTAACCTATTTTCATTTATTTTTCATTTATTTTTGTCCAGTCAGAAAATTACCAAAATGTCACAAACGACTCTCCATATTACTGCCCTAAATGATATAAAATAATATCAAGTTTTTAACGGGGGAATTTTTATAAAACTAGTCTTTTTCACAGCCCGTCTTAAGCCTGGTACCCTCAGTTCGGTGTGCGCGCGATACATACAAATAGCCCATTTTAATACAATTAATGCCGGAGCTTTAACCTATTTTCATTTATTTTTCATTTATTTTTGTCCAGTCAGAAAATTACCAAAATGTCACAAACGACTCTCCATATTACTGCCCTAAATGATATAAAATAATATCAAGTTTTTAACGGGGGAATTTTTATAAAACTAGTCTTTTTCACAGCCCGTCTTAAGCCTGGTACCCTCAGTTCGGTGTGCGCGCGATACATACAAATAGCCCATTTTAATACAATTAATGCCGGAGCTTTAACCTATTTTCATTTATTTTTCATTTATTTTTGTCCAGTCAGAAAATTACCAAAATGTCACAAACGACTCTCCATATTACTGCCCTAAATGATATAAAATAATATCAAGTTTTTAACGGGGGAATTTTTATAAAACTAGTCTTTTTCACAGCCCGTCTTAAGCCTGGTACCCTCAGTTCGGTCTTGTACCCTCAGTTCGGTGTGCGCGCGATACATACAAATAGCCCATTTTAATACAATTAATGCCGGAGCTTTAACCTATTTTCATTTATTTTTCATTTATTTTTGTCCAGTCAGAAAATTACCAAAATGTCACAAACGACTCTCCATATTACTGCCCTAAATGATATAAAATAATATCAAGTTTTTAACGGGGGAATTTTTATAAAACTAGTCTTTTTCACAGCCCGTCTTAAGCCTGGTACCCTCAGTTCGGTGTGCGCGCGATACATACAAATAGCCCATTTTAATACAATTAATGCCGGAGCTTTAACCTATTTTCATTTATTTTTCATTTATTTTTGTCCAGTCAGAAAATTACCAAAATGTCACAAACGACTCTCCATATTACTGCCCTAAATGATATAAAATAATATCAAGTTTTTAACGGGGGAATTTTTATAAAACTAGTCTTTTTCACAGCCCGTCTTAAGCCTGGTACCCTCAGTTCGGTGTGCGCGCGATACATACAAATAGCCCATTTTAATACAATTAATGCCGGAGCTTTAACCTATTTTCATTTATTTTTCATTTATTTTTGTCCAGTCAGAAAATTACCAAAATGTCACAAACGACTCTCCATATTACTGCCCTAAATGATATAAAATAATATCAAGTTTTTAACGGGGGACTTTTTATAAAACTAGTCTTTTTCACAGCCCGTCTTAAGCCTGGTACCCTCAGTTCGGTGTGCGCGCGATACATACAAATAGCCCATTTTAATACAATTAATGCCGGAGCTTTAACCTATTTTCATTTATTTTTCATTTATTTTTGTCCAGTCAGAAAATTACCAAAATGTCACAAACGACTCTCCATATTACTGCCCTAAATGATATAAAATAATATCAAGTTTTTAACGGGGGAATTTTTATAAAACTAGTCTTTTTCACAGCCCGTCTTAAGCCTGGTACCCTCAGTTCGGTCTTGTACCCTCAGTTCGGTGTGCGCGCGATACATACAAATAGCCCATTTTAATACAATTAATGCCGGAGCTTTAACCTATTTTCATTTATTTTTCATTTATTTTTGTCCAGTCAGAAAATTACCAAAATGTCACAAACGACTCTCCATATTACTGCCCTAAATGATATAAAATAATATCAAGTTTTTAACGGGGGAATTTTTATAAAACTAGTATTTTTCACAGCCCGTCTTAAGCCTGGTACCCTCAGTTCGGTGTGCGCGCGATACATACAAATAGCCCATTTTAATACAATTAATGCCGGAGCTTTAACCTATTTTCATTTATTTTTCATTTATTTTTGTCCAGTCAGAAAATTACCAAAATGTCACAAACGACTCTCCATATTACTGCCCTAAATGATATAAAATAATATCAAGTTTTTAACGGGGGAATTTTTATAAAACTAGTCTTTTTCACAGCCCGTCTTAAGCCTGGTACCCTCAGTTCGGTGTGCGCGCGATACATACAAATAGCCCATTTTAATACAATTAATGCCGGAGCTTTAACCTATTTTCATTTATTTTTCATTTATTTTTGTCCAGTCAGAAAATTACCAAAATGTCACAAACGACTCTCCATATTACTGCCCTAAATGATATAAAATAATATCAAGTTTTTAACGGGGGAATTTTTTTAAAACTAGTCTTTTTCACAGCCCGTCTTAAGCCTGGTACCCTCAGTTCGGTGTGCGCGCGATACATACAAATAGCCCATTTTAATACAATTAATGCCGGAGCTTTAACCTATTTTCATTTATTTTTCATTTATTTTTGTCCAGTCAGAAAATTACCAAAATGTCACAAACGACTCTCCATATTACTGCCCTAAATGATATAAAATAATATCAAGTTTTTAACGGGGGAATTTTTATAAAACTAGTCTTTTTCACAGCCCGTCTTAAGCCTGGTACCCTCAGTTCGGTGTGCGCGCGATACATACAAATAGCCCATTTTAATACAATTAATGCCGGAGCTTTAACCTATTTTCATTTATTTTTCATTTATTTTTGTCCAGTCAGAAAATTACCAAAATGTCACAAACGACTCTCCATATTACTGCCCTAAATGATATAAAATAATATCAAGTTTTTAACGGGGGAATTTTTATAAAACTAGTCTTTTTCACAGCCCGTCTTAAGCCTGGTACCCTCAGTTCGGTGTGCGCGCGATACATACAAATAGCCCATTTTAATACAATTAATGCCGGAGCTTTAACCTATTTTCATTTATTTTTCATTTATTTTTGTCCAGTCAGAAAATTACCAAAATGTCACAAACGACTCTCCATATTACTGCCCTAAATGATATAAAATAATATCAAGTTTTTAACGGGGGAATTTTTATAAAACTAGTCTTTTTCACAGCCCGTCTTAAGCCTGGTACCCTCAGTTCGGTGTGCGCGCGATACATACAAATAGCCCATTTTAATACAATTAATGCCGGAGCTTTAACCTATTTTCATTTATTTTTCATTTATTTTTGTCCAGTCAGAAAATTACCAAAATGTCACAAACGACTCTCCATATTACTGCCCTAAATGATATAAAATAATATCAAGTTTTTAACGGGGGAATTTTTATAAAACTAGTCTTTTTCACAGCCCGTCTTAAGCCTGGTACCCTCAGTTCGGTGTGCGCGCGATACATACAAATAGCCCATTTTAATACAATTAATGCCGGAGCTTTAACCTATTTTCATTTATTTTTCATTTATTTTTGTCCAGTCAGAAAATTACCAAAATGTCACAAACGACTCTCCATATTACTGCCCTAAATGATATAAAATAATATCAAGTTTTTAACGGGGGAATTTTTATAAAACTAGTCTTTTTCACAGCCCGTCTTAAGCCTGGTACCCTCAGTTCGGTCTTGTACCCTCAGTTCGGTGTGCGCGCGATACATACAAATAGCCCATTTTAATACAATTAATGCCGGAGCTTTAACCTATTTTCATTTATTTTTCATTTATTTTTGTCCAGTCAGAAAATTACCAAAATGTCACAAACGACTCTCCATATTACTGCCCTAAATGATATAAAATAATATCAAGTTTTTAACGGGGGAATTTTTATAAAACTAGTCTTTTTCACAGCCCGTCTTAAGCCTGGTACCCTCAGTTCGGTGTGCGCGCGATACATACAAATAGCCCATTTTAATACAATTAATGCCGGAGCTTTAACCTATTTTCATTTATTTTTCATTTATTTTTGTCCAGTCAGAAAATTACCAAAATGTCACAAACGACTCTCCATATTACTGCCCTAAATGATATAAAATAATATCAAGTTTTTAACGGGGGAATTTTTATAAAACTAGTCTTTTTCACAGCCCGTCTTAAGCCTGGTACCCTCAGTTCGGTGTGCGCGCGATACATACAAATAGCCCATTTTAATACAATTAATGCCGGAGCTTTAACCTATTTTCATTTATTTTTCATTTATTTTTGTCCAGTCAGAAAATTACCAAAATGTCACAAACGACTCTCCATATTACTGCCCTAAATGATATAAAATAATATCAAGTTTTTAACGGGGGACTTTTTATAAAACTAGTCTTTTTCACAGCCCGTCTTAAGCCTGGTACCCTCAGTTCGGTGTGCGCGCGATACATACAAATAGCCCATTTTAATACAATTAATGCCGGAGCTTTAACCTATTTTCATTTATTTTTCATTTATTTTTGTCCAGTCAGAAAATTACCAAAATGTCACAAACGACTCTCCATATTACTGCCCTGAATGGTATAAAATAATATCAAGTTTTTAACGGGGGAATTTTTATAAAACTAGTCTTTTTCACAGCCCGTCTTAAGCCTGGTACCCTCAGTTCGGTCTTGTACCCTCAGTTCGGTGTGCGCGCGATACATACAAATAGCCCATTTTAATACAATTAATGCCGGAGCTTTAACCTATTTTCATTTATTTTTCATTTATTTTTGTCCAGTCAGAAAATTACAAAAATGTCACAAACGACTCTCCATATTACTGCCCTAAATGATATAAAATAATATCAAGTTTTTAACGGGGGAATTTTTTTAAAACTAGTCTTTTTCACAGCCCGTCTTAAGCCTGGTACCCTCAGTTCGGTGTGCGCGCGATACATACAAATAGCCCATTTTAATACAATTAATGCCGGAGCTTTAACCTATTTTCATTTATTTTTCATTTATTTTTGTCCAGTCAGAAAATTACCAAAATGTCACAAACGACTCTCCATATTACTGCCCTAAATGATATAAAATAATATCAAGTTTTTAACGGGGGAATTTTTATAAAACTAGTCTTTTTCACAGCCCGTCTTAAGCCTGGTACCCTCAGTTCGGTCTTGTACCCTCAGTTCGGTGTGCGCGCGATACATACAAATAGCCCATTTTAATACAATTAATGCCGGAGCTTTAACCTATTTTCATTTATTTTTCATTTATTTTTGTCCAGTCAGAAAATTACCAAAATGTCACAAACGACTCTCCATATTACTGCCCTAAATGATATAAAATAATATCAAGTTTTTAACGGGGGAATTTTTATAAAACTAGTCTTTTTCACAGCCCGTCTTAAGCCTGGTACCCTCAGTTCGGTGTGCGCGCGATACATACAAATAGCCCATTTTAATACAATTAATGCCGGAGCTTTAACCTATTTTCATTTATTTTTCATTTATTTTTGTCCAGTCAGAAAATTACCAAAATGTCACAAACGACTCTCCATATTACTGCCCTAAATGATATAAAATAATATCAAGTTTTTAACGGGGGAATTTTTATAAAACTAGTCTTTTTCACAGCCCGTCTTAAGCCTGGTACCCTCAGTTCGGTGTGCGCGCGATACATACAAATAGCCCATTTTAATACAATTAATGCCGGAGCTTTAACCTATTTTCATTTATTTTTCATTTATTTTTGTCCAGTCAGAAAATTACCAAAATGTCACAAACGACTCTCCATATTACTGCCCTAAATGATATAAAATAATATCAAGTTTTTAACGGGGGAATTTTTATAAAACTAGTCTTTTTCACAGCCCGTCTTAAGCCTGGTACCCTCAGTTCGGTGTGCGCGCGATACATACAAATAGCCCATTTTAATACAATTAATGCCGGAGCTTTAACCTATTTTCATTTATTTTTCATTTATTTTTGTCCAGTCAGAAAATTACCAAAATGTCACAAACGACTCTCCATATTACTGCCCTAAATGATATAAAATAATATCAAGTTTTTAACGGGGGAATTTTTATAAAACTAGTCTTTTTCACAGCCCGTCTTAAGCCTGGTACCCTCAGTTCGGTGCGCGCGCGATACATACAAATAGCCCATTTTAATACAATTAATGCCGGAGCTTTAACCTATTTTCATTTATTTTTCATTTATTTTTGTCCAGTCAGAAAATTACCAAAATGTCACAAACGACTCTCCATATTACTGCCCTAAATGATATAAAATAATATCAAGTTTTTAACGGGGGAATTTTTATAAAACTAGTCTTTTTCACAGCCCGTCTTAAGCCTGGTACCCTCAGTTCGGTCTTGTACCCTCAGTTCGGTGTGCGCGCGATACATACAAATAGCCCATTTTAATACAATTAATGCCGGAGCTTTAACCTATTTTCATTTATTTTTCATTTATTTTTGTCCAGTCAGAAAATTACCAAAATGTCACAAACGACTCTCCATATTACTGCCCTAAATGATATAAAATAATATCAAGTTTTTAACGGGGGAATTTTTATAAAACTAGTCTTTTTCACAGCCCGTCTTAAGCCTGGTACCCTCAGTTCGGTCTTGTACCCTCAGTTCGGTGTGCGCGCGATACATACAAATAGCCCATTTTAATACAATTAATGCCGGAGCTTTAACCTATTTTCATTTATTTTTCATTTATTTTTGTCCAGTCAGAAAATTACCAAAATGTCACAAACGACTCTCCATATTACTGCCCTAAATGGTATAAAATAATATCAAGTTTTTAACGGGGGAATTTTTATAAAACTAGTCTTTTTCACAGCCCGTCTTAAGCCTGGTACCCTCAGTTCGGTGTGCGCGCGATACATACAAATAGCCATTTTAATACAATTAATGCCGGAGCTTTAACCTATTTTCATTTATTTTTCATTTATTTTTGTCCAGTCAGAAAATTACCAAAATGTCACAAACGACTCTCCATATTACTGCCCTAAATGGTATAAAATAATATCAAGTTTTTAACGGGGGAATTTTTATAAAACTAGTCTTTTTCACAGCCCGTCTTAAGCCTGGTACCCTCAGTTCGGTCTTGTACCCTCAGTTCGGTGTGCGCGCGATACATACAAATAGCCCATTTTAATACAATTAATGCCGGAGCTTTAACCTATTTTCATTTATTTTTCATTTATTTTTGTCCAGTCAGAAAATTACCAAAATGTCACAAACGACTCTCCATATTACTGCCCTAAATGATATAAAATAATATCAAGTTTTTAACGGGGGAATTTTTTTAAAACTAGTCTTTTTCACAGCCCGTCTTAAGCCTGGTACCCTCAGTTCGGTGTGCGCGCGATACATACAAATAGCCCATTTTAATACAATTAATGCCGGAGCTTTAACCTATTTTCATTTATTTTTCATTTATTTTTGTCCAGTCAGAAAATTACCAAAATGTCACAAACGACTCTCCATATTACTGCCCTAAATGATATAAAATAATATCAAGTTTTTAACGGGGGAATTTTTATAAAACTAGTCTTTTTCACAGCCCGTCTTAAGCCTGGTACCCTCAGTTCGGTGTGCGCGCGATACATACAAATAGCCCATTTTAATACAATTAATGCCGGAGCTTTAACCTATTTTCATTTATTTTTCATTTATTTTTGTCCAGTCAGAAAATTACCAAAATGTCACAAACGACTCTCCATATTACTGCCCTAAATGATATAAAATAATATCAAGTTTTTAACGGGGGAATTTTTATAAAACTAGTCTTTTTCACAGCCCGTCTTAAGCCTGGTACCCTCAGTTCGGTCTTGTACCCTCAGTTCGGTGTGCGCGCGATACATACAAATAGCCCATTTTAATACAATTAATGCCGGAGCTTTAACCTATTTTAATTTATTTTTCATTTATTTTTGTCCAGTCAGAAAATTACCAAAATGTCACAAACGACTCTCCATATTACTGCCCTAAATGATATAAAATAATATCAAGTTTTTAACGGGGGAATTTTTATAAAACTAGTCTTTTTCACAGCCCGTCTTAAGCCTGGTACCCTCAGTTCGGTGTGCGCGCGATACATACAAATAGCCCATTTTAATACAATTAATGCCGGAGCTTTAACCTATTTTCATTTATTTTTCATTTATTTTTGTCCAGTCAGAAAATTACCAAAATGTCACAAACGACTCTCCATATTACTGCCCTAAATGATATAAAATAATATCAAGTTTTTAACGTGGGAATTTTTACAAAACTAGTCTTTTTCACAGCCCGTCTTAAGCCTGGTACCCTCAGTTCGGTCTTGTACCCTCAGTTCGGTGTGCGCGCGATACATACAAATAGCCCATTTTAATACAATTAATGCCGGAGCTTTAACCTATTTTCATTTATTTTTCATTTATTTTTGTCCAGTCAGAAAATTACCAAAATGTCACAAACGACTCTCCATATTACTGCCCTAAATGATATAAAATAATATCAAGTTTTTAACGGGGGAATTTTTATAAAACTAGTCTTTTTCACAGCCCGTCTTAAGCCTGGTACCCTCAGTTCGGTGTGCGCGCGATACATACAAATAGCCCATTTTAATACAATTAATGCCGGAGCTTTAACCTATTTTCATTTATTTTTCATTTATTTTTGTCCAGTCAGAAAATTACCAAAATGTCACAAACGACTCTCCATATTACTGCCCTAAATGATATAAAATAATATCAAGTTTTTAACGGGGGAATTTTTATAAAACTAGTCTTTTTCACAGCCCGTCTTAAGCCTGGTACCCTCAGTTCGGTCTTGTACCCTCAGTTCGGTGTGCGCGCGATACATACAAATAGCCCATTTTAATACAATTAATGCCGGAGCTTTAACCTATTTTCATTTATTTTTCATTTATTTTTGTCCAGTCAGAAAATTACCAAAATGTCACAAACGACTCTCCATATTACTGCCCTAAATGATATAAAATAATATCAAGTTTTTAACGGGGGAATGTTTATAAAACTAGTCTTTTTCACAGCCCGTCTTAAGCCTGGTACCCTCAGTTCGGTGTGCGCGCGATACATACAAATAGCCCATTTTAATACAATTAATGCCGGAGCTTTAACCTATTTTCATTTATTTTTCATTTATTTTTGTCCAGTCAGAAAATTACCAAAATGTCACAAACGACTCTCCATATTACTGCCCTAAATGATATAAAATAATATCAAGTTTTTAACGGGGGAATTTTTATAAAACTAGTCTTTTTCACAGCCCGTCTTAAGCCTGGTACCCTCAGTTCGGTGTGCGCGCGATACATACAAATAGCCCATTTTAATACAATTAATGCCGGAGCTTTAACCTATTTTCATTTATTTTTCATTTATTTTTGTCCAGTCAGAAAATTACCAAAATGTCACAAACGACTCTCCATATTACTGCCCTAAATGATATAAAATAATATCAAGTTTTTAACGGGGGAATTTTTATAAAACTAGTCTTTTTCACAGCCCGTCTTAAGCCTGGTACCCTCAGTTAGGTCTTGTACCCTCAGTTCGGTGTGCGCGCGATACATACAAATAGCCCATTTTAATACAATTAATGCCGGAGCTTTAACCTATTTTCATTTATTTTTCATTTATTTTTGTCCAGTCAGAAAATTACCAAAATGTCACAAACGACTCTCCATATTACTGCCCTAAATGGTATAAAATAATATCAAGTTTTTAACGGGGGAATTTTTATAAAACTAGTCTTTTTCACAGCCCGTCTTAAGCCTGGTACCCTCAGTTCGGTGTGCGCGCGATACATACAAATAGCCCATTTTAATACAATTAATGCCGGAGCTTTAACCTATTTTCATTAATTTTTCATTTATTTTTGTCCAGTCAGAAAATTACCAAAATGTCACAAACGACTCTCCATATTACTGCCCTAAATGGTATAAAATAATATCAAGTTTTTAACGGGGGAATTTTTATAAAACTAGTCTTTTTCACAGCCCGTCTTAAGCCTGGTACCCTCAGTTCGGTCTTGTACCCTCAGTTCGGTGTGCGCGCGATACATACAAATAGCCCATTTTAATACAATTAATGCCGGAGCTTTAACCTATTTTCATTTATTTTTCATTTATTTTTGTCCAGTCAGAAAATTACCAAAATGTCACAAACGACTCTCCATATTACTGCCCTAAATGATATAAAATAATATCAAGTTTTTAACGGGGGAATTTTTTTAAAACTAGTCTTTTTCACAGCCCGTCTTAAGCCTGGTACCCTCAGTTCGGTGTGCGCGCGATACATACAAATAGCCCATTTTAATACAATTAATGCCGGAGCTTTAACCTATTTTCATTTATTTTTCATTTATTTTTGTCCAGTCAGAAAATTACCAAAATGTCACAAACGACTCTCCATATTACTGCCCTAAATGATATAAAATAATATCAAGTTTTTAACGGGGGAATTTTTATAAAACTAGTCTTTTTCACAGCCCGTCTTAAGCCTGGTACCCTCAGTTCGGTGTGCGCGCGATACATACAAATAGCCCATTTTAATACAATTAATGCCGGAGCTTTAACCTATTTTCATTTATTTTTCATTTATTTTTGTCCAGTCAGAAAATTACCAAAATGTCACAAACGACTCTCCATATTACTGCCCTAAATGATATAAAATAATATCAAGTTTTTAACGGGGGAATTTTTATAAAACTAGTCTTTTTCACAGCCCGTCTTAAGCCTGGTACCCTCAGTTCGGTCTTGTACCCTCAGTTCGGTGTGCGCGCGATACATACAAATAGCCCATTTTAATACAATTAATGCCGGAGCTTTAACCTATTTTCATTTATTTTTCATTTATTTTTGTCCAGTCAGAAAATTACCAAAATGTCACAAACGACTCTCCATATTACTGCCCTAAATGATATAAAATAATATCAAGTTTTTAACGGGGGAATTTTTATAAAACTAGTCTTTTTCACAGCCCGTCTTAAGCCTGGTACCCTCAGTTCGGTGTGCGCGCGATACATACAAATAGCCCATTTTAATACAATTAATGCCGGAGCTTTAACCTATTTTCATTTATTTTTCATTTATTTTTGTCCAGTCAGAAAATTACCAAAATGTCACAAACGACTCTCCATATTACTGCCCTAAATGATATAAAATAATATCAAGTTTTTAACGTGGGAATTTTTACAAAACTAGTCTTTTTCACAGCCCGTCTTAAGCCTGGTACCCTCAGTTCGGTCTTGTACCCTCAGTTCGGTGTGCGCGCGATACATACAAATAGCCCATTTTAATACAATTAATGCCGGAGCTTTAACCTATTTTCATTTATTTTTCATTTATTTTTGTCCAGTCAGAAAATTACCAAAATGTCACAAACGACTCTCCATATTACTGCCCTAAATGGTATAAAATAATATCAAGTTTTTAACGGGGGAATTTTTATAAAACTAGTCTTTTTCACAGCCCGTCTTAAGCCTGGTACCCTCAGTTCGGTCTTGTACCCTCAGTTCGGTGTGCGCGCGATACATACAAATAGCCCATTTTAATACAATTAATGCCGGAGCTTTAACCTATTTTCATTTATTTTTCATTTATTTTTGTCCAGTCAGAAAATTACCAAAATGTCACAAACGACTCTCCATATTACTGCCCTAAATGATATAAAATAATATCAAGTTTTTAACGGGGGAATTTTTTTAAAACTAGTCTTTTTCACAGCCCGTCTTAAGCCTGGTACCCTCAGTTCGGTGTGCGCGCGATACATACAAATAGCCCATTTTAATACAATTAATGCCGGAGCTTTAACCTATTTTCATTTATTTTTCATTTATTTTTGTCCAGTCAGAAAATTACCAAAATGTCACAAACGACTCTCCATATTACTGCCCTAAATGATATAAAATAATATCAAGTTTTTAACGGGGGAATTTTTATAAAACTAGTCTTTTTCACAGCCCGTCTTAAGCCTGGTACCCTCAGTTCGGTGTGCGCGCGATACATACAAATAGCCCATTTTAATACAATTAATGCCGGAGCTTTAACCTATTTTCATTTATTTTTCATTTATTTTTGTCCAGTCAGAAAATTACCAAAATGTCACAAACGACTCTCCATATTACTGCCCTAAATGATATAAAATAATATCAAGTTTTTAACGGGGGAATTTTTATAAAACTAGTCTTTTTCACAGCCCGTCTTAAGCCTGGTACCCTCAGTTCGGTGTGCGCGCGATACATACAAATAGCCCATTTTAATACAATTAATGCCGGAGCTTTAACCTATTTTCATTTATTTTTCATTTATTTTTGTCCAGTCAGAAAATTACCAAAATGTCACAAACGACTCTCCATATTACTGCCCTAAATGATATAAAATAATATCAAGTTTTTAACGGGGGAATTTTTATAAAACTAGTCTTTTTCACAGCCCGTCTTAAGCCTGGTACCCTCAGTTCGGTGTGCGCGCGATACATACAAATAGCCCATTTTAATACAATTAATGCCGGAGCTTTAACCTATTTTCATTTATTTTTCATTTATTTTTGTCCAGTCAGAAAATTACCAAAATGTCACAAACGACTCTCCATATTACTGCCCTAAATGGTATAAAATAATATCAAGTTTTTAACGGGGGAATTTTTATAAAACTAGTCTTTTTCACAGCCCGTCTTAAGCCTGGTACCCTCAGTTCGGTCTTGTACCCTCAGTTCGGTGTGCGCGCGATACATACAAATAGCCCATTTTAATACAATTAATGCCGGAGCTTTAACCTATTTTCATTTATTTTTCATTTATTTTTGTCCAGTCAGAAAATTACCAAAATGTCACAAACGACTCTCCATATTACTGCCCTAAATGATATAAAATAATATCAAGTTTTTAACGGGGGAATTTTTTTAAAACTAGTCTTTTTCACAGCCCGTCTTAAGCCTGGTACCCTCAGTTCGGTGTGCGCGCGATACATACAAATAGCCCATTTTAATACAATTAATGCCGGAGCTTTAACCTATTTTCATTTATTTTTCATTTATTTTTGTCCAGTCAGAAAATTACCAAAATGTCACAAACGACTCTCCATATTACTGCCCTAAATGATATAAAATAATATCAAGTTTTTAACGGGGGAATTTTTATAAAACTAGTCTTTTTCACAGCCCGTCTTAAGCCTGGTACCCTCAGTTCGGTGTGCGCGCGATACATACAAATAGCCCATTTTAATACAATTAATGCCGGAGCTTTAACCTATTTTCATTTATTTTTCATTTATTTTTGTCCAGTCAGAAAATTACCAAAATGTCACAAACGACTCTCCATATTACTGCCCTAAATGATATAAAATAATATCAAGTTTTTAACGGGGGAATTTTTATAAAACTAGTCTTTTTCACAGCCCGTCTTAAGCCTGGTACCCTCAGTTCGGTCTTGTACCCTCAGTTCGGTGTGCGCGCGATACATACAAATAGCCCATTTTAATACAATTAATGCCGGAGCTTTAACCTATTTTCATTTATTTTTCATTTATTTTTGTCCAGTCAGAAAATTACCAAAATGTCACAAACGACTCTCCATATTACTGCCCTAAATGATATAAAATAATATCAAGTTTTTAACGGGGGAATTTTTATAAAACTAGTCTTTTTCACAGCCCGTCTTAAGCCTGGTACCCTCAGTTCGGTGTGCGCGCGATACATACAAATAGCCCATTTTAATACAATTAATGCCGGAGCTTTAACCTATTTTCATTTATTTTTCATTTATTTTTGTCCAGTCAGAAAATTACCAAAATGTCACAAACGACTCTCCATATTACTGCCCTAAATGATATAAAATAATATCAAGTTTTTAACGTGGGAATTTTTACAAAACTAGTCTTTTTCACAGCCCGTCTTAAGCCTGGTACCCTCAGTTCGGTCTTGTACCCTCAGTTCGGTGTGCGCGCGATACATACAAATAGCCCATTTTAATACAATTAATGCCGGAGCTTTAACCTATTTTCATTTATTTTTCATTTATTTTTGTCCAGTCAGAAAATTACCAAAATGTCACAAACGACTCTCCATATTACTGCCCTAAATGATATAAAATAATATCAAGTTTTTAACGGGGGAATTTTTATAAAACTAGTCTTTTTCACAGCCCGTCTTAAGCCTGGTACCCTCAGTTCGGTGTGCGCGCGATACATACAAATAGCCCATTTTAATACAATTAATGCCGGAGCTTTAACCTATTTTCATTTATTTTTCATTTATTTTTGTCCAGTCAGAAAATTACCAAAATGGCACAAACGACTCTCCATATTACTGCCCTAAATGATATAAAATAATATCAAGTTTTTAACGGGGGAATTTTTATAAAACTAGTCTTTTTCACAGCCCGTCTTAAGCCTGGTACCCTCAGTTCGGTCTTGTACCCTCAGTTCGGTGTGCGCGCGATACATACAAATAGCCCATTTTAATACAATTAATGCCGGAGCTTTAACCTATTTTCATTTATTTTTCATTTATTTTTGTCCAGTCAGAAAATTACCAAAATGTCACAAACGACTCTCCATATTACTGCCCTAAATGATATAAAATAATATCAAGTTTTTAACGGGGGAATTTTTATAAAACTAGTCTTTTTCACAGCCCGTCTTAAGCCTGGTACCCTCAGTTCGGTGTGCGCGCGATACATACAAATAGCCCATTTTAATACAATTAATGCCGGAGCTTTAACCTATTTTCATTTATTTTTCATTTATGTTTGTCCAGTCAGAAAATTATCAAAATGTCACAAACGACTCTCCATATTACTGCCCTAAATGATATAAAATAATATCAAGTTTTTAACGGGGGAATTTTTATAAAACTAGTCTTTTTCACAGCCCGTCTTAAGCCTGGTACCCTCAGTTCGGTCTTGTACCCTCAGTTCGGTGTGCGCGCGATACATACAAATAGCCCATTTTAATACAATTAATGCCGGAGCTTTAACCTATTTTCATTTATTTTTCATTTATTTTTGTCCAGTCAGAAAATTACCAAAATGTCACAAACGACTCTCCATATTACTGCCCTAAATGATATAAAATAATATCAAGTTTTTAACGGGGGAATTTTTATAAAACTAGTCTTTTTCACAGCCCGTCTTAAGCCTGGTACCCTCAGTTCGGTCTTGTACCCTCAGTTCGGTGTGCGCGCGATACATACAAATAGCCCATTTTAATACAATTAATGCCGGAGCTTTAACCTATTTTCATTTATTTTTCATTTATTTTTGTCCAGTCAGAAAATTACCAAAATGTCACAAACGACTCTCCATATTACTGCCCTAAATGGTATAAAATAATATCAAGTTTTTAACGGGGGAATTTTTATAAAACTAGTCTTTTTCACAGCCCGTCTTAAGCCTGGTACCCTCAGTTCGGTGTGCGCGCGATACATACAAATAGCCCATTTTAATACAATTAATGCCGGAGCTTTAACCTATTTTCATTTATTTTTCATTTATTTTTGTCCAGTCAGAAAATTACCAAAATGTCACAAACGACTCTCCATATTACTGCCCTAAATGGTATAAAATAATATCAAGTTTTTAACGGGGGAATTTTTATAAAACTAGTCTTTTTCACAGCCCGTCTTAAGCCTGGTACCCTCAGTTCGGTCTTGTACCCTCAGTTCGGTGTGCGCGCGATACATACAAATAGCCCATTTTAATACAATTAATGCCGGAGCTTTAACCTATTTTCATTTATTTTTCATTTATTTTTGTCCAGTTGAAAATTACCAAAATGTCACAAACGACTCTCCATATTACTGCCCTAAATGATATAAAATAATATCAAGTTTTTAACGGGGGAATTTTTTTAAAACTAGTCTTTTTCACAGCCCGTCTTAAGCCTGGTACCCTCAGTTCGGTGTGCGCGCGATACATACAAATAGCCCATTTTAATACAATTAATGCCGGAGCTTTAACCTATTTTCATTTATTTTTCATTAATTTTTGTCCAGTCAGAAAATTACCAAAATGTCACAAACGACTCTCCATATTACTGCCCTAAATGATATAAAATAATAAGTTTTTAACGGGGGAATTTTTATAAAACTAGTCTTTTTCACAGCCCGTCTTAAGCCTGGTACCCTCAGTTCGGTGTGCGCGCGATACATACAAATAGCCCATTTTAATACAATTAATGCCGGAGCTTTAACCTATTTTCATTTATTTTTCATTTATTTTTGTCCAGTCAGAAAATTACCAAAATGTCACAAACGACTCTCCATATTACTGCCCTAAATGATATAAAATAATATCAAGTTTTTAACGGGGGAATTTTTATAAAACTAGTCTTTTTCACAGCCCGTCTTAAGCCTGGTACCCTCAGTTCGGTGTGCGCGCGATACATACAAATAGCCCATTTTAATACAATTAATGCCGGAGCTTTAACCTATTTTCATTTATTTTTCATTTATTTTTGTCCAGTCAGAAAATTACCAAAATGTCACAAACGACTCTCCATATTACTGCCCTAAATGATATAAAATAATATCAAGTTTTTAACGGGGGAATTTTTATAAAACTAGTCTTTTTCACAGCCCGTCTTAAGCCTGGTACCCTCAGTTCGGTCTTGTACCCTCAGTTCGGTGTGCGCGCGATACATACAAATAGCCCATTTTAATACAATTAATGCCGGAGCTTTAACCTATTTTCATTTATTTTTCATTTATTTTTGTCCAGTCAGAAAATTACCAAAATGTCACAAACGACTCTCCATATTACTGCCCTAAATGATATAAAATAATATCAAGTTTTTAACGGGGGAATTTTTATAAAACTAGTCTTTTTCACAGCCCGTCTTAAGCCTGGTACCCTCAGTTCGGTGTGCGCGCGATACATACAAATAGCCCATTTTAATACAATTAATGCCGGAGCTTTAACCTATTTTCATTTATTTTTCATTTATTTTTGTCCAGTCAGAAAATTACCAAAATGTCACAAACGACTCTCCATATTACTGCCCTAAATGATATAAAATAATATCAAGTTTTTAACGGGGGAATTTTTATAAAACTAGTCTTTTTCACAGCCCGTCTTAAGCCTGGTACCCTCAGTTCGGTCTTGTACCCTCAGTTCGGTGTGCGCGCGATACATACAAATAGCCCATTTTAATACAATTAATGCCGGAGCTTTAACCTATTTTCATTTATTTTTCATTTATTTTTGTCCAGTCAGAAAATTACCAAAATGTCACAAACGACTCTCCATATTACTGCCCTAAATGATATAAAATAATATCAAGTTTTTAACGGGGGAATTTTTATAAAACTAGTCTTTTTCACAGCCCGTCTTAAGCCTGGTACCCTCAGTTCGGTGTGCGCGCGATACATACAAATAGCCCATTTTAATACAATTAATGCCGGAGCTTTAACCTATTTTCATTTATTTTTCATTTATTTTTGTCCAGTCAGAAAATTACCAAAATGTCACAAACGACTCTCCATATTACTGCCCTATATGATATAAAATAATATCAAGTTTTTAACGGGGGAATTTTTATAAAACTAGTCTTTTTCACAGCCCGTCTTAAGCCTGGTACCCTCAGTTCGGTGTGCGCGCGATACATACAAATAGCCCATTTTAATACAATTAATGCCGGAGCTTTAACCTATTTTCATTTATTTTTCATTTATTTTTGTCCAGTCAGAAAATTACCAAAATGTCACAAACGACTCTCCATATTACTGCCCTAAATGATATAAAATAATATCAAGTTTTTAACGGGGGAATTTTTATAAAACTAGTCTTTTTCACAGCCCGTCTTAAGCCTGGTACCCTCAGTTCGGTCTTGTACCCTCAGTTCGGTGTGCGCGCGATACATACAAATAGCCCATTTTAATACAATTAATGCCGGAGCTTTAACCTATTTTCATTTATTTTTCATTTTTTTTTGTCCAGTCAGAAAATTACCAAAATGTCACAAACGACTCTCCATATTACTGCCCTAAATGATATAAAATAATATCAAGTTTTTAACGGGGGAATTTTTATAAAACTAGTCTTTTTCACAGCCCGTCTTAAGCCTGGTACCCTCAGTTCGGTCTTGTACCCTCAGTTCGGTGTGCGCGCGATACATACAAATAGCCCATTTTAATACAATTAATGCCGGAGCTTTAACCTATTTTCATTTATTTTTCATTTATTTTTGTCCAGTCAGAAAATTACCAAAATGTCACAAACGACTCTCCATATTACTGCCCTAAATGATATAAAATAATATCAAGTTTTTAACGGGGGAATTTTTATAAAACTAGTCTTTTTCACAGCCCGTCTTAAGCCTGGTACCCTCAGTTCGGTCTTGTACCCTCAGTTCGGTGTGCGCGCGATACATACAAATAGCCCATTTTAATACAATTAATGCCGGAGCTTTAACCTATTTTCATTTATTTTTCATTTATTTTTGTCCAGTCAGAAAATTACCAAAATGTCACAAACGACTCTCCATATTACTGCCCTAAATGATATAAAATAATATCAAGTTTTTAACTGCGGAATTTTTATAAAACTAGTATTTTTCACAGCCCGTCTTAAGCCTGGTACCCTCAGTTCGGTCTTGTACCCTCAGTTCGGTGTGCGCGCGATACATACAAATAGCCCATTTTAATACAATTAATGCCGGAGCTTTAACCTATTTTCATTTATTTTTCATTTATTTTTGTCCAGTCAGAAAATTACCAAAATGTCACAAACGACTCTCCATATTACTGCCCTAAATGATATAAAATAATATCAAGTTTTTAACGGGGGAATTTTTATAAAACTAGTCTTTTTCACAGCCCGTCTTAAGCCTGGTACCCTCAGTTCGGTCTTGTACCCTCAGTTCGGTGTGCGCGCGATACATACAAATAGCCCATTTTAATACAATTAATGCCGGAGCTTTAACCTATTTTCATTTATTTTTCATTTATTTTTGTCCAGTCAGAAAATTACCAAAATGTCACAAACGACTCTCCATATTACTGCCCTAAATGATATAAAATAATATCAAGTTTTTAACGGGGGAATTTTTATAAAACTAGTCTTTTTCACAGCCCGTCTTAAGCCTGGTACCCTCAGTTCGGTCTTGTACCCTCAGTTCGGTGTGCGCGCGATACATACAAATAGCCCATTTTAATACAATTAATGCCGGAGCTTTAACCTATTTTCATTTATTTTTCATTTATTTTTGTCCAGTCAGAAAATTACCAAAATGTCACAAACGACTCTCCATATTACTGCCCTAAATGATATAAAATAATATCAAGTTTTTAACGGGGGAATTTTTATAAAACTAGTCTTTTTCACAGCCCGTCTTAAGCCTGGTACCCTCAGTTCGGTGTGCGCACGATACATACAAATAGCCCATTTTAATACAATTAATGCCGGAGCATTAACCTATTTTCATTTATTTTTCATTTATTTTTGTCCAGTCAGAAAATTACCAAAATGTCACAAACGACTCTCCATATTACTGCCCTAAATGATATAAAATAATATAAAGTTTTTAACGGGGGAATTTTTATAAAACTAGTCTTTTTCACAGCCCGTCTTAAGCCTGGTACCCTCAGTTCGGTCTTGTACCCTCAGTTCGGTGTGCGCGCGATACATACAAATAGCCCATTTTAATACAATTAATGCCGGAGCTTTAACCTATTTTCATTTATTTTTCATTTATTTTTGTCCAGTCAGAAAATTACCAAAATGTCACAAACGACTCTCCATATTACTGCCCTAAATGATATAAAATAATATCAAGTTTTTAACTGCGGAATTTTTATAAAACTAGTCTTTTTCACAGCCCGTCTTAAGCCTGGTACCCTCAGTTCGGTCTTGTACCCTCAGTTCGGTGTGCGCGCGATACATACAAATAGCCCATTTTAATACAATTAATGCCGGAGCTTTAACCTATTTTCATTTATTTTTCATTTATTTTTGTCCAGTCAGAAAATTACCAAAATGTCACAAACGACTCTCCATATTACTGCCCTAAATGATATAAAATAATATCAAGTTTTTAACGGGGGAATTTTTATAAAACTAGTCTTTTTCACAGCCCGTCTTAAGCCTGGTACCCTCAGTTCGGTCTTGTACCCTCAGTTCGGTGTGCGCGCGATACATACAAATAGCCCATTTTAATACAATTAATGCCGGAGCTTTAACCTATTTTCATTTATTTTTCATTTATTTTTGTCCAGTCAGAAAATTACCAAAATGTCACAAACGACTCTCCATATTACTGCCCTAAATGATATAAAATAATATCAAGTTTTTAACGGGGGAATTTTTATAAAACTAGTCTTTTTCACAGCCCGTCTTAAGCCTGGTACCCTCAGTTCGGTCTTGTACCCTCAGTTCGGTGTGCGCGCGATACATACAAATAGCCCATTTTAATACAATTAATGCCGGAGCTTTAACCTATTTTCATTTATTTTTCATTTATTTTTGTCCAGTCAGAAAATTACCAAAATGTCACAAACGACTCTCCATATTACTGCCCTAAATGATATAAAATAATATCAAGTTTTTAACGGGGGAATTTTTATAAAACTAGTCTTTTTCACAGCCCGTCTTAAGCCTGGTACCCTCAGTTCGGTGTGCGCACGATACATACAAATAGCCCATTTTAATACAATTAATGCCGGAGCTTTAACCTATTTTCATTTATTTTTCATTTATTTTTGTCCAGTCAGAAAATTACCAAAATGTCACAAACGACTCTCCATATTACTGCCCTAAATGATATAAAATAATATCAAGTTTTTAACGGGGGAATTTTTATAAAACTAGTCTTTTTCACAGCCCGTCTTAAGCCTGGTACCCTCAGTTCGGTCTTGTACCCTCAGTTCGGTGTGCGCGCGATACATACAAATAGCCCATTTTAATACAATTAATGCCGGAGCTTTAACCTATTTTCATTTATTTTTCATTTATTTTTGTCCAGTCAGAAAATTACCAAAATGTCACAAACGACTCTCCATATTACTGCCCTAAATGATATAAAATAATATCAAGTTTTTAACGGGGGAATTTTTATAAAACTAGTCTTTTTCACAGCCCGTCTTAAGCCTGGTACCCTCAGTTCGGTGTGCGCACGATACATACAAATAGCCCATTTTAATACAATTAATGCCGGAGCTTTAACCTATTTTCATTTATTTTTCATTTATTTTTGTCCAGTCAGAAAATTACCAAAATGTCACAAACGACTCTCCATATTACTGCCCTAAATGATATAAAATAATATCAAGTTTTTAACGGGGGAATTTTTATAAAACTAGTCTTTTTCACAGCCCGTCTTAAGCCTGGTACCCTCAGTTCGGTCTTGTACCCTCAGTTTGGTGTGCGCGCGATACATACAAATAGCCCATTTTCATACAATTAATGCCGGAGCTTTAACCTATTTTCATTTATTTTTCATTTATTTTTGTCCAGTCAGAAAATTACCAAAATGTCACAAACGACTATCCATATTACTGCCCTAAATGATATAAAATAATATCAAGTTTTTAACGGGGGAATTTTTATAAAACTAGTCTTTTTCACAGCCCGTCTTAAGCCTGGTACCCTCAGTTCGGTCTTGTACCCTCAGTTCGGTGTGCGCGCGATACATACAAATAGCCCATTTTAATACAATTAATGCCGGAGCTTTAACCTATTTTCATTTATTTTTCATTTATTTTTGTCCAGTCAGAAAATTACCAAAATGTCACAAACGACCCTCCATATTACTGCCCTAAATGATATAAAATAATATCAAGTTTTTAACGGGGGAATTTTTATAAAACTAGTCTTTTTCACAGCCCGTCTTAAGCCTGGTACCCTCAGTTCGGTCTTGTACCCTCAGTTCGGTGTGCGCGCGATACATACAAATAGCCCATTTTAATACAATTAATGCCGGAGCTTTAACCTATTTTCATTTATTTTTCATTTATTTTTGTCCAGTCAGAAAATTACCAAAATGTCACAAACGACTCTCCATATTACTGCCCTAAATGATATAAAATAATATCAAGTTTTTAACGGGGGAATTTTTATAAAACTAGTCTTTTTCACAGCCCGTCTTAAGCCTGGTACCCTCAGTTCGGTCTTGTACCCTCAGTTCGGTGTGCGCGCGATACATACAAATAGCCCATTTTAATACAATTAATGCCGGAGCTTTAACCTATTTTCATTTATTTTTCATTTATTTTTGTCCAGTCAGAAAATTACCAAAATGTCACAAACGACTCTCCATATTACTGCCCTAAATGATATAAAATAATATCAAGTTTTTAACGGGGGAATTTTTATAAAACTAGTCTTTTTCACAGCCCGTCTTAAGCCTGGTACCCTCAGTTCGGTCTTGTACCCTCAGTTCGGTGTGCGCGCGATACATACAAATAGCCCATTTTAATACAATTAATGCCGGAGCTTTAACCTATTTTCATTTATTTTTCATTTATTTTTGTCCAGTCAGAAAATTACCAAAATGTCACAAACGACTCTCCATATTACTGCCCTAAATGATATAAAATAATATCAAGTTTTTAACGGGGGAATTTTTATAAAACTAGTCTTTTTCACAGCCCGTCTTAAGCCTGGTACCCTCAGTTCGGTCTTGTACCCTCAGTTCGGTGTGCGCGCGATACATACAAATAGCCCATTTTAATACAATTAATGCCGGAGCTTTAACCAATTTTCATTTATTTTTCATTTATTTTTGTCCAGTCAGAAAATTACCAAAATGTCACAAACGACTCTCCATATTACTGCCCTAAATGATATAAAATAATATCAAGTTTTTAACGGGGGAATTTTTTATAAAACTAGTCTTTTTCACAGCCCGTCTTAAGCCTGGTACCCTCAGTTCGGTCTTGTACCCTCAGTTCGGTGTGCGCGCGATACATACAAATAGCCCATTTTAATACAATTAATGCCGGAGCTTTAACCTATTTTCATTTATTTTTCATTTATTTTTGTCCAGTCAGAAAATTACCAAAATGTCACAAACGACTCTCCATATTACTGCCCTAAATGATATAAAATAATATCAAGTTTTTAACGGGGGAATTTTTATAAAACTAGTCTTTTTCACAGCCCGTCTTAAGCCTGGTACCCTCAGTTCGGTCTTGTACCCTCAGTTCGGTCTTGTACCCTCAGTTCGGTGTGCGCGCGATACATACAAATAGCCCATTTTAATACAATTAATGCCGGAGCTTTAACCTATTTTCATTTATTTTTCATTTATTTTTGTCCAGTCAGAAAATTACCAAAATGTCACAAACGACTCTCCATATTACTGCCCTAAATGATATAAAATAATATCAAGTTTTTAACGGGGGAATTTTTATAAAACTAGTCTTTTTCACAGCCCGTCTTAAGCCTGGTACCCTCAGTTCGGTGTGCGCGCGATACATACAAATAGCCCATTTTAATACAATTAATGCCGGAGCTTTAACCTATTTTCATTTATTTTTCATTTATTTTTGTCCAGTCAGAAAATTACCAAAATGTCACAAACGACCCTCCATATTACTGCCCTAAATGATATAAAATAATATCAAGTTTTTAACGGGGGAATTTTTATAAAACTAGTCTTTTTCACAGCCCGTCTTAAGCCTGGTACCCTCAGTTCGGTCTTGTACCCTCAGTTCGGTGTGCGCGCGATACATACAAATAGCCCATTTTAATACAATTAATGCCGGAGCTTTAACCTATTTTCATTTATTTTTCATTTATTTTTGTCCAGTCAGAAAATTACCAAAATGTCACAAACGACTCTCCATATTACTGCCCTAAATGATATAAAATAATATCAAGTTTTTAACGGGGGAATTTTTATAAAACTAGTCTTTTTCACAGCCCGTCTTAAGCCTGGTACCCTCAGTTCGGTCTTGTACCCTCAGTTCGGTGTGCGCGCGATACATACAAATAGCCCATTTTAATACAATTAATGCCGGAGCTTTAACCAATTTTCATTTATTTTTCATTTATTTTTGTCTTGTCAGAAAATTACCAAAATGTCACAAACGACTCTCCATATTACTGCCCTAAATGATATAAAATAATATCAAGTTTTTAACGGGGGAATTTTTTATAAAACTAGTCTTTTTCACAGCCCGTCTTAAGCCTGGTACCCTCAGTTCGGTCTTGTACCCTCAGTTCGGTGTGCGCGCGATACATACAAATAGCCCATTTTAATACAATTAATGCCGGAGCTTTAACCTATTTTCATTTATTTTTCATTTATTTTTGTCCAGTCAGAAAATTACCAAAATGTCACAAACGACTCTCCATATTACTGCCCTAAATGATATAAAATAATATCAAGTTTTTAACGGGGGAATTTTTATAAAACTAGTCTTTTTCACAGCCCGTCTTAAGCCTGGTACCCTCAGTTCGGTCTTGTACCCTCAGTTCGGTGTGCGCGCGATACATACAAATAGCCCATTTTAATACAATTAATGCCGGAGCTTTAACCAATTTTCATTTATTTTTCATTTATTTTTGTCTTGTCAGAAAATTACCAAAATGTCACAAACGACTCTCCATATTACTGCCCTAAATGCCTAAAAAATAAAACATTTAATAACAAGATTTTAACGATCTCTTCAACTACCCCTTCTGTACCCTCAGTTCGGTGTGCGCGCGATACATACAAATAGCCCATTTTAATACAATTAATGCCGGAGCTTTAACCTATTTTCATTTATTTTTCATTTATTTTTGTCCAGTCAGAAATTACCAAAATGTCACAAACGACTCTCCATATTACTGCCCTAAATGATATAAAATAATATCAAGTTTTTAACGGGGGAATTTTTATAAAACTAGTCTTTTTCACAGCCCGTCTTAAGCCTGGTACCCTCAGTTCGGTCTTGTACCCTCAGTTCGGTGTGCGCGCGATACATACAAATAGCCCATTTTAATACAATTAATGCCGGAGCTTTAACCTATTTTCATTTATTTTTCATTTATTTTTGTCCAGTCAGAAAATTACCAAAATGTCACAAACGACTCTCCATATTACTGCCCTAAATGATATAAAATAATATCAAGTTTTTAACGGGGGAATTTTTATAAAACTAGTCTTTTTCACAGCCCGTCTTAAGCCTGGTACCCTCAGTTCGGTGTGCGCGCGATACATACAAATAGCCCATTTTAATACAATTAATGCCGGAGCTTTAACCTATTTTCATTTATTTTTCATTTATTTTTGTCCAGTCAGAAAATTACCAAAATGTCACAAACGACTCTCCATATTACTGCCCTAAATGATATAAAATAATATCAAGTTTTTAACGGGGGAATTTTTATAAAACTAGTCTTTTTCACAGCCCGTCTTAAGCCTGGTACCCTCAGTTCGGTCTTGTACCCTCAGTTCGGTGTGCGCGCGATACATACAAATAGCCCATTTTAATACAATTAATGCCGGACTTTAACCTATTTTCATTTATTTTTCATTTATTTTTGTCCAGTCAGAAAATTACCAAAATGTCACAAACGACTCTCCATATTACTGCCCTAAATGATATAAAATAATATAAAGTTTTTAACGGGGGAATTTTTTATAAAACTAGTCTTTTTCACAGCCCGTCTTAAGCCTGGTACCCTCAGTTCGGTCTTGTACCCTCAGTTCGGTGTGCGCGCGATACATACAAATAGCCCATTTTAATACAATTAATGCCGGAGCTTTAACCTATTTTCATTTATTTTTCATTTATTTTTGTCCAGTCAGAAAATTACCAAAATGTCACAAACGACTCTCCATATTACTGCCCTAAATGATATAAAATAATATCAAGTTTTTAACGGGGGAATTTTTATAAAACTAGTCTTTTTCACAGCCCGTCTTAAGCCTGGTACCCTCAGTTCGGTCTTGTACCCTCAGTTCGGTGTGCGCGCGATACATACAAATAGCCCATTTTAATACAATTAATGCCGGAGCTTTAACCTATTTTCATTTATTTTTCATTTATTTTTGTCCAGTCAGAAAATTACCAAAATGTCACAAACGACTCTCCATATTACTGCCCTAAATGATATAAAATAATATAAAGTTTTTAACGGGGGAATTTTTTATAAAACTAGTCTTTTTCACAGCCCGTCTTAAGCCTGGTACCCTCAGTTCGGTCTTGTACCCTCAGTTCGGTGTGCGCGCGATACATACAAATAGCCCATTTTAATACAATTAATGCCGGAGCTTTAACCTATTTTCATTTATTTTTCATTTATTTTTGTCCAGTCAGAAAATTACCAAAATGTCACAAACGACTCTCCATATTACTGCCCTAAATGATATAAAATAATATCAAGTTTTTAACTGGGGAATTTTTATAAAACTAGTCTTTTTCACAGCCCGTCTTAAGCCTGGTACCCTCAGTTCGGTCTTGTACCCTCAGTTCGGTGTGCGCGCGATACATACAAATAGCCCATTTTAATACAATTAATGCCGGAGCTTTAACCTATTTTCATTTATTTTTCATTTATTTTTGTCCAGTCAGAAAATTACCAAAATGTCACAAACGACTCTCCATATTACTGCCCTAAATGATATAAAATAATATCAAGTTTTTAACGGGGGAATTTTTATAAAACTAGTCTTTTTCACAGCCCGTCTTAAGCCTGGTACCCTCAGTTCGGTCTTGTACCCTCAGTTCGGTGTGCGCGCGATACATACAAATAGCCCATTTTAATACAATTAATGCCGGAGCTTTAACCTATTTTCATTTATTTTTCATTTATTTTTGTCCAGTCAGAAAATTACCAAAATGTCACAAACGACTCTCCATATTACTGCCCTAAATGATATAAAATAATATCAAGTTTTTAACGGGGGAATTTTTATAAAACTAGTCTTTTTCACAGCCCGTCTTAAGCCTGGTACCCTCAGTTCGGTGTGCGCGCGATACATACAAATAGCCCATTTTAATACAATGAATGCCGGAGCTTTAACCTATTTTCATTTATTTTTCATTTATTTTTGTCCAGTCAGAAAATTACCAAAATGTCACAAACGACTCTCCATATTACTGCCCTAAATGATATAAAATAATATCAAGTTTTTAACGGGGGAATTTTTATAAAACTAGTCTTTTTCACAGCCCGTCTTAAGCCTGGTACCCTCAGTTCGGTCTTGTACCCTCAGTTCGGTGTGCGCGCGATACATACAAATAGCCCATTTTAATACAATTAATGCCGGACTTTAACCTATTTTCATTTATTTTTCATTTATTTTTGTCCAGTCAGAAAATTACCAAAATGTCACAAACGACTCTCCATATTACTGCCCTAAATGATATAAAATAATATAAAGTTTTTAACGGGGGAATTTTTTATAAAACTAGTCTTTTTCACAGCCCGTCTTAAGCCTGGTACCCTCAGTTCGGTCTTGTACCCTCAGTTCGGTGTGCGCGCGATACATACAAATAGCCCATTTTAATACAATTAATGCCGGAGCTTTAACCTATTTTCATTTATTTTTCATTTATTTTTGTCCAGTCAGAAAATTACCAAAATGTCACAAACGACTCTCCATATTACTGCCCTAAATGATATAAAATAATATCAAGTTTTTAACGGGGGAATTTTTATAAAACTAGTCTTTTTCACAGCCCGTCTTAAGCCTGGTACCCTCAGTTCGGTGTGCGCGCGATACATACAAATAGCCCATTTTAATACAATTAATGCCGGAGCTTTAACCTATTTTCATTTATTTTTCATTTATTTTTGTCCAGTCAGAAAATTACCAAAATGTCACAAACGACTCTCCATATTACTGCCCTAAATGATATAAAATAATATCAAGTTTTTAACGGGGGAATTTTTATAAAACTAGTCTTTTTCACAGCCCGTCTTAAGCCTGGTACCCTCAGTTCGGTCTTGTACCCTCAGTTCGGTGTGCGCGCGATACATACAAATAGCCCATTTTAATACAATTAATGCCGGAGCTTTAACCTATTTTCATTTATTTTTCATTTATTTTTGTCCAGTCAGAAAATTACCAAAATGTCACAAACGACTCTCCATATTACTGCCCTAAATGATATAAAATAATATCAAGTTTTTAACGGGGGAATTTTTTATAAAACTAGTCTTTTTCACAGCCCGTCTTAAGCCTGGTACCCTCAGTTCGGTCTTGTACCCTCAGTTCGGTGTGCGCGCGATACATACAAATAGCCCATTTTAATACAATTAATGCCGGAGCTTTAACCTATTTTCATTTATTTTTCATTTATTTTTGTCCAG